>OX335687.1:8322500-11302500 GCA_946894065.1 Acleris literana
GTCCGACTCTATGTTCCCTCGTAACTACTAAACGGCTAAACCGATTTAAATAAATTATACGTGATAAGATTCGTCTTAACCACTAGAGTGTTATTCATAGGCTGTATTACAATTATTTTAAATTTTAATTATAAATTGCGCGGCATGAAAACTAACATTATGTTGACGCCATTATTCACACAGCAATTCTTATTCTATGGTACAAGGCGATCTTATAATTATCCAGTACGTATATACATAAATTCTTGGTTAGTAAACCAATAATTTAACAATAACATGACACAATCTTAACATTTCTCATTGGTCCTAAAATTACCTTTAACAAAGAATAGGTCTTCATTAATACAACTGTTTGACGGATTTTAATGATCTTTTATTTACATGCTATACAGAAAGTACACCTGGGCCTCTAATCTACTGGGTAAAACCGTATTGATTTTGACATGTATGTATAGTATTGTCAACGTTATGATAGCTCTTATTTTCTTGACAGTAAAGGCGGCCGAGTTAAAAACAATACGATATCGCATGTCGTTCTTCAAAGTTTTATACTACAAATAACAATAATTTTAAATACATAGGAACAAGTCTAGGTAACAGCTTCATCAAAATAAACTTTATTAATGATAATTTGATGTTACTGCTGTCTTTTTTTAGTACTTACCTAATAGTTATTTCATTGATTGATTAACTCGATATCAGAATAATTCCTATTGCTAGAAACATTGTCGTGAATCCTGTAGACAAAATCCTAGTAGCAGCATCCGGTACATTACTAGTATTATTTTTAGTATTATTACTATGTAGTGTAGTATTATGGTCGTTATTACCGTTGCACAAGTCTCCGCGGCAGTAACACACGTACGTTACTGTAACTTTGTCTCCATCGCTCGGGTCGAACACCGCACATTTTTCTTCGTACGGCTCGTAAGTAATATTAGGATAGTACCATTTCGACCCGTTTAAGGCAGGCACGAAATCTTGCGTTTGGGAAGCGCAACCGCGAACGACGGACTTTATTTTTACTGAAATGAATAAACGGGTAAATCAGTAATGGCAATATATTTCGAAGTATCGGGGTAATTTTTCGACCAAAATACGTAAAGTGTACTCGTAGAATATATTAAATGATGTTGTTTTCCGTGTGTCAACTAGTTTTTATTTGCGGTTTGGGATTTTGTTAAGGAAAGTATAAAGTACTTTGCGGATGGTCAGAAATGTCTGGATAGCGTTTATAGTTTGTGTCAATTGAAATTTCCAAAGATGTAAACAAATAAGTATTGTTTGACTCATAACCTGAAATGTTCATCGAGCGTTTTTTTATTAAAAACAACGGTTATTGCCATTTGATATTTTCTGGACTATGATCTATATTTGACGCTTTTACCGGATTTTACGCTTTTCATCGGACTTTACTTATAACTCAAGATTTAAGAATAATATGAGAGATAATTTTAAGATAATGTGAAAGTAAAGATCAAGTGTATAAGTCATTGCTAAGACCTCACTTGATCTTTAAAAGCACGTGATTATCGAGTAATAATGATAAATTGGTTCGTTTGGTTGTGTTTACATCTTTGCCAATTTCAATTGGCACCGACTATACATTGTTGTGTTCTGGCGTGGGGAAAGACCACCGGTAAAATGACTAACAAAGAGGCACAGCGACTTATGGCCTGTTGTTTGATCGGTAGTTAAACTAACTAATGGTCAAACTGTGTGTGGAAATGTGTCAAATATTCTATTCCTTTTTCGAATTTTAACAATTAGTTAGTTTAACTACTGATCAAACAACAGGCCATTAGTCTTCAGGGTTGGCAATGCAATAGCAACGTAGGCCTTAAGCCTGCTTAACATCACCCGGCCCTATTGCCGATTAAAATAAAACATTTTTCTTAGTGCTGTTCGGTTTTTCGCGCTATTCTGTTCGCCGCGGATACTATAAGGCCATAAGGACAAATAGCAATTGAACTGTCTACTTATGAGGTGTATTTCTTTTCCTTTTTCGAAAAACTACTTTCTATGTGCACCCCTGTCCAAAAATATTATCTTCAAATTTTAAGGCACTAGCTTCAGCGGTTTAGATTGTGTCTTGTCCGTCAGTCAGTCAGTCACGGACACATCAAAAACGTCTGAAGATCAAAAACATCCGTACATTATTTTAATATGTTGCATTTTTTTTGTACCGTCGTATTTTTGATCTTTAGGAATTTTATGTGTTTGTATAGATTATTTAATTACGATTCACCAGGTGTAATCAACCTACTTCCAGTTCCAGTATCGAGTGTAGTTACTCTTTTGGAACACATGGTGGAGCGCGGGCACTCCTTAATGTAGTCTGTGTTGCTGGCGTTTACGTAGTCGCAGCCCTGGTATCTACCATCCCATGTTATCACCGTCGGGTCGCATTCGTAGCAACGAATACTTGACGCTCTTGAAACAGTCACTGTGGAATCAAAAATCTTATAGATATATCTCGAAGCTGGAAACACTATACTAACTAACGTCAATTTTACAAACATTATAGAGGTAGTAGAGCGATCTAAAGTTTTCTTTTTCGGAAAAAAAACGTATGTTGTAACTTGGCTATAATTTAAATGTTTACTAGATGGTTTTTATTGTAACACTTGAAATATGCTTCTGTACGAAATAAATGTCATGTTAGACAATAGCTACCTTTGACCGGCGAGGAAAAACGTTTGACAACCACTTGTTAATATTATTAAAAAATATATAAAAAATCGTCTGTGAGACGCTGCGCTTTTTGAAAAAGCTTCAACTTTAGAATGGCTAATCCCTTCTCTCTTTTGTTATTTATATGATATATCGGTACTTGTTGTACTTATTGTAATAAGTAGAATGCTTTAATTACTTGATTATGTGAGGTGCATAATGTTAACGTCTTCAAATTCTATTTATAGCAAAATTGAGTCAGTTAAAGGTAGAATTCTATAATATATATATTTTTAAGACACTGATAACGCTCCAAATAATAGTGAACTATCAAATTACAAATACGCACCTCGCACGCCTGTAGATGTAGAGAGGTCGTTATCTTTATACAAGAGGATAGGCAGTGAATTATAAAAGGAACGGATTGGAACTACTTATATCAAGTAGAAAAAAATAACGTTTGTGCAATGTTTTCATTTTTTAATCCGTGTATCCATATTATGGATGCCGTTTGACGTTATTGTGACTTTATTTGCACCCATCAGCCACCCATTATAGCTCAATCATCATACAACATCATCTTGCCCTTATCCCAATCATTTGGGGTCGCCGCAGAACGTAACTTTCTTCCGAACATCCCTATCAGCCGTCATATCAGTATTCACTCCCTTGTTTTTCATATCGCTCTTCATTAATTCCATCCATCTCTTCTTAGGTCTCCCCCTACCACTATAGCCCTCCACATCCATATTTAAAACTCTTTTCGTCACATGGCTTTCATACCTCCTCAAAACTTGCCCATATCATGACAATCTATTCCTTTAAATTTATATTATATTATAACTCCATATGCCCCAAAATGTCCCGTTAGTCAATTAGCCATTCCAGCGTCGAATGATTGTGCATTAATAAACGCACTGTTACTATTAACGATAATGCTTCATCGATAAAGTGAAATAAATAAATTGCGTGCGTATTTTTCCCTCTTTTCATTACCTATGTTACATGATTGCCCTAGTCGCATGAAAACTTTATCGCATACAATAATTTTGTGATACACTCGTAATAACAAAACTTAAATAAATTATTCAAAATCTACTTACGTCTCATAGGCCACAGGATTGTTAGTGAAAGCAACGCTAGCTCCATTTTTACCACACAATTTAATATGTAATTAAAAATAACATTGCTTTTTTAAAATGTGTTTATATATATTTATAATGTGCGGAATCTACCGCATTCAGCCGAGTACGATCGGTAACTGTATCCGTATGGGATTTTGCAGGAAAAAAATAAAAATTAAATCTGTATGTGTATATTTACATTGGTCTGTCAACGGGAAATGGTGCCAGTTTGCCGGTATGGAATAATTCTTATTTTCGTAAAGTAGAAATAAATTGCTACCTGTGCAAAAAATAATCATGACTCTAGATGCGGCCATTATTGTTTTTAAATTGCGATGTTAGAAATACACGATTTGAGAAAATTACATGTCTTGACATGGTCCCTCACCGGAAGCCTTCGCCTGCAATGTAACACTTCAGAGAGGCTAGATAAGATATTTAAGGTAAGGTGGGGCAAGTCCGTCTACGGGGCAAGTCCGTCTAATCAACAATATCTCCTAAAATGTATATGGTTTGTCACTCTTACCTCGTTGTCGCTCTTACCTCACCTGAGCTTACCGCTAACGAAATCAATTTTGAAATTGACGTAAGCGCTCGATGAGACCGTCTGACAGCTTTCGTCAATCCTATACATTTACGATAACAATAACGATCGCCGAATGCATCTTGTCTAGGGTTAAAGATTCGAAAATTACATCAGTGAGTGAGGAGAACCGAGCATGTAATGCTCGCATCGCATTAGAGTCAGTGAGGCAGTATTGTAACGTAATGCTCAAAATCGAACCTTGAATGTTACATTACAGGCGAATGGATGCAGTGAGTGACCACCGTAGAGTTGGGTCATTATTGGAGCGTTTCAACCGCCTCACTTTTGTGGACATATTCTTGAAAAATATGGCGTATATTTAGATGCCGTTTTTGGAAATTTGTTAGATGTCCGGTTAACTTAAATACCTATTTTGACGAACATAGACCAATGCATGTAAATTTTAATGTAATTTATAATGTAATTGTTTTATGCAATACATAAACTAAACTAAACTAAACTAACCAAAAACGAAATCGAAATCTGCAGCAACTTCTACAAAAAGCTGTCTCCATTTCAAATTTCATCCAAATCCGTCCAACTACGCAGCGCGAAGGAGTAACAAACACACAAACTTTCGCATTTATAATATTAGTAGGATAAAATTATGTTACTAATAAAATAACAGGGGTTTCCACAAACACATAATTCTATGCACAAGTAATGAGTAATAATAACTAATGAATGAGGTTACGGAATTAAAATGCCATATAAAGTTAGTATGTATTTTTGAACATATTTAACGCACCTTCTTGTGCAAATAGTGTATGTACCTACTACCAGACAGAAGAAAAAAGTCAAGATTCTTACAAAAAAATTGGAGACAATTGAAGGCTCTCTTGCCTCTGTCTCTTGCACTTGCTTTGCTCTTGTTTGTTATGTTTGCACCCACTTACACTTTTCTCATTTGGCGTTGTGGTTGACTGGTAGAGAATGCCTAAAAGTATTAAGTCCGTCATTTGTACTCACTTTTAGTACTGTAAATAACTTCTGATTCTGCTTACTGTCCATCAATCCAAATATCGAAATGTTTAAATCTTTACAAGATTCCTTTCAACTTTATAATATTACAAATCTATGTGTTTTGTTCGTTTCTTCTCAGCAGTGGTCTCTTGCAAAGCGCTGGTAGTTTTTTGCCGTATAAAACTGCCCGTGCGGCCTACTTAATGAATAAACATCTTTCTTTTTTCTTTTGCCAAATTAATTTACTTGGCACATTAAAAAAAACAGTTTACAAGTGCAAATAATTTCAGATATTATCGCTACTTATTATTACCTGGAAGTCCTGGAACTTCAAAAGTTTTTTTAGAGAAGGCAAACGAGCGCTCAGGCCACCTGAGGGTAAGTGGCATCCGTGAACCATAGACATTTGCATTGTCAAGTCTACAATCAACGGTCCTCCAAATCTTAAAAAAATATAATACGACGAGCTATCCAATGATGTTATAATGTAAAAAAAATACCTTTGCTTTAAATGTAAAAATATTTTTGCGTAAAAATATTTTTTTTGAAGATTTTATTTTACAACTTTGTCGGTGCATAAGTAACTATGCCAAATTACCGCTTTGTAGGACCAAGACTTAAACCGCGGACAGACGGACATGGCAAAACTATAAGAATTCCTTGTTGACTACGGAATTCTAAAAATGAGAAATTTCTGTCAGGTTACGCAGTTAACCATTAAAATAACGAGGTTTCTGTTCAAACAACTTGTTAATAATCTATAGGTTCAGTCAAGTGTAAAAATATGGGAGAACGCAACATGTCAAAAATAGGTCCTAATGCACCTTATTCTAGTGTAATAAGAACTTCGTAACATATTTATGAGAGGATTCATTCGATCTATATTTTTGCACTTGACTGTACGTATATAAAAATATATAAAAAACATCCGCCACATCGTTGTATTGAAACCGCTGACCACGTTGTATTATAGATAAAAATCCCCCCTCCCCGTCTGTCAGTACGTATAGTCAAAGTCATAAATTATATACGTTCCCAAAGCGTCAAAAACATCTAGACGCCCCTATGAAACTGATAATAAGGTCTATGCATAACTATATTTGGCGCGATGGTCGTATAGATATTTTTGCGTTTTGTATTTTTGTTACAGACGTCTAATCCCAGAAAATATTTTTTACTTAAACTGCCTTTAAATTACAGGATTTTTGGCTAGCGTGACAATAATAATGACAGACAAAATGAAAGTCAAGCATTTTTGATATCAATTATATTTTAATAATAATAATAATATTTATACCCATTTTGAGCACAAAATTAAACGCACATTTTATTGCAAATAATGTTTTGGCCACTCCTCAAAATGGATGTAAGGTTGGGTCCCGCGGTACTAAGGAGCTCCTCTTCATAGACATGGCCATTTGCCAGCAAGTCAGACGAAGCAAGGCGTCCCTTTCGGCTGCTTGGATTGACTACAAGAAGGCTTATGAATCGGTGCCTCACTCATGGCTCGAAAGGATCTTAGAGTTGTATAAAGTTGATGCAACTTTGAGGTCCTTTTTAGGTATGTGTATGAGGCAGTGGGTCACAGTCCTTCGTCAACCAGGTGCTCGAGATGTCCCCTCTGATTCGCCTAGCTTGATAAAGATTGAAAGAGGCATCTTCCAGGGTGACAGTCTGAGTCCTTTGTGGTTTTGCCTAGCCTTGAATCCCCTCAGCTCTATGCTGACGGATTCTGGGCTTGGCAATCGATTTCGTAGAGAAGCTGAAGTCATTTCTCACTTATTGTTCATGGATGACCTCAAACTGTTTGCATCGAAGCGCCAAGATCTTATCGCATTATTGAAAATCACACAAGAGTTCAGTAATGCGATCAAGATGGAATTCGGTGTAGATAAGTGTGCGGTCATGCATGTTCAACGAGGGAAGGTTGTAAATTCGTCGAATTTGCAGCTTTCTGAGACAATGACTCTCAGATCTCTCTCCGAAGTTGAAACCTACAAATATCTTGGTATGTCACAGTCTTTGGGTATTGTGGACGGCGATGTCAAGCAGTCAGTGCAGGAGCGCTTCTTTTGCCGCTTGACAAAAGTTCTTAATAGTCTTTTGTCGGGTGGCAATAAGGTGCGCGCCTTCAATGGCTGGGTGATGCCGCTGCTCACACACTCCTTTGACATACTAAGGTGGACTCAGACTGAGCTGGACGCCTTGGATAGGAGGGTCCGTCTACTGCTTAAATCACATCGCATGTTGCACCCACGCTCATCTGTTATGAGATTGTACATCCCGAGGAAATGTGGAGGTCGAGGCATGTTAAATGCTAAGAATCTCCACAACCGCGAGGTGTGCAATCTCAGGGATTATTTCCTTAGCAATGAGTGTGGGATGCATCGTGATGTGGTTGCAGTAGACAAGAGCCTCACGCCTCTTTCCTTGGCAAACGAGAACTGGCGCAAACCAACGGTGTTGAGCACTGAAGACCGCAAGAACGTATGGAAGAGCAAGGAGCTACACGGACGCTTCTACCGGGCCCTAACAAGGCCCGACGTGGACTTTTTAGCGTCTGTGAACTGGCTACGATTTGGTGACCTCTTTGGGGAAACCGAAGGTTTTGTCTGTGCAATTGCTGACGAGGTCATAATGACGAACAATTACCGGAAATATATTCTGAGGTATGGCACGGTCGACATTTGTCGAGCATGCCGTTGTCCCGGCGAGTTCCTCAGACATATAATTTCCGGTTGTTCGCATTTGGCCAACGGCGAGTACTTGCACAGACATAACCTCGTAGCCAGGATCATCCATCAGCAACTTGCTCTTCAATATGGTCTTGTTGAGTCTGAAGTGCCGTACTATAAGTACGCACCGCCGCCAGTTCTCGAAAATGGTCGTGCTACGCTCTATTGGGATCGATATGTCATCACGGACAGGACTATTGTTGCCAATAAGCCTGATATCGTGTTGACAGATCGATCTCAACGCCGGGCAGTGCTCGTCGACATCACCATCCCGCATGACGAGAACCTTGTGAAGGCCGAGAAGGACAAGCTCAGCAAGTACCTTGACTTGGCTCATGAGGTGACCGCCATGTGGGATGTTGACTCGACGATCATTGTCCCGATAGTTGTTTCGGCAAACGGTCTTATAGCGAAGAGTCCCGACCAACACCTCAAGAGACTCTCGCTAGATGGCTGGATCAAGGGCCAGATACAGAAGGCAGTACTCCTCGACACGGCACGTATTGTGAGGAGGTTCCTCTATCTGCAGCCCTTACCACCGGTAGCTTGAGCCCTGCCCCACTGCCGGCGGCACTCGTAGGTTAGGTTTTTTATAATGTCTATTTTTTGTATTAGTATTGTTATTTTACTTTTATATTTGAATATTTGTTATAAAAAACCTAATGTACAGAAAATTAAATAAATATCTATAATAGTAATATTTTTTATTATACATAACTATGTTTACAATCTATTTAATATGGGTAAACGCCTGGAATATTTTTATTTCTTATATTGACCCTTTACAATGATAGGTGTTTCGAACTCTGTAAATACGGGCGGTGGGTGTGTACATACCCTTGTGGTTACATTAAGCCCAATTAGACAGATACCTAATGACTATTAGGTTCACTTCAGGATAATGCGTGTATTATGTGTTAATTAACCATTAGATTACATTTAGATATATACGTATGTATACTTAAATTAAAGTATTGTGGCCCATTTTTGTACATTTACGTAATATAATAAAATATGTTGAAGTTTCAAATGGATTGAAAGAACTCGCATCGCGACGAAATAGTCCATATCACATATTTAAATACACGAGATGCACTGAGTTAATTTAATTTAAGAATGTTATTACTGCCTTAATCAGGAAAAACGAAAATAAGGAACATTGCGAGCGTGGCTTTTGTAAGACCCCGTAGGTCGTGCAGTGAATCAATATCTCCGCGATCGTCATTTTCGTCTATGCCGCTCAATCCCACTGCAATATTTACTTTGAAAACCTCACTCAAATGGCAACTAATTTCAATATAGGCTAAATTTTTACGTGAAATTATCCAGCAATATTAAAAAAAGAAGTACGCACTCGGTTACAGTGTTTAAAAAAATATCGTATTTATCAACTGAGCTACATAGCGCGCAACTAAACTTATAAAAATAACAAGTAGGTATGCGCTGCAATATACCTTGCTTGCGGGGAAAGAGCACCTCAGCGGGTCGATTATTGAGAATCGAACACTCGAAAATTTCATTCAAAAATGAACTTGAAACGGTAAAATCGTATTTTATAAAGTTCGCGGTTGGTTGTGGCCTTGTGGCAAACTTTTGCATGAGATATATTTTCAACTTTCAAGCGCTTGATTTTTCAAACCTATCGAGCCGCAGGAATGCGTTAATTACAAAATAAATATATTTCAGATATTTTGTCTCATGAAATCGGGTGGGCCATACTTGTGTGTGTAGATGCACGTGCACGCTGTCTCTCAGCACCGTCGGGTTAGTAGTGTGCGTGTCTATACGCATTACAACTATAAGTATGGCCGACCCGCTTTCGTGAGATAGACCAACTGTGAAGGCAACGCCTTAACTAAG
Source organism: Acleris literana (assembly GCA_946894065.1). Classification (NCBI taxonomy): domain Eukaryota; kingdom Metazoa; phylum Arthropoda; class Insecta; order Lepidoptera; family Tortricidae; genus Acleris; species Acleris literana. The sequence continues at coordinate 8,332,442 of OX335687.1, forward strand.
TTATGACTCTCTTTATTTACACAAATAATTTATATAAAGCGTCGAACACCTCCGATTATTTATTTACTTAAAAATCTTAAATTAAAAGTGCTTAGGAATACGCACCGATTTAAGAAACATTTTTTTTACTAGCAAACTAACATTTAGTAAAATATACAAGCTCTTCGATGACCTATTTGTTCTTTGAACAAGTTACTACTGAAATATTTAGTTTAGTAACACTGGAAGTCTTCATAAACCCGTATAAATACATAAAATAGTAAATGCGTTAAGTATCACTGTGGTAATATGTTCTTAGAACATTGACTTTTGTCTAACCAGTAACATTAAAACTACTAGAGGTAACAGCAAAGTCCAGAGCGCTATGGGCAGTGTCCCCGCGCCGTTACACAGGTCCCCTCGACAGTAGCAGAAAAGGGTCCTGGTAGCCCTCTCCCCGTTGTTCGGGCCGTCCTTGCAACCTTCTTCGTAGGGCTCGTAAACAATGTCGACGCTTTGCCATTTTCTATCAACAATTATTTGCTCTCCTTCGGCTGTTTGGGAAGCACAGCCGCGTTGAACACTGCTTGATATTACTGAAATTGATAAATAAAACAAATTGTTATTTTACATCTTTATGCTTATTGTTGCGTTTAATATTAATAAGGATAAGTTACCTATTAATGTAAAACATTTTATAAGGAAACTGGATTATTATGTTGCTATTATCTATCCTTGAAGAGCAGTATGCGCAGTATTAGTTATCGCAACTTACATGCATGAGCCGATCAAGGTGCCTTTTAAATCCCGAAACTTGGAGATTTTTAACCGACTTCAAAAAAAAGGAGGAGGGTTATACGTTCCACTGTATGTTTTTTTTTTTTTTTTATGTATTTTCACCGATTACTCCGTCAATTATCGACCGATTTCAAAATATTTTTTTTGGTTTGATAGAGTATACTTCCGAGGTGGTCCCATTGTCACCAAATCTGTATCTGATGAGGGGATCAGTGAGGAATTGAGGGAACTCCTCAAATATTGTAGGCAAACATATAGCGATTTTAGTATTTTTAGTAACAAGTCTAGCATTTGCATTCAGAAAGTATCCTTTGGTATAGTGGAACTGATGATGAAGACCACAGATGGCCACCGGAACTCCTCAATGGTACCGATTTCAAGGGTGGCGATAAGATATCTCGATTAAGATAGTTGAGCGACTACCTACAACGAATAATATGTACTTGTTGAAATATGACTATGATTTTCCCGCGGCGTTGCTTGCGGCGCGCTTGATATAAGTTAAAGTTTCATTTCAACTAAGAAGTGGGACTACGTAACAGCGTATTATGATCACTAAAAAGTATAAAATAAAATAAATGTTTTAAAAAACAAAAAACCGCCTTCAAAAACGCAAAAAATAACTTCTTTAAAATTGTAGGCACCTAATAGGTTAGTCCAACTGAAGTCGGCGACCACAACATTTTCAACAAAAAGCCGACATCAGTTGGACTAACCTATTAGGTGCCTACAATTTTAAAGAAGTTATTTTTTGCGTTTTTGAAGGCGGTTCTTTGTTTTTTAAAACATTTATTTTTAACAACTGTTTTTATAAGTGACTTGTTCGTATTAATAAAGATTTTTACTAAACATTCTTAATTCGCACCTAAAATAGCAACGTTATTATATGGACTGACATTTGGAATACATATATAAATCCGATGCAATATATGAGTGTGTCTAAAAGCTAATCCGACCGCGGAGATGGCAGGCGGCAACCGAATGGTTGGTAGGTAATTATTAACTGTAGGGAATAGGGTAATTGATTACCTACTTTAAATTTGGTGACCCGCTGGCTCATTTGAAACCTTTAGCGTAAATAAATTGAAAATCGGAGTTCGAAGTTACGTTAGCTCCATCACTTTCTCGATTTTGTCTCGAATGTCGAGTGACAGGGATGGAGCTAATGTAGCTAATGTTGGATTTTCAAAGAGGACCTCTGTTAAACTAGTTTTCTATGAAAAGAAATCGCGTTTAAATCTCTACATCCGAGTTAGGATGCCTCATACAGACGTTAAACTTATTTAGCAACGAAGTGGCTAAGTGTGGAGCACTTTTACTTACGACCGTTCCCAATATCGAGCGTGGTCACCTTCTTGACACACATGGTTGATTTGGGGCAGTCCACGATGTAGGCTTCGTCTGCGCTGTTGAAGTGATCGCAGATTGGAATTTTGCGGTAGTAATCAGTTTCAGGATCACATTGGTTGCAGCGCAAACTCGACGACGCTGTGAAAAACAGATAGCATAGTTCAATTAAGGATAATAATGTGTCTTAGGTGTCCTAAGCGATAATTAGAGCAGCGCCTAGATTCTAGGCGGTAAAAACGATATCTTCTTTGTCCTGTTACCGTATTGTCAACGTTTTGATAGCTCTTATTTACTTGACAGTAATGGCGGCGGCATTAAAAACAATACCATAATACGTCAAAAGCAATAATGTTCTATCCAATAAATATTACATTTTACCATAGGTTTAGCGCGAGTAAGAATAGAGCCCCAGGTCGTTATTTTTGTAATGACGATTAATTAATGATTAATGATAGATCGATTAGAAGGTATGTATTTCCCGTATGAAAGAAAGGAAGCTTTCGGTACCTATCACGCAAATTGAACTTAACGGGTTGGCTTAAAGTAATGAGAAGGTATTCAATTGACAATAGCAGGCAATAAAAAAATACAAAAAGGATTTTGACAGTTATAATAAATAGAAAATACGTCAATATTGTTAAAAAGTCAAACAAAGATTAGCTGGTTTTAATAAAAAATATCTGCGAGGAAGTTATTACGTAAACGAGTCTATCGCCGATTTGGACAGCGTGAAAAATCTGAAGTGGTCTCTCACTTCAAAGTTGAAAATGTACCTCAATCTATAATTTAATGTTTGATTCAGCGTTGGGAACTTTATATTAGGACTAAAGATTTACCAAAAACGCGAAGACCACCCATTCTTAATGATCGAGACCAGAGGAAAGTGGCAAAGTTTGCACAAAACAAAGTGGGTGAGTCCCAGATAAGTTAGCTGTAAAATATGATGTTTTCCGTGGGTGAGTAAGGAATATTTTAAAGAAATACAATGTTAAACACTTAAAGCGTCAAAAAGCACCCAAATATTCCGACAAACAGCTTGAAGAAATTCCAAAGAAGTGCAGGAAGTTGCGAAAGTATCACTATGCAGGGAGCACCCAGAATTGACTAAAGGAGCGTGACGTGCACTTCGTACCGAAGGATTCAAACCGTCCGAACGTCCGCATAGGTCGTCCGATGAAGGATTTTTTGGTAATTCTCAGTAGAATAGTTTACAGTGATGGGCGGGAAGCGAAATCACAGACTTAGTTGAAGCGCAGTGTGCAAACACATCTAATTAACTAAAAAATGTAAAAATAGAGGTAGATGTTGTCCAACGTATGATGAAAACGGTAAGAAGAAAGCTACGAAAAATTGAAGATGGGGACCTTCAGCTATATTGCAATGATTGATTAACCCTAACAAGTGATTTAATAAAAAAATAGAACAAAATTGTAATTCTCATTACTTTAAGCCAACCCGGTAGAACAGATATTCCAATGCAATGCATTGTTGCAGAAATTGCATGTGTTACTTCTTTGTAATGTACTTATTCACGAATATAGAGCGTTGAGGACGCGCTCACGCTGTTTACTTAGGTTTAGGGTTCGATCCTTGGTAAAGGTAAAATATATCTGTGTACGAGTATGTTACGAATATTAACTAAGAATATTTATTCCTGAATAGTTATGTATTTATTAGATTACAGTTAAGTTATGGAGTAGGTCAATTTCTAAAGCTAGTCTCCTGAAAATATTTATTGATCAATCCTGAAAATCCCTTAGAAGGAAATGCTGAAGAGCTGGCGGTTGAAAGCCGTTGCTGTTCCTTGAGTAAAAATATAAGGGATCTATATCTGAAGTGCTCTCTTGGCATACACCCGATTTTGTTGCGCAGTGCGGGTCACTGACCCGACTCATTAGCATGATTACGCACCAAAGTCAAAATTAAGGGAACTCCTTACCCAAACGAAATACAAAGAAAATAATTGTTTCACAAAAATAATTGTTGTGTTGTTTAAATAAAATAGTTGGAGTAAAAAAACATTTATAGATAAAAATAATTATCTCACCATAATGTGCACTACTTTAGATTATTTTACTACGGTACCTCACTAGCAATCTAACATGCGCGAGTTTTTGCCATCCGTTTATTAAAAAATGAATTATAATTCTGTTTTTCAGTTTTTGAAAGCATAACCCATCCACATTTTAATTATTTAGTAGATTTAAAGCCCCAGTCCTTTAAATCTTAACGAATCAGTTGTTTTATAATTAAGTATAATGAAAAAAAAAACCGGGCAAAAGTTACTAGAAACACAAAAACTATCTCAAAAAACATCGTAGGTATGAACTCTATTGGTGTTGTCTTAGATGATTTATAGTACCTAGGTAGGTATAAACACTTTTGTTGCCTGTATCTCAAGAATCACTCAAATCTCCTTAGTCGTGATAGTTTTCCTTTAAAATTCGTTATATTATTATGTGCTTCAATTTTCCACCTTTTTTTTTACAACTTTGTCTGCTTAACTTAAATTTATAATTATGCCAAATTACAGCTTTGTTAAGGACAAGAGTTAAACCGCGGACAGACGGACAGACGGAAATGGTGAAACTATAAGGGCTCCTTGTTGGCTACGGAACCCTAAAAACTAACCTATTTATGAAGATTTTCTTACAGTTTTGAGCCAGTTTAAGTAGGTAAGTTATTTTTACACGAATACATAATAGTATGGCTATATTTGTACACCGTCGTTTGCGTTCCGAAATATGTCGCATCAACATACAATACGAGGTTATTGTTTGTCACTGCCCCGATTATGCAAACTGCCGAAAATTGAACGATGTCGAGACAGAACTAATACATTGTTATAACTGCGTTTAGTACGCCATTACAGCAACTCATGTCTCAGAACTTGACGAATTACTAATATCCTGGAATTAAGAATGACTTTGTCACACGCATCGCAAAACCTACAATTGGCACTGTAAACCAACGATTTGCATAGTGTAAAAAAATGTCGCCTCCCGCTGTCTGTATGTAAGCTTAGGTTTTAATGTATAATAAATTCTGGATTATGTACGGGTATTACAGAAAACTCAAAACCGAAGCTAAGCAAGGGCACGTCGCTACTACATTAATATAATATAACGAAAACTTAGGTAAGTTTAGAGAAATGGAATCGTTGGTGGCTGAAATCAATTTGTGATACGTAATGGATATCATAAGAAAGATTATGCTTGGTTTATAGTAGTTCTGGATCTTCATCTTATTTTTAGTTCCTAATTGTAATATGAGGAATATACTTTATTTATTTATTTGGCATATATTTTGCATATTTTTTAAGGAAATTGGAGGGATTCCAATACTTTTTACCATGGCTGCATCTCGTTGTACAAAAACAAGCATCGAACCTGTTAAGAAGGACAAAAAACAGACAAACAAAGCTTCGCAATTACGTTGTTACATTCGTATGGAAGTTATTATGGTGACTGTAAAGTAACCGCCAATATCTAAATTTAGCAAGTCACATACGGAATTTTGTTGATAGGTTTATGCGGCTGGAGCGATACTGGTAGGTACTTATTTATCAGAAGTTTTACATATCGCCAGTATTCAAAAGAAATAAAGTATTTACTAAATTTAGTGTTAAGAGGATTGTTAGGCCGAGCTGTCAAAAAGTTTCCATACAAATTTAGCTCCGGGCGATAACGTTCCTACTTTCTCCCCCTGAATCAAGTCCTATTTCCATGATTTTTTAAATATGTTGTTGTTGTTATGAAAATCTAGGTTCATACGTTCCCTTCTAGGTTTCCGTTTTTTATGTTTCCCTCCAAGAAATATTTTCTTGAAAAGGAAAATGTACAGACCTAGTTTTTCATAATATTTACAACATATTCAAAAATCGTAAAAATCGGACTGGATTTAAGGGGAGTAGAAACGTTTTTGCATTTTGTATGATTTTTTTTAACTTTTCTAGCCTCTTAATTTGGTAGACTTAGTTAGGTACTATTATTTCTTAACTGATTCTAATCAATTTGTCAGGATCGTAGCAGGTGGAAAGAAGTGGTCTTTCCCTAGTGCCTACCCCTCTGGGAAACAGGCGTGATTAAATGTATGTATGTAACCAGTACGGGGCTTGGTATCTGTTAAACTTACAAATATCAACATTAACCTTTGAATTGGATAAGAATTGTAATAAAACATAATATTTCTTATTATCATAGCAGTTTTATCGTCACTGGGTGAGAAAAATAAAGTTTTGTTTTATTTGTTCTATCTAGAACGATTAATTAAAGCGCCTAGCTTGTCTGGGTCATTGCGAACTGCCTCGTCTAAACCCGCGCATTTATATTCCTACTACGGGCCGGTGGCTCCCAATAATGAATTTAAATGTATTTTTTAGCTTGAAGCAGCCTTGATTAACGCCTACCGTGTGACAATACTTAATGACTGGTATCATATGAACATAGCATTGAAACACTTTGATAATGATTTGTGGAACGAGACGTTTTAACTTTAATAATTCTCGGGACGTGTTGCGCACAATTAAACAGACATGTTTTTTTGTTACATTTTATTCCTAAACGAACGAAGTGATTCTCGAAAAAGAACTTGTGGTTTTGATACTTCAACTTTGTTCAAAACTGTTGTTTTAAATTAATTCATGTTATTTGAGAAGAACATGTTAGTAAGGAAAAACTTTGGTAATATTTAAAAGTGTTACTATATGATTTAATGTTTTTGAGAAAATTAAACTGGTACCAAAATATTTACTTTAACAATACTTACTTTTTAAAGACCACATAATTGTGAGAAAAATCAGCGTTAACTCCATATTTGCGCCACCAACCACATCCAATATCCACTTATAATTTATAAAAATCCATTATCGTCAAAATTAACACATATGTTGAACATTGGCCTGGTACGTATTTACAACAGTGCGATATCGACGCATGTGGCCGACCGAGCCTGCTGTATACCCGACTGAAATTGGCACCTCCACATTCGAGTCATGAATCACAGGGAACGGGCCCAGTGGCGAAACGGGACATGTCCAAATACCGACGAATAAGGCTCTTAGCGCGCGCCGTCGTCTGTGAATCACTCGGTCGATGCTGGCGCCGACCCGCGACTGCCCGACGTTCAGCGGATTCCTTCTTACTAATACGTTTTTCGAGACGTCCTTGTGTTGCGCTGTTTTTATTTTTATCAATAGATAACGCTGCGCAGTGGCAGGTGCACTTCAGCGAATACCTGTAGTTGTCGACTGTGATAAAGGTTATGACTCGCGAACATCGACCGAGTTTAAGAAGGTCGTTCACTTTGCCCACCATCTGCTAAGATCACGTTTTTTTATCCGACGTCCTGACCTTAGCTTTAAGGTTGTTAATATAAGTAGGTAATTTATGTTTGGTTTCGTTTGGTCGATTTACCCATAGATTTTAATTAAAGCAAGTTCATTGATCAGACTTGTTTGTTGTGGTTCGGAAGCACCTGTTTAGTGGTAACGAGTTCATAAACAAAATAATTTGAAACAGCTCTTCTCGTGAAAAAGAATTCATAATCCTTTTTCAATATACATGATTATATATTTTTAAATCTGTTAATGAGAGCAAAGACCTTTGAAAGATCTGTTTCGGAATCCGCAATAACATTTACCGAGCTAAAGTGCTCGAATAAAATGTTTTACAGTGATTGGCAATCCGGAGTAAAGCGTCTCTGTAATATGTTTTTTTATAACGTATTCACTTCGCCCTTCCACCCATTACGGTTGTGAAACATTCGCGATAATGGCGCTTGTCATATCCTTTGAGTGCTACAAACGATAATATTATATGACAGCGTAGGTATGTGTGCTATAAAATTATAGGATTTAGTCAATTAATAATTTGGGTTAGCTTTAGGTACAGAAGCCAGAGCCAAATCCTTGTCATCAACTCACGGCTATTGCCATGTCAGGTTTTAAAATCAGTTCAGTTCAGTTCAGTTATTCTTGACATATTTAAAAAAGTTTTTTTTTAGACTCACCGTTATTATTACCGAAACAAACCTATATAGTTACTGGTTAACCTAGCTGCATAGTATTTAAATGTATTCGCATCTAGAGTGGGTGTCTATGCCGAAAAAAAACAATTGCATTTTAAAAACATACTTACTGCCAAACAGTCATTAAGTTAAGTGTGTATTGTCTCGGATTAATCACAGTTTGCCGACTGCGTGAAAGGCAATTAACCTTGACGCTGAGAGCTTTATTTGCGACATGATGTTGTATATTTATATTCTTTGTCGCTACTGTAACACGCTCCCATTTAACACCCGCCTTGACGCAAAAAAATGAGTGTAATATGTTTAACGCGTGTTTCTGTGGCATCGTAGCTCCCAAACGGATAGACTAGGAAGGCTAGTTTAATCGAGAATAAATCGGGCTAGTTTAATTTAAAAAATCGTCCGTCTGCTTAAAATATATCAGCTTTGAAAGTAGAGGTCGCTATCATATTGGGGGTTTTATCTAAGTTATAGTTATTTTTAATAGGTATAATATTTATTTATTCGACAGCCTAAGAAGCAGTGTTATCTTATTCGGATGTGTGTATACTACACATGTATGTATGTATACAGGGTGTTCCATAAATCGACGTCAACCCGCCTAGGGCTGATAGAGCAGCTAATAAGCTATCAATTTAGCCCTATGTTATGGTTATGTCATTACTTAAAAAGTTGATAAAAAAAGGAGCAAAGGTGTTTAAAAACTTCGCTGATTCGTAATGATTCTAATAATGTAAGATACTACTGAAAAACTACAATAATACTACTGAAATAAAACATGAAATAAAGGATTTGTCGTGACAAGGACATACCTAAGGGAAAATTACAAAAATTCAGATTATAATGCTCAATATCTCCGAAACTAGTAAAAATCGCTGAACATACATAAGGGTTAAATAGATAAATTTTTAGCTGGTCTATCCGTCCGTGGTGGGTTGAAATCGATTTATGGGACACCCTGCATATCAATGACTGTTGTTTAGCGAATTTCTGTTGACTAAACCGTTGGTATCGTGTGACTGGTCTTTATACAAGGAGTATATAAATGCGAAAGTAGATTTTAACTTTCACAGTTAAACGGCTGAATCGACTTTATGGAAATTGGTAGCTCTAACTTTGGGGGAAGGACATGGCGTAAAGTACTGTTTACTTTATCCCAGAAAAAATGTGAGTTCCCGAGGAATACCGATGAACGACTTGTACGCGGACTGAGTCGCACAACAGCTAGTAAGCTATATTTTGCTGTAGGTAGAGTAGTAGTAGAGTTTACTGCCTTTCTAAAATGGCAGGGTGTAAGAGATTTATTTCGTGCTGAAGCAAACTCACTGAATTTCAAATTCCTACTCTTCAGCCCTGAAGCTGCAGAAATCAACATCCTTACTTGACAAAGGCAGTCAAGTCAACTTGTTAACTGAAAAGCGTGCTAAGGGGACGTTGACCTTTGTTTCAATAACTTTACTGAAAGTGACTAGGTGTGTCAGGACTATATAAATGAATGGCCTACAATTTGACTGGCAGTAATTAACTTTCTGTATTTTCCTAATTGGGTTAGTGAAAAAACTAATATTTAACCTTGATAATATTACTCAGGTTTATGAGCTTCGTAGTCTAGACATCGGGAAATACTATTTGCAATCATTTGTTACACAGAGTTCCAACGGAAATGAAACCGCACCGCGCTAAATTAATTTTATTAGCTAAGTTGATTTTGATATGACATTACATTACATAGCAATTTAGCATACGCTACCATTATGTAAGTTTATTTTAAATCTTATTAGCATAATGTTACTTACCCTTTTGTTGTAACTTGCCAATCATTTTGCTTACATCGATCGGCAGAGGGTCTACAATACCTACTTGTAGATGCAGTTACAGTGCAGAAACATACGAAATCGTATTTTGTTGGGTAATTTCGTATTCATCCTGATTTCTCAATCAACATATCAATGGGATTTTGAACCAAATATGATGTCGTATGTTTATTCACTACCTACATCTGAATGACACATTGCTACTGACATTTAATAAACAAAAGGTTATGCCACTTACTGAGTCAAGGAAGTAAAATACATTTTTATATTGTCTTTATTATTAACATAATAAGCAAAGCACCTGACACTGTGTATGACAATGGACTCCTCGCGTGCACAATCACATCACTCAAAGCACTTATCGCTGAAACATCCACAGCGACACTTGCTTGGATGTTGCCAAAACATAACAACTACGTAACAATAGAAATGACAGATCGCTGAGGCAGGCATGAGAAAATTTGATACAATGGCAGTAACGCTTCTGTTGCGTTGGCATTTCCAATAAGCAATAAAATAACGTAAGTACGTGTCTAGGTGTCTAGGAAGTTTACTGACTGTAGAGAAATCTTGGGATATAATAGTTTTGCTTGAAGTGTTCATTCAGAAGACAATGCTTTGAATTAGCACTATGTATGCAGGTACCTTGATCGTATGCTAATTAAATTATCGAAAACATCAAGTTTGAATTTTAGCACAGCGTTTGTTTCACAATAACCTTGTTAACCTTGTTTACAATCGTATAAATATATAAACGTATTGGTGTGTATGTGTCTAATAACGTGCCTTTGTCAATACAATGAACACACACAGGGTGCATTACACAGGACTAGACATTTTGATAGCTTCGCCGTCGCCTTAAGACTCTTAGGAAGGAAGACTTTAGTTACATCACATTTCTACCTTATCCGTTCACTTTTTTACATAACCCTTAAATTTTCAATATGGCAACAACAGTTAAATGTTATGGTTATAGTGATGACAAATTGAAAGTATCGTTACTCATATTTTTTAAACCACTGATGTCTTAGATTAATTTCCCAAAATTGTTATTTCTTTGTAGAGAGCAGAGTTTCCATTCGCATTTTCTCCCGGAATTCGCATTCCCATTCCAGGAATCATTTTACTAGTCTCCACGGAGCTCCTATTTTTTGGATGCTTTGGCCCTTCAGGCTTGCTTCAAAACTAGCATAAATTGAACGTACCTACTTATTTCGATCTAATTATAAGTGGAAAAAATGCGACCGCAAATATGCGATTGGAAAAATTCAAGATTGGGAAAAAATGCAAATTGAAAATTTGCGTCAGGGAAGCAAATAAGTATTTTGAGAAAAAATCTAAAAAACCCACTGTGGATCCATCCATCATCATCTAGTCACCCACAAACTGCAGGACAGGTCTCCTTCAATCAGGTCGTGCACTGCATCCACCGGTCTCCCACGATCTTTACCAGATATTAGAGGAATGAAATATCACAAACACTTTTTATATAACATTATGTACATTAAATTTAAATAATGGCGTATACATATAACAAGCTTAAAATGAAATAAGTCTAAGAATAATTGGTACGACGATGCGATTCATGCGATTGCTTGAATGTAGTTATCCCGTAGGTAACTTTCTAGATATGTATCATCTTTTTAATGTATCTTCGATATTTTTTTCGATATCTAACACTTTGGCATGTTTACATATTCGATTCAATTCATTCTGGGTCCGAGGAACCAGTGACACTTTATAAATAACTATAAATTGCACATTTTTCAAGTCAAAATTCGTCACAGTCCCCTTTTTAGGGTTCTTCTCACTTTTCACTGTTCACACGCTGGCAGTTACATGTGCGAGCTCAGTTGTTCACTACCTGAGGCTGTTGATGTATTTCATGAGGTTGAACACGACTATGACGCCCATGATGTCGGTGTATCCTTCGTGGTTGGTGTTGGACGCGTTGCAGAGATCGCTACGGCAGTAGCAATTTCTGAAATCATTAAAGTAAAGAATTAGTGCAATAGAAAAAGATCGGATTATTTTTATCGAACCTTCATTTTCCCTACCTTTCCGTTAATGCTAAATATTATCCCTATGTCAATAAATAAATCTATAAATGCACAACCATGTCCAATGGGAAACTCCAAGCTGTCCTTATGCGATTTTCCCTTCAAAGCGTTGACTGACATATGCTGCATCGTACATGGCTTACAAACGGATAGTCTGTGTCAATCCAATAGGGTATATCGATTGAATTTTCTTAAATTGCATTTCTCAACAAAATATGAGACTACCGTAAAAGGCTGAATTAAAATCGGCCTAAAACTATGGATGATACAAGCATTTTAAACTGCTAATTAGACAGCGATTAGACAGAGAGATCCGATATGCACTGCGATGTTATGTAAAAGGTCTGCCATATAAACTCCATGTTAAATTGGCTTTTTAACCGACTTCAAAAAAGGAGGAGGTTATACGTTCCACTGTGTTTTTTTATGTTCACCGATTTCTTCGTCAATTATGGACTGATTTTAAAAAATATTTTTTGGTTTCATAGAGTATACTTCTGAGGTGGTCCCATTATCACCAAATCTGAATCTGATGATCAGTGAGGAATTGAGGGAACTCCTCAAATATTATTGACATTCATATAGCGATTTTAGTATTTTTAATAACAAATTTAGCATTTGCATTCAGAAAGTTTCATTTGGAGAAGTGGAACTAATGATGAAGACCACAGATGGCCAACGGAACTCTCCTCAACGGTACCTACCTATTTCAAAGAAGAATACCGAATACCGCTGAATGCTGGCGCACTACAAACTACAACCCATTCCATGTCTTACACATGGTATAGTAGTAACAAATACATATATACATACATAAACTCACGCCTCCATTCCCAGAGTGGGGTAGGCAGAGCTACAGAATTACCAACAACTATTGGTAACAAATATATTTGCAATATAACTGTTAGGGCGTTTGTGTATTGATTTATTTGTAGTTACTCACGTAGTTGTGGGTGTTCTCTCGCCTTTGTCGTCTACAGCCACGCACCCCTCTTTGTAGGGCTCCATGACCTCCATCTTGGGAGACCACTGCCCGTTCTTGTAGGCTAGGTACTTGAAAGTCTGAGGCGCGCAGTTGCGCAGCACCCCGTTTATTCTCACTAGAATAGTAAAAAAACAGTGATTTAGTTTCAATTGGTAAATCTACACTAATATTATAAACAGCAGATTTGATTGTTTCTTTGTTTGTTTAATAGGCTCCGAAACTACTAAACTGATTTGAAAAATTCTTTACCATTAGAATCCTACATTATCCTTGATGAACATAGGCTAGTTTTTACCCCGGAAAAATGAACGGTTCCCGTGGGATGACAAAATTACGAATTCTACGATGACGAAATCGCTGGCAGAAGTAGTGTTTGACAATCTTGATGATGTTGGAGAGGTGGTTCAAGAATAAAATTATAAAAGTTGTCTAAAAGTTTATTATATAATTGAAATAGGTAGTGCCGGTTTTTGATTAGTGGAAACTTTAGTGTATCTTGGTTTGGAAGTTGTTCTGCACCCAGCAGTGCAATATCCAAAACACTAACTTTTGTCCGCGACTCTACCCGCGTAGGACATGATAGAACTCACCTTTGTTACTACTTCGTAAAATAATGTAGAAGGACAAAAAGGTCTATATCAAAATCCACTACCATATGTCGTTTTCAAAATAAATTGTTTTGTATACCTATAGGTATTGACGACACGTTATTAGTCGGTAGTACCCCTGCCAGATTTTTGTGTGATGAGCGCGAGTATTTGCTCCTGAGTTTTGGATGTTTTCTATGTATTTAAGTTTGTATTTTTATGTATGTAAGTAAGTTTATCACTGTCCCTTATTACAAGCCTAGACCTTAGTTTGGAACTAGGTCAATTTGTGTGACTGTTCCCTGGTATTTATTTACTACTCATTATTTTTTATATGCATATTTGAAATAAAAGTTTCCCGCAACAAAGGTCCAAACATAATAGTAAGATAGTTTGAAATGACTTTGTAAACTTAACAGTTTGCTCACCTCCGTTTTGTACGTCTAGATGGAAGTCTTGCTTCATACACATGGTCGAGTAGGGGCAGTCCACGATAAACCTGTCGGAGTGGTCGAAGTGCACGCAGAGCTGCTTGGTCGTGTTGTAATACTCTCCCGGCTTCGGGTTGATGAGGCACTGGTAGCATTGCAGCGCCGAGCCTGGAAATGGAATCACCGTTTGCTTTAAAATCCAATATCGCCGTTACAATTTCAACATTGCTTGATTTCAGACGAAATTTTCGGTCGATAGTGTAGTGTAAACAAATGAATATAGGTAAATTTGTCATTTATCAAAGCTGATAAATAATGAATCATTCATTTCATGTCAGGTATTTTAATCGTATTCAGCATTTTAATAATATTTTTTTGTATTTAATTGTCGATGATAATATTGATAATCCATCATTCGGTTTCTCTGAAGATAGTGCAATTGATAGATTTACACTTGTACAGTGCGATACTTGAAAATACTGGGGGTATGATTGAGTTTTCGTAATAAAGTCGGTATGTGTTTATGTTGGACTAGAGGACGTCTGCGACTTCGTACGCGTAGAATTAATTTCCTGCTACCCTCCTATTTCTTCCCGTTGGGGGTAGATTTTCGGAAAATCGTTTCTTAGTGCACCCCTAGAACTCATAAATGTCCCAACCCACTAACAGAGATGAAACATGTTTATAAATCTTGGAAACATGATGTATTTTTACTATGACGACGATTGGCATATGTATGGGGTTTTCTTGGAAAATCATAATAGTATCGTATGGAATTTGTTTAAAAATGAACCCATTCTCTCCTTGCTTGGCTCTTGAAAGGTTATTTTTCATTAAAAAAATCCCCATCGATTTTGCTACTAAAATAGGTTTTTGTCTTTTTTTGGGTCCTAATGAACTTATTGACATGCATCCCGTGACTGTTGGAGGGTGGGGACGGAGTCCATACAAAATCGCCCATCACCCTTTGGAATCTCTAGACCAAGTGGTTTGGGCTGTTATCAACGCACAGCCCAAACCACTGGGTCTAGAGATTCAGTCAGTCAGTCAGTTTCTTCTTTTATTTAATTAATATAGACGTTTCGTAATTGCCATAGTTCTGTTCCTTTGCACAAAGACTCCAAGTGGTTGTAGGACATTGTGCAGGTTCCGTTCGGATCGCTACCACCATATTTTTCTTTAACCTACCGCCAAACAGCAATGTTCGTATGGTTGTGTTCTATTGTAATCTTCAAAATGCAAAAGTCTATTGGCCTGTGTGCTTGTTTGCCTTCTCTATACCTAAAATAAAACCTCCGATACGTTTGATATATGGATACGATTATAACGATGTAAATACGACAAACAATTTAGTCATACTCAGATTACTCAACAAATAACTTCTTCGTTGGATGTTGATTGTGACGATTGATGGCGTTATCACAAATAGCATGACTACCTAACAAAAACAGAAATCCCAACCGTAAAATCTGCCCTCCAATGCCAAAACGCAGTATGAGCATATGAACTTCATACAGTCTAACTATCTCGACATATCTTTACTTAACCATCACCTAGCAACAAATTTATAATTTACGTAAAACATATCACCGCCGACTGAAATGAAACTGAAAGTTAGAAAGTGTTTCATGTGAGGTGGATTGCATTTAATTAACCAATATGTATTGAAAAAACCCGCGTGTGTGAGTGCTGCACTTATCGCGCCATGCGTGACTCATAGCGTGATCTTCAATGTATTGCTGTCGGTGACCTTACGTTAGTGCATTTTAGATATATTTATCCTGAAGGTGACCACATGCCTACCTTACTGTAAACTTGAAAAGTATGGTCACCCAAGAAAGTCCTTTCTCACTTTTGGACCTTAATCTGTTACAAATGCAGCCGAAAAGTGGTAAAGGATTTTCTTGGTCGACTATATAATCGTGCTTTTGCAAGTAGGCTTTAGCGCATTAAATTTCTTGTTCAAAATCACACACAACATACCCACGCTGGATCTTACTTGTACAAGCGTTGTTTTTTTTTACTTATAACTAAAACTAGAGGGTCCTGAAATATCAAATATGGAGACCGAACCGGCAATATTGGTTGCATTTTTTCTGTTTATACAAACTTACGCCGTCGATATCGATTACTACGGGGACGAAAAGAGCACTAGCGATTATACTGATAGCAATTTGCAAGATGCTCGAAGAGATGGAAATGAACTACATCAATATACCGTGGATGCAGCAACCACCACAACCATTAGCATTCATACGACTATTAGAGAACAACACAAAATCGACTTCAGTTATGAAAAATCGCACCTGGAAGATTTGCCTAAAAAGTTAAATAAGATCGAGTTTCCAATGCAATTATTTAAAGAATATGAATATGTATACGGTGAAAAGATAAGAAATGAAAACAGAAAGTCTATGTTACGTAACCAAAATTATATTACAGCGGAGGATTACACCGAAGAAGTCAAATCGGCCATAGAAGATACGAATGAAGGGAATGTAGGGGATGAAACAGATGACACGAATGACACGATTGTAACCGATGCAACATTACAGGACGACTGGAGTAACAACAGTAATCTATTATTTAACACGGATCTGTTATTTTTAACCCCCGCAGCAGAGAAATTTATAGTCCAAGAAAACTTAAAAACGAAAGCCGTTGAAAGTGTCTGGTACGTGCCTGAAAAATATCCATGCTGGGAATTGCCTTTATTATTTGGTACAATGGACCGTAAAAAAGATGATGATGTGTTTGTAATATATGCAGGAGACTTAAACGATGTGGTCCACGATTCAGGTCAAATTCCTAAAGTGAAAATGGGTAAAACTTCGAGAAGTATCGATCCGAAATGGTGTGAGCAAGAACCTTGCTACGGAGATCATACCCTCTGTCTTTTTCCGGATGACACCGTTTCTCAAATATGTGATCCAAATTATGAAGTATTTAGTCCAAATCTTTATGAACAAACTACGATAGTTAGTACAATAAATTCCATGAGAAATCGAGTCGCCTTGCGGGTTGTAGCTGATTACGATCATTTGCCTTCTGCTGCCAATATGCATCAAATAATGTACGACGCGGATTTGGCGAGGATGGCTAAAAGGTGGCTACTCCAATGCCTCCCGGGAGTTGCAGCTTGTTCTTCCCTTAATAATGAACTCGTCACTCAGCTGGATTGCACAAAATCTGCATCTGGATGCTGTATGCGACCACATGAAACTGAACCGGACTCGCAATGGTATTTTCACTTTTACTTCTATCGTTTTACCCATTATTCATTTGCATTTGTCTACTTTTAGAGCTCACAAAACAAAACTAAAAATCATATAATTTATTTGATAAATACATACTGCAGCACACAAGAGGCATAGTACAAAAAAGATAGGCCAGTCTATAACGACATCAGACATTGCAAACGCGCATGTAACTATGATTTTTTTATACCTTGTTAGGTTTCTTGAGAGTAGTCAACATCCAAGTTTGCAACCCTGAAAACACTGTGCTACCCCCATGGTGCTCGAAAAACTGCGAAATTTTGGGCACTTGTTTCAGTTTCTTCGAAAAAAAATACCCTAAGGAAGCGTTTTTTAAGTATTCTTGTACTGTACTTTAATAAAGAGAACTAAAGTGCTCCGGTTACGTTCAAATTGTAGCAAATTTATTTCAGTTATCTTTATTAAAGTACCTACAAAGATAATGAAAAACGCTTCCTTAGGGTAGTTGTTTCGAAAATACTGAAATAACTGCCACAATTTCTCAGTTTTTCGAGCGCAATAGGGGTAGCACAGGGTTTTCAGGGTTGCAAACTTGGGTGTTAACTACTCTCAAGAGACCTAACATCATATAAAAAAAACGTAGTTACATGCGCGTTTGCGATGTTTGCCTTATTGTGTTGATATAGACTGGCCCAAAACAAGATTAGAGCAAATTTAAAAACGTTGCGTTGTAGTGTGAAGTCAAATAGGATTCAAAGACCCGTATTTGCCGTAGCTATCGGTCTGTCCGCCTGTATGTCAGTGTCTTTATTTGAAGATTAGGTATTAAGACATTATACAGCGGCAAATTTTTGAATAATTACAGATGAAAACGACTGCTAGGTATAAAGATATGTTAACGTTTTTGAAAATATATATTTGAGGGCATGCATAGGAGGAGAAGTTGTCTTGATTTCGAAACATTAGGTTCTAAATCACTAAGTTTAGGTAACGATATACTAGCACAAATTGGTTCTGAAATTGCTTTTCCAAATACAACTTACTACAGTAAGATAGTTCCAATCCAATTCAAAATTCAAAACTTCTAAATATTTATTCAGTAAATTGGCCACATGGGGGCTCTTTTAAGCGTCGGTAATATGGTTCGTATGGTATCGTCGGTAATTCATTTAGGAAAGACCGCAAAAACAACTTAAGACGCTAACTCTTTCTAGTTAGACAAGGCCCATCTTGGTGTAAACCGATATTTGATATAATTGTTTCCTTTGCCAGCATACCGCGTGCAGAATGCTTCGTACCAGCTGTTGTCGGATGTCTTCACGCATGGTTCTTGAGCGCTGGACACACTCTACAAGAGCGAGACATTGAATGTGGACACGTTAGTCGCCTGACACTAAATACTGCTCAAATTATTTGGGCGGCCACAAACAAGATGGGATGTGCTTATGGTGAAAGGGAAAATGGGGACATAAGGGTCGTATGCAATTTTGCTCCTGGGGCAAGATTTGTCCTATCGACCAAATTTTTTTGCGGAATCCTCTCTCATGATGATGTCACAGACAAATTCTTTATAACTGACGACACTAGCATTACGGATTTGGAATACTTAGCTGCGATGGGTATCGTGTTAAATGAAGTGTATAATCTAAAATCAGAAAATGTCTCATTGAATTCAGCTGAAAGTTCGTGGCTTCATCTTAACACTACTAAACACTGGGGTGTGAGCGTTTTGAGCCAGATGTATAGAGCAGGTAAAATAAGGAAATATGAAGACAATTACTTTACGAACGGAACAGTAGGAGCTGTTGCCAGACTAGTTACGAGATATTCATTCTATGAAGATTCTGAATCCAGGTGCGATACAGATGAACCCGTTTATTTGATTGGCGCTCCCGGTAGTTCTTGCAAGGAGACTGGTAGGAAATTTGGTGGTCTATGCTACAGTTTTCGTGACCCGTATCCAGGGTATCGATGGGTAGCAATCCTAGCTCCAGTCGCTCTGTTTATGGTGATATTGTATGATTTATTTGGTAGTGTTCTAAGGCAGACTAACTGAAAGCTGTAATGTTACAGTTAGGATTAAACTGTAAAGTCGTAATAGTTTTAAATTTAATAGTCAATTTTGCTACAAGTGCGGTAACGGAACTTTAAAAACGTAAGTAATAAAATGTTATGGTTGACATGCTTTCGCCTGGTATTAAAATTGTATTTTATTCTTTGATTGACTTAATTCGAGAAGTTTCGACGTCTTAACAGGTGAAATACTTTGATTTGATTCGTGGAATTTGTTAAACAGTCAAAGCACTTCCAACTTCAAATTACGCTTGTTTTGTAGCGTCGATACATCTTACCCGCAATACTACAAAATACTACAAAAGCAAAATAAACCAGTATTGAGTAAATAATGTATATATTTTCTAAATAATGAATGAATCATTAAAAACGTTCTCTACCGTGTGTGTCTAAGACTTAAATGGTTATGTTTTATGGTATCGTATCGTAATTACAGTTATCGTTTCTATGTACAAAAAAGTATTATGACACTAATCTTTATAGCGAGCTGCTTGTTTCGATTCGTTCGGGTCGACAGTTTCCTATGACATCACATTTACCTACTATGACGTGTCTTGAAATTAGCATCTCACTCAAGGTTAGTTTTTAACTACGGACCTAAGACACATAGCGTCAGTAGTTAACAAATATGAGCATAAAATGCGATCGTTAAAAGGTCTAAAATGTGTGCATACCACTTGCAGCGAAGGCCAAGGCCGCAGTCACCACGGCGAACACACACTGCTGCATGCTTGAAATATCCCTGAGCTGTGTAGCCTCATGTGACTATCATCCGGTTAACTTGACCTATCAAGTATAAAACTTAGCCGTCAATCGACTCGCCTGTTGTCATTCCTTCTGTTAGCCGCAGATCTGTAAATAATAAATGTCATTGTTTCAACATGCTACCAATTTACGTCAACAAAGACTGTTTGATCACATGAAAGTGTTTATTACACAATTAAGCATTTTTACACCTGGCGATTAAATTAAGGTTTAATCTTGCAATCTAGCATGGCCGCGTTATTGTCATTTTCAAGGTCTTAGCGAGTTTGTGTCACTGAGTGAGTTGACTTTCTCTCTCCAGTTAATTCGTAGCTATGTTGTAGGCTCGTGGTTTCTTGCGTTTTCGATGTTTTGTTTTTAATTTATACCAAAATATGTGCGGTGTGTTTAAACAATGTTATTAAACTATATTTCCAGATTCCAGACGTTTATAATTTATAATATAGCATAGGTTATAACGTCAATTAGAAATTCTTTACAATTAAAGTCGTAAAAGTACCTCGGTACCGTAAAACACCCTATCTTCGCCTGCTTTTTGACATATTTTTGAAGTTTTCTCGTAAACTACATGTTTATTTTGGCAACACTAGTGTTTAAACGGTGTGCATTATGATTTTGCCTGTATTTTATTTAAAAACATTCGAATCGTACTGATATTAAGGCTCAAAGTCAGTAGGCGAAGTTTTGTCTTTTTGCCAAACTTCGCCTACCCCATCTAACATGAGAGATATAGGCAGGCACGCGCCATTGAAATTAAATTCTACCTCCTGTGCGATACAGGTAATGTATATTGAATCGATTTCCTATACTCTTAAAGGCTCATTTACCATATTTTTTCGACATAGGCGAAGATTGGAGAACATCTAGCATGTTTTTACCCGACTGCCGAAGGAGGAGGGTAATGTGTTTCACAGCCTATATATATTTGTTCCTTTGCGGCACTATAGAAACTAAACCAATCGATTCGTCTTAATCTGGTGAGTGTCACTGAAGATATGACAGTAATCAAAATTCAATATGACGGCAACCAGACGCCATATTGTGAAAATTATAGAAAAAAGTCGACATAAAATGACAAGTGGGGTATCATTGAATAGGGATTTAAAAATAATCTTTAGGTTTCTTTCATCATTTTTTATTTTGAATGATAATTTAGGATTTACACCGATTTAAAGTTGGTTAGCAACAGTCGGGTTTTGAAAGCTTGCTTTTTGTTAAAGTTATCATACATTGACTATGACTATTGACAATGATTTAGCGTTATCAAAAATATTGTTGTTAACCGATTGTTACAAATAAAGATTTTGGATTTTGGTTTTCGTATGTAAACAATACTAACATATAAAAAATTACAATTAGGAAATCAACTAGTACCTAAACCTATATTGTATAAAAAAACTTACCGCAAACTCGCTTCAATTAGAGAAATTTAGTTATTTGTAAAACGGTCGTTCAAGTAGTTAGGTAAACAAGCACAAACAAGCTACAAATGCTACAAATGGTTATTACAATAACTAACAAGGACCCTACCGGTGAGACATAAAAACAGGGTGTAGGGAATCGAATCATTCACATTTTTATTTTATTTTACTGTTTAAAGTTGTTTGAGATTGAGAGTCTGGTGACTCAACTCTACACGGACAAATTATCCAGAAACTTGTTTTGCTTGCACTCTTGCAACAGTTCCTTACCTGCTCATAGTACCTAACCAAGTAACTTAGACCTAGAATTTAAAGCTTTACAGATTATTTTCCCCTACCTAAACTGCACCGGCAAATTATGTCGAGGTAAATGGTTGAAGTCTATAACCTAGCTGATTTGCATAACGCGTGTCTTGTCAAAGTAAAACGGTCAAGTTAAACTAATAATGCTGCATTGACTGAAGTTATCCGCGTATACAATTATTGACACGTGTACATTTTATGCTTATTATATGATTTAATTGGTTAACAATTAACGTTTTTGCATATTTTAGTCGTGATAAGGCATTTATTTGCTCTTAATATGGAGATGAACTGTCAACACGTGTTAGTTCACTCATTAAGGCAGTTACTTGCAAAAGCATTTGTTTTTTAATTACCGTGCCCGAAATACGGGGTATTGTATTTCGAATACACTTCTCAAGATAGTAATAGTCGTAGGCAGGTTGCACAACCACAGGGTCACTAAGTACCTATTGTAAATTTGAAGTAAAGGTCGTAAATATTACTTGACTTTGTACTTGGAATTTACAATTTATTTTGTGGCAAGTTGCAGGAAGCATTATAACGCAACAATCAACGCAGTCTGCGTCCGAGCAATGGACTCAAATTCTTAATGTTTAAAATTCAAGCATAAACATTTTCAATGCCGAGAATTTGATATCCATCCTTGTTGTATGGATGGAAACGGCACCGTATGCGATTGTCTCTATCTGATGCGCGCACGTTGAAGTTTATAAAAATTTCGTCTGTTAATTATGTACCTATATAGCATAGTCGTCCGTAAATTGTAAAAGAAAATAATGTAACGATCTAGTTCACATTTAGGCTAAGAGAATTTGTATATTATTTAAGATGTTAAAAGTAAGCTACCCGTTATTTCTCCGTGTTACTGTATGACTCAATGTTTTGGTACAATCTTCAAGAATTACTCATACCTCATATAAGACATTATCTCATTATTATAAACAAGCTAGGTATATCCAGCCGTGAAAATATAAACATACAAACTAAGTTTCGCATTAACAATATTATAGTAAGGGTTATTTCAATAAAGAAAATCAGGACACTGCGGTGTTGAATGATGTAATACCGATTCCAACGCACATTCGTGACTAATCGCGACCATACAATTCGAAACAAAGCTATTTATTATTCGATTTTGTTCGCAATCGGTGTTATCGAGTCAAGGGTACAATAATACACACCTTCAATTGAATAGATATACCACCTTCACTAGGTATTTGGCATGTTCTAGCTTCTTGTCGGGGTAATTGAAGACTTAACTTTAAAAACCCTTTTAAATACAATTAGGTCAAGTAGATTAGAATTAATGAATGGACTTTAAACTCACGATGCGTTACGCCACTATTATGTTATGTTTGTTGTAATACTTGTAATGAATGCCGAGCGAATGACGAAAACGGGCCCACGGTCAGGGTTGCGAAAGTTATAGAAACTTGATCTTATGTTCGTTAAAGCCTGCAAAACTTATAGAAAATGGCTTGTGTCGCAATTGTTTTTTCCGGTGTTTTGTTTAAGTACATAGATGTCAAATATGTCTTGTATGTATATGTTCATATTGCGTGAAATGGGTGTTTAAAGTACAAAATATTTATCCGCCTGAAAGTTTCAAAATAATGCGAACACCTACATGTACTTACTTAATTACTATCGTAATCATTTTACTTAGTGTTTACCTTTTTTGAAGCTTTTCGTGGATTTTTTTTTTATTAATTGTACATAGGTATTGTAATTGTCGATGAGTTTTTATTTTTGCACTTCATTGAATTTGTACAACAAATAAGATGTCAATTAAACTAGTTGCAATTATTGGTTTACTTACGTCTATTTGCTATAATCCGACAGATAACACGAACTCGGTTCTAGTTTTTTTACCACCACAGTTTCAGCACATCAATTTTTATAAATTAATCTCTTCAAAACGATTTTTTAAAAGATGATCGGCTAATATAGAACCTAACCTTATGAACTTCTAATCTCGCGCAGGAACTAGCCTCTTATTGCTGATAGCTTATGTTTATTCACGGTTTATTTCAAGTAATGACCACGCACGTGTGTTGTATCGAGTGGGTTGAAGCCGAACTGCCGCCGGGCGAGTGGCTTGGCTCGGAGTCATGAGCGGACTGTGTCTCCGTGCGAATAGTTAAGACGGCGAGTAAGGTCCTCGGCGATTGCCATTGCCGTAGAACGTAATTTGGCATGTTACGTTGGTATAACGTGATTAAATAATATTACACTTGTTCTAAGTAAAATGAAGGTTCGACGGTGCCTATACGGTCTCGATCAAATTATCAGCAACAAGCGACTGAATCAGATTAATTTAAAATTGTTGTGACCACTTTGAATTGGTTTCAATAAGTTTGACCTCGCTCACAGGTAGCGGCCTCCGATCGGCAGAGAAATAAAATTGCGATTGACTGAACATTTTTTATTATTATTCATCTCTCCTGTTCGAGAAGTAAGGATTTCCATATCTTAATAACGGGGTGAAAATGCCATTTCCATCCCTAGCAGGCGGTTTTTTTTAAATAATTTATCTATCACTCAGCCATTTTGAACTTGTACTAAACTACGAATCTTATACGGCCATGAATGAATGCCGGCTATTTTAAACTCTAAAATAATGCCTAAAATAAAATGACACTCACTCATAGTTTTTGCATAAAAATAATTAAGAAAAAGTTAATTCGTGATTATAAAACAGAACATAATTATTATTCACTTTTCCTCTCAGTAAAAATTAAAAGTAGAGTGTTAACTCGCGTTAAAGTGTAAATTGCTCTCTCGAACTAAGTAGGTATAGGTCCACTCGCTCGTGCAGCCTATATATCTCCGGTATCTCATACATAGGCATATCGTTGCGTCAGGTATCAGAGTTTTAGCTAGTCATCACATTGCAGCTAGCTATGCTATATTTTTATTTTACTTAGCTAGAAAATCGCGCGCCATTACGAACCAAGACCTTAGCAAGTAGTTCTTTCTTTTCAAGACAAGACTGTCGTGTCAAGCATCATTTTTTAAGGCTCATCCCTTCTTTGAACACCATCCATTCTACAGGATGTTGCCCGCAACTTCGGCTGCGTAGACGTCGTTAACCTCGCGAACTGTCCGATTTTGCGTGATAAAAAGTATCCTATGTCCTTCCTCAGGATATAATCCATTACATTGCCAAATTTCATTAAGATCCGTTGATAGTTTTGTCATGAAAAGGTCACAAACAAACAAAGAATAATAGTATGGATTACATCAGCGAGTGGGTCAACATTCTAGTCAAATTGTGACCTAGATTGAGCCAAGCTTCGGGCGTGGAATCCATCTTCCTTGCAACGTATTTAGTAACATTACCAAATGCATTACGTCACTTATTAAGCTTGTGTTCGGACCTCATCGTTGCAACGAACGTGATGATCCAGTCGAAGGTCGATATCGCAGCAGATGAGCCATGGCGATCAACCAATCAAGAGTTTGCCAAATAACTAGAGTGAACCAGAGTAGTTTCTTGCTGGTTGCTACTGCCAATTTCAAAGAGGAAAGGCATTGCATGGTTGCAATCACCACCAGTCTTTTAACACACCTAACCTTATTCTTACATATATTTTACATGCGGAAGTGTGTGTTGTTTCTTTGTTCCGTTTCCACGGTTCATCGCCTGATCGACGTTCAATGTGATACACGAATGTGATTCTCTTAGGGGTATCTTTTTAACTCGACGTAGCTCATATTAACCGGCGAGTTTAAGTAGTCCCGTGAGAGCATACAAAACACATTTTAACGCGTGCATTATTAATTAGGCAGCGTTATACGACATAGCGATCGACTCAACTCTCAGAGATACTATGGGACACTGACATAGCGTACTTTTCACTCGAAAATTCGGATAGTTACTTTTACGCGGACTGAGTCTCGAGCAAATGCTAATTATATTACATAAAATCTTCTTAAAATTAGTATGTTACACCTATTTCCGGAAGTATACCTAACTCAAAAACTAACCAATCCAGTCATTCTTTCCTCGTAATTATAACATTGTTTTTGCGAAAACATTGTCTAGCGATGACTGGTTACCTGTTTAATTAATATGAAATGAGTAATAACAGAGTTCGATGATCTCATTCGGCCGGGACACAACAGCATGTGGCGGCTCTACATTGCGTGCAAGGCTCACAAAACACTTCTGATGCTGTCACGCATGTCAATTTCACTGGATCTACTCCATTGGAGCAGTCGTTACGTCACGTGTTGTACATAATGCGGGCTTATCACATCGCACAGTTACTTGGTTGCTAGCTGATTAGTTGTTATTACGAGGGAAGCCGTATAGAGCGGAGACAGGAGCCTTAATAGAGCATTAGGGCAATGACCCGGTAATATAATTAAGTTACAATTAAAAGACTCGTTTATAATTATATCTGACTACTTTCGTCATAGAAGATTAATGTTGTTTACCAATTCATACAACGTTTTTTTATGTTATAGTGTCATTAATGTTTTAACGTAATACCAGTTATACTTGGGATTTAAACAAATAAGTAATATGTATATTAAAGATATCGAATTTGTTTAATGAATACGTTTATTTGAACAATGTTGATTCCTCTTTACCGTTAACATGTAATTAGATAATAAATTCAAATTGTAAGGGATTGTGTGCGCATCGATCAATGCAACTCACATTATTCTTTCATTACATCTTGTGAAAACTGCTGTGAGCACGCATATTATTATCCGTACGGTTATTAACCGTTGAATGCAAACAGCAGTTAGTAGGTACCTACCTACGTGATAAATATTTAAAATACTCTAAAGTTATAAAGTACGAGTAGGTATAGTTAATACTCGTAACGTATTTATGTCGATTCGAGTTTAAAAAATCAAGACAGTGCGAGTCGGAGTCGCCCACGAAGGCTTCCGCACCACCGTGTCCACCGTACATTATTAAGATCCAGCAAAAATTGCCTAACGTTTTTTGAATGAGGACTTCCTTTAATATTTAATTTATTATTAAGTAAGTAAACATTTCAAGTGTCTACCTTTTACGGTTCAATTAAGAGATAGATACAGCAATTGTTATGGTCGAGCAAAAATCTTTAATACCTATTTTATTTTATTTTATTTTTATTTATTGTTAGGTATAGTGGCAATACACTTTGTAAAATGTTCAACTCTCTAACTATTACGGTTCATGAGATACAATACAGCCCGCTGCTAGACAAACAGACGGATGAACGGGCAGAGGCTTAGAAATAGGGTCCCGTTGGAACCCTAAGAATTAAACCTCCTGCTACAAATTTAATTTATATTTTAAAAATCTTTCTTGTTACACTTATAGGTAGCACACTTATGTAAGACACTTAGTACATAACATGCACATTCATATAAGGCAGTCGTGGACGCATTTGCGTTAAATTTTATTTCGATTCGTTATCAAATTGAACAATCGAATCCAAATTAAGACATCGGTCATAGTGTTGCGTAACCGTGAAAGTGCGAACTATTGTAATGCATCAAGTTCCATTGACTCGTGCTAATGTGGCTCGCATACAAACTAGCTGGCTGGCATACGCTGGAAAACAATTAATGCGCATGTTTCGGACGCATTCAAAAGATGTCCGAGACGGAGCATTTCGAAATGCATCCTGCCCTCCCACGGTATGCCGCATTTGGTCTGATGCGCTGGGTTCCTCGAACGTGCTGAGAAATGAAATGGTCTTATAATAACTGTACTGTTTCCGTCACTGTATTGTAACATGTCATTTTTCAATAGGTACTTATAGTGAATTGTTAAGCTGTCAGGAAGCTTTGTTTCCTGATAGAAATAAGATAGGCCCTAAGCTCTATTTTCCATAAACAGATTTGATAGGTAGGTACAAAATCCCATTTAATTAATAAATCAGGCCGCATTAATTACCTCTAGCTTGCAGGATGCAGAAAAGCTAACAACTTAATATAGGCGCATATGTATTTTCCTCGGACGTAGACGTCTGCCGAACGAACCCAAGCGGGGTTGTTGAGGTTTTAAACTACTTCTGAGCCCTGTTGTCAAGCCACGAATGACAATTGTCTTAACCGAGTGGGTTTATCTTAAAATTATCATCAGAGGCGGCGGCCTGAATAAATAAGATTGCCTTTTTTTTATCACGGATTCTGTTTGTTGTATACTTGTGTGGGGAGCGCCAAAGTTCAACTAAAATTGCAACTCCTATTATCGGAACTCCGAAAATGAATTTTTTATACCGCTGGAACCGTAAACTTTTCAGAAGTTCTGAAATATTCAATGTGTAGATAAGACTAGGTTAGGTTAGGTTTGATTTATAAAAATCCTGAAAATGTAACAGTTGCTGAAATAAATACGTTAGGAGTTGCGATAATTAGGACTTATGAGTCGTTATGAGTAAAAATAATTAGGTGAGCCAATATGGACCCACTTGTGTGTCATCATTGACCCGAAATGGCGGCATTCATCAATTTAACATGATCAAAAACAAGTTGTCCCATTTTGGAAGCTAAAATAAAGAAACTTGCACCTGCACAAAACCTAAGTAAATTATTAATTAATAATTCACTTAAAATCCTTAACACACTGAATCCGCGATCCGCGAGCCATTTGGGTAATTTCCTATCAAGAATATCTACAGTGAAGCTACAATGGTTTCGGAGAACACCTTAACAGATGGGTAGTATTACCCTAAAAAATACACATTATTAAAATTATAGAAGCATAATGTTTGCGAACTTGTTCTTTTTTAGGATATTATCTATTATTGGGGAGTCAGGCGAAGAATTAAAGTAATCCAATATTTAATATAACACTTATATTTCCTTGTTAATTAACTCATTACACTCCAGCAATAATCACATCACACCATAGTCACATCATAGCTTTTCCCTCCGATCATCATTCCTTCCTATCTGCCATCACTTCTACGATTGCCGCCTTAAGAATACCCTCTTCCGGTAGGAACATTTTACCAACATCACAGCATAAGTAATAGCCAACATCAGCCTCTTACTGAGTAAGTCACGTGATCAAACCGTGACTTACCAAAGTAGTCAATCGAGTTACTCTTAAATATTAAAAATAATAATTTAATGTAAATTGACCTTACAGCTCGGCCATCCTACTGAGAGCACGACCCGTTGCTCAAGAATGATTACAGTTTTATACAAAACTAAGTGGTGTAATTTCTACCAAAATCATAAAATGATTGTGTAAACAATTGAAATTACCATGCAGACATCCATGTTGCTGTATCACATCATAACTTTATGTAGACTTTACTGCTCTACGATTTAAACTTAATTAATAACTATTATACAATGTAAACTGAATTACAGTACTCTTATTATATTAAACATGATATTTATAAGCAAATTGTTTTATTACACAATGTACTATAAATATTTAATATACATCTGATAGATACTGATTGGTGCACAATCATATTAACTGTACTTCAACAATTGCATTTATTTTACAACTAGGTTTAATCATATGATTAATAATTAGGTATAGTTATTTTGTGTAACTTATGATTAACATTTCATTCACTTTCGCCATGGCTGTCATTGGATTCATCGGACTCATAGTCTCTGCAAAATGACATCCATGGCTGGACTTTATCTATGGAAACAATAGCTTCATATCTCCTATTATTTTTGCGAGTCATTGGAGTGTCTTCAATTAGGAACCTATCGTTAGGGAGTATTTTAACTATACGGTACGGACCCTGATACTTCAGCACTAATTTTTGTGATTTGCCATCATGTGGAACCTGTCTCTCAACCCTTACTAAATCACCTTCCTTATACTGCCGCGAAGGTTTCCTGCGTTTGTTAAAATTGGCAGCGTCTCTTTCTTGTTGTAGTCTTATCTTATTGCTAGCATTGTGTCTAACCTTACCTAATTCCTCCACAGGGGTCCTGTTCAAAGTGTCATTTATGACAGAGCTCAGTATGCCTTCCGTCCTACTGGTTATTTTGAACCCAAACAAGAGTTCAGATGGACTTTTTAAAGTTGTTTTATGTTGAGCCGTGTTCATACCTACCTGGATGTCGGGCACGTAATCGTCCCATGATCTATCGTCGCCGCCATGACTAGATGTAGATAATGCGTCTAAAATAGTTCTGTTGAACCTTTCAACCTGCCCATTTGCTCTGGGGGTTGCAACTGCATTAATAATGTGTTTGACGCCAAGGGATAACGTAAAGTCCTTAAAAATCTTGCTGGTAAAGCTTGTGCCCTTGTCCGTTATAAGACGGGTAGGAACACCAAAGTAACTAATGTGTTCCTTTAGTACTCGCACAGTTGTTGAAGACTTTGTATTTTTGACTGGAGTTATATTAACGAACTTTGTAAACCCGTCTACCAGAACTAGCAGGTAGCAATTTCCCTTTTTACTTTTCACGAACGGCCCCAAATGGTCTGCGTGGACCGTGTGGAAGGGGATGCTTACCTTTTCAATAGGGTGCAGTTGGCCTTCTCGTTTACCCCCTGGAGCTTTATGGTGAGCACACTCAAGGCAAGAGGATACGTACTTTTTGACGAACCGGCGCATTCTTGCGAACCAGTAATGATTCCGTATTCGCTCGAGAGTTCTCTCAAACCCACCATGACCAACATCGTCATGGTTCATTTTAAGTATTTGCCATCTCACACCTTTTGGCACTAACCATCTTATCTCGTCACCGACTATACGGTAAACCCGGTCATTTTTAAGTTTGTAGTTTTTGTGTATGTCCATTATTTCAGCGGATTCTGGGTTAGAAAGAATACTTTTAATTTTATTTACCTCTTCGTCTGCAGTTTGCACCGTCGTGATCCAGTCTTGTTCGGTCTGTTGTATTTGTAAGACGTCTAAAACATGCAACTCACCCAAAGTAGTGTCCACTGGATTCCTGCTTAGAGCATCCGCGTGTGCCATCCGAGTACCTGGTCGGTATTCGATTGTACAGTCATATTCTTGCAGTTGGACCCACCATCTAGCGATGCGGGGTATCAGATCTCTTTTCGTGAGGGTGGATCGAAGTGCGTTGCAGTCGGTCAAAATTTTAAACGGTACACCCACGAGGTAAACTCTAAAACGATTTAGAGACGCGATAACCGCTAAAGTTTCAAGTTCATATGAGTGCAACTTACGCTCATCCATGTTGGTTTTGCGGCTGAAGTAGGAAATAGGTTGGAGAACTCCATTACTGTTACGCTGCAGTAAAATGCCAGCCAATCCTACTTTACTGGCGTCAGTATGAACTTCAATTTCTGCTTTAGGGTCATAAAGAGCAAGCAGTGGTCGATCAGAGAGCAGACGCTTGATGTGCAAGAACGCTTCCTGATGCTCGGAGTTCCAAGTCCAGCTATAGTCCTTTTTTAAAAGATCTGTTAGTGGTGCAGTAATTGAGGCATACCCTTGAATAAAGCGCCTGAAGAATCCCGATAACCCGAGAAATTGACGTAATTCGTGTTGATTGGTTGGTGTCGGAAACCTCGAGACTGCGTCGGTTTTTCTGCTGCCTGGACGGATGCCATTAGCACTCACTTCGAAACCTAGGAAATCTATTTTGTCAAGGAAAAAGTGGCACTTACTTAATTTCAGCGTAAGACCGCCTCTCTGCAGGAGTTGAAGTACTTCAGTAAGCCTCTGAAGTCCTTCTGCATAATCTTTAGACGGTATCAGCACATCGTCCATGTAGACTATTGCATACTTTATTTGGGCTTCCTTCAATATTTTATGAATGGTCCTTTGGAACACCGATGGAGCATTTACTAGGCCGAAAGGCATCCGGTTGTACTCGTACTGCCCATCTGGTGTTACAAAGGCAGTTTTATCGCGAGATTCCTCAGCGACTGGGATCTGGTAGTAGCCAGAAGCTAGATCCAGTGATGTAAATAAAGTATTACCTGCCAATAAGTCTAACTGGTCTTCTACTCGAGGTAGAGGGTAGTGCTCCTTTCTGGTCTTTCTATTGAGTGCACGGTAATCAACGCATAAGCGTTTATCACCGGTTTTCTTCTGGACCAGCACGATAGGGCTGGCGTATGGTGATGATGACTCCCGAACGATGTTGTTATCTACCATTTCCTGCACCATATCTCTTACCAGTTGTCGTTCTGCATGTGACATGCGGTAGGGCCGATAAACGACTGGTACGTTGTTGTCTAGTTCAATCACCATCTCCGTAGCTGTGGTGAAGCCGAGGTCTTTTAGCCCGCTAGAGAAACAATCCCTAAATTGGAGGAGTACCTTTTCTAGTTCAGCCCGCTGTTCATTAGACAATGTTGGGTTACAATTAATGCTCTCACCTAACACTTCATTACTGGTTAGTGAAACGCTACAGGAGTCTAGTAAAAGTTCTTGTTTTTGAAGTTTTGTATCAAGTAGCGCTCGCGTTAGTAGAGTCCCCTTTTTTATGTATATACTCTCTGGAGAGGCGTTATACAGCAAAAGCGCACCGCGACTGTTACGAATTTCATACATACCAGGGAAGAGGTAGTACTCCTTACCATCAACGCCTCTTAATGATCCGTTAACATAGACTCTACAATCCACTTGGACTTCCGTTGCTGTAATAATTACTGGTTGCAATACCTTACTACCTAAATCAGTATCTTTCTCTACTACTAGGCGAATTTTAGTTTGAGCAAGTTTTTGAAAAATTATTTCATTTGGGGTCTTGGTTATTAAAATATTGGGTCTCTCAGTAAAGGAATGCCCTAATAAGACGGGGTGGCTCAAAACATGATCTTCTACTATAAAGACCTCAATGGTTTCTTTTATTCCCTGCACCTCGACATCTACTATCGAAAAACCTAAAGGACAAGTCAAGTTGCCTCCAATACCCTTTAATAATGGCAATGAGTCTCGATAATCGACTTGCAGATTTAGAGTTTCCGCAGTACTGAGTCGAACTAATGAGCATTGACTCCCTAAATCCACATGACATTGAACCGCGATACCGTTTATCTTTATGTCGAATACATATTTATCAATAGTACCACTATCGAGAGTTACCTGTGATACCTGTTTTTCCGTAATACCTTTTGACGACGCAGTGTTGTTTCCCTTGCTATTGACATGATTACTCGTATTTCTGTGGCAATTCGAGGCTTGGTGCCCTATCCTATTACAAATCGTGCATTTAACCAGCGGTTTGTCACACTTAAAACTCGGGTGGCCAACTTCGTTGCAATTAAAGCAGCGGATGCTGTTGTTATTGGAGCCTGTCCTAACTGTTCCGGAACGACCACTGGAAACAGGTCTACGTTCATTGGTTCCTTTTGCAGAAGCGTCTCTATCGCGAATTTGGCCAATTCTAACTGTCTTAAAGTATTCAAGCAGTTGTTCGGGTTTTTGAAAACGAGCTGCTTGAGCACCTAACTTTACCCCGCGGTCTTCAACACCGTATAAAATACAACTTACTGCGTCCCTGCCATAAATCCTACACCTATTTAGAATATTCACTTTCTCATAATAATAGTGAACTA
This sequence comes from Acleris literana, assembly GCA_946894065.1. Taxonomy (NCBI): domain Eukaryota; kingdom Metazoa; phylum Arthropoda; class Insecta; order Lepidoptera; family Tortricidae; genus Acleris; species Acleris literana. Next base: position 8,365,732 of record OX335687.1, read on the forward strand.
ATGACTCACCGTACTTGACTTTCTTAGCCATCATCTCAGCCAAAACCTACGCGTAATCCTCACTACAGGGAAAAGATTCAACAAGCTTTTGTTTCCATTCGGTCCAAGTGAATAACATAGTAGACAAACCCTGATACCACGTTTTTGCAATCCCAGTTAACTTGGGTAGTGAGTAATGGATTATTTCCCTATCCTCCCACCCATAAATCTGGGCGCACTCTTCCACCTTCGTTAGCCAAGTTAATATAGATTGCTCTTTCGACATTGGGTCAAATTCAGGTATTACATTTGTGTTAAATGATAGTTTAGGCCTATCAGAACTCTTCATCTTATCTAATATACCTAAAAATTTGTCTAATAGAAGGTTAGTATTAAGTTCCTTACTTTTCCGTCCGTTTGACCGTCTTCTCTTTGCCGGCAGCCTCGCTGACTCCACTTCCGATTCTGAGGACGACCGGGTCCGCCGTCTTCTGTGTCTCGTCCTTGCCTTTCTTCCTTCTTTCGAACGCTGTCTCCTTGCACCTTCATCCTCGCTATCCAAAGAACTTGACTGGCGCCGCCGCCGAGATCGACTCCTCCTACTCGTCTCATCCATATACCTCGGTATTGCTCTCCCAGTTTGCGAATCAGATTCGTTCGACTTCCTTCCTCTACTCAATCCTTGGTCCTCTACCTCCGGACCTCCTCCGTTACATCCATGCGTTAGTCCTTCCCCTCGACTAAGCGCATGGCCTCCATTATCAGTTTGTCCTTGTTTCATTCGAGAACTGGGCCCTTCCCCTCGGCCAGTCTCGTCATCCATGTTCCAAGCTTCTGAAACTTTCAGTGACAAGCTTAGAACACGTCAATTACATATCTCTATCATACATGACTCTACATACGTGACTCTACATTCGTGACTCTACATAAGTGACTCTACATAAGTGACTCTACATACGTGACTCTACATACATGACTCTACATACGTGACTCTACATACGTGACTCTACATACGTGACTCTACATACGTGACTCTACATACGTGACTCTACATACGTGACTCTACATACGTGACTCTACATACGTGACTCTAAATACGTGACTCTACTTACGTGACTGTCAAATAGTGTCTGTGATATATAGCTGATAAATAATTCAAAACATATCATGAAATTCATGAACAAAATAAGTTTAAAATGGCAAACAACATGTTTAAAAGAAATAATAAGTTTTCCGCATTGAGAAGGAAAATATATATATATATCCAGAATAATTATGTTATCAATTTAAACCTTATTGCACCACACACAATGTAGAAAATGGTGGTTTAATTGCTGTGCCCTTACAGGGTTCGTGTTAATTATAATTATTAGTTTAAGAGTTTTACATTTGCATGAGTGCAATAAATGGTGTGTTATGATAGGTACAAATGGAGGACTAAATGCTTTAAGGTATTCTCTATCAGTCATCTAATGGGTAAACCAGAAATAATTTAGGGCATGATATCATAAAAATAGAAATTCAGTCACAATTAAACTAATCATAAAAATGAAAAATGTTATTTGTGATACAAGATACAAGGTAATCTACTTGCTTACTTGAAATAAGGTAGACAAGATTACATATTCACTAAACACAATAAGATCACCTTCTGTTACCAAAGTAATCAAAAATTACTTATTTACAGAAATATATTTATATTTTATTTTGAATATATAAAAAAAAAGAATAACATTCCATTGTTAAAGATAAAATAAAGTGTGCAAGTAGAATGGGCCACATTCAAGCCATTTGTACGGGTGCATTAAATAAATCAGGCTCGCATATTTTTTTGTTCGTGATTTGAATTTTATCAATATACATTATATTACGACATTTCCTTAACAAAAGAAAATCGATTTAGTGGGAAATTAGTTATAACAAATCCAAATCCACTAACTAGGTACCGAAAATTCAAATTAGTCACCGATACTCGCAATAAATACATTTCTTTACTTACGTTTTTCGAGCTGTGGGCGAGGTAAGGCCTATATAGCCTTATCGATCCCAATTTCTGACCTATTGGGGAGTCAGGCGAAGAATTAAAGTAATCCAATATTTAATATAACACTTATATTTCCTTGTTAATTAACTCATTACACTCCAGCAATAATCACATCACACCATAGTCACATCATAGCTTTTCCCTCCGATCATCATTCCTTCCTATCTGCCATCACTTCTACGATTGCCGCCTTAAGAATACCCTCTTCCGGTAGGAACATTTTACCAACATCACAGCATAAGTAATAGCCAACATCAGCCTCTTACTGAGTAAGTCACGTGATCAAACCGTGACTTACCAAAGTAGTCAATCGAGTTACTCTTAAATATTAAAAATAATAATTTAATGTAAATTGACCTTACACTATTTACTTTTCGACTATTCAAATGTAACATGATATATTTTTGATACCGATCATTGTAACAATATTTGACGCAATCCTATGACCTTTGTTACAGCTAACCGACATCGTAAACGCCATGTCATCGCGCGGCGAGCTGCCCCTGGAGCTGGCGCTGCGCGGGCGCAGCCCCTCCATCGCCACCACGCTGCTGCAGCACTGCGCCGACGCCGACTCGCGCGGCGCCCGCGGCCGCACCCTTCTCCACCGTGCCATCGACTCCAGAGACTCCTTCTCTGCCAAGTTCCTGGTCGACAACGGGGCAGACTCAAACCTCACCACTAAGTAATTGCTGTTTTACATATGTAAATGCGGGTACCGCCACACACAACTCTGTTGCATCATACGTATGAGAATCGAGGTTATTTCTCCGTCAAGTTCCTGGGGGCCGATTTTTGACTTTCGAGCGCTCGAAAGTTTCACTCGGAAGTGAGCAAAATCTGTGAAACCGTATTTTTTAAATTACGAGCGATGGAAAATTTAAAGACGAGTCCACACCATTCGTTTTCAATTCTACCGCTCTTATTTCAAAAAACGGTTTTGAAGATTTTGCTCACTTCCAAGTGAAACTTTCGAGCGCTCGAAAGTCAAAAATCGGCCCCCTGGTCGACAATGGGGCGGGCTCAAATCTCACCACTAAGTAATTGCTGTTCCACAAATATTGATGCAGGTATCGCCATACACAACTCTGCTGCATCGTACATTTGCGACTCCAGACGCTCCTTCTCCGCTAAGCCCCTGATCGCCAACTGTGTGGACCAAGCTCTGCTGTTTCGTACATTTAGGCAACAACGCTGCAACTTTATTTAACTCAAGATACTTACCCGCTACTCTTTCTTTGCCAAGTTCCTGGTCGACAACGGATCTGATTCTAAACTTATAAATCAGCTAATTGCCGTCCACTGCAACCATCCCCAAGTTACGATAGAGGCGTTTCCTCAATTTCAAAAGCAAGTGAAGTCGGGGTCATCCAAGGTTACTGTGACGTGCGTGAATAAAAGAATCGCCTATTGTTATATCGTCAAACTGAACTTTTCTTGTTTTTGTGGGCTATTTAAAACGTTTGAATGATTGATTGATTTCCTTATTGTTAGTTACTTAGGTATGCGTATATAGGTACTTAGTTCTACATAATCATAGGTGGAATAAATTAGCTTTGAAAATCTACACTGGAAAACAAAAGTTATTCGATTAAATTATGCTTTTTAGAGAGGAGGGTGACACGGCGCTGCACCTCATAGCAGCTTTGACTTCGAGCTCTTGTGACGAGGAAACTATGGACCAAATGGCTGAGATTGTCGAAATTATGATTGAAAAAGGCGTAGATATTAATAGGCAAAACAGAAAAGGATTGTAAGTACATATGACAGCAATAAAATAAAATATATCCATTATGAAACCACATGAACTATGTGTCTATGATTATATTTCTTATTTAAGCACACCTCTTCACCAAGCAGTCATAGCGAGAAATCAAAGGATATTTGATCTTCTGCTCAAACAGCCGTCCCTAGACACAAATCTGCGGACTCTGACCGACGAGCATCCACCCCTTTACTACGCGCTGGTCGACGACCGACGTGCCTCCATCTCCTCCAGTGAAACTTTAGTCATGAACGGATCCAATCCCTTTGACACTCCGGTCACAAACAAAACCGCCTTCACGGAAGACCCAGTGGAAGGCAAAACCGAGAGCATAGTAGAGAGAGGTTTTGCCGCCAAGTTATTGGGAAAAGGGTGTCATCCAAATCCAGTTTATTCCGGTTCTGGGGATAGTTTACTACATATTTTGGCACAAGGATGGTTTGAAGTATGTTCTTTTTTATGATTTTTTTTCTGTTACAGTCAGTATGTTTGTTTAGTTACAACCTTGCAATGCAAGGCGATTTCGTACCAATTCCAAATATTGACATGGACTGAATCGCGATGAAAATGCAATATTATTGTGATCTGAAGAAGAGGCGGACGGTGGTAACAGGAAGTCCGTTTCACTTAACTAGCCCCGCCGAGTTAAAACTCGTTGGATTTATCTCACTAAGCACTAATTGCTTGTTGTAAACTATTTTGTCTGTATGTATGTATATAAAATACTTTATTGTACAAACAGGAAAATAACAAACAACAAAATAGACAGAAACATAAAAGTTAACCTTACAGCGAATGGAAAATGTTAACATTGCTAAATAGATAGATGCATTTATACTTATATAAATTTATATGTGTAAACACAGTTGAAAGGACCAATTTTATTGTAGGAAGGGTTTTACTAATGGAATGCTTTTTTTTAGGATTCCGCAGTATTTCTTGCAGCGCATTTGAATGGCGATTTGAATCACACCAACGAAGCTGGTTTAACAGCGTTACACAGCGCCTGCGCGAACGGCCTGGCGCGCCTCACCGCCGCGCTCTTAGAGCACGGGGCTCGGCCAAACCTGCAGACCGCATACGGGGAACAAGAAGATACCATCTACAGGTCAGCTAGCATTCCCTTTAATCTGCATATTATAAGTACTAGCTTCTGCTCTCGACTTCGTCCGCGTAGATTTCGATTATCGTTATTCCCTGGAGAACTTTGAAGTTTTCCGGGATGAAATTGGCATGTGTTAATACAGGGTATAAGCGTCCATTTTAAATGTCATCCAATTCGGACCCGTCGTTGCAGCGCGAAGGAGTAACAAAAGAAACACACAAATTTTCGCATTCCTTGGGTACCCAATGGATGCACCAAGATCTTTTGAAAATGGTCCTCCAAGAAATAGAATGAGTCGCGGAAAACTTATTCTTCGCTTAAGTATTCGCGGGCGTTCTCTAGTTTTAAATAAATTTGTAAGTTTTAACGTGTCTCATATTTAATATTTGATATATTTCAGACAAACTCCTATTCACTTGGCTGTTTTAAATAATCACGAAACACCAATCTCGGCCATCCTAGAACACAAAAAGCTAATAGAAAAGGGCGATATGCCAGCCAACGACAAAAGCAACGTTAGCTTACTGCCAAATCTCAATTTGAAGAACTCCGAAGGAGATACGCCAGTCAGCCTTGCTTTATCCGAAGGTACAAATATCTAAAACATCTCTTTCTAGAATATGGATATTAAAACAGCAGCGTGTTGTGCGTAACGTTGGTACTAAAGGCTAGTACGGACTACATTAGTCATCTACATCAACAAAAAACTACTCGACTAAATTACAAATGTAGTCCGAACCACCCTTTACTAGTAGTTACTAAAGCCATAAAGAATTATTAATAAATGTTTTTTATTCCAGGTCATAAGAATTTAGTAGAACCCCTAATCGAGAATGGAGCAGATCCCAATGTTCGCAATGGTAAAGGCTTTACTGTCCTCCATCAAGCGATCGTAGAAGAAGACTCTAGAACAGCTATTTATTTGCTAGACCATGGAGCTGATATGGACGCATTGTAAGTTTCTATTGCGATCCGTTCGAAACTATTAATGGTGTGCTATATTTCCATAGACTGACTCTATAGGGACTGATTGGTTGAGCGCGTTCCGCTCCCGTGTCCTGGCCGTGAACATGGGAGTTTTTTTGTTTATTTATTTTTTTATTCAAATAAGTAACTCTTTATTACATAAAAAAGACACAGAAACATTACGTTTGGATTTATAAAAATTCGGGACTTCGACCAATTCGGAAGATTTCGGAATTACGTATGTACGTACGTTGTCTACTTGTTTTTTTCTAGAACCGAAGCAGGGGAAACGCCATTACAGCTAGCTATACATTGCCGGCTAGGACTTGTTGTTGAGGCACTGTGCGTGCGTGGCGTAGACATGAGCCGGCTCGACGCGAACGGAGTGCCGCCTCTCTGGGCTGCCCTCGACTCCGGCCAGGAAGAGGTGGCGAGCGTAAGTTAAAAGTTTTAGGTGTTGCAGTGTTATAAAAAAATTACATTGATTGTTAGTTTAGAGATTTCTTTCGTCTACTTATGTTTAGTACCGCTGAATTTAAATGATGCCAAAGGTTTAACATTTACTAGGTTTGACTGTACTGTAGGTTTTTAAGTATAATGATAAATATTGTCTTTCTGCTACTGTCGGCTAATGTTTATATACGACCCGATATTATTATCATCTGTGTTATTTTTAGATTTTGGTCCGCAATGGTGCTGATGCTGACTGCTGGGGTCCTGGCCCCGACGGTTGCTTGCAAACTCTTCTGCATAAGTGAGTTACTCAATCCCATAACTAAAGATTTGTGAAACTTATACATATATCCATATCTTATGCAGGATCCGTACTTCAATTGGCGTGTAGCCATAGCAAAAATTATTATTCGATCCATTTGTGAATACTGTGACAACTTAATTTATCGCTGGCACACTTGGCATAAATGAATATTATTAACTACCATCGCGTAATCAATAGTCATTTCTATTTTATTCTTTCGAGTCGTTGAGAGTTGGAAAGCCACTAATAAACCGAAATTACTCCGGTAGTCTTTGTGTGTATTATTAATTAATTTGTACTTTGTTAATTATACATTATATTACTCGTAGTTATGATCCAATTACGAGTAATAATGTATAATTGCTTCGTAGATCGTAGAATGAGGACAATATTGAATATTATTGTTCCTCGTTTAATAATGCTTTTAATCCACGGAGACGCCCAACACTTGATTTAACAGTGGTTTGTACGATTTATATTTGACCTCCTAGGCCCCCAAAATTGTACATAATACAGTCACTGAAATCAAGATCCAGCGCAAACAAAATAAAGTGGCTTTCATAGAAAAAAAAAACATTTACAATAGGTTCATATTCTATTAACAAATTTCGTTGTATGGTGGGTTTTAGGAGATTGATCTTTATTGCACAAAAAAACACAGAATACAAAAGGCAAAGTCCAGTCGGATGTCTTTCGGGGCTTTTGGCTGACGATGATGATAATTGTATAAGTCGAACCTATTTTTGCAAGGCGTAGTTAAGCTATGCGCAAAGCAGAGATGTCAAAGATTGTGTCAGTATACGTAAACTCAGGCCACTTGATTCAGCAGCCATGCCATAACTATATTAATGGTATACAATGACACCAGAGGACCGAAACTGAAATAAAAAAAAAAGTTATACGGAACATAGAAAACTTGAGCTGAAAGTAGCTGATTTTTTCTTATCAATTTTATTTCTATTACTTATCCCGTGAGGCTAGACAAGTTGCTTAACGCTAACGTAACGATTTTCAAAAACTGACAATATGTATGTAATTGACGTAGGCGCTCGACGCGACCGTCTGACAACTTACGTCAATCCATTCTTTTTGGTAGATTCATTTAATTTTCGATAAGAAGTGTATTTGAAACAATAGCATAGCAAAACTGAACTGATATGATTTATTTCATTGGAGTTATGTAATTCTAAATGTATTTAAAAGAAAATTAATTAATCTATTTAATTTCCAAATTAAATAACCTACTTACATCATTAAGGCTAGATAATTTTTTCGTAATTAAACCATTTTCATTTTCATCTTTTGTACGGTCGCGGCCTTAATTTTAGGTGGGTACATTTTTGAAATAATAAAATTACTAATATATATAATAATTATATTGTGGTGTCTTCATAAAAATAAATCTTATCTTTTCTGTGGTAAATAGGCTAGAGCCCAGGATCCATAGACATAATAATGCATTGCAATTGCAAATGCATCCATAGCTTAGGACTTTTATAATCTAATCGCTGTTTTGTTAAAAATAGCGACATCCGTATTTCTTCAACTATATTATCGTCCAGGGCCATAGACGAGAACAAAGAGTCGCTCGCCATGTTCCTGATCCGAGCGGGCTGCGACGTGGAGTCGGCGCGGCGCGCGGGCGCGGCCGGGGAGGGCGCGGACGTGGCCGCCGAGAAGCAGGCGCCGCTGCATCTCTGCTGCACCTGGGGACTCACTGAGGTCATACAGGTACTGAGCCATTTTAGGAAGCCTCCTCTGTCCGCCGAACCGTCTGTTTGGGCTGCATCTCTGCTGCCCAGCGGGCTTTATCTTATGAACTCTAATAGGTAGAAAGTTGTAGTTTTTACAAAGTGTGCATTTATATTTCAGCTATAACAACAAATAATAAAATTAAAGTGGCCCCGCATACAAGAGTGGCTTGGAACCCTTCGTGTGCGAGTTCGACTCCCACTTGGCCGTTTTCTTTCATAGCACAGGGATGACAAACAAGCTCACAGACCACTTGAGCCTTTATTTCTATTTGTTTTAACCCATCTCGGTTATGTTAGAGTAGCTCTTGTTACCTACTGAATAAGATCTGCCATAACGTCAACAATCTGATTACGATATAGAAGTAAGATGGGCTAGAAGAAAAGTGCAATATAACCTGTTGGTATGTCGCCACTCGCCAGTATAGCTTGTTTCCTTCGTTTCCTGCTCTTCTCGTAGTTTTCTTTTAAACTACTTATTAACTCAATAGTCGATCTAAATATCGCTTGTCCGCCACTTTGCCTTAATACCAAAGAAGGAGGCTATATGACTGCTTAGTAAATTATTTATTTATTTAAAAATATACTTATAAAGCATTACAGCAAATTTATTTTAAATCTAATGTGGTTACCAATAGAGTACAGAATGCTTTGACTATTTCTACATCGCAGTTAGCGCCCTTTGGTAATACGGCAGCACTGGTCGGAGTATCATCAGTAAATGTGGCGTGGAGCGGGCATATTTTTCTTTTTTTGTCGTATTAGGAACGTTAAGCACTAATTTCCAACTTTAAAATTTTGTCAGACTTTACTGGAACACGGCGCCAACATAAATTCAAAGGACGCTGAGGGGAAGACTCCCCTCCACATCGCGATAGAGAACCAACACGCGGCGATCATCAATCTCCTTCTCTCCCAGCCAGGGGTAGACTTGTCGGCAAGGGACAACAAAGGGGTGTCTCCCTTCGCGGCCGCTCTTACGGCCAGAAATAATAAGGCAGCTCAAGCTATTTTAGAGAAGAATCCATCGGCTGCGGAACAGGTAAAAATATTGCAACCAATGAACAGTCTCGCTACTAGAATAGAATGGAGAAAAAAATATAAATACATACCTAAATTAATTATATTCTAAACTAATTCGCACAACTTAATCTAGGTTGGCAAGGAAGATATCTCTTAAAGGTATAGGTTCGCCTTTGCATATCCTCCTTTTATCTTTATTTGTTTGACATTCGTACAATAAAGTATTTACATATGTACATAACTATGTACATACTTATCACATTAACTTTCATTCGTTCGTGTTGTTAGCAAGCCGGCGGCCACAAAATCGCCGAAATATGACACCTTTCGAATTTATTTCCTTCCCAGAATTCCTTCTTTACAAAAGTCGACAAGACTTTGTTTGATACCCTCCCCACAAAGGATTGGTTTCGCCCTGATCTATCGTTCATCTTCAGTCGCACTCACACTTTTTAATATCAGGTGGACAAAAAAGGCCGCAACTTCCTCCACGTGGCCATACAGAAGTGCGACATGGAGAGCGTGATGTTCCTGCTCTCTGTGGAGGTGGACGTGAACTCGCGCGTCCAGGACAGCTCGCTGACGCCGCCGCTGCATCTGGCGGCCGCTGTCGGGAACGAGGTGCTACTGCGGAGTCTGCTCCTAGCTGGCGCCCGGCCTAATGATAGGGACGCACACAAGTTAGTAGTATTTTGAATCAGTTGAAATGTCAGGTTTAACGACAGGAACCACTATAACGTGAATCGGGTTAGCCATCGGGTACGCGGTCAATCAATTAAGTCGCACTTCACTATTCAAAATTAAATAGTGAAGTGCGAGTGGCGCGTAGGTACGCAACCTGCTGTTGATTATGAATGGAATAGAAAACACTAATTAGCTTTAGCATTGCCATTTGTGTTCGGTGTAGGCTAGCGCATTTGTTGCTACTTTCCACACAAGTATCTTTTCAGCGAGCGAGAGAATTATGCATAAATTGTAGCAGCATGGTTAAAGATGCGCTGTGATGAGGCCAAAGAAGACGCGATATTTGAATGGCAAAATGGATAAACTCGCGTGTTCGCCGCCGAGACATCGTGACTGGCCGAGCTCGCGTAGCGCTATGGATCGATTCAGCTCGCGTCGAGGTTCGTGGCGGTCCGTACGGGAGCTGTACGCGTAACCGAGTACGCGTAGCGGGGTACGCGCTATCCTCGCAGCCTCAGAACGGTGTCAGTATAAGCGGGGCGGTGTCCGCAGGCGCACGGCGCTGCACGTGGCGGCGGGCGCGGGGCACGCCAGCATCGTGTCGGCGCTGGTGTCGGGCGGCGCGGCGTGCGGCGCGGCGGACGCGGGCGGCGACAACGCGCTGCACGTGTGCGCGCGCGAGGGCCACGCCGCCGCCGCGCGCGCGCTGCTCGCCGACACCGACGTCGACGCCGCCGCCGTCAACCTCAAAGGTAACGCAACAACATATCCTAACATCCTCTGTTGGATGCTTATCACGTTCTTCTAACTCCTGCGCTAATCGCTCCGCTATGCCCCTGCCGTTTTATAATCATCATCCAGCCGTAAGGCAGGTGGTCTACCCGCGATCGGTTTGAATTCCTTGGTCACAATTCAGTAAAAAAAAAATCCTTTCAAAGCCTGTGTTAGTCTTAGCTTTGCCCCTTTACCGCCTTCGTCCCTATTGATTACGTGTTACATAATTATAAAATTTAATATCCTAATCAATTAAGTATTTCAAGCTGTTGACATCTTTCTCGGAAAATGTGTGTTTTGGAAAAATTTAATCCTAAAACATCCTAAAGGTACGTTCATTCGACTAGAGGGAACGGAGACAAAAAAAGCGACCAATCAGAATATCCATCACAAAAACAACGATACCACTTGTTCATTCAGAGGAGAGCTCTGTGACCATTAGCCGGCTCCGCGAGATTGGAATGCACCCTTCCTCGCTAACAAACTGTACTGACAGTCTAAGCAGAACTATCAGGGTATCAACACCTGACACATGTGATAATTCAATTTGTTACAATAGTAATGTTTCCTATGACAGGCCGAAATCCACTACACGAGTTATGTTGGTGCAAGAAGGATAACGCTGCGGCCATCTGCGAGATCTTCATCGAGTTCATGCCCGACTACCCCATCAACCGAACCGATTTACAGGTAACCGTTTTTTATGGTGATAAGTTAGCCTGTTCTTCGCCTCAAAGCAACGTAGAACCACTCTATGCTAGTTATTTCATAGTCTTCGCCTCAATGAAAACAAAGCCTTAACACGTTCACCGCCAAGTACCCGACTATCGGGTATTCTATGATGTTGTTCCCACGCCGCACTACCTAAGTGTTGGATACTACAGTACTATTTGCCGCTACGCTGGCGTGTGGTTGGGAATTTCTTTCGTGGGCTGGCAGTGAATGTGTTAAGGGTAAAAATGTAAACTGCAGTATCTATCGCCCCGCTTGATGATGAATATGATGGTAAATGATGGTACACGATCAACTTTTTACGGCAATGTATGGCCGGCAACGATTGCTGTCTTATTCTTATTTCGTATGCTAAAGCAAGATACACATAGTTGCCGGCCACACATTGCCGTGAAAATGTTGCTCATTTAACCGGCCCCTAATGACTGGTCTCCCAGGGCAACACGCCGCTGCTGCTGGCGTACATGAACGGGCAGGGCGCCATGTGCCGCGTGCTGGTGCGCGCCGGCGCCTGCCTCGCGCAGGAGAACAAGGACGGCGTCTCCATCTTCAACTACCAGGTTATACAACCTCACTTTACTTTAAAGTAAACCACGAGTTTCTGTAAAACAGTCACTCTGTATTTCTTCGTGTGAGTCCGACTCGCACTTAACAGATTTTTTTCTTTTAGTGCATTTGTTATTATTATTATACTATTGTATTGCGTGCCCTTTGTACTCCGTGGTCTTCTGTTTTCTGATTAACCAATAAGAACGCGATCGTTCTCACTTTCGACTACCATACCATGACAAATAACAGTAATACTTAGATAAACGTTACTCGCTCGTCGTTCCCTTTCCGTATTTGGGACAATTGCCATAGTTTCATTCATGATATTTGTGCCAGTATTGAAACACTACCGTTATATTTGAGGCCTTTTTCTCGCGCTCTTGAGGTTCACTTAAGGTCTTTTCATTCTTACTTGTCTTATATAGTAAACAACTTTCTAACCTCAAAATGAACCTTTTTTTGGCCTAAACAGCGTTATCGTAAATAAAGTAAACTGAATAAACATTATGGACATCTCTTAGCTAATGTATTGTCTGTGATTGCTTTATTTTGTTTAAAATAGCTGTTTCAGCCATAAAAGGTTCATTTTGAGGTTAGAAAGTTGTTTAATATATAAGACAAGTAAGAATGAACAGGCCTTACATGAGCAACTTTAATCGGTTTTTTTAAATTGCACTCTATAGGCGTTTCTTCGTTTGAGTTAGACAGCTATTGTTGCCAAATATAAAATTGCTCTGTAGCTTTATGGTCTGGATGCTGATTGGTTGTCTTTGTTCGCAGGTCGCGACGAAGCAACTATTGCATCGTCTGTTGGACGCGCTGCAGGCCGAGGCGCCGTGGGCCGAGAGCGACCTGTGCCAGGAGTGCGGCACCAAGTTCACGCTCACCATGAGGAAACATCACTGGTAATATTTTTAAATTAAGACCAACGCACAGTCTAAACCGCTGGACCCAGGGAATTGAGATTTGAAGGGAATATTACTTGGATACCCTCGGTGCACACTAAGATAAGACTTCATTAATAGGGGTAGTAGCGGGAAAATAATTATACGCGTCATTTCAACGCCATTGACGGATACATCTGCACCATAAGTGTCCAACCACGGATAAATCCGTCAAGGTTGAGTGCAACTATATACTTTTAAGTTTTTATCATTCCAGTATCATTGGCTTGTGTGTTTTGACTTTGGTATCTAACATCGTGTTCAAAAGATTAAACTATTCCAGGAATAACTACCAACCTAATGTTTATCAAAATAAAAACCTCAATTTCAGTCGTCACTGCGGCCGAATGGTGTGCAACAAGTGTTCAAACCAAGACGTGCCGATATTGAAGTTCGGTCTCAACAAGCCGCAGCGCGTGTGCGAGATCTGCTTCAACGTGCTACAAGTCGGCGCCAGTTAGAGCCCGAGCCCGACGCGACCCCACTAGCCAAGCATTGGATACTGGGTTACCGATCCATTGGTAAACTATCAGTTAACTATTAAGCGAAGCAGCGCTGTTACTATAATAGAACATTATGGCAAAAACATGCCTTCTGCATTAAAAAAAACCTTTTTTTGTAAGCATGAGGTGAGCAAGTCTCCGGTCGGTCCGGGAATGTAATCCGTCCACGATGGATAAATGTTACTGGGTTGATATATTATGGACCACATGAAGATTGTCGTCGATCATACACATCGGATATTTTATAACTTGGTGGTATCTTGCCCGCGATTTGTTTGTCGCTTGGTAATCCCCGTCTACCCAGTCAAAAACGAAAGAGACTGATCGACAAGCAAGAAAATGTAAGTTGTGGTACAGGAGCCCTGGCTTTGCAGTTTTGGTGAGCCAGCAAGCACTACACTTTAACATCCCTGGTAAAGACCTTGTTTTTTTAAAGCAAGATAGCATTCGGTGAATAATTAAGTAATCATGTTATATGTGATTTAGTCACAAACATTATTCTCAAATGAATTCAGGGATAAACAATACAGTAAGTTTTATGTATTCACGTCATCTTTCAATATTGCGAGGTAATCGTAATAAAACATGTTTAGGGAGTCTTCAGTGCGAATTGAAGTGGTAAAAGATATTTGACCTTATATAAGTGATACCCTTGAGATATGGGGTTTAGATGTGTTTCAAATTCCGTTCTATGGACAGTCGACCAAATAAGTGTGCCGTCACCCTAAGGTTCAATTTCGTTTGCACGTTATAAAACAATGAGGTCGGTAAGATTGCCTTGAAATTTTAAAGATCACTTATTTGGCAGAATTTATATCTACTAGTTGAGTTTATAGGTAAGTAATTAAGTATGTATACATTTTTTAACTTTATTCCATTGTACTAAGTTAAAGTGCATACATATTTATGAACTCTACTGTATAAATGTTAGAAAGCTACAAATCAGTCATAGGAATTCATTATTTGTAGTGTTTAGGGTTTTTGATACTCTCATAAAGAAACTATAAAACGCGTGTAACAATTTAAAATAAAAATAGTGCCTCAACATGTTGGCAGATTGTGTTCCAATTAGGAGGGGCATAATTTTACTATGCCAAAGTCTGATAGAGCGTGCGTTTGATAGATATATGTTAAGATCATAAGTTCAATTTATTGCAATACAGCTTATATGCCGGAAATTTTCGTGTTATAAATAGTGTTCTTGTCATTTTAATTGTTGCGCTATTCATTTGTATCATTATTATTGTATACAAAGTAAATTTTTGATACATATTTTACTTTACTAATTAGGTTTAAGATATTGACACCTATGTTTTTATTTGTAGACTAAAAGAAACTTTATTGTGGATTGTTAATACTGTCACTCGTCTTTGCTGTATTCCGAAATGATTTGCATACCTACACATTCCAAATTTGCATTTTGTGTTTTGTGTTTCTTGTGTTTGCAAGGAACACCTTAGCTGGGCTAACCTAAAAAAAAACAGAGGCAGCTTTCTTTGAATTTACACCTAGATAGAGATGTACTTGGCATACATATTTACGTAGATGACAGTATTTTTTTATTTCTATTGTATAATGCTATAAATTAAGTGCCATTCTTGTTCAAGAATTACCTGCTTACTATTTAGTTTATGAGAGCTTCTTATATTTTATTAAATGAATTATTGTTGTCGTCCAAAATCATAATTGCTGGAAATATAAAATTTTATATGCCTTAACTGTTCTTTTATTTCATGTGTCGATTTTTAAATATACAGTTAATACTGATCGTTTTCGAATAAAACTTTTAAGCCTGAGTCACAACCTGCAGAAAGTTTTTAACTATTTAATATATGTGGAATTAAAACCCCAAGTCCCAGTCCAGGCTCACAACCCCAACCAAACTCCATACAAACAAAAAAACATGTTCAGAAAAAATGATGCACTAATATTATAAATGCGAAAGTTTGTGTGTTTGTGTGTGTTAGTTTGTTACTCCTTCAAGATGCAATGGCTGGACTAATGTGGATGAAATTTGTAATGGAGATAGCTAAAACACATAAGTCATCCTGAGAAATTTAATTTTCCAAGGAAATATTGATAATAAAAATTCCCGTTGGGATGGCCGAATAGCTAATTCTACGCGATCGAAGTCGCGCGCAGAAGCTAGAGTGTAATAAATCTAAATTTGCGAGTTAGATAGCGTGTAACCTGTCCTGATCGCAATATCACAAGTTATGATCATCAGAATATTGTTTAAATTTCAATTTGATTTGAGAGGGCTGAAAATCTACCATGATATTCAATAATCAATGAAAAACAAAAACATTAAACTGATTTTTTAATTACAAATAAACAACATTTTTTCAATTCTTTCACATTGAACAGTTAAAATAATTTACTAAACACTAATCCATCTACCCTTTGCACCAGTAAACATAGTGTTGATAAATCATTCCTATACTTAAAATAGCATGTTTTACAATTGCGGGCAGTAATCAATCTACTACAAAGGCCTACTTTAGCCTTTTGAAGAGGTCCTTGACGACACACTCGTCGAGAACGTGCAAGTAGTCGACAAGCTCCTCCACGCAAGTTTCAGCAGTCTGAGTGCGGGAGTTTACTCGGTCATTGCACTCTTGGTACCTGCCCCATAGGTTTTGCGCAGCAGGCTTTTGGTGGCATTGCTCCTGCAAAAGAAAAATCATTGATTAAGGAAATCTGCACAACGGATTCCTCCATTATTACAAACTGTACTCACTAAAGAATATTACAGTAATATTAGAATTAAAATTGCTACGGTATATTTTTTAACAATAAGGAGAAATGAGCTTTATGCCTTCAACCAATACTGGTAGGAGACTGCCCAAGATAGGGCTACGTGGAAGGAAGGGAGGAAAGCCTTTGCCCAGCAGTGGGACATTATAGACTGGTAACCTTTTCAACGCCACAGGCGGCTCTGGCCGTCAACTATAAGTCGTGCCACTGACGCCACGTCGGCTACAGCCGACAAGAGTTCAAGATTAATAGAGACTTTGTTTGGTAGCAATAAGGTGTAATTTGCATAGCATACCAAACATGTTCGGCGTGTGGGTGGCACATTTTGTATTCGACGAATGGCGTTCAAAAGGTTAAATAAGTAGTAATACATAAAGAAATAATAAATAAATAAATAAATATCAATGGACAATCTGACACAAATTGACCTAGTCCCAAACTAAGCTCTAGGCTTATACTATTATAGAAAACATAAACTCGGAAACAAATACTTGTGCTCATCACACAAATATCTGCCCTTACCGGGATTTGAACCCAGGGATGCTAGCTTCATAGGCAGGGTCACTACCAACTAGGCAAGCGCGTCGTCAGTAAAACTACTTATTCTAGAATGCATATTTCAACTTATTAATTCATTACGTCCAATGAGAAAATAATTAAAATCTTCAAAAATTAGAATCATACACAAATTATGTTTTTGTTTCAACTTTTGTTAGCCACCACAAAATTAAGACAAAAAGCTTAAAACATTTTATGACAGCATGTTGAATTTGCGCATTCTGTTGTTTATGTAATTCATAATTTCATTTATGTTCATACTTCACAGTATATCAGAGGGAATTATTATATACATTACAGGAACCCACATGTTGAATACTGTTTCTCATCACTATTTGGACTAACTAAACTAAATGACAAATGATCTGAATAATAATCAATGCAACATGGAAATATTAGTAAATATAAATCAACTCGAACCCATGCTTTTCAACACCAGGATATTTTCCATTCGAAATTCTTATTTATGGCTAAAAAGGAAAATGAAAGAGTTAAAATTAATACTAATTACGTATAACATAAACCTGTAGAAATTGAGAAAGAAGTCAGTAAATAACAATCTTCATTACAAAGGTAATGTGTTGCATCAAAATAACAACACCAACATCAACATTTTCAAAGACAACCATCATTACGCTAAAACGTAGCCATGCTGACCAAAAATCACTGGATAAATAAAGACAAATTTAACATGAGCCTTTGGAATAGTAGGCGCGGATAAAATATATTCCATCGTTTTATCAATGTTAGGTTATAATTATCACTTGGCTGTAGGGATAAAGATGTTCATTTACAAAAAAGTGGTTATAGTTTGTTTATACTAAATATATTCATCATACCCGTAACACTGTCTGAGGATCAACCATTTCTTCCTCTTCACCTTCTTCCGCCTTAACCACAGGGACGATCTTCTCAGCCATTATGCCTAAAAATAATATAAAGAGGTAACGAAATTAACTCATTCACAAGGGAAGCCTGGAAGAAGACAATTAGATAACATACTTATGGTTAAATTGGGTAAACCACAAGAAATACTCCTAAAATTACCTAAATCGATGACGCAACGAGCTCTCGGCGAACGACCAAGATCACAGAAATGTTACAGTGTTGCCACAGTAAGTAAATCTTTGTTACAAAACAAATGTATAATAAAAAAACAGAATCCCCAAATTAGCAAAAAGTTGTATTTAAAACGTTGTAGTTTTATTAAATATATATTCTCAAACACTACTATTAATCACAATACATTTCTTGTAATTCTAATGGGAATAAAGATTCTTTAACCATAAAAAAGTAATCTAAAAAATATTAATTTATTTACTAGTGGCTAGAATTTAAATGACAATCAAAGCCGACATCTTAACAAAACTAATTCGCCTTTATAGTTAAACACATTGAAAAGTCAACCGTATCCTCAAGCTAGTACAGATTAATTCCTGTTAACTGAACGAGTTTTAGTCTGTTTGTGATATGTAGTCAAGTCACCGTCTTTTAAGTTTACATTACAAAAACAGCCCTTGTAAAATTCTGTAATTATTTTTTTAGTAATAATGAAAAGATAATAAAATCTTCTGTCGCAATTCATTAGTGATACAATTTTTCTTTGATTGTTTTTTCTAACTGTAATATATGCATACATACACACAGCTCCGAAGTGGCCGTCACCATGGAGAGAGCTTGCTGTAGGAATTTATTTTTTAATTCGATATTGTCGTGTTAAATTCAGTGAAATTTCCATTTGGAGCATTCTCATCGGAATAAGCAACATTGATTTCCAACAAGGATAAAATGAGATTACGCCGTATTACCCGTTCTCGACAAAAAACGAGGAATAATATATTTTTGTAACATATTGTTTTTTAAACATTTCAGGTTCGTTTACTACAGAAATTAACACTTTCGTTGATCATTGCAATATTTTCACAGGTCTTAATATCCTCGATAGGTTATTTAAAGCATATTTATTTGAAGACTGCAAATTCTTGTGAAATGGTGAGGTTATGTCATATTAACTATTATTGTTGTTTTATCTTCCAGGATGAATGGAGGAATGGAGCATAAAACGCCAGGGCACAATGCAGTGCTCCATAAAGCACCTAAAAACTATAAGTTGCTTATGGACCCATTCCTTGTGAAGGGAGCAAATAAACTGTACAGATATGATGGGACAGTGCCTGGAGACACCACTTACCCAGCTGTGCAGTGCCGAGACCCGCGCTCGCAGCTCTCGAGGATATGGAACAGACTGGAACCAGCCGATTTGCCAGTCCCTAGGTATAAACACTTTTTGTAACTAGTATGATAACGGAACAACAAACAAATGTTACATTGCTCGAATCAAATTCCACAATTAATGTAACTAGATACAGTTATAATTTGAATGAGGTACTCTGAGCCTGAGGCATGTTAGGTTTTATTCTATATTTTATAAATAAATAATGATTATTTTAGTGATTGTTACCAAACTTTGGCCTTCCGGTTACAAAAAAGGTGCATGCTGATCTTATAAGATTATAAGTACAATATGCTACCTAACCATAATTTATGGTTCTAACACTCAATAATGATGTAATCTCTTGTGATAAATAGCATTTTTGTTAACGTTTTCTACTTTGTTTTTATTATAGTTTCATTGTCAATGCTGCCAACCTAAGCATATTTGACACTTTAGTCTGAGGCGGCAATTTTAAACTGGTATTAGGAAATCAATATACAGCTTTAGTGTGATTTTGATTGAAAATTTAATTTTTGCTTCTTGTCTTGCTTCTATTTTTTTTTACTTTGTTTATTTATTGAAAAGTGTATTCAGAGTTACCCGAGTAATTAGTCATTTGACCTAATTGTATCTTTCCTGCGGATTGCTTGTGATGCTTGAAATATCTTTGAGTTTCTTATTAATTGAAAAGTGCTATCACATAACATATTATATTTTTATAAAACAATGAACTGGCTCTAAAAAGTTAAAGAAGCATCCCTTTTCTAATCTTCCTAGGTCTTTCAAGTTGGGGTCCAGAAACGTTTGAGCTGGCGCATTGTTTTTTAAACAATTCATTTTATTATAAACCATTTTACCCCTTTTTTTGTAATTTTAAGGGTTGTCTAGATTGAGTAATAGTAATTTCCTTGAGATTGAGATGATAATTATTATTCGAAATATTTCTTGCTTGTTTGCTTGAACAGGATTTAAACTTGTTAGGAAATCGGCATTATCATTAACCCTTCATTTGTATACCGGCTCCTGGTATATGCAATTTGCGCATAAATGTCAGCGTACAGAGGAGTGGACCCTTAACCAGGCTGAGATATCACAAGTTGTCACAGTTATATAGATTTGAATATGGGACACATGTATCTTATGCCTTTTTAAGGGCTGTACCAAGCGCAGCGCAGATATTTTTTTTACTGCCAAAGCATTGTCATCTTTGGTCTTGTTGAAATAAGATCAAATGTAACTGGCACCACAATATCTCCACAAGCATCTCCTGGTGTTAGTGGTTTTAATTAATTTCCACCTTATTTCAACACATTCAAAGACGATGATGCTTTGCCACTGAAAAAATCTTAGCACGGCACTGCACTGTATGTGCGCTGACTCTAATGGTTAAATACATTATTTATTTATCAACTGGTTGAGACATATTATTCAATATCAGTTTTATTTTCTAAATTATATTGTTTCAGATTCAAAATAGACAGAAATTATGTGGGAATACCTCCTCAACTGGAAGTTACAATAGGCAATTTAAATGACAACATTGACAAAGCTTTTCTGACTGACATGATGAATAAATGTGGGGCACAGGAAGAGTTAACCATATTCTACCATCCAATGACCAACAGGCATCTGGGATTTGCCAGAATAGTGTTCCAAGATGTTAAATACTCCAAGATATGCATTGAGAAATATAATGGAAAATCTGTCATGGGTCAGGTAAAGTAGCGTAATCTAAATTCTTAACAACTCTTATTTAAATGGATAGAACCAATTAAATATAGAATCATAAAAAATCCATTTCTTTTCAATACAAATTATACCACATCTTGCAAATGTAGTGAATAATCCGTTATCACACGCAAATTTATGCTGCCTTATTAAGTAAATCTATTGTGTGTAGCCTCAGTAGTTGTATACTCCGTACATTTTACGTCAGCATACAGTTTGTTCGTTCAAATAGTGTGCAGTACACCCCTTTGAAGTAGCTGCCACCGCTTTTTAGCAATTGTAGGCACATCAAAGCGTGCAAACTATTTAAAACAAACTATTAAAAAACTGTAAGACATTCTGGCGTGTGGTGTAGAGAACATAAATAAACCGGCCAAGTGCGAGTCGGTCTCGCGCACGAGGGGTTCTGTACCATTATCTATAAAAAATCACGTTTGTTGTATGAGAGCCCCCCTTAAATATTTATTTTATTTTAATTTAATTAATCATTTTTAAAGTGAATACTATACAACCAAATATTCTGTGAATATTGCAAGCGTCTACCTGTTGCCGTTATTAATATCAAACAAAAAACGGCAAAAAAATGCGTTTCTTGTATGGGAGCCCCACTTAAATATTTATTTTATTCTGTTTTTAGTATTTGTTGTTGTAGCGGCAACAGAAATACATCATCTGTGAAAATTTCAACTGTCTAGCTGTCACTGTCCTTGAGATATAGCCTGGTGACAGACAAACTGACAGACAGACGGACAGCAGATTCTTAGTAATAGGGTCCCGTTTTTACCCTTTTAGTACGGAACCCTAAAAATAACTGTATGTGTATTCTTACTAAATTTTGATAAATGATTCGTCATGATCCTAATGATGTAAGATACCACTGAAAACCTTTTAAAATAAATCATGAAATGAAGGACTTTTTGTGACATGGGCATATGGGAAAATTACAAAAATTCAGACTAAAATGATCAATATCTCCGAAACTACTAAAAATCGCTGAACATACATAGGGGTTAAATCAATAGCTTTTTAGTTGCTCTATCAGCACTTTGCGGATTATCGTTGAGTTTTGGGACCTGTATATAAGCCAAGTATTTTTTACAGGTTCTGGATGTATTTCATGACCCGTTTGGGAGGAGATGTCAGGAGATGTTTGAGGACAAGACCATGGAGAAAAAGCCGCCACTAGCCCTCCCGTTGCTGCCCCCCATGGTGGAAGATGTCAGGGTGCCAAAGGTTGATCCGTCTCTCAGCAAACGGTTGGAGGATACAAAGCTTGTTGAAAAGGTAACTAGTGTTTAATTTCTACATAGAGCTATCAGATTTTCCAGTATCATATCATAAGGCTCAAGATACTCTATTACAAAAATTCAGCTGGTTTTGTGGTTTGACCGTGAGACGATTACAACAAAACAAATATTATTAGTAGAAATAGAATAGAACTAAATTAGCTTGCAATAGAAAATAATGCAATGCGAATAGGGAATGACAGAGTTATGGGATTTAGTGGGTTGAAAATTAAGCATAATGATGTGTGGGTTATACCTTCTCATACATTTACCCACATGTGTAATGTTCTGTATCTCACTTGGCTAAAAAAAGGCTTTTTATAAGAGGCAAACGAGCGTGTGGGTTACCTGATGGGAAGTAATCACCGAAGAAGATTCTTGTCACCACCAAACTTATTAGAAGTATATTTAAAAGTATTCATGCATTAATTCATATTTTTTATTACAAAATCAGTAAGAAGAATGTATCCATTTAGGTTGTACCAGTCTGATTCAGTTTATATAATACTGGTTTGAACTCTGGTGAATCAAATGTGCATGTCATTGTAATTAGAATTATTCAAGTTTATTGTGAATCTCATGTCAAATACCAAAGTCGTAACACACGCCAATGACAGCTGTAAAGCCGTGCATATTTCAACCTTATGGGCATAAATTAACGTATATTTTGCGCTGCCAACCTAGACTGATTTCTCAGGATAACCTGTGGTGTTGTTATATCTGGTGTTGAAAAAAGGCTTTAACTAGAATTATTCTGAATAATGTATTCCTATCTAATCTACATTGCTCATGAATGGTGCAAGCCACTTCAGATTCTTATTTGTATCTGTATGTATGTGTGTGTGTGTGTGCGAAAGGGAATAGCACTGCGGTGAACTCGAAGCACACACACGCTACACACGTGAGCGACATGGATTCATTGGTCTAGCCGTGACACACTGACGTCATTTTGTACGTATGTCGCTGTCGGAGAGTCTACCTTAAGTTTGATACGAAGCGTATTTAGCGTAGTTCTATTCTATTCTATTCTATTCTATTTATACCCGTATATGCGTAGCTTCCGACCTTGGGTCGCAGTGAAATTCCATCGTAAGAATGTACAAATTGATCACGTTGCTATTGACATTTAACCTCGCATAGGTACAGTCAGCAGCAGAAGTAGGTGGACAGTCGAAGAGCTCAATATTATCTATCCACGATTCTATTATCTAGAATTCCACGATTCTATTAGAGAATAAGAGTGTGTAGATGATTTTGAGGGGTACGCTTCATCTGGCATAACTTGTTTTGGCATAATCATCATTTGGCATACTCATCATTTGGCATAATCATTATTTGGCATAAACATCTTTTAGCATACAGTCTTTTTTTCTGAAACCGTATACTTTTCAGGATTATTTAAAATATAATTACATAGAACCCATTAGGTTAGGTTAGGTTTATGTTATAACAATCCTGAAAAGTATATGTATGCTAAATGATGAGTACGCCAAATGATGATATGCCAAAAAAAGTTATGCCAGATGAATTTAAACCGATTTCCACCTACTTCTGCTGCTGACTACTGCTCTTCAAGATCGCCATCTTGAAATAAATTACTTATAATAACCCGATGCATTGTGCACACAGGTGGACCACCTGAAGGAGTACCCGCGCAAGGAGGAGCAAAACGACAGCAGCCAGCGCTGGTCCGACGACGAGCGGCACGAGCACCGCCACCGGCATCGCAGCCGGGCGGAGCGGGAGGCGCACCGCGACCGGGACCGCGACCGCGACCGCGACCGGGACCGGGATAGAGATAGGTATGCACCTAACGTACTATAGACGGACACAGAGACGGGACAATTCTGCCCTCCAAAGCCAGGAAGCAGTATCTTAAATTCAATTACCAAAGCAGATTGATGATTGATGAAAGAGACTTGATATTACTGCAGGAGATTTATCTTAGACTGCCTATTTTCTTAGGACCGGCAGAATTGTGTCTGTAAGCGTTCGGATGCGCGTACTTTAATCTTGGATGCTTGGGTATCGTTTTAATAATGGTGAAACACTAATAAAAATGAGAAGCAAGGAAGATAAATTATCTTTGAGTTGTTTTTTTTGTTTATTTAATTTATAACTAGCAACCCGCCCTCGCTTCGCTTCGGTTTATGTGAGTTTTCTGTAACACCCGTACATAAACCAGAATTTATTACACACATAAACCTTCCTCTTGAATCACTCTGTCTATTGATGGATAGATCTAAGCGTGCATACAGGGACAGACGGCGGGAAGCGACTTTGTTTTATATTATGTAGAGAAGTATTGGTTTTTATCTATTAGAAGTCTTTATTCGGATAGATGTCGTTATCTCTGTTTTTCCGTGCCTCTCTACCGTTTAATTTTAATATTCCAGGATAAAAAGCTAATGCCTAACCTGTCACACTATCCATCTATTTTCGTTAACGATTTTGACGTAAAATAAGTTTGAACAAACTTACCTTGTAATACTAATGATTTCATGAATATCTTGTTCTTATTTGCAAGCCGACGATGCAGAAGAAGGAAATGTAGAAGAAAAAGGTATAAGCTTTGATGTGTGTGTTGCATGACTTCTAGACGTTGATTATATTTCGAAATATATAAAAGTGGGGTGTTTTATTTAGGAAATAAACATGATAATGCCGTGTGTTTTCTTTTCAGCTGGAATGTTGTCTGGGGGCCATTTTACATGCATAACGCTAACGTTTGCGATTTTCGTAAACGGACATACTGACATACATCTTTCCTACAATAGGCTATTAGACATCATTGAAAATATACTACAAATTGTGGTCATTCTATTAGATAGCGTAAAACAACATATTTCACTTTATTTTAAACTAAATTATGTAATATTTTTTGAAATTTAATCTGTGGCAGAAACGCTATGTGATTGGTTTGAATCTGAGGTTACCTGCTGGTGACGTCACACGCAAGTAACCACAGATCATAAGGGTATTTCTCTTCAAATAATTGTTTATTGTTTACTTGCGTGTGACGTCACACTTGTCACAAGGTTTTTAGCGCGGTTCCGAAAACTTAAACTTTAACATAGATTCTTATTTATAATACAGTAGAATCTCAAGGAAACATTAATGTAGTGTGCTTGTTATGTAATAATCATTTAAAAAGGTTTTCTAAAATTAGTCAAATAGCCTATTTTGTCAGTTTACGAAAATCGTTAACGTTAGCGTTATGTATCTTGACTTGGACCCTAGGCTATTATCTATTTTATGCGACATTTATTTTGATTCTTAAGAGACAGATTTATTTTACTCTTTCAATTTAGAAACAATTCGAACAAAGCTTTGGGAGTAAGGGCGCTTGATTTTCATGATTGATGACATTGAAAATGACGAGGAGTAAACCTCACTGGCTGCGGTTATATTATATACGTTCAGTAAAACCAAAGTATTAATACTGGGGTCCTAGTGGAAAAGGGTTTAAGTCTAGTGTACTTCGTTCATGTATATACCCTTTTTTATTACGAGTTAAGTCGCCTTTTTCATTAGGACCCCAGCTACTCGGCTGACTATCGCTTACTCACTGTCTCTGGCGTGACAAATACAATGACAGAGAGAGTGATATGATAGCGATAGACAAGTGAGTTCTGTTAACCTTTTGAACGCCACTGAAAGTCGTGCCCCTGACGTCACCGTCACGAGTTCAAGATTAAAAGAGACTTTCGTATCAATTAAGTTGTAATTCGCATAGCATAGCAAACATCTTTGTCGTGTGAGTGACACATTTTGTATTTGACGTCACGCGTTCAAAGGGTTAATACTGTGATTTTACTGTACCTACATTACTGTTCAATCGTACAGTCCAAAGCATCTACATAGCCATCGCGTCTTATATATGTATACATAGACCTTATTATATTATAAGTGGCATAGGGTCGTGGAATTAATTATGGCATTTTGAGAACGTGTAGGTATATAATGCATTTATGAGTGACTGTTCCTAGTGTAATATCACAATGTATGAACGAAACGTAAGTGTGTATATTGTTGTGTGGAGCCGCAGGCACCGGGAGCGCTACTCGCGTGGCGCCAGCGAGGCGCCCGAGCCGGCGTTCACGGCGCCGAGCCACAGCGACGCGCCCTTCACGCCCGCCGGCCCGCTGCCCTACGACCCCTACTACCAGCAGAGGTAGGACATCTCCAAGCCTAGCATACGCGTATTGTGCAGTAAGTCTTAAAAATGTCTTAGTTTGGATAAAATCGGTTAGATTCGATTCTAGCGCATAAAAAGAGAAAAAAGAACTAAAAACCTGAAGGCCTTCAAAGCTGCGCGTCCACTGGGACGGTATAGAGCTTACGGAGCGGACGGATTTGTTGCTTAGTATTGATTTCTATGGTACCTACAGCACGAATACACTGGATCGGCATATCTGTACGAGTATATATAGAAACCAAAACAAAGCAACAGATCCGTCCGCTCCGTACGCCGATTCCGACCCAGTGCACGCGCAGCATTAAAGACTTGCTGCGTTGTACGACTTTTATGATTGAAATAGCGTTATAAGGGTTAACATATTCACTGTCAAGTAACGCTACGAGCACTGCGCCGTAGTTCGTAGCAATATTTTCCGCTACGAAGCGGTCAGTGCTACGAATATTGCGCCCACTTTCAATACTGATGTGTTAAATACAAGCATCGAAGCATTCCATCTTAGTAATCAGGGTTGCCAACGCATTTGCAGTTTTAGTATCGCAATCTTAAGATTATAGTCTTGAGAATGTAAATTTCTATGAGTCTCAGATCCCACCATCAGGTGGCCTGTGCGCTATTTTGCCTTCTCTTGCCATGAAAAAAATTCACCCTTGTTGAAGTTAGCCCAGAGGTTGTATAATGAAGTAGTAACCCTACAAAATTCTGGAACTTGACAAGTTTGGACGCTCCCCAATATGGCGTCAGTAGCAGTACAATGAATGACCTTTTAGCAGTGGCTACGGGTATAGCTACGGCGCGACTGCAACGCCGGGCGGCAGCGGCATGTGGTGGGGCGACTGGCGCCAGACGCAACACTCTCACCACTCGCATGTGAGTTACAACCTTATTTCAACCCCCCTTACAACGTACACCATTATAAGGCGCAGACATAATCGCTCGGCACCGGATCGGCTGAAAGTGAGACATTGATAAGTGAGCTTTGATTGGTGTTAGTACATAAGATATTTTTTTTTCAGTTAAAACGAAAACAATAGCCAGGCACGGGGCTCGCGTCGTTCACTGAAAAATGTATCGTATTAACACAAATCAATGCTCACTTTTCAATGTCTCACTTGTAGCTGATCCGGTGCCGAACGGTTACGTCTGCGACAACCTTTATGTCATCCACGGATGTCATTCGTTATTCAACGTTATACGTTAACCCCTTTACTAATAAACGTTGAGTAACGGTGGTATAGCTATACAGTTTTTTGTCCTTATCTGTCAAATTCAAATGTCACAATGACAGATAAGGACAAAACATTGTATAGCTATACCACCGTTACTCAACGTTTATTAGTAAGGGGGTAAGTATATAGTAATCCAGATGACCAATTTATGAATATTGGTCCAAAAGAAGCTAAAACGGGATATTCAACTTTTAAAAAAACAGTGATTTCTAGTTATGTGCCCGGGAAACTTGCAGTAAACGGTGTGTACTGTTTTAAAGTTGATCTCTTATTATGTCTGTTTTTTTTTGTAAAGTGCTACCAATAGTGTCACGTTCTCGCATTATATTGCGTTGACGTGTGTTGTAGTCCACACAGCGATCAATACAAGATCTAATTTTGGGTGCATTGTTTCGGTCTCAAGCTTGGTCTTTTGCAGTTAGATTTGTGATTGTAAAAAACATAATCAGCCAGTTTAGCCTTTCCTATAGTATATGGTACCTACTGCAGTAGACCTAGCTTTATGCCAAGTGTGGGTTCACTCATTCTCGCATACGCGCCTCTACATCAGCATTCATTCATTGTTACTTTTGTGTGCCCCTTTTATTTTTCATTCGTCTTATTAACAAACTACATCCTCCCATATATCACCTCTTTTGAGCAGCGTATTCCTATCATCGTCTAGTGTTCATACATAGTGCCTTAGTGCATAGCGCTTAGGTATTATTCTATCAAAGAAATTGCGTAGCACTGTCTTAGCCGCAAAAGCACCAACAAACCAGAACAGATTAAGACAGATTACATTGTATTTTTTTATGTCAAGGTTGTTTAGTTAAACTTAAATAGGTGGAGAAAATAGGACAGAACCCAATCGACAAGCCAAGTCACAGATACATTTTAGCATCAATATTACACTGAGCACAGGAGACATGTACCAATCGTAATCACATTCGTTATATCCGTACGCTTGCCTGCCATATAATGGACCCTCCCGTGATTAACCCCTGCCCCACCGCCTCTTTCAAAATTAAAAGAAAAACATCCGTCCGTCACTCGCTGACGAAAGCTCACCGATTTGACTGACTATTCGAACGCGAGGAGTAGAATGCGATGCGTACAATTATTGAAGCTGAAAAAAAGTTTGCACTTCTTCTCTTCATTTCTAATGAAAGAGATGCAAACTTACATGACGTACCTAATCAAGGTTATATGTTTTAGCTTCAATCCAAAGTTTGCTCTGCCATTTTCAAAGTATGTAATATGAGCTTCTTGGGCGAGCCTGCGAGTTCCCCTCCCTCCTCCCGCAAATCGTAGGAGGGCCCACATTATGACGGTCAAGCTATTATAACGGTCGTCTCGCTAGATGCAGTATAGTACGATATTTATCAACATGTTTAGTGCCAGTGATATGATTTTGATCTCATAAAGCTCAATAAACCTAACGAGCCAGGTGTTGAATATGTTATATTCCAAATATGATGTAACAATGTGATGTGAAAGTTGGAGCGGCGGTCGGCGGCGACGCCTTCGTGGGCGCCGCCCGCCACGCCGGCGCAGCGCGACGCCGGCGCCACGCCCGAAGACGCCAAGGAAAAGCCCAAGGTCCCGCGACTCTTGAACGTGCACGAATCACTCGCAACACCAGTCGACGCTGAATTGCATTTTTATTAAGGCCGAGCCGAGACTCGCGTTTCGGCGCGTTCCAATACTAAAAATGCCTCAGCCTAGCTTTGGAAACGCTTTTTATTACGGGAACGTGCCGTCTCCGCTCTCTGTGCGCTTGCGACTTTAGTCTCTTTCTGTACGTCTAACACAACTTTTATTTTGTCGCTTTTCGCGTCTCTTTCGATATTGAACATGTAGGGAGAACTATCGAGCGACAAGCAAACCGCGGTCATCTTGTGCTAGCGGCCAAGAAGATTTGAAATATCACCCACTAGAGCAGCAAGCAAGAGTACAAACCGCGGCCGAGGTCAGTCGGCGTCTTGGGTTTTTGAATTACAGAAAGAGACATAGTTATACAGAAGTGCAATTTCGCGTCGATAAGTGAAAATCCATATTCTCTCCTAGGCTACAAAGGCGTAATAGAAAATTAACAGCCAAATCAGATTTAAATTTCCTCAATTGTACAATGATGTTGGTTTTATACAACATACGCCTTTGTTCTGAGAAGAGTAGCTTGGATTGGTCGATTAGTAGCGGTTGATTAGTAGAAAGGTGCAGCGACGCGGCTAATTCTGATTGCTTAAGTTCAGACAATTTCTCACGGTTACTCTGTGATTATAACCAATTTTGGGTATTGAATAAATATGCCTTTGGAATGAATACTCGTACATTACTTTGGAGAATTGGCCGTGTCGCTGCGATTTAAAGCCTGCTGTTCAAGGTATACCTTGCTAGTAAGAGGGAAATAGAGCTTTAAAAATATCCTATATTGTTTTGAGTATCCTTTGCAGATAGAATAATGAATAACGGATATTTTTAAATGTAAAGTTGACCGATTGCAGCGGAATTTATATTTCGGTGTTGGGTAGGAGTGATACACAATCAATTTGAATCAATCGAAGAGCACTGTAATATTCGAATGCGTACTTTGATGTAGCACAGTGCACAGTTTAGTTTCTGTAGTCGGCACTTATTTTTTCAGCTTTAGGTGTCTTGATATTTTAATTAATTTAAGTAATGCTCGTTTAGCCGCCGCCTTTAGTATCGATGTAGTGCCACGTCCCGACACGCTTTGCGTCCTCTCTATTATGTAAATGTATGTACAACACTTAGTTATAAGATCACCCCACGCATGTCCATTGCATCGCATGACTGCATGATTGCACGAACTGTATAAATGTGCTAAATATTACAGTCTCATAATTTTTCCATTGCATATTGCAGTATTGTTTTTTAATGTTATCGTACTGTTATTAACTCGGCCGCTAGAAGCTATCAAAACATTGACAATACGATAACAGCTCAAAAACAATAAGATTTTACAGCAGTAAAATGATAAAGACAACCCAAGGCCGCAGTAGTTGTCGCTCACCTGAGGGTAACGTTTTTTAATTGTTTTCATTACAATTTTTTTGAGTCAGTTGAGTTTAAACCGAGCTTAATAGCTGCTATAATGTGTGCAACTGAATAAAGTCCGAAGTGCGTGTAGGAGGAGAAGCCGGCGGCCGAGCCGGCGGCGCCGCGCCCGCCCGACGACGCCGCCGAGACCAAGGAGCCCGAGACCAAGCCGCCGCCGCCGCAGGACGAGCCCAAGAACGTCGATCTCGATACTAGGTCTGTATACAATGCTGCCGTAATGCCAAAGAAGGCGGCTAACTAACTGCATAGTTATAGTATAAGCATTTTAAATTTAATGTGTTAACCAATAGAGTATAAATTGCTTCGATTACTATATTGCAGTTATCCGCCTTTTTTCGTATCGCGGCGGAAATTACTTCATCGAAACGATTGCTGCTCGCGACACTTGAATAGAGCATGCACCAGAGCTTTCAAAGACCCTAGAGGGCCAGGGTTGCACACGGGCGCTACATGGATAAGAGCCGCCTGTGAGATGATTCATAACGTCACTGTGACATGTTTATATAGGTCAGGGTTCTATTTTGAAAATGGGTTTTATTTACGGTACAAACATAATAAAATTTCTTATTTCGTGTACAGACACCTAAAATGTTGAACTCGATGAAGGGGTTGTGTAACGTAACGTGGTTTACAGGGCTATGTCCATCTATTACCAATCGCATACTCGCTTGCTGTTTATAATCACCGAAGTTCGACGTGGCAATAAAAGCGTCATGAATAGCCCGGATTACGTTAGCGCTGTGTCTGAGTCCCGCCTCCCCCCTCAGAATAGCGATGCTGCTGAAGGGCGCGACGGGCGGCGGCGGGCTGGCGCCGCCCTTCCTGTCGCTGGGCATTTCGTCCGAGGAGGACGACGAGGAGCGCGCCGCCAAGATGCCCGACCTGGACGCGCCGCAGCCGCCCTCCGACGACGAAGGTACAGCTGGCCTGGTGCCCGTTTCGGTAGCCTTCTCGGAGAACCGCTAACCACGGAAGCGGTCATACATTGTGGTCCCGGGCTGGCTCCCCGGCGATGCCATTTTTTTTAGGCAACAAATATAATGAGCCCCAAAATTATCTTCGAGACCCAAAAATATTAAACGATCACCAAATTAGGTTAGGTTATGTTAGGTTTTGGCGATCATTAACTATTTCCGGCAGTAAAAAGTGTTTTTTGGCGTTTTATTTCTAACGGTATAGGGTAGTATCGCTGAGACCCACACAGAGAATTTGTATTGAAATTGTAAATAAATGAATCACTTTTTATACATTATGTGTTTAATACTTTTTCTAATAATAGAATTACAGGAAGATAAGTAAACAAAAATAAAATAATTAATTTTAAAGAAGCACCAAGACACGAGATCCCGCGTCTGGTTCTATTGAAATTTTCTAGAGAATAAACTTATGGATCGATATCCAAATAGATCATAAACAATTTTGAATTTGGAAAAATTTAGATCGAAATGCAAGAGTAGCCAGGAACGCAAACAAAGGAGGTTGTAACAACCTCGTTACATATTTTACTAAATCTGATGATCCATTAACATAAGCCATTTTTTTATATGAAGAAGTGAGTATTTAAGGAACAAATATTCGCGCGTGTTAGATGTTTTTCTATGTTTACAATTATGTTAGTTATTGTCCTATAGTAACAAGCCTAGAACTACACTTGGGACGAAGTCAATTTGTGTGAAATGTCCCCTGATGTTTTTTTAACCCATTTCAACATTACCCAATTCCAATAATTGAAAAACTAGCTGAAAACAGTGAATAACTGATATGTAACAGGTTCCGTGAGTGAAGACAGGGGCAGCATCGTGTCCTTCAACCCCAACAAGGAGCTGGACGCGGAGCCGCTGTCGACCACCCCGTCACCTTATCTAGAGAGAGACATCTATCTCGAGTGCCTTAAGACTACAATAGAAAAGGTCAGTTTTATAAAAAGTTTCTACGATTTGGTAGTTCAATTAAAGGTTGTCACCGGATCGGCTCCAAGTGAGACATTGAAAAGTGAGCTTTGATCCGTGTTAGTACAATAGATTTTTCAGTGGACGATGCGAAGCCCGCGCCTGGCTATGGTTTTCACTTAACTTAAAAAATGTATCGTATTAATACAAATCAAAGCTAACTTTTCACTGTCTCACTTCGAGCCGATCCGCTGCCGAGCGATGTCTGCGCCAACCTTAATAGAGAAAACGCGTACAATTAAAACATAAATTATATATCTCTTGTATAGTTCTAAAGCTTCAACAGCACAAACTGTCAAAGTTATGGTTTAAACCGCATCTAAACAGGGAGACATTTTAAATACTATAGCTACACTTCCCCCCACTTTTTCAACAAAAACACTACGCCATTTTGACTTAAAAGTAATACAAAATAAATATTAGTTGTGGTTGTTGCAGAGAGCGCGGGAGGCGGAGCGGCGCAAGTTCCCGGCGATGGACAAGATCGGGTCCGACATCTCGTCGTCCGAGGACGAGCTGCTCACGGGCGAGGAGCCGCGCCGCTCGCCCGCGCAGCCGCCCGCCGACAACCTCGACGACGACCAGGCCAGTTCCACACCACCCGTCTCTCACGCACACACCCGCGAGGGCACGGGCTCTCACATGGCCCTGTATTCTACGACGTTAAACAATATTGCTTCTGGCCTTTAATCTTATTGTCAACCTTGTTTGCTCTTATTTTACTTGATATTAATGGAGGCTGAGTTAAAAAAAAAACATAACACGTCAAAGGCAATTAGGTTTTACCCTATAGTATAGAGCGTTGACAATGCGACAACACGTCAAAAGCAATATAGTTTTATCGACTAGACTAGGGCCCCGGTAGTTAGATAACAAAAACTTACGTGATGCGATTCGGACGGATTCTGTACTTATTAAAAGTAGAGGACTCTCATGAGTTCGTACGCGTGGCTCTAGTTTCCCTCTCCTCCCCTGATCGTTTCGAGTTGGGGATTAATTTTCAAAAAATCGATTTATAGTCCACCTTAGAGGTTACCCAAGGAACCTTCCCTCAAAATTTCAAATCCCTAATTTTAGCGCTTTAGGCCGTTTCTTATCTGTCGGTCCCAAAAGTTTTTTGCTGACACTAAAATAGACCTTATTGTTCAAGCAATAAAGTCCATTATGACCAAAACCTATTTTTCGATATTCACAAAAACTTTGTTAGACACATGTGTCGTTATATTTTTCCTTTTTTTTTAATTTTGTTTTTTTTTATAAGTAGGTATATACGAAAAATATGTTAGTCTGTAATTAGGAAGACCGTCTTCCTGTTTGCAATTGTTATTGAAAAAAACAACGTTTGTAAAATACACCGGATCTATCTAGACTTGGTCGACGAGGCTTATTATTTTTGTTTATAAAACAGATGTCGCTATCATCGCTGTCATCGACGGAGCCGAAGATCGAGGAGCAAGTGCCCGCGGAGGGGTACTTCTACCCCGAGGCGAACGCCGTGCAGCAGCAGTACTACCAGGCCATATGGCCGCCGACAGGTACCGAGCCATGCATAACTGACCTCTTGTGATCTTATTTGAACCTCTACAGTGTAAAGGTGTGTAGAGTCTACACCTTACAATAAAGTTTAACTTTACTCTACTTGTCTGAGCCCTTAACTAAATTTTATCAAACCAAACCACGTGGCTCTCTTATTCCTCGGTATGTCTAAGCACTGATCAGTACATCCCTCCCGTTGTTTGCAAGCACGATCAGTGCAATGTCACATGATCAACATTTTATTCGATTTTGAACTTAAAGTGAGTGTAATAGAGTCTAAAATGTTTTAATTTTTCCAATCTCATTTAACGATTAAACCATAGACATAGACATTCGTCATTATTTGAATGAAACGTATAAAACAGTTCTAAATTTGAATTTGACATTTGACGCACCATATTCCGACAGCCGGCGGGTGCTAGTGTGCGACCTCGTCTGACATACGAAGAGTTAGCCAATCAAAACTGTTTTGCCGACCGAGTATCAGTGTTCTGCATCTATTGGCGGACAAACTATTTCACATCTGTTTTTTTGTTAAGTATATAAAATATTTTAACAGAAACAGGCGTGATTTTATGTATGTATGTATGCATATTTAAACAAATGGAGTATAGTTAGCAGGCCCTGCACTCCGCACTTTAAGCGCTAAGCTACAAGTACAGTCGACTACAAGAGATATTTCCACTTTTGGACCTTATTACAATGCAATAGGGTAAAGAAGTGAATACACCTTGTTGTAGTCGACTGTACATCGGCTTACATCTATGGGGACTTTTGTATGGGGTGTGCTGCGTGCGAGTGAATACGAATTATGCGGTAGAATGTGAAGCACAGAGTAGGCAAGTTCGACCTACCTGAACTTTATTTTGTTAGGACGAGCGTATTCCTTAATTATTTTTTTATTTATTCTGTGCTAGGGGTCAACTGGTCAGTACTCGTTATTGATATAATATGATTAATTACTGGTTACTTTAGAAGATGTCATTCAATTATGGCTTTCATTTTTGTATTTTGGGCATATATACCTGCAAAATTCAAAATTCAAAAAAATGCATGTTATGAATGGAGTGACGGTACGAAAAAAAGAGATAGTGAACGACACTCAGAACAAAATTTAACGAAACGCACAATTATATATTCTCATCTAAAGTAAAAGTGAAATTTGTAACTCGAAAGACTATTTGCACTGAAACTTTACAAACCTTGTTTTTGTATAACCTATTAAATAGGTTAAAATAGGTCCTATTTTATGCCTTATTACTTTATCAGTGTATTGTATAACGTAGCGTGTGTTACGGCAGCGTACCCGCCGCCGGGCTACGTGAGCACGGAGCTGTCGCTGGGCTACTCGGGCGCGTTCGCCGGCGCGCCGCTGCTGG
Source organism: Acleris literana (assembly GCA_946894065.1). Lineage (NCBI taxonomy): Eukaryota > Metazoa > Arthropoda > Insecta > Lepidoptera > Tortricidae > Acleris > Acleris literana. Next base: position 8,401,206 of record OX335687.1, read on the forward strand.
CGCCCGCCTACCAGCCCTACGTGTCGCCCTGCGCGCCCGCACAGGTGCCCTGCCTACACACACTACACGCTACTACATGCATACACTTGAAACTTCTTAAATAACATAATATCGCAAGTGGTTTGTAAAATAACAATGGTTTTTGATTGACAGTATGCATAAGGTTTATATAGAAGGAAAACTAATCGCACTTCTGCTGCATTGATTTGCGAGCTAGACTGTAAAGTTCACCATGTGGCCCCAATTTACCATAAAGACCCTATAAATTGTTGATTAATAGTAGCAAGCAATGGAAGCAACAGACTTACTGCTAAATAGCGATATCTTTTAAATAACACTAAAAATGGACATATTAAAATATAAACAGAACTTTTCTGAGCAATCTCGTCTCTCATTCGTATACCGGGTGAAATTCAGCCACTTCATACATTTTGGTCGAGTACGTATTGAACTTTTCTTTGAAACAGCTGATTTTTTTTTTCGTGATTTCAGAGTTGGTCCCATAGTGAAAGTTGTTCATATTCGTGGGTAGAACACAGAGGTGATCATTTGTTTCACGACTTAGATTTCACCCTGTATATAGGCTAGCCCTGTTTTCTACTGTGAAAAACCATATTTCCTTCATCCTGATATCGAAATGTTATTAACTCCGTCGCCATTAATTTCGAGTAAAAGAGAGCTATTGTAACGTTGACAGCACGATAACAGGTCGGAGGTAATATGAAGCCAGTAAGATAGAGGCCCTGGCCGCCATATACGAGAATTGCTTGCATAACGATACTTAAACTAGGCAGTAAAATGTAAATATATAACTTAACTATATCCTATACCCAAAATTATCAACATACCAACTTATGTAAATGGTACACAATTTTTATATATATATTTCTTGTCAGGAGTTGGACAACCCGTACTTCCCCACCATCAACACGGTGATCGACCGCGTGACGGCGGAGCTGAAGGCGATCCTGAAGAAGGACTTCAACAAGAAGATGATCGAGAGCACCGCCTTCAAGACCTTCGAGCTGTGGTGGGACGAGCAGAGCCGCAAGACGCGCCAGGCGCCCAAGAAGGAAGACGCGACGCAACCGCTACAGGTGATATAGATCTTAATGTTGCGGTTGAAGGCTCTTTCTGTTTGTAATTGTGCATGATATCGCCCACAGCCTAACAGACAGTTGAAAATCGATGATAAGTTTAACTACAGTTTTTCTTTTTTTAGGCTTTAGTCTACTAAAATCTTCAGCATATCTTTAAAAGATGTTCTATTACCTACTAACAAGCTCTTTGTGTACTAATTTCCAGGATATCTCGAACAAGAAGGAGGAAGCCGTGGACTCGATCAAGTCGATAATGGAGTCGCGCGACATCGCCCTGGAGCTCGGTGGATACACCGCCGGCATCGGGCTCGGTCTGCGCGCGGCCATCCCCAAGATGCCCAGCTTCCGCAAGAAGAGGAAGATACCCTCCCCCGTGCACATGGACGAGGACTCGTCCAAGAGGCTGAGCGATCAGGTCAGTTCAACTTTTGATTATGTTGACGATATGATTTGTCGCTAGGGAAAAATGAGAATTTTATGGTGGGTCCTGTATGATTGTATCATTTCACTAAATTTTAGTTCATCGAAAGCTAATGAGGTTTTCAGGTCATCTTAACCTTTTGAACGCCTTACGTCGGATAGAAAATGTGCGAAAAATGTTTGCTATGCTATGTAAACTACACCTTATCGTTACGAAACAAAGTCTCGTTTTAATCTTGAATTTGTGACGTTTGTAGCCGTCGTGGCGTCAGTGGCTCGACTTTCAGTTGACGGCCAGAGCCGTCTGTGGCGTTCAAAAGCTTAAATATTATTTACGTAAGTTAGGTTAAGTGAGATTTGTGAAGTGATACGTTCTATAAAATCTGGGTCCATGTCCACAAAACAGTTCCCTTCCTCATCGAAAGCTTAGCATTTGTGCGAGAAAGTTTCATGATCGATGTTGTTCACAGGAGGAGATGGTGCAGAACTCGGACGAGGAGAAGGAGGTGCCGGTGAGCCCGCGCACGCGCACGCACGGCTCGTACCTGTCGCGCAGCCGCCGCCGGCAGTCCAGCAGCTCCAGCAGGTGCGTGCCTACCGTGGCTGGCGACACTATCGTAGCGGGTCTCATGAATAACGATACAAGTACAAATATATCGTTATTCATGAGACCCGCTACGGCTATATTTAGGACTTAGTCGCGTTTTGATGCGACTTCGAAGCCCGTTTTCTGAGATGTTGACTTCAGTTTAACTGACCTATTATCATTTCGTAAGGACATCTCGCTTTTCAGTAGGTTGATTTGTCTAAGTTACAATAGCTAATGTCAACTGCTCATCACACCTTTTACAAATTATTGCTTTTCCCGATGCAGTGACATCCATCATATACAATTATTGAGGAGTTCTCCTTGTGACAAGTCGCACCGCTAGATCAAAACAGTATCAACTCAAAATCCTTGCTAGTTTTGTTTCAAGTTCATAGAAGTTGTAATAAAGTTGATTTTAAAATACAGTTGTATTTTGAGTTACTACTGTTTTGATCTAGCAGTGCGAAGTATAAATTGCTTAGCAATAATATTAAAGTAATCTTAGCGCAACTCGTGAAATGCTTAGTATTGAATAGTCCAGGTGGCCAGCAGAGTCAGTAGATTCAGAGAGTATATACGAACAAGAGTTTATGTGATGAATAATATATTGCAAGTGACAGTACAAAAATATAAACAAGCCGTTATTAAGACTATATTCAAATCGGTGTTAGGTATGTCGTAATTATGATTACTAATAACCAGCATACGCATATGCCATCTCCAATACGGGGAACATACATAAAATAAAGTTTCCGACGAACTGATAACCCCTTTTTTTTGAAGTCGGCCAAAATAAATAATCGTTATCGTTTGGGTGCAGGTCGTCGTCGGCGTCATCGTCGTCGTCGGCGTCGTCGGGCTCGGGCGCGCGCGGCGCGGCGCCGCGCCTCTACTCCGACAGCGACTCCGACTCCGACCTGGACGAGGCCGCCGTCAACGTGAGTTACAACCCGCCTAACACTCTGTTCGTTTCGAGGTCCTTTATTAGTTCTCCCACATCTTGAGCTATTTTACGTATGCTCGGGACTGATGTTGAATACGGCAAGTTTTTCTAGAGGACTGGGTAGCCTTAATGGGTTCATATCAAATTTCCAACGGTAAAATTATCGAATATTCATTCAACTGATTGAAACTGGTTTGTTTTCAGTTCAAGGTTGTGTCCAATAAGGAGCGACTTCGAAGGGTGTATTCGTCGTCCTCCGACAGCGAAGAGGAACTGAGGAGGAGAGGTAAATACGTTCTATTAAACTCAATAAAAATAATTATTTATTTTATGTTATCAAAAATTAGATGTGAACATTTTTCGTTATTAGTTAGTTTTAGTTTTTGTTTTAGTTATTAGCTTTTCAATTGCCTAATTGTATAAAATATTTTTTGGTGATTAGTTTTGCTTTGTTAGGAGTAATAAATAATAATCACAAGCGCACAAGTTCCTTCAACACTTCGATATAGATTAAAATATTCACTTGTTTGATTTCTTCAAACAATAAACGCTTGGTATTGGTGTGTTGCAGAAAAGACACCAATCCCGGAGGTGGACGCGTCGGACGAGAGACTGGGCTCGCCCATTCTGTCGGCGTCGGACGAGCCGCGCGACGTGCTGCTCGACCGCGTCTATTCGGACTCTGACGAGGAGCGCGAGTACCAGGTACCACACTATAGACGGAAACTATAGGTTTTTCAATCCAATAGTTAACCAGTAATCAAAAGTAAAAAAACTGTTTTATTCTTCAGATAATTCTGTCTATCTCGTCTGAATAAAGTTATATTTTATAACTTTTTAAAGTATAAGTATTGACTAAGGTTAACGCAATCAGAACATACGGCCGTTTAAGCCGCATATTTTAAATCAAGAATCAATGCAAGGGAATCAAGACCTATGGTACTTCCCGTTGATCTAGAATCATGAAATTTGATAAGAGAAAATGTCTTATAGTACAAGTAAAGGAAAATAAAAATCAGAAAACCGTAAATTTGTAATGATCAAATAATTTATCAAGATTGAGATTCCAGATTTATCACCTTTTAAAGCGGGAAAAATCTTCGAGACTATTTCCGTGATGGACAACGTATCTACAAGTTTGTACGAAACCTTCGGCGCGCGAGTCCGGCTTGCACTTACTTAACTTGGTTATCTACTAGAAAAGAAAGAAAATACATTTATTGCCACAGAAAATTAATAATAAAATAAGAACTAAAACTAAATCTAAAGTAAAATTATACACACAACTGGACAATATCATTGTGGCAAAAGGGTACAAACGAACGGGTACTAGGAACAAACGACATATATTACTTAATATATAACCCAACTGGTTTGTTCTCGTTTCCAGGAGAGGAGACGGCGCAACACGGAGTACATGGAGCAGATTGAGCGCGAGTTCCTCGAGGAGCAGGCGAAGACCCTCGAGACCGACTCTCGGCCGCCGGACAAGCCGCCCGACGACAGGTGCGTCTTGTATACCTGCGGTTTCCTTATCACCATCACTACCATCATCATTATCATTATTATTTTCATCATCATTTAGACCTTCAGCCTCCGGTTTTAAGATCTTGACGGATACAGCTAACAGGTGACAATTTAGAGCAGTCGCAAATTTTTCGACTCTATTTCAATACTGTTAAAGCCCAAAGGTGACTACTGGTAGGTACATGACGTACCTTATGTCTAGTGACTAAGGGACTCGACGACTATGCGATGTCAAGTTCACCTGTTGCCTATAACCGTCGGGTTGGGGAAATAGGGGGACATTGTACCCCACAAAACATTACAAGTCTACAATTATGAGAAAAATATTTTGGTCAAGATGTAGCGCCTTATAATATTTATCAACCTACCATTTTTTATAATTGAATTAACGAATTATTCATTATTTTATACAACAGCAAACCTGAAAGCATATCAGAGGATCCCCGAGCCAGTCCAATCAAGAACCATCTCAAAACGCCAGAGAAGAAACAAGAGATTGAAGATGGTGAAATCACGTCAGAAGATGAGAATCTTCAGTCGAGGAAAAAGAAAGACCAGAAGGAAAGGAAGAAGAAGAACAACAAGAGACACGAAAAGAGGGAACGCGAGAGGGTCGTGTCGGTCAGCGAGAGTAACACTGAGTCGGCTGTTAGCGTTAATGGAATCAAAGAGGTATGGAAACAATTAAATATGATAAACCATTTATTACTACGTTAGATTAACTTTCCTAAGTCTGTAGAGTTGCAACTGGCGTTGATCCTCAGGGTTCTCCCAGACTTATCAACGCGATTTGCTGTCGATAGATACAGCAGGCCTTTCGCGTAACGCACTCGCAATCGCGATCGGCTTCAAAACAAAACAATTGGTTTCATTTTGTATGCAGACAAGCCTTCGATTTTCAAAATGAAAACAATTGTGATTGCGAGTGTGTTACGCGAAAGGCCTGCAGGTCGATTGACAAGAGCTGGCACGAATGGATTGAACGGAAGTAATGTCACCTATCACTGTGTGAGTGCCGTCTTTTGAACCGATGTTCGAATTTCAAACCGAAAACGTGTTATTATTTTACACACTTGTATACATTCGTTTACTCATTCGAAGTAAGTAGGGAGTTTTTTCCTAAGCCTTTCCCTTAGATCTCTTGAGTTCCAAATGTATTCTGCTGTAAGCTGAATTGGGATGTGATCTATGATTATGATCGTGTGATTGACGATGTCTTGTTGTTATTACAGAGCAGCGCAAACCTGTCAGATACGTCGTCGCCCGTGTCGCAAGCGTCACAGGCGTCACAAGCGTCGCAGGTGGCGCTCGACCACTCGTACTGCCGCCCGCCGCCCGACCTGGACCACTCCTCCAACCATCTGCAGCACGACCACGGTAAGAGTCAGTACAATATGCGGCGCAGGCGTACATATCAAAACTTTATATTGCATTACCAACAAATTCAGCTGTTTCATTTCAAATGTCAAAAAAGGTTGACTATTTTTAACCGACTTCAAAAAAAGGAGGAGATTCTCAATTCGTCGGGTTTTTTTTTTTTTATGTATGTTCCCCGATTACTCGAAGACCACTGGACCGATTTGAAAATTTTTTTCGTTGTTCGAATAGTTATACTTTCTAGTTGGTCCCATTGTCACCACGTCGGGATCTGATGATGGGATCATGGAGAAATCAAGAGAACTCCTCAAATATTATAGGCACACCTATAGCGATTTTGGTATTTTTCACTGTAACTCATGCATTTGCTTTTGAAAAGTACTATATGGTGAAGTGGAACTGATGATGAAGACCACGGATGGCCACCGGAACTCCTTAACGGTACCTATTTCAAAGGTGGCGATAAGATATTTCGATAAAGGTAGTTGAGCGACTATGACGAAACACATTTAGGTTTAAATATGACTATGACATTCCCGCGGCGTTGTCTGCGGCGAGCTTCAAATGTTCTATAGTTTCTCATTAATATTTAGAAGTGGAGCTACGTAACAGCATAAATAGGATCACTAAAAAGTATAAAATAAAATAAATGTTTAAAAAAACAAAAACCCACCTTCAAAAAGCAAAAAATAACTTCTTTAAAATGGTAGGTAAATAGGTCAGTCCAACTGAAGTCGGCGTCCAACAATATTTTAACCAAAAGCAGACTTCAGTTGGACTGACCTATTCCCATCATTACTATTGGGTAGTGAGTAAACAGGTAAATCGATACTAATAATTAGCACTAAACCTAACGTTTGCATATTCTATAGGCTTCATACTTTCGATTAGTATGTAATTTATCTATTAAACAAGCAATTGCAATTAAAAAAATAGTTCAGATCATATTTTTTTGAATTATTTAAAAACCGGACTGATTTTTTCAGCCTACCTATTTACCATATATTACTTACCATATTAAATTTGATATAAAATACTTTTCATCGAATAAACAGCTGGGTGAAAATCGTCTCCTATTCGGATCTTAGACCATAACTTTCCAAAAAAATGATAACATTTTTTTGTACAGGTTACACGTGGATGGCGGAACCGGAAGTTGAGTCGCCACCTCCAGACACGCCCAAAGCGAAGAAGGAAACAAAAAGGCCGTACAAGCGGAAACATGAGACCAAAAAGCTCGCAGAAATACAAAACAAGTGAGTCTTGTGTCATGCCGCATTCAGTCAATCATCAACATAAAATCATACAACCAGTCAACATTTACACCATAATGCAAATCAAATCGTGAGGATTTACAGTACCCCAAAGAAAATGTTGAACACTTTTGTACATCGTCATAATGAACTTCAAAGAAACTATAGGATGACAAGTACAATTTAGTCAATGATATTTATAGGACCAAAATTCAATCATACTCAACATGTTTAGTGTCCAACCGTGTACTGCACACATTAAAAATGGCCTAGTTTATAAATAATTATCCTTCATTATTTTTGCAATAAGGGAATATTTTTTATCAACATACTTATACTTTTTGGATGTGTCTATTAGACGTAATCTTACAACTCAATCCCTACAGACTACACGACTGCGTGGAAGACCTCGACCGGCTGGTGGTGTCCAACGTCACGTTCAAGCCGCGGGACATAATGGCGGAGATGCAAGTGATGTACGAGTTCCTCACGCGGGGCATCGACCGCGAGGACGTGCAGAACCTGCGGCGCGCCTACGAGTCGCTGCTGGCCGAAGACGCGCAGGGCTACTGGCTGAACGACACGCACTGGGTGGACCACCCGCCCACTGATGTCTGTTACAGCCCGCCTAAGAAGAAGTCCAAACGGCACAACAATATTTATGAGGACTTGCAGGTATGTTATTTTTTTGTATGTATTCTATCTTGACAATTGAGGGGGCAGTATTCAACACTAAATACTTTATTGCAATTTATAATGTTTACAGGTTGGAACAAGGTTCGTTTGGTTGGTTCCTAACCGTGAGGATGTAGTTAGGACTTATTTAGGTATATATGGCAACTCGTGTCAAAAATCGTAAAATGAACTCGGATGTTTTTGAAATTAGATTGACTTTATAACCTCGTAAGTGAGAATAGTGCCGTTGAAATCTATAGTTACGATCCCTGATAGCTTCCAATATCGGCTGGCTCGAAATTATTAGAATAATCTTAAGTTTAATAAGTTTACAATATTTATGGTCGTTATCGCTTATCTTTGCTTTAGTGGACTCGCGCCTTTAGTCTACTTGACCGAACTGTGTTATTATGATCAGGGTCATTCCTCCGGCTCGGCGCGAACGGAGGGCTACTACAAGATGGAGGCGCGGCTGAAGGCCAAGTACAAGTACCATCACGGCCGCGCCGCGCCCGCCGTCGTCGACGACAAGAAGGCCTCCAAGATGCAGCTGCTGTCTCGCGAGGCGCGCTCCAACCAGCGCCGCCTGCTCACCGCCTTCGGTAACACGCACAAACACTCACACACAAATACACACGCACACACGCACACGCATGTATGCACAGGACTGTCGCTTCAAGGACAATATGGTTTTACAGAGTTGAATATAATTATGTGACGTAATCTATGTAAAGGGCCCTTATGGCGGATGGCGCTTCCGCCATTATTAAAGATGCTCCGATATAAATACAACGTCGCGTGACGCAGTGCGGCGTAAGCGCCGTCCGCCATAAGGTCCCTTTACATAGATAACGTCACATATAAGCCCTGATAGATATATTTCTTAAAGATAAACCTACGTTAGTACAATATTTGTTATTTTCAGGTACGGATACGGATTCGGATCTGTTGAAGTTCAACCAGCTCAAGTTCAGGAAGAAGCAGCTCAAATTTGCCAAGTCCGGCATCCACGACTGGGGATTGTTCGCACAGGTAAATAACGGCTAGATTCGCATTTTTCTCCACGCTTTTCATATTTAGATTTTTATTTTAGAATGTCTTGAAATGTATATTAGTTGTTTTATCTTTTCCATATGCAAGTTCAGCATTATACCCAGTGCCTTGAACGCGTATCTGCGTTCATGCAGTACGTAAACTTCTAATACGATAAAAAAATCCGACACTGAGGAAGGCCAGGCCAAAAAGACGGCAGCGAATGCATTAATTACCTAAAGTAATTTGTCAGGCTAGAGATTTCCGAATACATTGTCCCAGACGAGTGAGCTCATTATTTGACGTCTGCTTGGTTTTGACAGGAACCGATAGCGGCGGACGAGATGGTGATCGAGTACGTGGGCCAAATGATCCGGCCGATCGTGGCCGACGTGCGCGAGGCGCAGTACGAGGCCACCGGCATAGGCAGCTCGTACCTGTTCCGCATCGACCTGGAGACCATCATCGACGCCACCAAGTGCGGCAACCTGGCGCGCTTCATCAACCACAGCTGCAACGTGAGTACTGCGCTAACGACCCATAATTTTACACATGTAGTGTATAAACATATTGCTTTAGGAAAATTCGTGAGCCGCGACTTTTTCCGAAGACTGGTGACGTGTATAAATAAGAGTTATGAATTTGTCTCAAAAAATAAAATACTATTAGTAAATGACATCTGTCAAAGTGAACAATTTAAGGAAACATCCAATTGATTCAGATTAAAATCATCAAGAATAAAGCATTCATTTTTTGGCGGCTCATTTTTATTTAAGATTCCATTTTTCGGTGTTTTTTTTTATACCTACATACATTAAAACAGTCTTAATTTAGTAAAAAGGACAAAAAATGTATTGAGAGAACATATATTTTGAATAAACATAGCGTCATCATCGTTAAGATAAATTATTTACGTGGCCAAGAGTTAATACCTTGTTTTTTTTCCTGAGGCTACCTCAAGAGACGTGTTGTGCTCTTGGATGAAGAATACCGTGGATCTGACACGCAAATGACAATACCAAGATAGAGGGAGATAGTTTACGGAGTTCTCAATCAGAGAGACTGGGAAGGATACCTTAATTTTTGTCTTTGTCATCGACGCGCCTCTTTTATGTTTGCCACTTGGATGAGTAGCTAAACCAACATCTGTCATTTCAAATTGTTTTCGTGAACGTATGTTTTAGAAGCAAATTTAAGACAGGAAATTGTGTTTTCAACGATTTATTTGGTGATAGTAAGCTTGTGTTATGTTTGTATTTTATTTATAAAATGTTGAATTGTTGTGTGCTCGGCTGTAAAAGCCGCAGTGAGCGAAAATTGGAGAACGCAACTTTTCATTCGTATGTACAGTATTTAGCCATTTCTAAAAGTGATTTTTGTGTTTTAAACGCGGGAAATACAGCAACTAATCTCTACTTCGTGTATAATAATACAAGATCATTAAAACAACTAAAATTCGCTTCAAAACAATTAGATTATTGCAGTATTAACCACCCAAATTACGTAAGTTGTTTAATGCATAGAGGTAGTAAAACATAGAGAGAGTGTAAAAACGGCTAATAGAATAGTACTCTTCGCACCTGTTACAAATGCCCTTCGTTAAAAAGAGTCGTCTATATATGACCGCTTTCGATTGGATTTCAAAAGCGTACCACTTTTTAGGTGTGTTCGTGTGTGTCACTCTGCATTAGTGTGCGTAAGTTTGCAGTCAGTGATGTGGCGTTTGTCGATATATTAGGTTTAAGCATAATTAAAAGGCAAAGGAATATGCCTATTTTCAATAGTAATTGTGATTGATTACCAATTGAAAAGTGGCCTTATTTCGAAAAAGTAAACTGAGAAATTAACTTTTTTGTCGTGTAATAAAACCAAAGACAGTTTTTACAGTTTTTGTTTAAAAATAAAACGTTTATCTTTAATAATGATGAATAAGCCTTGTAATTGTAAGACAGTAATTGGAAGACAGATTGTGACCCTTTTTTGATGCCGGATTGCATTGCAACTTCTGAAACAACGACGAACCATTTCTGTCAGAGCATCTCCAACCATTCCTGTTTGAGCTTCAAGGTTAATTTTTTGGGTTGCGTATGAATGGATGTGATTACTGAATATATATATATGTTTCTTATTAAAATCCGAGCGATACTGCAAATCTGAAACAATACAATTAATTAATATCACATAATTATAGTAGGCTCTTTTACCGATCGATAGATATGTACGTACAGTCAAGGAAATTGATTCCTTGACCATTTTGGACTATGTCAAAGGGACACTGTAAATAAAATAATAAGAAGTCTCTTACGTTTTGATTGATTATGTCACTACGACATAGTCCAAAATGGTCTAGGAATCAATTTCCTTTACTGTACGTAAAAATACATATTAAATTAAAATAACGAATGATCCAACAATATGTATTTTATGCCTATTTCTATAAAAGGCCTGTGCCATTAAACGTTGTAAGTTTCGACATATAAAACATCGGCCTTTTAACTGTTCGGCATCGCTATTTTAACCCAAAATGTATTCACTTTTTGATATTTAAACACATACTCATGGATATATTTACTTATTTACTCTATGAAAATATCGAAAGTTTACTTATCGATATTAATTTTGGAAGCACTATTGTTTACTTCCGAAAGAAAATCTAAAAATGAGTTAAAATTGCACATTTACTGCACATAGTGCCTTTGTACTAATTACAAGACGTAATACCATGATAATGTTTCTAGTTACACTTGCAAAACGGCCGGATTATGGCTGAAAATCAACAGTTTTATATTGTAAAACACTCACCATTTCCCATTCGGGATTTACACCCACGAAATACACACGCCATTCCACTGAACCTATACTTAAATACTTAACTGATAACTTGTCGAAGAAATATATTTTCGGAGAATTATTTTAAAATTCCGACGGATGGGCGCACAGATCGCGAACAACAACAGTAATCCGACTAAATTAAGTGACACTTTTTCTGAGGTCTTTATCCGACTAGCCGCTTATTCTATCCCATTCGTCTTAATTTAGTAGGGTTCACATGTCGGGTATTGACCAATAAAAATTGGCTACAAAACTGTGTTGTACACAGAAGAAAAAGGTGGTACGCTTGACAGTTGGCTACACGGGATCTAGTGTTTTCCTTCATCTTTGGTTTAATGTCAATAAAGAACGGCGGGCTGGCAGCTATGTCTGTGGTATACGCAATTTGGCCAGTTTATGAAATGATTTGGGGTTGCCAGACAAACATATATTTTTTTACCTCATTTTACGGGAAAAAAATTTTTTTTTTCACACACATTATCAGCCCCATCGAGAAGAATAGGGTAAATGCACCAGTTACCAAATGAGGTAAAAGCATAAAGGTAATTCTGATAAATACCAATCTAAAACTTAGAACCCCCATCAAAAATAAGAAGAGCTTCGTGGAGTAATCTTGTGATTGTGAACACAGTTCAAATAAAAAGTATATATTTGATTTTGTGATTACTTAAGCTCATACATTTCGTTCGATCTCGTATGGAGCGTTTCAACAAGGCCTCGCGGGGTAGCTTCGCCGTCAATTTTCAAATCATGTTATGTCAAAAACAAAAGCTAGTAGAGCAGTAATTTAAATGCAGTTTTGACAATTTCTATCGATATTTTAAATCTAAAATATGCATATGACCTATATAGAACTTTCTAACATGGGGTAATTTTTTACCACTTTGGCAATCCCATGTATTTAATGTAGTATATCCATCCCTTACGGTAGTACGCACTTGTCAAGTCTAGGATATACTTAGTTTATGGTTGTGCTGTACTATCTTTAAAAAGTGCCCTTTAAGTACAATGTTACCATATGCCTAATAGCTATAGGCAATCTTCGTTTTTCTATGACACACGAGTGACAAATATATTGTCAGTTGCGAGTGCAAGCGTGATAGCGATAGCCAGCCGAAAGCTGGGAATACTGTAACCTTCGTTTTGATTCGAGTGATTCTAATTTCTTGTTTTTTGTTACAGCCGAATTGCTACGCAAAGATCATAACGATAGAGTCTCAAAAGAAAATAGTAATTTATTCGAAGCAACCGATTGGAGTGGACGAAGAAATCACATACGATTACAAATTCCCTCTCGAGGACGAGAAGATACCGTGTCTGTGCGGCGCGCCGCAGTGCCGCGGGTTCCTCAACTGAGCGCTCGGCGCGCCGGCACATTGTTTCTATTCATTGTTCACTGGCTTGGGTAGCAATGATTTCGTTGGTGGTTAGCTTCGGTGAGTCGAAAGTTGCGACTTACTAAATCATGTTTCAATGAATACCTCGATGACTTGACTTCACTGTAATCACCAACCTTGTTTGTTTATGGGTTAGAATGTTTTACCGTTGTCAGTCAGCCTTGGGTGCGTTTCCGCTCAAGCTGACCTGAGCGAAGAAAGAGCGGGGCACAAAAACCGAATTTTATTGTTCTAAATGAAGATCTCCGCAATTGACTTGATCGGTTGTTTGCTCCGCTAAACTTTGATTTAGTGGAAACGGACGAAGAAGAAAGGAAATATATTTACATGATTTGTATAAAGAGGTTGTACCCGTTTAAAATCTTATTCTGCGTTATTCGGCAAATTATGATTATTTATTTATTGTTTACGAAAGAATAATATGATTAGCTAGATAGAACATAATATCAAATATCGCCAATGAATAAGACTGGAATAATTTGTTTGGAACGGACACGAGGCCTAAGTGGGTCATAGTTTGGTCACAGACGAGGGTGGCGGCGGGGCCGCCAGGAGCGCGCACGTGTTCCTCGCGGCCGGAGCCGAGCTCGCGCAGGTGGCTCGGGCTAGCGCTTCTCAAAGCGGTTTCTGAAACTGCCACAAACGAATATGATTTTTATAGTCTTTTTTGTATAAAGTAATGTAACTGTGTGGTCGTCAAGTATGAATCTGAATTTGTTTCTCTTGTATTTAATGCAATGTCCACTGGAACTCGATGTATGTAATTATAATCTAAACCGATGTATTATAAACGCTGTTTGACTGAGCCTCAAATAAAATTTACTAGGAATAATATGGTGTGCTGTCAAATGTTTGTGCTGTACATTAATTGTGAATAAATCTGTGCTGTACTGACAGATACGTAGTACACTTTACAAGTACATCAATTAAATTTAAATGAAGTCCTTAAGCAATTGGGAATGTAATAAGGGTTGTGTTGCTGTCGTTTAAATTCTGGAATCAACAAGACTTGAGCTTGACTTGTGTGGGTGCGTGTCTGATAAGGAAATCTATAACTGGACAGTGTACGTGCGGGTTTCTAGTTGCACTTCATGTAATGTAAATGTTTAAGATTGTAAATAAAGATTTCAACAATTTTATGGTGATTTCGTTATTTTTGAATATTTAAACTTGAAAAAAGTAACAACAATAATTCACTCCTAATATTTTCTAAGAGCCCACGACACAAACTAGTTCGATACTACATATATATATTTAGTCACGTCATTAATGGGGAATCATGAAATGGCAATGCTGCAATGCGGAAAACCAGGCACAGCTTTTTTTTTTTAGTCCGGTGTATAAATGCAGTAGGGGTTTTTCTTACACAGAAATTGACGATCTTTCTGATGAGCTTTGGTTTTTTGAGGAGATACTTAAGTACCAAGCGTCGCTTATCATGCTGCTGCAACTGATTAGGCCAATCAGGGGGCTTGCAGCACTGCATTGGGAGGGGTAAGAGTATACACTCCTGTTCCGAAGAATAAACGAAACTTGGGAGTCTTATTATCATACTAGACATTCGACTTATAACAAAAAAAAAATTGCCAGGTTTTTGGAATTGCAGCATTGCCATTTCTTGTTCCCCCATTAATGACGTGACTAATTATATATATCATCCGGCAGTCTTATCGAACTAGGGTTAGTGTCGTGGGCTCCCCTACTAACAGTTACAACTGTAAACTTATCACACTAGCACCTGTGGCCTGTTTTATAAAGCTACGAATTACAATTTACAGGTTAAAAGTTTCTATTTGACACAATCTCGACCAATGACGACCAGCCATTTGAGCAGTATTGCCAGTTAAGACCTGTAAAATTTGTTACTTGTAGCTTTATAAAACGTGCCCCTGAGGCCCGTTTCACGAAGCTACAAGTTACAGATTACAAGCGGAAGTCTCTTTCTAATTCATTTTGCTAGAAAAGGAGTTCCGCTTGTAATTTGTAACTTGTAGCTTCGTGAAACGGGCCACTGGTGGTTTTAATTATCAAAGGGGTTTGGGTAAAAATGTTGGCATTTGTAAGGCCGTTTGTCCACCGCCGCCGTCAACGACACGACAACGATAACGAGATGATGACGCCGAAGTAGGGGCACATACATTTACTATGGCCGCCCGTCCACCGCACGCCCGTCGCCCGAGCGCCGTCATCCCGACAGACGATTTTTGGAGTATATCGTCTCTACCGCAATTTTTAACTAAGAGACTTTATTTTGTACTAGCTGTTCCCGTGCCCATTTCGTTGGGAAAGTAAATTTTTTTTGTGGGTTAATATATAACCTATGACATTCACAAATAACGTGGCTTCTATTGGTAAAAGAATTTTCAAAATCGGTTGAGTAGATCCAGAGATTACCCCCTACAACGTCACAACCTTTACCTCTTTATAATTATAATATTATAGTAAATATAGTAATATAGTATAAGGTTCTCCCCAGACCTATCGAAGCGGAATCCGCTTGAGCCGGTAAGAAAAAGTTTTATGTCCGTGCAGTAAGAGTGAAAAAGGCATCGCTCGGCTCGATTCGGCGTTGCGAACGGAACGACGTCGTTTTCGCTCTTATTGCATGGACATAAACCTTTTTTGTACCGGCTTAAGCCGATTCCGCGTCGATAGGTCTGGGGAGACCCTTATAGTATATATAGTATAGTATATGCTATGCAAATTACTACTTATTGAAATAGCAAACATGTTTATCTACACACATATCATAAGTCCTCTATTATTATGACATAGCTATGCAGTTTAGTTTACGCTGAGAGAAAGGGACAGAACTATGTAACAGCTATAGCTCTGTTCTTTACACTCGCCGTGGAATGAACTGCATAGCTGTCATAATAAACCCCTGAACCCATTTTAGAGTACTTATAATATGCGTGTAGATAAAGTATTGTACACGACTCTGCGTAATTGGCATTACGCAACCGTCACGTAAACTACTATCGGGGTGTGGCTAAACTACTAGTGCCAAATTTTGTATTTGAAGTAAGGCGTTCAAAAGGTAGACAGAGGATACAAGTACTGAGTAGATTTACCAGTTGAACTACTGAGAATTTCCTTCCCAATAGACTGACTGATAGGTTAGGTTCGTTTTTATATCAGGGATTTTTTTTATACCACCCAGAAATAGGAGCTCCGCAAAACGGAGCTCCGTCGGCCTCGTACCAGAATGTGTTCAGATAATAAAGTAAAGTTGTAGTTGTTCCTTTTCGCAGTCAGTGGGTTCACTAGTACGTCTATTGGGAAGGAAATTCCCAGTAGTTGGACTGGTAAGACTACTGGGAAAAGACGGTGCGCACACTACTTTCAAAATCGAAGTTCGGAGTTACGTTAGCTCCCTGTCACTCGTAATTTGAGACAAAACGAGACAAAGGGATGGAGCTGACGTAATTTGGATCTTCGATTATCAAAGCATCCCGAGGGCCTCAGGTGGCGTAGTTTAGCGGTAGCTTTCTTACATAACGCACTGTCATAAATACATCATTTTGTCATTTTCATCCATTCAATTGGAAGTTTGTACGTTGCTAAGTTTGTGATTATAACAGCCCGCATTCTCATTCAACCGAAACTTATAGCTGTAACGCGTAGCCACGCACGCTACGGCGACGCTTAGCGACGGCAGCTACGCACTCGGAGACAACGTGCAAGCACAAGTATGGCCCACCCGCTTTCGTGAGATAAAACTAATATACCATACCGTTAAAATAAATTTTAAAAAAAAACGTTTTGCATATCAAAATAATATATTATTTAACAGGTAGTTGTAGTAACAAATATTACTTAACACTAAATCTAGCACAAACTAAAGTCAATTATAAAATCACAGTAAAAGAATTAACAATTATTAGTCATTATTAGTTCAATAATTATTAAATTACGGCAAGTACTGACTGAATCTACAATATAGACAAAGTAGTATTCGTTGCCCGACCAGGGGCCCGATTATCAAACGCTTGTTACTCGTATTACAAGCGGAAACCTCATTTCAGCAATATGTATTGAAAAGAGACTTCCACTTATATCACAAGTTACAAGCTTTTGATAAACAGACCCCAGAAATACATCGGGGATGTCTGTCTTCAAAAAATAGTACAACATGGCTAACCTTAACATATTTCTTATCAGGACGTAGGGGCTATCAAAAGATATTTAGGTAATGTTGTATTACTTACAGTAACACAGCGAATATCAATCTTAGAAATTATTACAATCCTTAATTTCCTAAATAATTTGAATCCGGCATACATGCAACACGAAATCTTTTACTGGCACATTCCTATGTATCACTTTTTAATACCTACATTACCGCGCCCCACAACAGGTCAAAAATATCTCTGACTGGAAAAATCAATCGCGGACTGTAATATATTTTCTCGGTAGGTGATAGTCGACAATCAAATCAACGTTTAGTTAAAATGTCAGAATTTTAGGCTCTTAGATGCAAACGTACAGAAAGCGTAGGATCAAAACTGTGGTGTCGCACTTATAACTGGACAAGGCATTACGTTAAGCCGTATTTTATTCCTGTACATCTTATATTACATCTTCGGCGTTGTTGATTCTTAACCGTCGATATGCGTATATCTTTCTATACAATTGAGCAGTAACCCTAGACAAGTATAGTTGCCGGCTTCATATTGCCATGAACAGTTGCTTCCTTTGCGATATTGGATGTTAACAATAGCGCAACAAATGGTCTATATTGAACACGGTTGACACACCAATACAAACCCTTTTATAAGTACAGTGTCCGCAGTAGTGTGTTCTTATAAAAATACACCAGTAGACCTCTATGCCAATCGCAATAAATATTGAGTACACATATATTTTTCACGATGGCTGTAAAGATATTAGTGACATCGACTGTACATATTTAGGGGGAGACTTAACTAGGTTATTAAATCAATGTCCGTATTATTTTAATTTGACAAAACAGCCTCGATTATCGTAGTTAAGTACATCACACAGAGAGAAATTAGGAAGATTAATCCCATACAAAATACAAATCCACATAATTATTATAACTGAGCTCATTATAAAAATAAATGTATAACTGGGTCCAGTCGTTTGCCCGGACCCAGTAATACATTTATGACTAATGAATTCTTCATTAACAATTACTATTTTACTGTAGTTAAGATCCTCTAGACTAAACCTAGTAATAATAAATACAAAACGAAATACTTTTAATTCGGTTTAGGTCTTCTCGCGGTTCATTTTACTTATATAAATAAAAAAGATATCTAAATACTTAGTCGTGTATGGATAGTTATGAAGTTATGTATCGCGGGTTACGCTGTGCTACTGGAAGCGCACCTGCCTCGCGAACATCTCGGCGCAGATGTCGGTGGCGCTCTTGTCGTCGGTGTCGGCGTCGCTGTCCGTGATGGAGTCAGAGTCGAACTCCGACGTGCCGGCCGGCGACCGGCGGCCCGACATGCGCTTCAACCCGACCTCGGTCGTGAGGATCTCTTTGATCACGTCGTCGGGCGTCAGGGTCTGCAACGGATCGTGATCTTGCTGGTTTTTGGCGCGCAACTGTCGCGCCCTCTTTCTGATGTCGGCCAGAAAACCGGTCTGCGCCCCTATGCTATCCTGGGAAATGTTGAGCGGCGACAGGTCGGTCGGCGACTGCGCCAGATCCGTCGAGGATTCCTTCACGTCTGAATCGGTATCTAGAGATTCGACCGAAGCGCCGATGCTCTTGAACGCTGCCGCGCCTTCCACCACGCACACGTCGTACACGTCGTCGCGTTTCGTTCTGACTAGGATGCCTCTCGGGGCCGTGCCGAGGAGCGCCGGTTCGATTATTTTGAGATTGAAGACTTCCGGCATGTAGAACTCCGAAGCTACGGAGGCGACCGAGTTGGTGTCGCAGGTGCAGGGCGGCGCGCGGTAGGCCTCCTCGGTGATGTGGACGATGGTGATCTTGTCCTCGCCGAGCGCGTACAGGAAGGGGGAGACGAACTCGAAGTCGTGGACGGCGGAGCTCCATTTGGGGTCCTCGTGGCGCGTGCGGCGGCCGTGCTCGTCGACGAAGATGCCGCACTCGGCGTAGCAGATGAGGATCTCGAGCGGGGCCGGCTCGATCATGAGGATCGCTTTGGGCGCGGAGCGCTTCTTGGCGGCGGCGGTGACGGTGAGCTCGTCGGTGGCGAAAGTCTCGAGCGCGCCGGAGGGCAGCGGCACGCGCAGCGGGCGCTCGCCGGCCACGAACAGCGCGCCGGGCGTCAGCAGCAGCGCGGCGGGCGCGCGGTCCACGGACAGCGAGCGCGCCGCGCGCCACTCGCCCGACGCCGCGTCCAGCCGCAGCACCACCACGCGCCGCCCGCACGCCACCGCGCACGCCGCCTCGCTCTCGGGGCTCATCGCCTGCGACATTGAAAATCTATACTGTTTTTATTGCAGAATTAATGCTCTAATTTCAACATTTTAAATGAAGACTCGAAGCGAATATTCTTATAAATGTTTTATAAGTTCGTCTAACAGAAACGACGCATTCGGAAGACGCGACCGCGAATACGAACTCTTTTTCTCCCGGCGGGAGAGCGAGCGGCGAGGCCCCGGTCGGCTCGCGGGACTCACCGAGAGCAGGTGCGGCGCGACGTGGTCCGGCAGCGCGACGGCGACGACCGGTACGGACGGCTGCAGCGCGGGCGCGCGGCGCAGCGCCGACTCGAGCGCGGCGCGCGCCGCCGACACGAGCGCGCCGCCCGCCACGAGCAGCGCGCGCGGGCCCGCCAGCGCCGCGCCCGTCACGGCGCAGCGCCCGCGCGGGGCCGGCGCGCCCGCGCGCTCCAGCCGCACCGGCCCGCGCAGCGAGCTCAGGCCGAGCTCGCACCCTGCGACACACGGGACCGACATTACTCGCTACCCTGACTCCGGACCTCCGGCCTGTTCGACGCGGGCAGTACCGATAGCGACGGCTCCGTCGGCGAGGTGCGCGGCGGCGGCGGGCGCGGCGTCGTGCGCGCGCAGGCGGCGCGGCGCGTAGGGCGCGGGCGCGGCGGGCGGCGCGGGCGGCGCGGGCGGCGGCCCGAGGCGCGCCAGCCACTGCGCGCGCCCCGCCATGTCCGCGCACACCGCGCCCGCCGCGCCGGGGGTCTTCTCCACCTTTATCTGCACCGACAATAGTACATTACTACAGAGGCCGGGACGAAAGGGTCGCCGGCCGAGCGAAGCGGGCCGGATAGGTCTGAGGCGGGCGACCCATATTTCCCGCCGAGGTATGTATAGTGCTTTACTCAAACATCAAACATAATAATTCACTAAAAAAATTTAAACAAAAATTACAAAAATCAAATTACTAGGAGTGCATAAACATTTAAATTAACCTACAGTGCTCAGTCATCCGCGCTGTGTCATGTGCGCCCGCCCGCCCGCCGGTGCCCCGCAGCGCACCGCCTGCGATCTAAGTTGCGGTACGCACCCCTAATTACCTGTTTTCCTAGTACTTTAGATAAACATGCAAACGCTTTGGTTGGATTCACGGCTTAGTATATTTAAAAAAAAACAGCTATCTAGCCTGTTCATAAACACAGCCGCCATGTTTACACTAAAATAAAAATAAAAACGTTTATTGTTTTTTTATACAGTTGTTCAAAAAGCGGTACTTTTCGTAGCTGTATATCGTGCGCAAAGTTGGGTTTTTTCGCACTAGTGCTTTTTACTTTTCCTATTTCGCGGTAGTGCGTTTTACTTTTCCATTTTTTTTAAATATACTAAGCCGGGCATCCAACCAAAGAGTTTACATGTTTTCATAAAGTACCAGGACTCCAGAGGTAATTAGGGGGTGCGTAGCGCAACTTAGATCACAGGCGATGACGTCACGGGGCGGCGCAGAGGGTGCGGCGGGCGGGCGTTCGTATCCGACACAGCGCGGATGACTTAGGTAGGTACTTCTAATGTTTATGCACTCCTGATATTTTTATGGTATTAAAATTTAAGTAATTTCGGACATAGTGTGTTCACATGTCGTTATCTCACTTCAGCATGGGTAGCACAAGTTGTATTTTCTCGCTTGTCGCTCAGTGCGTTGCTATCGTTACGGACTAGATAGAAAGGGAGATCCGAGCGATAAACAAGTCGCGGGCAACTTGTGCTAGCCGTGCAGAGGTCCGGGGGGAAGAGGGCAGACGCAGATACACATTTTTTCGCAAATGTATTAAAAAACGTCGTTCGATACACGTGCGGAAATGTCATTCTTCACTCGTCCCGGTACTGGTGAAGTAATGACATTCTTTCCGCACTAGCATCGAAATGTACTATTTTTAATACGCATAGTAGCAAAATGTCATGATGCCTGTGCCACAAATTTATATGGTATGGAAATTAAAAAAGAGGACTTTGCCGACCTGGGCCTGCACGATTTGTATGAAATTCCATAAACAACCTCTTGTCCTAGCCGCACCTGAAACGTCATACTTGGCGGCCTATTATAAGGAACATAACATTAATATTTCATAACATGTTTGAGAAAACATTATAGGTGAAAAACTTAAGTAAATGACCTGCTGCATGTAGTTGTGTACTAAACTATATGAAATTTACGTCAAAGTTACACTTTTACATTAGTATAGAGGCCGGGAAGTAGGGGGTCGCCAGCCGAGTTCATATAGACGGCCGGATAGTTACGAGGATCATAACTCCTTTTCACGGCGAGGCATGTATAGTGCTTTTTCTCAAAATTTTCCGGAAATGTTGACATTCCTATCTACATATTGAGACGCGAAGTACATAGTTTACTGACAGTTCTCAAATAAAAAAAAAACATTGCGTGCTCGCTACACAAGCCCACAATGTTTCATACAAATTCCATTACTATCTATCTTGTAACTTTTTAAAAAGTGAAATGGGCCATAATAAAATGAGGGCACCAGTCTTATACATCCAAATTTTACAAAAAACATAACTTTTTTATTTGTGCGTGGAATACCTTGTTTTTTTAAAAAACAGGAATTGCGTTTCTCCTTGTCATAAACAAAAAGGCGGTAAGGAGTGACGGTTTTTTCACATGAAGTTTCTGTTTGTATGCAATTAAAAAAAAAATGAGTTCAAACGATGAAGATTTGACTCCAACACAATTTTTTTCTGGCGATTTTTGAGAAAAGCACTATATTTGCCTCGGCAGGAACAGCAATTGCGGGCTTCGTATTTTTAAACGGACTCGCAAGCTCGTCCGTTTAATCCAATACTCGGCCCGCAATTGCCTACTTCCATGCCTAGGCAATAATGTACTATTCTCAAACATGCAATGAAATGTTGGCGTTATGTTAGTTATTTTAGGCTTCAAAGTATCACGTTTCAGGCTAGGGTTGTGCGCGCTCGTTCACTGAGCGGATCGCTCCAAACTAGTACAATCTCTGTAATGTACTAATTCGGTCTTTTAGTTCTTTTAGTACACTAGTACATTGAAAGAAACTGGTCTGTTTATGCTCATTTGACCGAATGAATGGCCGGCTTTGCTGTCAGTGTCACTGCCTGCTCTGTTCGGTTCTTGCTCCGCGTGTACTAAATGAACTCAGAGCAGAAACTTTACGGAATAGTTCGTTCTAGCACAGTGACGGGAATTAATTCTTTTTGGCTCTTAGTATATGTACTACACAACCCTATTTCAGGCGGATCAACTCGAGAGAACTGTAAAGGAATTTCATACAAAATTGTAGGCCATGGCCGGGAAGTTTTTTTTTTAATTTTAGTTTATCATGGCGGCTGTGTTTATGAACGGGCTAAATAGCTGTTTTTATTTATATACTAACCGTGCATCCAATCAAAGCGTTTGCATGTGTATTTAAAGTACCAGGAGAACAGAGGTTATTAGGGGTGCGTAGCGCAACTTAGATCGCAGGCGGTGCGCTGCGGGGCACCGGCGGGCGGGCGGGCGCACACGACACAGCGCGGATGACTGAGCACTGTAGGTTACTTTTAATGTTTATAGAATAGAATAGAATAGAATAGAATAGAATCATTTACTTCGAGTAAATTTACACTCATATATTGTTAGTAGTTGCATAATCCTACTTGTTAGTAACTAATTAATACCACTAATTGTAAGGGGCATGTAGCCCACAACAATGACGCATGTAAGGGCAGTCTACCCTACTCCCTATCATGCTAAGGATGATATTGGGGCTGGCCCGCACGCGGCGCACCAGGGACGCGGCCCGCTTGCGCATGGTAGTGTGAAAGCAGTCGACCCCGGCGGCCGCGAACATCCCTGACGCGCTACAGAAGCGAGGCAGCCCCACTATCACCCGGAACGCATTGTTGTACTGGACACGGAGGGCTCCATAGGCCCGTTGCGTGTATTGCATCCATAGGCTGCACGTGTACAGGGATGTACAGAAAGCTCTAAACAACGTAACTTTTACCTCCCTTGTACAGCGCGCAAACTCAACGTCCTTGTCGTCCTTGAGGTCAGACGTTACTAAATGCCCAAGGTATTTAAAGGCATTTACCCTATCAAGAGACACACCGTTAAGTGTAATCGGTGATAATACAGCTGTTCGACTACGTCCGACCTCAAACACCATGTATTGGCTTTTGACCACATTATATTTCAGGCCATGGGATTCGGTATAAGATTCACACACGCTTAGCAATTTTTGTACACCGCAAACTGACGCGCTCAGCAGAACCATGTCGTCAGCATAACTTATATTGTTGACACAAACGCCATCAATATGACAGCCGACACGCATTCTGCCGAGAATCTCGAGAAGCCCGTTTATATACAAATTGAAAAGCGTGGGTGAACTCAACCCCCCCTGCCTCACCCCACACTCCAACCTATGCACTTCTAGTATTTGACATTGTAATTTTTGTTTTAATTTTATTAATGAATTATTTATAATGTTTGAGAAAAACACTATACAAACCTCTGCGTGAAGTGGGGTTGCCAGCCTCGTAAATATGCTCTATGAACTCGGCCGGCAACCCCCTACTTCCCGGCCTCTTAATGTACTATTTCTCAAACATATGCAATGAAATAAAAAAACAGCGCTGTAAATATTAAAAGTACATTAATTACTGCAATCTTACGATGGCAATCTCAAAACTGCAATCTCAAGACTGCAACCTCAAGACTGCAATCTTACGATGGCAATCTCAAGACTGTGCATACGATGGCAACCTCAAGACTGTGCAATATTACGATGGCAATTTCAAGACTGCAATCTTACTATAGCAATCTCAACTGTGCAATCTTACGATGGCAATCTCAAGACTGCAATTCTACGACGGCAATCTCAAGACTGCAATCTTACGATGGCAAACTCAAGACTGTGCAATCTTACGATGGCAATCTCAAGACTGTGCAATATTACACAAAAAAAAAAACTTCCCGTCCTAGGCCTTCAATTTTGTATGAAATTCCTTTGCAGTTCTCTCGAGTTATTCCGTCCGAAACGTGATACTTTGAAGCCTAAAATAACTAACATAACGCCAACATTTCATTGCATGTTTGAGAAATAGTACATTACTACAGAGGCCGGGAAGTAGGGGGTTGCCGGCCGAGTTCGTATAGGCGGCCGAGAGAAGCGAAGCCGGATAGTTACGAGGCCGGCAACCCCACTTCACGCCGAGGTTTGTATAGTGCTTTTCTCAAACATAAATAATTTATTAAAAAAATAAAACAAAAATTACAACGTCAAATACGTACTAGGAGTGCATAAACATTAAAAGTAACCTACAGTGCTCAGTCATCCGCGCTGTGCCGGGTGCGCCCCGCGGCGCGCCGCCCCGTGCTACATCGCCTGCGATCTAACTTGCGCTACGCACCCCTAATAACTTCTGCCCTCCTGGTACCTTTATGCAAACGCTTTGGTTGGATGCACGGCTTAGTATAATAAAAATAAAACAGCTATTTAGCCTGTTCATAAACACCGCCATGTTTACATGAAAATTAAAAAAAAAGCTTCTCCGGGCCTAGGCCTTCAATTTTGTATGAAAATCCTTTACAGTTCTCTCGAGGTGTTCCGCCCGCAACGTGATACTTTGAGGCCTAAAATAACTAACATAACGCCAACATCCCATTGCATGTTTGAGAAACATACTGTAATCACTTCTTGAGTTTTTATTTAGCTGTTGGTTAAGTAGATAGGTTAGGTATAGGTCTGTTTTAAAAAGGTCTAAGCATAAGTTTAATTTTAACATTATTTTGTAAGACTGTTTGTCACAAAAAATACACAGTTCAATTACAAAATATTAATCCTAATCTAATCCTAACTGCTTATTAAGTCTATTACGTTAGGTCAGGTTAAGCATGTGACTACATGAAAAAAATAATCAAGTAAGACGGACAACCACTTTTTGAGCAATAAAAATTAGGGCAACGATGCATTATGGCAAAAATATTTCGCCTTAACAGAATAGACCCCATTATTTTAGCGTAAAGGCTAGTTTGTGTGCGTGTGTAACTCACGGCGAAGGCGCGGCTGGCCTCGTTGTGCGGCAGGCCGGGCGCGTCGGGCGCCAGCAGCTGCGCGCGCAGCTCGCGCCCGCCGCCGGTCAGCTGCAGCGCGCCCTCCACCGCGCGCGCGCGCATCCGCTCGCGGGACCCGTCGCGCCTAACAACACAACACATTAGCCTCTCTAACACTGATTAGTGTTAATTTCTTATTAATATATTTGTTTTATTTTTCATTACTATTTTTAAACGAAGAAACGAAGTTCTTCCAATGCGATTAATACAACGATCACAGGCATTGGTAATACTAATATGTAAACGACCATTTAAGGCTTTCCAAAGCCACCGAAGCTAAGAATAAAGTAGTACTTTGATCCCTTGAGACTACAATTGAGTCTATATACGACTACAACGAGTCCTTTATAAGTGCTACCCCAGGCCAAAAATGAGATGTACAATTAGATATTAAAGGGAACTGGTAAGTATTTGAGCCATTATTCCGTAGTGGATTCACCGAAATGTTGTCAATAATTATGACACTAAAATTATCATTATTTCACACAACACTTACCACACGATTTGCAAATATTCCTGGGTGCCGTCGGGGGAGTCAATGCTCTGCACGCTGTAAGTAGAATATAGTAGCCTTTGTTTATTTGTCAATTACGGGTATAAAAAGGTTCTGAAATTAAATTAAATAAATAGAAAAGGCATGTCATAACACTAAAATGAAAAGAGTATCAGTTTGAAGTGGAATAAACGTATAATTACCCGTTACTTTGACTAGTTGGTTTAAATTTTTCGCGTCTCGGTGTCGGTGGATAACTGAAATGAAAAAATAGTTACAGAGACAATCAAACGATAACGACGTAGGTTCGAGCCGCTCGAGGTTGATTGCGGGAATCCAATGATTGCAAGCGGCACAGGACCGGCCCTTGCGGCAAACCTTCGATCTTACCTAGGACCGTTGCTACCGTTGGATGAGGCAAGTTTAGCTCGCAGTCGGTCCACTTCTTCACGTAACTCCCTGAAAATAAAAATCCCATATAATCTTACCGTAAAGAAGGAAAGTTTAACATTATTATTCCTTTTTTTTATGGCATAGCGAATGCAAACGAGCACTCGGGTGACCTGATGCACCACACAATACAATCTTAAGACTGTAAATGCGTGATTCTTTCGGATATAAATAATTCGGGATGTGAAAGTGTTTGATAAGGATTGGTGCGTACCGGTTGGCGCGGCGCAGCGGCGGCGAGGCGGCGGCGCGGCGGCCGGAGCGCCCGAACAGCTTGTTGCCCAGCGAGCACTTCTTGCGCCCTACCTCCTCCAGCTTAGCCTGCACAACGAACATCATGCCGGCTGTACACACTCGTCGAAACACCCTGAGTCAGGCCAAGAGCGAGTGTTAATACGACTCTTGTCTTGTCTCAGTCGCGGTCGGTTTCGGCCCGAGACTCTCGACGAGTGTGTGCAGCCGACATTAAAGTCCGTTCCAATGACTTGTCTTATCATGTAAACAAATATGGCGTCATCAGTCACCATAGACAATAAGTAGTACCTAATGAGAAATGCTATTATTAGAATGTAAATCGATATCGATATTATCGCAATTATGATAATAAAAGATACTTTACTATGAAGGAAAGTAAGTAATTGTATTTAATGTATTTTACTATAGAATATTTAACAAAGGTGGCATATATCATTATTTCATATTTTAAAATATTTACTACAGACATCTGATAATATCGATATTAAACGTGTCATCTTCACTATGATTTATATAGACAAACTAGACTTCAAAAATGTCAAAGTGTTCGATCTTGTTCGTTTGTGATTTCGAATTTGATGTTAAATCTTGTTTAAAATGGAGTATTTTGAAAGTTTTAGCTATTTTTCATATTGTGCGAGTTCATTTTATAAGAC
Source organism: Acleris literana (assembly GCA_946894065.1). Taxonomy (NCBI): domain Eukaryota; kingdom Metazoa; phylum Arthropoda; class Insecta; order Lepidoptera; family Tortricidae; genus Acleris; species Acleris literana. Next base: position 8,428,725 of record OX335687.1, read on the forward strand.
AATATTATCATATGTATTTTCGTGCGTGATAAAGACGCAATGTCGTGGTTTTATTACCAAGTCGTGTTTGTTTACATGATAAGACAAGTCCATTGGAACGGACTGTACAACATTTTAAACTCGATTGAGCTTATTAATATTAAAATAAAACATAACAAAAGTTCTTTATCACGTTTGTCTTTTAATTATGTAACAGGTTCGGATAATTTCGGATGCAATTCGGCAAAAAGATAGTCTGAAAATAAAAGTTCATTAGTACAACTTAACCGTGACTTGAATGCCACTTGGTAAACTACCTAGTTAGTAAAAAGACGCACTGAGCGAGAAGCAAGTAAATCCAGCTTATGCTCGCTGTACTGCATGTGTTTCTTCGATGTGTGTCATATTTCGACGACCGCCGGATAGCTAACCGCGAAAGTGTTCCAATTGTTTTTGTTTATTGTTATGTTAGTCTGTAAGGTATTAGCAAATATTGTTGCCTGAAATAAAATCTATCTATCTATATTTGTGTAGAGGTTACCTGCAGGAAGTCGATGAGCTTGGCCTGCTGGCGCAGCGTGGCGTCGGCCTTGGTCTCGCGCGTGCGCCACCACGCCGCCGCCGCCTCCGCCGCCTCGCGCGCGCCGCATATCTCTTCCTGGAGAATAGAGGTCCCGGATCCAATTTTAAAAGTCGAGTTGGATTTGCCTTGTGGTATGCAAATCTGGTTGGGTGCTGGTACATTTAGCTGTTACTAAAATTCCCTCTCGGAGGCCTGTGACGACCAAGGTCGCCTGAATCGAAAGGTTTTTTAATACAGTTGCTCAAAAAGAGTGGTACGTTTTGTTGCTGTATAACGTGCGGAAAGTTGGATTTTTCGAACTAGTGCTTTTTACTTTTTGTAGCTGCATATCGTGCGTAAAGTTGGATTTTTCGCACTAGTGTTTTTTATTTTCTCCTTTTTTTACCCTTAAAATTGTTCAAATTACACTGTGGTTTTTTTATTAAATTGCCTCTTTTATTATATAACTATTTTATTTTGGTTCATTGTTATTTTTGGCAATGTATTAAAATTATTAAAAAACGACGTTAGATACACGTGCGGAACTGTTATTTTCACTCGTCCAGAGACTTCTAAAATGACGTACGTTTCGCTCTTGATCAAAATATACATTTTTTGCCGCATTATAATTAGTATTTATGTCTCCATTCCAGTAACTCGACAAACAAGACAACATTGGTAGACCGTGGGAGTTGAATTTAGAAATACTAGTCTTTTATAGCAAATTTATACTACTAGAGTACCTCGAACGGCCAAGGATGGTTGCAGATAGTGATATGGCGGGTATGTACCTGGGCCTCGGCGAGCTGCGCCTGCAGCTGCAGCGCGAGCGCGTGGTGGTCATGCGCGCGCGTGCGCAGCGCGGCGCACTCCTCCTGCAAGTCGCGCACGCGGCGCGCCGCGCTGCCCAGCGACGCCTCGGCCGCCGAGCGCTCGCCCTCCAGCGACGCCACGCGGGACTCCAGCTCGGCCACGCGAGCCTCGCGCCCCTCCAGTCGCTCCTGATACATTACATCATCGTGTAAAATAATAATAGACATTACTGCTAAGGCTCGGAAACTAGGGAATTGCCTGACGAGGCTGCGGGCCGAGCCTTGGCTAGGCAAATCAAAAAAATCTTGATTACAATAAATTGTTTTTTTATAGGTAGTCGATTTCTTTTAAATGTGGATTGAATAAATATTTTGCATGCATGCACTGCAAATTTTCTTCGTTAACGGCAACACCTTTGTTTACATTTTTTCTGTGGGAATAATAATCCGAAGTTAGTCTAGGGGAGCCCATTACTTTAAAATATAATGAATTGACAAAAACCGGGCAAGAGCATGTCGGACCATGCTCAGTTTGCGACGCTGTTACTACAAAAAAAAAAAATTACAAAAATAACAAGTATGAACTAATTTCCAAAATATGATTACCATTTCCTTACATGTACCTTTTATTTATTTCGTCAATGACCTTAGTGCGCGATATAAATATCAACAAAATTTTAGTTTTATAACATGGATAAGACAAACGGACAGTGCGAAATTATAAGGGTTCCTAGTTTGACTTCGTTACATGACGGCGTAATCGCGCAGTTACTTCACGGGCGCAGCCCCGCATGTAGAAAGATTTTTTTTAAATGTCCGAATTCACTAGGGAATCTGTTAAGTAATCTACTTTTAAAACACATTTTAAATAATTGTTACTATACAACTGACCAAGTATTGTTAACGCAGGTTTATTAGCAGTGTAAAACAAAAAGCATCTGAGTCACTCCGGCTCTCAGTTAAGTTTGTGTTATTATTAAAAATGTTAATGCATGTTCGAGCGCCCATTCTCCGGCAATTGTTTGCGCAGAACAAAAGATAACAGACTGCTAACAGTCATATTTCCTCAACTATACTGTTGAGAAACAACTGGAACGGTTCTGTCAACATTGCTCTTGGTGTTATAAGATTTTATCGTTGTTGTAACCCACGGGCCTACTGCTCGTACACAGTAAAAAAATAATTCTAAAATAAATTTTCATTTTGTTAACATAAATTTAATAAAATAGCAGTAGTAATGCGTAGATTGTCATAGTATGCGGATATCATGAGGAGCATTTAAGTATAAAACTGAGAGGGCTTTCGTGGAAGGAGAACTAAGGCTGCGGCTCCACTGAGGCGGAGACGAGCGGAGCGGTGCGGAGCTGTGCCAATATTTACAATAGAAGGTGCATGCGGTCACGTGGAGCTTGCCTTGCGCACGTTAGTTTAGATTCTATTGGTTAATATTGGCACAGCTCCGCACAGCTCCGCCCGTCTCCGCCTCAGTGGAGCCGCACCCTAAGAGATGGATGAATTGTTTGAAGAGCGATATAATAGATAAGGGGGTGCGAGATGACGGCTGATAGGGATGATTGGATGAGAAAGATGTGGTGCGCCGACCTCAAATGATTGGGATAAGGGTAAGGAGATGACGATGGCAGTCCGACAATCATGTATGTGTATTGTGTGTGTGTACCCGAAGCCGCTGCAGCTGCGAGGCGCTCTGGCGCGCCTGGTCGCGCGCGGCGCCGCTCTGGTGGCTGGCGTGCGCGGCGGCGGCGGCGCGCTCGGCCGCCGCGCGCTCCGCCTCGCCCAGCCGCTCCGCCACCGTGCTCAGCTCCGAGCGCATGCGGTGCACCTCGCTCTAACAACCAAACAGAAATACCGGCCTAAACTACACCATACTAAATCACTACCCCATACACACACAATTGTTACAATGTACAGGTTTCCTAACGACGTTTTCACTTACCGTAAAAGCATCAAGTAATATACTTTATCTACACTCATATCATAAGTCCTCTATTATGCGTTCAAAACCCGTAGGCAATGACCAGCATTACCTGTGGTAGTAGGTGACAGCGATGACAGCGGTTAATTTTGGAAGATATGTCAAATTTGGATCCATTACCTTACAGTATTCGATAACGTAATTTCAAAATTACTTTACAGGTGTCATCGCTGTCACCTACTACCACAGGTAATGCCATTTGCCTTTCGGCTTCTGAACCCATCTTAGAGTACTTATAATATGTGTGTAGATAAAGTATTGTACACGACTCTGCGTAATTGGCATTACGCAACCATCACGTAAACTACTATAAAGGAACAGCTGTCAAAACTCAAAAGGGTCTCTATTCTAGTATCTATAGATATTAAAACAGTTATCGATACGTCAATTCAGTATTTTTTTAAATATAAACCGCATGACATTTGATCTCGAGTGACATGAGAATAGGGACTCCATTCGTTTGTCTATGATTTAAAAAAACCCTTCATATTCCTTACACTGACACAGCACAAGTTTGTTTTGCCGCCATTTTTATCGTCAAGTCGTCGGCTTTCTGAACCCATCTTGTGCCCGAACCCTATATTCAAACCGCGGATAGATAGGCTTACTTCAGATTCAAATTTGACACATTTTTTACGGGCAAATGACTAATTTTAACCCGAAGTAAGCCTTATCTGTCCGCGGATTGAATATAGGGTTCGGCCGTTAGAGTACTTATGATACGTGTACATAATTAGGCCTTAAAACACTCGTGTTCTGACGGTATAGGGTAGTATCGCTGAGACCCACACAGAGAAGTTGTATTAAAGTTGTTAATAAATGAGTCTCTTTTTATAAATTATGTGTTTAATACTTTTTCTAATAATAAGATTACAAGATAAGTAAATAAAAATAAAATAATTAATTTTAAATAAGCTCCAAGACACGAGATCCCGTGTCTGGTTCTATTGAAATTTTCTAGAGAATGAGCTTAAGAATCGATATCCGAATAGATCATAAACAATTTTGAATTCGGAAATATATTTTGATTTGATAGATCGAAATGTAAGAGTGGCCAGGAACGCAAACTCGCTGACGCTCGTTTCATAAAACCACACTCGTATTTTAAGGCCTCTCATTATGCATCAGTTGCATAAACTACTATAACAAGGAACAAATTAAAAAAAACATTTATTCGTGACAACGAACTAACAAAAAGCAACAAATGATAATATAGACAAAAGTGTTGTTGTTATCACAAAACGGTTCTAACTAGGCGTTATGCTGGCATAAAAGTCATAAATTTAACTAGTGATAGTTGGCTGGTGTTTAACTAATTGTGGCATTATCCATGAAAAGGGACCTTATTGTCGATGGCGCTTACGCCGCACTGCGTCACGCGACGTTGTAGTTAAATCGGACCATCGTTAATAATGGCGGAAGCGCCATCGACGATAAGGCCCCTTTTCATTGATAACGTCTCAATTGGTCAATGGCAAACGCGTCGGGTCGATCTAGTAGGATCTCTGTGACAGCTCAGATAAATACTTGTTTTTTTTTACTTTTCATAAATACTACATACAAACCTAGCGATACCGCGTTCAGTAATTTAAGACTGCGCCGAGCATTCGCCGGTACAGTGGAGCCCTCATTACTATCATCATGCTCTCTAATAAACTAAAGTATTGTTTTGAAATCGAAGAGTGGTTTTTGTTGTACAAATAAGTGATCATTTATGTACCTTGTCACTTTAACGTCGTGTTTGAAATGTCATACAAAATTGTGAAACGATTGAAAGCCACAAGGTACATAAATGATCTCTTATTTATGCTGTTGACTGTACAAACGAATTCACAATTTATAGCATATCGTCGGTCTAGATGTGGCACCCCGTAACTATGATTTTTCGTAATGTAGGAGACATTTACAAGATAACACCAGAAATACTACAGGGTGGACCATAAGTAAGTTAACATTTGAATTAGCTTTTATGTCTTTTTGAGCGGGAGGGGGGGAGTGCGGGGTATGTCAAATGAAAGAGCGGCCATTAGGGATTTAGTACGATGGCATCATTCACCGGAGAACAACGCGCATTTTGTGTACGCGAATATTACCGAAACCACGATTCTGCAACCAAGGCCAAAAGAAATTTTTGTTATAATTACAACATAAGTTTGCCCCTAAAGGTAAAAGGTTCGACACTAAATATGCCTCGATCCGGCCGGCCATGGACGTTGCGTGACCCTGAAAACGTAGTGTGTTCGAGCCTCTGTTCAAGGTCAACCTGGTCTCTCAACTCGGAAACGGTCTACTGTCTTAAAGGTATCGAGATCGACTTTAAACTGAATTTTGCATGATGATCTACACCTGCATCCGTATAAAATTCAAATTATACAGGAATTGAAGCCTGATGATTCTGATAAAGACTGGCTTTTGCCAACGAAATGCTTGGGAGGTTTCGGAACTTCGACAACATTTTTTTCCTGAGAACATCTAAATGAGGCACATTTTCACCTTAATGGACACGTTAACAGGCAAAATTGCAGGTATTGGAGTGACACTAACCCTCAACTAAAGCATCAAAGGCCATTGCACTCGCCCAAGGTCACTGTATGGGCGGCAATATCTGCCACTGAAATCATTGGTCCTTATTTTTATGAAGATTGACGACAACGTCCGATAACTGTAAATTACAGTGCGTTATGTCGAAATGTTGCAGTTTTTTTTTTTACGCCTGCCCTAAAAAACTTTAAAGGCCCGGGAAATTTTTGGAGAAAAAGTGATATCCAAAAGAGGTAACATAAACTGGCCACCTCGAAGCCCAGATTTGTCCCCAATGGATTTTTATCTTTGGGGATATCTCAAAAGTAAAGTTTATGTCAGCAACCCAAGCTCCATCGAAGAATTAAAAGAAAATATTCGCGACGAAATGCAAGGAATTCCCCATAACACTCTCTACGGGCAGTAATGAAAAATTTCCGTTCCAGGTTGCATGAGTTATTTAAAAAAAAAACCCAATGTGTCTACTCTCGTTGTAAATAAACGTTTTAAATGTTAACGGACTTTTGGTCCATCCTGTATTTGAAACTTTCTGCATAAAAATATATAACAATTTAATAACTTTAAAGTGTAGTTAACTTAACTTTTTTACGTTAAGTGACTCACTCTTAGGTTGATTGTTATTAATTTGTGTCGTACCCTATAAATTGTGTATAAATAAACACCCTTCGATTCCGAAAAAATACTTTACTTAGAAAACACAATAATAGTAAAATGAGTAATGAGGGCGCCACTGGACGGTCGGCGTTTGCTCGGTGCAGCCTTAAATAGTTAATAACTTGTTTTTAAATACCTTGCTTGCTTGCTTGCGTGTGGGTAAAGTAAGTGTCTGAAATTACGAAATACGGCTGTCACAGGGTTGACCGAACTATAGTGGCCACCAACGCTTATCACAAAAACAATTAGGAAACATCAAATTAAATAGATATTCATCAGTCATAATAACCATCTAAATTCACAAATAGCACATTTTTTTAAATATTATATACCATTGTGACCCAAATACGTATTCTATCGCTTTTATAAAGAACGTATTCTTTAGACACTGCCGTCGAGAAAATGATTAGCTATCGACTATTTTTAACCGACTTCAAAAAAAGGAGGAGGTTATCAATTCGTCTGTATTTTTTTTTATTTTTATTTTATTTTTAATGTTTGTTACCTCAGAACTTTCGACTGGGTGAACCGATTTTGAAGATTCTTTTTTTATTTGAAAGCTGGTGCTTCCAGATTGGTCCCATTTTTTTCAAAATGAAGATCTGGTGGTGGAATCCATGAGGAATCGACGGAACTCTTCAAAATTTATAGGCACACCTATAGCGATTTTGGTATTTTTCATTGTAACTCGTGTATTTGGTCTTGGAAACCACTATTTGGTGAAGTGGAACTGATGATGAAGACCACAGATGGCCACCGGAACTCCTAAACGGTATATATTTCGAGGGTGGCGACAAGATATTTCGATTAAGATAGTTGAGCGACTATGACGAAGCATATTTAGGTTTAAATATATGACTATGACTTTCCCACGGCGTTGCTTGCGGCGAGATTGAAATGTTCTATTGTTTCTTGAGAAATGGGAGAATAACAGCATAATTATAATCACTAAAAAGTATAAAATAAAAAAAAGTTAAAAAAAACAAAAACCCGCCTTCAAAAAGCAAAAAATAACTTCTTTAAAATGGTAGGTAAATAGGTCAGTCCAACTGAAGTCGGCGTCCAACAATATTTTAACCAAAAGCAGACTTCAGTTGGACTGACCTATTTACCTACCGTTTTAAAGAAGTTATTTTTTGCTTTTTGAAGGCGGGTTTTTGTTTTTTTAAACTTTTTTCTCGCTCAAGAAACGAACAAAAGATATAGATCCCGTGTCATTAAGAGACACATACGTTAATAGTTGATCGCTGTCTCTACGCACTTCCCGCTCATCGTCGGCGGGGAGACAAGTGCTTTAAGATGTGACAAACTTTGCTTTTATGAGCGAAATATCCATGCGCATCAAAGCTGTGGACCTGCGTGCTACTTTGCCCTATTTCTGCCGTAATAAAATGTAACAATGACACAAACGGAAATTCTTTCAACAAGTTAGGAAAGTTAAAATGTCGTTTCATATGAAGCAATAAAAAATAGCCAGTATAAATAAGCAGTGCTCGGTATAGGTTGTTACTTAAACTTGACGCATGTTCATGCAATAACGTACTGTGAGCACTTCGAAGCACCTTTCGCACTGTATTCCCATCTCACTCGCGCATGGACTAACATGCGTCAAGTGAATATGCACTACCTATACCGACTACTGTAAATATCTTAAATCGGAGCACAAAGGGTCACTCCTCCGGTCAGGGACACCTATAATTAATCGATGTATTAAATGTTAGTTGACGGACCGTACTTACCTCGAGATCCTTGTTCTTGACTTCGTGGATGTCGGACAGCTTCTCCAAGTCTATTAGCTGCTCCTCCAAAAGCGCGCATGCTTCTTGTAATGCTTTATTATTCTGACAAAAAGTAACACGATGTTAATATGGCACTTATATGAGCGGGATGATTACATGTATGAGAAGTAGACACGGAGCATTATTGCACTAAACACAATGTAAATTCTATATTCCTAAGAATTAAATGTCTTATTTTGAAAGTAAACATTTATTAGTCTTAAGCACATCGTCATGCAGACAGGTTAAAAAATAGCACACTCGTTTTGTTTTTACTAAGATTCCCTCTCGGATGCCGCTGACGCAGATCGCCTGGATCAGAAAGCATAAATAGTAAACATTTAAGAGAAGTCATAAAACATGCTTAGATTACATATTTCTATACTAATATTACAAAGAGGAAAGATTTGATTGTTTGTTTGTTTGCATTGAATAGGCTACAAAACTGCTGGACCGATTTGAAAAATTCTTTCACCATTAGAATCCTACATTATTCCTGATGAACATAGGCTATATTTTATTTTTCTTTACGGACGGAGTCGCGGGCAATAGCTAGTATTTCATAAAGAAGGATTTTTGCGTTATAAATGCTAATTTACATCTCTATTCAAACAACATATGCGCAATTTAGAATTTAAATAAAAAACTACCAATCGAGCTTCGGAAACGTGCGCAATGTGCGTAAAAGTTAGTTTTGGCTGGATGCCGCCGACGCCGATTAGCGTCACGAATTTGGAAGCGATGGCATCGCGACAAAATACGTATCAGACTCTCGGAAATGGATGGGTTAAGACACAATTACCAACTTGCTAATAAAGGTCACCACTCAGCTTGGTACCACGAAATATGGCAATGGTTATTCCGCGACGCTCATTTTCAGTGACGCCTTTTTACCGAGGGGGGTGTCACTTACACTCGTACATACAACTGCTAGCAGCTGGGGGCGCTTCCTTTCGAACTCGCCCTCGTCAAAGTCTGTCACCCCGCGGTTGGACTATACATATTTAACATTTCAGAAATGCGTGGCTGGCGAGGAGATGAAGATATAACGTGTAAAACAACCGCAATAAATTCTATTTGGCATTACCGAGTCATAGTAGCTGTTGAAGGAAGCCAGCGCCAGGTCGGCGGACTGGCACCGGCCGTTAAGCAGGTCGTACGCGAGTGCATGTCGCAGGCGGCGCGCCCACACTCCATCGCGTAAACGCCGCGGAAACGCGTTCAAATTGCACGGACCCCGCAAATAAGCCGGCTTAGGATGCACGGGTGGTTTCTCCGCAACTTTACGCTTTGGACGATATTGAAAATCCGGTAAATCCGTAGAGTACAAGTTTGCCTTCGAAGTATGCTTGAAAGACATATTACCCTAGCACTGCATTCGCGAGACGAGGAGAAATAACTAACACGTACAGATCGGTCCGTGGCCGTGGTGAAAACATGACAATGCGAACTATTTACACAACATCTTGATCAACAATAGCGTCATTATTTGGTATGTAGATAAACATTGAGGACGTAATTCTGTTTGTTAACAATAATAATGACTAATTTTTGTTTTTGTAGTTACAATAGGTAGTTGAATTTGGTGTTCCAAATCGTTTTGGTTTTGTTAATATAGTTTAAGTTGACGACTAAAGGCTCGTGTATCGTTTTCTATGGACAAAGATGCCCCACGAGTTACGACCCGTGGTCCGTTTCACAAGCTACGAGTTACAAATTACAAGCGGAACTCTCTTTCTAGCAAAAGGAGTTAGAAAGAGACTTCCGCTTGTAATTTGTAGCTTCGTGAAACGGGCCTCCGGCTGTTCAGTGGTCGAAACAAATAGTTTATTTATTAGTTTGTTCCTTTGTTTACTTCTGCTCTGCGTTTGCTGACTCGGCTGTGGCCGCTCGCTGTATAAGCTCGTGGCGGTGTGGGTACCTGCACCAGCTCCACGTTGTGCGCTCTGGTCTCGGTCAGCTCGTCCCTCAGCTGCACGCGCTCGCGGCTGCCTGGATCTTGCTGATCTGCTGTGGCCACTCGCTGTATACGCTTGTGGCGGTGTGTGGGTACCTGCCTGCACCAGCTACACGTTGTGCGCTCTGGTCTCCGTCAGCTCGTGCCTCAGCTACGCGCGCTCGCGGCTGCCTGGATCTTGCTGATCTGCTGTGGCCACTCGCTGTATACGCTTGTGGCGGTGTGTGGGTACCTGCCTGCACCAGCTCCACGTTGTGCGCTCTGGTCTCGGTCAGCTCGTCCTTCAGCTGGGCGCGCTCGCGGCTGCCTGGATCTTGCTGATCTGCTGTGGCCACTCGCTATATACGCTTGTGGCGGTGTGTGGGTACCTGCCTGCACCAGCTCCACGTTGTGCGCTCTGGTCTCGGTCAGCTCGTCCTTCAGCTGCGCGCGCTCGCGGCTGCCTGGATCTTGCTAGTCTGCTTTGGCCGCTCGCCATAAACGCTCGTGGCGGTGTGTGGGTACCTGCACCAGCTCCGCGATGTGCGCTCTGGTCTCGGTCAGCTCGTCCCACAGCTGCGCGCGCTTGCGGCTGCCTGGATCTTGCTGGTCTGCTTTGGCCGCTCGTTGTATACGCTCGTGGCGGTGTGTGGGTACCTGCACCAGCTCCGCGTTGTGCGCTCTGGTCTCGGTCAGCTCGTCTCTCAGCTGCGCGCGCTCGCGGATGCCTGGATCTTGCTGGTCGGCTGTGGCCTCTCGCTGTATCTGTATACGCTCGTGGCGGTGTGTGGGTACCTGCACCAGCTCCGCGTTGTGCGCTCTGGTCTCGGTCAGCTCGTCCCTCAGCTGCGCGCGCTCGCGGCTGCCCAACTCCTCCTGCTCCTCGGCGTGCATTCGCCGCCGCTCGCTATACTGTAACTCGCTCTTCAGCTTGCGGATGTCGTTTCGAGACCTGTAAAAAACTCTTTTTAACCGACTTCAAAAAAGGAGACTACCATACGATGGCAATAGTTCTAGCGTGATGTTAGACGATTTATGGGTGTATTGGTCAACTCAGCCCACACCTCACTCGGCCCGCAGGCGGAAATGCCCGCTACGAAATTTATTTATATATTTTTATAGTCGACTCAGCCCACGGGCCTAATCGACCCCCTTGAAAATTTTAACTTGGCCCAAACCTAACTCAGCCCCCGAGCACAGTCGCATATTTTCCCATTGTTATTACAATGGAACTGGTAGGTAGGTTTAAGTTACGTTAGTTATGTAGCAGGCCCGAAGGGCCAAGACACTCAGAAATAGGAGCTCCGTCGTTATCTATATAGTCTACCGACAAATTACAGTCCCATAATGGATCGACTTCGAAAAAAAAAACATAAGACTGAAAAAACATTTCAAAGTGGTCGATTAAGCCCGTGGGCTGAGTTGACTATAAAAATATATAATATAAATAAATTTCAAGTGAGATGTGCGCTGAGTTGACCAAAGAATGTAGGTAGGGTGGTTAATTACATTAAGATAACAAATTTATAACAGAATACTAATTAGTTTCCATTTCCTTTATAAACTTTATCGATAATCAAAAAAAAATGCAATTTTAATTAGCAGCCTTACTAAATTTGCCAAATGACATATGTCACAGGCACAATAAGATATGAAAAATATTATATAAAGCTATAAATACCTGTCAACTTCAGCCTGAGCTGTCTCATGCTGCTTCTGCAACTTTTCGAGCTGTTCTCTTACTCTTTCGCCGTCCTTGCAGACTCGCTCGTGCTGCGGTTTGAGCGCGTCCAGTTCGCTCTGTAGTTCAGTAACCTTCCTGTCGGCCGCACGGCGAGCCTCCGTCACAGAGGTCAGGCGCTCCTCGGCGCGTTTCAGATCGCGAGCAGCTGTTTTAGCCTCTACTGAGAGATCGTTGTACTCCCGCTCCTGTAAATAAGGTTTTGTGTAAAGGGCTTGGAAAATGGTTGCGATTTTTCTTTTGTGTTATGAAATCTTACCTTTCGCCATCTAGCTAGATTGGCGGTTCTGGCTTCTTGACGTAAGGCGGCTATTTCTTCCGCTCGCGTCTAAAATCATAAATAATCATTTTAAATAGTACCGAAAGAGGTAGCTACAAGCGTTAATTGATACACATACAGACACAAAACAGTGTACTCCTCTGCAGATACTAAACCGCAGATTGGTACACTAACGGTGGTAAGTCCATGTGCAGGGTTCTTCCAGATAGCTACCACCATCTTTTCATAGTTATCATTTACCCTACCTCCAATCATAGGGCAAGTGGCCAGTTCTAAAACCTTTTATTGTCGCCCTCGTATACATAACGATACGAATACTCCTCTAGCCTCGCAAAGCTGACCATAATACAGGAAGTTTTTCGTGAGTGCGACTTTGAATCTACCAGCAAGGACATAAAGTTCAATTACATTTGTTCGATAATGCCATTTTCAGTTTATGAAGATAGGAAAATAAACAGTATTCCCATAGCAATACAGTTCAAATTAAATTGCCTTTCATTATGTACCGTACGATCTTATTGTACACTGGGCCTTACGAGGCTAGAATAATTGATACAGATGAAGAAGGTAGCACCTACTAAGCCGTCGACCTGTGACTGACCTGTAGTTGCGTCTCAGCGCGCTCCAGCTGTTCGCGCAGCACGTGCGCGTGCGCGTGCGCGTCGCCCGTGCTTTCCGTGTCGCTGTGCGCCTTCTGCGGCGAGCCGCCGGGCGTGGTGGCCGGCGTGGCGCGCGCCTCACAGTTCGCGCACGAGCGGCTCTCGAGCGCCGTCACCTCGCGCTCCAGCTGACGGACCAGCTGTTCCAGCGTGTTCACCTTGGGATCATGGCATCTTACTATTGAGCGTTTCACCGTCATTGTAGTTTGTATGAAATATGTAACGCTGTTTGAAACGTGTGGGCAAGATTATAAAATCCGTAAACAAACAGCATTGAGCTTGAGCTGGGGTTACACTGGGTCATTTTTCAAGTGGCTGCATATCTATCTATATCTAGTCATTTATATGATCTGAGGCTTAGCCTAATATAATTTATATAGACCCTAAGGAGATGATTGCTGTCGACGACTGTGCTAATCCTTTCGTAGTTACCTTATCGCGATGGCGCGCGTCGTCGCTAAGCGCGGCGGCGGCGCGCGCCTCGGCCACTTCGAGCCGCTCGTTGAACCGCGCTTCGGTCCGCGAGCACTGCTCCTCCAGAGCGGCCTCGCGCTGGGCCGCATCTTGCACGCAGCGCTGCAATTCCTTCGTATACCACCATAAAATAAGACTAAATTCGAGAACTTTCACTCAAAGATACGGTACCCCAACGAGAGTACGAAGTTAAGCACTTTGGTGCATTGTCATAATAAACTTCAAACTGGACCTTATTCGACTCGGTAAACCCATATTGCCTTTCACGTGTTATGGTATTGCTTTAACTTGGCAGCCATTACTGTCAAGTTAATAAGAGCTATCAAAACGTTTACCGTGTAGAATCTCAGCTCTGGACATCAATTTACAAGCATGACAATGACTATGATATTTACAATGACAAGGTGATGACTATGATGTTTAAAATGTTTATTGGGTGACTGTACATGCATTTCATTTAGCGGAAATAATACTCGTAATCTCTGGCTTGCAACGTGAATCGACTGAATTAAAATCAGCGTAAATACTGGTTTTCGATTTTTCCGTCGTTAAAAGCAGAACATTCTGCTAATTTGGCGTTGAACTCCTAAATAGATCGTTATCGACGTGATCGATTTACCTGCACTTGCGCAGCGAGCGAGGAGGCGCGGACGCGTTCTTGTGTCAGCTGTAACTGTGCCTCTTTCAGTTGGTCTGTAGACGCCACCGCCACGCGCTGTTTCTCGCCTAATGACTCCTGAACCACAGCAGACAAGCGTATAAGCAATAGAGTAAAGTGATCGGTAATAGGCCTGGAGTATGTCTGAACTTAATAGAACAGGAAATTGCAGTTTTTGATCAGAAAACAATGCGTTCAAATTAATATTTGGCAAACTGGACAGTATCATTTTACAAATTCTCATTTCTAATTATTATTTTTTGGGGACACTCGTCCAACCTGACCTAACCTTTATACGTTTGAGCACATAAACGTTTGTGCAAAATGTAAACGAGTAACACGAAGCGTTTGCCGAACATACGTCAATGAATGATCGGAGTCCATGTATTAAATGGAAGGTACCTGCGCCGCGGCGAGCTGCCGCCTGGCGTCGTGCAGGTCGGCGTCGGCGTCGGCGAGGCGGCGCTCGGCCTGCTGGCGCGCGCGCGCCTCCCGCGCGGCGCTGGCCTCGGCCGCCGCGGCGCGCGCGCCCGCCTCGCGGGTCTCCGCCTCGCCGCCGCTCAGCGTCTGACGCCGCAATGCGCGCTCTTTTGCTATGGAATCCTAAATTAAAATAACGATTTTATCAGGTACCACTTCAACGTGACGAAAACAATATGTAACACCGTGATAATTGTAACATTTACTAGCTAGACTAGAATATTAATAACATGAACTAGTTACAGAAACTAATTTACAATATTACTCTTGCTATCTAATAAACAAAATACATTTTCACAACACTGCTCGGAAATATGGCCATAGATGGTCTTGTTTGGGGTCACAAAACGTCACTTATAAGGACAGACCGAGAATGTTTTTGTCGGCGTGTTTGCTGATTGGTCGAGAACATTGTTGTCCAACTTTAAGAACCAATGACAATCCATCGATCAATTTTTGTGTCATAGCTCCTTAAAATGAAAAATTGAAATCGACCAATCAGAACACACCATTTTGTGTCGTAAAATATTAGGTGTATTTTCGCTAAAAGATACACAGACTAAAAACTATGACACTGCTTTTTTTTTAAATGTAATTCAAACTGGACCCCTAATCTCGAACAACTAGAGATGAAATTACATGGGAGCTATGGCGAAACAAATACAATTTTATATGGAGTTGACACATCTCGCATGTTAGTTTATTAATCTCGAGTGCCACGAGAATAGGGGTCCAGATTTAAAAAAGTTATCTATGGTAAAATTGGCAGTGATGTCATATTAACATGATTGAAAATTAGAGTTTTAAATATGAATTTTTATTTTATTTCCTCTCAGTAGTTGTGAAAAGCACTATGTCTGCCTCGGTAGAAAGTGCAATTTATGGACTCGCACACTAGAGGGCCTCAACTACGTTTCGTTTCTATATGACTCGTCCAAAAATCACGTACTTTCTATCCTCTGCAACAATGTACTATATAATCATTCAAGTTCAAAGTTTACACTTTCATCCTTTGCACAAGCAACCGACAGTTTTGTCATGCTTCTCTGGTGGGAAAGCGGTACTACTAAGCGTCAAGTCTACGGTCTACTTGCGACTCACGATGGCGCGCACGTTGATCTCTGTGAGCGTGCGGTGCCGCAGCTCCTGCGCGTGCTCTAGTATCTCCTGGCCAGATTAAAGCAGTTCAATCTGAGACTCTACTCGGAGCGACGTTCTCACGGAGTGATTCAGTCAGACAACTTTTAGTTGATCAAGAACAATCGAAAACGAATTGCGTTTTCACGCTCACACCGGTAATCGAACAGATTAGATTAAAGTAAAGTGCAACGAAATAATCTGACTCACACACCAAAAGTTGACAGGAATTAACTTTTTGTTGTACAAATTTCAATTTTTATTGCTGCCACGTTACTAGTATTATTAAAGGATAAAGTTTCAGATGATCTATAATAGTTTATCAACTTTGATTGAAAACATGTTTTCATGATACGATTGTCATTCAATTCGTTAACCGATTTAAGTCGATCTACTAAAATCGCCTCGTGAGAACCTCGCTTTAAAGATTGGGATACACAGTGGTGGTAGTGAACTATCTATACGGTCGGCAAAGAACGTGGTCCTTCCACTTTTATCAAGACTTCCGAGCGAATGAAAATACCACTAAGATCGACATTTCCAGTTTAGACCAACATCTTTAGACAACATCTTTTTTTATTGTTTTGTGAAACCTAAAAGAAATTTTAAGGACCTGTTGTTTAATCAGTAGTTATATCAACTAATTGTTAAAATTCGAAAAAATAATCGATAATTTTACACATTTCCTTGAGATTTAGTACCAATTTCACCATACGATGTTAACCACTTAACAGACGATTACAGCGTTAACAGCTGTCAAAATGTATTAATTAACAGTCGTTTAACATTGGTTAAATTTAACATCGTTTGGTGAAATCGGTACTTAACCATTAGTTACGATTTTTATCAATTAGTTAGTTTAACTACTGATCTAACAACAGACCTTGTTGGTCATCTTTGGTTTATTATATTGTTCCAACTTTCGATTATGTAGTTAATTCAAACCACATTTTGCTGTAAAAAATAGCGATCACGAGTCCTGATATTATAAAATCCTACTGCATTTCAACCATTAAAGTGTTAAACCAACTGTACGGGCGTACATACTGCCTTACTAAGCATAATGGCGATATCTCAGACAAAACATCTATAGGAATTGCAACCTAGTTACAAACAGAAGAGAGTTGAATCTGCTTTGGCTATTGAATTTAGTTATTGCATTTTTGCTTAGGAGGGCAGCATAAGGGTTGAGTCAAACTAGGTTGCAACAATAAGAAAGGAGTTTAATTCGAAAATTAACAAGTAAATACTTATTAGGTATTATTACGTGGGCCCATGTGAATGGTCTGGTGGCGAGAGGCAAATAGACAGAGGGCGAGCGGGTCTTTACCCGGCGGTGGCCCAGTGCCATAGCCGCGTGCAGGCGCGAGCACCAACCTTGTAATGTTTGTGCTGCGCCGCGGCAGCGTCGGCGGCGGAGGCGGCGCGCGCGCACTCCAGCTGCAGCTCGCTCACTCTCGCCTCGAGCCGCGCCACGCCTTCGCGCAGCGCGTCCCGCTCGCTCGCCAGGTCGCTCGCCTGAGCGCGCGCCGCGCGCAGCTCCGCGCTGTTCCGCTCTGACGCAGCCGAAGTCAGCTCCTGGTTGGTTCGCTCAAGCGCCATTCGCTCCTCTTTCTCGATTTCGATTTGGCGTTCTAGTCGCCTAGACAACGGAAGGTATTGGTTGAGATAAGTTCATAATTTATTCGGAACAACAGATAAGAAACTGTTCAATTTTCTTTTAGGCTTCTTGGGAGGTAATCACAAAATATATGGTATTAAACCGGCTTCGAGTTTGCAAAGCAAATGCCGATCTGCTGTAAGAAATGTAACCAGTCTCTACTATGTGGTGCATTATTTATGATTATACTTTTATAAACTTGGGATGCGCACATCCACGCGCTTCTACTTCAACTTATTTAATGATCGTATAATACTGTAAAATACTGGAAAAGGGCCGAATCTTAAGTACCCGAAACCGACGCGCATGCATGACTCGATGTATGAATGTGGAAGAAGCGAAAGAGATCTGTCAGGATCGTAGCAAGTGGAAAAAAGTGGTCTGTGCCTACCCCTCTGGGAAAAGGGCGTGATTTTATGTATGTATGTATATTTAAAAAAATACTGTTTATTGGATCTCAACATATTTACTGAACAGACAACCAAAAACTGAAATAACCAAATACTGCACCCAATCCAAAACAATGGAAAAATTTGAGTCACGCCTGGAACCAGTACTTCAAGGAGTGCCACAAGGGAGTATTTTGAGGCCCTTACTATTTCTCGCTTATATAAACGATCTACCAAGTATTTGACGTCAAAAAATTGTGTTTTTTGCGGATGACTGCTCAGTGGTAGTGCGCGGAGATGATGAAGACCTATGAAGCTGAGGCTACTAAAGTTTTTATAGTACATTACTACAGAGGCCGGGACAAATGCCTCAGACCTATCCGGCCTCGCTGTGCTCGGCCGTCTATATGTCTTCGGCCGGCAACACCATATTTCCCGCCGAGGTATGTATAGTGCTTTTTTCAAGGACTTTGCCGACCTAGGCCTGCACGATTTGTATGAAATTCCATTAACGACCTCTTGTCCTGGCCGCATCTGAAACGTCATGCTTCGCAGTCTATTATAAGGAACATAACATAAATATTTCATTGCATGTTTGAGAAAAGAATATTATTGACTGTTTGATTAACAACAACTTGAATGCAAACCTAAGCAAGACCTATTTTATGGAGTTTTGCTCAGCTCAAGGAAAACCAAAAGGTGTAGATATTTGCTACCAGGGGCCTGTTTTATAAAGCTACAAAATACAATTTACAGGATACAAGTTCCCATTTGACATAACCTCGAACAATGACGACCAGCCATTTGAGCACTGTTGCCAGTTTAGACCTGTAAAATTGTTGCTTGTAGCTTTATAAAACGTGCCCCAGGGCACTCAAATAGAACGCCTTAACTCAATTCGGTTTTTAGGCGTCACATTAGATCATCATAATAACTGGGACGATCATATATATGTAGATAAACTCGTAATTAAAATGAATAGATTAGTATTTGCTCTTCGTAAATTGTCACAAATCACGTCACCAGAAACGGCACTGCTTGCCTTTCATGCGTATGTAGTGTCAAATTTGAGGTACGGCATTATTTTATGGGGAAACGCAAAAAACATCGATAGGGCCTTTAAATTTCAGAAAAAGTGCCTAAGATCCATCTGCGGTGCTCAGACATCAGACTCGTGTAAGTAAACCATTATTCCAAAAATTAAAAATATTAACGTTACCTTCACTCTATGTATACGAGACTTGCCTTTTTGTCAAGAGTAACCTGAATTTGTATCAAGTTCAACCTTCAAATCCTAGGAAAGCGTCTCAGTTCCACGGATTTCATCTGAGTTATCCCAAGAACCATAAGACAGCACATTTAACACTTTCATTGCCGCCGACCCGCTAGTCGGGTCCATTTTGTATGAAAATCAGAGACCTTGGCAATGAAAGTGTTAAAAAAAAGTATTTTCACATGTCCATTAAGATTTTGGATACACTACCTGAAGCCCTAAAGAAAACTGACTTTCCTGAATTTAAACATAGATTGTTCAAATGGTGCTGGGATAAAGCATATTATAATGTATCCGAATATTTTTGCATTACTGCAAAAAATTATTTTATATAATCAATTGGACAATTAGGGCAAAATTATTTGAATTAGATTTTTTTGATTTTTTTTACCGCTAAGCAGTTAACAGGCCTGATTTTGTGTCGATAAAAAACCGCTATTTTATAGCAATAACGTTTGATTTACCGAACCGTTGCTTTAATCCAAAATACGTTGAAATATGATTGTTTTGCAAAAAATTTATCTCACAAACACTAATAAAATAATAGAAATACATTTATAATTACAGAATAAAATGTATAACTATTCATGAACAATATGATTTCGAAGGAAGTAACTTACTAACTTGTTAGTTTTAGTATGTACCTTTTCTTAATGTTCATTCTTCTTAATTTTCTTTAAAGGAACGTATTATTTGATTCTGCTACCTGTTAGTTCTGCTAACTGCTAACCAACTCCAGGACCCCACCCCATCCAGGTTTTATTTTTAACACTTGTCCCTGGTGCGAATTTCGAATACCGAGTTCAAGTTATTAGTCAAAGATGTGTAAATGGCTGCATTTTGTACAGAATAACGTGAACTTTCCCGGATTCAATACGTAAGTGCAAAAATATTTTTGAAAGTAATATTAAGCTCATTTACGACAGCGGCATGTTGATTGTATTTTTTTTTTATAAAAATAAACTGAGCTGTGTCAATAATAATATCATGATCATGATATCATCTGTGTGAAAATATTATGTTTTAGGTCTAACTATGGAATATAGCGAATAACGGAAAAGAGGAGGAGCAGTCAGGAGTATGGTTCAGGTGTTTAAGACTGTATGAACATAAAACGGTAAACACATGCCAAAAGTTTTTACTAAGGTGAAGAAGGCAGGTAAATCTGAATTACGCAGATACATACGGACGTTATTACCTCGCATGAAATAAATAATTATCTTGTTACTTTTGTTGTGGACAAAAGTAACAAGTTACACGTAGTTTTTTAATGCGGTCGATAAATCAGTAATCGTAAACTGTTTATTATAAATTATAACCTGAAAGTGTCGTAGTATATTAGTTGAATATAGGTATATTACTTGTTCTGCAGGCTGAGCGCGGTGATCTCGGCCTGCAGCTTGGCGCGCGTGCGCTCGGCCTCGTCGTCGGCGGCGCGGCGCGCGCGCTCGGCCGCCGCGCCCGCCGCCGTCTCCGCCGCGGCCAGCTTGCTCTGCAGCGACGCGATCTCGCGCCCGCGCATCGCTACTAGTTTCTCTGCAGACCTACACAAAATAATTATCAAGAGAATTGTGAGGCAACGCTAAAATTTAGCTTCGAATCGTCAAGTCCGATTTCCACGATTGTTGAATATGTTGTAGTTATTGTAATATACTGGGTTTGTACGTTTCCGTTTATATTCTTTTTCTTTATTCTTATATAGGGAAACATACAGACCTAATTTTTTAATATATCTACAACACAGGTTTAAGAAAAGAGAAACGTTACCGCATTTTAGACAGAATTTTCGAATGCTATAAAAACGAAATGTAGAAGGCGCAAAGTCGAATTAAAAACAGTACAGAATTCGCTCACTTGAACGTGGCGAGGTCGATGGCGGTGCAGTCGTGGGATGAACTGAAGCTCATCGTGCTGGAGGTCTCGTCTTTGTCGTCCGGCGCCACATACGAGTACCCTGCGGAACACGGGGTTTGAATGACCTTGGCAATTTTGTTGTGGGTGTGTGTGGGTGTGCGTGTCGTGCGTGTGTACCGATGAAGGGCAGCTGTCCGGCGAAGGGCGGGCGCGCGCGGAAGGGCGCGGCGCTGGGCGGCGGCGGCGCGCGCGGCGGCGGGCTGAAGAGCGACGCGTCCTCGGGCCCGCGCACCGGCGGGACCCACGGCGGCGCCTGCGCGCAACCGACACACGATATTACTTCATTAGCTTCAACTTTATGTTATCACTAATATTTGGCAGATAATTTTGACAAAAACCGTCGTCTCGAGATTGCAGAATGAAAGATTAGACACAAATTAATTGCATACGAAATCAATAAGTGCTATAAATCTATCAGTCTATCGGCGGGTATAGTGAGGTTCGTCACCTGGTCCCGTATGCTGTGCACGGAGAGGTGCGCGAGCGAGGCGTGCTGCAGCGTGTCGAGGTAGTTGAACCGGCGCGAGGGCTGCACGCGCAGCAGGCCCGCGACCAGCGCGCGCCACTCGTCCGACGGCCCGTCCGGCGCCGGCGGGAACGGCGGCTCCGCTTCCGCCGACCGCTCGTACCTGCGGGTACCGCCCGGCAATTAACTCACCGGCATTTCTGACGCGTCTCAAGTCGGATATGTCATACAAAATCAATACGGCCCCGAAACGGCACGCCGTTATACAAGGTGGAAAAAAGAAAGCCTCATTGACGGAAACTACTTTAAATATTGGAAATAGCAAATTCGACGCAAACGAGATTTACAATTTTGAAAACAATAACGATACCTTAGTTCACACTTGTACTAATTACATTTGAAAAGTTATTGTAATTAGGATGTTTGTGCACAAACAATAAGTTCGTAATATTACTGGCAAAAAAAAAACATTTAGTACGATTGTGCGCTAAGGTATCGATAAATACTGCATTTGGGAATCGTCTGCCTTCACCGTGAATCGAACTGCTCGCTGTTTTTTTTACGATCTTTATTTAGTTTAATTTAAACGTGCATCTGGTTGTAGACGTAAATGATCAATATCAAGGGCCCTTTCGGCCTGTATCATGAAACACGACTTTATTGTTTCGTCATATTCGAACAGTTAAAAGTAAGTGTCCTTTGCGAAGAATTTACTATTTCTTATATTTAAGATAATGTATGGGGCGTAAAACGACTCACTGGCAGTTGGGCGTCAGCGGGGCGGGCATTCACTATCGTGTAATGCAGACTGGAACGGCGTTCAAAAGGTACTAAGCCATTAAATCATTTCCAGGCTCTATTTTTGGTTATTAAAATAATCAAACTGGTTCAAAACTTCTATAACCAATCAAATTGTATCACCGTAACTAGTTTTGGTAGATAACCATGAAGTAATCCAATGTCTTACTTCTGTATGTTGCTGAGTATGTGGGAGATGGAGTCGTCGTCGTCGGAGGAGAAGGGGCGGCGCAGCGTGACCAGCTCGAACGCCACCACGCCCAGCGACCAGTAGTCGCACGCCGACTGTACACAAAACGCATTGTTCATACAAACACGTTACTTCTTTGTCGGGCCCAATGTGCATGAGGCTTAATCATTCATTCATCCATCATCTATCCATCAACATCCATTTTTACGTGCCGCTACGGCGGATGAATATGCGTGACCGTACCTAATATTAGCAACTTGAACAAACGTACAATGTTTTATGACAATTTGTTAATAAATTGAATCACATCATCATCATGTCAGCTGACAAGCGTTTACTGCTAGTCATAGGTAATCGTCAAAGATCTGAGATCTCCGCCACGATCGGTCCTGTGCTACCCAAAATGTATACGTATATGTACAAGCATAAGAATAAATAATAACTACACGTAGAAGCGAATCTCCTTTGACCAGGCCCCAAATGCCGCGCTTTAAATACCTACTTCCCCTTCGCCCCGCTACGCCCCTCTGTCTTACGCGCCCAAAGTTAGGGCTGTCAATTGCGAAATACTTTAATCGGTTTATGGATGTGGTATACAAGTTTAGTCACGAAATGTTATTAATGTTTTACTTCAACGTGGAAATATTGTTGCAAAATGATTTTTTTACATTTACGTTGAATTAGGTAATAACACTTTTTGATGATATTAAGATTATCTCATAAAACTCCTTCATTCAATCAATTATTTCTAATTTTTTTGCCTTAAATAGTCGTTCACTTTTTAAAACACTACCTTAGTTCAAACATAAACACTAAAACCAACACAAATACGAAAACCAATTCAAGATACAATATCAATATCTTGGTTAATATATATTCCGTGTGTGGCGCCCCTGACTGACTAGACACCTCAGGTGTCGCCAGGCGGTAGGTATCTAACGCGCCGAGCGCGCGTCGGGAGCCGGGAGTTTCGCTTCTAGGTGTAGTTATTATTTATTCTTATGGTACAAGGTCAATGATGTCTGGATTTAGTTTATTAAAAAAAAGTAAAATTAAGTTTCATTTGTTTCTATTTGTCTGTCTTGAACTGAGACCTTCCATCCTTGCTAAGAGCTATTTAATAGCCTATTTAAATATTACACGGTTGGAGTAATTTTTTTATGGTTTAAAAACCTACTGCGCGCACATAGAGGACTCTGGAAACATTTTATTCAAATAAAACTTTTAAATATCGGTAATTTGAACCGAGTTAGTACACACCAGCGCCACAAGCGAATTTTCTACGACACAATGTTAGTTGTAACTACAAAAATCATACAAGAAAATAATCAAATATTCCAAAATTTACAAATCACAAGAAAATAATATAAGTCATGCTTTTACATTCCCATTCACTACCATACAGAAAATACGCCCGCGTGCTTGCGTTAATGTTTCTACTGCTACTGTTAATTCTAACACACCGCTCTTTTGATTTATTATGATCATTTATTTTTTGCTACAGAGAATAATAATATGAATAGAAAAAAATACAGTCCCGTATTTTTTTCAGTATGGTTTTTCATTTAGAAAATACATACTTGTTTATGTCTCTAATTTGATCTATGTTTTTAATTTGATCTAATACTTGTAATCATCAGGCTTACAGGTAGTTAGGTAGGTAGGCTTACTTACAAGTAGAGGAAATTGGACTCTTGATTTTTGCAGCTTTTCTCTCTACATACAAAAATGAAGTCACATAGCTAAGGAATATTGAACGAAAAATCGATCTACTTATAAACTACAGAGTTACGGTTGGCGTATTCGCGTGTGAATGCCGCGTCACAAATCAACAGCTAAAGTAATTGTTGGCATTCCGCTTTGAGAATCTAAAAACAATATTACATCAGCATAAGGCCTTATTTTATGTTGTATTTTTTTTAATAATAATAAGACTTGAAAGAGTCGACCAACACCTCGAGAGTCTCGCTAGGTGTCTGGATCAAAGGCCAGAATACAGAAAGCAGTACTCGACACGGCGCGCATTGTGAGGAGGTTCCTCTCTCTGCAGTTTGATTATTGGTCATATTTTTATTTTGCCATTCCATGTCTTTCCGTGGATGTCGTAAGAGGCGCCTAAGGGAATAAAGGCTTGTAGTACTGTTAGGCAATGGGCTTGCAACCAGTCACTAATACACTGGTAATCGACGACGCGCTGGCCTAGTTGGTAGTGACCCTGCCTACGAAGCTAGAGTTCCTGGGTTCAAATCCCGGTAGGGGCAGATATTTGTGTGGTGAGCGTGAATATTTGTTCCTGAGTCATGGATGTTTTCTATGTATTTAAGTATGTATTTCTCTATATAAGTATTTATGTCGTTGTCTAGTACTCATAGTACAAGCCTAGAGCTTAGTTTAGGACTAGCTCAATTGGTGTGACATTGTCCCCTGATATTTATTATTTATTTATTATTAAATCATCTTAGCCTAATTGTGAAAAATGTGGTTACAGAATTATCAACAATGTTTTTTTTAGGGTTATTGGTAATTCTGTAGCTCTGCCCTCTCTGGGAATGAAAGCGTGAGTTTATGAATGAATGAATTTTTATTTTGCCTAATAGTACATTACTACAGAGGCCGGGAAGTAAGCCTCGTAACTATCCTATATGAACTCGGCCGGCAACCCCACTTCACGCCGAGGTTTGTATAGTATATGTAGAGCTTTTCTCAAACATATAAATAATTCATTAAAAAAAATTAAAACAAAAATTACAACGTCAAATACGTACTAGGAGTGCATAAACATTAAAAGTAACCTACAGTGCTCAGTCATAAGCACTGTGCCGTGTGCGCCCGCGGCGCGCCGCCCCGTGCTGCGATCTAAGTTGCGCTACGCACCCCTAATAACTTCTGCCCTCCTGGTACCTGGTGCCTTTTTGCAAACGCTTTGGTTGGATGCACGGCTTAGTATATTAAAAAAAAATAGCTATTTAGCCTGTTCATAAACACAGCCGCCATGTTTACATGAAAATTAAAAAAAAACTACTTCCCGGCCTAGGCCTTCAATTTTGTAAGAAATTCCTTTACAGTTCTCTCGAGGTGTTCCGCCCGCACCGTGATACTTTGAGGCCTAAAATAACTAACATAACGCCAACTTTCCTTTACGTGTTTGAGAAAATAAATATCTAATAAGAGGACATCCGCGACTTCGTACGCGTAGAATTAGTTTCCCGCTACTCCCCCTATTTTTTCCGTTGGGTGTCGAGTTTCGGAAAATCCTTTCCTAGTGCACCCCTAGACCTCATAAGGAACCTGCGTGCCAAATTTGGAATCTCTAGACCCAGCGGTCGGGGCTGGGCGTTGATAGGTCAGTCAGTTTCTTCTTTTATATTTGAGAAATCAGTGATAGAACTTTTATTCCTGCCCGTTCCTTATAAAAATGGTATTCGGCACGAAAGCGAGTTCCTTGGCGTATGTAAATAAATCAAAAGAGCGTCCAGCAGCCCAAGCGAACCCACAACGGCGGTGTGCACAATCCCGCGGCAGCACTCGGCACAGACGGCGTGGCGCGCGGCGCAGTCGGCGGCGGCCAGCAGCTCGGGCGCCACGTAGTCGGGCGTGCCCACCGGCGCGTGCGCCGCGCCGCCGTCCGACAGCCGCGCGCACGACCCGAAGTCGCCCAGCTTCACGTGCCCGCATCTAACCACAGATTATGCACTGATTTATAACCAGTGATCGGAATAGGTACACTATATTTACCTAGAGTTCGCAAAAAGGACATAATATAGAGTGGTTACAACTGGATGAAATATTAATTTATTTTTACTGATCCCGGATTTCCGGTGTTTTTAAGAGGATTTCGAAAACGGTTTTCTCCCCCTAAACCTAGTCCGATTTGTACGATTTTTGTACATGTCGTATATATCATGAAAAACTATGTCTGCACTTTTTCCTTTACACGAAAATATTTCTCAGAATGAAACATATTCAAAAATCGTGGAAATCGGACTTGATTTATGGGGTGAGAAACGTTTTCGTCCAGAGCTAAATTTGTATGGATTTTTTAAGACAGCTACGTGATTTTAGCGGTGCTTCACAATCCTCTTAATTCTAAATATACATAATATTTACTTACGGTATGGGATATTTTATGTTAATTTGTGATAAAAGGGGCCTGTAACTCATTTCTTTTAAGTATCTAATTAATAGGTGGAGCATATTTACCTAAACTTCGTAGAACAGAGACATAAACTGGAGATTTCCTTGCTACTACATTTATTAGTACCAGAAAAGTGCCGGAAACTCTAATTCAATAAAAATAAATTAATATTTCACCCGGTTGTAACCACTCTATATTATGTCCTTTTGCGAACTTTAGGTAAATATACTCTACCTATTCCGGTCACTGTTTATAACTCGTATGACGCAATTTCATGTATTACTAGTACTTTATATCCCTTTGTGGCAAGCAGCCATATAAAGGCTGCTGTTAAAAAACAAATAAGTTGGCTAATAAAATAAATAAATTAATACTTTATGACATTAACTCCAAATATAAACTCAATTTATAGTTTTCTTGCCGCGTAAAGGGTTATGTGACTGGTGCATAATGAGAGGCATTAATTAATACACGAGTGTGGCTTTATGAAATGAGCCGAAAAGCGAGTTTAATAATAATCGCACACGAGTGTTTCAATGCCTAATTATGTGTACAGTGGGTGCCCTGTATCTGAATGTATCTGTATCTTAATGTTTACAGTAAAATATCGGTCACCGATATACTTAAACGTGAATATTAAGATGCAACCACATCGATAACTGATACTTTAATGTTAATATTGCCGATTAGCAGACATGGCAATGCAGGGGGCAAAATTTCACGACAGGTAGGGAGTAAGATATATTCAATTAGGACCCTATTGATAAACTGATCCCGGATGTAATTCGCTCGTTTCAAGATGCGTCAAAAATATCCGTTTTGGCTTAAAGCGGCAATAACACTACTTCGTTCCTCTAATGCGGTCGCCAAACTGGTCTGTTCGCCTACCATCCCAATTGGGCGGTTGCAGCTGTCGCTCGCCGAAAGCGGCCGACTACCGTGTTCTTTACACTGTTGCGGTCGTCGTATGCGACATGCGGAGGGCGACTCAATGTAATTGCCGCTTAACGTTTACTGTGACGTATCTTGTGACGGGCGTCTCAATCTAGATGAATGAATACGGTCGTCAGAGACGCACCGGTCCAGCAGGATGTTGTGCGGCTTGACGTCGCGGTGCACGAAGCCCAGCTGGTGCAGCGCCCGCAGCGCGTGCGCCGTCTCGGCCACGTAGAAGGCGGCGTCGCGCTCCGCCAGCGGGTGGTGCCGCCGCGCCACCAGCCCCGCCAGGTCGCCGCCAGAGCACAGCTCCATCACCAGATACAAGTTGCTGTTGTCCTGGATCATACATATCGCACTATACAGTAAAGGGCCTGCTAGACGGTCGCTAACAAGCCAGACCAGTGTTCTGAACTCGCGGCGCGACCTTGGTCGGAGGCTTGTCGCCATGGCCGTCGGAAATTTCGATTATTTGCTGGAAATAACTGTCTACGCTGTCGGGCTCGACCAAGGTCGCGCTTGCGAAAGGCCTTGTATCTGGAATATGCTTTAAACTAAAATTTATGACATTTCACTTTGTAGCGAAACTAATCTCGATACAGACAGCGCTAAACGAATTGCCGTCGACGTGCACTATTTTATTACAAAAGCGCATTGATTTTTACGTAGAACGCTACGGCAATCGCAGCGGCAGACGAATTTGTTTACCGCAGGGCGTCTTAAGACTGCTTAAGACTACGCCGAGCGTCCCGTGGCGCCCTTCTTAACCTTCGGAACCGTAACGGAAAAGGTGGGCACTTTTCACTCACTCATATTCCAGTTTTTAATAAGTTGTGTCATATACTGTATAAATTGGTTCATTTGTACAACAAAAAAAAACCTTCAATTTCAAGACAATACTTTAGTTTATTAGAAACACACAATAAGAGTACCTATTGAGGGTGATAATTGGCTTCACTGGACGCTTGGCGTAGTCTTAAGAAATCCTCGCCCTGACCGTCATCTTTCAAACTAGGAAAAATGTAGGAAAACGGTCGGCAAGACAACGCATCAACGAAATCTGGTTCAAAATAACCATGTGTTGTACCTGGAAGGCGTACTGCAGCTTGGGCGCCCAGGGCCCCGCGGCGTGCGCGAGCACGTCGCGCTCGTCCTCCGCGGCGCCCGCGGCGCGCCGCCGCGCCTGCTCCTTGCGCACGCACTTCAACGCGTACACGTCACACGTCTCCTTCTCGCGCACCATCTGTGTGCGAGACGAGTATATAGAAAGAAGCAACGGCGATACTTTGTCAGTGGCCTTCTGGTTTTAGTCAATGATGTTTACATGTTAGAGTAAGTTTACTTTTTGAATTTTGTACTGCAATTCTCTATTAATTTGGTCATTTGCTTGATGTCATCTCATAGGGGCTGGTTAACACTGTATTTATAAATTTGCATGTTGATGATAACTTAACTATTTAACTTATATTATTATAACTTCTACATTTCTCCACATTATACCAAGTAATTGGTTAAGGAAATTGAGATACTGAAATGAAACTTACATGGACATCTCCAAAATGGCCCCTGCCAATGGTCTGCAATATCTCGAAGTCTGAGATACAGACTCGTATCCGCCGCAATTCAGCTAATGTACTGCGATCTACAACAAAATAAATATTTAAAAGGCGACAATCCCACATAAATTGACCACATTACAAAACAAGGTATAGTCATAGTCATATATTTTATTGCCTAATGTTGTACATAAGGTCTTAAAACAATTACACGCGTCAGCACTAACCCTGCATGGGCATTGTAATTTAATTTACTTAATTCTAATTAACTTCAAATAGATACTATTTATACAGCTACTAATTATTATTATTTTTATCAAAGAATGCTTGTAAATTATAAAATATAGTCTTTGTATAGAGAAATACATAGGAAATATTTATGACTAATACAAAATACTGTATTATGCTATAGTTTGTACCTATAAGATCATTTAACCTTTTCAACGCCACAGTCGGCTCTAGCTGTCGTCTAAAAGTCGTGCCACTGGCGCCACGTCGGCTACAGCCGACAAGAGTTCAAGATTAAAAGAGACTTTGTTTGGTAGCAATAAGGTGTAATTTAAATAGCATAGCAAACATGTTTGGCGTGTGGGTGGCAAATTTTGTATTCGATGTATGGCGTTCAAAAGGTTAATGTTTTATATGTTAGATACGCGGATCCTCGCAATTCCGTTTAACTGCTGGGACGTGGATCTGCACACAGTTAACTAGTGGCAATATAAATTTGTCAGCACAAATAATATAATGTAATGTCACTTTGTTAGTGCTGGCATAGTTTGACCCCTTGTATGCTTAGACACGGATCTGTGCTCAAAAGTTGGATATCTTTTTTTAACATTTTAAGCTTATTTTTATGGATCATAATAGATGTGGTGGATGCGAAAAGCACAAGACCGGTCTGAGTGGACGAGAGCCTTGGGGGAGGCCTATGTCCAGCATACAGAGGGTTAATGTAGATATGTATTCCCTTTTTAGACCACTGGTAATTAGATGGAGTGGAGCATGCAAGTGTTCCTCAATGTATCACTAGAAATTTTATAAACTTCAAATAATTTACAAAAGTAAACCAGTAAACAAACATACATAATGTGGTTTAGAAATGCCTTATTTCAGTTTCATTACTTTTCGTCAGTACATTATGAACAGCACCATTTATATTGCCAGCTGTGATTGAAAATAAACAAATTCCAGTTTATATTATGATTTAAATCAATTTGTACTTTTTTAAATACATTTAAAAATGTAAAAAATCATGTAAGAAAACGTGGCACCATCTATAGGAACACATATCCTTCTATGAACATTTCTACAAGATTTTTCAAAAGATCAAGGACTTGCATTACATACGTAACATAATAACCCACCAAATAATTTAAGAAGTATGAAAAGATTAGGAATGAGAACCTACTAACGTGCAAAGAAAAAAACCTACTCATATCCTAAAAATCGAGCTTATCAGGAAACAGGTTAGCCAAGAAATGTAAATTGAAAAGTGGCAGCTGTTCATGACACGGCAGGTGGTGGGCAAACAAAGAAGTAACTTACATTTGTCCACGAAGGAACGGACCAGGTCATCACACTTTTTGACGGGATCATCGTTGCACTCATCATACAAAACTGTAAGTGCATCAAGTAATGCTTCGCGATCTATTGTCCTTTTATTGAATTTACTTGTTCCTGCAGTCACTTTGCCCAATATCTGCCGGTTCAGTCGCGAAATGCGAACAGCAATCGCCTCTTTAGACGGCTCCATGTTTCTTTCTTATTTGAAAATAATTACAACTCGTTCATTGTTTTGAATGTTTGTTTTTGGGAGTAAACTAATGCCATAATTCGGCAATCGAGACAGCCCGGTAAAATTGCCGTTAAGCTTTTGAATATCGAATGTCAGTTTAGATTGAGGCTGCTAGAATAAAAAAGTAAATTTAAATAATGTTACCAGGACTTTAACTTGGTTTTATTGTTGCGAGTGTTTATAAAAGTGTCTCGAACAGTGTGTTTGTTAATGGGTTTTACTACTGGACAAAAGATGGCGTTAACAATGGCGTTAACAGTCATTCCAGAGCGCAGCGCCAACTTCTTCAAATGAAATGAAATGAAATATATTTATTTGATACGGTAGCTTAGGCAAGTTACTTGAAATCATTTTCTGTAATAATAATAATAATATAACGGTGGCGTATAACTTTCGTGTGTTTAAATACTTTTACAAAGTAGTTACTTAGAAAAAAAACATATACCTACGCAATCGGACATGAAATATGATTCAGACTGGATGGGGTCTAATATGTAAATAATTTAACGTTTCATTTTAAAATTAAATATTAATGTACAAAGATGGTACAGAGTAATTAAATGTAACTAATATTTACTGCATGCATTATAACACAAAATATAAATTACCCTCCTTTTTGAGTAGTCGGATAAAAAATGAAACCAGCTGCTAATTCCTTAATGTCTTTCCGCAAGTAAAACAAAACAAGTGCCCGTCAGGCTCATATATTTCAGCATGAAATTATGGATGGTGGATGAAATAATAAATTATTATTGCCATTTGACTAGACTTACCGATCGTTTGTGACACGTTTTATCAACTAAGATGATAATTTCACAAAATTTAACGAGCAGTAAGCGTGGATTAAGCGAAGGAAGTAAAGATAAAAAACCGGAATCGCGCACGAAGGGCTCCGTACAATTATCTGGGTAGTTCTACTAGCGTTTTCAACTGCTTTCACTTTCCTGGTCGCATTATTCACCATTTCCCTGTAGGATCGAATTACCATTTTGAGTTGTTTTGAAGAATGCCTGGACTCCTAGAAAATAACGGAAAATGGTAATCTGAACCTACAGGGAAACGGTTAATTATGCGTCCAGGAAAGTGAAAGTGGTTGAAACGGTAGTAGAACTACCCATCTATATGTACAACATTAGCAAAAATACGGCAACAAAAATCACATTTGCCCCTCTTAAATACCTACTTTATTCTGTTTTTAGTATTTGTTGTTATAGCGGCAACAGAAATACATCTTCTGTGAAAATTTCAACTGTCTAGCTATCACGGTTCATGAGATACAGCCTGGTGACAGACAGACACACGGACAGACGGACAAACGGACGGACAGCGGAGTCTTATGGCCTGTTGTTTGATCGGTAGTTAAACTAACTAATGGTCTAAAAACGTTACTAATCATTAAAATCTCAAGGAAAGTGTCAAATTTTCCATTCCATTTGCGAATTTTAAAAATTAGTTAGTTTAACTACTGATCAAACAACAGGGCCTTAGGGCCGAGTTCACCAATAATTAAACGGACGATTAAGTCTTAATCAGCTGTTAATCAATACATTTGACACCCGTTAAACCGCTAATCGTCCGTTTAATTGTTGGTGAACTCGGCCCTTAGTAATAGTATCCCGTTTTTACCCTTCGGGTACGGAACCCTAAATACCCCGATATAATGGTGACCCTTCTTTCAGAGCTGATATATCTTAAACGGCCCAACCGATTTTCATAAAACCTATTCAACAACCACCGCTAAAAAACCTGCTTTCAAATAAAAGAAACCGCATTCAAATCGGTTCACCCGTTTATGAGCTCTAAGAGCTTTGCGTCGGGGACAAAAAATAAAGTACGTACCTTGTGGAGCGGGACGTCGTGGATTGAAAACAGCAAGCCTAGCTGGCTTCGGTTGTTTAGGTCAAGTAAAACGTGAATTTAGGAGTAACGCAGGCATTTAGCAGGTATTGAATACAGACAAGGAATTATACTTTGCCACTTTGAGCTTTGCCCACTGAATTAATAATGGTACCTTCAAGTACTTTGGCGCGAAAGAAGATACAGATGTAGTGAATATTAACCAAACAATCGTATTTTGTTGAATACGAGAGAGAAACCACTGAGAGTCTCATCGGACTAATGTCATATCCTTTGATTATTTAGTACGTATGTAGGTACAGTCAGGGACATTTGCGGTCGTCCACTTAAGAAAATTTTGGCTTGTTCGTTGCAGCTAGCTAATCCTACAGCGCTCAGGTCGTTATGCGTCGAACGCGCAAACGAATATCACCCTAGAGGTGGTCGACCGGGATTGCCCCTGACTGTACATCGTACCTGTGCTATTATTTTGTTTGTTCGGAGCGCAAGTTTCCATAATTCGTCTGTTTCTTAATTATCCTCAAGTCTCCAGTAAGATCGGTGTCAGTACAAATGTAGAAATGCACTAACACCATACCTTTGTTACGGAATTAGAAAATAATCCTCGAGAGTACTTAATCAGTAAGTACCTACCCACCGCATCATAGTTCTCGGATTATATTTGAGAAGATTCAAAGCAAAACTCTTAATAAAACAACCTTCCTGCTGGTATTGCTCTTTCATTCGCTCTCACACGCTCTTATGCTAGGTTTAACCGAGTTTACTCGAACCAGAAATACTTTGTCTGTAGGTTTAAGGTGTTTGTATTTCCAAGTACCTACATCACTACAGAGGCCGGGAAAAAGGGGTTGCCGGCCGAAGATATATAGGATAGGTCTGAGGCGGGCAACCCCATATTTCCCGCCGAGGTATATATAGTGCTTTTTTCATACATGCAATGAAATAAACAACAAAAAATCACAGTTTTATTTTTTTAATACGCATAGTGGCAGAATGTCATGATGCATGTGCCACAAATTTACGTGGAATGGAAATTAAAAAAGAGGACTTTGCCGGCCTAGGCCTGCACGATTTGTATGAAATTCCATTAACGACCTCTTGTCCTAGCCGCACCTGAAACGTCACACTTCGCAGCCTATTATAAGGATGATGATGATTATGATGATGAGTGGGGACGCCGCCGAGGCAGGCGGGCGGTCGAGTGGCTCTGCATTAATTCCGCCCAGTTCCCCTTGATCCATCAGCCATCCAGCCTCAGGTTACTGGCTCTGCGGCGCTCCCATCCAGCACTGATCCCATCTTCTTTTTTTCCTACAGAACAATAGTGCGTCCTGAAGGTTAATGCTTTTAAGTGTAAGTGTGTGTGTGTGTGTGTGTGTGTGTGTGTGTGTGTGTGTGTGTGTGTGTGTGTGTGTGTGTGTGTGTGTGTGTGTGTGTGTGTGTGTGTGTGTGCGTGTGTGTGCGTGTGTGTGTGTGTGTGTGTGTGTGTGCGTGTAAGTGTGTGTGTGTGTGTGCGTGTAAGTGTGTGTGTAGTGTTTGCTGACAGTGCGTCCTCCCCGAATGTGCGATGTCTCAGTGACGAGTACATTACACACTCGTCTAGAACGTGTTGACTAGTTTCCTCTGTGCCGCAGTGTGGGCATCGAGGATCCTGTTTGACTCCTATTACCGTCAGATGTCTGTTGAGTGGACAGTGTCAAGATCCCTGTCAGTATACTTAGGTTGTACTTACCAAGATTTAGTAGATACCTTGTTCTGTTCCTTTACCCTTCCTATCATGAGTTTGGATTGTCTGCACCCTTGTGTTGTTATCCACGCCTCATTTGTCTTTGTCTCTATTCTTCTGGCGATGACTCCTTTCGTTACCGTTGCAGATATCGGAAGTGCTGGTTCCGGGCCCAGATATTGTTGGTCCGCCCCTGCTTTGGCCAGCTCATCAGCCTTCTCGTTTCCTATTGCTCCACTGTGTCCTGGTACCCATGCCAGTGTTACTTTGGATGCTATGCCTAGATTATTCAGTTTATTTCTGCACTCCTGCACCAGGGAGGATTTGATTACTGGATTATCTAACGCTTTTAGTGCTGCTTGGCTGTCTGAGTAGATTATAACGCGGCCCCCCGTTATATTGCTTCTTTCCTTGAGGCTCTGTGCACACTTCATGATGGTATACACTTCTGCCTGGAACACACTGGTAAAGCCTCCTAGTGGTATCGTTGTATGCTCATTCGCTTCTAGGTAATAAATGCCTGCCCCCGCTCTTCTTGTTAGGACTTCCATGAACCGTCCGTGAAGCATGTCACTCTGGATTCCGGTATCTCTGTCTCCCAACTATCTCTCTCTCCTATATGGATTCTATATTTCTTGTCGAAAATCTTCCTTTTCTATTCTATTATAAGGAACATAACATCAATATTGCATTGCATGTTTGGGAAAAATTACTAATAGACCAATTTGGAGGAGCAAAAGGTCATGCTAAAACAACAAAAACATTCAAACTCATATTTCCGGGCAGACGAGGTTTTTCGCCGTAGCTTGGTATCATACAAAAAAAGATAGTCAAGACATACCTAAAGCCCAAAAAAACGATTTTAGATAACCGTTTATTACCAACAACTTTACATGTAAGTAACAATGAATTCTATTTTGTAAAGTTAAACATATTTCTTACTTTAAGTATTTAATTGTAAATCTCAAGAGGTGCCAACCTTATTTTTAAACGGAGGTACTCTGTTATGTTTTTGTTTGGAGTTCAATAAATTGTTTTATATTGTATGTATTTGTATCAGTCTATGGTCGATAGTTAAAATGGCACGATAAAGTAACTGCACAATGTAGTATAGGTATATACATGTAGAGACAGACCTAACAGGAGATGGCGGAATAACTTAGACGCGTTTAACGCGTTTAGTTTTAGATTTGGACCGCAATAAGGGTTTAGCGGGAGACCGTTCTGGAAAGGGACGAGTGGAGGAATAGAGGGGAGGCCTATAACTCTTATAAAGGCAAAGGCGTTTTATCGACCACATACGGTTGGTTAAAATATTAATGTTAGTGCCTACCTTGATATTAATTACTTAAATGGGATCACCTTAAAATTCCGATGTTTTATTCCGAATATTCATGTGTCCCAATTTAAATTTTTCCGAAAGGTATGTTATGCAGCAGGAGCTATTTTAGATGAAAATAATATTTAATTGCTATACGTAGGTTACGTTAGGTTTGATTATTTAGCGATATCAAAAAATAAAGTCTTCTATCAAAACATTGCATCCAGAATCATGAAACTTTGGGATTTGTATTAATTGGTAATTATGACTCTTCGGAATTAGGTACCTACTTAGTGTACCCGAATTGGAATTAAATACTTATGTATTTCATTTCTAGTTATAATTATAATACATACATTGCTGGGACCTGCTTAAGGATTAAACAATAGTGGGACAAACCAGGCTAATTAAATGAAGTACACAAGAAACAATAGTTAAATAACACGAGAAGGTATTTTATTGTGAAAATGCAAATGAACATAACTGTACAATATCATCAATGGAAAATCATCGCATAACATATTTTCCGGCTTAATCGGCATTAAAGTGACGCGGTCGGCGTCAGCAGACGTCGTTAAGCCCGAGTCATAAAGCAGCGAAAAACCGCTGCGTTTTCGGTATTCTACAAGACAACACTCGGAACACTCTTAATTTTGGATAACCAAGTCTTTCTAGCGATAAAAAATACAAGAAATAAGTTACAATTCAAACCCTTAAGAAAAAAGTATCTTAATTTTGTTGTGCAGATTAACGTTTCCTCTTTGAGAGTCTTACTTAGTACCTACATACCCAATAAGGTATACATATATATACACGTCGTCTGCATACGCAGCCGAAAGCACAGATAAATTTAAGTTTTTATATTGACAACTTTGTCAACGTTCCATTTAAATTGTAATGAATCTATAATTAATGCTATGTAATTTAGAAATTACAAAAAAAATATGTGAATAAACACCTTGTAAGTGATTTAATCCTAGCTCTCTTCTAAAAGTAGGATACAAACTGCACCAACATTATTATTCTAATTCTTAATTCTCATCATTATTATAACTCTTAAGTAGTTGATAATGTCATCGACGATAATGTGCGCATAAACACACATGTGCGATTAAACAGTAAAAACGCTCGTGTAACCGCGCGCAGCATGACCACGTCCTTACCCTGCTTACCTTTTCTAATCGACGCTTGTTTATATAAGGCTCCGGCCACTTGCAGCGGCCCGCAGTTTTGTCCTTACTCAGCTAGAGCTTGCAATATCGTGCTAATTTATATTTTTTATACGTGGACTGTGTAGTGAAGTGCCATGGCATTGCTTCAAGGGCCGTCTGCGAAACAGCTGGAGGTGATCAAACAGGAGCTGGGGGAGGGGGATGGGGACGTGGAGAGGGGGGTGCGGGACCTTAGGAACATGTGTGCCGCCTCCCCGCATCTGCCACAACCTGATAACATAGGTATTTTTTTACCTAATTGCAAGGGAATGGAATGGGGATGTTTTGACGCCTGTTATATATATTTATGGTATTCATTTGTTAAGGCAGGTCGACAGTTCTTTTTTCATAAACCTTTTTTTACAACTTGTTGATTATAATAATTTAACTTATCTTTGATGAACTCGTTAGCGATGATTATTTAATTGATTAAGTACAAGGAGGTATAATTATCGAGCTGCTGTTTATTTGTCCTCACACTATGCTACTTGGGTTATTTAATAAACATTAACATTTTTGCGCCGGCCGAGATGTCATTTGCGCAACTCTGTCAGTTGCGGTATGTCTCTACATATCATTCATTGTTTACTGCAAAACAACTCTACAATAAAAATAAAAATGCAATTAGAATTAATACAAAAAAAAAAAACATTATAAACATTAAGTACAATGACTAATTGCTTTCAATTTGAATAACCTCGTAAGGCCCAATGTGCAATAGGATGTACATCATCAAGGCAATTTAATTTGAACTGTGTTGCAATAAGAATAAGGTTTATTTTCCCATGTTCATAAACTGAAAATGGCTTTATGGAACAAACATAATTGAACTTTATTGCCTTGCTGGTAGATTCAAAGTCCCACTTACAAAAAACTCCCTGTTTGTGGTATGATGGGCCTTACGAGGATAAGATAGGAGATGGTTTTTATTGATTTTTTAGCCTCACCTTACTAATTTGACAACATTGGCGGAAGTAGAGCTTTAAACTATTTTGTTAACGTTACATACTATAACTATTTGAAATAAAACCATCAAATAACTCATCGAACACTACTCGTTAAAAATTAATACTTGTTCATGTCTATCGACATTTGTGGCCTACATTACTGCAAAAGTGCTGATTCGTACAAAAGAATATGAACTCAAATGACGTACGTTACTCAGTGGCGTAGCGTCTTTATCTTTGTGGGTGCACACGCATCTAGCAATTTAGTAAGGTTATGGGCCCGTGATATTATGTCAGTGCTATGGCATTGTTAACTATGTAATTTACTTCTAAACACATTTAATTAGCCAAGGTCTTAGGGCTGTACAATAATATAATTATAACATTTATAACTTAAGCGTTCTCGTAATTTTACCCAGTACTTTTCTGAAGGTTGACTAAAACAAAAACAATGTCACAATGCGGAATCAGCAGCCACTCGGCACAATAACCTCATTACATGACTCAATTCAAATTATTACAATTTATTTAATTAGGTACCTAAGTAATTTAATTTTAATATTGACCTTAGATACTAGCCAATTTTTTTTATAACGCGGTTAGTTTGAAATTAAGAACATATTTAAATTTTTAGGGAGGTTTTGAAGTTTATCAATGTGCTAGCCTTTGTCTGTGACTATTTACATCTAAGAAAGAGTTAGAGTTTGAGTAGAAAGTGTTGACATTCAGACAGCTAAATTTTATAAAAATAATTGTTAACAAAAAAATTGATATTATATCTTGAATTAGATACAGTTTATTTCATTATTAGTAGTGTTAGTATCTACCGATAATTTACTAAAGTTCTATAAATTGAATTGAAAAGTTTTACCAATTACTAGCACTTCCGTAAAACGGTACCCATATTGCTATATTTTAATTAAGGACAACGCCTTTATAACGCCTTTTAGGATGATTTTTACTTTACTTTACTCTGCAATATATCAGTGGGTTAAAGTTTGCTTACCGCACCTTATTAAGACCAACATACCGACCGAACGTAATTGATTAGCTATTTCCGGCATTTATTGTGATCACCGTACTACGGAATACAATTATGATAACAATAATTGTATTATGTATCAATTTTACATATTGGCTTCTACCATGATCAACAAGAGATAATTTATTTTTGACAATCTCATTGTTAATTAGTTGGATACTTGTTGCATTTGCTATCATGCGCTATATAATTGTGTGAAATTATTTAAAATAAAATCAAACATTGAATTTCAGTAAGTTGTTAGGCACTGTTGAGATCTTAAATGTATTTATTTTACCAAGTTAACAAAAATGCTAATCCTATACTCGTACCTACCATAATATATGTATTTAATAAGGTAACATTTACTTTGGTTTAATTCGGAAACTGCTCTAACGATAATGTTGTTGCTAATGACGGAATAGGGATTAATTGGGGCCAAAAATTAAGTAAGTATGTTAAAATATGTTTTTAGTTAATTTAGCCTAGACATTTGATTAGTATTCACCAACCGCGTTGCATGAAATTTATAGTAAAAATAAAACTTTAACACCCGTATTTACACCTAGTCAAGAAAAGTAAATACTTGAGTATTAGTAATGTCAATAGTCATTCAATAGTAAATTGTTACTTTTACTCAAGTAATTACTTGTCGTGACGGGTGTAAGAAGCGTTCTCCATAAACGTCGTAAGTACTTATACGATGTAAAGTGTATAAAGGGTGGTATTCCACCTGTCCAATATCTTTGTCCAATGTGCATTTGCTCAAAGAAATTGGATGACTTCATCAAATTTTCCAGAAAAACCTACATTTGATCAAATGTTACGAATGACATTTACTTAATTCAAAATGGCTACGCAAATAGTACAAAAACTTGAACCAAGATATTGGATAAGTGGAATGGGCCTCCATCGTAGAAATCTGATTAAATATTGGATATAGAAATTGGACAAAGATATTGGACAGGTGGAATACCACCCAAATAATGGGCCTAGAACGCTTCATACAGTACCATATTCAGTAATCCGTAAGTCTAGTTGACGTTTTGTATACCTACTTAACCTTTTTTTAAAGATTTGATTAGTCTTTTCATCTGGTTAATATTCTAATTAAATGTAACTACGAAGGCTTTAATATGTAGGGAGGCAAGAGTAATGACACAATTTAATTTAAGTAACTGAAAATGTAGTTAGTCGTTTTAAAATATTTTGTAAAGTAGGACTTACCCTATATAATAGTTTCGCAATGTCGTTATCATTAATTTCTAGATTTGGGAGACGATTCTAGAAATATTTGACACTAAAAGTGTCATTTACCAAAAGTTGTAAATACAAAAAATCAAGAAAATGTCTTAAATTCAAAGCATAGATATATATTAAAAAGGAAAACTAGACGACTTAATTGGTTCTTGCAAGCGGCTAAAATGTCTACTTATACCTACTGGAAACCAATTAAGAAAGAACCAAATAACTTTCGTTAGAAAACTAGCTGGTACTTGTGGTTTTTGGAGATAGATTTTTGTTTGTAGTAAAGGCGACAGAGTCATACACTGCACATGGTCTTATATGTTCTTGCTTTAAGTATTCTTCTTAATTATTGTTATTAGGCACTTCTTTTAATATATTTGACTTCGGGGAAGGCGAAAACTTGAAATTACGGTTTAAAAATATTGCGGGCAGCCAGTAACGGGCTGCTGTCGTCAGTGTTCGTGAATACATGGATTTTAGATTAGGATTGAAGATATGAATTCCAGCAAAACAAAAAATAAGGTGGGCAAGTAGCAGTAACTTGACCCTCCTGCCGTTGTTCTTTGAAATCACGATATTATACCTAATTATAACATGTGAGCAATTGAGCGTGCATTAGGGTGTTTCATTTTCCAAAACTTTTCATTTTTTAATGTCCTTGCTCGAATTCTTGGTCCTACTTATCTAAAAATCCCGTGTTCAAGATTTCAATCAAATCTGAGGGGCTATTTTCAACGCACTCGCAATCGCAATCGATTTCATTTTGAAAATTCGCTCGAATTTCTGGCGTGCTCCTCCTTTCTTAAAAAGAAGACGTTTACGAGTATGTACCTAAGTATTTACGTCAAAACGCAGTAGGTATAAAATTTAAGCGGGGAAATAACCAAAATGAGTGCGTCATAAGCAGAAACGGTGCCATAATTAAGTTCTAAAAATAGACAATGTTATGGTCGCAGATTAGAACGCCGGCAATAGTTATTAATGTATGTAGTCCGTTATTTTTTTAGGAGATCGATTAATAGTTTTGTTTACCTACGAAAATATGACTGGGCGGTACATCCGCGGAAAGATTTTGAATTAATTTAAATTAAACAACAGTGCGCGTAAATGCTTATTAAAATGCCATTATATTTTATATAACTCATGCTAAAAAATATTAATAGGTACACTTCGTTTGTCCCAAAAACTTAATTGTACAGTCGAGTTCATAAATATTATACACACTTAAGTACCTTGTCACGTTAATCGCTGTGACAATTCATGTATGGCACTGTAAACATAACATTAAAGTGTACACATATTTCTGAACTCGACTGTACCTGCTCTGCATATATTTACTATGTGAACAACGCGCAACGCAAGCGCATAGGTATGAGTATGATACCGAGAGTACCGAGACTCTACTTTAGATACTTTCTTGAGTTAACTTAGTTGGCAGTGACCCTGCCTACGAATATACCTGTCCTTATAGACTCTTATATTTCTATGCAATACCCATAGAACCCATGGCTCATTCAATACTAGAGTTATTTTTACCCGACTGCCGAAGGAGGAGGGTAATGTGTTTCACATCCTATATATGTATGTTTGTTCCTTTGTGGCACTATAAAAACTAAACCCCTTGTCCGATTTTGATGATTCTTATGTCAATCGATTTGTCTTAATGTGGTGAGTGTCACTGAAGATATAACAGTAATCAAAATTCAATATGGCGGGAACCAGATGCCATATTGTGCAAATTAAAAAAAAAAGTCGACCAAGGATGACAAGTGGGGTATCATTGAATAGGGATTTAAAAATCATCTTTAGGTTTTTTCATCATTTTTCATTTTGATGATCATTTAGGATTTATAACGATTTAAAGTTGGTTAGCAACAGTCGGGTTTTGAAAGCTTGCTTTTTGTTAAAGTTATTAATAACACTTATTTTTTACTTAAGCACCACCGTTATACAAATTCTTATAGAAACGAGTTAATTTACATACTGCCTTTGTTTTATTTTTTCGCGTCGTCTCCGAAGGGCTCCTTAGAGATCTCAAGTCGCCTCGACTCTACTTAAAAGGAAAGTTAGTCTCTCCTGGGATCATTTAAAGGTCGAGTTGAGAACAGTATGAATACGAATCAAATAACATTACATTGGACATTGATAAAACCTAGCTCTTGGCTAGTAGGACATATGAGAACCGGTCGAAGCATATACGATACGAAGCCCGACACGGTAGGTACCATCAAGGACTTTAAATGTTGACCCACCATAGAACCTTGCCATAATGACAACATCAAGTACGACGAGATAGAAATTACATACGAATTAATCGTTGGTTGTATGTGACGAGGTTCTATAGTGGTTCATCAATTAAAGTCCGTGACCGTACTCTACTGAGAAAAACCACATTGCTTTTGACATGTTACCGTATTGTTTTGAATTCGGCTGCCAATATTGTAA
This sequence comes from Acleris literana, assembly GCA_946894065.1. NCBI lineage: Eukaryota > Metazoa > Arthropoda > Insecta > Lepidoptera > Tortricidae > Acleris > Acleris literana. The sequence continues at coordinate 8,471,297 of OX335687.1, forward strand.
AGTACCTACATGTTCTTGAGTTGCTGGTGTTTATGGGCGGTGGTGATTAACTTCCCATCGGGTAACCTACATGCTCGTTTGCCTCACTCTTATAAAAAAAAAAAGCTATCGTAACGTTGACTGGCTGTCAAAATCAATATTGTTTTACCGAATAGAATAGAGCCGCAACAAAAACGTAACCTTTGAATATTTGTAAGATAAAAATATTAAAATGGTTGTACATTTGGCCACTACTGGTTTCGCCAGGAAGAAACGTCAGCGGCGATGGTTTCCGTATAATCAAATCCGACGGCTTCCGGCCGAGCAGCCTTCGCCTCACTGCTTTTGACGTCGTCGTTTAAAATGGAGCAGCTTTTGGAAAACCGCAAGGTCCATCCCACGCGGGTCGTAACGTAACTTTAACACAGATTAAATAAGAGTTGACTTTAGTGGAGCTTTGTTCTTCAATAATAATGAATTAATGACATACTTACCTGTATTTGGACACGTCACACAGTACTACAATACTTTTACGTACTTCAGGGCAACTGCTAACGCTGCCTAAGAAACATAAATCATACTTTTACCCCACTACCTACCCAACAAGGATGAATGTGGGTAGTTAAATTAGTTTTTAGAAACGGTAAAACGGTAATTTCGTGTAGATAGCAAGCAAAGACTCTCCCACTACCTAAATAGCAAAATCCACCAGATGTCGCAGTGGCTAATAATGTCAAAATAGATATACTACAAAATAAATATACATATCGGAGGACCATCTCTCACAACACATAATAACTTAGTCTAGCATATAAGTACTAGAACGATAAACGTAGAGCTGTTTTATCTCACGAATGCGGGTAGGTCATACTTGCGTGTGTGTGCACGTGCACGTTGTCGCTAAGCGTCGCCTCGCCGTCGCTTACAATTAAGTACAAGTATGGCCCATCCGCATTCATGAGATAAAACAACTTATAGATAAATACAACTTGGGACCGTTAGCTTCACAAAACAAGCAAAAGCAGCCGGTTTTCAAAGCTTGCTTATTTACTCGCCCAATAAAAAAATTAATTAGCTTACTTAGAACCTTGTCACTGTGATTGTCATGTCCATGCCTGAAATTTGATGTTTAGATTATAGTTTATTATGAGAAGGCTCTGAAAACTCAAAAAGCAGATAAGGCTCCAGGATCGGATGGCATAAGTAACGAGTTCCTAATTCTAAATAAAAACCATCTGATACCAATCCTTGAACATATTTTTAATGAAGTTTTACAAACCGAAATAATACCTAACCAATGGACAACATCATCAATAGTACTTCTACACAAAAAAGGAGATAAAAACAACATAAATAACTATAGACCTATAAGCCTAACATCTAATATCTACAAAATCTTCGCTAAAGTTTTACTCCACAGACTAACTAAAACGCTGGACGAAAATCAACCAAGAGAGCAGGCGGGCTTCAGGAGTGGTTACTCGACGTTAGACCATCTACATGTCATTAAACAACTGTTCGAAAAAGGCAAAGAATACAACATAACATTCTATTGCTGCTTTGTGGACTACAGTAAAGCCTTCGACACAATAGAGCATGAAAAAATATGGCAGGCACTCAAAAGCCAAGGTATTGAAATTAAGTACATAAGAGTATTAAAAAACATCTATGATAACAGCAAGGCTAAAATAAAACTCGAGAAGGAAGGGGAAGAGATCAAAATCGAAAGAGGCGTACGCCAGGGCGATCCGCTATCACCGAAACTCTTCACAGCCGTTTTAGAAGAAGTCTGTCGTCAGTTAGACTGGGAGAATTGTGGGCTGTCCATCAACGGTGAAAACCTTTCACATTTGAGATTTGCGGATGATTTGATAATCCTTTCATCATCGAGTGAGGGACTGCAGGCAATGCTGAATGACCTAGTTGAGGAAAGTGCAAAAGTGGGATTAGTCATGAACACATTAAAGACCAAGGCTATGACCAACGGCAGGCAAGAACCTATTCGAATTAACGGTAACGAAATTGAATATGTCAATGAGTACATCTATCTAGGTCAAATTATCTCACCTACAGATCTAACTTCAAAAGAAATAGACAGGCGCGTTGGAAATGCTTGGAAGCAGTATTGGAGCCTAAAAGAAATAATGAAAAATAAACATATCAACATAACAATCAAACGTAAACTTTTTGATACAAGCATACTGCCTATACTCACTTATGGTTGCCAGACCTGGGCACTCAATAAAGCACACATTAAAAAGCTAGAAACTTGCCAAAATGCCATGGGAAGGAGTATGATCGGGAAAAGACTGTCGGATAGAATAAGAACTGAAACCATAAAGAAACACACAAAAACAAAAGATGTTACAAAAACAGTATTAAGTCTAAAATGGAAGTGGTCAGGACACACAATTAGAGGGAAGGACAAATTGTCAAAAGTGATAATGAACTGGTTCACTAGTCATAAGAAAAGGCAAAGAGGTAGACCCCTTAGAAGATGGGTGGATGACATTAAAGCCATTGCAGGAAGCACATGGACCAGACTAGCTAGTGATAGAGACGAATGGAGAAAGTTGGAGGAGGCCTTTGCCAATAAGTGGCATACAGACAAGGCTATCGTTGCATAGGTTAAGTGTATAATATAAGAACATAGTAGAAAAACAATTAAGTGCAATTAGTGTTAAGTGTTAAGATAAAAATATGTATGATGTCTGAAAATAAAGGCTATTATTATTATTATTATTATTATATTATGAGAAGGTGAAGTATAATTTGGGGTTTTTTTCTAATTATATTTAATGGCTTTGTTGTCAGTGTTGAGTTACGCTAGCTGCGTATCAGAGTTTTTATGCTGTTTAATTCCTACTATTAAGACTTGTTTGTGTCTCGACTATCGGATATTATCAAAGCATTTTATAAATAACATATTTTCGTTAGTAGCTTATAATGTATAAAAACAATCGCGCTTTACCAAAAAAACTTTTCGTGTTTCAAATCGAGTATCGCCTGTTTTTTGTGTTAGGAAAACTACGCAATGATGTTTTAAATATAGTTTAGTACCTTGGAAGGTTAAAATATTGATCGTGCACGGAGTCGTTGAACTGCGGGGCGCGACCGGTCCGGATCTAGCTCAATGCTGCGCGTGCACGGACACTGTCATCACGTAATCTCGAAAAACTGCTCAATCTTACGTGAGCTAAGTATGTAACCTAGTTTGCTAGTAATCTAGCAAGTCCATTAAACACTTAACATCGACTTCAATCATGCGGATAGACTTTTCATTGTTACGTTTTGGAAGACGTTTTTAGGGTTTCGTGCCCGAAGGGAGCCCAACGGGATCCTATTGATAATTGGGCATATTTTTAAAAGTTTGTACCTAGTTTAAGGCCTTAAATTAAGAAACGTTAACTTTTCCGCTGAGTTACGAAAATTAGCTATACTGTTATTATAAAACAAATGGTGCTATCTCAGACAAAACTCCTGTAGCAAATGCAATTTACTAACGAGTGAGGAGTGAATCTACTTCATTTATTGAATTTGAGATACTGCTAATTGGCGTTGAGAGGTAGCATATAAATGTACCTACAACTAATTTTCGTACCTCTACTAACTACGGACTAACTTTAAACAGCTTAGTACCTTTTGAACCGTAATAAATAGAGCTGGGTTTTTTTCATTATTTTTACGTCGGGTTTCCGATTTTGCGGAGTGTCGCGTGGTTATTTTTTAAGGTTCCGTCCGTCCGTCCTAACTTAGAAGAGCTGTATCTTTTGAACCGTATTAGATAGTTGGTTAATTTTTTCTGTATATGTATAAAATGTGTTTTATGTGTATTTGCGTTACTAACAAATAAAATAGGAAAGTGATGTAATAAAGGGGTTCCAATTCGAAGAAAAAAAATGTTTTTCAATGTACAGACCTTTTTTTTTGTATCGTAAGAACGGTGAAATGTACAAGCGTCAAATTTGGTATAATTATAGTGCAAACCTCGCAGAAACACAACAAATACTTAAAAATGGTCAAGTGTGAGTTGGGCTCGTGCTGAATAGATTCAAAATAATTCAAATCGGAATATTATAATACCTATTGCGCGACGGTACGGAACCCTCGGTGCGCGTGTCGGACTCGCACTTGGCCGGTTTTTGAGCTAAGTGGTTGCATAATTTTAAAGAGCTGGCTGTATTAATACTGCGTAGTATGTCTTATCTCATCAGTTTTTTGAGACCGTAATTATTACCACCAAAATACTGTACGGAAACACAAGCCCATCAATAGATATACTGCTAATATCAATAAATAAATATCTGTAACAATAACCATCGGGCCAACAATTAGACTCAATTAACTATCAATTAGTTTTAATTTTCGTTTCATATGTAAACCATGTCACCGATTAATTAATTGACCTACGAACTAATTAAATCTATAACGAGATTAAATCTAAAGTACCTACCGAGGTAAATTTAAATTCTTCTATATTTTTATGGTTATGGTAGGTACATACATACTACACATACATACACTCATGCCTTCATTCCCAGAGTGGGGTAGGAAGAGGTACAGAATTACCCACAACTCTTGAAACTATTTGATAATTCTGTAACGACGTGTTTACAAGTGTATTAGTGACAGGTTGCAAGCCCATCGCCTAACAGTACTAAGGCCCGACCAAGATCTCGGTCTCGGTCTCGGTCTCGGCAAATCTCGGCCAAAAATCGTGCCGAGATCTCAGTCTCGGTCCCGGCCCGAAACACCGCGGCAATCGATTTAATTTTTTTTGACAGGGTACAATGCCAAAAAATTGCTTTGTGTTGTCGTATAATAAGTATTGTTCTTTTCAATTTTTTGTTGTTAAAACCATAATAAAAACTTTTTTCATTATTATCGGGTTTTTTTATAGTTAAAAAAATACCCCTTTTTCCGTGTTTCGGCTCGGTCTCGGTCTCGGCCGAGAGTTTATTTTATTCTCGTTCTCGGTCTCGGCCGAGATTAAAAAAGCGGTCTCGGTCGGACCTTAAACAGTAGGTACCCAAGCCTTTATTTCCTTAGTCGCCTCCCGTTGCCGGATTAGAATAGTGCCACACCATGTCTTCCCGTGGAAGTCGTAAGAGGCGACTAAGCGTTAAGGTACATTTTGCGTATGAGGGCACAGTGAAGTCTGGAAAAAATAAAACATTTTTTTTTTTGGTAAAAGTAAATATTTATTTTTCGTAGTCCCCATTTAACTCAATGCACTTGGTCCATCGCTTTTCTAGCTTTTCGATTCCCTCCGTATAGAACGATTTCTCCAACCCTTCAAAATACGCATTGGTTTCTGCGATGATTTCTTCGTTGGAACCAAATCTTTTTCCACCAAGCCATTTCTTCAAGTTTGGGAAAAGAAAATATTCGCAGGGGGCTAAATCAGGAGAATGCGGATGCGGGAGCATTTCGTAACGCAGCTCGTGGATTTTAGCCATAGCAACGGCACAAGGGTGGACCCGTGCGTTGTCTTGGTGAAAAATGATTTTCGTTTTCGCCAAATGGGGTCGTTTTTCCACTAAAACTTCATGAAATCGCTGTAACAAGTTGGCATGATATTCGCCGTTAATCGTTTTACCTTTCGGAAGGTAATCAACATATATTACACCACAAGCATCCCAGAAGACAGTAGCCATAACTTTATTCGCAGATAAAACTGCTTTGGCCTTCTTTGGTGCAGGTTCACCTGAAGCAATCCATTGTTTTGACTGCTCCTTGGTTTCTGGTGTATGATGATGAATCCAGGTTTCATCAACAGTTATGAAACGACGCAAGAAGTCCTTTTCATTACACCTAAACTTCGCCAAACATGCCTCTGACAGGGTCACCCTAGACCGTTTTTGATCCACTGTGAGCAATCGCGGCACCCAACGGGCAGAGAGCTTCTTCATATCCAAACAAGTGTGAAGGATATTACGAACCCGTTCGTCTGAAATGCTTACAATATCAGCTATCTCACGGACCTTTACTCTTCGGTCGTTCAATACGATGTCATGGATTTTGGTGATCATCTCTGGTGTAGTGACTTCAACTGGGCGTCCGGGTCGGTCGGCGTCAGCAGTGCTTGTACGGCCACAACGAAAATCCGTAAACCACTTGTGGATCATTTTAATCGATGGAGCAGAGTTCCCGTATATTTGTCTAATTTTTTTTTTGCTTCCGTAATAAATTTTTTCGCAAAAAATAATGTTCAATCAGAACACGAAACTCACTTTTCTCGATGTTTGCAAACACCAAAGTGATTGTTTTGTTTTTCATAGCTGTCAAAAAAAACTAGCCGTGCGAACTGGCTGAAAATATGCGATTTACCTCCAAAAAGGCTGACATTGAAAAAATACCCCTAATATGATTTTTACCAGACTTCTCACTCTGCCCTCGTATAAAAGCAGGCAAACGAAGGTCTTGCTAGCTGTTTGGTTGCTGACGGAATTTATTACTGTCGCCGATGACTATCCGGTAACTCAAGAGAGGTCGACTTGTCATTGTCAGTTTGTTGCCGGACTTTTAGGGTACATAGTTTTTACTTCGGAATCCTAAAAATCACGAGGTGCAGCAAGCTCGCAGCCCATAGGTCTAAGCTAACCTAACCTACGTAAAAAATGTTTCAGATATCCTGAAAACATCATGGTTTCAGCAGAGAATAGCGTTGGATGAAATAAAATTCGGTGAAATGATATAATCGATGAAGTGAAATGATGGGTTTCCGTGTAAATCACAAAAAGTAGGTAGGTATTCATCGCGATTCCGCGCGCGCGCATCTCGCAACGCGCCGACGCAGCCATGCCGCAACTGTACGCGCCGCCGCACTGTGGGACGAAAATCGGCTCTAGAGGACATAGAAATCGAAGTTCTCATTTTTACAATGTTTTGATTGGGATTGGTTTCATTTGCAGTTATAATGCTAAATTATTATTTTGGTTGGATTGTGTTTGGAAACCGATGAGTTATAATTTTTTTCCTTAAAATTTGTATGGGACAGCATGAAAAAGTCCAAATATCTCTGAAACCGCAAGAGAAACCGTTATATCCTCGCAGATGGTTATAAAAATAATTATTTGTGATTTTTTGGCGTAGTGCATATTTCAGTCATTGCTGCGGTTTTTTTTTTAAAAATCGATGTTACTTTTTGTTAGTCCTGGCGGATTATTTTATCAATAAAAGACTTGAATATTTATATTTTGTATATTTTATACTCAAATTATAAATCAAACAATTATTTGATTTATTATGATCGCTTAAAATATATACAATTAAATATTTTTTCCGGTAATGAGGAGATTATTGTGCATGTTTAATGAACTATATTCAGTAATGGGATTATACTTAATTTATTTTGGTTGTAAATAGTTTGTAATGATTTCTTGAGTAATTAGTAATAAGTTTTAATGAGATACAGTAATTAATTCATTAGTAATAAGGTAGGTGATTACTTAACGAAGTAAGTGGTAAAGGAATCATCATTAGCTCACATCAATAAATAGACCAGACATTTATCCAAGAGCGATAATCGCAATTATTCTGTATAACTCTGAACATCTGTACTCCTGCTAAAATTTAAAAATGACAAATTTTTCTACCAACTTGGACCTATTTGTCGTTTTACAAAGCAAGAAGCCGGCATTTAATCAAGAAGTATTGTTCGAAGCAGTGGTGCAACGTTTGGGTTCCAGTTTATCTGAAGACGAAATAGAAATACTTATAGAATTCTGTACAAAGTTTACTCGATCTGCTGTTACGAGATGGCAAAAAAGTAACCGGAATACGAAAGACTTCAGAAAATACTACGAAAGTTGGCTTCAAGCTAATGTTGATTGGCCCAGCTGTCTACAAACTAATCTACTCAGCCCTGGACTACTTCAAGATTCTTCGTGTTCTGAGCCTTTGGAATCGTCAACTACGACTGATTTTACTTTACCAGAATGTTCGATACCATCTACTTCAACTGGAACAATGACCATGCGATCCAGGAAACCATTTGAAGAACTATCAATCAAGCAAAAAAAGAGAAGATTCGACAGTTATACAGGAGAAGACTCAACTGAATTAACATATGCAGCGGCAAAACTCTTGAAAGAAGATGGGCGTGAAGATATAGCATCCGTAATTGAGTACATGCTCAAAAATTCTGAAGCAGCTGCAAATATACAAAAAATGATCAAGAAATCAAATACTTCAGTTACATATTCACCAGATAAGGCACTCGGTCTTTACGTGGCATTAAAGCTGACTAAATGGCAATACATGACCTTAAGGGAGTCAGCTATTCAAGAAGGAGCCGAAGATCTTTATCCATCATACTACAAGATTCAGTCAGCGAAATTACAAAGCTACCCTCCGAAATCCGCTATAACCATAACGGATTCATCAGCTGAAATTAAACTTCAAGCTTTACTGGATTTGACTACGCAGAGGATTCTAAAAGAATTACCATCTAATATTGAAGACAAAGAGTTGACGCTGATATCGAAATGGGGTTTTGTTCCCATCGGAAGTCTCTCGGAAGAGGCTTCCGAAGCTCGAAATAAAGATTTTAGGAGGTTCAGGGAGCATAATTCTAGAAAAAGGAGTAGGCAAGCTTGTAACGAGGATATACTGAATATGCTTCTATTATCCTCCGATCCTCATATTACGGCAATAAGACCTAGTTTGGATAAGAAGAAAAGGCAGGCATTTTTTGCCGAAACTAGGTCATTATTTTCGGTTCAGGAAGTCGAACTGGAACGAGAGGTTTCAGATCCGTGTGATCTATATCAAAATGAGTCCGATATAGATCATTCGTTCGATATATTAACCTAAAAAAAATTATTATGTATCGTGTTTATTTTAGTCACATTATGGTTAGTTATTTTTTTTACATTTTTTACTTTTATTTCTATATAGTTACACAGAAAAAATACTATTACTTATATCACTTTTTTTTTTTACTTTTTATTATAATTATTTATATATGTAAGAAGAGTATTTGCATTTCGCTACCTCCCCCCTCTTACATAAGCTGAAAAAAAAATACGCCACGCACTTAAAAAAAAAGACAAAATAACATCGATTTTTTAAAAAAAAACCGCAGCTATGACTGAAATATGCACTACGCCAAAAAATCACAAATAATTATTTTTATTACCATCTGCGAGGATATAACGGTTTCTCTTGCGGTTTCAGAGATATTTGGACTTTTTCATGCCGTCCCATACAAATTTTAAGGAAAAAAATTATAACTCGTCAGTTTCCAAACACAATCCAACCAGAACAATAATTTAGCATTATAACTGCAAACGAAACCAATCCCAATCAAAAAATTATAAAAATGAGAACTTTGATTTCTATGTCCTCTAGAGCCGATTTTCGTCCCACAGTGCGCCGCAGGTTACCCTCGATCGCGTACTGTTTCCTCACCGCCACCACAGGGCTTAGCTGTTTATAATCGCACCGGTGTCGCTTGGGATCCTAAAATATAACGTTTGTCCTAACTAAAGCATCGTTGGCCCGAATTATTGTTTGTCATCAAATAGTTTTCAGCTAAATCTGAAAACTTTTTAAGTTTTCCAAAAATACCAGCGGATAGGTTAATGTTGTATTATAAGAACACTAAAAAATAAGACGGAAACGATGGGTTTGTGTATAAACGCAAATTCGGATAAACGATGCATTAGAACAAATGACGATTAGGGATTCTAATATACTTAGACCCAAACGCATCACCAGCCTAACTTCAGCCCTTGGATTAAGTTTTTTTTTGTAGCATATTGACTTCATATTTCCTTACACTATAGGTAGGTACATATAGAACCCAAACGGCTCGAAAAAATCATAATTCTGTATTTTTTTCATATGAGTACCTGCAACAAAATAGCTTCCAGAGATTATACGAAACTCAGAATGCTACAAGTCTTCCGCTAGGTCCATTTGGTGATCAAAGCGTTGTATTTTGTACATATATTGGTTTATTTCGATCTAACGGCCATCAAGGAAACTATTGTGTATCAATAACAGACTTGTTTGCATAACCGCAGTCGTAGTTTATTAATAGTAAAGCTTTAACGGACATAATACTTAAAAGCATATAGGTAGTGTAGGTAATCAATCATAAACACCCTGAACCAGGGCCTCTATTAAAGACGGTAAAAACGATATCGACGTTAATGACAATATGAAAAAGGCAATATGGTTTTACCCATCAGAATAGAGACCCAGTTATAACGTCATACATTTAAGAAGTTAGTCGCACTCCCAACCGGTTTAAAGTAAACGCCATTTTTCCAGACTGGTCTAAAAAGCCGTTCTAAACTTTAATAATCCTTTAATGATCGAAATTGGCCCGATTACTGCAAATCCAGTATCCTACAAGCCAGCTAGCAAGTCGTTTCAACAAAGAACTGTAAAAACAAAGGACTTTGTAAAATGCAAATCGCAATCGTTGGTGACAGTGCAAAACCGCGTAACGACGAAACCCAATAAGGTGTAATATCGCACAACTTCTCATATAAAAGTTCATATTTTTGCACTTTATTGGATTTGTTAGTTAGGTAGAATTGCACTATCACTCCACTATGAATCTGCGGGATTGAAACTGGTATTTGTCGACGTGGTTATATATCGTTTGTGAAAACCGGATTGTAGGTGTCTTTACTGATTGCAGATGCATTAAATATGTTGTAAAGCTAATTGCATAAATAAACATGTATACATAAATACAGGTACAGGTATGCAACTAGGTCAGATGATACAAAGAATCAACGTCATTGAGGACATAAGTGTTACGATTTCTTACGATTAAAGGTACCTAATCCCTTTTTACGGTTCCGTACCGTACCCAAAGGACGACAACGGAATCCCTATTACTATAAGCCTCCGCTGTCCGTCCGTCGTCTGTAAGCGACAGCTGCGTGATTGTGTGTGAGTTCATGATCATGACACATTTTTTTTACTATAAGTGCTATACAAACATATAATAAAATTAAAATAAATTAAAAAATATGCAGGAAATTAAGTAGGAGCGGTGCCTTATGGTTGTGCTTTTCTTAATTAAGCAATGCCTGCCTGCTTATGCTACACCTACAGTTAACAGTTAGAAACCTTATGAATGGCAACCGTAATTGGTAAATTGTCACCGCAATGGGAACTGTTCGGACCGTCCTCCTTTTGTACACACCGAACAATACCAGGAGGAGCACAGTGTTGTGCAAACCTTGGCATCACACTGTTGCCTCAGCGTTTCGCCTGCTGCATAATAATCCTGTGTGACAAGTCCTTGCCCATTGGTTGGTTTGCTGTATTTGGTAATTTGGTTGCATGGTACAAAGAGCTAATCTAAATCAGCTCTTGATAAATATATCCTAATACGAAAAAGCAGGGTTTCTCAAATTGGGGTACGTGAACCTATAAACCTAAAACACTAATTGCAAAGGAATGTAGCCTATATACAATAATGATGAGAAGGTGTACCTTTTAGTCTTTATACCGACTACACTTTCTTTGCACAATCATCCATCACCTGCTTATTAAGGCCAAGCTTAAGAGGCTGAACTCAGTGGGTCTAGAGTAAGTTCAGCGGAGATCGTTACTTCCTCCCAATTAATCAGATCAGCTCTGACACCGTAAATTTTAATTCCATCAGGATTACAGGACAATTTTGAAGGTGACCCCTCTTTCAGACCCAGATATCTTTTAAATGGCCCAATCGATTATCATGAAATCTAGCTGGGAACCATCCCATTAAACGAACTCCTTTTACTGCCATCGATAAACAAGCAGGCAGACAGCCCACCAACCTATAATGGGAAGTGGTCACCGCTGCCTATGGGCATTTGCAACGCCAGAGGCGTCACCAATGCATTGCCGGTCTCGAAGAGTGATACCGTTTTTAAAAAACTCCATTTGGTCCTACCTAGCGCATTGGAAAAATCTCAGCAGGAAGTTCATTCCAAATTATAGCTTTCTTTAAAAATAACCATCCAAATCAGTCCATCCACTTCGGAGCTGCGATGCCACAGACAGACACAGATTTAAACTTCGGACACCACGGGTCGGATAGAACGTGCTTAAATGTCTTAGGTTAGTGCAAAACTCCCTCAATCACAATTATATTCTAAGGTTAGTTTTATACCTATATCAATTAATGTCCATCCATATATTATAGCATAAGCCGATAAGTGTATTCGTACCTACTAATTTGGCCTTGGGAGATCGCAGTTTTCAAAGTTAGTAGTAGTTTAAAATGGCTGCTATGTAAAACTATATCTATGGTGTAAAGTTACCGTGCGGCGACAGGCGTTTTGCGTAACCAACAACAGAAATCGACACGTCTTTGATTAATTCCTACGATTACTTGAATACTTATACTTAATATATTTTCATAATTAGCGTTCCAGTGGACCGTACACTGGGTACATAGCTATAACCTCAAAAGCCAAGCTAGCACATTGGCTAGCTACGGGCACATGGGATTGTAAACTTAATTTATATTTTAGAACGATGTTATAATGCTACAAATCATAATATTACTCGTACTTCAGAAGAGCCCACCAAAGCAAATTGTTTAACATCCGCACCAGATCCAGCAAACAATGCAAAGTTAATTCAGTTTTTCTATACGATTTCCCACTCAAGAAAAATTAGCTTACATTCTTCTCACATTTATGTCCAAAGAATTAACTTAATATCTACGGTCAATTGTATTAAAATAGCAAGCGTTGTTAGCACGCGACAAATCCGCCGTATCATAACTATGTAATTTAAATACAATCGCAAACATGGTTTAATAATCGGTCCAATTATTACGCAACGCGCCGTAGGAGGCACTTGTCTTCGTCAAGATGTCAAGATCGTTGTGAGTCGTTTAGAAGCCTTTTAGAGGTCGTCCAACATACAGGAAAATGTGTTTTACTTTTTGTTAAAAATGAGGATACAAAAATACCGCTGAATTGAAGATACAAAGATTTGAGGACAGCAAATCGCATATAGGGAGGAGTAGTGCTTTGTGGCAATTCCACGTCCTACGAATAAATTTTACGTCCATTGACACAAGCATGTACCATCAATTTGAGTGGCTAGGCGAGCCTGTCTGGCTTGAAGTAAAAATATAAAACCAGTTATTAGTTAGTTTAGTTAACAGTGTTATTATGTAATTGTAATTAGCGAAAAATGAAATTTCTAACACAGAAAACTCATACTTAGCAAGTGCATGATACTTAAAATGAAAATAAGACAGTTGCTTGTGCTAGCATATTTTGAAAAGGTGTCACGAATGTACTAGAACAGTGTACGTTGAAGACATGACATGTTGTCTATAATAGACACCGTTTTTAAACGTGTATTTTATGCAGGCATTTTAAAAGCGAATGCCTGGTACAAAATATTATCATCAATATAATAAATTGTTAACAGAGCATTGGCTTTGAAAGGATAGCGATTGTTCGTATTCGAGAATCAAAAAAAACTGGATATTTGTAAATATGTGTAATATTTTCATTTCAAGCCGGCGTACTGATACGTGTAGTACAGCTAAGTTCACTTATATTGTACCTACCTACTTGGTAATAGTTCCCTTTTCTTCTACTCCGTGCATTGTACGAGTACCTACACATATTTTGAACCGAGCTTCACTGTACGAAGCAAAAAGTTCTTAGCAAAACGCCCAGTTGTATTCGTTCATCAAGTAGAGGTTGATAAAGTTTCTTGTTATGTTGGTTGATGTCTTCTACATTTCTCTTATGTATCGATCTAAACACGCCAAAAGATACTTAACCTAACCTAGCAGCTTAGGGCATGGAAAAAATTACAGGATGGCAACCATGTACAAGCACTTAATCCCAAACTTTGGGTACCCCATCCCTTTCGGGACTAAATCGAGAGAAAGAGATGTGGAGCACACCTAACTGCAATCATTGATTTCCAGAGATCCCGTGACTTTACTTGATTCGTTGTGTTGTTCCAGAGACTCGTTTCCTGGAGCTGTTCGTGCGCGGCTGCCGCATGGACTCGGAGCGCGCGCGCGCCAAGTTCGAGGCGTTCTGCGCGGCGCGCGCGCGCCACCGCGACCTCTTCCAGTACCGCTCGCTCTCCGAGCCGCCGCTCAACGACGTCTGCAACTTCATGTAACTACCCTTCTTCTTCTTATTGTATTAATGGCGGTCCACCGCAGTATTCCGCAGTGATTTCGCCAATGTCAAGTGAGTAGAGTAAATCAGTAAACAGAATAAATGAAAAGTAAAATCCAGACATCTTTCCTCCCCGAAGGTTACCGGAAGACCAACTACCCTTCCTCATGTTCTGAAACCGTAAAATGTGTCAAGGCAAGTCAAGTTTCTGCAAAATGACAGGGTCATCAGTGCTGTAGAATCTAAGTTAAACATTTGTCAGGTTTTAACACTTTCTGATACGGACTAGGGGTTTTAAAGTGACTCTTATTCAATCCGTGCCTTAGCCTTTGGGGTAGGTAAGATACTTAGTTCATGTTAGTTAAAGAATAAAACAAATACACGGCTTCTAAATATATGTTAAGATTTAAGTAATTTTCTCCGGTAGGTATCCTTACGAATTTTAAATATATTCAGGGACATAGTGCCGCTCCCCAAGCTGACGGACGAGGGCCTGCGCGTGACCATATTCCGCATCCGGCCGCAGTACCCCGAGGGTAGCGCCGACATCGCGAGCGCCGTGCGCGCCATCCTGCTCGTGTGCGACGCGCGCATGCGCGACGAGACGCCCATCCTTGGGGACGTCTTTATCTGGGACGTGAGTAATCCGGGAGTTTCAAGTTTGTAGATGTATAAGTAAAAATGTGTACCAACCAAGGTCTTTTTGACTTTGTAGGTTATTTAGAATCGGCAAAATGGAACCCTGCCTGACCCACTATTTGACTGATTAGATTAGATTTTTAACGTGACTGTGACACAGTTCTTTAGTGGATCAGAGTCCCATTTTGTCGATTGTACGTTTACGACGTACGTTTAAACGAGTACACACATGAAGAATAGGATATTATTTGGGTTGGGATTCATAGTGCTGAAATGTAGGTATACGTTGTTTCTCGAGTCCTTTTTGTATACCTACAAACTGGACACTAACATTTAAAATCGTTACAAAGAGAAGGTTGCAAACAGTCAGTTTGTAAAACCCTAATTTTGTCCTTAGCTGTCGGCGGTGCGCGCGTCGCTAGCGGCCCGGGTGGCAACCGCGGCGGGCGCGGTGCGGCGCGGCATCCACCTCGCGCACGCTGCGTACCCGCAGCGGCTCAAACGCATACACCTCGTGGGCGCTTCGCCATTCTACGCCTCGCCACTGCAGATCATCCGCTCCTGCATGAACGAGAAAGTGAAGCGAAGGGTCAGTAAACAATGACAACTCATTTATTTAATTTGCGGGTGTTAGCATCAGTCTCGTTTTTCGACAGATATTCCGTCTTGGTGTTTCAACAACCCAGGACCCCAGAGATAAGGTACTTATTACTTGACACTTTTTACAGTAATGGCGGCGAGTTAATAATGCAATACGATAACTTGTCAAAAGCAATATGGTTTTACCTCGTAGAGTAGAGCCCAAGCTGAGTGTGTAAAGAGAAGAATTTACACAAAAACCCCTCAGAGTCGAAGTGTACCATCAAGGACTTTAAATGTTGTTCCACCATAGAACCTTTGCCATAATGACAGCATCAAGTGACGGATAGAAATTACATAGGAATTAATGGTTGGTTTTATACGCAAAGGTGGTTCATCAATTAAAGTCCGTGACCGTACCTATTCAAAATATGAGATAGGATTGTTTTACAGCCTTTAAATGTCTTGATGGAAAATAAAATCTATCTTAGCTAAAAGCCAAGTAGTTAGACTAGGTAGTTTGTACGTTTAAAAGTGTTCTAGGTCACAAAATAAATGAACAAAGGTTAACTACTGGTATTAGGTGTTTAGACACGACAAACAAATCGGGTGACATGCAAAATCAATTGTATTGTGCAAGTTCTGAGTCATCGGTAATTAAAAACGACCCTGTCATTGTTTTCTTTATAATTAAGAGGAAATAAATAAAGTTAACCTTCAGATAACTTGGCTGTGAACGTTTAAAAACGATTGTATTGTTGGAACAATTACTCTTATCACGATCTAAGACACATACTGTTTTAAACTGTAAACACCAAAGTTTGTTCTAGGCATGCTAATCTCTTTAATGCTTGCCGAAGAGTCATAACAACCCTATTATCCTACTCGTACCTAAGCTATTTGGACACTCAGACTTCCAGGTGTACCATCCTTATTGCACCCATAGACTTCCAGGCGTGCCATCCTTATTGCACCCCTAGACTTCCAGGTGAACAGTAGAGTTTATAAAATTATGTATACACCTTAGTACCTTGTCATGTCATGCTGTGTCAGTTTAAACATGTCATTAAATAGACAAGGTACTAAAGTGTATACATATTTATGAACTCGACTGTACCATCCATATTGGACTCCAAGACTTCCAGGTGTACCATCCTTATAGAACCCCCAATCTCTACAGGGGTACCTTCCTTGTTGGACCCCAAGACTTCCTCCGCCCCCAGCATAATGTATGCGGACTATATCTCCAATGCCGGAGGCGAAGATCGAAATAAGATGTTCGTCAATAATCTCATCGACAATCTCTACAGTATCGGGTCTCCATATCACAGTTTTCCTTATACTCTGCAAGAGTTAAGCATTAATTAGGCTTCTTTATTTTACAGTTTTACTTGAACGCTAAACCAGAAGAGCTCCTTGAACACATCCCTGCGCGAGTGTTGCCAGCCGAGTGGGGCGGCGAAGAGGAGTCCATCGACGTGATTGCCAGGAAGTGGCGCTGCCGCGTGGACGAGATCAGAGACTACCTCCGCAGCCTCAACGAGCTGTCTCCGCCCCCCACCAAGCAGCAAGCCGAAGCCGACATCTACGGCGCAGTCGGCGCGTTCAGAAAACTCGACATCGACTAGCATAGTACCTACAACCCTATGAGCCCGCACATATTCGACAAATACAGCGGAAAACGAGGGCGCAGTTATGCGTTAAAGTGAGATGCAAGTGTAACGCTCTTGGTCTCACCTTAGACTGTGTCACGATCGCACGAATGTGTCGAGGAGCTTCTAAATATCCTTGGTAGATTACCAAAAAGAGCGCGAAAAGGGACGGTTGTGAATGTTCTATTCGGTCCGGGTTGTTTATACATACGAGTACACAGGTTGTCCTGTATTTAGAGGTCTACAATCAAGGATGATTGATAATGTGATAAATCCCTTTAAGGGGGTATACGAGTAGTAGAGCTTAAGAGTTTAAAAGGTCATACTTAACAAAAATGCTCTTTGGCTGGGAAAAGAAAACCTTTACCTACCTAAGTTGAATTTTTAATTAAAATTTCTAAGAAATTTTGCTTAGCAACCTTAATAATTGCTTCACCGTCTGCAAAATCTTTTTCTATGTTTATATAGTACGTCACTTTACAGCTAGTTGAGAGCGGAAGTAATTTTATTTTACCAATATGTACGCTGGATGTGGATGTGTATTTTTGTGAAATAAAGGATTTAAAATTTCATAGAAATAAAAATAGTTTAATATTTACTGCTGTTTTTTTATATTAAAAATAATGTGAAACTTATGATTTTCGGACAAGGCATTAGGTACGTTTTGTTGCTGCTAATGAGCTCTACTATGATTTCCTTAAAGGAATATATCACATTCCGAACAACCCTGTATGTTGTTACTTTTTTTATCGACCTTGTTATGTTATATGTAAACCAAAGAGGAAGCGTGGAGGTAACTTACATTCGTATTTTTTCAACCTAATGATTTCGACCTATTAGATTCGTCCTAAAGTTCTTTTCACCCAATAAATCAATTCGAAACAGTTTTGTGAACGCTTGTGTATAAAAATGGAATAAATGTAAGTTATATTATAAATATGCAGTTAAGTTTTAAGTTTCATGTTTAAAGATTTATCTATTATAAGTTTACATTTTAATTTAAACGATAAGTATCCTACCGTAATGAGAAATTAATTAAAGGTATACGTATTGCAAAAGCTCCTTTTTTTTCATTACGCGCGTGTGCCAACGTAATTGGCCATTATAACATATCACTTGTTACGCAAATGTTTAAGTACAAGTAAAACTAATAGTGTTTTTAAGATCACGTAGATAATTTATCACCACTAACAATGGCGACTTTGTGGACCTTAAAACGTGCTTTCACTAGGTTTTATGTAAAGGTCAAAACACAGCTTGAAATAACTTCAGTTGCAATCAAATTGTGGTCACGGAATTAATTTAAAAGAAAGAAAATAAGTTTCTGTGAAAAAAACATTTTTAAGACAAGCTTGTATTGCCGACCTTTTTTTTTTTGTTGTCGAGTCATCTGCATTGAGACCAATCTAAGAAGTCCATTCGGCGGGGCTATGGTAAGTACCGGAGATGATCCTGATCCTGTTGCCACCTTCAGACTCATCAGATCAGCTAATATTAAAATAAATAAATAAATATCAGGGGTCCATCTCACACAAATTGACCTAATCCCAAACTAAGCTCTATTTTAGGCTTGTACTACTGCCCTACTAAGCCAATAACCAGTATCCCAAATTTAATAACCAAAGCAGTTTTAATTCTCTTCTGTTAGAATAAGGTTGATATTTCTACATGAGTTTTATCTGCGTATTGGATTAGCAGGGCAGACTATGGGTATTAGACAACGATAAACATACTTAGAAATCAGACTTAATTACATAGAAAACATCAAAGACTCAGGAACAAAATACTCGCGCTCATCACACAAATATCTGCCCTTACCGGGAGTTGAACCAGGGCCGCTAGTTACGTAGGCAAGGGTCACTACTCGTACCAACTAGGTTAAGGCGTAGTCATCCTATCCATCATGAGATTCATGAGTTTATTTGAGTACAGTGCATTCATAGGTGAAGTTAAAAGAAAAGCTTGAAAAAAAAGAGTTGCAGTAATCTCGCCTATTTGTTTATTAAGGCCTTTGTGGTTTGGTTTCCAGACGTTTCTACTTACATTTATTTTTCTAGTCTCAGTTTCGATAGGTACAGATTTAAGATAAGATAATAGGTATAACGACGAGTTTTAGTTGTCCTGCCAAAGCGCACAAATCGAGCAAGCGAACTCATACAAGCGACTTTCTTGCTTGCACGCTCTAAAATGTTGTTTATATGCACTGATGATGGGACAAGTTAAACTCGCCGGTTAATAATTCGTCCGTCAAGTTGGAAAGCGAGTTGTTTAGGAGAATCAACTACCTACCAGATGTAAAATAATCGTATCGTATCTTCGTATTTATCTTGCTTTCTTATTATGCTTAACGAAGAGGCCTGAAGTTACCTAGATTTACTATACAGGGTGACTGCGGGGTCGTAATCCTCACTTAATTTTCCCAACTCAGTGAATGGTTGAGATTCTATTAGTATAGTGGTTTTTGAAACAATTAAAGTTTATCATTTTATCAAAATAATATTTGGTTTCCCTAATTATTACTAAAATAATGGTCACCTAACGTTTTCATGTTAAAAACTTAAAACCTATTTGAAAATCGAACGATCGGACGAGTAAGAAATTGAGTATGTAGGGTGCCCGCCCATGATCCCGAATAAAATGAATTCATTCAATGTTTATTTGAATAAAAGACAAAGTAATTATCTTAACGCTTTTAAATCTATTAAGTGCGTTATGTTCCTAATGGTGTAGTGAATTTTAGTTCAATTTGTTACTACACGACCCCCAGTCACCCTGTATATCTACTATATCTACTTACTTGTACAATTACTTATTCTGTGCCTAGATGAAGTTAACTGAGAAAACAACTTCCTTATATATTTTGTTAACATTTACCTTTCCAACCTTAACTAATATAGGGTGGGCAAGAAGTTTTTGCACTTTTACTAGCTTTTACTGATGCTATTTGCAAAAAGTTTTTGGCCGACCCTATATACCTACCTAATAAATGCGACAAGTTCTACGCGTATGAAATCAAACGCTAGTCACTATAACTGCAATAAGAGCTGTCAGAATTATATTACTTATCTTGCTGGAGGCATATTACTCTGGCATATTATATATAGAATGTACTTACATAAGGAAGTAATCCATAAATAACAACCGCCAAACCGCAGCTACCTACAAACTTTTTGTAAGTATTATGTTAATATCACGAGGCTAACTACAACATAAACCAACGTAAGCGGTGGTGTCACAAAGTAGATTCAAGGTACCTACTTGGTCCCAAAACTCAGCTTAAGTACCATGATTTATAAGAAAAACCCTATAAGAAAGGTCCAGAATATATATTTAGGAGTTACATAAACTAATACAAATTAAAAAGTTACGACAAGTCGAGATAAACAATGACAACTTAGAGTATGTGTTTCTGCGAGTCTTGGGTGTTTATTTCTCTATATACCTTCTCGTAAGTTTGTTTATCTTTGCCCTGCCTAATACGTACCCGTGGAGGAGCGCAAAAGGTTTAAAATTTTCGCTGATTGATTCGTAATGATTCTAATTATGTAAGATACCACTGAAAAACTTACGAAATAAACATGAAATTAATGATTTTTCGTGACATGGACATAAAGGAAAATTACAAATTTAAAGATTAAAATAATCAATATCTCCGAAACTAGTAAAAATCGCTGAACATACACAGGGTTAAGTCTTTAGCTTTTTAGCTGCTCTATCAGCCCTAGCCGGGTTGACGTCAGTTTCTGGGACACCCTGTATAATATAGTTGAAATAATGCTTAAGAAAATACGAATAAATTAACAAAAAAATATAGAAAAACTGTAAATTGGGGGAGTAAGGACGATTTCTTGAAATTGGTTTTTAGTAAAACTATTTAGTAAGGGGAGTATTACATAAAGCAGTTGCTAGAACAACTTAAATTACTAAGTCTCGTAACGAAAAAGTCCGAATATTTAAAAAATCTCGTTTATTTTTGAATTGCTATTATACTTACTTGCTACGGTCGATAATATGCCAAAATGTCACGCTGCAGTCTCTACACACATCCTGGTGCTAGTTACAAGCGTTATTTAAACTGGATCTCCTTGAGTTTGTAAGAGAAAATGATACCAAATATAACATAGGTAATGAGTCATCAAAATGAAAATTACAAGAGCATTTCCAGTTGTACACTAAAATATATTAATAACAAATTTAACGTATTACTGGGCATTTAAAATTAGTTTTTTGACACCAGTTAAGTATTAAAGTCGCATTGCGAACTGCATACGTCAATGTGATGGTCAATTTCCTACTCGGAAGCAATAGTGGGAGGACGTTAACCTCGGACACTTCGCTCCGATTCGGATACTAACAAAGGCAAAGAGGAACATTAAAATGTAGGTACCTTAATGTCCTTCGACTTTATTCACGTAAGGATAGTCATAAATATAAAATAAGGTGGAGCATTTTTTTGATCGTTTCAAGGGCAATTTTATCGGTCTCTAATGGCCTCTACAATTAACCACCCTATCTTGACCCGTGATCATACCGCGCTCTATTTGCTACGGTTATTTCAATCTTCCTAGGTAACCAGTAGGTATATTTAATACGAGTAACGCCCTGACATCAATGGAGCTACTTAAAATGGTTGGATTAGGCGTACATCGTAGAGCTTGTCATCGATAAATTACATATGCAAACATGAAATATGGCGTAGTTAATACTTATTTCTCTACAATTTTCGACTTGGTAAAGTAGTAGGCACGACTTCATAACAATATTCATGATATTTAAGTAGCTAAAATATCATTCAAGAATAATCAAATCAAAAATCAAAATAAATCAAAAATAAATACTTGTATTAACAAATTTATTTGTATTTGTAGAAATTGGTACCTAAGATTTAGAAAATCATAATTAGGGACTTACTACATACATAACTTTAGAGATAAGAGATAATTATAATGATTGGCCTCACTTCCACTCCTGTTAAGGTGTATTTCGCTACAATTTCGAGTTAGAAATATGTCTATGGATATCACAACACGCAACACGCAAGGACAATTTTTGTTCTGTCAAGTACACACATTGTTTCATAAGCTTCTTGATCTTTTACTTCAAAACAAAGCGTTTAAAATATAAAATACGAAACTACCTTCTACTATACTGTTTTTTTCTGGATTTACCGCCATCTATGAATGAAGTATATAAACATTTTTATTTATTTTTACTCCGATCCTGCCATCTATTGGTCAGTAGAAAAACTGATTTTGCTGCAATTATGAACGCAGTTAAGTTTAATCTTTGAACGCATCCATTTCCCGTCACAAATGGATATTTGTACGATTAGTGAGCTAGCATACAGCATTTGGATAAACGAAGTTTTATACCCACTTTCTACAGCGTAATATAAAATAAATGGTGTTTTAAGGGCAAAATAAATCGACCACATTTTTTAATATGCTATGGTTTGCAACACTCCATTAAATCTACAAATACTTTTATTGTATTATAGTCATAATTATTCTACGACGGAACCTATCAGAACCAGTAGACAGAATATTTTTTAACGGCAATTCCGACAAATTACTATTAATGCATAGTAGGAAACTGAACGCATTATAATGTACAAATAGCTGCGTTGTGTCATCTGTCATTACGTGGCTCTGCCAGATTTGGGAAAGAAAACAAGCTTATGGTCGGCTAATCGAAGAAATATCTAATTCACGCACATATTTAGTATAAAACAACAATATGGAAAGTAACTGGACATATTTAGGGCTGATAGCTGTTCTTTTTATTGCGTTACTTAGCCCAGTAAGTAGCTATACTATCACAGTCGACGCTCATGCCGAAGAATGCTTTTTCGAGCATGTTGAGGCCGACACGAAGATGGGTAAGCCTTATATATACTCAAAGCTATCCATGATTCAGAGTAAATATGCTATCATAACATTTTTCACTCAATATTAAACGTACGTATAGTATTTAACCAGTCTCGTACTTTTGTACTTGACAATTTTAGTTATGATCAAATCTGTTTTATTTAACAGCAGGAGTATGATTTTGATCTGTGTACATAACTTACAGTTAAATTTAAGATAAGTTTAGTATTATTTCTATTCTGAGTTGTATAATTTTTAAACAATAATCTTCTCCTTGCAGGTCTAACCTTTGAAATAGCAGAGGGTGGATTCCTAGATATAGATGTGACAATCACCGGCCCTGATGGCACGGTGATCTATCACGGCGAGAGAGAGTCCTCCGGCATGTACACTTTCTCTGCTCACACGGCTGGGCGATACACATATTGCTTTAGCAACAAAATGTCTACTATGACACCAAAGGTAAAATAATTGAAGAAATCATGACATGTTTGTTTGTTGTTTGTATGTAAATAATGAATCGGTCATAGTGTCTAATTGATTACTACAGCATAATTTTTCAAGATTTCATGTTTGGTTTAAAACTTTACCTTTAAATCTATGAGGTCACAGTAAAAAAAAAAATTAGCTTTCATTCCACTTAACTCTCAAAGGTACAAAGACCACATAACCACGTAAGGCCCATGTCAAATCTTGATAGTTCAAAAACGAATCTTGTGTCAGTCAAATTACGTTTGAAGTAATTTTGACATCTGCCTACATATAGGCCTTTGGGCCTTACCTGAATAAAACTTAACCTTGCATTATTTATATTGACTCTTTTGGTGGTCTCAGGCCTACCTACTTAATTTGTATAAGGGTATAAGGTTCATCAATATCAGTTTCTCAGACCTTTTATTCATATTCCAGGTTGTAATGTTCAACTTGGAGGTGGGAGACGCTCCTCACAAGGCCACTGGAGAGAAAGAAGAGGAAGTTAACCACAACAAACTCGAGGACATGATCAGAGAGCTCGCAACTACACTTAAAACAGTGAAACATGAGCAGGAATATATGCAGGTAATTTAAATTTACTTTTGTTACTTAGTTTAAAAAAACAGCGCAATCACTGAGAGGTGTGGGAGAAACAAAATTATCAAGAATAAAATGTAAAGAAAGATGAGTACAAACACTGATTTAATTTTGGACATCATCAATGTGAAATAACAACAATGTTATTTACTCATTTACTCATACATAAGTAGCCACATAATTAGAAAAACTTTTTTAAAATACATTTGACTATCACCTGTCAGATATTTTATATATCACTTATTGAATTTGACCACCAATCAAAAAGTAGGTACTTGACTAATTTTATTGTTAGTTACAATTTTCTTTAAAAAGATAAAAGATGTTTATTCAGTAAGTAGGCCGCACGGGCACTTTTACACGTCAAAAATCTACCAGCGCTTCGCAAGAGAAGAAACGCCGCAAGAAACTCAACAGTCAGTCGTTTTTAAAAATTACTATTACAATTATAGAACTTAACCTAGCATTATATAAAACAATGAATTTAACATTAAAATATATATCTATACCTTAGCGCACAATTGTACTAAATGTTTTTTTTTTTGCTAGTAAAGTTACGAACTTAATATTTGTGCACAAACATCCTAATTACAATAACTTTTCAAATGTAATTAGTACAATTGTGAACTAAGGTATATCATGCGTAAGCGTATGCGTAAGTATATCATGCGTAGTTGAGCAGGAAAATGTGTCAAAACTCAGTATGTTCAGATGAACTCATAAATAGTAATAATAATAATAATTAAATATATATATATACAGGGTGTTTGGTAAATAGTGGATAACCCGAATAGGGCTGATAGAGCAGCTCATAAGCTATTGATTTAACCCCCATTTATGTTCAGCAATTGTTAATAGTTTCCGAGATATTGGTCATTTTAATCGGATTTTTTGTCATTTTTCCTTATGTCCGTGTTACGAAAAACCCCTAAGTTCATGTATTAATTCATATTTGTTTCACTTATTTCTTGCATGGTTAGAATCACTATGAACTAAGGAAGTTTTTAAAGCTACATGCCAAGTTTTTTTCATGACAACTTTTTGAGTAAACGCACAAAGTTTGTTTTTCCATACTACGTGAAAAACAAACGCGGGGATTTCTTAGTATGGAAAAAGTAACTTAGTGAGTTTACTCAAAAAGTTGTCATGAAAAAACTTGGCATGTAGCTTTAAAAACTTCCTTAGTTCATAGTGATTCTAACCATGCAAGAAAAAAGTGAAAAAAATATGAATTAATACATGAAATTAAGGGTTTTTCGTAACATGGACATAAGGAAAAATGACAAAAAATCCGATTAAAAGTCCAAATATCTCGAAAACCGTGCGACTTTTACTAGACCTATTTTAGCTTTTTCATAACGTCCTAAGTGCCCTCTATCCGTAGTTCAAGGATTATCCACTCATTACCTAACACCCTGTATATACATATACTTACCCATGACGGTGCAAAACAACCACATAGTTTTGATACATTCTCCTACAGAAACCGTGTCCCCTAGACAATAATTATACCCACAATGTTTACATATTTTTCTGACTAAGCTATTACTAAGTTATTTAGGTGTTTAATTTAGGCCAAGCATTTTTATCTGTTAGATAGTCCTCGACCCTATAATAAGCTTTTGACATCAACAACTTTTTCAAGTAATTTTTTAGCGCTGGAAATGATAAGTTTAAAACTTCGTCAGGTAATTTATTATAGAAATGAATGCATTGACCAACAAATGATTTATATACCTTACGGACACGAAATTTTTTAATAGCAATTTTATTTTTATTTCTTGTATTCAAATTATGTATATCACAATTCTTAACAAATTCTCATAAATAAATTGTGAAGCTACTGTCAAAATACTAATTTCTTTAAATAGTAATCTTAAGGAATCACGGGAGTTTAGGTTATATATGGAACGAATGGCTCTTTTTTGTAACACGAATATAGTCTGTATGTCAGCAGCTTTTCCCCAAATCGGAATACCGTACGACTATGAAAATAACTATAATAAACTAAGCGAGCTATCTCAACATTGGTAAGTTGCCTGATTTTCCTAACAGCATAAGCTGCCGAACTTAATTTACCTGCTAGTACTGCTATATGGGGACTCCATTGCAAGTTTTTGTCTATAGTTATCCCTAAGAAAAGCGCCTTGTCCACCATCTCCAAACACTCATCATTTAGAAATATACTAGATTCTACCGGTCTAACATTAGGCAAAACGAACCTAACACATTTAGTTTTCTTAGCGTTAAGTAGCAAATTGTTAATAGTAAACCAATTAAGTACTTTAACCAGCGTGGCGTTTATCCTACTGTAATCGACGGATTTTCGGTCCACCTTGAAAATTAATGAAGTATCATCAGCAAATAGCACAATATCACAAAGGTTATCTACCGTGGGTGGTAAGTCATTTATATAGACCAGAAATAAGAAAGGACCTAATATAGAGCCCTGAGGCACACCTAATTTAACAGTTGCTCCAATGGACTGTGTTTGGTTTACAACAACCGTTTGTATTCTATCAATAAGATATGAAGACATAAGATTTAGAGAATTATTTGACAGACCGTAATGTTCTAATTTTAATATAAGTGTCGCATGATCTACGCAATCGAAAGCTTTGGAAAGGTCACAAAAAATTCCTATTGCATCACAGGATTTCTCCCAAATATTGTATATATATTTAACGAGTACAGATGCTGCATCAGTTGTGGATCGTCCTCTGGTGAAGCCGAACTGATTACTTTTAAGCAGTTTATTTCTATTGAAGTGACCTAACATATCTTTTAACATTAACTTCTCAAAAACTTTACTTAAAACCGGTAGAATAGAATTGGGACGGAAATTCGTTAAATCACTCATGTCGCCCGATTTAAAAAGTGGTATGACTTTACTATATTTCATAAGATTTGGAAAAACCCCCTCTGTAATGCAATTATTGTAGATTTAAGCTAAGTGAGGTGCAATTATATCTATGACATGATGGATCACTTTAACTGACGCTCCCCATAAATCCTCAGTTTTTTTAAACTGAGCGGTCTAAATAGAATAAAACCTTAACAATAGAAACTGAATCTACATGGCTAAAATCAAAGGTTACATTACATTTAGTAACATTAGCACAAAGTAGTTTTTGAGCTACAATCGCAGATGATTGAAGACATTTCGTTGTATTAATAGCTATAGTGGAGAAATAATCTTCGAACGCTAAGGCCACGTCTTTGTTTGACGTGATTTGTTTGTCACCCTTGTTTAGGGTGACTTGATTATCACGAGTTTTAGATTTACCCGTTTCTCTATTTATAATTTTCCACACCGTTTTTACCTTATTATCAGAAGCTTTGAGTTTGACTTAAAAAGTTTGACTTAGCAGTTAAGCAAACTTGCTTGAAGGTCCTCGAATAATTCTTAACGTAAACTAAGAAGTCAGCGTTCTTGTTCTCCTCCCTCTCTCTATATAGTTCATAAAGCCTATTTCTACTTCTATGGATGCCTACAGTAGCCCATTCACTAAACTTAGTTTTTGACCCAGAAACAGTTTTCATCTTAAAATTGTTGT
This sequence comes from Acleris literana, assembly GCA_946894065.1. Classification (NCBI taxonomy): domain Eukaryota; kingdom Metazoa; phylum Arthropoda; class Insecta; order Lepidoptera; family Tortricidae; genus Acleris; species Acleris literana. Next base: position 8,498,758 of record OX335687.1, read on the forward strand.
TAAATTGATGAAGAATTACATCAAACAAATCTTTATAAATACTATTAGAATCATTATTTGAAAAGGATAACCCACAGAGATTGCTCTCAACTTTATTTTTGAATAATTCTAAACAATTGCTAGTTATGGGTCTGTATGTTATTGCCTGCGGTTCTTGATGAAAATCATTTAAAAAAGAAGCCTTTTGGCCACTATGATCAGAATTAAAGCAATTAAATATTTCCTTATCCAAACACTCGCAATTACAAAAAATATTGTCTGAACAGGTAGCACTTGAAACACCTATCCGTGTAGGTTCAAAGAACAAATTACCTAAGTTAAAAGATTTAAATAAACTTAAGATCTTAATATTATTATTTGAAGATTCCAGTAAATTAACATTAAAATCTCTTTAGATCATCAACTGAGGTATTACTGATGTACCTAAAATCATCTTCTGTTAAAAAAATACCTTACTGTTTAGACTGATTTAAAAGTAAGAGCTGACTGGTCCATACAAAATTGAACAACTTTTTATGAACATCATTTTGTTTTTTTCATATCCTTATAAAATTAAGCTTAATTCAACAGAGATAAATTGTACATAATTTTAAACCTTAGTTTATCAGTTAATGATAAGTGTAACTAAAAATTATATTGGTTAAGAACTTTTGGATTGGTTTCTTATTATATGACCACCTATGTATGTCTAAATAACTGGATTATTAATTCATTCATATAGTTTTGTATGTTCTGAATGAATTGCCAATAAAAAATAATTCCTGGAAAAGACATCGTATTTACCTAATTGGTTCTTGAGAGAATAAATATACAAATTCTAAGTACCTATTGTAGTTGTGGGCAGAATTAGTTTATAATAGATTATTGCTCGTGTGGCGACACCCTAAATGAAAGCACAGCACTAAAACTCAATTTAAAATTCCTCCTGATGAATGCATTTCCTAATTTAGTAACAAATATTATCAAAATGTTATAGTTGTTAGTCCCCAATTTTACCTTTTACCGGAATTCCAAAGTAACTATATGCACTGTTTATCTTTTTCACAGGTGCGCGACCGCATCCACCGCTCCATCAACGAGAGCACCAACTCTCGTGTAGTGTTGTGGTCCGTATTCGAGGCCTCAGTTCTTATTGTGATGACCGTCGGTCAGGTATATTACCTCAAGAGGTTCTTTGAAGTGCAACGGGTGGTGTAATTTAAATAGTATATAGAACCACTGCTGGTTTTCAAGTACCCTTTAGTGCTCACTTGAAAGTCAAAAGTTGTTGTTAACAATCAGAACCTCATAGGCTGAATATGTTTTGAAATTAAAGTACTATTGAATGTGTGACATCGCTCTACTTGTAATCAAAGAACTTTATTTTTTTATTTAAATTCAGTCTATAGGATGTGAACTCGCTCCCAGTCTCTGTCAATACATCACGATCATGACTGCTCGCATGTTTTATGAAGTATCAACATTGACTTCCTTACCCCTTATTTTTAAGTAGTTACAATCTATTTTTGTACTTACTGTGCAAAGTGAGCTATCCAGTCCAATTTTTGTTAAACCATTCATACAAAACATTTGTACAAATAATCACTTACATAATAGAAGTCATGAATTGAGTAAGCCTTGTATTATACTGTGAACCCCAAAGATGTTTTATTTAAATCAACCCACACTGTTAATAACATATAATTTGTTCTGGGGAAATGGAAATATGGTTACAGTGCAACATCACGTAAAACGTCCTTCGGATGTATACTTCGTTGTCACTCACTCTTAAATGGTTGTATGCTAGTCTGAGTGTACCCGATCCGGAAAGACTTTAAGACCTCTTGCACTGTACGGGGCTCTATTCTACTTTATAAAACCATATTGCTAAGTGATAAACCTGTCAAGTAAATAAAAGCTATCAAATGTTAACACGTATCAAAAGCAATTGGGCTTAGCTTGAGTCTAATAGAAACCCTTTTGTTTGTATGTCGGTAACAGAATTTCCATTTGTTATAGTGTTCTTAGTGTCAGTTCTCGCGCAAAACATGTTTACAACAAAGGAATGAATTTGAAGATTTTTGAGTTGAAATGAATAATTACTCAACAGGGGCGAGTCGGGGTGAATTTCTTGAGTATTCTGATCTGATGTGTGCGAGTGCAGAACAGGGCCTCTATTCTACGACGACAAACAATATTGATTTTAATTGTGTTAGTAATTAAGAGCTATCAAAACGTTGCCCACACGCAACGTTTTGATAGCTCTATTTAGTTTACAGTAATGGCGGCCAAGTTATAAACAATACCATAACAGGTCAAAAACAATATTGTTTAACGTCGTAGAATAGAGGCTCGGTTTGAGTTATCTTTAGTTGAGTTTTGGTGAAATAAATTATAATGTTTGTACATTTGTAAGTTTTATTATCTCGCCCTATTTAGAATTAAAATAAATATAATATAATAAAAGACAATTATTTTACTTAACTTTATTGAGATTAAAATTCCTAATAGATTCAACTACTTAACAATACTAAGTACAAAATTAATGATTTAAAAATATATTTCATGACAGGTATAATATAGCACCATGAATAACAACATCAAAACAACATGTTGTTGAACAACATTAAATGGGTACTATACCTATTCGGAATAGATAAATAGGTATTACGATTTGATGTATATAAAAACCTATGGTAGACTTACTTCAGTTACTTCTGGGAGATACCTACCTATCTCTAGTTAAAAACATTCTACGACTTGGTTACACCAATATACATAACGACAAAGCTCTATTACAAGTGTAATCATTATACAGTTAAGTATTGGCAAGAAGTAAAAAGGTATTCATGTTAAGCTGCCTATAGCCTATCTCTTGATTTGTTGCTCTTTATTTTCGTGCCACCAAGTATTTGGCTAAGCATGTCGCGAATCATCGCGATGTGCATGAAACATGCTGGTGAATGAACCCCTTTAGGTCGGTAGTAATTTTATCCCAGCACCTCCACCAAATTTGTCGCCACGTATTCCATAATCATACATGTCTCGTCATGCCTGAGGTTCAAATAACATTATCGTAATAATGGAGCGACAAACTCACATGCATGATAATATAGAGAGATAGTAATATAAATCTGCTTGGCATTAATTTACTGTTAACGTTAACTCCTTGGGTGCCGCGTTCGACGCCACATGGGGTTCCGTCCGAGAGCAATTTCTCCCTTATTGCGGGTTAGACCCTGTCGTCTAGCACGGAGCCCAAAGGCGGGACCCGAAGCCCCCCAGTTGATCCTCCACACTCCCCTATAGATCAACCCAGGCCTCTAAAACAATATCAATCTTTTGCCATCTCTTTACATCGTCAATATTACAGTTTACAAGCACTTACCAGTGTACAGTCAACAGCATAAATAAGTGATCATATATGTACCTTGTCACTTTAACGTCGTGTTTGAAATGTCATACAAAGTTGTGAAACGATTGAAAGCGACAAGGTTCATAAATGATCACTTATTTATGCCGTTGACTGTACAGAACCATTATCTCTCACTTCAGAAACAACAACCCTTATAAACGTCCATCTTTTTTCCATCTACTATTCCCGCCAAGACTAGATGACACCTCCACCCAGAGTTGTCAGTCATAATTATTTCGTCTAAAAATTACTACCGAACTAAAGGGGTTCACTTACCAGCATGATTCATGCATATCGCAATCATTCGCGACAAAGCATGTATCCATCATGCTCAAATTGCCTATACAGGGTGAGCAAATCTTTTATAACTCTAAATGCAGCTTTTCAATTTCCAAAATTAAGGCTTTTGTTCCTGAGAACACATCATCCGAGCTCTTCTCTACTTTTTTGTACAGTAAAGAGTATATATATATATACTCTTATAGTTTCTAAATTTCTCATAACACATTTTGATGGGCTACATCGCTCAGCCTGTATAAATAACAGCCACTTTTATTTGTTATCGTTAACCCTGCCCAGGCTACTGCGGCAACTCGATGCGGGATATAACGAGCGCGTTTAACACTGTCCCCGCCGCCAGCTGTTTGACGGCGTCCGAGGCCCCTGGCAGCTCTAGCAACACGCTGGCGCCGCACGCGCTCAGCAGCCGGCTGCTGCACTGTTGGACATACGGCTGTATTACTTTAGGAATGAGTTGATGATGGTATAAAGACATATCCAACGTGATAATCGACACGCGCTAGCAAAATGTCGTATCGAAATGCGTGTTTCTTAAGCTTTTGAACGCCGGCCGTCAACCGAAAGTCGTGCCGCTGACGCCGCGACGGCTACAGCCCTCTGAAGTTCAAGAGACTCTGTTTCGTATCAATTAAGATGTAATTCGCATAGCGTAGCGAACATGTTTGGCGGGTGAGCGTTTTCGACGCGAGGCGTTCAAAAGGTCGATGCCATTCTTAAAGTTTGCAATATAATTACTATCAGCTGCAAACGCACTGCAAGCGGTGGCGCCGTAATAAGGGCGGATACGCACCGCACACTGTACAGTTAGTCTGCGGGAAAGCACCGCCCGGGCTCTCCGTGTCTGAGGCTTTAAGAGGGCAGAGCGGGTTGAAGGGCGACGGGGTTCGACTGACCTGGCTGCCCAGCAGCGTGGCGGTGGGCAGGTCGTTGGCCGGCAGCGCGAGCGTGGCGCGCGCGTACTCGGGGCGCGGGTCGAGCGGCGCGGCGTGCGCGAGCCTCACGCGCAGGCGCGCCCAGCCCGCCGCGCGTCCGCCGCACGCGCGCAGCGCGCGCAGCACGAATAGGTGGCAGCACACGTACGCCGACACCGGGTTACCTGCGTTCGACACGTTTTAACACCGACAGTTTGTGCCGGAAGAGCCCCCTGCTGGACATTAGTCTCTTTTTTCTTGGTTTTTTACAGTTCAAAATAAGGTATACAAAACTACAAATTTATTCTACATAGAGATGTTCAACAGTCCGACTAGTTTGTCCCCGACCGTCCCGCGGAGTGACAGACGGTGGCGGGGACGAGGCGTCTAGGCGTAGGCGGGGGCGGGATGTGTAACGAGGAAGGGAAGCGCGCAACTACTTCGCCTCCTCCAAACTTCGTCACCCCGCCGCCGGAAGGTACCGCCTGTTCTAGTCGAACTCTAGTTATGGGCGTCATTACCCGCAAAGTTTCATCATCATCTTGCCCTCATCCCGACAATTTGGGATAGGTGCAGCACGTCTTTTTCTTTCAATATCAGCCGTATTACCCGCAAAATACACAGATAAAGGTAAAACGGAACCCTTATAAAAAAATAAATGTCGTAGTAAAATTTAAATTTCGCACTGATGTAACACCATTATATCACTATTTATTTTATTACACGTACAAAGCTAAATATACGTTAAATGAAATAAATAAAAATAATTTAGTTTCGTAATCTAGCCACACCCCAAGAGTGAGAAGAGGTAAATGAGGGTAGGTCCCGGTTTTACCGCTGCTGACCCTCGCCGATCGTTATGGGCTGATGTTGGTAGCACCGATTGGCTCTTTTACCCCCTTGCTTTTATTTTTCTCCCACTTCCTTTTTTCCTGTGCTCAGTTGACTTCCTTTATATTTTTTGTACTAATATTCATGACTGATTTATTATATTTTACTCCTCTATTCATTCCCATAGTAAAATATTAATTTATTACTTATTATTCCACTTATTACACTACTACTATATATTATATTCTCTTATTACTTAAATCACTGTTTATGTAGTCAACCGCTGTCTCTTCGTTCGTGTGTCACGTTGGCGCCACTGAAAATCAGCGTCGCGGTTCATGCCGTGACATAGTGCTGAGTGGTGTCAATTTCGACGTCACAGAATCACCCATGGCAACATTATGTTACAATTGTATTTTATTCCTTTTCTTAATTGTTTAATTTTGTTTTCTGTGTTGCCATTGTTTGTTTTATGTTCAATTTATTTTGGTTTTTTTCTTGTGATCGTCGAATAAATGTTTCTATTTCTATTTTTTCTATTATAAGATCACTTTTATGTCCGTCCGTCTGTCCGTTTGTTTCTCGTCTCTAAATCGTGGACAGTTGTTGATAAAGATAACGTAACATAGCTATCTCAGGACCCAGCATGTGCCGAAGGGTCCACTAAGTTTTTTTTAAACGAAATGAAGTAAAGGCAAGAAACTAATTCTACGCCCACGAAGTCACGGACATCCTCTTACTAGTATCAAGGCCTATGCGATTTGTCTGAATGTATACTACAAAACACTTAAATTAAAAACCCTTTCTATGCGTCAATTAAGCCTAAATCGGAGGATGGAGACGCGCTACTTCAAAATTCGATTTTCAAAGTTAACTGTACAGTACCTGGCAGCGCAAAGATGAACTTGGTCCTGCCGGCGACCTCGCAGGTGGCGAACGTGCTCGGCTTGCCCGGCTTCATGCGCACGCGCCCGAAGTGCAGCGTCGCGCCGAAGTCCTGCGCACAACGATATTTTTACAATGGCAGGCTAGCAGACAGATTACACGGTGTTTACAATCTTAAGGCTGCGGCTCCACTGAGGCGGAGACGAGCGGAGCGGTGCGGAGCTGTGCCAATATTAACCAATAGAAGGCGCATGCGGTCACATGGAGCTCGCCTTGCGCACGTTTGTTTAGATTCTATTGGTTAATATTGGCACAGCTCCGCACCGCTCCGCTCGTCTCCGCCTCAGTGGAGCCGCAGCCTTAGACTGCTGTAGTGCACACTCACACTCTCACCAATATGTTTGCTTATATATTCCATGTATGTTACATTTGAGACACAATAAACCTGACATCCAACGACTAATGTAGTGTCATTTAATCCCAACCCTGAGGACTAAGATGGAATGTCTTTATGCTTTTAATTATATCAGCTTGGCTCATCTCATCATCTGTACACTGTACTGTTCATCTTAGTTATTAACAGGGAATTAGATAAGTAAGTGGACACGTTTCGAGACGAACTCAATTGAGGCACGTAACGAAGCCCATTATCTAACCAACTATTTGGGTTGTCTGATTACATTGACCTTGAGGACTATAATTAAAAAGATCTAATAGGTAATTGATGTCTGTTAATATGGAAAACAAATATATGACAACATTTACTCCCTAGCCTGGTATAGGTACCTACTAATAAGTTAGACAGGGGTGAAATACGCGCGAAATGTTTCCTGTACCTTTACAGGAAACATTTTAGGAGGAAGTTCCGGCAGTTCTCGCCCCCTCGACCTTGGCAGGGGCATTACTGTGCCGTGAGATTTAGGTATGAGTAAATCACACCCGCTTGTAGCCAACCTGCCGTACACAGGGACGTCGCGCTGGCGCGGGTTATTGTGTCTATACCTTAAGCAGCACGGGCTTGAGCAGGTCGCGCTCGCCCATGGAGACGCCGCCCGAGCACACGACGACGTCGGCGCGCGCCATGGCCTCCGCCAGCGCCGCCGCCAGCCGCGCCGGCTCGTCGCGCGCGATGCCGCAGTCCACGCTCTCGAAGCCGTGCTCCCTTCACGTTCAAATATAACACCATACACACAAAAGTACTATCGCGTTCGTTCATTTGTGACCCATTTCAAGAAAAATAGGCTTGAAGTCGTCATTAGAGATGCCAAATCATTTGTAATTTATAGGAGACTCAACCTTATTGTTGTAGAATGTCAGAATGACTTTGGACCTAAGGTGGGTCCCAAATTAAAGTTCGTAACTGTACATCGAATCTTCATTTTATTGACATTTCTAAGTTAAGAAAGACTTTTGAAATGCAATTAATCATCGGTCTGTTGTAGAATGTCAGGCAAAATACATTCACAATGCGACGTAAGTCTCCAAAAATTGCCACAACAAACGGGCCCGCGTCAATCCATGACGTGTATATTTATATGTACTCCTAAGATCAACCATATAACAAAGTTTTTCAATGGAGTAGATATGAACTTATTGTGAATAAAACAACGTCGCGGAGAAAACCGAATTCCACCTCGTTTCCGTTACATTCAAATCATTGTACTTATTCAAAGTTAGTGAAAAAACTAAACATATCTTTGACGAAATTTTTTTGGACTAATGGCTTTGGGAGTTTAAATGACCAGTAGTGGACGTCCTCCTGATTATACCATGATTAAAAATTCATAAGGTTCAGTGCAATCGGAATGGTCGCGAAGCGACGGGTTAAACAACAAATAAATATCACTTTTAGTTATGCACTCTAAACATATTATTAGTCGTTTCTCCACCACACTCTGCGCATACTTTAACCATAAATGTACTGACTTGAGCAGAACTCTCAGCATGGTCCTGTTGGAGTCCCTAATGTGCGCCGGCCGCAGCTTCGTCTCCGAAGGTTCCTGAAGCTCGTTGCCAGTCGACAGCAGCGCTACCTACAGCAAAGTAATTCTCACTATAATACCAGCAAGTGTAACTCACGAGGCAGGTCTTACAGTCTATCTATATACTGTACAACTTACCTTGGGGTATCCCTTTACAGTTATGTTTTGATACCCAGCCCCAGCCAGAATTCCTATGTGGCCCGCGTCAAGGACTGACCCTGGGGGAAAATTACAAAAGTATTATGGCTCTACCTAATTTGGTATATTTAAGGGGCTACCATGGGCAGATGACCTTCGATCTGTAGCTCTAAACTTTCAGTTGTTGTTAAAACCTCTTTCATTAAAACTGCTATTCTAAACTAGCTGCCGTCTCAATTTTTCCTTAACAAGTCACTGATTGTGTTTTTTGGCCTTTATTTCCATATTTTTCACTTTAGAAAAAACCCTTCGATGATTTATACGACATATTAATTAAAAATATTTAGATATAGTTTCCATATCAATTGACGCGAAGATGAAAAAGTTATATCCAATTTTGTTTTTTTATAGTCATGTATTTAAAAATTATAAAAAAATAACCATGGATAATTTTGAAATTCTGTTCGACGGAATCAAAGATGAATATATGGATAGTTATAATTTTTTTTTTTCATAAATTTACATTCCGTTTTGACTGAGTTATAAGAACTTAAACTTCATCAAAAACTTCTGTTATGGGCATGGTAGCCCCTTAATAAGCAACTTATGTTTTTCCGATTGTGTAAGTATTTTTCAGTATATTTCTCAGTTATGTTATGTTTCTCAGTTATTATACATATTTGTAATCACGTTCTCGAAAACGGCTCTATTTCCATGTAATTTGCAGTATAGTCGAGGGCGAGCATAGATCTGTCAAGTTGACATTTTTGGAAAAAAAACGTTTTCAACCCGAGCGACGCGACGCTCGGTCTTCCTGGTACCTATCATATATAACGAGATATGGCGCATACCGTAGAAAGGCAAATAAATCAACGCATTACATTACCGACCAGCGAGCCTTTTACGGTCGTGATTTTCCATGCGGATAAACGTTGATAAAACTTGTCACTTTCTGACCAGTATGTAATTGCTAGAGTGACAGTAGCTTTATCCACCGCGATTAAGGAGACCATAATACAGGCCCAGAAATCTGTTTTTACACTCAAGAGCTGTATCCAATTTTCTTGAGAATATATTCATTTATGGTCAGACAAAAAAGGTCGCTAAATCCAACCCTTCGAATTCAAATGTATCGTACACATCATATCAACCGTATTATGTTATAATTTATCAGACTTTAAAATAAAATACCTATTAAAGAGTCAGAGGAGATGTAGGCTCGAATCCAACCTAAGACCAACGAATTTTTTTCGCTATAGAATAGACTTTTTGTTTAGCAATTATAGAACCCCATCACTGATGAAAGCAAAATATTGAATAACTGTCGTTCAGTGGCAAGGTTCAAGTAGTAATCCGTGACCATACCTTTCTTCACCAGCTCGGCTCCCATGGGTATGTCGAAGCCGATGGACCGCACGTCCTGTCCCGGTTCAGGGGCCACAACGATCTCAACTTCCAACTCAGTGCGACCATCCTCTGATGCAGACACTAATTTCGTGTCTTCTACCTAAAAATGGAAGTGTAAATAAATAACTATGGAAAAAAGTTAGTGTTTCTTTTCAATCCAGAAAGATGCCTGCCATTGAATTGTATACAGGATGATTGCAAAATATACCTAGATCACTTGCAAAGGAAATGAGATTTCTTCTTCCATGACATTTCAAAATGCGACTTTATTATATTCAAGGTTCATATTCCTACCAATATTATAAATGCGAAAGTTTGTGTGTGTGTTAGTTTGTTGCTCCTTCATGCTGCACCGGCTGAACGGATTTGGATGAAATTGAGATAGCTTATACCCTAGATTGACACATAGGCTTCTTTTCATCCCGAAAAATTCAAAAGTACCCGAGGGAATAATGATAATCGAAATATACGCGGACGAAGTCGCAGGCCGAAGGTACAGATTAGGTACTTTAATTGTTATGCCACTATGGAACCCTGTCATCACAGCACAGAATAAATAATAGTACAAGTACAGAAGTTGCACTCCCGTGCAAAAACGCTGTTTAGGCATAAGAAACGTGCCTACTCTATGCCTCTCTTACTATCGTATAAATTGTATTCATTCGCACGCGGCACGTGTAGAGGGTTGTCACACGCATAGAATACATCAATGAGGGCTAAAAATACAAAAAAAGCGGCTGACATTCAGGCCATCTTTGTATTACAGAAGCGGGCTATACGTTTTATTTATCAGCCGGGTTCACGGGTCTCACTCAGAGATAAATTTAAAGAAATTAATATTCTTACTGTCGCGTCGCAGTATATCTTTGAAAATATCATGTATGTTCGTAAACACATACATGAGTTCAGGCATAACCGTGACGTTCACAAGTTCAACACGCGAAATAAAGATAAACTCGTAGTCCCCGGTCACCGTCTTCGTAAAGTAAGCACATCGTTCGTGGGGAACTGTATACGTTTCTACAATAAGATACCTATTGATATTGTCATAATGCCGTCCAATAAATTTAAGTCACGCATTAAGTGCTGCTTGCTGGGTAAGGCATATTATACTGTAAATGACTTCCTAGATGATAAAGACGTTTTTAAGTAGTGTGAGCTATTACTGATATTACGGTTGTTTTTAAAAAACTTTTTTTTTTGAATAGTTATAATAGCTGAGCGCTGAGCAGCGCTTATTACAAAATGCCTTTAAGCCAATAATGTAGACACTTTAAATTTAAGTATACCTAATGTTTTTTTTACTTTTTAATCGTATTGGTTCTTGTGCACAAGTCACTTTAGAAGTGAGAACACATTGTGATGTTTCTCGCCGGACAACTACATTTTATTGATATATTTTGTCCGGCAGCATGAGCATGTCATGCTCACTTAAAGGTCTTTGCTTACGGCGGCGTCGTTGATCGGGTCGCCACCTTCCCGAACAGATGGTTGAGGGAGGCGATGGCTGAGATACGCGTCATACTCGTGAACGGGTGCTGTCTGTGGGGTCCGGTCTGTTCACGCTTGCAAGGACGTGTTTTCCAGTTAGTTATTTTAATTATCGTTCCTGACGTAGAGACCTCGTCATGTTGTTCTCCTAGTCACTATTTTTAATTTAAGTATAAAATGTAGCTTACATTTGTAATGATTTTATTTGTGTTAGTTTTAAAATAATTATTTATTACTGATTACCTTGTAATGTTACTTTTAAGTAAAGGGTGTCCCAAAAAGGACGCAAGATTTGAAATTGATGAAAAACACTTTTTTTTTTCGTTATAATATTTTTGTATATAAAATCTTGAAATACATAAAATAGGGTTATTTGTGGAATAGTACGTCAGGCAAATGTCCGCCTAGGCTTTGCTGGCACATACGCACTCTTTTGTCAAAATTTTCTATGACCATTTTGCATAGATGCGGCTGAATTTCTTTAAAGCAGCGTCGAATTTCCTCTTTTAAAGCATGAGTGGTTGTGGGCTTATTGGCATAGACTTTAGACTTTAAATAACCCCATAAAAAGAAGTCTAAAGGCGTTAAATCGCAAGATCTAGGGGGCCAATTCTGATCACCGAATCGAGAGATCACACGACTAGGAAATGTTTTATGCAGTAATTGCATTGTTTCTCTGGCTGTGTGGCAAGTGGCCCCGTCTTGTTGAAACCACATTGCTTCTACATCGATATCCTCTAATTCGGCTAGAAAAAACCTTGTTATCATGTCGCGATATCGAGCTCGATTAACAGTAACTGCTTGACCGGCCTCATTTTGAAAAAAATATGGTCCAATAATGCCTCCAGCCCAGAATCCGCACCACACAGTGACCCGTTGTGGATGCATTTGTTTTTGAACAATCACATGTGGATTCTCTGAGCCCCAAATGCGGCAATTCTGACGATTAACAAAGCCATCGAGATGAAAATGTGCTTCGTCGCTAAAGATGATTTTGTTTGAAAAATCTGCATCCCTGTTTTGGCGGTCGATAATCCATTCAACGAACTCTCTTTGCTGTCCATGATCATGAGGCTTCAGTTCTTGTGTTATTTGAACTTTGTAAGCATGGAGATGCAGATCTTTAGTGAGTATACGCTGGAGAGAGCTTCTTGAAATTTGCAATTCTTGTCCACGATGCCTAATGGATGTTCCTGGATGTTCACGGACATTCTGACGCACTGATTCGATATTGCCATTTGAACGGCTTGTTTTTGGACGACCAGTGGAATGAAAATCATGAATTGATCCACTTTCCCTGAATTTTGCAACCACTCTGCTCACAGTTGATGAAGTCAAGTTAATATTCCGACCATATTTTGCACGGAATTTTCGAACCGTACACGCCAAACTTTCATTACTTTTGAAATATTGTTCAATAATAAAAACGCGTTGATCTTTCGTATAACCCGCCATTTTTACAAACCCTAAACATTCAGCTGTCAAATAGTTTTTTTTTAGGGTTGCTAGAACTAAAAGTACAAAAATGGCGGCAAATTGAAATCTTGCGTCCTTTTTGGGACACCCGTTATTATTGTATTTTATGATTGGAAAAAATGACCTTCTGCTGGAGTTTCTTGCGGCGCTTCTTCTCCGCAATGATGGTCTTGTCCGAAGCGCTAGTAGATTCACTCCATGTTACCGACGTGTAAAAGAGCCCTCATGTGGCCAATTTACTGAATAAATATTTTGAATTTTGAATTTTGAATTTTTTTTTAAATGTTTTAGCTCACCAGATGTCGCTCGCTCGCTAGCGGCGATCGTATTGACGTGTTTTTAACCGACTTCAAAAAAAGGAGGTTCTCCATTCGTCGTTTTATTTCTTTATGTATGTTCCCGTAATAACGTGTTTAATATAATAAAATAACAGTACCTATAATTATAATATAAACGATTGTAACATCGTCGAAATATCGGGCGGGACAACAAAAACCCAGACCGTGGTAACAACCCCTTTATACTGAATTGTGCAATTTCGTAATAAGTACTTACCTATGCCTCGTGTGGTTGCCGAGTTAGAATAGTGCCACTCCATGTCTTCCCGTGGATGTCGTAAGAGACGACTAAGGGAATAAAGGCTTGTAGTACTGTTAGGCGATGGGCTTGCAACAGGCGCGGATCCAGCTTTCAGATTAGGGGGTGGTCATTAACTGCTGAACGCAGAAGTTCGGTCTAGTGCGAGATCATGCCACACGACTATTAACTTTCTGACCCGTATCTATGAGCGCCCGAAGGGGGTGGTCATGACGTACTTGACCACCCCCGTGGATCCGCCACTGGCTTGCAACCTGTCACTAATACGCTGGTAAACATCTTAGCCTAATTGTGCAAATTGTGGTTATAGAATTATCAACAAGTTTTTAGAGATGTTTGTAATTCTGTAGCTCTGCCTACCCCACTCTGGGAACGAAGGCGTGAGATTATGTATGTATGTACTTACCTATTAAGGGCCGAGTTCACCAACAATTAAACGGACGGTTAGCAGTTTAACGGATGTCAAATTTATTGACTAACAGCTGATTAACACTTAACCATCTGTTTAATTGGTTGGTGAACTCGGCCCTAAGTAATAAAAAGATAAACTTACCGTTCACAGTTTGTAGGAAACGTAAAAAAAGAATATTTTACGTCCTTTTGTTTATTTAAACAACCATTTACATGTAACCGCTTTTCGGTGTGCACATAACAAGTAAATAATAAAAAGTTTAAGGTTATTCACAAAACTAACTTCACTACGCAATTACGGCACGCTCCGAGATCGATCGTTCAAGACGGCGGCAGGCAGATCGCGGCGCACGCGTGCTCGCTCGCTCGATGCCGGCCGGCCCCGGACTGATATCCATTCTCAGAATGGACGAGCGGAAGGTTACTGGCGGCGCGACACGCCCAGTGCAACCCCTCTGATCACAGCGTCAAACCACATGACAGAAATTACGCTTCAATGAATGATTAACGTTATGCGACAGCGTTCCATAGTGGCATAACAATTAAAGCCCTTGACTGTACTTAGGTACTAAATATTTTTTATAATGTTTGCTGTATGATCCGCGATTTGCGATGTAACAACTACTCGTAGAGCTTAGTTTAGAAACTTTAAATATCGACTCCCAACGGGAAGAAATAGTCAGTTATCCATTATATTTCGGATAAAAGCTATAATTGAAAACCTGCCTGCACAACGCAGTCGGCGCCACTGGGCAGCGCGGCGCCGGTGTTGACGCGCGCGCACTCGCCGCGCGACAGCGGCGCGGTCGGCGCCTCGCCCGCCGTCAGCGCGGCGCGCACGCAGCGCACACCCGCGCCGTCGCCGCTCAGGCACGCGTACCCTGAACAGATCGTTCACGGAACCAACTCAATGCGAACCGTAGGCAGAGTATCCCTTAGACAAGTTAGCCAAGCTGCTCGCGTATAACAAATAACACAATACCTTCAGCAGATAAAGCTTCTGCCATTGAGTGCCTAACTTATTAACGCGGTTTATCATGAAAAACTTCCGGTGAAAGGTTAAGTTTTCACCTTTTCGAGCGCTGTTGCCTGTGGCTTTTGCACAAAAAATACAAAAATTCTATGAAACCTACGAAAACATACTAAACACAAACAACAAACAATAAAATAGTTAAGTCAACAATTAACTGGTGCCAAACAAAATCGGCCTTGAAAAAATGCATACGCGGAGTGAGATAGAAAGTACAGATGCCGTTTTCTTATATTTATGTCTTTCCGAGTTTCCATATAAATGCTCATATAAGTAAATCTTTTACTTGATGCATTATTTTTTCCTATACCATCTATGCAAAAATCTGTTTACGACAGCAGGCGGCGGGGCGGTAATCGATTTAAGTACAATATTTCACCAAACGCACGTCAAATAGCTCCCGTCCGGTACGCGGCCTAAAACTTTTAAACCATCTTGGTGTAATTATGTTTAAAATAAAAACTTTCCAACAAATTACGGAGTTACCAAAAGACTTAACCCCTAGTATATATATAAGCACTAATCAGTTTAGTTTTCATGGTTTTCATACAGTCACCCAATAAAAATGTTGAGCATATTTAGAACCTTGTCATTGTGAATGTCAATGTCGTTGTCATGTCAGTGGTTGTTCAGGTACAATTTTTTCTACAGAATACAAAGTTAGGTACCTAGTTTTTTTACATGCAAAGGATTAAAGACCTCTTACACTGAAATGGTGACATTAATTTAGAAAATACTTGTTACAAGCTAAAACTTACCATCTTTTACTGAAGCAGGAAATGGTGGCATCGGCTCCTTAGTGCACAGAGACTCGGCTACAACCCTCCCCACGGCTTCCTCAATGGGAATGATCTCCAAAGTCTCAGTCCATTTCCCCATTACTTCATCCACTATTTTGAAAGCTTCTTCCATCTCAATCATTGGAAATGGGGACTCTCTCGGCCTAAATGCTACTTTAGTCATATCTACGTTGCTAGAACCATGGTGGTGGCAAGAACTTCCAAACTGCATTGAATCATGAATTGTTCTTACGTCTTTCAACTCATCGTTAATCAGATCTAATGCGTGATAAAGAACAGGTTTAACAACTTCAAAACATTCTATAACAGCCTTCTTGCTGCCAGGAAAGTTTATAATCATGGTTTTATCCCTTATACCAGCAATTGCTCTAGAGAGCATTGCCATTGGGGTCTTATTTAAGCTCATCATAGCGATGGCCACCATCACAGCAGGCGCTTCTCTATGGATCACAGCTTTTGTGGCTTCTGGAGTCACATCCCTGCAACTGAACCCAGTACCTCCCGTTGTTAGAATTAGATTCACATTCGCTTCATCACAAAAGTATTTAAGCTCTTTCTCAATTATCTCCCGTTCATCCGGAATAATGATCTTGTGCAGGTTGGCATTAGGAAAAAGTTCTTTGGAAAACTTGGCCAGGGCAGGGCCTGAGGTATCCTTTGAGTTGTCCTTAAAGCACGTGTCGCTAATGGTTAAAACGGCTACGGCATGCACCATTTTAAAAAACCTAAAAATTAAAACGCAGTTTTTTTAAATATTTAAAATTAGGTATGACCTTGCGGCTTGCTCATACAATACGTAAACAACAAAATCGCCACGACTATTAGGTCAATAAATTGTTATCATTATCAGCGTAATTAAGGTGCAATACAAACAAGATTTCAATGCAGTATGTACTTACGTTACGCACTGTTGGACAATCTGATGATAACGGACTTTATAATCGGGTAATACGTAACACTTAATACGCTACTAATAGAATCGTTAATGGAATTATTGTGCAAAGATTAATGCCATTACATCACAGCGATAACACAATGGTATATAAATAAAGATAAGGAATATTTTGATTAAAATCAAACTCTGCCGCGTAACCGCGCATAACCTCATGCACACCAATGTGACAGTGACAGCGCTGACAGCTGTCAGTTATTTAACGCCTGACAGTTGCGAGCAAGCTATTTAAGTCGATTGCAAAAACGTTCAATTAAATAGCCTTGCTATTTCGGTGTTAACTATTTTGGCCAAAAACGGGAAATTCGGTACAAACCTTTCCATAACACGGGCACGCGCGAACTTTGTTAAATCGTTCAAAGGGTTTGACATAGTACTTTACGAAGTGCGTAAGCATCCACCGAGGATTTCAAAACGCTTGTAGGTATATAAAAGCGCACTTTCTACTCCTGGCAAAAACAAACAAATAAAGAGCTTCACTTTAAACAAAAACCACTAAATATATTACAAAAAATATATTAAACAACACAGAACATGATTAGAAATTAAACTTATCAAGGCACATAATCACTTTGCTTCTAACATTAAACTTCTATACTTTTCAACGATTCGTTTTATAACTTCTCTACCGAGTGTGAGCGAAGGGCAAACTTCGATCAAGCGCTTTAGAGGCGCGTATTTCTGCAAGGCGTTCGAATTCCCGACAACCAGGAGCTTGTGTTTGGCGCGAGTCACCCCGACTGCCAAACGGCGTAGATCGTTTAGTACTTCTCCTTCCTGATAAAAAAAATACAGGATTTATTTAACTTTGCTTAAATATAAACAATGTAAAAAATAGATAAATACCCACGATATGATGGCGATCCTTGCTTTCAAAGCGGATAACTTTTTAACGGCCTAACAGATTTTAATCAAACCTAGCTATTTAATAATAAGAACCACTCCCAATTAAACAGAGTTCAAATCGGTTCATCCGTTTGATGTTTGATGATGCCATAGACAGTTACTCAGATAAACACGCTAAACTTATAACACCCCTCTATTTTGGGGAATCATTCAGACCGGAGTTACCCTGAGGGTAGAGTGGCTGGAGCCCCACCACAAGATGAACTTTAAATCCTTTATGGCGAGAGTACCGACCGACGATCTGTCGACCTTTTAGTATTATAGTAGTTACTTTAATTTTAAGTTATATATTTTTACATATGTTAGTCTGTAACCTATTTGTAAATATGTTGCTTATAATACCCAAAAACAATATAACCTTGACTTTCTTATCATTGGCGTCATCGCGCTTAGTGCAAGAGTAAATAATAACGTCCTTGTCTTTCCCCTGGAACTGGTCGACCGTGCTGACGTCTGCTCGCTTGCTCAGCGACCGGCGCAAAAGTGCCACTTGGTCGCGGAATGGGGATAGTACACCGATGTCTGACGTCTTAACACCGCCCTGCAAACATTTAGAATGAAAAGTGAGGAAATTCGGCTGTCTTCCATTTATCTGTTCGGCCACATGCATGATTTCAGATAGGCCTAAAACACCACCGATTGCCATTCACGAGATGGACCTCGTGAATGCCCATCGGTGGTCAATTCCAAGCGGAGGTACACCCAAAAGAAGATGGCAGATTGACCTAAGCGCTTTTGCAAGTGATTAGCAGGAGTAGGCTCTGCACGGAAACGAATGGAGAAATAGAGGAGAAGCCTTTGCCGAACAGTGTAACACAAAAACAGCCTACATTGATTTAAAAACTTACTTCTATCAAAGCATCCACTAACGCCAAAACTAGACTCGCTTCATCTGGATTCGCACAAGTTTTACCGCTGTTTTCTGACTTATCTATCTCTTTCATATCTAGGAATAATACCGCATCTGCGGCGTCTGGGCTACAGGCTCTCAACAGCCATGTTTCATCTGTGTATTGGTTTAACTTCTGGAAATAAAATTGATATTTAGTACAGTCACGAACGTCGAACGTTGTGAGCCCCTCTGTTAATCGAAGTTCGAAGTTACGTTAGGTACGTCCTTATCATTCAATTTGGTTACAAATGAAGAGTGAGGTGGACATGACATTAGTTCTTAAATTAGTGCTTCATAGTAGACGTCCTGCGACTATATTATGAATTGTCATAACCGGACAGAGTTATTGACCTCATGTCTCTTTGGCTACCTGGATCTTGCCAAGCCAGTTCAAAATATGATTTAATTTTACTGTTGAAGTTTGACGTTATTTCATGATAGCAGAGGCCTATCACGCATCAACAATTAATGTTTAAGACATTAATTGTTGATTCGGATTTATGTCTATGAAAATATACATAAATCCGAATTGAAATTTTGAAGACAATTGGAATCATATCATGTACCTGCAAATTAATCCTCAGTTTCGCTTGTGCCACACATTCATTGGCGCACTCCAATTTGTCGTTATAGGCCACTTTGTTAGCCAGATCGGCCAGAGCCTGGTTCATTCTGTACTGCAGCTGCAGAGTAGATGTCGCTTCTTCGTTCATTAGTCTATGAAACAAGCTTTCTTCCATACCAAGACGCCTGGGAAAGTTTTAAGGCAATTTAAACTTTCATGTAACAAGATAGGGATTACTTTCATTGCTTATCTGGACAGAGACAGCGACAACTAAATGATAACGTTAAAAAAAATGTCCCGGGCGGTCAGTCAATTTACCTCGCGGCTCGACTTCTTACTACGGGCGGCAGTTGCTCAGGGTCTCCTACCAGGATAAATCTATTTGCAGCAAACAGTGGCCGTAACACGGTGCATTGCAGGACCTGGCAGTTAAAAAAGGGAATGATAAGCGGAGGATTTACTAAGTTTTGCATAGTATATTTAAATAATAATAGTGCACTTCCCATTTCACAGGGTTCGAAGTTATCAAGTCATATTTTTTATACCAATTTACAAAACACATAATAATTTTGGTCATTGTAAATAAAATGTTATACTTACGTACACGGACAAATTTTGTATATTTTTATTGGGACAGTCATTCGATATACATTAACAACTATTATTTCCTTGATATTTATCCTTTCAAAGCAATTTTATAATATTCATGGTTCTTTACCTGAGTGGCCTCATCCACTATGCAGATGTCAAATGATGTTCGAGCTAACATGGCGTGCGCTGCACCGAGACAAGTCACGCCTATCACTTCCTGTATACAATAAAACAATAACTTACAAGAAACCAATTGAGGCAATACGCCACCGTTGAATCGAGAGCGCTTGTCCACCGAGACGATTTGCCTCGATTTCACAGACGTGACAATTCGGTATATGCACATTGCACCGTCGACTTGCAATCAATGGGCTTCATCTAACGCAGCTTACATGATATTGTCACCTATCAGGTAACGTGAACTCGCATGGTATTCAGAATCAATCAGATAGACACTTAAACGTTATGTCGGCTTTATGCGATGTGAATTATTATTGATACTATATTTCTATCGGCGAGAACCTGTAATTGGCTTTCTGAATGTATGTATATCTCTAATGTGTATATTTTAGCTGTTGGTTTTCCTTATATAAATAAATAAATAAATAAATAAAACATTTGTGAACCCACATTAATTTGTCCTAATGTTGGATCGAACTTAGGACCATTAGCTTCGAAGGCAGGTTAGCTATCAACTAGCCTAGGCTCTTTTTATGGCGTGGAGATGGTAAACTTGCACACAGGCCATCTGATGGTAAGTAGACTCTGAAACCCATAGACATTTGCAATCTCAATATTGCAATCTTACGCTGACAATCTCAAGACTCCAAATACGTTACCAACCTTGAGGACTTCAATGGAATGCTAGTTATTTAACCGGTTGTCTTATCCCCCCCCACCGGCACACAACAATGCGAACACTGCTGCTTGGCGACAGATTAAAGGGTAAAAAATTGGCAGCAATCCGGGCGGAGCCTTATAAGATTCTTCCACCGCTAAATTTCATAGAGTTTGTGTCCGACACATACCATAGAGTCGTAGAGTTGCTCGAGCTGCTGAGGCGTGTCGCAGCCGGCCGCCAGCTGGTGCTCACACTTGGGCAGCAGGCTCGGGGCCACGCGCGCCGCGGAACCGAGCCGCATCACTTTTAGCGTCTCTGGCAACCTACAAAATTGAGTAACTACTTTCTACTTCACAAAAGCCCAGCCGCTTATTCATAAACACACAATAAACCTATTTTAGTTAAAATATTCTTTGTCTCTTTCTGTCAAAATGACAGATAAGAACAGAGCATATTTCAAGCACACTTTAGCTATTGCGTGTTTATAATAAGAGGGCAATAGCGTCATAATTCGGTCATAGACATAAAAGTGTCAAGTTAATTTTTTTGTAATTTTTCACTAATAGGGAATATTCATGTCTTTTTTCCAGCTTCAATAAATGCTGATTCATGTAACAAACAGGTGAGAAAAAAAATTTTTAGAATAGCTATAAAATTTAAAAAAAAAACATTTTTTGAAAAGATATGAGCTAACAAAGATTTGTTCCTATCTCTCTCTAGCAAAACAGAATTTTACGTGGAGTTTTTATGGCCGTAATGCACGATGACGTCACTGGTGCACTTCGGATCTCTCTGTCTAATTAGCATTTTAAAATGCTTGTATCATCCGTATTACTTGACCGATTTTAATTTAAATTTCACCTTTGGTGATCTCTTTTACGGTATTTTCATATTCTGTTGAGAAATGCTATTTACAAATTCCATGCATATTAACTATTTTCTCTGCATTGGCTACATTTATAAGCAAAATTAAAAACAGAAGTAGAAGAATATACACTATGTATTTAATGATCTAGCTAAATCAGTAAGCTGTGCAAGGATAAATTTTTCCAAAAGTTAACAGGCCCCCAGCGCAGCTATAACCTTTTCAGTTCTTTAAAAATTGTAATATGTTTTGATATTATTAAAAAACATATAATAAAAATCAACAAAGAAATAAAAGATATAAATAAGTTTACTATATATTTTAATTATGTGCATACGTCTATTTGTAAAAGTATTCTTCAACTATCAAGTCGTGTTTTGTCCTGATGTTTTGACTGACTTATGTTACCAATCCGTTTTAATTTGAACCTTCTTCTAAAACACTTAAAGACGCTATTCGCTTCAAGGTTACTACTGACTATTGTGAACCATACTTTTGCGGCCACACTACACGTTTCAATACATATTTGATAACAATGACTTTGTTTACCAGGTCAGCCCTTAAGTGGATTCGGCCAGCTACAATGATTCGAACAGTTACATAAATCAATCAATCAATATCAACGAACAATCTCCCACAAATTGGCCTAGTCCTAAACTAAGCTCTAGGCTTGTACACTGCCCTCCAACGGAGAAAAGGCACAAGTGCAATTAACTTGTAGAAGCATATTAAACTCTCAAGGGTAATAAGGTTAAGGTAAGGGTAAGGGTAAGGGTATAAGGTTGGAAGTGCAATACAATTCATATAGTAGATGTGCCTTTTTTTCCGTAGGAGGGCAGTACAGTCAAGGACTTTAATTGTTATGCCACGATGGAACCCTGTCATAATGAGAGCGTCAAACCACATGACAGAAATTACGCTTAAATGAATGATTAACATTATGCGAAAAGTAAAGTCCTTGACTGTACTATGGGCACTAGACAACGAGAAACTTACTTAGAAATCAGACTTAATTACATAGAAAACATCCAAGACCCAGGAACAAATGCTCGCGCTCATCACACAAATATCTGCCCTTACTGGGATTCGAACCCGGGACCGCTTGCTTCATAGGCAGGGTTACTACCAACTAACATACCTGCTTAGGACAGTGTCGACAGCAGAATGCGTGTGCGCAGTCACTAGCACACGCTGCTTCAGAGCGACCAGCATTTGTATGAGCACGCTTATCGTTTGAGTTTTGCCTTAAAAACATTCAAACACACATTAAAATCAACTCTGTTTAGATATCATCAAGAGCACTTTAATATACTAGATGGAAAAAACCTGCCTTTACCACCCACATTAACATTAAATATCTCTGTTTTTAGTACAGTAAAATACCTACATAATTATAGTTCAGGAAATATGATTTGGCCGTCTGTTAGCTACTTTGCGATCTTTTTTTCTGCGTTAAGACTTACCGGATCTAACCTTAACCTTTCAACCCACTGTGCTGTTTGAAGAACGAGGGCAGTTTTACGATTAGCTTTTGTTTGATTTCAACAAAAAGATCTTAGTGAAGATTACAGACGGCCAATTCATATTTCCTGCCTTTTTGAGGCTATAATATGTAATTATAAAAGAACTTTTATTACCATGGCAACGCTCATTATAGAACTGTTTCCTCGCGTCGACTACGCTATATGTGGTATTCCGATACCGTTAATGATATAAATATTAGCGGTTTATTACGCGAGTAGAAAAATGGCGTTCAAAGTTGCCCGTGTAAGTGCACCTTAGGAGTAGCTTAAAGATGGCTAAGTAAAGCGGTACCCAATATAATTATATTTGTCTTTTTTTTATATGTTGTTTTCCTGTTGACCCGTGAGAGGGTTTGACTTACCAGTCCCCGGCAGCCCCTGTAGCAGCGCGTAGTCTTTGGCCGCGAGCGCCTTCAGTACGGCTCTTTGCTGCTGTATGTTGAGGGACTTCATGAGCTTGGCCCCCAACCGGCCTACTTCGCGCGGAAGTTTCTTTTCAAACTCTGGGGCTTCTTTATCTATTATTGATCTGGAATCGAATGTTTGTCATGAATGACCACAGGAAATATCTGACACGACAAGTCTACGCATAATATTTAATGGTCCTTTTACAGCCGCACCCAGAGTTAGTCGACGATTGACGCTTTAGTCGTCCTTTAGTGACGATTTTTCATACACAAGTTTGAAAAAAGTACGAGTTGATTGTCTCTAAAATGTCTGAGTATGGCGGTTAGTCCTGCAAATTGCAATATTACACCATAAATAGGTCACTATCGAGTTAAAGGTGTAAATGTGATTCCAAAGAATAAATACACTGCAAAAAAAACTAGTTTTATCTAGTTCTGAAGCGCTATTCTACTCGGTAAAACCATATTGCTTTTGATATGTTATTGTATTGTCCACGTTACGATAGTTTTTATTTACTTGACAGTAATGGCACCCGAGTTAATAACAATACGATAACATGACAAAATCGTCGGTGAAACTGCAAAACCGCGTAACATTTTTAATGAGGAGCAAAATGCACCTTTTGTCTAAGACATTAAGGTTTATTTTGCTCTACAATAAATTTGTTGGTTACGTGGTTTTGCATTATCACCGACGAAATGGTTTTACAGAATAGAATAGAACCCCAGTTTAGTTGTGTCAAAATGTATGAAAATGTGTTATCCAGACTGAAATTTGATGAAACCTGTTCCGGCAAGTGCCTCTAGATAATGTATCTTACCTTATCTTACATTTCATCCCCTTTAGGATCGTTTGGCTTATTCCATTATGCTCCTACTCTCATGATCCCAGTTGGATCATACAAAACTTTTACAGAGCTTAATGAATTGTATGATCCCACTGGGATCATAAGAGTGGGGTGGGAGCATAATGGAAAAGGCCGATCTTTTGTGCAATTACCCTCTTACCCACCCAGCTGTTCGACGTGAAGGTTTCCTCACGGTGTTTTTCCTTCACCGTAATGTACTTAAGTTGGATTTACTCATTGGTACATGGTGACCGCGGGGGTTCGGGGGTACCTTACGATCACGAGTCGCCCCCTAAGTCACTAGACCCACCGACGCTCTAGATAATGTGTAAAAGATACATACTTTCTCAGTCTTTGCGCGCGATCGCTATCTTCCAACAGCACTCCCAAGTTAGTTAAATTCTGAACTATGGTGGCATACGACTCATAGGTGTCGATGTGATAACTTGTATTTTTATCTAGTCGGTTACTTAAGTCCCTGAAAAAAAAGGAGAATCGGCCTTTACCTTGACTTTCATAGATTAACTCTATTAATGCATTAACATATATTTTTTTATTGCAAGGGGAATCATACAGCAGATATATTACAACTAAAATAACAAATGTACTTAATTCATTAGCCAAAATTGTTTCCACCTATAGTTAATAAATTAATTTTGCTCAAAGAGTTAACATTTTTAAAACGAGTAAATAACTAAATAGAAAACATAAAATCAATAATACAACTTAAAACTAAATTTTGAATTTTGAAAAATAAATTAGGAATAGAATAGTGAATGAAACAGTACTAATATATCTTACAAATTATTAATTTTTCTTCTTCTTCTTAATTGCAGAAATAAATTGTCGATGCTTAAGTTGGAACGGATCGACATGAGAATATTTTTTATTATAATTACCTATTACATGCTCTCACAAGGTAGCCATTATCCGATCCGACAGACGTCTACTTCTAGATATAAGTTTCAGTGACGCCGATGCGAGAGTGGATTAAATAAACTGACAAAATCTTCGCCCTGCAGGGGCAAGAGTTAATCAAGAGCAAACCTAGTTTTTTTTTTATTACTTTTTAAAAGTAATTTTTTTAGCAAGCTAACAGAACGAATTACGAATCACATTTTGCCTTTACCCATGCTGCTTCTTCCTGTTCGTGATCACTATTCGAGTCATTCGCCTCATCGGTCGCCAATTCTTTTTTTCCTTTTCTTTTTGTGTCATAGAGTAGGCAGACGAGCACACAAGCCACCTGATGGTTAGTAGGATCTAAGACCCATAGAAATTTCCGTTCTCAAAGCATTCATTATGATTGCAATCCTAAGACCGCAAATGCGTTTCCAACCCTGAGGACTAAGATGAGTTGCCTCTATGCTAGTAATTTCACCGGTTGTCCTCTGCCCAAGCTGGAATACAATAATGCGAACACTGCTGCTTGGCGGTAGGTAAAGGATACAAGGTCCTACTACCACTAATTCTACAAGCAATTTGCCCTATCCATAATCACAAAAGCCTAGCAATTTTTTAGAGTTACATCGTTGGTTCGTTCCGTAATGTAGGGTACATCCTATCCACCCTACCCTTCTAAGGTTACCTTTCCAACATGATGTGCATTTCGTTTCCTTTAGCAACGGTAACGACTCCGGCCGCGATCCATGGTCTATCGTCTATGCTCACTATGGAGAACTCTCCTTCTTGGGGACCTTTGCTTTTATGATCATTAAAAGCATTATCTAAAAAAAAATATGGTTTTGTAGTGTGCATTATTTCAAAACAAGCGTTATTTTAGCTATCTCTATCAAATATGACCTTTAAACCAGTCAATAAGTAAGGAAAAGTTTTGCCAACCCCGCTATTTTATTTTCATTTAAGGCCAACCCTTGTTTATTATGTGTACTTTACGGCCTATGTTCGATATCGGGGATACCTTTGTTAGTGGACTGCCTTTCGAAAGTATGCCCGTATCTATCACCAGATTGCACAACCGATTTAAGCTTTAAGTTTGCAGCACAAGTTCCACGCTTAGACCTGAAATAAAAAGAAAACGCAATCAAGCTTTTAACCAACTAAAATACTTAAAGAAAATAACACCTTTCTTGTATGGGTCTGTGAAAATTTCAAATGTCTAGTCTTACGGTTCAAAACGGTGGGACGGACAGCGGAGTATTAGGATCCCGTCGGCACCCTAAGGCTATGTATGTTAGTCTGTAAGGTATTTGTAAATATAGGCCTTGTTGCCTGAAATAAAGTTAATCTATTCTATTGTATTCTATTAGAACGCGTCGCACCCCGCGCCGCCGCCGCCGCCGCCCCGCAGCCCGCTGACTTCGTGTCCGCGGCCTAAAAACCAATTTATCTATATCCATATCATAACTTCCCTACAATATGTTCAGAAGCGATAAGCAAATCGCCTATATTAAGAAACCTGTATCTGTGGTTGCATCTTAATGTTTACATTAAAGTATAGTGCATCGTAATGTTTAGATTAAAGTGTCGGTACCTAAACATTAAAGTATCGGTAATACTGTACCACTAACTTGAAAATGCAAGCCATTTCTGTACATTATAAATAAAGTTTTTTTTTTAAGCTTTGGTACTACAAACAAGTTAATAGTAACACTAACTTAATAAAAATACAGGCCATATCTGAACATATTATAGAAAACTTATGATATGCATGATATGTATAAAGTTATGTATGTGGCTATACATAATTAGACATTAAAACACTCGTGTGATCTTATTATGAAACTCGCCTTCGGCTCGTTTCATAAAACCACATCTCTTCTTATGCACCAGCCACATAAACTACTATTAAACCGTTTTTTTAACAGCCTACCGTTTGTCAACGGTGTCAGTCCACAGAGCATGCAACGGCGCGGCGCTCATCTGGCTTTTTTCCTCCATCTTGAGCAGCGCTGACCAGCGCAGGAAGTACTCAATATGTTCTTGTGACAAGTGGCCGAGCGCATCCGGTCGAAGTCTAGACAGGGGGTGGCTTTCGGATACGGCGGGGCCGTTGGTATGCCTGAAACAAATTATTGAAATTATAGATGGTTTCGGGGACATACGAATTATAGTATAACGATTAAGAGGGATGCCACCGCTGCGTTGTTCTACATATAAATTAGAACGATATATCACACGATGCGTTGAAACACTTGCGTCGCTCCAGTCGAACCCCGATTCGATAAAATAGCAAACCCTTCTTTCAGGCCCAACTGATTTTCATGAAACCTAGGTAATACCTAGCTACCTAAACTAGATTTCTTTAAAAAAAACCCCGTCCAAAACAGTTCATACGTCTGACGCCACAGACAAACACACAAATACAGTCACAAACGCACACATACACAGATACACACGTTAAACTGACACAAACTTAATTTTTTGTCGTAAGTTAAATCAAGTATCAAGTATCACGACCGTTCTGACGAGTGACAAACGCGAAGTTGTGCATGCTACCGAAGTATAATCAGACTAGTAGAACATCTTCGAAAAAAGGTACATTGAGCGACTTGTAATTGCACGCGCTTTGCACGTACGCGCCCCACCATTGGGGCGTGACGTAACGCTGATTAACACTGAATTAGTCGTGTTTGCTACGCTTGCGTGTGTGTGCGTTGGTACCAAACTCGATCTCCTAAAGGGCCGGAGTTGAATTGCTTATCTGTATACATATACTTCCCGCTACACAGTTCGTCTACAACTCAAAATAAATGAGATAAAATTACTTATATAGCCTAAATAAGACTTTTATTGCAATGTCGCAGATATCAAATCCAAAAAGACTTACCATAAGACAGTATAAGTAAGATTAATTTTGAGATAATGCCGTAGACTTGATATAACTTACAACTGAAATAACTCGTGCGTGGTGTGTGTAACTCTATGCGAAAGCTTTACCTAGCACATTTACTGCTTTAAGAAGATCAATTTTGTATAAAAATCAGAGTGTCTTCCGCTGATTGTGTTCAAGTATACTGACCAGAGATGGACGGAGCAGACCGTGAGGTAAATTTGCTACATTTACTGCTTTAAGAAGATCAATTTTGTATAAAAATCAGAGTGTCTTCCGCTGATTGTGTTCAAGTATACTGACCAGAGATGGACGGAGCAGACCGTGAGGTAAGGACACTTGGCGCACGCGTTGTGGTGATGCACCGGCTCCGGCAACTCTTGCTGAAGCAGCCGCGAGGCTTCCTCGATGTCGCACACTTGCTCTGGAAAATAATAATATAAGGAGTTTAGTAGTCGAGAGCTAGGACTTTCAGGGATGACGCAAATGCTTTTAGTTTTCTAAATATTTAGGGAATATCCTTCGAGTGCGAAACCCCGAAGAGGTAAATTTACCTGGGTCTGCCGCATCAGGGCCGTCAGCCAAGTACTGCACCAGCTGGTTCCTTAGCATCATCAGGTCGCGGCGCTCCGGGTAGCCGCAGCTGACTTCTCTAAGGTCCACTCGCTCTCTACGGAGATAATGTTATTTACAGGTAAAAGTTCTAGTGCGGTTTCGGTCGCAATGGAAGACCAGCGCTGGCTTAACTGATGGCAATGCACATGCCGAGTTGTGACCGTTCCACAACAACTGTCCAACTTTGTGTATTTTTTTTTTACTTCGTTTGTGTGCTGTTGTCAATAATAGTATATTATGCAAGTAGTGAATAAAGGAACGAATTTAAAGCGAGGGCCATGGATGACTCACGAGCAAGTGAAGGATACTAACGAATGAATCACGACCGCAGGGAGTGATTCATGATGATTGAATCACGAGAGTAGCGAGTGATTTAAGTGTTAGAATCCTGAGCGACGCGAGTGATTCATGGCCCTCGATATAAATCCGTTTTATTCAAGAGTTGCATACTATACTTTATACCATGACTACGAGAAAAAGAAAGATTTACACGAAAATAGACATTTAATGACAAAAAACTTACAGTATTCAAAATGCCGCCAATTTACCTACTAATGACAGCAAATAACACAAATCTTTTTTTTAATGCTAAACTTTAACTAACTAAACTAACTAAACTTAATCTTTAATGTCGACCAATCAAAGGAGGACATATTTGCACAAGGAGTTTGTATGTCGAGTATTCTTTACGCAGGAGTTTGTATTGCGTATTTTTTGCGCAAGGAGGTGGTATAGCATTGACATGAATGTCGAATATATTGGTGTGTTTTAAATTCAAACACCAAAATAGTGATTAAAAATTGCTTTTTATTCACTGTTTTCAGTGAATAAAATCAGCTTTTTATAGGGGGAATGGTATAAACGTATTTTCTTTTTTTTCTTAGTGCTATTGAACGTGTAACGTTTCTTGTTTTGCAAAGATTTACTGTTCATGTTCTAAAATGATCGCATTGTTGCCACTTTATACGCCTCGCCCTACCACTAAAGTTCATGTGGCGAGTCTCCTCTGCAGCGCAAGCATCATGCCGTACAGCACGAGCTGCCCGCGGTGCTCCGAGTGCGACGCGCGCCCGCTCTCAGCTCCTAGCACCTGGCGCTATGAGGGAGACTCACTTGAGATAGAGCAGCAGGCCGCGCTGCGAACCCCGCGCGGGGTCCTGTCTCCTTTGCAGCGCGAGCATCATGCCGTACAGCACGAGCTGCCCGCGGTGCTCTGCCGAGGCCGACGCGCGCCCGCTTTTCAGCTCAAGGGGAACTACCGCTGATTCACGACCTGACAATATAACGCAAGATAGTTAGATAGGGCATTCAGTAAGCATCCTTAGAGTGCAAAACCCCGGTAAGGTAAATTTACCTGTGTCTGGCGTATCGAGACAGTGCGACAGTGTAAGGGCATACGCTAGAGGCCACGCGCAGACGCAGCACCCGGCGGATGTGATAAACTGTTGAAGTGTTGTTGCGAAGAAAGAATTGTTGCAAGTACGGGTAACGTAGAAAGTGAGTCCGAGATGTGGAGTTGAGGATAGCAGTAAGAGAAAGAGAGAGAGAGAGAGAGAGGGGGGGGGGAGAAACGAAACTGATAAAGGTGGCATGTTTGCAAGGCGGAGTACGAATAGAGGAGAGTGGAAGAAGAAAATTATGTTGTGTCGACCCCACCTAGTGTGGGACAAGGGCAGGATGATGATGATGATCATTTCATGTGACTAGCGCGAATACAATTAACATGCATGACAGTACAACCAAGTCGTATAAAAGGCGTCTTTTGCGTCTTTGGGAATTCCAAATGCATTGGACAGTAGAGTGATGGATGTATGTTCTCTTGGTCAATATGTCCCATCCGTCAATTCTTCTGTTGCACACGAGTGGTCCGTATGAGCTAATAATTTAATGTATTCGTGAATTACAAACAAGCCAAACAGCAGCGTTCGAATTGTTCCGGTGCGGAGTTAAGAAAACCGATGGAATGAGGCATTTCATCTAAGTCCTCAGGGTTGGCAATGCATTTGCAGTCTAGAGATTGTCATCTTAAGATTTTAAACGTCTATGGGGTTCAGAATACACTTACCATAAGGTGGCTGGTCTCGTTTGTCTTCTCTATGCCATATAAAAACTAGATTTTTTGACCGAAAACTTGATTAGTATTTTATTATGGTATCTTACCTTTTCGTTCATGTATAGTCACTTGTAAGGTGGCATCGATTTTGCCCTTTAATCCCAATTGAGGACAGCACACATTCTCTTCTATGTCTAACACTTTGTTTATGTTTCCGCACCATTTGTCTTTCTGGCCCTATACAAAACAAATGAGAATCAGTAATTGGCTATGGCTAAAGCTGTTGGTTTTCTATGGATCCATAAATAAATAAATAAATAAATACAATTTATTTGGCCCTTCGAACCGGATATATTTACGAAAATGTTAATAAGTAATTACAAAGTATATACCATATTTGGAGGCGGTTTATCCGACATATACATTTGCATAAACTCTGCTAGTGGCGTAACATATTGTTGCATATTTGAAAAAGCCTCTTCTTCCGACAAACCAGCGTCATACAGGCTCTGAATAGAATCCTTTATTATTTTGTCCACTTCCTTCCGCAACTGGTCGACCGACTTTATGCACTGAGTCAGTGCTTTTTGTACCAGCTCATGGACTAATATGCCGATTGTCATCTAAAACAAAAGAATTTAGTTAGCTAATAAAGGTAGTTCTTGGCTGTAAAGATAAAGTATCTTAAAGTAACTACTACTACAATCGCGAGCAAATCAATTGCACACTTTGCATTTTTTCATGTCAACCCATTATATTTGTAACACGGCTTTTCTTTCTGATATATTTAAATGAAATAATGTTTCTAAAAATCCTGAGCGAGGGAGGACATGAAAAATGCAACGTGATGCATTTTTTTTGGCTCGCAAGTGTATACGCACGCTAACGCACCCTAAGATATAAAAAAGAACATTAAACATCTCACAGCAGTGTTAGCAGAATCGATGCCCCTCCATCTCTCCTGCAGGACCGCCTTCCTTTTGCAGAACACGCCAGCCACCACGCTGGTAGAGGACACTAGCCTGTCAGGCCGAAGCACTATAAGCCCAGAGGTGTTGGTCACACTGAAATGCCCCGAGGAATCTCTACAAGCCAGAATGCTGATGGTTTCACCAGGTTGTAGTGGGGTGTCCAGCCTGCAAATTGATTGCTTTAATAAGAAGGTTTAATTTGTTTTATTATGTACTAACACTAGAATAAAACTTTGTTACTAACACTATGGGTTGGACAGTTCGTAATAAAAATATTGAATTTGAATTCATTTTGGTAGATACACATTCAAAACATAGTGATGCCTTTTGGTCACAAACAAACAAGTGCCCCTTATAGAAAACGGCACCAATAATGAGAAGCATGCTTTGAAACACAACAGATTATTTTTGTATTGTCGTCTATATCATCATCATCATCATCATCATGTCAGCCGAAAGACGTCCACTGCTGGACATAGGCCTCCCCCAAGGCTCTCCACTCAGACAAGACCGGTCGTCTATATACTAATAAAAAAAACCCCTCTCGTTAATTTGATTAAGATACTTATTATAGCCTATGTCACTCCCACAACCAAGACAAATCTAACGGTGTCGCACATTTGTCAAAATCCATCTAGGCGGACATACATACATACACTCGAAAATCAACCCTCCTTCTGACGCAGCCGGGTAAAAATAGCGGGATTTAGTTTAATAACAATCATCATTACATAGTATAAAACAAAGTCGCTTCCTGCTGTCTGTCCCTATGTATGCTTAGATCTTTAAAACTACGCAACGGATTTTGATGTTTTTTTTTTAATAGATAGAGTGATTCAAGAGGAAGGTTTTTATGTATAATAAGTTTTGGATTATGTACGGGTATTACAGAAAACTGGAATTAACCGAAGCGAAGCGAGGGCGGGTCACCAGTTATATTATAAACGTAAGCATTTTTCCGTTCGTTATTTTTTCCCATCCCGTCAATTCAGCTGGAATAATAATAGATATAAATAAAAATCTCTTACCAAATTCCATCGATATAGCATGTAGCTCTATTATTAGTGCTGTTCTTTAGCCTTAGTTCCAGTCTGTTAGGTAAAGTTTTAACAGTTTCTACCTCACAGCGCTGCATTATGCTTAAATCCAAATCTTCTAAATCCTGCTAAAGCAAATGAAAGAAAAAAAATATATACATTACAGAAAAATCCGAGGAAATTTTTGTACATATTAGCTTGTTTTTCTACCCTTTGATATTTTCCTTGACGTGTTTTATTTGGCGAGGTTTAGTTTGAAGACTTTCATGTGATACAGGCTTCGCCTAGTGTCATAGTTTAAAAGGTTTATTACACTTATTTGCTAATCAAACTTTAAGTCCCACAAAAAGCAAGTTCTTAATCTTTTGAACGGCTTTTGTCGAATACATAATGCGTCCCTCACACGCCATGTTTGCTATGCTATGTAAATTACACCGTATTGATACGAAAAAAGTCTCTTTTAATCCTAAAAAGACAATTTTCACTTTGCCTGTGAACGAGGAATACTTTATTTTATTTTATTAAAGTACAACAACATTATTTTATTAAAATGCCTGCAATTTTCTACTCTTTATTATAAAATACTTTTGTTAGGGTGAGGTATGTGCGTTTGTCCGTCAGTTAGCTATTTTTTTAGATCACAAATATTAATTAATAAAAATAGGCGTCGTGTGTAAATTATTCTCCCTTGATCTCGAAAACTTCACTTGAATACTCCAGAATAGATTCCCACGGAACTTTAAATTAAGCATGGTCTGACACCCTCTTAACCGTTTTTCATATAATTATTTATTAATGTTAATATTTTATTTTCATAATGTTAACCATTCGTTCGAGCGTGTAAATTAAATAGGTAATACTATACATTAGCACGAAACTACAGAATATGTATGTACTTTCGACGGGAGTTAATAAAGTAAATACATAAATATCAAAGGACAATCTCACACAAATTGACCTAGTCCCAAACTAAGCTCTAGGCTTGTACTATGGGTACTAGACAACGATATAAATACTTACATAGAGAAATATATACTTAAATACAAAGAAAACATCCAAGACTCAGAAACAAATACTCGTGCTCATCACACAAATATCTGCCCTTACTGGGATTTGAATCCAGGACCGCTAGCTTCATAGGCAGGGTCACTACCAATTAGGCTAGCGCGTCGTCTGTATAGGCGCGTTCGGTCCTCATTGTAGACTTGTTTTATATGCCTATAAGTAATAATCGTATGCACTTTGTTCGTTTTGAAAGAGAGAGAAATATCTGTCACGGCGTAACTCTTATTTAATCTGTGCCAGTACTTCATTTCTATGCCTGTAACGTAGACTAAAATTTCAGGTTAGTAGGGGAATAACCAGAAAATATAATTCGCTTATCGTGTTATAGTTGCTGTTCGTTCATACATTCGACCTTATGGCTTTATAAATAATCAAGTCATTACGTTGAGTCTTCTCATTCAGTTAGCTAGTTGATTAATTTAATAAATGATAACATCAAACGTCTGTAAGATACTGTGTAGTGTGTACCTAAATGCTACTTTCTGTTCAATTTAACAATATTACCTACAAGCAAACTTACGGAATGAGAATATTTACAGTTAAAGTGATGGAATTAGAGCAATAATAAAAAGATATTTCCAAAAGTAATTAGGGTAACGGCACCAATGATGGACACTTTTAGCTGATAGGCACCAGTAATGGACACTTCATTCTTGATTCAAATTTCAAACGGTCCTAAATTGATAGTTGCAAAACAAATGAATAACCCTTATCTTCTGTAAAATAAGAATCAAGTGTCCATTATTGGGTTCTTGTCCACTACTGGTTCCACCACCCTGGGATGGACAAACAAGGCTGGATTTAACATTTTTTACGACAACTTTAAACATATTTTTTTACATATTACATTTACATATTACTTTTGTATATGTATAGTCAACTATATGACGTTGACATTGTTTTGTTAAGAAATAATCGTTATTATTATTGAATCGATTGTTTGATTTACCGACTGGTTGAGCTTTAAAAACTAATGTTTGTGGATTTTATGTTTGTTTTAAATGCTTTTTTTATATATATTTAAACCTATATTAACCCTACAATGCCTATATACCACTCAAGTTAAAAAAAATAGCTAACTAAAATAATTACGTACAACTTATCAAAATCGTTAGCTGTTTTCGAGAATGCGATTACATACAATAAATAAACATTGCTCGTTCCCTAATGGTATAGAATACTGTGTCTGTTTTCCTTTATCGCACTAAATGCTTTTTCTGGACCATTTGTGGCCATCGGATTACACCGGACATACGCAGTAACAACATTTTTTTTCCTGGATGTCTAATTAGGTAATATCACGCAATGTTATCACGGAAAGATAATCTTTACAATGATCATTGATTCCCAGTAACAATAAGCGGCTCCAGAAGGAGCCAGTTAATCTAACAATCGGTGCCCAACGGCAACGGAGAATGTATTAACGGTATGAAAGGCGAGCCGGGTCAACGGTCACTATTATCGGCTCCACTCGAAGCGATAAAAGTTCACACACAATTCAGACTTACTCAGAGCGCCTCGAGACGTAGCCGCGATCACTATGAGGTTACAAGCTCTACTAATACTCACCAAAGTACTCTTCGCTTCAACATTAAACCTCAATTACTTAGATCCCACAAAACTACAAACTAAAACCTCGGCAAGTGTGCAACAGGATGCAGCGTCTAACATCATATCTCGCTACCTGAGTGGCGTCATCGTAGATGTCAATCCCATTCTTTTCAACGACAACAAAGATGTGTTCTCCCTCCGCACGAGTCAAGGGATGTTGCATATACGAGCGAGCACCGGCGTCGCGGCAGTGTGGGGGTTCAATTACTACTTGAAGAAGTATTTGAAGGGCCACATCGGCTGGCAGAATCAACGCGTTAGTATACCGCCTACATTGCCAGATGTAGACGAAGTGGTGACGGCTAACGACAGATTCCGATATTACCAGAATGTGTGCACGGCTTCGTACAGTTTCGTGTGGTGGAGCGGCGAGGACTGGAAGCAACACGTGGAGTGGATGGCTCTAAACGGCATCAACCTGGCGCTGGCGCCGGTCGCGCTGGAGGCCGCGTGGACTCGCATCTACCGCCGCCTCGGGCTCACCGACGAGGAGATCAACGACCACTTCACCGGGCCCGCCTTCCTCGCCTGGAACCGTATGGGCAACGTACGCGGCTGGGCCGGCCCGCTCTCCAAAAGCTGGCACGACGCCCAGCGGGAGATACAGAGCAGTGTCATCGATTATATGTTCAAGCTGGGCATCGTGCCCGTGCTGCCGGCGTTCAACGGACATGTGCCGAAGGCCTTTGCTAGAATATATCCTAACGCCACCATCCATTCCGTAGACACGTGGAACAAGTTCGACACCGACTACTGTTGCGGTTCTTTCCTGGACCCCAAGGAACCGCTGTTCAAAGAGCTCGGTAAGAACTTCCTGGCCGAGATCACAGTCGGCTCCGGCACCAACCACATTTACACCGCTGATCCTTTCAACGAGGTTAAGATTCAATCCTGGTCTACAGCCCTTGTCAAGGACACCGCCCAGGCTATATACACGACGCTAACCGAGTCTGATAACAACGCGGTGTGGCTGCTGCAGAATTGGATGTTCGTTCATGATCCGATTTTGTGGCCGACGAACAGAGTGAAAACCTTCCTTACATCAGTTCCCATCGGGCGCATGCTAGTTCTGGATCTGCAGTCAGAGCAGTGGCCGCAGTATGATTTATACCAGCAGTATTATGGTCAGCCGTTCGTGTGGTGCATGCTGCACAACTTCGGTGGGACGCTCGGTATGTTCGGGAATATGAAGACGATCAATGAGGACGTTGACAAGGCGCGGGTTCGGACAAACAGCACCATGATCGGTGTAGGGCTTACGCCGGAGGGCATCAACCAGAACTACGTGGTGTACGAGCTGATGCTGGAGACGGCGTGGCGCCGCGCGCCGGTGGACCTGCAAGCTTGGGCGGACGACTACGCTGAACGCCGCTACGGCTGCAACGACACCGCGCCCGCCTGGCGCCACTTGCTCGACAGCGTGTACAGCTTCGACGGCCTCAACAGGATCCGCGGCAAGTACGTAGTCACTCGCCGCCCCAGTTTCAAAATAAAACCTTGGGCGTGGTACAAAAGCCACGACCTGTTTCAAGCGTTCAGGAAGTTCGTGGAGGTTTCGAACGAGGAGTGTTACTCACCCGGCTTCTACCACGACCTGGTGGACGTGACGCGGCAGGCGCTGCAGTACCGCGCCGAGCAACTCTACGTCAACCTGCAGAGCGATCGGTTTTCGAATATTTGGGTATTCAACGCTTCTATCTACCTCTTTCTCGACGCTATGCAGGATATGGAGAAAATTCTTCGTAACAACCCGGATTTCACTATTAATAACTGGTTGACCAAAGCGAGAAGCTTTGCCAGCGGCCCAGAGCAAACGCTCCAGTACGAGCTGAACGCGCGCAACCAGATCACTCTCTGGGGGCCGAATGGAGAGATCTCCGACTACGCATGCAAGCAGTGGGCCGAATTGTTTCATTACTACTACATCCCGCGCTGGGAGATGTTCTTAAACGC
Source organism: Acleris literana (assembly GCA_946894065.1). Lineage (NCBI taxonomy): Eukaryota > Metazoa > Arthropoda > Insecta > Lepidoptera > Tortricidae > Acleris > Acleris literana. Next base: position 8,535,899 of record OX335687.1, read on the forward strand.
TTCATTGGCGTCTAAAATCCAAGGGGAATACTTTGATGAAGCAAGTACGCAAAGAATAGTTCGAGCGACTGTAGAGGAGCAGTTTATGTATGTGGCGATCGACTCGCTGCCGACTGACGACGTAAAGAGTTTGGCGTTGGCTCTGTACCAAAAGTGGGCATTTGTCCCAGGGGTAAAGGACCTGCCTCTAAGCGTGCTGCGGCCAGAGGCGGGCATGCTCACCACTCTTCCCGACGTCACGGACGACGATGACAACGTGCAATCGGAGCAGCATCCCACGGTTGTGCTGCTTGAAACTACACCTTTGCGGTAAAATTACCGCGTTATGCCAGCGATTCCTACCAATATCCAGCAAACAGGTTAAATAAAGGAGCATTTGTTTGTTTTTTATGATTGATTGAGTTTTTGACTGCGCCTTAGTTGTAAGCAGTAAAATTCGTTTAAGTACCATTGTCCACCAACTTTAATATGCTTTTGAACAAGACTTCATGTTTATGTGTAAGCCTTGACATCCGCTATGTCATGAAGAAAACTATTGTTCTGATTACTTTCATAAAATGTTATATTATTGATAAATAGATAAACTGCGAATAATAAATAACTAGAGTGTCACACTTTCTGATATTGAATGATCTCACAGCCAGGGGACATTAAGCCTCATATGGAATGGATATGTAGTCAATATAAAAAACAATATGTATAAATGTAATTAGTTTTACTTCCCTAGCGAAAAATCTTTACTGACTGAATCACCTTATGTTCACATGAGGATTTAATTTTTTTATAATTTTCAATAATCAAATATGTAGGTACTTTTTTCGACTCCAAAAATACCAATTACGTAAAACAACATAAAGGCATAAATGAAGTTTTAAGTCAAATACTAATTTTCAACATAAGTACCTACAATAAGTAATGAAACAATATTCATACGGAAAAAGATTGTGCCTCAAGGTTCTCGAGTCTATGATAAATCCTTTAGCCCCGGCTGCGTGCTTCGTCTTGCCTGCGCTTATACCGGTACAAACCAGTTTAGGCAGTTAAGTGCGTAAGGACGGCAAAACGGTAACAATCGTTGAACAGCCAATAATTGACCTGAAAAGTTCTCAGTTTGCACAGTTTAAAGTGTATTTATAAGCAGTCATTCAAACCGCGCCTTAATATCTGAACATTTTGAACACCAAATAAGGTTAGCACAATTTGAAAATCCCGCACTAAGTTGTACTGTGCACTCACTGTACTGTATCTGCACTTTTATTCCAATTTGACTGTGCCATTTTAACTGCACAGGCAAATTGAACCATGGAGTGGGAGCTTTAGAGGCCTTTCACAAAGGGGAGCAAAAACTTATTTTTTTTACCTTATCTTGATTATTGAAATGAAATTAATAGTCGTGTTGTGGGACATTAAAATCCATGAAAAAGTTTTGAGAATTCTAAACGTTTTCATTTTTGCCGTGTGGATCATGTGTGGATAATTAAAGTACATTGCGAGGTATTTAAAAAAATGAACCTTTACGGCGGGGCTTTAGGTATTTCGTAATATTGCGTGTTACGTAATGTATAAAGAATTAAAGTTTAAAATGTTTATTGAATCCTAATTAGAACTATCTTAACGTGTTTTTAGAGTGATAATATATGTGGAACTATGGAAATCACGAAATTACTCCATATTCATACAATAAAGTAGTAAGAATGACCAAAGAGTTTTTTTTTTTTGATTTTCATAGTTCCACATATTCCTACTATGCTTAAAAAAAAAATTGATGTTAAAATAGTACTGAATTAACATTTTAAACTTTAATTCTTTATACATATGTAACACGCAATATTACTAAATACCTTAGGAATAGCCCTAAAACCTAATTTTTTTTATAATCATAAATTTATTAATGATAATAAATAAAATAATATCCACACAGCAAAAATGAAAACTTTTAGAATACTCATAAGTATTCTTTCTCTGGCTATGCAACTATACGTGAATTTTCTGTGCATCTAGCTTTAAAATATATAAAAATATATTTTGTAATTTTATATTTAATTAAACAATATAATATAATAAGTTAAACTTTGAAATTATTTGAAAAGGACCCCAGTATCAAGAAAATAGTGCATTACATACTATCAAAATAACACTAAACATACAGAGTTAATACAGTTTTTTTTTTAAACTTAATGTCACATCAATAAACAACAAAAAAAACGAAAAACTGCATTGTTACTGGTACAACTTTTATAAGACAGTTCTAAATAAGACTACTTCTTTATCCATATAAATATAGCAAACATCTGGCAAGGTTAATGTAAAAAAAAAACAAGATTGTTACCTATATCAATTACTCACAATATAAAGGACAATGGGCATTACAGTACCGGTTCCAATAGCAATCATTGTGGTGTTTTTAAATATTCATACAAATAGAAACTGCAAATGGAATTTAGAACCCTCATTGTCTTTGCTCTACATAAAAATACCTTTATAAATTATGTCCATTGAGGCAGGAACCACATGCCATACTTGCACATTTTTGCCCATTGTCCTTTGAACTATCCTAACAATCATCTTGCTACTAAAAGGGTTATTATCTCCAAACATACCTGATCAATATTTTCATCCCAGTCATCACCAAACAAGCAATCAACATCTTGGTCAGGGAATTCAAGAACTTTAGCACATTTTATGGGAGATTTCTTTTGAACCATCTTTAAAGGGGATTTCACAGATTTTACCAAACTGTTACTTTTAGGAGTATCTGTAAAACAGTAACATGTTTATTATAAAGTACCTAAAGTTGATTGGCAGTAAACAAATTAATTCATAGGGTGAGAAGTGATGCCTTCTGCTGACTGACTATTGTCGAGTTCATAAATATGTGTACACTTTAGTAACTTGTCTATTTAATGTCAAGTTTAAACTGCCATATATAAATTGCCACAACGATTAAAGTGACAAGGTACTAAAGTGTACTCACATTTATGAACTTGACTGTATAGTCAACAGCATAAATAAGTGATCATTTATGTACCTAGGAAATGGTAAAAGAAAATGTTAAAAGTAGCTGTTGACCATTACTACATTCGCATAGAAGATGTTTACAGGTTAAAAAGCACCCTTTGTCCTTCCCTAGGACCCAAACACTTTCTATACCAAAGAATGATGAGCAAAAATGTATGAACGCTGGCCTAGAAACCAATAACAATAAACACTATATCATCGGATATCCTTTTTAATTCTACAACCATTTTGTGTAGCGGGAAACCTCAAGTAACTGGGAGTTTTTTTTTAAATCTGGATCATTGGGATGCCTACATAGACGACTTTAGCATTATTACTATGAAATGCTGCCGTCTTTGCATGGTGATAATTTATTTCGCCCAAAGATTTCGATCAAAGATACCTGCCATAGTAATAGTTTTACAACTTAGAATTACCTATCCGGTGACATATCGCTTGTCCTTATTGGTCATATAGGCCAATTTGCCCATCATTCTTTCATTAAAAACTTTTTAGCAGTTTAGTTATGAAAGTGTCACAAACAGAGTTACTTTTTCATTTATAATTTCCAATATAAAAGTTATTAATATTTACCATTTCCATTTATTTCAGGTATTGATTTATTTATACCAGGGCTGTCTTCATCATTCAAATAAAAAAAATTGGGTGAAAATTTCCCTTGACATTGGATACCAGCATCATGAGTATCAGGTCCATTGGATTTGACTGGTGTGCGTTCATCATCAGAGATACTTAATATACCACCATCTACAATATTTGGAACTACACTGGGACCTAAAGGAGATCTGTTGTTCTTTTTTGGAGTGCAGTCCTTTTTATTTTCTAAACTCTCTACATTATTTGATCCTAAAAGGCTATCAAAGTCGTTAACATTTTTTTCTGTTTTACAGCCGTTTTCTTTTCCTGGCGACTTTGTTTTGCAAGAAATCCCATTTTTTGTTGGAGTTTTTATGGTAAAATTTATTGTTTCGGATTTCGATTTCTTATTTATAGTTTTCTTAATAGTAGCACATGATTGTTTAGGACTATTGTCATCAATAATAAGTGGAGAGGTAGCCTTTCGCTTGACTGCCTTATCTACTTCTTTTACAGGAGATGCAAGAGGTTTGGACGGCACATTCTGCGAGTTAGAAGAGTTCGCATTCTTAAAGAATTGCGTTATAGATTTTTGATTCTTTGCTGGCCCCGACTGACCCTGTAAAGTATATTTTAAAACCAGTTGCGGTAAGATTGTTTACAAATAGCCAAACTTGTACGAATTCTCCGAATAAACCACTCACCTTCTTTAAGCTTAAAGATTTGGGCGGCATGTTAACAATAATATCTAATAGGTAACCAACTAAATATGCACTGATTAATTACACCTATAAAATAAAATATAAATTCTAACAACGAAATGACATATTTACTCCATTTCCCGCGATAACAGCTGCCAGCCAGCTGCCATTTGTTAATGTTGCCAAATGTGTCATACTAATACTACCCATAAATTGATAACCCTAAAAACTTTTTTGAACAAACAAATATTTTATAAATCATAATTAATTGAGACTCAAAATATAAATATAAATATATTTAAAAAGCAATCTTAAAAGTGTATTTGGCGACATGAATTCATGATATAGAAAAAATATGACAGCTGCATTCAAACTGAGTGCTTTACTCAAACAAAGGATATTTTTTTTATTACATTTAAGGAGCAAAATTTTTTTTTTACTTATTTCAGCGATATGAAACGCGTTTACGCTTGCATATTGAACGAAAATAATGATAAAATACACTCATGGAATCTGTTTACGCATGGAATCAATACAAACATGGCAGCACCAACACGGGACATTGCGTTTTGATAATACAATCAAAACTTAGCATTGCATTGCTGAGGTAAGTGATTATTCTCATTATTCAAATCTCAAACAAAGCATACTATATTTTTAACAGAAATAAGTTTTTTTTTTAATCAGTCTATTTATTTACTCTTCGGTTTGGTCTAGATCATGTTTAAATAATGTTTTTTTTTTTACGTTTGATTCACTGTTGATCTGCCACCTTAGTGTCACTAGTGTAGTGTCAGATTCTCGACTTTCAGTGACATACAATACATGACTTTTTTAACGAATGTTTTGTTTTGAGGTTAGAGCTCGTGCTATTTATTGAATTATTTCTTAAAACTCGACGGTTCAGAAAGAAGATACACCGTAAAATGTCACGACGGCCAGAGTTTCAGGCACCTCCTGAAATTGTAAGTTCACTTTGTGCTTTTATTTAAACGTTAACGTAAGTAAATTAAATTTACCTACTACTACTATTGTTCTATTTCAGTTTTATAATGAAGATGAAGCTAGGAAATACACGCAAAAGTAAGTCATTCTTCGTTGCATGATCATAACAAAGATTATAAGCACTTATTACAAACCTAAAGGAATAAATTATACTAAGACCATTTGTTATCGTTATATCAAAATTTATCTTACAGTTCACGAATCATAGACATTCAAGCACAAATGACAGAAAGATGCATAGAGTTACTGTTGCTACCTGAAGATACTCCATGCTTACTCCTGGATATTGGCTGTGGTTCTGGACTGTCTGGCTCCGTGTTGGAGGAAAATGGTCACATGTGGATTGGCATGGATATATCCAATGCTATGCTGGGTATGTGTTTATTAACTGTCTATGAAATTTACGGCTTCCCAGTTTCTTTAGGATCAGTGATGCTATCTTGCCTATATTAACACGTGTTTGATACCACTGCCTAAATGTGTTTTTTTTTTCAATTATGACAGTGGGGGTTTTATCATGGGAAAATAATTTTGTAATGATGATGATTCTGTTTGTTTTTACAGAAGTAGCTCTGGAACGTGAAACAGAGGGTGACCTGGTGCTCAGTGACATGGGGGAAGGTGTTCCCTTCAGAGCCAGTTGCTTTGACGGAGCAGTGTCTGTGTCAGCAATCCAGTGGCTGTTCAATGCAGATAAGAAGTCGCACAATCCTGTTAAAAGACTGTACAAATTCTTTAGCACATTATATGCATCACTGGTAATTAAGAACACTTTCTAAAGTTATTAATCAATCACTTTTAAGATTAAGTGAAAATGCCAAAACAAAAGGGTGTTTAATGGTTATTTGCGTTTCAGTCCAGAGCAGCTAGGGCAGTGTTTCAGTTCTATCCCCAAAATGAGACTCAGTTGGAACTACTTACCTCTCAAGCAATGAAGGCAGGATTCTATGGGGGTGTGGTCATAGATTACCCAAACTCAACAAAGGCCAAGAAATTCTTCCTTGTGCTTATGACTGGAGGTTCAGCACCTCTGCCAAAGGCTCTTGGTAAGTGATACAGTAAAACAAAATACTTATAACACTTATGATTGCTTAATAAGACCCTTATGACATGATATTATCATAATGTAGCTTTGATAGACTTGTAATTTATGCAGACATATTCAAGTTTGTCAGAAGACAATAAGAGACTATATTGACACTTGTTGTCCCTTCATGTTTTTATTTACCCAACTGGTACACTACACTATTTAGAATTATGCTTTGTTTTTAAATCAGGTACAGAAGAAGAGAATGATCTCCAAGTTAAATATGCACGGAGGGAAGCTAGCAAAAATGCCAGAGGCAAGCCCCTTAAAAATACCAAGGCTTGGCTTTTGGAGAAGAAGGAGAGGAGACGGAAACAAGGCAAAGAGACAAAACCAGACACCAAGTATACTGGCAGGAAAAGGGCTGGAAGATTCTAAAAAATATTTATTTTTACTTATAAGAGATTAACTGTAAAATATTAAATAAGAAATATAAACATAAGTTTACGCTTCTATCTTTTAATGACATACTTCCAAACAGTGTCAACTCCATGTCCTATTGTTTCTACTGGGACTAAATTTGGTAAAGGAAACCTACATGCCACCACCACAGTACCATTATCACTTTCAGATAAAAGTTTGTGCTCAAACTCGGGCATCATTTGTTCAACACCAAATATCACAACATTATTGTAAGGCTTTAAATTGAAAGTCCATAAATTTCGCCTGTAAAACCTTGTGTTTTGACTTTGAGAGGACAGTACAGCGGCTATTCGAGAGTAGTAGACAAGCCAAGGATTGAGTTCAACTCCATCTGCTTTGAATCCTAGCTTACCGGCGGTGAAAACGATTCGTCCATCTCCCGAGCCTACATCCAGCAACCTGCCGCTCCGTCCGATTAACGCTGCGGTTACTCCAGCTAACTGCTCCGTAGTCGCTGGTACGTAAGGCAGGCAAACCTTTCTGAGAGCAGGCGATACAAATGGGATACAGACTATGCTGACTCCTACAGCTAATCCACCGGTTGTATAAATTAAAATCTTTCCTGCAGATGACAATTTTCTGGGAGCTTTTGTATCTGAATTGATTAGCTCGAGTTCCATTATGTAATTCGAAGTGATATCAATTCCTACATGGGTTTTTAGGTTACTAATACTTTTCTTTTGTCAACATTGACATATTTGACGTAACAGCTGATTTTCAAAGACAATATTGTAATTTTTTTTTTTTTACTTTTTATGGCCTGGATTCTAAGTCCTTTAAGCCATTTGTAAAATTATTTTCGTATCGTTGCACAGATCTTCATAACATAACGTTATGAAAAATATCGATATCATAACGCATACCTATAATAACGTTAGTGTTTTTGTTTAAAGTAATGACATTTTTTCGTAACGTTATGCTACATCGCAACGATATTAAAATCATAACAAAATCAATTAAGAATAGCGCGCTGTTGTCAGTTTATGCTTTTAATGCCCTCAGTCAAAGAATCGTGCCTGCAGTGGCCCGTTTCACGAAGTTACAAGTTACAAATTACAAGCGGGAGTCTCTTTTTAGCAAAAGGAGTTAGAAAGAGACTTCCGCTTGTAATTTGTAACTTGTAGCTTCATGAAACGGGCTTCTGTGGCCCGTTTCACGAAGTAACAAATTACAAGCGGAACTCTCTTTCTAGCAAAAGGAGTTAGAAAGAGACTTCCGCTTGTAACTTGTAGCTTCGTGGAACGGGCCACTGGTGACTCTTATGATGCCTATTAGATGGGCAGCAATAAAGGCCATCGCGGTACTGTACGAACAAGTGAAGTTAAGTGCAGTATTATAGAAGTGACTTATATCGTTGTAACAAATACCACGATGGATCCGATATTTTAAACGTTATAATAATAATGTTGTATGTAAGTATGTAAATAACGATATGATTATACGTTATCGTTAAAACGATGTCCTTGCAATAAAACCGCGCTATTTTTTATCATTTACAGGAAATTGTGTTGGTAAGACCGCTTTCACACTATCCGATCCGATATCGGCACACACAGGACGCAGGGAGAGTCTGGCCATCGAAACGTGATACTGAAAATGACCGCGAAATTTAAAATTGTAGCTATGGTATGCCTGTCCATACATGATAGACCCATAGCCCATGCTAGAAATAAACAATGTTGATGCTTTTGTCATTAAGTATGAAGTGATAAGTTATGACAAAACTATAAAAATTGTTTAATTGAAGATCATTCAGGCATACTATAGCTACAATTTAAAATTTCGCGGTCATTTTCAGTATCACGTTTCGGTGGCCAGACTTTTTCTATGGATTAGAGTAAGAAAGAAGTACATCTGGCTCGCTTTAACCATTAACTGCGTCCTGTGTGTGCCGATACCGGATGGTTTATTTGCATTTTATACACTTTCCCAGTTTTTATACAAATGAAAAATTTCAATTCCGGACCCAAGGCACCCCTTAGTATCATAAATATGAGGTAGGTTTAGGTTATGTTAGGCTTTCAGCTGGCCCGGAGGACCAAACCACCGAAAAATATGAGCTCCGTGGCAGCGGAGCTTCGTCGACTTTCTGCGAAAGTGTATAAAATGCGAATAAATCGGATCGGATAGTGTGAAAGAGGTCTAAGGATAAACCACAGGTAAACAGACTAACAAAACATTCACAAAATATATTCTTGTTGGCAATGCTGGCAGCACTCTTGTTAGTGTCAACACAATTGAACACAAGTCAGTCAGAAAAAAATTAGAGGCCGGATTTTTCGCAAAGGGAAGAAGAATTTTGTTTTTTCTGCATCATGACGGCGTTTGAGGAGTTCGGCGTCCTGCCCGAACTTGGGAAAGCCATCGATGAGATGGACTGGACCCTGCCAACAGACGTTCAGGCTGAAGCAGTTCCTCTAATTCTGGGCGGCGGAGATGTACTCATGGCTGCAGAGACTGGTAGTGGAAAGACCGGTGCCTTCTGCTTGCCAATTATACAAATCGTCTGGGAAACTTTAAAAGATATTCAAGAGGGGAAAGTTAGTAAAGTGATAGCAATGACTTCGTCAGAATGTACGATGTCGTTTTTCGATCGTAACGACGGGTTGGCAGTGACTCCAGATGGCTTACGCTGCCAGTCTAGGGATCAGAAGATGTGGCACGGTTGCAGAGCCACTAAGGGCGTCCACTCAAAAGGAGTTTATTACTATGAAGCTACAGTCACTGATGAAGGCCTGTGCCGTGTGGGGTGGTCCATTCCAGCTGTAAGTTCACTTCAAAACTTCAAAGTGCTGTTTATTCATAGAAATATGATAAGGTTTCGTTGTATGGGCGCAGGACGTCGAGTTGGGGAAAGCCTGCTTAGAAATAAAATAGAGAAGTACTTTTGGTGGTGTTTCTTTTTTAAGAATTTGTAAAAAGAATGTATAATAGTTTTTTGTTTAAGTTTAACTTGGTTTTAGTTACACTTGTTTCTAACATGTTTTTTTTATAAACAGGCTCGGCTGGATCTAGGCACAGACCGCTTGGGCTTTGGATTTGGCGGTACAGGCAAGAAATCAAATGCCAAACAGTTTACTGACTATGGCTCGGCATATGGAAAGAATGATGTTATTGGTAAATGATTCACAGTTCCCTGCTTTCATTTTATGTTTTTTTTATACTTTATTGCTAAAATCAGTTATTGCCAATACTGTCGTGATACCAAAGAAGGTGGCTAACTGCATAGTATTAGTAAAAGTTTTTTTTTTCTCATGAGCAACTGACCTTTAAACCCATTTAATCCATCGTTTTTTTAATTCTATACTGATTAAAAAAAAAAAAATTTAAACTGTTTATTTCAATAAATTTAAATAGCGTTATACAATACTTCTTGTTACAATCTTTACTATTTGATGTAATTGTAGATAAAATTTAATTTTAAATTTAATTCTTATAGTTAGTATTATAGGTAGCTAGCTAAACTGCCAGTTACGTGATACCAACGCATACTGTGTACACCTGTAATTAGTTGTACAATTGTTATATAGACTAATTTGTTATATTTTAACTAGCTTTAAGAAAGTTTTATCTGCAGTTGGTGATCATATTAAATAAATAAATAAATCCAATATGGTTACCAATATAGTATAGAATTCTACTGTCCCTCTAGTCAGTATTTTATTAGGGGTGTTTTTTCTAATTTCTCATATCAATATTGAATATAGAATTGAATAATTACATTTAAGGTTACAGAAGTATTAAGTAAACCAGAAGACAGGTCAAATTACAGATAATATTTAATATAATTTTATATTATTTATTATGAATATATTCGGGTACTGGTAAATGTAGGCTTGGGCTCTCCTGACCCAGGTATTCTTATACTTAAAAGGAGACCTCAACCTTGTCTGTAGCTATGTAAGAAAGAAAAAAAATAAACATTTTGTCATTTATCATTTTTAAATGTGTTTTTCAATTAAAACATTCTTTAGTCAGGATGGAACATGCAATCCTGACACACTGGCCACATCCTTTTTATTACTGAATTTGGTTGGTCATATATGTAGAGCTTTTTTTGCATTTATTTATTAAAACTTCAACCTGTATCTGGTAAATGAAGGTTAATCATACATAATATATTCCGATTTTCTGTTCTCTTATTTACTAACATATTTTCTGTCAGGATGCATATTAAACCTCAATGCGGGTGAGATCAGCTTCACCAAGAACGGAGAAGACCTGGGAGTAGCATTCAAGTTTAATCAGAGCCGTCAGTCCCAAGATACCTACTTCCCAGCGGTTGTGTTGAAAAATGCAGAGATGAGCTTCAACTTTGGTGCTACACCTTTTAAGGTTATTTATTTCTTTGGCTTATTTAATTAAATGTTGAATCGATATTGAGTTGTCACCTCTGTTGCATGGGTTATATGAGAACTGAGCTCAGGTATCAAGGTAATTGCTTTTCTTAAATTTTTACAATATTCAGGAAAGAAGAAAGAAAGAAAAAAATAATTTTGTGATTTTCGTAGTTCCACAACATTATCATTCTAAAATAATACATTTTGACGTAAATAAGTTGCGATTATCAAACAATTTAAACTTTAATATTTATACATTAGTTAACACACAATATTACTAAATACTTAAACCAATCTAAAGCACCACCGTAAAACTTATTTATTTTTATGAATATATCTATCCACACAACAAAAATGAAAACTTAGTATTCTCATAAGTACTTAATTAAAAATTCTTAAATACTATTATATGTATGATTGTATACATTTTACGCGATTAAGTTCCGTTTAACTTATAGAACTTAGGTAGAATAGGGGATTAGTAGCTAACGACAGCGCATCTTTACAATACAAATACGCTCTATTGAACATACCAAATAGAAAAATAAACAAGAAAGGTAAAACGTGAAATACTTATATGGTATACCGCAGGCGGTCTTATTGCTATAAGCAATTTCTTCCAGACAACCTTAGATAGAAGAGACGCGGCATGTAAAAATTAAAACAAAGTAGGAAGTGCAAACAACAATATAATATAAAGAAATAAACTTGATATCTTATTACACTGGTATTTATTTACGTAATAATTAGTGCCAATTCAAAGGAGAACCATAGTATAAAAATTAACAAAAGACAACTTGTTATTATTTTTACAGCAATCTTATTTCTAACCATTTTTAAGCCAACACTTTTAATCCTTTGTGCTTTTATAACCTTTTCTTAATCATTTTAATTTTGTCCACTCCAGTATCAGCCTCCAGCAGGCAGTGTGGCTTTGGCTAAGGCTCCAAAAGACTGTGTAAAGAACAATATTGTGGAAGCCGGAGTGACTGCCGATAGCAAGCCATCCAGTAATGCCCCGCAAGCTATTATTATCGAGGTAAATATACTTAAATTTTTCCCCACGTGTGTCACCCTTCTGATTGATCGCTTTTAGGGTTCCGAAAGGACCCTATTAATATGCCTATAGGTGAAAAAGTTAAGTAAATGACCTCTTGCATGTAGTTGTGTGCAAAACTAATATGGAATTTATTTCAAATTTCAAATATAGAATGTGGAACGGTCTATACAGATGTGTTACTACTACATGCGAGAGGTCATTTACTTAAGTTTTACACCTATACGCTGTCCGTCCATCCTACCTTTAAAGAGCTGTATCTTTGGAACCGTAATAGATAGCGGGTTGATTTTTAACAAATAAAAATAAATACTTGAAATGTTTTCTTATCAACATAATTTAATTTTGTTGTATCGTAATGACGTACAAGCGTCAAATTTGGTATGATTATACCTCAAATCCTGAAAAAAAAACACTGAATACTAAAAATGGTCAAGTATTTGTTGGGCTTGCACTGTTCATTCGAAATCGAATTCCATTCGGAATGTAATAATACCTACAGGTAGATTCACTAAAGCTGGCACGAATGGAATGAACAAAAGTAATGTCACCTATCACTGTGTGAGTGCCGTCCTTTGAACCAATGTTCGAATTTCAAACCGAAAGCCTGTTATTATTTTACACACTTGTATACTTTCGTTCACTCATTCAAACCATTCGTGCCAGCTCTCGTGAATTGACCTGTACTGTGCGACAGTACGGAACCCTCGGTGCGCGAGTCCGACTCGCACTTGACCGGCTTTTGAACTTGACTGTTGAACTTGTAGCCATCACGCGAGCTGGCCGAGCAGACCTGTAACCAGATCACCAAGTTCAAGAAGCACCTGGATAATCCCAAAATCCGAGAGCTGTTGGTGGTTGGAGGAGTCAATGTCAAGGATCAGATCAGCGAGCTCAACACGGGAGTCGATATCGTTGTCGGCACGCCCGGTAGACTCGAGGATCTCATAGAAGGCGGTGGGTTCACAGTTTGATTATGCCTGCTTGATATGCAACAATGACACTAAGAGAGATGCCACATGAGCGTTGCCGGTGCGTCGTCGCAACGCTGTGATTTTAACTACCAATTGTATTGCAATTATTCAATTCGTTAGCTGATTAAATAAGGTTCAAAATGGTATATGTATAATAAATGTTTGTGCATATCGTAGTTTTCACGGAGGAAGCATTTAAAAAACCATTGCCGACGCGTTCATTGTACGCGTTTCACTCGGAATTTCCTACCTCGCACAACGAAACTGTGCAATGGTCTGTTGCCTGCGGTATTTCCGGACCCTAACGACCTTCAAGAAAAGAGCGTACTCTCATTTGAAAGGCCGGCAACGCACCTGTGACTCCTCTGGTGCTGCAGGTGGCTATGGGTGACGGTAATCGTTTTCCATCAGGCGCTCCGTCTGCTCCTGTACCATAAAAAAAAACAAGCGCTGTGCAAATGTAAATTAAGTTTCCATTTTAGTAAAAAAAAAAACTAAATTAATATGTATAAATTAGTATAGATTTAGTGGTGGCAGGACCTTGTGCGTAGTCCGTCCGGATCGCTACCACCATCTTATCCATTGTTGTGTTCCAGCTTGGGATAAGACAACAGGTGAAATGACTAGCATACAGGCCTTCCATATACCTGGGCAGTTCTTGCAGTGTTAGGATTGTTGTCTTGTGGTTGCAAATTTGAATGGGTCTCTGATCTGACCTAAGGATGACGATGACGTAAAAAAATGCCTACGTAGGTTATCTGGCGCTAACGCACTGCCGTTTCTTCGTGCTGGACGAGGCGGACGGGCTGCTGAAGGCGGGCTACGGCGACCTGATCGAGCGGCTGCACCGGCAGATGCCCAAGATCACGTCCGACGGCCACCGCCTGCAGATGGTCGTCTGCTCGGCCACGCTCCACGCATTCGAGGTCAAGAAGATGGCTGTAAGTTTTATTACAAATGTTATAGACCGGAAGATACTGACACAAAATTTCCGGTCATTTGTACCAACTATGGCGACCCTTCAGGGGTCTCATTAAGTAATGACGAAAAGGAAAAGGGTTACTATCAAAATTCCCTTTTCGCCAAATGACAATATAGCTCAAACGTCTGGATTGTGTAATGTCTTTGTTGCTATAGACATGAACGCTAAATGTATCTTTAGCAAAACGTCTGGATGTTAGAATGTTACAAATTAAAATACACTAGTAGCGAAGCGTCTTTATCTTAGAATGTCTTTATTACTTAACAGACATAAAAGTTAAATGGCCCGGTAGCGAAACATTTGTATCTCAAAATGTCTTAATTACTAAATACACATGAAATTCAAATGGTCGGTTAGCAAAACGTCTGGATTTTAAAATTGCGTATTGATAAGACACTTCAAAATTAAAATCTACAAATTTTACTTCTTACGAATTAGGTATTGCTACTAACTCGTTCTGTGGTCATGACAATTAACTAATTTTACTTTCGGCTAACTAGGTACCTATTGTAATAATAGGGACTATTTTAATTTCCAGACGTTATGCTACTAAGTCGTTTCGTGTTCATGTCAATTCACTAATTTTACTTTCGGCTAATTAATCTAATCATAGGGACTATTTATATTTCCAAACATTTGGCTACTTGCTCATTTTACAGAATTAAAATGAGCAAGTAGCCAAACTCTGGAAATATAAATAGTCGCTGTCCTGCTTATTTGACACTTTGCTGACTGAGTATTCTACTTTCATGTCGTCAAGCTGAATTGACTCTTTGCTGACTGTGTATTTTACTTTTATGTCATCTAGCTGAAATGGTCGTTTGGCGGTAAAGGCAATTCGATAGTAACCCATAGCGCTGGTACCGGCGGCCCAATCGGGTGGGCGTTAATCGAACGTGTCGGATAAATTACGAAAGTCGAACGATTTGTAACACAAAAATTCTTGTATTTTCCGATAGTCGATGAAAAAAGAGGTAGGCGGTAGCGTAATGCCATACTTCCCCGGTGTGGCTTTCAGCCCTCCACACCGACGAAAACACATTAATTAAAAAAAAAAAACAATTTAAACATTTGAGCCTGTCTTATTTTTTTTGCACAGCTAATCATCGTCGAGTAGCCATTCGCGAAAATCACCATGCCATACTTTTCCTACGGTTCCAAATGGCCGCCATACCGCCGCAAAGGAGTTTTTTTTTTGCTAAACGATTTGTACCATCCTACTGAGCTATCTGTCTACTGAGCACTCAAGGTGCAATTCACCTTTCACCATAGGCTCTATTCCAAAAATAGTTGACAGTGACTCTTCATACCATACGTTTGCTGCAGGAGAAGCTGATGCACTTCCCGACGTGGATCGACCTGAAGGGCGAGGACGCGGTGCCCGAGACCGTGCACCACGTGGTGGCGCTGCTCGACCCGCAGAAGGACCGCACCTGGGAGACGCTGCGGAAGTAAGTGGTTATAGCCTGGGTTATCAGGAGAAGAGTGAGACACACAATTCTTCACCACACTCCGACTTCTGTTCCGATAAAACCACCTACGGAACATACCTAATGTGATATCGCAGGTCCCAAATAAACTCAAAAGACATGAACCGACTTCAAAAAAAAATGGCTTTTATAATGCTACATTATCCCTGCGTTACATAGGCTATGTTTTATTTTCTGCGCTTCTTATAAGAAGCGAGTTTACCTGAGGTGGTTCTTAAGTAGGTTTCATGAAAATTCGTTAAGACGTTTTAAAGTTTTTAGCTCTGAAAACACGATCGATAGTTGTATCTTCTTACAGGCAATTAGCGACAGACGCCGTGCACGCAAAAGACAACATTAACAGCGGCAACACGACGCCCGAGACGCTTTCTGAGGCTGTGAAAATTCTGAAGGGCGAATATTGCGTGCGCGCCATCAGAGAACATAAGATGGACAGGTGACTAGATTTAAGTTATTTCTTTAGTTTATTCATGTTTTAAAAAGTATATTGCGGGTGTTAAGACCTCGTGCCGGATCCGTCGGGGTTGCTCCCACTTGTAATTAAAACGTACTTTTCCAGCAATGAAGAGTAGATTTATGGTCATTGATTTATAGGCCAAACACATTTGGTAGAACACCGTGGTTTTAAAAACCTTAAAGTCGCTATTTCCTAATATTTATATGTATATAACTTGACTGTGCCTTTAGGAATTGTCATATTTAAAAATTAACGATTTTTTTTTGCTGAAGAAAACTGAAGTATCTTTTCGTACAAGTAACTTCAAAGTAAGTAACTTTAGCTTGTACTTGATTCTTCATGTAAAATTTAAAGTTCCACTTGAAAAGCCCGCCATTAGTTATTACCCGGCCAAATCACGATGTAGCGTGTAGTATACGTGAATGTGACGTTTTCGTTGTATGGAGTTTCCGGTCTTTTCTATATGAGGATTATATTCTTTGCTCGGAAACCTAATTAACTTATCAGTTGGCATAATCTGCCCGTTTGCCTTCCCTCCAAGATATAAAAAAGTCACCAGCTATTCGAACAAGAGGAAACCGCCCTATTGTTGGCATCCACTGATTATTACATTACTTAAGGTTCTATTCTACAACCACGTGCCAAAAGCTGACAGTTTGGATGCAGATCCGCCACACACGGCTCTGGCCGTCAACTGAAATGACACACACAGCCTTCACAAGTTCAAGATTAAAAGAGACTTTGTTTCGTGTCAATTAAGTTGTAATTTGCATAGAATAGCATGTTTGGCGTGTGAGCGACACGTTTTGTATTCGACGTAAGGCGTACTCAAAAGGTTAAAAAATATCTGGTTCCTCTAGAGCCATAATCTTCTGCCGCACCAAGCTGGACTGCGACAACATGGAGCGCTACCTCAAGTCGTTCGGCACCGAGTTCTCGTGCGTGTGCCTCCACGGCGACCGCAAGCCGCACGAGCGCAAGGCCAACCTGGAGCTGTTCAAGCAGTCCAAGGTCAAGTTCCTCATCTGCACCGATGTCGCGGCCAGGGGTATCGACATTTCGGGGCTGCCCTTCAGTGAGTGTATAAAGCTTTTACCACGAATCCGTTAAGAAGTTGTTTATCAGATATGGCTTCCTAAGGAACTGTTAGTTTTTCATAGAACAAGTTACTGTAAAAAAAATAATTTTCAGGACATGCTTTTGTTGCCGAGTATATTTGTAAGTCATTATCTGCTTCAGTTGTAGATGAGTTCACTTCACAAACGTATAGACAAAACATTGTCACTTCGTTAAAATAGCTTTCATTGCATCATCAATTTATATATGCGTTATTACGGAACCAGCTATTCTGATAAGTAAAGCTCTGGCGCTGAACAGAAATAAAAACGTTCAAAAAATCGGTGCATGCTTTAGAAAACTGTTATTTCAGTGATCAACGTGACCCTGCCGGATGAGAAGTCCAACTACGTGCATCGCATCGGGCGCGTCGGGCGCGCGGAGCGGATGGGGCTCGCCATCAGCCTGGTGTCCACTGTGCCAGAAAAGGTACACTAATACCATTGCAGCAAAATTGTTATTTAATTTCCATGCTACTGTACATACAACCTTATCAAATCCAAGTCGAAATAATCGATTTGCTGGATTGCAGTTTGGATCACGCGCAAGACTTAGTTAAGGATCGAACAAACCGAAGCTTAAATACGCCGACGTAACGCTTATACAGCGACGAGTTCGTCTATTGCGTCACGCCCAAAAATGTAATTACTGTTTAAGCTCGCGGTCGTGTCTGGTTTTCGTGTAGACGTGTCGGGTATCCGTTTCCGTGTTACACGGACACGTGTTTGTGCCCTGATACTGATAAAAAGATCTTAATTACCTGCGGGTATCACCCGTCTTTGGCGGGTACAACTCAGCCGGGCCGTTGTTTAGAAGAGCTATGAATGCATGTTGGTAGTTACGAATATATTGTGGATTTGCAATAATATAAATAATAATAAAAAAAAATTCAGGCATCGAGGCCCATAGTTACAAATACCTTATAGACTAATATATATCAATATAAAACTTAAAACTAACACCGAGGTGACAAAACAGCGTGTTGCTGTTTTGCCAAAATAGTGGCCCGCCCTCATAAGTATCCCTTTCTGGACATAAGATAAGATAAGATAAGATAAGATTCATTTATTGTCAGAAACTGTGTACAATTAGGTCACATCATATAAAAGGTCCAACAGTTTGCCCATTTCGGGCGTACAACATAAACACGGCTTTGACACGGGTATTACACGAAGCCGTATATTTCACGGCGCTAAGAACTGTAACAAGAGTATCGGGAGTTCTATTACTTTTTTGCGATTTTGACGCTCAATTCACGCAATTTCAGCGTATTTCGGTGTCGTCGATCCTTTATGGTTCTTACATCCTTACGTAGTTCTTAAATTCTTACTTATTTGAAGTATCTGTACCGTTCCTATTTATGTATTGTAATGAGTTTCGTTAGGTGTGGTATCACGGCGAGTGGTGCTCGACGCGCGGGCGCAACTGCCGCAACACGAACCTCATCGACGACCATCCCAAGGGTTGCTGCATGTGGTACAATGAAATGCAGGTAAATACTACTTTAATACATTATGATGCGCCGAAACCTAGTTACAGGCAGTAAAGAATATACAGGGAGCCTCTGACCCTGGGGCTTTAAATACATGGATCGTTTCTTCTCCTGAAACTGAGCTTCTTTTGTTATGTAAGTTGTTAAAAATATTTCAAACTTAAAATTTTATTTTTTTCATACATGTTAAATGTAATTGTCAATGTACACGATCCAATTCTCCATTTTCCTTTAGCCTTTGTACCAAGGAAATTTTGCCCCCGTACCATGAGATAGTGATTATATGGCCATGATTTAATACACTGATTTTACAATTAAACTTTAACATCAATTATTTATCTAAACTTAAGTTATTTTTTAATGTTGCAGAACAAAAGTAGTTCAGTTTAGCGAAGAGAATCCATCGTTGCATTTAAAGCTCCAAGGTCAGAGGCACCATGTATAACTCAAATTGACCTAGTCCCAAACTAAGCTCTACTAAACCTACTTATATAGAGAAATACATTCCTAAATACTCGCGCTCATCACACAAATATCTGCCCTTGCCGGGATTTGAACCCGGGACCACTACCGTCGTAGGCAAGGTAACTACCAACTAGACTAAGGGCCCTTCCCCACGGCAACATCCCGTTTTTTAGGTACAGTTTTTTGCAGGATCCCGTTTAGTAGTATACATGTTTTTTCTCAAACATGCAATGAAATATTGATGTTATGTTCCTTATAATAGGCTGCGAAGTATGACTTTTCAGGTGCGGCTAGGACAAGAGGTCGTTAATGGAATTTTATACAAATCGTGCAGGCCTAGGCCGGCAAAGTCCTCTTTTTTAATTTCCATTCCACATAAATTTGTGGCACAGGCATCATGACATTCTGCCACTATGCGTATTAAAATGTACTATAAAAATTGAACTTTGATGTTTTTGTTGTTTATTTCATTGCATGTTTGACAAAAGCACTATACATACCTCGGCGGGAAATATGGGGTTGCCCGCCTCAGACCTAGTCTATATGTCTTCGGCCGGCATCCCCTTTTACCCCGGCCTCTGTAGTAATCTACTATAATACTAGCAGTCACACGAGCATCCTGTTCACAGTTGTAAACAGCCGTGGGAAAGGCCCTAACGTGTCATCAACAGTTTCTATCCAGTTCACTACCTGCAACTTGTTTAAACTCTGTATCAAGTTCAAACGTACAGTCGGTCAGTAGTTAACTAGGCAAATTTTATGTTATTTGGCTGACTGTACACTTACATTATAGTCGTCTTTCGTGCAAATATTTCAGTAATCCAATGCTCTCATTTAGGTTCAAATTTGTACAATTACTGGCTCTCTATTCCACTCAGTAAAACCATATTGCCTTTGACGTGTTATCGTATTGTTTTTAACTCGGCCGTCATTACCAGAGATCGTACAAATGGATGTCATTACTCGCAATAATGTGGACATGACTCAAAAGGTTTTAATTAAACAAAATAAATTACATTAATTGATTACTTCCTCTAAAAATAATTTTGATCTTTTGCAAGGCAGTAATAAATAAATAATTCAAAGACTTGTTATTGTGTATATTTATTAAAGCAAATAAACAGTAAGTAAATTTTATATTTTTTCCGTGGCTAATTTATTCCTTTTCGTGGCTAAAATAAACATATGATGTGAAAAGATCCTTTTGCAATCCGCGGAAAGCAAACAAAAAGTAAGTAGATTAATATTAATGGGCACTCCTCACGTCTTTGTATTGTTTATCTATTACTGTCCTACAAAGGATCAAGATTAAAGTTCAGGTAAGAAATCAATTAATATAATTTCGTTTGTTTAATTAAAATCTTTTGAGTCATTTCCACATTATTGCGAGTAATGAGGCGCATTTGTCCGATCTCTTGTCATTACCGATAAGTAAATAAGAGCTATCACAACGTTGACAATTATCGATAAGGTTTTAACGTGTAGACCGTCAGCCCTGACTACCACATTTTACGTTTAGCAGAGGAGGGTGATGGAACCAGTAATCGACAAGGCAACAATAACGGACACTTGATTCTTATTTTACAGAAGATAAGGGTTATTCATTTGTTTCGCAACAATCAATTTAGGACCGTATGAAATTTGAATTAAGAGGATTGTGAAGCGCCGCTTAAATCGCGTAGCTGTCAAAAAAAAATCCATACAAATTTAGCTCCGGGCGAAAACGTTTCTCACCCCCTAAATCAAGTCCGATTTTTACGATTTTTGAATATGTTGTAGTTATTATAAAGAACTAGGTCTGTACGTTTCTGTTTTTTATTTTTTCAATTTGTTTCATTCTAAGAAATATTTTCGTGTAAAGGAAAACGTACAGACATAGTTTTACATGATAATCTACAACATATTCAAAAATCGTAAAAATCGGACTAGGTTTAAGGGGAGTAAAACGTTTTCGCATTTTGTATGGAAATTTTTAGCTTCACAATCCTCTTAAGAGTGAAGTGTCCATTACTGGTGCCTATCAGCTAAAATTGTCCATCATTGGTGCCATCACTCTATAACCGTTATTCATAAACTATTCATTTCAGTATCTTGCCGACATAGAAGATCACTTGAACGTGACGATTCAGCAAGTGGAGTCGGATCTGAAAGTGCCGTGCAACGACTTCGACGGGAAGGTCGTGTATGGTCAGAAGAGGAAGCAACTAGGGACCGGGTATCAGGTGCGTAGTAAGGGAACACAGCCATTCAAAACACGATAGATAATGTTAAATTGAAATCCTGTATTCAGTATGTTAGCCACATCGGAGTTCTTTTAAGACGTCAGCACGGGTAGCACAAGTTGTATTTTCTCGCTTTTCGCTCAGTGCGTCTCTATCGTTAATGATTAAATAGGAAGGGAGATCCGAGCGACAAACAAGTCGCGGGCAACTTGTGCTAGCCGCGCTGTAATGTTGGGTTAATGTACTAGGACTTCTGACAAAGACCATCATTGAAAAGAAGCGCCGCTAGAAACTTCTAGCAATTTCTTTTTGAGGTTCTGTACCCAATGGGTGCCAAAAGGGACCCTTCACAAGTTCACATGCTATCACTCGGTCCGCCGTCCCTCCTCACTTTATAGAGCTTTGAACCGTCATAGACAGCCGCTTTTGTTAACAGTTTTTCGATTTCTTTTTCTCTTTATACTTGTATATTTACTGTAATCCTAATTTACTTGTAAAATAATCATCTTAAAAGAAAGAAAAAGTAAAGTAAAAAGGGGTCCCATATAAGAAAGTTTTTTTGGTTGTGATATCATTGTTAAAAACGGTGATAAATACAAGCGGATTTTTTTTTGTGTTTATATTGCAAACCCTAAAGAAATACAAGAAATGATAAAAGGCGGTATGGAACCCTCAGTGCGGGAGTCCGAGTCGCACTCGACCGGCTTTTTATCATCACTACCGATTCTATTCTGTTTCTCAAATTGTGTAACTGATAAGATTTCCAACTATTGTCGATACGGTTATGTCGACATTTGGTATTTTATAAAGAACGCGAGCAATTGAAAGACGCGTTGTCAACACGTCACAGTTGTACAAGAAAAAATATGTGTCTTTTATCCACTTAAGTATTGTTTAAAAGGACAGACATGAAAGTGAATGTTAAAAAGACGAAAGTGATGGTCGTGGAGAGGGATGAGACTGTTGTATAACGTCAAATAATGATTGGAGATGAAAAATTTGAGCTAGTGGATGAGTTTGTGTATTTAGGTTCTATGTTTACGAGAGATGGGAAATGTGGTAGGGATATTGAAAGAAGAGTTAAAGCGGGAAATATTATCAATGGGGCGTTACATTCAATCTTCGCAAACAAGGTCATATCGAGCAAAGCTCGCCTTGCTATTGTTCTTGGGTATGGCATAAGAAGACCGAAAGCCGGATTAATGTAGTTGAAATGAGAATTCTGAGAAGTATACGTGGAGTTAGGATGATAGAATAAAAAATAGCGAGATCCGAGAACGATGTGGATTGAAAGAAGATGTAGTGACTAAGATCGAAAAGGGTATGCTAAGATGGTTTGGTCATTTAGAAAGATGGATGAAAGAAGAGTTACGAAAATGATATGGCGAGCGAGAGTGAGCGGAGATGTATGTAGGGGACGTCCTAGACGGACGTACGGTGATCAGATTCGCGATGTACTGAATAAAGGCCAAATGAAAAGCAACCGAAACCGACATACGTGCATGAAGTGATTGTAGAGGAAGCAAAAGTTGTATGTTTAGCCCGGTGCGCCTGGCGTTCCATAGTCTTTGCCTTCCCCATTGGGAGACAGGCGTGAAGGTATGTGTGTATGTAAGTATTGTTATTCTTATTGCTTATTCTGATTAAACATACGTTTCAGGACCACGTGTCACAGATGGCGCCGGTGGTGCGATCGCTGCAAGAACTGGAGGCGCAGGCGCAGCGTTTCTACCTTAAGATGCACCATAACGTTACTGTAGCTTAAAATCTACTAAGTTATAACTTATTTAATATTATATCGCATTTGGTAAATAAAATGACTGATTTTGCGTAGACTCTGGTTTGTTTATAGCCCCAAGTTTTGTAATTTCATCAGTGCAACGGACAGTCTTTTTCGTTATCTCACAAGTGTACAAAGACTTCCCCACAACGTATTCATATTAAAGGACTTCATTGGCCTTACCGTATTGACAGATTATTCTAAACTTGTGTCACCAAGGAGTTCACCGGGACCCTAATATGGCTGCGTTTATCGCGTGACAAAATGTGGTTAAGGCATCCGTCACCTTCTGACACGTAAATAAGTACGAGAGTGACGGATGCTTTATCCATATTTGACACGCGATATAGACGCAGCCATAATAGGCCCGCTGGGCATTTTAGCGGACCTTAATGAAGTCGATGGAGCTCCTCGCCTCCTATTTCTAGGTTATTTTGGTCCATCGCCCCCTTTAAAGAGCTAACTACCTAAACCTATTAGTTATTTTAATCAAATACATAGGTGGACCACGGACAAACGAAATGCACATCTCTTTATGAATGCCATAAAATAAATTTAACCCTTTATCAAATATTGGGAAACTATTTCCCACAAAATTTTATAGCTTTCATTTATTTTTCTGTTTTTTGTTTGTGTCTTAATAAAGATTATATTCCGTTATCGGCTAAAAATTGACCCGTTTGATTAAGGGTTAAAAAAAATGTTCTATTGGTTGTGAAGCGGGAACGGGAAGTGCAAGCGCAAGCTACCCCGCATCGCACATTAGTTTTCAATAAACGAAGTGTTAAGGTCATCGGCGTGATCGCACACTGCAACGCCCTGGCACCTGATCGGCCCCGCCTCAGCTCAAAGGAAACATTGAAAATTGGGCTTTGATTAATGTTACGATTCATTTTTCAGTGGACGACGCGAGGCCCGCGCCGCCGCCCGCAAATGTTACTTGTAACTTGAAAAACGTATCGTACTAACTCAAGTCAAAGCTCACTTTTCAACGTTTCACTTTGAGCTGAGGCGGTGCTTATCTGGTGCGGGGGCGTTGTTGTAGTGTGCGATTAGCCGATTACATTTATGTATGTAGTAGGGTAATGCTACTACATACATAAATGTTACTTACATTGACAGCAGTCGCCTTGCCTTCCCCAATGTATCTTAGCCCGGTCGTTCAACACAGAACAAAGCTTAGTAGGTAAAATAAAACAGAAAATAAAATTCATTATTTAATATTTCACTCGATCACTACTGATTATTATTTTGGGCAGTGCATGGTGGCCCTTATTGCCAAAACAAACAAGTCTCGTAACACGCTACGTAGGAAAATAGCCATAACAATACTGTGGTTAGTCCTTTCGGAAGTTTCCCGGCGCGCGGCACAACATACAACAAGTATAGTATCTAAAGTTCTAACCATAATACAAAAATAGTCCTTTCTGGCATGATCAGGATTTAGGACATTAATTGGCGGCAAAAGTTCATTAATTCAGGAGTAAAATCTCCACAGAAATTCCCTTAGTATTCACGTATTTTAGAAAAAAAATATCTGTAAGAACACAAAATCATTGAATTTACTAACAATTTTCTATACAATTCCAATTATTATGCTAGTTACTCCATAGTTTAACTTAGGTATATGTATTTGTAACAATAAACAATAGCAGGAGATTGAGATTGGGACGATGTCCTTGGTGCACGGGTCATTAGGTCATTACTCTGTGCGAATAGGTATTTTTTCCTTCCATTGTACATCAAATTGTCACCTGTCACATATCACCGTCAGGTAGGTAAAATAGGGCCCTAGTGTACGGTATTATGGAAATATTAAAAAAATGCAATGAACTCCGCGGGAATTAATTATGCTCATGTGTTGAATGTCTATGTTTACCCTCATAATTATTATACCTTTGGAACTAACCGTGTATCAGTCCACTATTCAATGAAACCCACTTCCGGGCTTCTTAAACCAAAATGCATTTCATTTTAACATTTTTGAACGGAATATATTAATCTATTTAAATATTTTTTAGCTTAGTTTTTAGGGGATTAAATTACGCAGTTAGATTTCCATGCAATAATGAACTTGGCTAGTCTTAACACCTCGACCATTTACTTATTAAAATATATAAGGCTTTAGAGGACTAATGTCACCATTTAACTCTAATCGTGTTAGGAAATCACACAATGTGTTAGTAATTCTAGGCATACAGGAGTAGGAACTACAGAAGCAATACTACTACAGCGAAATGATGTTGCTGGATCAGTGCTTTCATTTCGTTGGCAACCTGGTCGCTCACTTCGTCTCGAACCTCGCCCGACCGTCATAACAAAACCCGTGTGCAAGTTGACATGACGCGGATTGAGGTGTCTACGACATTGGCCGATCTGCGTCGGAATAAAACCAAAATCTAAAATCGTCCAAGGAACTGATTGCACATAATAATGGGCTCACATGCGAAATAAGATTCGAAGCGAGCGACGAAGTGGTCTAACTCCAAGGGAATAACATCCGATGTATAAACTTGAACTTTATATTTAAAAAAAGTTCGAGGTAACACCAACCAGCAACATTAGCCTATATCGCATAGAAATTTAGAAATAAAGTGCACAGTACACGTACAAAACTACTCGTAATGTGAATGTCGACCAGTAATTAAAAGTTAGCGACTGCCTAACCAATAATACAGGGTCTAGCAGGATATGGAAGGAGATGTGGCCCTGTGGGGAACTTTTGAACTGGTAAATGTCGTTGTTTGCAGGCTCATAATCTTGACCTGACAGAGATAATGTCAAAAACGTTAATAGTTGAATAATTTCGTTAGCATTTTTTTTTTCAAGTATGATGTGCCAATTATACTCAGTTGATTTTTCGTATGATTAGTTAATACTATTTGTAATTAATATGCTTTTTTCATAAACCTTCACAAATATATGTTGGAAAGAGCTGTATAAAAAAATATTAACTTTTTTAAGATTTGAATTTGTAGTGTAATACACTCGGTCTACGTAGCTGTGATTTTGTTTGATTGCTTTAGCTGATATGGATTAGGATACAAACAAGTTAGAAAACAAATATTTTTAAATTACATTTTTGACATTTTCTCTGTGACTGTTCAAGGTAAATGGGCTGAAAGTTGTAGTGATTTCTAATTATGGGCCGGCAAATCACTAACACTCACCAATATAAATATCCCTGACAGGGGCCGCATCTCCTTCCTTATCCTGCTAGAACCGTTATAAGTATGAGAAGTGAGCGCAAACAATACAAACAATTCGAGACTTTGACTATACAATTAATTGGCAGTGATATTTTATGAGTAGCAGTTTTGCATTCATGAGATTGAAACTGAAATAGAGTTAGGTAGGTATCATTTCCGAGCGGAGACTAGCAGCTACAGTAAAGAATGTGGTTCCGGCAGTCGGCGACGTCAATTACTGACAAACGCTCAGTCTATAATAAACAACGACAGTTATATATCTTATAAACATTTGGTGATTCCGGGCTACCCCACCAGCTGTTAGCTTACAAATAATTTACTCTAAGTGACATATAAAAAATCTTAGTAATAAAATTTCTCTTACATTGACGCGTATCAAATTTTATTTTTGCACGTTAGCGATATAGAACTTACTATAAATAATATGTTCAGAAATATATTTTTAAACCTTTATTTCAGTCTATTCGTTATCGCTAACGCACAAGGACAATAAGCCTTTTTATTTAAATTTATTTTCTTCAAAAAATCTGCCTCATTCTCATACATTCGTTTCTCTGGGACATAAGTCTCTATCACACATACGCTTATGATCACTACTGTAAGTCACTCAAATAGACTCATGTAGTTCTAAAATTTAAAAAAAAATGCTTGGAGATCTATCTCCAGGGCTCTGACAACATTTTAAAACAATTTATTAGTTTATGTTTTTGTTCAAAGATAGAAACAGCCTAAATAAGTTTTTCTTAAAAAAACATTTTCAATAACACGCTTGTTGTCAACTGTACTTTTATCACTGATGACTGGCTTCCTATGAACCATTGGAGGTGTTCTTCACCTTCTTTCTCTATCATCATACTCGCTTGATGGTACCATATTATTGTACTGTCGGCGGAATTGCACAACCATGCGGAATTTAAAGTAAATCCGACGATCAGTAGAGTTGAATTGACTTCCATGATTTATTTACATAGCTAGTTACATACAAGTGAAGCTAAATATAAGCGTGTTAAAAATATGTTTACACAATTCTATTGTCAGTTCACACGTGCAGAACACTTGTTTATGCACCTGACTGTATTTACTCTTTAAAATAACATCACCCTGGGTCAAATAAGGATTTCCTTTTGAATGGCTGATTGTGCGATGAACATAATTTATGTCTCGGTGGGCCGATTAATAATCTTGAAATAAAAGAACATGTATGAAGATGAAGCATTTCCTACATACATACATAAAGTCCGTACCAACTGACTTGTTTTATTTAGTAAACACTTTTATAACCTCAAAATGCATAGTTTTTAGCTAAAACGGCAAATTTCTGGTGAATAAAGTAAGTAAGGACCACTTTTTGCACACTATTTTCCTGATTTTACATCATGACAAAATTCTAATTTTACGCGAAAAGGGAGCATTTTGGGGTTATAAAAGTGTTTACTAAATAAGACAAGTCAATTGGTATGGAGTATACATACCTTCACGCCTTCATTCCCAGAGTGGGGTAGGCAGAGCTACAGAATTACCAACAACTCTACAATAACTTGTTGTTAATTCTGTAACCACATTTTGCACAAACAGGCTAAGATGTTTAAGATGTTTCTAGAAGCATTTCCTTTCGATCATAAATCATTAAATTAAGCATTTGAAAACCAAATAAGTTATTAATACACTGAGCAAATTTTACAACCTTGCGTCTTTCTAATGTTCTTTTTACTAATAACTTAAAACTAGTGATAAATACAAAAACTATTCGAGTTAGTTCAGTGTTCATATATCTAGGAATAAATATGGGCTGACAGTCAGTGACTAAGTCAAAATCATTTCGGGAGCCGTTGAGGGCTGCTGCCCCGTGGACGATACTCATTGCGCCGCCATTTTATAAAGTGAGACAACCATCCACATTCGTTTACGCGTCGACAACATCTTTTTCTTGGTCGTGTTGGTCAGTCTAAGTGACCAGCTTTTCTTCCCAGGCCTCTAATAAAGGCACCATGCGACAATTACGTCACGTCATGTATTCGTCATAATCATAAGTCCCTGGGACATCAGTATTCATAAGGTTTCACTTAAAACGCAAAAGTTATTTGTACCTTCACTCAGTTACTAAATATCTAACTCGTTCTTTCGTTATGTTGCTTAGCAGATTTTTTTGTTTCACTCTTAATCCTTCTTCTTGTATACCTTTACAAATAAACTCCAGGTACCCTACATTTGGACTATACCAGACTTTTCTCTTTTTATCAAAGGACAAACATTATTAAATACATACTTTATATTCACAATTATAGGCCGGTTGTTAAAAATAATGAATACAAAAGACCAATCGCACAGTAATTCGACAACTTAAACGTTGATAAGTTGTTTATATAAAAACGGTTTGTTTCAATCTTGATAAAAGAGAAAATATCTGATTATTACAGTCAGCACTCGACACTATTGCTTTTCAGTTGAGTTGTCATCAAAAGAGTTATGACAAGGCCAAGTCAATGTCTATACATTGTAACCTAGAAGACACCATTGATAAATGTTATAAACCCTGCTTGCATGCAGCTTCAGTTTTTAGAGCGATCTGTCAGTTAGGCCACTCATCGTAATAACTAACAACACAGTGAATAATCTAACGTCAAACAAAATTATCTAATAACAATAACTTCACATTAAGCTAAATTAATAAATTATGTTCAGTAGTCCATCAGAGATTTCTAGAGACGTACCTGTGAAAAAAATGAAATTATTTTCATTTATGAGCAGCAGTCAGCAAGGGTGCTCTATAATTCAACAAAGAGTAAAATTAGTTTAGGCGCGCCAATTCTCGAAAACATTAGCCTTCCTTACATAACGCGATTAGAAGGCGAAAAATCTACCTGTCTATACATGAAGTCTCCTCAATTTCAACTAGGCTTTATTAATACATTTCAATTCGATTCAATAATTAAATTACTTTATTCTTTTTTCATTCTACATCTCTGGCCACATTAGGGCTCTTCTCTTATTTACATAGTCTTCTACATCCTCTAGTGTCCTCTAAATCTCCCTGTCCTGAAAAACACCCTCCCAAGTTTCCTAGGTTCCTCTTAATTCCTTTAAACCCAAAACTTTATAAGAACTCACCCAAGCGTCACGTCAGAGCGCAAGCCAGGGATGGTGCCGCAGCGACTCCTTGGAGCGGTCCCCGTAGTCGTAGGTGAGCTCTTCGCCGGGCGCGATGTCCTGCGCCGCGAGCAGCACCAGCCGCGGCCCGTCCACCCACAGGGCCTTCGTGTGGAGGTTGCCGTTGCGCGAGTGGTTCACCAGGCGCCCGATACGCCCTGATTCTGCCGTCGCGTCGATACTGAAATAGATAATAAGTTAGCATCCCGAGTTATGATACACTGGGTTCGGTCGCGAAGTGGCAATCGCAGTTATGGTAAGTTAAGATGTTTGTATTATCATATATCCTATCGACTAGAGAGCAACTTTTGAATAAAGAGTTTGTATTCTATTGTTTCCTATAAGTACAAAATCCTCAGTTTAAAATAAAACCAAATATAAAACAAAATAACTCATTGAAGTAACAAGTGTAAAAGTTTAAATGTTGAATTTATCCTATTCCTATTAATGTTTTCTAGAAACAGAAATTATACAAATGTTGCCTGCCATAGTGCAAAATTGGTATGTTTGTCTATTTGTCCATTGGTCATTTTTCTGTTTGCAAGAAAAAAAAAATTTTTATTACCAGTAGGCTAATCTTATAAATCTCTTGTCGTTTTCTTTCCCATTCCGGAAATAAGAGGTCCCTTAAAGGGATAAGTTCGCCTTTGTACATCCCTTTTCTGTAAATATTGTATTAGAATTTCCGTGTTTTGTACAATAAAGAGTTAACATACATACATACAAGAGGTACACTTGCATTTCTTCTGCAAACAAACTGATATCATCATAAGATGAAAAATACCCCTATTGAATGCTAACATTGCTAAACTTACGGCCAAGTTTACCAACAATTTAACAGACGGTTAGCAGTTTAACGGGTGTCAAATGTATTGATTAACAGCTGATTAAGACTTAACCGTCTGTTCAATTGGTTGGTGAACGCGGCCCTAAATAAAGATAAATTAAAAGATAATCCTCAACACAGCTTAAACAGCTGCATCAGAATTTGAAAACTTTAAATTAAGTTTACTAAGTTGCCAAATTTGAATCAAAGGCACCCCTCATCATTTAATTTAAACTTACAGAATCAGAAACAACTGTCTACCCACCAATACTGTTGATCCGCCAGTCTAAAGTAATACATGTAGCACCCAGCCTCCGGGTCCTGAGCGTACATGTACTCGCGCTCCCTGGCCTCAGCCACTCCCACCAGCTCCCCCGAGTATTCCACCACGAAGCTGCCGCGGCCGAATGACCGCGTCGCGATGACACCGCGCCCTTTGCCTTCAAAGTATGCCACCTGTTGACCAAAGGCAAATTAGTCCAGGACTATAAGCAATGTATAGTGTATCAGTTCAAGTTATGTGTTTAATAATATTGTCACTTACTATTTAGATTTTTTATAGTTGTAAGAAGTTTTCAGTGATATTAAGGATAGTGACACAACTGAATAATTGAATGAACCTTTCTGTATTCAATGAGAATGATGAAGTTTTTTTTTGTAGTTTTCTATAGCGTAGGCAAATAATTAAAGCTGAAACTTTATTGTCCGTTGTATTTTACAAATTTTATTTTACAAATGTTTTTAGAGAATAATTTTTAAATCAAATAATTATGTTGCCAGATACTCCAGGTCGCTAAAATGTGTCCTAGACTCATCCAACAGTAAAGTAAAAAAAAAATTATAGAAAAATATTTTGAAATGTAAAATAGAATGACAGCCTTTTGTCAGGTCTCATTGTATTTTTACCGAAAGTGCTTTTCATCAAAAAAGACAATATTTAATAGAGATTTCTGCCTCAAAATATACATGAAGACAATGATTAAATGTATAAATAAATAATATGACCATGCCAGAACTAAATGTTTCTGGAGTATTAATGGTAAAATTAATTGGTTTTTATGGTTACAGGAATGAAAAAGTATACAGGTAACTAAAGATTAGAAACATTACTTACTGCTAACCCATCCTCCCTCTGTTCTCTCACAGCCCTCTCTAAGTCTCTCATCTTCTCTGCCATCACACATTTTGATGTCTTCCTCACGCTACGTCTGACAGGGAAATACTCGGTCAACTTGTGATTTAAATTCCCATTTGTAATTTTAGGTTCTACTTTTACAGTCTTTTCTATATCTTTGGGTGATGGGGGCCTCTCCGACTTAGGACTTTTCAGTTCTTCCTTAAAATACTCTGTAAGTTTGTGACTTTCAGTAGCGCGCGCCGCAGCCCTAGCCGCCCGAGAGCGCACACTGTGTCCGTTAGTCATGTTTGTATAACCGTTGCTATTTTTCAAGGGTTTAGATTTTACACCAATTTTCTTTATTTTTGGTTCAGGTTTCTCTTCTTCATTCTCAGTCTTAATAGAAGTTGCAGCAATTATCCTGAAAAAATTACACATTCAAATTACATAGTTCTAACTAACTAATGTTTCTTGTCATAGAATATTCACAAGCTATTATACAGTTAGGGATTGTGAAGGACCCCAACATATCACTAAGTATTGAGATAATAGCCAGTTGTATTATCACAGCCATCTTGGGCTAGAAGCCCATTTTAACATACCTATATCAAAGTAAATGTTAACAAAGTAAATTAACCGCTATGCAAGAATGCTTAAGGGAATACCACCACCTGTCCAATATCTTTGTCTAACATGCATTTGATGAAAAAAATTTGGTGACTTCATCAAATTCACTAGAAACACTGACATTTGATAAAATATTACAAATTTGATTTAATTCAAAATGGCTACACAAATAGTTTAGAAACTTGAACCGAGATATTGGATAAGTGGAATGGGCCTCCTTCAAAGAAGTTTATTTAAATATTGGTTATAGAAATTGGACAGATGGAATAACACCCTAATACAGCTTATTGTATTATTATTTTTGTTTATATTATATTCAATAAGAATTGAATTTTAGGTCCATTAACTTGATCCTAAAAATGAGTCCATAAAATACAACCATGTTCTTTTATACCAAGGCAAGCAACTGTACAAGAAGGTATGTTACACTCTGAAATGAAATACATGTTGGTCAAGTACAACTTACCACATGTACTTATTAGTAGTAGGTTATGCTGGCATAGTAGTAGAATGGCTTGGTCACAAAATTACCAAATCCCAAAATTTCCACATAGCTTGTAGCTAGTGTTGCCTAGATCTCTGTGAACGTCCCGTTTTTCAGGGGTCTATGGAGATATCCCGATTTACACTTAATCGGGATGCCAACTGTCCTGATTATCAGCACATCCCCAAAATGTTCATGATATGTAAGATACTAATTTATAACAACCGAGAAACTCAAATTTTGTAATTCGCGAGATTTTGAGTACTGTCCCGATTTGAAAGCCAGAGCCCCGATTTTATCTAGCACAGTCCCAATTCATGATAGACTAGATCTCGCAACACTACTCGTAGCCCACGTCTCAAAATTTCTGAGTTGCAAAGTAACTACTTTATTCCTTCGAGTGGCAAGCATCCGTATAACAGCTGCTGTCAAACAACAATTAATACTTTATAACATTAACTGAAAATTCAAATTTAAACTAACTAAAGTTTTCTTGCCGCTTGAAGGGTTATTTGCGTTACTAGGAAGGTTAGGTGTGTTAGGTAACTTCAAATGCCTAAAATGCAAAGGCGCCACCGTACGGGGCTGCGCCGAGTTGGCTAAGACAGATATAAAATGAAAGTAGCAATGTGGTCATTTTGTGGCACAGACATTTTGAGATATTCAATTTATTCCAGTAAACTGCAAGCGCTGTAGTAATTTTGCAAGTTGGTAATTTTGCAACAAATGAACAAATGAATACATTCTACTATTAACCCGTTATGGTGTTGGGCAAATCAAGCAGTCAATAAAAGTCTGAAGCATATATTAGTAAGCGAGGAAAATATAAAAAGTAGATAAACTAATGTAAAATTGTCAAGCCCCAGATACCTGCGCTTTCTATAGTTGCGAGTAGGTCTGACAGGCTGATGCTCACACAATTCAATGCGGTGAGGAGTCTTTACACCCTCCTGGGCAGCCAAAGTATTGGCTGAAACATAATTTACCAAGTCTAACTTGTCATATAATTTTATGAAAAAAATAAAAATTATTATAATGGAAACATGTACCCTTTTTTGATAGTTGGAGGGTATGACCAGGTATTTAGTCACACACTAAAAAATATACATATATTAAAAAAAATACTGATAATAAAAAACTAAACAACCTCAAGAAATTCCAGAATGCAAGGTACAGTTTATTTAATCAAATGCTTCTAATAGATTCTCAAATGCATACCGCGAACAAAGCATAACTACAACATAACATAACCTGACCCTCAACAATAATTTTCGTATAATACTAACCTCGAACCATATCCTTTTACGCCTGAAGACAGCAAAAAGACTCCGAGAAGAGGTCTTATCAGATACAGCGCTGAGACAGCGTCGTGTTACGAATGTTTGGTAATAGACCTTGTCATGTCAGGATCGCGGGAAACCTTCATGTGATCAATCATCATCTGGCTCTTGTCACGAGCCCGACAAGTAAATAAATACTTAATTTACTGTTGTGCAAAACATGGCGTGAACAAATGCTACAACATTTATGAATTATTATTAGGTTTCTAATGAACTGATTCAATATAGAATCTATGAGAGAAAGAAAATGGACGCTTGTTTTCGTTACACAGGTTACACTATTACCTTTTCTCTTATTGGTTGGCAGCTCAGATCATAGAGTTTTATAAGCGACCGGTTAGCAGTGTCGAAATAAGGAATTCCATAGACCAGCACGCTACTCATGCTTGATTTGTGTCCACAGCTGTGGTCTACAGTCTACACAGGCCAGCACAAGCATGCCACTCACTCACTCGTGTCAATTGACCGTTGGCCTTGATTGCAAGTGCACATTACTTTTTAAGCAAAATGTACAATAATCACAGGAAAAAGAGATAGATTGAAAACATAAGTTGGGTTGTTTTAGAGAAGGGTCCCTAATTAATTACTAATTTGCTGGCCAACCGAGAGAAATTGACTCTCTTCATTACGCCTTTTTTACTTAAAGAACGGAAGTTACTGTAACACGAACATTCACTGAATCCCCAGCGTTACTGTTGACTAATAAGCCCTTTGGATAAATCCGTGATAAACGTAATAATGCCGATAAATACCGATTGTCACAACAAATAATATTTAATCGTGGCAACAATGTTGCAGCTGTCAAAAGTCCGGCGACCCTAGATTTCGGATTCCTTTAGACATATCTTATAATCTGTGATTCCTTCCCGCCGCTCACCTCCGTTTCTTCATTATACAGATAGAAGAAAAGATAACTTTGACAACTTTGCTCTAAACTTTATTTTTCTCAACGAGTTTAACGATCAATAAATTCATAACATGACATCCAAAAGTGTATATTACGTTTGGGATGAAAATTTAATCGAACAATGCAACCGTCTACCGGCTGTCCCAGATCGAGTATGTTGTTTGATGATACTGCTACTTTATAATACCAATTAGTATTGCTCTTAAATGAACAGTTTATTTTACAATTCAGGCTTCTATGGTTCACGGTCTAATCGTAGCATACTGTCTCCCACAAAGCATGAAAGTAGTCCGCTCAAAGCCAGCGGCTGAAGTAGATTTGCGGAAATTCCATTCAGATGTTTATATTAATCATTTAAAGAAATTTTTGGAAGTAGACGAAGAGTACATGGCTAGCAAAGAAGATGAGGAATATGGCATTGGTGAGTATTTAAGACAAATTAGTATTTTCACGCTCTCAACATAATTATAATCGTTTTTTCAATTGTGTAGTTTTATGTTTGCAGGCTATGACTGTCCACCAGTATCGAATTTAAGCAAGCTGGTGGCAACAATTGCTGGAGGCTCAATCACTGCAGCTCGCTGCCTCACTCTAGGGTTAACCAATTTGGTGATAAACTGGTGTGGTGGATGGCATCATGCTAATAGGTAAAATATTTGCTACCCTTAGAAAAATACACTTGTTACCAGAATGAAGACTTCTTAAAAAGCTAATCATTTCAGTGAATTAAGTGATATTCTCATATATACATATGACGATAAATAATAAAATTAATTGGCTTTCCTGGGCCCTATTCTCCTAAACTTTACAAGTGGACATGTTAAGAAAATAACATAGTTCTCCATAAGAAAAATAATTAGCACTTATTTTGTCTTTTGAAGTTTTTTGATGTATATTTGATTTGTTACAACATAATTAAATTTTACATTTTATTGTATTGTTTTAGGCATGGTGCAGAGGGATTTTGTTACATAAATGACATAGTAATAGCTATTGAGTATCTAAGAGAAAAGTTCCCTAAAGTCCTGTACATTGACTTGGATGTACATCATGGTAAATAAATGTTTTTGAACCACATGCCTGCATAATAGGTGGGTTGCTAACTTGCTAAACAGAATCTTCAACTTTTTGAATGGCTTATCCAGTAAGAGACAATAGCAGATTACTATAGTAAATTTGGATGGTCACTTACAACTTAAATGTGTTTTTTTATAAATATTTTTGTCTTACTTAAGCCAACCTGCCGTAAAATGCTATCACAAAAGTAGTTAAAGGATTTTAAAATGAGTGGCAACATCGGATAGGTCTTTATCTGAAGCGTGTCATTTGTATTCATAGGGTATATTACAGTACTAACATGAATAGTTACAGGAAAATATCGAAGCCTATTAGCACATAGTAGTTTAACACCTTCACAGTCCTATGGGTCACAATGAACTAGCTCCACAAGTCCGTGTCCCGCATATGGGTCACTAAGAAACGACCAGGAATGCACTTATTATAACGTGCTGGACTTATGAGGAAATTGAAACATGGGGACTGTTAATATGTTAAACCCAGTTCTTATTAAAGTTGTCTAAAGTTCTAAAAATTCAATTGAGAACTTTTAGATCAGCGGTCGGCAACCTTTTGGCAGGCAAGGGCCACAAGGTGGCAAAATAAACTAAAGGCGGGCCGCACTTGTGATATTAACCCTAGAAACCCAATATACCTATAATTATACAATTATTTAACAAAACATTCACGGGCCGCAACCAAGACGTCCGTGGGCCGCTTGTTGCCGACTGCTGTTTTAAATCATAATATTTTTCCCTTCTATACATTAATATGTTTTCCTAGTTTATTTACATTAATTGTCTTGGAACAGGCAATGGAGTCCAAGATGCGTACAATTTGAGCAACTCAGTGTTTACATTATCTATCCACAAGTATGAGCCGGGTTTCTACCCTGGAACGGGGGACATTGATGATGTGGGAACGCTCGTTGGGAAGGGCTATTCATGTAATGTGCCCCTACATGCATTTTATTCTGATGCTTCTTTGGAGAGAGTATTTGACAGGTAAGTTTTAAGTTTCTTCAGAATATTTCAGGTGTTAAGGAATTTTGATTTGACAAAAACTAAGGTAAACTGCCCTATTGTACCCTACCAATTATTGGTACCATAAACTCATTATTAACGAGAGAAGTTCTACAATCAACTGTCTTAGTAATCACATTAAGTTGTTTTTTCCATACGAAGTGAAAAACAAACTCTGGGAACTGGGATACCATACCTAGTATGGAGAAACTTTATATCATTACTTAGAAAGTTGAATAAAAAAAACGAGCAACTGGGTTTAAAAACTTCGCCTCTAATAAATAATGTAAGATACCACTGAAAAACTTCTAAAATAAAACATGAAATTAAGAATTTTACGTGACATGGACATAAGGATAAATTACAAAATTTCAGATTATCTACGAAACTAGTAAAAATCGCTGAACATACATAGGGGTTAAATCGATAGCTTTTTAGCTGCCCTATCGGCCCTAGGCAGGTTGACGTTGATTTTTGGGACACCCTGTACATATACTCACTCGCGCTACCCACGTTCCTTGCTGACTGCGGCTGCATACTAACCGACAAACAAGAATATTATTGTCTACTTATACATATTAGTAGATTTATTTTCCACGGGCTGTTGCCCGCGACTCCGTCCGCGTTTGTTTCTCCCTCGATAAACCCCATGCCTTATGGCATTAAGTTCGCAATGTCCTTTCTCCATACCAAAGTTCATTAAAATGGTTTAGCTGTAAATGCGTAACAAACGATTTTACCGTTTTGTCCTTTCAGGGTTTTCGCATCAGTATGCGACTCGTTCCACCCCGACGCGATAGTAGTGCAGTGCGGCGCGGATGCGCTCGCGCAGGACCCCAACGGCGGCGCCTGCGTCACTGCGCGTGGGTACTGCGCATGCGTGGACAAGATACTTGCCAAGAGGAAACCTACCATGCTTCTCGGAGGAGGTAAACACCATTACAACTGAAATATATATTGCCCTTCAATGTTTACCAACTTTGGTTTTGTCAGTTTTGATACTTCATTCTATTCTTTCTACCTTACTAGTCCGTACTAAATAAGTACCGTAAAATGGGGTTAGTTTGATTAATTTTTAAAATAAATCTTCTGTATCTCCCGCATTTAGTCGTAAAATAAATTATTAAAAATATTGTATTGGCGACTACTCATTTGGAGTAACTTAAAGCAACTAGAGGCAGACTACGGCTGACGGCTTAGCAGGAAAAAATAATTAAAAATCTCGATTCTTAAAATGGGGCTACTTTGATTATCCCTGTGTTTACATCACAATATCAAAGTCACCCCTGAAACATGTCAAAAAAGTGTGGTTTTTTGTTTTGAAGGTTTTAACTCCAATTTGTCTGAGAATACTTGAACTACTAATATTTTGTGCTCGCATATGAAACATATGAAAGTAATGTCGCGAAAGAGCTAAATAAAAACTCAGACATTGCACAAAATCGATGATTCAAAAAATTACCAAAGTCACCTCGCGTTTCCAAAGTCACCCCATTTTACGGTAGTACCAAGTAAGTTGTTAAAATTATTGCTTATGTTTCACTTAACTTATATTTGTGGACATCTTTTATTGGCTTACTGTTTTGTATCATGTTTAACTTGTTTTTATAAAATGTATGGCTGTTGATGCCCCAAATAAACAAAATAAATAAATAAGAAACCTCTAATTTATACGTCTTATTAAGGATAACAATCGTTGTTAATAAAGAAGCTATGTAGGTATATTTTTTTCGCACGAATTTTCTCGAATTGTTACCACCCAACCGGCATGCCCTGCCATTTAAAGTAGTCGCACTTGCCCCGTTAACGCAATTTCCCCTTACATTTCTAATTGGTAATCATAACTCGTACATCGATGATGAAGCAGCGATACCTACGTCCTATCTAGGTCTTAGGTTGCAGAAATAATCAACTACCTTAAGGAAGACTAGGTATTTAGTTAGGATTATTTAGTTCTGCAACTTAATCTAGATAGGAGTTATTAAATTGAATAAATAGTGTTTTTTGTTAGGATTAGGAGTTAGTTTTTCATAATTGTACCTACCTACTGATTTTACTTTTTACTTTTATTTGTAATGTATTTTTTGACGTGTGCTTTGTATGCAATAATCATTTGATTGATTGATTGTTATTGCTTCTTCATCATCGAAATGTAGGCAATCTGATAATTTCATTTCATTTAATATTTCTGATGACTAACCGGTGATGACTATAATGGGATTTTCCGCATTCAGTGAACCATCAGTTTATTTACATTTATGAATAACAATTCCTATGTATGTATTTGTTTTTCCAGGAGGTTATAAACATACTAACGCGGCTAGACTTTGGGCAGCCATCACGGCTTTGGCAGTCGGAGTAACTCTGGATGAAAACATTCCTGAGCACAACTACTGGCCTGAATATGGGCCGGACTTCAAATTAGCCATCCAGCCCACACTTTCTAGAGATGCCAACAAAGAGAGCTACCTTGAAGACTGCATAGCGAAGATAACAAGTACTTTACTTATCCTCATGTGCTTATCATTAAACTTCGATAACATTATTTTGATTATTATTAGGCACTGGTCCCACCGCCGGCCGCCAGTAAGTTCATCGCTTACTCGCCGGCGGTGAGACCAGTGCCTTAGCAGAGATCGGACAAATGGGCGTCATTGCTCGCAATAATGTGGACATGACTCCTAAGATTTTAATTAAACAAATTAAATTACATTAATTGATTACTTACCAGAAAAATAATTTTGTTCCTTTGCAAGACAGTAATAAATAAATAATACAAGGACGTGAGGAGTGGCCATTAATATTAATCTACTTAAATTTGCTCCATTAACATGCATGGATTGCGAAAGGAGCTATTCACCTCGATAAGTTTATTTTAGCCGTGAAAAGGAATAATCTAACCACGGAAAATGTACAAAAAATACTGTTTATTTGCTTTAATTAATCTTCACAATACCAAGTCTTTGTATTATTTATTTATTACTGTCTTGCAAAGGATCAAAATTATTTTTTGGGTAAGTAATCAATTAATGTAATTTAATTTGTTTAATTAAAATCTTTGGAGTCATGTCCACATTATTGCGAGTAATGACGCCCATTTGTTCAAACGCTGATTATTTTGATTTTGGTTTCAGGTCATTTGAATAATTACCTGAGAAAAGATGAACACATTACTAAAGGAATTCAAAACGACTCTCAACCTATAGAAAGGACTAATAACCACACTCGAAAACTATTCCAGCGAAACCAGAGTCGTAGTGTACCTGTTGACAATACCCAATCAATGGATGATGTATATGCTTTTACGGAATAAATTATTTTGTTGCACTTGAAAATTCATTTAATTTTTCCCGTCTTATCAGGATGATCTTAGGCCATTATCATTATTCTACTGGGTAAAACAATACTGTAATTGACTTGTTATGGTATTGTTTTTTTTTACTTGGGCGCCATTACTACCAAGTAAATAAGAGCTATCAAAACGTTGAAAATACGGAAACACGTCAAAGACAAAAGAAAGAACCTATCCCTCTGGCAAACGGGCGTGATTTAATGTATGTATGTACCTATGTACGTCAAAGACGATAAGGTTTTACCATGTAAAATTTCAGTCCTGATCATAATATAAGGTCAAATTGTTTGTAGAATCAGAATGAATTATATCAGACGAATAGAAGGGCTCAATAGGGAATATGCATGGATTTTTTAAAAAGCATTTCTCAACAAAATATGAAAATACCGTAAAAGAGATCACCAAAAGTGAAATTAAAATTAAAATCGGTCAAGTAATACGGATGATACAAGCATTTTAAAATGCTGATTAGACAGAGAGATCCGAGGTGAACCGATGACGTCATCGTGCAGTAAGGCCATATAAACACCACGTAAAATTCTGTTTTGTTAGAAAGAGATAGGAACAAATCTTAGTTAGCTTACATCTTGGTTATTTTTATAGCTATATATATTCAGAAAGTGTTTTTTTCTCACCTGTTTGTTACATTAATCAGCTTTTATTGAAGCTGTAAAAAAAAACATGCATATTCCCTATTACCAAAAAAAGGACATCAACTACAAAAATATGACTAGACAATACTGAGTGTGCCTATCAACACTAAAATGTTTAGCAGAAAATACAAAACACAAAATTAATTCGGAAAAAATATATATTTAAAGTTCTCACTGAACTGATCAGCACACCTGTTGTAGCAACCCAGCAACATATTATCAACTCAAAGAAATAATTAAATAAGTAATACATTTTTAGGATCAATCATTATTCACATTTAACAATGTCACTGTCCATGCATTACATGTAATGCACTGGTGATCTAGCTCGGTACGTCCACGTATTACATGTAAAGCTCTACCTAGTCGTGCATTATATGTAATGCATGGACATGACCAGCCAGGTCATTGATGGAAGCAAGGGACAGTTAAAGTGTTAACATTCAAGACCTACAATATTATACATTTACAGATAGGATAACTACTTGATTGGTATCAGAGGGAATGCAAACCGGTAATTCTTTGTATGGAAATTACCGGTAATTTACCGTTACCGCGGTAATTCCTATACAAAAATTTAGGGTATGCATTCCCTATCAGACAACTGTCACGTTTACTGTAACAACCACATACAATTATGAAATCTAACAATGCTTTGACAACATTGATCCACTGATTCAAAATGCAATATACTAGGACTAAACAGCTCTAACATTTAGTTTTTGTTCAAATATCAATTCTCTGGCTTCCGTTTCTAATCTTGTCCATTTAACCCTTTACACCCAAGCTGATATGATTGTAATGAGGGTTTCTTTTTGTTGAATATAAACATTGTAAACAAAAAACAACAGCTCTTATTGTTCTTAATTTGGGTAACAAATTCAAAAGATACTAATTTTTAGTCTCTGTTTGTTTTAAACCCCCAAAATGAAATAATAAAAGGTATGATGCAATTTTAAAAAAATGTCTGAATCCGTCCATAGCAATATGAAATGTTAATGTTTTCTTTTTATTTACTACACACTAGGCTCATATGGAAAGGGTTAATGTGAATGCTATATTATGTAACTACACTGCATGACAGGTTGACATCTTTTAGACACCAAGCACAGATTACAATTACCTAACCGTAAGGACACAAACAGATAAATTTTGTTTAGGTTAAATTACCACAATTAAGGAGACTTTCTTAGAGTGCACACTATAACAAAAATATAATCAAATAAAAAACTTTCCAATATTTCCCTGCCTTATTAAATACATTTCCAAACCTCTAATTTAAGACTATGCATTAATTTCAAGCTTTTATCTCCGCCACTCACTCTCTATTACCTTTGATAAATCTGTGCACAAATATTTATTGCAAGCAACATAATGAAAAGCTATGGTTCAAATATTAGAATGAGG
The DNA here is from genome assembly GCA_946894065.1 of Acleris literana. Lineage (NCBI taxonomy): Eukaryota > Metazoa > Arthropoda > Insecta > Lepidoptera > Tortricidae > Acleris > Acleris literana. Next base: position 8,578,231 of record OX335687.1, read on the forward strand.
TTGTGGTTGAATTTGCAGCAGTGTCAATTGAGGTGGCTGTTAGTTAAGTGCAAAGCATGTTTAAAATATTACCCAGAAATATTCCTACCGACAAGCCAAGTTGCCATCTATGTTTTAATGATAAAATTGTGACTTAATAGTTTTATGTGATACATTAATTTTACAACTACAACTGCAAATTACAACGGTAACTTAACATGGACAGGAAAACTTAGTTTATAGTATAAATAAAGAATGCAAACATGTCAATGGCAACATGGCAGGCTCACCGCAACAAACTCAACCTATTTCTGACCGACCAATCAGTTTAGTCAGTAGGTCGCTTCTCACTATGTTTTTTAGTAGATTCTTCTGCATTTTTCGTGAACTTCTTCCTGTCTTTGAGAAACTCCTCAGCAAGTTCTGCACGCAAAGGGTGCTCAGGTTCAGGATCATTGACAAGAGCCACTAATGCTTGAATAACTGAAAAAAGAAGCCAAGTTTTTGAATAACAACACTGTTTGAAATAACATAAGGGCGTAAAATAATCATACAACCTTTATATCAAAATTTTATTGCTATGATAATGTAGGCCTGTTTCCCAGAGGGGTAGGCCGAGACCACTTCTTTCTGGGAAACAGGTGTGATTTAATGTAATGTAATGACAATGTATAACTACAAACATGGAAATATATATGTACAAAAATGTTTTATTATGAACCCTGTTGGGCACAGCAAAAGTATTTAGAGAGAGGGAAACTTATCCTTTTAATAAACTGAATATACTTCAGTAAAATCTAGTATTTATTGTATTTATGTGTAATTTAATAAGAATTATTATCATCTAAGTATTCATTAGTTGAGCTTTGGTAATTTAATAATAACTGTTTGAGTTTATTTGAAAATCTTTTTTCATTTGTTTCTTGTCCTAATATTTCAGGTAGATCTATCATCTCTGATCTTATATTAATCTGCATATTTAGTTTAGTTTTGTAGTTGTAAAGTATAATTCGGTCAATGTAGGAGGTTTCCTGTGACAGCTTGAATGCAAGGAATATAAAACCAGGGGACTAATCATTTGAATTATTTTACACCATCATAAGGTTTCTATCAATGTAGTAAAGAAACAAGTGTAATGTGTTTATATGAGCTGTCACAAGGATCATCCCAGATTAACAAAGGAGAAAAAGAAGAAGTAACTTTGAGAAATTAAATTGCAATTTACCTTGATCAGTCTTGGTTGCCGGCTTCCAGTTCTCAGCACTAATGATAGGCAGGCACACCTGACCCTTCTCATCTATGTTAGGGTGGTAGATTTTTGTCTTGAAACTAATCTTGGGTGGCTTGAAAGGATATTCAGCAGGAAAGTTAATCTCAATCCGAAATGCGCCTTTGTTGTAAGGAGGGTTATCCTAAAAAAGGCGTGAATGGAATTACTCTGAACAAAGCCTTGAAATTAATGTCTTTATTACCAATGTAATAAGTACTTACTGGTACAATGAGTCCCTGCCATGTCAGGATATTAGACTCATCCACTTGAATGTCCCTGAATGATTTTAGACCTGAATGTCTTATATCATTTAATTCCTAAAATGAAGAAGTGGAAATATGATTAGTAGATTAGTAGAAATACTAATTTAATTTTTCGTTTCTCAACATTTTGTAATCGTTATTATTTAAAAACGTAGGTATATTGCGCAAACCAGAATTGATATAAGATGTATCAAACATTAAAAACATATTTTTTCGAAACAGTTCTAGAAAATTAGCAATGCAGAGCAAATAAAAGCGATGTCTCACCTTTTGAAGTCTTCTGGTCGCAGCCATTGTACTATCTGTCAGATATCACTTCACAATTTAAAGCGGTGTAAGATTACACGGAATCGATATTATATCTTATTTAGTTATCCTCACGAATAACATAATTAAGTAGAACTACTCAAAGTTCATAGAATACGTAGAACAACGTCAATGCCCGAAAGTTCTGCCCGATTCCACTTCCACCATTACAAACTTGCGTTTTATTGCACCATGTGTGAATCATCTCATACAACGTCAATAATCTAGTTCCTGTTAGAGATCACTACTTCATAATATATATTTGATGTAATAAATTAATTAATGACATATTTGATACCTAAGAACGATTATTTTTCAAACATATATATAAGCTACTTTTTGTAATAAATTTCGAAACAAAACGTTTCTTATATAGTATACGTCAATTTATTCTCCCTCTACGGTCAATTTGCGAGACAGGGAAGAATCGGGAAGAATAATGTTTTACATTGCCATCTAGAGAGTAACACTGGAACTAATTTATATCGTCAAATTTCACTAGATGTCGTGGACTCGTGGTGACCTGAGGCCCTACTTTAAAAATCGAAGTTCGAAGTTACGTTAGCTCCATCTCTGTCACTCGTCCTTCGAGACTAAATCGAGAGAAAGGGATGGAGCTAACGTAACTTCGAACTTCGATTTTCAAAGTATCCAGTTAGTAGTATTAGTAGTACTGACACTATTTTATTTTGTGGAAAACGACAATACGAATAGCAATTTAGCCTAATTGCTGAAAATTTATGACTGAGACTTGTATCTTTTCATTGTTGTCACTTTTAGGGGTCCGATGTCAAATTAGGAACCTTCATAGTTTCGCGATTTCTGTCTACCCGTCTGAACGTCTGCACGCGGTTTAACTCTGTTCGGCTCTTCCACGCTGACAAAAGTGTAAATAACCTTAACAAAAAGCAAGCTTTAAAAAACCCGACTGTTGCTAACCAACTTTATATCGTTATTAATCCTAAATAATCATTCAAAATGAAAATTTTTGGTGACACTCACAATAATAAGACAAATGGATTGACATAAGACTCATCAAAATCGGTCCACGCGTTTAGTTTCTAGAGCGCTACAAAGGAACAAATATACTTATATTAAACACATTACCGTCCTCCTTCGGCAGTCGGATAAAAAAAAAATCGCTAAAGTTGCGTGTAACATGACGTTAATTCGGTTACGTCCTGTGCGTTACATTTCATAGCGTAACGTGTAGGTGGACCACTAAATGTAACTAACTGGATACATTAGGCCGTTACGTAGTGCAAGTAACTAGTTTTAACCTTTGGGTTTGTCTGTGTGAGTTATATATATGTTTATTTAATGAAAAGGATTTGTTATTCCATTTATTATTTCCATAATTTAGTATATTATTTAAATTCATGTGAAAAAAATCAGTACTATAATGCTGATATCTGAGGCCCATTTCACGAAGCTACAAGTTAAAAATTACAATCGGAAGTCTCTTTCTAACTCCTTTGCTAGAAAAGGAGTTCCGCTTGTAATTTGTAACTTGTAGCTTCGTGAAACGGGCCTCTGATATTATTGAAATATCTCGGAAGTTTTATAAGCCTTTCGTTATATGAGTTACTAGAAGGTTGCAGGTGACTTCGTTCGTGTGAAACCTATTTATCGCCATTCCCTTGGAAAGTAAAGTCCATTCGCTTAGATACTGTCGCTACAATCACACATACTTGCGGTTATTGTTATAAAATATGAATATAATTCGAAGTAAATTGCCAAATTCACTTGCGGCGTAACACCCGCAAGAGAATTTGGTAGTTTACATGGAATTATATTCGTATTTTATGACAATAACCGCAAGTACGTGTGAGTGTAGCGACACTATCTAAGTGAATGGACTATACCTCTTCATTAATAGATCTCATAATGCGTAAGTAGATGTTTAATTAAGATAAAAAATAATAATGTTATGCATATTGTGATTATTGTGATATTTTCTTTACTTTGTCCGTTGAGTTACATGGGTGTCTACTTAGTTATTGTCGCCTAAAGTTTTAATATGTTTTTGTTTTTCTATTAAATAATTTTAAAGGTTAATTATAATGTTTGATAAGGGAAAATACATATGTTTATTTCTTTTATGTTTTGTTTTTGTTATTACCGGCGAGAATCCAAAAAAGGGGAATTTAAACTAAAAATAAGTTATCGTTTAGTTACATATCGTAACTAACAGGTTAAAATATATTTTTTGTTAAAAAAAACCTGACAACTTATTGGGTAAATGTTTGTTTAATTTGTATTTTGTTTCAGTAGTATATTTGATAAAGTAAACTTTGTTTAATTACAGTTTGTCTTTAATTTTCTACAGCAAAAGTAATTTGTAACGAACTGGACCAAAAAAACATTACCTGCAGTTTAATAAATACATGTTTAACAGGTTTAGATAAATAAAACAAGGAAACAACTTGTATTTTATTAAACTACAGTATATTTACTATCAATATAAATTATGAAAAATGATAAAAAGAATGGTAACTACCTACCACCATGCGAGTAACCGTGCCCCGACGTGTAAAAGAGCCCTCATGTGGCCTATTTGCTGAATAAATATTTTGAATTTTTGAATTTTGAATTTTGACCATGCCGCGAGCGGACCTGCTAGAGAGGGTGTCCTTTTTACCCGACCGCCGAAGGAGGAGGGTAATGTGTTTCACTGCTTATATATGTATGTTTGTTCCTTTGTGGCACTATAAAAACTAAACCCGTTGTCCGATTTAGATGATTCACTATTAGATGTGATAGTGTCACTGAAGATATGGCGGTAATCAAAATTCAATATGGCGGCAAACAGACGCCATATTGTGCAAATTAAAAAAAAAAAGTCGACCAAGTAAGACAAGTGGGGTATCATTGAATAGGGATTTAAAAATCATCTATAGGTTTCTTTCATAATTTTTCATTTTTAATGATCATTTAGGATTTATAATGATTTAAAGTTGTTTAGCAACTGAACAGTCGGGTTTTAAAAGCAGGCTTTTTATTAAAGTTATTATAGTGGTGATTATTATTTATATAATTAATATTTGAGTAGTTTAGTTTAATATTTGTTTTAATACGTTTAGTTCTTATAATTGTTTTAATGTTGAATTCTGTAAATATGACTACTACCTAAACCAAACGGGTTCAATAGAAATGCCCTTATGCCTGTGATGAGTTGTCTTCATAGGTGATATTCTTTCGTTATTTTGTAGGTCGTCACGTCACAAGGTTTGAATAGTCTCTCTCTCGACACGTTGTGACCGTGACAGTTGAAAGAGAAAAAACAGCCTAGTTTCATTTCCTCTAAAGAAATACTTAATCTTAAAAGGTTTTTTGCGTAGAGCCTCCCCCGAAAATTCTATACTAATATTATAAATGTGAAAATAGTTTTGTCTGTTCGTTACGCTTTCACGGCTTAACAAATTTTAATGAAATTTGGTATTGAGCTTCAATTTTAAAACATTTTGAAACAATCACATTCTTATAATTTTTAAACATTTTCGTGCTTTACAATGTTTTATAACGTTTTATAGCCATAGAGTGGGAGCACGTTAATCGAATCCATACAAATCTTATTAAACGTAATAAAAAAAAATCTATCAACAATAAAACGCATTTTGTGACAAATTTCAGCATTTTTATTACACTGCGATTACAATGTGTAGAAGTTGAAACCGGGACTATAGTAGTTTACAAAACCGATTCATAAAACCTGTCAACTGAACATGGTAGGACATTAAAGAATACACGATAGGCGCGGCGATACATAATACAGGGTTTTGTGTCCACGGGGTAATTGCGTCTTTATTGTATTTTACTTAATGGCCAGTTCTGCTCGTGGCGACTATGAAAAGTCAGTACAACAACGAGCAAAAAAGGATGAAGATAGATATTTTGAAACACAATTACCCCGCGATGACAGCTCGCGCGGTCGTCGCGTGGGGCTGGTCCGGCGGCTCTACTCGTCGTGGCTCCGCTCATCGTCGCGGCGGCGGTTGCGCGTGCGGCGGTTCCAGCCGCCCTCGCGCATGCGCTCCCTCTGGCGGCCGTCGCCGCGGCCCGCGCCGCCGCGCTGGAAGAACGAGCCTTGCTTCTCGAATATACGCTCGTTCGAATCCACGAGGTTACCGACCTGGAAATATATGGTGTTTAACCTTTTAACGCCATACGTCGAATACAAAATGTGCCCACGCACCCACACGCCAAACATGTTTGCTATGCTATGCAAATTATACCTTATTGTTACCAAAGAAAGTCTCTTTTAATCTTGAACTCTTGTCGGCTGTAGCCGACGTGGCGTCAGTGGCACGACTTTTAGTTGACGGCCAGAGCCGACTGTGGCGTTGAAAAGGTTAAATAACGTTAATGTAAGCCACCTGAACAATGATATAGGAATTTCTTAAGTTTTAAGAATTTAATTGTAAATACGCCTATCGTTGCTATTAACAGGAGAATATTACCTTTATGCTTAGTGTAAGCTTTATTTGTTTATTGTAACGACACAATAGTTCTTGAGTAGTGTCATTATTTTCATTAACAATTAACAATAAACCAAACATTAAGCAGTCAATATGTATGTATGTATGTATGTAAACACTTTACTGTACAAAAGAAAAACCAGAACAAATTACTAATATAAAAATATGTACAAAGACGAACTTCTCCCTTTAAGGGATCTCTTCCAGCTAACCCTAATATGTTAATATGGTGAGCCACAGTGTCTTTGTACCTCTAAGCTTTCGTGGATCTCACACATAAATAGCCCTTTGAATGCGATCATCGCATAAAAAACTCTAGCAGGTATCTTAGTTATTTGACGACTATCCTAGTTTGCGTACCTTATCAGCCAGTTGCAAAGCCAGCGCCTGCATGCGAGTTGGCTCGGAGCGGTGTAGGATAGCACACTCGCTGGGGTCGTCCAGCGAAGCCAGCAGCTCTTCGTTTATAATCATCTTAGAGACCAGCGAGTGGACCTTCTGGCGCGGCATCTCGAACATGTCGGCCAGGGACTTGAGCGACAGGGAGGCGTAGACGTGAGCGTAGGTGAACAGGTAGGTGCGAAGGGACTCCTCACGGATGAGGCGGCCGAGCATAGCGCGCACGTTGTCTGCGCCGACCATTAGGTCCCAAACCTTTAAATAGAATCGTAAGTATTAATTACCCGAAACCGACGTGCATGCATGACTCGATGTATGAATGTGGAAGAAGCGAAAGATTTGTCAGGATCGTAGCAGGTGGAAAGAAGTGGTTTCTGCCTACCCCTCTGGGAAACAGGCGTGATTTAATGTATGTATGTACGTAAGTATTAATAAAAAAAAAAAACTAATAACATACGAGTAACCTGTTTTTAAAAAGGTTATTCTAACTATCATTCGATTGACAACCAAGTTTGTTAAGAAACCTATAGCTGATTGGCAAAATATCAATAATACATTATTATTTTTGGGCGGTTTTTTCATAGTAAATAACGAATCCGGATGAACCGAAAGCTGCCGACTCAACCGGTCACCGACCTTATGTGAAACCAGCCTCAGACAGTCATTTTTATAGCCAATCAGATTTTAGCTTTGCTAAGGAAATTAATGAAGCTTAGACATAGCTGGATGCTTTTACAAGCATACGCGCGGAAAATACGATCAATACCTTGGCATTCATCTTCTCATTGACGATGAAATTGAGGCAGGCGCGCCAGTCGCCGCGGCGCATGGCGCGCGCCGCAGCTACCGCGTGCTCGCGCATGGACTCCGGCGGGCCCACCAGCGCCTGGCGCTCGCTGGCGCGCAGGTTCTGGTAGAACGTCTTGCTGATCATACGGCGCCGCGCGTCAAACTCGTGAGCCGCCATATACGGGATCTCGATCATCATTGCCGACACCAGGTAAACGCACTCGAGCAGCTCTAGGTTGATATGCATGTGAAACGGCATCTGACGCTGCTTCTCGATCTTCTCCTGCTCCTTGGAGCGCTCGTGCTGCCGCTGCGGCAGCAACCCTTGCGCCAACAACTCCTTGGGCTTCCCGGTCATCATCAACTCCGCTAAACAACCGTGAGCCTCCTTCACGTTGCCGCGACGGAAAGCACACAACCCCAAATTGGCCATCGTACGATTGTACAGTATCTGTGTACTGGGATCAGAATGTTGGACGTTCTCTTGGAGGTGAGACATGAGCAGCAAGTCGCGGGCTTGGAACCAGTTGTCGTGCAGTGCGTGATGGTACATGTGAGACAGAATGGCGCGAGTTCTAAGCCGGTCGGTATCGTCATGAGCGTATATGTATTTGCAAAGGCGTTCCATCTTCTTAATAGACGTCTCCTCTCCCGGCGGCAGGTCCTTTTTAACGGCTCGGGGATCGAACTTGTAATACAAATGATCAATCTTCCGTAGGTATGCGCGACATATCTCCTGCGGGGTGCCGTCTCGCTCCACAACCAGACACACGCGATCGATGAGAGCCGACACTCGTACTTCATCTTTTAACCTTTCTACATACTCATTGGAGTGAGGATCGCACTCCTTCAACAGCTTAGTGAATTCATCATCAAGTCGCTCTAAAGCTGTCAGCAAGCAACCGCGAACTTGGTAAGGTGGTGTTACCAGTTGCTCATTATCTTCGGTAAAGGACTCGCTGAGTACCATATCTTCATGCGCGAGAAGCAGCGTGACCATGTGGTCGACGTTTTCAACGAGGCGCGACCAGTACTCGGGCTTCATGGCGTCGGAGACCTTGGGGTTGTAGTCGAAGAGCGCGGCGACGGTGGCGGCGCGCAGCTTGAGTTGCAGCGCGTCGCCGAGGTTGTGCGCCTGCGCGACCGTGCGGAGCTCGTGCAGCAGCTCCAGCTGCGCGCGCCGGTCGGTGCGCTTGCGACCGCGCGCTGCGCTGATCTCGCCTAGCTTCTTCACAACCAGAGCCGCGTCAATGTCGCTGTCCTAAGAAATACAAAAACTATCTTATTTCTTGTACATATTGCTTAAGATACAGTGGTATGGTATTAGGGTTTACAGAAATGTCCATACCTTAGCAAACATTTTTGGCTTGTCTGACGTAGCAGCGCCTTTCCGAACGGTCTCCCATTCTCCGCCGTCATCAGGCTGATCCCTCTTGCTGGTCTTGCCGGCTCGTTCGCGCCTCTCCCTCCTATCCTTCCTCTTATCCTTGTCCTCATCATCCTCCCTCTCTGTTGTTTTCTTTAAGAACTTTTCTCTGAGAGTGGCAGCGCCGCGGGCCTCATCATCAGAGCTAGAGCTGGAGTCGTCCAAACTAGAGCCCCAATCCATGGAGTCATCAGACTCATCGTCAGCCGGCGGCGGACGGCGAGGCGGCTCCGGCGAACGACGGATTTTCACCTTCTCTTTGGGCTTCTTCTCGTCTTCTGACTCATCAGAGGATGAGGTATCTGTAATTTGTTAAGTCAATTAAGTAACAAAGTTCAAAGGCCCTGTCACAGTTAAATGAAAGTTATTTTGATTAAAATAAGTTGTAAAAACAAAATAATATTAACCTTTTCTCTCATCATCATCATCAGGCAAATCAGGGTTCTCACGGAACTTTGAGACCTCAGCGTCAAAATCTTTTGTGTACTTCCTTAGCTTTTGCCTCAGTGAAGTCAAGGCCTTGCTGTTCCCCTTGTTTAGAGTTTTTCTGCTGTCCCTGTCAGCCCATGCTCCTACCACCCAGTCATCGAGTTCCACTAAAGCCCTGATGAAAAACCGAGGGGCCACGCCATTCTCCTCCTTAGCTACGATAGGAGCTGCTTTAGTGTATGCTTTCTGGAGCTCCTCAAATGAAGCAAGAGCAGAAGAGAAGTCCTTGATTTTGCGATGGTTGCGGATTGAGTGAATGATGCCTTCCAACTCTTCATACCGCTTCTCCTTCATGGAACGCACAACACGCTTTGTTTCTTCCTCATCATCACTGAACTAAAATCAAATAGGCAAGTTTTAATAAATATAAAGTGAAATCGCCTCATCCTCTCTCTGTCACATCTCTGAATATAATACTACATCAAATATGACTGAGACTGGGACTGGAAACTCTAGCAAGAGAATGTGCGCACAATTTTGCTTGTGGGTCTAGATAACTTTATGATAGAATATGTGCCCTTAGGAGCAACCATACTTGACTTTAAAATGCAATGGTTAAATCTACTGCGTCACATGTTTAAAGCGTCTTTTACGCCGATTGGTGAGGTCACATCAAAAGAATGCCATGTAATTAATTTTTGCTATTTTGACACACCTCAATAAGGAATATTCAAGATGTGTTTTCACACCTTCAATAAAAGTTGATTCATGTAACAAACAGGTAAGAAACAAAATATTTTGAATAGCTATAAAAATAACCAAGATATAAGTCAACAAAGATCTTTTTCCAGCAAAACCGAATTTTATGTGGAGTTTATGGCCGACCTGTTACAATGATGTAACACTGCACTTCGGATCTCTCTGTCTAATTAGCAGTTTAAAATGCTTGTATCATCTGTATTAATTTCTTGACCGATTTTAATTTTTATTTCACTTTTGGCGATCTTTTTTATGGTATTTTCATATTTTGTTAAGAAACGTAAAGATGCAGATTTATGCAGCTTAAAAGCATATTTAAAAAGTGCCAAAACTGTTACATATCTGTGGCTGGAGCCTCATTTACCTCATCAGGCAGTTTTTCGGCATTAGCTTGCAAAACTTGATTCTACCAAGTCTTCTAATTTTACAAACAAAATAACAATATCTCTTTTAAGTAAATAGTATGACAGTTAAGTTTAAAGTTACTGTTGAAACATAGAGTACCAATATTTAAGCCAATAGTGAAAAATAACTGTTAAGTTTAGGCCATGCTCAGACTGGAAATAGCTCAAGACATGTCAACATTATTGCTTTATGGGAAAGAAAGAGATGTGATATGTCTACAAAAAATACTTTAATCAAAGAAGACAAAAAGAAACAGAAGGCACAAATTAGTATAATACCTCACTATTTACAACTTTTTATCTGCGTATTTTGTCTTTTTGATAGTGATCTATGAGTTAAAAATCCTTTATTATCCAATCCTTTATTAATCCAATATTTTATTTTTATAAAAATAAAATATTGATACTTATGTTCTTTAGGTGCCAAATCATAAAACAAACATACACTAACATTTATTAAAAACAGTTTTATTAGGCCTTAATGCATCCTCTTAAGAGATCTTCTTAGATTATAAGTCCATGTTTTTATTTCGTATAACAAAGACAAAAAGAAAATAACAAACATTATTTGACCACTACCCCGAATAAGGTAGCAATGTTTTTAACATAAAATAAAACTATTTGAATCCATTGTATTCCTTTCATAGACTATTATAGTAGAATAGGATCTGCTGCTAGCATCAAATTTTATATAATATATATATAAGAGCTTATTGGAAAGTACATAAAATATCTGATGAACGGTTTCGACTTAAGTATTCGTATTCATTATAATCTATTTTGAGCAAACCTTATTACAACAGTCAAGTAATCTACCAACTACCAAGACCTTAACCAGTGTTAATAGCTAGGCTAGTTATTGTAGTAGACGTGAATTGGTACTTACCGTGTAGACGGGTGCTACGGGGCGCACTACCTGATCTTCCTCACTCGAGCTCTCCTCGCTGGAGTCAGTCCCAGTCGCGAAAAAACGACTCATTGCTAAATCAAAACGTTATTTACCTGTAAAAACAAACACTAATAACGACACTAGGTTACATAAAAATTAGAACAGAACGATCGCTTGATACTTAAAGAAACCTTTGCAAGATTATTTAATAATTTTAAATACATTTCATAAGTATGAGGTGTTGTCGCGGCACTTTGAGGTTAAGTTTTTAACTTCTCTTTTCTCGGCTTCTAGTAACAATATTTACCTTCAGAAATAAATAATTCGCGTGTGTTTATAGGTAGCACTTGGTACTAGTGATAACTTCATGAAAATATTTTGAAAATGAGGAGAAAGTCGAGGCAGTCCAGCTTGCCCACGACGCACGTCACTCTAAAAAGAGATGGATTGACAGTACAAGGGAGATAGAACATACTTGACACAGATTACAGCCAAGTGATAAATGCTTGGACTTAAAATAAGCGTTTTTAAATGTAGCTGAAATAAAAATCCCAAGGATTTGTTGATATGAATGAACGAAATGAACGAAATGAACGAATGGGTGAAATGATTTAACCTAGTTTAAGAAAAAATGACGTTTTGATGTGGAAAGAAACGCATTTCTATCGACTTCATTGGATTTTCTTTAAAAATGAGTATCCTACAAGTTTTGATGAAAGTTTCGCTTTAGCTGTTCTTTAGGATGAGCGATTAATTATGTATACTGTCGTACGTCCAGATTATAACAGTTTCCTAGTTATTATCATCGATGGAGTTCACAAGCTTGATACTGCCCCTTACGAAGAATATTTGTCGCATATGCCTCGACGAATCGGAGACAGAAATGCTTTTTAACATTCAAGATTTGGTTGAGCATGAGATGACCAAAATTAAACTCATAGATATTTTAGTCTTTCTGAACTGTCTGGAGGTAGGTATTAACTTTGATCGACGATCTTAATTTTCATCTCAACTTTCGTTTTTTAATGCGATTCGTTTAATTTTCAGAACAATGATGAGGATAACTGGCCTAGTGGGATGTGTTCATCATGTGTTTCAACTGCACTAGTCTCCTACAACTTTAAATTGAATTGCCTTAAGGCAAATGCCACACTGTCTCAGATATTCATTCAAATATCTCCATCTCAGCTTCAGAGGTCCGAGATCGATGCAATTGATATCAATGTGGTATATCAGGATCATGAGTATGATGTTCCATTATTTAGCAATCATCCCACCCTGGATTTTGATGGTAGCTTGACCAATCTGCCAGTTAACAAGGAAGTAACCCCGCTTCCTCCTGTCACTGAGATTACATCTGCTGAGCAACCATCTCGGAACGAGGGAGAGAAAAAATATGCCTGTACATTATGTTCAAAATCCTTTACCAGGGTGTATGGGCTTAAGTATCATATGATTAAACACAGCAATTTGCGAAAATTCCTGTGCACTAAATGTGGCAAGCGCTTTCACACTGCTAGTGGATTGAGACAACATTCAATTTCACACCAAGAAACAGCTCAATTCAAATGTGGTTTCTGTCACAAAACATACAAGTCACGCCAGTCTTTGAAAGAGCATTTCCGTGTGGCTCACTCTAATAACCGTAAACTCTTTGTATGTGTTACTTGTGGTAAAAGTTTCACAGCAAAATCAACCCTGATGATGCATATTAGAGCTCATAATGGGGATAAGAAATTTGCTTGCTCTCATTGTTCTAAAACATACACAAGAGCATCTTATTTGCGAGCCCACTATATTACTCACACAGGTGAAGAGAGACCTCGGCCATTTGTGTGTGAGAATAAGGGCTGTGATAGAAGCTTTACCACAAAGCATTCCTTGCTGGTGCACATTGCACACACACATAAGTCAGAGAGGCCACATAAATGTAATATCTGCTATAAAGGCTTTGCTACCTCCTCTGGGTTGAAGATCCACAGAGAGTCACACACTAAAAATGAGATAACTTGCAATATTTGTGGCAAATCTCTGGCTAACAAAAGAGTGCTGCAAAAGCACATCAAAGTGCATGATGTGGATGCCAACGACATGATCCTCGAGACGGTAGTCGATGATGTGTTCTTTGATCAAGTTTACTGATTCAATTCATGTCAGTTATGTAACAAAACTTCAGTAGTGATTTGTTTCAAATGGTTTCATTTGTAATATTTGTATCAACCATTGTATTGATTAAAATATTAAAAATATCAGTTTTGTTTTACAGTATAATAAAGTAATTATTTAAAATAAAAACCACAATTATATATAAAGTTTAATTAATTTGCATACAAAATAATGAGGAAGTTACATGTGGGAATATGCTTATTGTTTTTATACTTTTGGTGATTATTTATAAACAAGATAAAATTAATGAGCATTCCCATTATTTCAGTCGTAATTTCTACATAATAAATCATTGACGTCATATACACGATTAGTACTTGTATTTATACAAGATCAATGATAACAAAGTTTGTATATTATCATTAAACTGTTTTTTTAATGCATGTGAAAAGAGAGTCCTAAACTAGCTAACTAATACTTTTCTCTAACAAATGAAGTAAATAACAAAAATATACTAAGAAATATAATTTCAAACAAATTAAGTGCAATTCTAAAAATAACTAAATAAAATTAAAAATGTAGCACAACTATCTATGTTCACTATCAATAACACCTCTGCTGTAGTAATTTACAATCCTTGGTAGTGTTGTTGATGTTGAAACCTTTCATAATGTTAATTATTATGCCATTAACACTACTATAATAATGCCTATAACACATTTTTTTAAATGTTTACTAGCCAGTTACAAGTATATTGTTACAGGACACTAGCAACTGCAGGCCAAATTTTGGTAATGCAGAACTCCCTAGGAATGTTACTTTGCATTCAGATTGCCACACCTTATACCCTCATTTCCTTCATTTCATGTAGCTCTTCTGTTATATTAGTATCAAGATGGTTCATGAATGAAAGTATGAAATAAGAGAATATGTAGGAAGGGTGTTGAACATCTTAAACCAAGAACCTGTGCTTGGGAGACAGCAAACATGCAATTAATTATATTAAATTTATATTTTGACTTTTGAATTGTTTGTATTTATTTGTCAGGATCGTAGCAGGTGGAAAGAAGTGTTCTCTGCCTACCCCTCTGGGAAAAAGGCGTGATTTAATGTATCTATGTATGAATGCCCCTGTAACCATTATATGCAGGACGGTATATTTTTGTGCTGCAGCTGTCTCACTTTCTCTTTATTTCCAGACCAGAGAATACTTATAGGTGTAGTGTAGTCTTAACATCATTTGCTGTGGCAATTAGATTTAGTATTATTATTGCAGAGCTCTACTGCAGATAACATAGTATTTTATTTTCTCTTTTGTAGTTCTTTATTGATGAAACAATGATGCAGTTTTACAGTAAACTGTACTTTGATTATATTTAATAGACATCTGCAGTTCTTTGCAGCTCATCTCGCACCTTTTCAACTTTTACAGAAATCTGTCAGTTTCACATTTAATCAAGCACTATTTTCCAAGTAGTTTATTCATTTGCTTATTTTGCGTTCCAATTTTAATATCAGCTCCTTCAACTTTGTCTGTGATTGTGTCTAAGAGTTCATTTTGTTGGTCTATTTCATCACCCAGCGCAGCTCCCAAACCTTTCAGTCTCGTTATAGCTTGAACCATCTCATCCAAATTGTCATCTAACATTTTGTTGACGCGCTGACTGTTGTTAACAGGATCTGCCATGGCCTGCTCATTAAACCCTCGAAGGCGGGTCGAGGGATGAGAATCAAACTTATCTCTGCCTTCGGGAACTTGTCCTAAATTGTCTATAGTTTCGGTTAACCTACTACTAGTTGGACCATTACTTCTTTGTGTGTTGAGTGAGGATTGACTACGGGGTTGATCAGATTTTCCAGAGATGTAGTTTTTAAGACCATAGAACACGGATTTGATTCCATTGAGGTGTTTCTGCGTGGAGTTGAGGTTGGTGTTGATCTCGTCGAGACGGCGGTTAGTGTTGTCGAGTGCCTCGCGCTGGCGCGCCAATTCCTCGGCCGTGTCGATGCCGATAGTCTCCGAGTCACGTAGCAACTGCACGCTGCGTGCGGATGAATCTAACGTCCGCTGCTCTATTTCGCGTTGTCTCTCTAACATCACTTGCCGTTGTCTTTCTAAGTCCCCTATGTACCCTCCGTAAGCAGTAGGGGCTGGTGTTGGTCGAGACACAGGTGGGTTACGGTCCCTGTAACTCCTCACGAATGTGTCGTCGTCGACATCGTCATCCTCGAACAAGTTGTTTGGATTGATGTATTTATGTCCAGCCATCTTTTACACAAATAAGAATTTAGAACACTTTTGACGAGTCACAAACAACAGGTATAACTAATTCGTTTTGAACAAAGGGTTACAATAAAGACAACAGTTTTTTTTTTGTTCTACCTAACGAGACATGAGCAATTACTTCGTTCGATTTCCATTCACGCACAAACCTAAACGTCATGACGTCATCATGACAGTATGAGAACCGCCCCCATCACAGATAAGAAAAACCAACCAAACTCCGGTGTAGGCAAGGGTAATCTAATCTTTGTAAACGGAAGAACACGAAGGACACCGAAATTTAAGCCCACGCACGATGTCAGTCCAATAGCCCAAGTCACACTTAAGTACCAGTTTCACCATACGATGTTAACAACTTAACAGACGATTAGAGCATTAACAGCTGTCAAGATGTATGAAGTAACAGTCGTAGTCGTATCTTAGAACCACCCGGCGTAGCGTAGTTGATGTAGTGAGCGCATGGCCCATACAAATCCATATTTAGAATACTAACCGCTCGGGGCGAGGCGGTGCTGGTGGGGTGCCGGGTGGTTCTAAGGCCGGGATTACACCTGTAAGTTGTTACTTAAGTTTTGAGACGTAACTATGGGTAAGAGTGAGTGGCAAATATCTGCATCTCTCTCTTGCATATACCTTTGTTTCAAAACTTACGTAATAACTTACAGGTGTAATCCTGGCCTAATGAGCTGTGACCTTTACTCGCCGTAAACACAGGCGAAAAAGGTCGTCGAGTTTCAAGTACGCGTACTTACTCGCACGTTTATCTGGGACTTTAGTATCATTATAGCAGTGTTTTACTACTGTTTACATAGGCCCGCTTGCTCATAAATTAAACCCTAGGTTAACCCCAGGTTAAGTTATTTACGAATGTCAGATTCATATGAGAACTTTAATGAACCTAAGTTTAACCTGGGATTAAAATTTCCGCGCAAGCGTGCCTTAGTATTTTACTTTCTTGTGTGGTGTAATGACAATAGGTATATTAAATTATATATTTTTATTATATTCAATTCACATCTGCAGTTCTTTGCAGATTAACTCAACTTCCACCTTTTCAACTTCTACAGAAATCCGTCGGTTTCACATCAATCTAATCTACCTAGTTAGCACTATTTTTGAAGCAGTTTTTTCATTTGCTTACTCTGCGATCCAATTTTATCAACAGCTCCTTCTACTTTGACTGTGATTGTGTCTAAGAGATGATTCTGTTGGTCTATTTCATGACCCAGAGCAACTCCCAGCCCTTTCAGTCTCGTTATAGCTTGATCCATCTCAGCCAAGTTATCATCTAACATTCTGTTAACGCGCTGACTCTCATTAACAGGATGTCCCATAGCCTGCTCATGAACCCCTCGAAGGCGCGTCGAGGGATGGGAATCAAATTTATCATTGTCTTTGCGAACTTGTCCTAAAGTGTCTAAAGCGTCGTTTAGGATACTACTATTTTGACCGATATTTTGTGTGTCTAGTGAATATTGGCATCGGGGTTGGTGGGATTTTCCAGAGACGATGTTTTTCAGACCATAGAACACGGATTTGATTCCGTTGATAGAATTCTGCGTGCTGGTGAGACCGGCGGTAATCTTGTCGAGATGGTGATTGGTGTTGACGAGCGCCTCGCCCTGGCACACCAGTGCCTTGGCCGTGTCAATGCCGATAGTTTCTGAGTCACGCAGCAACTTCACGCTGCGTGCAGATGAATCTAACGTCCTCTGCTCTATTTCACGTTGTCTCTCTAACGCCACTTGCTGTTGTCTTTCTAAGTCCCCTATGTACCCTCCGTAAACGTTGATGGCGGCTGGTATTGGTCGAGACACGGGTGAGTTCCGGTTGCTATAACTGCCCACGATCTTGTTTTCGATATCGTCGTCCTCGAACAAGTTGTTTGGATTGATGTATTTATGTCCTTCCATCTTCTACGCAAATAAGAATTTAGAACACTTATGACGCGTCAATAACACCACGAATAACTTACGTTAAACAAAGGCTTGCAATGAACGCAACAGGGTTTTTTCCTACCTAACGAGACGAGATGAGTAATTTGTTTGATTTCCTTCCTTTCACGCTTCCGACTAATAAGTACAATAGACGGAGTATAAAAACTGCCAATAAAACATACTTGTTGCACTAGTTACATATGCCCTTTGTTAAAAAGAGACGTCTATATATGACCGCTTTCAAAAGTATGCCGATATTTTGTTTTGTCAGTGAGTTCAGTTTTCAACCAATGATGGTCAATTTATTAAGAGGCTAAATATAGTATTTCCACTTATGTAATAATTTCCAATATTTAAATACATACCCTGTCGCGAATGATCGCGATATGCATGAAACATGCTGGTGAATGAACCCTTTTAGTTCGGTAGTAATTTTTAGACGAAATAATTATGACTGGCAACTCTGGGTGAAGGTGTCTCTACCTTTGGAGGGAAGAGTAGGTACCTAGATGGAAAAAGATGGACGACGGTTGAGGTTTGGAATTGTTGTTTGTGACAAGTTTGTGAGGTGAGAGATAATGGTTCTGTACACTGGTAAGGGCTTATAAACTGTAATATTGACGATGTAAAGAGTGGCAAAAGATTGATATTGTTTTGGTGTCTGTGGTTGATCTGTAGGGGAGTGAGGAGGATCAACAGGGGACCTTCGGGTCCCGCCCTTGGGCTCCGTGCTAGACGACAGGGTCTAACCCGTAATAAGGGAGAAATTGCTCTCGGACGGGACCACCTGTGGCGTCGAACGCGGCACCCAAAGAGTTAACGTTAACAGTAAATTAATGCGAAGCAGATTTATATTACTATCTCTCTATATTATCATGCATGTGAGTTTGTCGCTCCAATATTATGATAATGTCTTGAACCAGAAGTATAACGAGACATGTATGATTATGGAAAACGTGGTGACATACCCATAAAGATATACACTCACCGGCATAAATACCCGCCCAACCCTCTTTTGTTCATACAATAGAGAATGTCAGCCAGTTTAGGTCTTTGGCTTACCGTATTCTTCATTAATAAAAACAAAAAATAGCTGTAAAAAATCATTTCGAATCGTCAAATAGTTTCTGAGATATTGAATTTTAAACGATAGAGTTCATAATAAGACGTTTTCTGTGAAAATTTCAATTGGTTACTTATTACGGTTAAAAAAGCCCTGTTAACTTACTCAATCATATAAGGGCGAGCACCGCCGTCATTGAAGGAAGATGGCGCCCACGCCCTTTAATATTATTGACCAAGATTTTAAACGTACGTAGAATCAAAACTACTGGGTCAATATGAATGAAACAAAAAGTAGTACGTTTGGTAATTTATAAGCTTTACTGTAATAAAAGCGATTTCAAGCGATTTGGCATCAAGTACTTCATAAATCAGAGAGTAACTTCTAAAATACTGAACGAATTTCAATGTATTGATAATTCTACTAGTGTCAAGGTTGGAAGTACTTTACAAGTGAGCACACGGCGTCTACTGTACTTATTAGTCTGAGCATAAACGTCATCATGACAGTAGGAGCACCGCTCTCATCACAGATAAGCAAAAGCAAACAACACCTTATTTTGAGTGAAAGCCATTAATTATTTTGTATCATACATATTGAATTGTGTTTCTAATTTTCTATCATTTAATTAAAAATACATCATAGTAATGACGAGGTGAAAGGAAACGTAAAATTGTCAAGAGGGAACCTAAAAATTCTTCAACAATGATGTCCGGAAAAGGTAGGTCGTACTTTTCAGTTTCCCTAAAGTTAACCTTCTACCACAAATATTTGCTGCTTTCATTCTCAATTTTGTAACTTTCAGGAATGCCTGAAAATGAGGAGCAAAACAGGATAAGATTTCAAGTTGAATTAGAATTTGTGCAATGTCTAGCAAACCCTAATTATATTCATTGTAAGTATAAAGTATATGTAAAGGATTTGATATTTACGACGTAAACATAAAGGAGTATGTATTGTTTTCTTTTAGTTTTAGCACAGCGTGGCTACTTCAAAGAGCAGAACTTTATGAATTACCTGCGGTATCTCCAGTACTGGCGGGAGCCAGAGTATGCCCGTTACCTAAAATATCCGATGTGCCTACATTTCTTGGAGCTATTACAGCATGAAGCGTTTAGAAGAGAGTGTGTTTCTGCTCAGGTTTGTGTTAATTTAAAGAAGAATAGAGATTTTAATTAATAGGCAACTTTGAGGAGGTAAATGGCTGCTCTGTGCAGATTCCAAGTACAATCTCAAGTTAAATTTTCAATTTCAATTTCATACATACATACATTAAATCACGCCTGTTTCCCAAAGGGGTAGGCAGAGACAATTTCAATTTCAAAGCCTTTATTTACTAAAAACAGTACATGATGTTTGACTGTAATAAAAACAAAATCTAAATTTGCAGAGCAGTCCTCCCACTAGCTTGTCCTTTAGTCACAAAGGCCTGCTCGCGCCCGCGCTATTTTGGGCCATAGAGGGCCAGCTGTCCCAGTGTGGTTACCTCCCCGTGTTGTTGCCGGGTTAGAATAGTACCACTCCAGTCTTCCCGTGGATTCCCATTGTTGGTAATTGCGTAGGTCTGCCTACCCCACTCTGGGAATGAAGGTGTGAGTTTATTTATGTATGTATGTATGAGGGCCGGCTATTTTCTTGAAGTCCTCTGACCATCTCCTGTGCTTTCTTCCTCTTTTTCTCTTTGTGTTGTGGTGTGGTGTCCATTTTGTTACAGTTCAGGTCCCCTTTGGTCACTTCTCTCCGAGCATGTGACCTGTCCATCTCGATTTTAGTGTCCTGATCCTTGTCTCCACATCTTCCCATTTTGTGATTTTTCACAGGTCTACTGCTCGCTTTCTGACTCTTTTAGTATAACCCAGTTCATTGGATGTACTTGTATAATGAATCATTATAACAAACCATTTTACCCTGTAAACAAATTTGTACTTTGTAATAGCTGGACTTCTTTTCCAACTGTTTGTTTGTATCTTTGCAATGTATTTAAAGCAAGATTCCCGATGAGTTAGAGATCTGAAACTCCAAACTTAGTTGAAATGAAAAGAATTGTTTCTTTTGTAACCAACTTAAGAAAAGAGGGTTTGTCGTTATTTTCACTCTTCATAACACTTAGTTTCTGCTACAGGTGTGTAAGTTCATGGATGACCAGGCAATCCTACTGTGGCAGCACTACACGCGGCGTCGCACGCGCACGCTGCAGCCGCCGGACGCGCCCGCGCCGCCCGCGCCTCCCGCTCCCCCGCACGCGCCGCCCCGTCAGCAATCGTGAACCTTCCTATCGCTCTAAATACTTACCCAGTGTCCTACATAAGCGATTCGCGCACGACCGCGATGTGACGCGCCTTTGTTTGGTTTTTCGCGTCGCTTCGCGTTTACGCGCCGATCGCTTACGTCGGACACTGAGTTACATATGGGGGCCTTTGTACACAGGTGATCCAGTAAAAAATAAAACCAAGGCAATTTAATCCTAAGAGTGCTGTGTACACTTGCAGCACACAGATTTACGATATAATGCTTGTGTAAACAATAAATGTGTAAACAATATTAGCATACATATACGACTAATAATGCAACATGCACTAATTGGATGTAAACATATTCCGCTTTGCGCGTATTAAACCAAAAAAACGCGAGGCGAATATGTACTTAAATCAATGTTTATAAAATTTTAGTGGGGTCACTTGTGGATGAAGGTTTTACACCTCCAATGTTTGTATTCAGAGACATGTTGTGATTCTATATTTAACAAAGCTAGTTTTAAATTAAGACTTCAAAACTGCGTCTACTTGATTAAGGCTACATAGTGACTGAATTCTTGCACAGATAGGCTCTCCATATAAATGATGACCCTGAGAATATCGTTTTATAAAATCCTGAGATTGCTATATTCTGTTGCGCTCTAAGGACTGATTTTTAGATCAGTACTTAATTGAACTAATGGGTAAAAATCGTAACTGGGTCATACAGATTCGAAAAACAAAAGGTGTTCTCTCCTGTGGTCAATAGATAAAGGATTCTGTGCATATAGGTTATGTTTTTATTTGATAGGACTAAAGTAGAACAGACGCCGTTTATGCGGATATGGGCTCAGCCTGAAAATTAGGCCTTAAAAAGGTTAATTTCGTGCATGTCCACAGGAAAGATGATAACCTAAATCTGTGTATGATCCAACCAATTGTTTAATCAGAACCATATGTGTCACATTTTCAATTCGATTTTCGAATTGAGCCATTTGTTCAGTTAACTACTGGTCAAACAACACGCCCTAAGGCCCTGTTGTTTGATCAGTAGTTAAACTAACTAATTGTTAAAATTCGAAAAAGGAATGGAAATATTGACACATTTCCTTGAGATTTTAACAATTAGTAACGTTTTTTGACCATTAGTTAGTTTAACTACCGATCAAACAACAGGCCATAAGGGCGCGTTTGTTTGACCAGTAGTAGTTAATCTTCTTTTTATATATATATATGTTTTTGCTTGAGATTTAACCATTAGTTACGATTGCTGATCAAGCAACAGGGCCCTTAGGCACGTAATGTTCATGTTCTATGTTCAAGTCTGGTAAAAAACTTTCCGTAACAGTTACTGACGATTTTACGACATGAAGTAGACACATTGTTTAAGTATTTCTCTTATCGATGTTTGATTTTAGATCTTATAGGTAGATAGTAAATTATTTTATTTGTAGGTTTCATACAATGTTAATTGTTCAGTAAAATATTAATATTCGCCGTGATCCTTGCTATCTTTCTGGGCAACCATACCTCCCAATACATGTATAATCGAAAGTAATGAGAATATGAAGAGTTGATTTACCTAAACTTGACTCTCGAGTTCATATACCCGTAAAGTAACATTACGTCTAGTTTAGGCATTTTACCTACCAATTTCACCATACAATGTTAAATTTAATCAATGTTAATCGACTGTTAGTTCATACGTTTTGACAGCTGTCAACGCTCTAAGCTGTTAAGTGGTTAACATAGCTGGGAAAAACCTTGCCTCTACCGTTTGCAGAAGCAATACAATGATCTAGCGAAGGCCCGTTGCATTGACATTTACGTGAATTCGAAATCAGTTTTGCGACGTAGGCTGCTGAAACCATCGCCAGCGCACACCCCTGACTTACAGGGCACGTAATCACTGTTTATATTTTAGTTTGTATTTTTAGTTGTATTTTAGTTTTGCTCTCTTCTTTTTTCTGTCTGGAATATTTTAGTTTTTAATTAATTGTTTGTAGTCTCTTTGCCAATGCTGTTGCACGCCTGTAATTGGTGCATAAACGGGAATGTGCCTTTTATTTCTGCAAATGTAAAATCAGTTTATGTTACTGTTGGTGTATCTTTATAAATAAATAAATAAATAAACATCGTATGGTGAAATTGGTACTAAGTCCACATATTCTAATCATTGATAATCTGGTATATTAAAAAAAACTCGTACGTAATGATTATATCGTCTGATAAAGGAAGGCTGTAGTGGAAACAAAGCAGTCACTTTGATTTTCAGCAGGCGCTTGTACAACCGCCGACGATGAGCGGGAAGCGAGTAGAGCCAATCAACTATACAGTGGTGGCCACATAATTAGGGACACTTGTTTTTTCCCCATACAATTGCCTACAAATATGACTTTTCAATTTTGACCACTAATCAAAAAGTTCTCGACCAATTTTATTGCTAAATACATTTTACTTTACATAATTAACTAAGGTTTAAACTGATGTACAGTGAACTAATATTAAAAAATGACCTTATATTTTATAAGGATTTAAAAACTAAGTGCTGACGCGTCCATACAAAATTCTACAACTTTGTATGAGAGTCGAATATTTATTTTTTCACATCCTTATAAAATGAAAGATCCGATCTCAACAGAGATAAATTGTACATACATTTAAACTTTACTTTATTAGTTAACGATAAGTGTAACTAAAAATATAATTGGTTAAGAACTTTTTGAATGGTTGTCAAAATTTAAAAGCCATATTTGTAGGCAATTGTATGGGAAAAAAACAAGTGTCCCTAATTATGTGACCACCACTGTATATATTGTCTCTTTTATTGACACGGGATCTCTATATCTTTTGTTCGTTTCTTGAGCGAGAAAATAGTCGATAGCTAATCGCTTCCTCGCCGGCAGTGGGACAAGTGCTTTATTGGCGATAGACTGATGTATTTATATAATGTAAAAAGTTAATTAAGACAAATAAAGTAATCATAATTTTGTATACAGCTTTATTAATTCAACCTTTATGAGCGGGCTTATTACGATCGTGTTTATCGATGTGGATAAATGTGGATAAAACATCTGTCACTTTCTAACCAATATGTAAGTGCGACAGTGACAGCACACTGCGACATAGGCCATGATACGCCCCCGTATTGCCGATGTTTTATTATTATAGGTGCGTTATCGTGTTATTGGGTGAAGAGTTGCTTAGGTCTTCTCCTCCTCGCTAGGCATAGCGCTCGAAGGGTCAGGTAGTAGACGAGCTCCACGACACTCATCATGCTGAAGCCCATACAGAGTCCCAGCAAACCACCCGTGTTCGCTGTTATAAAGAAAGTCATCCAGGCGACATGGAAAAAAATGTTGATAGTACAGTCAACAGCATAAATAAATGATCATTTATGTACCTTGTCGCTTTCAATCGTTTCACAATTTTGTATGACATTTCAAACACGACGTTAAAGTGACAAGGTACCACTTATTTATGATGTTGACTGTACCTACGACTAGCGTTGAAAATTCCGGAAAAAAATAGAATGATTTTTTCGTTGAGTTTTTGAAAAAAAAGATCTTTCTTTCGGGTTTTTATGAAAAATAACAAATGAATTATGACGATTTATTCATAGTCAATCACTCGCTGTCGCCACCTAAGTATTTCAATTCTTTTTCCTCCATGTCGTCGATGTCGCCCATTTGTAGGTGCCAATTAGATCGAATATAGATTAAAATAAGAGCAGAAAATTTCATTGTTTTTTTCTATAAAAATATGATAACAAAGTCTAGCGTAGCCGTCAATGCCGTCGAACATGTGGACAGTGTAAATCTGAGATGTAAACTATGATTGATTTGATATTGTCTATGATTTGATGAAGTTAGTGATGGTAAAATTGGTTTACGAATTAAAAATCACAACCTACCTACCTACAGCGAAACCTAAGTATGAATTAATAGTGCTCGGGTGTTTATCTCTTTCACACTACTCTAGGTTAACAAATAAACTGACAGATGCCAAAAAGACTGTCAACGATAGACAGCCAAGTACAGCTACAGTCGGGATCAATAGAAATGATGTACTTAAACAAAACCAAACGGACTAATTTACCATTAATATTGCAATAATCACGTAGTTAAATGTTCTGGTATGGCGAAATCACTACCTATCGTTACGGAACACCATAAAGAAAAAAGAAAAAAAAATCTGGTTTTTACTGTACTTAATTTGTTTGTAGTACAGTCAAGGACTTTAATTGTTATGCCACTATGGAACCCTGTCGCATAACGTTAATCATTCATTTAAGCGTAATTTCTGTCATGTGGTTTGACGCTGTCATTATGACAGGGTTCCATAGTGGCATAACAATTAAAGTCCTTGACCGAACCTACTTAGTTCATATTACCTAATGCGGCCAGCACTAAGCCATCATAAAAAACTTTATTAAATTTTTTAGATTCCGGTAACCTTCCGGGAGGGAAGATGGCCGAATGAAAAAAGTCCGGCTTTTACGTAATGATTTGTAATGTTTGTCACTTGACACTGGTGAAATCACTGCGGAATCACGGTAGACCGCGAAAAAGAAAAAAGAAAGAGAATTACCTAGATGTCCCGGTGTTATTAATACCTACTGTATTGTTTGATGTAAATAAATAAAACATCGATTTAGCAGTGTCTGCAGAGAGCTAATGTGAAAATTTATAACGAAATGGTGGTTTTAAAAGGTTAGTTTACATTGTCCACAAGTTCTATTGACGGCCGGCATATTATTACGAGTATAATAGGTACTTTTACCTTTGCTTTTACCCTCAAACTTCTCCCTAAACATTGAGAACGCAGTTAAAAGGTAAGGGTAGTGCTTTTTAGGGTTCCGTGTCAGTGAGGTAATAGTTAATATTTATTAAGCCGCATTATAAACTATAAGATACTTACACAAAAATTCAGTGAGGCCGAAGATTTCACCTTTTGTGAATCTTGTGAATGTTCGGTCTTCAAAATAAAAGTGCACTATAAGCATATTCTTTCTGAAATAATATTTAGGTACATAAACATTTCGTATTGGCGCCCGACGTGTTGTGATACTTAAAATTAGGTTTAAGTGTTCTGTGCTGGAAGTAGACAGCACAGATGTCATTTACAAGCCTAAAGTCTACCAGGGGCACGTTTTATACAGCTACAAGAAAAAAAATTACAGGTCTAAACTTACAGGTCACAAGTTTCAATTTGACACATCCTCAACCAATGACAACCAGCCATTTGAGCAGTATGTTGCCAGTTTAGACCTGTAAAATTGTTACTTGTAGCTGGGGTCATTGTACGAGGTTGTGTCAAATGTAAACTTGTAACCTGTATATTGTAATTTGTACCCTTATAAAACCGATCCCAGTGAGGAGACCACTCCAACAACCATCATAGATTTATAGAGAAACCTCGCACAGTTACCCGCGTCGAATCGCAATGTGCTTCGGGTGGAAAAAAAAATTCTGCTTCAATCCTTTTCGGCTACTATGAAAAAGTTGTTACACATGTATAACATTCATGATATAAAATATAAAAGAGATACATTAATATTTAGTACTGCCCCAAGCCAACGGAACTTTTACAATATAGGGAAAAAGACCATTATTTTAAAGTTCTGTGAGCTTGGGGCAGTACTAAATATTAATGCATCTCTTTTATATTTTATATTATGAATGGTAGACAGGTGTAACAACTTTTTCATAGTGCCCGAAAAGGATTGAAGCAAAAAAATTTTTTTTCATACATTCTGTGATCCACCTAATGTTCATTCACCTTTAGGCGGACTTTATCAAAAATATTAAGGGTGATTTGGACGAAAACGTTTTATCTTAAGTTTAGTTGTGTCAAAATGTATAAAATGTAGAGTTATCGTTTTGCTGCAAGTGGCCTTAGATCTTATTTTGGCAAAGCCAGCCTTAATAACTACCTGCCTAGTTATTCGGTTTCTCGTATAGTTAGGCCACTAGTTAGGTTACTCGAAATTAAACCATGGCTACAATATTTACGTGACGTATTCAGGCGTCCTGTTGTTGCCGATCCGCTTTGCGTACTGCTCCAAGAGCGACGCGCTCAGCTGGGCGGTGCTCATCCGCTCGTAATACGCAATTTCCGTGCACGCCGGCAGGCACTCCTCGCAAGTCAGCTGGCGACCTACATTCAGAGGGGTTACTCCGAAACAGGAAATGTGAAATTTCGTTAGATCTTTTTACGGGATGTACTTGAGCGTGAGTTAGCGCTAAACTAGTTTCGTATACCGTTTTACATGCATCATACTTTTATCAAAATGAAGCAAAGTGCGACTTATAGAAGCTATATTTGAGTGGGTCGACAGAAATACGGGTAGCGCTACATGTAAGATGGCGTGATGAGATGAGACGTGCTTGTGGTCTCGAAATGATTCTTAATTTTGTAGATGGTTTTGGCTATCGAAGTGAAAAGTAGTGTTTATAACCTTATGAATTGTCACAACGATTAAAGTGACAAGGTACTAAAGTGTATACATATTTATAAACTCGACTGTATCTAAGATTAAACCAGTTCCGGCATGGTGGTTTCAAAAATCGTACAAACGAGAATGATGTATTTTTAACTTTGTATTGATACGAATGGGTGAAGGTAGAAAGTGTAGGTATAGTCAAAGTCATAACATAAATGTAAGAAAAAATAATCCCACTGGTAATATAATAACTAATAAGGTATACGTGTACATATATTTGGCCGTTTAGATAAATATATCAGTGCTTTTGACTGTACAATAAGTTTCTAAATTACCTTTGGGTATAAGTTTCAGATTAGAGTAGCATTTAGCGTCGGCTTTTCCGCACACACGGGTAGTTCTATTTTCTGGAACGAAAATATCGAATGAGGAGAGTTTTATGAGGAGATTCCTGATCATTTCGAGAAAAGTTCTGAGTAAGATTAAGTTTTTAAAGCTAGGGTTATTATGTGAAGGAAAATAAATTTTATACTGAAATAAAGACTTAAGGATGTGTGAAAGAAGAAAACATGCTGCATCGACCCCAGATAAATAGGCCAAGTGTTTGATTGGGTGATGATGATTGGTGAAACATATGAAATAAGATCATTTAAGTAGGCAACTACTTAACACGGGTGCGCTTCAATTAGTCTCAAAACGTTTTGTATAATTTCATTTAACTAACCACGAAAAGCATAATTAACGTTTAGCATAAAAACCAATTGTATAATTTCATTAGGCATACGATCGAATAACATACCACTCATTTATTATAACTATTATAAACCATGTTATTATGCATTTTTAGTCAATTTCTTCTAACTAGGTTAGGTTAGGTTAGAACTGACCACATTAATAGTAATGAAAGCCGTTAGAAATATTTATTTTTTAATTTATGAACATTATAGTTTTTGAAATTACGCATTTCGTTTAATACATCATGATTATTTAATCGTTGGTTTATTATAGAGATCGAAATTATGCAATTCGTGTTATGTAAAATGAAAATAAGACCAGTTGTTTTTATACTAAACATTACACACCCACTTAACACGCTATGAAAATTTAGTATGATTAAGTATTTATTGTACTTACTCGGCATGTAGTACAGCACACATTTGCACAAAGCCAGCATGCTGCGGGCTTCACATTCCATCTCGCAATTTTTCAACGTGTACGTCCTGAATAGAATATTACGTTTAATTTACCAGCAATTTTTTAAATAGGTTGCTCGCTCGTTTATCCCCATCCCACAGGAATCTCTGCGACTTTCTCAATAAGTTGCTGTAGGTATAAGTATCTACAGTAGATAATCTACTTATCTACAAGTGCAAAAAACGGATTAGTTCTTTTTTTGATTTGACGTAAAAGACTGAAGCAAACAAACCGTCCAAAATTGTTCTTCTTTTAGGGTACATAGTTAGAGATTTCCTAATTAAATTTATTTAGGTACTAAACTAAAATTACATTTTTACAACTTAATTACTTAATTATATTTTAAAACTGAAAAGCTATATTTGCTGGCAGCATTTCCTCGCTGGATAGTTAAACTTAAGCGTTGAGCGAGGAAACTGCCAGCTCTTCGGTCTCCCGTGACGTCAATGAGCCTCTTCGAAATTTCTTTGAAGAGGCTTTGTTATAGGTCCGGTGGAGATGTGATGGGGCTAGCGTATTAGCGTATTTCCTAATTGGGAGGCCCGATATCGCTAGCGCAAGGCAGTCGCGTATTTCTAAGCTCCGTCGTTTTTAATTGATAAGTGTTGAAAATAAGTGTCATCGTGTGTTGCAAATTATATCGTTCTGTAGAGAGTGACTTGCGGAATACAGTGGAGAAAGCCGTCTTAAAAAATACATACTAGTTTCAAAGATATTACAAAATACATTTCAAATATTTTAAGTTAACGTCTTTGTTTATTTAAATACCCGCGACTCGCGACCCGCGGACGGTGAGTCATCCGCCGCGCTCGTTATCGCGCGCGGCCGCTGACACAAGACCGAAGCGGACACCTGACACAGGAGCAGCGGACATAAGATGTGCAACTAACGCTAACTGTGAACCTTATTTTCGATTAAAGTGCAACAATATGGCATCGGAATGTGCAAAATGCCATAAAATTCTTCTGAATAAAGACATTCTGAAGTGCACCAAATGCAAAAAACCCTATCATGTTGAATGCTCCGGTAGATCTATGAAATTATTCGGTTTAATGACGCCAGAAGGCAAAAATAAATGGATTTGTCAACTATGCTGCCGTGTAAACAACAATTCATCTAATGATGCAGCCAGAAAAAATCCTTGTAACCAGAAATCATCTTATACGACGAAAAGAACACAAAAAAAAGGGGACACCGTAAGCAGCTCTCCTCCCTCTACCACCTATAATGCCAAAGTTACTCCTTCTGTAAGTACCGAAGCAGTACTGAAATCAGTCGAGAATACTTCACCTTTCATTGAATCGGTAACATCAAATACGCTAATGGACGATAATAAGACACCATTACAATCTTATAGCAATGTTACAGAGCGCAAGAAACTCATTGTAAACGTGCCAATTAGGAATTCCTTCGACTCGTTAACCGATGAGGACTGTGAGCATTCGAAACTGTCATTGTCATCATCTACATCTTCGCCTACTGGAACTAGAAATCATTTTAATAGAAGCTGCCCGGTAATTTGTGAAAGCATGCAAGACCAGTTGAAGGTTTTAAATGACAAGATTTATAGCGTACAGGAAAAACTAAAAAGTGCGGAGCAAGAAATAGAAAACCTGCTGATAGAAAATAACTCTTTAAAAAAGGCCTTAAAGGAATATGCCACAAAAGTTAATAAACTTACGCACATATGCAAATCCGACACCAAAAAGAAAAATGGCACCAAAAGAAGAAAACAACATGGCAAATCAACTTTTGCTGCAAACTCAACGGAAATTGAGCACAATCAAGATCATCGAGAAGCAAGTCTAAGCAATAGTTTAAATATGCTGGGTGCAACAAGTTCAGTCGGTTTTCAAGTTGACAATATCTACAATCAGCGGGCCTCAACTGAATCAACATCCCAGGTTTCAAATGCAGTCATATGTCAAGAATTAAATGAGTGTGTTAGTTCCAAGGCTGATGAAAGAAATAGAATTTGTATAATAAGTTCAAACAATCACAACAAAGTCCTACCTATTTCTAACTTATTTCTCGGTGAGTATAATGTTTGCCACTATCTCACTCCAGGTGTAGGAGTCAGAAATCTATTACATAATATTGATAAGAAAATAACAGATTTTACAATGAATGACTTCTGTTTAATATTAATTGGTGAAGACGATTTCCGGAAATCGCAGAATTACGATAAATTGATATTTTTTATAAAAAATATTCTACAAAAACAAACGCACACTAATTTTATTTTATGTGCTCCTACTTTCAACTGTGGAATTTTTAGCAACATGTTTAACAGAAGAATAGAAATATTTAACAATCTACTACATAATGATGTTGAAAAATATGAGTACGCATACATATTAGACAGTAATCAGAATCTTCTATACGATTACAGTATGTTTTATAGAGTGTCTGGACGTATAAATAATAGAGGATTTAAAGTTATATTTTATGATATAAACGAGATGTTGAAATACATAAAAAACACTAATGAGTTTTTTCGAGCCTAATAGTTGTGATTATTGTATTAAAAGGAATAGCTATAAGTTAGATAACAACAAATTTTACAAAAATGTTATTAAGAGCTCCTGTAATAACGAGAGAGGACAACGCACATTTGTAATTTTTCACCAAAACATAGCTGGAATCTTAAACAAAATCGATGATTTAGAACTGGTTATATCTGAGCTTAACGGAAATGTAGATGCAATTTGCCTGAGTGAAACTTTCATACAACAAGGTGAAGAAAATTACCTTCAAATGCAAAATTTTAGGTTGGCAACATGCTTCTCGAGACAAGGTAAAAAAAGGGGTGGGACTTGTATACTATTGCGTCATTCAGTGAGATTTGAAGAACTATGCTCTATAAATCACTTAGCAGCTGAAAAACAGTTTGAAGTGTGTGGTGTAAAAATAAAGTCACATAACTTAATTATAGTATGTCTGTATAGAACTCCAGACTCAGATGTACACATTTTTTTCCAAATTTTTAATGATCTTTGTACGATTTTGAGTCGTCATAGAGAGAAAATTGTGTTAGCGGGTGACTTCAATATAGACTTTCTCAGTAACAGTAAAGAAAACGTCCAAATGTCAGATTTACTTTTAAACTATAACTTTAAATATCATATAGTTCAACCAACACGGCAAAAAACATGTATCGATAATATTATAAGTAATATAGAAGAGGTTACGGCAAAAACACATAATTTCGGACTATCCGATCACAATACTGCTCAGACAATTGAATTCTTTGTGTGCCCGGAGGTTCAAGCATTGACTGTTAAATATAAAACAGATTATAACAAAGATAATTTAGAAAAATTTAAACAATGTATTGCTAGCTTAAGTTTTACTGATGTGTTGGAATCAACTGATGCAGCTGTAGCATTTGACAGGTTTTATGATATGGTTTTGTTATTTCATAAGTTGTGTTTCCCACTAATAAGAGTACGATCATTCTCAAATTACAAGAAACTTCCTTGGGCTACACGTGGCTTAAGAAAAAGCTGTAAAACTAAAGGATTATTACGGTATCAGTATTATAGAAACAAATGTAATCAACACAAGGCTCAATTTCGAACCTATTCAAAACTCTTGAAAAAATGTCTTTGTGAGGCACAAAAAAGATACCACATGACTCGAGTAACCTCAGCAGGCAACAAAGGCTGGGCTACGTGGAATATTATTAGAACCAATATTGGAAAGGGTAGATGTTCCCGGGAAATCGACAGTATCGTTCATAACAATAAAATTGTCACTAACCCTGAGGAAATCGCTACCCTATTTAATGATTATTTTATCGATGTTTCTGTAGGTCAAAACAATACGTTTGGAGGTGCGAAATCTCTTGAAAATTTTAACAAGACGATATTTCTTGAACCTGTGGATCCTCAAGAAACGAATAGAATTATATTATCATTGAAAAATACTGATTCGGTGGGGATTGATGGTATAAAAGTAAATACAATAAAATCTGTGTCTGAAGTATTATCGAAACCTCTTTCTCATATTATTAACTTGTCATTAGTTCAAGGTTACTTTCCGGAAATACTTAAGTATACCATTATTAAACCTCTCTATAAAAAAGGTAAAAAGAATGAAATAAGTAACTACAGACCGATCGCATTACTGCCAATAATTTCAAAGATATTCGAAAAGGTTATGTATGTAAGAGTCATAAATTTTCTCAACAAAAATAAGATCTTACGAACAGAGCAATATGGATTCCGGAACAAAAAGTCTACTACACATGCAGCTTTTGACCTAATTAGTAATGTATTGAGTGCTTTAGAAGATAATGAAAAAGTAATTGCTCTATTTCTCGATCTAAGCAAAGCCTTCGACTCTGTCAATCATTCCATTCTCTTAGATAAACTTAGTAAATATGGGATAAGGGGGCCTGCGCTCGATTGGTTTAAGTCCTATTTATCTGATCGCAAACAAATAACACGCATTACTAAGAATTTGGCAGGCAATGGCATGGTTAGGGATTTTGATTCAATTTTACGCGTTAATGGTACTGGTGTTCCGCAGGGAAGCATATTGGGACCGCTGCTTTTCTTAATTTACGTTAATGATTTACCTACTTTTATTAAGCAGAGATGTGTGCTCTTTGCGGACGATACAACGGTAATCATTAAAGGGAAAACTATGGATGAAGTACATATTCACATTCGAGACACACTCGATATTCTTAGAGATTGGCTTGTCAATAATGGTTTACATATGAATGTATCAAAAAGTAAAATAATTAATTTCATAACTCGGAATAGCAAGGAAAGCACCGACGAGCTTACAATTAAATTCGCAAATAATGTAATTGAAAATGTTCCTTCCACAAAATTTCTTGGAATTTATGTAGATAAACAGATAAATTGGAAAAAGCACATTGATGAAGTTTGTATAAAAGTGAATAGATTTATGTTTGCATTGAAAAAACTCAAGTCAATTACTTGTAAAGAAACTGCTCTGCTGGTTTACCATAGTTACATCTGTTCGAACTTCCGTTATGGGATAACTTTATGGGGGAACTCAACGGACCTGCAGAGGGTATTTGTGACTCAGAAAAAGTGTATAAGGATAATATGGGGATTGAAGTGGAGAGAATCATGTAAGCCACTGTTTATAAAATTCCAACTCCTGACAATTCCGAGTCTCTACATACTTGAGATTTGTAAGTTCGTTAGAATGAATACTGAACTTTTTACAAAAAAGTGTAATGTGGGTAAGCGTACCACTACCCACAGGGCTCTATTAGCTCCGAAATGTAAATTAAAACTCTGTCGTAGAAACTGTTATCAAATGGCAATCAAAATATATAATTCTCTTCCTATTGTATGGACATATTTGACAAACAATGCATTCTTGGCTAAACTTACTAAATTATTAATTGAGGGAGCATTTTACTCACTTGACGATTATTTTATGAAATGTAGATCGATGTGTTAGACTTTTTAACTTTAATAATGATTTAATGTACCTTATTTTATTTTTTTTCTTTAATATTATGTGTACCTATGACTACAAATTGCATGCCCTAAAGGCGAAATAATGAACTGTATTAACTAATTTTTAAGATCCATGTAACATTATTTCGAGCAATAAATTGAATTGAATTGAATTGAATTGAATTGAATTGAATTGAATTGAATTGAATTAATTTATTAATACTTCGACCAATAATAAGCTTCTGTCAAAAATTTCAGAAATGATTATTTTTTTGCCTATTGTTGCCAACTCTACTTTTTTTGCACAGTCGTCATCTACTTGTCAAGACGATTCTAACGAACCCTAACACGACGGGTTTATCGTAATTATGTACTAATTTAGGAGTTTCTATGGCCACCCTGCGTCTCCATCATCAGACCAGCTCGATGGTGCTATATTACTGTATTGTCATTAGAACTAAAGGTGTATGCAAATTTTCAGCTTCATCGGAAACCGGAAAGTGGGTCAAATTTAACTTGCAAGATTTGACCCATACATACATACATACACACATTGCAAGATAAAACAAGTTTCTGTCAAAAATTTCATTTTTGTGACAAGCTTTTGTTACCGACTGTACTTTTTTTTAATTAAACAAATGGGGCCCACGGTGGGTCTACGTTAAGTATAGCGGAGATTCTGTCGCCACCTTCTTACTCCATCATCAGATCAGCTCCATGTCATAATAGTATTGCATTGTCATCCAATTTACACAGTATGAAAATTTTCAGCTTCATCGGAAACCGGGAAGTGGGTCAAATTTTACTTGCAAGATTTGACCTGTACCGTAAAATGTGCCTACTTTGCTTCATACTGGGTAAGTTTGCTCCGATTCTGTATTTAGTTTCATTGCCCTGCAAGTCGAAGTCTTCGGTCAATTCGTCAAAATTGCCGAAAGCATTCGATACATTTGCAAATTAAGAGGCAAAAATGAACGTGAATTGTTCGCTTCGCCATTTCCGTTTCCTGTCAGGCGTCGCTCAGTGCCAACAACAAAATTGACTAAAAATTCATTATGAGAAAAAGCCACTTCCATCTAAACAATTGTTCATCGCATCACGGTTAGTATGTTTTGATGTGTTCCTGTTTATAATCAGCTATTCCATGTTAACAATAGTTCTAGTAGTTTTTAGCTTTTTCAAGGTTTAATCTTTAAAAAAAGTATACGTACCTAAGGTCTGTTCATCCTTACTTGTCTTATAATATAGTAAACAACATTCTAACCTTAAAATGAACCTTTTTTGGATAAAACAGCTCTTTTATCGTAAATGAAGTAAACCGAGTTAACATTTTGGACATCACTTGGCCAATGTATTGTCTGTGATTGCTTTATTTTGTTTAAAACAGCTGTTTTATCGAAATAAGGTTCATTTTTAGGTTAGAAAGTTGTTTACTATATAAGACAAGTAAGGATGAACAGACCTTACTTTACTCCGCGTGTTGGGGTAACTTTGATCCAGGAACATAGTTATATAATATCTTCCATGAAAAATGTTGGAAGTGGCCAAAACCGAAGGACGAAATCCATTATCATTGGAATAAAATTTTAGAGTCCATAAGTCCACCAAAAAGAAATGGTCGACGTGAAATTTTTGCAGTTCCTGGGCTAAACCAAATTTGGGGATAGGGGTTAAGATAACTTACAGCATGAGATTATTTATAGCCTATAATGTTAATTAACAGGGTTACGAGTATGATACCCTCTCAGACGGTCATTTTTATTTTTTGTTGAATATTGCTTAAGTAAAGTGATTAACAGGGTAATAGGTACATACCTACCTAGGTACGTACCCTTTTTCACAAGACTTTAATTTCTTTTGATTGTTTTATTTATTTAATTTTATTTTCTAAGCGAAGCAATACTAAGATTTAACAATATTGTGATTATATTAAAAATAAAAAACTTAAGTAAAAACCAATATATTTTTGTTCCTAACATCTAATTCATTTCTTACTTTGCTCCAAACCTACTCAAACTTAGGCTAACATGATTGTTACTGGAGCATACTTTGACTGACGACAGTTTGAAACTGCACCAAACGCTTTCTAATACAAGTTTTAAAGCAAATTTAATTGAGGGGCAAAGTTTCCCAAACTCTGGGTAACATTGCTCCTAAAATCAAGTTTATATATTTATATTAAAAAAATATTTCGATGTCATTTAAGTATTACAACATGATTGTGGGGATGTTCTTCTTTACAAAGATACATAAATCAACATACCTACCACAGTATAATGATTTTCTTAAAAATAAAATGATTTCGAAATTTGGAGCAAATTTTGGAACAAAGTAGGCATATTTTACGGTACATAAATACATACATAACGTACGAGTACATACATACATAAATTGCCAGTTAAATAAAAGCTTGTAAAAAAAAGCGTGTAAAAACAAGAATAAGTAACTATATGAGAAGCAAGCTGTAAAAACCCGACTGCATTTTGTATACTGTCGTCGATATACCTACCTATGTTAGAGTATAGTAATCTGTGATAATTGTCATTTTGCCATTGTTGTTATTTCAATTTTAACAATTTAGGTATCCTATGTCACCCGGGATGACGTAAGGATTCTAACGATACCTCACACATTAATCAGTCAAGGGATTTAGAAGTTATAGTGGAATAAAGAAACGCACATACATACATACAAACATGAACCCTGAAAACATTACACTCCTTTTTTGGGGCAGTCGTGTAAAAAGGTCAGGCTTGTGATAATGCTAAATTAAGACGAACAAAGTCAGGTAGTCAGGTACCTAAAAAACACTAATTCCTTTTCGCTAGAGAAGAGACAGTGTCGTTTCTTGACGTCGATAGAGCGAAGGGCCGGCTGGGCGTCCGAGATCCTGGTCTGGATAGCCACCCGCGCCTCGATGCCAAGCCCGTAGATGTCTCCCAGGTTGGCGATGTTTGGCGTCTCTGTCGGGTTGTGGAGAAGAATCTGAAAATAACATAATCAAGCCATATCGGTAATCGTGAAGAATTGCTTAGCTTGAGAAACGGCATTCCTCGTAAAACGAATTGGCCATTGCCTATGAAAAGACCATAGCAGATCTCACATAGTGACATTCATTCTAAAAAGACGCAGCGCACAGTGGATCAAAACTGGACAAGTGCAAGTTGAACTCGCTTGGAAAGGACTCCGTAGGTACGATTCTTTTTCCTACAAGTAAACAACTAAAGTAACGTACCTAACTA
This sequence comes from Acleris literana, assembly GCA_946894065.1. Classification (NCBI taxonomy): domain Eukaryota; kingdom Metazoa; phylum Arthropoda; class Insecta; order Lepidoptera; family Tortricidae; genus Acleris; species Acleris literana. Next base: position 8,615,574 of record OX335687.1, read on the forward strand.
TTTATTGAACATTTTACAAAAATTTTGGCTCAGTAATTTTAGAGATGGGCAATTTTCATCTATTTTTAAATACCTAACTTGTAACCATTTATTTTAAAATTATAAATATAAAGTTAGTTTCGCGACGCTAACAACAAGTATTCATTTTATCATTTTATATGTCACGTGCATTTTATATGCCTTTGACATGGGAGACTGTCCAAGACGAGGCAGCAAGGGAGAAATTCCTTTATCCAGCCAGTGGGACATTACAGGCTGTTAAATATTTATAAATACTTTCGATTTTCGTTTGTCTGTTAAAGATTAGGATATTGAACACGTACCTACCTTAAAACTCGGGCTTTTCGTTGTGGCGCAGTAGTACTCAGCTACGTTTGCGTCAAGAACCAAACTTAAACCGTGGTCGGTGCCAACACCTTAAAAATATATCGTTACATTACATGCATTCAATGTATAAAAACATGCAAAACATGCTGGGGGCGCATTTTATTCCTAAGGAAAAAAATAAATCAAATATTTGTCTAGAAGTTACTCTAGACGTAAGTTCGGTGGACAGATTCGGTTGTTCGGTGGTTAGCTGTTTAACAGAATGGGAACCACTTCGAAAGCAAATTTTCAATAGGGATTTTGACAGTCATACAAATTAAATTAATATACCTACTCTACACTAGCAACGAAATTTAACCCAGAAAATAGGTTCGAAAGAAAATTAACACTGAGCTTATTTTTGTGTTTATTTATGATTTATAAATGAACAAAAACCATAAATGGTGGGCTATTTGACATTAGTGAATGGTAACGTTAACGGTTTATTCTTTTATTTAATGTCTATCATACAAGCATGTGAGAACACACACTTTAAAAACAAAGCTGATTTCACCCTTTAGTCAACATTCCAATTTTATTTTTATTTCCCCGTATATGTCCGAAGTATAAGTGCTCTTGCTTAGTAGGTACAATTGTGTTCATAAATGTGTACAATTTAGTACCTCGTCTGTTTAATGTCATGTTTAAACTGCCTTATATGAATTGTCATAGCGATTAAAGTGACAAGGTACTAAAGAGTACACATATTTATGAACTCGACTGTACCTACGTTAGCTCGTGGGCCTAAAATGTTGGGTGCAATTGATCGTTTGCGTTCCGATTTAATTTTGTTAATATTATTCTATTTGCGTAAGAATTGCTTCAAATGATTTTATTTTATTAGTCGTACCAGCACAAGTAGTACAAATATAATCTGCAAACGGCCAATCAGCATCTTGGCTTGCTGGGAAATCTAAATTTTATCTTTAGACTAGTTTTCTGTTTCCTTATGGCACCGCAAAATTTGCATTATTTCAATAAACTTTAAATATACCTACGTAAAAACTGATACACCCGTAATCACTATCACTACATATTATAAAACAAAGTCGCTTGCCGCTGTCTGTCTGTACTTATGTATGCTTAGATCTTCAAAAGAACGCAACGGATTTTGATGCGGGTTTTTTTAATAGATAGAGTGATTCAAGGGGAAGGTTTATATGTATAATACATGCATAGTATAGTAGAGAAACTTTGATAATTTTAGAGGTTTCTAAAGTGATGTCGAAAATAAACACATTTTTTTGCGCTTACGTTGCAAACGCTGGCTAAACCTTAAGAGATATATCAAAATAATGTACTGAAGAATTGTAGTTCTTCAAAAAACCTAAAGAAAAGTCCGCGATGACATATGTCTATCTCCTAAGGTTGACTCACAGTAACCGTTTTTATCTTTAAAATTTTATTAAAAAATATTAGGTTATTTGCGAAGCTATTTTCTCCAATTCAGTATTTATTCTTATCCGTATAAATACGTTAGTTACCTTGGGCATTTAATGTAGATTAAAATTGTCCTTTGCACTATATTATTTAAATAAATACTTTAGAAGATATGGCAGATTTAAAATTACGCGCAACCTCAACCGGTATTATCGAAACGCTTGGCCAAGCAGCCGCGTTTCGCCCTTTAGTAGGTACAGTGGCCTTCATAAGTGCATGGACACCTTAACGTCTAATAATGCTGTGAACACGTGAGCCTGCTTTCGTAAGAAACTACCTAGATGGCGTTGCTAACTGAGGCAGTTCGATTATTGTTTGCTACAACTATTTGACGTTTTAGTATTAGAATCGATAATTTCGCCAGTTAACCCTGAAGGGCCGCTGGCGTAGTTAGTTGATATCCTGCCTTCATCACAGGGTCAGACCGTGGGTCGGGAGGTCGATTCTGTCTATTATATGTTTTTAATTTATGAATGCAATCTTTTTTTAATCATTATCGTTTTCAAAAAATTATACTTTTGTTATTCAAAATAAAAAAATCTTTATTTCTTATAAGGCTAATATTTAATTCTTAAAAACTTTACTTTCTTATATTTATTTATATTAGGTAATAAAGAAATACAAATTATTAAATTAAGGAAATGGGTAGGTAGTTAGATTGAGTTTAGGTTTTGATTCAAAATTAGTTTAATGTTGTTTTTCATATTTTTGAATACAAAGTATATTATCTACATCTACATCTTCACTAATATTATAAAGAGGAAAGATTTGATTTTTTGTTTGTTTGTTAGAATTGAATAGGCTCCGAAACTACTGGACCGATTTGGAAAATTGTTTCACCATTATAATCCTACATTATCCCTGATGAACATAGGCTATAGAATATTTTCAAAAAAGTTAGGGATCCGTATGAAAACTTCGATAATGTGACCAAAGGTGTGAAAAAAATACCAAAAAACGCGTACGCTGCGGAAACTGACAATAGAGCAAAGTGATGTAGTACAGTTTTATAGAAGACATCAATGTCTACAAAAAAGTCCGCGATACCATATGTCTAACTATTAAAGTAATGTCACGATAACTACTTTTTCATGTTAAAATATGCAATAGTAACGCCGGTACTAACTAGGCCCCATTATTCGTACCTTGGTATTAATCCTTATCCAAATAAATCACTTCGTTTTCAAGGCTATATCAGCACCTGTAAATTACTTTTTGAATTATTCAAATCGGACATCCCATTCAAAAGTTATCATGAGTGTAAGTAATAAATATCAAAATTGAAATAAAAAAAACAGCCCTCTAAGTTACCTACTTAATTGGTTTTATTTACAACAGAGAATAGATAGACACGTAAAATTTGGTTAATGGTTCCTGTATATTGTGTAAATGAGTGTAACATGAAGCCTATAGCCCACAGCAGAGCATCAAAGAGTGTATGTACATACATACATAGGTACCTACATTAAATCACGCCTGTTTCACAGATGGGTAGGCAGAGGCCACGTCTTTCTTTTCACTTTCAAGAGTGTATGTGATCACCAGTGATCGGAATTAGGTGAGCCAAAATACGTACTCTTCGCAAGAGGACATAATATAGAGTAGTAACAACAGGGTAGTTTTTTTTTTCTTGAAAACCGGGTATTCAATATTTATCCGGGTATTAGTTGTAATGTTAAACATACATGTTTTTACTTACAGTACGGGATATTTTATGTTAGTTTGTAGTAAATGGGCTAGACATAAGGTTTTTATGGAATGGAAGGAAGGGAAAAGTGTGAGGTATAATTATTGTCTTTATTATTTTCACATGGCACAGTGGTACGCAGTTGATTTCACCCAAGCACGGAACATATCGAAAGATATAATATTTACACTTTGAAAATAAAAAACCAGTAGAAATAGTTACATACAACTTTTAGATTAACATAAAACATCCCGTACTGTAAGTAAAAACATGAATGTTTAACATTACGACTAATAAATACAATTATATTTTATATTAAGATACGTCATCTGCGTGCAAAAGTACCTTACTTTTTATCTATTTATCTCTTTCTAACAATAGCGCTTGCTATGGATTGCTGTCTTTGTCTGCAGAAATATGGTTGCCTAGCAACTGTCAGTAATTGGTCACGGGTTTTGAATGCGTTTAGTGTGAGCATAACGTATCTAAATATAAAATATCATTGGATAAATACCGAATACCCGGTATTCAAGAAAAAAACTATTTTTCTACCCGGTTGTAACCACTATATATTGTGTTCTCTAGCTCTGAGTACGTATTTTAGCTCACCTAATTCCGATCACTGGTGATCACGGAATATAAAAAAACAGTGGAAGTGCCAGGAGCTTCGCTTAGTATCAGACCTGTTGTCGCCAATACTCAAACTATCATAAAAACAACACGCCACCATGGAAAATGTTTTTGGTACGGCTATCGTTTTTACATTCCAAAATAGCACAATAAGGCATGCTTCTGGATTCATTTCCTTTTTAGAAATATCGAAATATTGAAATAAGTGATCGCGGCAAAAGTATGGCAGGTTGCGCGGAACTCCGCATAACCATGCCACACGTTACACGCCCACTTGACACTTCTACTGTTTTTTCTGTTCTGTGTATGTGATGGTGATAAATCTATTACTTAATTATCTAAACATTTAATTAAACTTAACCGAAACCATGCATCTCTTCTCTAAATAGTATAAATTAACCTTTCTGCCTGTTTCTCCGCTAACTCCTTCTAAAACACGCAACGGATTATGATACGGTTTTCACTGTCATTCAGAGAATTTATTCTAGATGATTTATATGTACATTTCATTCAAATCAAGTTTTAATATAATTGAGAAAACTCAATGTTTTCCTACCGAGTCGTCATAAATCGTTTTTCGGGCCCTTACATAGCTAATGCTGGCCTTAACCTAAAACCTTAAGAGAAGTGTCAAAATAATGTACTGAAGAATTGTAGTTCTTTAAAAAAACCTAGAGAAAAGTCCGCGATGGCATAATGTCTATCTCCTAAGATTGACTCACAGTAACCATTTTTATGTTTATGATTTTATTTTAAAATTAGGGTATTAGCCAATCTATTCTGTCCGATTCAGTATTTAATAACCTTATCCAGATAAATACTTGGTTACCTTGGGCATTTAATGTAGATTTATATTGTCCCATACAATATATTATTTAAATTAATACTTTAGAAGATATGGTAGATTCAAAATTACGCGTAACATAGATTAGAAATCAAAACAAATATAACAGTTTCGTTGTCTATACGTATGAAAACCGGCTCTTTGCAGAGTTGTTGCTAAAAATAGGAAATGGACAAATGACCTAACATAATAGAAGCATTAATCTTCAAAATGAAAACCTTTGCGTTTTAGTAAAAGAATTAGTCGACAAAAATGGCTTAATTATATCGAAGATCAATGCACCGACACACACATACTACTCTGTAGACACTGTGCTCGACCTGGAAGAGGCTGCCCATTTCCCAACGGAATTTCTCAATTCCTTGCAACCTTCTGGATCGCCCCACATAAATTGGTTTTGAAAGAAGGGTGTCCTATTATTTTACTACGGAACCTTAATCCACCCAAATAGTTAACATCTTTAAAAACGTTCATAATAGAGTGCACAATACTGACGTCCAGATGTGCGGCTGGAAAAGTCTTTTTAATTCCCCGGATTCCATAAATATTCCTTTCCAGTTAAACGACTGCAATGGCCCGTACAATTATTGTTTTCAATGACAAATTACAAGTCACAACAATACATTAAAAGTTGCGGGCTGAGACTTGATCGTTGAGAGTTTTCCCATTGACTTATGTAGCCCTTTCGCGCGTCACTTCCAGGCAAAGTTCGTTTGTATTGTGCAATGAAAAGTCCGCTGTAAACATTGATATAGAGAGATTCTATGATAACTGGCAGTCACGATTTCTAAAAAAGTCATTAAATAAAACCTCTATACATATGCACCTATCTATAATTTGAAAAGTATGTTATTCCAGATGAACTGGGATTATTTTAACTTATATTAACCGAAGCGAAGCGAGGGCGGGTCGCTAGTATAATTATAAATGCGAAAGTTACTCCGTTTTTAGGGTTCCGTACCTCAAAAGGAAATAAAGGAACCCTTATAGGATCACTTTGTTGTCCGTCCGTCCGTCTGTCAGTCAAGACCATACTCGTACTTCGGGGTTTTCGGTGCGGGAATGATTTAAGAAAGAGTAGAGATAATCAGATAGGTTAATCTGAGAAAATATATATTATGCCTAATGAATAACTACCTCTCTGCGAATTGTATACACACTATAATGCAATTTTATTTTAACTCATGTAGTACTTTAGCTTTACTACCAAGGCTATGAGTTAATAATAAAAATAACTTTAATTAATTTCCTGTTGTAAATTTAGTATTTGACACGATTTTCAGAATAAACTATTAATATTTTTCTTTTCATTTCATCATTTCATCTTTCTACGTCAGCAGTTGTAATAGGTTCATATAAATGTCGGGTACACTACATAATCTCGAAATATTTTTTTCCGAATTTGATAAACACGTATTTCAGAATTCCGATTTTGAAATTTCCGAATCATCACTATTCCAAATTTTAGTTTCACGAAGCATCACAATCACGGTTTTTTAAATTCCGAATGTTCACATTTCCGAATTATTAAAATCCCGAAAAATATTTTTCCGAATATCACAATTCCGAATATTCCTATTCCGAATCCCGAATATTTATTATTGCGAAATTTTAGCAGCCCGAATGGTCTAAGATTATTTATGTAGAAATTTACAGAATTTAACAATAATACAATTAAAAATTAAAACTAAAAGTATTTAAATTAAAATAAAACTAAGCTACTCAAATATTAAAGATATAAACAATAATCACCACTTAGCGCCTGATAAAATATTGTATAGTACCGTATAATCTTTAACTTGCATAATGCTCAAAAACTGTAAGAAATGTCCTCCTGTTCCGCGTACTTGATGCAACTCTAACCTAACCTAACCTATCGAGGTGAGAATGACCTAATTTAGCAATGTCCTCGTCACCGCACCTAACTTTTGTTTCAAATAGAATACATCAATTCTATTGAAGTGGTTAGTTTCATAGATCCGAATTTTACATTACCGATCTGGTTTGTGAAGTTTCGGAATTATAGTTTTCGTAAAAAAGAAAATTCGGAATTGTCAACATTCGTAAATATACTATTCGGAAAAACGTTTTCGTGATTTTCATATTCGGTAATATAAAATTCGAGATTTTGATAATTCGGCCTTATATTTTTTCGGTATTGTAAAAATTCGGAATTATGAAATTCGGATATAATAATTCGAGATTTTAGGGTGTATGCCATAAATGTCACATAGCAATCTTTACGCGTCTGATATCTGTGACCTATTTGCTTATAAATGAGTTGGGACTTAACTGAAGAGGTTGATAATGACTGACCATTTCATTTATGAAATACTTATTATTTTTTCAAGTTTTTTTTTCAATTAATTATTCATTAGGTAGAAATCTGCTAGAGTATATTCTGTTCTTTAAGTCAATACCTACTCTTTGGCTAATGTCAAACATTCTCGCACCGAAAACCCCGATGTATGTCAAGACCCTTTATCTGGGAACGCGTGGAGGTATCGAGTTGAAATTAAAACCATATACTCGGTCTATAGTCCCTTGAAGCTGTGAAAAAATCAAACTTCTAAGTTAACGTAAAATAAAGATACGGCCGTTTATGCTGCAAATAAACGTATAATATATTTCCACACTCACAAGGGAATCAAAAATTTATAGGGTATTTTCTTTATGACTTTCTATTAGAACTATGAAATTTGGCAAGTAATACCGTTTTATACTACAAGTATACGGAAAAATGTGAAAACTATACATCTTTAATTAAATTAAAAAAACAGGGCCTTTGTGCAAGAGAGAGAGAGTTAACCGTGTCATGATGGGTATCGTATGAAAGCGCTTCATTGGCACAAGCTTAAACAGATTTTGAATTATTTTATGATAGGAAATTGTACGTAACCCTCGGTGGGCGAGTCCGACCCGCACTTTTCCGGTTTTCTTAATTTTTTTACGCTTTCACAACTGAACTGCTGATCCGATGTAATGAAATTTCGTTTTCGTATAGAGATACTCGTAGGGTACCCCAGGGCCAGGGTACGTTTATTGGCAAAAAATTTGGCAGTCCTCGAGAGAATAGTAATAAACGAATTCTACGCGAACGGAGTTGCGGGTCACAGCTAGTTTAAATATAAATAGGTCTGACGTTTTCATCTGCTTTAATAGCGAGGAAAACATATCGTTAGGGAATCAGTACAAGCCTGACGTAATTGGTTGGTTCACAAAGGTTCTGAAAGATCCTGGGATCAAAGTGAAACTGTACCCAGAAAAACTGGGATGGCTTTAGTTAGGAGGATACAATACCTTTTGGCCTCCACGGGAATCCGTTATAAGGTGCATCGGCCGGGTAGCCACCCTCGGGAGTCCAATCCACAGACGGCAATGGGAATGTGAAGTTCATGTCATTTAAGTCTTTACTACAACAAAAAAATACTTCTAAAGTCTGGGCAATATTTATGTATATCATTTATTATAGGAATATATCCCTTTGCTAATTTATTTACGGATTTCGGAACATCTTGTTGCGGTGCACGACGTTGAAAGTGCAGCACAAGCCTTCGTCGGTTAGCTGGGCGTTGAAAAGGTCCTGACAACTCATCTCACTCGAGTCCCAAATGCACATGGCCAACATCTCGCTACATGGTTGAGTCACCTACGAAATAATTTCGTTTTTAAGTACTTACAAATGATCTAAGAATAAATTTGGAATACGTAAACACAAAGTACGAGTAGCCTAGAGGCAACACGTTGATGACCTGTAACTTCTGCAATATGGTGTATGAAAATTATTAAAATGACTATTAAAGGATCAGAGATGGGTATAGGTACTAAAGTACTAACATTGATCAAAAAGGAGCGAAAATAGTTCCAATCTGCGCTATGCGCGATGTCTGGTTCGAAGATTTCTATATCTTCTTGCGATGTACACAAACTCTCTAGCAGTTTCTTGTTTATGGGGTCCCTGAAAACAATGAAATAATTAAGCCTAGAGTTTGAGCGTTTGATCGTAATTTCATTTCGAACCTAACTTACCCATTATTTTTGTACCGCTCGGCTACTGATTTCTTTGCTTGGTTGACGTTACAAACGGTGATGGCTGGAAAGGGTAGGTTCTGAAGAGGCATGTTTTCTGGGTTGATGCTCACGATCATGGGAGACATGCGCCATTTGGCGTATACATTCAAAATGAAAAATCCGGCACACACTATGGAGCAGCTAAATGCTCCCAGCCAGAAGAATCTAGACAAAGAAGTGCACAGGTAATCAGACGCTAAGCCACGGCAGTCGATTAACGTGGCCTTGAGAACCATACAAAGTGCTGTCGACTTGGATGCTCAAAAGATTACGTGACTAAACCTGAAGCGTACGTATGGGGCATTGTGTATTTATTTATATATTTATTTATTTATTAAAAAGATACACTAATAGTATTTACAAAATTAAGATATAAAAAACATTCCTATAATATTACAAGCCTGTGTGCAATACTGGGGCACGTGTATACAGCACTCTTACAATTTAGTTATCGCTTTTAAAATAACTTTGAAGGTAACTTGTAGCCCGCACAACTCAACAATAAAATTACATTAACATAGGTAAGTAATAAAAATTATTCGATAGCTCTCAACTTATTCCTAAAGACCTGCAGCGAATCGCCGAAGATGTCTACATTATTCGCACTTGTTGGTAACTCGTTGTAGGTCCTCATGAACCGATTCAGTGGAGAGAACTTGCCAAGATTGGTTCTATAAGCTATTGAAAATATATTAGATATACTTAGGGCATCTGGGCATATTACGTGGCGTGGTGGTAGGTAAGATTCAGAAACAAATTGGATATAGGATCGCTTAAATTTGGTTTGAGAGTCCTTTTCCGCACCCACGTATACCTACATATACGGTCCTGGACCTGACTACGGTCTTGACTTGACTGTGGAAAGACTTGCCTTTCAAACCAGGTCAGTTTTTTCTCTCCCACATATCGAAGGCCATGCAATGTAGACGTCAGTAAGTATTCTCTTAAGTCCTTTCGAACACCTGCGGTGGTCCATTCCGGTATTATTGACTTGCTCTGTCTCTCCTGTAATGTTCAACGTGCGTAAAAAAATCTAGATTTACGAAGTCATTTAGAAAGTAAGAAATTGTTACCTATACTTACTTCACTTCGGCTTCTTGGTAAGGTCCGTTTTTGGTCCCAAACATACCAAGGTGTCGGATCTTGACTATTTTCAGTAGTCCAATAGTTCTGTTTGTAAAATAAAAAGTGTGATTGGAACATTTGGTTGACCTATTTATAAATTCTGCCATGAAACAATTAGGTAAGTTAAAAGTATCAACATCATTGTCATCTAACATTAAAATTCCGGTTATTAGGGTGCTAAGCAAGCACATAATACCTTCTTCAAATTTCCCGCAGAGTCTTTTCGCGGGCGTATTGCGAAATTGTGTTGCGGATAGACCATCATGACAATTCTCACCAAGTTTACACCAAGCCCGGTCGTAAGACAACACCCCGAGCATTATCTAAGCGGAGTGCGCGCGAAGTGCCAGTAAAACCTAATTCCCCATAGTAAATGTTTACAGGGTAATCGTTTGATTGCGCAGCTGAATGATAGATCGACCTTGCTCCGCCTCCATTGGTAGCTTTCGATACCACAATTATACATTTTCTAGTTATTTGTCGTCCTGTCCTGATCTATGTAATTTGATTTGAAGTTGCGTTTGTTCGATGTCCAACCCATTCATTTTGTTAATTTAGATTAGTTTTTGATAAAATGACTGAATAGGGACTTATTGGTATGCTACAAAATAAGTAATTTTATTTAACTTGCAATGTTGTATGTATGTATGTCGTTAAGGTCAAATCCTGCAAGTCAAATTTGCACCAGTTCCCGTTGATGGAAGGGCCTGAAATTTGGACCACATACTTAAACCCGATGACAATGTAATATGGCGACAGGATATCCGCTATATAGATAGTCCCACCATGTTGGGACTCAATAGTTTGATCTTGATAAGGAGATAATAACTATGCAAAAAAAAGTACAGTAGGCAACAAAAGCTTGTCCAAAAATTAAATTTTGACAGAAACTTAGTTCATCTAACATTGGAGTGTTTTAAAAAGATTTAATGTTAGGCCTTCTGTGTGCGGGCTCCCGCACACAATTCAATGAATAAAACGTAATTGCCAAAATACGTACTAAGTTTCTTCTGTCAGGTTCATAATAGTTCTAATCATATAGGGTGCGATAGCGCAGTAAATGGAAATGGGAACATATGCATGGCTTCGATAAAAATCATTTCGATGATACCGCTACTGTGTGAAGTAAAACTGGCAATATGTCTGCTGTGGCCGTTACCACTTTAGACCATAGTAAGTACTACCCGTCGCTACAATAAACTCTTTTTGCCAAGCTCTTTGGTGTTGCAATGAGTTCTTGACCTCCGTCTTTACAACGAATTTGTGTCAATCCTACGAAAGTTCATACTAAAAAGGGTTGGCCTAGTTAGTGATGACGCTGCCTACAAAGCTGGCGGTCGCGGGTTTGATTTCCGGTTATGGCAAATATATGTGTGATGAGTGCAAGTATTGTTTCTGAGTCTTGAATGTTTGTACGTCATTTGTTTCTCTAAATAAGTATTTTATTGTTGTCTAGTAGGTACCTATAGTACAAGCCTAGAGCTTAGTTTAGGACGGGATCAATTTGTGTGTGATTGTAAGGATATATTCATTCATTCTATTATAACTTTAACACCTAGAATGCACTTTGTGACAGTCCTAATCGTAGTATATGCATAGGTACCATGTAATTTGTTGGTAATTTGTAGGGCAGTGTCAACAAAGTCTTCGCGAACACTGTTTCTCTTTGTTGACAATGTTAATTCTGTCTTGATTGTTCAGATTAAAAACACGAAACCTCAATGTGCATTCTAGTATAGATTCATTATCGATGTTCGCGGAAATACCTCAAATGACCATACCGGCCACTCTGTTCGGAGTTCCGATTAAAGTTTCATTTCTGATATTACATAATAAGGTTCAAAGGGTACGAGGTTTACACAATAATTTCAAACCACCAGGTGTTTTCCGTTTCATATAATTCGTTATTACGCATACATACGTTATTATGTACAAAATATCATTCAATATAATTTTATAAAAGTAACAAAAAGCCACAAGAATAGAAGAGGCTGACGCACTTGCACTTTGAAGTGTTTCTAAACGAAGAAGAGATCGGAGGAAAGAAGAGGGCGCTCCGGCGGAGTGCTAGCGCTGGACGGTGCTCGCGGGGCGCGTCGGGAGCTAGCGCTGCGCCGGCGCGCGGGGAAAAGGAGAGAGGGTTCACCAGTGCTGCTGGTGCTGGGGGGCTTGCGGGGGAGCGGCGTGCGCGGCCTGCGCGTGGGCGGCCAAGTGCGCGGCGCGCGCGGCGGCGACCTCAGGGGTGTCCAGGATGCCGGAGCCATCGTGGGACAGCCTGATGTTAGCCGCCTGGTGGGCGGGGGCACCCTGCCATGAAGGAGCACCGTTCCACTGCTGCTGGGCGGGAGCGTTCCACTGCTGGTGGGCAGGGGCGTTCCACTGTTGAGCGGGGGCGGACCACTGCTGAGCCGGGGCGGCGGACTTAGCAGCAGACAAGGCGGCGAGGTGCGCGGCGCGAGCCTGCGCTACCTCAGGGGTCTCGGCTACGGGAGCGGGCCCGGCGTTCCACTGCTGGTGTGTGGGAGCAGCGTTCCATTGCTGGGCGGGGGCGGCGTTCCACTGTTGAGCGGGGGCGTTCCATTGCTGAGCGGGGGCAGCGTTCCATTTGGGCTGCTCAGCGCGTTGCCAGTACTCCTCGCTGTCCCAACGGGGATCGTATGAGCCATCGTCCTGGGGGTTGGGGTTGTTCTGGTTGGCCTGCTGCAGAGCAGACAGGTGGGCGGCGCGCGCTTGCGCTACCTCGGGGGTGTCGAGGATGTTGCGTCCGTCCTGGGACAGCGCGATGTTGGCCGGGGGACCGGCCCAGCCCTGGGAAGCCTGGGCTCCGCACGCCAACGCCAAGCAAGCTACGATAATCTGTGAACAACAGGCGATAGGTCAATAAGGTTTTTCGCACGCATACATATTACCTATGGAAGGAATTTGATATTATTAATGGTAGATTTGTGAATGTAGGTGTTGATTTTATGTTTTGATAGAGGCGATTTAAATAACAGCTTGTAATAACTACGGCTATAGTCAATTGATAGTGCCTTCTAACGAGATAATATTGCGAGTTATAGTCCAGTATCGTGTCTAATTGCGGGCCGCGCCAGCTTCTCGCCACGTTGTAGAACAAGTTACGAGTACACTCGGGTTTGTATAATTGTGGCACCCGGCGATAGGCCGCCCTCGATACAGTCAGGTGTCTGTTGTCTTGCAATGGTTTGTATTAATTAACTACTGGTAACAAGAATTTATCCTGTTAGAGGGATATCAACACTAATTTAGCCGCAGGGCTCAAATTGTTAGTGTGTTTTGGTGATTTGTAAAATCTTGAACTGTGATTAGGGTATCGTTTTGCATAAAATCAATAGACTTTCTTTGTTTAAATATTAAGTTGTCATCATCTTTGCCGAGATTCATATATTTAATTAAATGTACCTATATGCTAAGTTATGGTTCAATTTTTAACGAGCTCTAATGACATAAATGATTGATGTAAGGAGTTAACAACTTGAGTGACGAGCCGCGAGAAAGTTTTTTTTTTTTAAATAAACGAATATTGCGAGTACAAAGAACTTTGAGGCAACTCCCAACAGCTGTGTCCATATATTTCAATGTATATTATTCAATTGCGTAATTTGTGGTTATTTAAGCACGCTTAATATATGTAAATCAATGCAAATATACTAAAGCTTGGCTGCAATAATGTTTATGGTCTAGTTATAGTTTCATTTGCTGCCATTTCTGACGGCTTTGTAATAGAATTTTATTGTATTTGTAGATAAGTAACCGTAATGCAGTGTTAACTATATGAAGTAGAGTCAACTTTTTTTTCTAAAAATCGTTTAAAGCTGTTATTAAAAATCAGTGGAATTGCCGAAAAAGTTCACTAAATCTCAAAAAAGAACTTCAGCAGGCATTTGTAAAAGTGGACTCTTTAAAGTTCAAACGTCGAAATGTTAACATTGGTGGCTATTATAGACGGAGTCACGCCTAGTTACATACATAGTCAGCAATGTTCCACTTGAACGGTTCTTGCTTATTTTACTCGAGGCAATGAAAATTTAATGAGATGAGTGCATAGGTAAAGAATTTGCGGCGAACCTAAGTTCAGAACCGAGCAATGATGTCAGGGCTTGTGGTCGATCGATCGCGGTCACCTAGCCCGATCTAGATCTCCCCCCTCACCACCGTAACATAATCGAACTGCAGATCTACTCGTTTCTGCACAGTTTTGATGCCTTACAAGTGGTGATCCATTTCTAATACTCTTTCATGGAAAGCCAGTGTAGTTTATGGTCATGTTTGCCTGAATTGCGAAACAAGTTGCCTCCTTGGTCCTTTCAATACAGAAACAACTAGGCGTGAATTACTTTTAAAGTCTTATCTTTAACTTAATTTATTTTAGAAATGTGAAGTAATGTCCGGTCTTGCGCGTGACGTTGCAAAACATATGATTAAAATCGCGAGCACTGCTGAGAAAACGAGCACATCCTTGACATCCCGAGCGAGTTAGATATGGTGAAATTAATGTACGTATTGTAGAAATTAATAATTAAATTAGAACGTTGTAACTAGGAAATAAGGTCAGATTTTAATCTAAACAATAGGTAATTTCAATTTATTATGATCATTGAAACGTAGCGTTGTCTCGTTTAATTACGTTTTGTGTTGGTTATAGGAAGTCTGTGAATAGTTCGGTGACAATGAACTTCTGAATCACTTGCAAAAGGAACAAAAAATGTAACTCGAGCTCTAGGCGTGGTGGCATGTGCCTTCCAGTCTAAACTATAAGTTGTAGCGACTTTTATAATACTTAATGCAACCTTTACTGCAGAAGATAATTATTAGGTACATAGTTACTGTGACGATCACGATAAAAAAAAGGTTATGCTCCAATATTGACCATCGTTTTTTTTAAGGGTTCGAAAGCGTAGGCCCACCGCATACTCTTACACATTATTCCAATAAAAGTAAGTCCGTCAAGTGAGCGGCGTCAAGGTCTGAAGGCCTGCCCAAGGTCGCAGGAGCAGGAAGTGAGCCTTCCGGACCTGCCCACGCCACAAACCGACCCTCACATGTCTCGTTACCATTTGCACTTTCCATAATACTGCACTTTTTGCGGCTCCACTTGTTGATTGACAGCCGTAGCTAATCTATCGAGCTAAATGAATGCCCGAGAATGCTTGGAAAAACATGTAGGGGCATAATTGTAATTCGCTTTGAATGTAATGAACGCCGTACGTGACTGCAATGAGATTTTAATCAGAATTGTTTTGCTGCAAAATAAACTACTTAGACTTCTGCAGTTATAAAATTTAAATTCTGCTTAATTATCTCCATTTCCTTATTAACATTTTAACTTCCTTTTTCTTTCGGAAGGTTGAACTATGTACGTTTATACTTCGTAGTAATGCAATAAGTTGTTAGTTATAAAAAAATACTTTAAGGTAAAAAAACGCTGACATTATAAAGATAGAACTTGAAAGTTAAAGTTGCGTGTAAGTTTTTTCTTGGCTCGCAAGTTTTAAGTAGACTTTAAATAATTCAATATTGACAAAATAAAGTGAGACATTTAAGTGTTAAAGGCGCCATAAATCTCTCCCGACACCGGACTACCTCAATGCTCGCGGTTTATTGAATTTTTCAAGCCGCTGACATTTATAATACGTTCGCATCACTTTACAAGGAATACAAAAAGTAATGCCGTATTTATCGACTCGAAGTACTTTTTAATACAACGAGATATCAACAATCGACCTTCTTAAAAGTTGTTCGCATTTAAAGTAATGGCTGATGCAATGCTCCCACGTGATGCGTCACATGTGTGGAGAAATTAATGGACGAAAGCACTTGAAGATAAAAAGCGAACGGAAACAAAGCCAAGTTACATTGGGGTAATTGGATTAAGATTAAACCCTAGCAATACTGACTGCAGCGGTGGGTGTTTTACGTATAATTATAATTAGGATATCGATTAAATTGCCGCGGGGCGGTGCGTGGGCACTGGGCATGCCCTTCTAAATCGGTGCGCGGTGGAATGCAGACAAAAAGCCCCAGTGAGCGGCGAGGCTGGCGACACCCGAGCACCCGCGGCCCGGCTGGGTGCGCCGACACCAACAAAGACATGACCACCCTCGCAGAGCTGCGACACATAACAATAATGATAGACGACACAGCTCTACTAATTCGGACCGGCTTGTGTTTGACAGCGACAGTGACAATAGCCACAAGCACAGTCGTAAAAACAAATCATTGAAAGATAAATACCGATTGTATCACAAAACTAATTCAAGAATCATGAAACTGACATTATTATAATAATAAAGATATCGTGCGCTTTATAAGATTCAATAATGATATTCGACGAGGCAATTGGAAACGAGGAGGTGGACCGAACTGTTGACATTGTGGACGTAAATGAAGCATGAACAGGCGGGACAGAAACAGAACAGGGCCATAGTGAGCGTGGGTGGTGCGGACTAGTAACGCAACGCTAATGCCGTGCAGGCGAAATATATTTCCTTTACTGCTATTGATATGGTTTTAAACGGAATCTTCAGTAAGAGCCGCAACAGCTTCTTAGTCTTGAAATTAGGTAATTTGGGAGCATGAGAAAGTTGACGACCAAGAATTAGATTAAGGCGTTACCAGTGTCAGTAGTCGCTGGTTGGTCACTTCACTAGTTTATGTAGTGTTTTGATATGCCTCGTTTGTTTATTTGTTTTAGTACCTTAGTAAATTTGCGGGCACGATATCTGACGCAAGTCTTTAGGAAAATTCTCACGTTTAAGACAAGTAAGGCAATTTACAATTCGTCGTTAGAATGCAATTATGATTTAAATATCTAGGTGGTCGTAAGTTATTTTAATCTTAAGTTGATTTAATGAATCGCTAGAGGCAATAATTTGCATTTAAATACTATCGACAGTCTTATCACTAATCTTATTTCCTATTAAGCTCTAAAAATATTTCATCAATTTCAAACAAACCAATAAATAATGATACTCGTAGTGATAGTTGAGCGAACACAAATATTTGATGATGTAAGGCTGCAATTTGATCTCGTTAAATTTAAGTAGCGCAATGTCATTGTCAAAGTTACGGGTAAGTATCAAGCAAGTGAAGGTTAAGTTTGTTACTAAATGCTTGTGATCGGTTTGTTAATTATAATCCAAGACTTTCTTACTGACATCGACCGTATGCTATTGTTTTCTTTAATTTTTCTAAGTTTTGTTATTTCAAATCTACTTGGAATTCTAGTTTTTATCATGTATGGAGAGCATCTGTAACTTCCTCAGTGCTTGAGCGAAAGGGCTGCATGCTTTACGTGCGTAAAATTGGTATGTAGGGCCTCTGTTCCACTGTTGTAATCCACATTGTTATCAAAATGTTAACGTTATGGTAGCATCTGGCAGTAAAGGCAGCCCTTTTGTAAATAGGTAAGGAATAAGGTTTCGATAGCAAGATGTGTAAAACTAAAACAAAGTGGACTCGGGCCCTGTTCTAATATGGGTCGTGATCCCGATTTTAGTTGTTTCCGTCCGTCACTAGTTCTCAGTCAATCTCGCCCTGCCCTTATTAACGAGGCGGTACACAATCACGATGATTATGCCTCTACAGCAGTAAGGACAGGTCGCCCTTGCTATAAAGATCAATATCTCCGCGATTGGTCAACTTTCAATGACATTGGTGCGGAAACGAGTTGGGTTTCGTTTTGTGCACTCGTTTTTCGAACTTTACCGCACTGGTTTATTGTTATTGCAAAAATTGAGTGATTTACTATCGAGCTGTCTCAGAACACGTTGGCCAATAGACCCGATACATTTTATTTGATAGTAGCACGCGTAAATTTGAACGACAATTTGGTCCGCTGCAATATTATTTTGCGTAAGTCTGGCAGAATTTTTACAGTTATATTCTCTAGTGTTTTTTAAAGTTAGCTCAATGATATATTTACGCAATGATCTAACATTTATGTAAGTATTGAACAATTAGTTCATCGATAAGGCGTGGACTGTAAAGATGAAAGTGGGCCTGATAAACATAATAAGCGGTTGGAAGCTCGGCGGCTTGCACGGCGAACTGTTGAAGCCTATCTACCATCTTTAAACCATGTACAGTCGCGTCTCATAACGTAGTTGAATAATTATGTCAATACTAAGTAAAATATAATTTTGAACTTATGAGTCATTCGGTGTTTCGTACACAAACAAACAATATAAATAAGTAACAAGTAAGATTTAACAAGGAACATTAAATATATCGGACCATATAAGGTGTTCGAAAATAATTTATCTCTCTATTGGTATACGCGTTAGATCTTCTTTAGAGATTTTTGATCACCATTTTTGCTCTTTTATATTTGACTGTGACTGTACATAAGACAACCCTAGAGCCCTAGAACCCTATAGCGTCTTATTGTCTCTGATAATTGTATTGTGACAAAGTTCTAAGGTATGTAATACACAAATCAAATTTTCTATCGAATACATACTCTGCGGGTATATGAAATAGACGGTGGTTATGAACCTAAGACTTTTATGTGGGATTCGAATGTAAAAGCATAAATAATTATTTTTTATATTCCTGGCAATGACCCAAGCAGTCGCGTGCCGACCTCACGTGCCGCGCCGCTAACTTTTTAATTTTCGACACAGGCCTAGTTGCTCACGTTATGCCAGTTAACGACATGATTATGACGAACCGCATATTTTTCAATAGTAAATGAATGCTAGGAAATGGCTAAACAGTCGTAATTTGATGGTAATGGGCAAATTAGCAGTAGCACTCGTTGCTTTACTTTGTAATTGCTTTGTGTCATCACTGGTCAATGATGGCTGAGGATTGTAGATTATGTAATTATAATAAACGACTTTTATTAGATAACCTCACACTAATTGACCTGGTCACAAACTAGGCTTTAGTTAGGGTATACTCTGGGAACTAGACGACAATAACATACATAGAAAACATCCAAGACTCAGGAACAAATACTATCGCTCATCACACAAATATTCGTCCTTACCGGGAATCGAACCATGGACCACTAGATTCGTAGGTAGAGTCTATCATCATATCAACTAGGCTAATTGCGTCATCTTTCATTTTTATTTAATTATGAATGGATATAAAATTTTAATGTAATTTTGCTATTACTTTCTTGGTCAGTTTATGTCAGGCTATCTCAATTTTGATTTTTAATCTTCAAATGAACCAAACCTTGAAGCAATGATGATGTTTGCTTAAAATATGCTTTACCTAGACTTATCTTTTATTGTGATATTTGAATTTGACTGAAAGTAATAGAGCATATTTTAACTAAAAACGGCATATTGTACGTTTATTAATAAGGGGGTTATTCTTTAACCGTCTATTAAACAAATGAAATTCTCAATTCGACTCTTGAATTACGAGTATCTACCTGTGGAATAAAAATACGCTACCATGTTTGGACTAACACCTTGGAAATTGTTTTTTGTTATTTGCAAGATAAAGCCTCGCTTGTTTATTAAACAAGGTGTCGAGATTAGTTCACTTGTTCGATCTCCGATCGACCAGGGGTCAGGTCTCCCGCGGCGCCGCAACTGGGAGTTGGGCAAGGCTCAAACAAAGCACAACTGGTTCGGTATCTGATCCAACAATAAATTGAGTTATCGTTGATACGGCGCAGGCGCACCGTTAATCACTCGAACGGATACAATTTGCATAAGTGATCTATGACACATCATTAGATCAATATAGATCAACTGTCTGTTTGTATTTGGACTTAATTAAATTGAAACTTTTTTATTGAATTTATTTGCGATACATTTGAATTGAATGTAGCCTTAAGGCTTTTTTTATGTATTGCTGAAAGTAGATTAACGTTAAAAAGATTTCATTTTTTTTATCACACATGTCACTAAAAAATATCAATTTTAATTATATTAGTGGACTTACCATGGGGTTCATTTTGAAAGGATGTTAGCACAGTGGAAGAGATAGTTCGTTAGCGAGTGATCGATATAGCGCTGCTGGAAGACTAGTATCTTCCAGGACTCGCTATGTTGAAGTGCAACTTGCGTCTGAGTTGAATGAGGGCGAGCGCGCTTTTATACTGCGCTCGCGCAGAGGGGGTGCGGCGTGAAAGTGCGGGACCACAATGCGCCATTGATAATAGAATATCATTTCAATGGCAGTGCGTAGCCATGGTGGTGCGATTTTGGTGATATTTTGACTCGCGTGCATTGATTGATTTGTGTGTTTGTAATTTCAAGCGGTAAGAAGAATGTGTTAGGTTATTTTGGTTTGATTAAAGTGTTTAGAATCAGTAGTTTTTTTTAATTTCCTTTTTTGATAACCTTTTTAAATTAATATTACACTCGTACTCATTCCTTTTACACAATCCACTTAAACTATTGGAAAAAATATTTAGATTTATATATGTATTTATATTATTTTTTTCAAGATGTTGCTGTGGTTAGGTTTTGTTTTATGAAGTCAGTTATTCTAAGATACACAAAATGAATAGGAATTACTGAAATTTGGGATATACATATTTAAACAAAAAAAATACATCACAATATATTTTGTTTAAATAAAAAATAATTGATAAGATCAATGTAATTGGTAAAAAAACCTAACCATCCTCCTTAAAGCTATAATATTAGATAAGATAATTAGGTATTCAAAAAGAAATGGAGAGTGCGTCGTAGAGGGCGCGTAGCGGTGTAGCGCCCGTAGCACCGCTACCGGCGGGCGCGCTTCGGTATAATCGGTATACGCTTCAGTGATTGACGGCCCTTATCAAATAATATAATTTATTATCGCAGATCTTACTTTAGTGACGTGGTAAGTTGTAAACTAGGTTGGTCGCGGTGATTGCAAAAATATTAGCACACGTCTTTATTCGATTTGTGATTTAGGAATACGTATTTAAAAATATGTAAAAAAAAAACTCATAAAAAAAAACAGGTATGATTAAACTTAAGGCAACAGTGTGAGTTTCAAATGGATAGTGAGCTGAAATGCAGCTAACGTTGAAAATAAAAGGGAAAATCATTTATTTGTTTACGTTTAATTTTTTTAATGCAAAATGTATTAAATTCTAGTTCAAAATGTGCGATGTCTAAATACATTGATATGCTGAGTGTTTTGTTTAAATAACAGTTTTATTTTAACTTTTATCAGAGAGAGTTAATAAAAAAGAAACACGTTCTTCCTTGAATCGCATAATGATTCATAAATGCAATGTTCTCCTTGATACCTTCATGAATCAAATTTAACTTTGGATATAACTTTGCATATAGGACTTCGACGTTCGACGGTAAAAATGTACTCCAATGGGGACGGGGAACCCGGGATTCTATTCAACTAGGTAAAAACCGTACCGTCGACGTGTCATGATATTGTTTGTAACTCGGCCGCCATTACTGTCACGTAAATAAGAGCTATCATAACGTTGACAATACGATAACAGGGCCTCTATTCTAGGCGCTGAAAACATATCATCTTTGACCTGTTAAGGTATTGTTTTTAAATCGGCCGCCATTACTGTCATGTAAATAAGAGCTATCAAAACGTTGACAATACGGTAACAGAGGGTCTATTGCCTAACGCACTCGCAATCGCAATCGTTTTCATTTTGAAAATCGAAGGCTTGTCCGCATACATAATGAAAACAATTGTTCTGCTTTGAAACCGATTGCGATTGCGAGTGCGTTAGGCAATAGGGCCTCTTTTCAACGTGGTAAAATAATAGTGCTTTTGATGTGTCATGGTATTGTTTTTAACGCGGCCGCCATTACTGTTAAGTAAATAAGAGCTATCAAAACGTTGACAATACGATAATAACAACAGGCCAAGAACGATGTGGTCGTTACCGTCTAGAATAGAGGCCCAGGGACCGGGTAATATCATTCAAACTATCACATTCTACTGAGCATTATCTTTACCCCAAATTAAGTTCGGAAAAAGATAACATGTTGTTTGCGGTAAATATGAATACGATATCTGGGGCACACCAACGTTCCTTGATCTAGCCACAAATAGGATTCCTTGTGGGTACAGTCAACGTCATTAAACGAACTTTATGGTTGCTAAAATGAAACTAAGGGCCTGTTGTTTGATCAGTAGTTAAACTAACTAATCGTTAAAAATCGTAACTAATGGTTAAATCTCAAGGAAATGTGTCAAATTTTCAATTCTTTTTTCGAATTTTAACAATTAGTTGAGTTAACTACTGATCAAACAACGGACCATTAAAGGTTACATACACATTAACATACTTACATACTTAATACATACATAAACATACACATTATGCGAAACCCCCGCTGCAAATGTGTAATTCATTTATCACTACCTGTTGCCTGTGACTTCGCCCGAGTAGAAGTTGTTTATCGCTCTTTCTACGGGAACCGTATATTTTTCCGAAATTAAAAGTAGCCTATATGCTATTCTAGACTATAATCTATCTGTGTACCAAATTTCACCCAGTTCAACGGTTGAGAGGCCCTTGACAGGATGCAGTGCGAGATCGTTGTCGTTATTGAAAATCAGGACGGTCGCGTCAAACGCTAATCTAAATTCCACACTCTTTGACAAAAAAAAGATTAAACACACTTATTTAGTCAGTAGGCCGCCCGGGCACTTTTACACGTCAAGAATCTACCAGCGCTTCCCAAGAGGAGACCACTGCTGAGAAGACACAACGCAAGAAACTCAGCAGTCAGTCATTTTTAAAACATATTTCATATTATAATGGTACGGCTTAGTCTAGCATTATATAAAGCTATAAATATTAAATTAAATATAATATCAAATTCGACATTTGACAGTTTTCAAAAATCGTTTACGATATCGTTAAGCATCTTGTCTAGGGCCTCTGGCGTGATATAGTAACAAACATTTAAGTATATTTAATATTAGTAAGGTTTATGTTAAGGCTGTAAGGTATTTGTAAAAATGGTCCTCTAAGGGTTTTGTATTTTTTTTAATGATAAATTGAAAGCGAACAAGCACACATGCCATCTGATTACCACCAGTGGGATCTGTAACCGATAAAAAATTGCATCCACCAACTTTAATCTTAAGATTGCCATCCTGAGACTACAAATACGTTGCGAACCCCTAAGACCAAGATGGAATGAATATAGAGGCATGCCTAGCATAGGCTAGTAATTCACCTGTTGTCTTATCCCCTTACCGGAACACAACATTGCGAACACTGCTGCTTGGTGGTAGGTTAAAGGATATGGTGGTAGCAATCCAGACGGACCTTGCACAAGGTATTTGTATGTTGTCTCAGGTGCATAGCCTATGTTCAGTGCTGCTGCTTTGGATATTTATAAGGTAGTATGTAAGTTTTATCTTTAATGTATCGGTTGGCACTAACATTAGCTATAAGTTCTTCCTGTTTCTAACACATATATGGATGCGTAATCCGAAATAAAGATTTATTATTATTATTATTACATAATTCGAGGTTCACAAAGCTCAGCTTCAACCATTCTCCAAAACTAAACCTATTCCAATTCCAATTCCAATTCCAATCTGAATAAGAACGAGTTGTGTGCTGTCTCCTATATTTTACTTTTTTTATTAATAGTTGCCAAAATTGTACAGTCAGCAGCAGAAGTAGGTGGACAGTCAAAGAGCTCAAAATTATCAAGAGAATGACAGCGTGCGTAGATAATTTTGAACTCTTCGACTATCCCCTACTTAGGCCTTAATTATGATTTTGAAATGACACAATTTTTAGGATTTTGAGGGGTTGTATTGTAGCGCTTCTAAATAAAAACCATAGGGGCACATAGGTTACTTTTATTTTATTGTCTAAAATCATTGCTTAAGACTGCACCGAGCGTCCAGTGATGGCTTCGTTATCGTCCGCCTGATCCGGCCGGGCGTCCCCTGCACTCATCATCATCACCATCATCATCATCATCATCATCATCATCATCATCATCATCATCATCATCATCATCATCATCATCATCATCATCATCATCATCATCATCATCATCATCATCATCATCATCATCATCATCATCATCATCATCATCATCATCATCATCATCATCATCATCATCATCATCATCATCATCATCATCATCATCATCATCATCATCATCATCATCATCATCATCATCATCATCATCATCATCATCATCATCATCATCATCATCATCATCATCATCATCATCATCATCATCATCATCATCATCATCATCATCATCATCATCATCATCATCATCATCATCATCATCATCATCATCATCATCATCATCATCATCATCATCATCATCATCATCATCATCATCATCATCATCATCATCATCATCATCATCATCATCATCATCATCATCATCATCATCATCATCATCATCATCATCATCATCATCATCATCATCATCATCATCATCATCATCATCATCATCATCATCATCATCATCATCATCATCATCATCATCATCATCATCATCATCATCATCATCATCATCATCATCATCATCATCATCATCATCATCATCATCATCATCATCATCATCATCATCATCATCATCATCATCATCATCATCATCATCATCATCATCATCATCATCATCATCATCATCATCATCATCATCATCATCATCATCATCATCATCATCATCATCATCATCATCATCATCATCATCATCATCATCATCATCATCATCATCATCATCATCATCATCATCATCATCATCATCATCATCATCATCATCATCATCATCATCATCATCATCATCATCATCATCATCATCATCATCATCATCATCATCATCATCATCATCATCATCATCATCATCATCATCATCATCATCATCATCATCATCATCATCATCATCATCATCATCATCATCATCATCATCATCATCATCATCATCATCATCATCATCATCATCATCATCATCATCATCATCATCATCATCATCATCATCATCATCATCATCATCATCATCATCATCATCATCATCATCATCATCATCATCATCATCATCATCATCATCATCATCATAATATTCAATATCATAATAATAATAAAAAAAATACTCTGGATTGTTTGTTGTTTAAACTTGGTTATAGTGAGTCTAGTTAGGCTAGATGGTCGAGCTCTAGGTGTGTATTAATTGTTAAATAAACATTAAAATGATTGATAACTTTGTAAGTTAAAATATTTATCAACAGCATTAAAATATAGTATAACTTTTTGCACAGTGGTCTCTCCAACTGGAATGACTGGCGGTAAAAAGTTATTCCGCCGAAAACGCACATCGAGATCATTAATTGATTGTGCAAACTTCGCGCGTTTGCAGTCGCCTTAACGACGGTCGCCGTCATGACACTCTTGACTTGTTACTAATTGCGAAGAACTTAACACGTTTTGATTGATATTGATTAATTGAGAATAAATCGATTTTCAACATAAAAATATTAAAATGTAGAGTACGTTAACACAGGGCTGCTTTAAAAAAGTGGCTTTGGTAGATGACCGTTGAAGGTTTAATGATACAAATAATGGACTTTTTTGTAAAGTAGGACTCAATTGATAATTCATAAAGCTATTTCTTAAGTGATAACGTCGTACAGTCATAGTAAAGTGACGCATCATATTTTAAAATGTCGAAATTAGAAAATATTTATTTAAATAGATGCATTATAAAAAGACAGAAATTCTAACAACAACATGTATTAAACATAAAAATAGCCTACATGTATACAAAAACGAAGAAACAATATTGAATACGTGAATAAACACTAATTGTAAATTACTTTATCTGTAAGTCTACGAGTAATTCCCGTGTTGACAATTTTCATGTGACAGTTGGCGACAGTTACTACGTAAATGCGCTTTAGCCATCGGCACCTCAAGGCAGCTCAGCGGGAATTTATTCTCCGGACTTTATTGGTCCCCCACTGAGAGACGACAATCGCATTTTAATCCCCCACAGTATCGTTAATTTTAATTCCTGTAATTACTTTTCAATTTCAGAACCCAATCTCTTCCATCATTAAACATATTCAGAACCAAGTACACGATATAAAGTCAATTCTGTATGGGAATCAATGAATTTGGAACTTAACGTGTAAAGCACGTTTTTATCGATTTATTGGTCCGCATATTTGGATACGTGTAAGGTGTGTTTTAATTACAAATTGATTTTAAATTGTAATTCCGTTAGTTGGGTCGGGTATGAAGGTGATCTGCTCGTTGGGCTGGTGACAAATTGCTGTTTACAAGTTTCGATGGACGTCTACACCTACGCTAAGTAAGTAAACCGCGCTCCCTCTGAAGTATCTCAAAAACTGAGAACGTCACTGCCACATTAATAATTAAGTAATCAAGAAAACGAGTAATTTGCAGTTACAACCTACGTCTAAAGTCGAAACCGTAATCGGTGAGATAACTTTGACAGATAAGGGTTTACCAGGGCTAACTTCAGAGCAATTAAATTACTAATCATTTGTTAAGTGAGGAATGAGTTCTCAAAGTTGTCTCACGGGTTATGGTTTCGACTTTAAAGCTTACATCGTGTTTAGGTTAGAAGAATATAATAAAATAATCTTACCTGTTCTCCCTCATCAATAATAATACAAAAAACCGGGCAAAAGCATGTCTGACCATGCTCAGGGTAGGGTTCCGAAGCCGTTAATACACAAAAACTATCTCAAAAAACCACAAGTATGAAGTAATTCTCTATTTAAAGTTATTTGGTCATTTTAGTAGGTATAAACACTTTAGTCACCTGTATCTCAGGAACCAATCAAGTCCACTTAGTCGTCATTTCCTTTCGTTATATGTGCTTTCATTTAAGATATTTTTCAGATTTTTAGTATTTGTAGTTTTGGCTATAGGGGGGACGGGGACAATTGACTCTAACAAAAATTAGCGCTTTAAAGCTTAATATTTCATAAACGGATCCCTTAATCGAAAAACTGTTTTCACAATCCCGCAATATTTGAATGACCTATCCAACGACACCCCACACTATGGGGTAGACGTGAAAAAGAAATACATACCCACGTGTAGGGGAGGTACACAAAAAAAAATATCTTTCATCATTTTATTTTACCATTTTGTTGACGTGACTAATATATATACTCATGCCAAATTACAGCTTTGTAGGACTAAGAGTGTCTGAGCTAGGCTGCGGACGGACGGACGGACGGACGGACATGGCGAAACTATAAGGGTTCCTAGTTTGACTACGGAACCCTAAAAACGGAAACAAAAGTTTACAGCTATTGGTTGCCAACGTACTAATATTATATTTAGAATATGATGCCTGTAACTGAAGTAAGTAGAGTAAATAAAATAATAGCCTACCCTCCATATTCCCGCGACTCACGTAAAAAGCACTCACGGCCGCACTGAGATTCAGTTAATGACGATAAAGTCGTTCCTCAGGGCCCGTTGTTTGATCAGTAGTTAACTCAACTGATTGTTAAAATTGGACAAAATAATCGAACATTTGACACATTTCCTTGAGATTTAACCATTAGTAACTACTGATCAAAAAACAGGCCTTTAATGACGATTTTTCATACACAAGTTTGAAAAAGGAATCAGTTATTTGTCTCTAAAATGTCTCTGAGTGGGAACCGCGGTAAGTATTATAACTCCCTGGGCTGAGATATTGGCTGAGATTCTACACGATACGAGTAAAACCTTATTGCTTATGACGGGGTTAGGTATTGCCAACGTTTCGATAGCTCTTATTTACTTGACAGTAATGGCGGCCGAGTTAAAAACGATACGATAACATAATATCAAAGGCAATGTGGTTTTACCCTGTAGAATTAGAGGTCCCAAACTATTGGCCCGATTTTAAATGGGATGTAATATAATAGATTCATCAAGAACGTGTGAATGACATTAGACTATAAACATCAAAAGCGCAAGCAGTGACGGAGATGGCGTGTTACTCAATTGACGATTTTTTTTTAAACGCCAAATCGTTGACCCCTACATAAACAGAGACCTACTATTACAAATTATGTAGACTAATTTAATTATAATTACAATGAACACTATTACCTAAACTTAATAATGTATATTAAATTAGCAATCATTTATATTTCAATAATTAATTGTACTTATTACGAATATTATAGCGTGTAAAATGTACCATTTTATCAATAAATCTTGAATCTATACAGGGTGTCCCTTTTATACCGATCTTGATATTAGTATTTTTTCAATTCGTTTTTTCAGGATGGTTCGTTTGTAAAGGTGTTGATGATACTGGTAAATTGCAACGTTTCAATGAATTGACCAAATGGTGTCTTTTTACATCTATCAGAAAAATATAAGAGCATCATACTAGTTACTGTTTAAGGTTTCACTTCTGATTTATTAACACGGACAGGTGACCTTACTGTCAAAGAGAAGAGGCAATTTTCACGCCCTAATAGTGTTTGATCCGATACTGTTGCGGTCGGCCGATTGTTATCGGGATCACGAACACGAACAAAATACTCATTAACATACTCCACTGACAAAGTGTTGCCTCTGTGTACGTAATTCTGTTTTTTTTTACGTCAGGATAAATAGAAGCAAGATTATATACAACGTGTTACAAAAATACCCAAAAAAAAAAGAAATTATTTATCACATCCAAATATAATGTCAACCTGTTGTCAATTTTTGGTTACGATAAATAATATTATTTTGAGTATTTTTGTAACACGTTGTATATGTAGGTATATCTGACTGCCGAAGAAGGATCCTTTACAAATAACCGAACGGTCGTTTTACCATGCATACTTTTTATTTATACAGTGCAAGAAAACGGGACTTTAAAAAAGATAGTAAATCAGCCTACCTACCATAATGGTATTAAGAGTAGGTAAATGTGGAGCAAAGTAGGTAATACATGTGTTTATCTTTTTTCACTTCTCATGCTCAAAAAGTGTGTCATATTAGACTTATCAAGCGAGACTCAAGTTGTACATGTAAACCCTAGAGAATACATTATACTTATTCATATTTTCCCTAGGGAAAATTTTGCCTTTGCTCGGGAAAATAACCATCTCGTGGTACTAGGTGTGGCTTATTTTAGACCCTAGTTATACAATCTACTATAATACTCTCGGCACAACGTTGACGTAAAGTTGTAGATAGGAATTTGGCGTTTTAACCCGACTGCGGCAGAGCCCAAATGAGGATTATGTGTTTGACCTGTATGTATGTCCGACTCTATGTTCCCTCGGTACTACTAAACGGCTAAATCGATTTTAATAAATTATACATGGTTAGATTCGTAGAGTTTCTAACGTCAAGGCTGTAGAAGACCAAAACTTTCGGGTCTCATGAGCTGAAATTACAAAAGGCATTTTAATACCTATAAGTGGGTTTCTTACCTTCTTATTCATAAACGCGCACTAGCTAAAGTGTTCTTGAAATATTTATGTTTGTCCTTATCTGTCATTGTGACACTTTCATCCAACACAAAGGGAAAAGGCATACTTTAACTAAAATAGGTTTATAATCCGTTTATGAATAAGGGGGTTAGTCTGCAAATTGCTGTATTTAGCTCTTATACAGCAAATCTTCACGCGGCATACTTACAAAAGTTATTTTTTGAAACTACATCTGAACAAGAGACGAAACTATAGTATTTTTAATGAACGCTGATAACGAAAGGAAAGCTCGCGTTCCGACTCATAAAGTAACTCGCTGGAGTACTAGTGCCATTCATCTGCAACGCTAACAGCTAACTAGGTGTTAGAAATGTAATTTAATAGCTGCAATAAATTCTGATAAAATATTATTAGAATAAATACAATACTCAGTATCAAACAATTATAACTGGCTAATATTTATCATATCATGCTATCAACACCTCTAATACGTTGGTACCTATTATATATATTAGCTTGTATTTTCTCTGAATTAAGAGAGTTTTTCATACTTTTTTTTTGGGGTATTGTAATAATTCTATATAAACCCGACTTAATTTATATGTTAAAATAAATTATGCGTAAAATAACTATATGAAGCAAGGTGCACTTAAATCGATCAACATCAAATCTGCTTGTTTTAACTACACATTTTAAATCGTTTTTAGTTTTTTCACTTCTCATGCTCTTAAAATGTTACTTTATTCTCTGCAAATCGGGACTAAAGTTCCTTATTAATCTCTAGGGACTTAAGTTTTTTTTTATTTGCTTTGGAGACCCCTAAACAGCCAATCATGGTATTTGTGGATGGAGCATTATTGCCATTTTCAGTGATAGCATCAAAATGGCAACCGTTCAAAAATATAAAAAAACGATTTAATTTTGTGAAACACGATCTATTTAGGTAATTATATTATGCATTTTCCAATTAGTTTTAAAATAGTATTCAAGTTTAAATCTGTTGGCTAAATATGCAAGCATTTAAAGCGTCACTTTAAAAAAACAAAAACAAACGCGGATTTTTGTTAAAGAAACTTTTTTATAAATATTTTAATTTGTTTTAGAACGTCGTTTGGTTTTCCTCGCATTCAAAGTGAAAAGTAGAGTGTTTAACGCGAGACTAAACAACCATAATGACTATTAATGACACTCGAACTATAGCCACTCTCGCTCCGCTCAGGTGGCTAAATATCTCCTGTCATTATTATTGTTTTACTCCCTTGTTCACAATCTACTATTCTCTTAAACAATGTTTCGTTTATTTATTCGTATTTCTACTTTCGCCTTGGAAACTTAACAAAAATTATATTCGGAATGTCGGAATGAATACTTTTGGATAAAAACTGGACTAAGTATTATAATCGGTAGGTACCTAATATTTAAACGACAACAGGGGCACGTTTTATAAAACTACAAGTTACAATTTTACAGGTCTAAACTGGCAACACTGCTCAAATGGCTGGTCGTCATTGGTCGAGGTTGTGTCAAATGGAAACTTGTAACCTGTAAATTTTAATTTGTAGCTTTATAAAACAGGCCTCAGCAAGCATCATCGATTACAAAGGAAAGTAAAACTACATTTCGTTCGTCATGTTTCGTCATAGAGATTACACGCATGCTAAATTTCAAGGCCAATAGATCCATGACAAACAAATATGTAGCCTTAGCATTTATTGGACCTTATACTCGTATTAGTCGCCGTATACAACTTTAAAGTCGGATTAAAGTTTAACTTTTTGTAGACTTGCAGTTTGCCGGGAAACAAAATACAGTACCTAACGTTAATCTCTTGCCTCACTGTGGTATAGAAAAAGGACAAACAAAAAACATAAGTGGGTTATGTTTCCGTAGCGGTAATCCTATCAATCCTACTAATACTGCTGTATTATAACATTTTTAACAGCGAAAATTTGTCAGGATGTTTGTTGTTTTATCAAGAATATTGTCAAGCGAGACGCACAAGTAGTAAGTACATACCTATGATTAAAACATAGAATACTTTTTATCCTGATTAAAAAAGTTCAGTTGAAATAGCGTCAGTAGTCGCGGGCAACCACTACTACTGTTTAGGTACATTAATTTAGTCTATAGAACTTGTACACTACATAATTCCGAAAAGTCATAGGTACTTAATGCCGAATTGATCAAAATTCCGAAGGAAATTTTTGATTGAAGAAATTATATTTTTAAATCGCTTATAAACCAAACCTAACCTAACCTACGTAGCTATAGCAATTATATTATGAATTGAATCTAAAACAGCTCCAGCATAGCATAGATTTCGGAAAAAACTAATTCGGTAAAAACTAAATTTATATTCGGAAGGAAATAATTCCCCTATAGAATACTTGTCTTATGCTTATGCTATTTATGTTTAAGGGCATGTCCTGGCAGGAGATTTTCTAATCCAACTCGCTCTACCATTCGACAGGCGAATTAATAACCGGCGATTTTAAGTTGTACAGTCAGAGTAAAAACAACCAGGGCCTGGGCTTGCTAGTATGACTGTTTGCTCGATCGATCGTTCTACAAGAAGTTTTTAAGAGAATAAGTTTCAAGTGGACATCTTTCGGCGGATACGATGATGATGATGAATGTTTAAAATTCTATGCTTGTGGCGTTGATTGGATATTTCTTACTCACTCTTTGGCTAAACCTGTTTGGGTGAAACATAGCAAAACAGATATTCCATGCTCTGGCTTAAAACAGGATATCTTTCGTCCAGCCACCTATTTCACCATCCTGACAATGATTAGTTAACAAGTTTTCACATAACTGGAATTCAAATAAATAAATGAATAATTTAATTTCAGGCGACCATCTCACACAAATCAACATAGTCCTATACCAAACTCTATTCTACTATGGGTACAGTCAACAGCATAAATAAGTGATCATTTATGTACCTTGTCACTTTAACTTCGTGTTTGAAATGTCATACAAAATTGTGAAACGATTGAAAGCGACAAGGTACATAAATGATCACTTATTTATGCTGTTGACTTGTACTAGACAACGATAAACATAACATATACATATATAGAAATACATACTTAAATACATTGAAAACATCCAAGACTCAGAAACAAATACTCGCGCTTATCATAAAAATATCTGCCCTTACCGGGATTTGAACCCGGGACCGCTAGTTTCGTAGGCAGGGTTACTACCAACTAGGCTAACGCGTCGTCAATATAAGCTAATCCATGTACCTAGGTAGTAGGTACCTACCTACACTGAAATGTCACCTGTAACCAAGTCATTGTCAGAGCTGGTTAAATATAGGGCAGTCACTAACGATAAATTAAATAAAGGATAAATACTAGTGTATCATGAATTCCAAACATATCACGTTATTGTATTGTGTGATTGCAACATATTTCTCACCTACATTTTTTAACTTAAAGACTTTTAGATTAAAGGGCGTTGTCAGATCGACATGTCATGTCATGTCCAAACCAGTAATGTATTGAAATTACATGTCTAAAAAAATGTATTTGGTTAAGACACTCGGCGTAAAATAAAATGCGTCTGCGCATGCGGCCTTGCTGCATTTCCTCTTGCGAGTTCGCTTCCGTTTCGGGTGACAGTTAAATGGACGGAGCGGAGCTCTAAATCCGATCTCGTTTGTGTAATCTTTAAGAACAACTCGAACATGGCTGTAGCCGACTTCATTTTAACTTGCCTGATGAAATCACTATGGTCTTTTAAAACATACCTATCGGAATCCATAATTCAACGGACTACAATACAAAGTACCAATTTCACCAAACGATGTTAACCACTTAACAGACGATTAGAGCGTTAACAGCTGTCAAAATGTATTACCTAACAATCGATTAACATTGATTAAATTTAACATTGTTTGGTGAAATTGGTACTAAACAATACAAAACACTTTATCGTACACCAAACAAAAACATTACCTACAGAGAAACATTGCAGTTGAAAAACACATTGGACTACATTTTGTGCATTTTGAGTTTTTAAGCTACCTACTTTAGATATTACACTGGTGAACCATAAGGAATTTTGTATAAACCGTTCCTGGATGGTTTGAAAACACATGGACTCGGTAGGTGGCGCTGCTGTCGGTATGTCACCAATTACATAACTCCTCCTCCTCCTTTAGACATAGAGACCATAGTAAAAAGTGAGATATCTAAATATGACTCAGCCGTAGATTCGTTAGAAGTAATTATGGAATCGCCAAAATAAAAACAGTGTAAGTAAATGTTAAAGGGCTTTGGGTAAAAGTGTCATTTGTAAAAGTCATACATTTTCAAGGTGAGCGGCCATTCGTAAAAGTGGTATATTATGATAGAATTATTAAAAATAAACATATTTTGTTACGTAATGTAATACTCTTGTTACGTAATGTAAAGTGCATCGCAGCCGAGGTATTTAAATATTCATACTTGGGCGTACTTTTTACTAAAAACTGAATACTTAAATCTATCTCCGCTCCGATATTATTTAACGCCATAAATTATATAAACCCTGTTCAGACTTACTTGTCTTAAGTAGTAAACAACTTTCTAACCTCAAAATGCAATTTTTTTGTATGAAACATCTATTTTAAATAAAATAAAGCAATCACTGACAATACATTGGCCAAGTGATGTCCAAAATGTTTTCTCAGTTTACTTAATTTACGATAGAAGAGCTGTTTTAGCCAAAAAGCTTTCTTTTTGAGGTTAGAAAGTTGTTTACCATATAAGACAAGTAAGTCTGAACAGAACTGAACAAACTTACACAATGCCCTTTAAAATATCATATTTAATGTGGCAGTGCTTTTCCAGGCAGGATGACGTCTGCCGGGTCCGCTAGTACTCGTACTTATATAGGTAGAAAACCTACCCATGCCAACCCATGATTCGGAAACAAATACTCGCACTCGACACAAGAATATTTGCCCTGACCGGGACTCGAACCCGGGACCGTTAGTTTCATAGGCAGGGTCACTAACAACTATGTTAACCAGTCGAAATCTTGATATAAAATAGGTTATATTATACAAAGCTTATTGAGGATTTTTTCGTAGTACTACAATTATCCATAGACAAATACCTCAGGCATGCCACGACTGGTATAATAAATATATCATATCATGTAAGTTGTAAGCTTCCACGTCGCTAAATGTCAGGGGTAGGTCACGTTCCGGCGCCTCCCGCGCCTGTCTCCGACACTAGTATGTAGATAAGGCGGCTTCACACTGCTCGTGGGCACCGAGATATTATCGGCGTATTAAGTCAACGGTTGACAGCTCGATCCGATTATGGCGTCCGTGTTATTTAGTTTCATTGTTATCTTTCGATATGTTTAACATATTCAGATTTTTGCACTTCAGTATACATAAATGCGGATGACGATGCGGCTAGCTTAGTTGGTAGTTACCCAACCCTGCCTACGAAGTAAGCGGTCCCGGATTCGATTCCTGGTAAGGGCAAATATTTACGTGATGAGCGCGAGTATTTGTTTCTGAGTCTTGGATATTTTTTGTGGCATGGAGAAAGCAAAGGCGACCTGATGGTAAGTGTACTCTGAAGCCCATACACATTTTAAATCTCAAGATTTCAATCTTACGATGACTATCACAAGACTTCAAATGCGTTGATAAACCTGAGGACTTAGACGGAATGCCTAAAGCATATGCTAGTAATTTAACCGGTTGTTATACCGCGACAACCGTGAACACTATGCGACCACTGCTGTTTGGCGGCAGGCTAAAAAGGGTAAAATGGTGTTAGCCATCCCTGCCTATGGGTGGGTGGAATGGACCATTCACAAGTATTTATTTTTCTGTATAAGTATATTAATTGTTGTCTAAGGTCGAAATTTTAATTCACTGCAGTAGGATGACAGCTGACAGCTTTGCTTTTGTCAGTTTTTGGTGTATACAAAATTGTGATATTCCTTACTTCTTCTTCTTCTTTTACCTTGATCTACCCAATGCAGAATAAATGTCTCTTCCATTTTAGCCCATTCAGTGATGTTCCTTATTGAATGAATTAAAAAATGAAAAATGAAATGCTGTCATTTTACTGCAGTGAATTAAAAGTTGAACCATAGTTCCCCGTTATAAGCACAGCTACAGGACTAGATCAATTGGTGTAACATTGTCCCCGGATATTATTTATTAAGAAGGACCCGAAATCGGTATCACTGTACTTAATGAGTCAATGTTAAATCGCCAGCTGATGCGTTACGAAGGAAGTCGGAAATATGAACTATAATCAAAAATTCTAGATCTGAGGGCCCTGCCAAGATGCATTGCGCTAACTAGCGTTTCTATTCGATTCGTTTTTAAACCAATCGCGTCACTGGTAGATCACGTGATACGAAAAGTCACGTGATCTACGAGTAACGCAATTGGTTTTAAAACAAAACGAATAGAAACGTGAGTTAGCGCAATGCAATTTGGCAGGGCCCTCAGTAAACCTTTCGTATTTCGTCTTTCCTTATCTTTACCCATTGATTGTCACTGTTTAGTCATGTTTTCTCTTAAGGAACTCACTTATCAACCTTTAGGGTGTCCCGTCAGAGCGTACGAATTCCAGAGGGCTCAGACAAGATGCACTACGCTCACTAACGTTTCTATTCGATTCCTTTTTAAACCAATCGCGTCACTGGTAGACCACGTGACTTTTCGTATCACGTCATCTTTCAGTGACGCGATTGGTTTAAAAATGAATCGAATAGAAACGTTAGTTAGCGTAATGCATCTTGGCAGGGCCCTCTGGAGGTGCATTCTCAATTGGGTAGCCCGGATTACCCATCCCTCCAATGAGCTCGCTCGATCGATCTACCGATCGATAAGAGTTTATAATTTTTTAACAGAATTACACCGCTGGTCACAATTTCACAATTGCGTTTGTGTGACTAGACCCTTAGAGGTTAGCTAAAACCATTCATGCGTCAACATTATCGCAGCTGAGTACTTTGGCAGCACACATTGCGGAAAGTAGAACGCGTTGTTCCAAGAAATTAATGGTGCCTTAGCCCATTCCAATTATTCTTTGACAAGAAAAAAAAATCGTAACGGAGACATTGGAATTTGGAACGTTTACAAACGACTTATCCGTAAAGTTCATGGGTGGCGAGTTGAAACTTTTGAATTCTTAAAGCCCGTTGCGATTTTTTTAAGGTTTTTTGACTGACTAATTTACCCGCAGGCGCAGTATTAATTTAGATATTTTAGATAACCTGGCTTAGGTAGTATACTAATACAAACTTAAATACAGAAAATCATAGTTTGGCTTCATTAATTTGTATTCTGACGCTGAAATGCATATTAAGTACTATATTATATTTCGGTTTACGACATGGCATGAATTGAAAGAAGTAAGCAGCTGGGGTAAAACTCTCCTAATACGGGTCATACTTTTTATTTCTACCTAACTGTACAAAAAAGGAGAAAGGAGGAGAGGGTTATTTTAGCCACTGATTTGTTAGTGGGTGGTTTAAAAATAAAGTGCGCATGGTAAAATAAAAGATGTATGTTCAGTAAGAAGGCCGCCCGGGCACTTTACATGTTAAAAATCTACCGGCTAAGGACTAAAATTAACAACGGGTACTTTTCCATTACGCCACGAAAATTTATCATACATTTATATATTGCTGTCATACGCTATTACACGGTATCTGGAATTCAATAACCAATCCTCACCCGTTAGTAATCTGGTTGCACTTGCTACAGTAGTATTGTCTGAGATACGACCATTTGTCTTATTGCAGCATAGTAAATTCGTAACGTAATGGAAAAGTTACCGTTGTTACTTTAGTCCTTAACTCTGTGATTTTTTTCAAAACCGCCCTGGTACATGTAATATGCTCAAATAATGACTGACAGTTGAGTTTCTTGCTGCACTTTTCAGCAGCTGGTCTCCTCATGGGAAGCGTTCGTAGATTTACACGTGTAAAATTGCCTGTGCGTCTCCCAAAATCTTTTAAGTTAATCATTTTAAGTATGACATCTGCAGATCTAAAGTATAAGATTATGAGTGCTTAGTTGCGCCCTAAGGAGGTCACAGTACAGTAGCATGCAAGTGGTAATGCAGCAGCAGTCAGTAGCTGACGTGACCGGCCGCAAAGGCGCCGGGTCACCCGAGCAACACACGGGGGCGCCGCATGGCGAGCGCATTCTTCGTCGCAATCAAATCAGTTTGACCTAGCCTTTGCATGTGTATGCGTCAGCATGCACAGATAGACTATAATATTTACTGACTTGTCATCTTATACAAGCATGCGTGAGATATTTGGCTCTGAAGTGTTGATGTGTGGGATTTATAACTACACTTATACACCGTAACCCTAAAGGGATTTATCTATGGCAACAATCCTAAAGCGTACAGCAGCCGTGGGATGATATGGTACGGCAGGTTTTAAAGGCATTTACTAATCATTAGTTTCAGTATTTTAATTAGAATGTAAGCAATGCTCCATCGATCTAATATATATAAATAAAAATATTTAAAAATCATTGCTAAAAGCTAGCTAGGTACCTAGCCATTATTTCGGTTTGTTAACTAAGAACAAGCATAGGGATAATTTCAATAACTTAATCAATATTACGGGACGTTCACATTGAACTAGTCTCAAACCAAGCTCTAAACAAGGCTATGATTTTAATGTTTAGCTGTCCATTGTTTATCACTTAAATGCTAAAGTACCAATTTAGGACAAAAAAATATAAAGTAAGATTTCAAGAAAGTGCGAGTTCGCAAAACGAGCGTAAATAAATATGTGGAAATAATCCAATGTCGAAATTAATTCAATCAATCACACCCAATAAATTTAAATATTAAGCTCTAGCCGGTCCGCAAACCCGTTCCTTTCAGTTTGACTGCATCGTTTGTTGGAACTGCTCTCGTTAACTCGGATCCAGTCATGCGATATGCATTTCTCAAACGTATAGACGCTCGGTGCAACCAAGGCCAAGTTCGTAGCGGCACTCCCCGAGCAACTTTTACGCGACCCAAGCTGTAGGCGGGTTGCTAGGCAGAATGACAAAAGGGTATGCGACCCTACGCCACTTGAGCCTATTTACTTCGTGAGTAAAAATCATGTCTGCAAGATTAAAATTAAAAGTGTAATACGCGGCCAGTGTTTTTGGCACAGTGGGTAAGATCACGTTAAATTCTATGTTTTGTTCAGGGGTCATTTACATACGTTTTGAAATAAAGAGCTGTGGCGATCCAGAGTGACTGAAGATGTCGGTAGGGGACGCCCTAGACTAGAACTACTTAGGGATCATATTCGCGATGTACTGAATAAGGGCTAAATCAAAAGCATCCGAAACCGACGTATGGCATGAAGAGGTTGATGAATGTAGAGGAAGCGAAAGTTGTATATTTCGACCGGGGCTCCTGGCGTTCCATAGTCTCTGCCTACCCTGCCTGCCTGACTCCCAATGGGCCCATTGGCGTGAAGGTAGGTAGGTATGTGTTGAAATGTGTTGTGTGTTGTTTAAATACCAACTGATATATAGTCTGTGTCAATTGAAATTGCCAAAGATGTAAACAAATTAGTACTGTTTGACACATAACCTCAAATATTCATCAAACGTGTTTTTATTCAAAATAATGTAAAATTAATCGTTTTAATCTCAAACTTAATGTGAAAGGAAATATCAAGTGTATAAATCATTGCTAAGACCTCACTTTTTCTTTAAAAGCACGTGATTATCGAGTAATAATGGTAAATTGGTTCGTTTGGTTGTGTACATCTTTGCCAATTGCAATTGGCACCGACCTTACGAATACTTAAGCAGATGGACAGATCTAACCAAATGAGCATAATGATGGGTACTAGAGCTGACAGGAGATAGCAAGATGAATACACTAACTTTTCCGACCAAAATCTATGTTGCATATTTACTCACTATATCTGTACAGGCACGAAAGCATCGCGTAGCTCGTGGACATGTCCACTTTTTCTTCATCCGTTTATTGTGTACCATAACGCATAATGAAACAAGACATAAATAGTCATATTGCTCTACAAAAGTCAACCTGCAGTATGATGGCATAAGTAATGCCGGAGAAGAGGTGGTCCTTGTATGGCGGGCAACCGGTATCTTCTATCAATGGCTACATAAATGTGTATCATTTTATTTATGGTAATAAAATAAGCATGTACATTGATTGGAATTCAATTGTTTTGATAAATGGCATAACAGAAACTATTCAGGCTGCACAAAAGATTTGATAAGATAACTCATTATAATTAATCAACAATTTATTATTAGACAGTGCAAGGTTACTGGTGCGGTGCCATTTTGTTTGTCCCACCCAACTAAAATGGCGAGACGGTGTAACCGCCGCCCGCCGCTGAGCACCTGAACTTGGCTTTGTAAAAAAACCTCTGGAATGTAGATAGCCTTCTAAAAAGAGTCAAGCGTGAAAGGAAACGTATCACTGCGTCTTAGCCTCTGAATGGCACTAGTTCCATAAAATAATGATCATCATTTACCATATGTGGCCGGTGTCCATGCTAACGAAACGCCTCTGCCAGGGCCAATTTAAAGTAAAGTCGATTGTCTCGCAACCTGTACTTATGATTTTAAACTTTAAGGAAGACTAATGCACCAATTATCAAAAGACTGGCGTTCAAGGCAGTTAATAATTTTGGCTCATACGCACGAGAGGTCCTGATCTTCTGATTTAAAATGAGATAAGTAGCTTCATAAATACTTGACTCAGAATAAGCACATTGTTATTTGTCTTGTGGCAAGCAATAAAACCTCTTAAGGAAAAATATGGAAAAATGACAACGGGAACAAATTGCAAAGCCTTTTGCCAAGAGATTTTATTTACTTAACGTCGTAAATAGATATGAAAAGTGACTTAAGCAACCGCGTTGGACATTTCCGACGTACACCGAATTACGGTTATTTGCACTAGCCACAAGTAAGTAACCGAAGTAACAACTTAATTTGGAGTAAGTTTTGTTGAAGCTGTTATTACGCGTTTAATAAATAAGTACTTAGAATGCACTTGCCTACAGCGTAGGTCACTTCATTATGCATGCGCCCAGAAATGCTAATAGTAGCCTCTATCTTGAAGACGTAAAGGTCAAATTTGATTAGAGGCGATCAGTCTGAAAAGGTATTAATTAGAGACCCGTAGGGAATTATGATTTCAATGCAAAATAAAATAAAGCAGTCGTTAATAAAATCACGCAAGGTCCATCTCTACAACTTTAGATACCTCGTTACCTTAGTTGAGTGTCTGAAAATAATATCTAAATAGTATTAAACAAAGTTTCTAGTCCGTGTCTGCCTGTTTGACCGCTTAAAACTTCTAAACTACACGGAATAATTAAAAAAAAATCATTTGAAAGAGATGCAGGGTGACAGAACCAGTAATGGACAAGGACGCATGATGGACACCTGATTCTTAATTTAACGAAAGATAAGGGTTATTCATTTGTTTTGCATCAATCAATTTAGAACTGTATGAAATTTGAATTAAGAGTTAAGTGTCCATTAATTGTGCCTGTCGGCTAAAAGTGTCCAGCACTGAGGGCCCTGCGAAGATGCACTACGCTAACTAACGTTTCTATTAGTTTCGTTTTTAAACTAATCGCGTCACTGGTAGATCACGTGACTTTTCGTATCACGTCATATACCAGTGACGCGATTGATTTAAAAACGAATCGAATAGAAACACTAGTTAGCGTAATGCATCTTGGCAGGGCCCTCTGGTGCCATCATCCTATGTATTCTGGTTGATGTTCATGTTACAGAACAACTCATTACCGAAGCAAATCGAGGGCCGGACGGTAGTTCATTATAACTTCGTATACGGGACCGTTCGTGTTATAGCGTCTCAGCATTATGAACCTTGTCCAAATTTGACTGTCGCCGCCCACTCATCATAATGTGGACTCAGATCCAGAAGCAGAAGCATTTTATTCAATTTTATTACAGCTCGTTTTGTATCACTCAGCATACTATGATTTATTGATGTCGTTAGAAAAATATAATGATAGAGTGTTCAGCCGGCGGCCTAAGGAATGTTGTCCGCAGAACAGTAATATACCTACTAATTTTTTGCTTTATATAGTGCGTGTCAAATGTGTGCATGCTCTGCAAGTTGTAAGGTCTAACATAAAAACACACATAAAAAGTATCTGCGTATAGTGAATAAAAAACGCTACGCTGCGTTATGTTAATAAAACTAAATATTGTTAGGATATTTTTGACATTCCATACTATGTTTATGTACGTATTTAGTTGACAATTGCTTATGCTTATTTCTATCATAATAACATAATTAAGGATAGCTCGAAAAGTAGCATATTAGCTGGGCCACTATTCAATTTGGTAAAAACTATATCGTCTCTGACCTGTTATCGTATTGTCAACGTTTTGATAGCTCTTATTTACTTGACAGTAATGGCGGCCGAGTTGAAAACAATACCGTAACAGGTCAAATACCATTTGGATTTTAACGCCTAGATTAGAGGTGCAGAAGTAGTGCTTAGGTTTTATCATGGGACCTTGTGGCCCTAGACAAGATACATTCGGCGAACGTTATCGAAAATGTATAGGATACTTTAGCTGTCGGACCGTCGCATCGATTACGTCAATTCCATACGTTTTGACAGGTTTCTAAAATCGTTTACTTTAAGTAGCGTTAAACATCCCAGACAAGATGCTTTTGAGCCTCTATTTCACTATGTTCTAACCTCTCTTGCTTTCGAAACCATACTGCTTTTTTAGGTTCTGCTGCCCTTAGGTGCTGTTATGTGAATTACAGCTGTATAACGATAATATATGACGATATCGTTTATACCAAAGGGCCGGTACAGACGGACTGCATTTGAACTGTAACCTAACAACAAAATAGCAGTTCGAGGGCAGTTCTGACGCAGTTGTCGTAACTGCATCAAAACTGCAAACCAACCGTGCACCTAGCTTGCAGTTGGCGTGCAGTCTTCTCGACCGCATACCGACTGCAAGCTAACTGCACGGTTGGTTTGCAGTTTTGATGCAGTTACGTAAGCTGCATCAGAACTGCAATACAGTTCTATTGCCGTCGTATTACAGTTGCTTCAACTGCAACAGGACTGCATTACAACCGTGCAGCTAGCTTGCAGTCGGTGTGCGGTCGACAGGACTGCAAGGCAATTGCAAGCTACCTGCACGGTTGGTTTGACGTTTTGATGCAGTTACGACAACTGCATCAGAACTGCCCTCGAACTGCCATTTTGCAGCTGGGTTGCTGTCCAAATGCTGTCCGTCTGAACCGGCCCAAAGTGAAATGAAACCCCGCTTGCTCCATGGTGTGCCCTTCTGATAAAAACACCTCAAACAAAAATGCCATATAATACCTACAATCATTCAGTGAATCTAAAATTGTTGTAAGCATAACACTCGTAACAAGCAACGCTCTGTAAGATCAAGTTAACTATGACATCAATGGTTTTGGCAGCGAGATGTGTAATTGGCACATTTCGCACTAGTTCCACCGTAAGGCCGCTGCCGCGTCTCAGCCTGTCCCCCAA
Source organism: Acleris literana (assembly GCA_946894065.1). Lineage (NCBI taxonomy): Eukaryota > Metazoa > Arthropoda > Insecta > Lepidoptera > Tortricidae > Acleris > Acleris literana. Next base: position 8,658,644 of record OX335687.1, read on the forward strand.
AGATAACTCCGCCAAAAGCCCCAGGCAGTACAATAAATCGTTTTCGCTATCAATTCAAACATTTGTAATTACAGTGTAACATACAAGCCAATTAAAAATAAGACATAATGTAGCACGGAAGATATATGGCTTCTCAATAAGTGGGTACAAATAAGTAATTGCGGTCTGGGTAGCGTTAGTTGGGCGAGGTCGAGTACAGTTTGATAATGATTATTATGTGTAACTTATTTTTGTAGTTAGAATTCATATGTGCTACCCATTTTACTATCTTGCTACTATGGCGCTTTATAACATAGGTACAACAAACTTTTCACTTTTAATACCTTATCCTAACGTGCTCGAGCAAATTTTTGAATAATAATTGCCCGCCAACGGTAGGTAGGTACGGACTACGGACGTCTCATTCTATTAGGTACACAAAATAGTTAAGAGTAAGCCAGCTATTCAAAGTCAAATTAAATAATTTATTGCATATCACATTGTTGCCTGTACCTAAGTGCACCTTAAGAACTCTTAAGTCTCTCAAAATTTTAAACATGCACGCCGCTTGTTCTTATTCCATTTCGAGAGCAAAGATACCGAGAGTAAATGCTTGCTGAAAAATGAAAATGTTCGTAAGTGTAACAAAAGCTTAAGTTCTTAGATTCTTAGGACTGATGCAAACGGAATTCCATCATAATAATGCTAGCATCGAAACTATCTCATTTTTTAATTGTGGATACGAAAATAATTTTGGTACGTAATTTCGTACGGCCACAACGATAAGAACACGGTGTAGTGTACAGTCGACTACATAATTACACTGTGTATTGCACTGTCATATGGTCCAAAAGTGGATACATCTCTTTGTAGTCGACTGTAGTAGTCATTATGTTAGCCTTTATTGATTTTGACGGACGGCTTTAGTTTTAATTTACGGGAGCATTTTACGTTCACAGACAACAGACAGTGGTAATGGCAGCCGTCGGTCAAGTTTTGAAACAAACAATTGAGTTATTGCTTGTTGTCCCGACCTACTGTGCTTGTAAGTGTGTCACAAAGTAGTATAAGTGGTGGGTAGTTATCCTTTCATTGTGTAAAGTGCAATTTGACAAATGTCGTATGCTTGTACAAATGTCATTTTCAGGTCACGTCACGTCTAAATGTTTTTACAATTATTACAATTGCGGTAAAGGTACCTAATTGAAATTTAATTGTCCATTAGCTATCTCGAAGAAAAGACATCAATGTAAATGAACTGTGTGAAATATGTATTTACTAGGGCAGACAGAAATAAAGTCGTCGGAATGCAAAAAGAACGTAATCAGATTTTTACAAAGATCTATTTTTAAATATTGTTCAATAATAACGGTTTATTAGGTGTACCCTTACTGAGCTGTAGCTTTATTCATATACAGTGGTACATTTATCGTACATTCACCTACATAACAGTAGTAGTAGGTACTCCCAGGGGCCCTATTCTACTTTGTCTTTACACCTATTGTTATCGTATTGTTTTTGATACGGCCGCCATTACTGTCAAGTTGATAAGAGCTATCGTCACGTTGCCAATTTGATAGTAACTAATATGGGTTAGGCCGGGATTACACCTGTAAGTTATTACGTAAGTTTTGAGACGCAACTATGGGTAAGAATGAGGGCAAATATCTGCATCTCTCTCTTGCATATAGCTTTGTTTCAAAACTTACGTAATAACTTACAGGTGTAATCCCGGCCTAATGACAATGTAGAATAAGGTACCAGCTTCTTAACAACGTTAGGCTGGCTATCGCTATCACACTTGCACTCGCAACTGAGGTGGCGAGGTAACCGGCTAATTTTACTATCGTGTCCGGTGAAATATATGCCACTCCGGCCTGTCCGGGTTTTGTTATGCTGGACATTCACGATGGCTCCAACAAGCCGAATAGAGCAGCGCCGCGCCAAAATCGATCCGGGAATGTCAAAACTGTAGCGTTTAAAAGTACTTGGCGTGGTTTGATTTCCAAATGGACGGAAAGCCAGCGACGCGCCAACGCGCAATCCGAATGGAACTAGAGTGAATTCAACGTTGGAACGCTACGCCTCCGCGCCAAGCCAAATGACGTCGTCGTGAAAGCGTTCTCTATCTCATCATCATCATCATCATCATGTCAGCCGAAAGACGTCCACTGCTGGACATAGGCCTCCCCCAAGGCTCTCCACTCAGACCGATCTTGTGCTTTTCGCATCCACCGCGTTCCCGCGATCTTTACCAGGTCGTCACTCCATCTTGTTGGAGGCCTACCTACAGCTCGTCTCCCGGTCCGCGGACGCCACTCAAGAACCTTCTGACCCCATCGGCCATCAGTCCTGCGAGCAATGTGCCCCGCCCACTACCACTTAAGTTTGGCTATTCTTCGGGTTATGTCGGTAACCTTAGTTCTACTGCGGATATCATCATTTCTGATTCTATCACGCAGAGAAACCCCGAGCATAGCCCTCTCCATAGCCCTCTGGGTGACTTTGAGCTTCCTTATAAGGCCCATTGTTAGCGCCCACGTCTCAGATCCGTAAGTCATCACTGGCAACACACACTGGTCAAAGACTTTTGACTTCAGACACTGCGGTAATTTGGACGAAAAGGTGCTACGAAGCTTCCCGAACGCTGCCCATCCGAGTCGGATTCGACGAGTGACCTCTTTCTCAAAGTTGGACCTACCTAACTGGACCGTTTGTCCCAGGTAAATATAGTCGTCAACAACTTCGAGCGCAGAGCCTCCAACTATCACGGGAGTTGGCGCGACATGGACGTTGGACATGACTTTCGTCTTGTCCATGTTCATCCTCAAGCCAACTCGGTCGGAAACTCCACTGAGGTCAGCGAGCATTGCACTGAGGTCCTCCATAGTCTCAGCCATGACTACGATATCGTCAGCGAATCGAAGGTGAGTACTCGCCATTTATGTTGATGCCTCGTCCTTTCCAGTCCAGAACCTTAAAAGCATCCTCCAATGCAGCGGTGAACAGCTTCGGAGAGATCACATCTCCTTGTCTGACTCCCCGCTGCAGAGGAATAGGCTTCGTGCTCTAGTCCTGTAGTCGGTTCTCTGTCTGCCATTTTCTAATCAGTCTACTCCTTGATGTGATGTCGCACCGTTGAGGCGTGGCGTGGTGCGCCTAATCAGTCTGCTCCGTGAGGTCGCACCGTTGATGCCTGGCGTGGCACGTCCGTGAATGTGGTCAAAATATTACGCCCATTCAGTTGTATAGACTCCATCTGTCGCTGAGACAAACGGCGTGTCCGTGAAAGCCAAGCTTTAGGCTTTTGGTCAAGCCCGCCCCGCCAAAAGACGCCGAACGAAAGCGCGCGAGGGAGTCACTTGGACACGCATGACTCGCGATCTTGCAGGAGCCGCAGGCGGTGTGGGAAGGGCCCAATGCGACTCATAATTATATAAAATTAACAGTAGTACGCCTCAAATGAATAATAGTAATAAATACATAATTTGAAGGATTTTTTTTCAGTGTGCCATGGTTTCAGGGCAAAATGTCCAGCTAAGTATAGATCTTTGTCCGGCTTTTCCATTTTTGGTCCTGGCAACCCTACTTGCAATTGACAGTATATGAATTTGCCACTCGTGTTTCATAGTTAAACGAAGATTACCGATAAACCGGGTTCGATTCCCGGTATGGGCAAATATTTGTGTGATGAGCGCGAGTATTTGTTCCTGATTCTTGGATGTTTTTTATGTATATAAGTATTTATTTCTCTATACTTATATGTATTTATATCATTATCTACTCGTAGTTCCTACCCATAGTACAAGCCTAGAGCTTAGTTTGGGACTAGGTCAATTTGTGTGAGAGTGTCCCCTGATATTTATTTATTTAATTATTTAAATATTAAGCATCGCTCAAAACAAACATTGAACTATTAAGGTCAATACAGTACAGACCTTCCAGCACAAGTCAAAGTAGATAGGTAATCAAACGTAATTTAAGCACATAATACTGTTAGTATTAAAATATACCTATAAATCAAATTACTACGTACTTGATGGTATCTCTCTAGAAATCTGCCGTTGCAATATTGACATTGTTAATAACTTGTCCAATATCTTGTCAGTTACGTAGTTTTAATTAAAGTAAAGGACGTCGTGTATCAAAGGCTAATCAGAGGCCCGGACGCCCACGTCACTCCAGAGGGATAGATTAAATACAAGTAACTGACGGCACGGTCAGCCTGGGTTGTTAGTGCCTACGAAACTAGCGGTCCCGGGTTCGATTTCCGGTTTAGGTAAATGGTTATCTGATGAGCGTAAGTATTTGTTCGTGAGACTTGGATATTTTCTACATGTTTAAGTTTATATTTCTATACATAAGTAAGTTTATCGTTGCCTCGTACCCACAAGACTAGCCTAGATCTTACTTTGGGATTTGGGACTGGGTCAATTTGGTGTGAGATTTTTTCCTATAATGCTCTATTGTATATTCTCAACCACAAAATCCCCAGTTTAAAACGAAAAAAAGTTATTAATAGCTAATTAGAATAACAACTTGATTATCTAGCTCTAAACGTTAACTTTAAATAAAAGCTCGTTTGTAGATGTTCGTTCACAAAAAAAATTAATAACGTGTGGTAAGCAGGGACCGGAACCGCTTAGCGCGAAAGGGGTTTTCGATATGGTATTTGATAGACTTGTTTTTACAAACCCCAATGATGCGCTAAGCCTATCGTCGACTTAGTTCAATGAAAGGGCAACCAAACGATACAGTTAATTCGACTAAGCGCTAACCCTATCCCAATACCCCATCGCCTGTTACCATATTCTAACTTAATCGAAAGGTGTCAAGCTGATGTAATCTCTATGCGCAAGAGTTTCGACTTATTATTGCACTACCCAACAATTAATAGGGTAGCGGCAGGTAGTAGCCGCTTAGGTGAGACTGCCAGAATTCGCCCGAATCCGCAAAAAAGAGAGAGGCGATCAATGGGGTAATACCCAGTCAATGCCAAGTGCTTACATATTAAACTACCGAAACCTACGGATACGGTTAACTAATTCAAAGTTGTTAGCCCTAACGTTAAGGTAACTCAGTCATAGGGTAACCACATCGATTGGATAACCAAATGATAGGGTTATATCGACGGTGTTAATCAAATGACGGGGTTTTCCGGTCCCTGGTGGTGAGGTGAGAAGTCAGTCGAAATCTATGTGGTATCAAGCTACCTAATTGAGAATGTACGCCCTGAAATGAGTTTTGTACATTCTGACGGGAAAACTTAAACTCGCCGGTTAATATTAGCTGCGTCAATTTGAAAAGTGATAAGTACGCTTAAACTAATCACATCCCTGTATATTTTGAGGTTGAGTCAAACATAAGCGGAGCCACGGGCGCTAGCTAGTTAAAGTTAACTACAAATGCGTGGATTTTGGTAAACGTGCTTAATTAAATAGTGAATATTTGAATATTAGTGAGTTTATTGCGCTGGTTCAAATATCTGCCACTACAGCCAAGGCAATCGTAAATATTTTATGGTCTACACTACATCCTATTAAGGCATTATACCCACTGCTATATTTTAATGATTAATGAATGGAGGTAGCATGAAGTCATGGCATCGCTGTTAGCATTGGATCTACTATATTTTTATTGCAAATTAAATGTTAAAAGTCAAGATGTTATCATAAGAATGTTGAGTAAGACAATTATACACTTACATTTCCGTTACTTAAATATTGTAGATTTTTTTGTTCAATTAATAGATCACATCAGGGCCTCTATAAATAGAGGCCCTGTCACGGTAAAATCAAAATCGTTTTAGACCTGTTATCGTATTGTCAACGTTTTGATAGCTCTTATTTACTTGACAGTAATGGCGGCCGAGTTAAATAAAATACCATAACAGGTCAAATACGATTTGAATTTTACCGCTTAGAATAGAGGCGCAGCGCAAGGCTATTTTATTTATGTACATGTTGGTGATATGGAGAGAATCTATAAAAATACACTAGTACTTAAAAGTAACATTAGAAATATATATAATTTATTTACTAATAGAACTATTTTTAGTTAAAAAGATATGTTGTCGAATCAACAGGTTTGTCAGTATGAGGTAATAAACAGCGCATTATGAATTATGAAAAACAATTATAGTCAGTTTCGTAGTTTCGCTCGGTAATTATTTTCTGGCACACCAGACGGTGTAAATGATTGTATCTAAGCAAATAAAACAAAGTAAGCAATCGTGATGTGTGAAAATGACCTAACGAGCTATGATATAATTATGTACTCGTATTTGAGTAAATTCAGCAGGCAAAAATATGTTTCCACGTACATTTTAAAACACCTTATTCCCGACTGTAATTTTTCTTTTATAACCACCAACTGCTCTTTGAGTCCAATCTAGCAAGTACAAAATAAGTAGGAGGTCCTATGCTATGATCACCTTTCGACATGATATGAGGCCTTAGAAAAGATGCTTAACTCTAACGCGAACGATTGTCGTAAACTGTCAAAACGTATTATGAATTATTGACATACTCGTAAGCCCTGGATGCAATCGTCCGGCAGTTTACGTCAATCCTGTATATTTTCGATAACGATAGGTAAAGCTCGCCGAATGCATCTTGACTCGGCCTCTATCTTATATGTAGGTTAACACACAATTGACGTTAATATGTTTTTTTTGGAAGTACTTTTGAATGTATGTTTTGTCTTTAAAACAGTTTGGTTAAACTCAGTAGCGTAGGGACCTAACTCTACGTTAGGCCTGCGAGCGCGCGGGAGATTTTAAGCTCGAACGGTGATAATTTGCAGACGAGTTCGTCATTAAGATGTTGAAGAGAAGCACTGCCTTCAGCTGTATTCCAACTATATTGGAACGTTTAAAAATAATGAATTGTTATTTTCCTGTTTTCTGGGTTAATGCCATGTTAATTTTACTTGCTCTTACTTATTTCGTATGAAATGAAATGAAATGAAATAATTTATTCGTAACAATTGTTACAGGTGAGTATAGGTACATATTACTACACATAATATGCATTATCAATTAGGTAAATGATTATTAAATATAATTTATTAAGACTAAAAAAATGTCGATATCTTAAATTAAATATATTATAATTTGCAGACGAGTTCGTCATTAAGATGTTGAAGAGAAGCACCGCCTTCAGCTGTATTCCAACTGTATTGGAACGTTTAAAAATAATGAATTGTTATTTTCCTGTTTTCTGGGTACAGAATATGGAATATGGAATAGTTTAATGGCTGAGTGGGATCGAAGTACTGTTCATGAATACTTGAAACGCTTTGTTTTATGGACGATAAAGTTGGTAAATAACAGATGCCGTCATCGCCGTAATTCGAAGTATTCTTAAAATATATCCCAGCCTTATATGGCGATGTTTGAGGAACATCTGTACTCAATATTATTGTGCATTTAACTCAAGAGAGTACCCAAATGATCTCTGCTACGAGTATATTAATGAACGGTGTGTTTTGTAAATTACAGTAGGTATGTTGTCTCGCGATAAATGATCAATTCTGTACGCAACAAGATTCATGTGCTAATAAATTTAAATATTGTCCAAAAATGGAGACGTCCAGATTGCGCGGTTAATTTACGCGCATGCACTCAGCTCAGCTAGAAGGCAATTACGTTAATTGTCGAGTAAAATGAGCAAAATATTTGTTGGTTTCTTCGTGAATAATATAATATGTTATTTTGTTTACGATCCGGAACAAAGAGGTACGCGACCTTTACTTTAAAACTCGGAGGAGTTGTCAGGATACCGAAAAGAGCCGTATCACGAAAGCTGTGCTGGAAACGTCACATGCCTATTTTAATTTTTCATGATATTGATATGAAAAGTTTAAGAACGCTATTCGTGCATCTAGTGTAGGTATTAAAATAACAAGTGTAATAGGTGCCATATTTTGTTTTCCTTGGAGTGGATAGTTTTATGATATTGTGTAAATAACCAAGTACAAGCCATATCATGAAAATAGCATCGAACCGATTTAAATTCACCGGAATGTTAATAAGTTACATTTGATTACACTCAATATCATTTGGGCTGTAAAGACTGAAAGGCGCGCGTTAAAATCAAAGAGCAGTTAAAGTTATTTTCTACTTATACTGAGTGGTATAGTTTAATCAATAATTAAAGTGAATTAGATAGGATCTTCTAGTTAATGTTCTCAGTGTAGGTATACAAAAGTGTGGTACTTGGCTTGAGGTTAAAACAATGTTTTGCAAGATTCTGAAGAAGAAGAACTAAATAAACATATGACTAACAACTGAACTTTCTTGATTGTAAAAGATTGCTTAAACGAAGACAAGTAGCACCCGATCAACCATCTGTTAAACCTGACGAACTTGTCTATTAGTCATTAAATGAAGTTGTTCCGAGTATATCGACTAAACAGCCTGTAATTAACATGTTTACACCGATAGCTAACGTAATGTCCTCCGTCTCATTACAGCTCAATTACGGCGCGGGAAATCCTCACTACTACTGGTTTTTGATTATCACCCAAATTTCGAGTTATTACTTCAAAAACAGGTGCACCTTGGCAAAAATGAACTATTAAATTGGCCAGGTTAATTATCATTGCGAAATATTTTATGTTTGTAATTTTGTTTGACCTGCGAATTATAACGACGGTGACGTTATGGTCCCTTTTACTGGCAAGTGAATGAAGGCACCATAAAGTTTACATTATAAGTTTACCCTTGTTTTGTCGATACTCACTTTAAAGAACGTATCACTTCGTAGAATTTTCATTTCATCGACCGGCTTTTCAAGGTTTAATATTTTGTGGTAGTCACGAAAAGTGTATAACATGACTTAGGTACATAATTATTATTTAATACAGTCTAAAAACAACACGGCTTCAACAAATAGCTTTCAATGAAATAAAATTCGTCGAAATGATACTTACGTTTGATGAAAAAAAAATCGGTAAAACCAGAGGACATCTACTATATGATAATCATTCTCATCAAGACTCTAATGAAAAGTTTCCAGGACATTAGTTAATTCCTGCTGGAACACACACCGACGCACGATATTATAACAAATCTGGAGAAACCCGGTTGTTCTTTACTTCGTACTTATCTGCGACTAAGTAGATTTTATTCGCGGCCGTTCGTATAGGAGTCGTTAATTGCGACCGCCTTGAAAATTGTTCCATTTTCGGGGTGAAAAGTACGATACGCCGTCTCCGGGCTATATAGTAACTTTCTTGGTAGGTACTAAATTACACGTGATAGACTAATAACTGATTAAAAGGAACTAAGAATCAAGTAAACAAGCACACTGACGCATTTATAATGGATCAGGGAGTAAGAAATAGCTCTGAGGGCCCTGCCAAGAAGCATTGCGCTAACTAACGTTTCTAATCATTTCGTTTTTAAACCAATTTAAAAACGAATCGAATAGAAACGCTAGTTAGCGCAATGCATCTTGGCAGGGCCCTCAGAGCTATTTCTTACTCCCTGATCCATTATAAATGCGTCAGTGTGCTTGTTTACTTGATTCTTAGTTCCTTTTATCTTAAGATTACCCTCTGGCTCAGGCCCTCTGTTATCTTAAGATTAGGATTAGATAAATAGGCACGCTGATATTTACAGTAAGTAGGTACCTTAGTAAAAGAAGTCAATCCTCCATGACAAATTGACAACAATTCATATCTGCTAAAGTAGTTAAATAAAATACCGTTTGTAGATTTACATTGCTGATTACAGTAAAAATATTTTTGGATTTTTTGATGCAGTATTTTTTTTTATATTTGCGAAAAACAGTAAAAAAGTTGGATTGTGAATGTTAGGAATGCACTTATAGTGCCTTTAGTCCATTTATTACCAAAGGAATTGAAAAAAATATACAACTGTCATGTCCATTTTTCATCTGTCTGACGGATTACTTGATTCTAACGACACGCTTTCCATTCTCGTAATACTATTGTTTTGATATACGCTATTAAAAATGAAAGTGACTAACGGATTTGTAAAAGCGGATAGCTGCAATCTGCCCAAAGTCGACGAATTCATGTTGTTACAGTTGTTATGGTTGACAAGTTACATGACATGACAGTCAGTTCTGTTTCTGTTGAAAGTTACCTTTTTAATTTTATATCATGCTAAGATCACGACATCAGTATTCCTAACTTTGTATATACTGTCTTTTTAATGACTATTTCTTTAATAAATTATTTACGACGAATTTAAGTTAAATAAAGAAAAACCGAGAAACACGGGTAGTCTAATTTTTAACGCGAAAAAACCAAAATGTTTTTTTTTTTGAAATGTTGTCAATTGCACAACCATGAAGTTTCTAAATATTGATGTTGACAGCAGTAAAACAATGCTGTTATTGCTATTTTTAGCTTTGCTTAACCTCTTAAGAGTTTACCAATATTCAGAAACTTCTTGGTTGTGAAGCCTGCTTAGTACTATAGTCATAACATAATTCGTTTGTATTTTATAAATGTCAATTCATCAATCGTTAAACCCGTAATACTTATTTTCCGCTAAGTGTAAGTTTACACTTTACGACGTCCCAGTGGTCATACCGTAAGTCACTTGTGCAGATAAAATCTCTCGAGTAAAGGACGGAGTGTCTTAAATTACTCGCAGGGCTTAAATGAAGTTGTTGCGTGGTTAGGTATGTAAATGGGCACTGAATGTAACGTATATGTGCTTTAATTGCGCGAAATGAAGTGTCATAGCTGCAAGCCGTAAATATTTTTGAGAACGGGAGTCACGAATGTTTTTGTGGTCGAATTTAAAGTGCTGACGCTGATGTTTAATTGGGGACTCTTAAAATGCAGTTTAATTAGAGACGATTATGCCTAATAGGTTATTGAAAAATAGACCATAAAACCACATGAATCTAATTTGATGGTTTTCCGTCTTTTATTTGGCAAAGTAATTCATAATCACTAATTACAACCATAAAGTTGCTACCCATTGAAATCTAAATGGGCAAAATCACGAATCACTTGTAAAAAAAATTATAATAACGATTAACGATTATAAACAACACTATACTTTTACCACCTTACTTATAAACGTGGAATAACCATGGGGTAGCTTAAGCTATGCTTTGTCCTTATCTGTAATTGTGACATTTGCATCTGACAGAAAGTGACAAAGCATGTCATAACATAAGCTACCCCACGGTTATTCCAAGTTTATAAGTAAGGGCCGGTACAGACGGACTGCATTTGAACTGCAACCCAGCTGCAAAATGGCAGTGCGAGGGCAGTTCTGATGCAGTTGATGTAACTGCATCGAAACTGCAAAACAACTGCGCAGTCCGCTTGCAGTTGGCGTACAGTCAACAATATTGTGTAGCCTTTTTAAAACCATATGGAGGAATAAAAATAGGTTTCCTATTCCTAATTCAGATGGTGCAACTTGGCAAAACGTTTCCGCATGAAAACTTTGGGTTTAAAGTTATACAATTAAAATAAAGGAAGTCTAAATCCTTGTTGTAAAATTTGTTTTGTTTGTGTTAAGGGCATTTCACGAAGCGTGTTGCCGATGATTATTCCTATGTGAAACATTTTGACGAAGCCTGTTGCTGATAATATGTTAAAGTGTTATTTTCTTATGTGATAGGCTGAAATAAATGAACTTTATTTGTTAACAAAATAAATTAAAATAGACCAAATAATTTGTTGCATTCTGCATTGATATAAGTGTTATTTTTACAACGTTATTTTAGGTTAATCGGTATATAAAAACCAGATTATAGATATTTGCATATTTATGGTGCGTTCCTATATTTGAAACCGTGGTTAGAGTTGTGACATCACGTTAAAATTTGAAACATTTTGTACGTAGCAAATGTCAAATTTTAACGAGACGTCACATCTTTATGCACCTTTTTCAATATAGGACTATTAATAAACAAATGTCATTAATCATAAATATCCTCAACTACATCGGATTTCCCATGCCATTCAAACACATTTTTATTATGAGTTGATATTAAGAGCATGTGTCGAAGTCGTGACTTAGAATTAGACAATTAATTAATGCGCATGAGTTTTTGCGTCTCGCCGTATGTCCAAGGAACCGCCTCGTGCGCCCCGCCCGCCGCGAGGCCGAAGGCAGGCGTGACTGACTCACTTCCACTCATTTACATTTACATTTTTGACATATTGGGAATAGTTCCGCACTTGCCAAAAAAAGGGTAGGTGGAATGTGGATCCAATATTTTCAAAATGCAGCCATTTTTGGGTAAAATTGGATCATATTGCCAATTTTACTTCGAATAGCTGCCTCAATTATTTTCAAACTTATTTTTGACAAGCTAAAATTATTATTATTGATTCATACGTACATGATTCGAGACGGACGGACGGACGGACATGGCGAAACTATTAGAGTTCCTAGTTTGACTACGGAATCGTAAAAACAGACATGTACGAGTGTGAAGGGTCTCGTACCACGCCGAGAAAAACACGTTTTTTGTAGGGGAGCCACTTTTAAAGTTATTCTTATTTTTATTATTTGTTGTTACATAGCGGTTAGTGTAGAAACCTGTGAAAATTTCAAGTGTCTAGCTATTATGGTGCATGAGATATAGACACACAGACAGACTGACGGACGGACAAAGGGGGCTTAGTAATAGGGTCCCGTTAGCACCTTTTGGGTACGGAACCCTAAAAATAATTAGATTATTTCGTCCACGCTAATTGAGCCATTGGCTAGCCTGCGGTCTAATTCATCAACTACAAGTAGGCTATGATTAAATCATTAAAAGAGTTAAGTCAGCTCATGGTCTAGACGGGGCTACACCCCTTCCTAGTACCGACTTGCGTTACATAATAACTTCTTCATAGAACATAGATAGATCTCTTATAAACTACTAGATCTAGCAGGAAAATAGTTCGATCAATGCTAATATCGATATTACTTGTGTGTTCGTTATCGTTGTCCAAAATGTATAGGATTGACGTAAGCTGTCAAACGGTCGTGTCGAGCGCTATGTTAATTCCATACATTTGGTCAGTTTTCGAAAATCGTTTACGTTAGCGTTAAGCAACTTGTTTAGTCTGTCAGCCTCACTGGGGCCCTAGACAAGATGCAAACGCAACAAACGTTTTTCTTTTCTATCACTCAAAATGTATGGGATGACAGTTGACCACGTGGTTTATCGCAACGCGCGAGAATGTCATCGCATATTTATAGTGATAGAAAATAAAAACGTTAGTAGCGTTAGCATCTTGGCGTGGGCCTCTGTAGTTGAATTTTGATGCAAGCAATCTTAAAATAGGCTCACAGCTACTAATAGTAAAATCAATTTTAAGGAGATTCCGAGGCGCCGCATGAATCGCTTAGCTGTCAAAAAAAATCCATTGAAAACCTCCAGCGGCCTGTTTTATAAAGCTACAATTTACAATTTACAGGTTACAGGTTTCCATTTGACGCAACCTCGACCAATGACGACTAGCCATTTGAGCAGTATTGCCAGTTTAGACCTGTAAAATTGTAACTTGTAGTTTTATAAAACGTGCCCCAGGAGGTAACGTTTCTCACCCCTTAAATCAGGTCCGGTTTCCACCATTCTTGAATAGGTATGTTGTAATTGTTATGAAAAACTGGGTAAGTACGTTTTTTTTTAAATTTGCACAGGCCTAGTTTATCATAATATCTACAACATATCGTACTAATCGGCCTAGGTTTAAGGGGAGAAAAACGTTAACGCATTTTGTTTGAAAATTTTCAGTCTTCCAATCCTCTGCAATAGATATAGGTAGATATAAGCGGCGTGCACACGTAGAGTTCGGACCGCGGGAAACGCCAAGCGTTATTCCAATCTTCGCGCCGAACCGTACGTGTAAATGCAACTGTAATAGTAAAATAGTCAAAAACCTACGGTTCGGACTGGCGCGTGGCGTTTCCTGCGGTCCAAACTGTGCCGTGTAAAGGCCGCTATTGGATTGGGATTAGGAAAATTAAAAAAAATCAAAATTCAAAGTAAGTATTTATTCAGTAAATTGGCCACATGGCTCTTTTACACGTCGGTAATATGGAGTGAATCTACTATCGCTTCGGACAAAACCATCATTGCGGAGAAGAAGCGCCGCAAGAAACTCCCGGTAACCGATTTTCATAAAACTTAGCTAAAAACCATTCCGATTAAATTAAGACCGCGTCCAAATCACTATATCCGTTTGGAAGCTACGATGCCTCAGACAGACACATAAATACACATATACATGTTCAACTAATAACACCCCACATTTTTCGTCCGGGGTGAAGAAGGATTTAAACCATTTAAAGTTATGGTGTGTAGGTAAAGTTGTACATTTTAGGCACTTATTTAAAAATAGCATCTGCCCGCGATTTCTAATATCGTTATTCAACCGGGAAGATTTAAATTTTCCGGGATGAAAAGTAAAATATATCTAGGGTATAAGCTATCTCCATTCCCAATTTCATACAAATCCGTTCAGCCGTTGCAGCGTCAAGGAGTAACGAACTTAAACACAAACTTTCGCATTTATAGTATTAGTGGGTTTAAGTAGTTTTTAAATTCAAATTCAAATTCAAATTCGTTTATTGCATGTCATATTACAGGTGATATAGATGGAATTACATGGAAGGTATACATATGACACCCTGCAAGGGCGTAGCAACTTAGGACAGTAGGGCTAGTACCTAATTATTAGAATAAAATATCAACTACGAATATTGCACATATCAATAATTCTTACATAACTTATTTTTAATTATATTACTTATACATTATAAAGAATTATACTTGCTTTCATTTATCTCTAAATTCGGTATTTAAAAATTCACTTAGACTATAGAAGCAGTTATCAATTAAAAATATTTTTAACTTACTTATAAATAAAGGGAATTTATTTTCAGTTTTGATGGAATTTGGTACATGGTTGTATATTTTGATCATCATTTGGTGTGGACTGGACGCAACTAATTTTAATTTGGTAAACGGTAGTTTAAGTTTATTAAGATTTCTATTATTTCTCTTTGTTTCTGTGAAAGTCTGGAATAAGTCAGAATGCTTTCTGATAAATTTACATGATTCTAAAATATACATGGATGAAAGGGTAAGTATTTTAAACGTTTTAAAGTGGGGTCGACAGGAGTCCATAGGATCTATATTTGCTAGTATTCTTACACACTTTTTTTGCAGGATAAATACAGCATCTACCTCACAACAATTTCCCCACAATATAAGTCCATACAGCATTCGGGAATAGGCGTATGCATAGTACGCCGAGAGGGCAGTTTGGAAGTCAGTGACACGTTTAAGGTGCTGGAGGGCGTATATGAAGGAGGATAATTGTTTTGATAGTTTTTGGATATGAATTTTCCACGTTAAATGAGTATCCAGGTGTATGCCTAATAAGGTCGCAGAATTAGCTGTTTCTATTTTGATGTTATTTATGACAATATGAAATGGGTAGTGCTTGCTTTTGATAAGGTTTAAATTGAATTATTTTTGTTTTATTGAGATTCAGTTTTAAATTATGTGACTCTAACCAGTGAGTAATTGTGTTTAGATTAATATTTAATTTATTTACAGCTTCGCTAACAGTTTTACAAGAGAAAAGGATGGAAATATCGTCAGCGAAGAGCACACAGTTATCAGTTACTACATTTGGGAGGTCGTTTATGTATATCAGAAAAAGGATGCAGCCTAATACGCTACCCTGAGGAATGGAGCCAGCGATATCAACTCTATCCGATCGTACATACTGTATTTTTCCAGTCTCGAAGTGTGTATTATTAATTTCAACATATTGTGCGCGATTTTTTAGATACGATTTGAACCAATCGTGAGTTGGACCTCTAATTCCCGAAGCATACAGTTTGTCTAGAAGAGTACCGTAGCAAACTCTATCATATGCCTTGCTCATATCAAGCAGGAGCCCTACAGCGTATCTTTTATTGTCGATGTCATTTATTATGTGTTGTATATACTTATAAACTGCTAATGTTGTAGATCGTTGCTTTCTAAAGCCGTTTTGGGCATCGTTAAGAATATTAAATTTTTCGAAGAAAGAAGATAAACGTGTGATCATTGCAGTCTCTAGTATTTTAGCAGAGGTAGGTAGTAATGCTATTGGCCGGTAATTATTTATGTCTGAGGAATCTCCCTTTTTGAAAACCGGTTTTATTATTGCAATTTTGAGGGCATCTGGGAATATGGCTTCAGAGAATGATTGGTTAATTAGTAGAGTATAGGGTATGGTTAGGATTTTAGCACATGTTTTTATTAGCACATATTATGTAACTAAATGAAAGTGGTGGTAGAATTAAATGTTTCTTTTTTAAGTATGTATTTCTCTATATAATTATTTTCATCGTTGGCTAGGTACTCATAGTAAAAGCCATGCGACTAGGCCAATTTGACTATAATATCACTTTATTGTATTTTTTTCTAAAATAATAGATTTAATTGGTACAATCTAGTTCTTTGTAAGACATCGATGTCAGAGTAACACAAAAATCGTAACCCTTGTTACTGGCGCAGCAGGAAATACGAAACGATTTGAATACAATAGTCATAAGGCAGTACCGTGGTCCGCTCGAACGTGCTTACAAATATTTTGGACGGCGTTAGAGACATTGCACACTATACAACTAGGCCGCGTGAATTTCCTAAAACTAAACTAAACATTACGGTAATTGCTTCATGAGTCATGAGTGTGAGGTCATGAATCATGACCTGGAATTTTTACCAAGTTATCCATCGGTGTTGATAAGAAAGTAAAGTTTTAATTAAATGTGTTAATGTAAATTTAAAAAAAAGCCCCGCTTTAAATAGTTCTTTACCGCTGCTGTAGGTACTCTGAGACTAATAAAATCACACGAGTGTTCTAAGGCCTAATTATGTACAGTTACATACATTATTTTATCTAAACACAATTTTAAGTACTCTAAAACGGGTTAAAAAGCCGGTTTGTTTTAGTGTTGGTTTTGGAATTCATTTGAAATTTATAACTTTATCATATTTGATATCGTAATAAGAACATTAGGTACGTTACATTATAAAAATATCATAATAAAATTTATTGTTGTAATGCTGGTCATAATGTAGCCAACGGATTCTGAACGCATTATATAGAACTTATGATACGTGTGTAGAGAACTACTTAGATAATGGTAGTTCGATTTTTCGCTACCGAATTTACTTATAATGTAAATTACATTACGCCGGTAACATCGATGCTATCCGGCTTTTAAGTAAGTATCAAGTTAAGCACGATTATTACGATAAAAAGTAGGTGCGCTTGACCTCAGGCCGGCAGGCGTTCATTATGTCACGTCGGAGCCAGAGATAAGTTAAAATAATCATCAGGTAATAAGAGCTCGAACTTTTAAGTGAATTAATAACCGTAATTACAATCCATTCCTCCTCGTGTCGTCTGTTTTTGCTCTTCCCTACATGGTTTATAGGAGGTAGTTATGGTCTCCCAATTGTTTTAAAACACCTTACTTGGGTGTGAAATTTATATTTTATTTACCAAGCCGGCTTTCAAAGCAAAGTAAACAAGTAAGATGGGAGAATCTGATATTGTGGCTCTGAAATATAATCATAGGCTTAAAGGTTAACGTCTTAAAACGAAGCTGTACAAGCAACTGACTTTAAAATTATAATTTTAGTTTAGGAATAGTATCGGTCAGTGAAAATGCCACCGTTGTGTAAGCTCCCTTATAATGCGGCTTTGCGCCATTCACAAATAAGCACAATAACATGATAATTACAAAGATTTACAACTTTAAACACGGCTTATCCGATTTAGGGCTGGATTAGCTATTCCTATTGATCACGATCCGTGAGCTATGAATCGTAGATCAACTTAGTGGACGAAAGAAATGCTGATTACCATAGATAAGTCGACTTATGCGCCGTTTGTGATAGATAACATTTGTTTTGATCGGGGATAAATGCAGTTTCTGCTCTGAGATTAGCGCAGGGAGATTGGTAGCTATCGTGAATTACTGCTTGATTTATTGCAAGTGTAGTACTTATGGCTCAGTACAGTCAAACGCATAAATCTCTTTGCAGCTATCGCGTCGAATATAGGTCTAAGTAGACCTTATCATCAGTAGAGTATAGTAATCTGTGTCATCAGTGACATAGAAGCGTGTAGATATTATTGACGTCTTGGAAACGTAAACTGTAAACTGTACATCTAAAATGCATTACAATGATGTTGGATTGATAGATAATTAAAGAGCAAAGAGGCTTAAGATCCAGGTTCAATGTATTGCGGAATCTAAAAGGGTCAGTCTGATCTGAAGATTAATCTCGATAATTACAACAATTTTATGCTTGCCCAAAGGTCAAGAGGTAGAGAATGTCACTTAGTATTAAGTTCACTTTTTGTAGGTACTGTTATTTAAAATTTTCTGCCTAAATATAAAAAAAATTGGTAATTAAATATGAAGCTTCAGATCTCACTGATATACAACAACTTAACGAAACAAAATGAAAAGGCGAGAGAAATAAACTGCTACCATGCAGTTTATGTGCTGTTATACAAACTGTAAACTGTAATTCCGTAATGACCATCCAGGATATTCGATACTTTTAACCGTACAATGGCTTTTAGTCTAAAAGAAACTTAATCCGAAAACTCGATACCGACTTAATAAAGTTTTATTGTCGTCGAGAGGTTAAGTTTCGACCTAGTTTCTTTACAATGACGCATTGGTATTACTTGAAATCCTTAAGCAATGTCTTATAGCCTTCTCAAAGTCCCTTATAAAACTTGACATGGTTCTGTAACCGATAACATCCGTTTTTAAAATGCATCGAGCGAACAAAATGAGTTTAGCTTGATATGAATCGGTTAGGTGGAGTGCTACTTTATTGCATTAAGTTAGCAAAATGAAATAAACAGCAGTCGGTCAGTTATTTTGTAAGGCGTTGTAAGGGTTCCGTATACTTATATACCTACTCGTAAAATTAACGGGGTTAACTTAGCTCGATGCGCTTTTTTCGAGTCGAAGCATTATTTACTCTAATTGGTAACCACATTTAATAAGAATAGTTTTGCTATTACTATGCACTTAGCCGTATTCTTTGGTATTACGAAAGCGCGTGATACGCGTAAAGTGCTTCCGAAACATTTAAAAGATGACAATTGGCTAAAGGACATAAAGTGGTTTTGAATTTATTACAATAATCAGTTGCTCGCAACTTGGTAAAGAGTTTATCATGGTGACGGGTAGAGTTACAAATTATAATACATACAAACGTATGTGCACCGTTGATAGTATACATACGTTATGTATATGTAATTCGGCCGGTTATTGGTCATTGGTACCTATAAGTTAACTAACGTAGGGCTCCTGTTTCGTGCTTATGGGTGCAACATGAAAGGATAACCTGAAAACAGTAAAATCCAAAAATGAAAGCCTACGAAAAATAGTATTATATCTAGATGATAACTTCATTTACATTACATTTTCTTAGGTTTTCTTATCCACACGTGTGACCCCTAAAGCGGCAAGTCAGTCGCGTCTATCGCGATAAGCTAAGCGTGCTGCATACCGCTCCCCGCTTAAAACCAAAGAAACGAGTAAGTGCCGTTACGTCATTCTTTCGTAAACAGCCTTGCCAAGGTCATTAACGCATAATTTAAAGCAATTTGCACTTGCACAAATGTTTTCTCCTCAATTTGTGAGCTATGGTTGAATTAACCGGTTGATTTTTTAGCTTTTTGGTTCCGGTTATTAGGTACCGACGTATAATTCGACTAGCTCTACAAAGTGTCTAATAGCTATATTTCGCACTGCAAGGCATGAATATTTTACAATCTAATTGCTATTAATCGAGTTGTTTAAAGGTGCATTTCAAGTTTCGTTTAGTGCAAATTGTAAGACATAATTCATTTCCTAAGTGCAACGCAACTCAACACGGGAAGTGCAACAATGAAACAGGAGCCTGCCACTGGCTGTAGAACTAACACCAACATGTTTACTGGTGATAGGACCGTGAGCAGAGTCCTACCACCAAGCACCAAGCTGTGTTTGCATTGTTGTGTTCCGGCGTGGGGATAAGACAACCAGGGAATTACTTGCATAGAGGCATTCCATCTTAGGCCTTAGGGTTGGCAACGCATTTGTGGTCCTAGGATTGCGGACTTAAAATGCAAATGTCTATGGGTCACAGATCCCACTTAACCATCACTTAACATCAGGTGGCCTGTGTGCTCGAACGCCTTCCTTGCTATAAAAAAACAAATAAACTTAATGCTTATAAACCTTTGTCGGATATAAATCAGGGTCCTTGTTTAAACAGTTTTTATACCTAGATAAGTGTTACTAATGCAATGCTATGAAATGTCCGCTTCGGCCATTATCGGACGGCGTCGGTGGCCGCAGCTTGTTCAGCTAAAAGCACTTAATGGAACGGAAATTTATAAATAACAAGAGATACTAATCTCGACGGAAAATGTTTTGGTAAAATTCTTCATCCGTTTTCAATCGAAGTGTTGCGTTATTTGAAACGCAAATAATGTTATAAGACTTTTGAATTATTATAGGGCTTTAATTACCCTTTAAATGAGAAAATAGTCGCGATTAGATTTCCTTGTTAATGTTACTCGAGCTCAAAAGGATCTAGAAGTATGCTAACTTCTGTGAATACAGGAGCAGAAACGAGTGTAGAAGGAACTCGTCCACCCTTCCGAAATAAACTTCACTCTTCGTTATCTGTGGTATCTGTGTCAAAATATCGGGAATACGACAAGAAACAAAGTTCATATTATGTAAAGGTTTGACAACAGCAGCTAGCGGACCCGGGTTGGATTCCTGGTAAGGGCAAATATTTGAGTGAAAAGGGGTTCCGTAGTTTTGGATGTTTTCTTTGTACATTTATTTCCCTAAATAGATACTAAGTATGTAGTTTATCGTTGTTAATCCTGGATTAACTTGTGTAAAATTCTTCCCGGATATTTCTTATTTATTTTCACAATCAAAATTCCGTTGAAATAAGTCAATAAAGGTACTCGTAATAATTACATTTCACGATTATTGTGCGCAATTAAGAAGTTATTAAAGTGAAATTATTTCTTGTAATTACTGCCACTCTGAGAGGAGTAGGTAATTGTTAAATGATTCCGTAGCCTAAGAGGCTACCGCATGAGTGGTTTCTCTATATGAAGGAAATTATACAGATCGAGCGGTTTCTCTTAAAAACGGCTGTCTGTCGAACGGCCGATCGAGTGAACGAATGCGAGCGCGCTCACTCGACGGGGTGGTTGTTTTTACGTTCTGACGGTACAACTTCAACTCACCGGTTAATAATTGGTGCGTCGAGTTCAAGAGCGAGAGGTTAAAGTGAATCGTGTACCTGACTAGGCTTACTCTGGACGAGGACTGGTCATTGTTGTGATCATTCGGGACTACATCCAATCATATGATTATGATCATGATGTCTTCATCTACACTAAAAATTTTTTAATTGTCTTTAGTAAATTCCCTCCTGTCGTGGTATTGTTTTTAACTCGGCCTTTACTGTCAAGTAAATAAGAGCTATTGTAACTTGTAACGTCGACAATACGATAACATGTCAGAGGTAATATGGTTTTACCCAGTAGAATAGAGCCCCTGAAAGAGTTACTCAAGTATAGTCTCTACATGAAGAACTTGTAAACGCCTGACAAGGTGTTCGTGGGATACAGAGGACCGATATTTTCTGATAATGATCATGACGCCTACGGCAACCCATCATTATATCGAAGTGTGCTTCATCAATTACATCATTTTATTGAATTCATTTCATCGAACGATATTTTCTGCTGAAACCATGATGTTTTCAGAATAATCTTAAACATTATTTACGTTGGTAAGTTAGGTTAGACTTTGTGACTAACAAAAATAATTTGCTCACGCGGCGAGAAATGCCTTTCGATGAAATGAAAATTCTGCGTAATAATAATAATGATACCTTTGTTGAAAGGTATTTCGATGTAATAATAGGTACCCTCCCCTACTACTTACGCTATATTATGCCATTTTCAGGTAAATTGTTAATGAGTCTCTGTAAGTTGAATAATTTCCTAAAATGCAACTTATACTTTTTGACGACACGTTGGGCTAGTTGGTAATGACCCTGCCTACGAAGCTAGCGGTCCTGGGTTCAAATCCCGGTAAGGGCAGATATTTGTGTGTTGTCTGATGAGCGCGAATATTCGTTCCCGAGTCATGGATGATTTATATATTTATCTATATAATTATTTATATCGTTGTCTAGTACCCATAGTACAAGCCTAGAGCTTAGTTTGGGACGAGGTCAATTGGTGTGACATTGTCCCCTGTATTTTTTTATATATGTTCATAAATTAATTTTGAATAATTTCCCTTTGGAGGTATCAAAATAAAACTTTTTTTACCTATGTCCGAGTAATCATTTACCCTTGCTTGCTTTCATATGTCAGGAATGTTGTAATATATCAATCAATACTCGAAAAAATCATCATTCAAGTTTTATTTCTGAAGAATCAGGAATTGAGGAAGTCCATAAAGTAACAAATATAATAGAACTAATCGGGCTTCACGACTTGTTTACAGAATGAGCCAAGTCAATCAAACAATTAACAAACATAATTAAATACACGACTTTAATTGATTCTCGTTTATTTTGCTCCATTCATCGAACAAATTAGAGGTCTTTCATAACATAGGGTTCTAATATTGACGTAAGAGCCTGATTAACGAGTAACTTTCTACTCTATCTATGTCTTTTTCTTACATTCAAAGAAGGAGTAAAACAGCAAAAGTTGACAGATACTACCTAATTGTTGTTAAATTTTGATAATTTACCAGTCCCCTATTTCAACATCTTGATAATGCCACCTGACAGGGGACAATTTGGTATACATTGCAAAGTTAACACGCTGGTACATTACTGCGTTTCATATAAGCCGCGCCGTGAACACTGAAATGTCACCTGCCGTCTCTCATTGTTTGGATGGTGGTGGTGATGAAGCAGGTTCTTTTAGAGTATGTGGGAACGAACAAGGCATACATTTAAAATAAGTACGCGTTAGCAAGTAGGCGAAGCAATACAAATATAACAGAATAGAAAATAATTTAATTGATATAAAAAAAAATGCTGGCGTACCTTGTTGCTTTAATTTCTTTGACAAATTATTGTGGCAGTACAAACCTGAAGTAACGACCGGATCATAGTGTATAGTTATTTTTGTAATGTAGACTTGCTTGCTTTAGAATTTTAGACCATATTACCCTTTTTTTTTGACTCGGGGAAATGCCTATGCATACCTGTCCGACTTACACGGACTAAAACTCCCAGGGCGAGCGCCAAAACGTAGTCCCCCAATAGCGGGTGCCCTTTGGGCTCGCCTTCAGGCAGGGGCCTTTATTAGGCCCCTCGCCTTCTCCACTGAGGGAACCCTGGAACACAGTAGGGGCCTTCCAGCTCAGAACATATTACCCTGCGCTAATCCTGCCAACAGTGCTCGAACTTTTTTGTTTTGGTGTGAAGAGTAGGATAGGTGGTCGTAATGGCTAGCATAGAGCCCTTCCATCTCGGCCTTCAAAGCTGGCGTCTTCGGGCTCCCGCACCAACAGTTGGCTCGTGCCTGAGGCTCGTGCTCTCGTTTACCTTCTATATGTGGCAAAAGATCAATAATCAATTAACGCATGCTGATGAATCATTGGAGTATTTTGTCGTCATCGTTTTTGATGGCATAGCAAGATTTAAATTAAATGCAGTGGCTTGCATTGGCTCGTTTAATCTCGACATATAGGACCTGCATCTGGTCATAGTTTTCAGTTTTCATCTGGGGTTTTAAATGTGATCATAACCAAATCAATGTCCCGGATAGCCTTTTAATGTAATAATGTAGAATTCGCAAAACAATACCAGCATTTTTAAGTATTTGCTTTAAGCGGAATCAGGAAGGATATAAAAGTTTGTATGTCTTGACTCAACTGAAAGCTTGTAACTTGTATTATTAATGAAAGTCTCTTTTCAATGCATATTATTGAAAAGAGATTTCCGCTTGTAATGCAAAAATGCAATTACTTCTCCCGTATATACTTACATTCTAATTTTAGGTTTAAGTTTAATTTAGGTTCAGATAAACCACAGTTTGTAATGCAAGATTATGTTTATGTTCAATTGTAAAACTTACAAAACGTAAAATATACACAATGGCAAGATTTGTTTCGCTTTAAATAATAAAAGTAGGTAGAGGATTTCTACCGAATACAAATAAGCATTGAAATAAATATTAAAAACTAATTACATAAAATTACCATACAGAATCAAATTACAATAATGAAATAAGATACTCTTACTAATTAATTAATTATCGTATCACTATTGCATTTTACCTTAGTATAAGTAATGCATAAGAATTAATTTTCTACAAAGTAATTTAGGACTTTAGCAATGCTTCCGTACACTTAATTTTAATATGTTGATACACAACTAATTTCAACAATCAACTTTAATTTATGTACATTCTGCTAAAATATTTACTTACACGTTAAGTGTTACTATACGTATTCCAAATAAAATAATATACACTAAGGACATGTGCTTTGACTTACTTAGGTGGGAAATTGAGCGTCGTGTACGCGGGTCTCGTGCGCGGGACGGGGGGCCTGCGCGGGCGCGGGTGCGTCTTGCCCCCCTCAATGGGCGCCGGCGCCGCGCTCGCCTCCCCCTCCTCGGGCAAGTAGGGCGCGCGCGGACTCAGCACCAGCGCCTTGTACGAAGAGTGCGAGTCAGCTATACTCCTCCCATCCCCCTCGTCCCTCCTCGACATCTCAGAAAACGGAGACACGGATCTCTTCTCTATAACGCTCGGCCCCGCCATCTCCTCCTTTGGCTTCAACTCGTACGCGTTCTCCTCTTTTCTCTTCGGTTCCTCCTTCTTAAACTTCGCTTGACGCTCAATTATCTCAGCCGTCGTTAAATCAGATCCTTGGACGTCCGTTTCGAGAGGTAACGCCGATAACCAAGGCCTAGAAGAATTGCTGTTGCACCATCTTTCTTCATTTTCACTGGTGTCGCCTAACAGTCCTAGTTTTTCCAAGTTTTGCAAAAGGAGGTTCTCGCTGGAACTAGCTGCTCTCATTTCAGTTTTCGAGTCCTCAGATAGAAGTAGCTCCGCAAGGGGTGGTGCAAGGCCTAAACCTATGTTCCTCTCATGGTACACTTCAGATATAGTGGGAGTCATTTCTCCACTCATATGTCGCACCTGAGCCATAGAGTCTCGACTGCTTGTGCCCATTTTCGGACGAGGAACTCGTTTTGATGATGAGGGTTGACTAATTTCCCTTATTTGTTCAGTTTTGTCTTCTTCAGCCGTCCTTCTAGGCTGTGCTGCAGCCAAATCGTAGAAAGCATCCAGATATCTGGCATGTGAGTGATCTGGACGTCGTCTCAAGACTGTGTCGTGGCCCGAGCTTTCCCAGTCCGAGTCATCAGTGGAGGGTGGTCGTCTTGTGTACAGAGTTCTGATTTTAGTTTGATGGGCGAGTGCTAGTGAAACGTCCCTTTGAGGGGCAGAGGGAGCTGGTTGCGGTGCAGCGGGGGGTGATGGAGTGAAGGCTGCATCACTTTCCCCTCTATATCTAGGTGGTGGGGGTGCAGGTGGCGGCGCAGTCCTGCCATCCGGCTCTCCCCGGCCTACATCAGTAGATGATGATGTTCCACGTACATACATGGTGAAGGCACCTCCGCATGATCCAAGGGGCAATGGAGGTGGTGGAACTGACGAAACGCTCTCTTCTGGGAATAAAATATGTTATAGTTAACAATTGATACAGGACTTTCAATTTAATCATAAAGTTTGGTTTTTTTAACTTACGGCGATGTTGTCTTGGTGGTGGCTCTCCATCTGAGTGCGGTTCTAGGTCTCCATCGTCAATGGACGCCAAAGATTCCACGCTCGAACTGGATTCCAAACTTAAACTTCTTGGAGCTTCTTGGGTATCTGTTTAAATAAAAGACAACATTATGTATGTATGTGAATTATATCCCTCATTAAAATTAAATATTATCCTAAAAATATGTTTGGGATTGAGGTGTATGACAACTTACCGAAGAGAGCAAGTAACGCTTGTAAAACAAATTGTATATGTCGTCTGTTGGCTGCTTTTCCAGTGCGTAGAGTCACTTCGTCCTGTCCAACTTCTGCCAGATCAAAGCCCAAAGACGCCAGCAGCTCGTGGCATCCATTCACTCTCCACAACCTGACGTTAACAGCCACTTCAAAAGTGTCGCTTTCAAGGTTCTTCACTGAGAACTGTGAGATTACGGAGCGAATAACACCGATGATGTCATCTGCTACGTCACCGTTGGATATTAGTTTCGATAGGGCCAGAAGCGTAGTCGGCGATAATCCTAAGGAAAACAAGTTGGTTAGTAAAAAAATGCTAATTTTCACGAGTGTTAAACAATTAGTAAGAAAGTTCAAACAAACCTAAGAGAGCCTGAAGGCTAGCGGAGCATTGGGTCAATCTTTCTTCTGGGTCACTTTGAGGGAAGAATACGCTGGATGGAATACCATTTGCTGCCGGTTCAAATCTATCGAAACAAATGCAATTCTTGTTTGAATTTTTATGGCCACTATTATAAGTAATTCGAAAAAGTTCAATTTTATTGTTCGTGGACGCTTACCTAAATCCGACGCTCATAAGGAGTTCCCTCCACCCTGTGGCAGTACCGGCTTTGTTCTCTATGCTCTTCTGCGTGGTATACATAGCATTTTTCTGTCCTCTCACTATTCTTTGTAGAGACTTCTCAACCAAATGTAGGCAAACACGTAAGGCATCCCTAAAACAAAAAAATCGGGTTAGGTATGTTTCTAAACTCTTCTGAATCAAAGGCAACGCAGTTTTATTTTATGTTAGTCCAGGATTTATATTGTTTACTCTATGATTAACCTTACTCCTAAAAACCTGCACGTTGTTGTTACGGCTTCAGCGTCTGTCTCCAGCTACAGTACTTACCGGCATTTGTCAGGCGAGGCCAGCAGCTCGCACAGTGCTTGCCCCATGAGTGCCACCTTGTTGCTGAGGCGCACGTTGGCGCCCAATAGCACCTGCCCCGCCCAGTGAGCCGGGTGTGCAAACAGCTTCGTGTGTCGCACAGTTTGCATCGCGTCGCCGAGAGCTCTGCAAACAAATTAGATGCAACCCCAGACTTTAAATGCTACTGTTTTAGCCAAGCTGACATTAACTGTCAGACCTCATTGACCCCTTCCAGTAAGTTCGTTACTTCAGATTAGATTAAGCATGGCTTCACGAAATGATTCAATTTTAACTGTCGGAAAGGAATAAATACAATAGAAAAGAAAAATTACGAAGTTACTGTAACCTTTTAACTAGTGGATTTTCGTGTTCCGTATGCCTCTAACTTCACTTAAGGAAATAAAAACGAAGAATCAGAAACTCTCTTAATAAACTCACTTGGCAACCCTGCTTCCTTGCAGCAGAGCAGAATACAAAGATCTATACAGAATCTTAGTAGCGGTATCTTGTGGAGCCGGCCATAGCGTCAGCAGTATGGCCTGGGCTCCCGCGGCCAGCAGTGCACGACAAAGGCGCGAAACGCCTTCACCGGCAGTCGATACGTCTTCAGACTCTTCAGAGGAACCTCGCAAGGCCGCACTCGAAGGAGCGCAGGATAGAACAACCTACAAATCCAAAATAAAATCAATAGAAATTCAAGTGCTGATGAATAAAACAGTAATCTAACTGAAAAATCGATTACCAATCTAGCAGTGATTTTCATGCTCATGATTTCACTTGCTGTCAGCATAAATTCGGAGGCCGGTGGCAATTCTTCGTTACTTGGTGTCAGTTCTGAATCTGTAAAGCCAGAAGGTGTAAAGTAAAGTATAGGGTATTAATGTCAGAAAACAGCCCGACAGGAGTCCTTCTTTCTGTGTCCGGGAAACCGTGAGTAGGCCGTAGCAGTGTTTTTCGTGTTCGTACAATGACTCACGCTAGTTCAAATTGTAGTTAAGTATAATAAATGTATTGATTCTTTATGTAGATGACATTACTCACTTTCTTCTTCATTTTCCGTAGAAGTGTCTGCTGCTCCACTTCCAACACTTGTATTCAATAGACGCTTAGCTTGAGAGTCAACCTGTAAAAGAAGCAGGATTATAATTTAATCTTGTAAATTTTAGACTTAACATGTTGAGCTAGAGCCCTGTATTAATGAAGTAACGTCGCACAATAAACTAATATGTATTATCAGCATTTAGTCATTGGTTGTCTGTGACAAGGTTCTTTACTCGCTGATTTCTTTAAGGTACCTATCAGTGCTTACCACTTCGCCAGGACTCAGGACGATGGCGGGTGTTCTCCAGCAGACGTGTGTCGCGAAGTGAACGCATTCGGCCTGCGGTAATTGTGCTAGTACTGCCTCTTTTGATGCCTGGGATTAAAAAAAGTGTACTTAGAAGTGAGCAAAGGAATTCGTGTAAGAGGTGTTTGATTTTGAGGTGTTTGTGCACAATAAATTGTATTAGCAGGAAAGGTGCTAGAATAATCATATTATTATGTGACTATTCTGGATTTATCTTGATTCCTTATACATACACATTTTTTCTATTAGTTTTCCCGCGACTTCGTCCACGTAAAACTCGAGTATCACTTGTTTTTAACAGACTTAAAAAAAAGCTGTCGATTCGTTGTATTTTTTGGAAATTACTGTTATATGTGCTCCAAGACAATGGAATAACTGTGTGTGCTCAATTTTATCTAAATGCGTTGTTGGTCGTGATTTACAGACAAACATCGTAACTTTCCCATTTATATAGTAAATAGTAACTAGGTAATAAATCTTGATATATAAATATCACTCCAAATATTTCAGGTGTGACCTAAGAAACAATAGTGGATCATATGGGAGTCCTTAGAAAGGCCGAAGTTGAAAATGCCAAGCGGAGGTTTACCTGGTAGTCAGTAAGCGCCGTGACGCGCAGCATGTCTGCAACGAGCTCGGCCTCCTTGAGCTGCGCGTGCGCGCCCGCCCAGCGCGCGCCGCCCACGCGCGGCCCGCCCACCACCAGGCAGCGCATGCCCGCTTCCGCGCTGCTGGCTGCTGCTGCACCTGCAAATTTTAGGCAAGCATGGAGGCTGTTTACAACTGGTCGCTTTCAAAGGCATCTTCCGGTCTTAAAATTGGTTTAAGAGGAGTTGGTTGCCTGCGTACTCGTATGCCATTTCCATTTCATAAAGGTTTAATTACGTTTAGCCGTTGATGATAATTTTCTCGTAATACGATTATTAACAAGATACTTGAATAATTGCACTCAGTATAAATATTTTATAAATTCAATTTTGAGTAAGTTTAAAGTTATAATATAATGAGACTTTGGGTCTTGAGACGGCTCACAGGATTATATGAACTATTCTACAACATCTCCATGTCTTCCCTTGGATGTCGTAAGAGACGACTAAGGGAATAAAGGCTTGTAGTACTGTTAGGCGATGGGCTTGCAACCTGTCACTAATACGCTGGTAAACATCTTAGCCTAATTGTGCGAATTGTGGTTATAGAATTATCAACAAGTTTTTAGAGATGTTTGTAATTCTGTAGCTCTGCCTACCCCTTCTGGGAACGAAGGCGTGAGATTATGTAATTATGTTCTACAACAATAGTTTAATGAAAATCACATTCTTTTGTGGATTTTTAGAACATAACCCATCCCATTTTGGTTTGGATAGTATCAAAGGTGTGAACATTTTTCAAGGTAAACACAGACCTAACATAATTAAATGTGTAACGAATGTAATGAAGGATATAAGAATTTCAGCTCATGAGAGTTTAAAGAGTTTATTGATCAACTTACCCATCTCGTGGTTGGCCCGGGCCCTTGGGTGGCGATGGTGGCGCAGCGGGCGCAGCGCCGGCGCGGCCAGCAGCGCGTATCGCTCGCACAGCGGCTCGTCCGCACCGCGGAGAGCGCCCCACGGACACGTGTATAGGGCTCCCTCCACTACCAGCACCAGCTCGCGGCGCCCGCCGCAGCCACGCCGGCCGTGGGACGCTGTGGAACATTTGCATTCATCATCATCATCATCATCATCATCGTCATCGTCATCGTCATCGTCATCGTCATCGTCATCGTCATCGTCATCGTCATCGTCATCGTCATCGTCATCGTCATCGTCATCGTCATCGTCATCGTCATCGTCATCGTCATCGTCATCGTCATCGTCATCGTCATCGTCATCGTCATCGTCATCGTCATCATCATAAATAAAAAAATATATAAAATTTATTTATTCCAAGTTAAGAGTAACAAATCGAACAGATTATCCGTTGGTCCCCCACACTAGGCCATGCCTGTCACGTGGTAACCGGATTCGGATTAACACTTTAAAAAAGAGTACAGTTTGCTGTCTACAATGGCAATTTGAGACTTACAGACTAACTTAAACTAATCTAACAGTTCTAAGCCCGGTAATGGCTCAAATATAATTGTTTTAAATTACTATAATACTAAAATATCTATCTATCATCATTATTAAAATCGGAATAAGCGAGCTATTTTGCATAAGCTTGCGTCTATAACTACATAGATCGTGCTGTAACTACTTATTTTACTTATTTGTACCCTCACGCGTAACTGATATTAATTTAAAAGTACCTAAGCTTTCGATAAATAATAATATTTCTATTCATCACTAATCATTATCATCGGTCATTACATTATTTCATTCCCTCTTAACTAAAAATATAAGGAATATGAAGCTATATTTATCTAGTTTGTAATCGTCCATACCATGGTTGTTATTGCAGGACGCCGGTAGCAGATCTTCAAATGGAGCAAGCAGCATCTGGTATAAGGAGTTGAGGCAAGCCGGGCCCTGCCAAGACGGCTGCTTCTTGCGAGACCCGTGGACACTGGACCTGAACAATCCATCGTTAGTAAATACAATTACTATATGTTATTAAATTCTAATTGGACATATTTCTTTACAAACCTCGTAGACCCTTGCAAACTGGCGACTGATCCAGCGACGGACCCACCAACAGATCCAACGCTGAATAGCGAACTTAGAGAGTAGTTGGATGAATTTAAAAGGTGATTTCGTGCAACCTGAAATTAAAATTAAATACAATTAACTTTACGACAGATGAGAGATAACCCCCGCTAACACTCATCATCACAGCCAGTACTTAAGCCTATGCAATCTAAATGTAGAGCGAATTTGCGTACTGTTTGTAAATCCTGTGCACCTAACAGTTTCTGTTATGGACCTCAAGACCCAACCTCCAACAGTAGCTATAGTTATAGCAATAATCTGCAAACGTGTGTTCAGTGTGGGTTTACATTGACAACTAAAATTCGCTACGCATGCCACTGGAGAGCATATCAGAGAGCGTCACAACCTGTAGCTTTGCAATTATTAGGAATCCGTAAAGCGTTGTTGTTGCTAAAAGCGTCAACATGGCTTTTGATCTTAGGCTTACCATTCTTGCAAGTCCTGTAGCAGGCAGTTCCTCAGGCTCCCATTGATCTTCGTTGTCATTTCTTCGTTCAGCTGAAGACTTTAACCATGAGGACCATTCGGTAATGCATCGCTCAAGTTTGCCGAAACCACCTGAAAAATACAATGGATAATGTTACTTCACAAACATTATGAAGTAAGATGTTAAGAAACAATTAATAAAAGATGTCTTACCAGTGTTGGAATGTAGGTCATCAGGACTGATATCAGGCAAGCTGTTATCATTGTCTTCTGTTTCTTCAACCAACGAAACTTGATGGAATCTAAGGATACCTGAAAACCAAAGCTTATGATTGACCTACACATAATGATTTTTCAATTTATCAGACACATCTGTTGGATTATCTACCTACAGACACATCATTTACATCACCTATGGCTATCCAGAGTAATGCAAGAGTAACCTACGAACGTACATGGCTGTTTTTTGTTAAATAGATGTAAGTAGGTAACAAAGGTACCTTTATGAGGCTGCAAGAGCCATGCATAAAGTCTGCCAGCTGCGAGACTGTAGTACAACACCGGTGCCTTTTGCTTGTTTACCACCTCCAGCACTTGGTCTACGTTGGATGGGCACCAAGGCTCCGGGCGGTCTTTGATGACCTCCTCTGCGATATTTCTGGTAAATAATAACAATAAGAAGAATGTATAAGACTGTCTGACGTTATGGTCTATAGGATCGAATTTATCTTCAGCTTTGGGAAAAATGGGTATGTTGGCAATGAAAAAAGCATTGACAAAATTTTCCAAAAAAGTGTTAGTAACTGTTCATTTTGTACCAAGAAATATTTTCTTGCTCCCAAACCAACACACAATTATTTTGTTTCTCAAATTTACAAAAAAAACCCGCTTTTTTAAACTTCTCAAGTCTATAATTTTGCTTAATAAAATATAAATGATACCTTTGTGTTGATTGCATTTCTAAATTATTATGGCTTGTCATGCTGCTCTGCTTGTCCCCGACTGTGTCCAGCGCGCGGCAGCGGCCTCTTTCCGCCACGACCAGTGCTTCTGAGTGCCGCCCCAATTCTGAAATTCAACGATTGAAATCATTTAGTGAGATAAAAACCGACAAAATCTCTAGTATTAGACCAGCTAATGATACTTAGTAGAAAATACACCTAAATAATCATGATTAAAATAGTGACATCGCCTAGCGGTACTACTTGGGGGTATCCTATCGAAGTTTCTTTTGAATTTGAGCTAGTAGAAGAGTATGTTATTTGAACAAATTATTTTGAGCTTTGAAGTTCAGCTTCCATTTATAAAATTGTCTTAAAAAGATAGCCAAGAATAAAAATACGCCACCATCACAAAGTTTGATTTGTGATGATGGCGATTTGAAAAGGTGTTAAATATAAAAGTATTTTAATTACTTATCTGTCCATCAAACTTTTTAGAATTCCCTACTTACCAACTAGAACTCTTTGTAAGGCGTGATGAGTAGAAGTGTAGAGCGCTGTAATTTTCTTGTTTCTGTATTTTTCTGTTCCTGATTCAAGAACCCTTAACGCTGCCTGCAATTGTTCCTTTGCTTCTTCCAACTCGCCTGATGCCCACAGTGCAAAGCCAAGTCTATGACGAACTCGAGCCTAGGGATAGTAAATGACAAGATTTTGTTCTAACCTGTTAATAAAACCGTGTAAATTATGTCACGAACTTGTTCGATGATATTCATTACCTCTTCATCAGCATCAGCTAGTCCTTCAGTGGCTGCCAAGGCTTGCCTAAGATAAGACACTGCACTTCCACATGCTCCCATTGATAAATGAGCTCTGCCCAAATCAGCAAGAGCTTGAGCTCGACCTCTAGTGTCTCCTGAAAAGACAATTTTTTTAATAAGAATTTCAATAAATTAACCATGAACCGTCGCCGGACATGTCGTTTTTTGGTTATTACTTAGTTGTCGAAACGTTGTTGTTGAAATCATTATTGGTACCAGGTAATTGATTACACGTAAAAATTACCAGCAGCTGTAGCATGCCGCAGACGGGACTCATGCCAGCGTGCTGCCTCAGCTTGAGCACCCATAGACGCATGCGCAGAACCCAGTCCACCACACGCTCGAGCCTGGAAAAAAATTAGTTTTAGCAAACCGTCGACGTTGACCATTCGATTTTTATCCCAGAACTATGACTCGTTAACGGTCATTTGGAATGGTTTTATTGTACCTGTAAATGTGTCATTCCAAGTCTATGAGCCAGCTCGAGTTCAGCTCGATGGTGCCTGACCGCAGCTGCGTGATCACCCAGGGCATGCTGAGCTACGCCCAAGGAATGGCAAGCTTCTGCTTCCATTATTTGATTGTTTAGTTCCCTGAGAAGTAAAAATAGGTATAAAGACTATAAAGAATAGATATATAGACTGATGATGAGCAATCGCAGCAACTAAATTCAACATTTCCATAATGTACATATTATGTGTTAATTGTCACTCTAAGAAGGGGTTTTATACTGAGACTTACTTGGCAATATTCTTCTGATGCTCTAAACACGATACAGCCTGTTCCAGATTGTTGAGTGCGATATGTAAGGCGCCTAGTTCTCCGTAGGCTTGGGCCTTTGCTTCCGGCATGCCAAGCTCGTGGGAGACCACTAGCCGCTTCTCGAGACAGACTAGAGCTTGCTGGAGATTTCCCACGGACCTGAAAGGATTTAAACAGGATTAG
The DNA here is from genome assembly GCA_946894065.1 of Acleris literana. NCBI lineage: Eukaryota > Metazoa > Arthropoda > Insecta > Lepidoptera > Tortricidae > Acleris > Acleris literana. The sequence continues at coordinate 8,692,801 of OX335687.1, forward strand.
GAAAATACACTATAACACCTACCTTATTGACGACAAAAAAAAAACAGATATTGAACGAGTTATTTGGAAAAAAAGTTTTTTGTAAATATATACGTACTTGTGACTAAGTCCTAAGCCTCTATAGGCTCTTTCTTGCTCTCGTGAATTGTCTAACTTCAATGCAGCAGTCAGATGCTGCTCGTGGTACTTAGCAGCCTCATCTGGATCGCCTAGCGCGTCGTAGCAATCACCTAGAGAACCCAACGCTCGGGCTTTGTCTAGATGGCAAGTTGGTGTGGTGACCCTTTCCAGAATCGCTAGTTGCTGTGAAAATAGTAAATAACTGTAGGCATACTCGTATGTTGAAACTGTCTTAGCACTGTTATTCCTTACTTAAGAAAGATAAAATACCTGCTCTAAATATCCAATAGCATCCTCATAATGTCCCATATTTAGTTTCGCGATACCTAAATTGCCATAGGCTTGTGCTTCCAATGCACAATCTTGGAGTTCTTGGGCTCGTTCCAGTTGTTCTCTGTAACACCTTGCCGCGTGAGAGTAATGTCCTAAGGCCATATGGACAGCACCCAAGTGCGAATGAGCTCTGGCTTCACCCGCTGAGTCTCCAGCTTCTTGACGAAGAGTTAGTTCCTATGGATTAATATAACAATGTTTCAGCAAGTTTTAAAAATAAATAAACATATTTTGAAAAATATTAGTAGAAGCACTACCTGAGTGTGGTGACCTAAAGCAGCGTCAAGTCTTCTTTGAAGTCTCCGCGCCAGTCCAAGTGCTCCGCAAGCTGCCGCTTCCAACGACCGATCACGGGCCTGCCTCGCGAACCCTAGCTGCCTTTGATACATCTTTACAGCCTCTTCCACATCACCCATCTTTATCAGCACGTCACCAATATTGCCTAATGCTCTGAACTTCCCTTGCAAGTGCTGAGTCATATGGGCAATGGCAAGGAAATACTTTTGGCATTCTAAAGCAGTTTCTAAGTTCCCTAAAGCAAGGTGGGCAAGGCCAAGATTGCAGTATGCCCTTCCCATGTTCATTTTATCTTGAAGGTCTTTGGCTAATGAGAGGTCTTGGTCGTAATATCTAAAATGAAGAAAGAGAACATTATCACGGTTGTCAAAAAATATCTATTTACACAAACAATAACTATAAATTAATTAGTAAGATAAGATTACTTACCTAACAGCCTCTCTATAATTTCCTAGACAATAATGAGCGTAGCCTAAGAAATGGCAAGCCTTAGCTTCTGCCGTCACGTCACCGAGTTCCTGCGACAGCATGAGGTGTTGTTCGTAGTATGGTACAGCTTGAGCGAACTCCCCTCGAGAGGAGAGACAGTTACCAAGGTTAAGAAGTGCACAAGCTTCACCCGCAGCGTCCTTTAGCTCTCGAGCAATTCCTGCAATAGTAACCATATTGTAATAAAGGGGAGCTGTGAGTTGAAGTATAGACTAAAGTGAGAAAGAGATACAAGATAGTAATGTTATTTAGTAATTTCAATTTCAAATCGGCATTTACCTAAATGTGCTCTATAATGGAATAAAGCCATATCATGAGCTCCAAGAGCTTGATACGCAACGGCTAAGTTCCCGTGAGTTGATGCCTCGGAACTCCTGTCGTGGACCTCTTTGGATATCGTCAGCTCCTGTTTATGGTACTTGATTGCTTGCTCGTAAAACCCTGCGGCTGAATAGGCATTGCCAATGTTCCCGTATGCGCGGCCCATTCCGGCTTTATCCTGCAAGAAAATATGAAAAAACTCAATGAGGTTTTAAAGATGTTAATAATCTATAGAAGCCCTTAAACCATGTCTTTTAAAATAATATGTACCTATTTAAGTCATGATTCCAGGATATCAGAAATTAAATTTGAAAACTTTCAAAACTTGACTGAATAACTATTTACCAAAGTGATATTCACTTAAGCGAGAAGGCCACAAACCTGTAATTGCCTGGCTATTGACAAATGGGCTTGATGCAGCTTTAGGGCCGCGTCATGCTCCCCCAGTAATTGGTAGACGATGCCCAAGTTCGAACACGCACGACCTTCGCCCACCTGTAATCAATTAACCATTGTTTTAATCTTATTTACAATCTAATGGATATACCTACGTGCCTACGTGGTTAAAATGTCTCCTTACCTTGTCTCTCGCCGCTAGGGCAACATCGAGCTGTCTTTCGTGCCATTTCTTCGCTTGGGCGTAATCGCCGCCACATCTGGAAAACAAATCAGTTTCATTTGAGGAACAAGTAGTTGATAGACTACTTAATATTTGTACTGTTTGCAAAAAAAATAACTGCGAAATTTACTACTTTTTTATCATTACGGTAGTACAAAATTTATGACATAGTAATTTGAACTGCAAAGCAACGTGACATCCGAGCCTGAAAGCTAATACATAATATAAAACGTAGGTCATTTGATCAGCAATTGTACCAACCTGGCTGCGTGTCCTAAGCCAGCATATGCCCTTGCCTCTATTGCTCTATCGCCCAAATTCTGTGCAATCCTCAGAACGTTCTCATGATAAGCAATAGCTTGTGAGAAGTTCCGCCGATAGTGGTATGAGGATCCAAGGTTGGAGTAGGCTCGCGCTTCTTCAACCTGCGGAATATTAATCATTAGAGCTATCTTCTAAATTTTTGAAATTGAAACATCCGAAACCCTTGTTAATGATATTTTATCTTACCTGATCTCCAAGTCTCCTCGCTAATCTTAAATGCTGCGTATGGCAGTCCACAGCAGAATCGAACTCCCCCATCGCGAGATAGACTGCCCCAACGTTGCCAATCTCCCTAGCCTCCTGGAGCCTGTCTCCCATCTGCTTGACGAGCTGAACGCATTGCTTGTGGCTCGCTAGCGCGTTGGGATAGTCTCCAATTGCCGTGTATACGTGACCGAGGGATGTGAGGGCTGCGGCTGCCGCCTGAGTGTCCTGAGGAAGAATAAATAAACAAATAAATATCAGGGGACAATCTCACAAATAGACCTAATCCCAAACTAAGCTCTAGGCTTGTACTATGGGTACTAGACAACGATAAACATACTTATACAGGGTGCCCCAGAAACCGACGTCAACCCGCCTAGGGCTGATAGAGCAGCTAAAAAGCTATCGATTTAACCCCTATGTATTTCAGCGATTTTTACTACTGAAAAACTTATGAAATAAAACATGAAATTGATGATTTTTCGTGACATGGACATAAAGGAAAATTACAAAAATGAAGATTATAATGATCAATATCTCCGAAACTAGTAAAAATCGCTGGATATACATAGAGGTTAACCTTTAACTGACGTGGTATACGTCTCACAGACGTCATTACTATTATTTTGAACTTTAGGTTGCCATGGCATAAGTGTTACTTTGAGAATGCTCTGAAACCACCTCGTCAATTAAATGTTAAAACGATAGCTTTTTAGCTGCTCTATCAGCACTAGGCGGGTTGACGTCGGTTTCTGGGGCACCCTGTATAGGGCAATACATACTTACATACATAGATAACATCCAAGACTCAGAAACAAATACAAGCGCTCATCACACAAATATCTGCTCTTACCGGGATTTGAACCCAGGACCACTAGCTTCGTAGGCAGGGTCACTACTCACTACCAACCAGGCTAACATGTCGTCAGAATGGCATTAAAACTTCCGAAAAGTTAGATGTGACATTTATTTGAATTTAGACTAAACTTTTTATCATTAAATAAAACTTTCCACCAGTAAACATTAGCTTTGTCTCTTTCGAGGGGAAAAAGAACAAAATAACCAATCAACCAGACCTTACAATAATTTAACTTTTGTCTATTACCTAAAACTAAAAATAAACTAAAATTTATTAGTAGTCGTGTTCATTTTATGTTATATATTGATATGTATGTTAGTCTGTAAGGAATTTGTAAATATGGGCCTTGTAGTCTGAAATAAAGTTGTTCTATTCCATTCTATTCTATTCTAACTATAAATTGTTTTCAATTAATAAACGGAAAGCAGTTTACGAACAATAACTGCATAAGTATGTGAATTGAATGTGTTCATGGTCTTTCATCGCGAAATGTATAGAAATATTCTAATACTATTTATAATTCTCTGCTGAAAAGTGAAATGTATTGAGGCATTACACCAGACGCTGTCTTTGTGGAATGTCTGAACTTAGTCAGTTAAGCTATTAAAGGCAACTTGACAATAACTTTTTATAGAGCCATGCAGTGAATGCTCGGCGATATCGTAAATTTCCGAAGGACGTTTATGCCTCACTGCCTGTCCAAGATTCCCAGTTTTATTGGCTTAAGAGGATATAACAGAATATTTGCGATCGTATTAATTCAATAGATACTAATTTTATATGGCCGGTTATTATAATGGGCGATTTTAAGGTATTTATGTTTATGATGTAGTTACAACTTTTACCGCCGTAAAGTATCGGATATTAGGTGGGTCGGCGCGAGAGTTGCTGCGCGATGCGACACCTAAATAATTTGCAGGAGATTACAAAATTAAGCCTTGAGATTTATCTCCGACCGAAAACTTGTAAAACGAGTGCTTAGGCTTGTTGGAGATCGCATTAAAGTCGGATTTGAAGTAAAGTCAGGTTCTGTAATCCTGTCTAGGTCCTTGTCTTAGGAAACGTATTAATCTGTGGGAAGCCTCGATTTAGATCATAATTATGTACCTACTGCGCTAAACGGCCATCCAAACGTAGGTAGGTTACTGTCTACTGTCGATAAACTGACGACGAGTCGAGTATATATTCCACGGCATGCATGTTGAAGGAACAAATAAAGGAGTTAAAGGCAAATAAAAGGTGGATAGAATGCGGCGCATCCTTTCACCGAGGAAGTTGAGGATAAGGAAAAAAAAATCCGACGACACACCGCCAATAGGGGCTTTGTCTCGACGAGGAGAGCTAGGGGTTTCCGCACGTAAATGGTTTATCGATAGTTTTGAAAAATAAACTTTAAACATACTTGTTATTAATTGATTATTATATTATTTTATTATATTTTCATACTCGTACGTACCGGCAATGTTAATTCTGTAAAACACTGACGTACATTTGCATTACATGTATTAACGCTATCAGAAATTTAGAAAGTTTATATTATAAAACAACAACTTACACAAAACCACCAATCACCATGTATAGCACAAATATCAAAATCAAGACTTTACTCGTATTACTCGATATAATATCTAAAAACGTGATGTAAAGGGTGCTCCTCGATTAACCAGTTGATACAAAAAAAAATATGGTTGGTTACTACAATGTTTTGTTCCATGATGTTTAATAACTAGTATCTTAGGTAACTTTCCGCAACTTTAAACATGGCTTACCAAACAACTATCGATATAGAATGCGCACAGCACTACCAATCGGACGGGCAGCAACAATCTAACTAATTAAGTATGTGCAACATGATACGATAACGCGGTGATTTACATACAGGCCCGATCTCCTCCCAGCGCTTTCCAGCTGGGGCCCGGCAGTGCACCGCGATGCTTATCATTCAGAACCCTGCCACAATAGGAGTAGAACTGCGCCGAGGTTGACACCGTGTCCTATTGTGTTGCTAGTCGGAGCACGGCCTTTATAAATAATACTCGAATGAGACGTACGTTTATCAACCTTTATTATGTTTCCTTTTGTTTTGTTTTCCGGTTCTACACCTATTTTGCGTGGGTTCTGTACAGCGCAAACAATTATAATGTTGACTATAAATATTAAATGTACTCGTACCACAGCAGGTACTCGTAAATTAATTACTTGTCCTCATCACCATGCTCTTCGCTAAAGGTTTTACAGATTAGATGATGTAGGTTAGTGATAATAAAATTCGGTATCGATTAAGACATAGCTCCGAACTGCAGAAAAGAAACATGCAGTACCTACTTCACTACCTTTAACTTACTTTGTTTAAAAGAAATTGTAACTGAGAAAATACCCCTTCCATCGTTCTTCACATTAATAGACTCTATTACCATATTTCGCGAATAGCAGCACAGACTTTTCTTCCACCAACTTTAAAACCAGTTGCAAAATACCCTCTATCACGTTCGTATAAAGCGTATTTCCGCCGTCAATGTCTTTGGTATGTAATAGGATAGGTGCGTTAATACAGCCCTTTAATCTTTGACGAGCGGTCCGAACGGTCGCCGGCCGCGGCACCTGCTGACGCGATATTCTAGGCATTCGCTAATGAACCTAGGTAAGCTCACATGTTACTGTCGAATTATTCGCGGTATATTCGTGAGCGAGACACAGCTGAAAAAATACAGTGCGTTGAGTGCGTCGATTCAGTTTGTATACTAAAGTTTTTTTTTGTGTTACCTACTATGTTTATAGCTTTATGTTACTTTGGAATTGTATATAATTATTAATAAGTAAGTATATTAAAAGGAAGTAAAATTAAAAATAAACATTTTATTGATTTTCCCGCAAACATTTAAAAAACTACCTAGATTTCTGATAAACAAACACTGCAAACGTTTAAATTGTTTAATCTACAGGTATCAAAGGCGTGAGGCATCTAGATTTTTCGCCCTGGTTTGGGCCACCCTGTATTATGCAGTGTAGCATTACCGCTACAAATCGCGTTGGTTCGCGTTATTTATTGATTATTTATTTCGCCTTTTTCGTTTCTCAGCCTTTTTGGTATTGCGGACTTGTTCATTGACCGGTTAGAGTTTGTAATTTCTACTGACAGTTTTGAATTTTGAATTCGTTTTTGTTAGATCCGTTCCTTGTTTTGGGAATGTCATTCATTTTCGTACTCTTGCCTTGATACAACAGAAAAATTTAATAATTTCTAGTCATCCCAAGTTTCTCTATAACTGAAGCCAGCTTCGAATGCCGCGTCCGGCAATTAAGTTAAATGAAGACATTTACTATTACGCCGTAGTCTCAATGGCGGGCTGAACGTTTTTGGTGCTGTTGTCATCTGTGTGTCCGGATAGCGGGTGAGTTGGTTTTTGTTGCCGAACAAGTCTTCACAGTCCTCCATCTTAAGGAAGCCTTTCTTCCGTCCCTTTCGTTCAATTTTGTGAGTAAAGGTGTCCTTTGCAGCACCTCCGCTTACCCCATATCCTCCGACTCAACGCCCCGACTGAAGATTTGGACGTCTGGATTCAACGTGCGGTTCGCCGTCAAGTTCGCTGGCAACGGGTCGTCGTCTGCGGCAGCGCCCGCAGGTTTTACCCGCTGCGACGGTTGCGACGAACGCAGGGAGATTACATCTTCACACGGCGACAAGCAACGGCGGATATTCGCAGGACAGTTACTATATCGTTGATTTTTACTTTTCCAAATTCTAATCATCATTCGGTTTCATTTTTGGCTATAAATGTTATAGAATCCCTAGACCTTTTTTACCGATCAAAACCATAATTTGTTAACCCAGTTTTATAATACTTCGAACATATCAGTTTTAATCATGAAGCGCTTCTTGCATTTTAACAGATTCTTGTTGTTTTAGTTCGAATCAGAATTACCTTTAAATTGAATACAAGTTTTGGCCTGACCGTGTTCCAAGGTGGTCTTTCACCCTTTATTAGGCTATGTGTTTTTTAAACTAGAAAAACTTTATTATTGTGATAACCCGCAGACCGTTCTGTGTTAAACTGTTTTGATACGTAAGCTAAGTTCCGAAACAGCCTAGTGACCTTGTTTTTATATTTACATTGTATGTAGTTTGTTTTAATTTTATCATTGTGTGTTCTCCTTATTATATAACCTTGTTGAATTTCGTTCGGTTTTATTTTATTTATACAGGTCCAAATTTACGTGCTGATGGTTTTATCACAACCATCCCGTGTAGTGTTCCGTACCTTTTATTTTTATGGAGCGCTACAAAATGGCGCCCGAAGGTAAGTGATTTTTATTATATTTTTTTTAATGTGTCAAATACTTTTTTTTTTTTTTTTTTTTTTTGTCGTCGGTGGAAAGATTGGTCGTAATCGACCAATAAATCCTTTCTCTTTGCTACTAATCCTTTTTCTTTTATGTTGTAGCGGAGCTATTAACATCTACGGTTCCAGTGGTGCGATGACTTCGCCGCGCTTTACTTTCCTTGGCTTCGAGTCGCGTATTTCAACCTGGAGCTGACGCCTACTTTCCACTTGACATATTTAATTTATTGTGATAATGTTTATTTTCAAAATAATTACTTGTATATCGTCCAAAACAAACAGTCTTTCAATCCCACCGAATAAAATTTTCACCCCCGAATTTTATTTTCCTACCATGTGTTTCGTAGTTAGGGTCCGTTAAGGTGAGTGGTTTTGTTTTTATTTTGCATGTAACCTTTTCGCCCCTAGGTACTTCTCCGTGTTACTAGGGTATCTGGTGTTTTAGCATGATTGGTTTTTAGTTTTTGTCCCCAGCATGTTTTTATTCCATGTGCTCTGTGACATGCCGTTTTCGCGTGTAGGGACACCAATTTCGTCTCGTGTGCGCGTATGGCGTTGCTGATGTTTTGAATATATTCAGACCGTGGGTCCATGATGGAACATGGTCTGGATGAACTAGCCACCATGAAACGTGTTAAGTTTTCGACTCGGGCGTATTTTTTTTGCTGTTTTAAATATGTTCAGACTGTGTGCCCAAGATGGCAGACAGTCGGAACGAACGCGCCTTATGTCTAAAATTTTTTTTACGGGATTTTGGGTCGTGGTGTTCCTCACCCCCTTTTTGACTTTGCGGTGGTTATTTATAGATTTGTTTGTTTAGGCGATACGGTGATGAGTGAAATTTTAATTTTTGGACAAATATTCTTTTTGCGCGTTTTGTTTTTGTCGTTTTTTTTAGGTGTCCCCGTTCTTTCTTTTCTATAATATTTTCCCAAAATTCTAAAGGTTCCATTGTGATCAACGTCTTCCCCCTTTTGGTTTTTTTTGTTTCGGTGTTCTATTTCACATTTATTTTCATAATATTTGACGTACGATGTTCGTACATCTTTATCCCCAATTTCTTCTGCGTCGACTTTTGTTGTGAGAATTTACCTTGCCGTGTTTATTTTTTTCGGTCTGACTATACATATTGTTATTCAAAGTTCGAAGTTTGTTAATCACCTATCACTTTGTTCACGTTAGGCATTTGTTTGCCATCGTATCAATTATAGTGCAATAACAGGTCTTGATACTTGTGGTTTTTCTCGCGCTAATTTCCAAGACGGAATTGTTTCGTTGGGCTATCTTACTGGGTTAACGGTTAGTTAGTTTGCGCGAACTAGCTAATCTGTGATTTTGGTATCATAGCGGTTTGGTTGGTATGTAAACTTCGTGCACTGGTATGCCTTAGTTTAGGAGCTAGTGTCTTGGAATTTTCGGTTAGAGTACTTATCCCGATCGTGTTACTTGTTCTGTCATTTGGTATACCCAGTATGATAATTCGTTATACCTTTATTTTCTGATTGATAGTTCTGATAGGCTTCTTTGTGTATATTGTGGTGGTTGATTTGTATAATCCTTAGTTTTTAGTGTTAGGATAATTTGATTCAATTTTCGTCGCGGATATTTGTTAGGGTTTCTAGATGGTATTTGTAGTAGGTTATTTCTTGTCTTTGCGTAGGGTTGTAATAATGGTCTGTTAATCACGTTTTCTGCAATTTTTTTTGGCTGACTGTACTAGGTGTAAGTTAGTTATAGAGGTGCTTTTTTCCAGCAGGCTGTATTATTAATAAAATAGTTTTAATGTGTTAGGCTAGATGTTTTAGGGTAGGTGGCTGCAGTTAGTCAGAATTAGTCCTAGTTTAGTCAGTCTAGTATCAAGATCGTTTCGGTTCAACTATACTAGGTAAGCGATCTTTGGTGTTCAGGTGTGATTTTCGTCGCGTCTGTAGTTTTGTTTTTCATTTTAGGTTAACCTTATTAAGGTCGACTTTGACAAATGCTGTTTGTGTTTAACCTTTATATTTTTAAGTGTGTTTTTGGTGTTTCGTGTTCGATGTTTAGGGTTGTCACATTTGGAAATTTTAGGGTTGTCACTTCGATATTATTTTAGGGTTGTCACTTTTGGAAATTTTAAGGATGTCACTTCGATATTATTTTAGGGTTGTCACTTTTGGAAATTTTAGGGATGTTACTTCAATATTATTTTAGGGTTGTCAATTTTTTGTTTTTTTTGTTCTAGTGAGGGGATAATTGTAGCATTACCGCTACAAATCGCGTTGGTTCGCGTTATTTATTGATTATTTATTTCGCCTTTTTCGTTTCTCAGCCTTTTTGGTATTGCGGACTTGTTCATTGACCGGTTAGAGTTTGTAATTTCTACTGACAGTTTTGAATTTTGAATTCGTTTTTGTTAGATCCGTTCCTTGTTTTGGGAATGTCATTCATTTTCGTACTCTTGCCTTGATACAACAGAAAAATTTAATAATTTCTAGTCATCCCAAGTTTCTCTATAACTGAAGCCAGCTTCGAATGCCGCGTCCGGCAATTAAGTTAAATGAAGACATTTACTATTACGCCGTAGTCTCAATGGCGGGCTGAACGTTTTTGGTGCTGTTGTCATCTGTGTGTCCGGATAGCGGGTGAGTTGGTTTTTGTTGCCGAACAAGTCTTCACAGTCCTCCATCTTAAGGAAGCCTTTCTTCCGTCCCTTTCGTTCAATTTTGTGAGTAAAGGTGTCCTTTGCAGCACCTCCGCTTACCCCATATCCTCCGACTCAACGCCCCGACTGAAGATTTGGACGTCTGGATTCAACGTGCGGTTCGCCGTCAAGTTCGCTGGCAACGGGTCGTCGTCTGCGGCAGCGCCCGCAGGTTTTACCCGCTGCGACGGTTGCGACGAACGCAGGGAGATTACATCTTCACACGGCGACAAGCAACGGCGGTTATTCGCAGGACAGTTACTATATCGTTGATTTTTACTTTTCCAAATTCTAATCATCATTCGGTTTCATTTTTGGCTATAAATGTTATAGAATCCCTAGACCTTTTTTACCGATCAAAACCATAATTTGTTAACCCAGTTTTATAATACTTCGAACATATCAGTTTTAATCATGAAGCGCTTCTTGCATTTTAACAGATTCTTGTTGTTTTAGTTCGAATCAGAATTACCTTTAAATTGAATACAAGTTTTGGCCTGACCGTGTTCCAAGGTGGTCTTTCACCCTTTATTAGGCTATGTGTTTTTTAAACTAGAAAAACTTTATTATTGTGATAACCCGCAGACCGTTCTGTGTTAAACTGTTTTGATACGTAAGCTAAGTTCCGAAACAGCCTAGTGACCTTGTTTTTATATTTACATTGTATGTAGTTTGTTTTAATTTTATCATTGTGTGTTCTCCTTATTATATAACCTTGTTGAATTTCGTTCGGTTTTATTTTATTTATACAGGTCCAAATTTACGTGCTGATGGTTTTATCACAACCATCCCGTGTAGTGTTCCGTACCTTTTATTTTTATGGAGCGCTACAATTAAAGCTACAAAGCTACAAAGAAAAAGCGCTATTACAGCCATAAGGTCCTAAAAGGCTGTTTTTATACACTGTAGATTACTTTGATTTCCCTGTTGCCTCTCGTTCCCGGCCCACCGCACACGGCGGAACTATGCTCATTATAGCACATACCCGTATAGGATTGGTATTTGCGTTTATAGCCAATAACATAGTTGCTATACCCACATTATAAATACCCTCCGTAACTCGTTGTTTATCCTTAAACCATTAAATTAATTATCCGGCTATAAAACTTTTAATGTGAGTTTTTATGGCAAAAACTTCGGTCAGAGGACAACGGCGTTTTTGCGCCCAGTTGGGCTCGTATTGTTTTGGCAATTTTAAAACGATTATCTTAAATTATTATTTAACGTGCGATCGAAGTTTATTCTTATAAGTGTCTGGAATTCGGATTACGTCACATAACTGTATTTATGTTTTAAATTTGGGTTTATTATCATTTTATTACTTTTTTATTTTGGAAATACATATTTTGAGTTGTATGACACAACTTGTATCTAACTTGCAGTTCCCTACTACCTACTACTTAAGTACTACTGAACCATGAAACATGGAATTTGAATGTGTTACGCATAGACTACTGTAGTAGAGTAAAAGTAAAGGATTCAACCTTTGACATGAAATGGTGAAATATCGGGAAACAAATTGTTCTCGGTCGTGGCCGCGGGCATCCTGTAGCTAAGCATAAAACGTCTAAAGACCAAGTGTAAACCTACTGTTCAGTGTTGACTGTAGATGGCCAGAGAGCCCAGGAGGGCCGCGCCGGCGCAGTAATTATTATTATTCTCGGGTTACGGCAATTCCGGAATGTTGGCAACATTTCGCGGTTATTTCAAACCGTCAGGCGAGTTTTTGTTGAACTCCACCGGGACGGAACGGGTAGAATAAATATTTTTTACGATTGTTTGTTCCCGAGATTGTTCCAGTGGCGTTTCGTTCTGATTGTTAGCTCTGTGCAAAATAAAATAAAGTTATTTTGTTGTTTCGCATTTAACAGCGCGACAACCATTCGACGTTGAAATCTACTTTTATAAGTTATAACATTTTAATATTATTGTGTGTGGGAACATTAGGAAGCGAAGCATTTCGAATCAAAAGTAAATTTAATGGTTTAAATATTTATTGATTCACAATTGACGTTTAAGTAATGTTGACGTTACGTCACATAAAACAATCGCAGCAGTAAACTCAGAATTATAATGACTTTCAATAGCTTTTATAATCTTCTCTATTACTCTACCTTCAAGTTTTCGCGATAGCCGGATTTCAGGATTGTACTCCCACTCTTTTCCCTCTATCGCGTAATTAACTGTAGAATGAAAGGGATAAAGCTTCGAAGGTTTGTTTTTAGTACTTCAGGGCTCTAACTGCACCAGTTCTGTTGCATTACAAAGTCGCCGTCTCGTTGGGTGGGTAATGCAGGTTGTGGGGCCCTGGCGCTGTACTCGATTTACATAGTACTTATTAGTTTGCTCTTGAGAACTCGTTCGATATCATCGGGACTATATGGCACACAATTTAATTTCATAAGGTTTGCTTGAATAAGAATCACCAATATTATAATAAGAATTAGGATTTCATCGATATATATATATACAGCTATAATTTAAATTGCTATTTTTGTCTCATCTTCTAAGCGAAAACCACACCAAAAAGAGTGGAAAACCACGGCAAGCTTAGGGTATGCAAACCTCTTAGACCACAGCTGGACCAATAAACTTTGCAAACTCAGCAGAAGACAACTCCAGTGCATTATCGGAGTGTTCACCGGTCAAACATCTTCTAGCAAAGATGGGCTTTTATCGCAACACAGATTGTGGATTGTGTGGCCGACAGGCAGATACAATGAACCAGATTCTTTGTGAAGGTGATGCCCTTGCCGTAGTAAAAATGAATCCTTGGCTGTGGCTACCCAAAACCAAACAATTTCAAGGCACTGTCATTGCACTCCACTATCCGCTTTCTGAAAGGGGTGGAGGCAGCTGTGGACTTAGCGCTAAAAAAGAGGGGTAATTAATCACACAAAAGATCCCATAGGGTCGAAGTGCATCCGTAAGGACCCAATCAAATAAGATAAGACAGAAGAGGTTATTCCTAACGCCCTCTTAGTATACTAATACTACCCACAGGTAGCATTGTTTTTTTGTTTATAGAAAAATTACCGACTTGATTTAAAAATTGTTTTGCTGATAGAGAGGTACATAATTTCTCTAGCGACAATAAAATTATGTCATTATCATATTATAAAATTGACGCGAGCATAGTCGCAGGACAAAGCTAGTTACTGTGGGATGCAACCTGCGTAGACACGATACCCCATCACATCTCCACCTGACCTCTAATAGGGCTGGTGCGGCGGCTGAAGCGGCCGAAAGCATAAAGGTAGGCAAATATAGTTATCTCGGCCCAGAATATATGTTTGTTCCATTCGGCGTCGAGACCCTTGGGCCGCGGGGTCCTAGGGCTCAAAGCCTCTTCAAAGAAATTCGAAGAGGCTCATTGACGTCACGAGCGACCGAAGAGCTGGCAGTTTCCTCGCTCAAAGCATAAGTTTATCCAGCGAGGAAATGCTGTCAGCATCTTCGGGCAATGCCGCAGGGCCCTATTTAGGGTTTCGTACCTCAAAAGGAAAAACGGAACCCTTATAGGATCACCTTGTTGTCCGTCTGTCTGTCCGTCTGTCTGTCCGTCTGACTGTCCGTCTGCCTGTCCGTCTGTCTGTCTGTCTGTCAAGACCCTTTATCTCGGGAACGCGTGGAGGTATCGATTTGAAATTTAAACCATATACTCAAGTCTAGTCCCTTGAAGCTGTGAAAAAATCAAACTTCTAAGTTAACGTAAAAAAATATACGGCTGTTTATGCCGCAAAAAACGTATATTTCAACATTCTCAAGGGAATCAAAATGTATAGGGTATTTTCCGTTGACCTAGAACTATGAAAGAACTAGTCTTATACTACAAATATAGGGAAACATCTGAAAACCCATTTTTTTTAATTAAATAAGAAAAAAACAGGGTCTTTACGCAAGGAACGGCGGGAATGCAAATTTTGAATTGAGTTACCCGTGTCATGTGCGGAACCCTCGGTGGGCGAGTCCGACTCGCCTTGTACGGTTTTTTTTAAATATAGTTTTTTAGTTTTAAAATAGAATTAAGTTTTAAAAATGTGAACTAGTTACTTGTATTTAAATTACCATGAATAATTTGCAACAGCATGTATGGCGCAGACAAACAGCTTCTGTCTCTTTTGCCTTAATTACTTATTATGACTAGTTCACCCGTGTTACACGCTGACTATGTTCGGGGAGCAACTTGATTATTCTAACGCTTATTGCTTATCGGTCGTAAGTTAAGAAATGTGATCAGGCTATTAAAGTTCGCTATTAAGCTTAAAGAGTTAAATATATCTATAAATTTCTCATAACCATTTAAAAACATTGCTTTATAAGATGCATGTCTAGAGTGCATGTGAGCTCCTCTCGGAATCCATCAAGTGCCTATATTAACTGTTATTTTAATACCTTCCTCAGTGTGAAACGATATTCCTATGGTAATGGTATGGAAAGAAAAGAGCGATGTTACTTTTGCGATCGATAACTTTGGAGTTATGAGTCGGGGTTTTATATCCCATTTACTAAGAGATCCACAGGGATAGAATCAGAATATTCAGAATCTAAAACTTAATTTCCAAGGTATGCCCACCATTCAGTGTATTGGTTATAAGGTTATAACCACACTAGGCAATATTGATAGTATTTTTTTATTTAAAAGGTAACTTAAAATTGAAACAAAAAATATTTGGGCAGGTTCAGTTTGACCAACTCTATCTCTCCTGAAATCAAAAGTCATTTGAAATCTGAAACACCATGGAGAAGGCAAACAAGCACAAAGGCCACGTGATGATAAGCGGGATCTGAGACCCATAGGTAGTCTCAAGACTACAATCGTAAGACTGCAAAAGCGTTGCCAACCCTGAGGACTAGGGTGAATTGCCTGTATCTTTGCAAGTAAATTATACCGGTTATCCCGATACCGGAACACAACAACGCGAACACTATTGCTTGGCGGCTAAGATGGTGGTAGCTATGGGGACGGTCGCACAAGGTCCGACTGGATCTTAGGCGAACATTATGATGTATAGTCGAATTCATAAATGGGCATTTCTTTAAAAGTTTGTACCTAGTTAAGGACAAAAATTAAGAAACGTTAACTTTTCCGCTGAGTTACGAAAATTAGTCGTACATTTATATGTATACTACCTCTCAGCGCCAATTAGCAGTATCTCTAATTCAATCAATGAAGTAGATTCAATCCTCACCCGTTAGTAATATGCTTGCACTTGCTACAGGAGTTTTGTCTGAGATACCACCATTTATCTTATAACAAGTATAACTAATTTTCGTAACTCAGCGGAAAAGTTAACGTTTCTTAATTTTAGCCTTTAACTAGGTACAAACTTTTAAAGAAACGCCCAAATATGTGTACACTTTAGTACCTTTGTCTATTTAATGTCATGTTTAAACTGCCATATATGAATTGTCACAGCAATTAAAGTGGCAAGGTACTAAAGTGTACACATAATGTATGAACTCGACTGTAAGTAGTACGAGTATGTTTATTTTATTAGCGTCTTAGTATGTTTTCATGAAATTCGGCGGCAATTGCAGTTTAGTATAAGAACAGACGTAAAATTGATTATTGTGTACGTTTACATGAATCGTAATTCCCATAATACGCATTTACCTCTCGGATGTCTAACGAACAGTTTATCAAGTGTGGGATAACCATTAAGATCTCGCGTGTTTGGACACAGGACGTAAATAACATTGCGTAAACACGACGACCTACGCGTCCTAGGACGTAAAGTAGGCAGTTTGCTGTAGTCCTATAGTCAAGAGCAATGAAAACGGGTCACTTTGTATTGAATTACCATAGAAAGTAACCTGTTTTCATTGTTCCTGAGCGTAGTTAAACTGGTATGTAACGACTTAGCGCAAGTGAAATTGATTGACTTAAATTTCATAAGAGATTAAAATGTATTTGGTCTCACTTTGTTGTTGCTTGGTAAAATTATTTTAAAATATTTTTTGGTGCTATTTATTTGAAACAAGGATACTTTGGGACTAAGGCAAGGGTAACTATTTAGGTAAATTTATTCTTACATAGGTTACTGGGAGCAACTTTTTATTTTACCCAACTTATATAAATAATCGAAGGACACGTTCTTATCGCATGAACAAATTTGCATTATCTTGCTTTCACAGTTAAGCAGCAAATGCACTGAGGGTAGCTATGTACAAGTCGCAGAACATTCTCAGAAGTTAAGAAATATTCTCAAGAAATTACTGAGAATATTATCGGAAACATTTGAGAGCATTGAGAATGTTCTCTTTACAAAATTTAAGAATAGTCTTAAAAATTTCCGAGAGTTTCTCATAAGAAACTTTCACAATTTGAGAAGTTACTTTTCGGTACAATGCTAACTGAGGGCAGCATTGGTACTAAACACGGTAACGTCGGTAGCCCATTATTTAATCCAATTTCATTTCATCCAATGCTGTTTTTTGCTGAGACCATGATGTTATCTGGATATCTTAACATTAATTACTAACATTAATTAGGTTAGACTTCTGACTACCTTAAATAATTAATTAATGCAGCGAGAATGCCTTTGAATGGAATGAAAATTCTGCGTAATGATACGTCCGTTGAAAGGTGTTTCGATACAAAAAAACGCCTCCGCCACGCGTTGGGCACGCTTTCTAGTATGGGAAGGGAACCGCACCGCGCCGCCTCCACTCTCAGTGCGTATTTGGATTTCCTGAGAAAGCTTAATTAGATAAATACCCATGAATTTATTCGACTAAAAACGATGTCATTTGATTAGTCTAGATCTATACAAATTTTTGATAAAGGTCGAAGGAATTCGATGAGGGCGGCACGTTTGGCGATCCATGATGAAGGTTGTCCAAAGTGTTAAGCTTGCGGATGACTAGATAATTTAATGCACGTGGTTACTCTTACCTTGCACTTCATAGCCAACACGAGCTGATACCGATGGGCCGTCAGCGCATCTTTATACGACCCTTGGCTGAAGTAGGCTGCTCCGAGGTTCCCATGGGCGCGGCATTCTCCCGCCGTGTCTCCGAGAGACTTGGCTACAGCCAGGTCCTGTTGCATGTAGTTGATGGCTGCGTCAAGTTGGCTCAACGCCCAGTGGGCGGAGGAGAGAGCGCTGAACACAGAACCCCTGCGGAGAAAAGGGACAGTTAGTATCTGGAAATTTAAAGGTACGTGTCTTTAAAGGCCGCACTCGGAGTCAGTTAATGACGATTAAGTTGTTCCTATGTCAGGATTTTTCATACAAAAGTTTGAAAAAAGAAGGAGTTAATTGTCTAAAATGTCTTTGAATAAGGCGGTAAGACTTGAAACAATTTTTGTAATAGGTACCTACGAAAGGCGACCGCGCGCCTGACGATTGTCTTATAGGATTCTTATAAAGTGCGCGCGTATAAATTAATATTTAAGTGGCATATCAATAAAAATCGTTTAATTTGACCCATTTGTAATAAATATTTCATCAAGTTTTCTAGTGACAAGAGTCCCACATATAAAATAAAAAGTTACGTGTAAGAAATACTTTCAGCATAAACTGAGGTAAAAGTCAAGTAAATATCTTTTAACGAAATGGAAGTTAGACCTTTTGGGAGTTAGGTCTTTAATTTCATCTTTATATGTGGTATCTTTACCAATAATTATGATATTAAAGACCAAACCAAGGCCCTGAGAGTCATTTCGATGTGTGTGTGCGAACTGAAAATGATGGGGCGGTTACCACACGTGTTGGATTCCTTTTTGAGACAAACAAGACTGCAGCGGACTAAGTTAAAAAGACAAAGTTCATCTGCTTTAGTACCGTTAATTATTGTGCTGGATGGAGAACTTAATGACAGACTGATTGCGTGCGTTGTACGAATAAACATAACGATGTAAATTATCCGTTGCCGTGTATACAGATCGAGAAGTTAAGAGAGTGGCTTAATAAATATACTTTTGGGTACAATCAGAAACGTAAGACGTACAATAAAATCTTAAAAATAACTATCTGTAAAGTAAAACGTGCGTGCGTTGATCCGGTTTTCTCTCAATGTGTGCGTTAAATAACTCGTGTGAGAGCGATTAAAATAATCCAAGATAAATATTTTAATTTGTGCCTGCGTTAATGAATCACGGCGCGCGTGTAATTTGACATCACACTTTACACCTCGCCCGAGATCGATCACTCGATTTCGGGATCTTTATCTCGACTTAAAGCCACTTCATACTGTTTTATATCGGGACGTTGGAATTTTAGTGAAAGGAAATGCTCTCCGATCCGAAAGGTATGTAAGAATATATAATCTTGCCACACAGGGAGCGGTTAGAAAGGAAGGTACCTACTTGCTTAATTGAAAATAAGAAACCTTCATTTGTTTTGCATGAATTTCTAAGTTTAACCAACCATGTGACGGTGTTATTATCGAACACTTTGAACACAAGTGATGTTAGTAGACTGTTGTAGATGTGATGTTGTCTATAAGTAAAGTCGCGAGCACTTGCCCGGCCAGAATTATCTTCCTGTTCAAAAACCATAAAGGCAAGAGTTAGACATAAGCCACTTTGCGTCAAAATTCATAAATGCGTTTTCATTGCACTATACTTAACGATTATTTCTTTCGTACCTTGTATGTCCACTTAGTTTTAACGCAAAGTTAAAAAGCGATATATTATTTTAAAATCTATTTCCAACCCGTCCCAATCCACCGGTCTATCAACGATCATTCTAGAGATACGGATCAAAAATAAATGTCCCCATTTATATCGTAAAAGTAAGTGGGCCGGCGCTGAATAGGGATGTCCCGCGTGGCTCCGATCCATCAACACGCGATAGCATCTCGGATCGCGACGAGGTGTGGGTTTCACCGCCGCTCCGCAGGGCTAACACACTCTCGACCCCCTAATTTACGTCCCAATACTAACGTTCGAGGTCTGCGTAATTTACGTATATCGCAAATAACTTTCGCTGGATTGGCACGAGAATTATTGGGCTGGACGTTTACTTAGATGCGCTTTCCGAAAGGATATTAGGTAAAAGCCCTATTCACAAAAGCTGCCGGCAGTCGAATATTTTCTTGATTATCAAACTGAAATTGAGTGCGCTTCTTAAATATTTTGTCATAATGGGACCAGTATAATAAAAAAGCCCCACCGAAAAAATACTTTAACATGTTAGATATATGTTAACAAAATGACGGTTTTCGAACTTTTTCGTTCCTTATGCTGTGAGACCTTGATTCTTGCCGATTTTCATGATTCTATAGGTTTTGATTCATTTGAGAGTGTCAAAATATGCGACATAAACGGCCGTATGTTTTTACTGCGTGTAGTTAGAACTGTTAGAAGCTGATTTTTTACAGCTCCAAGTGTCTGTAAAGCTAAGATTTATGTATTAATTTAAACTTGATACCTTTACGCGTTCCTGAGAAAAAGTGTCGTCATAGACAGATGTTAAACCATATCACCTTTAATAGTTATACGATAGCTCTTATTAACTTGATAATGGCGGCCTTGTACAAATACAATACTATAACATAATTATCAAAAGCAACTTGTTTACCCAGTAGAATAGAAGCTCTGGCCAGCCAGCCAGAGCGACGGACAATAAAGTGATCCTGTAAGGGTTTCTCTGTTTCGTTTTAAGGTACGCAACCCTAAAAATGCAACAGTGAAATTTTGAAAATTATTTCTATCAATTTTTCAGCAAGCCCGGGAAAACTTTCTTTTAGTGTTTATTGAAAAAGTCCGCGCGTTTGAGCACATCTACGTAGTGTGGTATACATACATACCTACATACATGTAGGTAGTGCACTCCTACCGCGGCATGCACGCTACCTTTCGGTTGCACCTGATGAATGCTAATAGTAGAGTGCATGGACTCGCAGTCTGAGAGCTCAGCGGTCTAGTCTCGCTGACAAGGCTCACCGATGTCAACTTGTAATGAAGCGAGCCACGTTTATTTGAATAGTTACCAAGTTCAGTACTAACCGTTTCAAAATCTTCGTGTTATTATTCAACATCTTATCGAAAGGAATCTAATTATATTACTTCTCTTAATTATACCGCCTAGGTAAATTGTAACTATTGATTAAAGTGAGTATTTTTATTATTATTATCGGGGTACAATCTCGCACAAATTGACTCAGTCCCAAACTAATCTTCTAGGCTTGTAGTATAGGTACTAGGCAACGACAAACATAGGTACTCATATGGAGAAATAAATACTCACATACATAGAAAGCACCCAAGACTCGCGTTCATCACACAAATATTTGCTCTTACCGGGAATCGAACCCGGCAGGGTAAGTACAGTCAAGAGTAAAAATATGAGAGAGCGCAAAATCTCAAAAATATGTCCCAATGCACCTTATTCCGTTGTAATAAGAACTTGGTAACATATTTATGAGAGAATTCTTTCGATACATATTTTTGTACTCGACTGAGTCAACTAGGCTCACTGCGTCGTCAAAACAAATTAGAAATGGGAGTCACGACGACACGGGCTTGCCTAGTGTGAGACCCATTGATACTCTTAACCAACAATTACCTATTTTAACAATTAAACTAATTTAATGTAATGTGAACTGTTTGGTTATAATAAAAAATACTTATTTACTACATGCACGTTTAACTTTGACTAAAAAATTTGCAGATCAATCCTGATCGTTCAATATTGACCTGCAACGTCACTCACTTCTTGAAAATGACACGTGACAGGTGACAATTTGGTATACATTGCAAAGTTAACACGTTGATACATCAATGGAGTTCATATCAGCTGCGCTATGTACACTGAAATGTCACATGTCACCTGTCACCTTTCATTGTCAAGATGTTGAAATAGCGGGCAGGTAAAATTGTTTTTTTTTATCGGCACACTGCTGACAACGGACAAAAGCCTTGATCCATAGCTCTTGCGCATTGGATATTTAGTTCTTTCGCAAAGTTTGGAAACCGGCGTGCACTTATTACGGTATACGCACGGAATCAACCCTTGTGCTCGTATCAGCTTCTTACTGTTTATTGCGCTATTAAACCACCGTTAGTGGACTAAGTGAGGATCCCACGGCCTCTTTCATTACTCAGGCTCGACGACGGTGTTCGTCCGACCATCGATTATAAACCTGGAAACTCGGCATTCCCTTTGAGAGTCGGTTTTACGCTGTCATGCACCTTTCAAGTCAAAAAGAGGGGTGCGATAAGTTTGACTTATGTATCTGTGTGTCTATTTGTAGTATCATAGCTCCTAAATGGATAGACCAATGCAGACGCGCTTTTTTTAAATTAGGATTAATGACTACAAAGTAGGTCAGAGTGCATCCGGACAGGGTTAAAAGTACACAGAATAACGGCTTCTTCCACCCTGTCACGTTGTTGTTACATTGGTGTAACGAGCAGTAGATTAAACGTAGGTACATTATTTTATATTTTTTAAAATTGTTCAATTAAAGGGCGCCACATACGTAACGTGATTTTACACGGACGGGACGGGGAAGTTTTCAAATATTTATTTATAGAAAATGTATATGATCGTACATACGCAACGGATTCACGGACGGGACGGGAAGGTGGCATCAAACGTGGCGGGAAAAACATCGTCGGCGACGATGTTTAGCACGTCCCGTCCCGCACGTGCCCCGTCCCGTTTCTCTTTTTTGCCATGTAGGATGTACAGAAAACCTTTTTCTCGTGACAGCTGTAGCTTCTTGTTCTTCGTCGTCTATAGCAATAGCAATCAAAGCCAATTCTTCAAATGTAAAATTCATCTTGTTTACAACACTAGCACGTTAGATGCCTATCACTTTTAAACACTTTGCGTATGCATTAAAATTCACGTCAGATCACGTCCCGTCTCCGTCCCGTCCTCGTTCCGTCCGAGAAAAAATCACGTTACGTATGCAGCGCCCTTAAGTTACTCTATGTAATATTGCTAATCCAGCATGCAAATACAGCATATTTTAAAATTTGTATGCACTCATATAGTTTGGCTCGAGTATCCAATAACATTGCGGTTAATACGTTTACTAGTTTTTCTTAAAGTATTTTTGAAGTAATGACGTAAAATTAACTTCTTTTACTCTAATTAATAATCGAATTTACAAAAGTTTATTGCATTTAGCCCACAGCATTATGTCAAAATATTAATTACGTGCAACAAGTGGGAAATTCGCTTGGCCAAATATCAATAAGCGATGTTATTCTGTTCTGCCTCAATGAAAAGCATTTAATAACTTAACTTGTGTAATGTTTAGAAAATAAGTTACTGTGTCCTTTTATAATTTTTTGTGAGACATTGTTAACTAGTTTTGTTAAGTATTTGTTTATCTGCATATACATCGTACTGCTAGATCAAAACAGTATCAACTCAAAAACCTTGCTAGTTTTGTTTCAATTGCATAGAAGTTGTATTAAAGTTGATATTTAAATACAGTTGTATTTTCCGTTACTACTGTTTTGATCTAGCAGTGCGACATATTAAAGAAGAAACTGACTGCCCTAGACAACATTCAAACGCTGCTATCGTTTTTCTGTTCTATCGTCTTGAAATGTATGGGATCACAAATTGATCACGTGGTTTATCTAAACGAATAGCTAAGTGCTAGCCAACTTCGTTATTTTAGATTTCCTTAAATATATCGAAACGAACAGAAAAACGCTCAGAGCTGTCACAATGACATAATCCATACAAATGGCTGATCGGCCAACGCACAGTCGCAACCGCTGGACCTAGGGACTTGAAATTTGGAGGGAATATTCCTTAGATATCTTAGGGGTACACTAAGAAGGGATTTTCGGAAATTCATCCCCAAAGGGGTTAAAATAAGGGGATTAGAGGAAAACGAATTCTACGCGTACGAAGTCGCGGGCGTCCTCTAGTTACTCCATAAGAAGTCTCGGTATTCTTCAACGTATTTTTCTATAAATAGCAAACCCATTCTATTGAATAAGAGGAATTAACGACTCGGGATCCGCCGGATACTGACCATGATAAACTAGTCAAGTGCGTGCCGCGTCATACATCACGCTGGGTACTTAAGTTACCTTTGAATGTGAATGCAAATCTGTCTTCTTCGCAGCGTTATCGATATAGCCTCGTCAAAGAGTATATATCAATGAAATGGTTTTCCTATGAAATAGAATAGGTCATCCATCAGGTCGCTAGTAAAGATGCATAAAGCTACGAGTAAGGCGATGTCCACTTAGGGTGAATAACCACCAGAGCTATGCGAGGTAGCGGAGCGGTTTGCGAGGAAAAATCCACCAATAGGAGAGCTGCGCTGAGCAAGGCTAAGAAAATGAAGTATTCTTATTGGTGGATTTTTTTCTCGCGCACCGTTCCGCTGCCTCGCGCAGCTCTGGTGGATATTCACCCTAGGTGGACATCCGAATGTTAAAAGAAAGTGTAGCGACTTGTGGCAAGTTTGCTGGTTAGCGAGCCAGTGTACCAAGACAGGAGTCACTGCGTGATAATTGCGTTACCAGGGGTCTTAATACTTAGATCTTATTGACAAAATATTTAAGGACGACTCTGCGCCATATATATGGCACACTGTGGAAGTTTTCTTAAAACCAATTTTGATGTTGAGCTCATAGTATTCCATGTAAGAAATAAAATGCGCTATGATAAGATACACACAATGAAGGAAACGTGATATCAAGTACTGAGATAATGAAACGTGTATTTAATAAAATTGATGTCATTATTGTAAGACTAATAAAACGTGGGAAACCTTCAACGGAAATAAAGGGGCGGAAGTTTACAAAGTTGTTAATTTGATAATGCTATTCTTACTCTTACATTCACGAAAAAATATAGAAGAGAATAAAATTTTAAAAATATGTACTTATATTCTTTCAAGGGTGACGGCACCAATGATGGACGCTTTTAGCTGACAGGCACCAGTAATAGACACTTCCTCTTATTTCAAATTTCATACGGCCCTAAATTGATTGTTGCAAAACAAATGAATAACCCTTATCTTCTGTAAAATAAGAATCAAGTGTCCCTCATTGACCCTTGTCCATTACTGGTTCCGGTACCCTAGTGTTAGTTAGTACAGTAACCATGTGTAATAAAATGGACTTATAGCTGTGAGGATTTTTCATATTTTAAACCCCCACCCGAAAAATAAAAGTATAATAAATAGGGCTGTATATGCAGATTCTAAAGCAGTTTTTTGTTTGATAGCTGACTCCATTGAGGTTCTCACACTAGATTGTTGGGAATAAGTTGGGCCGTTCTTGGGTTATTGTTATTAGCAGTGATCGGAATAGGTAGAGCTAATTTGCCTAAACTTGACGCATATTCATTCATGCGTCAGAGAGATGGGAATACATTATTGAATGAACATGCATCAAGTTTAGGCAAATTAGCTCACCTATTTCCGATCACTGGTTATTAGCCATGAAAAGAAAAGTTACGATTACATCGTAGCGTCATTTGACTTTTTTTGTAATAACAAGTTTAATCGCACACGAGAACCCTAAAGCGCATAGGAAAGGATAAAGTGTAATTGCATTATTCATATTACTGCATTTACGGAACTCTATCAACTTTAACGACCTGGACCTCGACCCTTCTGCAAATTTTATATGCACCAACAGAATGCCTATAATAGCTAAATTTCTTAGCCGTCCGTTTGCATGTGTGTGCATTTACAGATATAGCGTATTCAATACAAGACGACCGACGACCCCACTATCTCATTTTTCACTCAAAAGAATGAGAGCCAACCAAGAAAGATTTTCTCTTAGTTGATAGTAAATGTGTACAATATAGTTATGATATTAGTTATATCAACTAAAGCTGGTAGTAATAACAGCAAGTTTTTTAGTGATTCAACTAGGTACCGAAAATCTTAGTTGATGTATCTAACGTATTGTCAGGCTCGTATGGAATCAAATCCCTTATGCACAACAATCACAATTTTGTTAGAACCGACCAATTTTTATTTACAGTGTTCATGGTAACTCATCATTTTATCGAATTTCATATCATAGATTGTATCATTTCATCGAATTCCATTTCATCGAACGCTATTTTCTGCTGTAACCATGATCTTTTCAGAATATCTAAAATATTAATTACCTTTTCTCAAACATGCAATGAAATATTGATGTTATGTTCCTTATAACCTGCGAAGTAGGTATGACGTTTCAGATGCGGCTAGGACAAGAGGTCGTTAATGGAATTTCATACAAATCGTGCAGGCCTAGGCCGGCAAAGTCCTTTTTTTTAATTTCCATTCCACATAAATTTGTGGCACAGGCATCATGACATTCTGCCACTATGCGTATTAAAAAAATAAAACTTTGATTTTTTTGTTGTTATTTCATTGCATGTCTATATGTCTTCAGCCGGCAACCCCTTTTGTCCTGGCCTCTGTAGTAATGTACTATAGGTTAGTAAGGTAGCCTTCGTGACTACCAAAAATACAAATGAAAATTCTGCGCAATGATTATGTACATTCGTTGAAACGCGTTTCCATAAAATAATAGGTACGTATGCATTTTTCATACATTGACGCAGCCGCGTAACGTCAATGTGACTGGCCGGGCGCAGTCGTGGATTAGAACACTGTACATGATAATGACAATCTTACGCAAAAGCACCATATCTTGTGTGTTAGTGAGTTTAAGTGGCGGTAACTAGTACCTTTTACATGGTCGTCCGGATCGCTACCACCATCTTACTGTTCCACCACCGCTTGTGTTCCGGTTCACTTCCGGTGTGCGGATAAGACAACCGGTGAAATTGCTAGCATAGAGGCATTCCATTTTAGTCACTGACGCTGACAACGTGTTCGGAGTCTTAGGATGGCCTGTGTGATCAAGTGCATTTTCCTCGCCATAAAAAAACACCCAAACTAGCATCACTGAAGTGATTAGAAATAAATAGCTTTTGTCCTTAACACTATCCTTGTAGTAGTCCTTGACGTAGAAGTTTTTGTTTACTCGGGAATCCCGTAGTCTTAAGATTTCCATCAAAATCGGATAAACGGTTTTGCGATAAAAGCGTAACAAACGGACGGACACACTTTCTTATTTATAATATTAATTATTAAAGTATGCATGTACACTTCACAGTGAACTATGATTTACGATGCAGCTAGCAATGAAAACGGTTAACCATACGTGTCTTCGTCGGATAGGACATCACGTCGTCTGTGTAATGTTTAGATTTATTGAACATAAAATGTAAATTATCTATTGGATAGTGTTAAGGGAGCCACACAGTATCTTTCGTCTAGGACAAACATAGAGTCGTCAAAGTTTCCAAAAAATGTCTTGACGCCTTAAGAGATTCTGCCGTTCTCTGAGACATTTTGGAGACAATTAACTCGTTCCTTTTTCAAACTTTTCTAAGAAAAGTCGTCACTAAGAAACGTTACCTATCATTAACTGACTCTAAATGCGACCGTTATGGTAGCTGGCCATGTTTGCCAAATGTTGGTCTTACTCTCTTACATTTGACATACCGAATAAAAGAGATGCAACCGAAAGGTGATTGACAAACAACAACCTACCTTTACATACTACGAAGACGTATACTACATTTTGTAGTATTTACGAGTATCTATAGTATAGAGTTGCGAAATGTATCGAATTGACTTAAGGTGCATTTACAAGCACATTTTTTTTGAGCAATAATGCCCGTCCCCATTAGAGTAAGACAGCTATTGATTCCGGCTTGAATTTGAAATTGGAATTCTGTTAAAATTTGCCTCTGCAAGTGCTCTTTTAGGCAAACCTATTTTAGGCAAAGGTAATCCGTAGTCAAGATTGTACAAAAACAAGGCGTGTAATTTAACCACAAATACTTAAACCAAAATAAAAAGTGGCCTTCACCATCGACCAGTTGAAAATGGACCAGGAATGCGCAAACAACAGGTTCAAGGCGATATAGATTTACCATGGACAATGCGATTTAACCGCTTTTTAGGGTTCCGTGCCAAAATATGTTTTGGTGCTATCCCACAAAACTTGTTAATCAACTTTTTCTTACCTTTTTAACTTTGTGTTATAGGGCCTTGGCATATTTTTAATGTGGACAATGTACTACCATATAACGTTACATGCTACACTTGTAATTAAGTTTGCATGTAAATTTACTAGAATTTGCGTGCTATAAATTTCAACTTTTAAAAGACTAGATAGGGTAAAAAATTGGTTTCACGTCCTTAAACGACAGTTTTTGGGAGGCAATGCCGGGCAGGTTTTGGAAAAAGTCCAGGGTGATAATCCTGACCTCACATTAAAATGCGAAAGTGAGTTTGTCTGTCAGTCTGTCAGTTTATTTGTTGCCTTGGGGGGGATCGCTCAATTGTTATTAAAGTTTTCCATAGGGAAAATGAAAAATGTTTTACGCGGTCAATGAAAATCAAGTTAAATTTAACAGTAAAAGTATATTCCTTAACACCTACCGAACTCTCGTTGCGCAAGTTCGATTCACACGCCTCGTTTGTTCAACAGCCAAATCGCCTTGACAATCCGGAGTAAAACGTTAACAATTACTTGAGTGTAAACCGCGCTTATTAAAACAGGGCGCGCATTCCGCTTCGAAATAACGTGTCTTTATTCTCGATAATGCTCGAAGAGGCTCGTTAACTTATGGGCTGTTATTATGGCGTTTCATACCAATTAATAGCTAACATAAACCCAGGATAAATAATTACCATGGACTTGTTAATATTCGAGAGGTTATTATCACATAAAGCTAAGTATTTTCTAATGCAACAGTGTCGAGTTCGACGTCTAGTTTAGCGAAATATTCCAATTCATCCCCAGGAATAGTTTACAGTCAAGTTCATAAATATTTGTACACTTTAGTACCTTGTCACTTTAAACGCTGTCACAATTCATGTATTGCAGTTTAAACATGACATTAAATAGACAAGTTACTAAAGTGTAGATATATGTCTCAATTCGACTGTACAATTGAAACGTATTAGTTTTGCTAAAAACCTTACTTAAGAGTACTGATGTGCAATTTGCGGAAAGTTTACAAAAAGTTGGGTAAGCTCTAAGAAATTTCCGGAAACTTTCACTAGAAATATAGGGAATTTAAATTTAAGAAACGGAAAGTTTCAATCGCCATACGAAATTGTGAGAAGTTTCCGAAATTATCCTACATGAAATGTTCCGCAATTTTGGTAACTTTCCTTTGGCACATCAGTACTTAAGAGTAGGTATGTGTAGACAGAAAGAGGGGGGCCTCTATTATACTGGGTAAAACCATACCTTTGACCTGTAATCGTATTGTTTAACTCGGCCGACATTATTGTCATGTAAATAAGAGCTATCGAAACGTTAACAATACGATAGCATGTCAAAGGCAATATGGTGTTACCCAGTAGAATAGAGGCGCTGCTAGATGAACCCCTATCAGGAGCACTAATATGACTGCGTTTATCGCGTGACAAAGTGTGGATAAGGCATCCGTCACCGTCTGACACGTAAATAAGTACGAGAGTGACGGATGCTTTATCCACATTTGACACGCGATATAGACGCACCAATAATAGACACACAGATTTTAAAAATTGTCTGTCTATGTTCACA
This sequence comes from Acleris literana, assembly GCA_946894065.1. NCBI lineage: Eukaryota > Metazoa > Arthropoda > Insecta > Lepidoptera > Tortricidae > Acleris > Acleris literana. The sequence goes on from OX335687.1 coordinate 8,721,919, forward strand.
GAGAACGCCTTCGGCTGATACGAGTATGATGAATATGATGATCTAGCAAAATAATTCCGTTTCTAAATAGGTTTATTACAAGAATATTGCTGTTTTAGCCCAGCACGGCTAGCACATGTTGTCCGCGACTTGTTTCTCGCTCGAATCTCCTTTTCTATCTAGTCTGTAACGATAGAGACGCACTGAGCGACCAGCGAGAAGATACAACTTGTGCTACCCCTGCAGGATGGCAAGTTTTTGAGATCCAAACTTACTTATTCAATAAATCAAGTAAATTTAAACCGAGTTCTTTAAGGATCAAATTACATGTTACTCGTTTTCAACTCTGCTTCTCACTCGCATTAGATAGGTCATGCAGAAAATTATAATAAAAATGCATGGTATCCGCATAATGGACTGCTTCACATTGTTACACCCTTCAAATCCACAGATAACAATAGCCAATTCACCAAAGGACTCAATAATACTTTCGCCGATAAATCAAACTGTCTAAATTCCGCCAAAGATATCCGTTCCATTTAAGTACGTACATATAAATTATCCCACTGTCAACCAGCTACATATGGCTTGCGATTAAAAACGAAAAATATACGGCACGTTTAATGAACGCTGGTCGCGGAGTAAATCATCCAATTTGGCTGAGCCATCGGGAGTGTGAACTGGGGTGATTAATAATGTTGTTCGGTAATGGACTCTTATCGTACAAATTTTATATCCAAGAGCAATTAGAATCGAATTCGTGGGTGGAGTTGAGACTACTTGAAACATAGCTGCAGATTGTATGCCCCTCTAAAATGTACTTAAGTACTTAAGTAATGTACCATTAAACATATTTAATATATTTTTGCATTTATGCATCTCTGCACCTTGAACCTTGAATTATAGTATCCCTTTTGACATTTCCTGGACTTTAAAGTACACTAGTTTTCTATCAATTTATTAGAACTTTAGTAGGTACGTCAACGCTAGCAATATTACCTACCAAAATTTGGAATTTGCGTCGTGTTGTTTATTTTATTTATTTATTTAATCTTTATTGCCCAAAAGAATACTCTTAATATACATTTATTCTGCGGAATGAATTTACTTACTTGACTATTGAGTTTGCACTGGCATTGTTGGTACAAAATTGTTTATATCTGTTCCTCAGGTATGTATCTAGCCCGTTTCAATAAAAAAATGCACACAATAATGATAAAACTAGGGTAGACTCAATACTGAAAATTAGAAAACCGTCTGAAAAGTTTGCGATGTATAAATTCCACGCAAGCAAAATCACGGGTAACCGTCATTGTATAAATTTAAGTTTATTGTTAAAATTTAAACAATAAATTACCCACCGAGTAATAAACGTCTTTAATCTGAATTTGGTATCGAAAAATGTTCAAGCCCGTGTAAATAAACCACCACTTTGTAGCTTCGATTATAAAACGGTCCAAACCTGGCGCCTTGCGGGATTAAATTTTGTTCATTTAGTGTTTTTCGCAGAATATGAGAGATGGTATCGCGGTAATGCAACATTTTTGTGAATATGTGGTATCTGTGTTAACCCAAAGTGACTGCACTCGACTTTACTGTTATAAAAACGTTTCGAGTATTCGTATCCTGAATAGCTTAATTAAATGCTTCACTGTTCAACGCGTCATACTCGTGAACCGGCGCGGTTTGTGGGGTCTTTTCATGCGTTTAATGACTTTCTTTTTAGTTACTCAATATCGATATAGTTTATAACGTCGAGAACTAGAGACCTTATCGTGTCGTTTTAGGAATTATTATTTTTAAAATAGTTTTATACCGACAATTATTTATTTATTTAATCTTTATTGCACAAAAATACAAATTAACTTTAATTAATTAAGGTAAAGTTAATGCCTAATAGCATTCTCTACTGTAAAATTATTTAATTTACATCTATAAGCAGTGATTAACGATATACTTGTATTCAACTAAACATATCCACATTTGATACGGACGTATATTAGAGTTCGAAACTTCCTGAATTTAGGGAAGAAAGCTTGAAAGTTTAAATGCATAAATATAAATATGTGCGAGTGTTGGTAAAAAAACACGACTCCAGTTGTCGCACTTGGAAACTAAAAGGGTTAGAACACTAGGTAGAATATATTTAAAAGTTTGCTTGTATGCGAGCTGTCTACATTTCACATCATTCCTTATGAGGAAGCAGCAGTTTGATGTGCTCTTCTCCCAATCTTTTGACTTCTTAGTGTCTTCCCAGAATAGCAAAAGATCTTACCGTAGCTTGAGGGAACACGAACCAATCCTCAAGGCCGCCTCAAGCACCGTCACTGCAGCTTGGTACTGGCCAGCAGCTAGTAGTTCTTGCCCAACAACCTGTTAGAAAAATTGACGAAAATTAGTATCTCCAAGATCATTAGGTACCTAAAATCAATAATTTAAGTATAAAAGAGATATCATGTAATTTGATGAATGAAAAACTGTGGGATTTACGTAAGGTTCGCATGATAATTTGACCAAATCGGTAGTTTCGGTAGCCTCAGTTTTCGTTTTTTATAATCATTACGAGCAACATTACAATAAACTAATACACCGAAATGCGAAATTGAGTACGTTACAAAAAGCGAGACGAATTTTTAAGGACCCATTACGATCGCCGGTGTAAAACATCCTACTAACGATTTGAACTTATCTCAGTATAAAGCAATAAAGTCCAAAGCATTTTCGAACACCCACGGAGCCTTTATATTTTATTACCTACAAATGTATCAGAAAAATGTGAGAAAAATAAGGATTGATCAAGTTCGATTACACACGAGCACTCGCGGAATCTCGAGCAATATAAAATGCTGTGTATTATGTTGCCGAGATCCATAAAATGTTGTAGTAACTTTAAGACACCAACGTGAGTCACGCATTGGTGTAGGTAATTTAACTAACAACGTTCATACAACCAAGAACTTATATTAAAATGATAAAAATATATTAAAGAGAAATTCCCAATTAATGTAAGTCACGGAATTTAAAATTTAATAGGCTCGGATCCTAAAGTTCTTACTTATAAAGTTACCTACTTACTTAACGTTCCTTTTGACGGGTCTATGTTAAAATGTAAATAAAAGAGCGTATTAGGAGCGGCCATTTTGCGGTAGTAGGCCGCCATTTCGAGCATTCCCGTCCCGCCGATCAACTGTCGTGCAGATTGTATGTAAATTCAACGGACGGTCGCGTATTTATGGTGCTTTGATCACTCAGCCCATTGTCTGGCCAGTTAAATGCGCCGAAAAATGTTCAGATGTCGCCGGGCGCTCCGCAGGAATGTATGCAAATGCTCTCTGTAAGGGTGCTTAATGCCAGTTTGAAACTTATCGGGAATCAGCTACTTTATTCGCTTCTTTTTGGTTTAATTAATGTACTTAAATATAACTAGCAGGCGTCGGGATAATTCACGACGTTTCAGCATCAAACAGACGCCATTGAACGTCAGTATGTATGTAAATACTGACCTGTATAATTGATTTATCAGTGACACTGAGGTGCCAAAACAGGCTCTGTGGGAGCGTATTATAATACTATAGTTATTTATAGTTGCGTTTGGAGTTTGCTACAAAACGTTCATCTGTCCGGTCTTCTGTTAGAACGTTCATTGATTGACACTAACAAAGGCCTATGCAGTACCTACTCAAACCATGAGAAGAACAAGACTCGTTCCTTGAATAACTAAATGCACAAAACCCTTTGTAATGGGAGGGTTTTAAATAAAGTGAGTGACAACGATATTTCCGGAGATACTGCCACGGTAATGGTTGACATTATTTCGGGTTCGGCCGGCGGCTGGTATCAGATGGCATTTAAACAGGACGCTGTCGACAGCTTAAATAAGTTAAATTCGATGGTTCGACGGGAGCCTCACGATTCGCACAGTATTGTGGACAACTTTAGTACCTATTTACGCTACCTTGTTTGGTAAAAAACGAGGATTGTTTTCGCAAAAAATACTTGTGTTCAGGGAAGTAAATTGCTTTGTGTCATGATTTCATGAAAGTAAATTCTATTAATATTTTCCTTTACCTACTTTGATTGGATTAATAACTACACGAGTTTATTGATATCAATACAAACAACGCCTGGTTTAGCTTTTTCGTCTCTAGCAGAGGAGCCCTAGAGTTAAAGCTTGCACGGTCAGTAGCGCGGTAAGCTTGAGAGACGCTTCAGTATTGCCAAGAGTTGCAATGAACATACCTTACTAACAAATGGCAACGTCATGCAACTTCATGAACTTCAGCTATTTAAGTTGTAGCAGTCAGGAGTTAGGAAATATACTTACTGATAGATAACAGTACAAACGGTGACTAGTCCAATTTCATGGTCTCCAACTCCAACTGAGTGAAGGTGGGCTCCATAGTAGTGCGTAGCGGTGATTTAAAGGACGCGTTCTTTAAAGCAGTCAGGACTTGCACATACTTACCCATATCAGTACAAACAGCCACCGGTGTTACTTTATGGTCATCAGCTGTTAGATGTGTACTACAGCGACTTAAGCGAGGCTTTCACCTGGGCAGTTAGTAGTGGCACATACCGATATCAGCACAAACGGCGACTGATCCAGTTTCATGGTTTCCAACTGAGTGAAGGTGGGCTCCAGAGTGGTGCGCAGCGGTGACTTGAGGGAGGCTTCCACCAGGGCAGCCAGGAGCTGGCGGGAAGCTGGCTCCACTCCCAGGCCGGAGCTGAAAGCCGCCAGCGCCTCGCCATGCCTCCCGAGGCATTGGAGAGCCACACCTTAGAAAAAAAACATTATTTACAATTTTGCTTGGGTATCATTCGAGGCCATTCTGTATTTTGAACAATCGTTTTTTATAATTCTTATAGTAGGGGATCCGATTAGAAGACGACCTTCACCGGGCTGTTTATTCGATAAAAGTATTATATATCAAATTTAATATGCTAAGTAATGTATGGCGAATAGGTTGACTGAAAAATTTCAGTCCAGTCCTTATATACCTAATTAAAAAAAACTGAAAATGCACTTTTTTTTTTAAATTGCTATTGCTTGTTAAATAGACCAATTACATACTAATCGAAAGCATGAAACCTATATAATATGCAAACGTTAGGTTGACTATTTTTTCCCGTCATAACTATTGGGTAGGTAAGTAGGTATATGTCGGTACTAATAATTTGCACTAAACCTAACGTTTGCATATTCTATAGGCTTCATGCTTTCGATTAGTATGTAATTGGTTTATTTAACAAGCAATAGCAATTTAAAAAAAACATTCTCAGTTTTTTAATCATATAAGGACTGGACTGATATTTTTCAGGTAACCTATTCGCTATATTATTAGTATTATTACTTAGCATATTAAATTAGATATAAAATACTTTTTATCGACAAAACAGCCCGGTGAAGGTCGTCTCCTATTCGGATCTTAGACCATTAGCCATTAGACATTTAAAGAAGTTACTTTAAAAATGTACCCGTAAAAGTCAATCAAATAATTTATTCTTAGGTGAATCTCCAAAAACTTGAACGTTTCAGCTTTTTAAACCGTAGTTGGTGTCCCTCCCGAGCAGCAAAAGAATAAGTTGTGGGTGATAATTTTAATCGGATTCTCGCCCGTGAGTGTTTTTGCAAAAACTCATAAGTATGTATTTAACTAGATGTGTTTGTGTGTTTGGGCGAAATTTGAACCACTTCCTTCCCTTTATCGTAATGGGCTGAAATAGGTACCTACTAGGTACACCCGGTGACAATACAATATTATGGCATCTAACTGGATCTCCGCATTTCTGAATGGCCCACCGTTTGGGATTCGTTAAGCATAAGCAGAAGATGAATGACTGTGCCAAAAAAGTACAGTCGGCAGCAAAACATTGTGTGAAAAGTATATTTTTTTACAGAAACTTATTGTATCTTTTGACATCAAGACTCATTCGAGGTAACTTTACATCACATAAGCATATTTGCAAGCTAAGTCTTTATAGTGACACTATGCACGAATATTTCTCGTTCAAAATTCAATTCTAGTCAAAATTACATCACTATTCAATTGAATAAAGTAATAAATAAAATAAAACACTGTACCTACTAGTTTTAACATAATTTAGAAAAAAAATGGCGTGAAATTAGGTTCAATGCAACAGTAACACTGAAGTACATGATTGTTGCAAAATGTGGAAGAGTGTTCCAAAAGTTAAGTAAGTCTTTTAGTATTGAGATGATAGGCGAAATGCTCAAATATAGCGTAGTACCCATGGTACTAAGGTTTACCATAGCAGTGCGAGACTACAAGTTCAAGTTAGTTGTACTACTTCAAATACGAGAACGTATAAAATCTAGGATTCCAATTCAGATCCGACACGGTGCGAAAACGCGCGAAGCGAAATGTATATTTCAGAAATATAAATACTAATAAGACTTCCTGGACTACATAATGTGCTGCTTAAATGTGGTAGTGGGTAGTTTAACAGAGCTACGTAACTTTCTATGCTGTTTATTCGTCTCTACAGTATAGTAGACGACAGCATAAAGTGCTATTACAACAAATTCGCATCATAAATATAGAAAGCAAGAAAGTTTGTGTAGGCGTAACGGAGGGCCATTTACTAAAATTATTATCGTATAAAGAAATAGAGTAGTATAATATCATTTTGTATCACTTTATACGAAGTGAAAGTGACACGGTAAAACAATAGAGAAGAAAAAGTATAAATCATGTAGTCGCACGCAATGTCAAGTTTTGTATGTATAAGTAATGACACGCTACGGTAATTTGTGATTTAACTTGGGTATGGAATTAGCCAATAAACATGAGCATTTCAAACATGGCATGGCGCACGCTTGAGGTGGTGCGGTAATGGAAAAGTGGTTGTTACAACTGCGCAGGGCATCGGGGCTGTAACGGAATTCGGGTACGATTTTAATGCTTGGCCACACGTGCATAATGGAAATATAAATCTACAATGACATGTAACACACGTCAAGAGATGAATACAACGAATGAGATTGTAATTTGGAATTGATAAAGAATGATGATTCTGGGAAGCTACAGTGGTTAAAATTATATACCGGGCATAAATTGTTGTAGGTACTCATATGTATGGATTGGTACAAAATTAATTAAAAGTATACCCGTGGCGGTAAATATAATGGAAAAAAGGCTTATTCACGAAGAAAACCTTGTGGATTATTTCGAAACACCAAATACAAATCTTTGGAAACTCTACTCCATATACTCGAATCTTCAGTTATATGTATATGTCCATCTAAAAGTAAAGGATAAGGCTAACGAAACTTCGAACTCCGATTTGTGATAAGATGGCGTATAAGTTAGGGCTTTTAAACTGTCCAAGCTCCATACAGTATACATACTACGTAGTATTAAGTTTCGAAACATACCAAACCCTGGCAATAAAAAGGTCAGCGATATTATATTACATAATCTCAGTTCGCTCATTGATTGAAACTTAGCAGGTTTTGACATGTGGGTATGTATTGAAGAGCAAAATGTCTTACCCTGCCGGTAGTAGGCTTTGGGCCAGTTGGGGCATAGTTCCCTCGCTTTCGTCGCATCCTGCAGTGCCGCTGCGAACTGCCCTTGCTTCAGCCTTGCTGCCGACCTGGACATTCAAAAACCGTACATCAAAAACCCGGCTTAAAAGAACCAATCCTCAAAGTCAATGAACTCCTATCCACAAGTTGTTCAGTTAAGAGCCAAAACAATAATAGATTTCCAAATAAAGCGTACATATCCAGAGTTTCATTTTTTTGAGAATATTTCGTAAACATAACTCACTTTATGTTTGACAAGGATGTTAATCATTCACATTTGCAGCTATTTTTTTTATGCTAGAGGCAAGCCAGCCACCTGATAGAGAGTGATAACCGCCACCCATATACACCTGCAACAGCAGGAGAGAAAACACAGATGCGTCGCCGACATTGAGAAAATAGTTTTCTCGTTTCTTGACTTGGGGACCAGTCGTAGTGGTTCAGAATTATAGCCACAATAAGCTGGTTCAGCACACACTAAGTATCTAAGCGTTACCTGTTGCTATAGAGTATGTGGTTGGCAGGGTCCAGAGTGAGTGCGTCGGTGTAGAGCGCGACGGCGGTGGCGAAGTCCCCGGCCTGGCAGGCCGCGTTGGAGGCGCGGACCTTCTCCACGAACAGCGCCCGCGACGCCGCGCCCAGCGACGCGGAGCCCGTCGGCTCTATCTGCAACACACAAGTATCATTAAACGAGGAGCTCATCAGTCTTTCAGTTTTACGGCTGCGCTCGGAACCCGCTGATTACGATTCAGTCGCTCCTTAGTGACGATTTTTCATGCACAAGTTTGAAACAGGAACGAGGTGTTTTTCTCCGGAGCGCATTTTTTCACATAACTTTTTAAGTCCTATTATCCGAAGTCCGAATTTTTTTCTCATACCATTTTACATCATAATGATCACTCTTCATACTCTTCATAAAGAAAGTTAATACCCTTTCGATCGGAACTCATAATCATCTGAATTCATAACGCCAATATTCATGGAACTGTACGACTTTCAAAATATCTTAAATATGATAAGGTTAGGTTAGGTTAGGTTAGATTTATAAAAATCCTCAAAAAGTAACAGTTTCTTAAAAAAATGCATTATGAATTGCGATAATTATGACTTAAAAAGTATGAGGAAAAAAATTATGAAGAGTAATTATTATGAATACAAATCGGTAGGAAAACAAAAAATAGGAATATAAATTTTATGTGAGCCAATATGGACCCGTTTTTCTCTTAAATGTCTCTGAGTACAGTGGTTAGTGCCTAATGCATCGCGTCGCTGGTCCGAATAATTTTTAGGTCTTTTAGTGTGTAAATATCAATGGGGTTGTACCACCTCAACAGCGCCTCAGTGCTTTTGAATAGTTTTAAATACTGCAAAGCGATCCAGTAACGCCACAAAACGACAGGACATCGTTGGTTTTTTGGCAGAAGGAGGGACATTTTAACGCTGCTCTGTGTAGAATGGCATATTTATCTTTGAAAATAATGCTGCGGTGACAGTGGCTCTTCGTAGAACATGCCAATTTGAGCAATAGCGATTAGCTTAACAGAGGACTATTGGTGGGAGAGACCAGTTTCCTCCTCTGGATATTTTGGAAATGCGATGAGTGCGAAGAAAATGCAAAATATTAACACGGGAGAATGATGCCCAGATCATAACTCACATCCCACATCCCAGTGGTGGGATGCGAGTCACGATCGGATCGACCCTGATCAGCGGCTTTAATCATTTTCTTATAAGTTTTCTTAGAGAACAATACACATGCATGCTCCTATTTAGGGCATGAAGATTAATTTGTTGTGGTACTTGAGTAGAACACTTACAAAAGAATGACACATAAATTAAATAATCACGGGCGTGTTATTCCGGCGGGTGCGCGTACGAGTTCAAATTCGATTTCGCATCATTCAAATTAATCGATTCATACGAATCGTGACTACACTTTTAAATTACTTCGTACGTTCGCCGCATTAAGTTTCTTTTTTTGTTCTCATTTAATGCCCAATAAGTAATAAAGGCCTGGCCGTTTAATTAATTAGAACAAAGTTTAATTACTTACTGGACTTTTGTTCGAGAAAGTCTTACTATATTGAAAGCAATCTTTATTATTTTTGTTACAGAAACCAAACATGTCGGCACAAAAGATCGAAACGTGCATAAATCATTGAGACATCATAAATAAAGCCAGGAGACTCGAAAAAAATAACGCTTTATTCAGAAGCTATAACGGAAACAAAAAGACAATTGACAACCTGCTACTGGATTTCCAAACCGTATCGTTTTTTAGAGGCGATCTTTTGAGGCAGGCGGGCCTCACCACCTGCGCTATCTAGCCGAGCGCATCACAGTATTTTTTTTCTCACGGACTGCATTCTCGGACTACACCATTGAAAATTCAAATTATCTAACTTTCATCCTTGCACGATTTACATTGTTGCGTCATGCGACATCACGCACGGGTGAACTTGAACTGGGCACGTAATGTATTGCACGTCACGAGTGAAACTGATGCATTGTGAGTGCATGTGTGGTTGCTGGGTATCGGCCGGCCGAATAAAGGTGGGCTGACCCGTTGAAAGCGGAGGGTTACCTCTGACCTGCGTTTTGAAGGCTCGGCGGAGCAGCTCGAGGAATTGATTTGACGTGGACAGGTTGCGTGCTTGTTACAATGGGAATGTTTCTTTTAAATATAATTTGCCGGAGCATTTTAAGGCATTTGTAGTTATAAGAATAGGAGTACGTATAACTTTATAGACATAACAAGGTACGGTTAGGTTAGGTATTACGTGTAGGCAAAAGAAATATGTATTTCTGATGAGCCGGTGCATAAAATTGACAAAGGTCGCAATATAATAAATACACCTAAGTCATTTTTCTGCTCAGAAATAAAATAAAGTTATTTTATCTTATCTTAATTATACACCTTAAAATTATTAAGTTTTATAAATTCTTGTACTATTAAATCTGATTCTCAACACGATACTCTACACTGTAGTTGTAGCTCAATATGCATCTCAGAAAACGTTCTTGCGTATTTTTAAAATGTTAGTAGAAGAGTTCTCAATATAAATAAAGAACTATACTGTTGTTTAAAAATAAAAGGATCCAAGAGCCTATTAATCGCACGGAGCTTTATTGAAACTGCACTCGGCTGATGGGGATTGTTCCGAGCGGCCATTTTGAAAAATGATGGACGTAATCGTTCCTTATTCGCTTTATTTAAAATTTCGTTTAAAAGAGGCGCCTGATAACCGGCGCGGCCGACATATTGGGTAATTATTTTTTCTTTAAACGACCTTTCATTTATCTTGAAACCGTTCTTTAAGAGATGAGGACCGCCCAGAGTCGCTTTGTTTACGTCAAACGGAAAACCTTTCTCATTCCGAAAAAACGTCCGCTACTTTATTCAACAACTGCTTTTACTTATCGGTAGACTAATGAATTATCAAGTCTTAATTGAAAATATTATCGTGGCAAGATATAAAACACATTCAAGATCATAAACCCCTCCTCGAACGGATCGTCTTAAAGGGTTTCTATATCTTTAGTTCTAAATCATATATTCAACGGATCTTCTGAGAAAATGTTTAAAATTCAGTTCACGTTTTTCACATGTGTACCATTTAATGAACTCTGTGGAGATGTGTGCACACAACTCGAGAGGTTAAATAAATGTTGTGACTATATATACGCGGCTGTCTTGCATATTGAATATTCATGAATTTTATCTTTATTGTCTGTCTTTTGTTGTTGCCAACAATGGCGTCAAACATCAACTGTGATAAAAAACTTTATTGGATCACAAACGGCGTTTCGTTCTTTGAGATGGTTGTTTCGTTTCAACATTCAAATTGGACGTACACACTACGTCTTCCATCACATTTAAAAGGCACTCAACGCGAGTGAGACAGACTATTTGAGAACCCAATTTTGACCGAGTCGAAAATTGTTACGGGTTGAAACGAAAAAAATGGCGTCGTCGGGGAACCTTTGTCTATTTTTTATGGCGCTCATCTTAGCACAATTACGGGATTTTACCTGTGGAGGTATAAAATAAAACAATTAACGTGCGTGGGTGCCGAGACAAATCATATAATAATTTGGTCGGGACCGGATTTAGGTAATTTCTGATAGTTTAGACAACAGTCGGTTTTACACTATAGAGACGACATGCGTTTTATGGGAATCGATGTCAGGCGTGCGTTCCACTCGAACCGATTCGACACAGTTACGTCGAAACTAATTAAAAAATAATGATGAATGCACGAAAATCTCGCTTCGTTTGTTTTAAGTATTCGATGCTTATTAAAATGATCAAAAAACTCAACACCACACGTACACGGGTTATTTTTTAAACGTGTAGTTCTTATCGAGATCAAAAATACGTGAGAGTCGCATCGTATTCTGATATAATCGTGGGACAAATTGGCGACGCAGTGAAAATGGCTAAAACATTTTGCCTATACGTGCTAGAGGGACCATTATTTTACAATTCAATTTTGATTAACCCTTCAGAGCAAAACCACAAGACGACTCAAATACTTGTGTAATGAGCGCGAGTATGTTCCTGAGTCTTGGACCAATAGTACAAGCCTAGAGCTTACCGCTTGATATTTATTTATTTAGTGAACAATTAAAATACCTAGGTACCTAATACTCGTAGCAAAGTTAGTAGCAATAATATAATATTATCAATCTTAATTTGATATTAGGATATTACACAACGAGAGGAGGTGCAGTGTTTCGTGAATAAACCAGTCTGTAAGGACTCCTCAAGCAGAATACGCAAGCGCAAACGCGCGGGTGTTCCGCCCGTCGAGCGCGCTTAACAGTTTTAATGTTTGCCGTAGCTTAATAATACTTTAAAAGGAATTGTTTTTAGATTGCCAATGATTATGCATAAAAAACTTCGTGCAGTTGACTTCCGCGCATCTGTTCGCATTGCCCCGAAGGCGTGGGTCCCATCACGACTCTCATACTTATTTATATAACCCGACCAAGGTGGGAAGACGGCTCGACTCCTGGCTATACTGTGAATTCAGACGGCTTTTCCAATTTGATTACTTTTTAGCTGCGAAATAGCACACGAAAGCGGTGGATTCCAGGCATTCCCCGACAATTACGATTTCGTGAGTGACCTCTCACCCCCTCCAAGTCGGATGTCCCTGGACGCGTCCCAACCGGGATTGACCTTTGACCTGGCTTAAACAGCCGACTTGGAGGGAAAATAACGCTTAATAATACCAAGGAAAATATAATTTACGTTTATTGGCTCGTAAATTCCAGGATAAGAATTCCAATGTAAACATCATCATTATTTACTTGGCAAAAACGGACTCGTCAAACTGCACGCTACAAGGTGTGGCGGGTTAATAAGCTACCTAAGTATTGGACTTTTTTACGTGTAATTAGTTTAAATTACTTAGGTACTTGAATTTTGAATTTTAATTTCAATATGTCCAATGTTATTTGTATCCGTCAAAGGAGTTTATCAGTAAGTATTTATTAAATAATCACACAAATTGAATCGTTTGTTAACATAACAACTTTTTAGCACAATATAAAAAATACAATATCTATTTCCTATTATTGCATGTGGGCACTTTGGACTATACGTCTCTCCTCTCTCACGCCCGCAAGTCGCGTTACATTGTTGTAAGCGCCCATAAGCGCCTAACTAAGCGGCGGCATTACAGTCTCGCCTTACGCCTAAGTACATAATAAAGAATCTAAGGAGCGCGGTAGCCTGGAATCTATTCTCGGTAGAATCATTACGTTACTTACATCCCTGAGGAATTTGATTCATCACAGTCGTTCCCGGCGCGCGACGGCGCGAGCGGAATGCGCCCGTGATGATCAATTTCGCGATCCGCCATGATGTTTTTACTGTCAAAGTGACAGCGCACCAAGTATGTTAGACACAGTTTGTAATCTATGACGCTAACTGACACAATAGGAATGATGATCATAAATTACTACGCATAGAGTAGGAAATCGGGTTCTCGTAAATAGACTAAAAATTAAAGACTAGGCCGCATTGTAGCAATCGTTATGATATTTTTTAACCGACTACCGAAGGAGGAGAATAATGTTTTTGACCTGTGTGTATTTGTGTACCTATATATGAATGCTTCTTTGTTCCCTTGTAAATGCTGAACGGATGGCCTAATTTCGACAAGCGTGGTGTCGTTAGATTCGTCTTGCAATTAGCGTCGCGGGTGTCACTGGGTACTTTTTTTTTACTGTGAAATAAAAAATACACGATAACTAACATACATTGTCGACATTATTTAAACAGCAATTGCGTTTTTAAAAGCTACTTTTTGTCATTTTCGTATTAGGTTTTTTTAAAACTCCGTAAGGAGTAACTGATTTGACCTGTCAGTCATATTTAATCCCAATCTACCACAATGCACTAGAAAAAAAACTTAATATCTACCTAGACTTCTGGTGAAGAAAGCTTTCAATATGCCCGATTTAGAATAGGTGTATTATTTAAGTTAGCGTGGGGTATCAGAAAGTTAATGGGCAAAGGATAACGAGGTTAGTCTAGTTGGAAGAAACTGCTTGAGGAAGATGCTAGCGGTCCTGTGGGGCTGGACAAGTTGCTTAACGCTAACGTAAACGATTTTCGAAAACTTGGCGCTCGACGCAACCGTCTGAGAGCTTACGTCAATCCTATACATTTTTGAAAACGATAACGAACGCCAAACGCATCTTGTCTAGGGCCTTTGGGCCCGATTCCCGGTAAGGGCAAATATTTGTATGATGAACTGAGATATTATAAATGTGATCGTATATCTTGAGCGTGATTTTAAAAACTTGTAGTTTTTATAACATTCACTATAGCTTAAATCGCCAACATTCCTGCAATTCACAGACAAGTAAATGTCAATTTTACGTATACAGGGTGTCCCAGACTTGTAATTCAATACATTGCTATATTATTAAGTATTGGATATCACGTTTTAGAATCACAAATTATAGCTATTGTAAGGCAAGGGAGGCAAAAGTTGCGGCACACTTTTGCCTCCCTTGCCTTACAACAGCTATAGGTAGCGTTCTTTGCCAGTATCATTAAAACTCCTAAATTGATTAACATATAGAAAAGTTAAAATTATATTCTGCATCGGGAAAGAAGGCGCTTTCTTATGCCGTAATATTTACGTCATATTCGACTGGGTAAGTATAAGTAAAAGTGGTACATTTAGAAACATGAATAGGTTTATCAACGTGGTTGCAGAAATCACAATTTCAGTAAATTCGCTGTTTCTGATTGGTTAAGACAGAAACATGCGAGATGTTACCGCTGGTCTCTCAGGATCTCTACATTGTGTTCTGAATTCACCTGTTCGCAGTGAAACATAATGTGGCCAACTCACTAATAGTAATGCCATAAAAGTCTTTGTAATAAACCTAATTTATCGCTTTAAATTTATACATTCTAATAGACGATAAACAACGATTTAATGTAGTGCTACATCAGAGATAATTTAAATGTTTAATGACTACTTAAAATCGCGTTGGATAAGGCAGTTCTCCTTTAATTATTTCAGTGCGAAAGCCAGGTTCGCCGAACATTTACTGCAGATTATATATTTTTTCTTTTTATTTTACCAGCCAGAATGGGCGGGGTAGATACCAGGTAGGTACCTACTTTACAGTGTTTATAACTGGCCAGTTCGTTAACAGTCTTAAAAAAGTTTCTAATATTAAAATGGGTAAGTAACATATGTAATTCGGTCTTTATGTGAAATAGTAAAGTGGTAAGATCGCTTGTTATCTACCGACTCTACCGTATAAGAATTTTATATTTTTATCTTTCTTTGTGTGGTGTTCGTTAAAGCGCATTTGTACTGTATTATATTATAAAGCTAACAAAGCATACCTATTAAATAGATTAAAACTCCACATACAATGGTTAACTATCAGAACGCATAAAAATAATAAGCCTAATTTCTTTTCTTTTTTCTTTTTTTTAATGCCTAAAAGTTCGTAATACCTAATGTTCTTTTTTTCCTGAAACCGTAAACTTTTCAGGATATCTATAAAGATAACCTAACCTAACCTAATGAGTTCTATACAATAGCCTTTTAAAAAATCCTGAAATGTTTAAGGTTTAAGAGAAAAAAAAAACGCGTTCTGATACGGAATCGATACAATGGCGGCCCCGTATTTCAGAGATAATATCTCTAAAACCACTCAACTGATTTTATTGAAATCTAGCTAAGAACCATTCCGATTAACCTAGGTTTCTTTAAAAAAATCTGCGTCCAAATCGGTCCACGATGCCACAGACAGACACAAATATATACACAGACACCCGCGTTAAACTTATAACGGGGATAAAAATGATTCATAACATAACAAATTTACGTACACACGTTACAGTGTTTGTTTGAAATTGGATGTGGGAAGCGATTGTCATCTATTTAGCGTTGAAAATTGCGGGAAGAATCAAATGTTTTTTTCTGAAGTTAATGAATTTTTCGTTTTTTTTTCCGTTTTTTTCGGGTTTTTTAGGAAAAATAACAATTGAATATGACAATTTATTCATAGTCAATCACTGTCGCTCTCGCCACCTATTTCAATTGCTTCTGCCTCCATGTCGTCGATGTCGCCCTTTTGTAGGTGCAAATAAGATCGAATATAGATTAAGATAAGAGCAGAAAATTTAATTGTATTTTTCCATAAAAATCCGAAAAAAACGAGTTATTTGGAAAAAAACGGGATTTTTTCCGGACTTTTTCAACGCTACATCTATTTGTACGAGTTTATGCTTGTTTACACACACAGGCCTGTTTACACACACACAATCCTAAATTGAGCTATAAGGACGTAAGGTCTAAATGTCTAATTTAGTGGCCAGGCTGTGATTGCGCGTTACTCTAACAAAACTAACAAATGCAAAGTTGGAAAATTACATTATTACGCGGTATCCAGTACGGCCGGCGTAATCGGCCGGCGTAAACTTTATAATAACAAAATCGCGATGCAAGATTAACCCTTATACGTGCCAGGGCCGCATTAAGACGTAATTATTGTTTTACCCAACAAAACTGCTCTGATACTGCATCATCCTAATCAAAAAGAGTATAGAACCCAGTTACAAAATAAAAAATACTTTTATGCCGCTATAAAATTAATGGACACGTTCTGTTTAATACAATGAAAATTCTTGATTTTAAATCATTCTATTCTTTGGTATTTTACGATTGCCTTCAGCTAGTTTTAATCAAATTAATATTCTATGGGCATACCTATTTATGACTATAAAACATTGTAAAAACTGCTCACCTATTTGAAATAAACGGTGTTTATGTTCTTTGTGAGTATTTTAATGTCCGAGTACAGTTACTCACGTTTGTTTCCGATCACAAAACAGAAGTAGGTTCATAAATTGCGGAGGCAAAGAAAAGCCTTTGAATACTGACAGTTTTATGGCAAATGGAAGACCTTTTGGTTCTATAGTAATTCTATAGACAGAGTTCTTACAGTGATTTTATAGCGCACATCACATGGCGCATCACGTATTCTTCTAGATATTTAAACCTGAGGGCTCAGAGAAGATGCACTACGCTAACTAACGTTTCTATTCGATTCGTTTTTAAACCAATCGCGTCACTGGAAGATGACGTGATATGAAAAGTCACGTGATCTACCAGTGACGCGATTGGTTTAAAAACGAATCGAATAGAAACGTTAGTTAGCGTAGTGCATCTTGTCTGAGCCCTCTGAGGTATTTTTGCAAGGGTTTCAGAGTTTGGTACTGCGTGATCGCACGCTTACTTCGGGCATGAAATTCTCGGATACGAGTGTAATGTGATGCTCTAACAAAAGTTTTACAATGTGAATTATATAGATTTTTTTTTAACATGCCCCTATAACAAACATGGTAATACATATTTGTTTTAGGGGCTTGTTTCATATTACATTTTACAAAGTATAAAGTCCCTTCCTGCCGCCAGTCCTCTTGCTTCGACGTTTAGAACTACGAAACGGGTTCTATGCGGTTTTCATCAATAAATAGATAGAGTGATTTAAGAGGAAAGTTTTTATGTATACTGAATTTTGGATTAAATATGTACGGGCGACGCAAGGGCGGGTCGCTAGTATATTATGAAATTATTGAATTTTGGCCGAAACGTATATTCATAAAGTTACACGGGCAATTTTTCGAGCTCGGCCTAATTAGCTGTCTTATTCTTATTTGATGTAAAAGAATGAGACGTCCGTACTGCAGACAGGCAAGTATGGCTCAATTAATTGCACCGTAAGATTAGCCCCTGATCTTCCTTAAATGCCATAGCTTATTAACGGATACTAAAGCTAAGAGAGAAAACGAGATAAACACCAACTTTTTCGACCTAATACGATGTTGTATATTTATTCACTACATGTGTACATATGTGCGAGTATGTTGGTACATACAACGTGATAAAGTGGAAGTCCCTCCCAGCGTTGCGGGGTGGGCAGGGTAGGTTTAATTACTTATTAGACGCACGAGAATGCGGCGCGGCGCGGGCGCAGGCCGATGTTATCCTGAAATTAGCCGCCGACCAAATTAGCTGCGCGCGCTAGTAAACCAGGAACGGCAGTAAGAAGCAGCGATTGTTCATTTTACAGGTACTTGTATTATCGTGTGGTTGCCGAGTTAGAATAGTGCCACTCCATGTCTTCCCGTGGATGTCGTAAGAGACGACTAAGGGAATAAAGGCTTGTAGTACTGTTAGGCGATGGGCTTGCAACCTGTCACTAATACGCTGGTAAACATCTTAGCCTAATTGTGCAAATTATGGTTATAGAATTATCAACAATTTTTTAGAGATGTTTGTAATTTTGTAGTTCTGCCTACCCCACTCTGGGAACGAAGGCGTGATATTATGTATGTTGTATTATCTTAAAATCTCAACCAACTCGTTTTACAACTCGACGAATGAACTATTAACCGGCAAGATTAATTTGTCCCGTCAGTGCGTACGGACAATATTTTGGGGCGTGCATTCTCGCGCGGGCGTGGTTATCGTTGCCTAACTAGTACCCATAGTACAACCCTAGAGCTTGACTAGAGGTGAATTTGTGTGAGATTGTCCCCCGAATTTTTATTTATTTTTATAATTAAGTAGCATTACAACTCGCTTGTAACCATGTTCCAAAAAATAAAGAACAGTGGTTTAGCAAGTGCGTTGATATGTCAATCAGTTTCTTTGTTTATAAACAGGAGGTCCCAAAACTTAGCGTACAAATTTCAGCATAAAAAAACCACCTTCATAGAAATTCAGAAAATGTATTCGAGTTCACCGTACAGTTATATTTAACTCACCGTACAAATACAGGTGTTATCAAAGTCTAAACAGTTAAGTTATCGTCTTAAAAAATTGTATAAATACTTAGTATATTTAACTCACCGGGAGTTTGAGCTATAAAATATTAACAGGTTTTTGCGCCAACCCATATATAATTCACATACATCTATTTATGTACCTATAACAAATATACAAACATCGTGTTCTTTCATACATAGAGAAGCTATCTTCATGTAATTCCACATGAAACTCTTTTCACGCATCTCTCGTACTGTTCTTTACAAAGTACTGTGACTATACTTACATGTTGCATTTAATATTAAGTCTCAGCCAGTTTTCAACTTTACTGTTAAGATAATAAGGACATATATCAAAGTTGTAGCTCGCCGTTCTTGATACAAGATAAGGGCGGTGTAAATACGTTTTTCTAGATAAAGCACAGAGGAAATTAAAAGGTGTTGTGTGCATCAACTTAACAGGATGCCAGGACGTTTAGTTTCTTGCAGGTTTAGACTGTAAAATGAAAAAGAGTATTAATAACAGGGCACATTTCCTTTTTAGTTTTTGGAAAAACGTGTCATGTATCTATAGGGTGTTTCAGAGGCAATTATTTTGACGCTGAAGGGTGATGGATGTGGATTGTATTTTTTTGGAAAATCTTCCTCTACTTCGATCTAGTCACTTGAGTAAGATTATATTTAAGACAAACATATAGGGATGTGTGACAATGTCGATTGCTCCTATGAAGATGAAGGAAGTCTAAAGGTAAAAGGGGCGTTTTAAGGAAGTTTGAGATTACTAAAAACGTTTCTGTGTAATTTATTTGGTTTCTGAATAGCAGCGAGAAAACCATAAGTCTGCGTAGACTAATTATGTAAGTGTACCTATATTCGACAGTTAGTTGTAAAAAATATACTCGTTTAAGAAACTAATTATATCCATCCATTATCTTTCTTAGTTACTTATTAATTTAAACATTATGCCCGCTTATAGTATTTTGTTTAAATAAAGGAGAAATATAGGTTATTAAAATCTGACATTTCAGCTCTGACGTTACGAGTAGGTCCGAAGTATTTTTTTTCTAAACTGCTTTTGAATGTATCCCAATGGTAACTGACAATCTAGATTGGCACTGACTTTCATACAGGATGATGAGAAACTCAACTCGTTTTGAGAGCCAAACCTTGAAAACGTACCGCTTAATGGATTAAGTCTGCAGGTAAGGGCTTAGCCCGAAGATTCCTTAACCACACAGCTGCGAAGTTATTCTTTTAAAAACGGCGCTCTGAAGAACGGTCGATCGAGTGAGCAAAGTCATACGAGCTCGCTCACTCGACGGGTAAAGCAGGTAAGCTAAGAATGTATCCCCTTTAAATGTGGTTTATATGCTCTGACAGGACAATTTGAACTCGCCGGTTAATATTTGTTGCACCGAGCTCAAGAACGAGTTGTTTAAGAGAATCACCTACCTGGGATCATCGCAGGATGCCCAAACCGGAGAGACATTTAAATCCGTTCCACTTTTGTTTCTGCCCATTCAAACCATCAAAGTAAAAAGGGCATATACCGCTTAGCAACCTTTGTATATTCAGGATTTTGTTAACGTAAGAATAAGGCCCGATGTGCAATAAGGAGTTTTATGATAGATGCGCTTTTGTTCCTAACAGCGCGCGCCGGGATCGAACGCGTTTGTCGGTCCCACCGCAACCGCACTGAGTCGCTGAGTTTCTGTTATTATTTTTATGGGTTTCTTATGAATTGTAAAAGTTTTGTTAGTTTTGCTTGTTCATACTAATATTTCAAAATAGCAAATCTATAAGGTGTACATTTCATACGTTGATTAGAGAACTAAAAGATAACTGTGACTTAGTACGTCTAATGTTCGTTTCCTAATAATCCCCCATCCCTTTATTATTAAGTATAAATTATAATCCTCGTACATCGAGTTGGATGTTTTCTGATATAAGATTTTTATGTCGAAATTAGCGTTTTATATTTATGATATCGATTCCAATAATGTTACCGTTGCCGCTATTCAAACAAATTACTCTATTAAATTTTATTTCCTACAAATTTGAAAATAAACAGGCTTGCAATACGGGACGGTGATTTTTCGAAGAAAGTTTATCACTACCATTAATTTATATTTGCCGGCCGGTACTAATTAATAACCGTTAATTATTCCCTTTGATTTATTCAAATTATTATAATGAATGGCTAACGGATGGAAAGCAGTAATCTCTTAAAAACGTGTTTCGCAACGATTTAGATGTTTTTGAAGTCAAGTGAAGACCCGGAATGCGGACGAGCGCAATTTGTCTGCAATCGTCTTGATAAAGTAATGACCCGCGCAGGAGCATTTCTAATTTCACCGTTTAAGTCCAACAGAACTTGTTATAACACTATACCTGGCTTTCGAGCTTTAAAAACTGTCAAATTAGTGTCAACCAAATCTACTTATTTTTACTAGTTATATAGTAGTACACGTATTCAGTACCTATCGGGTACATGATTTTGAAGATCGAATTATTCCGAAATATTTTTTTCAAAAGTAAAATTTTGGCAACTGACGCACACACACACACAATAAAACACTCATGTTACTACATCGTCGTCTAGTAGTTAGTATAGGAATAGAGACGGATCGTTTCGATTATGTTGTTAAACAACAAATTGTCTTTATATCTATAAATAATAGACAAAAATGTCTTTTTTATAATTAATGTTTGATATTGTCAATAATCTTGAGTTTTCTTGACATTTTTTTTCCAAATAAATTAAGCTCCGGGCGGCGATAACAAGTTCGATTTTTACAATTATTGAATATGGTGTAGATGTTATGAAAAACTTAGTCTGTACATTTTCCTTTCCAAGAAAATATTTCTTGGGAATAAACAAATAAAAAAACAGTATTTGTATGTATTTTTCCAGCTACACAATCCTCATAGATGTCACATATAAACAATACCTTCTAAGCGGTCAAACGTCAAACACGAGTATTTGTACAGAAATTAATACTATTTTTCAAGGTAAATAAATACAAATCTCAGTTTTTTACTGAGCAGAAATTGAACTAGACCATGACGAAACAAGTACAAGTAAACAAACAACTTAATAGATAGTCCAGGTCAATTATCCCCTTATACGTTGGTGAAGTCATGCTGCCAAATTGAATACACGCGCTAAAATGTGTTTTGTTCGCTCTGTCGGGACTACTTAAACTCGCCGCTTGGACCTTCACTCGAGCGAACGATCACCTTTGCTTGTTGAGAGAATCACTACCCTGTGCTCGCCAATCTTGTTTAGCCAGCTAAAGATGAAACGATCGCGTAGTAATGTATGAAACGAACCACCCTGTACATAGTGTGCCGTAATGAAGTATTCTATCGTTACTGGCTCTTCTCAGAAGCTAAGTCGTTGGATGAAGATCGTGCGACTTCGAAACGTAGTACTTACATTTACAGTTAGTTTTATATTTGAGATAGAAGCCTTCTCTGCACAATAATCTGGTTATTTCCTTTTTTAATAACCTTTAAAGTAGAATTGCCTAAAAAGTCTTCTCAGTTTTCGTTTGACCATTGTGAAACGCAAATATGAGTTACTTACGAAAGATAAAGGCATACCACGATTAAGTATTGAAATAAATAAATAAAAAAATATTACATTATTATTATTGATTTAGTACGGCACCTACTGAGAAGACAAGAATACATTTTAGAGGTTTGTTGCATACAATTAAAACAATGCACAATTTTTTTGAGGGTCCTAGCTCATGTTTTGATAGTTGGTATTATTAACAATATATATAGAAGGGATACTTAAACTGAGGTACATACCGTATACGAGAGCAAAAAGAACTTATTTTCTAACTGTGGGTCCTACGAGTACGTAACTAGTTATTACCGGCCAGCACGTCAGCACAGCGCCAGCGCGGGCGCAGGTGCTCTATCTTCAAAGTCGTGCGACTTTATTCTAAAGCCCCTTGAAAAAAAAAAGTAGAACGTGCAATATAACATGCTAATTGGTCGCTAAAAGTGTCATGTTAAAAGTAAATCCCGTGGGATAAGCAAAAAACGTATTTCTTAATAAGTAATAACCTAATGAATTATATCTTTAACCGTGTAAAAGCATTTTGAGATAAATTTACACAGATACATATAATAAATATCGATACATAGCCGTAATTAATATCTACGAGCCCTGCAGACCAGTCACAAATTCTGAACCTGTCAAGATTGCGACGGGATTCCTGAAAAAAGAAACCGAGTAAAGCGAGGCGTTTAGGGATGCACTAAATAATTATCGTTTTTTTTCCCTGCAGATAAAATAGCACGTTGTTAGTAATACAATAAACATAGGAGTTGAATTTATCACATCAAAAACTGAAATAAATATAATCCAGAGTCGTTTTTGAAATATCGCACGGTGCGCCGTAGCCCCTCGATGTTAACTATAGGTAATTACGCGCGGATCGCCGGCGCGGCGCCTGCGCCTCGGATTTGTGCGGACCGCAGCAACCGCATTTATTACTACCACTGTCATTTGTCTCTAATAAACTTCGAAATAACCCCCCGACGAATGTTTCATTACAATTACGTCGACAGTCTGGGCAAATCATTCTTAGTTCGTTGATATAAAGTTTTTTTAATTTTTATTCAGTATCGGCCTCGCAATTGCATCTAAAGAAGAGCTCTTGATCAGTTCTAATTAGCTCGATAAAAAATAACTGACAAAGAGATATAACCTGTCACAAGTAAAATCCGAGGCGGATAAATAAAGGATAGTTAACACTTTAACATAAATCCCGTGGGGAAGTTATAAGTACTTCTACACTTGGATCTGGATTCTCATAAAACGAAGTTGTAATACTGCACCGTTACAATGGCGAAACTGATTTCGCGTTCACATCATTATTTTTAACAATTTTATCATTATTTCTGTCTTGTTTTTCGTAGTTCGCGCAAGTAATTGTGTACGTGCTCATTTTTATTTGTTAGTTTCTTTTAGTAGTTATCTAGCCAATTAGTGACAGGCAACGATCAGAATAAATAGGTACCTAAAAGTAGATATTTGGATATTTACTCAATTAAACTGATATATTGGGTACACACGTGCTTTCCCACATTGGAAGCCTCAACCATTTAGAACTGTTTCACAGTGACATTTGTGTGACACTTTTTAAGATTTGATTTATTTAACGTCACTGTGACACTGTTCTATGGTCTTTCAGGGTTCCATTTTGCCGATTGTCCATAGTTATATACCCAGGAAATTACTTGACAATCAGATAATATTTACCCAGGTTTATTGTATACTACTCAGTGGGTATATTGAGAACCTATCTCCAGCATTAATGTCATTTCTAGCTGTAATCACACAATTAAGTTAGGTAATACGAGCAATCCAATGGTTTGATAGGCCTAACCTTGCCTCAATAAGTATATTCCTCGCCGAGGATTGGCTCCTAGATAACTAAAGCTACGGTAGCACTCTCACGATAGTGTAACCGCTCACTTAATCAAGACCCATGTCGCAATACATTTAACGAGACATCACAGGTCATTACTACGACGACGTCGAATATAGTTGAAGAAGTATCAAGACTTTTAAGTAAGTACATAAACGTCATAACACAGCCATTCCGCCTTATTAGATAAAAGATAAGAACAATTTAGAATCTATCTAAACGGAAACAATATCCCGAATATAACGCCGACAATCCCGAACTCTCACAGCGACACCATTAGGCGTCGAGATAAAATCAACCATTATTCTCTAAATCATAGTTGATACTATTAAATATTCTGTATTTGGAGGTATAAGTCTGGGGAGTAAGGCGGCCAGGCGAACAATGCACCGCGCCTACTCTATCCGTCACATCTACACCTAACAGCGTTTGAATTACATTCATTTGTATCGGACTTTATGGTGTAACTTAACAAGTCATTCGTGTGGTCCAAGGGGGAATAACAAGCGTTTGACCATCATATCTTTCGTACGTAGAGCTGGCAAAAAATGTTTGGGATAAGGGTGCTTACGGTAGCAAAACCCATCTCATGTTTTGAAACAAATAAAGTCAATTTTTGGACCGGGTGTGCAGCTCTTGTTACAGTGTTTAGGAAAAAAAAGATGATTGTAAATTAACCAAATTTTTGTTTAATTAATGTTACCAGGGCTCTATTTCACTCGGTAAAATCTTGCTTTTGAGATGTTATCGTATTGTTTCAAACTCGGCTGCCATTTTTGTCCAAGAAATAAGGGCTATCATCATAATAACAATACGATAAAGAAATAAGTTTAAGGGAGTAAAACAGAGCCCCTGAGTACCAGTAATATAGAAATGTTCTTGCTGTAGGGTAGGAAGAAACCTACGCTTAATTTATAATTATGTTGTCTAGAGTTTCCGCTGTGCTCACACATTCTCTTTTAAATTGGCAACATAACCATAAAGTTAAAGTAACACCCTTGCACTAATCATTTATGTTAATAAAAGCTGCTCAGTCCATAATAATCTTCTTGAATAAAGTCCGTTGTAATTATATATGCTAACGTGTATACATGGGCTATAAACCACACTATACAATTATTAAAAAGATACACCCAAAGCACGCTTTATTTACATTCCAGCTAATAAGAAACGCGACAACTCGCTAATAATGACGCTGCAGCTCATGCTATTAAAACCAACTATGTCGTCTTTTATCTCTTGTAGAAATTATAACAAATGTCATAATAAGATGGGGCTGTCTAATCTACAGGGTGTGCCAGAACTATGCGTTTTTTTAAACCTTTCTTGCCGCCTGTTTTTATTTGCACAGTCATCAACTGCTAATCGAGACCAATCTATCGAGTTCAAACTCGGTTGGTCTAAAGCTTGCTTTATAACGGGCCAGAAAATGTATTTAATTTTACAATATATGTATAGATTTAGGAGTTAATAATATTTTTATGACACCGTTAAAGGCTACCTTGCGGTAATCTAATAAAGTAATGTAAATTGCGATTCTGAAACTTGATAGGTATACGACGACAACGTAGCACCTTATTAAATTACATTTTTAATCCATAACAGTATCGCTCGTGAATTAAATATGAATAAATAATGCAATTGGATCAGAGCCGTGAAACACATTTTTAAAATTGTATTTTATACATATGTACATATATATTGATTGTTTATTTGTTTCCTGTCAAAACGCAACGCCTTACGGCTACCAGATTTTCATATCCTTAACTTAGATTAGAGAAGCTCAAAGCTTTTACGTCGCTGTCTCCTTAGGATATAAAAAGACAGGAAACACTAGTTGCCGTTTTGATTATAAGGCTACAAATCACTCTGACTGTACTATTACTGCATAAATTCCTTATCGTGTTCACGTATAACCTTTTGATGGTACGATTAAGACATTAAAGACTTCCTGGCGATTTTATCGACTGTTCGATTTTCCATTAGCGTGTTCGAGTTAGAAATTGTCATCGTTGATCGTTTATCGATCATCATTATGCCCGGCCATTGCGTGATGCCTTCAAGTTTTCTTTTATTTTTAAGTTTAAAGACGCAGAATTTTAATTTATGAGGTTAGCAAAAGGGTTCTCTTTAAAAATGCCATTGTGTTATAATCTGATTCTTTATATAAACCTTTTTTTTATTATTCAGTGATACCACAGAAAAGGTATACCTACCTACGGAGCCCTAATAGGGTACAAATAATGTTACAGAGATCGAAAACGTTAGCAAGTGCAAATGCATACAATTGTTTAGATGAAAATGAAATAGTTTTTTTTTAGTTTGTATTAGGTAAACAAGCACATAGTTAACCTGCCCTATTTATTTAATAAACCACACAGTGATAGATAACAATTCGTTATTCATTCCGAAGTTAATGATTTCCTAATCATTGAGCTTGATATCAGTTATGCAATAAACATAACATTGCCATTTATCATCTGTCACTGTTAGTTTCTTTAAATAGGGTATGGGTAGTGATAAGGATGGGCCCGAAAATCCATGGAAAATGCTGACTCGAAGTAAAGTTTTTTAACTGTTTTATTTATTCAAAAATTCTATTTTATTTCAAAACCCATTAACTTTTTAAATCGTTTAAAGAGCCCTACAGAACCTGTAGGTTGGATTAGGTATGCGTTATAACAATCCATGGAAGTTAAAAGGAATGAGAAAAAAAACTAGCTTAAGTAAATAAAAATCGGACAAACGAGTACGTAGTACCAGTAGTACGTACCGTCGCACATACCCTTCCAACACTGAGAACTACGGATGAACTCTTATACTGGTAATATTGGCGCTGATGGTATCAATTAATACATTCGTGAACAAAACAATTGCATCACTTTGTATTTTTTCATGTCCACCCAATATCTTTGTAAACCGGCTTTTCTTTCCGAAATATTTAAATGAAATAATGTTTCTTATAATCTAAGCTCTACAAAAAGTAAACAAACTAGACTATAATTTTCAAAGTACAAAAATATTGGGTGGACACTGTTTTGCTCGTGAGTGTAATATCGCTTCACGCTCCTCCCTCGCGCCATGCACGTGGATCCCGCGAAGTCACGCACATCGATACCTTCACACGTCTGCGCCCGCGCTGCTGTAACGTACGGGATTAAACCCGCTGGTTATTCATACAGGATTTATACTAACTAGCCCTGGGTCTAACTCACGAGTCCGGGTGTAATTGTCTATGGGATTAGCATGGACTAAATTCCTTCATGCCGTATAGGTGCGTTGGGAGAAATTCAACCATCCAATGAACGTCGCGACGCGATTCAGCGAGGTAATGCGGCATTATGGGCATGTTCTTGCGATATTGAAGACTTATTTGGCACCATGGCTTTTGGGCTAGTTTCTAGTTTTTACATTTTGTTGGTTATTTTTACTAAATTTTAATGCAATCAAATCTTGTTGTTTTTTATTACTTATTAGTTCTGACCTATACGTATTCTACCGCTTGGCGGAGGAACTTAGCAAGTCGATGTGTCTTTATTTTGCTTTCATAGTTTAAATATTATAGCGTTAAAAACATGCAAAAACGATCATAAAGTTCGCAATCACGCCTTAAGTCGCATTCTGTAACAGAAGGTATCCCAATGGACCATTACTGCTAATAAACGTTTGTGTAACTGGGTGTTAAGTTAACATATAAACAAACCTCAGAGAAGTCCCTCTGCGACATTGTTGTTGCCTACATTCTTGTCGGCCGACCCTGTAACAATAAGTAGTTTAAAACATATGCAATCACAATTATTACAATTATTTAAGATATGTTAATTTCTAGGACCAACAAGCTCTGGCGAGATAAGGTAGAATGAGGGAATTTGAAGAACATTGAACAAACTAAAATACTGTCATAAATTTTATGAACCTTACTAAACAACAATCAAGGATATCTACAGTAAACTCATCTAATAAAGGCAGTGACTGGTTGGCGTATTAGTTACAAATATGTACATGTCTCGCTCGACTCTCGACCTTAGTCGTATAATTACAGATACACGTAGCCCGACACATATGGAGGCACATATTCTGCGATTACCCTTTAGCCGTAAAAAAGCGTAAATCACTTTATCGGTAATCGTCTAAAATAATTCAGTACTTAATATAAAGTACGGATCGATTTCACCGCTCCCGCGAAGAGTATTAAGTTTATAATTATGACCAAAGCATGGGTTTAATGTGCAATTTTGTTGAAAGTAGTCGCCGTTTGATTACACGGCTTACAATCAAAATGCACTTTGGAATGTACAGCTAAGGTTCATAATGGGTTGTGGGGCGAGAGGATATAGTTGCCGGTGGCCGGTCTGGCTGTTCGGATGCCACTTAAGTTCCAGCCAATGGTTGTCAAACTTGCTATTAGATGTCGGTCTGTTGCAATTGAGAATTCTCGTAGAATCTAAGTTAATTGCATGATTCTTGATCGTATGATTCCGTTTGAATACTTTCTATAGCCAACGGTAGCTTTAATGTGATATAAATATTGAATATTATATTCTTCTAATTACCTACTTAATTAATAGGTTCTTGTTAGACGGCGAAAATATATTGTTTTACGCCTTACCTAACGTCCCAAATAAACTCGGTTTATGGGTTGTTTTTAGTGGTGTCGTTTTAGTCGTTTTTTTAACTATTTACAAAAGTTCAGTAAATCTGTATGAGGTCGAGTATCCGACATTTTTAGATATGATTTACAAGTAGAGGCCTTTGTTAGAAATCCAAGTTTTCGACCTTGGGGTGCTACAGGTGGCTCTGCCATTACAATGAAATAGTTTTTATTAAATAAATCCAAAATTTTAGATTTTACAGCAAAGTTGTGTATAAAAAAATAACAAAACTGTAATGTGGTGTTTAAATAATTTATATATACGTAATATTTCCTGAGATACGACACTTACGGGCAGTAAGGACGAGGTTAGGACTTATTGCACAAAATTTCGCATAGCTATAACTTGCACTATATGGGAGTTATCCTGATACTAAAAACTAAAACGAGCTGCGGTACCCATTATAAATTATTTGTAATGCGATCTCTGAAGTTACAGATATTTTAATAAAATATAGTTACAACTATAATACTGTCTAAGGAAATCAGTAAATTATTCTACGACGGTGTCTAACTTTCTAGCATTTCGTACTTCAAGTAGGTACTGCAACACAACAAGGGCGCTAATTGAGATCTTAACAGCCGTAAGGCCGCCCCAGCCTGACGTTTGATGTTTTAGAATTACTATTGAGCGTTATGTGCGGAACCAATAATTTCTCTGCAGTTAAAACGCGCCGTCCACAGTTCTGCCACCCATAAACAAAAGAACATATCCGTTATAGAACTCTATTGCGAACTCATCCTTATAAGTTAAAGGAGAAGATTGTATTTGTACTTGCAATTAAATTGCAGATATGCTGTTTTTGTAAATGTTGCAGAACTACGATTTATGAGCTCGTCCAGCCAAACCAGACCGTCAAACTGTATACTGTATAGCCACATAACTTACTAGTGAGATTACACGGTGTAGGTCTCCGCAGAAACGCTGATGCATTAAAAACAGTTTACCTTGAGGAGGTTAATCCGATCTGTATTTTTAGGGTTCCGTCGAAACTAGAAATATAGTTAGTTATAAAAATTGTATAGTTTTTTTACTATACGGCCGCCTTTTCTGTTAAGTAAATAAGAGCTGCGGTTAATGATAACAATATGGTTTGGCCCTGATATCATGCTATGAAGCAAATGTATCGCTTCATTAAGTGTGAAATTAGCTTTAAGCCACATTATCTATCTTCTACGAGCATCTATACAAATAAAACTCTTTCCTGATTGACGACAGATATAAACCATAGCCACCACAACCACCATTATGCATACCCTAAACAGTTCACTAAAAAAAATGGTAGCCAACCAAGAGAGGTTTTTACTTCGTTGACAAAAAATGAACACAATAGTATTAATTTTTATTAATTATTATTAATATTAATTAGATATTAATTATATCAACTAAACCTTTAACCAGCAAATTATTTAGTGATTAAACTAACATCTTAGTTCCTCGTAGCACAGAATAAGTAAGAAAGTGGTCTTGATCATGCTGCTCGTATGAAATTAAGACGCTTGTGCACAACCATCACAATCTGGTTAGAAGCGATCTTTTTTTTTCCATGTCGAACGTAGGGACAGAATTGGGAGGGAATATTTTTTGGGTACTCTAGGGGAACAGTAAGAAATATTATTTAAAAAATCGAGCCCCAATGCGAAGAAATAGGCGCGGGCGTCCTCTAGTAGTTATCTAGTTTGTATTCTGAATATTGAACTTATCCTAGGCGGCGTTTAAGTTAGTTTTGCGTAACTCGAGCAACAAAGTATGAAGAGAAACGGCAAGAATATAATCATTGCTATGATTATGGCCTCTCCAAAACTACCTCGTAAATGTCCATTGAATGCATCTGCGTATTTATGGCACCAAGATGGCGGAAAACGTTCGTGTTACGTATTTTAAACACGGACAGCTTTAGCTTTACGAGTATCTATCCGCGGTTTGAATATAGGAACCTTCCCTGACATAAAGGGATAAAGGTACTAGGGGTCATTATATGTATATCCGTCACTTTTTCTGCCCTGACATGACATGACAGAAACTTGACATGTCTAGAGGATGTTGACATATAGTACGGTGTCAGAATTTACAATTCGGGTACACCAGATTTAAACAATGTACGTTTATTCTTTTTGGGCCTTATGGACTCACAAGATTTACTGTCAACATTTATTTGACCATTAGGTTTTCACAAAAAAGAGACATCAACACGTCTGATCATAGCGAAATACTACCAACAAGAAAATAAAAATGTACGTAATCAAAAAAATGCAAGGATGAAGTTACTTTAGTTAATTATGGTCTATTTTTAGATATGTTTTACTAAAGTCGCAATTGTTTTCTTGCTGACATTATTGACTAGGAACAAAGCACTAGTCAGTGCATCACAATTGTAAAGCAATCATCACTATTCCTGTGCGCCCACAATACCTACCAGGTGAATCTGACGTCCACATAGGTGTTCCACGAACTTGAGGAAACCATAGCTAAACAATACGTTAACATACAAGTTATCGTTCTTCGTGTACTATATTTTCCTTTGACCGTCAATCCTCGCTAAATAAGTACTTGTATCGACAAAGTTATAGTATTCGTATGTCGTCTGTCTCTTTAACTGTATGGAACTTGGTAGCATTTAGCAGTTTATGATATGGCCCCTGGTCACATTATTACGACGTAGGATTTAAATGTCCAATTTCCAGTGCTTTACGCCGAGAGTGACCACTCCGAACGATAATTTCAGGCTTGAAGAATTTTCCTTCTTTATGGCCCCTACAGACAACATAACAATTTGTCGCTTAATATACGGCCGAATAGCGATGAAAGCTACCAACAATTGTAGAGAGGAATTCCAACGACCATAACTTAAAAGATACCTAGAGGCTCACAATGGGTACCTGTAATTTGTTGCGCTTCTTCTAAACTTAAAAAGCTTATTTACGGTCAAAATAATTACAGGACGTACCGACAGTGAGTTCAATCTTACACTCACGGTATTAGGGTATAAAAATGAAACGCTGTTTTGGGTATTTTGAATTAGTCAAGCAAAAAACGAGTGTGCCTTGGAGCTATTCGTTTTAAACAGTAGCCAGGTGCAGGTTCGAGACCGGCGTTAGCATCATTACGAGCACGTGAAGTGGCGTGATCAGAATCATCACAAGTAATTTGGGAGATCACTTTACCAGCGTTGGAGTTCGCTTACAATTTACGATGTGTTGTGTCACGACTTATGACTAATTTTAGATATTGGCAGGCACTATCTAAAGGTATGCAATGATCCAAGCACTACAGTGTAAATTAAAACGTGTTTGAGTCTTGCAACACGTTATCTTCAAACTAATATACAATGTAATTTCTACATAAAGTATTTTTGATCGATTCTTTATGGTAATCGATGTTTCGAAAAACTTTTTTCCATTGTTTCGTTTTTCCGAATTATCATATGTCCGAAAAAAATTATCTCGAACCCATAAACTTTTCAAAATGTTGAAAGATATACATATATCTACAGAACCTGTACGTTAGTTTTATAACAAACCAGGAAAATTAAACAGTTACAGAGAAAAATATATTTTCAGACAAACTTAAGATAGGTAGCCATTAATTACATACATATTTCGTGTTTAAATAGACCTAAGTACTTTACATACATAACGAATGAAATCTGTATTTTCCGTCTCCAGAACGCAGAGAATGGACAGTATTTTTACCCGACTGCCGAAAAAGAAGGGTATTGTTTTTGGCCTGTACGAGTATAGGTATGTAGAGGTAGGTATGTGTAGTTAAATTCTTTTTTCCCTCGTAGAGCCTGAACGGATGGCCTGATTTGGTTGTTAGATTCATTTTAGCGTGGCGAGTGTCACCGAGTACATTATTAAAAAAAATTACCAAATAGCGAAATAAAAATATATTCATAATAGGTAACTTACAAAACATGCAGCCGGGTTTTAAAAGCTTGCTTTTGGTTAGTTTTGTTAACTGTAGATAAGAGATAGATTAACTATTGGCACCTCATAAAGCAACATTAGATTTATAAAACAAATTGTAATAAATATATTAAGCAAGAGAGCTAAAGAAAATAACCAAGCCCGGGAATAGCAAAGCTATATTGCTCATCCATTGGACTTGGCTAATCCTGCCTGTAGCTCGCTCGAAGACTGTTGAAATGTCTTGTTTAAAACGATTTTAGCTGTGCTTCGGCGGTGGACATTAACTGAAGTAAATAAAGTATACGTCTTTATGTGACAGGCCGAGGCATATGAGGCTTGATTCACTTCAGCCATTGTGTTGGTCTGTTGTGTACAGTACGAGTACATAATAATATCATATTAGTCGGCTTTTAATATACCTGTCGAAGTTATTTAAAAAATCTCGGGAAAATAGAATCGTAATTTCTGTTTACTGTTTAGGAGGCCTCAAATAAAAAAGTTGAGCAGGCAACGTTGCGTGTTTAAAGAAATTGAAATTCTATGAAATTCTGTTAATCATGTAAAGGCGACTACAAAGAGAGATGTATCTACTTTTTCACCTTATTGCATTGTAATAAAGGGGAAAAGTGGATACATCTTTTTGTAGTCGACTGTATCTACCTGGTCTATTAACGTTGTGCATATGGTGAATTTATTAATGTGTGTGTGTAATGCAATATTTTTTCATATGACGGAACGTGATAATGTGAAAATTGCACTAAGCTTTACTTCAATGGTCAAGCAAATCGATAAATTGACATTTTTTTAGCACAGAGGGCTCAGACAAGACGCACTACGCTAACTAACGTTTCTATTCGATTCGTTTTTAAACCAATCGCGTCACTGGAAGATGACGTGATACGAAAAATCACGTGGTCTACCAGTGACGCGATTGGTTTAAAAACGAATCGAATAGAAACGTTAGCGTAGTGCATCTTGTCTGAGCCCTCTGCTTGTACGAAGGATCTTAAGTAAGTACAAATAAACTGAAGATGTATCAATTTAGCTTTGTCATGAGCTTCTGAAGTTATTATTATGTGTAGAAGAAACCACTTTGATTCTTGGTGCATTCTTCCAAATCTGTAGCGATTACAGAGCGATGCGTGTGAGTGATCGCATTCCGCAACAGGTAGCGGCGCGTGGTGCCCCGCGGGTGCGCACGCGACGGTACCCCACTATACGGCTACACGGGCTATAGTAGCGCTGATTACGCCACTGCAGCCATCACTTGAGCGTTATTGTTACATGTGTGGAAGCATGTATAGTTAAGCTAGAGTATTCATAGTACTTGGCTGTCTGCTGCTGTCATTCTCTCCAGTTGTCAGTATATTTGTTATGCCAGAGACAGTCTGAAAGCGATACTTGTAATACATAACGCTGTTTTTATGACAGTGATCTATAGTTGCCCGACAATTACTGTTGTTGACCGTCCCTGTTGACAGAATTTTAACGATTTCCATTAAAGTTAACAATTTTGTCTACTTTTCTACTAGTGTTTTTTTCTGGGTATAAACTTGGAATATAACGATAACATATAAAGGTTGACTGGTAGAGTGCTAAGCATTACGTCCGCCTTTTGTACAGTAGGTAGGTATTCAAATTTTGTGCATTCAAGTTCTTATACTTTATTATTCAAGTAAAAACATAAATAAATATAATTACATCTGTAGTAAAGAATCATTACTAACTACAAGAACACGCGTTGGTAGGTCACAAGGTTACAACCCACGGACATGCGAATATCGAATACCTAAGGCACTTGTTCCCCCGTGACGATGAGCGGTTAGCGAGTACTTATAGCCAGCGAGCAACCTATTACTAAAATATGTGTCTATTTTATTTACACGGGATCTAAGTCTTTTGTTTCGACAATCTAGTGGAGAGAGCTCTCGCCGGCAGCGTGAACAGCCAGCGATCAACTATTAAATATGTGTCTCTTTTCACACGGGATCTATGTCTTTTGTTCTTGTTTTGAAAATAGTCGATAGCTAATCGCTTCCTCGCCGGCAGTGGGTGGGTGCCTAATCGCATCGGTCGTCGATCGGATTGACTATCGATCATCCGAACGTCAGGGTCCGGTCGTGGATGTACAGTCAGATTAACCGTTGTAGGAATACTGCTATTTAACGTTGTACCTAATAAACTGTGTGGCACTTTGCAAATAGGGTACCGGATTGTACAGGGCTTATTCTACGACGACAATCAATATTGCTTTTTATCTGTGCCGAGATTAGAGGCGGTAAAAACTGTTTTATTGTCTTTGACATGGGCCTCTCCTCTAGGCGGTAAAAAAAATGTCGTCTTTGACCTGTTACTTATGGTACCTATTGTTTTTGACTATTTTTTTGCAAATACTGTCAAGTCAACTATACTTACCACGAAATGAAGCTAAAAATATTGAGACCTAACTTGTATTCTTAAAGATCTGTACCTATCCCAGAAAAAAACTACAAAAATGAACGACTACGTCATAACTGTTTAGATTTGGAAAAATATTACGTGTTATGGTATTTTTTTTGACTCAGACGTCATTAATGTCAAGTAAATAAGAGGTATCACAACGTTGACAATACTGTAAAAAATAAAAGGTTTTACCATGTAGAATCTCAGCCCTGACCTGAAACGAATTAAGTTAAGACCAATTTAAGATTTTGACCCTCACCCGCAGCAACCAAATTATCAAATTCCTATAAATGAAGATGGCTATTTGACCTTACTAATCAACGTTCAGTAACGGTGGTATAGCTATACAATGTTTTGTCCTAATCTGTCATTGTGACATTTGAATTTGACAGATAAGGACAAAACATTGTATAGCTATATCACCGTTACTCAACGTTTATTAGTAAGGGGGTAATGTTTTATTTAAGTTGGGTCTTTAATTACCTACCTATCGTGTCGTAGACCGAATAAACTTCATAAATGGACCTAAAATTCTGTAGACATAAGCCATTATTATAACAGAAATGTATCAATAGATGACAAAAAGGTAACCATTATATTTTTTGCACTTAAGATATTGGTTGTTATTATTCTTATAAAGTGCCCGGGACAGACGTACCTGTTTAGTTCCAACGCGGTTGTTAATTTAGCTACGTAAGTATTGCTTCTGCCTTGAGTTTGTTAATGTGTATGTCTGTATATGTTTATGCAGGAACCTATATGTAGATGACAATAATAGGTAACTGATTTTTAAATTGTTTGTATCAATTTCCTTCTGAATCGTTGTTAGCTTTACCCACTACGCCTACTGCCACCCTTAAATTGGCAGCTTATAGAGTTCTTTCAAATAAGCTAGGTACTCAAATCTACACAAATACCTATGTAATAACAATTATTAAAACTAAAACTATATGTTTCCCATGGGATATTCTGTTTAAAAATATCAACGGAAATAGGTTTATGCTGAAAAGCAAGTGACGCAGTGGTAGGTAGGTACAGTCGAGTTCATAAATATGTATACACTTTAGTACCTTGTTACTTTAATCGTTGTGACAATTCATATATGGTAGTTTAAACATGAAATTAAATAGACAAGGTACTAAAGTGTATACATATTTATGAATTCGACCGTACATGGCTTTATCTGGTGACTCTAGAGGCCAGGCTACCATGCAAATGCGTCCAAACCTTTACAGGCAGGGGCCCTAGACAAGGTCCTAATACTAACGTAAAAGATTTTCGAAAACTGTCTAAATGTATGAAATTGTCATAAACGCTCGATGCGACTATCCGGCAAGTTACTTCAATACACATTTTCAATAACGATTATCATTCGCCGAATGCATCTAGGGTCTATTAGACAAGCACCTTGAGGAAAAAATCTATTTTTTGGGTGTTTTTTCAAGGGAAGGGTGATCAGGTGGTCATAAACCATCATGTAATCATGTTACCTGCTATTCTTACGTAAAACCTCACATTTTTAAGAGTAGCCTAAAGCCACAATATAATTCAATCCACAACAATGCCACAATAAAAAGAAAACTCTAGTTCATTGCTCGCATAAACTATTGTTTTAACATTTCACATAAAACGTATAAACACAACTAGTAAGGAATTTCCATTGAACGTATAACTTTTGAGAGCGCGTTGATGTCTTTCATATGTACATGCGCGGGAGTCGAAATCTGGCGATAAGTAAATCCGTTTGAGTATAAAACTGGTCACGGTATAGCTATTAGATAATAATTAGTAGATATAAAGCAAAACAACTTTCTAGACCACTGACGCTGGATGCACGCTTTCTTTGAACTTGGATATACATGTCCCTGTATATGAGTAAATGCTTGGTATGAAGGCAATAAACCCAATTTCTTCATTAATTTACTGTGTTTTAAATTATATAGAAGGAATTAACAGATTTTTCAACGTAAAACTAGCTGGATTTTGCAGTAACGCATTCAAATTGTACCTAAACCTGTATCACAGATAAGTAAGCAACGAAAGTACATAAATAAGCACCCACATGAAAGCTCTCCGTAATAACAGTACTGGAAAGCTCAAGCGTTTAAAATGAAATATTCTCTAACCTTAAAGGTTACCTCGCCTCAAAACTATCTTACCTCTTGATTTAGACCAATTATAAACCCATTTCTTGCAGAACACGCTTATTACACGCAGACAGACAAACAAAAAATATCAATCGTACACTTTACATATACACAAGCGAACGCATATTTGTACTAACACCGACATTATTCCATATAACTTGTGTATTCACTTGTTTTTCGCACTGTTCGTTATGTTTTCGATTGGTTTTTGTTTTTGTTCGATAGGTTTTTGTGTTTTTAAATTTGGAACGCGTCGGTTTTTGTTTGCTGCGTGCGCAAGCGCAGTCGAAGGAAGACTGACTGCCGGTTGCCAGTGTTGCTATGTTAGGTTGGTTCTCCCTGTCGTGGCACTTGTTGCCTTGGTGTAAGATGGTATTTGTTTAGATCTGGTTGAAAAATAAACTAGATTGTAAATCGTCGTGTTTGTTATTACTATAATATATTATCCTTTTATTTTAAAATGTGCGTCAAGTTATTGACATAATGAAGTTTTTTTTTGTGACAAGGAGAAACAAGTCGAGCACACCGGCCAACTGATGGTAAAGTGTGATTTTAGATTCATAGACATTTATATTCTCAAGACTTTAATCCCAACCCTGAGGACTAAGGTGGAATACCTCCAAGCTAGAAATTTAACCGGTTGTCTTATCCCCACATCAGAACACAACAATGTGAACACTGCTGCTTGGCGGTATGTTAGAGCATAAGATGGTGTTAGTGATCCGGACAGACTGTGCACATGGTCTTGCTACCACTAAAGTGTCGGTAACAAACTTTGGGAATCATAACAATCTCATTTCAGCATTAATATTGCTAAGAATAAGTATAGGTTTCCGTCTGTATAAATTAACATCAACGCCCACCCTGCACTGGGGTGTTATTCTCTTAAAAATGGCGTTAGGTTGGTCGAACGAGTAAAAGAGTGAACGCGGCGCAGCTTATATAAACCGGCGAGTTTATGTAGTCCCGTCAGAAAGTACAAAACACATTTTAGCGCGTGCATTCTCAATTAGACAGCCTTTTTACGTTCGATCATTCGACAGAAGCCCCGCTGTCGAAGCCGTTTTTAAGATAATAACACCTCAGTATACCACAGACCACAGCTACTACTCATTGTGATCTGTCTTTCTGCTTTGACATACTAAATATACTTGTCAGTTACTAAAATCAGTGAAGAACTTATTAAAAAAAGTGTAACAACAAAGGTATCTAAAACCAACGGTTCCTTGTCTGAAACCTTAAAAGATACTAGATTAACTTCATTCTGTCTCTACCTGGTTTTAGTCCCCTGGGTTAAGATTCCACTCGGTAAAACAATATTGCTTTTGACTTGTTATCGTATTGTCAACCTTTTGATAGCTCTTATTTATTTGACAGTAATGGCGGCTGAGTTAAAAACAATACGTTTTACCCGACAACCACGGCCCCCCTTTATTTCCTTGCAACACCACCTGCACCGCCATATTGTCGTGAAAGCAAGGCAGAACATCACTGTGTCTCGCTCTCCCGGGCGGAATGTGACCCGCTATCACCTTGAAGGCCGTAGCTTGCGGACGCCTCAATGAAAATAAGAGCTTTAAGCTCTGGTGGAGCGGTGATCGAGCTTGCGGGAGTCCGTGGTGAAGCCAAGTTTGACCAAACTTGACATTCTATATTCTCCTAGTGCCTGGTTTTAGATTTGTCACAAAATATATCCAATCTACATCCTACAAAATATTTCAAGTGTACAATTTGACAAAATTGCAGGTTCTTTCAGTTTTCACTTTTCCGACACGACTTGAAAACTTTAGTGGGATAAGCCCTTAGGGATAAGTACTTTTTGACGTGCGCCACATCAAGGTACAATATAGACCCCTATGGGATTTTTTGGACGGAACGACGACTACGACGTGCGCAATAAGCTTTCGACGCGTATTTTTTACACTAGCATGCGTGAGGGTGCTTTTATTTATCCAACCCTGGACCTAGGTGTAGCTCCGAGATTAAGGGTCAGTTAGGGGACCTGTTCCGCTCATTGCAACGACCCAGCATTTTGTATAGTCTGTGTGACCTGCGAAGTATATCTACAAACAAAGTGTAGGAGGAGACGCCGGTCCAAAATATATATAGGGATTCCGGAGCCTCCAACAAGCACACACGCAGGGTGGGTTTTTAGTGGATAAAAAATCCCACACACATCTTCCCAAGATTCTGGGTATCTTGCAGAAGATTTCCTCCCCCCCCCCATAAAAAAATCGGGTAAGACGCAAGAGCATGTCTAACCATGCTCTGTGTAGGCTTCCAAAGCCGTTACTACACAAAAACTCAAAAAACCGTATGAACTAATTCTCTATTTAAAGTTGTTTGGTGCTGTCGTGTAGCAATGTAAATCTTAATATTTCTTAATCGTTTTTTTTTTTGTCAAACTCGTATTATTTTTTAAAGACCTATCCAACGACACTCCAAACCATGGGGTAGACGAGAAAAAGAAAAACATCCACACTGAAAAGGCCTTTACTTTACAACTTTTTTTGGGCTTTTGTTGGGCTCCTAATTAAAATACAAATTTTCGACCTTAGGGGTTGGCGGAAGGGAGGCATGAGCCGCCATCTTGAATTGAAAGTGCCAAAATTGGGACTTACCAACAAAAGTGTCCACGAAAATTATAAACAAAACAAAATTTCATGGTCTAGAAAAGAGTCAAACATGGCTGAGTGTTTAAAAAAATCTCTTTTTAGGGTTCCGTGCCCGAAGGGATACCAACAGAACCCTATTAATATGCCTCCGCTGTCCGTCCGTTGGTCTAACAGCTGTATCTTTTGAACCGCAAAAGAAAGCGGGTTTTTTTTTTCAAAATATGTGTTATTACAACGGATTTACTAAGGAATGTAAAAAAATAAAGAAAGTTAAATAATAAAAAGGTTCCCCATACAAGAAACTTTTTTTCAACATATTTAGTTTTTTGTTGCATCGTAAAAACGGTAGATAAAACAAACAAGCGTCAAATTTGATTTGATTATATTACAAACCCTGAAGAAAAACCATAGACACATAAACACAAACTGGTCAACTGCGAATTGGGCGACAATTCGATTCGAGTGAATATGCAAGTTTTTTTTTACAGCTTCAATAAAAGCATGTAACAAGCAGGGGCGCGTTTTATAAAACTACAAGTTACAATTTTACAGGTCTAAACTGGCAACACTGCTCAAATGGCTGGTCGTCATTGGTCGAGGTTGTGTCAAATGGAAACTTGTAACCTGTAAATTGTAGCTTTATAAAACAGGCCCCAGGTGAGAAAAAACATTTTTTGAATAGCTATAAAAATAACCAAGATAATTATAAGCTAACAAAGATTTGTTCCTATCTCTTTCTAGCAAAACAGAATTTTACGTGGAGTTTATATGGCCGAACTGCACGATGAACGTCATCGGTTCACCTCGGATCTCTCTGTCTAATTAGCATTTTAAAATGCTTGTATCATCCGCATTACTTGACCGATTTTAATTTTAATTTTACTTTTGGTGATCTCTTTTACGGTATTTTCATATTTTGTTAAGAAATGCTATTTCAAAATCCATGCATATTCCCTAATTCAAATTGGAATATGGTAATACCTATTGTAAGGCGGTACGGAACCTTCGGTGCCCGAGTCCGACTCGCACTTGACCGGTTTTTAAAATGACTTTTTGCTTTAGGAATGGAAATGCCATTTTCAACCGGAATTGATACCTATATATGGAAATCCTTACTTTCCGAACTGGAAAGTAAGGAACTGGTGAAAAAATAAGTTAACCCGGACTTATCCCAGCGGCTCAAATTTGGGAAACCCTTTTCTACCCATACTTATTTTCAAAAACTGATAGTCTTTGATTTTCAATATTTTCGGAAAAAATATTAGGGTAAAGGTCTGAACTTTTTTTATATAAAGAGAGAGGCAAACGAGCATGCGGGTTACTTGATGGGAAGAACCTAATCACCACCGCCCATAAACACCAGCAACTCAAGAAGAGTTGTCGGTCCGTTGGCTTAGTAGAAAAAATATATTACTCAACTCAAAATCTCGTTTTTTAAACTTTGATTATCCCTGTCTATTTATTACAATTGATAGGTATAGTCAACCCTGGAGCATGTCAAAAAATAGTGTTTTTGTTTCAAAGTTTTGAAATACAATTTGTCTGAAAATACCTAAACTATTAATTATATTTTGCGCTCGCATATGAAACCTATGAAAGTAAAGCTAAATAATAACTTAGACATTGCACAAAATAGATGATTTAAAAAAATAAACAAAATTGCGTAGCGTTTGTTCAGTCATTTTTTGGGGTTCCG
Organism: Acleris literana; assembly: GCA_946894065.1. Classification (NCBI taxonomy): domain Eukaryota; kingdom Metazoa; phylum Arthropoda; class Insecta; order Lepidoptera; family Tortricidae; genus Acleris; species Acleris literana. The sequence goes on from OX335687.1 coordinate 8,763,680, forward strand.
TACCAAAATGGTAAAAAAGGAACCCTTATGGTGAGACTTCGTTGTCTGTCTGTCTGTCTGTATGTCACAGCAGGTTTTCTCAGCAACTACAAATGCTATCAACTTGAAATTTGGCATAGTTATACAACTTGCTTGCCCGCATATGATTTTAGTAAAAAAAAAGAAATTAATTTCATAAATAATTGAAAAGGGGTCTAGAATGGGGGGCTGAAAAATGAAAGTGATTCGATTATAGTAAAAGGGGTGTCATATGAAATCTGCACATTTCAAACTTTTGTTTTCTGTGATGTTCTTTTTGATTTATAGCCAAAAATTCACAAAAAATGACCGTTTCCCCGCCCTTAAATATTTAAGTTTAAGTTTATTAATAAAAATCTGAAAAAATTCTGACGGTATTTACTTATATTTTATCGGAAAAATAAAATTCAGTGTTTTTCAGAAATAACAAAAAAACTTTGAAAGTCTTATTAAAATTTAGGCTAGTCAAAATGGACCTTATGACATAGAAACTAACGTTCATAACAAAATGAGTATTTTCTTTCGCGGTTACCAAGCATATTATCTTAAATACGGGACCCTCGGTGCGTGAGTCCGACTCGTACTTGACCGGTTTTTTTGTACGTAGAATTGACATCATCTTGATTTTCTGATTGCGTTATCTGTAATGTTTTGTGCTTATCCTCATGTATAACTATGTAAGTACGTATATAATATTAATTTAATTATATTGATATATAGGTATATAGGTATTATTATGTATTTAATAAGTTGTATATATGTTAGACCCTATGTTGCACCGCCACCACAATCTATGCTTTGCCCAAAGGTTAACTGGTAGGGAATGCCTAACTGCATTAAGTTCGCCTTTTGTATATTAAGTGTATTCTTTTGTGCAATAATGATTAAATAAATAAATAATTCGACATTTACCAGGGGGATTCAATGCATGTTTTTTTAAATTTTATAATGGGTGCCTTCAAGAAAATAACTTTCATTTCCTTCATTGGCCGGCAAGATGTTACTTTTCCTTTTAAATTGATTATAGCAAAATGTCTCTACAGAGACAAATGCGATTTACTACAAATAGGCGCTGGCCATGACAGAAAGGGTAAAGGCAGAAATTTCAAATGTCTAAAGTCAGTCTCAATCGAAATTGGAAAAAATGTAAACAAATTAGCTTGACACATAACCTCAAATATTGTTTCATAGGTAAAATTGTTGCCATGGCCATGTCAAGAATTGGGAACAAATGCTTGTGTAACGACTCGCTGGTCAGACTCTATCGGGTAATAATAGTAAATTGGCTCGTTAGGTTTTGTTTACATCTTTTCCGATTTCAATTGACACAGGCTACCTATATTATTTAAACCACCCGTCAAGTGCGGGTCAGACTCACGCGTCGTTCTTTTTTTTTTTACAAAAAACTAGAGTAACGTATACGAACTCTTTTTACTTTTAGAGTGGATTCACAATGTAAAGTTGGTAGCGAAAAATCGCAAGCATTCGAGACTAAATCGAGAGAAAGGGATAGAGCTAACGTAAGTAACTTCGAATTTTAGAAGTAGTTAGGTCTTAAGAAAAGGTTAAGTTCGGTTGAGGAATGATAATGAATGAATAACTTTTTATTGCAAGACTACATGTCATACAGAATATAAGTTGAAAGAAAATAAGCTGTTATTACGTTCCTGCCACATACAAACCAATTAACCAAGCACTCACACGGTTTTAACCCTTAATCAAACGGGTTAATTTTTAGAAGATAAAGGAATATTAACTTTATTAAGACACAAACAAAAAACAGAAAAATGAATGAAAGCTATAAAATTAAGTGGGAAATAGTTTCCCAATATTTGGTTAAGGGTTAACTTATATTAACTAGAATTAAAAAATGTCTTTGCGTTGCTAAGCAACTGTCAATTCGGCGTCTACAGAGTAATTTTTTCAACTTGATACTTTTGGCGTTTCAATTCCTATTTTGACTAGTTGCTGATAAATAAAAATAGACTCTATATTAACGGATTACGTTTGTCTTCATTATGCATTAATATTTGAATTAGTGATAAAAATTGCGACATCTTCATCCGTCACAAACCCACAACCAAACAACTTCGTTTCTTTAAAAACTGACCGCAATGTTCTGTTTAAACCAATTTATTTAGATTTACTGCATACCTGATGTCACATGGTCACATGACCTAATTGTGTCTCGCAATTACACCCACGTTGTATAATCTTACAATTACTGTGACTTATTTGGCAGAAGGTTCGCGTCGCGGTGTGTTGTGAACCAAGGAGGTCAGTATATTGATCTCACAAAGACCCTTTATGAGTCATTTGCGAGTATTTAAAGGCCACGTTTTTACACTGTTTTTTTTGTTATTAATGCCGGTAATCTGTACAGACGTGTTGTGTTGTACTTTGTTTAGTGTCTTTGTATAAGTACAGGTTTGTAAAAGTTTGTACATTCTTACATTAAAAATCTGGTTTTTCACTCATCAAAATCACTACAGTTCATCACTACGAAACCGCCATAAACGAAGTTTGACTATTTGTTACAAAATGTTTATTTCTCTTGCAGGTGCCTACTACCTGACAGAATATGGCCCGTCCTCTTCCACAATGGCAGCTACAGGCCAAGGCGGCTCACCGGCGCGATAATGAGCTCCGTCGAGCTGAAGAATTAAAAAAAGTGGCCAACTACTTTGAGTTTAATACCAACAGGTCTCGCCACCATGAGCAGTGGACTACGGAGGGGTACTACGAGAGAGCCAATAAGGAAGCGGAAAAGTTGAGTGCGCAGAAACTTAAGGCTATGTAAGTAGTGTGGAGTAAATATAATTTCTATTGAGCTTTTGTATCTGCATTCGTTGAATTATTATTATTATTATTTATTTATTATTTATTTTATCAGGCGGCAGTTGCGAGAACTGATAGATGCCTGTATCCAGCTGTTCCTTGATCAAGTGTTCTTTATACTGCTTATATGTTGGTCTAGTCGGTTTTTAAACTGGTTGACGTTCAGTGCTGAGACTACTCGTTCTGGCAGTTTGTTCCATGCTTTGACTACTCTGTTACATAAGAAGTGTCTGCGTGGATTGTTGTGTGAAAGCTCAGTTAGTAGTTTAAATTGGTGGCCCCGGAGACGAGTGTTGGTATTTAGCTTGAACAATTTATGAAACTCCTGTAAATCGTAATGTCCTGTGAGTATCTTATAGGTTTCTATTAAATCGCCACGCTCTCTACGATCCTTTAGAGTCGTGAGTTTCAGCACCTGCAGTCTTTCCTCATAGGATTTATTCTTAAGTTGTCTCGGTATCTTGGTGAAACTGCGTTGGACTTTCTCAAGTAGCTCAATGTCTTTGGCATAATAAGGACTCCATGCTTGAAAAGCGTACTCTAAATTGGGTCTCACATATAATTTGTAAATCTGAAGGATTAGTTCTGGGGTTAAGACTCCAAAAGCTTTCCTGATGAGATAGATCAAGGACTTAGATCTTTTAGTAATTGCTGTTATTTGCTCCTCCTAATTATGATGAATTTTGTAAAATATATTTTCATCTAAAATATCATTTCAATCCGTAAAACAAGATAAAATGAACTCTATGCATATGCTTAGGTTTATTTATAAACAACATTTCTAGTAAGGTTTTTGCAATGAATTGGGAACACTTTGGGCATTTTATATATTACCTTGTTGTTTTGTGTGAATGTACAGTGTAATTTAAATGAATATATGTATATTTTAAATTACCTTTGCTCCCAAAAGTGAACATTTTCTAATTCCTTGATCATAGTTTTACTAAATACATTCAATATTGCTGTTATCTTTCATTTTAAGTCAACTAGAAGAGCGCAGAAAGAAGCTAGAGTTGATGCTGTTCCATGAAAACATGGAATACCAACAGGAGATGAAGGCATTAGCGGCCAAACCAAAGCTTTACAAGAATGGGTATGTATCCTTATTACAATTTATTTATTTAATACCCTTTGAACGGTATCATTTATATTATAATAGTGGTGTTCTGTTTTTTTTATTTGAATCTGCAATATTTAATATAATATTTCCTTCTGTTTGTATCAAGTATTTTTTAATGACTTATGTGTAGTTGATTACAATTACTTAATCATACTCTTAATTCTTTCAATGTATGAATCACTTGGCATTCTGTCACACATGGTTTAAGGACATATTAATAAACTGATATTGCGTGACCAACTTGAAACTTGGGATGGAAACTCAAAATCAGTTATTTAATATGACTAAGGGCCATATTAATTAACTGATCTCAAGTATAATGCTCGTCTCAAGATGCGTTAAAAATGTCAGTGTTCTATGGCTTGACATTAGACGTATCTTGTGACGGGCATCTCAGCCAAGTTGAGTTTATTAATACAGCCCTTAATCTTTTCAGATGTTCAACTTCTTAGGTTTTTATATTTTTTCTGTGTGATCCCATGTTTTTTGAACATGGAAGAGTTTTTTTTTAGTTATACTTAAACAATAATTCTAAATTCAGTCAGGGACTAAAAAAAAACACAAAAACATCTCATAATTGATTTCCCTTATTCTCCAGTTCTTACCTAAACGACGTGCCGACGTCGTTGCTGAAGGACATCAACCAGGGCATCATGGACAAGGAGGAGCAGCTAAGGAGGCACGAGGCTGAGCTGCGCTTGCACCACGCGTGGCGCCTGCGCCAGCCTGAGCTGCGCGCCGCCACCGCTTACATGGCCAACGGGAGGCTCAAGTCTGCCTGGTGAGCTGCTAGTGTACGACGAACAACCAGGGTGGAAAGAGCTCTCTTTATGGTCAAAAAATAAAAATAATTCTGTTTGGGGATGGTTTCGGGACAGGATGCTATTGGGCTGGACGCAATGTTCATTAAACCTCAAGCTTGCTTTTGCTTACATAGCCAACTAGAAACTATTCTGCATGTTGAGTTAATATTCTAGGACGACTAACCAAAACAGAAGGGCTCATTTTAGCTTGGACACATGCATTAATATCAGGGGGCCAAAGCCTATTGAAATATACACCTGACTGCGAAAGTTGTATAAATATCAATGGTAAAACTTACACAAATCAAGCAAATTAATAGAATACAATAGAACAACTTTATTTCAGACAACAAGGCCCATATTTACAAATACTTTACAGACTAACATGCATAGCAATGTGTTATAACTTAAAAATAATAAAGGTTAATTAATAAATAATAAAGATGTAGACAATTGTAGAAATTAATTTATTGACACTGACCACGAAATGAAACCACCCCAATACGAGAAAATATCAAACATAACCTTATTTTTTGTTCATATTTTTTAAATTATCGAAAACTATTTAACAATGTTCTCCCTATATGCAATTGTTGAGCCACTTCATAAAAAGCGACTAATTTTTATTACCCTAGTGCGTCAGAAGGAGGGTTATGTTTATTTCTTTGGCACGCTCTGCAGCCTAAACGGCTTGATGGATTTTAACATAAAATATGAGGTGTCGTTACATTCTTCTTGCTTGTGGGAATGACTTAGCCAATAATATTTTAACCAAAATAATGAGAAGGGGGGGGGGGTTAATTTTAAATATAATATCGACGAACATATCAAAAAAAGCTGTCGGTTTTTTAAAGCTTGCTTTCTATTATTTAACTATTAAAGGTTGGCGCAAACATAACCGCTCTGCACCGGATCAGCTCAAAGTGAGACATTGAAATATGAGCTTTGACTTGTGTTTCGTAAAAACCTTATTCGAACTACAACGAAAAAAGAAGCCAAATCTGCATTGGATACATTTAGCCCGACAATGGTAAAGCAAAAAGGAGGGTAAGGTTATTTATTTAATATGGGATTTATTTCAGGACTCAGCAAATAGTTGAAAAGGAGATAGAAAGAAAGAAGGAAGAGGAAGAGAATCTCAAAATTCTACAGGAGAGGGACGAGGCGCTGCGCAAACAGATTGAGATAGAACAAGTGCGGTTGAAGGAAAAGGAGTTACAAATAAGGGTAAGTATTTACACACCTAGGCTGCAATACCATACAGATACACTTTAGAAAAAAAATACCACATGAAAATATTCCAAGAAAACAGTTTTAGATAGAAAAAAGGAGCTGTATCGCTAGATAGAGATCTTTGTAAGTATTTGTTGCAATAAGTATTTCTGATTACATGAAACTTCATACCAAGCAAATTTTACTTACCATCAGGTGTTCCGCTTCCTCGCCTGCCTTCTGTTTTGTATAAAAAAAATCATATATTACCAAGATTTTTAATTTGGTAATTTTGCTATATACAATATCTAAATTGGCTCATTGTTTTTTTCGTTAATTATAAAAAAAAATGCATGTATTTATCTATTTTAGGAGCTCCGTGGAAGCTTAGAAGGACAAATCGCCGAACTAAGCGAGAAAGAGACCATCGTCAAACGATTACAGAGAGAGGAAGAGAGGGAGTTAATGATATTGCATGAGCTCAAATTCATATCGCGTGAACGAGAGAAAGAACACGCGAGGCTCGTGTCAGAGAGGGATGCGACTATAATCAACATGGGTTTACACAAGTATAAACTGAAGAAGAAAGTGTTGTCGGTGATAGAGGAGATCGAATTGGATCTTCAGATACTGGAGAAGTTGCAAAGAGCTATTTTGAAGGTGAGATAGAATTAAATTTGAAGTCACAAGCCAAACATGTTTGTTATGCAAATTACTACTTAATTTATACAAAATAAAGTTTATTTTCATCTTGAACTTGTGTCGGCTGTGGCACGACTTTTTTCGATTAGTTAAGACTGATCAAACTAGTTCGTGCGTTATTGCCCCGCGGGGTACAAACGTCGGGGGGGCGAAGAGTAATATTACGTATAGAGCTTCCCTTCCCCGCTACACCTCCCACCCCCACTAACGTCTTGCTGCCTCGTCCACGCCATGCCACTCAATCAATCAATCACCAATGTGTAAATAGTGTCCAATACGCCTCTCACTGCACTTTATACTTTATGTAACTACTAACTACTGTTGTTTAAAACTGTGAAGTGTGCTATCGAACGATCTTTAAATAAACGAAGCCTAAGAAATTCAAATCCCGATAAGGGCAGATATTTGTGATGAGCGCGAGTATTTGTTCCTGAGTCTTTAATGTTTTCTATGTATTTCTCTAGATAAGTAAGTCTAGTACCCATAGTACAAGCCTGGGGCTTAGTTTGGGTCCAGGTGGATTTGTGTGACTCTATCCCTTGTCCCCTGATATAATATAACAAGTACATTATTATTGCAAAACATTTTATTTTCTTTAGGTTATGGGCCCATTCGATTGCTACATTGTTTTACAGGATATAGAGTCGAGCAAGGAAAAAAGTAGCAGTTACAAGCGAATATTGGATGCGGCGATGGCCGAGTTGAACGAGGAGCGCGAGCGCGAGCAACAGCGGCGCAAGAACATCGACGCCATGTACGACGGCGAGGCGCGCCAGATCAACGAGAAGCAGGACAAGGTACCACAAGGGCCGGTGCATATACAGTGCAGCCCAGACACTCTAGCCAACATCCAAACGCTAATAACGTATATCTTTTCTATCACTCAAAATGTATGCGATGACATTCTCGTGCGTTGCGATAAACCACGTGGTCAACTGTCATCCCATACATTTTGATTGATCGAAAAGAAAAACGTTAGTAGCGTTTGCATCTTGGCTAGGGCCTCAGATAACTTTTTACTACCAAAGCATCATCGTCTTTGGAGGTGTAGAAATAAGATCGAAATTAATTAACACGACTAATACGAGGAGACGCCGGCGCAGATTGTTTGTGGTGTTAATTAATTTCGACCTTATTTCAACACGTCCAAAGATGATGATGCTTTGGCAGTGAAAAATTCGTTTCTTTTCGGTGTATGTGCGCCGGCCCAAACACTCTTTAGCGGAAAGAGAATATCTTTACTTTTTTCCGACTGACTGATAAAGAGGAGTGTGTTGCATATGTTTTAGAGTTTTCTCTGGACTGTATACCATTTTCAACATGATGTTTTTACAACTGTATCTCTTTCGTTGAAAGTTTTTAAAATGTTTAATTTAGCAGTTTTTATTCATTTATCTATTTAAGAGTTATGTAGGTATACTTATTATTGTTGATAGTTATGGGCTAAAGAGCGTGAAGCCCGCGCGCACCTCATGGACGAGGTCCTGTCCACCCTGAGGAGGCAGATTGAGTACAAGGTGGAGGCCAGCCGCCGCCTGCAGCGCGCCAACGTGGCCGAGCGGGAGGGCATCCTCACGCAGATGGAGGGCTTCCACCAACAAGTGCGCAGCAAGGAGAGAGACACGCAGGTTAGTGCAACCAGGTGATATCACCTTTAGGAAGGTAGAGGAGGCCCTCATCATCATTTTGGCCGAGAAGGACAACGGAGGGGCAGGGCGACGCAGCGAGCTGGAGGGCTTCCTTGCGCAGATAGAGAATTTCCACCAGCAAGTGCGCAAGACTGACATAATAGTACATTACTGCAGAGGCCGGGAAGAAACCGGTTGCGGGACGAGTAAGAGTTACCGCGGCTAAGAAACAGTCGAGGCCACGCTATATACGAGTCCTGCCACCGCTCTTCACGGCCGAGGCTTGGGAGTGCTTTTTCCAAAAGAAAAATATTGGAGAAAAATAATATTATTATATATTATTTTGGGCAATGTAGGCTAGTTTTATTCTTGGAAACTGTACATCTCGTGTTTTTTGAGTAATGACCAAAATAAGCTAGCTTAGAACTGCTCTATAAATTAAAATCAGAACATTTTTTCTCATGTCCACTTCTTTCCAATATTGTGCATACAGCCGTCTGGTAGTTAGTGCCTAGATAATTTATAACTAATATCCGATATCACTTTGCAGTTGACAAACGCCGCATACTCCAATATATCCGCGCTGCAGTCCCAGCTGAACGGCCTCACCGTGCAGAAGCAACAACTCGAGGCGGCGGCGGAGAAGGAGGCGGAGCTGAGGGAGGCCAGCGCCAACGAGCGGAAACTGCGCCACGAGATCGCCAAGATCAACCGGGACAGGACCGAACAGGCCTGGGCTTAAGGGTTTGAAACTATGCGGGTTTATTTAGGAAAAATCCTGTGACAGGTCATATAACAATCATTTCTTTAACTCTTCATCGATAACTGATACCAGCGACGCTGACTAGATAATTTAAAGCACTTGCTAGCGCAAGTGTTTAAAATCACGAATTGCTTTCGCTGAGTATAGATAGAAGTAATTTTGCCATCGGTGTAGGAAGACTTAAACTCAAGGCAATAGCCAAAGTCCATAGAAATATTACAGGAGCGAATTTGCCCTGAACATGAGATTGTTTTTTGAGTTACTTTTGATACCTTGTGCTGGGTCTGTCTGGACCTTTCTAAACCTTTAAATCTGCCGACTAGAAGCAGTATTCATAATGATATGGCCCGACGTAGATATAGTAAGCCAGTTAGTGAAATAATGTTGTACGATCTTAGTCCTCACCTCTGGATTGGCAAAGCCTTTGTAACCTTGCGTCTGTGAGCTCTGCGCCCATTTGCCACCAGGTGGTCTTCTATTATATAAAGAGTTGAAAAAGGATGTTTGCTTTCAACGTATTACATGGTAGAATTTGCTGTTCAGTCAAGGATACAGATCAGGTACCTAGCGGGTCAAGGACTCAAACATATGTAGGTAGGTACACTTTTTTATTTCTTGACTATAGAAATCGGTATATTTCTGAAACAGGCCATTTCCGATTTATTCCTTTAAAATAATAAAATGAAATAAAATATGATAAAATTTCAGTGTCTATATTATAGTTATGAATTGCTACATTCCTTAAGTTATGTATACCTACGTGATGGATGAGTGATGACGGTTAATGTTATTTTAAAATGTGTATGAAGTGAATTTGTGTGATGTTGTATGTAAAGTTTTTTTGTAAGTTGTGCCTTTAGTAACTTATGTGCCTTTGTTAAGTTAAACATTAAAGCAGATATAGAATAAGCATTTTAATTTTAAGTAAGTAACTCGCGCGTTATATTTTAAAATTGAGGAGTCGGTGCTACTTGTATGAGCTACTACTAAAAAAACTTCACGTACCCTACTTATTTATACACAATCATGAAACGCAAAAATTGAGAAGTACCTAGACCGTGTTCTTGTATTAGAAAATATAATAGTCCCCAAACACGGACCTAAAAAAAATACGGACGTAACCTAGTCTAATCATGAGTGAAGCACACAAAATGGCCGTCCGTTTACGAGTGTGCGTGCTTTGAGGGTTGCCATATAAATCGTCAATTTTCCTATTTTAAGGCCTTTTACCAACTAACTTTTTGCAGCGATACAAATGCGCATTCGACAGCCGCAGCTCTGTATCGCGACTAAACCTAGACGATTTGTGACTGTATCGATACTGCATTGAGCCTGAATCGCGATTGTATTGCTGCAGAAACTTCGTACAATTAAATCGTGTTATCATTTATGTACTACTTCAGCATTGGGTTCGATTGTGTCATGCAACCATTTGAATTTAATTGAAATTGGGTTTTCTCATGTTGTAATGACAAAACCAATTTCAACTAAAAAATAATGGGTACTAGAGATGAGAATATTATATGACAATTTAAATTCCAACGGTTGCACGACCACGAACGGTTGAATATTGATATAACAAACCACATTTTTATGAACATAGGTAGTGATTAAAAATAATTTTAACGAATAAAGCAATTTATTATTTAAACTTAAAAACTTAAACTTTTATGAAAAAAAATCCGTGAAAAAACTGGCAACACTGATTGTCATTTTTGTTTGTTATTTGCGTGAAAGTAAATAAACACATATTTAAGAAAAATAACACGAATAATCATAACTTACACGTGATAAGTGATACCGTGTGGCTTTTTATATTTACTAATGTAGTTTTTACACGTTTTTACAACACAATGCGACATTTTCTTCGGCGTTAAATTAAATGTCACTCGTGCTGTGGTTCGACGCGTAATGGCGGCGGGTTAACAGACCTAGTGCATTTGTGAGACGGTAGATCGTGTATGACGGAACGAAATAACAGACCTTGCATACTTCACACCTTTTTAGTGTAACGTTACGTCCGTATGTTTTTTAGGTCCGTGTCGCCAAAGTGCTGTTTTACGATGATTGAATTCGCAAGAATTGAATGTAACGATGGGTTTAGACCAAGCGAACGAACAAGAATTCTATGGCATTATCTCTTACGTTTTCTTTGTAAAAATAAAGACAAAACATGTTCTAGAGCATTCGCTCGGCTGGTCTAAATCCACCGTTAGATTTGAATTGACTGTATTTTATTTTAGTATAGAATATTAAGTAATTTTACATAATTATTACCGCGATGGCGGCTGGAGATAGGAAAGCGCCATTTTGAAAGGCAGTTTTGTCATAAAAAATATTGTAGGTGTGTTAAGAAAACGGTTTATAATAATGAAGTGTTTTTTTTAATGCAAAATAGGAGGTTCTGAATATTTTCATTGACATAGGTAAGCTTTTGAGGTCATCTATCGTCCTCACATACGCACTGCTAGATCAAAACAGTAATAACTCAAAGTACAATTGCATTTTAAAATCAACTAACCTTTTCAACGCCCTCATCGGCCACAGCCGACACAAGTAGAAGCTTAAAAGAGACTTTCATGTCATATAAATTAAGTTGAAATTCGCATAGCATGTATTTGACGTAAAGCGTTCAAAAGGTTACGACTTCTATAAGCTTGAAACAAAACTAACAAGGGTTTTGAGTTGATACTGTTTTGATCTAGCAGTGCGATATTAGTAAGCGTAGATACTATTTGACCGAACAAGTCTAATCTAAAAATGAGAATGATTATCATTTTCCCTTTTCGACTGAAAGTATGTGAATCGTAATGTACCTGTGATGCAATACACGCAATAAATTGAATAAAAATGTATTTTCTCGTAAAGAGGTTCCGATATTTTTGTAATTGGTGTAAGATTGATCTAGAATGGAGCGAAATTGGGTTTTATGGGATTTTGTGTGAAAAATAAAAGAAGTTTAAAAATTAGCCCATTGTTTTGTTCATTTTATTTAAAAACCGTTACGCCTTCGCAGCCTATTCGAGACAAACTCGGTCAGACAGAGGGGGAAGAATAAAGCGGATATTTATGTTTAGGCATAGTATAAATAGCAGTTTTCCCCCTAAGTTTTGTCATTTAATTTCAAATAATAAACAAACACTTGCACGGCTAGCACATGTTGTCAGCGACTCGTTTTTCGCCCGGATATCCCTTTCAATCTAGTCTGTAACGATAGAGACGCACTGAGCGACAAGCCGGTGTTGAATTTACTTATAAAAACAGTGCCACAAGCTTTATTACATTCAGGCATAGGATCAGGTCATAAAAGCGCCATCTATTGCGGTAATAGAGAATTGGCACGTCGGGTTGCCTTCCATGAGCGCCATCTATGACACACTTTAACTACTAGATTAACAACATAGCCACCGAAATCCTGACTCCACCGCTAGATGTCGTTTGCTACCTTAGCCTTAGCGTTTATTTCTTTGACCGTCCACTCTATTCAACACTGTAAAAACCAATCGTTTTTGACCTGTTATCGTATTGTTAACGTTTTAATAGCTCTTATTTACCTACTTAACAGTAGGTAATGGTGGCCGAGTTAAAAACAATACCTACCATATCATACCATAACAAGTCAAACAGCTACGATTTGGATTTTACCGCCTAGAATAGTGGTGTCTGGCGGGTGCGCTGCCGTTGAGGATTGTAAAAACGATAACTTATGCTTTAAAAGACTTTCCATCACATCACATCCCATCCCATTCCAAAGAGATCCCGTTGCGAAAAACAAACTCCGAAACTTAGTGAACACTACTCTTACACTCCAGTATTATTATCTGAGTATATCCATGAGTAACGCCATGATTTTACAATTTAAAGTCATTCAAAAAACCATTCCGAAGAATAGGTTTAAGAATATGATATGACCCACAAATTAAATGTCAGATTGTTAAATTATACAATTCTTTGGAGAAGTTATTAGTATTTTCGTTGTTAACGTACCTATTGTATTTCACCTGTGAGCTTTTAAGTTTTATAAACAGAAGACATCAACGCACCCGACATTTGTAAAATATTTACTTAGAAACACTAAAATAAGTAATCGAAATACAAAATGGATAGAATTAGTTTAGGATAAGTACTTATTTGCATTACAGAACTAGGTAAATTCGTAACTTTGCATGCCATATCCCTTTCTTACGTCAATCAAGACTTAATTTGAGAAAGAGATACTCGTAGTGATGAGATGACTTAACTTTAAACTTCGATTTTCAAGAACAACCCGGAAATCGAAGGTGGGCACGAGCATTTGACCCGCCTATCCTGTAAGTACTTAACGAAAAATGTAAAATATAGGATGACAAACAACATTTAACGTTCAAAGATCCTATTAGAAACTGTGGAAAATTCAGTCAATTTCTTGCTATTATGGAAAAGTAATCCAATCTATTTTTCACATCACATTTTTAGTAACACAACACACGTGATGACCAATTCAAATGTTTTTTTTTTGTAATCGCCTGAAGGGGGTAAAGGCAAAAGTCCTTGCTTTTGTTTGCTTTTTGCTTTAATTACTTTTAAGAAAAAGGGCAGGGGTGAAAATCCCTTCCGGAGACCTGGGAATGGAGGGCCCAGGTACTGCCGGGCTCGCACCGGCTAAAAACACCAATACCAACTAGAATTTAGACTCCCGCGGATACTACCACAGCCAGTGCTGAAAAGCCGAAGGAGAAAGTCCTTCCTCCGTTTACATTTCCGCGGGGTTTTTACAAAAAGGGGGGATAGGAATGGGGGTTGGGATGGGGGGGGGAGACTTATAGCTATGTGAGTCGCGGAGTGGGAATCCTGACGCATGCAATTCAAATGTTCCTGCATCTTAGCCATTTATTAATTAATAAATAAGTAGGTATATTACCATTGAAGTATTACATCTTGTTCCTCAGGTTTGGCAACGTACACTGCAATACTGAGTTTACAAATATCTAAGGATTTAAGAGCCTACTCACCGGCTGCCTGTGTCTACGTTCTTCTTCTTAATCATTATTATGTGTTGTCTTTCTTCCTTACCTCTCCTTGGCAAAACCAAAGTAGGACGAAACATAGCGAGAATTATCTAGCTACACACATCCAAAATATACAAGAGTCAAAAACATTCCTACTTATTTTCATATTCTGCAACTTACTGAGTGGCGATACATAAATATCACAATAATGTCGGGATATGTCAATGCTCTACTATTCTCTCGCACCCACCTCAACTATTCTCTGTTTGACCTAATGGTTGCCTGGTAGAGAATGCCTTAAGGCAGTCCGTCATTTTTACTTACTTTTTGTACTGTGCAATAAATAAATAAATATTTTTGATCCTCAGACATTTTTAATGAGTATGTGTACCTACCTAGTTTATGTAGTTCTTTGATTTATGTCCGCTTCTAATATTCAAACAAAGGATAGTTTAGGTGAACTCACATTAAAATTTGCGTCATTTTCTACTTAGGTGCATACCGGGTACAACTCAAAAGCTGGAGATTTACCGATTTTAATGATAATTTTTCATGAGGAGGGTAAATTTCGTTAGGATCTGGTTATGGGATCCATGGATCAACGTTATACACACGTATCTAAAGTCAATGGAACTCCTTAATTATTTGTTCCCGGTTTATTGTTTTTAAACGTTTAATTATTAGAGTACCGAGATGAATTCTTCGATGACTGATCGCAAAATCATTTTTCGCCAAAATCCCGTTTACTTATTAGTTACTACGGTATCGGGTACGCAAACCAAAAAATTTGACTACCAGTTACTACGGGTGGTATTCCACTTGTCCAATATCTTTGTCCAATGTGCATTGAGTCTCACATTTTTTTAAGCAAACTGTGAGACGCGAATACACATTGGACAAAGATCTTGGACAAGTGGAAAACCACCCTACGCAAACGTTCGTAGGTAAAAGTGATACTTACTTATAGCTAAGTACTATCTATAAGTATCTGTGAGCACTTTTACGATTGCAGAATTTAGAGGACACCTACGTACGTACGGTCGGCCAAGAAAGTGGTCTACCAGTTTGACAAAAGTTTCTGTGAGATCTAATTATCGCTAAGATTGACACTTGTCAGTATCATAATATTATTGCAACGGAAAATCGAACTTGTTGTATCATGACGTGCAAATAAACTTCAACCGTAGGGTGGTAGATCACATTTTTGCCCACTGTACGTACCTATCTGTAGGATTGACGTAATTGTCGTGCGTGAATCAATTCCAAACATTTTAATGGCGAAGTTTCACAAAATGCGCCTTGTCTAGCCTTTCAGAAAAATCTATGTAGAAATTGAGGTTTTAAATAGGTAGTAGGACACCACGTTGCAATTTGTCGATTTAATAAGTGATTCAATATTCGACAATCTCATACCTCCCTCTTACTAAAGATCGGCACACAGTCAAAGCCCTAGCTAGGCTAGTAAGTATTTAGTAGTATAATACTAACTTTTCTTGTTTAGAATTCTACTTTTTTTATTGATAGGTAGGAACAAAAGGTTTTGTAGCTAACTTTTTTCTCCATTCTTCTAGATGCCATGAATGAACCTGGTGAATTTTGTTTGCCTTTCTTAACCTTTTAAACTACCTACAGTTCGATTAAATTAATTATTTTTGATATTGACATTTTAATTGGGTGAAGTTTAATAACATCACATCTTTTGTTTCGAGTTAGATCACTTGCGATTCCTGAAAGCTTTACCGGGGGGCCTAGTCAAGATAGGTAATGCTAATGTAGAGATTGTCGAAAATCTACAAAATGTACAGGATTGACGTCCTTCCTAAGCTGATGACTAGGGTTGGTAGTTTGGGTGGCATATCGTGGTTCTAGAATCCATGGAGTCGCTATTTCCTAATTCGGTATTATAAACATACCACTTTGATTTTAGCCTTCAGTATTGACATATTTCAAAACAAACTCAATAGATTTTTAGTTCGGTTTATCCATACCTAGGTACCTACTAATATTTGTTTGTCTGTAACGCTTTCACAGCGGAGATAAAATCTCTACCAGAATTAATTTAGACTGGTTTAGCGATTTAACGAATGAATGGATTTTGAAATATTATTATGACAATAATTAAGGGCAAAATCAAGGTGGTATGTTTGTAATAATGAGGAAATAGCGATTCTAAAACCATGATATGCGTACCACCAAAACTGGAGCCTGCTGTTTGCCAAATGTATCGTTTACCAAACTTTTCATTTGCCAACCCATTTTTTTTCCTGTTACTGTAAATATTTCAGGATTTATTTCAGTACCATCTTGTAGGAACCTATCATCGTGTAAAATCCTGAAATATTTACGGTTACAAAAACCAAAGCGGATTGGCAAATGCAACGGTTGGGAGAAGATAAATTTGGCAAACATATTTCGCCGAAACAAAGTTAACCCCACCAAAAGTCGTAACCCTACTGATCACAGATCGCGTCGACCGCTATGTCAACTCCGTACATTTCGAGCCGATAGAAAACGGAAACGTTAACAGCGTTTGCGTCTTGGCTACGCCTACTGATAAGTACCTACCTACCTAACCATTTTAACGCAATCGGCGCGCCCAGAACTCAATAGCTGGAGATTTCTGCGTCAAATAAAAATCGTATTGTTGGGCTCTATATAGTCTATAACTCTATAGGGATAAATTCACCTTTGTAGGTCGGCCAAAATGTGGTCTGCTACCCTACCGTTGAAGTTTATTTGCACGTCATGATACAACAAGTTCGTTTTTTTTGTATATAAATGGCTTCTGTCCAATGGGAAAACTTGCCAGTGTCAAGGTTGGAAGGTACAGTCAAGGTCTTTAATTGTTATTCCACTATGGAACCCTGTCGCATAACGTTATTCATTAATTTAAGCGTAATTTCTGTCCTGTGGTTTGACGCTGTCATTATGACAGGGTTCCATAGTGGCATAACAATTAAAGTCCTTGACTGTACCCGTGATCGGTTTATTAGCTCCCGCGAGTTGGCAGGATTTCTGGATTCTGATCTCTACTGGTTTATCTGAAACTACGAGACGGCACAATGTTAATAAACTACTTCTAAAACTACACATTATTACTAAAAATTACGACGATAACTTTCAAAAGCGTGACTAAACTGTAGGGAAGGATATTATTATCCATAATTTTATATTAAAATCTGTAATGAATTTTGCAAGGACATACACAAAAGACGAGTTAACTCATGTTAGAAGAAAGCTAACATTGACTGGACGGGGAACAGACTTAGGAAGGATGTCGTACAAGGATACCGGATTTCTAGGGCAATTAAAAAATATATGATCTGACGTACCATCTTCTAGACAAAAAGGAAGGTGAGCAAATGTGACCAAGTCACAATCGTATTATCGTGGAGACTGCACGCTTATTGGCATCACGATATTTAAAAAACCAGGGTTTTACTGGCAAAACGTGTTGAATACCGCCGTAATACTTGCCTTTGGAGCAACGAGAGATGTTCCAAGTTCGATTTTCCCTTGCAATAATATTATGACAGTGACAAAGTGTCAACGTTAGCGTAATTAGATCTCACAGAAAGTTTTGTCAAAACTGAGGGGCTATTGCCTAACGCACTCGCAATCGCAATCGTTTTCATTTTGAAAATCGAAGCCTTATACAAAATGAAAACAATTGTTTCACTTTGAAGTGCGTTAGACAATAGCGACGCTGGTGACCGTATATCATATACCTAAGTGCATTTCACATATTTCATAAATCAATAATTTATTTTTTGTGCAGTAAAGTGTAGGTATAGTACCTACCCAACGAAAATGTTAAGCACTTTAGTGCACTGTCATAATAAACTTCAAACTGAACAACAAATGACAAGTATGACAATAACAATGGCAGGCACAATGACAAGGTTCTAAGTATACTCAACATTTTTATTGGGTGACTGTACTTACTTACTTATTTAGGTTCGAGTACTTAGGTACATTTAAAGAAAAATCTTTTTTTAAGTCTCAGTTGGGATCGATTCTGGCATAGGTTACGTTACCATTGGAGATAAATTGTCTCCTGTTTATAAATTTAATCTAGATCGTAAACTGCCCTTAAAGTAGGAAACCTATCTATTAAATATGTATTAACAGGCGGCAGTACGTCTAGCTCGTACAACGGTCAGTAGGTACATAACTCAGCCTAGATAAATTTATTATTAGGCTAGGCCAGGTGAGGGCGGTAGGGAAAATAAAGAAATCCGGCTCGGCTCATAGGCGGGTGGCTGTCTAATCACACGCCCCCGTCACAACCTTTCACAACACCAAATAAAAGAAGCTAGAGCAACCGAAAATCCAGGCTCTATAATTATGTAGCTCCCAACCGATGTACCGAAGCCAATTTAAATTTACTGCGAACCCCGCACGTGTACCACAAAATGAAATCCTACTACCGCACAGAAACACGCACGAAACAAAACCTAGAAAACGCAAGCGCCACCCCTTCGATGCGAATGGCTGGTCGCTCGAACCACGCCTGCTTCCGAACGCTACCCTATCCGTCCCCTTCCTTCTCAGGTTTCGATTGATCTCCCATCCTGTTCTCTCGCGCGATGTCGTTCGAAAGCTCCGGTTTTTTGGTCAGTACGCGTTTAGAGTTAGCGCAGGGTTGCCGCGCTGTTCGCGGTGTGTCAGTGAGTGCCGTGTAGAGCCGAAGTGGCGGGATTCCTAGCCGCGGGACGGGGGGCCCATGCCCCCTTCCACCAGCACCACATTGGTAAAAGTTAGTGTCCTGTGCCTATGTCAATTTAAAAAAAAAATGGTTTTATGTGCTGTGTTGTGCAAGTCGTGGAGGTTAAGTTTTGTTTACTATGATTTGGCGATTTTTCCTCGTTTATATCATGTGTTGATGTCAAATGGAGTTTCTACATTCAATTTAAGAAATAAAGTCAAATAAAATATTTATCTACTTGTTTTAGGATCTTTTTAAAATGTTACTTAACTTTCATCTGTCAGTACCTATTTAACTTATAATCTATTCTAGTTTGGTTACCTTAACAGGTAGGTATATATAGGAAGTAATGACTCAAGCCAATCAAGCTCACTAGAAAAATAAGACAGTGAAAAAAAATGCGCGAAAATGTATTATTCCACCGCATAACTCAACAAGGGATTCAATGCGACTTAATAAACTAACCCTCGTCTAAAATAAAAGAATATGACAAAACAAATAATTATTAAACATGAGAATGTCATTGTTTATTGTAAGTAGTTAGGCCTAGGTGTGCGCGCTAGGCGCAACTTAGCGATAAATTTAGCAGAAACTTCCAAGCGATAAATATCCTCTTGAAAAGAATATATTGAATGTTATTTATTTAGTAGTATGTTAGGATCATTGTCTATGTTGAAATTAATCAAAGGTTATCAGTAAAAAGATAGAAACCATAGAGAAATCCGATCAATAGGACAAGCGAGACAAACCGCAAGGTAACAAAACTTGAATCAATTGTTATCCTTGTCGGATTTCTACAATATTTAGCTATCTTGCAATAAGTTTACTTTTGCGGATCATATAGTGTGTAATTTTTCTTATTTCAAGTTCTTCTGTAGCATTGAAACCTAAGAAATACTTGTAACGTCTAAACCTTAATTTAAACTGAAGAACGCGCGGTAGGTATAATCTGTTTAAGTAGTGGTTTTGCAATGCAACAATTGTATAATGATCGCTAACCTAACCTAACCTAACCTAACCTAACCTAACAGTACTACAAGCCTTTATTCACTTAGGGCCACTAGCACAGAAAATTTAACACTGGGTTACGACACTAACCCGAGTTAGTAAACGTCAGATTCATACGAAAACTGGCATTTTAACTCGAGCTAGTGTCTTAACCCAGGGTTAAATTTTCTGTGCCTCTTACGTTATCACCGGCAACCACACGGGAAAAAGGTAGGTAAACCAGCAGTCAATTTACATCTTAGGCCCGATTTAGACCAAGCGAACGAACAAGAATTCTATGCATTATCTCTTACGTTTTCTTTGTAAAAATAAAGACAAAACATGTTCTAGAGCACTCTTTCGCTTGGTCTAAACGCACCTTTAGATTCTGATGAATTCCAGGGATAAATACCTACCTATACCCTAATTAAATAGAAATTTCTAACCTTTATTTTATAATTTACTTTCAAACGATGATATAGCTTTTAAATTGATAAAAATTTCGGATATAATATCGACTTCTGTTTTCAGAGCTGATAACGGCCAAACAGATTTTGATCAAACCTTGATAGGAACCATTCTGATGAAAGTAGGTACAGTGAACCAATTTGATTTCTAGGCCTCAGGCCAGACACCAATTTGTTAAATATCACTCAGGGGGCCTAATACGGCTGCGTTTATCACGTGACAAAATGTGGAGAAAACATCCGTCACTTTCTGACACGTATCTTAGTACGAGACCGATGCTTTAAGGCGGAGCCACACCGGATGCGTGACGTGCACGTGCGCGTTCGCTTTCCACTGCGTTGTATAGTATAAATTCTCATTACGATATGTCACTATACAACGCAGTGGAAAGCGAACGCGCACGTGCACGTGCCCGTGACGCAAGCGATGTGGCTGGGCCTTTATGCAGCCATACTACTCCCGCTGCTATCGACTGCGTTGACAAGGAGGACCCTGTTGAAGGTCTTTAGGCAATGCACATGCATTAAACAGTGATCTATTTTTTTTTTTTCAATGTTGACACAATTTCTATCTAGTAAAAATATCGTTAAGATTGATCCTTCGAACTGCAATTAAGGCATATCGACCAAAATCCAACCTTAGCGTATGATAGACACCTGTTTTCAAGCCGACTGCACTTACATAGGTATATCTATTTATTTATTGTATTTGCACAAAATAAACTTACTCCTAAATATAACCCTTACAGTCGGCCAAAAATGTGGTCTACCACCCTACGGTTGAAGTTTATTTGCGCGTCATGATACAACAAGTTCGATTTTCCCTTGCAATAATATTATGACATTGACAAGTATCAACCTTAGCGATAATTAGATCTAACAGAAACTTTTGTCTAAACTGGTAGACCACTTTCTTGGCCGACCGTACTTATTACAAAGTATTATTTGAAACGCATATTTTCACCTGATCGATTGTAGGTATTTCATCGAATTTCATTTTATCAAACGCTGTTTTCTGCTGAAACTATGTTTTCAGGATATCAAACATTAATTACGTAGGTCAGGTTCGGATAAACTTGTGGCTATAAAAAAATTAACTCATGAGGCGAGAAATGAAAGGTGTTACGATAAAATAAATAGTAGGTACCCAAAAATACAGGGCGGAAGGTATGAAGCCTCAAGCAGAGGTAAAATATATTTATTAAAAATAAACTGGTCCTAATCAGAAACTAAATTACAACAAAGTGAAAACCTATTTCTATGGCACAGATCAAAAGGGTCATTAAGGATAAATTTTGCTAAAAAACATACCTAATAGTTTAAAGAAAGCCTTAGAATCCAACAAATAGATAATACTACTTATAATCGTACTAGTGGTATCTCACACCATTAGAAACAATAAGTCGAAAATATATCGAATAAAATAAAGTATTTAGAGCAAAACATGTTATTTTCAATATTTAACGTGGCATTCACTCTGGCCCTATATTCCAAAATCTTTCGTTAACTCTATGTGTCAGTAACATAACATGTAAAAACAGTAATTTGTAGTTATTTATTAAAAACCAGACAATTATTACTTACAACATCTCAAGAGACTAAAATGTTGTGACCAAGTGCGAGTCGCACTCGCACAAAGAGGGTTCCGTGCTACCGTACAATATTAAAATCGAGGAAAGAAACGCTAAAAACACACATTTCTTATATACCCCTTTACTTCATTATTTTATTTTGCTACGTAACTATTACGGCTTAAAAGAACAGCCGGTGACAGACGGAAGTACAGCGGCGCCTTTGTAATAGTAATAGGGTTCTCCTGGCACCTTTCTGGCACGGAACCTTAATAAAAAATGTCTTAGAGCTTCCGCACTGAAATATTAGCGATTTAATGTGACATTTTCATATCACATCATATTTAGTTTTTAACATAATTACCAACTTATACTACCTATAACTTTATCAAATTAAAATTTAATAAATAGTTTGTTTCTGCCCTTAACTATTTAAGAAAATAATTGATCCTTAAAATTGCCCTCGGTTAAGTTCTGAGTCCGTTGATGTCTTTTGTTTCATAAGTAATTTGTCTTTTGTTTCAAAAGTAAGTTAATTTAATTATTTTTTTATTTAGGCAGTCTATGTTAATAAAGACTAGAATTAGACCTAAGATTAAGTATAATGCATGCCTCTATGGGGTACGATTTGGAGAGCTGTTATAAAGTTTATAATATAAACTATTTATAAGAACCTCTGAAAACCCGAACATAACCACGCAGTAAATTATATTGTATTTTGAATCTTAAATTGTAGATTGCAAATATTCAGAGTGTATCAGACAAACCAACAATTTAAAAAGTTTTTTTTTATTGCAATGTGTTTAATAATTCTTTTTGTACTGAATTGGTTTTGTTATGTATGTTTTGAATTTTGTTTTTTTTTCTCGTAGACGCGTAGCACTTCGTAGCAGTCCCGTAGCATTAAGTCTAGGGACATATTAGAATAAATCTTCATAAGAATATCAATTTGTTTTGCAAAAAAATACTGCTAGAAATAAATATTAATATTTAACGTTGCTATTTTATAATTTAACAATTCCGATGGTAATGTACATATTATTATAAAGTATGAGTAAACTATATTAAGGCGAAAAAATTGTTAATAAACAACGATAGATGGCGTCAGCATACCCTCCGAGTATGAAAAAGCAAGCAATCACTAATTTCGTGGATCTTAAGTAGGGTCTTGGTGGCATAAGTGGTAATGCGCCTGCATCGGCCCGGAGAGCCAGAGGAGATGTATGTTCGAATCCTTCCTAAGACCGACGAATTTTTTTCGCTTTAATATTGTTTAGAATTTCGTAACAGACGTTTCTGGTTAAATTTAAAAATCTTATGTATCAGTAAGTCAGACTTCACACACTATGTAGGATAATTTGATACTGTAAAATCTATATTTCCTTATAGCTATTAAACTTCATACATATCTTGCAATACATTTTAGGGTTTCGTACCCCAAGGGTTCTAACGAGTACCTATTATTAAGCCTTCGCTGTCCGTCTGTTTGCCAGCGGGCTGTATCTCGAACATAAATATCTAGACACTTGAAATTTTCACAGAGTGTGTACTATTACTATGTCACTATAGTAAATAATAAAATAATAAAATCCCCCCATACAAGAATGGTACAGAACCCTTCATGTGCAAATCCGACTCGCACTTGGCTGGTTTTTTGTATCAAAGTACTGTTTTGAAATAGTTACTGTGCAAAGCTCTCACAGCCTAACATTTTACCTGCAGTGCCAGGCCTCCTGACAGTCAGTAAACCATAGTCTGTAGGTATTTTATACCATGAACTGAAAGGCCAATAAGGCACTTGTTCCATCGCCGACGATGAGCGAAGCGAGTATAGCTAGCGATCAACTATCAATATACGTCTCTCTTTTTACCCGTCTGCGGCAAAGCCCAAAAGGAGGGTTGTGTTTGACCTGTGTGTATGTCCGACTCTATGTTCACTCGTAACCACTAAACGGCTAAACCGATTTTAATAAATTATACGTGGTTAGATTCGTCTTAAACACTAGATTAAAATTATTATATTCTAGGCTATATTAAAATTATTGGAAATCAAATTGGCGGATTTTTGGCGCCTAATTGCGCGGCATGAAAACTAACATTATGTTGACAACATTATTCAAACAGCAGTTGGGTTTTCAAAACATGCTTTTTGTTAGACTTGTATTGGCACGGGATCTATATCTTTTGTTTCGACAAACTAGTGGAATGACTTCTCGCAGGCACTGTGAACAGCCAGCGATCAACTTTTAATATTTGATTGGTTCCCTTATGGAATATCTAATCGTCATTTGTCCTAATGCATCGTTTATCCGAGTTTTCGTTTATCCGAAAGGCATTTCCGCTGAATTTTCAAAACTTTTTAGTGTTAAACCTATCCTAACCTAACCGAACCGCAGATATAATTGGAAAACTTAAAAAGTTGCCTGACCCAGCTGAAAACCAGTTTAGGGCATATGAAAATTCGGACAAACCATGTGTTAGGACAAACGTTGTTAGGGATTCCGAGGGACAGCCATATGATTTTTGACACTGGATCCATATCTTTAGTTCGTTTCTTGAGCGAGGAAATAATCTATAGCTAATCGCTTCCTCGTCGGCGGTGGAACAAGCGCCTAATGGCCAGTGACTGTTAGAGTGTGATGCCATAAATGTTAAAGATTAGTCGATAGGTTGTAGACAGATGCTGCTGGTTAATTTGCCTTTTTAGTCTCGCTATCGTGTCTTACAAGATAATGATTTGTGATTGTTGTGAATAAGCGTCTTGATTCCATACGAGCCTAAGAAGACGTTAGAAACATCAACTAAGATGTTAGTTAAATCACAAATTAACTTACTATTACCACTATGAACTTTTGTTGATATAACTAACTCATAAAACAATAGATATTTTAAACTTCGCGTTTGACATAAATCAGCGTCGCTATTGCCTAACGCACTCGCAATCGCAATCGACTTCAAAGTGGAACAAAGTTTTCATTTTGTATGCAGACTCGCCTTCGGACTGCCAAAATGACAACGATTGCGATTGCGAGTGCGTTAGGCAATAAGCACACTGGTCATTACGCGATTGATACCAGAAACAGGCATTATTCGAATAATCATCATACGAATAAAAAATAATTTGTAATATTTTTATTCGCGAATAATTTATTCGTCGAATTATTTATTTGCGAATGATTTATTCTCGAATAATTTATCCATGAATGAATCATTCGACTACTTTTCGAATAACGAATAATTTATTAATTTATTATAGAACAATGGAGCAGGTATAATAAGTAGTATATTATAATTATTCGTGGCAATTCATTCAACGAATAAATTATCCGAGAATAAATTATTCGCAAATGAATTATTCGAATAAGAATAATCATTCGAGAATTTCATTCGTTATTCGCGAATAATTTCTTTATTCTTATTCGTTATTCGTCATTCGAATAAATAGTGCCCATCTCTGATTGAGACTAGCGACAGGTACACACATACCTCGCTAATAATCCGGTGATTCTGACCTGCGTCGCTATTGTCTAACGCACTCGCAATCGCAATCGGCTTCAAAATGAGACAATTGTTTTCATTTTGTATGCAGACAAACCTTCGGTTTTCAAAATGAAAACGACTGCGATTGCGAGTGCGTTACGCAATAGCCCGTTTGATTTTATAAAACAATGCCTCTAAGCAAGTCATTTCCCCTGTTGTCTTAACTCAGCACCGGAATACAACAATGCGGAACTGTTGTTTAGCGGAAGGCTAAAGGGTAACGTGAGGGTAGCGATCTGGACGGACCAAGGCTTCCACCACTAGATTTTTCAACTTGGAGATAATCTTTTTTTTTCTCAACTAATGGCTTTCATTCCGTTTAAGTGTATTGGGCCACTGTAGAGTTATTTACAGACATTCACCATGGACTTATTAGAGGACTTAGTACACGGATATCATACGTGAGGGCAATAGGGAATATTTATTCATGACTTTTTTTACAGCTTCAATAAAAGCTGATTCCTGCAACAGTTGAGAAAAATATTTTTTTGAATAGCTATAAAAATAACCAAGGTATAAGCCAACAAAGATTTGTTCCTAGCTCTTTCTAGCAAAACAGAATTTAACATGGATTTTATATGGCCGACCTGTTACATGACGTCACAGTGCATATCGGATCTCTCTGTCTAATCGCCGTCTAATTAGCAGTTTAAAATTCTTGTATCATCCGTATTTCCTAGCCGATTTAATTTTAATTTCACTTTTGGTGATCTCTTTTACGGTATTTTCATATTTTGTTGAGAAATATTATTTAAAAAATCGATGCATATTCTCTATTGTTCGGTTAAAGAATGCATTCTCTTGTTGTGTACCTGACAGAAGCACATGGGGTTAGGCCGGCATTACACCTGTAAGTTTTGAAACAAATCCATATGCAAGATAGAGGTGCAGATTTTTGCCACTCACTCTTACCCATAGTTGCGTTTTTAAAACTTACAGCAATAACTTACAGGTGTAATGCCGGCCTTAGTTAAGGTCCTCTCTTTTTTGAGGATCAAGTAGGCTTGCTTCTTACGAAACCGGCCCGGGCATCGAGTTGTTAAGTGTTAAGTAGATTACGTCGTTATTGTCTCTTCAATTGTCGACTTTCTTCTGTTTTAATCCATTCGGGACGCGTGCCAACTAACGGCCATTCAGGTTTTAAGATATAAATCCCTTCTTTTGTTTAAACTGACACTTTTTGTTTGAAACAGTTTTACCTGAAATGGTTGCAACGCTTTTAAGATATCTCAGGTTCATATTTTTTATACGAACGACAAAGAAATTAAAAAACACATAAGGGTTCTAGACAAGATGCTTAACGTTAGCGTAAACAATTTTCAAAAACTGTCAAAATGCAGGCTTACCTCAATGCTATTAATTTTTTAATAACGATTACGTTCTCCGTATGCATCTTGTGTTAATTAGGACATGTAGACAATTTTTTTTAAAATATTTGTAGCAATAAAATATAAAATTTATGTATAAAAAGTGAACTTAATACTTCACGTGACAATTATAATATACATACATAATTATCATTATGCATTAAAACATAAATTGTAAACTACAGTTACTCCTAATTATTTCGCACGTATGCCATTATTACGATTGTAGTTTTACTGGTTTGATCTTTCAAGCCCATCATTATCACAGTTCTTGAGGGAATACACTAATTGACTTTTATGTTATGAAGTTAAAACTGGAAATTAATGGTTCATAAGACGCTCTGCCAGATCAACACAGTATCATTTCAAAAAACTAGCTTGTTTTGTTTCAAGTTCATAGGAAATGTAATAGAGTCGATTTTAAAATGTAGTCGTATTTTGAGTTAATGCTGTATTGATCTGGCAGTGCGAAGAAACACCTGAGATATAAGAGTCTAACTGTACCCAACTTATTTTTTAGTTTTGCTCCAGTCAATATCCAGATTTTCCGACAGTTGGTTATAAAAAAGACTTTAATATGGATTATATGAACTTGTTTGCAAGTTAAAGTGAAAACCAAAATTCTGATTATGATTTCGTTACTATGTTGTATTGGGTTTGGTCTAATACAATGTTAACTGCACACTTGCAGCCCGTGCAGAATGCACCTGCTTGCGGTGAAAGATAACACACATCTCATTAGCCCGCCCGGATCCTCGGCCTGTTCGTAAATCGGTTTAGCGGTTAACGCGTAATTGGAAGACAAACAGACAAGTTACAAAAAGGTTTGTGATGCATGGAGGCGACGACATAGTTTTTTGATGAGGTGTTTAGTTGCATGAAATAGCTAGGGGTACGTTAAATGAATACCGTTAGTATTGTTTTGTGTCAGCTTTGACAGAGTTTTTACTTATGATCGACCGAACCGGACTAAAATTCTTTGGTTCCAGTGACTAAAAAGCAAGCTTTCAAAACCCGACTGTTGCTAACCAACCTTAAATCGTTATAAATTCTAAATGATCATTTAAAATGAAAAATGATGAAACATGATTTTAAATCCCTATTCAATGATATCCCACTTGTCATACTTCGTCGACAATTTTTTTAATTTGCACAATTTGGCTTCTGGTTGCCATCATATTGAATTTTGATTACTGTCATATCTTCAGTGAAACTCACCAGATTAAGACAAATCGATTGACACAAGAATCATCAAAATCGGACAACGGGTTTAGTTTTTATAGTGACACAAAGGAACAAACATACATATATAGGCTGTGAAACACATTACCCTCCTCCTTCGACAGTCGGGTAAAAAGGGTATAACTCTCCTGAAGATCAAGTGAAAAAGGGTTTAAGTCTAGCACCTACTTATACTCTGTTTATGTATATACCCTTTTCTAGAACAAGTTATTTTTTATTTTATTATTTTATTTATGTATTTATTATCATCAACTTATTCTATCATAACAGGTTAAATACCTAATGCGATAGTTAAGTCGACTTATACCCTTTTTCACTAGGACTCCAGAATTGGTGGTGTTATAAGTTTGAGCCGTTTGTCGGGCTATCTGTATGTTTGTATGTAGCATTGCAGCGACCAAACGAATGGACAGATTGTAATTATTTTTTCTATGCTAACTTAGTCAAATAGTTACTGTTTAAAAGTTATGATCTCTAAAACTAGTTCAAGCGAGGATCCGGATTCCGGAGTAAGTCATTTTCTTAGCACAATCGACTAAATATGACACAGCGACTAAAGGCCCATTTAGATTATGCAAGTTTCTTGTACAAGAATCGGCAATAATTGTATGCAATTATTTTGTTACAATAATAGTGTTTAAGAATTGCACCAAACGTAAGGTTTAGACTGAGCAATTTTTTATTTCCTCAATTTTATTGTATGGAATGTGCAAGAAAGTTGTATAATGTAAATGGGCCTTAAGTCCCGAGTTTAGAATTGGTCAAAATAGTAATGAAATGCTCGGTATTGTCACCGGAAGTATTACATAAATATATATCTTCCACATATATATCGGTGATCAATGTCAATGTCAACTTGTCATCAAATTTAAGTAACTAAATACTGGGGTGTCCCAGAAGTAAAGAGACAAAATTAGGTTAATATAAGGAATGCAATTAAATCAAGGTTTATTGGTCAATAATAAATCTTGTATTATTAAAATGAAATAAACTATATCGAATTGGCGCATACTTCAACTTTGTTACCAATTTTTTGTACGTTGTTTGTTGTCTGTCTCATCACAGCTTTTCAAGACCTCAAAGCTAGTTGTAGCCAATCTAGTCCACCGACGGTTACATGCAGTGAATGATTTGGGTTTATCCGCTTGCTTTTTAACATAATGACCATATCTATCTACTTACCTCAAGTTAAAGCAATAAAATATCGCTTGCCAGGATTACAACATGTATCAACAGAAGGCAGGTCTCGTCATTAATAATGAGAACTTTCTAAGTTTTTCCGTAAACTTTATCACAATCTGTTTAAGCGTGCTCCTCCTGCCCTTTTATATACTTTTGGTCCGATAATTTAACAAAAATTTTAAAGGCTGAATCATTAACCCTCATCATGGCCACACTAGATCTTGATATCTTTAATTTTACTGCTGTAACTCTAACAGATGTCAATGGAACTTGCTGAAACGTGTTTTTACCTTTTTTATGTTTTGAACGGTCGAAACTGTACGTTGTCGTCCAGTAATCTATTTAAAATCTCGGTTTTCTTTACATAAAATATATTTATATTTCGGTTATTACTCGTTCTTCTACCTTCCTCTTCAATAAAATCATGTATCGTGTGCGTTTTCCCGTGACGTTGATAATACTGAAAAACTCTTTTATAAATTAGTTCGTGTTCCACTCTTTTTATTATTGAAAACAAGCGAAAAAGTACTCGACTCCCGGCTTATTTTAAAGATTTAACATTGACTGTCGACACGACAGTTGGTTTAACCTTTTTTGGATGTTTTCTCTTTGACCAATTTTGTCTATGAAAATTGTCTCTGTACTTCTGGGACATCCTTTACATAGGTACAAGAGGGCGCAGGGGTGATGGCACCAATGTTGGAGATTTTTAGCTGAAGTAATGGACACATATTATAGCTCTCAATTCAAAAATTATAAAGCAAAACAAATGAATAACCCTTATCTTCTACAAAATAAGGATCAAGTGTCCATCATTGATCTTTGTTCGTCACTGGTTCCATCACATAGACTCCGTCCGTGTATAAAGACCGGCGCACGTACTGCGAAGCGCAGCGCAGAGACTTTTTCACAGCCAAAGCATTATCGTCTATAGACGTGTTGAAATAAGATCGAAATTAGTTAACACTTTTGGTCAGGATATGCTTGCGGAGACCTAAGTAAAGATAAAAATTTCTATTTTTTTGCATTAAACACTTACAACTTTGCAACAATAGTTATAATAGTTTATCGAATTAACGTTTTTGTATAACTGTCATAGCGGGTATCCCGTAAACCATCGACAAAGCGAGTTAAGTTTCGAACTCCAACTAAATCTGAGATTAGCCGGGCCCCGGTAGCATGAGTCAACCCAAAATCTCATTTGGGTAAGTTTCACAAATGTTTATATTGTTTGTCACAAGGGATTTAAATATAGATAAGTATATTACTGAGAAATTTGCGTTTATAACGGGACATTTTAACTTGATGATTGACAAATCCCTAACAAGTAGGTTTATTTTCAAATATAAATTTTATCAAGTTAGCAATTTGTCAAATCATATTGACGTAGGCTGACCATTCGATTGTTTTCTGTATTATTATGTTTTATCTGTTCCTTTTTTACCCTTTTTTGACAATACAAGAGTATCAAGGATAGACCGAGCATGTCCGATCGTTTTTTTAATGGACTGGCAATGGATAAAGAAAGACTGACGCAAAACCAAAGTAAGCGTGACATTACGCTTTTGTACAGTGCAACCATTTTCCTAATAGTGATCGGCAATCTTCGTTTTTCTATGACACACGAGTGACAAATATACTGTCAGTTGCGAGTGCAAGCGTGATAGCGATAGCCAGCCGAAAGCTATGAAGACGCTGGGAATACCGTACTGCTTGTTACAATTTCTGAGAGAAATAAATATCAAGAGACCATCTCACACTAATTTACCTAGTCCAACAAATACTCGTCGTCACACAAATATTTGCCCATACCGAGAATCAAACCCGCGACAAGTACCAACTAGACTAACCACGTTATGATATTGTCAATGTATATTAATTATATTAAAGAGGAAAATATTTCGTCTCGAGTTGATATTAACCAGTATCTTTACAGGCTATCCGTTCGGGTGTACGAGCATTTACGACTTACGTTTTTTTTAGCTTTAATTTTTTAGTAACTACTTCTTAGTTACTAAAAAATAAATTAATGTATGCGATTTGGTGTCAGATTGTTGATTAACACTCGTTAGTAAGCCTACATTAATTCCACCAGTTATTCCGCTGGTACAATCGTTCATCATTATTTTGTGGAAATTGTGGACCTACCGTATGATTTTTATTCTGTGCCAAATCGCTACCATGTCCAAGTGGACAGCAAGCCTTAGTTGTAGGTATGAAACCGCTCTTTCCCTACAATGGCTGCGACACAAATACCTAAAACCATCAAATCGTAATCCGACTTAACAGAGACAGCACTGCCAGCTTATTATTCAAGCCAAAAGGCTAAACAGCGGTAAAATCTAACCGAATTTTAAAATCACACGCACCGCCGATCCATAACGCCAGCGGAGCGCAAGCGCATCTGAAATGGCGCGCGACCAATCGGACACTCAGATTTGAATGTGGAATATTAAACAACCGTCGCGAGACCTTCATAAATTTTACCAATAAATGTCAGTTTGTGGCGAGGACGCGGGCTTAAGGCAAAGAAAGGATCTTCTTTAAATACCGACATGAGGTGTAAGTTTTGTTTGATTGCCGTAGAATGGGTGAACATGTTTATGATGATTTTTTTATTATGATTTACAGGTCACGACGACGGTCGATGACCATTAAAATATGTTTCATATTGTTAAATTTTATATTGTTGAATGGAAGACGTTGAAGATAATAAAAAATAACAAGTATATGAAATTATTTTAAGTAATTTATCTACATTACTATACGGAATTACATAAAAAATTAAAAACTAAGTCTAAATGTAAAACTATGTCGCAATATACTCGACTGCGAGGTATGGCATTAAACATATCAAGTGTTAAAATCTCAGATGTCTTAATAAAATCGAGTTTTTGGCACAATAGAAAAGGAAAGGGGCTTAAGTACACTAAGCAGCAATGAAAATGGCTACGAAATTTCATTTCTCTTTAGTATACTTGCAGGTCATCCTGGCTGCGGCACCAGATTGATATCATGAGTTTATTGTTAATCAGCATCGTTAAACTTCTTCTTTGATTCTTCTTTGTAAGGGGAAATATGATCCAGCAGCTGAAATTAACCCAGACCATTCCCTTACTATCATTGGGACGTCATTACCTAGATGTAAATGTGAGCTAGACTATTGGGGCCGGGCAGACAGCATTGGCTTTTTTGCTATTTCTAATGACGAATATTTTGTTCTTATTCTGCGTCTACTAAATAAATAAGCATTTTCTGAAATTTTACACTGTAAAATGTAAAATGGTGTAATCCTAGTGCAGTCAAAGGCGAATACGAATAGGCATAAGAAATTTATAAGACTTTGACAGTGTCTGTAAGATTATTAAGTCAATATATACACATTTTTGCAAGTATGTGTAGATATTTATTTCCTGAGTGTGTAACATTTATGAACAAAGGCTTGTTTTAGAATCAGCGAATATAATAGCTACCCGGTAATAGCAAATGCTAATAAAACTTTATTCCACGTAAGCTTTATCGATCGTAAAAGTAAATCCTATTATGTAGGTACTCGCTTACCTACTTGCCTCAGCGCTACTCGTACTCGAGATGGAGTATTGAAGTATAAGTAGGTACGATGGCTATCGGTATGCTGCCCTCCTAAGGAAAAAAGCCACATATTCTATATGAGTTGTATTGCACTTCCAACCTTATTATAACATAGATGAGAGTTTTAAATGCTTCTATGAATTATTTGCACTGATGAATAACTTGCAAGTCGCTAGGTTATAGGAAAAGCGGGAGTTTTATTTTAATTTTTGTAATAAAATTTAGTGCATTTATATTTTTGTTAACTACTTTTTAAATAAGTACTTGTTATGAAAACGGCACAAAAGTTAACGCTCGTGCTGTTACATTAAGTATAAATATTGTCAGAGTTTGTTACTTTGTGTTTGAACTAAAACTTTTGAAAAAACTTCTAACATAAAATGTTGACCTTGCTATTGATTATTGTATCTGTGATGATATTGGAAAACTTTCTGGGATGTTTGCATTTAGTTTTAAAGTAAAAAAATTACAGATTACAAATATTTATAGCTATTTACAAATGGTCCGTTTACAATACTTGTCGAATAATGGGTCCAGCGGCTTCTGGCGACCTTCACCTTATAGTCTTGCATCGTATGGAAATTTTTCTCACGAATTTTTAAAAACAAATACTACCATAGAGTAAAAAAACAAGTGCCAATAGTCAAAAGCGCTAAGTTATTTGCTACTTCATACAAAACTGGGTTCAAAGTAAAGTTTAAATCATGAAACAGTAGTAAAGACGTCCATAAAATATGAACAATCGCGTAAGGTCGCGAGTCGTGAAGTGGACGGGTGAAGCGTCATGCATAGAATATTTATTTTTAGAACTTGGCTTTATATTCATAAGTCTACGGTAAAGACCAAGTGTAACATAAAGAAAGGTCGCGTGCGTAAAAGATGGCCTTGGACGAAAGAGCGCATCAACAGGTAGAACGAATTCGACACTTCCTTGTTATAGATAAGGTCGCTTTCTCTAAAAGAGCTCAGGGGTGGATTCCCCTTTTTCTTGATACGATGTAATATTCTTCAAGCTTAAGTGCTTATGCGTACACAGCATACGGGACTGAAACATGATACTTGAGGATATGGAGGACATGCTCAATCATGTAACATGATTCCTAATTTGAGCCCTAATTTTTGTATCACCGAAAACATCGAATAAAGAGAGGCCCAATCTAAAAACCATGTATACATGAGTCTTCGGTGACTAACTGAATCACTGACTGACAGCAACGCACAGCTTATCCGCTGGACCTAGAGACTTGAAATTTGGAGGGAAAGGGAGGGAATATTGTTTGGGTAGTCAAAGGGAGCACAAAGAAAGGATTTTTCGAAAATCTACCCCCAATGGGAAGAAAGAGGGTTGCTACAACTCGCAGGCATTCTCTATATAATATAAGTTGCCTTGGTTGTTCTCTCAAACTGGTCAACCTTTTCTCATAACAGTTATGCAGGAAAATCGTTAGTGTTCCTTTTATCCTCAGAATTTCTAATTACCTAGTTATGTTCCTTACCAGCAGTTTTGTTGATCCCCAGGACGAGGCGAGGCAGGCGGCGCGATGGCGTGCGCCGGCTGCGAGAAGCCCATCCTCGACAAGTTCCTGCTGCACGTGCTGGAGCGCGCGTGGCACGCGGCCTGCGTGCGCTGCGCCGATTGCCGCGCGCCGCTCGCAGACAAGTGCTACTCGCGGGACAACAAGCTCTTCTGCCGCAACGACTTCTTTAGGTAACAAAATGAGAATCCAGCTAAATCGCTGCATGGGCATCGAGTCTCAAAAGCGTTTCCACCAGCGCTTCTTAATAGGAGGCCATTGATTACATGTAGCGCCAAAAAAGAGACAGTCTTTTGTTGGTTATACATATATTTTGTTGACACATTTCGTATCTGTCAATAGTCAGTTACTCATACCATTTGACAAATATCTGTCAGACACCGAAAATGCTCATGCATGAGTGTGTGGCAGGCAGTTACTGTGTCCATTCGTCTAGTGTCAGTCGTAACCTTATGCTATTTCAAACCTATTATTGCCTCGGTTGGCAAAACAGGTCAGTGGATTTTTATACCGCGGACGTTCAGGTATGTTTGTGTGTCGGCATATAAACGTTGTGGCGTCTAGGGCATGTGAAAATGCTGTTGGTTGTATCAAAAGTTTAAAAATCCTTTTTTGGTTACTTATTGAAAGACAATTTTGACCCCTTACCATAAACAAATCGGTAAATACAATGTCCGTATAGAAAGTGTTACTCAACTTTGTACCGCTTTGGCTTTACAACTTCAGTTTTAACAGGTCATGGCAGTCTATAATGCTTAAAGTAAGTACTTAATAGCCACGTAGTCTCGTAATATGCGAAGTTGATAATGTTGTGTATGCATACAAACCTGTTACATGACTCAGTGAACAGAAAATGACACCTGTTCATTGAGTAAATTAGTCACTTTAAATAAGCCTGTTTTAATTTTCTATAAAACTTGGATGCTAATAGATTCACCATGATTCTGATTGATTAGCTATCGAGTATTCGAGATATTTTTATTTAAGTTAATCATTATGATATTTTTTCCGTTATGGGATCAAATTTAGACACCTACGCCCAATAAAAGTGGAGCAACCGTGGAGTAGCTAAACCATGCTTTGTCCTTATCTGTCAAATTCAAATGTCACAATGACAGATGTCACAAAGCATGGTTTAGCTGTTCCACGGTTACTCCACGTTTATAAGTAAGGGCACTAGTGTTGATAATATTCTACTAATGTCAGGACTAATTCATTGTATTCATTATATTTTCCTCGAATTTCCATAAATACGGTTGTTTTGATACGTTAAAACGTGCATACCTCGTACACGTGTGTGTGTGTGTAGAAGGCGTTCCATATGTGTCCCTCATGCAGTCCTCTGGCGACATATTTGCCATCATGAACTTGCATTATGTAGGTACAGTCCGGGCCTCGGTGCCAACTTACCATCAGGGGCCAGTTTTATAAAACTACGAATTACAATTTTACAAGTCTAAACTGGCAACACTGCTCAAATGGCTGGTCGCTAATGGTCGAGGTTGTGTCAAATGAAAACTTGTAACCTGTAAATTGTAATTTGTAGCTTTATAAAACAGGCCCCAGGTGGCCTGGGCCTCTATTCTAAGCCGTAAAACCATATCGTCTTTTACCTGTTATGGTATTGTTTTTAACTTGGCCGCCATTACTGTCAAGTTACTAAGAGCTATCAAAACGTTGAAATTACAAGACGATATGTGGCCCGTTTCACGAAGCTACAAGTTACAAATTACAAGCGGAACTCTCTTTCTAGCAAAGGGAGTTAGAAAGAGACTTCCGCTTGTAATTTGTAACTTGTAGCTTCGTGAAACGGGCCTATGGAATTAACCGCCTAAAATCTTGGCCCAGGGCCTAGGTATATTCTAGGTGGTAAAAACCATAAAGTCTTTGAACTGTTATAGTACTGTTTGTAACTCGGCCGCCATTACTGTCAAGTAAATAAGAGCTATCACGCAGCTATACGCCATTGAGCTAAGGAGGTTTTGTGATTGTCCCGTATGTATGTTTTTTTAAAATAAAGACTGTAACTGTAGGAAAAAATTAAACTGTGAGAGTACTGCTCAAATCGGTGGTAAACTTAATCGACCACCCCTAGACACATTAAATTGTTTAAAATTGTTAAATCGTAGGGTTTGGCGGCAATTGTCAGTAAAAAAGTAATTCCATCGCAGGTCAGGTAAAAGCGGAAAAAGGTTCACTTACGACTTCCGCCGCCTTGATGGTTTAATTTCGTGTATTTTTCGTAATTTGATGAGTTCATTCGGTGACATTTCGGCTTCCCAAACGTAAGTGACGTCATTTCCGTTGTTTGACACCCTGCGTTGTCATTATATTTAAGGTTATTTTGAAGGTGATGTTAACCTTTTTTTATGTACTTATAATCAGACTGTAGCCGATAAAGGAGGTGTTTACGAACTTTGTTTGCAATAGGATGGTCAGTAACATGAAAAATTGGCTTCATGATGTCGGGTTATGGGCAGCCATGTCTAAATTTTAGAGGAAATATTCACCCACTCTTTTGTTGTCGGCCAACGTGAATACGTACCATACATATTCATTAACAAAATTATTCCAAAGACTGCGCATTAACTTTGAAAAAAATATTAAACCGAAAAGTTCCTGTTGATTGTCAACAATTTTTTTTTATTACTGACCAATATTATCTTGACCTTTCAAAATAGAGTGCTAACCTAATTACTTGAATGGCTTGAAATAATTCATTCATAAAACCTCCCTATTCAGTATGAAAAAAAAACGTATGTATATTAAAACGAGACGATGCGTCATCATCCTGTGCCCCTATTTAAGCAAATTACTTAATTACAAAATCAGTTTTAGGTAAACAACCACGGTCCTGCTGTTCCGTTAAGGTATCTTACAGACACAAACAGATTATGACTATAATAAAATATTTTTGAACTTAAGCACATAATTCCGATCTGCATCTACTTGCGATAAGTTAATCTCATTCAAACGTATTTCAAGCTATAAAAGTCATCCTTTATGCCTTTAGCATTGAGCAGTTCTGTTTTGGTGCGAGGCTCAGCCGAAAGATTACGACCGCGAGACATGCACGGGACACAAACAACCTGCATCCTTAATTTATAGTCCCCTACGCTCCAGCCGTCACGATTTATACTTTGCTCGGAGTCTCTTAAAATAATTACCTATCAAAGACCAAAAGACTCTGCCCTCCGGCTATTGCAAACTTAACTTCGCTCAACGCATAAAACATTCAACCAGACTCGGGACGCCATTAAAAAATTAAAAAATAACACAACTCAAATCCAAAGACAAAATGAAATCATTTTAGCCGAACTGGAATTTAATTCAGGCCGGGTCGCAATTTGAAAAACTTCTACGAATTTTGAAAATTCAAAAATTGGCGGCAACGATGACGTTCCGAAATAACATGGCGGGTCGCCAGACCCGTAAGTACAACTTTATGTTTTATTCATACGGCCTCCATCGTTTATGCAAATGGAGCTGGTAATAATTCAATGTGATGATAAAATAATAAAAAACCATTGGCGCTGAAGTCGCGTTCGCAGTATGTTTTGCTGATAGCGTAAACCACAAACTCGTCGATCCGTCGATATCTAAAGTTATTAAGTAAGTACCTACAAGCAAATTGACTTTTGAATCGCAAGTGGCATACTTTGATGCGCAAATTGACCAAGCAAGCCCAAAATGTTTTTCAGAAGCATTTTTTTGTTGTTAAAAAAATGATTATATGGACTACTTATATACTTTTTACTAATGTTCCGGTGAGTAGGTACATGGAGATTTCCCTAATTTAACAATTTATTCAGTCTGAAATTTATTTTAAATCTCATACAAAACATGACGTAGAGTTAATACAGATAAACGATATTATTGAAATTTAATGATATCTTATATTTCTTGAAAATGCCGAATAAAGTACCTATTAAAACAACGTGTTCTGGGCTAGAACTAGACATAGCTTTCTGAACTTCTTACTAAAGATCAAGCATTTTCTTGATTAAACAAACTCCATAAATTATACAACAGCCTCGTCGCTTCCAATAGCGGCGTGCTAAAATTAATTTACTACCTAGTACAGAATGCTAGTTAGTAAATCGCCTACCTGTAAAGTTTTATGGCTGAGCTTTTAGGCTGTAAACTGAAATTATTCTTCGCACGTCTTAGGTCTACCGGGCTTGGTTGTAATGAGAGTTTAGTATCCATAGCTCCTGTAAATTAAGCGAGGGTTAAACGTCATGAAAACCTGATTTTATTAGGAAATAATTATTTACCGGCTCTTATCATTGTTAAAGTAAATTT
Source organism: Acleris literana (assembly GCA_946894065.1). Classification (NCBI taxonomy): domain Eukaryota; kingdom Metazoa; phylum Arthropoda; class Insecta; order Lepidoptera; family Tortricidae; genus Acleris; species Acleris literana. The sequence goes on from OX335687.1 coordinate 8,802,247, forward strand.
ATTTTATCGAAAAAAGTCTAATCTACTTGCATCTTTAAATAGTATGGAGCCAAGAAAAAATCGATTATAGGTAAAAAACTTAAGTAAAGCTCCTCTTGCATGTAGTTGTAACACATCTGTATAGACCGTTTGACATTCTATATTTGAAATTTGACGTAAATTCCATATAAGTTTTGTACACAACTACATGCAAGAGGAGCTTTACGTAAGTTGTTTACCTATACGCCGCTAGCACTAATCAATTATTTTGAAATTTAACGTAGATAAATAGTTTACGCTATTTACTACAAGACATCCTTGTTACGTAAACAAATCAACTTTTTTACGTTAAAGTTAACGTTCTGTTTTAGATGAAAATATTATGAATTCCTGCTTACTAGATAATCGCCAATAATACTACGATTTAAGTAATTGACCTTTTCTACAATTAATTTCATAGTTCGTATTTGCATATAAGTTAGTTGCCTCCGACCGTTCACGCCGGCCATTCGCGGGGCATTAACAACCATTTGGATGTTCGACTTTGGGTATTTAATGCACTTCGTATGCTGATTGCCCACAAACTACATGTATTATTGGTAGCAGGTTTTACCTATATCGAATACATTTTTAGTAAAGTTTCATCAACACACGGCTGTGCATTTTTCTATAAAACTGTTCCTTTCGTTAGTGTACTATCGAAACGTTTTCCGTTTTTATGCATTGGAGTTAAAGTTCGTATACATATAACTAATATAACTACTACTCGGTACTACTATTACGATGACCAGCTCTTATTTAAGATTATGACATGACCATATTTTAGTTAATACTTGTATAGTTGACTCAAAACTATTTCAGTAACTATCAAGCATCCAAAACATCAGTATTTCTTGTGCTTTGCCTTATTCCTAAAACTAGGTATTCGCACAGGGCACTTACGATATACAAGAGGGTATATTTATTTGGCAACAGTACATTTAAAATTATGCCTAGAACCTGCAAATTATTAAGAAGTTCTTTTGAAATCATGCGATTGAATAGTATTGCGTTTGAGATGTTATCGTATCGTCAACGCTATGACAACACTTATTTGCTGGGCAGGGATGCCTGCCGAGTGAAAAACCATACGATTACATATCAAAGGTAATATTGTTTTACCCAGTAGAATAGAGGCCTTTTTGTCTTGATAACTATCACGACCACAGAAATTATTTGTATTCGTTATAACTACCTTATAAGTCAGTATACCTCCCTATATATTTTACCTTAGCTCTTGGGAAAGCATTTAATGCAATTCTTAATCATCGTACAGTCAGCTGCAGACAAAAGTACCTCCTCCTGCTGGGTAACTTCTATTCAGGGGGGTAACTTTTCTTTGCAGCTGACTTTTTCTTCTAAGTGATCCATTGATTAAAACCAAAATCTCAAAGTGACATGTTTGCTGTAATGTCAGAAACAGGTAGAAATTGATTTCTTTTGTTTGATCAGTGGGTCTCCACAATCAGTACCTACATCATTTATTTTTTTCTACCATAACGATTTATTGATACCCCAATCTTGTCCACAGGCGATACGGAACGAAATGCAGCGGCTGCGGTCACGGCATATCGCCGTCGGACCTCGTCCGCAAGGCGCGGGAGAAAGTGTTCCACCTCAACTGCTTCACCTGTCTGGTCTGCAGGAAACAGCTGTCAACTGGCGAGGAGTTGTACGTTCTCGACGACAACAAGTTCATCTGCAAAGAGGACTACCTGGCGGGCAAGACGCCGTCTACGCAGCACTGTAAGTCTTTAAATTTGGAATTTTTTATCCTACCGTTTGTTGTCTATGGTGCTGGTTATAGTAGGTGGAAGATTGAAACCAAAAAGTTTTGATATTATGAGCAATTTATACAGTGGCAACATTTCAAAAACAAATTTATTTATACAGTATACAAAAATAAAATAAAAAAAGGTTAAAAAATCAAGGTTTTCACAGGGGTGCAATGCCCTCCTAAGCTAAAAAGTGGTGAGTATCTAAATTCAATAGCTAAAGCAAATTGGTTTCACTCCCGTTAGTAATTAGGTTGGACATAGTAAAGACGATCTGTGGGAGATGCCGCTATTTGGTTTAACTTAGCAGGCAGCAGTCACAGCTATTAGGTATCAGCTTAACTTTTAGTCATTTCTCGAATACACAACAACAATATTATCAGTCAAAATGACCTATGATTGTCAACATTGTTGTATTGTTATTATGTTGAGGACCGTTAGACACTTTCGCCATTTACTAGTGTTTACTACGGAATAGGTATCCTGGCGTTGCCGCTTTAATTAATAAACAGAAAGCAGGACTAGAAGTGTAGCAATATATTTCGTTGGGCCTTGAAGTTTAATAGGTCCAATAGTAACAATAGTCATGTGACAATTTCGTTATTAGCATTTTCGTATCCTATTATCAATGTGCAATAGGATTTCTATCAAATTGATTCAAACACATTTTGAAATTGAACTGATTCTTGTTTGCAGATTGGATAGGAAACATTATTTACGTAACCGTCGAACATCGACATACGCGATCACGTTCGCAATTAACTCGATGTTGGCACACTTGTAAAAAAATAAATGAGGTCTTTTATTGTCCTCGCCTCAATTCGAACCCAATCGGCGTCGAATAATTACATTTCTAAAACACGACCACGTCCCCTTCAATTTTCGAACGTGACATGTGAGAATTGCATTCTCAGTTTAAAATGCGTTTTTTATTGTTTAAGAACGTATCGCGGCAACAATAAAACTCTCGTAGCACCCATTTCGAAATCGGATTTTTCGATCAATACGAACCGTAACCGAAACCAAGTGAAAAAAGTATTATAAAAAGACCAAGGCGTCGGACAAAAAGCCAACCGCATTACACATTAGCCACGTCTCCACGCGGTAGTGGCGCAGACATCTTTTTTTATTTTTTTATGAACTGCTTTGTCGATGGCAACACCTTGACGTGAGTTAGAAAAAAGTGACGGATTGTAGACAAGCAGGAATCGTGACCTGCAGAGAGTGAACACATAGCGACAGTACAAATATTTTGATGGGGGATATCAATCCCTTCACTAAAAAAATAAGGTCAGAGGAAACTTTTTAAATTTAGAAACGAAAGGGCTTTGAACAACTACGGATTAAGCCGAGCGGCTGGTTTACATTCCGGTTTATCTGGTTTCGATCGCTAATTACTATGTACATAAAATGAATATATTCCGTATATGCTACTGTGTTTAATGTCTGCCTGCGCGGGACATTAAGTTGGAAGTCACATAAAGTAAAATAATGCTGTTAAGTAACTATGTATTTAGAACAACTGGTTTAATATGTTGTTGTAGGACTTGAAATCCACCTACTCCTGTAAGATACAAACCTAAGTACTAACGTTGGGTTTGAGCGTCAAATAATCCAATTTTCATCCAAATCAAATTAGCTCGTAGTTTAATTACGTTGGAGAAACATTTGCATATTTACAAAGATAAAAAATGTAATTGACATTTAGCCTTTTTTTCTGTAAATTGTCTTGATTGCCCAAAGATGTGTTGTCAAATTGATACAGATATTAAAACTCAACAATAGTGATGGAGCATGGTACTGAATGTGTTTAGTGGCGCCTGGAGTATTTAATTTAGTCACGGCTGAAAACGTGCTGTAAACTGTGACACATTACGACGCTTTATTTTAGGATGTTGGCGAAACTGTCCCATATAATAGACTAAGCATATTACTGCTGGCCACAATATGCGTGAACAATAAGTGTATTTCCGTTACAAGCTATGAAAATATTTAGATGTTTTAAAGGAAAATGTAACCGATAAAGATATTGTTGCATAAAATTCTCAAACAGTAACTATACAAAAATCGATTAAAATTCGCAAATCAGAACCTTACCTGATTGGATCTGCAATGTGAAATTTACCGAAACAATCGCGCCGGGTTCCATTTTCAAAATTGTTTACGATTTTTTTAATCACTTTAATGGTAAACAAGCCTGAAAGAATAAAATAGCTATATGATGGGGTTGCCAGTGTTTGCGCACAGCCCACAACATGTGCCCGCCCGCGGCGTTGTCTTGTTTGCTCTGCGTAATTGTGTTTAGACATTGTTAGAGTGGAATAATGCTCGCAAATAAACTTGCTTGCGGAGTAACGCTCATGAAATAGGAGTATTTGTCAATATTCGGGTTGGAGATGATTTATTTATAAAAAAATATTTGACAATTTATTTACTTGGTTATTTTATTTGAATATCTTTTGCCATGCAATATGAAAAGTATTTATGAATATTTTATGAGGCCCACAGTTACAATCTGCAAATTACTATAAAAGCAAAATTTCGTTTATTTGTAATGTTTAAGGTAACGCATACATCTCATCAAACAACGTAAAGAATACACCGCTTAAAACTACATAGTTGAAAATGCCTGCGATATTTAAAAACCATATCTCTATGTTTGGAACCCTTACAAGTTGAGAGGGGAGTGTTATCTTTGCCCGTCCCTCCGAGCGCAGCCAGCGCAATGATACAGATACGATACGGCAAACAAGGAATCGCTTCCACTAGCCGACCTAAACCCCGGCTTGCGGAGGATTAGAACTTTATGCGATTATTGATATTGTTCGTAGAAAATGGAATATCATAGGAGATATAGATATAGATTTCATACATTTTTCGAGAATGTGTAGAAAAATAATAAAAAGCGTTCGCCTTCGTTAGCCTTCATATAAAAGTACTTAATTTTTCGTTCGTTCGTTACCGAATTTCGCGGAATATTAAATATTCAAATTCAATTCAAACTCCAACTAAATATATTTTTTTGACAAAGACACTACAACATAGCAAGCATAGTTTCAAATTTCATAGTAATACATTTAGCAGTTTGCATGCGCGATTGGAGGACCCAAAGATTATAAACATTGTTATTTCCTGCCCGAATCAAACATATTTATACTTTTAGGTTCAATTTTTTTTCACACTACGTGTCTCGTCTTAAACATTACGTCAAAACCATCGCATAAAATCCTTTATATCCTGATAAATTTCAGAGTCGGCAACACTGGCCTTCCACATTTTCTCCATGAACACAAATTCCACTTTCAAATTTCCCCGCTCCTAAACCTTCTCCCTAAGAGGGTAAATCTATTACTTCCACGTGTAATCCGCGCGCAGGCCGCGTGCGGCGAGCGATAACGCTTATCAATCAAACGCAGGGATCGATGTGGCGCGTCATTCGTTGGAAGAGACGTTTTGATAGGGTAAAGTTGGTAGCAGTTTTTTTTTGTTTATGGTTGATTGGGAGCGTGAGGTCTCTTTGCCTTTTACAATGAATGACAAAATAGAACTTGGATTTAGTCTAAGCTTTATGATGTTATTGCAAAACTCATATGATAATATTATAAAAAAAAGTCAGAAATTGTGTGTAATTCAGAAGAATTTAAAACAGCATTGCTCTAGTTAGTGGTAAAGTTAACATATCGTACGAATAATATATTAATGCCTGAAGTACCTGCGTACCTGGAGTCGAGATTTGACAGATTTTATAAATGGCAAATGTGATACTCCTTACTAACAAAATAGGTATATTTGTGATTTGAATATTGGGAACGAGCATAAATAATGCGTTTATTCCGTGATCCCTTGTTAGAAACACTGCTTAGAAGCTATCTAAGTGCATTGCCTGCTTTTTATGCCATTCGAACAAAGTACGTGAGAAATTATCGATTGAGAAACAAATAGAGTAATGTAATGTAATATTGCGTGTAATCTACAAGCATGATACATGACTCGAATAAAATTGCATTACTGACACCAAGTCTCAAACAGCCCAACTAAATAACGATCACTTATCCCAACCCATCGACGGACGTCAAACAAAATTTCTTACGGCTTATGCAACGTTGTAAAAAATAACAGATCGGCATTAATGCAATATTAATAACATAACTGCTTACGTTTTCCTGATCCCTGAATAGGGTTGCACCCTCGCAAATATCCCGCGTGTTTGTCCAGGAACCGATACTGGCAACCCCGGAAATGTTGTTGTTTTTAATGGCTACGCTTTGGCGCGCTCCGGTTATGCCAGAGGTAATCATAGATAATTTGGTGCCTTTTTTACAAACTTTTTTAACCGGTATCCCGTTTAGAATTACCGTTTTGTTTTGAAGCTACTAATTATTTGTAATAAGATGGCCAATCCTTCTGATAATATCTAGTAAAATAGTGCTTTTGGCCTTAGTAATAGATTTAACGTTTTCAATTAGCATAATTGTCGTGTAAGCGCAAAAATGCAAAGTTGTAGACGTAAATAGAACGTAGAATGTTGAATTAGCGGATAATTTGAAAATAACGTTTATTCTTCAGTAATAAGAGCTAAGGTAGAATATTATAGACGTAGGTAGGTATAGTCACGTAGAGACGAACAGCGTGGAATGGAGGAGACCGATAGAATCCCATTTCGTCGTCCCCCGAGTGGCAGGGAGGGGAGGCGGCCATTTTCGCGACCCTGCAACCGACGGCCCGATCGAGTTTATACGGAGCGTCCTATTTTCAAATCCCTTGAATATATCCCGTGTTATTTGCGAGTAAGATCTGGAAATCTCTGAAGTCAGCGGGTGATTTAGTACTGAAATGTCCTTCGATTGACAGGTTTGATATAGAGATATTATCCTATACAATATAAGAGATCCAGCTAGCAATAGGACATAAGGTAAAGAATTTATCAATTTTCTTTATAATCAGTTTTTATCAAGCGTTTCACTGCATAAACCGCTGAAAAATTAAATTTCATTTATTCCTTTCCATCACAACCTCTCATAATGGGTGAGGGTTTCGATCATTATTACATACCGTTTACTAGTCAGAGGAAGATACCTATATTCGGGTGTAATAGAGTCGTATCAAAAACCAGCGCATCTCTAACAAATGAACAGCCAGTACCTATTCGGCGTTAACATTCTCTGGGAGAAATCATCGAATCGCGAATGCGGTGGTTTACCCACTTTTCGTTAATTATCTAGCGCCTGCGATCCGTCCTGCGCCTGCCCATTAATTTTTATTTATCGTTAAAACGATCGATAGGTAGGTAGCGTGCTCGTAAAAACGATGCAGTAAACGTTTATGTTTGAGTTTTATGACGTTTTAATGCAGCGTTTTTGAAAGCTCGCGAGCCCCGAGTTTCTAGTTTATATGAACTCGTGGAATAGAATTATAGGTAGTAAAAACATGATGTGCCGCACTTCGTACAGGGATTCTACCGCATTGGCCACAGTAAAAATGCCGGAGAAAAACTTTACATAAACTCTGAGCTCATTTTGCTAGCTTCATGGAATGTATTTTAATTAAAAGACGTATGTTTTTATCCTATAAAATGTTTTAGTAACTCAACATGCGTCATAATTTATTTTATGCGCAGAAATTGGAGCAAAATATGGTTTGTCTGCTTCGTGGTAAATATAATGTAGAACACTTGTAGACTCACGAACATGGGCTGGACAGTAGAGATAGCTGTCAGTGAACGGTATTTTCACCGATTACCTCTACTTAGATCGGACAAATAAAAACATCGAAAAAACTAATCGGTCAACGATTTACAGCGTCGGGAGCGCACCCCGAGGGCAAATTATCGATAATCGACCGACTAACCAAATAGCCGGTGTCGATGCAAGTTATCGACAGTAATCGTTATAATCGCTAGTGCCGCGCGATTGTTGCCGGTCGCCATTACGGGACGTGCGCGGCGTTCCGGCGCACGACCGGCCGCCCTGACCCATCATCTTCCATCAACATCTATCCCAAACACCTGTCTCGCAAACCGCCCAGCCTTACAAGGGAGCTCCTCCAAAACTGGTGACCTCAACAACTTTTTGTACACGCTTATTATTGAAATTATTATTTATTAACTGTAATTGGCGGCGACGTTTTGAGGGTTAAGTTCGGCGTTTAGCGTAATTTGGACGATTCGACTTTTTGGAGGGTTTATTAGTGGATAATTATTAGTCGAGCGGAGGTCGTATCGTATGGGACTTTATGATTACGATCATAAAATAATTTTAATCCCATCGGCGACCTACGCGCGTAACTATTACCTTAGCGTACTAATAGCTTTTGCATCTCTGTTTTTTGTACATTAATTACGTATTCACGAGCAGCCTGGTTTGCATACCTCATTACAATTTCAACGGTAAGATTTATTGTTTTTGCAATGGCAACACTGGAGTTCCCTGCTTTCAGTGTAAGCATGGCGCGAAAGAGGCCGTTCTTTTTTCAAATTATTATTTTTCTCGGCGTGTATTGTTTGTAGGTAAATGGCGTGAAATTGAAGGGCGCCCTGACTCGGTTTGTGGCCGCATGTTGTTGACCCTTCAGAGCTCGTGTTATCGGTGAGCTCTGAAATGTCATTGCACTCCTTATTATAAATTATTTCTACAACAACCAGCTCTATGACTTTTGCTTTGCTTCGGTTTTTTCAAATTGTCATTGTTTATGAAGAACGTTTTTTTGCGCTTGAAATCGCTTGACGTAACGCAGACTGCACCCTGATACCTTAGTACGAATAATTTTAATAATTTATTTTTCACTTGCGTCATAGTTGTCCGATTGAATGGGCATTTCTAATTACCAATTTAAAACTAAAAAGAATCGGACCAAGAAAAACAATAAAAAGTTCTTATCCCTTTCGAACTCTTCCTCGCTGGGACGTTCTGAAACTGTCATCATATAGAACGACCTTTCGAACCCTTAGCTGGGGACCCAAGGGGGCGCTGGCTGGAGGGATTGATAAGGAAATATTATTTCCTTTCGGTGCTTGCGCTATACTCGTACCATCTAAATAGTTATATGGAAGTATGTTTAGGTTTGAAATAAAGATGGCTATTTTAAGACTGAAGGTGAAATTTATTAACTATTGGTATTGGTATTGTTTTTAAGGTGTGGTAAAGGTTTTTGAGAGAACACTTTAAAATACTGATATTTTTTCCGAATATTCATTTGTCCGAATGAACATTTTGAAATCTACGTTTTAATTGTTGTACGTAGGTTAGGTTAGGTATGTCCAAAAAGTAAAGTCTTCTTCAAAAAAATCCGAATTATAAAAATTCGGAATTTACTAGTTCAATTCGGAACTATCACTCTTCGGTATATGAAGTACTGTACCTGTTTTTTGAGGATAATTGCACATGAGGTGTATCGTGTTGATTTTTTGTGACCTTTTTCACACTAAACGGCTTGGCAGTTTTTGAATATGGATTATCGTTTAAATACAGAAGCATCATCAATATCCAGCTTTTGACCCAGAGCCCAGGGGCCTGCCTTATTGGTATAAATAATGTAACAGTCAGGTAGGTACCTACACGATAGTTAATATCAATACCAAACAGTGAGGGTTGTAAAGTTTGCTTTTAGTTACATTTGTTTTTAAAAGGAAGGAGCTTAATCTATCAGATGTTTACTATATCTAACTTAATTTTCAAACCAAACATTCAGCAACTAAGCACCCTAAATTTTAAAATGGAAGGAGCTCTTTAGAGTCAATGTGACAAGTCCTGAGATTTATATTCTCTTAATAGATATTACAAGTATGTCAATAGAAAGCGACCCGACAATTCTGTAATTGATCGAGTGCAGGAAAATAATCAGCACTCGGAAGAGCGCGCGCCAAGCTATCAAAAACCTAGGCAAGCCAAACGCGCATCGCTTAGCACCTCAAAAAGACTTTTATTGTATAGTCACCAGCAAAAATATCTGACACTCTAGGAATAGAGACGTGTCAGATATTCTTGAGCCCAATGTTGTATAATATATTATTGCTGGTGACTGTGCCTATGTGGAAACGAAATAACTGCAATGTGCAATCGTGACTTGCGAATTCAACAACTTATATGTAGATTTCATAATGAAAGCGGTATTAAATTTTTGAGAAATTTTTTGAGAGCCAACTCAAAAAATGTTTTGAAACACAAGTTTAAAAAAAGCAAGATTGACTTTCCATTCGGACTGTCCGTTCTTCTTATCGTGTCGACGGCATATTAGATGGAAACTGGGCAATATTCTGCCTCGCGAACGGCATTGCTATTGGCATTTTAAAGGTTCCGCCGCGGGCAGTCCGTGCAGCCTCTGCAAGGGGACAAAGAACCACACATAAAAACATACCCAGATACATACAGCTCACCAACATTACCTTCCTTCTTTGGCAGTGGGGTAAAAATAGACTCCGTGTGTATCATATTGAATAAATAGAGTAGGATGGGCAGAAAGGTATGAACTCCAGCCCAGGAACCAATGGCAATTATCGATATGTTTCGGATAGGTGTTTTTAAATTCTACACCTTTGTACTTGTATATAATAGTGGGAAATGTTAAATCGCTGTGAGAAATTTCAAAGGACGAACTAAAATGTCACAAAAACACGTTTATGATTGATTCTCCCACTGTATTTATGTGGCGATAACTTTTTTAATACAAAGATTTTGCACTTCCCGCCATAGTAAAAGTTTTAGGACATAATGTAACCTATCCGATGACATATCGCTTGTCGTTATTGGTTGCAAAGGCTTGATTTGTCCAAATACCACAAAAATCTTCAAATCACATTCGGCGTCACCTTTAGTGTCTGTAAAACAGTATGTTGCAATGTTATCTCATAATTCTTTCTGACTCCTGGGAACTTTAAAACCTAAACCTGTCCCAAAAAACCAAACATCAATTAACCAAAGATCATTACACACGAAACCCTCTAGTATCGATAAATAATCCCAGCATTGGTCCTTTAACACTGAGGACGTAGGGGGCCCAATTATAGGAGCCCCCCCGCCGGCCGGGGCCTTTGGCGCTCCGGCCCGGGCAGCCTGACTCACGGCCGAATTAATCAGGCACAGGATTAATGAACATTTTTTTTTAAAGGTGATTTTGGGCCATAAATCTATTTTAGGTGAAAACATAAATCCTAATCCTTCGAAGGATCTAACGAGCTTGATTGCGAGGCGCTTTGTGGGCACGTACTGCCTGATTTGACGCAAACAAATTGTGTTGACCTGCTGATTGGTAGTAGATAAAGGCACTACGCTATTCGACTCTGGTTCATTGTCAAATTCTCTGAGGATCGTACCACTAAAGGAAAAACGTCGCTTTTTACGTATTTACGTACATTTATTCTCTTGAATAATGCTTTCTGAAATGAAATGATTTTTCCGTAGAGTCTTGTTGACTTTAACTATTTTTATCAACTTAATTTTAGCGTGGTTTATGTTGATGTTAGAACTTTTAATTATTATGTTCGGTTGAAGATCATATTGGAGAATTTTGCTCAAAATTATTATATAGAGTTTTCAGTTAGTAGCAATTCAAAGCTGTAAAAACACGGTCTTTTCCTGAAGACTTCGTCCACACTACTAATATATTCCTTGTTTAAACCCCAACTTTTTGATATAGTCAGTCGTCAGGGGCTGAAAATACTTCTTTGTAATACAAAAAATGTCTATTCCTCTAGAGGCACTTAAACTGGAGCCTTTCTGTCTGCGAGCTACGAAATAAAACCCTTGTGTTTTATGAATGCACAATAATAAACATCATTCTCAGAATCACAACAATCGTTAAGCGCACGGACGACATCCGACACTCAATCCAACGCCTGTTCGGCCAAAACGGGCCCATTCATACACAAAACATATGCTAACAACCCGACCGTGGCATTATTCAAGTTAACCTTAACACTTTAATAGCCTGAATCGGGAATCAAACCCGAAACGCCTCATTTCACTTCGCTTCCTCACAAACTCACAACCAAAACTCGACCTTAGTTCCCGGTTGTAAACTACAAATACAGTCAACTACACGCAATGGGCTTAATTAGTTCACCTAAAACACAAACATCTTATGCAATCTGAATTAACAAACAATTTTAGACTCAATCTATGTTTGATAGAGTTAAGATTAATGTGGGTGGGTCGCATGCGAATTTCTCCAGAGCTTTTTACGGCATTCAGTAATCCAAGTCAGGAGTAGACCGGGCAGGTAGAGTCTAGAAATGCGCGGAATTCGCTTTTTATTCGAAGTATCGTGTTGTAAGAAGCTAGGTGAGGAGCGGACGTCGACAAAGCTTCGTCTTCCGCATCGGGGAGAGATCGTCTCGTAATTTTCTGCAGTGACGTAATCTACGACTATTCTTATGTTCACTATAAAACCGTAAAATGGTTCCGCAGTTATAATTACGTACACCGGCCAAGGTTAGCGTTAGCCGTAAAACGCTCTCAAGCTACCGGTCCAGACCTCCGCGGTTTTTATAGTTTTCAAAATTTTACTGCCGCCACTAAATCATTATTTTCTGCGAAATGCCAAATCCTTGCGTTATACTCGCGGAATGCAAAGCTATCTGATGAGATCCATTTGTGTTTTAATCGCGTTTCGGCGAACTGAAACTCTAACGTCTCGTGAACTGCCTCGTCATTCCGCAAGTACCTTGTTTTAGGCCGGCCTCTTTCAACCGTGTATGTAAATAAATGGGAACAATAAAAAACGCCGCGATAATATTAATAATAACAATAAAAAATAAAAAAGCATATTATTCAAGAATCGAACGGCGGGAACCAAACTTGTATAGACAATAATGGTAAGGAACAAAGAGGTAAAAAAACGGGAAGAAACCTGTCGACGCCATGTTGTGTGGCGCTCGGCCTTCACGCCTCGGCCGCCGAAGATTATCTTTTGAAAAAAGAACTGAACGGCAGGCGCTTCGATCGCACAACAAAGGTCTTATATGCGTGTTCATTTCATGGATTTATCGCCTTTCATTGCTACTGATTAAGGATTACATTCGGCCGCGGAGTCGCCTACTTAATTTGTTTTGCCGCGGCGGCGAGAAAGAGCATCGTCACCGCGCCTGCGCCGTCTCTGATGACCTGTCAATTCCGTCGTGTACGTCGACCGTGGAGAAAAAAAGTGACATTAGAGTGGCCATCTATTATTTTGACTTTATGTGGGGAGATGGAGCCGAGATTGATCGTGTTTGGCCCGGCCTTTTTAATTATATCGCATTCACTTGTTGAATGGCTTTGTGTTCGTCTACTGTTCGGTAGATGCACCTATAGTAAATATACGGTTATAGACATCTCTTGATCGATAAGTACCTATCTATTCATTTCCCATATATGCGCAGCTCACTTTAGTGTTTGACTCAGAGTTTCTTAAATTTAAAATAGTTAATCTGATTGATGATGACATTGATGACATGATTAGATGTCTACAGTAAGTCGCTTGGAAGACTTTTTTTTTCAGAAGTAATCTTGGTCATCCACACTCAAAAATTGGGAAAAAAGGTAGTGAAGAAAGACCCAGCAGAGAAATATAAAGAACATCAATGTATATAGACTCGTTAAACTTAAAAAGAGGTTCTAACGGGAGGTATTTCTAGAACACCGCGGAACCCTGCGCATGCACACACGGCAGAATCACACGTAGCCGTCGATTCGCGCCGCCGTGCGTTGCGCGCGCGGCCGGCTTCTTGCGCGCTTATTGTGCGATTTCGTACGCTCGGTAAACGCGCTGGCTTCATTATCACCCGGTTATTATGTGACAACTTGTTCCTGACTGTTTTATGATTTTATTTAAGTCCCCATCTTGTTTGTGAATGGCATTGAATCTTCAACGGTTATTTTGCACTGTGTCCGATTAGTGTCTTACGAAACGAAATAGACTCCCTCCCAGGGTATACCGTATACTGAATTCCCAAATCTAGTACTAGATTCGCAGCTGCACTAACAAAAAGATCAACGGCCACAATGTATTTGACAGTTTATTGTCTAAAGTGGTGTAAGGTAAGAAGAAGGAAGGGGTAAACGACCACTAATCGTGATAAAATGGCGCAAAGAGTTCTGTCCTATCAATAGTATGAACATAAACTGTTTTCAATATTACGTGAGCGATTATTTCTATCAGTGACATTCTTTCTTTGATATTACTTAGAAAGAAATGCCCTGAAAACTTTTGCAGTACTTTTCTTCTTGCTAGGTTTATATTCCTGTTTAAACTACCGGTTTTGACCAAATTAAAATATTTTTTATGTAAGCTTAAAACTTCAGTATCCTCAGCAGAACTTTCACAAGCATGTACCTACAGCTACAGACAGAAATAAATAAATAAAGCCACCGAACACGCACGGCGCGGGCGGCGCGGCGCGCGCGCAATCTCGGAGGGTCACGATCTGCGGTCACGTAGCTCCCACTCCCACCGTTACCGTACTGTTTTATTGTGTGTGTAATAAACAATTGATGGAGGCGGTATATATATAGGTGTGTATTAAAAATAACAGGAAAATTATAGGATAATACTGTGCGACAGTTTCTTTATAAAAAATGTTGAGGGTGAAATTCAGGAAAAAAGAGTGGACTTATTTTAGGATAGTTCAATTTGCCCTAGTATAAGAAGCAAGGCGCAGTAAAAAATACGGAAACAATAAGTTAAAAGATGTAAATCGTTGGTTTTCTTTAAGACCAAGCTGCCTGTTTTTGTAGTAACCGCCGGTAAAATAACTACCACTTTTCTCAATGATGATAATAGAGACACCAACCTTATGACTTTCTGATTTCATGCGGTATTACTCTCTGACGAAATGATTGTTGAATTTCGTGTTTGTATGATTTCATTTTATTCTTCTTCGGTTGTGTTTTGTGGATTAAAGTTCTAGGTCCTGTCCATGGCTGCGCATCTTCAAAGTACTCTTACATTGTTTCAGAGGGTAGAAAGTACACAATTTATGGACGAGTCATATACAGAGCCGAAACGTAGTTGAGGCCAGAGGTCCAGTAATTCACTCACTATGAGGTCACTATGGATTGGATAACATTTGTTTTTTTAATCCAACTTTTCAAATTCTAGGTCCCTATTCGCATGGATTATTATTCGAGATGAATATGACAACTGCATACGAAATTGTTTGTTTTGACTAATCTCTGTTGTTATTTTATCTCGGGTGGTTCGAGAATTGGCACCAAGTTTGAATGACATAAAAAAAGTTTATAACCTAAAATTTTATGAAACAAAATGGTGTGTTCTTGTTGGTTGATTTCTTTATTTCATTATATGGAACTATATGGTATAAAACTTGATTGCTTTTTTTTATTGGTTCTCAAGATCGGACAGCAATGTTGTCGACCAAAGCAAACAGGGCGATGGAAACATTCTTGTCCGGAATGTCCAGTCCATAAAGGTGATGTATTGGGACCAGTAACCAGACCATCTTTGGCAATATTTCCGAGCAGTGTTGAGAGAAGTACTCTTTTCCAAGTTCATACTGAATGCTATTAACATGAAGTTGCTGCAAACCTTTTTCTTGTTAACTGTGTTGAAGGTTAATAGGAATATTCTTCTATTATTTATGACTCAATTTTTGTTTGATGGAATTCTGGGTAAAGTATTTATTTCTAAGAAAAAAAAATGGTTTCTGGAAGCTCAGACTAAGAGAGCAGTCAGTGTAGAGCACTTTTAAGGAAAAATTTAAAAATATTCCAAAGATTCTCAGTACTAAAACATATTCACACAAATAAAAATGTACGAAAAATCTTCTATTTCTCATATTATTCAATTCACTAGTATACTATTTGTTAAACTTATGATATCTATTTTTCCAAATCGAAAAAAATAATTACCCTGCGCCCAATTCCTCACGGGCGTCGATAGATGGCGTCCTAATTTGTCCAAGCGCTTGCGCATCCATTGTGCTAGATCAAACATGGCGTCTCTAATGGCGGGTAGACGCTGACATATTGCCTTTTCGACTGTTGTATGAGCATTATTTATGTTCCTTTCTTTGTTTATCCTTTAGGGAGGTTTACGCTGGCCAGGTCGTTTGTGCTGACCTCGGGTGGTATATCATCATAGTGTTATTGAATAAATAAATGTCAGTGCTCGTTGAGTTGAGGATTTAATCTATGAATTCTATGATAGTTTGATTGCTATTGATATTCGATTTTTATTGAATGTCTTTCGATGGGTTTGATGATGCACTAGCATTAGCAAAATTAGTGTGCAAAGGTCTTTGAATTTATTCGGATAAACAAGTCAGTAACTTTTTTATATTATATTAGGAAGCGTTGAGGTGTCTTTGATTCGGTTAGGTTTTTAGTTAAGTTATTTTCGGTTAACCTTATTTGCCGGATTTAACCAACTATTAACAGATTATCAAGTTTCAGCAATTGTTGAAATGTCTAGTGTTCATCCCGCATCTGATCGAAATCCAAGATCGGTTTTGAATTTTATTTGTCGATGACAGCCCAAATCATCGCTATCTACGCAAACGCTCTTGTAATAAGTACATAGATGATAGTCTGGTAGTGGTAGGGCTATAAATTAGGACCGTATTTTCTCGGAAAAGTACGTAATGTTTTTTAATAACAATCTAATAAAAGCGTTTCTAGATCATAAAAAATAGATAATTGTATCATCTGTCGTATATTTATGAATAATTCCTAATGCTTATAACTAAAATACCTACCTACCTATCTCAGTCCCGTACCAAACTTAAAGATATCTTTTATAACCTCTTATAACATCATAACAGCTATCTTCACCACATATCTACCTGTATATAGCCAAAAAGTCAAGTCACGCCGCCGGCCGAATCAGGCCCCTAGAAACTGGCGAGTCATGCAGACCCTCCATCCATGCGCGGTAGCAAAAAAGTCAGGAGCCATCTTTAGGGCTGGTGAGGTGAGATCGTCTTTTGTTATTTAAAATTGATAATTTTTGGTTCGAAATTTGTTATGTTATGTAGGTATACATATATGCAAGACCAAATTAATGTTTTAATTTTCTCTAGGTAGTTTTTTTTGGTATTTGTTATCTAGATAGGTATGATGAGTCAGATTTAGATCTGTTTTTTTTTACTAACGCTAAAAAAACTGGTTTTCTTTTATAATTCTCTGTGATTCTTGTTTTTGAATAAGCGCCTTAATTCATTACGAGCCTTACAAGACGTCAGGTAACTTTTATCATGACTATTTTGTTCAATTTTAGATGACATAGGGAAAATCTCTTGAAGTTGCCTTTAAATTGTTTGCATGTAAGTATACGTATAAAGATAATATTGTATGCAGAGCCTTTTAAAAATGAGATAATAAAGAAATGGAAAACAAGCTTCCTTTCCTTGTTTTCCATTTCATGTAGACACGGTAGAGTTAGAGTTAACTTAGTAAATGGTTTTAAACTTTTGCGGTAATCACACATATTATAGATCGTGGAGCTAATACCTAGTCAAGCAAGTTTCTAATTTCAACCACTTTTTCTATAATAAGATACTTAGCATTAGTTATGAAAATGCAAAGGACCGTTATGAAAAACTCGCAAACAAAACGCCTTTGATACAATTGACATCCTTTTTTTGCCAATTTGTGTTGACCTATCAAACCTCTCTCTTTAAAACTGAACCACAGACTGCTCTCCTATACACTACACCTTTACATACTCCGGCGTTTTGCACGCACGTCCCTGCGCAACGTCGATAAAAGAGGGCGTGCCCGTCG
This sequence comes from Acleris literana, assembly GCA_946894065.1. Classification (NCBI taxonomy): domain Eukaryota; kingdom Metazoa; phylum Arthropoda; class Insecta; order Lepidoptera; family Tortricidae; genus Acleris; species Acleris literana. The sequence goes on from OX335687.1 coordinate 8,819,753, forward strand.
CCGCCGCTTTCACCAATCACGACCCACCGCTCCACGTGTGCGTACAAAACATCCTTTAATGTGTGCCGGGACGTGTGCCGGTGTGCGTGCGCGTACGTCTATATGAGTGAACCCGCTGTATATATGGGCGTATAGCCGCTGCCGCTACCGACGCCACAAAGGTTCCCATATCTTTTATGTTCTTAGATCCTTATCTCGCGGTTTCTTATTTTACTTTTAAGATGGTGGTCTCGAATTAACGGCCGGCCCCATAAACACGCAATAACAAACTTTAATATGCTTGTAATACAAAATAATCTGTGATTTTTATTACTTTTTCAGCGCTAATAGGTTGTTATAGATCAGGAGATACTGTGGTAATTTTTCGGGTGGAATTATTCATGAATCATGTTGATTGAATTGTTAATTGGTCTTGAGTGTTCATTAGCATTTCCTATGTGAACGTTAATTCATGCTTTTTTAAGCATTTAACCACCAACTATTATTGGGATAAAACTATTATTCTTAGAGGTCAAATGTACCTATCAGTTCCCAAAAAGCATCTTGTATTCATTTTGTTTTATATCCAGGATATCGAAACCGCTTACTACGTCTAATTATTAGGAAAAATAAATGAACTACGACGGGAAACAACTTTTTGGGAAATGATAATTAGGAAAATGATACATTTGACAAAAATATTTTGGCCAAACAGAATAGACCCATTCATAGAGTATTGACTTGAGCCGTCTTCAGTTCTGCTGCACGATATATTCGTGGGACCCACGGGTGGACTCAGCTGCTACCTAGTAGGTACCTACATGATAGTTAACCAATATTTACTGTACTGTTAAATTATGATGGTAGGGATCGAATATAATAACTTTTATTGCAATGTTTACCTAATCGTACAAATTTTAAATCCTAATTAGGAAACCGACCAATTTAAATTTGAATTAGTTGTGAACTTGTGACAAATATATCCTACCTACTATAGTTTAATTGAATACCCGTTTCCGAAAAATAATAATCCTTACCCATTTCTCTATTTAAATGTAGGTAGGTACAACGTACCTAATGTGTCTTGAATATTTAAAGTAAACTGTGTACCTACTAGGTTTTTCAAGTTCAAAGGACCAAATTACTCGGTAGCTATTAAAACTTGTTTGAGTTTATTAAATTACATACGTGAAACGGAAAATAATCGTTCCCATTTCATATAAAGAAGCCGCAAACTTCGTTTTGAATTTCCCCAGATCAAAGTCCCCGTTCCACGTTTGAAATTCAACGACAATAAAAGGCCCGTTTTCCCGCCAAAATTCGATTAGGGACGTCGACCGGGACAAAGGAAGTCGTTTATTTGGGGGCGGTTTAAAATTGATTTTAAAATTGGGGCGTGCGTTTGCTGGTGCCAACTGCCAATGGTGCTGGCATAAAATATTGTTCGACTTTCCAATCGAGAAATGTTTTATGGATAAATAACGTTTACGTATTATTGAATAATCTTAAGTAGATCGAACCAGCAAATAAAAATCGTTTTGCTCTACCCCAATTTTTTTTCTCTTTCTATTTTTCGTCATGTTCATTTTTCACGTTCCATAATCACAGTTATGAAAAAGGTATTTCTGTTCGTAATTTTCAAACGCGGAACACCGCGGCGCAGTGCACAAAGCTTCCGCCCGAAATAACGGAATGAATTCACTAGAACAGCGTATTAATCTTGCCAACCGGCTGACTTGCGTTTCTACGTGCAAGTCACTCGGAGGGAAACAAGCCAAATTAAGGGGCTTTCACGATAAAAAGATTTGGGATAGTATAATGACGTTACGGTATAAAGTTACTAAATATAGCAGAGCGTAGGTACTTATGCATACCTATTACTGTAAAGGTAATGCTTGATGGGATTAGGTACTTTTTACAGATGATCCTGACATAGATATGGTAGATACCACATACAATAATTTTAATTGTGCTGTTTGGGATCTGTTTTACAAAAACCCTCTTATACGCTCAGCTGTTCTGATGTGCAGGGTTTTCCTTTACCGTTAGGAGCATACACGGAAAAGCTCATTGATATTCTTATTTATGAATTAATAAATTTTCCGTACCTTTCAGGGAGTTAAATTAACAAATTTTATGTATGTATGAATAAGACGTTGGCACAAAGATGGTTCTGAATTTATCTACAACATTACATAGACATATCCTCAAAAATTTGCTACCAAAAGCAGCAAGAACCGAACTCTCGCGCTCAGAGTCCCAAACAAAAGCTTACGCGATCATAATAATTTGATAGACATAAATACCTACCCAACAGTTCTCACACCCTCGAACCAGTTTGCTGATGCTCTCGAGGGCAAACCGTCCGCGGCCGAGGGCTCTCCTAGCCCTCTGTTTCACGACCGGCAAACACTGCACTCCCACTTAGCTGGGTAAGTGGAAGATCGGTGGGCCGGATAAACAGTATAAGTATTTGCAAACATTACAACGGGTCATCGTTTTTGCTTGTAATTTCAAGTTGTTTTCCATTAGAGTATGCGAACTATATTTTTGGATAGGTACACCTAGTCTGTATGTTTTAAGCGGTTTCCCAAACTGATTCATTTCCCAAACTTATCATATGGGCAAACGCTTTTTTTTCCGAAACTGTAAATATTTCAGGATTTTTCGAAAACTAACCTAACCTAACAACCGGGTTCTTCAAGATGGTCCTCAAATGAATCCTGAAATATTTATAGTTTCGGAAAAAAAAGCGTTTGCCCATATAATATGTTTGGGAAATGAATCAGTTTGGGAAACGTTTTTGAGCCAAATGAAAGGGTACCGTTTTAAGCATAACTAATATTATGAGTTTAATGTGTCAAAATAAAAACTGGACCTCATTCCTTGTTGTCTTTGTCCAAGGTTCCTTTGAATAATCTACCGTCAAGCAGCAGTATTCACATTGTTATTTTCCGGTGTGGGTGAAATTACTAGCATAGAGACATTCCATCTTAGTCCTCATGGTCGGCTAAGCATTTGCAGTCATAGTATTGCAATCTTTAGAGAGAACGAAATGTCTATGGTTCACAGATCTTACCATAATAATATTGCTGGCGGTATTTCCGGACCGTTACGACTTGGGGACCTTCAGGGGCACGTTTTATAAAGCTACAAGAAACAATTTTACAGGTCTAAACTGGCAACACTGCTCAAATGGCTGGTCGTCATTGGTCGAGGTTGTGTCAAAAGGCAACTTATAACCTTTAAATTGTAATTCGTAGCTTTATAAAACAGGCCACAGGAGAAGACCGTACTCTTTTTTCGAAGGCTGGCAACTCATCTGCGATTCCTCTCACGGTATTGCTTGTCGCCCATGGACGTCCATGGGCGACAGTGATCACTTTACATCGTGTGACCCGCTAGCGCGATAGGAATGCTTATAGTTGGGCTTCGTTATGTTACTCAGTCAGTGACAACACTAAAGAGTGTGCCCTAAAGACCTGAATTAACTTTAAAGTCCTAAAGAGATGAAAGATGACCACAAGAATACAAAACAAAAGGAACAATGTTAAAGTGAGGAATAACAGTAATGGAAACCTAGAATTAACTATAGAATGAAAAAAAATATAACAATTCAATAGTATGAAAGCGTACTAGCGTGTGTGTGTGTGTGTGTGTGTGAGAGTGTGTGTGTGTGTGTGTGTGTGTGTGTGTGAGTGTGTGTGCGTGCGTATGTATATGTATGTGTGTGAGTGAGTGTATAAATTTGTAAATTGTATATGTGCAGGGTGGCCATTAAATTTCTGAGAGTAGTTTTAGTATACGATTTTTTAGTGCGGGTTTAGAACAATCGAATAAATATCCAATATCATAAACTAACTTACGTTAACATTATAACGTTACGTTAACGTTTTTATGCTTCCATAAAAATCTTGTTCGAATTAAAATTTATAACCTATGTTTTTACTTTCATAGGAAGCTTTTTTCTGGTGAACCGGTGTCGATTTCAGGTTATCTTAAATAAGTAAGAACCTAAGTTCAGCAGAAAATAGTTTTCTATGAAACGAAAATTCTGCAAAGTGATACGTTCTCTCAAATGAGTGTCTGTGAAACAAGGAAACCTAAACCATTTTTTTGATTTGATTTGATTAATTTACTAAATCTTTCAGATTCGAGATAAAGTATTTAAGTTTTTCATATAGTTGTTATAGTGTTTTATTTTCGGCACAAGTTTTCCGTCACTCGATGCTATAACTATGTAAATGTCACGAATGTCACGATGAAGCTACTATCTAAACTTTTCTATAAGTACTTAGGTTGACGGCACCAGTCTTGGACACTTTTAGCTGACAGGCACCGGTAATGGACACTTAACTCTTAATTCAAATTTCATACGGTTCTAAATTGATTGTTGCAAAACAAATGAATAACCATTATCTTCTGTAAAATATCAAGTTCCCTCATTGGTCCTTGTCCATTACTGGTTCCGTCACCCTATAAATTACTTTATTTTGAACTTAAAGTTTTTTGCAAAGGTGTTGATAGTATGTTGATATTACTCAATCAACCATTTACTTAAGCTTACGCTACATGTGCGGCACCGATCGATACTATCGGTACGATTTCGTCGATCATTCTAACAAAAGCTCAAGTAAATGGTCAAGTTTATCAGAGCTCTTTGTACAAGTTTCTAATTTACCTAGAAAACGTCTCGAACGCGTTTGAGTTTCTCGTATAACTAGCCTGAACGCAAACGCGTTCAAGACGGTTTGCCGCGTGAACAGCAACTTACACTCAAGGTTCAACACCCTAATACGTTCACAAGAATTTATAAAGACAATCCAAATTCAAATTTGAATAAATAAATTGGCAAAAGGTTAGGGTTGTCAGTTTATTCGCATTTCTGCCGCACAGACAAGCTCATCTCGCGGCGTGACAGATGTGGCCGCCGCGGGCGAGGCAGCCGTTGCCTCGTACGGGCTGGATTAAAAAAATATGGATGTGAATTTTATTAGCAAAATTTACTTGTAGTTAGCTCGTTTTTTCTGCATAAAATTTAACATGGCGATCTCTTAATAAATATTCAGGTAACTTTATAGTTTATCGTACGTTGTCAACAGTAAAAAAAAGCTAGTTTATACATAATTATAACGTAGTTAAAATTCAACAAAATGACAACTTGAAATTGTTTAGATACATGCACATCTCGCATGCTTAAATTGCGTTTTATAACTGTTATCTATAACAATTAAAAACAAAACGTGCTAAGCAAACGCAAAAGGCTCTATTCTTCTCGGGCTGTACCTAATTGCTTTTGACATGTTATCTTATTGTCAACGTTTTGGCGGCCGAGTAAACACGAATAGATCCTTCAACAGCTATATTTTGCCCTTGATTTGACGTTTTCTCATAAATGTTATTACCGTGTAATACGTAGGTATAGTTAATAGAGTTGACCAGCTGTGTCGTCTCCGCAGTGACGGTTAATATTTTATAACTGCGACCCCAGTGTTTGCCGAGGGTAAACGATTTTCGCGCCCCTACCAGCGCCGCAACTCGCAAGACGAGTTTCGTAACTGTAGAAAAAGTTAATCTCATCGGTTCGGCTTTCTTTCTACTCGGTAACACCATATTGCTTTTGACATGTTATCGTGTTGTTTTTAACTGGGCCGCCATTACTGTCAAGTAAATAAAAGCTATCGTAACGTTGACTATACAACATGTCAAGAGCGATATTAGTTTTTGTAGACTGTTTCTGTAAGACGTTTATTGTAAAATGTTAATAAATAAATCATTATTATTATTATTATTATTATATGGTTTTACCCAGTAAAATAAAGCCCCCGTTGTCCTGTTTTGCTCACAAATTGCATGAAAAATACCGTTGTTTCCCATAATTATTACAAATACAGTTTAATAATAACTTTCAGTCGAGGAGAAAAAATTACGAAGATCATGAAAATTCACCGTTCTGTAATCATTAACATCCAAAACATTATCATGTAAGTACCAGTACGATTTCCAAAGTTTCCTTGGGTCATTGGGATTTACCTAAACAACCTAGCTAACTCCAGTTTTAGTTGAAAAGTAGACCATTAGGAAGAAACTTATATCTGATTTGAATATTTTTTCAATTCAATGATTTTTAATTTATATCTTCTTAGGGCAGATTTTCTGACGAGTACATACATACATACATTAAATCACGCCTGTTTCCCAGAGGGGTAGGCAGAGACCACTTCTTTTAACCTGCTACGATCCTGACAAATCTCTTTCGCTTCTTCCACATTCATACATCGAGTCATGCATGCACGTCGGTTTCGGGTACTTAAGTACCCGAAATCTTAAGATCCGGATCTTAAGATCCGGCCCTTTTCCAGTATTTTTCCGATTTGATTCGAAAATGTACGCCTAGGGCGGCCCTTTCCGACCCTCCCACTCACTTTTGCTCTGACGAGTAGTTAACTGAAATAATGGTTAAAAATCTTTAAAAATATCGATTCTAATTTTCGTATCGATTTTTGAATTCTAACTCTAGTTCAGCTAACTACTAATCAAAAAATCGGCCCTTAGTTAATTTTACGCAAAGTTCGGACGGGTTGATGTCTTTTCTATATAAAACCCAACACAAAGAAAAATACGCCCAAATATCACCCTTTAAGAACTTAGAGTAACCATATTCGAGCTCCCATGGTAACGACTTGAAAGCAAGTACTTGCCAGCATCACTTTAGCACAAGTAGGTAGGTAAGTAATTGTTTTTGCGGCTAATTCTTTTCCCCATCCGTTAGGGGTGGCGCAGAAATTGCATTTTTATTTAGTTTCGCTGGCTAGGGGCTCGCGATTGCTTTTTGATAGGTTCAATTCAATTGTAAAGGGTAATAGTTATGTTATGAATTCATCTTTTAGATAATAGGTTATTTTAAAGGGTTCTTACTTATTTGTATAGTTTTTTGTATACAGTTAATATTTTCTCTTGTAAAAAAGCAGAGATGTTAATATAATGCTACCGAGTATATATCATACAATGATTTTTGTATGAGTTTAAAGGAGCTTTTCACGATCAAAGCAATAACTATTTAAGTAGGTAGATACTACCTTCGAGACAAGTGAAATAAAATGAGGATCATGTCGTGATCTTGTTCCCAGACACATGTAGTCGTAACTATGACATTAGCGGCGTTTACACGGCACAGTTCGGACCGCGGGAAACGCCACGCGCCATTCCACGTGCCAGTCCGAACCGTAGGTATTAAATGCATCTGTAACTCGTATTACAGTTGCATTTACACGTAGGGTTCGGCGCGAAGATTGGAATGGTGCGTGGCGTTTCCCGCGGTCCGAACTCTACGTGTGCAGGCCGCTATTAGTAGCTTCCATCCACCACGTTTCTATGCTGTGGCTCCTAGGCAGTGGCGTAGCTAGGTGACCAAGGGCCCTGGGGCAAAAAAACTGGGGACCCTAAACTGTTTACGATTTAACAAGATTTTAAAAATGCTACTTTATCAAAATTAATCTTAATTAGGTATCATCAGCTAGTTAGCTAGCTAGTGCAATAAGAGGTTTGCTAATCAGGTTTAGGGACCCCCCGAGCTTGGGGGCCCCGAAGCACTGCACTGCCTAGCCCTTTGGTAGCTACGCCACTCCCAGGTCTTGTGGAAATATCTTAACCACCTACACTGATTTAACCCGTCTCGTTGTTCCAGCGGACTCCCTGCTAGGCTCGGGCACGGACGACGAGGAGGACGACGAGGCGCGCGCGGCGAACAACGCGAGCAGCCCGGCGCACGCGCCGCACCCAGCGCTGCACGCCGAGCTGGCGCACAACGGCGACGCCAAGCCGCACGAGGACTCGGAGGACCAGGTGGGTACTGCTGGGAGCTGGGACACTTACAACACACGAATCTTGAGTTTGAGAATTATTAACTTGAGATTTTCACATATGTATTTATAAATAAGCTTATAGTTTTATGTAACTTAAAAAAAGCAAAAATAAATGTATTTACAACTAAGCTAAATACAATTAAATTAAAACTAAAAAAGAGAGGGCCCCCGTGGTAAAGTACCACAGAAGCTGGTAGCATTTCCTATTTGTACAGCATGCTTATGCTTTGCCCGAGGAAGCTGCCAGCTTTGTGGTCTCCGGTTGTTTCTATTAGCTTTTTGTAAATGTCCTTAAAAAGGCTACCGGCACCGTGTCCCCATGTTTATGTAACTAGTTAATGTAGTAGTTAATGTACCTAATTTCTCCATTGCTGACCTCGGGTGAGCTCAAATTCAAATAAGCTGTGCTCACCGCCCATTTCATTACCATATAACCTATCTATGGAAAATGTCTGATTGTAATGAAATATGTGAATGAATTTGATTTCATTTGAGATTTAAAACATGCGCAAAAGTAGATTGTTAAGCAAGGGATGAAAGTGATCAATTGCATCCCGAGGTATTTAGGCTGCACAGTGCACAAGCGATACTAGCAGTACAGTGCGCTTATAGTTCTTAGTAGGTTTATTGTACGGGTAGTTGTGTACATACCTACGGAATAATTGTTAAGTAATAGCTTACAATAGCTTACAATTTTACAGTACCTCCAACTCTGCTCAGCACCTGACCACATAGTCGCATTCAGTTGTACCTCTTCCTGTCCCAGGGTTCCCTGGACGGAGACGCCGAGACCCGGGATTCCCAGGCCGAGAACAAGTCCCCCGACGACGGCAACGGAGGCTCCAAGAGACGAGGCCCCAGGACCACCATCAAGGCGAAACAGCTGGAAATCCTGAAGTCTGCGTTCTCTCAGACGCCGAAGCCAACCAGGCATATACGGGAGCAGCTGGCTAAGGAGACTGGGTTGCCGATGAGGGTTATTCAGGTAAGTTACTAGTCAATTAAACCAATAGGTAAACGCCAGGGTTCAGCTGAAAAGCGCTGTAGCTCCGGCTGCAGTACTTGCTGAGCTGAGTCTTATTTGAGTTTACAGTACAGCGCAGCGTTTCTAAATTAGCTCTTATCTTGCTTTTTTTGTACTATATCTGTTGTGTTGCTGCGTGTATTTTGGCCAATAAATGCTTGTTCGTTTCAATTTTTAATCGTCTTATTGACTGATTTTTGAATCACGGGGATCACGACCCCGCAGTCACCAGAAGATCACGAGAATTTAGTAAAGCCTCGACGTGTCCATATTACCTTCAAGTTACTTGAAATACAAGGTCTACAAGTACTGTACATTATATGATGTAAAAATTTAAAAGCCAAAGCATAATAGCAGTATAGCTAATCCTTAACCCCTTTAAAGGTTAGATTAGATCCATGAAACTCGGTATATATATATATTCTGTCTCTCAATGCATCGGTTCTTTGGACGAACGAACGGCGAACATTCAAGTGACATTTATATCGAATGAATAGGTTTCAGTAGCAATGAAAGCCAACCTATTATAGAGGCTTTTTGTAGAATACGGAGGTGCTTTATCAGTTATCACATTCAGCACCTCCATTTATAATTTTAAATATGTCTTAACTGTGCGAGTTTAATTTCCACGTGGTGAGCCTATTAGTGGTCATACGACATCGTGTTTTGTCGAAAATAATAGTATTTATCTCACTTTTTCAGTCAGGTTTTAGTACCTACCCGTTTCTAAGCTTATTGAACAATGAAAAAGTAAGATAACAATGAAATTATTCGTCAAAAAACGACGTCGTGTAATACTTTACTACATGTTTTTGCAACTCGAAAGCAGGTCTGTGCCAAATTCTTATTTACATAGTTTTCGTATACGAGTAAATTATTTCGGGTTGATAGAATGAAACTTTCAGAGTTCCAAATAGGGAAACAGACACAGTTTTAGCAGTCATATAGCTCTACCTGCTGCCTGGAATTTGGCAGCATTTATTGTTCATAATTAGTTACTTTTTAAGATAATATTTAACTTTGGTGATTAGTTGCGAATAAGGGTTAGTAAAATACGATACGATACGAGCTTGATACGAGCTTGAGAAAGTCGTAGTGCAATCGATTTTGATTTTATTTTTCAACTACTAATGGCCTGTTGTTTGATCGGTAGTTAAACTAACTTATGGTCAAAAAACGTTACTAATGGTTAAAATCTCAAGGAAATGTGTAAAATTTTCCATTCCTTTTTCGAATTTTAACAATTAGTTAGTTAACTCAACTAATTGTTAAAATTCGAAAAAAGAATCAAACATTTGAAACATTTCCTTGAGATTTAACCGTTAGTTATGATTTTTAACAATTAGTTAGTTTAACTACTGATCAAACTACAGGCCTCAATAAATGACCTCATAAACCAATCATAACTATTATCATATTTAGACCAATAAATTATGTTAATATTGAACTCCTCGAATTAAGATGGAGCTTATATAAAATACCAAAGTATTTCTTACTTTTATATAATACTAAGCGGTTAGAGATCCGAAAAACTTCTGTAAACTAATATTTTACAATTCACTCGATTATAAAAGACGCTGTTTATCTCAATTTCATGGATAATGTACCGTGCATGGTACCTACCGTGGCCTTTTGTGTAACATTTCACTTGAAGCAAATAATTTTTGTTTTCAATTTACCTGCTATAAATAAGACTTTTGTCCTGGTTTATGTACGTAATGAATAACCGTCATAATACTCAACAAATCATAACTTCCTAACCGTTACAAATGTCTCCTACTCTGTCATGGCGGCGCGCAAATTGAATACCGCGAGTATCGTGTCGTGACAAATATCCTTATTAACGAACGCATCCGATCTACAAAGAGTTCTACTCTGAACGCACCTTTATTTATGATGGCGTTTGTCGAATGTCTGTAATTCGAATTTTGAAACATGAAACTGGGATTAAGCTATGCTAAACAGTCGCCGTCAATGGTGCTCAAAAATCTATAAATATGCTTCAACGCCTAACAATTTAGTTAAATTGAGTTTAGATGTTTTTAGCGCTCTCGTTTGTTATTATATTTTTTGTCATCGGTACAATTAGTGAAGGAGGTATTTTGTACGAGCCCATTCCATTTATACTCATACAATATTCTGTTATGATTTAAGGAAAAAGGTTAATAAAAAACAATATCTCGCCTTAGATCTCACTTGTATAATGCCAATAGAGGTCTTACTGTAAATTTTTCCCAAGGTAATTCGAAAACAGTCGAAAATTTCTAACTGAACACATGGAAGTCGATTCTCCACGGCAACAGATGTCTGCCGAGATCCGTCTGTCTGTCCGTCACGCTTTTTGCGCTCCTTCCTCTTTGTTTCAGTTTTTGTGCGCGAGGAAAAAACGCGTTTTTTCCGCGGTTGTTGAATGTTTGTAAACGTAGGCAAGTAAGAGTGACTGGGAACTTTGGGAAATTAATTTTATTTTACCTTACGTTGGGTCATTATTTTTTACTTTTGATAGACAAATTCTATGTTAGAGTAGGTAAATAATACGGTTCTACTATTTGTCATGCTAAGTTAAATATTTTCTTGATAATGTTAAGGAAATAAAATTGCTTGTGCGGTTTGTTGGTAAATAAAACAAATGACAGACAACTCACTCCAAAAAGACAGTTATGTTCAGGAACAGAAAAATTGTATGGCTAAAGAAACATGGGAATCAAACAAATAAATTAAGTGTTCGCATTTACAAAAACCCTACAAAGTTTGTTTGTCGATACCGACACTCCCAACATTTAACACTCTGCAAACCAAAAACAAATATTGTTCATCCAATAATGTCAAGTATGTTAAGTGGGTTCATAAACAACTTTTTTCTTTTTTTGTCTCCATTCGTCAAGTCCCGCCAGATCGCGCGTGTCAAATGCTTCTGCCACATGTGGGTAACTGTAAAAGTTTTTCTGTCGTAATCTGGTGCTAACTAGTGAATACCGGTTAGTTGTTTGAACTCACCGCGCGATGTGAGAATCGATTTTGCATAGGTATTTAACTGTCATTGACAAATCTGCAACTGTTTTTTTGCTAGAAAGTTTAAGTGGAGCGTTTGTCTAACGGTTCATATTTAATTAGGAACTAATTGGTTCTTCCTTGATTTTATTGCTGAGCTGTGGTAGCACATTGGTTCAAAGTCACATCATGAACGGAAAAAAAGATGCAAATGATACTGTTGTTAAGTATTATGACGTACAATCGAAGCAGGAAAAGATGTCAAAATAACGCAACGAGATGCCTTTCCTCGATGTCACCGGACCGCGAAGCGACAAAAAGTCCAAGATATTTTAATAAGTTCATATACCGTAATTTTCTCCGCGTGACGGCCCTGTCGACGCGCGCCGCGCCCTTATTGGCTCATATTTTAATTTGACAGCTCGCGTTCTTAGTGACACGCTAGGGTTGCTATTGTTAGAAATTTTATGCTCATCGCAAGAATATTTTTGACAAAACTTAATAATTTTTTTGATATTTTAACCTTTGTTTTTGTATTTTATTTTATTAATTTAGCGTAAAAAATTTAACTACATATTTTAGCTGGTAGGTATATATTCTATATAAGGTACCTATGACTTAATAACATAAGATTTCTTACATCATTTTATTCGATCCATTACTGTGCGAAAACTTCAGGAGATACTTCAGAAGTGATTAATCAAAGGGGCCGCGGGTTCATGTCATTTGTCATTTGTCTTTTATTTTCTTCCTCAAGGGCAAGACCACCTGTTCAGGGCCTGATAAAAGAATGGGGTTAATTTAATGAATTCATAACGATTATTTCGACGTCGTAGTGTCATCAGCGTAATTACATTTTATAAATTACCTTATTACTCAAAGAATATTCAACGCTTGTATAATATTAGCATTTTAAATACTGTTCGTAAACATTTATCATCATTAATTAATTAGATAGTCCTTGTTGCTATCAACTAGGTGGCAGTAGTCTGTCATTCTAATTATGGTAATGGAATTGATATTTCATAAATAGAACTGAATCATTACCGTAATTTGTGTGCAATTTAGGAAGAGATAAAACAAGAAAAAAAACACTGCTTAAGTAGGTAGTAATAGTACCTAATAAGATTAATATATTTTATAGTTAGATAACGCTATTGAAATAAAATGATTTTTTAATAAATTTGTTTCAAATTAAACAATATAATGTAATAAAAAAACAGGCACGTTTTATTTTTATACTTATGCGACTTTACTGGAGCCAGTAGGTAACGGTTTCAGACAGTTTCAAACAATTTAATTCCACGCACACCAAAAAGAGATCCTGCGCATGTCACCGCTTGATTGATGGCTCGATAAAAACAGTTAGCAACATGTTATTATGTCACTACCGACTCGAGACGTTCTGATTAATGTGTCGTGTGTGGCTGCCTTTAATGCTCTATGCCTCATAGTCTATGGTTGTTAGTTGTCTATGCTTTATCAAGGGTGAATGGACGTGGCTCAGGTTAATCACTGGCAGCGTCTCGAGCGGGACAGAAAAATTATAGTGACCACTAGTTTTACACATCTCTTATTGTTTTGGTGTTCGAATATCTTCTACATTAGTGATACCTGTACGACTTTTAAGACTGGGTTTTTTTCGCAATATAGTGCGGGGCGGCCTAATGCAAATTAAATTTTGAAATTATATCGTTGCCAATGTCATAAGGTATTATTTACTGCATCGTCCTGACAACTTGCTCGTGATCCGATTCATTTAGTACACTTTGAATTGCCATTGAGATAAAAATGCCAATGGCCCCCGTCGCTTGCACTGTTGCAAAGTTTCGAATTTCAACGAAAATTTCATAAATGGAATTTCTTGGCTTCTTTTATTGTTATGAGAAGTTTTGTTTTTACTGTCTGTTCGTAATTAAAAACTTAAGAAGCAGTTGAGTTTTTTTCTAATAATAGGATGTATTTTGAAGGCTTCTGGGTTGCTCGTTACGAAAACATTCTATATTAAATTCTGTCAAATTAGGCAAGCAATCACGGAGGGCCCGGTGAGGTAACGTGCAGTTGAATGAGCCGTTGGCCGGCCGTTTCTCATGTTTTAATGTCGGTCGGCAACTTTGAACTGTCCCAAATACTATAACTCTCAGGAGTTACGAGGCACAGGGATAAAGGCGCGTGTGACGCGGCTTTACTGCCCGACCGGACCCGATCTCCGCCGAGCTTTTACGACAAATTGTGCCGTATACGATCCCAGGCTAATTCGTCGATTGTCCTATAAAATGTCCCCGAAGTACGACGTTGCTTACTCCGGCTTTCGATTTATGTTGAGCGAAGAATGGTCACTTCGCCCTGCACATTGGGTCCGTGCGTTAAAGGTAAATCAAAACATTGAACATAAATTTCATCAAAAAGTATACTTTTGTAGCTGTCACTTTTAAATCGCGTTCACGGTGAACCGGTGCCACCGGTGCCGACGGTTCTCATCGAAATGTTTTCTCTGTAACGACTGTCGCCGGCAACTTTAAGACATCGTTGCCGTCAAATCTGCACTTTAGTTATCTAAAAACGGGACATTATTACAAAATGCACGCACGTTATCGCAATAAATTTGTAATTTTAATCGTTATTATCAAAACAAGGGAGCGGGTGAACAATAAAATAGTGTATTTTATGCTTGGTTTTGCGTTGGTTCTCGTAAAAAGGCGCAACGTACTGCGCCGCGGCGCATTTAGTGAGCGCATTGTGCATAAGCGTCGAGAAATGCCACCATCTTGCCGTTCCGCCCCGTCGCGCCACCGAACTGTCTACCGTGGATTACTTTTTGTAGAGTTACTCGTCTTTACTATCATTTCTATTTGTTTTTGAAGAGTTTGAGCATTGGTGCCGTAGAAATTGATTCAGTTCCTAGGAACTTAAATAATTTAAAAATTCGAATTTACCACAGGTCAGCATGAGAATTAGGATCAACTTTCCACTTTACTGTGGTAAAAAAGTTCACGTTTTGCCCAAAGGTGCCCACGGTGCTCGTAATTCAAAATTTATTTTTTGTCCCAATGCAATACAAGGGCAATTTATCATCGAATAAGTTCAAGACAGAAGCACCTTACGGCCCGATAGACCGCCAAACAGGTGCGGCCCCACAAAGGCTCGCGACGAAAGCCATAAAACTATTAATTATGACAGAAAGCCGTGTCATACAAAGGGTATTATGCGAAAATTATGAAAAAACTCAAGAGCGGCGCCACATGCCTTTTAGTCTACGTGGACGTCCCGCGCGCATCGTAAGGTGGACAAAAGGCGGCGCACACTGGGACAAAGAAACACCCCGCGTGGACAAAAAATTACATCATTTATTTTATTGCTCCGGGTGAGAATGTGGCACATTAATATTGCGTAGGGCTTAATGTTCGATCGCCCTGGGCCAGTCGTCAGTCATAGCCGCGGCTTAGAAACGTTACCTGTGCAATAAGTTTTCGTGAGTCGTGATGCATGGAGCCGCACTGTCGTTACTGCTGATAGTGTACTTGATTACATATAGAAAGTAATTATGGGACGCTCGTAAACTATAATTATCTATGTTACTAACCGTACTGAGTAGTTTATAGCTTGACTTGCCTGTAAATAAAACATAACGAGTAATTATATGAAAACATTGTAACTTATATGAACTTATCTGCTCCATTTAAGTTTGATGATAATACCTACCAATAACTGTAGTAGCATCGCCATAATCGTCTTCGTCTTAAGTAGAAGCAAGTACACCCATATCATCTATCATGACGGCCTTCGTCTTGGGTCATTTATCATAATCTCAGTTGAAACTTACGAGTAGCCGGTGTAATAGCAAATTAATTATTTGTGTCATCTTGATAGCATAAAAATAAAATTACTTAGTTTTACATTTGCTGACGGATAGAATTATTTTTACTTAATACCATATTAAGTAAAAATAATTAAAATTTAAGCATAGTCTAACATTTCAAATTGCAGTGTAACATGGAAATGAATCTAGGCAAAACCGTGTAAATTCATGCTTCGGTAACTTACCGAGTATTAGCCAAGTATTCAAAGTAACGAGTAAACTCTTGTCGCAGCCAGTTATCTCCAAATCGCTAATTTAATCAACAAATCTGTCCAAACAAGTTGTAATTAATTTTAAGTAATCAACATAAACATTACATACACCGGTCTAAACATTGTGCATTACAGTGTGGAGCTTAGGACCACTTTGCGTAGAATTCAAATCCCCAGCGTTTGTTCAAAATTCGAATAGTTTTTTTACGAAGTTCGTTGACCGTTTTGGCGTTTTAGTGCATTTCTTGGTCGAAAAGATAGACACGTAACGTTTACGCTTTACGGAGCTAGTGACGTGACAATATCGACGTCGATACGCTCGACTTACTCGGTTTGATTTTTATTTATTTCCATCGAGTTCGTTTATTTTTGTAACCTTAGGGTGATGGTGGAACGAAAAGTGTGAGATTCACTGGTTGGATATAAATTGAATAAACGCGCTCTTACATTTTTGTCAAAACAAAATGTTGGCTTCGCTTTCTCTGCCATTCAGCTGCAGTGCTCCGTTTGACAGTATCGTCTTTTAACCGTAACATGTTTTGTCGACTGGCGTAAAAATAAATTAGATCATTTTATTTGATAAAAACAATGACATTACTTATGAAAAAAACCGTTAATTCTAACGGTAGCCTTAGCAAAAAAGGTTTTCGTGGTGACACTATGTTAAATAATATTTTCCTACTAATTGATAAGATCTCTACCAATTAAAAGTGAACCTAGAGTCCTAGAGATATCGTATTTGTACAGTTCAGAGTATCTTCTGAAGTTATACAAGAAAGTACCGTCAGCAGTCACGCTTGGGTGGCGAGGCCGATTCCGCCTTGTGACGTCAGGACGACCTCAGCCCTAACTTCCTTCTCCATTCCGCATGCGATTGTACGGCTTGAATACTGTTCCGATGGCACTTATTGCGAAAACGTCAATTTTTAAATACAGCCGCAGTACTTAACATCTGTCATGATGATATATGAATTTTGAGAATGAGGATTTTTTTTGAGAGCAAACGACATATTATATAAATGTATAAAAGTTTAGCTGTGACTATTAAGTCTTACTTAACACTGATTTCGTGCTGTTACGGGATAAAACTAAAAATGTACTTATGTGTATGCATTGTGTTCTTTGAACCAACAAAAAATATCTAAGAAATGTTACAATTTGCTAGTATTTCAATGGAAATTACAAAATAAAATGTAGTTATCACTCCACTGCTCGAACGAAGGACATAAAATCGTTATCTCCAGTTAATAAGTAGCACAACACTAAAACGAACGCGCATAAAAGGTAGCCATTTTGAAAAAGTACAATGCTTTATGGTTTTGTGTTATCAACTGATAACACTTCCATTTTTGAATACGGCTCACGATTGGTCGGCGGCTTGTATGTGTGATAACCTTATCAAGAATTAAAACCAGCCATGTGGAATTGGGTTCGAGGCGTAGTACTTTGATTGGAAACTCTTGAAATAGGTTGCGTTTAGAAATAAGTCAGCTATTAACACATCTAATACTTAGAGATTGATATCCCAATAGACTTCAATATAATTTTATTCAATAAAACAACTAAAATCGTTAATTCAGTCTTCATATAAATAACTTAGTTCACTATTTCTTTAAGGCAATAAAGCAGTTAAATCCGGTAGGTAGCATACATTTCAACGTCGTGCGGAGAGCATCTAATTAACTGAAATAAGACAACGCACAAATTGGAATCACTGGGACAGAGCACCACGGTAAATTTAGCACCAAGAACATCCGACACACTCTTTTTAACTTTTTAAAATTAAATAAATCTACAGCAGAAACGCACTGGCTGGAAATGATTGACGGAATGTATTTTCGGGCCATAGTTATTTAAAAAACTAGCATTTGTTTTTAAGTTTTTTCAATTAGACTTGGGCTTGGATTCCTGCATTTAACTTATAAAATTAGCGACCTCGGACACTGTTTCGAAATAAAGAAAATCGTTTTAAAATAATTTTGCGCCTTTACTGAGCATGAAAATCTAAAAGTGGGTTAATTTACTGCGCTTTGGAGCACGCTATGCTTTGCGATTTTATCTATTGGTTAATGTCAAAGATTACTTTATTTTATGATATTAAAATTTTATCAGATCATCAAAATCATAAGGTAGGTAATTGATGAATCGATTATATTTGGGGTAGCCTTGCGAAAAGTTTTTTGTAGGACATTTCCTGTAAACGTCATTATGACAGCTCAAACATTAAAAAAAACGCTCTGGACCAAGGAACTCAGGAAACTATGCCTCACGCACGGCCCATTTTACATCGCCGAGTTTACAAACAACCTAAGTCGTGTTGTACAATTTCGCGAGGGAACAATTTCGTTAAAACCGCTTTAAACGCCACGCCAATTGAGTGCAGATGGCGCGTGAGGCGCGCGCAGTGTGGTCGCGTCTTCAGACCGTTGACTTACGATTCGTTTTTTGAAATTTATGCGTTCTCTTTACTTTCCTGATTAGTGAAAGTATGGCTTTAATTAAATTGAATATGCATTTAATTATTTGTTTGCGGCCTTATGTGCCTAGTCCTAGCACGAATACCTAGTCGATTTGTAATTGTGCGGTCAAGTCTATTTTTGATCTGTTCTAGATAGAACAACTTTGACGAGTACCTGCCAGTTATTTGTTGAGTCCTTGTCTTAGTTTAAATGCCACGTAATAAAAAATAATTAAAAACAAGTCCGTGTGCTAAAATGATTTAAAACTTAAAAACGTAACACTTTGCTCCATGAATAAAACCTTTCGAAACAAAATCAAACCTTCAAATTCATAAAACTCAGAAAAGGTAACCCGCTAGGGTGCCCAAAATTCGCGTCCCATATGGTGCGTGATACAATAAAGTTTATGGTGGAACGAATACGAAAAAAATGATCAGCACAACTGTTTGTGGTGTAGATATGAAGGTATAGATATGTTTCGCTCCAGGGTACCGACCGCCCGTCGACTCGAGCTTCGGCCTTTAGGTCTCCTTTGTTTTTCGAAATGTAGTCAACACTTCGTCTAGAAGCACACTGACTAAGTGTAAAGACCATTATGACTGGCGCCCATAGTGACAGCTTAAATGGAAATTAGATAGTACTAGAATCATATGGTTACGTGTTTATAGTTTAAAATGTCATTTACAAGGGCACTTTATTTATATTTACATGAATTTCCTATCGTTGCAAAGACAAACTAGCAAAGAGGTTTACTAAAATATTATACTTGCATAATATTTATAAAAGTCGTCATTATCATAATCAGCCGGTTTGACGTCAAACTAAAAATAAATACGGAGTGTATCTATGTTTTAAACCCAATACGAGTGACATGTACAAAGTAAATCGCGTAAAAGACAAGCTCACGTCGTTTTGGAGTGTATTTAGGTTGTAATGCAAACTCATTAGCGCTAGGGGGCGCCTCTGTCGAGGCGTTATTTATATTGAGGCGCGGAGAACAATGTCCGCGGCTGAGAATTAATCATTTTCTTGCTACGCCGGTGTATAGCCGGGTGATTCTAATATGAATTGTAGCCTTTTGTAAGTCAGGTGTACGGGAGATTCACCTTCCGTTTTCCAGGATTATATAATGTATGTTTACTCGATATATTCCCTTATGAATATCTTTGATTGTTTATTTTTCTTATTTCTTTACTTTGCCTATAAAGTGCAAAAAGTTTCAACTTTATAAATGGTTTACCGTCGATAAGATAACGTATCAGCAAATATTTCCATAAAATAACAGTAAAAAACATACTACATTTGCTAGTTGTAAACGTGCGTAACTTTTATAATATCACTTTTGTACATACCTTATTGAATCATGAAATAAATATGTTTGTAGCTATGAGAGAGCTCAATTTTAGAAAGATAAATTTTAATCCTCTTTCATAACAGTTTTTTTTTTTATTGTGAGGTGTTACTGTTATTATTACTAACGATAACTTAAATACCTATTGTATATAATCGAGCATTGCGTATTCTTTGTGCTGCAGCTTATTTCATCTTCTTGAAGTGTCCCTTGTTTTCTATGATGTTCATTCCTCATTTTTTAGTTTTAATGTATGCTCGCCAGCTCTGTCAACATCTTACAATCAATAATTTGTAAGCAAATATATCCGAAGTATCCTCAAGCTACAACTGCTGTTTACAACTTTTACAAGAGACAAACGAAACGTTTTTACGATTGTGTAAATATGCGAAAATAAGCACTGGGAATCCTTTAAACTGACTGTTTAGTCGTTTTTGAGTGTTAGTGTGTAATATTGAGATTTTACGAGTTTTAAAGTCGGCGTTACGGTAAGAGAATGGCCCCTGCAGAGTTGACGTATGAAATATAGTGTTTAACACCACGCGGCTTGTTCGAGGGCGCCCCGCGGCGCGGACTGTCCCGCGCGGCACAGATGCATCGTCACCCTACACGCGTTACAACGCCGTAGTTTTAAAATTACTCATTACAACGATTCCTATATCAATAAAATATATTTGATTTTTTTAACGTTTTATACCCCACGATGCACACGGCGGTGCGTCAGAAATCCATACAAATGACAATCATGGGCGCTCTGTTAATGAACCTGTCACCATAAAGCGATTTGTTTACTTCGTGTGAATAATTTTAAAGTGTAAAGGTCAGTGAGATGGCTGTTATGGTCTTGGTATCTTTGGTGGATCTAACAGCGAGTTTCAACGACATTTCGCAAAGCATTTTACTATGTATTCGCACGAAACAAGACGAGTTTATCTTGCAGCTAGACTACATCGCATTTTTAAATTGTTTTTTTTTTTAAGCTCTAAGACTTAACTGCCTAACTTAGCAGTAACTAGTCAAGTTCAAGTAGTCTTGAATGACTTTTACCTATAACCCTAGTACCTACGTTCCAATATACTGGATAGATGGTGTTCATTGTGCTTGTCAGTATTATCATAGGTCATAGCGTTTAGAGCACCATTTACAGTACGATTATTCAAATTCTTTTATTTGTCAGAATACAGTAAAATACATGGTCTCATAAAATTATTGTCGCTATCGTTCTTGTATTTAGCATGCAAAGCAAGCGTACAAATATCTGGTCGCGCAATTTAACTTAATTATTACCAACTATATATTTACATTTTAGTCAACATAAAACAAAACTTATAACTAAGAGTGCCTGTCACTCAAATATTCCTTGACGCTGTAGAAACATTTCTCCATTAACCATTTTGTTACTTTGCTTTTAAATATATTTCCTGAAAATCTTCTTAAATCTAACGGTAAATGATTAAAAATTACAATGCTCATATTAACTATATTTCATTAATACATGTCTTTGCGACAAGGCGGTTTGTACAAAAGAGACATGATATCGACACATGCAAAGAAAAACATTGTATCTCAATTTACTGTGACTTCTAATTTCAAACGTATTTAATTAATTATGTATCTCAACCTAACATAAAATTTGAGATACAATGTTGTTCCTTGCATGTGTCGATAATATGTGCTCTTGTCTGCCTCTGTACGACTTCACTGCGTTTCTTAAAGTATTCAGGGTGCGACTTGACAAAAACACACACGTCTCTAATGTACAAACATGATAGTGGCAATATCTTCAGTTTTCTAAATAACGGGACACAGGTCTCATTCATCCAATTTGAGACCACGGAACCCTAGAGATCAAAGTAGACCTTAAGGCGCAATACTGCATCAATTCCGGATGCGGACAACATAAAATTTTAATGGCTCCACAATAAATGTTTACAGAATTTTTTGTTACACCATTTTTTCCTCAATTCTGGTCTATCAGAGGCGATTAAGTAATAAAACTAATACGCTCGGGCATTAAACAACGGAACTGGTCGATTTGGTGCGACCACCGAATAACCCAAGGCTATAGTTCGACTACTGGGCTGGGTTTATCGAGGTCGTGGCAAAAATTGTGTACCATGCCAAAATACACCATATGACTTTCTATGGCGATAAACTTGATGATCGGAAGCGTGTAGATACAATCTAGAAGAGACATTCAATGAGACATAAAGCCAGATTTACATTGGTCAAGGACAGTGGACAGTGGACAAGTTAGAGTGTAGTAAGTACAGTAGTGTAAACCGATCGGACAGTGGCGAGTCAAGTTGCCTTGCCAATGGATCCGAATAGAATCGCTTTCTATTTTTACACTCCACTGTCCTTGCCACTGTACAGTCAGCTGCAGAGATAAGTATATCTCCCTGCAAACAAGTTTCCTAGCAAAGGGGGTTACATTTCTCTGCAGTTGACTGTACTTGCCACTGTCCTTGATCAATGTAAATCGGGCTTAAGAGTAGCAACTAGCAAGAGATGAATTCCAGACGATTTATCCACACATAAAAATAGCTTAATAATGTTTTTATTGTCAAGTACCTACCTGCCTATCAACCTTTTATTATTAAAATATTGTCACCATAATCATTACCATAACCAAGCCATCTGTGATTAGTAACAGCGCAGAGCCTCTATTCTAGTCGGTGAAAAGGTCTTGGACCTGTTATGATATTGTTTTTAACTCGGCCGCCATTACTCCCTAGTAAATAAGAGCTATCAAAACGTTGACAATACTATAACAGGTGAAAGACGATATGGTTTGTACTGCCTAGAATCTCCAAAGTGTAGGACTTATAATTGTACCTACAGGTACTTGACAATAAAAACACTTTTACTACAAATCAGAACCCACGAGACATGCTTAACCTAGTGGTGGTCATAGGTAGATAAAAACAATACAAACGATAACAGTAATACGTGTATAGACAAAGTAGAATAAGGCCCTACGTTCGCACATTTTACGATGTATTTATTTATTTATTTACAGTTTCAGTAAGAGGCTTACAGTAAAGACCAAGGCACCTCTTACTTTAACTACTTACTTACTTTAACAATGTCATCAAACACTCTATTTTATTCATGTAAATTTTTCCTTACTCGCAACTTTTTTAACAATCTAGGAACCAGACTATTATTAAACAACTTTACCATAATATATAACTTTCTTCTGCTTTCTTTCAAGCATTCATAATTAAAGGCTCTATAACATTTAATTCGCCAAGAACACGTCAATCAAAACCTTGCCTGGACTGGATTGTGACTGGATTAATCAATTGCGTATGGAAAACATTCATTAATCAAGTCAGAAGCCGTCTGAATATATCAAAAACTTAGGAGCTGTATTCCAAAACCTCAAACTACAGTTAACTCTCAATTAAAATCTTTCGCAATTAAAATTGTTCTTGCTTGCACAATCTAAAGAAAACTCATGCTCAAAAAGTACCTACTAAAAGTGTTTTTTACCTCGAACTTAAATCCATGTTTTTAGCCGGTGCGAGCCCGGTAGTACCTGGGCCCTCCATTCCCAGGTCTCCGGAAGGGATTTTCACCTCTGCCCCTTTTCTTAAAGTAATTTAAGTAAAAAGCAAACAAAAGTAAGGACTTTTGTCTTTGGCCCCTCAGCCGATTACCAACAAAAAAAATATATTATATAACTACACCAAAGTAGCGTAAGAGCTAAGCTTTTAACTCGTGGAGTCCCTCAATCGGCTCAAATTTGGGTCAACCGTTTCTACCCTCTTTTTCAAAAACTGAAAAAATCCCATGTTTTCCGATTGTGAAATAACAAATAACATTCACAATTATCTCGAACCCAACCCAATTTCTGATAAAAAAATACCTTTTTTTAAATAAGCACCTCAAAACCCTGGTAGGTAGTTATTTAATTATGCCCTTTTCATCAAACTAGCTCTTTCAATTGTACAAGATCTTAATCAAATGTTATCTTTTGCTAATCCATACCTTTGATTATTTTCCTATCACAACAACTGCTCACTTCATTGGAACGCTATTAAAACAGACGGACTGCTTTAAATTCATCTCTGAATAGGACTCGTTGTAAAATGCGGTCTAACACAAGCTTAACACCCAAACAGCGTTATAATGAATTCGGAAACAATAACTTACGTCCTTCTGGTTATTGATTGCTTCTAGTAGTTCATTTTGTGACCATTGATACACCGCAATTTGAACTTTAAAGTAATGAGTGAAAGGTATTGTTAAGGTTTAAGAACCGGTATAGCTGCGTAGGCGCAAGCGCGGCCCGATCAAAGACACGCACGCAGCGGGATCTAGCGCAAGAGCTTCTAGCATAAACGAGCTTTTGTTTGAAAAATAGAACTCTTTAGGTTTTTAATGTTGGCATGATTAGGCAATTTTGTTTTATGTTTTGCAATCTTTTTGATCTTGTTTGGTGTTTGAATAGAGTCTTTTCTACACTTTTATTATTTTAGAAGGGTTAAAAAGTCAGGTTTATTACAAATCTATGTAAATTTAGATGAAAAGGCATCATTAAGTGAAAATTATCAGTAGGTTAGATACTTTACACATCTGCATTTCTTAACATTCGTCCATCATTTGCTAACATTCAATTGTAGGTATAGGCAGGTACAAAGCGTAAGTGCAAAATATTATGAAATAAATGACATATCCAATTAAAAAATAAATCTAATTTGCGCGTTTTAAAGTATAAAATGTTATAAATAGAATTAATTTTCTTCAACAGTCGAGTCTATTTCCTTTTTAAATAATTGTTGAGTACAGTAAAAACATGTATTTCACTCAAATCTCGTAATCAAGTCTACTGAGTCATTAATGAACATGCTAATGACCAATTTGTGTGCAAACAAATTGTGTTTTAATTGTGTGTTAAATAGATCGAGTGATTCGTTAACTACTTGATTTAAATGCGTGCAATGCAAGTTAAATCATTCGGTGCCCGGATCTTTGATCTCCATACGAATTGGAGCCAATATCGTTCTTGAAACGAGATGTGGCATTTGTTAGGATATAAATTGGATGAAAAGGATGCGCAATGTTGGATGACGGACGTCCTTGACTTAAAATGGTTTTGATTAAAACCTTGTTTTTACCGCGATTACATAAAAACTGTAAAAAACTGATCGTCACGTGTAGAACAGGGATAGATTTGTGTGACAAAACAAAAAACCGTAAGCTTAGCAAAATATCAATAAGTTTAACGGAACGATGAAATTATTAGTCTATACAGCAACAAGTTTACCTAGTTATTGAAAAACCATTACAAGACTTTTCTGACCAACTGAGGGCCCTGCCAAGATGCATTGCGCTAACTAGCGTTTCTATTCGTTTCGGTTTTAAACCAATCGCGTCACTGGTAGATCACGTGACGTATCACGTCATCTACCAATGACGCGATTGGTTTAAAAACGAATCGAATAGAAACGCTAGTTAGCGCAAAGCATCTTGGCAGGGCCCTCTGGTCTTAAAGGTGGCCTGCGCAAACCGGCGGACGGGACGGCAGAGGATATTAAATTTATCAATGTATATTTAATGCTATTTCAATTGAAATAAGGTATAAATTTCAATGCTTTGAGAAAATGCTCGGAGGAAATTTATAGGGAATACTCCCCTGCCGTCCACCGGTTTTCGCTGGCCCTGAAACAAAAGACGTCAACGGCCGCAACGTTCCAAATTCAATTTACTGTAAAGGTATAAAATCAGTCATAATAAATGTTTTTTTTAATAGTATTTTCTTATTATTTGGTTGTTAAGTTAGGGTTAACATTAAAAGGATTTTTTGGACATTTGAAATCATGACTTTACTAAATGGAAATGCTTGCATGCTAGTCATTTCTACGGTTGTCTTACCCCCACACCGGAACACAACTATGCGAACACTGCTAGTTGGCAGCAGGTTAGTGGGTGAGTGGGTGTAAATTAACTGTTTCTTCCATTATGCTATGTTCGTTAATTTACAATGAGTGCTCGCGTGCCTTCTCATTGCCATAAAAAAATAGTAACTACAGTAGTCCCAGCTTCTTAATAGCTTTCGGCTGGCTATCGCTATCACGCTTGCACTCGCAGCTGAAAGTATATTTGTCACTTGTGAGTCATAGAAAAACGAAGATGGCCAATCTCTATTAAGAAAATGGAAGCACTGTTTATCTTGACTGACTAATCTTAGCATTTGCGTGGTTTGTATAAATCCAACTCAGTGCACCTCTTAGGTAGTTTTTACCCGACTGTCAAGAAGGTATGTATGTATATATGTATGTATGTAATATTCTTTTCATCTCACTAGCTCGGAAAGCCCTTTTTGTTTGTTTGATATCTATTGAGAAAATCGCTTTTTATCCACATTTGACAGCTAACAAAACGTAAAACGTTAAAAGTGCTGAATTTTTAACATCACAATTAATGAATTGCATCGAGTAAAAAATACTAAATACAGTCTTACAACTTTATTTTAATTCATAAATATCAACATTCAACATTAACCCTCATTCTTGTTGTAAAAACGGATAAAATGTTCTGACAGTCCAAGTACGTCGATGTGCGAACAAAACGCATCCGAAATAATAAAAAAAAACATAAGTCAAAACTTTTTAATTAAGCCTTCAACGCATAGAGGTAGTAAAGCAGTTTTCCTTCATCTTTGCGTCAACGTTAAATATTCGCATGTTTATCTAGTTTGTTCCGTTATTAAAAATAAGTGATTCGAGTGACGAAAGACGTACTTATTAACACCTGAGGAATTACGGGAAACCGTGCAAAATGCGGAATTGAGCTTATTTTCCTCGCTGTAGTGAGGTGAAAAGTTTTGTGTTATACACGGGTGAAAAGTTATTTTACGTCTCGTGTGTTGAAACACTCGCTACGCTCAGGATTCTATTTTTGAAATCATAGAATCCTTTCGCTAGCTCGTGTTTCAAATGAACACTTGCAGGTAAAATACAACTTTCCCCCCTTGTATAACAAATAACTATTATAACCTCGTATCATCCAAACGGCTGGACGGATTTCTAAAATTAAGGTATCGTTGGATTCGTCTGGGCAACCCAAGTGTCCTAGGATAATTGACGTCGAAAAAAAAACAACATGGCGGATTTTAGATGCCGTAATGAGCGGTTCGAATTTTTTTTATTATCAAATGAATCCAATAGGGTATCAAAATGAAGAATATTAAAAAGCTATTACAAAAATATGTATATACAACTTATATGTTTAAATGTAATTTGGTAAATTAAATTATAAATCAAAATTAAATTATAGGTACTTTAACCTTTAAAGTGTCGAAACTCAAACTATTGGGCTAAAGAGTGAAATAAATAAATTAAATTATTTAAAAAACAAAAAACCCGACTGCAGTAAAAAACAACTGAAAAGCAAAAAACAAAATCTATAATCTATAGACAAGTGTAAGAGCAATGTACTTATTTATATTTATAACAATTTAAATCTAACTTGAATATTGGAAAAGGTGTTCCAGGCGGGGACAAGCTAGTCCAAATGTTAATTTTTGTCAAGTAATAGGTTTTGTAATTCATTGCTTGTCCCCGCCTGCAGTGCCTTTTCCAATATTGTCTATAGATTATAGAGCTTGTTTTTCGCTTCTCAGTTGTTTTATTTATTGCAGTTGGGTTTTTTGTTTTTTATCCTCGTAAGGCCCACCATACTACAAAGGGAGTTTTTTGTAAGTGGGACTTTGAATCTACCATCAAGGCAATAAAGTTCAATTACATTTGTTTGATAACGCCATTTTCAGTTCATGAAGATAGGAAAATAAACCTTATTTCCACGGCAACACAGTTCCAATTACATTGCCTTGATTATGTACATCCTATTGCACACTGACCGGGCCGCGGACCGGGAGACGAGCTGTAGGTAGGCCTCCAACAAGATGGAGTGACGACCGGGTGCCCCTTGTTTTGCCGACAAACTTTTCATCGAATATCATTTCAGTGACAACGTTTCAACGAATAGTTAGTTCTCGTATTGTCATTTGGTGTAATCTTGTTTAATCGACAATTCGTTTCCATATTTATTAATTCTTACAAAAACTGTTCAAGGAATATTATTTGGTCGATGATTTGTTTCGTACATTTTTTAAATGGAGGAATTACAAAACATCGATATTCATTTATTCGACGTTATATTACAAAAAAAAATGTGTTAGAACTGCGACCCTTACAAAATCGAACTGCTACCAGGAAAGTAGGTTAGGTTAGGTTAGAACTGCGACCTTTACAAAACCTAACTGCTACCAGACAAGTAGGTTAGGTTAGGTTAGAACTGTGACTTTTGCAGAATCAAACTGCTACGAGAAAAGTAGGTTAGGTTAGGTTACAACTGTGACCCTTACAAAAACGTACTGCTAACTTGAAAGTAGGTTAGTTAGTTATCAATTTATAGTAAACTAAGTAAACTTATATTGAAATGATATTACGTGAACTTATTTTTATGTTTTTAAAAAACATTGAAACAATAAATTAGGAAACATACTTCTGTTAAATAATACATCTTTATAATGACTCATCCGCCAATTGTAAATCCGTGATTTGAAATTACTTTTATTGATATTTCGACGAACTGAATTGTCGATGAAATGTAAATACGTGAAACGTTATCTTTGAAATAAAATTCGATAAAATGAGTGTCGGCGATTCAAGGGTAAACCGTGACGACCTTGTACAGATCGCGGGAAAGCGGTGGATGCGAAAAGCACAAGATCGGTCTGAGTGGAGAGCCTTGGGGGAGGCCTATGTCCAGCAGTGGACGTCTTTCGGCTGACATGATGATGATGATGATGATTGCACACTGGGCCTTACGAGGTTAAATAATTTACATGATTTATTTAGTTATACTTTCGATAGCGAATTCACTATCAGAAAACAAACAAATCCCTAAAATCAGCCAATCAGAGCATAGGAGATATTGAGTCAGGTGTTTTTTGACATATTCTTAAAACTCCCTACTCAGACAAAGTATAGTTGCAACTAAGCGTTGGTACAGGCAAGCCCTAAGACAAAAACAAGTCCCGCGACAAAACAGAAAAATAAAACCATGTCGCAAAGAAATGGTTCATGACACCAGCGTAATGGGCGTCGCACACGACACGCTATAGCGCTGCAGCGGTTACCGATTACACGCGGCGCACACGCGACGTTAACGCGGCGTGAACGTCTGGCAAGACATTACCGCAAGTACACGTTTTTTGTCGTGTAGGCTTGAAGAGAAACATATTTTTAGTCTTTGGCTGTCTAGTGGTAATCGTTTAGAAGATTGGCTTTTTTTCTTGTATTTTACGGGTGTTTCCTTGTTCTGTGAATGATCCTGAAGTTACGAGTGTTAAAAGTAGTTACTAGATTTAAGTCGTGGTTGGTTTAGCACACTTTATCGCGCCTCTTTAAATCTTCGTATAGGCTGTAACCAATCTTACGTATACAATACACTTCCCTGACAACCAATCACCTTAAAAGTACCGCTAAGTTACAAGAAACCTAACAAATACATTAAATTTCTCGGCTATTTGACCATAGACTAGGCGTTTAATCAAATTTCGTGATATTCTTAAATGAGATTTGCTGTAGGCTCATCTGAAACGGCCTGATTTTCTAGTTCGAATCCTATTAGACATCATGAAAATACTATTTTATCGTAATTGGTTTTTTTTAGCAGGCGTTTGTGTACAAATTGTCATTTTCTGTATATTTATTTATATCATGGAAAAAGTAATTTCGTTAAGAAATTCTACTTCATTCGACTACTTACGAGTACACCTACCTTATAACCTACGTCTCAATAATGACATCTACTCATGTATACGTATTATCAATAGATGTCTATTTCTTAAACTTCCTGATATTTTTTTATATACCTACTGCGAAGTTTGTATTTATTTTATATATATGTATGGTATATTTATTCTTTTAAATTTATTAGTATATTTCCTTTGAATTTCTTCTTTCATACAAACCCTATGCTGATATTTATGAATACAAAAAAAAACCAGCCAAGTTCCGCCGTTCTCAAGTGATGCTCTGAGCTTGTAGCATTAGGTCCTCATTATATATTTAAAATAAGTAAATATAAAGTACACAAATTGCCGAGTTTCTTTAAGTTGGAGTACGGTATAAAATCAAACAATCCAGTCCAGTAAAAGCGGACACTGTCAATAAACATCTGACCGCAAAGTTTTATCGATGCGGTGGGAAAATAGCAATTTATTACGGAATGGACGGAATTGTGTAGCCGACGTTACTTTTATCATAAAGTCTTTCGCTTTATATTCTCCGTAAACGTCTAGATAGTGGTTGCGAACAAACATGTATGGTGACGTCATGTGGTAGAACTTCTTTTGTTTTTAACGTGCTCGTCAACATTGTTAATTCAGTATTTAATGCATGTATAAAGTTGCTAACGTTGTTGCGGTTCTAGGTTCGATTCCCAGTAAGGGTACATAATTGTGTGATGAGCGCGAATAGGTTCCTGTGTCTTGGATATTTTTTATGTATTTAGGTATGTTTACCGTTGTCTAGTGCCGATAGTTCAAGCCTAGAGTTTAGTTTGGGGCTAGTCAAATTGTGTTACATGGTTCCCTGATATTTATGTATTACTATTATTTATTCAGCTTAGGCCGCATTTCACCACACTGGAATAAGACTTACTCCGAGATTAGTCTATATAAATTCAGCGTTTAATCCAGGTATAACACCTTATTCAAGTTTGGTCGAATGCACCCTTAGTCGACTAAGAATGACTGTTTTTGTCGAATCTTGCGTAAATTTGCAATTAATATAAATACTATTTCGTATAAAGAGTCTTGTCCTTTATACGGATTCGATACCAAAACCGGTACGCTATATAATTCCGAATTGATCAAAATTGTAAATGCAATGTTTTGATAGAATATTTTATTTTTTGATATCGCTTATAGGTAAATCAAACCTAACCTTGGCTACTTATAGCAATTAAATTATGCATTTAATCTAAATTAGCTCTAGCACAACATAGTTTTCGGAAAAATTAAAATTCGGCCAAATTAATATTAGGAGTAAAAGAAATCGGAATTTTAAAGTGTTCCCCAAAAACCCCAATTGTTATACCGAATTGTATCCAACCATTCAATGTTTAAATATAAATAACTAATCTATCCATCTCCCGCAGGTGTGGTTCCAAAACAAGCGGTCCAAAGAGCGTCGCCTGAAGCAGCTCACCTCCATGGGGCGGGGTCCATTCTTCGGGTCCTCGCGCAAGATGCGCGGGTTCCCCATGAACCTGTCCCCGGGAGGGCTGGACGAGGGACCCCCAGGGTTCCCTTACTTCGCAACAGCGGATGGCAAGTTTGAGTTCGGCTACGGACCCCCGTTCCACCATGATGCGCCGTTCTTCCATCCGCCGCCGGCCATGCCCTTCAATCAGCCAGGTTGGTAGACTTTTGGATATTTTGGAGCTGGATTTCAAGTATCAGGCGTCCTAAAGGCTAAGATTCAAACGCTATATTTTAGAAAATCGCTAACTTTGCTTTTTGCATCTTCACCACCACCCCCCGGTTTCCATGCAAAATAGACCAGAAGTTGTTTTTGCCATCGAGAGCGTGTAATATAAATTCAATCAGGACAAAAGCGGATTTACAGTGACTCAGTTAACTACGAGTAGTACCACTTCATGGATATTCGTATATTTTTAGCAGTCTGATCGGACATCGCATACTAAGACATTTTTGAAATGCTAAGCCACCATGAAACCTCGTGGATGAAGCCAATCATTTCGATGTGATCTTACAACTCAATGAGACGTTATGTTATGATGAAATGTTTCGTGGTTCAGCAAATCATACCCATGATAGTATCTAGGTACATAGTTTTTTCTTATGATCCCCTGTGGATTATAAACTTTTCTAACATTATGTACTAGGACATTAGTAACGTGAGCAGGTCGTTTCGCAGGGATGGATTCGATGCCGGGCGAGTTTCCCGACCAGTTCCCGCCCCCCGACCACCTGGTGCTCCCCCGGCCCTCCTCTCCGGAGTTCACCTTCGGCGACGGGCCTCCCCCCCTCCACCCCGAGGGTCTGGTTTGGTAGCTGAAGCCGGAGCCGCGGGACTACCACGACTGATGCGGCTCGACGGGCTATAAAGTGGACTTTAACAGTGTCATGCAATAAGCAACCTGTGACTTAGTGATTTTTTTATTCAGACTTTTTTTTCTGACTGGTTTTCAGACCTATGCCGGCTTTTATTAAAATCAGCGTCTCGCTCCGTGTTAGCAGGTTTATTCTCTAACGCAGGGCTAACGCGCTAATTTTTATCGATGTCGGAATTAGCAGTGTTGTGAATACGTGTACAGAGATGGCGTTTTATAATATCGATAGTAATTTATTAAGTTATGCTAAATAATTTATTTACTGCGAAGATAAGCTTGTTTTGGTTCCTATTTTAAGATAGACGTGGCAATTTATGTTTAATTTCTGTATGTATTTATTATTATTTTTAGTTTAGTTTAATGAAATATAGTTATTGGGTGACCACTAAAGGATGTTTCCGATTAAATTGAAGCTTATGTAAATATTAATTAAGTTGTACATAAATATATTGCTGGACAAGTCTGTATGTTATTACATTTTTTATGTACTAAGTGGTAGTTATTCACCGAGTAAGCGAAGGTGAAGTTTAATTCGTTTTATATTCTGCTTGGGTAATATCATCGTCGTAGATTATTTAATAATTTAAAGAAACACGCATTTCTTTTAGTTATTATTTTTTGTATGATTTTAACTTTTTTAAAGACCCTGAATGGAAAGTACTTAAAACTAAAATGTGTTTAATCGATAAATTGTGAATGAATACATTTGATGGAACTATATCGATAGGTACAAATTTTCTATTGTAAAAAGAACTTTTTAGATTGTATGACGATACTAAATAAATAAAATAATCAAAATATTTGTTTTTATTTGTATTTGGTTACTCTAGGACACTATTTCATATTCTTTCTAGTGCACAACTGCACAGTTGAGTCTATTTACCAAACCTCGGAATTTTCAGGGCTAAATCAAATGACTGTATATCGATAAACCCACTTATCGATGACAAAAATATCGTAGCAGCGAAGATCTCAAAATCCTTACAACTACATTGTCAAGTAATTAATTAATATCGTAAACATATTTTGAGAACATTGTCCAGTTAAATATGTATATCCTTGACGAGGTTTAGAGAGGTATAGTGTCATAGAATGCTAAGGTTTCGTTCATACAATCAAGGGAACACATACCTATAACTGTTAACGAGTTTTATGAAGTTTTGAGCACCGAGCCGTACCTTGTAAATATGCCTATCAAGTCAGTCAGGCGAGGCTTCACGTGAATATTGTATGAATAATTCAAATTACTTTCAAAACTGCTACAAATACGTCATACGTCATTTTATTTGAGTTTATTCGCGAAGTGACGTTAACTTGCATATCTTGGGTATCGATTTAATCCATTAAATGTACGAATTTCTATTCGGGCTATTTTTTTTGCACAATGTTGTCTAAGACTCAGATAAGTGCACTCGCCTCCTGTCGATGCTCGTGGCTCAAAACAAAAACACAGGAACATAATTGTATGTACGCTAGACTAAGTGTTAATATTCGGTACATACATGTCTATCTGTATTAGTGCATAAATAAAAGTACATAATGGAATTGTCTGTAAGAATATAAAATCTATTTGAAAATATTATTCGTTTGTTTTTTTCTATAATAGCCCTCTTTTGTAATAACTGGACGAGTCATCCAATCGCCCACTTTTACCTTTTAACCTTTTGGCCATACGCTACCACCGAATGGTCGGGCCGGTGCCGATGCTCAACTCTCGAATCTTGGGCTAGTGAAAAGGAGTATAATATTATTAATGTATGGCAACGCATTTGTGGTCTTCGGATTGCAGTCTTGAGATTGAGAATGCAAATGGTCTGTGTAATCGTTTGCCTTTTCCATGTCATTAAAGAACTTGATTATGGTTTAGAAACCTTTATGTTAAGAGTTTCTTAACCTTATACCCTTTTTCACCCAGAATAATCAGTGAGTTGCTCTATACTCCATACATTTTGTGTCGTTTTGTTCTGGCTGTCGTCGATCCGTCAGCTGTAGCCTTCAAAAGGTTAAAACAGTTCGACTGTACGAAACGGAACAACACCGCAGTAGATCCAGGGACGCAGCAATAGGCTCGCCGCAGTCAAATAATATGAACGTTGCAGAATAAGGGCCTGGCCACATCACCACGTTTACGACGCCGTGCCGTGATGCGGAACTCCACTGCAGCAGTATGTCCGGCACTTGTCTAGCACGGTTTTTCTAAAACATTATCGATAATAGCATGGCCCATCTCTAACTATCTCTGTTTGGAAAACTGACAAATATTAATGAACATTATTTTAATTGACACAGTTAACGTTATCATATCCATATTTAATGCAAAACTAACGAATTGTCTTTCAGGTTGAAAATTACCTTTATAACATAACCGTCTCATTACTACAGCAAAGCTCTCATTTTTTAGTATCTTTAGTTGAAATCTTTTAACTTAATTGCCAGCAAGTTAGCGTTAGTGAAATTTAGAATACGAAAATACGATTAATGTAAACCCGATGACAAACCAATTGCGATACTATGGTGTCCTACAGCTGAGCTGATAAAGGAGTTGGAAGGTGGCACCAGCATCTCCACTGTACTTAACGCAAACCCCATCAAATTTGGATTTTGTAAGTTTTGTAACTGATGAGCAGAAACTTGTTTTCACTTTAAATTAATATAAAATGGATGCTCTGTCTTCAATTTTATGGGTTACACTGCCCCTAGTACCAAAGCTAGCAAACACCGACTAGGATAACAGAGCGTAATGGGAATCGCTACCGCAGCCCCCGAGGCGTCATAAAGGAAAATTGTAATTTGGTCGAAGGGCGAACACGCGGTCGTTCGCACGCGGCGTGCCTGTCACGTCCTATGGTTCCCTAGTAATTGGTGGCGTGTTTGCCCTTTCGGTGATAGCGATTCGTGACGAGAGTGATAGGAATAATTGGGAAGTCCTTGTTTCAAGCCCATGATTATGTATGTTAATGACCGAACGTAGAGTGAAGATCTATGGATGTCCATGGTCTGAACAGATACACTAATTTATGCAAGAAGTTGTATAGCCAGATCCACATGCTTGGTGTTTGACGCAACTAGAGGTATATGTAAGAGTGAGATGAAAATACATCGTGCTCACTCTACCATGTTTGCGGCAAACACCAAGCATGTGGAGCCGGCAGTAGATTTTGCAAGAGACACCAACATTTTAGGTTTTAGTCAATCCACTAGTAGAGTAAACTCTTAAATAATTTACTGACATTGTGTCCCAAGTTCGATCAAGGTCAGATACCTCTGAACAGGTTAGGTCTACGCGCTGATTGCCCATCAGAGTATCTTCATCGAAGAGCTCGCCGTTAATTGTTCTTTACATGGCTAAGGAACAATATGACGTAAGTAAGTATATTGTTGAATTTGACGTAGAGTTTTGAAATATTACTTTATTCCCAGTCCTCTCTGTAAACAGTAAGTTTAAACAGAGCCTGATCCGAAAAACCTTAATTTACAAATTATTTCGAAAATCAAAAAGTGCTGAGGTAACGGCTCAAAATAGTTTAATACTTAGATAAACTCTTACTGCCACGGCGTTGGTACTCAGAGACATTTTAGAGACAATAAACTCGTTCCTTTTTCAAACTTGTGTGTGAAAACTCGTCACTAAGGAAGTGATCATCATTAACTGATTCTGAATGCGGCCGTTACTCTCTTGCAGAATAAATTCAACAGCAAGAACTCTAAAAAAGTATTTCGAGTTCGGTAAAGTTGGTAAAACTCCATATAAGAGCGTATTAACCTGAAGGCCTTTTTACGAGATATCCTACTGTAGACAGTAACAGGCTTTAATTTGTCACTAAAGAAAATTGTATCACAAAAAAATCCTTTGATATAACGATTTATGACATTGCGACATTTCATTATATATCGTGCTTTCTAAACTATATTGCCTGTGAACTGAATAAGAACTATCATATCGTCATCATCATCATCATCATCATCATCATCATGTCAGCCGAAAGACGTCCACTGCTGGACATAGGCCACCAAGGCTCTCCACTCAGACCGGTCTTGTGCTTTTCGCATCCACCGTGTTCCCGCGGTCTTTACAAGGTCGTCACTCCATCTTGGCGGAGGCCTACCTACAGCTCATCTCCCGGTCCGCGGACGCCACTCAAGAACCTACCGTGACCTATACAATAACGATATTGTTTAAAAAAGTTGCACTTGTGGCAGTTTTGATGCAACGACGTTGAATAATTAAAATATTGCTTATCAATGTGCAAATAAATGCCTGTATTAAGTACCTAAAGAAAATAAGAACATAAAAGCAGGGTCTATATTCTAGGTAAAACTTAACAATACGATAGCATGTAGGAATTGTAGGCAATGTGGCATTATATATATTAAAAGGACCTTATTGTCGATAGCGCTTACGCCGCACCGCGTCACGCGACGTTGTATTTATATCTGAGCATCTTTAATAATGGCGGAAGCGCCATCGACAATAAGGTCCCTTTTCATAGATAAAGCCACATATTGTTTTACTGAGTAAAATAGAGGCCAAGTTTTGGCAAGGCTATAAAAAATTGCTTGTCAAATAAATTATCGTATTGTAAATTGTCGTGTTGTTCATTCGAGAATTTTTACTATCTACCGGGATTAAAAGTAGCCTATGCGTTAATCCGGGGTATAAGCTATGTCTATTCCAAATTTCATCCAAATCCGTCCAGCCGTTGTAGCGTGAAGGAGTAACAAACTAACACGTATACACAAACTTTCGCATTAATAATATTAGTGGGGTTAAATAAGTGTGACGGCGCCAATGTTGGACACTTTTAGCAGAACGCACCAATAATGGACACTTAACTCACTCAAAGATCACTAGGTTATAAAATGATTGTCTCAAAATAAATGAAAAATCCTTATCTTCTGTACAGTCAAGGACTTTAATCGTTATGCCACTATGGAACCCTGTCGCATAACGTTAATCATTCATTTAAGCGTAATTTCTGCCATGTGCTTTGACGCTGTCATTATGATAGGGTTCCATAGTGGCATAACAACTAAAGTTCTTACCACCATAAGAATCAAATGTCCATTTTTGGCCCTTGTTCATGACTGATTCCATCATCCAACAACGAAGAAGCAAGAAGTGCGAGTTAGAACGGTAAAAATAGGGAGTAGGTATGTTTCAATGTGCACCCGCTCGATGTGTGTGACCAATCCGGACTGATTAGTGTGCTGCTGTACTTCAGCTGTTGTACCGACAACGTACAAGCGTACTCACTCTGCCTATAGTTATTTGTATCGCGCTGCGGAAATAAACCACTGGTTTGGAACTTTACCAATACAGATTTATGTACTTGAATGAAAGAAAGGCGGCCCAAAGTTATGAAAAGTGAATCGCACAAGATTTTTTCATAATAATAAAGCGATAGATTTCTAAATTAATAAATCGTGGTAAGTATTAGTCTTTTGACTTGCCGTTTCAATGCTAATACTACCAATTTTGTATTAAGGTATAGGTAAAATAAACTGTCTAGTACCGTACACATAGTACTCTGGTACTACGGGTATTCTGGTACTACGGGTACCTACTACAGTACTAGACATACTCGTATACATAATTTTATCCCTTATACATAGACTTTAAAAAAAGGGTACATTTGACGTCAAAGATATGTTTACAATTAAGTAGCTATATTGTCACTTTATCCGGTATATGACAATTTCATATGGCAGTTAAAACATGACGTCAAATAGACAAGGTACTAAAGTGTAAACATATTTATGACGTCGACTGTACAACTACTCGCTCTCATAACAGAAATATGTGACCTTACCAGGAATCGAAACAGGGTCACTATACTCACTATCCGTAAGTCAACTAGTCTAACTTGTCTTCAAAGAAAACATTCTTGAAATACATTTAGCACCGGGTCGTCGACGGGCGAACATATACTTAGTTATTTATGACTAAAAAAATAATATTAAAAAAGGTAATCATCCCATGTATGTATAATTTTTGTAAACTTGTAAATATTCAATAGAACATTAAACATTCCTGTATAATTCTACATTTCTACCCTAATGAGACTCATTCACAAAAATAGATTAAACACTCTCCACCTTAATAACGGAAACCTTAATTCCACCCCAAACGTGTAAACACAAATAAATACAAGAATTCCACTCGATATGTCCATTAATTAGTACAATTGTTGTAGAAATGTGGGGGAAACGTCGGCGGTTATGTGTATAGAGCACGCAATACCACCTCAAGGGCAAATACCAATTATAAATGCTATAAGCAACCTTTTCTTGTGTAACTTAATTGGTATCGGAATTGGGACAATTGAGGTTTCCTACGTCGAACGAGGTAGAAGAAATATTGAAATGTTTGTTTATATAACGTACTTTTCATAAAGTTATTGATGAAAATGCAATCACCAATTATTTTCTTTGCACCAGCACCACCATCCAAGCATCTAATTCTATATTTTTATTCGATGGCTTCACTGTTGTTAAGGTATATTTCCTCAATGTAGAGTTATTTACAGACGCTTCCATGGTCTTATTAAAGAAATAACTCCATGGATATCACACGCGATTTTAATCAGTTTCAAAATAAGATGCTTCTGTGTAACACAGTAGCTATTCCAGTGCAAATTATAACATTAAACGTAAGAATAGGTTATTAAATTGTACTTTGACAGGTGACAGGGTTGATTTCTTATCTTCCTTTTAGGTACTAACTGGGTCTCTATTCCAGGTGGTAAAAACCATATCGTATTTGACCTGTAATGGTATTGTTTTTAACTCGGCCGCCATTACTGTCAAGTAAATAAGAGCTATCAAAACGTTGACAATACGATAACAGGTCAAAGACGATATTTTGTTTTTACCGCCTAGAATCTCGGTCCTATATTAACGCGGTATTGTACTATCACAGATAAAATGCAGCTTGTCGCTCATTTGTTTCACATAGTCCTGTTGATCTCAGGGGCCCGTTTCTCGACACTCACTAGACAACAGTTTGGTCGTTCTAAGAGGGCCGATTTGACAGCTGTCAACGCAGCATAAAATATGTACACATATTTTGTACTGAGTTGACAGCTGTCAAATCGGCCCTCTTAGAACGACCAACTCCACTCCATACATCCACTCAATACAATTTTCCACAAGTCTACTATTTATTTGTACCGCGTGGACTAATATTGTTAGTCTAGTAAGTTTCTAGCTATGGGCCCCAGGGGTGTGTATCAGCTCCAGCTGCTCCGGCGCACACGTGCGGGCCTGACATTTGCGTGCTCGCTCCCCATTGGTCAATCGCGTGTGATCTTCGATCCGCGATGCGCTATACAGAGTGACTCACTTTATAAATAAATAGGTATATCAGGTATTTACCGTTTTATAGTTTTCCGTATTAGGATTACATGTTTAATAGCATTAAATTATCGTTACCTAGTTTATAACTGTTTTATGTCATGTAGGAGAAGCAGTATAGGTCATGCTTGTCATTGTCATTAAAGCGTATATTTAGTCATCGAATACCTTCTATTCACTTACGAGTACTTACCTCGTTGTAACTGTAAAAATATTATGAAGTCATATATATTACCTGTTTTTGATGTTCAGCCATGCACAAAAACTATCAAGCTCACATTACAATCAATTCCACCGTCTTATCCGGTAATCCAGCCACCAAACAGCAGTGTGTGTTTGTGTTCGCTGTTAAAATAAGCATAGAGGTGTTTGATCTTAATCACAACTTATCGCAAACCACTTGTCTGGAGCTTTATCAAAACAGATATTTACTTCAATGAAAGAAAGGAAAGTTTTTAAATGCGAACCGCGAAAGTTTTTTTTATAAGCGATAGTTTTCATCATCATCATCATCATCAGCCGATATTAGTCCACTGCTGGACATAGCCTCTCCCATTGCACGCCAACGAGCACGATTCGTGGGCACTCTCATCCAGAGGGCCCTGCCAAGATGCATTGCGCTAACTAGCGTTTCTATTCGTTTCGTTTTTAAACCAATCGCGTGACTGGTAGATGACGTGATACGAAAAGACACGTGATCTACCAGTGACGCGATTGGTTTAAAAATGAAACGAATAGAAACGTTAGTTAGCGCAATGCATCATGGCTGGGCCCTTTGCTCTTGCCAGCCACCTTGCGAAGATCGTCGCTCCACCTAGTCTGAGGGCGTCCTACCGTACGTTTGCCGATAGCGATAGATTTATAAATAAATAAATCCTGTTTTTGTATGCCTCGTTTTACATTGCATTTGAAATGTCATCGTTTGAAATATGAGTCTCTTATCATCAATTATGTAGCTGATTCTCTTTAACAACTCATTGTTTGATCCGTCAACGAGTTATTACCT
Source organism: Acleris literana (assembly GCA_946894065.1). Classification (NCBI taxonomy): domain Eukaryota; kingdom Metazoa; phylum Arthropoda; class Insecta; order Lepidoptera; family Tortricidae; genus Acleris; species Acleris literana. The sequence goes on from OX335687.1 coordinate 8,860,011, forward strand.
GGGGAGTCCAAGTTCTTCTGTGAGATTATAATTAACATGTTTGTGATTTTTTTACTTGGTCGCAAGTTACTTCATCAAATAAAGCGGTGGGTGCCTAACTCTACCTTATGTAAGTATTAAGTAAGAATAATGCAGAAGAAAAGTAGGTCGGCCTATATTTACTTGGGAGGACTCACTTGCCCAGGACATACGAGAATACACAGCGGAACAGAGACGAGACAGAGAAACATTGCGGATAATAGAATTCGGCTCAAAAAAGAAGCGCAAAAGGTCTATAAAAAACCTGAAACCGACACAGAGACAGAGCCCGAGGATACTGAGGGAGCAGAGCAATGTTTTTAGTATTATATATTAAATTCGATTCAATTTTGAATATTAGATTTGATTTTAAGCAGTCCATACCTTTAGTAAATATTGCACACAAAGTATTGTATCTATCTCCCTAATGCCTGAATTTGGGTTGGCTCCACCTTCCGTCTCTCCCGTCACATCGACTGCAAACCCTACACTACTATCCTCTCTACTTGACTCTCCGGTGTATCGGGCAGGTGCGCTGCTGCCTACGGCGGACGGAGATTGTTGGTGCAGTAAAGGCGACGAGGCTCGCGTGCCCTGATCGGTTAAGTATTATTGGCTGGTCGGTGCGGGTTAAGATTCTCGTGCTCTGCCGGCTCTTCGTTAGTTTTACCGGACCGCGTGGGGCGGGCGTGCTTTTCCCCGCTAGCCTAATCTAACATCTCCTCTCCGTCGCAGTCAGCGCGTACGGATCCTTGCAGCAGAACTGCTGGCTGGAGGTGTCACCAGAACGGAACAGAACAGGGTGCCTAACTCTACCTTATGTGGGTGGTAGGCAAATTGGCCTATATGACCAATAAGGACAAGCGGTATGTCACCGGATAGGTAATTCTAAGTTGTAAAACTATTATCTACTATGGCAGGTAGTTCGAAATCTTTGTGTGAAATAAGTTATCGCCATGCAAAGACGGCAGTATTTTAAAGTAATTATGCTAAAGTCGTCTATGTAGGCGTCCCGATGTTCCAGAATAAAAAAAATCTTACAGTTATTTGAGGTTTCCCGCTACACAAAATCGTAGTATTAAAAAGGATATCCGATTATATAGTGCTTATTGTTATTGGTTTCTAGGCCAGCGTTCATACATTTTTGCCCATTCTCCTTTTCCGGGTAATACTTCGACGACGAATTAAAAAGCGAGTTATTTAAGTTCTGAGAATAACAGCCCAGTAAATATCAGGGGGGACAATGTCACACCTATGGACCTAGTCCCAAACTAAGCTCCAGGCTAGTACTATGGGTACTAGACAACGATATAAATACTTATAGAGAAATATAAACTTAAATACATAGAAAACATCCAAGACTCAGAAAGAACCTAGGACCGCTAGCTTCGTAGGTAGGGTCACTATTCACTACCAACTAGGACAATGAGTCGTCGATGTATGGGATTGACATAAATGGCCATTGATTGCGACAAATCGTGAGCTAACGCTAATCATAAATATTGTAATTTTTCAAAAACCACATAAAAAAACACATTTTTAAAAAGATATAAATACTTCTATTATGATTAATTTGCCAGTGCTCTAACTAACGTGTCCGTATCTAATTCACACACGCTGTGGCCTTTGCGTGTGCGCTGACAGTTGCGTGAGGGATGCGTTCCGAATTCGAAAATGTGCGTTGTCTGTGGTCAATTCGATTATTGAATGTCGAGCGGTTTGGGGCCCTAGGGTCCCAAAACGCATCAATTCTATCACCTGCTAAATTGAGTTTGATTATACCTACCTCTAAATATTTGTTCAAATACCAAGACCACAAAAGAGTAGCGTAGTTTTATATAACTTTTGAATTTGAAATGTATACCTACCCTGTTTTTTTAAAACCAAGCTTCAAAAACCCGACCGCATTTTTGGATACTATCGACGATATACTCGTATGTATGTCCAAAAAAATAAACTCCCCCCCCCCTCGATACTTTGATTAAAATATTATAGCCTATGTCAGTCCCACAACCAAGACGATTCTATGACACCACATATGTTAACCTCCTTCTGACGCACTCGGGTAACAAGGATAATTATTATTTTAATTCTATACGCTTTATAACCAACAGTAGTATACACTCAGGAACAATGAAAACGGGTCACTTTCTACGGTAGTTCAAAATAAAGTGATCCGTTTCATTGCTCTCGACTATAAAACCGTGTCTAGAATAATTACATTAAGGATCTTATCTATATTGCTGTTATTGTCGTTCAAAATATAAAATGAGTTCCTATTGTTTTATTTACAACTAGAGGACGCCAGCGACTTCGCACGCGTAGAATTAGTTTCCCTGTATTTCCAATAATCCCTTCTCAGTGCACCCCTAGGATGTCCAAGGAATATTCCCTTCAAACTTCAAGTCCTTAGCTAGGTCCAGCGGTTTTGGCTGTGCGTTGAACGATCAGCCAGTCAGTTTCTTCTTTAATAAGTATAATGTATACAGTGTGTTACCAGCATGCGGGCATTTATTAAAACTGCCGATAATATGTCGCTTTAGCAATTGTTTGCAAGTATTATCAATTAAAAAATAATTAAAATAACTTCACAATGAATTTTCTTAGATACTGTCCATTTTTAATGTAGTGCATGTGCTGCGTGTTCGTCGTTATAAGTATCGCTGTTGCTTAGTACAAGGCATGTCGTGGTACGGGGGCAAATCATAATAATCAAAGTATCCGTCGACTGTCATTTAACACTCGTCAAATTGCTGTGCTTTACATTGCTGGTAATGAAAATTTTGTTAGAAAGTTAACAAAGCCTGAAAATTCATTTCTTAATTAAAATTATGTCATGGTTACGTTACAGATATACGTTATTTTAACCTCCTTTAAAAAAGCTAGGGTGCTGGTAACACACTGTAGATGCATATGTAAGTTGCCATTTTAAAGCGTCAGTGGCTTCGTGGCTCAGGATGTTAATCTTAGGCTTACAATTAGACCTACGATACTCACGCAAGCGGTGTGATTCTCTCAACAACGACGGACGGGCGGACGAACGAGTGATTGTCCAAGTAGACCTGTCAGAGTGAACAAAACACATTTTAGAGCGTATATTCAATTTGGCACCATGACTTCTCGAACGTATAAGGCTGCCTAATTGACAATGCACGCGCTAAAATGTGTTTTGTTCGCTTGGACGGGACTACTTAAACTCGCCGCTTCGATTCGCTCGTCCGTCCGACCGACCGCCGTTTTTTGAGAGAATAACACCCCTGTTATGAGACCGCTCGAAGATGCCTCGCGTTCTACCTCCGATACTCAATATCGTAGGAGCCTTCATAATAAGACAGTTGCATAATTGCTATTTAACGCCCAACATAAAAAGGGGTGTTATCATTTTACCGGGTGTATGTATGTATCTGCGTCGGCATCGTAGTTCCCAAATGGATGGACCGATTCAAAGCTAGTTTAATCGAATTTGTTCTTAGTAGGGTTTTATGAAAATCTGTTAGGCTACGGTTAAACGTAAGAGATATCTGCTCTCAAAGAAAATGTTGCCGGTATGTCGGGGGTTTCATCTATTTAAAAGTTATTGACATGGATTGCAATGATCTTTAGTAGAAGCCTACATCCAACAGTAAATGACTTTCATGTGATAAGATGATAAATGAGTCGTAGATTTATTGTCTTATCAGTAATTTGAAATCTTGTCTTAATTATTAAAACACGCAAATCAAGGCGACAATGATTACCGATGGCTAAAGATAATATTTACAAATAAACAACACTCGTCAACACTAATCAAACTAACTTGTTGAAACATTTGTAATAACAAACGGAACAAGCCATATTCATTTTTATACAATACAAAATAAAATCTAAGCCACATGTATCTGTAAATTTGTTTTTAAAAAGATGCAACATGTTCGTGCATTGTAATTTTAGCTTTAATACCGTGTGATAAAGATTATTATACATGGATCGGTTGTTTGATCGTCAGCGGCTACCCTAATGACTGCCATGCACGGAAATGGTTGTGTATATACAGGGTGTGATTTGAGCACACATAATGTTTATTATGAAATTATAGCTGCCATTATCAAGTAGACTAAACTTAAATACAAAAACTATTCAGGTAGCACTTTGTTCCCGGTAAGCGCAAATATTCTTATCTTCCGTTCGCGATCGCTTTTCCCTCCATTGAACTGTATGATTTTTCACGATGAAATTACACTATATCGGTCTTCGAGCTATAAACTATCTCTGTACTAAAATTCGCATTAACCGGTGGACGCGTTAAATCGAAGAGTGGAGACGGGACTAACGAAAATAAAATACACTTTCTCTCTTGCTCGCAACTTCATCCTCATAGAACCACGTAGAACTCAATTATTGTTACTTTACAAAAAGAATCCAGTGTCCCAATAATGTATTTTTTTTTTAAATGAAAAGCCGGAAACTGGTTTAAATTTACTTATTACAAACTTTTAAGAGTTGGGTTGGAATTCAACAATAGAGGTCAGACAATAACAAATAACATAATGAAGACACTTAAAAACTATACTAATAAAAATCAAACATTCATAATATTAGCGATATTTCATCGCGCAACGCGTCTAGTTTCACCTGTCGGACACAAATAACAAAACGGTTGCCGCCACAAAAATGCCTTAGTAAAATTAATTACTCTTTTTTTTCCTTTTTTTTCCTTGGGAATGTTGTAGCAGAAAATTATTTGGTGTTTAGCCGGCAGAGGGCGGGGCACCGTGTGATTAATATATTTCGACTGAAAATATTAATGAGTTGGGCCTAACGTTTGGGATTGGGGGTCCGTGAGGTATGCCAGTAGCCTAAATTGGCACTGGCTACCACTTCATTCTTTTGACCACGGTTACGGGTTTCATGTACCTAAGTATTTTTGAATCACGGTTTTCGACAGGAAACAAATGTAAAGACGTTGTAATCTTTATATGCAACTTTGTACACAATAAAAAAGAACACCATAATTGCGATTATCGTCTTGAATATCCAGTTGAGTTATATCCAAAAGAGATTTTGGAGCGAGATAAAGCATGATCGAGTTGAGAGTTCTTAACTTAATTTAAGTTTATCAAGTACAAAGGTAGTAGATGTCACCAGTATATTTCTGAATGATTTATTTTTATAGATATCTTTTTTGGTTTCTAATTATTATGTTGAATATAAAACATAATTCCTTAGAATATAACTTTTATAAAGAAACTGTTATTTCTCAAAACAATATCTTTTTGCCGCCGCCGACTGCTCCGCCCACGGCCGCAAATTTGCATTTATATCTGTCATTGTCTAAATTCGCTCAGTTTATATTCTAATAATAATTTAATAATGGAATTCTATTAATATAACTAAAATTGGTGATATCGTTGTCTGGTTTGTAAATTATTTTATGTGATGAATGTGAATTTAGTTTAATAACTATCACGTACATATCTTCTTAATAAAATTACTTGCTTGCACGATTCTGAAAGTCTCTTAGGGATTCATAGAGCATGAGTCACGTTCACTTTAGCAAAAAAACATTCACAGTATCAAAGCTGTAAACATTTTATTTGATATTTAAAAAGTAAGCACTTACACGGTGTCCCAAAATTTAGCTTATAGGTCATTTACATAAAAATTCAACCTGATCATTTTAATTATTTAGAATATGTCACCTGAGTTCTGAGACACCCTATATTTTACCTATTTTTTTTTGATAAATAGTATTTCAATATACCTACATTTTACCCAATTCAGTGAACCTGATTGTGACAACAGTTTCGCGAGCATAAGTTAACAGCCGACATCGCCGCCAGCGCTCGGAATTATCACAAAACAAAACTTACAGCGGACTTATCTTACTCTGAAAAAAGTTAACACGACCACAAACCGACTTGGTCGGACCTGCCGTTACAAAAAACACCAGAGAGCCCAATAGGTCTTGGTAAACTGGGCACCAAAGCCATAGATCGTGGTCAAGCAGATATTGTGAATTTATTTGTCCCTTAAGCCATTATGTTCTTCGTAATCTGGTTAAGTTAATATTGAGATTTGATTCACAACGTATTTGGAACTTGGAACGAGTTTGTGCAAAGCTTCAGTTAGAACAAAAGTTGTTTTTAAATTAGGAATACACCGAGTTAATTCAAGTTACGATGTGTATTACGGCATTATTACTGCGCCATTTGCGATACCTCTTCTTGTCCTTCATTTTCTCATTGTAAGAGATAGCGTCCCTCTCGGCCTTTCAGTCAGACTATTAGTCCAGGGTTAGGTTTCTCTAAACAAGCAAAAGTGATATTTCGCTCGAGTGAAGGTCCAAGCGGCGAGTTTAAGTAGTCCCGACAGAGCGAACAAAATTCATTTTAGCGCGTGTATTCTCAATTAGGCAGCCTTATACGTCCGACCCTTCGATCGCCAGAGCTTTATCACGGTATTCAGTAGCCAGGGCGCCCATCCATACTAATATTATAAATGTGAAAGTGTGTATGTTTGTCCATCTTTCACGCTTCAACCACTGAACTAATCGAGATGAAACTTGGCACACATATTGGTTATGTCCTGGAATAGGACATAGGATAGTTTTTATCCCGGAAAATTGCACAGTTCCCGAGGGAGCAGCGATGAACGACTTCTACGCGGACGGAGTCGTGGGCGAAAGCTAGTTAGGGAATAAATCCGTAGCTCACAACGAACCCTTTCACGAGTGGTTGATATTATTTCCGCAGGTACTGCTAGAATGCTACTAGCTTCTCGTACAATGGTAAGACTTTCATTAAAATTACTACCATAATATAATCCTCTTTATCTTCTTTTCTTTATCTTTCTTTACATAGTATAAAACAACGTCGCTTTCCGCGTCTGTCTGTCTGTCAGTCTGTTTGTACATCCACTAACTTCTCATAAACCAAGCAACGGATTTTGATGCGATTTTCCCCATGATGTAATAAATTTTTCACGTTTTATGTTCGTGTGTGTCAGAAAATTCACATAAACCGACGCGAAGTGAGGGCGGGTCCCTAGTTCTATATTATTCTGCCTTAAAACTTATAACACCAAGCTTTTGTAACAATTTAACACTTACCATTCGACATTAAGATCTTGTAATTCGAGAACTTATCTTTAGAACAGGGTTCCAATGGAGGATCAACTATGTCATTCACGATTTTGGTAAAAAAATGTTTTTTTTTTTACGATTTTAATTATTGAGAGCAATGATGATGTAATTGAGTAGAACGTAAGCTTAATTTATCCGTTTGATCTGAGACGACTGAGACTGAGAGATCTGAAATCTAGAAAATATCTAAATTATAAAAAAGTTAATATTCCCTATAACCCCAGATGTTAAGGCGTGCTCACACACGCTACACGCTGCGAGCGGAGGCGGCCGCTTCCAGATAATAACAGCGGTTGGTCGCGGTAGCGGGCCCGCGGCGGTCTCGACATCGCATCACGGAGTAAGATGCTCGTGTCATTAAATTTGGATGATGAGTAAAATTATCATCAATCTTCGGAGTTTAAGACATACACGATAAGTCTGTAGAGGAACGATACGACGAACGAACGATAACGAGTATTCTTAAGCTTTTTCTTATGTACTTAAAAAAAATGCGTTAGGATTTGGATATTTTTAACAATCATCCTGTAGTGGTAGTTTCTTATTTGGTGTACCTAGTAAATTTCTTTTGTTTCTGGATTATTTAACCTAAAATTCTGTTTTTATTCATAGCTGCTATTGTTATAATGCTTATTGTGTACTGATTTAATCTATACTCGTGCACTAACACGCCAATTTTACATAATAATAATAGTTAGCACCCACAAACTTGTTTAAAATATGCAAAACGGAGCAAGAAACGGTCATAATATAAATTAGAATGAATCGCGTTGAAACGTAAAAGCGCCTCTAGCCAAGGCGGGCACGACGCTACCTTATAAACACCGCGGTCGGGCGCCGCGGGCAGTGTGGCCGCGCCTTTATGCAAATCGAGTAATCTTTCTAATTTTTTACAGTAGTTAATAAATCAATGGTAGGCATAAAGTTGTAGGTATATTAATAATCAGTAATGTTATTTAATAACTCTTTTTGCCTTTATCTCTGAATATCTTTCAATCTTACTCGAAAGTTTACACCGTCCGTAGGTATTCATTTACCCCCTTAACTAATAAACGTTGAGTAACGGTGGTATAGATATACAATGTTTTGTCTTTATCTGTCAAATTCAAATGTCACACTGACAGATAAGGACAAAACATTGTATAGCTATACCACCGTTACTCAACGTTTATTAGTAAGGGGGTTATTCATGAAAAAAGTCTCATTTAGTCGCCAGGCGATAGATTGAAACTGACTTTCTAAATGAAAATTTTGGCACATTGAGCTCCGGAACAAATTGTATTGAGAAACGGGAACTAAAATTATGTTATACTTATTTTAGAGACCAACAGGAAGTTTTAGTATTTAAGTTTATAATATAGTATTTACGAGTATTGCAGTTCCTTTGGTATTGCAAATGCTCTTTTTACATCATTAATTATAACATTAAAATAAACTAACTAGGGTAACGGCACTAATGATGGACACTTTTAGCTGACAGGCACTAGTAATGGACAATTCACTTTTAATTTAAATTTCATACAATCCTAAATTGATAGTTGCAAAACAAATACATAACCCTTATTTTATGTAAAATAAGACTCAAGTGTCCATTATTGGTGCATTGTCCATTACTGGGTCCGTCGCCCCACGCAACCCCTGAATATCCACATTGATAAACCAGTTATATGTTCTTCTTGGAAATTCATAACTTGGGACAAACTTAAGAAGCCTTTAAATCAGTATACACGTATAAGCTTTTGTAATGTTATCTTAAAGATGTACGTAGACCCGCGATTGGCTCAGGAAACATTAATCAAAAAAACATTTAGATATATAAGATAAGTTTATTAATTAACTAAGGCCAAGAACAAACAAGAAAATACCGGATGGACGAAGGTCTCCTTTCTTAATTGGGTCAGATGGTCGTTAAAAGCCACCACGATATGCCAAACGCATCTAATATGGGTCTATATTGACTGACATAATTATTTTTAGTCATAATGTGCTTTCGGTCATAATTATCGCTAGTCATAACGTGTTTTTTTAAAGAATCTGTTACTTTCTCAGGATTAATATAAATCAAACCTAACCTAACCTAGCCTTGTCTACACGTTAGATATTTCAGAACTTCTGAAAAGTTTACAGTTTCAGCGATATAAAAAATTATGACTATCAAAAATTATGGCAACAATTACATTATGACCAATAAAATTATGGGGAACAAAGGGCTCCCATTTAATATATGTGTGGTTGCCGGGATAAAATAGTGCCACTCCATGTCTTCCCATGGATGTCGTAAGAGGCAACTGAGGGAAAGGTTTTGTAGTACTGTTAGGTGATGGGCTTGCAACCTGTCACTAATACGCTGGTAGACATCTTGTATGTATGTAATATATTTGTCTACAAAGAAATATTTTGCTCTAGCGTGATTACTCTTACGAAACTGTTTTTGTTAACCTAGCCGAAAGCTGCCTGTGGCCCTAGACAAGATGCATTCGGCCATCGTTATCGTTATCGATAATGTATTGGATTGACGTAAGCTACCGGATGGTCCAGTCGAGCGCTTATGTCATTTCCACACATTATGACAGTTTTCGAAAATCTTTTACGCTAGCATTATGCATCTTGTCTAAGCTTTAAGCCCCCTAAACCTAGCATCTATCTGATCATCTAAGTGATTCTCATACATAACGCACTTCGTCGACGAATTATCCGACAAGTTAAAGTTGTCTCGTCAGAGCATTATTTACATTTTAGTTTAGTTTTTTAATTTCGTCGCAACCATTGTCGATAAAGCAGTTCGAACAAAGCGGTCTGCATTATGTGCTATAAGTACGCGGGACAACTTAATTTTGCCGTTTATTTTTACATTGATGAATTGGAAAGTGAGTTGTCCAAGAGAATAACAACACTCCTGTGTTTTTTTAACAGACTACAGACACATCGGTAACATTTATTACAAAACGGTCCAAACTCAGCATGTACTCGTAGGCTGTGAAACCAACGCCGGGGTGTGATTCTCTCAACAATGACGAACGGACGGACGAACGAGTGAATGTCCAAGCGGCGAGTTTAAGTAGTTCCGTCAGAGCGAACAAAACACATTTAAGCGCATGTATTCAATTTGGCAGCATGGCTTGTCGAACGTATAAGGCTGCCTAATTGAGAATGCACGCGCTAAAATGTGTTTTGGTCGCTCGAACGGGACTACTTAAACTCGCCGCTGCGCTTTCGATTGTTCGTTCGACCAACCGCCGTTTTTAAGAGTATAACACCCCTGTTCTTCCGGTAGGACTGCTCGGTGAAGACAGGGAAGGTGACATAGACATTAGGTACGCTACATTTTGACAAACAAAAGAAAAGAAGAAAAATAAAGGATAAATAATAATCATATGAACTTACGAATGCTGTGAGATAGCTCTTAGAAGGTGCTTCGGGTTTTTAGGAGTTGTCACTCACTCGCCCTCATACGCTCTTATTAAGAGCGAGTGAGAGAGAAGTACAAACCCGAAGCACCGTCTAAGTGCTCACAGACTGTACTTACTTTGACTTTCACAAACACACGTACGGGACCTCTCACCGACCGACTATCTCTATCTATATACTAGTCGTTTTTTCCGCCTTTCTTTCCCACAGTCCCTAAGAAACGCTGGGTCATCCCACTTTTATTTTGGCTTTTTATAAGAAATAAAATTTAATCATAGCCCAATCTTCTGTTTCAATGGGTTAGTTTTTGTGGTCGTGTTGTGTGACTTCTGTAACTCCGCCTTCGCTTGATATACAGAGAATGTAGAGTAGGCAGACTATAGAGGTATTTGTTCACGCCTTGCTGGAAGCTTTTTAATATTACGAATGATGCATAGTTATACGTGTAAAAATTATACAAAAAACTGCAAAGGCCAGGAATTTCACGAAGCAATGACCCCTTACAAGTATTTTACTCGTACCTGTGTCTTTAAGGATCAAACGAAATTAACGGAAAATACCTCCTACTCATCCTTGCTTACTTACTTAAATTGGTGCAAACTTTTAAGTATATATACAGACAAATTATATTCGTGGAACCAGATTATTGCGGTGGTATTTCCGGACCGCGACCGCTACGACATTATGACCTACCCTTTTCTCAAAATGCGACAAGGCATCTGCGATTTCTCTCCTGGTGTTGCAGGTGTCCATGTGCAGGTAGATGATAACATTAATAACAGCGTCGCTATTGTCTAACGCACTCGCAATCGCAATCGGTTTCAAAGCTGAACAATTGTTTTCATTTTGTATGCAGACAAGCGTTCGATTTTCAAAATCAAAACGATTGCGATTGCGAGTGCGTTAGGAAATAGCCCCTGTGGTCAGCTGATAGATCATCACGAGCTCATTTTTATAAACATGAAAAGAGGTCCTCTAATCTAAAGATGTTAGTTTCCTGTGTAACCCTAACCCGCTGTCAGCTAACAGGCCTCTCGCTCCATGTAGAACCCTTCACAAGAAACGCTTTCAAATTTAATAACAGCCTGCTGTAGATAGGCAGCCGTGGTCCCCCGTCTAATGGGAAACTGTAAAAACTCTCCATACGTCAGCCGGCACGGCCTACCGCAGTAATTATAAGTTACCTCGTTACGCCCTCCTGGGAAACTGCTGTGCTTTGCTCGTAAATAAACAGTATAGAATTTATAGCATTTATAGGTTCGATAAACCATGAGAATGAAATATCATCCTTAGATTGCGAAAGGGAATTTGTGAACTTAGGCAGGGACAGCGTTGCTGCGTAATTTGCGTGGATAATTCTTTTATCTTTCCACGTAAGGTTACACTTGTTAATGAAAAATGGTTATTCAACAAAAGTATAGTTTTAAATATACTTGAATCCCGACAAAGAATAAGGATATAAGGTCTGTTCATTCTTACTCGTCTTATATAGTAAGCAACTTTCTAACCTCAAAATGAACCTTTTTAAACAAAATCATGCAATCACAGACAATACATTGGCCAAATGATGTCCAAAATGTTTATTCAGTTTACTTTATTTACGACAAAAGAGCTGTTTTACCCAAAAAAGCGTCATTTTGAGGTTAGAAAGTTGTTAACTATATAAGACAAGTAAGAATGAACAGACCTGACATATAAAACTAATTTTATGATATGCATTTTTTCGTCTTATTTCCTTCTGGCATTTTTACGTGTCCGTTGATATCTTTTGCTATACAAACTCTAAAAAAAGGTCAAATAAAAAAGTACTTGGATGTGGTTTAGTATGCCTACATAATTCTTGAAATGGTATTGAATGACCATACTTACATTAGCTACTATAAAATTTACTGTAAGTTACAGTACTTAGTGAGGTTTTCATTTATATCTGACATTTTCGTTTATCTACGTAACTTGGAATTGACGCTTTTGCACAATAATTATGCACACAACCTCATTGAGCATAGTTTTGAGAAATACCCATTTCTATTCATTACTTAATACCTACATTTTTCATCTACATATTCAAACCCATGCACAGCCTACCACATCACTAATGTTTCAGATATAGATGTGCGATAACCATAGAGCCGGCGCGGCAAGAAGCCGTATGCGCAACCCCGTAATTAAGGTGCGCGAGCGCCGCCTACCGGGCCATACACATTCTTGCTCTTTTTATAATTCTTTCTTTTAAACGCACTGGCTGCATATAATGTAAAGATAAATTGCCGGTCTTATGCACGTGACTATTTACGATTTAATTGAAAATCAAAGTAGTTCTTTGTAAAGTTTGCGGCTGGTACCGGCTCGGTAATAGTTATCTGTAGGATCTCACCAGTACCTATAAAGCTGGATATTGTTGCATTTTTAACTAATTATTCGATTACTTACTAAAAAGACGTAAAACACTATCAAAATCCGCAAAGGCATGACTAATTAACTGACTGAAACTAAGTTAAATAGTAAATAAATATTGTAAAGTTTAGTGGTGGAAAGACTTTAAGCAGGGTCAGACCGGACTAATACCGCCATGTTTTAAGCTGCCATCAAGCAGCTATCTTTGCATTGTTGGTTCAGGTGTGGGGGTAAGACAACCCGCGAACGTGGTAACTAGCATAAAGTATATGTATATAATATGGTCCTGAAAGCCTACTGAAAAAAACGAAGCTGAAGCCGAATGAAAGCGCTATGACTCTAACCCAAAACACTACATCACAAGTGTAAAAGTCCTCTCTTTTTTAAACCAATCACGTACGGTTTTGTAACGAATATCTGCCTCGACCACCAATCTAACCCGGTACCGTTAGCTCGGTCGGTAGACATATCACTAGGCTTACTGCGTTGTCATATATCTTAGGCCGCATTTCACCAAACTGGAATAAGGTCTTATGCCTAGATTAAACGCCGAATTTGTATAGACTAATCTCGGAGTAAGTCTTATTCCAGTTTGGTGAAATGCGGCCTTACACAGATGACCTCACGAAGTTTTAGTGTAGTGGATTAAAAATACAAAATATAACATACAAACAAAATGTATCTATAATATAAAATATGAAACAATATTGCTCAAAAATTAAAATTTAGAACGCAGTGAGAGTTATCTAGTGAGAGACAGATCTAATAGATCATTAAACTCAAGAGTCAGGTAGAGATATAGACATCTCGCTGTAATATGGTTTCAGCCCGCCGATCTACTCAGAGACAATTAACTCGTTCCTTTTCAAACCTGTGTACTGAAAAATCGTCACTAAGGAACGACTTAGGGCATGTTATTTGATCCGTAGTTAAACTAACTAATCGTGAAAATCCGTAACTAATGGTTAAATCTCAAGAGAATGTGTCAAATTTTCGATTCCTTTTTCGAATTTTAACAATTAGTTGAGTAAACTACTGATCAAACAACTCGCCTAATCATGATTATCTGACTCTGAGTGCGTCCATTCGTCACTTAGACCTATACCGAAATGCCCATATAATTCCAGAGCCCCACGATAGTTTACTGTTACCTGGGCACTGAAAACCCTTCACACGACCTCGTAATTAAAACAACAAAAAAACCATTCATGAATGAATATACCGAGATGGCCTCATGTTTATTAAAATCTTGACCAGGATCGCGGGTTCGGTTCCCGCCGATGATTTATGTGCCGAGGCGCGCACGCCGCCCCATTCATTTGTTTTTTAGCCTTTTGTTAGTCCATTTTGAGATAGGCTTGATTAGTTTTAGCTCAGATTAACCCGAGGTTTTGTTCGTTTTCGGGGTTCGGAAGGCATTATTGTTTTTAAAAAGTTACATGTGAAAAGGTTGTGTGTGAAGTTTTTTGGGTTGTTCGTTGGTCAAGGGTTCTAGCTATAGAGGTAAGTTTTTTTTCATGTTAGTATTTCTTTCTGAAATACCAGCCGTGAGTGTAAGAATTCCTACATAGGTTAATTTTCACAGATCGACTACTTGGAACAAAGTTTTGACGTAGAAAACTTATAATTAGCCATACATGTCATTTAATATGAGACACTGAGAGTTGTTTAAAAAAGGTTCGTCGATGCTAAGAGTTTGTTTTTTAACTGACAGAAGTGTAAGTATTTTAAAATCTAGAATGAAACATTAATATGATTTAAAATCCTTTAAAAATTCACTTAAACTCTTCCTTTTTGGTTACACCTTATTAAAACACAAAACTGCTTAAAACAGTACAATTACAAATCGCACCTTTAGAACAATAATGACCTAATTCAAAATTTGTGCTTTCAAACTTCGAGTCATAAATTTATTATCATAGAGACCTAACTCGAAATTTAAAATTTCTCAATTAGGTCACTATTGTTCTGAAGGTGCTTAATGTAAAACAGTTTGCGAGCTAAATAAACTTATGACGGATGGGTAAAAAAAATTGGCGTCAAACGCGAAATGGTCTGCATTCTGCATCTGCATAGCTCGTGTCGACCGGACAGACTAATTGCACCAACCAGGCGTTACGACCCGGACTGACTTTAATACGTCTCCCACTGACAACCCGTCGACTAATGGGACCTTTCATGGGTCTTAACCGAGCCGTAATAAGCGTTGAGATTAGTACATAAAAAGTACTTATTATAAGTCGTTTGAGGTTTATGTGACGATGAAAACTGTCTACGGTTTTACTGGAAATAAACAGATTGTAGGCTAACAGTGATAGCGACCCGCTCTTTCTTTGGTCCGGATAAAAAAAAACGTTACATTAGCGAAGGTTTTTTTAGACCCGCGTAGCTATTGCCTAACGCACTCGCAATCGCAATCGGCTTCAAAATTTATTTTGTATGCAGACAAGACTTCGGTTTTCAAAATGAAAACGATTGCGATTGCGAGTGCGTTAGGCAATAGCCACGCGGATCTAAAAAAACCATAAATAGTTTAGTAGTTTCAAAGCTTATCCCCAACATAAAAATAAACAAAACAACACATAATTCACACTTTATAATATTAGTGGTATAGGTATACATTTAAAACCCCAATGAGGTTTCAAAAACAGAATTCTAGTAATTTTAGTAAGGCAGTTAGTTGTGATTACACGATGCAATTAGCCTCGTTGGTAGTGACTCTGCCTTGGAAGCTAGCGGTCCCGGGTTCGATTCCCGGTCAGGAGAAATATTTGTGTAAAGAGCGCGAGTTTCTGAGTCTTGGGTGTTTTTTATGTAGGTATATAAATATTTATTTCTTCATATAAGTATATTTATCGTTGCGTATAGTAACCGTAGTACAAGCCTAGAGCTTACTTTGGGCCTAGGTCAATGTACAGTCGACGTCAAAGATAATAATATGTTTACACTTTATCCGCTATTACAATTTCATACGGCAGTTTAAACATGACGTTAATTCGACAAGGTACTAAAGTGTAAACATATTTATGACGTCGACTGTACCTATGTGAGATTGTCCCCGATATTTATTTTGTTATTTATTATTATTAAACATTATGATGATTTAGACAAAATATTTGTATCCAATATCAGTTATTATGATTAAATTAATTAATTCCCAAATCTATCCATGAGTTTTCCTAAAAGTACGAATACCGAAACGAAATAGGCAAGCTTTGTGTGTTAGCAAAAATATATTATCAAATATTTCGTTTAAAAATATTTGACACGCTTTATGCCAAAATGGTGCAGTGCTTCGGAAATGTTCGCCGAGACGCACACGAACGGTTTCCACGCGGTAATGCGTAAAAAAATTACATCCTTGATGGGTCGCGTCAGGGGTAGTCAGAGTGGCATTCTGAAGGTGATTGCTGGTAGATTTAGCTGCCCGATTTTGTGGCATTGGATTGGACTGGTCAGGACTACTTTGACGTACGTCAAGTAATCATGACAGTCAGTATTGGTATATAATATTAAACCAATTTTGTAATTACTAACTTAGCTTTTAAGTTTCTAGATGTTACTAACAATATATGGACCTGGTCTGAAATAAATAATTTGAATTTGAATTTGAATTTATGCCTTTAGGAGTAGACGACCGCGAGTCGAAAAATGTTTGTAATAAGTAATAATACTTATTATTCCTTGTGACTACAGACTGTACCAGAGTCCAAGTTCAGACTTGGACGTATTTGCAAATTTTCCGAGGTATTATTTATTGATATGACGTAAGCATTACTTATGTATCAATTTCCACTTGAGTATTTTTACGAAGAACACATTTTATTGCGGAATGTATTATGTATTTGTATAATGCTCCTGTTTTTAATATTCTTACGAGACCTATCTCAGATTGCGCTTGTTTCGAACCCTCCCTCATATTTAACAGAGCACTATAGTCCATTCGCTTAGATAGTGTCGCTATTCTCGCACGTACTTGCGGTCATTGTAATATAATACGAATATAATTCGAAGTATAGTGCGAAATTCACTTGAGGCGTAACAGCCGCAAGTGAATTTGGCAGTTTACATCGAATTATATCCGTATTTTATTACAATAACCACGCGTATGTGTGAGTGTAGCGACACTATAATTTAAATTGTAACTTGTATTGTTATTGTGTGTTGTTGTCTATAAACTAAATTAACTTGTACACTTGCCTACTTGATGCACAACCTTCATTTCTCTCAATCTCTCAAGGGTTAGCTGGAAGAGATCCCTTAAAGGGATAAGTTCGCCTTTGTACATTTCTTTTTAAATCTTCATTGTATTCTTTTTGTTTTGTACAATAAAGTGTTTACATACATACATACTATCTAAGCGAATGGACTATACCGTACTCTTCTCTATAAGCATTGAAAAAATGACAACCTCGACTCAGGTTCAGAACGGATCCTGACAAGATCATAGCCTCGTAAGGCCCAGTGTGCAATATAATGTACATAACGAATGCAATTTAATTTGAACTGTGTTGCAATGGGAGTAAGGTTTATTTTCCTATGTTCATAAACTGAAAATGGCATTATAGAACAAACGTAATTGAACTTTATTGCCCTGACGGTAGATTCAAAGTCCCACTCACGAAAAACTCCCTGTTTGTAGTATTGTGGGCCTTACGAGGTTAACAATAACTCGTCCCAAATAGCTTTTTACTTTTTTCCATCACATGCAGTACGCTGCCAGTAACAATAGCACTTGAAATTGCCACTTTAAACCATCAAATCAAATCATGACATCACCAACATAATTTCAAATAATACTGGCAACTTATTTTCCACAACTGCCATTTATTTTGTTTTAAAAAAGTTTGGTTCATTGTCAACTGGTCTCCCATAGTCGGTGCCTTCAAAGCCTTGGTGTCTGCGGTCTGCGGTGTTCAGACAAATTCATACCCCATAAAATTACGGGGTGACATCACGTTTCGGAGAGTTTGTGGTCATCGCGGCTGGTTCCAGCCGAATGGCTCAGGGGATATTTGAGAGAAAATAAAACTGAAATCTATGGACAGAGTGTACTCTCTGTACTGTAGTAGGTACGCACTGGTATCACTTCAGAGATGAGTTCTTTGGATGTACACAATGCAATACACTCTTTATTGAACTCCACACTATAGTGGTGATATAACTGACTGCAGGGTCGGTCTGGATCGCCAACACCCTAATTTTTTAGGTTTCTGTATCCAAAGGTTAAAAACGGGACCCTATTACTAAGACTTCACTGTCCGTCTGTCTGTCACCAGGCTTTATCTCATGAACCGTGATAGCTAGACAGTTGAAATTTTTAAAAGATGATGTATTTCTGTTGCCGCTATAACAACAAATACTAAAAATAGAACACAAAGGTAGACGCTTGAAATATACACAGAATATTTAGTTGTATATTCACTTGAAAAATAAATAGTTAAATTAAAAAAAAGTTGGGGGGGCTCCCACACAACAAACGTGATTTTTTTGCCGTTGTTTGCTAATGTTGTATAGATAATGGTACGGAACCCTTCGTGCGCGAGTCCGACTCACACTTGGCCGGTTTTTTTTTAAACTTTTTTTTTTCACATTTGGTGTTCCGGTGTGAGGATGACACAACCGGTGAAATAAGTAGCATGGAGGCATTCCATCTTAGTTCTAAGAGTAGGCAACGCATTCCCAAGACTGCAAGTCTTGGGATTGCTTGGCGAGGTAGCGGTCCTCGGTTCAAATCCCGGTAAGGGCAGATATTTGTGTAATGAGCACGGGTATTTGTTCCTGAGTCTTGGATGTTTTCTATGTCTTTAAGCGTGTTTTCGCTAGATAAGTACTTATATTTATCGTTGTCTAGTACACATAGCACAAGCCTAGAGCTTAGTTTGGGACTAGGTCAATTTGTGTGAGATCGTCCCCTGGGGTGTTATTCTCTCAAAAAACTGCGGTCGGTTGGACGAACGAGCGAATCGAAGCGGCGAGTATAAGTAGTTCCGTCCGAGCGAATAAAACACATTCTAGCGCGTGCATTGGCAATTAGGCAGCCTTATACGTTCGAGAAGTCATGCAGCCAAATTGAATGCACGCGCTAAAATGTGTTTTGTTCACTCTGATGGGACTACTTAAACTCGCCACTTGAACAATCACTCGTTCGTCCATCCGTCCGTTGTTGTTGGGAGAATCACACCCCTGATGTTTATTTATTAATTGGAAATGCCTACGAACATGGGTCTCAGATCCTACTAAACACCAGGTGGGTGTACTCGTTTGCCTTCTCCAAGACATGCAACGTTTTTTTTTGTTAAACTTCGGTTTACAACAGGCGGTTTCAAACATTTAAAACAGTATTTAGAGTATTTAAAATGTTATGAATTAAACTATTTTTAACTGTGCCACGTGTCATATGGTGTGACGTCACAGGTGCGTAGCCGCAGGTTCATCACTACCAAATTCATTTTTCCGGATGATTGTGTCTCCGAATATTATTCAAATTTAAACTCAAAATACATGTTCAAAGATATTAAAATTACGTAACTACGTGTACTCGCATTTTAAGTATTAAGAAGTTATAAATGCTAATATTTTAACAAGCTTAATTTATATCTTATTGCAATGGCAATAAGGTATGATTCTGTTGTTCGATGAAATCTATTGTTTCGGTCGGGAGAGTATAATGACATAATGGGTAGCGGGTCTGCTCCGGCGCAATTACGTGGCACACGATCGATTACCCTGATCGATGCGGGGTTAGACAGCGGTTTGCTGCCAATTTTACAACTTTTTTCTATAATTTTGTTACAAATAATGCGGTTAAGATACGTCATCGATAGCTCTACACACGCAGCTG
Organism: Acleris literana; assembly: GCA_946894065.1. NCBI lineage: Eukaryota > Metazoa > Arthropoda > Insecta > Lepidoptera > Tortricidae > Acleris > Acleris literana. The sequence goes on from OX335687.1 coordinate 8,879,795, forward strand.
CCGATCGCAGATATATTTTCAATTTAATTTAAAGTAAACGTAATTAAGTAACGAGTTTGCTAAAGAAATTACGTGCAAGGTTTTATTATTGAAAGTTATAAATACGTTTACGCTGCCGATATTTACGCTCACTCTATAAGTTTGTTTTTTTCGTTCAAAGTGTTATTTTTAATGTAATTTATTAAAACACATGCATCACTTATCCCCAACACTGTTTTAACAACTCAATAATTTGACCAGCCGAATCGCAAAAAAGGATAAAAATATTCCATCGATAACATCGACCGCAGCACTAATCCATCGATCGCTCGTCGGATCGGTCGCCGACACGGATCGACAATTTCGTAAATTGTGCACCGATTAGCGACCGATTACGACCATTACCGACAGACGGACACCCGGGCCAGCCCGATTAAAATAATCGGTAACCGATAAAAACCGATAAAATAGACTTACGATTATCAATATTTTTTGCCGGCGGCCATAGGGATAGTGTGAGTAATAATATAATTTCGGAGTTTGTCTTGAAATTGCACCATTTAGTGCGCTTAAACATGTCTGCGGCGCTATCCTACTTTCTCTTTACTCCTATCGCAACTGTATTGTATATCACTTATGACGGCCGCCTTAACCTTACTTCTTAAGAGAATTATTGTGAACCAACGGTCATATAACGTAGCTGTTAAAAAAAACCTATGCAAATTTAGCTGCTGGCGATAACTCACAACTCACACCCTAAATTGAGTCCGATTAACACGGTATTTAACACGGTGTTGTAGTTAAGTAATACAAAAAAGTAAGTTTGTGCGTTACCGTTTTTTTTATTCCAAGAAATATTTCGTAGATTTTCATACTTAACATCAAAAATCGTAAAAATCGAGATAGGTTTAAGGGGAGACAAACGTTATCGAATTTTTTAAAAGCTATCTTAACGTTAACGATACGATAACAATACTTAGAGGCACCACAATGAAGAAAAAGGAAGGGCCTAACTTATACAGAGCGTCTGTTTCTATGAATTGTTTTACTTTTTAATTCTTTGATTTAAGAGTTGTCATACGTTTACAGTAGTTAAGCGCCTGCAGAAAATAAATAGGTAGACAGTTTGAAGTTCTTGCTTATATTTTGCTGCTTCAGGGCCCGTATTATGGTCGCCTTTATCGCGGTGGATAAAGCTTCCGTCACTCTCGCACTTACATACTGGTCAGAAAGTGACAGATGTTTATCTACGCTTATATACGTCGATAAACACGACCATAATCGGCCCGCAGATCATTTGTATTGTTGTACACGTTACAAGATTCATGCTGATTTGGTGTGATTCGCCAACATTTTGTTATGATATGTAACAATTACAATGTTTCGCAGGTACGTACAGAAATAACCTTATTGTCGACGTAAAAGGAGAGGGTTATATGTATATTTAGTAGTTCTAAATGGCTGCTGGCTTAAGTTTTCGACTTCAAGCGCCGACCACAACCTTGTCATAAAAAAAACTTCCAAGTGGATCATCAAATATTTACGTCCTTCCTTCCTTTAACGTCAAGCAGCAGTGTTCGCATTGTTGTTTTTGGGTGTGGGGATAAGACGACTGGTGAAATGACTAGCATAGAGGCATTTCATCTTAGTCCTCAGGGTGGGCAACGCATTTGCAGTCTTAAGATCGCAATCTTGAGACTGTAAATGTCTATGGGCCGCAGATTCCACTTACCATCAGGTGGCCTGTGTGTTGCTTGACTTCTACAAACTTGTGACATGTGGTTGTTTGACTTCTACAAACTTGTGACCTGTGTGTTTTGTGAATTCTACAAAGTTGTGACCTTTGTGTTGTGTGATTTCTACAAACTTGTAACTTTTGTGTTTTGTGACTTCTACAAACTTGTGACCTGTGTGTTGTGTGACTTCTACAAACTTGTGACATGTGTGTTGTGTGACTTCTACAAACTTGTGACATGTGTACTGTGTGACTTCTACAAACTTGTGACATGTGTTTGTGTGACTTCTACAAACTTGTGACTTGTGTCTTGTGTGACTTCTGCAAACTTGTGACCTTTGTGTTGTTTGTGTTCTACAAACTTGCTATAAAAAAAAACTGAAACAAAGCCGCTATTTGTGGATGTGGTTAGTGGATTAACCTTTATAGTTTTAAGGAAAAATCGTAGAAAGATTGGTTGCTTTAAATCAGAGGCCCTAGACAAGATGCATTTGGCTTTCGTTATCATTAGGTATCCAAAATGTGTAGGATTGACGTAAGCTATCAGACGGTCGCGTCGAACTACGTCAATTCCACACATTTAGACAGTTTTCGAAAATCGTTTACGTTAGCGTAAAGCCGTAAAGCAACTTGTCTAGCCTCACAGGTTTATTGTCGAACAGCATAAAGCACTATTTCCACCAAACGGCCCGCAACGGATCGGAATGAAAATAATTGTATGGTCTTTAAACCATAATAAATCATGTTCACAGTATTTAAAGTCTATCCCCCTTACTTATAAACGTGGAATAAACTTGGATTAGCTAAACCATGTTTTGTCCTTATCTGTCAAATTCAAATGTCACAATGACAGATAAGGACAAAACATGGTTTAGCTACTCCATGGTTATTTCACGTTTATAAGTAAGGGGGTATATTACCAAGCCGCGCACAGCAACTTGACCGCTGGCGTCTGACGCGACACGCCATCGTAGTCGAAAGTATGCTGCAACGCGCAATCGGCTCTGTCATAAATAGGTAGTGGTCTAAGATCCGAATAGGTGAAGATTTGCACCGGGCTGTTTATTCGATGAAAAGTATTTCATATCAAATTGAATACGCTAAATAATATGTGGCGAATAGGTAGGCTGAAAAAATTCAGTCCAGTACTTATATCATTAAAAAAAAAATGAACTTTTTTTTTAAATTGCAAATGTATGTTTAATAGACAAATTACATACTAATCGAAAGTATAAAGTCTAAAGAATATGCAAACGTTAGGTTTGGTGCAAATTACTAGTACCGACTTACCTGTTTATACCTGCCTACCCAATAGTTTGACGGGGAAAAAAAAGTTTGCATATTCTATAGGCTTCATACTTTCGATTGGTATGTAATTTGTCCATTAAACAAGCTATTGTGTTTTCTTAAAACAAAGTTAATTTTTAAATTTTTAATTAATTATATACTGGACTGAAATTTTTCAGCCTACCTATTCGCCACATATTATTTAGTGTATTAAATTTGATATAAAATACTTTTCATCGAATAAACAGCCCGGTCCAAATCTTCTCCTATTCGGATCTCCTACTATAGACAATAATAATTTTAACAGACGCGATCGGCTGTCGCGTCGCCGCATCCGTACGTATCCTTTTCGATCCGATGCGATGCGAGCCGTTTGGTGGAAAATCCGAAACGAAATCCTAACGATTCGATTCAGACTTGTTTTCTTTTTCACTTGTTTCATCATTTGAACTAGGTAACTATGAATCTTTAATACTACTAACGATCTCGCTTGAATCAAAGTCTCGGTATCACCTAAAGTGGGGCACCGAGTACCGAGGCGCTCCAGGTGCCACGCGACAGCGCAGCCCCAGGGCGCCGCAGACACGTCAAAGCCTATCCAAATTTAAACAGGTCGGCTGTCCTGGGGCTTCGACTCGACAGGCATGCCGTAGCAGTGTGAGCGGAACGGACCGAGGTTTTCTCGTGAGTAATGAGTAATGGAGGACGAAAAGTATTTTTTTTCAAACTCATGAGAAATCTTTCTTAGCCCCGGTAGAAGCTGATTCACATGGACAAAAATTTCTGGGATGTTCTACAGCACCCCTTTGGAAGGGGTTTTGGAAACGCTTTTGCACACACCCGCGCTGACGGAATAGATGTAGCGTTGTCCTAGTGGATCCGTCTTCAGGGAGAAGGGCACAAATGCCCCAGACCCACTCCGCCAACGACAATCTTGAGCAGCAACATTCCAGCACACGATCTCTAAACGCAGGCGATGGAGCTCCCTGCCCTTCGCCACTTGCAGTTGCACTTTGGCCGCAGAGAGTATAGGCTAAATTGATCTGCCAGCGAGTAAAGACTAGATGTCTGTATGTGGGTCTTGACTTAAGTTCATTCTAAGCTCAGCGGCGCCAAGAATGTAGAACTCAAGGGTCAAGTTAAACTTGCCTCGACTCCAGCTGCATAACCACCTTTGAAAACCTCTTTATTCTTATTTATTATGATCGCCTAACTAAGAGAATATTGGGTTGTCAGATAAAAGGTACATACCCAAAGGTCTCGTCATAGGTAACCTGCAAATATACTTTTGACAGTTGATGTCATTATGTTGACAGCGACACTTGACGTTTCAATTTGCGCAAAGCATAGACAATTTAAGGCTTAATCATCATTATAGCGCATACTGAAAACATTGTAGAATCGACAGCACAATTTTCTATTCTAAAGCATTTTGTCTTGCATATTTTGGATAGAAACGCTTAGGCGTGGAATTTTATAGAAAGGAAAACGCCTGGAAGCGTTTGCATCTTGTCTGGGCCCCCAGGTGGCTTAAGATTAACACCATTTTGGTGGAAATTCGCTATAGTGATTTTCCTATTAAAGAATATCACTCAGGGTATCTAATAGATTTTCAGAAATATTAGATTATGTTCTTCTATCCCTTTTAACCTAATTGCTTGTACCTACATACTTATATGATATTTTACATCCAAAGCTTAAGGCTGTTTCCGCAGTAACTTTTTATATAATTATGTAAAGGGTTGACACTTGAACTCGCTGTCACTGCGGCCCGACCCTCGCGCGAACTCATTTCAGGGTTGAGCGGGCACCCCCTCGCCCTGCAGTGGTTTGTCGAATACAGATTATAACCATTTCACTACCTACCTTAATACCTCACTACTCTAATAGGGTATCTAGTTCTACCCTTTGAGGCAAATTGAGGTAAATTATTTTTAGAAGTGAACAGAAATTAGATTCTTCCTTATAATAATATACGTGAATATTTCTGTTTGGATGTTTATTACTTAATATCACGCATGATAGGCTGAGCGAAATTAGATGAAATTACCAAGCAGGTATTAAGAAATTGTTGTATGTCTAACTTCGTGATATTTACTTGCAAAGTTATAGATAGGCACATATTAGAAAATGAAGTAATTGTTGCATAGTTACAAGCACCCCTACTTGACAAGTTATATCAAAACCAAACTGTGTTTAAAAAAAACGCCACTTTTTACATGTTACAATTTTTTACTGAAAATATGTAAAAAGTACCAAAAATATCGACATATGTATCACGAATTAAATTTAAAACAGAGTGCAATTTGAACAAACTTTATAATTCTACGTTGTAGCATAAGCAATCGAAATCGAAATTCAAAACGTCCTCCATTATTTTCGTCAAGTTTAAAAACCGCGGGGTCCTATTAAGCCCCCACGGCGACAGCGTAATCTAGTGTTCGCTACAGTTGCGTCTAACGCTGAATAGGCCCCCTGCCGGCCGCCGCGCCAAACATATGGCACTCTGTGAGTTTTAAACGAACTTTTCAATATGTTACATTTGCGTTGTTTGGGGAAAACAAGCAAACGTTTTGAGAACACCTGCGCTATATTTGATAAAGTTTGCAAGTGGATCTCCATCCCACTTTCTTACAAAATCATATCGTTATCTGTCACATTCCTAACATGGTAGCTAATATTGACTTGACAGAAAAGGCAGTCGCAAAAAATCAAAATTCGTTAACAAAATGCGTTCAAACAAAATGGAATTTCTATTTTACTGGGCCTCTGCCCTGCCAGTCGACATAGCTATTACATATGTTTTATTTTATGCTAAAAATTCAGAAATACAGGATCTATTTGATAATTAGAAATAAGTATAAGTAGAGAAGAAAAGAGAATTTAATTTTGTAAATAGTCCGTTGATGATTTTCTCAAAATGAAGTAAAGAATCGTCAATATACACAATTACACATACGAATCATTTTAAAAACGACGGACGTAAAATAATAAAATGTCTGTTTCGCTTTTATTATTATTTAATTTAGGACCGTGTAAAATGAGAAACTGGACAAAAAACTCAGCAAGCGTACCGAGGGGAACCCACAAAGCAACTTAAGTCCACACAATATGAAAATTAATAACTTGGTTAGCCAGCCTGGTTAGTACTGACGCTGCCTAGCGGTCCCGGGTTCGATGCCCAGTATACTCGTAGGCAATAGTTATTTGGGTGATGAGCATGAATATTTACTCTAGACACATCATGGAATATGTTTTAAAAGCCTCCTTTTTCACATTAAAAAAAAACTATATGACGCCCGTGACTTCGCCGTACGCGTAGAATATTAGTTTCCCGCTACTCCCCCTATTTCTTCCCGTTGGGGGTAGATTTTCGAAAAATCCTTTCTTAGTGCACCCCTCGGGCACCCAAGAAATACTCCCTCCAAATTTTAAGTCCCTATAGGTCCAGCGGTGTGCTGTGCGTTGCCTTGTCTGTTTTTTATATTAAGATTTGTTATTTTATTTATTTAAGAATGAATATTTATATTTATATATTTGTATGTCATGTACATTTATTGTTTTATTAGTAACTACTTTTTCCATAAAGTATTATTATTTTGTAAATATGTCCCTTGTTTTGTTTTCTGTCATTCTTTTTAGCAAGAGTAAAAGTTAGTACAAAAAGCAAATATTTCTGGCGCACCCTATATACCTAAGCCTAGAACTTACTTTGGGACTGGGTCAATCTGTATAAGTTTATAGGTACTTAACTCGTGAAAAGTCTCTTCCAATATGCAACATCTTCAGTAAAACATCAGCATTCAATTCCCGCTCCGTTTTCAAAATTACTGGCGCACCCTATATACCTAAGCCTAGAACTTACTTTGGGACAGGGTCAATCTGTGTAAGATTGTAGGTATTTAACTCGTGAAAAGTCTCTTCCAATATGCAACACCTTCAGTAAAACTTCAGCATTCAATTCCCGCTCCGTTTTCAAAATCAAGAGCTCGCGGCCCTTCAACTACCTACATAGGTAGGTACATATTGAGCGCCCGTAATCGCCATTTATATGAAAACAGAATACACTGCGTGAGCCACGGGCAACTAGACGTTGGCTAGTAAATGCGATAGCCGATAAGCAAACGTTCGTACAAAGTTCATCGGTTAATACCATCTTTATTATTTTACATTATTATTATGAGCAAATAATCGTAATGATGATGCCAAATGAAGCCTGACCACGCAGGTTGCAACGAATAATGCAGCAATTTAAACGATTACCATCGCCGGAAGTTATTCGCAGGAAGCGGGGGCGGCGCCGGCGCATCCTCAAAACGGACCAATTATGTTTTTTAGATAAAATTAATAAGTTTCGGTTTTGAGGTTTGGTTTGCGTTTTACACCTTTGCTTTGGTGGTTAGTTTTTCTGGAACTGCGGTACAATTGGGACGTGTAGTGCACTAGTATTTAAAAACTGGCCAAGTGGAACTCGAACTCGCAAACGAAGGGTTCCGTACCATTCTTATATGGGGACCCGCTTTAAAATATTTGTTTTTTTTGTTGTTATTTCGGTTATGCACATTCATTACTGTTCATGAGACACACAGACGGACGAACAGTGGAGGCTTAGCAATAGGGCCTCGTCCGTGGGCACCCCTTGGGTACGGAACCCTAAAAACGTGTATTACATTTTATTGATTTATCAAAATTTGTCGAATAAGAAGAAAGGGTTAACGCTTTTTGCTTTGTTGAACTAACTTTAAAGAGATTAGGTATAGAATGAGAGCTCAGCTTCTTTTAAAATGTCTACACAATACAGTTTAAAAAGTATTTCAAGAGCGAAGTAATTATGTAGATTTTAGATAATATTACAAAACATGACTGCCCTTTCATATATTTTTTTATGTCATGAAGCAGGAAAACGAGCGCACATGCCATGCACAGGTAGGGTAGTAGGGTAGGTAAGTAGACCACTTACCATCAGGTGACCTGTGCCCTTACCATGAGTTACAATTACCGTACTCGCTCGCGAGTCGAATGCTCTGTCCCTCGCACTCTATAAGAGTACTGCGAGGTCTGCGAGGGACAGAGCTTCAACTCGCTAGCGAGTACGTTAATTGTAACTCATGGTAAGGGTATTTTGTGCTCGTGTGCTTTCTTCATGCCATTAAAAAAGTCAACATCTGCTTAATAGGACCAAAGTAATGAATCCCAATTCGATAGTACTTTTTTAAGTACAGCGAAGACCTTATATCCACTCTTCACTCAATCATCAAATAAACTAATCAAAACCATAATAGTGCATTGTCATCGGTTTTACTTCTGTGCTAAATTTTAGCTCTTCACGATAAGGGGAAGCGGTTCAAAATCGACTAAAATTGCGCTTTTCTAAAGGGCCCAATCTAACACCTGTCAACCCAGTACACAATATAACCTCTAATATTTGGTATTGATTTGAAGGCTGACGCAAGATTTATCTCAAAAACACGTCAAGTTCAATAAAAACTAAATAATAATAAAACCATAACCCTTCCTTGAGTACTTATGCGCTGAAGTCAGGTAACAAGCTTAGTGAATAATACAACAAAACATGACGTCAGCTACTCAAAAAAATACTGGCCACTTATAAAATTACACTTGTTTGCGAAACTGTGACTAAATGTCACAGTGCAGTTGCGTGCATAATCGCGCACGTGGTCTCATTGCCGCCAACGTTACACGGGACATTGCCCAAGAATCGAATTATTATGTTGGTATTTATTGGCATAATGAAGTTGTCTATTCCCCTTGACACAGGATGTCATCGTTTGAAAATTATTTTACCGGTTTTTATACGTTTTGCTGACAATGTTGCAGTATGTTTTTTACATTGTTTGACGACAGCTTTAATATGAATTTATTATCAACATTATGATAATGAAGTGACTTGAACCTAGATGCCAGTACAATTTTCTTCGAGCATTTATTTAAATTTAAAAGCAGCAGACCGTTATATAAATGTAGGTATTTCTCGCTTAAATCGATTCTCGATCGATCTTAGATCGATTCTTTTGAAAAATGTATACTTTAATCACGCAATTGATGATTATCACCCAAAAACACCTTCAATGTCAGGGCACCCAAAATTTCCCGAATAAAGCAAACGACCGCCATCCAAGCGCCGAATCGCCCATACCATCCTATAGCTATCTCCAATCTCTCATTCCGTTTTCCCACAGCCGCAATCACTCTGAGCTATCCATATCCAATTTTATCCAATTTTTAATCAAGCTACCGCGACGGTGGACGGCGGGCAATATCTCAAATTATAGTGTTCGCAGATTATGTCGGGAGTTAGCTACGTGCCGGCTAGCGTCCGACCAGAGACTACAAATAAACAGTTGTTTCATTCAGTAATTAAAGTTTGACTATCGCCCGCACTCTAATGACGATTAAGTCGTTCCTTAGTGGATTTTTCAGCTGTCGATTTCGAGACATATATTTATTACTATAGAGACCTAACTCGAAATCCAACATTTGGAATTAGGTCATTATAATTCTAAAGATGTGACATGTTTGAAAAAGGAACGAGTTATTGGTCTCTAAAATGTCTCTAAGTTGGTACGTTGGTTAGGCTTCAAGACACAGCGATAATTTATTTAGCAGTCATTTGCGTTCTCCGGCAAAAATAATGTATCTATAAATATGAATAGGTATTCATTTAGGTAAGTATTTTATTTTAATTAGCTCTGCAAAAAATCTTATTGCAAAAATTCTAGAAACTAAATTAATGGTATTGTGATATCAGTAATTTAGATCTTAGTCCCTAGTTTCAAGGCCCTGCAGGACTAATGGACTGAATGTTATGAGGCTAAGTTACCCACTTCCAAACTTTTTGCTTTTGACAGTGACCATGACCATACCTTAAAAAAAAGTTTAAGTTAACACAAAACTTTAATTATCAAAAACATCTAGGTTTCCATAAAACATAAATATCTTCACCTTTCAACTACCCTGCACCGTTCTTTTTAATCTGTTGCCCGTCAGCGTCTCGTTTCAACCGCGCACTCCGGCGCAGCTATCGCAACGATTTACATAGTGCGCGGAAAATTGCGCGCTATTTCACGCGCATGCGTATACCATTGCAACCACTGTACGAAACAATGCGTGTTATTATCCTACGCTTTGATTGAAATCTTAATGTATAAAAACTTTGTAGCTATTATAATAAGAATCGATGTTTGTTTATTATGCTCTCTCAAACTACTGAATGCATTTCATTGTAGGTTTCAGTAATGCCTTAAAATGAATACAGAAAAAACGGGTGGAACCACTGACGGGACTGTTAGTATAAAAATAAAATAGGAAATAAATGCCTAGATAACAGACAAGAATCTGACGAGTGCGTAATTCAATTCCATACAATTTGTACGTTATCGAAAATCGCTAACGGCAGTTATGTTTAGACTTCTCATGACGTCACAAAGTACCTATCTAATCAAAGAGACCTCACAGCGTATGATGTCACATTGCAATTCTTATTTCAAAATTACTCTATTTATTATTGTACGGTCAACAACTTAAATTGCGGAGTAACTATAGAACCGCTCTCATAATGACAGCGTCAAGCCATGAGGAAGAAATTACGTCAAAATTAATCGTTGGCTTTCTGCGACAGAATTCTTTGCTGGCTCAACGATAGCCGTCAACTGTACAGAGATGAGACAAGATGCATTCGGCGTTTATCGTTATCCAAAATGTAGCTGCCACGCGGTCATGTCGAGCGTTTATCTCAATTCCATACATTTTGTCCATTTTCGAAACTCGTTTACGTTAGCGTTAAGCAACTTGCCTATAGCCTCGCAGTTTTTCGCAAAGATAAACTTACGCCAAATATTCTTAATGACTAAGACGTGAGATCTACAATTAGCCTCCATGTCATCCCATGTCATCCTCCACTCGGACGTGGGTCAGCTTTTTGCCCAGCGTTGGGAACATCAATCAAGCCAATGACCTGTGAATGTCATTTTTTGTCCGCTTCTATATTACGAAGGCGTGAGTAACAAGAAGTTAAGGAAGGGTTTAATATGTAATCGATTAAGTAGCAGTTTTCTGCAATCTGTACTCAGTTATAAAACACTGGTATAAGTAACACAATCTAAAAAAAATGTATCTAATCTTAACTACAGCTTGGAGAAGGCAAACGAGCCAAATATTGCCTTCGACATGCTTTCGTGTCGGCCACCGCCATTACTGTAAAGTACCAAAATAAGAGCTGTCGTAACGTCGATGATACGATAGCATGTCAAAGGCAATATATATGGTTTTACCCAGTAGAATAAACCCCAAGTCACCTGATGGTAAGTGCATTCTGAAGCCTATAGACCAGAGGTCCCCACACTTTTTTGTCTCGTAGACCACTTGGCATTTGTTTCGTGCTTACCTAATATTTATTTACGTTTTCACGTAAAACCTAAGTAAAAAATCTTCGGGATTTTTTGCACGGATAACGTTGGATGTCTAGCCGGCTAAAAATGTACACCTACAGACTACAATGAAAATATAGCGCGGAAAAATAGAAACATAATGTATATATGTAGTGTAGATAGACATTTGATTATTTATATATTTAGAAGAAAGTATTACGTAGGTAAGTAGGTACTATCTGTGTATGAATATGGATTATTTCAATAATGGAAAGCCAAAATTAAAGTCACGACCTGTTTAAACTATCGTGCACCCCCATTTTCATCCCATGGACCTCCATTTATTTTTTCCGCTCACATGGACCCCTTGCAGGTCGTCGTCGACCCCTGGGGGTCGATATAGACCACTTTGGGGATCACTGCTCTAGACACTTGCAATCTCAAAACTGCAAATGCGTTGCCAACCCTGATGGCGTAAATAGAATGTCATTTCCCGCACCAGAATACAACAATGCGACCACTGCCGTTTGGTGGCAGATTAAAGGGTAAGATGGTGGTAGCCTCCAGGCGGAACCTACGCAAATTCCTTCCACTATTAAACCTTATACTTACCACAACAACAACACAAACAGAAACTCTACGGCAACCAAAGGAATGTTTTCAAGTCTCTAGAGCTAGTAATATAGACTATGCGTTGTCTACCAGTCACTTATATAAAAAGCCTTTTTTAACTATGTACGCCCGCGACGTAGTGGGCGTCGAAATTGCTTATCGCTATTCCTTCGGGATGTCCTTTTCCGGGATGTTACGGTGGTTGCCGGGTTAGGTTTAGCTTTCCTGTGGATGTCGCAAGAGGTGACTAACGGAATAGGCGATGGGTTTGTAACCTGTCACTAGTACACTGGTAGGTACACATCTTAATAGCCTGTTTGTGGAAAATGTGGTTACAGAATTATAAACCAGTTTTTAGAGTTGTTGGTAATTCTGTAGCTCTGCCTTACCCGCTCTGACAATGAAGGCGTGAATTTATTTATATATGTGTAAGTCATATAAAATCTCGAAAACATTGCTTAAGCGGTACGCTAAGATACTTTCACATTTATAACATTCTAGTACGGAAAAAAAAAATAGATTGCGAGACGTTTCATTTAATACATATAGGTAATATAATTGGAGCTCATTCGACGAGCTATTGATCATACAACCCATCACATCTACAAATAGCCTATCTAATCGAGAAAACAAAATTGATGGAGAAGAAAATGCACGCACATTTGTAGAACACCCGCTATTTCACGGGTATCCCCTGACTCGCCCCCTGTGCAGGGAATTCCTGGACCCACCCATAAAGAACTGTTAGACTCGGTCGATCAGGTCGCTCACTGTGTAATGTCGATCGCGGACACGTGGGGTGTTGTTTTATTGGATAAAAAAACCGGTCATGTGTGAGTCGGTCTCGCACACCGAGAGTTTCTTAATTAAGATTGAACTTATTTTATTATTTCTCAGTAGTGTTTAATTTTACTGACCGCAAATCAAACTTTACTTGACTAACGTGACATTCTTTATTTTGTATACGTCAGTGCTCAAGTGGCCTTTCTATTTTTTCTTGTATTTCTTTGATTTTTAATACTTATTTTCGAAAATGAATAATAAAAAATAGCTAAAAAGTGTTTTACAAATAATACAATCTTGTTAGCATATTTTACAATGCAACTAACATTCAATTTTCAGTAAGTTAGGCTTAGCCGTTTGTTAACAGACAGACAGGCGCCGGACGGACAGGCAGACGACTATATTGTGTTATATATGGGGTTTATTTTATGTAGTATTTGACGTGGAAGACTAAAATAGGCTAAAACATAGATAACTAACAAGATACCGTCGGGGGGCGCTATTCCGGTAAGGGGAAAATGCGTCATTTACAAATTTTAAACAATTAAAACGTTGTTAAACAATTTTTGCTCTTTTATATAAATTCTGGTACTTAAACTAGGTACTGTAAATAGGTTTAAAAAGTTGTATTTTCCCTTAAAAAAAAACATGAAGCATTTACCCCACAGTCTAATGGCCTGTTGTTTGATCGGTAGTTAAACTAACTAATGGTCAAAAAACGTTACTAATGGTTAAAATCTCAAGGAAATGTGTCAAATTTTCCATTCCTTTTTCGAATTTTAACAATTAGTTAGTTTAACTACTGATCAAACAACAGGGTCTAAGTCTAAGTCAATTATATTCATTTCGCCGTCAGTCCGGGGTGGGAAAAAACCTCTACGAGGGCCACATCATTATAACTTTTTAACTTTTTAAGTACTTGGCGAAAGTATTCTTATCTGAATTAAAACTTTTGTTTGGTATTTACTCATTTAATTTTGTTGATAGTTTTTTCTCGTTTTTGGAGTGACTGACAGCCTCGAGTATAATACTAATGCCCATTACGATGGAGCGGACATACCTCGATAAAAACAAATGGCGCTATTTATAGTCAAACGTGTAGGCGATGTTCAATAGGTATGTTCATTGATCAGTAATTGTAAATTAGAGCTTATAAATGATAACACTATAATTTATAGGCTGTTACGCCCAACCTCCTCTCCAGTAAAATTACACTTGCATAGATTGTAATCGCTAGCAATTAAAACATTGACCACAATTATTCTACATTCTACGTAAAACATTTTCCTCCAAGAGCAACCAATAAAGGTCACTGTAAACGTTAATTTGTACCTACGGTGACCCGTTTTTATACCCTTGTGTGTGTTTGACACATTGTGATCATAGTATTTTATTCAAGTCATAAATTTCAGTTATTTTCTCACATTAGCAGCGACTTATCAACGTGAGCATCTATTAAGTCCCCTCTGTCACGTTCTGTGAAGTGACGTGACGACTATTATTGGTGGAGGGAAAGGGGAGGTAACGACATTGCTATGATTGTACCTAATAGTAAGGTGCCTCATAGAGACTAAGTGATATTATTTTATTGGAGCAATAAAAGTACAGCACAAGTTATAATGACTACTTAGCCAGAAATTACGACACGGATTTATAGGCTAATTATAAGAACTATGTACTTATATTTATTATAACTAACAAACATATTACTCCTATTTTACTCAAAATTAGGAGTATGTAGTTTAAACGTAAGGCCACCAAATATAAGTTAGATATTCTACCTAACTCTAAGGGCTGTATAATAAACTCATATTGGCGAGTGCCGTTCACAAGATACGTCAAAGTACACGTCAAAACAGAAAACTGTCATTTTTGACGCATCTTGAGACCAGTTTATTAGGATAACGGCCCTAAATAAACTCTACATTGACAGATTTTTCATTTATCGAGCTTTAAAATGAGTTTTTTCTTAGGTATTTTCATCACAAATAATTTCACCAATACGTCATGGAAACCTCAATTTATAACTTGACTAAGTTTTATGTGTGACTTTATTTTAAGTAACACCACATTAATCAGAAAAATTCCCAACAGCGCCCTAATTTGTTACAAACTCTTTTTTGCCACTCTTTACATACTTACTACATAATCTATGATCCGCAAATCGATAGATCGCTGCTCGTGAAAGCTCCCGCGCTCGTCACGTGGCCTGCGCGTGCCCATGTGCAAGTCAGTAGACTCTATTACTCACAGTTAGCGATCATTTCAGTTTGCCGCGGTATGGTAAGTTGGATTTCATGACGTGAGGCTGATTGATCGGTGAGTGGTGAGTAATGTGCTTATTAGCGGGCTTGTTGGCGAACGGGGAACGGTAGCGCATTTACTATAGATTTGTTACACTAATATTTATAAGCTGCAGTTAGAACTTTGGTGAGGAGAATTGTAACGCGTTACCAAAGTACCTAACTCTAATTTAATCCGTGGTTTTACTTGTTTTTCACATTATATTTGCTGCTGACACCTAGACACAATTTGACGATATCGTTCGTTTTTCTTCAGATAACGTAGACAATTTCGGATTATCTTGTTACGCGTGTAAATTATACCTGGAACCCTTGCTCGTGCTAAAAACATAGATTAGAGTTTCATCGTCACTAGGTATACCTATAACGTATAATACGCATAACGTATAATAGGTAAGTACGTTAAGTTTGCGAAATTCTTAAGATATTCACGGCGACACAGTCTCGACATTTATTAGTATCACTAGGATCTTAACGATAAGCAATATTTTATGTCGACGATGTACTCCACGAAACTCTGTCTCGAATGTCAAGAGTCGCGGTGTACACTTACTTACCAGTGAGGTTAGGCAAGTTGCTCAACGCTAAAATAAACGATTTTCGAAAACTGATAAAATGCCTGGAATTGACGTAGGCGCTCGACGCGACCGTCTGACAGCTTTCGTCAATCCTATACATTCTGGATACTTAACGATAACGAACGCCGAGTGCGTCTTGTCCCCAGAATTTGCAATACCCATCCCAACCCCCATTCCTATCCCCCCTTTTTGGAAAAACCCCGCGGATAAGTAAACGGAGGCAGGACTTTCTCCTCCGGCCTTTCAGCACTGACTGGGGTAGTAGGTATCCGCGGGAGTCTAAATTCTAGTTGGTAATAGAGGCATTGGTTTTTAGCCGGTGGTGCGAGCCCGACAGTACACGGGCCCTCCATTCCCAGGTCTCCGGAAGGGAATTTCACCTCTGCCCCTTTTTTTTAAAGTAATTCAAGTAAAAAGCAAACAAAAGCAAAGACTTTTGTCTTTGGCCCTTCAGGCGATTACCAAAAAAAAAAACTTATACAGGGTGTATTCGTTACAAAAGCTCTCAAGTCAAATCGTTGCCGGTGTGAAGTCAAGACTAGTTATTTAGCTAACCAAACAGCGGCTTATCCCCAACCCCTAGCATTTTGGTCCAAAACATAACGCGACTTGGATTGTGTGCCCCAAGTTAAGAGTTTACAGCGATGGTAAAGTCTCTCGTGTCATTTATACACAGTTGATAAAGTCGTGAGCAACTACTTACAGACATCTTCGTCATCACGTTAGTCGAAAAATCTCGCGAGTGATAAGCAGACATTAGATAACTAAACAGCACGACAGTCGGGCGTTAGATTTTTCATATAAAGACATTTTTAGGATTTGATACTGAATTGGCCCATTGAATGTAAAACAGCTGAAGGGATGACATTTTAGTATCAAATATGAACGATTCATCGTCATAAATAAGTTGGCGTTTTTCTCTTAAATACCAATACAGTACCAAGTAGTCTAGTGTCAGATAGAACATTAGTTAGGTACGTTTACCCAGTATCAAACGGACGGACTGCCAAAGGCTTATTATATTTTGTGTTGGAGGATAAAATTAAATGGCGGTTTTTGTCACTGACAAAACTATAGTCGAACGCTAAATTTTCTTCTCAAAAATACGTAGACCAGAAAAAAACTCTAGAGATCTCTGTACTAAAATGTGTCAATATTTGGCCGTGTGCCCGCTGCCGCTTGCAACTCGCGCGCCGCCCTGTCGCCGCTCAAAGTCGTTGCGTGAAATGTAAATTTTTGCTATTCATTGCGACCGCTGTTTTTCTGCGTCGCGCCCCGTGGGGTTCGGCCCTTTAGTTTTAAAAGGGCTGCTGGTACTGTGAGGAATGAAAGTAGGAAGTAATACTATTCATTAATATTCTGTAATGAACGCAGTTCTAACATCATTGACTAGATGAGTAGTTTATAGAAAATATAGTTATACTGAACCAATATTTGTATATTTTCTGTGGGCCTGTGAGTGATTAATATAATTTAGCACTTGCCAGACAGTTGAATTACTTACATTTCGAATGAATTACATACATTTATATCGATACAAGTATCTCTTGTAATTATTCATGTGCAATAAAGAGTTTACATATACATATACATACATTACGAGACATTTAAGCAAATAATTGGTATACGTATTACTATATTAAATATAATTCGTGTCGTATTCCAAATACGTTTTTCGTGAATAGCTAAATACGTAATTTTTTTGAGTGTCTTGTCATTCCAACTTTATCTTTTGTTTAGTATTTATCTGTACCCAAAGACACAACACACAACGTACAACGTACTTTTTAACCGACTTTCAAAAAACGAGGAGGTTCTAAACTCGTCTGTATTTTTTTTATAAATTAGTATTGTTTTATCACTTTTATCCCCAACAGTGTTCTCCCGACGATCGCAAGCAGTGCACATCTCCGGCATTCCTGGCGCTCCTGCACAAATTGAGTCGAGTGGAGACAAGCGCCCCGGGCCGTAAGCCCGCCCCTCTTATGCCATAATTGTTATTTCTATGTTGTACTTGTATTTTTGTTGAGAATACAGGGCTTATTAAGTTTTGGCAATTTAGGTTCGCGCTGTGGGATGAAATTGAATCTATTTTTGCTCCAGGGTGTCCTTGTAATGGGTTTTTTAAATTAATTTGCGAGCAAGAGTTTTTAAGGAAACTAAACAGAATTTTATGAAAGTGTAATAATAGTTATTTGTTACAAGGGGGGAAAGTTGTATTTTACCTGCGAGTGTTCATTTGAAACACGAGCTAGCGAAAGGATTCTATGATTGACCACGAGCGAAGCGAGTGGTTCAAAATCAGAATCCTGAGCGTAGCGAGTGTTTCAACACACGAGACGTAAAATAACTTTTCACCCGTGTATAACACAAAACTTTTCACCTCACTACAGCGAGGAAAATAAGTTCAATTCCGCATTTTGCACGGTTTCCCGTAATTCCACAGGTGTTAATACGTCTTTCGTCACTCGAATCACTCATTTTTAATAACAAAACAAACTGGAAAAACATGCGAATATTTAACGTTGACGCAAAGATGAAGGTAAACTGAGGCCCTACTTTAAAAATCGAAGTTACGTTAGCTCCATCCCTTTCTCTCGATTTAGTCTCGAATGACGAGTGATAGAGATGGAGCTAACGTAACTTCGAACTTCGATTTTTAAAGTAGGGCCTCTGCTTTACTACCTCTATGCGTTGACGGCTTAATTAAAAAGTTTTGATTTAAGTTTTTTTTTATTATTTCGGATGCGTTTTGTTCGCACATCGACTTACTTGGACAGTCAGAACATTTTATCCGTTTTTACAACAAGAATGAAGGTTAATGTTGAATGCAGATATTTATGAATTAAAATAAAGTTGTAAGACTGTATTTAGTATTTTTTACTCGATGCAATTCATTAATTGTGTTATTATTTAAACTTTTTTTTTTTTTAAATATCCTTTGCTTGCGTTGCTTAATAGCACCCGAAGACGGTCACCTACACAATTCTTTTTATTTAACCTCTATCTCTTATCAATAGTTTTTCCTTTTTAGCCATTACAGCCACATACATTTTAAAATGCTTTATTGAAACTTTAATTATTCTCCAAATAGCCTGACTTTATTTGGTCTTAGTGTATGATCACCATCCACAGTCTTAATATTTGATACATCAGTTATAAAACATGTTAACAGCTTAGTTGATTCGTGTAAGAATAACGAAAAGAAGCACTTTTGCTAACACTTTTTAGACAATATTAGCTTTTTCCCGTAACTTCGCTCGCCAGCATTAAGTGCAAGACAAAAAACTTATTATAATATACTTAAAGATAGCATCAACAAAAAGAACATGCAAGCACTTAAAAGGCGACCAGCTCAGCAAGATGCTGCGACTTATAGTCACCGCGCTGATATTCAGCTGGACCAATGAGTTTACTCGGAGAGCAGTCCCGTGTCAAACAATCCCTGGTTCGTATCATTGTTGCTATATAAAATTATACCAGTTGACTATAGCAGGCCTTGACTATGGATTCGGACGGTGGCGGTGGACCCTTGGGTCTCCACTGAACCCAACGTAGACTCATCGAGACACCCATAGATTGGTCTCAATAAGCAGAAGACGACTGTGGAAAAAAAAATTGGCAAAAAAGTTTATCTGTAACTTATTAGTTAATTAAATGATTATTAATAACATTACTACATTCAGCTCGTTTAGAAAATATATGCATTTTAAACAACCCTAACTTTGACACAGCGAACGTTTTCCCATAGCAACAGCACGCGACCTATTTCGCTACGCCGCGGCTACTAATCAAAACGGTTTGTCGCTCCAATGACTCCACCCTCCAAACAGCATTCAACCTAATAGTAACCGCATTGAGTTTATTTTAGAAGCTCGTGTTCTCAAGGCAGTTAGTAATATAAGTTTATAGGCATAAAATAGATAAATAGGATTGTATATGTGTGAAATTGGTGGATGTATCGGCGGGGCGTGTCGCGCGTGGCGCTTGTTAGGTTTCCCGTGAACATTGCGATTATCGCGGGACCATAGACAGTTGTATTAACTTAGATGAGGATTGCAGAAGGGTATATTGCAAACAGAAAGTAGGAATATTTACTGGACAAAGGCCGAATCATAAGTACCTACCTGAAACCGACGTGCATGCGTGACTCGATGTATGAATGGGAAGAAGCGAAAGAGATTCGTCAGGATCGTAGCAGGTGGAAAGAAGTGGTCTCTGCCTACCCCTCTGGGAAACAGGCGTGATTTAATCATTACAAGTGAATCAGAAGCAATCTTTTGAAACCCGACTGCAAATAAGAGTTGTCAACAACAGGAGAACAAAAAAACGGGACCGAAGCGTTGAATCTTGAAATATAGCGGAAAAGTCTTTACTTGATATCTTCATCTTTCCTCGGCCAACGGCTAGCAATAGCTATTCAACGAGGAAATGCAGCCAGCATTATGGGCACTTTTCCCGATGGCAGTGGCAGTAGAATAAGTTAATTTATTTTAGTATTTCGTTTTTGTCATGTTTTTATTATTATCCTGTATTTTGTTTGTGTCTTAATAAACATCGGAAATATGAACAAGAAAAAATATGAATAACTCAATCCATTCTGTGGTTGGACACAGACCGATTAGTCTACGCCCTACAGGAGATCACAAAGAATAAAATAAATCAGGAGACAATCTCACACAAATTTAACCAATCCCAAACTTAGCTCTAGGCTTGTACTATGGGATTAATAAACTAGAAATAGTCTTCAAAGCTAATCTCCCGCAATGCCTAGAAACCAAAGTTTTTGACCAATGTGTCCTCCCCGTCCTCACGTACGGATCGGAAACGTGGACGCTCACAAAGTCAAGTATGCACCAAATCAAAGTTGCACAAAGAGCTATGGAGCAGTCCATGTTAGGAATTTCACTTCTGGATCACATACCGAATGTTGATATTAGGCGCAGGACTAAAGTGGCGGATGTCGGCAAAAGGATAACGTAACTGAAGTGGAGATGGGCGGGACACTTGGCTAGGCGAAACGATGGCAGGTGGTCCAGGGCGCTAACGGAGTGGTGGCCGAGATTTGGTCATAGATCAATAGGCAGACCATCAGCTCTTTGGTCTGATGACAAATGAAAAATGAATGAATGATGAATGTGTGTGTTGGCAGACAGTTGGGAAAGGATGGATGGCGTTAGCACGAGACCGGGCAGAATGGCGTGAAAATGAAGAGGCACCCTGCAGTGGGTGGATGTGGGCTGAAATGATTGTACTATGGGTACTAAATAACGATAAACACTCGAACGATACTTACTGGTATGTAAAGACATACTAGACTCAAATAGTAGATTGTACAACTAGGGTCTAAAATAAGCCATACTCAGTACCACGAGATGGTTATTTTCCCGAGCAAAGCGAGGGAAAATTTTTCGATGGGTACCTCATATGGCTTTTAGACCCGAGTAATACACTCTACTTTTCACTTCGATTGCGAGAAAATAAAAACATTACCTATACAAAGGTAAAAAATTAGCAAAGATAGCACCACATATTCTACGGCGAAAATATTGTTTTAATTTGGCGGCATGTTTTTTTTTAAAGTACTTTACTTTACTTTAAAGTACTCTTTTATACAAAATATTGACACCGCAAATAAACGCCACTGACCGTGTGAGTATTTAGCGCTTCAAAGCGTTGCACAATCGATTTAATCATATTTTAACGATTGTAAAATAGGGACTGAAAAACACCTAATGTTTTGAGAAATTAATTCTGTTCCCTGATTGGTCGATTTTAATATAGCTGTATTCTGGTTGGTTCATACCTAATACAAAGTTTTTTTTTTTAAACATAACATAACATAATCTCACGCCTTCGTTCCCAGAGTGGGGTAGGCAGAGCTACAGAATTACAAACATCTCTAAAAACTTGTTGATAAATCTATAACCACAATTTGCACAAATTAGGCTAAGATGTTTACCAGCGTGTAGTGACAGGTTGCAAGCCAATCGCCTAACAGTAATACAAGCCTTTTATTCCCTTAGTCGTCTCTTACGACATCCATGGGAAGACATGGAGTGGGACTATTCTAACTCGGCAACCACACGAGTTCGGCAACCACACGAGTTAGTTTTTTTTTTAGAGAGTTAATATAGTTAAAGAGTATGCGTACCAAAAAGAACCTAACGTTCCGATTGACAGTCGATGTGTATTGTGATAGGTTGATTTAATTTCGTGAAGTATTTTGATTGGTGGATTTAATTTGGTGAAGTATTTTGATTGGCCAAATTAAAATGTTTTGTACAAATAAATCATTCTATTTTCCATTTCATATTTTCCATATGGGAAATATGAATATAATGTATTCTCTAGGGTTTACATGTACTACTTGAGTCTCGCTTGATAAGTCTAATTATGACACACTTTTTGAGCATGAGAAGTGAAAACAAATATAAATCGCACTCATCAAACAAATATTTTACTATACCGGCAGGCCTTTCGCGTAACTCACTCGCAATCGCGATCGGCTTCAAAACGAAACAATTGGTTTCATTTTGTATGCAGACAAGCCTTCGATTTTCAATATGAAAACGATTGTGATTGCGAGTGTTGTTACGCGAAAGGCCCGCGGGATTCGAACCAAGGAACATACCGTCAACGTAAAAACCTCAAAAGTTCCACACAAAATGAGATAACTTCTCTCTCCCCTTCATCTACACCGAATTTAGAGATTTTCTGACGATTTCCTTACCAAAAAAATGTTCTTAGATAGGAAACAAATAATAAAAAACCAAATCGTACGAACCTAGTTTTTCATAATTACTACAACATATTTAAAAATCGTGGAAATCGGACTTGATTGAAGGGGTGAGAAACGTTATGGCCCGGAGATAAATTTGTATGGTTTTTTTTTGACAGCAACGCGATTTATGCCTTGATTCACAATCATCTTGTTGCAACGTTTCGACCCTAAGAAATTTAAGGATTTAACGTATAATTAATGAATTTCACGAATATTGCCTAATTACATATTATACTCGTAACTTATAACCAAAATATCCTATTCAACCGACCAAAAAATGTTCCTATGCACACAGAAACTCAATTTAAAACCTTTAATCGAATCAAGTAATCGATCTTTTGAAAGTTTCTCAAACACTTTTAATAGAATTACTCGATCAAAAGACGACAAAAAATTGAATTAGATCTGCTTTTACATTCCATTCGGCTCCTGAAACGCACGGCGTCGAAATGTAATCGTCATTGGTTTTTAATAGGTACTAAGAAAAACTATGGAGTAATACGAGCCCGGGAATTAAGTTCTTTGCATTGAACTTTGACCTAAGTAGTAAAAGCTCTCGGGGGCCTTATTCCACTTTGTCTCTACACGTATTTCTAATAAATAATGAATAAGAATAAAAATAAATAATACTAAGAGGTATGTTAATGAATAAGAGCTATCATAATTTTGACATTGTTATAACATGTCAAAAGCAATTAGGTTTAGTAGAATACAGCCCTGATTTGATGACGCGGAAAGCCTATTTGGTAGCGACCCTGTTTACGAAGAGAGCGGTTCGAGGTTCGATTCCCTATAAAGGCTAATCCTTGTACGAGCAGCATAAGTGCGATTATGTTATTCCCAGAGGGCTTATTGCCTAACGCACTCGCAATCGCAATCGTTTTCATTTTGACAGTCCGAAGGCGAGTCTGCATACAAAATGTAAACAATTGTTCCACTTTGAAGCCGATTGCGATTGCGAGTGCGTTAGGCAATAGCGACGCTGGTCTTAAATGTTTTTAAATTTATATAAGTACCTAGTTATTTCTGTACAAATGTATGATTATCGATGTCTAGTACTCGTAGTACATAATCTTAATTATCTAGAGCTTAATTTGGACCTAGGTAGATTTGTGTAGGCCGTCCCAAGACTATGGGATATGAAGGGAATGTACCTTAAATATCGTAGATAGGATATTTTACTGAATGAAGACTTTATGTTATTTTTAAAAGTTAGTAATACTACATTCAAAGACATTCTAAAAATCTTTTGCTTCGTCTGGGAATCGAACCGACTTAAATGTGAAAAAAAATCACCCATATTTTAATGATGCCAATCGAAAGAATGAACAAAAAATAACAATTCTTCTTAAGTAACATATTCCTATCTACGATATTTAAGGTACTTTCCCTTCATGACCCATAGTATTGGGACGCCCTGTATATGTAGTTTTAACAGTTAAGTGCCATAAGCAGGTGCAATACATTTTATAATTCACACTACTAGCAACCTGCCCACGCTTCGCTTCGGGTATGTGAGTTTTCTGTAAAACCCGTACATACATAACCCAGAATAAAATTTCATTAAAACATTCCTCTTGAATCACTCTATTTATTAATGAAAACCGCATTAAAATCCGTTGCTTAGTTTTAAATATCTTAGCGCAGCTCCATGCAGAGGGATAGACGACGGGAAGTGATTTTGTTTTATACTTATTTACTACGTAAAGAAGATGCGTATGTTTAATAAACAGTCTTATTTTTTCAAAATCAGCAACTTAGTATCAGTGGCCTTGGTGTTGCTAACGTCCATAGGCGGTAGTAATCAATTTCCATTAGATAGGCAGTCTGCCTGATTACCTGTCTTTGGCAATGAAAAAAAGTAGAGTCGAAGTGTGTCAACGCTGAGTAGATAACAACTCGTCCAACCTAACAGAGCCTATAAATGTGTTAGTAAAATTAAACCAAAGTCCAGAGACCGAAAATTGTTAGTAAGTGTTTGAATTTTATTTTTATATTTTGATACATATTTATTTTTATCAACAAATATCGGGGGACCAAGTCCCAAACTAAGCTCTAGGCTTGTACAGTCGACGTCATAAATATGTTTACACTTTAGTACCTTGTCTATTTAACGTCATGTTTTAACTGCCAAATGAAATTGTCATAGCGGATAAAGTGACAAGCTACTAAAGTGTAAACATATATTTGACGTCGACTGTACTATGGGTACTAGGCAACGATAAACATACTTATATAGAGAAACAAATACCTACATGATAAACATGGAAAACATTCAAAACTGAGAAACTACGCGCGCTCATCACGAAAATATTGGCGAGAATCGAACCCGGAACCGCTGGCTTCGTGGGCCAACTAGGCTAACTGCATCGTCAGTATATAATCACATTATATACTGACGATGCAGTGGAATTACTTATTAATTAATTAACAAGCCTAGTGCTTAGTTTTTAGTTTGGGACTAGGTCAACTTTTGTGAGATTGTCCCCTGATATTAATTTATTAAGTAGAACCTTTCGCCCACACCGCACCGTTTTACAAAATAATTACAAACACTAAAACTACAAAAAACATCCCGAAATTAGTTCCCGATGACAGTTCAAAAATATGTGTATATTTTTTCGGGCACGTTATAAAAAGCGCCGGCCGAGGCGCCGGCCCCCTCGGCCCCTTTGCTCTCAGCGGGACTCCCTCGGACTCTGGGATACTAAATTCCCCGTGTGGCATATTTATTCTTCTCGGTCGGTTGCCGAGATTATTTTCTACTAGAATTTTATGGTAATCGGCTGTACGACTAATGAATTACGTGTAGTCGTAGGTGACGCCGCGGCGAGGTGACAAGTTTTTTCTGGTTAAATGGCTGGCTGTTAACACGGTTGTGACGCGTTTTTACCATAAGGAGATAACATCTCGCATCTTTATGGGTAAACGCCTATCAATATGATAAATATTTAATGTAATCTGGTGTTAATTGCCCTTTAGGCGTTTAAAATGCATTGTTTTCATCGTAAATAAATATAAGTAAAGTAAAGTAAAGTAAGTATACTTTGTTGTTTAACTATGTGTATTATGCATGCTTTACGGGATATGACTTGTGTAACAAATCCCTAAAAGCCTTCGAAAATATAAAAACAACATTAGTAGATGTATCAAAGAAACTGCGTATTCTATTAGTGTTGAAATAAAGTAAATGCAAGTCCCAGGTCAAACGACCGCTAGTCGACATTAATCATAATGTCCTGCTAGACAAACTTGGCTTAAGTCACAAAGAGAACGCATTCCAATTTTAACCGTTAAATGTACACCATTTGATTTGAAATCATTTTGACTGTTATTTCGAGTTAGGTTTTTTCTTTCTTGTAAATCAGCGATATGAGTATGTCGAGTCCAGACTGATGGGCGAACGGGGCTGATGGGAGTTGATGTTTAAGTGAAAGAAAGAAATAGGTACCTACTTTTGCCAAATTCTCGTGACGACCCTGCGTACTTAAAAATTAATCAATATAATGCCTTAATTAGAATTTAATAGTGTTGAATTTATAACTAAACTTCTTTGATATCTAATTGTCAAGAGCAAGAGGATCGTAGAACAAGTAACATAGCAAGATTTTTTTATTTAGCAACAGGGTGGTCCGTTTATAACCGCCTTGAAAATGTAATTGCATATTGCCAAAAATAATATCATGATGTGATTGATTATCTTTATTCGTCAGAAAAAAAGAGCACGGACAATTTGGAACGTCTTTTGACATTATGATTAAGTATGACGTTTGCTAAAACTTTCGTATAGGTGTATGGCTTACACTCAAAGAAATGCATAAAATGTAGAAACCATACTTTACCACAGTAAACTTAGCACGAAGATAAAAAACAGCATCAAAATCTGACCACAAAACAAAACCAAAAAACACTTGTAAACAACAGTGAAACTGCGGTTTAGGGCCCCGCGATGTTGCTTCAAGAAAAAAAACGCCGTAAATTTCATAATTTATACCCATCGGACGGGTAAGCTACACAAGTGAACCCATAATGGAGGCTGGCTCCTTTCTGGATGCCGCTTTTCTACCCATTAAAGAGTCCAGATAGTAAACGTCACTGTAAACTAACTAAATATACCCGTTTAAAACGCTTAATCGCCTTTTGAAGGTCTAGCGGCCGTTTATGTTCTTGTTACACGACACCGCAGCGTCATTTGCATTTCCAACGTCTAACTGACTTACAGTTTAACATCAGCCTGTAGTCTGATGAAGCGGCCTGTCAGCCAAAGTCTATTTATACCTTAAACAGTATTTCCTACCGGCAATATTCGAATTTAAAGCTGACACCATGTAGACTTACAGTGTTTTAAACAACGATGTACTCTTTACTATCCACATCACCTAGTTGGTAGTGACCCTGCCTACGAAGCTAGCGGTCCCAGGTTTGATTCCTGGTTAGGGAAAATATTTTTGTGATGAGCGCGAGTATTTGATTCTTAGTCTTGGGTGTTTTCCATGTAAAAAAAAAGTATTTATTTCTCTATATAAGTATGTTTATCCTTGCCTACTACCCAGAGTACAAGCCTAGAGCTTACGTTGGTACTAGCTCAACTTAAGAGATTGAGGTAAGCTACCGATCTATCGTGTCGATCGCTTAGGTATCCTCGAACGTCAACTCTTAACATTTTGTTAGTTTTCGAAAATCTCCTACGTTAGCGCTATTCATCTTGTCTAGGCCTCCAGAGGGCCCTGGAGGGATCGCATCACTGGTAGATCACGTGACTTTTCGTATCACGTCATCTACCAGTGACGCGATTGGTTTAAAAACGAATCGAATAGAAACGCTAGTTAGCGCAATGCATCTTGGCAGGGTCCTCTGGTGCATTATCTTGAAGTACCAAAGAGTTAATGTAATTAGTGATTAAGATAAAAGCAAGCAACTTCATTTCGTTTGAAAAAATAATAAGCTCTGCCCTAGATTATAAACTTGAAATTGGGAAAAACTAAAAGGTCGCACGTTCATTAAATAATCGAAATGAAGCTCAATGACATTAAAAATAGCTAAAATTAACCATAATTGAAAAGCCCTGCGGTCTCCTTGGAACAATGGAGTTAAATATTCATCCCTCTAATGGGGGACTATTTGAGCAAATTAGCCTCCGCACCCCGCGGCGTCGAGGAAAACCGTTCATTTTCATAATTTCCTGGTAACACTTGTATTGATGCGTTACCATGTTTATACATGAACTATTACGAGACATTACATCAATATAGTTAACGCATATAGGCGAACTTATTTGGGATCTCTCCAGTTAACCTTGGTATAGAATAAGGAAGGGAATTGAAGATAGACAAATTAACAAAATATAACAAACATTCACACATCCAAGAAAGAGATTTACAAAAGTGATTCAATAAAATACGTAAACAGCAATTAAAACCTAAAACAGAGTTAACACGACACAAACTCGTCTTCTTGATTTAGCCACGACTTTTAGACCTAAACAAAGGTTTAGAAAATAAATGCAATGTGTAAATATACTCTGTTTGTTATGTTACGCAAGATATGATAGAACGTAGGTATGTAGTTTACTTTATTGTACAAAACGTTATCGTATCGTAAATAAGCTGCTATCAACTGAAAGGTCTCAACAAGCCAACAGGGTCTTTCTTCTACTGGATGAACCATATGTCCTATCTGCCATGTTATCGTATCGTATGACATGTTATCGTTACGTTGACAATACTTGTAAATGGCAAAAGGTTTACCCAGCAGAATAGAGGCCCTGTTAATAAGTTAGTATACATAAATGTATACACATACATCCATACCTTCACGGCTGTCTCCCAATGGGGTAGCCAGAGACTATGGAACGCCAGGTGCCCCGGTCTAAAACATACAACTTTCGCTTCCTCTGCATTCATCAAACTCTTCATGCAGGTACGTCGGTTTCGGGTGCTTTTGATTTAGCCCTTATTCAGTACATCGCGAATATGATCACCGTACGTCCGTCTAGAACGTCCCCTACCGACATCTCCGCTCACTCTCGCTCGCCATATCTCTTTCGTAACTCTTCTTTCATCCATCCTTTCTAAATGACCAAACCATCTTAGCATACCATTTTCGATCTTAGTCAGAACATCTTCTTTTTATCCACATCGTTCTCGGATCTCGCTATTTTTTACTCTATCTATCATCCTAACTCCACACATACTTCTCAGAGCTCTCATTTCAACTGCATTAATCCTGCTTTCGTTCTTCTAAATGAATATATCGATAAAATTACACAAGCAGTCAACTTTCAAAGTCGTTCTTCGTGAGTAGTTAATACAAACTGTATTCCAAATACTGTTTAGGCTATCCTGATGAGATGGTTCGAGTTTCAAAGGGCATTGGGTAAGTTGGTATGAAGAAAATTGTCTTTTTTTTTTCAGCGGCCACAGATTATTTTTACATAGTTATTTAGAGGACATCTAAACACACAAAGATATATATAATTTATGGCTTTAAATAATATTGGAGGGGAGATATTAAAGATTTACGTATTCAGTTTTTGGCACAAAAGTACGCCCAAGTATGAATATTTAAAGATCTGGGCTCCGATGCACTTCAGAGTAATTACATTACATAACAAAATATGTTTATTTTTAATAATTCTATCATAATATAGCACTTATACGAATGGCCGCTCACCTTGAAAATGTATGACCTTTACAAATGACAACACTTTTACCCAAACCCCTTTACCTTTATTTCAATTTTTCATAATTAATCGTTAAAAGTATTTAGCATTTTTATGGTGCGTTCCTATATTCTAAACCGTGGATTGAGTTGTGACGTCTCGTTAAAATTTGACACAGACCAGTGTTTTGAATGTTCGCAAAAGCTGCGATCTTTTTCAAGATTATTTACAGGGCCTAAATCAGAAATACTGGATCAAAATGTATCGCTTTAGCCTCTTGGTCGAAAATGACTAAATTAGAGCAGCAGAGTAGAGAGTTAATGGTCACGGCAACCTTTGAGTACAAACTTACCTATCTTGAGACATTTGAAAATTAAACTGTTACTCAATAGTAATTTATTAAAGAATATTTTATTTCAAATTACTTTACAAACTGTAAAATGATGCATTCTTAAATTAATCTTATGAAATATAATAACTGGCGTTTTTCAATTCAACAGTGCTAAAAATTAAAAACAAATCGTTATGAAACTGAAAGACCTTTTTGGCTCCTGTTACAATGTGAATTAGTCATGAAAAGGTTCGTCTTTCAGTTTCCCTTACACTACATAGGTGTATAATAAACTCCTTATATCATATCAAGTATAAAGACAAAATTATATCTATGAGGATAAATTAAAAAAGAAGGCAATCAAGAGAACAAGACAAAGAAGACTTTTAGTGAACAAAACTGCCTTTTCTGATAAATTAATCGTTGCGGTAGGTATTCAAAAGTTTGTTTACTATTGGATCAAAATCTTTTTTTACGTTTTCTAGGCATGTTTGACCAGAAAGTACGCTCGTCCATCTCCGGGATGGGTACCCAACTGTGACCTGCGACAGAACAACGAATTGTGTAAATAAATTTCATGTGTAACTGAATCTCATCAGCACGGGTAGCACAAGTTGTATTTTCTCGCTTGTCGCTCTGTGCGTCTCCATCGTTACTGACTAGATAAAAAGGGAAATCCGAGCGACAAGCAAGTCGCGGGCAACTTGTGCTAGCCGTGCAGGGAGCCTAATATGGCTGCGTTTATCACGTGACAAAATGTGGATAAAACATCCGTCACTTTCTGACACGTATATAAGTACAAGAGTGACGGATGCTTTATCCACATTTTGTCACGCGATAAACTCAACTATACTAGGCCCGTACGACCTCTATTGTAGGCGGTAAAAACCATTATCGACGTCTTTGTCCTGTTAAGGCAGCAGTCGGCAACATGCGGCCCGCGGACGCCTTACTTGCGGCCCGTGACTGGTTTAATTATAGGTATATTATCATTTGTGATATTAACCCTAGAGCTTCTAGGGTTAATATCACAAATGCGGCCCGCCTTTATTTTATTTTGCCACCTCCACCACCTGCCTGCCAAAAGGTTGCCGACCGCTGTATTATGGTACTGTTTTTAACTCGGCCGCCATTATTGTCAAGTAAATAAGAGCTATCAAAACGTTGATAATACGATAACAGCACCGAGATTCTAGGCGGTAAAACTATATCATCTTTGAGGTGCTATTGCCTAACGCACTCGCAATCGCATTCGTTTTCATTTTGACAGTCCGAAGACGAGTCTGCATACAAAATGAAAACAATGTTCCACTTTGAAGTCGATTGCGATTGCGAGTGCGTTAGGCAATAGCGACGCTGTTATCGTACTGAGTAAAAACAATACCATAACAGATTAAAGACGATATAGGTACAAAACTTAAGTAAAGCTCCTCTTGCATGTAGTTGTGTACGAAACTTATATGGAATTTACGTCAAATTTCAAATATAGAATTTCGAACGGGCTATACAGAGGGCCCTGCCAAGATGCATTGCGCTAAGTAGCGTTTCTATTCATTTCGTTTTTAAACCAATAGCGTCACTGTTAGATCACGTGACTTTTCGTATCGCGTCTTCTGCCAGTGACGCGATTGGTTTAAAACGAATCGAAAAGAAACGCTAGTTAGCTTAATGCATCTTGGCAGGGCCCTCAGATGTGTTACAACTACATGCAGGAGGAGTTGTACTTGAGTTTTTTACCTATACTGTTATTATCGCCGAGAATAGAGGCCCAGGGATGCATCTTTAGGGGTTATTCCGGTCCGATCCCCATATGTGATCCGCTGGAGGATCAGTTTTATTTTTATTATTATTTTATTCCGAGTGGCTCCCCCATGCAAACCATGTCCTTATATTCTATGTACTGGGTCGATGAGTGAGATGTTTCACCCAATTTTTCATAGTTTTATCTTATTTGTGATAAAGGGTATGTTACCAGCGTAGAGGTAAGACTTGCCGCCTCGGTCGCGGTAGTTAAGCCTTCCTGCTTCCTGCAGCTGCTTCTGCCGCGGCAGGTCTCCTAGCCGCGACATCGCAAATGCCGTTTCATCCTGGAATCAGTCAATCTTTTATAAGACTATTAAGGTATTTAATTTAAAAAAAAAACCAACGACAATGCTCATCAAAGCGCATCAGAGGTTGAAAGCTAATCGATTTTAAATGTAAAAAATCGTAGATTCTGTTGTCTTTCCGACTCTATCATCAGATCAGCTCAAAGATAACTTAACATTACAGTAGCATCAGGCCTAGATAACTATTCCAAATTTCACCCCATTCAAAAAACGGAAACTGGTTGAAACTTGCAGATTTGACCCAAACACAGACACGTAAAGTTAAATTAAAGTTTGTAATGTTTACCACAATAGTCTTGGCTTCTTATTCATGAACGTGTAATAGCTAAAGTGTGCTTGAAATATGCTCTGTCCCTATCTGTCATTATGAAATTTGAATCTGACAGAAAGGGATAACGATTACTTTAACTAAAATAGGTTTATTGTGCGTTTATGAATAAGTGTTAGATGCTCACCTTACACATCATGAACCCCACGACCTTGTTGTCTCCTGTTTGTTTAAAGCGGATGTCTAAAGGCTTCATCTTCTTCACTGGAGAGCGCTCTGAAAATGGCCATTATCAATACAATACAACAAAATACAACAATACAAATACGCATAATTGAACACCACACAAAGATAATTAAAGAAGTAAAGACAAATGCCCACTAGAATCGGTCATGTTCACAAAAAGATCCTGTGACTAATTTTTTTTTTTGTTTATTCTACCGCTTATGGAGTGGTACGAGTATCTCTAGAAAATCCATTCCCGGTTAGTATAATCTGACCTGCACCCGATCCCAGGACTCCACCAGCAGATACTTCCTGCCCACGTGGCGCGCCATCCAGGTCACTAGCACTCACTGGGTTGTTTAAGTGCTTGTGGACATATGTGTAAGTCTGTGACCGTAGTAACTTGCCTAATCTCGTTTCGTATAATGTGACCTGCACCTGATCCCAGGACTCCACCAGCAGGTGCATCCTGCACACGTGGCGCACCATCCAGGGCACTAGCACTCACTGGGTTGTTTAGGTGCTTGTGGATATATGTGTAAGTCTGTGACCATACTAACTTGCCTAATCTCGGTTCGTGTAATCTGAACTGCCCCCTATCCCACGACTCCACCAGCAGGTGCATCCTGCCTTTATCCCACATAAGCACGTAGCACGTCATCTTACCGCAGCACTGTCACCCGATTGCCTGGACACTTGTTGAGATAAATACTGAACTATTCGTCCCCGGATTTCACGTCCACGATTAGGAGTTACATGATCACGTGGCGTGTGGTCCGGTTCAATCACAGCTTGTACAATATCAAAACTGTAGACTTGCCCATACCCGTTTCGTATAATCTGAACTGCCCCCGGTCCCCGGCCTCCACCAGCAGGTGCACGCCGCGCTTCCCCCACATGAGCACGTGGCGCGCCGTCCAGTTGACCGGCACCGTCGTCCGGTTGTCCAGCCGCTTGTGAAGGTACGTGTAGTTCTAAAATTAATTAAAAACCAAGGGAAGAAACGAAAAAGTTAAAAATCCCTCCGGCGTTTAAAGTCAAAGTCTTGAAATGTCAAGTGCTTAAATTATGTCCAGATAGGACGACATCAAAATCTTGAAACGTCCTTGTCGTGTAATGTCAAGGTCGTACAACGTCAAAGTCTTACAACGTCAAGGTCGTACAACGTCAAGGTCTTATAACATCAAGGTCTTATAACTTCAAGGTCGTACAACGTCAAGGTCGTACAACGTCAACGTCTAACAACGTCAAGCTTACTATTCTGAAATTCTACGATCTAGGCAGCTTGACATTTCAAGACTTTGACTTTAAAAGATGATGGTGTTTTACCACCTGGTCATTCTGAAACTTTGACATACTCGTATTACTACTCTGACATTCTACGATCTAGTCAGCTTTACATTTCAAGACTGACTTTAAACGCCGTGCGTCGCCCGGGTGTAAATTTTATTTTACAGACACCTCATGAAATATACTTTATTACCTATTCTCATACCTACCAAATAACTTCTTGCTCAGCCTAATTCGTCCACTGCAGGACATAGGCCTCCTCCAATGCATCCCAATATCCTCGGTCTTGTGCAGTCCGCCTCCACATCACACCTGCTACTTTGGCAATGTCGTCGCTCCAACGGGTTGTCGGTCTGCCCCGGCTCCTGCGACCCAGCCATGGTCTCCACTCCAGCAGCTTCCTGCCCCATCTCTCGTCATCTCTTCGGTTTATGTGACCCGCCCATTTCCACAAGACGCTATCCTCTTTGCTATGTCCGTAACTTTGGTCCGCCTTCGTAGGTATCTCTACGTTTGGCACACGGTCTCTCAGAGCAGAGTGATACCGAGCATGGTTCTTTTCATGAAAAGAGCCATGCTCGGCCATGATCTACCAAAATATATACACACACATATATATAGGGGAAACTGTTGTACCCGGACATAGTTTTACCTCGGACAGTTGTCTATATTTAAAATATCCCGTGCTCCTCAAAAAATCTAAATATGTCATTTCATAGACTATAGTCTATGAAAATTAAATTAAAAATAGCGGTATCGATGAAAACCCATATCCTTTCATCTGAGATCTGAGAAGACGCCTTCGTAAACGAAACCTTTATTCCGTTTTTTTTTAGTCCATATTAGTTTTATATCGTAGGTACTCATACTGAACGCTATAGTATTGCTCATTGTCAATTGAATAAGACCTAACATTACGTCAATAATATGATTATTTACGTAATGTTAGTTTGTGCACAGGATTTGTGTAGTAGGTAAAAAAAAAACTCGATCTTTTAATGGGTTTGCGTTTGACCTTAGTCTCACCCGATGTTAAGTGACGACAAGGTCGAAGGTGGTACACGCTTACCCAGAAAATGCATATTCACTCTTTCCTTAAAAACACCTAGATTATATGATTCCGGGAATACAGACGCAGGGAGAGCGCCCCACTCCTTGGCAGTGCGAATAAGAAACGACGCAGCAAACCGCAGCGTGCGAACCAACCCCAGATACTTACTCTTACTTATACTTCCACTTACACTAAACCCCCAAACAAAGTAAATGAAACATAGTTGTAAAGGAAACATCCAAGACTCAGAACAAATTCTCCCGGTCATCACACAAATATCTGACCTGACCGGGATTGAACCCGGGACCGACAGCTTCGTAGGCGACCAACTAGGCTAAACGCGTCGTTGTCTAAGCTCTGTTCTTTCTTACTTTTCTTCTATTAAACAACTTTCTAACCTCAAAATGAACCTTTTTTGGCTAAAACAGCTCTTATATCGTAAATAAAGTAAACTGAATAAACATTATGGACATCACTTGACTAATGTATTGTCTGTGATTGCTTTATTTTGTTTAAAATTCCTGTTTTAGCCGAAAAAAGGTTCATTTTGAAGTTAGAAAGTTGTTTACTATATATGACAAGTAAGAATGAACAGACATTACACTTATATTATAAAGCGGGAAGGTTTGTATTTTTGTATGATTGTAACGAATAAATTTAAAAAGGACCGATTTCAAAAAAAATATTGTAATTGCAATCCTTGAGCAACATAGGCTATGTATTATTTTTCTGCTCGAACGAAGCCAAGGGCCACAGCTAGTATTAAATAGATTGAATTTTGGGAACTGCAGTAAAAGCTTACCTCAGATGTTGGTACCGTAAACTTGAAAAACAAAGTCGGTTGTGGCGGGGCCCAGTAGTAGAACACCAACCACGTGGCATGCAGCATGGTGTACGGATTGAACCTCGCGAACTGAGTGAAGTGATCACACGAGGTCCGCTCGCTCATCGGGAAGTGAGGACCCATCTCCTTATTTGCATCTATCCCAGGAATTATCACTAAACACTTCAGAACAAATACTAATAAAACAAAAGCTCCAGCTAGAACATTCATTTTTTTTAATTATAAAAGTATGCAAGTACTTAATCTAACTGACTATGTATTAGTGACTGGCTGACGAATGAATGATTTTCTTTTATAGCGATATTGAAGGATGTTTGCTCCATTATCCGGTCTGACGCCCGAAAATTTCGTCGTTCAATAACATTTTTGTTTACTGAACAGAGTACTAAATTTTACACAACCGTTTAGTTCATGTCCAAATACCAAAACACACAGAACGCGGGCGCGGGGCGGGAGTACGGCCGACCTACTCGCTTATTTCTCTCCATGATCGACAACACACGTTACAGACGGGCGTGCTGGGGGTTTACCAAGACATAGTAAAGCAGTTCATTCTAGGCTGAGAGAAAGGGAGAGAGCTATAGCAGTTATATAGCTCTGTCCCTTTCTCTCAACCTAAACTGAACTGCTTTAGTATGTCATGGTAACCCCCCTGGTCGAACGCGGGTACATACAAGAAACACTTGAACCGACCCGCGCCTGTCTCCGTGACCACGTTTATTGTTTAACGCTTTTTAACCAAATGATATTTCATTGCATTGTAAATTATTGATTGGTTACCTACAAGTAAGTACTTAAAACATCATATAATACTTCGTTTTTAGGGTTCCTTAGTATACGAGGAACCCTTATATTTTCGCCATGTTTGTCTCTCCGTCTGTCCGTTTGTCGTTTTAACTCAAAGACTCTTGGTAGGCACTACAAAGCTGTAATTTGGCATAGCTATACAATAAAAAAATATACTATTGTACCTATTATCTTGTGCATTATGCATCTCATTGAAACATACGAACATGAACAAAAACCTTCTAGATCTCTGTTCCACCTTGTCTTAAACCCTATCGTTATCACATAACTTTGTTTTCAATTAAATACGGTCGCATTTACTTAATGCCCCTCCTACCAGGTGAATCAGAACTTTTATAATGTTAACAAAATGATAATCAATATGGTTTTATAAAGTTATAAAAGATCAAAACGCCAGAACCAAACCAAAAAAATATATATTTGAGCAACATTATCTTAAAACAAACGAAAAACCTAACTTCAACAATGTCAAAAAACGGTCACTAGTCATCATTGAAGAAAGGGGAAGGTTTAAACTCAGGCTGCTTCGCATCAACGACTGCTGACTCAGCCTCCAATCGTTCTCTCTGTGCCCTCTTCAAATCCATGTTTCCGAATTTATTAGGGACGACCGGAGTCCCGAGTCCTCTGAACCCTAGGGCAGTTGCTGCAGTGGGCCTCTTCCTGAAGGGCGGCGCTTCGCCCTCTACCGCTAGCAGCAGCCCGATAGTTTCCTCACAGATCATCATGCCCAAGTATCTATCTACCATCTTCATCCTTATCGTCATATGCTGCACCTTGAATGTTGTCAAGTCTGAAAAAAAAAGTAGAACATTAATTAAGTTTTATACTGGCATACGGAAAGTTTTTTAATAGGCATTAAAGGCAAACGAAAAGATATATCTGATAAAAAAAAGACAGGACAAGAGCATGTCGGACCATGCTTAGTGTAGGGTTCCGAAGCCGTTAGTACTACAAACAAAAAAGATCTCAAAAAAACAACATAGTAAATAATCATTTTTAAGACCTTTCCAATGATACTCACTCGATGTCATAAAGTAAAAAAAAATACCTTTGCTTTGTTTTGCTAATGTATGAAAGACACCCGAAAAGAAAAAGAACTTAAATTTAATTCACAGCTTGTTCACCGTAATTTAATTGTATAACTATGCCAAATTACAGCTTTGAATTACCAAGGGTCTCTGAGTTAAACCGCGGACAGATGGACACAGACGGTCAGAAGGACACGGCGAGACTACGGAACTCTAAAAACGGTTACCATCGCTTATGGTCATTACATCAGCAATACCAGGGACAGTAAGCACAGTGACTCATACTCTATTTAAGTCACATTTAAAAAAAGAAATAGAAGGGCGTTAATTCCATACTTTTAAAGTACCCACAAGAAAAAAAGAGTGACTCTTTTAAGTCACATTTAAAAGAAGAAATAGAAGGGCGTTAATTCCACACTTTTAAAGTAACTATAGGAAAAAAAAGACCTTAAGAAGATTGAAATCTCTCGCCTTAAAACTAAGTTGTCCGATTTTTACGATTTTTGAATATGTTGTAAATATTATGAAAAACTAGATTAAACGTTTTTCTTCCCAAGAAAGACATATTGGAAAAAAACAAAAAAAAACAGAAAACCTAGTTTTTCATAATAAGTACAACATATTTAAAAATCGTGGGAATCGGATTTGATTTAGGGGGTGAGAAACGTTATCGCCCGGAGCTACATTTCTACGGAAAAAAATTACGGCTACATGATTCAAGCATCGCCTCACAATCCTCTTAAAAAAGTTAAAGTACGTAGGTATTATGTTTAATATTAAAAATTGATTTTACTTGCGTGATCTGGAATTTCGATCTTAGGAATAGCGATAAATAGCCCTCTTCGGTCAGCGGCCACGAGGAGGAGTTCCATCCATATCTTTAGC
The DNA here is from genome assembly GCA_946894065.1 of Acleris literana. Lineage (NCBI taxonomy): Eukaryota > Metazoa > Arthropoda > Insecta > Lepidoptera > Tortricidae > Acleris > Acleris literana. The sequence goes on from OX335687.1 coordinate 8,917,744, forward strand.
AGAAGCATGGGTTGCTTCCAGTCGATCTTCACATCCAGAAATTTGTCATACTTCTCTTTGTAGTCATACACTACCTAACAACACAATCAATTGGTTAATGAAATAATATCAGTAGTACACTTATAATAATAATAATAATAATAATTTATTTCAGATAATGCAAACCATTATGTTAGTACAATCTTAAAAACTATATTAGTAGTAAGTAAGGTCTTAATTGCAAAATATTATAAAATTACATAATAAATAATTCCCCTAAAACTCGTCGTAAAAAATCGACGAGTAAATTTATCTGCCATTTAAAGTTGGCTCCCTCCTTATCTATTTACGTAAACACAGTGACTCAAGTGACGTAAGTGTAAGAAAGAGAAAGGGCTAAATATACCTGTCCAATTTGCTTTATTTGTCCATTAGAATGAAACAGGCGGTTACAGTAAAACTCTATCGCTTTCACATTCCCTCTCGCATATCAATATATCGGCAAATACTTCTTATAGTGTACAGTCGAGTTCATAAATATGTGTACACTTTAGTACCCACTTTAATCGCTGTGACAACTCATATACGGCAGTTTTAACATGACATTAAACAGACAAGGTACTAAAGTGTACACATATTTATAAACTAGACTGTAACAGCGATAGACAGCCGAGTATGGTTATGCATAGTAAAAAAGAACCTTACCTTCTTAGTGGGATATTGAAAGTCAAATCGGTTTACATCGGGAAAACCTCCACGTGCCCAAATGTAAAATAATTCCCACACGATGCCGGCTACTTCCCTCGGGTGGAAGCGCGCCCCCACCGCGAACTCCTCGCAGGTGGTCCAGTTATCAGAGCTGTCCTTGAACTGCTTGTCGAAAGAATCCAGAGGCTCCAACTCATTAGGATCAAAAGTGGGATATATGTCCCCCGTTTGGTTAGACTGATTCGGTCCCGATCTAAACAAAGACTTGACTTTAGCAACGTTCGCACTGTAAGCACCCGGTATGGCCATATTTATAGCCTGCAGTTGTTCCAGATCGAATGGTTTCGGTGGCTTGCGGTCCACGTCTGGTTCATCTTCTTCATCAAAATCTATACGATGAGGCCAAGGCGCTATTTGATTAATTTTTCTGGCATTTGCTTCCTGTATCCTTCTTTCGTTTTCGTCGGGTGGTGGTCTAAACCTCATAGAAACTGCCAACGCATCGTACGGTTCCTTTTGGTCAATAGAAGGGTCCACTAAGCCTTCTTTCCTGACATGGATCAAGTCTACCGGGATCGGCTCGTTATACAAACCGTAAGTGATTGCTGGTAGCTCGGTCTGAAGTCTAATTTTCGGTCTGGCAAAGTGGCGATCTGGTGCCAGCTGTCTGCGCCTGGCTTCGATTGCAACCAGCAAATGTAGCAGCGCCAGCAATCGCATGTTATTCTGCATATACTTCAACATTTGCGACTAAAGGAAGCCAGACGACAACTCTTGTCTTTATACGAATTGGTGTGTGTACTCAGCGGTTGTCAACTTACGAAGAATTTTTCGCCGGACTAATTGAAAGGGTTTTAAATTTTATTCTTTTTTTATGGCAAGGAGAAGGCTTTTGATCTAGAACCGTTGGAGTGAAGACCTTGTAAAGATCGCGGGAACGCGGTGGATGCGAAAAGCACAAGACCGGTCTGAGTGGAGAGCCTTGGGGGAGGCCTATGTCCAGCAGTGGACGTCTTTCGGCTGACATGATGATGATGATGAAGGAGAAGGCACGCGAGCACTCAGGCCATCTGATGGTATGTGGGATCTGAGACCCATAGACATTTGAAATCTCAAGACTACAATCTCAAAACTGCAATCCTAAGACTTCAAATGCGTTGCCAACCCTCAGGACTAAGATGGAATGACTCTATGCTAGTAATTTCACCGGTTGTCTTATCCCCACACCGGAACACAGCAATGCAAACACTACTGCTTGGCGGTGGGTTAAGTTACCTTTGAGCACTAATAACTTCCTTTTTTGTTTCTGAATTTTAAATATCCATGTACTGTAAAATATATAAAGATCTTTGAAATGATACATGGGAAATCTCTGTTTTTGTTTATACCTATTGGGCACAAATCTTCAATCCTTAAGGAAGGAAACCATACGTGCTTCTTCGGGAAAAACTACTTAATTAAATTCCTGGTTAATATCGTGTTTTTTTAATGCAGTTTTCAGTTTCCAAAATGAGGCCTTGGTTGGAACAGACTACCCTAACTCTTTTAGTTTCCGAATTCCAAATACTAAATCATTTAGATTGCTCACGGTGTATAGCCGGCAATATCAAAACATGAAACATAACCTGGTTCATCTACTCACATCAAAAATGTCCAAGAATCAAAACTGTTGACTACCACTGCCCGTTTGCCAAAGAATAACAGTTTCAATACTACTTCCTGTATACGTTTGTTGCTATCAGCGTGATTCCGTTTTCGAGACGTGCGAGTAGGAAGCAGTCTACGTAAGACACTATAACATTTCTGAAGTGCTGAAAATATATGAGTTCTTTTATGATAGTTATACAGAAGGCAAACGAGCACACAGGTCACCTGGGGCACGTTTTATAAAGCTACAAGTTACAATTTTACAGGTCTAAACTGGCAACACTAAGTAATCAAATAGCTGGTCGTCATTGGTCGAGGTTGTGTCAAATTGAAACTTGTAACCTGTAAATTGTAATTTGTAGCTTTATAAAACAGGCCCCTGATGGTAAGACTGAAGCCCATAGTTTGCAATCTCAAGATTGCAATCTTACGATGACAATCTGAAGACAGCACTTTCGTTCCTTCTTTCTTTAAATTGTTGTCTTACCTCCGCACCGGAACACAACAATGCGAACACTGCTGTTTACCTGTAACTCATTGTAAACTCATTGGTACATAAAATTATCCTCATCCTTACTAATATTATAAATGCGAAATTCTATTTGTTTCAGGTTAACGATTCAATGCCTCAATCAATTGATAGAAGAAAATGGTAAATGCAGAGATAGTTAAAAAGCCCCGAGACAGTATTAACAGTAATTCATCTTTAAGCAAAGATATACCGCGCGGTTTGCATGTGTGCGTGCCTCGACCGTACGCGCCGCGAGCCACCACAAGCAAACAACAGGATGGACCGAGCCGGTTTAGTCGGGGTCACGCCGTCGCCGCGTTTGGTTGCCATTTTCATAGAAAACGAAACGTTTTTCTCTCCTTAAACTTGGTTTGAGGCAGTATGGCAAAATTTTGATAGATACGCGATTTCAGTTTCGCCTCACGTGCATCTTCGCAACCCTAGCGCTCGAGCGGCAATAGGTAACAGAAAGTCTACTTTTCTATTTATACTATGCCCGAGACAGATTTCTACATGATTGGAGACGCGAGCAATAGCTAACTAGATTCGAATGATATTTGGAGTGGAGGTAGCTTATACCGTGGATTAACACATAACCGGAAAATTTAAAAGTTTCCGAGGAAATAGCGATAAACAAAATCTACGCGGACCAAATCGCGGACAGAAGCTAGTCAACAAAAAAACTATTTAAGTAAGTTATGTTTTTGAAGATGCAACAATGAATTACAGTAGCGGCATCGAGTGATGGCACATTTGAAGTTTGCTCGCTCATGAAGTTCCCTAAATATTGACAGCAAGTATAAAAGAACAGTAATGTTGTCAAACTTCATTGTTGCAGGTACCGGAATAGTGATGTACTGCTGGCACTGTAATTTACCGAAACGCATTTCGTAACTAGCTACATCTTGAGGTTGTTTTTATTTGCGCACTCTAGCATTCATCGTTTTAATCATAACTAACAAAAAACATCTCAAAAAAACAATTCGCGTGATGATAACAAGGGACCGCTGACTGGTACAACAACGTATGACAATGAAGTCACTGCACTTTCACGTCACCGCCGCCGCTGGCAAACTCGCGTCCTAGCTCTGGGTTAACGTGTTTTAATGATTATTTTTTCACTCATTTATCAATAATTTCAAATTTTGTATATTTTTACACAATATTTCTAATTTCTGACAATGTCGTCTTCTTCTAGCCACACAGTTGATTTCGAGAGTTTGATCTACAAATTTATGACCTTTTATTTTTATGCGTTATTTCCTTAATAAACTTTTTAAAAATATACTTCTCGCACTTGACTGAAAATTTTAGGATAATAAAATGAAGTGTAATAAAATAAATATTTAAGGGGGCTCCGATACAACAAAAGTGATTTTTTTGCCGTTTTTTACTCAATATTAAAAACGGCAACAGCACGCTTGAAATATTTACAGAATATTTAGTTTTAGGTATATTCACTTTAAAAATAAATAATTAAATGAAAACAAAATAAATATTTAAGGGGGCTCCCATACAACAAAGGGTTTTTTTTTGCTAATGTTGTATAGTACGGAACCCTTCGTGCGCGAGTCCGACTCTCACTTGGCCGGTTTTTCTTGGTTTTTTTATTCTATGATTTGAGTTGTGGATCTACTTACATTTACTTCAATTATTGGGCAATAGTTATGGCAGACTAATCACGACTTTATATCCAGCAGCGGTTCAGACTGACGTCAATAGAGCCAACATTTAATCGAATACGAATAAAGAGGTGGAATCAAAGGTGGATTCAAACTGGCGACCAAGTTAGGCAAACTCGATAGTTATATCGTTGTATAAAGAAGAAAAGAAAGAAAAGAAAGAAAAATACATTTATTCACTACACACACAAGACACACAGAAAGAAGTAAAAACAGAGAAAACGGCAATGAACAAAGTGGTTAGTGTGTCTTCGCGGCAGTGAATCGGATACTGCCCAGCATTATGAATAAATGTATAATGGCCACCACGTTACCAACTTAATCGACAATGATAATTATGTCGATGATATTGTGATAAAAACTTATTATCGATAAATTTATCCATAAGGCCGGCTTAACACGACTTAGCACGGTAAGCGACGACAGAAGCCAAATATTTACAAATATTACAAGTAAATATCCCGTTTCTGGAATGAAACGCAACCTTTATCCTATCCCAGGGTTCAAGCCATCTCATGAAGAGTTTCATGAAAATTTTAATGCAGCGGTTTAGCCGTGAAGCATAACAAACTTATACAATTTACCATTTATGTATATGTAGGTATATATAACATTGACAAATAATTATGTACATTGTATAGACATACGACATATATTTATTTATTTTAACTTTTTTGCACAATACAAATGTAACAAGTATAAATGAATTGGTTTAACAAACAAGGCACCCTTTAAGATATCCCTATTTTTGGTGTCAAAGGTTTTTGGCATTTATGTTTCTGATTATTTATAATGTTCAAAGTCGAACCCCTTTAAGAGATCTTTCCATAGAGGAAAATCAATAAGGATGACGAATGTAAAATTTGATTATTGAGTATGATCACTTAACACGAATAACAAAGTATGATCAAGTTTAATAAATTGCATTGACACCGTTACGTCGATCTTAACTTCCACTTTTAATTTTCGTTTACGTGCCGGTCGGGGTACAGTTCCATCTCACTGTCGTCGATTTCCTCGTCCTCGAAGCGGGACTGTGAGGGCCGCGGAGGGGGGGCGGCCAGGTACGAGCGGCCCAGGCTGTTCCAGAACTTGAGCTTGGACGCTGCCTCCACCAGCTGGGGACAAGGAGATACGCTTTGAGACTGCAGGAAGCACACGTCGATCGTCCAGTGTCGTCCTCACTATTATAATGGCCGAAACACACTATTGTAACGAGACGCACCGCGATGTCGACACCCGATAGCGCCTCTGTTAAGAGGATAGTGAAGCTAAAAAAAAACATTCAAAATGCGATAACATTTCTCTCCCCTTAAACCTAGTCCGATTATTACGATTTTTGAATATGCTGTAGATATTATGGAAAACTTGGTCAGTACGATTTCCTATTCAAGAAATTATTTCTTGGAAAACAATAAATAAAATAAAATACAAACAGAAACGTACAAACCTAGTTTTTTAGATTTAAAGAATGAGAAACGTAACCGCCCGAAGCTAATGCATGAGAAATTCTTGACGCTTCACAATCACTTAGTTAACGTCGGATGTTCATAGTTTGATTCTGGTCATAGAAAATAAAACGATTTGATTCGACTCGACACGCATCTTGTTATGTTGAGGCACTTGGGTCAATTGTGTATACAGTGTTAGCCTACTTGGTAGTGACTAGTGATGGGCGATTTCTGAAACATTGCAAAACTTTCCTTAACTGCGAATATTACAGCGTATGAAAGTTACATAATTAGATGAAAATGATTTTGACACAGCTAAATTTCATTTAAATTTCATGTTAAGTTTCCGTTTCTTACGTTACATGTCGAAACTATAGTAATTTTCCGAAATATACCGATTTCACTTTGGTAACTTTCAGAATATTTCATGAAATTTTAGGTGAAAGTTTCAATTTTGCAAGTTTCACATTATTGCAGATTTTTAAGTGAATGTTTCACTTTTGAAACTTACAAGCTGCCCATCACTAGTAGTGACCCTACCTACAACACTTGCGATTTTGAGTTATATTGCCTCTTGGTAGGACAAATATTTTCGTGATAAGCTTGAATACTTGTTCCTAAGAGTTGGCATATTCTATATACAAGTATTTTAACCACTTTACTCAGAGACATTTTAGAGACAATTAACTCGTTCCTTTATCAAACTCCTCTATAAAAAATCGTCACTGAAGAACGCCTTATTCGTCATTAACGCACTCTGAGACCAGAGGCCCGTTTCACGAAGCTACACGTTACAAATTACAAGCGGAAGTCTCTTTCTAACTCCTTTTGCTAGAAAAGGAGTTCCGCTTGTAATTTGTAACTTGTAGCTTCGTGAAATGGGCCACATGGGTGTGTTTATCAAAAGCTTGTAACTTGTAATACAAGTGGAAGTCTCTTTTAATACATATTTTTGGAAAGAGAATTCCACTTGTAAAACAAGTTACAAGCTTTTGATAAACAGGACCCTGCCGTTAGTAATTTTATTTATTTAAATACTAAGTGACACTTAGGGCGGCCTATGTCCAGTACAGGATATCTTTCAGACAGCCAATTGCAAGCGACGCAGGACCAGTCCTCATGGCAAACCCTCAGGGGAGAGAGAATGATGATGGTACCTTGTCGTCTTTCGGGAATCGCTCCACCGGTGCCAGAGCATAAGCGTAGCGTTGCTTGCAGTTTTCTACCCCGAGGTATCCAGGGTCCACCACCTTGATGGCGAAGATCATGTACGGGCAGTTGGGCACTGGGAACATTTAGTTTAACACATTATCCTACTATGCTGGTCGCTGTATGTATCTACACAAGTCATAATTCTAACCTAACTCCTGTTGAAGAATTATTTATTTATTTACATATACTAAATTGCACTTATAACAGTAAAGTCACTGCCAGTGAACCAGGAAGCGAAGCAGCATTAAATTCTAAGGTCGGTGCATAGAAAATTTGCGTTGAAAAATAATACATATTAATAATGTATAAACAGATGTGACGTGTTGCACATCTCTTTAGATCGAACGAATTTGACAAGAAACCAGTATGGTGAGGAAAGGTCCGCAATTCGCAACCTGGACGCAGGATGTTGAATTGAATTTACATTTTAGATATCCAGGAGTACTTCTACTCGAGGTACAAACAGGATACGAAAACAGTGCATATAATTCTAATAGATCTATGGAAAGCCAGTTAAGCTGAAATAAGCGCACAGGCAACACGAACGCCCTTTACAGCAATGTAGGTATTTGTACTTACTGCATGAGGGTAAAGAAATTACCGCTTTTATGCACGCAGATTTCCATTACCATACCTCCGAAAGATCATCCCAGTAGAGACTACAGTCAGCGACTAGGCCAGGGTCCTTTACCTCATCGGGTATAAGTATTATGGTACCATTGAACACTACAGGCGAGGCAGAAGTGTCTTTCAACTATATCAGTTTCACGGGTTCCCCAAGATTATTGCCTGGCACTTGTTAGGATTAACTGAAATGCTAAAGTTAGTAAACCTGCAGCGATATGGTTCAAGTCATTATTTATTTGGGTATTTGCAGCATTCAATCGTCTGCATACAGATGGTAAGTGTTTTTTCAATTTTTGTTTTAAATAACGTTACCTGAAAAAAAACGTGTTAGTATTTTAGTATTAGTAGTATTCGTAGCCAATCTTCGTTCAATAAATAGTTTGAATGGCGCGCCACGGTCGGTGCCACAGTTCGCGAGTGACGGGTGGAGAGAAAAACAGTGTCACTCGGTGGCATTTTTTTTGTCTTGTGGCGCTTTGCTTGGTCTACTGCAGAATTCTTCACTTCATTTTTTTTATAGCAACGAGGAAGCAAACGTATGCACAAGCAACCTGTTGGTAAGTGAAATCTGAGAGCCATTGACATTTGCATTCGTAACACTATAATCTCAAGACTGCAATCCTAAGACTGCACATGCGTCGCCTCTATGCTAGTTGCGCCGTTTTAAGAGGTTCGATTTAACAGCTGTTAACGCAGTACCAAATATAACCTCAAACACCTCCACACCGAAACACAATAATGCGAACATTGCTGCCAAACTCAATGGGAAAAAAGGAGCTTCCTCGTGAAACTATTGTGCAAAGACTTCTCCTTTGTTAGTAAAATACATAATATACTGACTGCCAAAAGCGAGGGTCGGTATGATCCGGTACAGCCCAGTGACGTTGGTCTTGAGGAACAGCGCGCTGAAGTCGATGCCGGACTCCATGAAGAGGGCGGAGTCGTTCCAGTTGACGTCGCGGAGGTCCTTCTGCAGCTCCACACGGAAGCGGTCCACCAACTAAACACATGGTAATACTGACTAGATATAGACTATTATGGAAATAGAGAAGAAAAGAAGAAATATACATGGAGCAAATTAATAGAACAACATCCATTCATTGAACCGACAAGTGAAGAAGGTAGAACGTATGGTTTTTTTTATAAAAGAGGGAGGCAAACAAGCATGTAGGTTACGTGATGGGAAGTAATCACCACTGCCCATAAAAAAGATGAGAGGACGAGCGCGTTATTATTCGGCCGACTGGAGCTATATTTTTTATTTGTATGTTAATATTTCCAGGTAATTCCAACTACAACTTAGTATTGGAAAGGAGAGTATTCCCAGTCTTAAAGGAAAGTTTGTCTTTGGGACTAGGTTTTTTTGCGTGCCTGACACAGTTTTGTCGAGTGAAATGTTTACTTTATCGAAAAGCGTATCATGGTTGACAAAGTTGGTACAGTTATCACGTCTATAAAACGACGCTTAATGTTTTTAAGCTCGGTGTGTAAAAAAGTTAACCCAATCGATAAATATGTTGTTTTAATCATATATCGCTGTCAGAAATGTATAATGCAATTGAACCAATACCACTCTTAACTATGTCAGCAAACATCGACAGGATAACTTTTCATCTATCTCGTAATAAAAACGGTTTATCGCGTCGATAAAAGTTACAATAACACATACATCAAAAGTGTCTAATATTTAAAAACATAGGCACCCTACTATGTATCCTATTTTTTTATATTTTGAAATGTACTGCGATGCGATACATTACAAATATTTGAATTTTGATTTTTATGTGTGTAGGTATAGGCTTCTGGTTATTTTCTGTTGCAATTAACTACCCATTCGATTTTTTTTATTATCACATAAATATTTGTTTTGTCACCATACACCATATGTCATAATGACGGCACATCGTACCGGTAATACGTTTTAAATTAAAAATAAAATTGAGCTCTTAGAACTCACCCCAGTCGAAGGTCTGGTGAATCTGATATTATAGCTGGAGTCGGCAGATAGATCCCAAAAGTAGAATATCTTCCAGTCAATGTCCACGACCCTACTGAGATCGGTCGTCTCATTCCTCAGGAACTCTTCGCAAGTGGTCCAGTTGTGCGTGCTCAAGTTGCGGGGGTCGAACTCAGCTAAAGCTGAGCCGACCATCAGGAAAACGTACCAGAACATGTCGGAACGAGCGACACACTTAGTAAAGTTCTCAGGCAAGGTTTATATTTCTTTTTTCTTTTTCTGTTAATTTCTCAGGCAACTACATAAAATTGAAAAGATTTGATCAAAAGTTAACACAGTTGCATGAAGCACAATTTTATCTGACCCAAAATCAAAAATGAGTTTAATTATGTGGATGTTTTTAGTTTCGAAAAGACTTTTTTAAAAATAATAAGCACTTTGTTGCTCGTACTGCTAAGTCAAGAAGATCTGAGAACAAATCTCGCAATACTACTGACCAGTTCAATATTGGAGCACTTATATAGATCCAGAGTAAATAAATATGTGGAAGTATGATTCTGTTGACGATAACACTTTGAGTAAACACAAATAATAACGAGCGGTGTAATAGCTGTAACATGTAATTTTGCATCAACATCTTAATAGAATGTATAAACAACACATTCCTTTCTTGTTAAAATAATATGTCATACAAAAATAAATAACTTAATATGTTGGTGTTGGTAACATGTCGATCAGTTCCATATCAAATAGCGTCATTTCACACTGAGTCTCTGCTCCGGCTACACGGCCTGCTCTCGTAAGCCCACGCGCAGTTTAGATGTCGACCCTTTACGCTCATCTCTCATAGTATTTAAAACGCCTTTGATGACCCTGAGGGGTTTTCGCATCGCGTCTGATCCAAACTCGAGAAATATTGTAGATACAGCATGACAAAAAGTCTAGAATTGCAACTACATTAAGGTAAGTACATTGAGTTTTTCGATTGTTAAGAGTCATATAATAAAATATAATCTTCTTCTTACTCATTTTATGGTAAGAAGACTCTCCGACTAGAGAAGGTTGGCAATTAGCATACTTCTCCTCTGAAGAATAGAATAGAATCAGCGTGGTCTTGGTTAATCAAAGCTGACTTCGTAAACGCTGCTGGAATGCTACCCCGAATCACGAACTCGAAATCTTTTGGCCAGAAGATAGGACACTCGACGGTCGCAAGTAGAAACCGCGGCACGCGCACCATGCATGAACTAAAGTGCACATAGCGCAGTGACCACAGCTGGATCACCCTCAGACTGCATTCAACATTCCAACGGCATACCACATTGTTGTTGGCCGTAATGGAGTAGTGCAGGCATGACACTAACGAGTAGAGCGCCGTGTTTGGTATCTCAGAATGTACACACAACGCAGTTCCACACCGAGTCTTGCAAGGCTACCTACATGCCTTGCTGTGCTGCACTAGAGTGAAGCCCTGCTCATCCACATTGGTGTGGGGGAACTCCAGAGAAAAGACGCCAGAGCTCTCGTCTTCGACGCGCTAGACCGCCGAGGTTGAGCGGCCTTGACGGCTGTAATCAGCGTGGATATGAGAAGAGTGCAGAATGCGGGTTGGCGGGGACTCTAGCCACGCGTGCCGTTTTTGCCAAGTCGCGTTTATGACGACGATAGTACAAATTCACAATTAGGTAAAAAATCTTTAAAATATAAATACTTAAAAACAATTTTCTCGAATTCAAATCCAAAGCGATGTGTAAACGCTATTTAGAAAATATTAACCCGACGATAGCTTCTACCCTTAAACTTATTCTTCTCCGATCAACTCATCCTTATGCTTGTGTTTTGTACAGGCCGGGAAGCCGCCTCCCAAGCCAAGTTCGCTTGCTGCCGAATAGATTTCAGCGCGGAAAGGAGGTTCGGCCCCCGTCTGTGCTGAGAGCGACACCACCCCCATTGCGCAGTCCATCACGATGAGGAATTTCCCGTTCCGGATCAGCTTCAGCTGGAATTTCATGAGAGGGACACCATATTTCTGCGTTAGTATATCTGTAATGCAATGAAATGAAAGAGATGACACAACAGTAACTGTGGTATGGGCAATAATTTTCCGCAACAGCCGAGAGCAGTACCAGTCTAACAAGACCCTTGAAAGGGAAAATATGTGCCTAACTCCGTACTTACTAGCGTCTCGTATAACGTTGGGTAACCCAAGGACCCTGCCGGCGGGGCCTTGGTCGGCGAACAACAGCATCTGGTGGTTGGCGGGACCCATGGTTACAAGGAGCATGGCGGCATCCCACGCTGGCTGCGTTTCCAGGTATGCACTCATGTCCGTGAAGAATCGGTTCACGGTCTAAGGGAAAACACTCAATCAGAGAAGATTTGAGGTAGGTTAAACGTTTTCAGTTACTTAGTTTTAATTGCTTTTTTGCTTGAAAAAGGTTATATTCGAGTAAAATCTTACTTAAATGTATTTCTTCTTTATGTATTTCGTTCACATTAACAGTCATGTTCGTTTCCAGTCCTCCCTCTTTTAATTTTAATTAATTTAAATAGGTAAAAGACTGACCACAACTGTACTTGATTTATTGTCAGGTTGGAGTTAGCCACTGGATGCGAGAAGTACAAGACGCGTGGTAAAGGGCTATGCTCAGTTCAGACATGTTTTGGCTAACATAATGATAGTGATGAAGGTCGAGGATAAAACGGAACCTATTAACTCTCTGGTGAAAAAAAAGTTCTTGAAGTGCTTATAGGGCATCCTCCCGGAAAATCCCGGTTCTGTAATTCCCGGGAAATCCCGGGAATTTCACAGTGACAAAAGAACGGGTACTGAAGATTACATCCCGGTTCTCCCGGTTCTTTCCAAGAATACCAAACAAATATCGTGGCGCGTATCACATATATCCAATTCATACCTGAGCGACGACACCGACACCAGCGGCAATATCGCATCAACATCCATCATATTTTGCGGCATATTTGCAATAATTGATCTCTATATTTGTAAAAAGGAAGAACAAATAACTTTCTAGTAAGTATTTTATTTAATCAAGATATGTTTTTGTTGAAGAAAACGTGCATGATTTTATAGCATATTTATAAAAAAATAAGTTTCCTAATGTTTTTTAATGTTTTATATCTCAAATGTCCATGATTGCGGTGATTTGAGGTAAAAAATAAAGAACCGGGAGAACCGGGAATCCCGGTATCGTCCCTGCTTAGAACCGGGAAATGGAAGTCTCGGAACCGGGCCCGGTACTGCGTGCCCTAAGTGCTTATGATAAGAGCAGAGGCTAAACACCTATTTAGTTCATCTCTCTCCAGGCAAGAGATCAGACTCAGGTAATGACAATTAAGTCGTTCCTTCATGACGATTTTTCATTCACAAGTTTGAAACAAGAACGAGTTAATTGTCTAAGCGTTTCTATTCGTTTTGTTTTTAAACCAATCGCGTCACTGGTAGATGACGTGATATGAAAAGTCACGTGATCTAGCAGTGACGCGATTGGTTTAAAAACAAAACGAATAGAAACACTTAGACAATTAACTCGTTCTTGTTTCAAACTTGTGAATGAAAAATCGTCATGAAGGAACGACTTAATTGTCATTACCTGAGTCTGATCTCTTGCCTGGAGAGAGATGAACTAAATAGGTGTTTAGCCTCTGCTCTTATAGCTTAAGCGTTTCTATTCGTTTTGTTTTTAAACCAATCGCGTCACTGGTAGATGACGTGATACGAAAAGTCACGTGATCTAGCAGTGACGCGATTGGTTTAAAAACAAAACGAATAGAAACGCTATTTAGCGCAATGCATCTTCGCAGGGCCCTCTGAAACTGAAGAATCAATCCAATGTACTTAGTCATGGTAGTTTCCTTTTTTTATAATATGTGTTTTCATTTAAGATATTTTCCATACTTTTAGTATTTGTAGTTTTGGCTGTAGGGGGTGGGAACACGTAACACTAATAGCGAAAATGGCACTTTTAGAGTTCAATATATCCTAAACGGTCCTCCAAATCTAAAAATTGATATTGACATACCCATTTGGTTTTTTAATAGTAATCCAACAATATATTGCACGATGTTGTGAAGTAAAAAAAGTAATGTTACCCCTGCTTTTCATGTACGGGAGGTACCCTAAAATATATTTGTTTACGTATTTCATCATTTTAAATGAATCGGTATAAATATCTATATAACTACCTACTACATTTCAATTTTGGAACTAGGATAGTTTCTAAGAAAAAATAAGTGTGACATACAGACAAACGGACACGGCGAAACTATAAGGGTTCCTAGTTTGACTTCGGAACCCAAAAAGATTGAAAATGCTATATAATACGTACGAATGAAGTTAAGTATTCTTACTTACCCATGAAGAGATATTTTTAAACGTCATATCAAGACACTTCGTTCCCAATTTCATATTCCACGTATAGTAAATACGCCACGGCTTTCCTATTACCATTTCTTGCTCGAAGTACGGTTCCCTTCCAAATTTATTGCACATTTCTAAGTTTTCTCGAAGGGGGTCGATTTGGAGTTGCGGGTCTTCGGGTGGCCTCAGCACACAAGACACCAAACTGGCGAGGTACAGTATCCGGAACACCATTGTGACTGACTGACGATAAGATTGTCTTGGTCTTTTATAGGTTCATAATGCTGCCCTGCTAATCCAATAGTAGTATGTCAGATAAAACTCCTGTAGTAATATCAACCTTATTACTAACAGAAGAGAATTAAAACTGCTTTGGTTATTACATTTGGGATACTGGTTACTAGCTTAGTAGGGCAGAATGAATGTTTTGATCTTTTGTTCGTTCTTCCCACAGTGCCATGCGATCTGCGCTCGGGGTTTATCAACAGAAATGATTATACCTCGATAGTTTCACATATTTACGCATCACGCGAATGAGACTGGATTCTTCAGTTTGCTTTTTTCTTGAATTTCCGTGTTTTACCCGACTGCCCGACTGCCTCTTGCCTATTGTTATTTGAGAGAAGGCATGTTTGAATCTTAGATGTCTGTTTCTTTATGACTAAACACAATATTTCAAAAGCCTCTATTTATATATTTGTTGAAGGAGAATGGAGGGGATAATTTGAATGGAAACAATATTGAATGAACAAGTGCTACACAGAATAAAACAAAAGAGTCTATTATCGCTGTTTGTATTGATGTTTTTCCTCGAGGTTCAAACGCTATCCATACCAAATTTCATTGAAATCGGCTCAGCGGTTTAGCCGTGAAAGCGTTACAAACAGACGGACAGACTCACTATCGCATTTTTAACCGACTTCAAAAAAAGGAGGAGGTTCTCAATTCGTCGGGTTTTTTTTTATTTTTTTATGTATGTTCCCCGATTACTCGAAGACCACTGGACCGATTTGAAAATTTTTTTCGTTGTTTGAATGGGTATACTTTCTAGTTGGTCCCATTGGTAAGACGTCAGGATCTGATGATGGGATCTTGGAGAAATCAAGAGAACTCCTCAAATATTATAGGCACACCTATAGCGATTTCGGTATTTTTCGCTGTAACTCGTGCATTTGCTTTTGAAAAGTACTATATGGTGAAGTGGAACTGATGATGAAGACCACAGATGGCCACCGGAACTCCTTAACGGTACCTATTTCAAGGGTGGCGATAAGATATTTCGATTAAGGTAGTTGAGCGACTATGCCGAAGCACATTTAGGTTTAAATATGACTATGACATTCCCGCGGCGTTGTCTGCGGCGAGCTTGAAATGTTCTATAGTTTCTCATTAATATTTAGAAGTGGAGCTACGTAACAGCATAAATAGGATCACTAAAAAGTATAAAATAAAATAAATGTTTAAAAAACAAAAACCCGCCTTCAAAAAGCAAAAAATTACTTCTTTAACCAAAAGCAGACTTCAGTTGGACTGACCTATTTACCTACCATTTTAAAGAAGTTATTTTTTGCTTTTTTAAGGCGGGTTTTTGTTTTTTAAACATTTATTTTTAATATTATTTATAGTATAATATTATATAAATTTATATACCTGGTACGAAGTAGGATGGAACACCAGCTACAACACGACCTTCTCCTTAAAATCATAATAGAAGAAATGATAGAAGGAAGGACAGGCAGAGGTAGAACAAGGAGAAGTTACTTAAAGCTAATAAAGAAGAAGGTCGTACCTGTAAGTCAAACAGGGGCCTGTTTTATAATGAGCAGTGTTGCCAGTTTAGACCTGTAAAATTGTTACTTGCAGCTTTATAAAACGTGCCCCAGTTGGCGGAACCGGAGCGGCTGGCGATTACTAAACCGACGAGCGAGCCTCGACGAGATAATAATAAATAAATAAATAAATATCAGGGGACAATGTAACACCAATTGACCTAGTCCCAAACTAAGCTCTGGGCTTGTACTATGGGAACTAGACAACGATATAAATACGTACATAGATAAATATATACTTAAATACATATAAAACACCCGTGACTCAGGAACAAATATTCGCGCTCATCACACAAATATCTGCCCTTACCGGGATTTGAACCCAGGACCGCGAGCTTCGTAGGCAGGGTCACTACCAACTAGGTCAGCGCGTCGCAGATGCATTTTGCGACCACCGAAATTAAATTAAATGTAAGGACGGATGTAAGGTTACGTAAACTGCCCGACGGTAGCGTCGATCTTTTAAGTCAATACCATACATTTTGACAGGTCTTTAAATTCGTTAGTGATATTAAAACATAACTTGTCTAGTCTATCATAGCTTGGAGTTTGGAAGGATGACACTTCTGCATTGGTATAATCGTAAAATTGGCTAAATATCATCAAAACAGCCTGTTGCAGTCCACTGCTGGACATAGGCCTCCCCCAAGGAGCGCCACAGCGCGCGATCTCCAGCCCTTTGCATCCAGTCACTGCCAGCTGCCTTCTTCAGGTCATCAGTCCATCTAGCCGGGGGGCGTCCTACACTACGTTTGCCTAAGCGTGGTCTCCATTCGAGAACCTTCCTGCTCCACCTCTCGTCGGTTCTGCGACAGACATGGCCAGCCCACTGCCACTTCAGCTTGCTAAATTTTTGGACAATATCAGTCACCTTAGTCTTATGTCGTATGACCTCGTTCCGGGGCTAAATATCAGTACGTAGTAAAACAATATTGCTTTTGAAATTTCATCGTATTCTCAACGTTATGATAACTCTTATTGTCTTGACAGTACTGGCGGCCTTCTTAGAGACAATATGGTTTTACCGAGTCGAATAGAGCCTCTGTTTCATATGTGTAAGGGGGTTTACTAATGTGTTGCAGGTTTTTTTCCCCATATTTTTGTATTGCAGACAGCCCCGGATCTACGTTTTTTCGGAACCTGCGTCGCTATTGTCTAACGCACTCGCAATCGCAATCTGCTTTAAAGCGGAACAATTGTTTTCATTTTGTATGCAGACAAGCCTTCGATTTTCAAAACGAAAACGATTGCGATTGCGAGTGCGTTAGACAATAGCCCCTCGGGTCAGAACTTTACAGTCAGTAACATTTCCAGGGTTATGAAACAAGTTTTTTTCTTTAAACATATGCATTTGGCGCCCTTTGAAACTGCCGCCCATGGCAGGGTACCCCAGTTGCCCCCCCTTAGATCCGGGGCGGATTGAAGAATTTAACTTGGCAGCAATATCTTTCCGCATATACTTTCAGCACATTGTATCGTAAAAACGGAAAAACCATGAAGAAAAACAACAGATACTAAAAAATGGTCAAGTGTGAGTTGGGCTCGCGCTGATTCTAATTCTGATCGAAACATAATAATAGGTACCTTGATGAATGGCGTTCTTCCACCGTGCGTTTCAATAGGCACTTCTTGCCTCGTGCAGTTAAGCTGTGGAACCAACTCCCTTCGGCGGTATTTCCCACCAGTTATGACATAGGTGCCTTCAAAAAAAGAGCTTACATTTCCCAAATTAGCCGGCAACGCACCGAGAACTCTTCTTGAGTTCCTGCGTTGCTGGTGTTTATGGACGGAGGTGATTACTTCCCATTAGCCTACATTAACCTACATGTTCGTTTGTCTCCCTCTGTTATAAAAACCGGCCAAGTGCGAGTTCGACTCGCGTGGAGAAGGCTCCGTTTCCGCACCATATGCCTGTCTGTTAGTCTGTCTGTCTATCTGTTCATCTGTCACAGCCGATTTGCTGCAAAACTTCCGGACCGATCGAGTTGAAATTTGGTACAAATATGTAAGTCGGTGACTCAAAGACAGATGGGTAACGTAAATAGATGAATTTTGAAGTAGTTTTGGAGCAAACCGGCTGTGACAGACGAACAGACAGACAAAGGCACGAGTGATCCTATAAGGGTTCATTTTTTCCTTTTGAGGTACGGAACGCTAAAAAAAAAACTAGCAGTTGACCGTTTGCTAGCTCACGATGGCTCACGACCGCCAGACCGCGACGATGGATTTCAGTTCTCGTCGCGCCTCTCTGTTGGAAAAGCACCTGTGAAATACATAAACAATGCATTCTCGCTTCTCGAGCTTAAAAAAAGTCTGAAAAGCCGGTTTCAGGGCGCACCGGTCCTCATTTGTTGTCCGGGGGCGGTCCGGCCACCGATGCGTATCTTCGGAATAGGTGGAATTGGTAGGCGGAATATTATTACTGGCTACAGTGACAGTGTATGACTAACGACCCCCGCCCCGTGCAATTAAAAAGGAGAATAAAAAATTTAATGAAATGCCTGCACGGGAGCTGGTTATAAGGATTTGATTTTTTATAAAAATTTAGTTTGACGCAGTCGAGTAATAGTAGTTTACGTGACGGTTGAGTAATGCTAATTACGCAGAGTCTCGTACAATACTTTATCTACACACATATTATAAGTACCTACTCTAAGATGGGTTCAAAAGCCAAAAGGCAAATAACCAGCATTACCTTACCTGTGGTAGTAAGTGACAGCGATGACAGTTGTAACGTAATTTTGAAATTACGTTATCGAATTTGTAAGGTAATTGGAACATCTTCCAAAATTCATAGCTGTCATCGCTGTCTTCTACTACCACAGGTAATGCTAGTCATTGCCTACGGGTTTTGAACGCATAATAGAGGACTTATGATATGAGTGTAGATAAAAAATATGTACACGATGGCTTGGTATTTAGGCGCCAATTTTTCTCGCTCAGAGTTGGTACAAGTTCACCGTTTATACACTTTTGCAACTTTTTCCATTGAAGTAAGGGGCAAAAGTTGATGCATGAATAGTTCTTAGACAAAATTAAAAAAATACGACGTTTGCTGGCACTAGGTAATAATGAATTTTAGCTCTGTCGGGCAACGAAAAAAGAAAAAATAGTTGACGTCTTGATTGTTGCACACGTGAAAAAAAAAAAGGCTGTGTAAACTTAATAGTAGACCGAGGGGAAAAAGCACTGTTTTATGTCACGGGCGCGACATTGAAACCTGAGCAAATGAGGGACTCCAGATTTAACTCCCTAGGTCGTTAGTTAATTCCTGAGCGAAGCGATCGGTTCAAGCTCGCCCAAGACGAAAACAGCTTTTCCCAAAGGAGAATACTCTACTTTTCTCACCTTTTGTTTTATTTTCTTTGTTTTGCGTATATGGCTTGTAGTGGCCAGTTCAATTTTCAAATAAGATCTGTTTTGCTGTAGGATTCTATGGAACAATTTTTCATACGAATTCAAATCTCATTATTAACCAGCGGGTTATAATCACTTACTTTAGGTGAGGTTTGCATGATATATAATTGGGCAAATTCGAGCATGTGGCGTGAAAAAATAATAATGCAACAGTAGTCCCACGCGCCAGTGATATAATAACCTATATCGTATAAACTTAATGTAAATATTATGACCTATTCTTCATTCACTATATTATCATATCATAATACGGTGAAAAGTGAAAACGGATTATTTTTAAAACATCGCTATTCAATAATAAGACGGTAAGACATAACATAGCATGAATAAACATAGGAGTTTCTGTTACCTAAATACCGCTCAGTAACACTCGAGTTTATAAATATGTATAGGTACACTTTAGTACCTTGTCTGTTTAATGTCATGTTTAAACTGCCATATATGAATTGTCACAACGATTAAAGTGACAAGGTACTAAAGTGTACACATATTTATGAACTCGACTGTACACGAGGTCCAAACTAGTTCTTCTATTTTCGCCACCTACTTGGCCATGCTTTGATCTATGATTTTTATTATTGTAATGTTAATTTCTACTTTTGCTTCCTAGAGACAAATAGGTATAAGGTCCATAACCTCTATTTAACACTATATTTGCTCACCTTGCTTCGATATCGTATTTAATTCGTTAAAGTTTTACATTGATCATGGTGAGTAATTAAGGACAGTGGAGTGAAAAAATAGAAAGCGATCCTATTTGGATCCACTGGCAAGGCAACTTGAGTCGCCACTGTCCGACCGGTTTACACTACTGTACTGTCCACTGTCACTGTCCACTGTCCTTGACCAATGTAAATTGGGCTTAAGAGGATTGTGAAGCGCCGCTAAAATCACGTAACTGACAAAAAAAACCGATACAAATTTTGCTACGGGCCATAATGTTTCTCACCCTCTAAATCAAGTCCGATTTCCCCAATTTTTGAATATGTTGTAGTTATTATAAAAGAACTAGGTCTACGTTTCTGTTTTTCATTTTATTTTTTTCATTCTAAGAAATATTTTCTTGGCAAGGAAAACGTACAGACATAGTTTTTCATGATATTCTACAACATTTCAAAAATCAAAATAATCGGACTTGCGTCGCTATTGCCTAACGCACTCGCAATCGCAATCGGTTTCAAAGCGGAACAATTGTTTTCATTTTGTATGCAGACAAGCCTTCGATATTCAAAATGAAAACGATTGCGATTGCGAGTGCGTTAGGCAGTAGCCCCTCTGGTTTAAGGGGAGAGAAAGGTTATCGCATTTTGTATGGAAATTTTTACCTTCACAATCCTCATAAGAGTAAGAGCTGTCAAAACGTTAACAGTGTGAGATACCAAAGCAAGATGGGCTGAGCCTAAATGGAAGTAAGATCCCTATTAAACAAAACAATGCTTTTTTTTAAGTTTTTGACACAAGTTATCTTAAAAAAACTGTGCTGGCAACGTTGCATATTTTCGTAAAAAAATCCTCAATTGGGATACACCATACTTTTACAATGCATGGTCATTTAAAAACCATTTGCGGAATACATCTCACTCACCCAAATTACATTCATTTTAATTATGTGTACTTACGAGTATGTTTTATTTAAATTAAATTAAATTTATCTCATTTTCTTTAAAGTGAGGAATACACAAATATGTGTCATCTAATTAAGTTCTCTTAACTAGAGATCTTAGTATCGATCGCCTTGATCTATCGTTTAGAAAACCGCCACGACACTACAATAAATATATGGCCACTCCATTAATATGCACTTTGCTGTCTCCATCTCATTAGTATGATTTAACGATAACGTTATCGATTAGCCGACAAACTGCGAACGTGTGAAGCCGACATAAATATGGCGTTTCTTATAGACTCGCGTAAATGTACAATTAGCTGTGGACATTAATATATCCTACATTAATTGACTTTGAAATATGCATGGGTGTTCAAACATATAGGTACTTATATTAATTCAACATTATATGAATTTAGTAGAGAACTAGACCTCTTAGTTAGGTCTACTGATGTGCCAAAGTAAACTTTCCAAAATTGCGGCAAATTTCATGTAGAAAAATCTCGGAAACTTCTCACAATTTTGTAAGGGGGATTGAAAGTTTCCGTTTCTTAAATTTAAATTTCCTATATTTCTAGTGAAAGTTTCCGGAAATATCTTAGAATTTTCCCAACTTTTTGGAAACTTTCCTCAACTTGCACATCAGTAGTTAGGTCACTTTACCTATACTTTAGAGACTAATTAATAATCTGATCTTGTTATGTCATCTAAATGTAAAGTAATATAACGTAACGTAAACAATCTTCGAAAACTGTCAAAATGTTTAAAATTATGTCAAGCGTTCACGTCAATTCTACATATTTTCGATAACGCTAACGTTTGTCGTTCCTCGAGCACGAACTTGCTACTATCGAGTAAGTAACTTCAACGTATCGCTATCGAGAAAATGTTTATCGCGATGAGCATCAGCGCCCCGTGTCTGTATTTAGAACTAAAAGGGCATTGGGTAAATTTGTTTGAAGAATATTGTCACTTTTTTTTTCAGCGGCCACGGATGATTTTTACATTGTTATTTAGAGGACCTCTAAATACACATAGATATATATAATTTATGGCGTTAAATAATATCGGAGCGGAGATTTTAAAGATTTAAGTATTCAGTTTTTAGTACAAAAGTACGCCCAAGTATGAATATTTAATTATCTCCGCTCCGATGCACTTAGGAGTATTACATTATATAACAAAATATGTTTATTTTTAATGATTTTATCATAATTTACCACTTTTACGAATGGCCGCTCACCTTGAAAATGTATCAATGTTACAAATGACAACACTTTTACCCAAACCCCTTTGATAGCACTTTAGATTCACAACACGTTTTCGAAAAGTAAAGGCGATGATGAGTGACATGATTGAAATGTTTGCGTGAGTGTGTGTGAGTTATGAGCAGGGTTAGGATTTTGGTGGCATATCGTGGTTTTAGAATCCATGGAGTCGCTATTTCCTAATTATTATAATTACATGACACTTTGATTTTGACCTTCAATATGATCATATTTCAAAATGAACTAAGTACATTTTTAGTTCGGTTATTCCATACCTACTAATATTTGCTTGTTTGTAACGCTTTCACAGCAGAGATATCATCCATACCAATATTCATTTAAATTGGTTTAGCGGTTTAATGAATTAATTAATTTTGAAATATCAAAGTGGTATGTATTAATACATGTATGTAGGTGGGGTACCTGAGTGCTTGAGTGGACACCTCGTACCGGCCGAAGAAACGTTGCGAGGCAACCAATGAGATGGACTGACGATCTCGTTAAGATAGGGGTTAGGACTGGATGAGGGAAGCTCAAGATCGAAAGAGATGGCATGCATTAGAAGAGACCTACACTCAGCATTGGGTGGCGACAGGTTGAAGAAGACAGAGAGAGAGAGAGAGCGAGAGAGATGTATTATAATAAATAGGAAATAGCGACTCCATGGATTCTAGAACCACGATTTGCCATCAAAAGTCCTATAGCTCTAGTTGGACCCTGTTACGCAAAAATGTGTCATCCCACTATTATTTAGCAATAAAATGTCAACCCACGGTTATAGTATTGAGGGTTGACACTTTATTGCTAAATAGTTGTGGATTGACTGATTATTGTGTAACAGCGTCCAGTTATGAGTTAGGTACTGACTACGATGTGATGTATACTTTGTCGTGTCTTAAGAATGCACCTCACGCAAGGTAAGTTCAATAATAAAGCCCTAAGAAGCACAGATATCATCCCGGTACCTCTCATAGTTAAAAAACAGTGTAGTTTAGTACAGAGCCACATGCCACATAAATCATTTGATACAAACAATCCAAGCGTAGAGGCGGGACCAGCCGGAATTTATACGATTAATTTAATTTCTGCCGCTGAACGGTTTCAAACCGGACAGCGTTTTAATTATTCATTTCCTGTCGCATCTACATAAATTATTTGATCTACAAGTTCACCACGAATTGGGACAAATTTTTACCAACGCAGAGTGGCAATGGTAAACCCCAAGCCAAGTAACAGCGAATGCAATATTTTATTACTGAAGAGGTTATGGCTCATAGCTTTGCAATATTGACCATTGATGTGGAAAAGATTCTTATTATAATAACATGCGTATTTGGACATTAGATTGGATATAACTTAAATCATAGCTAAATGAAACCCATCCCGACATCCCCATTTCGAACACATTCTCGTAAAGCAAGAAATTTGATGACTTTTTCTGATTTTTTTATGGAAAGGAGAAGCCAAACTGATGATAATCTTAAGTTTGCAATTTTTTTTGGACCTTAGGTCCCCTTCACCGTCATTTACTATCTAGGTATTTATTCGTTTGCAAACAATCTAGGATCCAATTTTAAACAATAACTTTTATAATCCCTCGCTTTAGAAAACAACGCGTACTTTGCAATAGGGCGCGGCTGTCACCTACAGGAGTACAGGCCGCCAGGGCTGTGCCAAACTTATAATTCAATTTCTGATTGTTACTCCAGTAACATGTGTAATTCTGGTCCCTGAGATTGGCTCAGGATGGAAAATTCTGAGAAGGGTTACTTCTGTTAGTTTTAAATTTGGTACAAATTGTTATAACGAGTTGTGTTTCTGCAACTGAAAGGTGGAAAACTTTGAAGGGATTGGCGTATGCCCTGATGTTTACTTTTGTACATTTACAAAAATATGTATTAATTATGACTCCTGTCCTCTGGGTGCTAGAAAATATTGTAAAGATATATATATAAATGAATAAATGTCAGAGGATAATGTCACACAAATGAACCTAGTCCCAAACTAAACTCTAGGTTTGTACCGTCGAGTTCATAAATATGTGTACACATTAGTACCATAAGAATAAACAATAACTACACGTAGAAGCGAATCTCCTTTACCCAGGCCCCAAATGCCGCGCTTTAAATACCTACTTCCCCCTTCACCCCGCTACGCCCCTCTGTCTTCCGCACCCAAAGTCAGGGCTGTCAGTTGTGAAATATTTTAATCGGTTTATGGGTGTGTTATAAAATTTTTGTCACGAAATGTTATTTATGTTTTTCTTCAACGTGGAAACATTGTTGCAAAATGAGTTTTTTACATTTACGTTAAATTAGGTACCTACCTAATAATACTTTTTGATGATATTAAGATTATCTCCAGTAAATGAAATGGCTTATGTGGCTTTTAATCATCTATAAAACTCAGAACCGAGTCTATAAATAAACAAACTTTTAAGCGACCAATAAGTTTTATAGTTTGGGATCCGGAGTTACTTTTTACGTTCCTTTCCGGACCATTTTTTTTTATTAAGTTCTAAAATCTTCATTACAATATACTATTCTTATCTATAAATTCGTTTTTAAGGTTTCCAGTTTTTTTTCTTCAACATCTAGGGGATGTACTAATTAACAAATAAAACTCCTTCATTCAATCAATTATTTCCAATTATTTTGCCGTAAACAGTCGTTCACGTTTTAAAACACTATCTTAGTTCAACCATAAACACTAAAATCAACACGAATACGAAAATCAATTCAAGACACAATAACAATATATTGGTCAAAATGTATTCCGCCTGTGACGCCCCTGACTGTCTAGACACCTCAGGTGTCGCCAGGCGGTAGGTATTTAACGCGCCGAGCGCGCGTCCGGAGCCGGGAGTTTCGCTTCTACGTGTAGTTATTGTTTATTCTTATGATTAGTATCTTGTCTATTTAATGTCATGTTTAAACTACCATATATGAATAGTTTATTAAGAACTCTACTGTACTACGGGTACTAGACACCGATAAACACACTTATATATTTATATAAATAAAAACTTATATATATATAGAAAACATCCTACTCAGGAAAAAATATTCGCCTATCAAAAGAATACCGCTGCCCTTATCGGGAATTCGGGAGTCGAACTCAGGACCGGTAGCTTCGTAGCTTTCGTTGGCAGAGTCACTATCAACTAGGATAACCTCGTCGTCAATTTTATCTTGACCTTCGTGGATTTATCTCTATATTTACAAAACCAACTTCTTAAACCGAATTATTTTTTTGGTTATGATGATAAATAAATAATAAAAATAGTTTAAAACCACTAACATAAAATGCAAGAGAAAGAGCAACGTTACAATAATATTAAAGTTATAATCAAAAAGAGGATTTTTATACTAATTAAAAAAATACGGTAGCAGGTTCACATTTAATGAACTAACACTTTCACATTCATAATATTTTTAGTGATAAGATAATTATTTAGTAAACACGTAACAGCCCTACCCTTGAGGTAGTAGGCAGGTATAGTACCGCGAGTTCTTCGAGGATTTCTAAAGATTGTTATAAATTAAAGAAGCCAATTGTGTTGTCTTTCCCACTATGCATAAACGCTGTAAAGGAGATGAGACGAATAATTGAAAATCTTAATTAATTTACTGGCTCTTATTATGGAACGCCTAGACCACTTGGGTAAGCAACAGGGTCTCTATTCTACAGTTTAAAACCATATCGCCTTTGAAATTGTACCGTATTTTCAACGTAACGATATCTGTTATTTAATTTGACATTAACATTCCTGAACAATAATGCCCAGGACAAACATCAGGGGGTTATTATGAGATAGCTATGCAGTTCAGTTTACGCTGAGAGAAAAGGACAGAGCTATATAACTGCTATAGCTCTGTCCTTTACGCTCACCGTAAAATGATCTGCATAGCTTTGTCATAATGCCCCCCTGGCCTCTATTCTAGACAGTAAAAACCATATCGTATTCGACCTGTAATGGTATTGTTGTTAACTCGGCCCCCATTACTGTCAAGCAAATAAGAGCTTTAAAAACGTTGACAATACGATAACGGGACAAAGATGATATGGTTTTTACCACCTAAAATCTCGGCCCAGAAATAGTGTAAATGTATAACCACGGTAAAGGGCATGCAAAGCTCTTCATAGAAATAGTTGACCAGAGGGCCCTGCCAAGATGCATTGCGCTAACTAACGTTTCTATTCGATTCGTTTTTAAACCAATCGCGTCACTGGTAGATGACGTGATACGAAAAGTCACGTGATCTACCAGTGACGTGATTGGTTTAAAAACGAAATCGAATCGAAACGCTAGTTAGCGTAATGCATTTTGGCAGGGCCCTCTGAACTGGACCAATAAACTTCGAAAACAGCAGAAGATAACTCCGGTGCATTATCGGAGTGTTCACCGGACTGGACACTGGAGGCAAACATATTCTAGCAAAGATGGCCTATGGAATGCGCGGCGAAGAGGTGGAGACAATGAAACCGGAGCCTGCCGTTTGGTAAAAATATGTTTGCCAAATGTATCGTTTCCCAACTTTTTCATTTGCCAACCCAATGTTTTATAATTTTTTCAGGATTTATTTCAGTACCATCGTGTAGAACCCATAGGCTAGGTTAGTTTTTATAAAATCTTGAAATATTTACGGTTACAGAAAACCAAGCGGGTTGGCAAATGAAACGGTTTGGAAACGATACACTTGGCAAACATACGTGTATGTCGCCGAAACAAAGGCAACACCGTTGAAACACATACTGTGTGAATGGGATGCCTTCGCATATTTAAAAACATCTAGTTTACATAGTAATTACAACATATTTAAACATCGTGGACGCGGACTTGATTTAAGGGATGAGAAACGTTATCGCCCGGGAGTTAAATTTGTAAGGTTTTTTTGACATTTACGCGATGCATGGGTTCACAATACTCTATGTATACCTAACTCCTAATGCTTACAAACCTGCCATGAGAAAAACAGTTCGGCTTATTGATTTTTTGTGCTATGTAGAGCCGGAACTTACACTTGGTATAAACAAAGCGAGAAACGTCGTCGTGGCCTTAGTCTGTATACAATCTTCGGAGACATGTAATGCAAGAAGTAGCTTGCGTTCAGAGTTTTACGTTAACTTTATTGAAATAACAATTGTTCCGATCGCGATACCCGCTGAGATTACCTGACAGGATCCCCCGAGTACAGGTACATTTTATCAGCTAGGTACTCGCTTTTTCCCGCGACTCCATCCGCCAAGAAGTACCTAGTTTGTCGCTAAATCCTAAGAAAACTGTATTTTGTTCCGAAATAATACTCTGTGTACGTCTCCGGCCTATGAACTATCTACTCGAAAATCTAATGAAAGACCAAAATCTGACAGTTCCCATCTTGATTATTTCGTTATTTTCACATTATTTCACAAAAATATGAATGAAAACTCGTGTAAAAAGTAATATAAGGGTAAGTGTTATTGATAAAAATACCTACACTCAAACCAAAATGTAGTAATAACAGCGAATGTGCGCCCGTTGAGGTTAGGGTTTTGGTCTTAAATTCGATTTTCGAGTATAGGTACTTATATTTTCGTGCCGGTCAGTTGAGGCTTTGAACACATATTTTCATCCTTCGCATTCACCTTATTTTTTCAAATGAAACATATTACTTCTAAAGTAAAATACTACATCAGGCAGTCAAATTATACTTATACATAGAGTCTAATTATACTTGTTCCCTCCAAACGAAACCAAACACGACGTAAGCCGGCTCAGATATCACTTTCACGACTTTTCCTTTCACTATTACGAATAAGTTGGGAAAACATTTTCGCCGGCGCAGTTCCACCCTCTATAATCCTCTACCTGCAGAGATATACCGTACTTACCCCGTGCACCCACTATCATATATACCTACCAGCCATCACCCAACTCTAAAACATTAAATGTACAAAACAAGCAACATCAATTTTGAACTGTATTTTTAATTTTTCAAGGTACGAATTCCCTTAAATATCCCAGTAGTTGTGACGTTGTGTAGTGAGCCAGCATCTCCCCACCAAGAGTCTCTCTCGCCCTGCCTCATGCATTTAAATTGCTTCATTACTGCTCCGCGGCGGCTCCAGGGTTGTCGATCGGGGAAAATGTAGTTTACTGCAAATTTTCTCTTAATACTCCGTATAATTTCTATGTTAATTAGTCTGCGCAATTGTATGTAAATAATTTGAGTGTTGTTTCAGTTTACTTTGTTAATTTGTAATTCTTCGTAGTTGACATTTTAGAAATGGTTGTATTAGTATGTAAACATTAAAAAAATATGATAATGTTTTCGTTGCATTTGGTTTCTGGTTGCAGGCCTGTCTAGCTAGCTACTATTATAACATATTGTCTAATCATAAGGTCACAACCATAGATTTAATCGATCACATAAAGGGATCTTTTATTTTAACACAAGTTCTTAAGGAATGGAAGGAGATGGTGGACAAGGCGCTTTTCTTAGGGATAACTATAGACAAAAACTTGCAATGGAGTCCCCATATAGCAGTACTAGCAGGTAAATTAAGTTCGGCAGCTTATGCTGTTAGGAAAATCAGGCAACTTACCAATGTTGAGACAGCTCGCTTAGTTTATTATAGTTATTTTCATAGTGTTATTTCGTACGGTATTCTGGTTTGGGGAAAAGCTGCTGACATACAGACTATATTCGTGTTACAAAAAAGAGCCATTCGTTCCATATATAACCTAAACTCCCGTGATTCCTTAAGATTACTATTTAAAGAAATTAGTATTTTGACAGTAGCGTCACAATTTATTTATGAGAATATTATTTATGTCATTAAAAATCAAGACTCTTTTGTTAAGAATTGTGATATACATAATTTGAATACAAGAAATAAAAATAAAATTGCTATTAAAAAATTTCGTGTCCGTAAGGTATATAAATCATTTGCTGGTCAATGCATTCATTTCTATAATAAATTACCTGACGAAGTTTTAAAGTTATCATTTCCAGCACTTAAAAATTACTTGAAAAAGTCGTTGATGTCGAAAGCTTATTATAGGGTCGAGGACTATCTAACAGGTAAAAATGCTTGGCCTAAATTAAACACCTAAATAACTTAGTAATAGCTTAGTCAGGAAAATATCTAAACATTGTAGGTATAATTATTGTCTAGGGGACACGGTTTCTGTAGGAGAATGTATCAAAACTATGTGGTTGTTTTGCACCGTCATGGGTAAGTATTATGTATACTATTATTATTACAATTTAAGAGTTCATCTGAACATACTGAGTTTTGACACATTTTCCTGCTCAACTACGCATGATATATATATTTTAATGTTAAATTCATTGTTTTATATAATGCTAGGTTAAGTTCTATAATTGTATAAGTAATTTTTAAAAAAAACGACTGACTGTTGAGTTTCTTGCGGCGTTTCTTCTCAGCAGTGGTCTCTTGCGAAGCGCTGGTAGATTTTTGACGTGTAAAAGTGCCCGTGCGGCCTACTTACTGAATAAACATCTTTTATCTTTTTTTTTATCTTTTAATGAAAATGTCGCTAAGTCGGCCCTTCGAATTGAAAGATACCTCTAATCGACCATATTGTATTTTGATTATGACCAGCAGCCGCAGTTCAATCTTAGGTGTCAGACGACCACTGGCTGACCTATATATAGTTAAATGTATTAAATAACAAAGTCCTCAAAAGTATATACTTAAGTACTTATTAATCTCTTAACTGCGTAACTTTTGATTTAATCGATATGAGTATGGGACTTTGGCCTCGAGCACGTGTATATCCTCGATAACACCATGCCCATCAAACACAATTACGAGCTCATCCGCCGTGTGATTCACTCGGCAACCCTACGGGCTATCTGCACGACCATCATTAGCCGGGAGTGGGCAGACGGTGCTGCTGCCGCCGACCATTCCGCTGGCTAAGTAACTCACCTAATGAGTTTGCGAATATGCTGAATTTTTGCAAAAAAATCCGACGCCGAAAATTCGCGCTCCTGATTTTGGTCGGGTAAGCGTAATCCAATTTGGTGGAATGTTGTTTTCTTAATCAGCTGATTTCGACGGGATTATTTTGGTGGCAGGCTGAAGGTGAGAAGTCACGTACGATTTCGATGTTAGGTTGTAAACTAGGTGAAATATAGGCGATCATCTGCTGTAATACGGTAGTAGAGAGCGCCTATCTCTGATTACCTCTGCCTTTATTTTGTTTTCGATGTTCTCTCCGTTGCCACGAAAATATTGAACGGATGTAGCATTCAGAAACGGGGAAAAAGAAACATACACTTGCTTTCTTTATTATATTTTCCTTGCAATACTTTGAAATTATATTATTCTCGTAGTCTGTAAATTCAAATACCGAGGATTTACTAAAGGGTATTTCGGGCACTCGTTAGTAAAGTGCAAAAATATGATGTAGAGAAACAATATGGTCCATATTACCGCACCGTATTAAAAAGTTGATTCGTAATTGCATGTCTACACGTAGATATATAATTTTTACCTTGACTTTAAAATGTTCTCGTATCAATAGGGTTGACTGATATGTGCTTATGTATTTATTAAGTGTCAAAACGATAGCTCTATTATGGAAATTTATATAGAGTACTAACTGGCTATTTTTTTCTGTAGATTATGTAATACGATTAAATAATAATAAAAAGTCCTAAACTGTGACGTCACAATGTTCAATTTATTTATTTATTAAAAGTCTGACGATTCTCTATTGAACTCTTTTATGTTTTGAATAATTATAAAGAACACAAAAATGCCTTGACATTTTCGGGTATTTGAGTAGATGGTATAAAATATTTTTTCTGTAGTAATGTCAAAATTATTTTGACATGAATAGGTAGGTACTGTTTAATGATCTAAGTAGAATTCCTAAACTTCTTTATTACGCGTCAAAACTGCGTCATAAAGTATTTACCCGTGTGACTGCTTGGGCAACGCCGCGTCGCCATATAAAGCTTAACGAATGCTGTCGGTTCGTTAGCCGGCTTCCGATCCGAATTTTAATTATTAATTAACGAGAATTCCGTTAATTATCGAGTGCACGGGAAGCCTCAATATTCAGCCATGTCCAATTTACGTTATAGCGACTGCGACAGACGGCTTTGTGGCCGAAATGAACATATTTTGCCCGCCTGAACCGAAATTGGTTGCCTAAAATGTGATTGGCAATCATCTGTTCACATCAGGAACAATGTTTAGGTTATTAACGTTATAGATTATGTATCTTTATGCAATTTAATAACAAATTAATTATGACTCGACTGTGCAATGTTCTGCTATAAAATATGGCATTATAATGAAACATACTCTGCTAATAAAATTCAGGACTAGCGACCCGCCCTCGCTTCGTTTTGTTTTATGTGAGTTTTCTTTAACACCCGTACATAAACTAGAGTTTACTAAACATAAAAACCTTCCTCATGAATCACTCTATCTATTTATGAAAACCGCATTCGTCGCGTAGATTAAAAATCTTAGCGTACAGACGGCGGGAGCTACTTTGTTTAATACCAAGGTAAGGTGGGGCAAGTCCGGCTAACCAACAATATCTCCTATAAAATATATGTTGGCCGCACTTACCCCGTTGACGCTCTTCCACCTGACCACTATCTCTGTATATATCTCTATACATATATAGTGGACGTATGTAAAGATAATAGGCAGCGTTCTTTACATTTTGACGTGCTTAAACAATCGTACTTGGTGTAGGAAACTTGAAAATTCCGACTTCGAGTTTTGAAAGTCATCAATTCATCATGCACAAAAAGTACATGTCTTAGCGAAGAAACAAAAAGTTACTAGATTTTTTTTTTTTAATTTTAGTTTTACTTAGTGATTCATGATTATACACACAACCAGAAGTTATAATAATTTCAACTTCTAAATGACAAAAATACGACTTCTAAGACAATCGTGTTCAAAACCTGTCCTGACTATATCAAACTATTAATAATTTAGGGCCCGTTGTTTGATCAGTAGTTCACTCAAAATTGATAAAATTCGAAAAAATTATCGAATATTTGACACATTTCCTTGAGATTTAACCATTACTTACGGTTTTTAACGATTAGTTAGTTTACCTACCTAACAGGCCCTTAGATATAAGTAGATATAACTTTTTTGGGGTTTCAAAAAACCACTTTTGACGCTTGAATCTGTTTCATCATTATCATCATGTCAAGTAATGTATTAAAATGGTAAACCGCATAGCTCGAATAGCCAGTGACATACATATTATAATCTTAATAATTGTATATGCCAATATTATAAAAGGAATATTGTCGTCAAAATTTCAAAAGCAGGAAACCCGAACAATTTTTGCAACAGCCATTTTATTTGCAGCAAGGGGCTTTCAACCGTTTCCGCTTCGGCGAGCAATAATGAAGTTTTTTCTATGGTATGCCTTGTCTAGGCTATTGTGTGGGGCATTCTGGCCGCTGTGTGTGGCCCGGTGAAACTCAACTGGGTCACAATTTTAGATTGAGTTTTTGAATGTAAGGCACTACATTAATTCTAGTTTAGGTACTATTCGGCATCAAGAGCATTTTAGCTGTAGGTAGTTATGCGTCGGTAGCAAAATTATTTTCGACTTGCGGGAAGTGGCGTTTGAGTCCCGCACTAAGCAGAGTTGTCCTTCTGAATTTCTACTTCTATATT
Organism: Acleris literana; assembly: GCA_946894065.1. Lineage (NCBI taxonomy): Eukaryota > Metazoa > Arthropoda > Insecta > Lepidoptera > Tortricidae > Acleris > Acleris literana. The sequence continues at coordinate 8,950,693 of OX335687.1, forward strand.
CGTCTCTACTATTTTATTTTATAATTCTGTATGGATTTAATATACCGCCCGAAGTTCCTCGTCATAAATATGTCATTCTACACAAATACTTGTATGTTTACCACGTCCTATTCGATTGAGAGTTAATAAATTGATAGATTTAGTAAGTCTGACGTAATTTTACTTTTTACATTAAGGTATAAGAATTTCTTGTCTCTAACAATTAATAAATTAATCTAAGGGAATAAAGGCTTGTATAGGTGAAAAACTTAAGTAAATGAACTCTTGCATGTAGTAGTAACACATCTGTATAGACCGTTCGACCTTCTATATTTGAAAGGGCATTGGGTAAATTTGTTTGAAGAATATTGTCATTTTTTTTCAGCGGCGACGGATGATTTTTACGTAGTTATTTAGAGGACCTCTAAATACACATAGATATATATAATTTATGGCGGTAAATAATATCGGAGCGGAGATTTTAAAGATTTAAGTATTCAGTTTTTGGTACAAAAGTACGCCCAAGTATGAATATTTAAATATCTCGGCTCCGATGCACTTTAGAGTATTACATTACATAACAAAATATGTTTATTTTTAATAATTCTATCATAATTTACCACTTTTATGAATGGCCGCTCACCTTGAAAATATATGAATTTTACAAATGACAACACTTTTACCCAAACTCCTTTGACGTAAATTCCATATTAATTTTGTACACAACTACATGCAAGAGGTCATTTACTTAAGTTTTTCACCTATAGTACTGTGGCGATGGGCTTACAGCCTGTTACTAATACACTGGTAAACATCTTAGCCTAATTGTGCAAATTATGGTTACAGAATTAGGTATCAAGAATTTTTGTTGGTAATTCTGTAGCTCTGCCTACCCCACTCTGCGAATGAAGGCATGAGTTTATGTATGTATGTATGTAACAAATATTTTTAAAAAAAGTAAACACTTTGATGTCGCAACACTCGCAACTAGGACCAATGTAAGTAACTAAGTAGTGTCTGTAAGGAGTTTTTAAATATGGGCCTTGTTGCTTGAAATAAAGTTATTATATTCTATTCTTCTATTCTATAGGTATTGTATTTTAATCCCGACACAGCGAACACCATATTTACATACTAGATACCTCTTTTACATATGTATACATAAAATACGAGTACATACTTCATCAAAGTACCTAATCGAAATACAAACGATTAAATTTGTGAATGGGAAATAACTTATCCGATAACAATCAAGGGCCCGGTCATTCATCCATACATCCGAATTCGAAATAGCCCCGCCTCAAGCTCAAAATTATCAAATTATATTGCTTAAATAACATAACAAAGAAGTTTTTATTAGTAGTACCTATAGAATGCGAACGTCAACAATTTGCCCATTTTACCGCCAATCCGGCCCGGTGTTGCTACAATGCAAAATCAGATATCAATAACTACTTATATGGGATCCAATCAAGTAAAGGTGTCACATTACGATACGGCTTTGTGAGCACCATACCTATGTTTACAAACAAAACAGGGGCTTGTCATAATCTGTTTTTGAATGCGTCCTTTCTATTTTTTGGTCGGGCAACTTTGGCGGGATTGTTTTTTTTTCGGCGTAGCAAAGGCATGGATTTCAACGCCTCAATGTTGATTTATCTGCACATTGAATAAAGGTATTTCACAGAAAGGGAAGGTAAGTCGTACTTTGCGAGGTGATACGGATAATAGCACGATTTGGTGGTCGTCTCATGACTGACAGATGACATTTTTGAAGAGGAGGCATTTAAGCTTCTTCAAATTTTACTTTCAATGGAACGAGGTTTGAAATTGTTGTTTTGTTTGTGCTGCATTGTTTTCTTTTGGGTGTTAAAAGGTTCCGCAGTTCTTTGAAAACTGACGAAAAAACTACAAATTTCTTTAGTGTTAGCCTAACTTAAATTGAGGCAATGTTAGTTGGTGTGTGATTGTGCCCTGATATTTATTTAATTATAAATTTAACCTATAAGCAACTACTTGAATAAGGATCGCATCGCATGAATAAGGTTTGTATGATTTTAAATCGCAAATTATACTTACTAAACCTGTCTTTCAAAAGAGTCTACGGCTTGTCACTATCATTAAAGACGCAATTTTTTGTAGTTTATTTTTCTGGCTTATCAAGATCGAAGAAGACGCGACGGTCTAAAACGTCAGCTCCTGACCGGATGTTTCTCGCATCACACCAGCGTTTTAACGCGATTCCCACCCGTCAGAGAATTGCAAAACAAACAATTCCGCACAACAATTACATTACGCGAAACCTCAAGCGTCAAAAATGCAGTTTTTGTCCGCTTAACATCACAATTTCGGTAAATCATCACAGTCGTCCCTAAAGTTAAGCTGTTAGGGTGCAGTATAGACGGGCCGCTCGATTCGTGTTGGTGTGGCGTGCAGTCAAGCGCGAACGCTTGCAGGACAGAGGGCCGGCGGTTTTTTTTTTACGTTAATCCCGGTTAGGATTAGGCAAAGCCGCTTTGATTGGCAGCCGACGTCAGTTGCACGTCTGAGGTGATGCCTCGAGCCAGGGTTTCGCTGTTTACTGAGAATTTAGGATGTGCTCGAGGGAGGGCTTTTGCGTAAAGAATAGGGGCCGAAACTAGCCTCAGTTTGAAAAAAATATACTTGGAGACTGTCAAAATCATCCTTGAGCTTAAAGTCTTGAACAATGATGGTTTAGCAAAAACTGGGTAGTCTAAGTTCAAGATACATTCTACGCTAAATTTTATAACCTTTTCTCCGGATTTTGAAAGGTTTTTCTAAGTTGACAGATGATATTGACTAAACAGGAGATAACTCTTGGAAACCCAACACGATTATTTGAACGTAGATTTAAGTCTATGTTATCTATGTATAATCTATGATTCAACTACGGCGATTCACGCCTATGTTCGTTCTCTTCCGCGATCTACCACCGTGTGGCTAACATGTGATAAATGTCATGCTCTTCAATAAATTAATCAGTTTGCCCAAATCTGCGTTTACTTATCAAGCCAACCTGCGCTACAACAATAACAAAGTACTCGTACATCAGCAAATTTAATTTCATCTAAAATAATTGTAAAAGGCTACAATGACCAATAGGTACAGTAACGTCAAATATTAGTTCTATAACTATCGAACAACAAATTTGTCTTTGACCTCATCTTTACAATGTTTAGGTACCAACAATTAACTAGAAAATATAAATATAATAACATATGTTAAGTATATTTTATATAATCATCTTAATAAACATCTGCTCCTAATATGGTAGAAATTAACAGTATTTGTCTACATACTTGACTAGGAATGCATGACCTTGGGGAGCACTTAGCCGCCGTCACCTATCGCGTCGTGTCGTGTTCGTCACGGACGCGTTCTCACGCGCTACCCGTCTTGCCTCTAATGCGGGATTACGGATAGGGTCGCTACAACCAAATAGGTATTGGTCTATTTCAAAACATATGTTGAAACATGAAAAATAGTTGAAATCTTTCTAATAAGATATTAAGGATAGCAATTTCCTTATTGAAGCATAGGTACCTAAAAAAATAGTTCGATGATGAACGTCACTGGTTCATTTTCTGCCTTTATTACTACTTATAAGCTTTAAGTAGACGCTATATACAGCGAAAATCAAGCTGAAGTAACAGAATGTTGCATACACCTTGTTCTCGCATACACAAAAAGTGTCCTAAAAACAGATAGGTACTCAATCCTACATCGACGTTCGTTCGTAGCCCAAGCCGTAGCTTACCATCCAATAACAATCGTCTAATAGCTTGATTACCAAGTGCAGAACAGCGAAATGGTATTTGGCTGAGAGATCCCATACAAAAAACGGGTGTCTTGAAAATCTAATTTGAATATTTTTTAAATACTTATAAGATATTTTCTAGTTGTTTGGTCGGTGGTCTTGTCGCGAACGGATATTTGATATTGTGTTCTTTGTTTCTCACTCCTGAAAACCGTAAACTTTATTAAGCTGACCATAGTAGGCATGTTTGAGGAATCTTTTTCTTGCGCTAATTACAGAGTGGTCAGTTAAAAAAAACTGTAAGTAGTGGTAAAGGCAATCAAGCACTCAGGGCAAATTGACGCAAACACGTCACGATACCAAAATGTGTAAGATTGAATGTCGGGTCTTATCCGTCGGGTTTAGATGGACATCTAGCTTTACACACAAATGCAAATGCAAAGCGAAACTGACTTAGCTTCATCTTCTCTATAAATAAGTAATCATTATGCAAATACACCTTAAATTAAAAGTTATCTTTTACAAATGCGAAAGCGATAAAGACAGATTAATTAAATTTGTAAAGTTCCGCGATATTCCATTAGTAATTCAGCTATAGTGTTCTTTAGAGTTTAGGTAAGGGGAGGACATGTATCCTTATCCTATCAAAACTCACTAAACTTAAACTTAAAAACATGCCTAGCGACAACCCTGCGGCTGCTGTCAGCGCGCGCGACGCGACAGTGACAATTCATTCAGGCTACCTGCGCGGGCGCGTAATCCGAGTGTCACACGAAACGCGCCAGAGAATGTGGATCGGTGATACAACAGACGGGTATCATGTCTGCGAAACATAGGTTTACTAATGTTATACGAGTAATTGACCTTACTTCAGGAATAGTGTCTTCAATCCACAATTTGCGCTTCGTTATTAAAATCTAACAAGGCACGGTAGAGTTTATTAACGTGAAATTAGGTGGTGGGGCGGGACTTCGTGGACTAAACAACGACATCTACTTATAACTGACTGACAACGCCTAAGCTGCTGCACTTGAAATTTGGAGGGAATATTCCTTAGGTACACTAGAGTCGCACTAAGAAAGGATTTTTCTAAAATCAGCCCCTACCGGGAAGAAAAGGGGGATATCCTTTCCCGTGAGGAATCGTTTCCTCTAGTAATAATCATCAGCTACATAGACATACCCTAAGGATCTCCTCATCGACTCAAGGGACTGCCCAAGAAAGATGGTAATGTTTTTGGAGAGTATGTATATACGTTGTATCTTTATTTATTTGTAACCTTCCTGTGGACTAAATGACTAGACTGATTTTGAAAGTCTAGCTATCGTTGAATTCTCGTGTATCCATGGAGTTTCATAATTTTTATTCCCAACCCTACCATCAATTCCCAAATCCTGACACTGAACCCTATCAAGAGGAATTGTAAATTCCCATTAACCAAAATTACCTACATAGACTTTCGACGACAAAATTCTCTGTGGATGTAAACAAGCAAAGGTCAGTAACACAATCCGATGCTAGCAGGCACATTCAAAATCGTAACCCTCTGTACTATACACTCTGTGTTAATCTCTCGGTACGCGCATTTATAATATTTATTGGTAGTATTGATCTGAGTGGATTTATCAACAAATCCCCGGGTGACTAATGTTGCGTAGTGCGCGGGATTGTTCTTCGCGGCTCCCACGGTGATAATGATGACAGCTCGAAGAGTGTGGCAATATTTTAACAATAAACTTTTTTTCTGGTAGCCGTTTGTCCAGTCGCGATTTTTCCGACCCGTGATTTTACGGAATGTCTTTTTGTCCAATTATTAATTCTTCTGGTCGCATATTAACCATTCTGAACTTTTTCCAGTCGCAAATTTCACCATTGTAATTAGGCCGAAATAGGTAGGTAGGTTTAGGTTATGTTAGTTTTGCAGCAGGCTCGAAGGGCCAAACCACCCAGAAGTAGGAGCTCCGCGCCAGTGGAGATCCGTCGACTCAGTGAAAATGATACTTATAACTATTCAGATAAATACAGATTGGGAAATTATGATACTGGAATTATTTCTGCTGAGATCTAAGCTAATCTTTGGCAAAATAAGCTGCTGACAAAAATAGAGACTGGTAAATTTTGCAAATGGAAAGATTCCAGAAAAAAAAGATTTTTGGAAAAGTATCGCCAGCTTGAACTGTCAACAGTCTACACAGTAGGGTATTCAATATTTTTCATGTTTCAGCTTTCAGGTATTATACACACGGTATTCTGACTATTAACCAAATCATCATATGACAAACTATTATTATTTTACAAACTTTCGTTTCGCAAAAGTATTATTGTGCTTAAACCATTACATATAACATAGGTTACATGAGCTTATTAAATAAGTTAGGTTAGGTTAGATTAATGACAACAAAAAAAAAGTGGCGGGAAGTACGGTTTTGCGAATTGAAAGTTTGTCAAATGATGATTTGGTAAAACATTAGTGAACCTACGTACACAAATACATTTTGTTCACTGTACCTACGGTTACTACGATGCTCATGGCTAAGGCACTTGTTCCACTGCCAGCGAAGAAGCGAAAAGCTATCGACTATTTACACTCACGAAACGAACAAAAGTTATAGATCCAAAAGAGACACATATTAATACTATTAATAGTTGATCACTGGCTGTTCGCACTGCCATGACGCATGCCAGCGAGAACTTTCTCCACTAGTTTATCGAAACAATAAATATAGATTACACACTCGCAAAACCAAAAGTTGTCTCTCCTGTGGTCAATAGTTATAGGCTTGTGTGCATAGGAGCTATGTTTTATTTAATAGGACTAAAGTAGACCTGACGCCGTTTATGCGGATGTGAGTTCGGCCAGAAAATTAGGCCTTAAAAACTTTAACTTCGAGTATGTCCACAGGAAAGACGGTAATCTAAATCTGTGTATGACCCTTCAATAAGAGAGACACATATTTTAATAGTTGGTCGCTCGGTCATCGTCGGCATCGGGACTAGTGCCGAACGGTGACTGCTTACCATCATGTGACCTGCTTCATTGTTTGACCCCTTCTCACATAAGAAATGGAAATCCTAAACAAGGCATACTAGGCTTGATAGTCTTCAATAGCTTCACAAAGCATTATACAATCATGTCCCATCACAGTATGTAAATGGGTACTTCCCTGGGCGATTATCAGTGAATGAGCCAGTAAACCGGAAGTGTGGACAATGGCGTATCACCCGAAATTAGTGCGGCGATCAGTGGCGCAGGAGTTGAGGTCTCCAGACGAGAGAGAATAACGCTGCGTTTATTTCAGGCGTTTATAAATTCCCTTCATAAATATCTGGTTTTAAAACCGTAATAAAACCGGAACCATACATGCAAATAAGTATGGGATCCTCTAATTATTTAAAAAATAATTTATGGCGCGACACAATAAGTGCTTAAATAAAATGAAAAAAAAATGTGTCCAAATTTTTCAAGACGATCTTATTAGAGACTAAAGTTGTTTCGATAATGCAGCAGCGGTTGCAATCTTCCCATTGACTTTGCTAAAGATTTTATTTAAGTTCAGCTACGTTTATATGATAACCCCAATCGTTTATTTGTAGAATAAAAAAAATGTGACTACGGTAACCTCGGGTTTATTTTATAAAGTTTTCCTTTCCCATTATTCGTATTCACCACGAGATTACTAAGGTTTCCATTCATTTATACTTAACCCCTTGACATCTACAAATCATTCACCGCACTGAAGCCCATACGCACACACCATATACACGTCACGAGTTTAGACACAGTGCGTACAAAGATGCCAATCTTCGGGACGCATCAGCTTACGCCGTCGTCACATAATCGCGTTTTTGTATTTAAATTTTGACGATTTGAATACAATGTCAGCTACCGGGATCGATCCTACTACAATAATGGGATGGGCGAGACGGCACCGCTTATATTTCACGCGGACAATTTGGTACAGATTTAGTCAATAAACATACGACATCGCTTTTGATAGGAAAAGTTCGTATTTATCTGGTTTTCTCAGTCAGGTTTTGTAGCAAAGGGTCAGTTAATTTAGAAAGAACTACACGGGAACTTATACGACCAAACTTCACTTTAAGTAGATTTAATAACGATTATACGGTTGAACTAAATCTAGCAAGCATTAAGGTGCTTTTCCACCGGCGGCGCGAGACGAGACGAGGCGGCGCGAGAATTTTTATTTGTATTATAACACCCATATCCATCGCGCGCGCGCCTCGTCTCGCCTCGCGCCGCCGGTGGAAAAGCACCTTTAGAAAGAAGAATTCTGGGATACAATTTTTCAACAACGATATTGAAACTAAAAAATAAACTTTAATCACAACCAATATAAGCTGCGATTATTTTTATGTAACATTAGTTGTTATCGTTGAGTTATACAGTGGTGATTTTTTTAAACAGTCTATTAACACTGGCCTGGAGAAAAAATGGTGCACAAACTAGGAAAACATTTTAAACCAACCTTACACTCTTCAGGGCTTAGGATCAAAAACGCCTAGTTTTAAATCCTAAAGCGCAAAGATTCTTAAAAAAGTAAATTTGAATACAGTAGCCCAGGTGTTGGGTGCCAGTGTTTTTTTACTTTTAAACTGTAGGTGTCACAGATCTTTATCAGACCGACGGATTTAACGATCTCGTAAGGCGCGGTCGTGTCAACTTATGTTTTTTTTTGTTTTTTTTACACGTCTAACACGTCACGTCGAATTAAGTAAATCCTTTTGGGTGAGAAACTTATCCTTATGGTGCGAAGACAATGTTCCGTGTTCGTTTTAGATGGTACGGGGTTTAAGTGATATTTTGGGCGATTAATTTTTTACTGGAACAGTTTTTAAATACATTTAAAAAACTGGTCTACTAAAAACTGTTTAGGGTCATTAGGGTGCTGAGAAATCCTTGTCTAGAAAATGAACAGTATTTCCATCAACAAAATTAAATTGATTAGAATTAACACAATGCTATTTCAATATTTTATCCAAACTTAAGATTAAGAAATCTCCTGTGATCAAAAAGTTCTAAGTACGAGTATTTCAGCGTTATGGAGCTAGTACGAGTAGTAAATAGGTACCTGCTCAAACAGTTATTCGGGTTCCATCCATGTAAAAAACAACATTCTCACTCGTCACGAAAAAGATTTAGCATAATAACGATTTCACGTTGCCTCTTATAAATAAGTAGGCTGAAAAAAGCAATTCTTAGGCAAAAACTAGGCTGTGAGAGCGTCCAAATTGAGTCCGATAGAAAACAAGCCAATGCCAAAATTACTATTCCATACAAACATATTCGCTATGGCTTTACTCAACACCTACTTGTCACTTTAACACGCAATTTAATCTAAAGAGACACTATAAACTCGCTACATTTAAAATAGCAAACACAATTCACTTTTTACACAAATAATATTTTAATTCACTCACATTAGGGTTGAATTTTGAAGGCTTTGTGAAGTGGAGATAGTTGAAACCAGTATTGAAACTGCCAAGTTACACAGACTTCAATTACTGCGTCCATTCTGAAAACTCAGTCAACTGGATTTTCAATTTACGACACCAAATTAATCTCTATTTCCCCGCAATAAGGGTTTAAACTGTATCGGTCCAAGAACGAACATTTGTCGATGAAAACAAGCAATTATTAAAAGAAATTCACACAACATCACATGCCCCTAATCTATTTGATTAAATTTTAAACTTAATCCCCATCACATAAAATTAATAATTCAACGACATAGTAGAGCATGATACGAGCGTGTTGAAAATACAGGGTGATGTGTCGTGTGGATCCCAGTGTCTATGGACAATAGGACTGTTGAATTTAAACCCCGACCCTCCCGATGACAAATTGTAGAAAAAAGAATTATAAACCGTTTTGAAATGATTCCCGAAAAATGATTAATCGCATGATCGTATTGTTGATAACGTATTTATGATCGGCATATTACACATGTTACAATAAAGTTCTGATATTATTTTATCGTTACGAGACCAAAATAAGATTTATTTGGTCTCCCGATACACTTCACGTCTTTAGGAAGACCTGTATGTTTGTCTAGACGATGTGTATTGTACTAAACCCAACGAATATACAATATATAAAACGTATACTCGTAAGCTAAATAATGGAAACTCGTTGCCTTTGTCAATAAATAGCTCTCTTTATCGTACTGGTATTCGGTCCAAAGGCTGTAGACGTGTTTCTATCATAAGTATTCGGGTGATATGAAGAAGCTGAAACATCCAAAAGAGTATATTTTATCGTAAACACTACCACGCTCTACAGGGTGCCTCTGACCTTGGGGCTTTAAATGCAACCATCAATTCTACTCGCTAAACTGAACTACTTAAAAATTTAGATAACTAATTGATGTTAAAGTCTACTTGTAAAATCAGTGTATTACATCATGGCCATAAAATCACGATCTCATGGTACGGGAGCGACATTTCCTTGGTACGAGGGCTAAAGGAAAATGGAGAATTGGATCACAATTCAAAATTACATATAACTTGTAGAAAAAAAAAAGTTAATTTGGACATATTTTTAACAACTTACAGAACAAAAGAAGTTCAGTTTCAGGAGTAGAAACGATCCATGCATTTAAAGCCCCAGGGTCAGAGGCACCCTGTATAAATAATAATTAAGTACTAGAGGACGCCCGCGACTTCGTACGCATAGAATTAGTTTCCCACTACTCCCCCTATTTTAACCCCGTAGGGGATGAATTTAAAAAAATCCTTTCTTAGTGCTCACTTACATCATGAAAGGAACCCCTGTACCAAATTTCAAGTTTCTAGGTACAATAGTTTCGGCTGTGTGTTGATATCTAAGTCAGTCAGTCAGTTTTGCCATTTATATATATATATAGATTAAGGAAAATTATTCATATTAAAGAGTAAGAGTATTCAAGTAGGTATATTGATTCTAAAACACGGCTCCAGATGCCACATAAAATTGTGTTCCTAAAACAAAATCAAAACAAAACAGACCAGACAAATTTACAAGAGTAATCCGCACTTCCATCCGTCATGACCCCACTTGTTCCAAATCAAAACAATAGACAATAAATCACGTGTCATCATACATTTTATTATCAATCGTTGGCAGCCCTAATCTCGGTGGATCTAATCATATAACTTGTACAAACTTATATTTACTATCAATATCGCCTCTTTTCACTACAATTAGTATTGGTCAGCGATTTTGCCAGCGGTATTGATATGTGTGTGCAAACTCGTGCGCATCTGTGTACTGGGGCCTGCGTTTTGGAGTCGCCAGTGTTGTCTAACACGACATTTGGGGCCTCAGGGACCCCCAACCCTCATTAAGGGGGCTACATTTAAAGATTTATTCTTTTTCGAGTATAGTTAAATGTTTGGTGTACACAGATTGAGGGTTATTTATCTGAGTAGGTACCTATAAGGTTTAAAATGATTCACTATTAAAGGAAACTTTTATCCAATAAAAAGTTGCCAATCGAACTAACACTAGGTACTAAATTTTGTGTAAGTATCTTTAAATCAACCAAGGCTCCCGTCACATCTTTTCTATCCTTTTTATACCAGCAAAAAAATAAATTACAAATCAAATTCCAAAGTAAACTTTTCACAAAGTAACTATACACCTACTTTGTCAAATGACGCCCGACATCACATTGCATCCCATTGTGCCGCATTCCCGCCATAATACGACAATAAATTCGAGCATTCAAACTCTCAAAATGTTGAATTAACAAATAAAAAAACACAATGAAAGGGCACTAACCCTTCGTCCAAATAGGAGGCTTGCCCCTTTAAAAGTCCGCGTTAAAAAGACACCCCCATCGTGTCAATGTGTGGCTTCTTAGGCATAAGCCAACATCATTAGGAAGCCAAAATTGGTGTATTTGTGTTGACATAATGTGTTTTGTTAGTGTTGATTGGTTCGACAGTTAGCTTATTTAATTTTACAGTAACTGACTTTTCTCAAAAATGTCCGGAAATGTTGACATTCCTATCTACATAATTATTGAGACGCGAAGTACATAGTTTACTGACAATTCTCAAATTAAAAAAAAAAACATTGCGGGCTTGTGTAGCGAGCACGCAATGGTTTTTTTTACAAATTCCATTACTATCTAGCTTGTAACTTTTTAAAAAGTGAAAAGGGCCGTAATAAGAATATTTTATTCAAAACATAACTTTTTTATTTGTGCCTGGAATAGCTTATGTTTTTTTTAAACAAAAATTTCGTTTCTCCTTGTAATAAACAAAAAGGCGGTAAGGAGTGATAGTTTTTTCACATGAAGTTTCTGTTTGTATGCAATTCAAAAAATGAGTTCAAGCGATGAAGATTTTACTCCAACACAAAAAAAATCTAGCGATTTTTGAGAAAAGCACTATATTTGCCTCGGCAGGAACAGCAATTGCGGGCTTCGTATTTTTACAAACAATACTCGGCCCGCAATTGCCTACTTCCATGCCTAGGCAATAATGTACTATTATTCTATGTAAGACCTGTACGATCTCCAGTGTAAACTTCGGTTTCTTCTCCGCCTGGTAGTCTTTTAAATTAATATAATTCCGACTATTTCAGATATTGTTAGTCATTGTTTACCTACCCGGGAAAGAGATAAACACATTTGTTCTTAGGAACCATGTCGTTTATTTAAAATATAAGGAAAAAACATTGAAAGGTTTCTCCTTTCTTCTTTCTTTACATACTACTTAGTACAAAACTCTATTCCTACTTACGCTTATATCTTTAACACCTCGCTACGGACTTTAATACGGTTTTTATCAATAGATAGAGTGATTCAAGAAGAAGGTTTAAATTCTGGATTATGTACGGGTGTTACAGAATAATCACATAAACCGAAACGAAGCGAGGGCGGGTTTCTGCTACTTATCCTATAATTGCGAACTTCTATGGGTACTGACCCATTTAGAATAACCTCCCCGTGTGTCACTGGGTTTGATAAGTAGACCCCGTTATCTTGGGGCACTGACGACTTTTTTTTTTAGTTATTGTATTTTTATTTTATCTATATGTCGATGGTATTGTACTAAGAGTTAAATGTCATGTCACTGACAATGAGTCAAAGACAATCACTACCTACTAAAAAAGAATTTCATAGATAAAAGTCGCAGGTGTTCGTTAGTTAACCCTGTTTATGATAGTTTTTCCACAATAATTACATCAGTGGCCCGTTTCACGAAGCTACAAGTTACAAATTACAAGCGGAAGTCTCTTTCTAGCAAAAGGAGTTAGAAAGAGACTTCCGCTTGTAATTTGTAACTTGTAGCTTCGTAAAACGGGCCTCAGGTTATCGCACCTCGTAATACTAATGAAGTTAACTACTTATTTTTAATCTAGAAGTTTTAATACCCACGCTATGTTGAAATTGAGCAGAGATTTAAAAGGCAAAAAATGAATCGCATGGTGGTTGCATAATATAAACTACAAACATCGATATAGAGACGGTCGATAAAATAAACATTCAATCCCTACAAAAAAGCGACGTCAAGATAACGGGGTCTATTGATAAGTATGAGGTTTTTTTGTATTAAAATTATACAGTATACTCTAGCTTTCACTTACGTAAGTACCTATAAATAATAAGTCGTGTTTTTAGAATGGATGGGAGTTGCTGGCAGTTTTAATACAACATGTAGGTTATAACGTAAATACGTAAATAAATAACTATTTCAAATGAGGCAATAAAAAACAGTTATCGATTGAAATTTGGGTATACAACAACTGTTACATACAGGAGCCATTACCAAATTACTAAAAAAAAAATGGAATTCAGTAGATTTATTAAAAGAAGTGCAATTTACAGATGATCCATTTATCTGGTGGGCCTACACTTGGCTGTGTCTGTCAAGTGGCGGCCTCCTTTTCGTAGCCAAACCAGAAAAAGTCCAACTTACAGAACTTCCGCCGCCTTCATTTCTTCCCTTAAATCTACTGCACTTACTATTCCCAGGGGTGTGTAGGTATTTCAAAGTTCACATCTCTGCGTTTAATACTTTACGCGCGTTTTTTTATCAATCAAACTGGCTGTCAGTACCGCAACAGTTGTATACGTTGTATCAGCAGGTACTCATAAAGATTCCCCTCTTCAACTAATCATTGTACATTGATAGCCTCTCAACACAACAGACATTTTTAAACAGATCCAACCACTCCCCAGTCTTCGGCCAGTAATGTATACCAGTTGTACTAATCCGCAATATAAAACATATCAGTGTCGCAACAGTTGTTCGCAATGTTCGCGCAGCGCCCTCGGGGGTGTGCTCAGCCGGAAGACGCCTTATGGCGCTCTAGCTCTACTGCCCATATTTTATTATGCTCCACACAAAATTGGTCTTTGATTTGGGAATTGGTTGGTAATGGGAATTCAAGTAGCTATAATTCCCTGAAAAAAATATTTCCAACTACACACGGTAGAGCAAAAAACGCTTAGAGCAACGGTCAGCAACAGGCGGACCGCGGTCCATTTGCGGACCGCGAAAGGTCGAACCTTGGACCGCCAAATATTGTAATGTATTTGCATACCAAGTATAAATTAATACATATATAAGGTATACTATACCTTTATTATTAATATTTTTAAGCCACATAGAATCTAACTTAATACTTTTGTTTTTATCTGGACCTCGTTGAAATTTTCCCACAGTATCCGGACCCCACCTAAAACTACTTGCCGACCCCTGGCTTAGAGTAACTGATCACGAGAAATATATTCAAATGCTTGAAAAACAGAAAAAGACAAAATGTTCACATTTACTGATTCAACATTACTATTAATTTAAATTGTTTACAATGCTATTAAAAAATAGACGTCGTTAGGCTCATACAGTATGGTGCAATGTTTTTTCCTAACCTGCCATCAAGCAGTAGTATTCGAAGTGAAATTAATTGTGACGATAGAGATATCAAGATTTCAATAGTTTAAAAGCATGGAGTCACATACATCATTATGATTGTATTGCAAAGATAACCGAGTAACCAAAAAAAATAAAACTTCACGATTGTTTTTAATTAAACACAGCTCTTTAGTAACTAAACCTGGATAGGTTTCATTAATACGGGATAGCATATTTAACATAATACTTACCACAATACATTTGATTTATCAATGAGCTAAACACTTTTTAAGTAACTATACTAGCTACCTAACGCTCACACATTGAATTAAATATGTTTAAAAAATCAAATTTATATTGAGAATACTGCATCATCAAATTCCTCTCGTCAGTTTTAAATCAGCTTCTCAATTTAAAATTTCGCACCTAGAAATTCTAACTTTAAATGCGCACCCCTCGCGATTGGCCGCGAAGATAAGGGTGGGGGTATTGTTACATTTCTGGCAGTGCCACGATAACGGCCGGAGGGTGAGGACGTCCGCTACACGCATAGATAAGCCGTAATGCGAGGGTAGTTTTATAACGGTATTAACTTGGGGATGGTAAATTGAGAAAAGTGCGTAAGTTAAGAGAGATAAAGTACCATGGATATAGTGGAATCAATTACGTAGACAATGCGAAAGTGTTCGCTCGGAAAGAAACGAAGATCTTTATAGGATAAATTACCTTAAAATATTTATACACCTTGTCAATTTAACACCTACACTTTCTTGTTTTTTTAATCCTGGTCAACTATAACTATACAAAATTATACAAGATGTATTCTGCGATCGCGCGATAGCTTACGTCAGTCTTTTGAATATATGTACTTTAATATCTGCAATCGTTAACATTGGCATAATGCAAGTTGTCTAGCCTCACTGACGGTAAGTTGAGTAGAGGCGAAGGATAAAGTTTGCCGGGTAATACAACTAATTCTTACCGTTAATTATGGCAAAGGAAGCAAATTCCACTGATTTATACATAACTGTTTGGTTAAAGTAGTAAATGTTAAGTATATATCTAAGTATAACTTAGTCGTCGGTACTTTCTTAAAACCCGCGCTGTAGGTGTCTGACACCTCAGCATTTTGCTGAGGCAGTGTCCTTTTCACTGCCGCGAGGGCTCACATTTCCTGTTGCCTTCATTGTTTTCTATTATTTTTATATAAGTATGTGTGCCTTATTGTTTTATGAATAAATGTATTTCTTCTTCTTCTTCTTCTTCTTAATAAAATCTGTAACTGTCCTTATAATTTTTCCAATGCCAAATACCCGACGTCATGTTCTAAATCTCCCGTGAGATTATGAGAATCGCTAAAGTCCAGACGGCAATGACACAGTAATTATAAAGCGAGTTCATCTTAAAATATCCGAAGATCATTTTAAAAATAGCCTGTCAAGCACCTATAATTATCGTCACGCTTTGCTAGAGTGGGGTAAAAAAGGTAGCCACGGTTTGTTAGTAATATATTATAATCTTTTCCAGCTCATTTGAATGCCTCTGTCTTCGTGTCAATCACGGACTAGAAATAATCAAAGATTGATTGATGGAGCTAGATGATCCTTCATTCATGAGCGGTCTGACTGGTTTGTTTTTTTTTCTGTGACCCCGGCGGGAAAGGGCGATGGGTTTCGGAATTAAAAAGTTGATTTCTCGACGGGTACGTAGTGCGGAAATTACGTTACGTTGCTAAGTTTTGATGACGCGCGTCACTTGTTAGTTTTACTCGTGTTTGTTTGTAATTGCACTTAAAGGTGAACGTTTTGTTGCGCTGTTGAAAATTTAAATAGATAATGTCACAAAATACACGGTTTTTGTTACACGTAGTAATTTTACCCTGAGATTATTAAATTACACCCTATATAATCAACATGATAATATTTTTTTCAAATAAAAAATTAACGAAAACATAGGTTTACCCAGGTCATTTACTATTATCCCTATGACAGCAGTTTCTCGTGAGTTGTATATTCTAAATAGAATAAAAAACGGTTAAACATCATTTAAAATACAAGCCGTTGCAAGATTTATTTATGAAGTGTTTTTAATCTTACAAAGCCAGTGTACATTATCACCAAAAATTCAAACAACATCAAACAACATCACCAAAAATTCAAAATTTTTGCGGAAAGGTAACGATGCATTAAGTCCCTCGGAATCCCTTATGACGTTTTTGTAAACTGGCTTTCAGCTGACTCAGATAACTTTTCAAGTTTTCCAAAAACAACTGCAGTTAGAGTTGGTTAGAGTTGTAATACAACACAAAAAAAAACCAGATTCACTCGGAAATTACTTTAGGATAAACGAAAATTCGGACAAATGACGATTAGGAATTTCAATATAGACCCATACTTAATACGTGTTCATAAGAGCTGTCACAGGAATCCTCAGTCGACCGAGATGAATATACAGTGGTTAAACTCACAAAGAGAGGATTAATGGAAATCCGAGTTGCCGTAATAAGCAGTAACCGCTAATTAACTACTTCATTATTTAGTAATTAGCTTCAATTAGTATTAGTAATAACTATACCTAGAAATTTTCCTAGCACGAACGATGTGTTGTTAGTGTTTGACATAATAAAAATATCGACAATCCTGTTATCGATAAGTACCACTTCAATGTAAAACAGTGATTTTCACTGAAGTATGTAAAATATTAATAAATTGATAGTTATGTTATTATTCTTCTTTTATTAAAACAACATTGTTATATGAATCATATGAAATATGACTGTAATTTTTTCCTTGATAAAATGATTTCGTTATTTTCTTATTAGGTACTTCATTTCCAGGACATTGTGAGTATTTTCTCAATAACTATAATAATGATGTACAATTATTTTCTCTATGTCGTTAAAGTGGTGGTTATTGATAACAGGTTTGTCGATATTATAATAATGTCAAGCACTAACCACATGTTGTTTCTGCTAGAAAAATATCTAGGTATAGTAATAACAGAGCTAGGTATTCAATATGAAGCCTGCTTGAACGGCCGAATCAGTAAGCTGCCCTGCGTCTATCCTCGCAAGGCCCACCATACCTACAAGCAGCAAGTTTTTTAAGTAGAACTTTGAATCTACCATCAAGGCAATAAAGTTGAATTACGTTTGTTCGATAATGCCTTTTTCAGTTCATGAAGATAGGAAAATAAACTTTATTTCTATTGCGATACAGTTCAAATTGAATTGCCTTGATTATGTACATCCTATTGCACATTGGGTCTTACGAGGCTATACTGCCCTCCTGAGCTAATAAGCGATATCCCAAATTCAATAACCAAAGCAGTTTCAATTCTCTGCTGTTAGTAATAAGGTTGATATTGCTACAGGAGTTTCATCTGAGATACTGCGTATTGCCTTAGCAGGGCAGTATAAATGAAATAATCAATGTCAGGGGAAACTCACACCAATCGACTTAAGTCCCGAACTAACCTCTAGGCTTGTAGGCACTATGGGTACTAGGCAACGATAAACTTTAGATAAATACATAGAAAACATCTAAGACCCAAAAACAAATACTCGCGCTCATCACACAAATATCTGCCACCACCGGGATTGATGTGAACCCGGGGCCACTAGGTTCATAACACACAAACTAAGCTAAAAGTAAAACGAACACTAGAAACAAAATATAAATATCTATGCTTTATGCTGGTATTAAAATTAAATGGAACGTATTGGTATCATTTATTATACATATAATAAAAACAGGATGCTTTTGTGTAATTTTTGCATTTTATTCATAAATTTTCTGAATTTCTCTGTTGTGCGTATTAAACAAAAACCGAGGGTGGTACGCGACCCTAACCCGTAAATTTATAGAGAACATTAAAACACCGCCCATTAGGCAAAGGAATTGCCCTAAAATGCCTCAAACATGTGTCCTGTTGCGACCTGTCATCAGGGTTGCCAGCACAATAGCGTAGAATTATATTTTTTCTGTTGGCAACACGTCGACAGACGCGCGCTGCGGGACGCCGGCACGCCTCCCCTTGTTGCCGATTTGTTTTGTACACGATTCATTTATAGAGTAGATTTGAACGTTTTCAACACTTTTATACCTACAGGGCGCGGTCTCATAGAGGACTTTTTTTATTACAGACAACCGTTTCATTACAACCACCCATGTACCACTACTAACAAGTAATGAATCATTTATTGAGATTCGTAATACCCTATACAGAATTGAAAGATGCGAATAAGCATTTTTCCGCTTCTGCACCGACGGACGGCCACGACAGTGCAGTCTCCGTGTCAGTTTAATCGTTGTGACCATTAATATATGTAAGTTTAAACATGACATTAAATAGGCAAGGTACTAAAGTGTATACATATTACCTTCAACGTCAACGTTTCGATAGCTCTTATTTACTTGACAGTAATGGCAGCCGAGTTAAAAACGTACGAACACATATAAAACAATATTGCTTTACCGTGTTGAATAGAAGCCCTATGGACAGTAGATTTTAACCAGTCTTTTCAGCGTATAATCTTTGTCCCGCGTGTTTCTAACTAGGCGTAGAATGCGCACTGGCGAGGGGCACAAGGGCCATGTTTTGTGCAATAATTAGGGCACTCCACTGTTGCCAACATAATGATATGACAAACGATAATCCGCGTTGTGGGCGAATTTAATGACTATGTGGTTAGATTAGCCCCGCGTTCACGGTGAGTGTGCCATTATTGGAATAAGAGGTTAATTGCATTAAACTCGAGGAAGAGCAGCCATGTTAAATTTGAAATATGTCATAGAAAAAAGAAAACCAGCCCCCTATTTCACCATCTTGACAATGACACGTGACAGGTGACAATTTGGTTTACATTGCAAAGTTAACACGCTGATACATCACTGGAATTCATATAAGCAGCGCCATGTACACTGAGATGTCACCTGTCACCTGTCATTGTCAGGATGGTGAAATAGGGGGCAGTGCTTGTTTTCTACCCACTGGGTAAAACCATATTTGCCTTTGACATGTCATCGTTTTTTTTTTATATTGGGAAACATACAGCGTACATAAATTCACATATTATACAAGAACCAGGGATAATACAATTAGCCAAAGCAGTTTCCAGCATTGTTTTTATCTCGGACGCTATTACTGCCAAGTAAATATAAGCTATCATAACGTTGACAAGACGATAACATGTCTAAGGGCGCGTACATATAGCGATCCGTTCTACAGGTCCGTTATTTGATGGCGTATGTAGTTGTATGAGCGAGTTCACACTCAAAACAGTATTCTGGATCCAGTAAAAAAGAAGATTACAAGGGTAAAAGATCCGTTAAAAAGGATCCTGTAAAAACGCATGTTCTATGTGTACGCGCCCTAAAGAAACATAATTCTGCCGAGTAGAATACAGCACTAGGGGCCTTATTCTACTTTGTCTCTACGCGTATTGTTTCGTATTGTTTTCATCTCGGCCGCCATTACTGTCAAGTAAATAAGAGCTATCAAAACGTTGACAACATGATAACTTGTCCGAAAGCAATTAGTTTAAGCCCGATTAGAATAGAGCCCCAGTGATACGTCTTTCTCATGTCAAATATATAGGTAGATATATTTGTCTTTAGGTTTTGTATTTGTGATAATGTTTTTATTCACAGTTACCCTGGAAATCTGGGGAAAATTATAAACTTAAATTAGTAAAAAATCTAAATTTTAAATAAAAAACATAGAAAAGTAGAGAATTCGATGAATTAACACTCGCAGTCAGGTTTGGCCCTATTGACTGCTTTTGACAAAGTTATGATAACTCTTATTTACTTGACATTAATGTCGGCCGAGTTAAAACCAATACAACATGTCAAAACTAATATGTATGTATGTATGTAAACACTTTATTGTACAAAAAACAGCAAATCAAATACAATATTTACAGAATTGGAATGTACAAAGGCGAACGTATCCCTTTAAGGGATCTCTTCCAGCTAACCTTTTTTTAAACCTTTAACCTTTTAACCTTTACCCTTTTTAACCTTTTTTTAAGCTAGTCAAAAGCAATTAGTTTTTACCGAGTAGAGCCTCCGATACCAAAATTATTTATATGGAAACCTCTATTTTGTTAGAAAAATTTACACTGCAACAAACAAGGAACTTTCTATACCATCAAATATTTATTACTTGGTTTCATACAGTAATCTGTGGTTTCATAAACCTTTCATGTCTGCAATTTTTTTCTTTTATCGGTAGATATCGCAGTAGGCATTTTTTTTAAACGCTTTGTTACCTTTTTTACTGCAAATTAAATGCAATTCTTACGTACAAGGACACACTTAACCCTTAACGAAGTATCGACAAATGCAATTTTAAAATGCACTTTTATCATTCGATTAAATGAGATTACTATCAGCTCTCGCGCACTCGAGCACTAAACAAGTGAACACTGAACACCAGCAGGGCACATTTCGAGAACCTCACGCTGACTGCAACACTGCCCTTCAAAGTGCAACTGTTTTCAAACTGCTGTTGCACACTTTGACCTTATTTGAAGGCAAGGAGAGTGGAATCTGGGACGCGGTTTTAGTGACAGATACGTCATTTTTACTAAAAGCACAATATGGTGTCACGATGGGTGGTTTTTTATTTAAAATTGTATTACTTACGAAAGAAGTTTAAAAAAAAATCGGTTGTATATTGTTTAGTCCATGTTTACAGAAAAAGTAACATGATGTAGAGATGATAAAAGACTATAAATAATACATACATGGATTATTGTAACGGTAGACTACTACTAATACTTTTTTGTTTCAAGCGAGTGATAAGCTTGACAGTATCGAACGACAAAAGTAGGTAGCTACCTACTCAAAGCAACATACAACAATAATGTAAAATACAAAAAGACTGTCGGTAATGTACCGCCTGATAATAATCGCGATGAGCATAGTACCGACGAGAAACCTTTGAGATTGTGAAACTTCTTATGATAAACTCTCGGTAACATCTTAGAATATTCTAATACGGAAAGAGTTCATTCTCAATGCTCTCAAATATTTTCGAGAAATTCACGATTTTTTAATAACATTTCCAAATTTCTGAAAATGTTCTACAACTTTCACTAGCTACTTACGACAACAAATTTTAATCTAACGACATGTTGTACAAAAATCTCTCGTTATATACGTTAATGCAATACGTAAACTTTAAAGAGTCTAACAACCGCAAATACAGCTACGAGTATTAGGAAAAAGAAAAGATTGTTATGTAGCTTTTCACCGTAATTATTTTCTTGTATCTCAACGAAACACACGCGCCTGTCAACCGTCCAGTAACATGTTGGATTCTGCTCACATCAGTGCTTTTGAATTCAAGCCATTCCATGCGCCGAGCAGATGTAGTTTAATTTTTATTCGAACATTAACACTGTAGACTAGTGAGGCTAGACAAGTTGCCTAACGTTAACGATTTTCGAAATCTGACAAAATGTGTGGAATGGACGTAGGCGCTCGACGCGACCGTCAGACAGCTTACCTCAATCCTATACATTCTGATTAACGATAACGAAAGCCTGCATCTTCTCCTCAGAGCTGCCGAACTTAATACTAAATTCAAAACTTTAGATGGCTCATCCCTCTTAATCATCCGTATTAAATTGTGAGAAAGAACCGATCTACAACAAAACTTCGAAGTTGAATTTTTATAATAGAGCGTCAGTGTCCGTATGGCGCCCCCGGCCCAAACAGTGCTGAGGGCTCTCCACGTCGTATGTTCCATAATTTTTGAAATACCCTTCAGATTTAAGTTGATTTTCGACACACTGCTCGCTATAAACATCTGTACGTTACGCTGTACTAGTGATCTAAATATTACTTGATATTCTCCAGGGGATTTTGAGTTAATTAACCAAAACCTAGCGATACAACCGTCTTACAAGATCTCTTTTACGATGTTATAATATTCAAACATTTTATTTCAAAAGAATTACAAAACAAAAATTGTTAGTAAATCCTTAATCCTAACTGTTAGAAAATGACGTAAATTGAAGTTAAATAACTACGAACACTTATTATTTGTGCCTAATCATCAAAACCAAATAAAGGATTTCGGTGTAATTTATTAAATAAGATGCTACCCTTCCTTGAACTGAATAAACAAACATTTATTCAGTATCATATCGAATTTAGTTATTCAAATCCATGACAAACATGGAGATGTAGATGCAAATCGGGCCCCTTTCTACTTCTCGTAATCTAAATGTGCATTCACACCGAAGTTACTTTTGTGAAGTAACATTTTACAACATTACTAATTTGTTATTTTATCGAATGTTGCCTTATAACTATGATATTGCAATAAATTACTGATTACAACTTAACAATGAAATGGTGCTGAACCTTTGGTGCGTTTGTTTGTAGATAAGAACAATGCATAAACTTTCAATCCGTGCACTTGAAATACCTCTGTACTGCAATTATTTGAATAAATAAATCACTGGGACATCAGGGCTCAAACTGCAAATGAGATTTTTCTGAGGTTTGTAAGAGTAACAGCAAAGCCTACACTAAAGAAATCTATCTGCTGAAAAAGAGCATCATCATCGAAAGATTAACAACATTGCTAGAGAAACAATAAAAGAAAAATTAAGAGGAACTTACCTATCAAAATTATTTTGTCTAATTATCATAACTCATACTTACTAACAAATAGGACAACAAGTCACCGAAGAAACCGAAAAATGCCTGCTGCTACGAAAGGTCCATAAAACTTTGATTAAGTAGTATAAAATCATAAAATTGTCTGCGGGCCTATTATGGGTGTATTTAACGGTGTGGACAAACGTGAATATAACATTTGTTACGTCTTACCAGTATGTAAGAGCGAAAGTGACGAATGCTTTATCCACCGCGATAAAGGCTAACATAATACGGACTCGGACATGAAGTCAAGCTGACAATCATACATTTAGCGATATAATGTTGATACTACCCTTATTTTCTAGAAAGTCTTCAGTTGACCAGTAAAACCGTGACCGAAACAAACAGTTTTTCGAATAAAGTAAAGACAAAGGCTCTATTCTGCTCTTTAAAACCATATTGCTTTTGATATGTTATCGTATTGTCAACGTTACGATAACTCTTTTTTATATGGCAGTATTGGCGGCCGAGTTAAAATAAAAACAATACGATAAATAGGTAAAATAAATAGAACCCCAGGTCTATTTGGCAGGCGTAGGTATTTTAGGAAATGAAAAAAAGACAGCAACGTTAGTTCGAATCCCGTTCCACGGGTACCTAATCGTTTCCCATGAATACGTGATTGGGTGGCATTTCCCTCCCTGACTGCTGAGCTAGTGCCATGAGCCGGACGACACTTTTTATAAGGCCTTAAGGACTGTTTTGCATAATATTCGTTGATGGACGTGGTATTTATTGTAAGCGAATACGTATATATCCAAATGCGTGAGTGAATCTTTTGTTTTAGGTTTTTGGGATAAAAATAGTAAAACAAGAAACAGTCGTGACTCATTTTTTTAAAAGCCAACTCTTGCATATAATACCGTTTGCTACATTAAAAGTAACTAGTTTATTTATTGCATTTAAGTATTTCGTAATTGAATTTATGCGGCATGAAATACTTATAATCCGAAAATAGCTTATAAATCTGTTATTTGATTGTGAACACAATACAGCCCCTGGCAACGCAGCACAAAGCTAATAATTACGTCGGAACAGTTTTTGGCCAAATTCACCAAAAATGCAACCCGACAAAGGAAACTTGATACTGATGTCAAAAAATTACTATAATTTCCCCTCTTGCTACGCCCCGCACCAGAAGACTTAATCAGGACATCGGGGCTTACATTTCTGTTTCCGATACCATATACTATAACGTTTGAACACAGATTATCCAATCAGTTAAGATAAAGGACACGCTTTTTTACTTACCGCCATTTTGTAAAAGCTTTTAGCGCCAAAACCTAGCGGTTGCATTTGAACATTTCCACAGAAGCGATAAAGTCGCGTTCGGAGTGTACGGAAGCGTTCAAAAAAGCATTTATAAAGCTGGTCGTTCACGGGCCGTCGTGTGCAGGAGACGGGCGTGTGGCGGACACGTGATCGAGATTAGGCCGTGCATTCACATCGCGCGCACAATGCGCGGGGTTCGCGGGCGAAACGTCAATTGTGTGCGGCTTGGGGGAGGAAATTCGCTAAGTTAGGTTGGATTTAAATTATAATGTGAAATACTAGCGCTCCTATTTGCATATCCCACGGGCACCGCTTTAAGTTTGAAGTGACGTTAGTGTAATGTGTCACAGGTCAAACAGTTTAATCCGACACTTCCATTAACGTTCACACGATATACCAACCAAGTAGTTTTAAACATTAGTTAACTCTACCGATGAAATGAAGTTGTTTTAGTAAACAACAATCAACATACGCTAAACAAACTAAGATAAGATCCACCGACTTGGAAACTTTAAAGTTGCATTAACATCAATCACTACAAATCTCGCCGGAACATCTAATCAAACAGGTTAAAAAATAAATGATCAGTAAACAAGGACACCAGTGCGCGAGGGGGAGCGGAGCTGGTCTCCCGGGACGGCGCGGATTGATGAAGAGCACGAGGAGGTACGATGTGAATTATACAGGCTATTCATTATTTTTACTAAATTTTGAAATACAGGCAGGGCTAATTAAAAGGTACAAGGAAAAACATGTCTAGTC
Source organism: Acleris literana (assembly GCA_946894065.1). NCBI lineage: Eukaryota > Metazoa > Arthropoda > Insecta > Lepidoptera > Tortricidae > Acleris > Acleris literana. The sequence goes on from OX335687.1 coordinate 8,976,028, forward strand.
ATCTTACTGACTTGTTGACTTAACGCGATTTGAATGTTAGGCACCATGACATGTCGTACGTTATTTTCGTATACAGGATTTTTAAAATAAAAAATTAAAGTTATATTCAGATTAAAATATCTGTAACTTAATGGTAAGTACCTATTGTTCTTTGAGAACTCTACATTTTAAAATTGAATCTCATTTTTTTTAATTGACAATTCATGTTCTTTCCATGTACCTACCCTACAAATGACGACAAGACGCCCAAAAAAAAAACGAACAAGTAGAATAAGTTTCGTTAAGTCGTCTACATAAAATCATAGTCTAACCGAAAACCAATCAGTGCAGCGGTGAAAATGCTTTATTTTAGCCCATTTCGCTTCTAGTTATGACTTGACGCTATGGTACCTCTTATTCATTAGTCTGTAAGAACTACTATAACATCAAATATAATTAGGATAGAATAGAACTAAGATCAAAGTGAAATGGAGCCCCTTTTAGAAGCGTTTGCAAATTGGCCATATCTGCAGTAGCTCCGCTCTTACATTACTTGACATTTAATGAACCGTGCATCGGGTGTTCATTAATCTATGTTAAATTCCGGGTACTTAAAAGTCGTTGCAAGCCTCGCGACAGCGCTTTATAGTCTGTAGATTTGTAATATCAAATGTAGAACCCTACTACCCCTTTCTGCCTAGTATAAGGCTCGACTCTTACGCCAGATTGGCGTTCTGCCTGTGCCTCCCGAGCACAAAAAGCGTCTCGTTGGTTGCGTTAAGCCCTCTATTGATGTCAGTTCAGGTGGCCCCGCTTTTAGATAAAAGGCAGGTTAATATAGGTACCTCAACTGAAGCCAAGGCAAAAGTAACGTTTGTTTAAAGAAATCAAAAACTTGAAAAGTTACTATGTCCAAATAATGTTAATTTCAACGAAAAATAGAAATTCAGGCGGTTATAAATTATGTAAAATAAAATTTAAAACCATTTATTAAATTAAATTTTATTTCAAACTAGAGGACGCCCGCGACTTCGTACGCGTAGAATTAGTTTTCCGCTACTCCCCCTATTTCTTCCCGTTGGAGGTCGACTTTCGGAAAATCCTTTCTTAGTGCTCACTTACATCATGAAAGGAACCCCTGTACTAAATTTCAAGTTTCTAGGTACAGTAGTTTCGGCTGTGCGTTGATATCTAAGTCAGTCAGTCAGTTTTGCCTTTTATATATATAGATAAATTGTTCCTTGATTCTAAAAATATACATTTCCAGGTAATTTTCCAATTCAATTCAATTAGTTTACAAACCACATTGTAACTAGAGTGGTCGTTCGGTAGTTCGTACAACCTATGTGCTTATAATAGTAACATGGAAACCTTTCACGTTTTTTTAATTTATTCTCGTTATGACCTTTTGCCGTATCCCTTCGTTCCTCGCTCCGCGCCGGCCTCCCGGGACCAGGCGCATATTGCACTCATTTCATTATGTACATACGATTAATACAACCGAGGGACAGTCTCACTGCACATGTCCTCGAACTACGCAGGACAGCGTGGTGACAATAGCACTCAAGTGTCAGTGTTTACTTTATTGAAGAAAGTGGGAATGGGATTTGATTAAAAAACTAGTAGTAGTATTATAATATTTTTTAAAGTATTATTTATTCCATAATCGCACTGCTAGATCAAAACAGTAGTAACTCAAAATACAACTTTATTTTAAAATCAACTTTAATACAACTTCTATGAACTTGAAACAAAACGCACGGATTTTGAGTTGATTCTGTTTTGATCTAGCAGTGCGATATGTGACTAAGAAGTATTGATGTTGTTATTGCATGTTTGTAGTTAATTATTGTAAGACTTGTACATTTATTTTAGATATTTAAACAATAATTTTATCAGTTCCTTCAGGCCTCTATCAAACTTACAATGAATACATGGATTCCGCTCTGCTGAATCCCATTGACATGGAAGATATTGTTCTTATTCAAAAACGTTATAGGTATAAGGGCAATTTTTGGACTCAGACAAGACGAATCTTGTGGAAGGTATTTTACTAAATATCGAATCCTAAGAGTTTATAGTTTGTATGACTAAATTCGAGGTGTGCTCATCCACACTCATATTATAAAGAGGAAAGATTTGATTGTTTGTTTGCATTGAATAGGCTCCGAAACTACTGGACCGATTTGAAAAATTCTTTCACTATTAGAATTCTACGTTATCCCTGATGAACATATATAGGCTATGTTTGTTAATAAACATATGTTTTTGTTTCAACAAGTTACTCATTACATTGACATCATAATCATTAGTCACCTTTACAGCAAAAAAAGTCATATCGTTAACGAAATAATAACATCCTTGAAACCAATTCCAAGTAAAATTAAAGTGTATTATGGAGACTCCTTTCGTCTGTTTCGTACAGCAGATTTCTAAAACTGACAGACCGTAATAGTTGCCAAAATGAAACGTGTCCATCGTTCCGGGAGCGGCGCCCAGGGACCTCACACCTCCCGGGTATTAATCATAACCAGTTTAGGGTTGAAGGGGAGGGCAGGAGCGAATGGGTAGGAATTAACTTAGGGGTTGAATCTGCTTCTTGTAGAGACTGAAGACGCATCGCTGTGCGAGTCACTAAAACTGTGTGTGGCCGATTCAAGATACGTCAAAATAAATTTCAGGTGATATAAAATGGGCATAATGAAGGTGCTATGGGTCCCACTGAAATGGATCGCCACTCAGCATAAAGTTGCGGCACCGACATTGTGGATGGTGGTGAGAGCTAATGACATGTTAAATCCATACATTTGGAGAGTATTTAAAAATTGTTTGATTTAAAGTTAAGCATCTTGTCTAGGATTCAAGATCTGTTGATAATACGGATTTGATTAAGACCAGAGTCGAGTAAGAATAGAGTTTTCCTGCTCAATATCGGAACATTGAGCAGGAAAACTTGCTTGACACTAATGTCAAAAAGCAACAACCCAATAAAAAGGGGTCTCTCTGTATGCCTAGTTAGCATCATGTACTCGTAGAGCCCTATTTCATTATATTTTTCTTTAGCAAAGTTTCATGTTAATCGCTTGTGTTATGTAAGTATTTTAAGTTAATTTATCATATCAATAGTACCTATAAGCCCATTAAGGTAATGTAATGGTTCCACCTGGTCCTTGTTCATGGATACATGAACAAGACACTTGATTCTTAAGAGTATATTAAGGAAGATAGGGGTTATTCATTTGTTTTGCAACCATCTATTTATAACCTTTGAATTTAGAGTTTAGTGTCCGTTATTGATGCTACTTATCCTGTATACTGGCATTACCTTATACTATTTTTTTCACCGTGAGCTAAAGCTAAAAATTTACACGTGATTTATGTATAGAGTGAAAAGGTAGGTAAGTACCTAAATGAAACAAGCACAGGTGAAGTTCTGTATCGTAATCTATCAGTACCCGAGAGAACGGTATCATTCATCAACACAGACCATCATCACATTTGTACCTTGTCACTTTAACGTCAGGTCCGAACTGTCCAGCGAGTCAAAGCAACAAGGAACAAAAGCCATCATCAGTACTAGCCTAGTTAATTAGGTCACACAAATCCCGAATTTTGTAAGCAAACAGTTATTAAAGATGGATGGCGGCGGGTAGTTATGATAAAGCGGTTATTTACCGGGGCCCGGGGGAGCCGGTTTCGTTTCCCGGTTCAGTAGGCCATAATAACTTGAGGGAATACGCGGCGCAGAGCCGCCGACACCCGGGTATAATGCACGCGCATTAACAGAGTGCGCGTTTTTAGGGCGAGCCTGCCTAGGAAACTTCAATTATTGGATTCTTTTTCGCTGTTATAAGGTGTAAAGCAGGTCTCGCAAGATATGGTCATAAAAATCTCCGAAGAACTAGGCTGTTAGTTGGTCAAAAGGTTCTATACACCTTTTCAAATGTGTTAAAGTGGTTATCTTTCTAGGCCTGGTGTATTAGTCCGTTAGGCCTAAAAGAGCCTGTTAGCTGCATTTGTAGCAGTTTTGTGTATAAATAAAAACAGTGTTGAAGTTGTGTATAGAGATGACGTACCTAAGCTAATATTTCGAACTTGAACATTATTTTGGTCCATACACATACATGACACACAGTCATGATTATTATTGCATGATTTTTATAAAAATCTTTTCGATTGTTATAATTACCCCCCCACTTTGAGCCTTTCACTGACTTCTTTAGCAGAAGTTGCCTACCAATATTGGCATGAGGTTGTACCGCGCTGAAGGTTTCAGTGGATTGGTATGTTTTGTTTCAAATCCGGGGTAGGTAACTTGAATTTTTTGCAGTTGGTCTTCCGAATAAAAATGTAAATATATATACAAACGCCGTCGTGGCGCACCCTATTTTCGCGAACGAACCTTAAGTTATAATGTTGGCATATCTATAATCTGGCGCCGCGCGACACATGTGCGCCGATTACTGTGTGCACCTATTTGATACACTTTCCTCATATTTCATTTCCATTCCAGTGGAGATTTACCACTCGGCTAAGGGTTTCTTACAACTCCTACAATGTTCGTACTGTTTATACTTGGTTACATTTTTTTAATTTAGGATTAACATTCTAATTTCGGTTTAAAGATATTTATTTCTCAAAAGACTTTACATAAACTCACTTATATGAGAAAACTTAATTATAAAAATGACGAACGCATACATTATTAATTTCTTGTTGTCGTTAAGTACATTCTTTTAAATACATAATAATTTAAGTTAACGGGTAGAACACCAAATACCAAAGTAGACGGCTCGCTCGAGCGCAATATTTAGCGATAACAGAAACACGGATATGTCATGCATGGAAGTGAATTTTTCTTGCATATACTTAGAAAAACTTGCCTACAGTCTTCGATCGCTTCGATGGTGCTTTCTTTCTGATAAAATTTTGGATGCAATGGCATGTGAATTTTTTAACGAGTAATGTGTTACAGAATACTTTTGTACAGTGCCACCAATAACATAATAATATAATTTTAGTGTGTTACGAATGCCCGAAGTAAAGAGTAGAAATCGCTTCCTTTATCTTTCGTTGGCGAGCTTGTGCGGCTTGATGAGCACGTTGTGGTAGGTGCGCGCGCGCACGTCGCGCACCGTCTCTAACAGCGGCTGCGTCAGGTCGCTCGCGCACTGCGACATCTCGCGCGTTATCAGCTCCACCAGCAACTAACAAACAACTAATAATGCAACTTTTAAAAAACCCGACTGCTGCTAACCAACTTAAAATCGTTATAAATTCTAAATGATCATTCAAAATGAAAAATGATGAAAGAAACCTAGAGATGATTTTAGTGTTAGTTAAATAGTGAGCAGAATCGAGAAGGAAGGTACCTTCCTTATATCTACAGAACTTTCATAGAATGTACTTATTTATTATTATTTTATTTCATCCACAGGCATTTTACTCTGCAGAACTTTATTTTTTTGTTTATAACGGATCTAATCTACTCGTACGAAAGTATTTAATTTACCCAGCTTAAAATAACTTTCGGATGATGAATTTAATAAAACCTAGCTTTGCGCGTTGAATCCAACCTTGACACTAAGTTAAGGATTCATACAAAATCGCAATAATGTCAAATATAATAGTTTTTCGTTGATTTAACGTGCGGTTTGTTGGTAATTCTAGCGGTGTCCAGGAGGAAGTTCACTGATTCAGCCGAAGCTGAAGTCTAGCGACTCTTACCATCAGGTGTGATAGAGGTCAGTTTAATCGGTTTTTATAAACAAAAGTCACCTGATTATTCCTCAAATTTTACCGCCTGAGACAGCCCCTGTCTTACCTCAGGCACGGTTAGTGATAGCTATATCGCTGTTATTTCAGAACCACAATAAAAGACACACGTTAAGGATCTTATGACAACGATATAAAGTTTATTGTAGATTGGTTCGCGGGTCATATTATTTGCGTAAGTATGGATGTATACGTAGGGTTCACGAGCGAATCTCGTTGCTAATTTGCTTGCGTGCGCCCACCGCGTCGCGTGCCCGCCACTCAGCGCTCACTCAGCTGATGTGTACTGTCAACAACACAACAACTTGACTATTTGTAAAGGGAACTGACCACCACATTATGCAGCAGCAGATGTTGCACCGCCACCACAATCTCTGCTTTGCCTAAAGGTAACTGGTAGAGAATGCCTTACGGCATTAAGTTCGCCTTTTGTATATTAAGGTTTTGTGCAATATAGATTAAATGAATGAATTAATGAACTGACCAGCCCAGCTGCACCTGCCTGGTGCCTATAATATGCTTACAGGTAAGTACCCATATTTTCCGGCTATTTAAGAAGTTGTCAACTTTCCCCATGGAAATCCCTACAACAAGCCCACTATATGTATAGCCTTAATATGCGCCACAGACTACGGTTGTACTAACAGGCCGAGAAGAACGCAGCTATTTGTAACAATGAGAAGGTTATACGTCTGTTATTCTGACAAATAGCTACATCACTCTCGTTCTATCAGTCTGACTATTAGCTCTGTGGGGCATATAAGGCCTATAGTGGGCTTGTACGGATTCAAATCAAGAAAGTAGACAACTTGGTCAATAATCGGAAACAATGGGTTATTAATGGGTTATGGGTTATGTCGCGTATACAATCAGTTAAAAAAACCTGTTTAAAGGTCTTCGACCAGTGTCTCCAGTGATGGCAGGGTACCTGAGATGCAATGCTATACAATAAGCTTCATTAGAAAGCTCAACGTCACCCAAAGGGCAATTCAAATGTCTTAGTTTTCTGTACGAGATCGAATCAGGATTGAGAAGCTAGGAGCTACGCATGAAGTGGCAGTGGGCGGGGGACAATTGTGGTGGATGAACCTTGTGCAGGGTCTGTCTAGATCGTTACCACCATCTTACCCTCATCTGCCACCAAACAACAGTATTCGCATGGTTGTCTTCCGGTCCGGGGGTAAGTCAACCATTGAAAAGGCTAGCATAGAAGCATTCAATCTACGACCTCAGGGTTGGCAACGTATTTGCAGTTTTGAGATTGCTCTATGAACTTCAGAGTCCACTTAGTTAAAGTGGCGACCACGCAAAAAATACCACGTACAAAATAGCGTAATATTCGCAGGACTCCCACAAGAAAGACCGACTCGACACACGACGATCTGATAAGGGTCGGACAAAACAGCTGGATGTCAATTCTCATGTCATTCGAGATGAATCTCTATCGTGAATCTGCATGGAATGACAGTGTCATTAAAAACTCATTCTACAGTCAAAGCTTTTCTGTAAGTGGAAAAACCACTTGCTAATAGAGTTTCGCAGCTTGTGTCCGCGCTAGTACGCTAAAGCGGTTGCCAGACGTCACTGTCAGCGGTGCACTCGCGTGAGACAGCGGCTGATCGATACTGCCTCGCCGCCTCACGTGGCTGCATAAATACACACCCTTAGCTTCTAGGGAAAAAATATTGAAGCTTGAACACCACAGAGCATAAGTATAGTTATCTAGTGTTTTAGTCCACGAAAATGCGCAGCACCTAGGTTCACTCCTTATTTCTTCCCGTTGGAGGTCCGCGAATTTCAATCTATCTCCAACCAACTCTCATCGAAATCGATTCAGCGGTTTTGCCATGAAAGCGTAACAAACAGACAAACAAAATTACTTACACATTTATAATATACATACATACATACATAATTTCACGCCTTCGTTCCCAGAATGGGGTAGGCAGAGCTACAGAATTACAAACATCTCTAAAAACTTGTTGATAATTCTATAACCACAATTTGCGCAAGAAGATTTATAATATTAGCATGGATATAAGAAGAAGAGGACGACTAGCTTTTGCCAGCTACTCCGTCCGTGTAGCATCATTTATCACTTATTACGGGGAACGGCTATTTTTTTGGAATAAAGATTACTTCTCGAGCTATGAACAATCTCTGTACTAAATTGCAAGTCGATCGGCCGAGACGTGAAACCGTGAAGACGGAACACACACACATACACATCTTTTATTTAAAGTCACTTTCGCAATTTAATATTAGTAAGGATATTATAGTTAGTACAAGGGCGTGCACTCTAGCATACTGCAGCTTTTACTGTAAAAACGTCACTAAAAATAAAATACCAGCTAACTTATACCTAATTTTCTTCAGTTTACGTAATGTAGAATCATCATCATCAACATCATCATCATCAGCCGCAAAACGTCCACTGCTGGACAAAGGCCTTCCCCAAGGTTTTCCACCACGATCGGTACTCTGCTGCTGTCATCCAGCGGTTTCCCGCGACTTTTATCAGATCGTCGGTCCACCGTGTGGAAGGCCTGTCGGAGTTGCGGTGCTACCTTAAAAATGCAAATGTAACACTTCCCATAAATACCAAAGAGGATCTTTTATGCGTTAAAGTTACGTTAAACGTAAACTAATTTCTAAAGCGTATTATAGTATCAAAGATTATATGAATGATAACAATGCTTGGGACTGAATTGTTTGTATTACAATTATTATTGACCGTGGAGACTATATACATCTCCTTTGTATGCTTATTATTTTAATTTGACATCTGGAGACTCTTTACATCTCCATAATTGACCGTGGAGACTTTCTACATCTCCTATGGATGTTTATTTCTTAAATTTAATTTTAATTTGACATTTGGAGACTCTTTACATCTCCATAATTGTATTATTGACCGTGGAGACTTTCTACATCTCCTTCCCTATGTCTATTTTTAATTTTTATCTGAAATTTGGAGACTTTACATTTCCAATTTAAATTGAATATACTTTAAGTCTCATAATTGCTCCTGGGACCTGTACATCCCTGTGACATTTAAATTAGTTAGCTTAAGTTTATCATAGTAATAAGTTACTCATATAAAAAAAAAAGACTTCCTGTTGAGTTTCTTGCGGCGTTTCTTCTCAACAGAGTCCCTCGGAAGCGCTGGTAGACTCAGACATGTAAAAGTGCCTACAGGGCCTACTTACAGAATAAATGAATTTGAATTTGAATTTGCCCTAATATAAAGTCAATCGCATAAATCTGCCCTTAACCGCGACACGAAACAAATGGGGACGCTGTTATCACATTTACATTATATTACGTGTAATAGCGTCCTTAATGGCATTGCCATAAACTGGTCACTTGCTGGCCATCTGTCGCAGAAGTTGTTTCTTGGTCTATTTTAGATGATTAAGGCTAAATAGTTGGGTAGGCATACTCAATAATTTGTAGTCAGTAAAGATTGACGGTGCAGTTAACGTAAGTACAGTCAACAGCATAAATAAGTGATCATTTATGTACCTTGTCACTATAACGTCGTGTTTGAAATGTCATACAAAATTGTGAAACGATTGAAAGCGACTAGGTACATAAATAATCACTTATTTATGCTGTTGTCTGTACCTAGTTGGCAGTAGATGGCCTTAGAAGATAGCGGTCCCGGTTTCGATTCCTGGTAGGGGGAAATATTTGTGTGATGAGCGCGAGTATTTGTTTCTGAGATTTGGGCATTTTAAAAAGCTACTTGACTTTACCCATTTTAATTATGAAACTGGATACCAATGGTTCAAAGCGGCGCAGGACTGGAACTTGTGGCAAAACTTTGGGAGGACTTTGTCCAGCGGTGGACGACTTCTTTCTTGATGATGATGATTTTCTAAGGCGTCCAAACCGTAAAAAGATTACAATACAATACCAACTGAAAATGTACTCATAGGGGGTAGGTTGTATCTCTATCTCTAGTCTAGACAGGGCCTCTATTCTAGGCGTTAAGAACGATATTGCCTTTGACGTGTTACGGTATTGTTTTTTAACTCCGCCGCCATAATGTCAAGTAAATAAGAGCTACCAAAACGTTGACAGGTCAAAAGCTATATTGTTAGTCGTCGTAGAATAGAGGCCCAGTAAGTAATCATTACCTACGTATTATGTAGAGCAAAGGTAGAGATGGGTGGCGGGTAAACGTAATATACCCATAGTGTATAACTTAGTAAATACGCATTTTTTCCGTGAATGCCTGAAATGATACCCTGTTTATACGCATCCTAGTGGGTAAATATTCTAGGTAAATAATATCTACCCACTTTTAGGTAGGTATACCAGGGGCCTGTTTTATAAAGCTACCAATTACAATCTACAGGTTACAAGTTTCCATTTGACACACTCTCGACCAATGACCACCAGTCATTTGAGCAGTGTTGCCAGTTTAGACCTGTAAAATTGTAACTTATAGCTTTATAAAACGTGCCCCAGGGCGGCGGCCGTATTTCTCAACATATGACCGCCCAAAACACAGATGTTTGAATGCCCTCTAACTACCGAAAGTAAGCGTCATCTTTCTAGCCTGACACAAGTCATGCCCGCCTGCTTAAAACCGTTTTCCGATAGGAATGCCATAAATTCAAAGTAAACAACAAGAGCACGCAGCGACCCAGTTCAATTTAAAGCTCCCATTTCCTTTACCTATTTTCTTGTCACCTAAGAGCCGCTCGTGCCCGCAAGCGGAGTTTGCACTTCAGCCCGCTCGGTTCATTTGCAATTGAAGTCACAGCCTTCTCTGAAAAAAAAACAAATCCCCGCTTGCGCCAACGTCTCACACCTATCCCGCTCACTCATGAACAATTCAACGTAAATCTCACTCCCTCGCTCCTAGCTGGGGTATTTCTTGTTGTCGCTCCTCCCGCACGAGACACGTTTATTTTTCATTTCTTAGGGGGCGAAGAAAATAATTTTCCGTGAGCTTTGAACCCCGGCTGGGAAAAATGGGAAATTTGGAAAATGTAATTGGATTCTAGACTAATCTCGACGCCTCTCGACGGTGCTGGGGCGCGCGTTGGAAAAGAAATCCCTTTCAACTGTAGGTAGGTACGAGGGTAGTTTAAAGGTAGGTATGTGTATTTTTAGGGTTCCGTACCCAATGGATAAAAACGGGACCCTATTACTAAGACTCCACTGTCCGTCTGTCTGTCTGTCACCAGGCTGTATCTCATGAACGGTGATAGCTAGACAGTTGAAATTTTCACACATGATGTAGTTACTTCTGTTGCCACTTTAACAAAAAATACTAAAACAGAATAAAATAAATATTTAAGTGGGGCTCCCATACAACAAACGTGATTTTTTGCCGTTTTTTGCTCGATATAAATAACGGCCACTAGTATATGTATAGTGTCTAATGTTGTATAGATAATGGAACGGAACCCTTCGTGCGCGAGTCCGACTCGCACTTGGACTTTTTTCACCACGCACTCGCTAGTAACGCCGACGGAGTTTGTATATTAACTGACTTGATAGACTTTTTTATATTCTAACTACTACATATTATACATATTATATTATTCGTACGCGAACAATTAGTTTCCCGCTACTCCCCGTATTTCTTCCCGTTGGGGGTCGATTTTCGGAAAACCCTTTCTTAGTACTCACTTACATCATAAAACCCCTGTACCAAATTTCAAGTTTCTAGGTACTTACAGAGTTTCGACTGTGCGTTGATATATAAGTCAGTGAGTCAGTTTTGCTTTTTATATATATATATATATATATATATATATATATATATATATATAGATAAATAGATAAAAGATTACAAATGCGAAAGTGTGTTTGTTTGTTTGTTCCGTGGTCATGTTTTACGCCTCAACCAAACCTTGGTAAGTGCAGAGATTGCCCCAAGACGGACGTAGGGATGTAATGTACCTACCTACTTTTTTCCCATAAAATTGAACAATCCGAATTAGCGATAAACGACTTTAACGCGGAAATCGTATTTAAGAGAGCGATTGTTATGCCGCTCATTGATAGATATAGGGGTCAATAAATAAAAGGGCATTGGGTAAATTTGTTTGAAGAATATTGTCTTTTTTTTTTCCGCGGCCATAGATGATTTTTACGTAGTTATTTAGAGGACCTCTAAATACACATAGATATATATAATTTATGGCGTTAAATAATATCGGAGCGGAGATTTTAAAGATTTAAGTATTCAGTTTTTAGTACAAAAGTAGGTACGCCCAAGTATGAATATTTAAAGATCTGGGCTCCGATGCACTTAAGAGTATTACATTACATAACAAAATATGTTTATTTTTAATAATTCTATCATAATTTACCACTTTTATGAATGGCCGCTCACCTTGAATATGTATGAAATTTACAAATGAAAACACTTTTACCCAAACCCCGTTGAAATTAAAATGACGATACCACTAACACCCTCTTTGAGCGGATATAGGAATCACTACCTAAGAAACGTATTGAAGAAGTTGGTTGCTTTATGTTGGCAGTAGGTACTAGGATTGAAATACAGATGGCGGTAGCAAACTAACAGATATTTAACACCCATTGTTGGCTTGTATAGTCTGTGCCACAACTACGGCTCAGGGTGGTATTCACCTGTCCAATATCTTAGTCCAATGTGCATTGCGTCTCACATTTTTTAAAGCAAACTGTGAGACGCAAATACACATTGGACAAAGATCTTGGACAACTGGAATACCACCCTCACCTACGGCTGCGTACATAGGATATCAATGGGTAACACCTGTCACCCATGTTACACCGGATTAGTACCAATTTCACCAAACGATGTTAAATTTAATCAATGTTAATCGACTGTTAGTTATTACATTTTGACAGCTGTTAACGCTCTAATCGTCTGTTAAGTGGTAAACATCGTATAATGAAATTGGTAGTTAGTCTTAATTTTGGTTTAGGTGATCAAAATGTAACTAGCTTATTTTGCCCGAGACTTGTTTCACTGGACATTCGAGACTAAATCAAGAGAAAGGCGGAATTAACGTAACTTCGAACTTCGATTTTCAAAGCAGGGCCTCAGATGCATTTTGCGAATGTTCACCTTTTGAACATCATGTAAAATACAATAATGGAAAATGTCGAAATAAAGGTCGAAATACTCGAAATACAATTTCTATTGAAGGCAATGCCAATTTCAACCTTACGCACACATACCTATGCAAGTTTGCACTGTTAATGTTGTCTATACCAATTTGTATGAAACATACCTATACTCGAAAATCTAATTTAAAACCAAAATCCTAACCTCAAACGGCTCACATTCGCTGTTATTACTGCATTTTGGTTTAAGTGTATGTATTTTTATCAATAAAACTTACCCTAATATTACTGGTTACACAATTTATCATTCATATTTTTATGAAATAATGCCAAAATAACGAAATAATGGAACTGTCAGATTTTGGTCTTTAATTAGATTTTCGAATATACAGGGCACTATAGAATAGTAATCTGTGACAGGGTGCAATAATAGGAGACGTAATCAGAAGTGTTTAGGCTAGATGAGGAATTAAAATGTAAGTTTATACCACTATGAAGGTAACTAGAAGGAATTATAGTTTTTTACAAATATTAAGATAATACCGTTTTGTAAACAGTTTGGCCGCCCTATTAATAAGTCCCGCTGAAGGGCCAGAACAAGTGGTCCGCGACTTGTTTGTCGCACGAATCTCCCTTTCAATCTAGTCGACCAACGAGCGAGAAACTGTCGCATAGGGCGACCATTTTTACTAAATAATTGTATTTTTAAGGCTAAATCATCAAGAGAAAAAAAGCTTTGTTCCGTGTAATTAATATTGTTTTGAAATCAGTATACAATTACCAAGTCTGAAATAGTAGATTGTTCAACAAGGGACAAGCCATAATGACACGAGATGTTTACCCACATCAGATGTTTAGCAACAGGTAGAGGCTTGAAATATTCGCAGAATATTTACTTGTATATTCACTTAAAAAATAAAAAAATAAATTAAATTAAATTAATATTTAAGGGGGGCTCCCATACAACAAACGTGATTTTGCCGTTTTTTGCTAATGTTCTATAGATAATGGTACGGGACCCTTCGTGCGCGAGTCCGACTCGCACTTGGCCGGTTTTTTTTGTAAAGTGACGCTTTAAATGCTTGCATATTTAGCCAACAGATTCAAACTTGAAAACTATTTTAAAACTAATTGCACCATGCATAATAAAATGAATTCATTCTTAATATAATTAAATATACTCGAAAATTTAATTTAAGACCAAAATCTGACAGTTCCCATCTTGATTATTTCGTTATTTAACATTATTTCATAAAAATATGAATGAAAACTCGTGTAAATTTTCGAGTAAGATTCATATTTTTAATGTAATCATTAATCGTGTTGCCCGAAATTAAATCTATTTTTTTATATTGTTGCACAGTTGTCATTTTGAGGTTATTTCCACGCCCTAAAAATTGTCTATAAACGAAAGTGCTCCCAGAGATAGGTAGCGTAGAGGGAGAATAGAATGGAGTGGGCATTGGACTAGTACCAGGTGGGAAGTCTGAGATGCGTTTATACATAATTACGTATGTATAAACGAGATGCACTTACTTTTATTGTCCCTCTCGCGCGTATACCTTTTCGACGTGTTTGCCACAATGATTGTGGCAAACAAACCCTGACAGCTGATGCGAGTCGTATGAGTTTTTAGTGGTTTTTAGCTGTTTTCGGAGTTTTTTTGCAAAATACAAGGGTGAAGTTTACGTGTAATGTGTTAAAGAACAATTTCGTGATGGTGAATTGCAGTATTACATACATACATAATCTCACGCCTTAGTTCCCAGAGTGGGGTAGGCAGAGCTACAGAATTACAAACATCTCTAAAAACTTGTTGATAATTCTATAACCACAATTTGCACAATTAGGCTAAGATGTTCACCAGCGTATTAGTGACAGGTCGCAAGCCCATCGCCTAACAGTACTACAAGCCTTTATTCCCTTAGTCGTCTCTTACGACATCCACGGGAAGACATGGAGTGGCACTATTCTAACTCGGCAACCACACGAGGCATTATTTGAAATAACGTCTCCTAGTTACATTTTAACATAAAAAAGGATCGGTTTTGTGTTCAAATAAATCGTATTTTTCTTCCGCTAACCGTCCGATTTATGTTGATAACGATAATACATAGTAATCCGTGTGATTGCTGACATTTAAATTTAGTCGTATATAACCAATTTCGTGTTGTCATCCATCTAAAATGCATTTTACCCAACAAACGGGGTAATATATAATTATGATATTATCGGGTATTTTGTTATACTAATAAAACAAGTTTTGTTGATTTGACATAGCTTTTTTTTAAATAATCCCTGAAATTTACCCTTTTACGTTCGCAAAATTTTAGAACATTTTTTAATATTTTTCAGATACCCATCTGATACTGAAGCAAGGAAGCTTTGGATTATAGCTACATGTAGCATAAATTGGCAACCAACAAAGTTTTCTCGTATCTGCTCAGAACACTTCGAAGCACATTGTGAATATAATATATGACTGTACCTTCTGTAACAAATATTTATATAAATAAACATTTGCAAAAACATGCAAGTAGCATTTTAATCGTAGGCATTTCAGACCTAAAAACATATAGAATTCTATAATTACTGTAGATGTTTTGACCGTTCGATATTGTAACTTTCGATATCCAAATACGTACATACATTTGGAGGTTAGGTGGTTGCGAATGTGATTTAAAACAGTAAGCAACGCCGTATGAAAATTATAGTGTATTATGTTCTAGAACCAATGTCACAAGCACGAGGATTATATTTCCGACTCTCAATTGACCGGTTGTTGTAGTCAGGTAATAAGTAGCTATGGGGGAAATTTAGCAAATTGTTGGCAACTCAGAATTGATTGCATATATACCACACTTATATGTATAGATACTATCTCCTTCTCAAAGGTATACGCGCGGGCCAGGTCTATTCTATACTCTGTTTACGATAGGTAGGTTAGGTTAGGGTTCTTTTTTTTATGATCCTAAAACGAAACTGCTCCCAGAGATAGGTAGGTTTGGGTTTTTTTTTATGATCCTAAAACGAAACAGCTCCCAGAGATAGGTAGGGTAGGGTTTTTTTTTAAATAAAGGTATGCCAATCAATACATTTGACGAAAACATAATTGAATTCTTTAAAAGAATCCCAGGTAATAATTTGTCTAACAATAATTTATCAAATCATTAGTTGGGAAATGATATCAGTACGAAACGTGGAGTTGGGAAATAAAAATTTGCCCAAATAAAAATACGGGATACGTAGTTTGGGGAGTTAAGAATTTGCTAAATAATTTTCGTCGAAACATTAGTAAACCCCTCCATTCACAAACACCGTGATTGGTTGTTTAGAAGTTTCCAAAGTAAAAAAAAAACTTTAATCCCTAGAGATTAATAAGGATCTTTAGTCCCGATGTACAGAGACCAAAACCACATTTTAAGAGCACGAGATGTGAAAAAGTGATTTATGATCTATTTGACCCAGAATTCTTGACTTCTGCAGTTATTAACGATTGCATCTCGATCATATCTCGATACAGTTTTCTCACTCGGAATAGTCACTTCGGTGTAGAGCCACAGCCCACAAGCCGCAGCGCGCCAGCTCGTAATTCAGTAAGAAGCATAACAATAAAAATTAAACAGGAAGTTCATTGTAAATATTTATTTCAAATACTATGAGTGCTTATGGTAACCAATGATACATGTTACGGCTCGTAAATGCGTCCAATCGCATAATATCGCTATTCTCTAACCTAGCCATTGGCTTTAATATCACCGCGGCGACCAACGACCTGCCAGCATGCGAGCTGATCAAATATAAAAATCTTGTTTCAAATTGATTTAAAAACTCTCGCATAAAGGCATCTTAGAAAACTAGATTTATGTAGACTTTCTGAATAAAATCATTATTCACAAATTTCACTATTACCAATATTTCTGACGCATGTGAATAATAATTATATTATCTCCGTAAATAATTTTATCAACGATTCTCGTCTATTCTATTATCTATACACAGAGGCACACAATCCTTAGAAACTAGCTCAATAATTTTGTTACGAGCCTATGGTTTCAAGTACAAATTATGTTACTCGATAACGACTTACGCTAACTACTTAAAGTCAGCAAATCGATCTAAAACACTCATCAAATCTCGACGTGACGCCAACGGAGCGACGACGTGTAACAACCCTATCCTTAGGGTGGTCTTCCACCTGTCCAATATCTTTGTCCAATGTGCATTGCGTCTCACATGTTTTAAAGCAAACTGTGAGACGCAAATACACATTGGACAAAGATCTTGGACAAGTGGAATACCACCCTTAGACCCACTGCCCGTCACATGCGACTAACCTGTAGAATAACTTTACACATTATATTTGAATTTGACTATTGATTGACATGACCTAATGTAACGCCAATCGTTCCACAGTTAATATCGCACGCTCTAGCAAGGTGGGTATTTATTACTGCAACGTTGTCGTGCTAGTGATAACTTCCGAACAATATCAAGGTTTTTCCATAAATAAGCATTGGTAAATCAATAATTGATTCAGAAAGTCTATAGAAGTCGTGTGTCACTTGGCTAAAACAAATAGTGTTTGATCGCTTGTGATTTCAACTCTTGGGGGATACGTGAATAAATAGTGCATCTTAAATACTACTTATGTTACCTTGGTAACGAGTTATGTTGATTTGACAAGTGTTCTATATCGTAACAGTATGTCTAGTTTAACTCTTCCTATGCTAACACTATAGGCGGCCCTTCGACCTTGCATGCTGTGACACAGTGGAATCTTATAAACTAACATACTGATATTGTTTCTGTTATCAAAAACAGTTTCTTTTACTGACATCTATGGTATGCTATAATAACATCGAGGTGTGTACCACAGTCGCTATACAAACCTAATGAGAAGTTTCGAGCTTTACATTACATTATATGTGTAACTTACAGGTGTAAAAATGAAATGTGTAGAAATGTTATTGTAGCCTCTAAATTGTATCAGTTTAATTAAAATATAATCAATTTCAATTTCAAGGGTCACAGTCAAGCATAATATCTATAATAATAGCTTAAACCTAAAAAGCGACTAGAACTAAGAAAAATACAACCTAAGCTCTTAGAATTGTCATGAACTTAAAATAACTCCTCCTATCAAACAAGTGCGAAATAAATAATCAATTTAATATTTACACAAATTAAGTATTGCTGAAACAATATTAGAAAAAAGTATGAACAAAGTTGTTCAAGAATTCTTATCACTGTAAGAATTTCAGAGATCCATATTTGAATACACGCTAATCGTCCTTCATGATATAACCAAACTCCAAACTTCCGATATAGTTTTTATGATATACCTATAACATGATTACCGATGGACCCGCTTCCTCCACCGAAACCGTCGCACCGCTAACTGGATCGTAAGTTAATCCAAATTAGTCAAAATAAGTATTGATTTGCTGGAGTATATCAAATACGAATTGCAATTTGGTTAAATGTCATAGAGCATGAGTGTACCAGGAATACATATTAACACCTCTATCCCTGTTCCAAGATTATGATAGTCATAATAATTTATTGAAACCTTGCACATCCAGTAAAGGCAATGTCTATCAAATAAAACCAACAATAAAATATAATAGATACCAATGCAACAGTTTGCAATAAAATTAATATTATTTAACTTTGAATATAGATATTTGATTGTGCAATGAATAATGTGCTGATTCATATAGCGTATGTATATGTTGGCACTGATATTGCAAAAGATAAAATAATCAATAAAACAAATTTTGTTTACAAACTTTCCCTAGTATTTTTAAGTCACCCCAGTAAAATACTAATCAAAATGAATTTTTCTAGCAGTGGTGTAAAAATGGATGTTATCTGTATAGCAAAAAGTTGTATGATGAACTAAAGTTCAGCATGCATTCCAATACAAATCTTTATCCAAATGGTCAAGCAATCAAAAATATCCACCCAAACCCACTGCTAGAAAAACCACTGCATCACGATTGTCAACTATCCCTACAAAGACCTCTAAAATAATATCTCTATCATTTATTTAGAAATCGTATCACTTCAAATTTACCGAATAGGCTTAAATCAAGTCTTTGTTTGATTAACATCTAACCTCACCACCTCGCAACGCGTCAATAGCGCAGGACGTCTCTGATATGTTGTGCGTATGTGGCTCTAATACAAAACATAATGTACAACGAAAATTGCCGACAACTATTGAAACAAAGGTGTGTTCAAACATCGCTGTGTGGCGTAGTCCGCATGAGGTGACAAAAATAGATTACAAACTGAATGGTTTTCCGACTAACCGATTCCGACGGCAAAATTACCTCATTCTTGCTTTTTAGATGTTTCACTGTCTTCTTATTAGTATGTAGTCAGCACAATACGTCCCATGCTATCGGCACACTATACACTATATCACTGAGTCACTCGGCGGCGGCCGCGTGCTCGGGCTCAGAGGCGGCTGGCTCTGGCGACGCCGGACCGGCCGCGAGGTCAGACTCCGCGGCCGCCGGGTCCTCCTCGGATCAGGTTTTCCGCAGCTCCACCAGCTTGACATCCTGCACGTGCAGGTTGTGCTTGGACTTGGCCGCGAACTTGATCACCGCCTGCGTCGACACCAGCGGGACATGTCGAAGGTCCAGCCTGAACGAGAACAGGAGTGTTAGAGTAAAACAGTAAAGCGGTCGCGTGCACATTTGTATAAGGCGCGCCAGGAAATGTATTAAACATTACTGTGACTGTATGTTGCTGAGATTAGTATCTGTACAGAAGCAATTGAATCTTTCGTTGATGATTTTTTCTACAGGTTCCACACTTTTGCATCTTATTTCAATGGAATAAGGTCCACAGCTTCAATAAAAGCTGATTAATGTAACAAACAGTTCAGCAAAATCATTTTTGAATAGCTATAAAAATAAACAAAGATATAAGCCAATAAAGATTTGTTCCAATCACTTTCTAGCAAAACATAATTGAACATGGGGTTTATATGGCCGACCTGTTCCATGACGTCACAGTGCATATAAGTTCTCTCGGTCTAATCGCTCTTTAATCAGCAGTTGAAAATGCTTGTATCGTCCGTATTTCTTAGTTGTTTTTAATATTAATTACACTTTTGGTGACCTCTATTACGGTATTTTCATTATTTGGTTGAGAAATGCGATTAAAAAATCCATGCATCTTCCCTATTGGAACCATTTCAAATGATTATCCTCTAGTAGCGTAAGTTGATTCGAGGCACCGACCTGACGAGATTGGGGCAGCGCGCGAGGTGGTCGAGTGCGCCCTCGGTGAGCAGCCGGCAGCCGCCCAGCGACAGGCGCTGCAGCCCGTGGTGCGCCAGCTGCGCGGCGCCGGCGTCGGTCAGCCGCGCGCACGAAGACGCGTCCAGCTCGCTCAACTTTGGTAACGCCTGGAAACAAATCGGGAGTGTTCATCGATTGATGATGCAATTTTCACATAATGTTATGCGGTTGCACGATCTGCTTAACTGATCCGGATACCTTTAGACTACGCCGAATGATCAGTGTTTATTTGTACAACAGTAAACCATCCTTCGATATCAAGAAAATACTTTAGGTTATTAGAAAACTCAATAATAGTAATGAGGGCACCACTGGACGCTCGACGTAGTCTAAAGGCTCGAACAGACTGCCAGCGGGACGGTAGCGGGGCGTGATGAAAGAGGGACGTCCGGTCACACAGAGCAAGCGCGCATCGCGTCGGCCTCGCGCCATCAACCCGCCAGCATTGCGCGCGCGTCCCGCCCGCATCGCGCTCCGCTCGCTCTCTGTGATTTGGTCATTCGTTTTGCGCTGCACTGTCTGACGTCACATTGACTGGTCGCGCGGTCTGCGCGCGACAGGCTGCGCTGGCGGGTCGCAACAGAAGCGGGGCGCGATGCCGACGGGGCGCAGCCTGTTTGACCACGCTAGCGGTTTGTATGGAAATATCGCGCGGCGCGCCCGTCGCGCGCAGGCCGCGCGCCCGCGACGGTGCCGTCTGGCCGAGCCTTTAAGGTATCCCGATCAATTAAGCAATCAATTAGTTACGATCAATCGGTCATCGGCACAATAGTTGACAAAAGAGAATAGAGTAATCGGTTGAAGACGATACCTGAACAACATATCTCATGGCGACATCAGTGATGTCGGTCCCGGGCAGCCGCAGCACGTTGAGCGCGGCGAGGCGCGAGGGCTCGGCGCCGGTGCGGTTGCCGCCGCCGGGGCGCGAGTTCTCGGGCGGCGCCAGGATGCCGCGCAGCTTGGCGTCGTCGAGGCAGCGCGCGAACGACAGGTCCAGCGACGTCAGCGGCGGGCACGTCGACGAGCGCAGCGCCAGCGCCGCCTCGGCCGGCGACCCGGCCAGCGACAGGGAGCGGAGCGCCGGCAGCCGAGCGAGAAGCCTGGACACCAAATTATGTAACCCTTGAGATTTAAGTATGAAAAGAACATAATCATGTGGACACTTGGATATTAGATCGGCAACTAAATATTTTAATCGTAGTTTTTAGCGGTAGTTACCAGGCGAGCTGGCGGCGCGCGAGATGGCACCACTCGAGCCCGAGCGACAGCGGCTGCCGGCGCGCGATGCCGGCCAGCTGCGCGGCCGACACGCGCACCTGCACGAACGACATGCTGCGCCAGAGCGACGGATCCATCTGGAACACACACCATTTCAGTATAAAACACGAAATAAAAACTTATAAGTTTACGCAACTAAAAGCGAGGATCTTTGGTCCCTAAGACGTTGTTCACGTAGCAATATATCGTACTTTATAGAGTGCCGAAGGCAAAGTGTCAATGAGACTTTATCACTGAGCCTCCGCTGTTCATTAGTCTGTCCGTCAGCGTACTGTATCTCATGAACCGTAATAGGTAGACAGTTGAAATTTTCAGTGTATATTTGCCGCGATAACAGCAGATAATAAAAATCAAATCAAATTAAAACTTAAAGTGCATTAGAATCTAGTGTAAAGATAGCTTCACAATGGTAAATGCAAAATACAGCGTCGGTTCGCCCTTGGCAAATCAATTACGTAGCGTTTATCAGATCAAGCGAATTGAGTATCCGTGTATGACATATCGTAATATCGCCACCCCAGTCTTACGAACATCATAAGCAAATATGTATTATTGTATTGTGATTCAAATGACCGATAAGTGATGAGAATTGTGTTAGGCCTAGTTTTGTCAATCTAACCATTACAGAAATCAAAAAAATATGTATAAAATTTACCTAGGAACTAACAAAATAATTACACTTTGATATCAGAAACCCGCCAAATCTTGTTATCTTGAATTAATTAATTCGCCGGCGTCATTTTTTTTTATTTCTACGATCGCTCGAACCGATCGCAGTCTACAGGAGTACGGAGCAATCACGTAGTTTTGAAAATATTGATCAATCTTGTTTTAATTATTCCTAACAATCCTGATTTTAACAATGTAATCGCTCGAAGTCTACAAAAAGGGTAGGGAGAAATCACCTAGTTGCTTTGTAATGCCAAGCTTGTTTAAATGACTCCTAACAATCCTGTTTTTACCAGTGACGTGGTTATAGTACTCACCGAGTACTCGGCCCAGTACTTGCAGACGAGCGCGCAAGTGGCGAGCTCGTGCGGAGTGAGGCGCGCGAACACGCACAGCATGGCCTCGCGGTCCAGCCACGGCGAGCCCGCGCCCAGGCAGGCGCCCGCGCCGCCCGCGACCGGCGCGGGCCGCACGGGGTACAGCGGCTTCTTCAGCTGCTGCAATGAGGGACGGAGGTCAGCCGGACCGCGGCGCATGGCGGGGAAACATCGGCTTATAGGAATGTACATGCTTACAGACAGGCATGCAACGATACAGTCCATTGTTACAAAAGCCGGATATATGGCCAAATCACGTAGAGATCCGGTCCCTTATTTTATAAAATATCAACTGCATTTAAAGTTATATGTTTTGACGTATCTATCATGTAACTTTATTTCAAGTAATTCAAGAATTATGATTTAGATAAAATGACATTAAAAGAAATTGTGACATAATTTTCTGTTTATGTATTAGTATCTTTTGCACCAACAAAAATACACCTAATATTGTATAAACAGAAAGGTGTTTTGGTGGATTGTTCCTTTGCTTTTCTTTTCATTGATCCATAAATCGTATCGGCACAGAAATTCTTGTCGCGTTTCATATTATTACTGCATCGTGACCCCGACTATCTTCGGCGCACCAATCAGGAGACTTTGTCCTCGGACAAGTTTATTCACTTTTTATAAGTAACACCAAAACGAGGAGAATGACAAAAGAACTACTCAATATTGAGTAGTTCTAATCAATAAATACTATTAAAAAACTAAGATTAATTTAAATAAGTGTATTTTACTTTTCGTTCCGTGAATGCGATGTGCTTCTGCAAGAAATAAGGCACTATTGTTAAAGGGTCTAATAAAATAAAAATGAAAAATCCGAGCAGTGTTGTGAGGAATACCTTGGCGGAGTGGTGCGTCAGTTGGAGCGCGAGGTGCGCGCGCAGCGCCTGCTTCTTCGGGGCCTCCTGCTCGTCGCTGGAGCGGCGCTTCTTGGGCACCGGCTCCCACTCGCCGTCCGCCTCGCCCGCCAAACCTTCTTCCTCGCGTTTGATCTCTGTAAAACAACGTCGTATTAAGACTTATAGTTAACGCTGACAGAACTTCTGACGAAGGCGCGCCCCACTTCTTGATTTTTCATACATTAACGCGTTAATCTGAGTGGCAGGCGCCTTCGTGGATTGGAGACGCCATAGACTCCATAAACGCCATAGACCCGAACACGGCTTTTGCCGATGGAAAACGTGAGACTTGTAGTAAAGCAAATTTGCAGTTAATTTGTGCGAGCGACAGAGATAAGTAGCGACCGTTTTTGTATAAAACTATTTCTGATCGGCGCATGTGATGTAGCATAGCTTAATGAGATTTGGAGATTTACGAATGGTTTTTTATGTCTGTCATTAAGATACAATCACAGGCATTGCCTAGTGGGGTTTTCGAACGATATAAATGCTTATTGAATATGACGTCCAATCTTACCACTTTCAGGCTTCATATGTGAATCATTTTTGCCTTCATTGTCCGAATTGGGTTCAGACTTGACTGCAGAAGGGACCGGTAATTTGTTCTGGAAAAAATATTGTTATGATTTAATTTATGTCACTTAAGTTCTTATTTAATCACAGCTGTAATAAATTTACCTGTGTATTACTATGTTCCCGACTCAGTTGGCTGGCATCGGATCCGACGCTTACTCGCCTGAGATCTGAAGACTTCTGACGCGCGCGGAAATGGCGCGGCTACAAAAAAAAACATGTACAATAAATCCAATATTTGTATCAATAAACAAATAAACGTTTATTTGTAAGAAATTGAGGCTGGCATGCTACATCAAGATATTTCAACGCGGTTTCTACTGCGGCGACGAATTTGTGGTATTGGTTTTTAGTATACACAATTGGTGTAAGAGTTTTTGTTACCTCCAGTATTTCAGGGCTTGGCTTTATTCATATTATAAAACGTAATTCAAGGATAGAAACCTGACACAATCGAATAAAGCCACGAAGCGTTATATTTTTGAAAGTAAATGCTATTTACAGATAAAACACGTAAAACAAAAAAGGAAGCACAGACATAACGAACACGTTTAGTTAGTTGTGATTATCATAGTGACCTTGACCTTGTAGTCGTGGTTGAGCCCCATGGTGGTGCAGGTGGGGCACTCCCAGGAGTTGGGCAGGTCCTCGTTGAGCTGCCCGCCCGGCGGCACGCACGCCGGGTGCACGATGCTGTAGCACACCGAGCACTCGCGCAGGGACGAGGGCCCGCTGCGACCTAACAACAAACCAAACTCGGTTAGATCCCTTTTACGCCGCGCTCTAGGTTTGCATTTTACACGAGAAAGGTATGACAGCGGCAGTAGATGCTTTTGCTGGACTATTACAGCCCTGTTTTGTCGCATAAGACCATCAACAACTCCATCATTATTAGACGATAGACGACCACTGCCTTTCTGTCGTATTACCAAGCAAGCAAGCGGCTAACTGCATAGTAGTATAAGCATTTTAATTTTTATTTAATTACCAATAGAGTATAGAATCGACTCATATATTCACAAGGGCTGGTCATTCGCCGCATAAGACCACAGCAGAACGGATCTTACTTGAACTTCAGCACGATATTAAAAGGATTCGATTACAATTGTCGAGCGGAAAAGTGTCTAATGAACGATACATGAATGGCGAAACTCAGTCACTTTGCCAGCCCTACAGCCTGTCTTACGCAAGGCAATGAGTTAAAGTCGGGCGTATTTGCTTTTATAAGATAAATGTTTTTTCCAGTTTCTTTCTTATTAATTATTGTGAGACTTACCAGAGTTGCCCTTAGCCTGCGGTGCGACTGGGGTCTGCATCCAGCCATCCAGGTGGCAAACCGCACAAGATGCTGTTACAGGTAACATTGGCTGAAAACAAAGAACAGGTATTTTCAATCCAAATTCTAAAGTAAGCGGATTTAGCGGATTATATTTATACGTATTTATTTTTGTCCGCTACAACCTCAAGTATTTTTTGTAACTATAGCAACGCCGTGGGTAAGTTACCTGTAAGCACTGTCGCATGATGCAAGTCTGCTTGGCGCGCCCCAGCCCGCCGAACTTGACCATGTCGTGACAAAACACGCACTCGCCGCAGTCTGTGCGTTGGCAGGCTTCGCATTTCTTGCATCTGAAATAGAAATAACATTCAAATTCAAATCCAAAATCTTTATTGCATAGGGTGACGGAACCAGTAATGGACAAGGCACCAATAATAGACTTTGATTCTTATTTTACAGAAGATAAGGGTTATTCAATTGTTTTGCAACAATCAATTTAGGACCGTATAAAATTTGAATTAAGAGTGAAGTGTCCATTACTGGTTCCTGTAAGCTAAAATGCCATGATTGGTGCCGTCACCCTATCACATTACAAATATAAGGTGGAAAACAAAATAGGTATCCATTTGACGCCCTGCAAGGGCACAGCAATTTAAGTGGGCTAACTAGGTATTTTAACATCACATAATATATTTGGTTATTCGTTTCAACATTCGTAATCAAGACAATGTATTGGTTTCTGATTGTTTATTTTTGTCCTCAGTAAGGAGTTTTTCTGGTTTTGTAAGATTTGTGTTTGTGGTAGTGTGTGTGTGTGTGTGCGTGTGCTTGTGTGTGTGTGTGTGTGTGTGTGTGCGTGTGTACCGGGTGCGGCGGCGGCGCGGCGCGCTGTTGGCGTGGTCGGGGCGCGCGCGCGCGGAGCCGCCGCCGCGCCCGCCGCGGCCGCCGCGCCCGCTGGACTGACGCCGCTCGCCCGTCACCACCTCGTCCGGGCCTGCAACCGACCACAACCATCTAAATAATGCGGCCAAAAATTTAATTGGTGTCCGTCTAAATTTTAGGGACAAGCTTTTGTTGCCGACTGTACTATTTTTGCACAGTCATCTACCTATGAAGACCAAAGTAACGAATCGATATCCCGTTACCACCTTCCAACCCCATCATCAGATCAGCTCCTATTCGATACAGATGTAGTGACTAACATACGACATAGTATTTAGTAGGAAAATATCGTATATTGCATACCTATTAACTGTCTTCCATGATTATTATTATTATTATATTATTATTATGGGCCTTAAGGTCTACAATGGTATCCCCGGTCAAATAAAACAATTGCATAATACTAATTCCTTTTGCAATCAGCTTAAAATATGACTGTTAAACGAGGCGTTCTACGACATAGTCGATAACTAGATATTGTTTGTGATACCATAAATAAATGAGTATGAGTATTATTACCTTTCAACACAGGAATACCAGTGATGGCAAGGTGCTGCTTATCATGCCGATGCTGTTCCACCAGAGTCCTCACGTCCTTCACCAGCGCGATGGGATCAGAAAGTAACTCCGGAACAGACTTGCGAGCTGCCGGCAACTGGTGAAGGTACATCACTATAGCCTGCAATAAAAAAAAACTTAGAAGTTTGTTAATATAGTACTTAAGTGAGGAAAATGCATCAGTAATTTTTGGTAAATTGTTCAGAAAACTAAAAAGTTAACTATAGTTTTTAAATTGACTTGCAACATTTCATCCAAACAGACACACAAATTAAAAAATAGGCTTGAATAAATATTTTATAGATAGAACCCCCCCCCCCCCCCCCCTTCTTTCAGAACCAATATCTCTCAAACGGCACAAGCGAAAATTAGCTAAGAACCACCCTTATTAAACTAATTTTTATTTTAAAAAAGAACGCGTCCAAATCGGTCCATTCACGCAAACAGATACACCCTCTTTTACTTGTCAGAGTATTCGGTCGACTGTAAAACGTTTCATTCATCACCAGTGACACGTGGTAAATATATGGCCAGGCTGACCTTAAGCCCGTGCAGCTCGTTCTGCGTGAGGTGCACGTGGTCGCGGGATGGGGGCTGCGCGGGCACCTGCCCCTCGGGCGCGAGGTGCGAGCGGAACAGCAGCGCGCTCACGTACCGCTCCAGCACGTACCACAGCATCTCCGTGAAGAACGGGTACCGAAACTTCTGCGGGACCTGGAATACAAGGTTTTTTTTATGGTTAGGATTTGGAAAGTGTCCACTGCCTTCAAGTCCTAGTTTAGTATCGATGAACGGATGGCATTGGCCAACCCAGTAACAAAACTGATCGACAATAAGCATAAATTAACGTTAAATTAAATTCTAGAGTTGTCACCGTGATGTGATTCATATCAATGGCTGAGTCATGAGTCTTGTAGTAATTTACCTTAGTGACATCCTCGACCTGTGCAATTTTCAACTGTTTCTCGATGCCGAACTGATGCAAGAAGTTCCCGCCGAAAACCAGCGAGTCGCTCGGAGTGTACACGGCGTGGATCCAGCCAGTCGGGATGAAGAACGTATGGCCTGCTTGCAACTGGAAGTTTACATGCTTGTGTTACAAAATATACCATGCACTGAGAAAAATAATTTCCTGCTACACACAGTAGAGCCAAAAACACTAGGCCGCATTTCACCAAATTGGAGTACTAACCTTGTAAAAAATAAAGATTTCGAGTTTGGTCTCTATAATAATAAATGTATGACTTAGAAGTTGAAATCTGAACTTTAGAATTGGGTCACATTATGATCTAAAGGTGTATTGATGTGTATCTTGATGGAGATTTTTAGCACCGTTTAACGTGCGATCAAATAGGATTTGAAAAGTTAGTAATGTAGAATTTCTGAATCTTCTTAAAGTTGCGCTGGTACAACTTTCCCGCGCAGTAACTTTTACAACGAACATGTTAACGTGTAACAAGAAAGATAAAACAACTTGTGCTCGCCATTTTAAGATGCTATCAAAACAAAATTCGCACGTACCTTGTACCTAATTAGTCGATTCGAAAGTCGATTATTAAAAAGTTATTAATTGTTAAGGACTTACATGGACGCGAATGCATTTCTCTACAGTGTCTCCGAAGAAAACATCAGACTGTTTGCCAGAGAGCACCCACTTCTCATACAACTGCAGATTCTTCTCGGTGGGTGGTATAAGCCAGAACACTTTGGCACCTAAAAAATAACACACTTTTATGAAAACAGTTCAGTGATCTATTATATCTTGAGTATAGGAAATTTTTATTATAAAAATCACAGAAATTCTGTATACGATAAGAAATATAATCGATGATCAATAAAATAGTTCATTTTATCGTTTTTTTATTTACTTCGGTAAAAATACAACAAAAACAGGAAGTACAGCGACACACTATATAGTATCTAACGTATTATTCATTACCACACGGTAAAGTTATTAAAAACCAAATTATATCGATATATCATCATGCGGTTGTGCGGTTTCTAGGCAAGTGTTTTTTTCCGTGAGAACTAGTAAATGAGCCACGTGATGGTTAGGCACCGCTACCCACAAAGACCTGCCTCACCGCGGAATCAATCTAAAAAGCGTGCAGATGTAGTGATTTATCATACGACATCGTCTTTGGTGGGATATGTTCTTTCTTGTTTATAAACTCAGCTTCAGTACCCATGAAGAAGCATACATACATTCAAGCCTGCCTCCCAATGGGGTAGGCGGAGACTATGAAACGCCAGGGGCGCGTTTTATAAAGCTACAAGTTACAATTTTAGAGGTATAAACTGGCAACACTGCTCAAATTGCTGATCGTCGTTGGTCGAGGTTGTCAAATGGAAACTTGTAATTTGTAGCTTTATAAAACGTGCCCCAGATGCACCGGGCTAAACATACAACTTTCGCTTCCTCTACATTCATCAAACTCTTTATGCACGTACATCGGTTTCGGGTGCTTTTCATTTGGCCCTTATTCAGTAAGTACATCTCGAATCTGATCACTGTATATGCGTCGAGAGGCTCCCATCAAGAAGCTAATTATAATTAAGAAAGCAAGTCGAATACGAAATTATCCGAAAAATTACGATATCGTATGTTCATGCACCGTAGGCAGTTTAAACTTTTTCTAATATCGGTCCGCACCACTTGTTCCCAGCCAATGACTGATTTATCAATAACGGTTGACAGTGTAATAAGCTTCTCTTCTGTAGCTTTTATACGTTGAAAAGATTCGAAATAAGGAGAGAAAGTGAAAAAGATGTACTTAGGCAGCGCCGACGATGAGCGGGAAGCAAGTAGAGCCAGCGATCAACTATTAATAATATGGTCTATTTTATTGACACGGGATCTATATTTTTTGTTTCGAAAAACTAGTGGAAACAGTTCTCGCCAGCAGTGTGAACAGCCAGCGATCAACTATTAATATACAGGGTGTTATGCAGAAGGTTGGACAAACTTCAGGGACTAACTCTGTAGGTCATACTCATCAACTTTTATCATGGGACCGACATCCAAATCGCGAAAAAAAAAACATCTGTTCCATACAAACTATGAGAGCTAAACAGCCGAAATGTTAGTCCCTGAAGTTTGTCCATCCTTCTGCATAACACCCTGTATGTCTCATTTATTGACACCGGATCTATATTTTTTTCGTTCGTTTCTTGAGCGTGAAAATAGTCGATAGCTAATCGCTTTCTCGCCGGCAGTGGGACAAGTGCCTTAAAGGGAAAAGGAGGATCACTGACCAAACAAATGTGTTACTGACCTCTCAGAATGTGATACCACACCGATGTGCCCCCGAAGTCAATGTGGAAGTCGGTGTAGCAGCCCTTGACCGACATGAGGCAGTATTTCTGGACCTTTGGGTACATCATGTCGTCAAGAGCGTTTGTAGACTCAGTCTGGATGGAAACGAAAGGAAATAATATCAAATCTATGAAAATTTAAGGTGTACTTACATGTTGTTACATATTTTTGAGCAGACAGTCCGTTCGGTTATAATTTGACGTATTCGTGCACGACTGATCTTCGAGGGAGGGGTGGGGGGACAGAGATAGTAGTGAGGAGGGGACGAGACATCAAGGCGTTAGTAGGGGTTAGTGTAGCAGGAAAGCGTAGCGTGCGCTCAGCATCTCGTATACTTAAGGGGCTCGCAGCAAAACTGTACACTTCCGATGAAGTTTAGGTTAGATCCTTAATTAGAATATAAAATTATGAAAACCCTCATGATAATTACTTAACTTATGTTTTCAAGAGCCAAAATTTTTAAAATAACCTGTGGTTTTATCAATTTTTAAACATGCTCAAAAACACTTTCGTATCTACTTCTTAAAGGCATCAATTGATAAGAATCTGTCTAACTATTCTTCATTAATGTACCTTTCAAAGCAAAAGCGATTTCTTTTTAAATATAATATATTGGAATAAAATTAATAACGATTAATAAAATTAATTAACTCACGTGCTTTGTGCAACTAGAGTTGCAAGTTCTTAAAACAAAAAATGCTTCATGCAACTATGGTTACCTTTTTATCAATTTCCACTCAACGTGTCTTGTGCAACCCTAGTTGCAGAGTGTTTTGTACTCGAAAGGGTCTTCGCATCTACAGTAGTTACTTGTATAAATGAAAATTGCCCTGTGCATCTCTAGTTGCGGGCACTCAAGTGGTTATAGGCATCAATTGATAAGAATCTGTCTAACTATTCTTCATTAATGTACCTTTCAAAGCAAAAGCGATTTCTTTTTAAATATAATATATTGGAATAAAATTAATAACGAGGCGAAGTGAAAAGCTACAGATTGAAAGTAATTCGGAAAAGGAAGCCCTGTAATAGCAGTCGCCCCGCCTTCCCCACCACCCCACGGGATAGCCGCGCACGATCTTGGTGTCCATTACTCACACCACTTGAACTTAGACCCACCTGCTGGTCCTTCAGGTGCCTCGGCCACACGACCTCGACCCAGTCGATGAGCCGCACGATCCGCGGCGCCTGTACGTAGTTCTCGAGCCGTGTGTGGGAGAACTCCAGCGATATCACGTTCAGCAGACGCTCCTTGTTCGGGTCGTCGTAGTATCGCTGCCAGTCCTGCGTCCAGATTATGACGTGAAAAGTGGCGGGTTAAACTTTAAGCGTTTGGCTAAGCACTGAAAAAGGAGCCCTCCGCGACTATACTGTCATCATCGTATTTAACAATACCCGGCTGCAACAGGTAATTTATGGGGAGCAAACACATCGTTGATGTGTCGCGGAAAAAACAGACCTAATTTTGTGTAACAAGAATAGTAAATTATACTTAGAAGAGAACGCATGGCATTTTCCGACTTAATCAACTTGTTGGTAATTTTGTTCGATAAACGATTCGATACTAACTAGAATTCGTATCGCGTTTCCACTAGCGCGAAATGACGAATGACGCTATCACTCAAAGCTTGTCTGCCGGCTCGAATCGATTTAACTTGTAAACTAGGCGTCAACGATTTGAAAACTGCATCATGCGTAAATTTAAGTATTGTCTGTTTTGGCCTTCTATTTAGAAATAACACATTTTTTGTCGACTTTGAATAGTGCATTGTCTTCAGTTGCAACATAACATAATATATGCGGCAGGTGAAAAATAAAATTAAAGCTACCATTCTCGATATGACTACACTACATAGAGTCCTAATTTCAAGCCCTAGCCATTGAGCCTTAGTGCGGACTCGAAAAAAACAAGAGTGCAATGATAAATTACGGTTCATAGTCTGCTTTTTAACCGACTTCAAAAAAGGAGGAGGTTATACGTTCCACTGTATGTTTTTTTTTTTTATGTATGTTCACCGATTACTCCGTCAATAGTCGACCGATTTCAAATTCAAATTCAAATTCAAATTCATTTATTCTGTAAGTAGGCCCTGTAGGCACTTTTACATGTCTGAGTCTACCAGCGCTTCCAAGGGACTCTGTTGAGAAGAAACGCCGCAAGAAACTCAACAGGAAGTCTTTTTTTATATGAGTAACTTATTACTATGATAAACTTAAGCTAACTAATTTAAATGTCACAGGGATGTACAGGTCCCAGGAGCAATTATGAGACTTAAAGTATATTCAATTTAAATTGGAAATGTAAAGTCTCCAAATTTCAGATAAAAATTAAAAATAGACATAGGTAAGGAGATGTAGAAAGTCTCCACGGTCAATAATACAATTATGGAGATGTAAAGAGTCTCCAAATGTCAAATTAAAATTAAATTTAAGAAATAAACATCCATAGGAGATGTAGAAAGTCTCCACGGTCAATTATGGAGATGTAAAGAGTCTCCAGATGTCAAATTAAAATAATAAGCATACAAAGGAGATGTATATAGTCTCCACGGTCAGTAATAATTGTAATACAAACAATTCAGTCCCAAGCATTGTTATCATTCATATAATCTTTGATACTATAATACGCTTTAGAAATTAGTTTACGTTTAACGTAACTTTTAAATTTATTTACTGATAGATGAGTAACACTACTTGGGAGCTTATTATAGAACCTTATACAATTACCCGTGAAAGAGTTTTTTATTTTATGAAGCCGTGTAAAGGGCACTGCGAGCTTATGTTTATTTCTAGTATTAACATTATGTATGTCACAGTTCTTTTTAAAATTAACGATGTTTTTATGAACATGCATAAGGTTTTCATAAATATATTGACTGTATACTGTTAATATATTGGTTTCTTTAAACTTATCTCTAAGAGAGTCTCTATGACCCATCTTGTAAACAGCACGAATAGCCCTCTTCTGCAGAACAAAGATGCTGTTTACATCAGCACCACTACCCCATAGTAAAATACCATATGACATAATACTATGGAAGTAACTAAAATAAACTAATCGAGCGGTTTTCAAGTCTATTAGTTGCCGAATTTTATTAACTGCAAAAGCTGCAGAACTGAGTCTATTTGCTAATTTAGCCAGATGAGGACCCCATTGGAGTTTGGAGTCTAACGTTAAACCAAGAAATACTGTATCATTAACTAGGTCTAGTTTGTCATTTTTAATAGTTATAGTAGTTTGTCTATTTTTCACATTGGTTGTCATAAATTTAATACATTTAGTCTTTTTCTCATTCAGTAATAAATTATTAACACTGAACCAATCTACTACTTTTGATATAGCATTGTTTACATCAACATTGAACTCCTGTTGTCTTTTAACTTTAAATACGAGTGAGGTATCATCAGCAAACAATACTATATCATGGTTGTCCTTTATAAGGTATGGTAAATCATTTATGTAGATGAGGAATAGAAATGGACCCAAAATTGAGCCCTGTGGTACGCCCATTGAGACCACTGACCCAGGTGATCGTTTTCCATTCACGTCTACCCTTTGAATTCTCCCGTATAAGTACGTTTTTATTAAGTTTAACGCAGTACTTCTAACTCCATAGTGGTGTAGTTTCCTGACCAAAGTGTCATGGTTAACGCAATCGAAAGCCTTGGACAGATCGCAGAAAATACCTAAAGCATCATGTGACCCCTCCCAGGCATCAAAAATATGTTTAATTAACTCAACACCAGCTTCGGTTGTCGAGCGACCCCGAGTGAAACCAAACTGTTTATTGTGTAGTAAATTATTATATTGAAAATGTTCCATTAACTGTGATAAAATTAATTTCTCAAAGATTTTACTGAAAGTGGGTAGTATGGATATCGGTCTAAAGTTAGTGGGGTCAGAAGTACTACCCGTTTTGAATAATGGAATTATCTTGCTATGTTTCATAAGATCAGGAAACTCGCAAATTCTTGCTTGCTTTCAAATTTTCTTTTTTGGTTTGATAGAGTATACTTCCGAGGTGGTCCCATTGTCACCAAATCTGTATCTGATGAGGGGATCAGTGAGGAATTGAGGGAACTCCTCAAATATTGTAGGCAAACATATAGCGATTTTAGTATTTTTAGTAACAAGTCCAACATTTGCATTCAGAAAGTATCATTTGGTGTAGTGGAACTGATGATGAAGACCACAGATGGCCACCGGAACTCCTCAATGGTACCGATTTCAAGGGTGGCGATAAGATATCTCGATTAAGATAGTTGAGCGACTACCTACAACGAATAATATTTACTTGTTGAAATATGACTGACTTTCCCGCGGCGTTGCTTGCGGCGCGCTTGATATAAGTTAAAGTTTCATTTTAACTAAGAAGTGGGACTACGTAACAGCGTATTATGATCACTAAAAAGTATAAAATAAAATAAATGTTTTAAAAAACAAAAAACCACCTTCAAAAACGCAAAAAATAACTTCTTTAAAATTGTAGGCACCTAATAGGTTAGTGCAACTGAAGTCGGCGACCACAACATTTTCAACAAAAAGCCGACATCAGTTGGACTAACCTATTAGGTGCCTACAATTTTAAAGAAATTATTTTTTGCGTTTTTGAAGGTGGTTTTTCGTTTTTTAAACCATTTATTTTTCTTTCAACACCTACAAGTAGTTATAAAGAACTTAAGTCAATTACCTGAATTAACTCTTAAATTAATAAATTATCTTCACTAATCAAAAAATCACAATCGTAAAATTGAGCTCATTTTCAAAGTTGGCGTCACCGAATACCTAGAATATGAGTCCCATCTTTTCCACTTTCTCGGCAAATTTTTGAGAATTTTTGAGATCTTTCGACATCTTGAAATACAAAACGAAATTTTAAAATCGACGGCATAAAATATCCGGAAACCCGTGTCATGTTGATCAAGCCCTTTGTCACGCGAAAAGACAAATAATGAAATTTGTATAGTACTTAGTCCCGATGAAACTACTGCGTAGTTTGAAGAAAAGTCCTTTATAATTAAGTGTTTCGTACTGAACTTCGACCTTTTCACATTTGTTCCTATATCGAAATCCATAAGTAGCTAATTTGGATATGGTAGAAGCGAAAGCGATCACCCATTACAATACCTTCATGGTCATCTCGATGTTTTTTTGCGTGTTTACATCCATCACGTCGAGCAGGCGTCTCGAGCCGACGCACATGCGCACATCGTTCACTGTGAAATTGCTGGTCGGCACCCTGAAACAAACAATACTGCTAAACAACAAACAAAAACGAATTGCGCGATCACCCGTATATGCAATTAAGAAAAATTGTAAAAGGGGCTCTACACACCGAACTGGGTTCATATCAGATATCGGTGGACTTATTTCTTTCTTGCTTAAATAACTGTGTCACTAGCGGGCGGATTCAATGTAAAGCTATCTAGCTTCGCACGGTTTAGTTGGAGTTTCGTAAACACCGCAATGAAGCTTCGGTTTCCGAATCAGAATCAACCTGTTTGACCTTTTGCTGCCGAGGTAAAGTTTGCTCACATTTTCAGGACTGGTTATTTCTCTATACAAATGTTTCCCCGATCATTTTATGCATATTGACATACCTATTCATAGGACTGTTTGTGTTGTTGTGTACGATTTACAAATATTGAGAAGGCAAAAGGGAATTTTGTCAATATGTGTAGGTCTGCCACTTCGAACGTGAACAATTAGTTGAGCAACATAAAAGACAAATTTCAAATTTCTAGGTTCATTACTGTAGGCTGCCTGTCCGTCAGAAAGTCAATAACGGATACAAACGTCAAAGAACGAAACGGAAATTTCTGATACAGATTAGTCTTTCACTTTTTAAGTCACACGAATATGAAGCATCCATCACTTTCATCATTCACAGACCAAAATAGACTAGCCGGCAAAAAAAAAACATTTCATACCTATAATGTCCAGTGTTGACAACGATCGCGAATTCCAAGATGACCCCAGCAGGTGACTACTTGATATAAAAGGTAATACGTGTATAAGTACAAAAAAAGAGTCCGACTACATTAGATTAACGCCTTGTTGTCGCAGCCGAACGGTTCTGTAGGTTTTAAGTTTGAGTTTTCAATAGTCAGATACTCTTAAAAGTATTTTGAAGTTTATAGTGTTTTCAATCCACGGCAGCGCGCCCCATTACTCAAATTGAATCCGAAAGGTTGCGTTAATGTATAGGTTCAAAAAATATGTTTTGGTGCGGGATGCCGTGGATTGTAAACACAAATACCACATAATAAACCCACACATTTTCTTTTACTAAGAGGATATGTGGAGGCTGAAAATGTAACAGACAGATACATATATTTATTGAAATAATAACTATAAGGCTTCTTGTTACTCTCCTACGCGCCCGGCCAAGTCTATGGTTGAGACAAGCCTAACTTGCCCCGTGACCGCGTATAAGGATTATTGCGAGTGTAGATATATGTAAAGCAGGTTACCTACCTACCTAAGTGGCGATAAATCTTCAATCTAAACAGTACCGTAAACTCGGGTTACTTTGATTTACGGGGTGACTTTGATAGCAACTACCCCTCTACAGTTCACAAATGTGAATTTTTTGAGAAGATGAAAATCATCTTAACGTATTTTTTTCGCTAGTGGCTACAATGATAGTTGCTCCGTTAAGGTGGCGCGTGTGTACCGGTCTTCTTTCGTATAGAAAAAAATATAAATTGTAAGTGAGCTTTTTGTCTTGATTTTTGAGGTAAAAAAACTCCACTTATAGGTACCTATGTTAACTTAAAACGTATGTGATTTGTATGATGTCTTATTATGATCAGCATAGCAAACCTGATATCAACAAAGAATAACATCTGTTATATTTTATTTAAATTTTTATTCGATTTTGAGCGGGTTTAATTGAGATATTCATTCAAATATTTAGTGGTATCAAAGTATCCCCATTTTTAGTTTAACTTTGATCATGGTGTTTTTTTCTTTATAGGGAACTAAAGGTCTCAATTTCTTCTGATTAATCGAGTCGAAACAACAAGAAAAGTTTATTAATTACATATTTTTATTCTATGATTTTGTCAAATAGTTTCTATAAAAAATCGTGTAAAACTTAGAATTTGATCAAAGTTACCCCAATTTACGGTACTTAAATACTTGAAAGCTTCACCATTTAATATACACTAAACAACCATACAATTGTTCAAATTAACGACGAACTACTATACAGGTAAGTATTACAGATGCCATTCGTGGGCAAATGACTTGGAGCGCTAATCTTTACGAGCAGCGTACAATGACAACTTTTATACACTTGAAGTAGAGCTTAGCCCGGTGCGGCTAGCACAACTTGCCCGTGAATTTATCGCTTGTTAATCCCTCCGTCTCCACCTAGGCTATAACTAAAGAGACGCACTAATCGACAATCGATAAAATACAATAAATTAGTATTAGCACTACTAGGCCTTGTTTGTGCGTTAGTTTACTCACAAACTTGGTAGCAACGATGTTTTTATAGGTTTACATCGCCTTTTAAGAAGTTATTTTACTATATTTTTATGACTTAGGTATACGGCGTAACCAGTTTCATTTATGTTTTCTACTAATAGCTAATGGTTTGGCAGAAAATATGTCAAACTAATAGATTTTTAATATACAGCCTTGGCCAAAGGTGTTGAGCACCCCACGTTTTCCTTTGTAACTTATAAACAAAGTATTATTTTTCAATTAAAAAAACAGTATAATAGTAGATATCGTTTCGAAGTAGCTATTTGCGTGTGAAAGAAAACTGAAGCTAGAAATATGACTAATCTTTCCGATAGATATACAACTTTCTATAATAAAAGATATACATGCACCTTTTAAAGTTCGACTTTTATATGAAAAACGTATGGGTGCTCAACACCTTTGGCCAAGGCTGTACTTTCACACATTTAGCGGAGCACGGAGTTTGCAAATAAATAATGACTGGACAAATCCTAAATGAAAAAGAGCAAAGCAAAAACTTGCTTTTACTCCTGAAAAAAAATCTTTTGAGAATAAGGATAAAAAAGGTTCTACGGAGTAGCGGGAGTAATAGTACATTTCGACGCTAGTGCGGAAAGTAGGTATATGTCATTACTTCACGGGTACCTAGGTAGACTCGGGACGAGTGAAGAATGAAATTTCCGCACGTGTATCGAACGACGTGTTTTAATACATTTGCGAAAAAATGTGTATCTGTGAATGTGTGTGTGTGGGTATCTGTGTCTCTGTCCACTTCCCCCGGACCTATGAAGTGAGATTACCGTGTCCTCTGTTCGAGATTACGTAAATTTTAATAAAATTATCAAAACAAAAATTACAAAGTCAAATACTAGGAGTGCATAAACATTAAAATTAACCTACAGTGCTCAGTCATCCGCGCTCTGTCGGGTGCGCCGCCGATGCGCCGCACCGCGCTACATCGCCTGCGATCTAAGTTGCGCTACGCACCCCCTAATTACCTCTGCCCTCCTGGTACTTTATTTAAACATGCAAAGTCTTTGGTTGGAAGCAAGCTATTTAAAAAAAAATGGAAAAGTAAAACGCACTAGTTCGCGAAATCCAACTTTCTGCACGATATACTGCTACGAAAAGTAACACTTTTTGAGCAACAGTATGAAAAAATAAATAAATTAGGCACTTAGGTTACAAATTTGAACAGGGACTCTGTTTTTCACATCACCTATTCGGAAAGGGGACTTTTGTTCGATGCTAGGAGGGATCAAAGTGGCCCTTTTCTGTTCAAGACATTTTGTTGCCAAATTTGATAATTGTTGTTAAATTTGATAATTTCCTGTTGTTAAATTTGGTAATTTCAGCACTTTTAGGGAGTGTAAATAATTAAGTTTCATCACTATTTTGTTTATTTTTATTTGAAAGTCCAGCAATCAGTTAGCTGTTTCATATGATGTTTAAACAGGGCAAATTTTGTGGTTTTAATAGGCTTCTAATATTTAAAATCTATTATATAAAATGCTAAGCTGATTGTTGATATATCAACGCACAGCCCAGACCGCTGGACCTAGTGACTTGAAATTTTGCACATAGATACCTTATATAGTGTAGAGATCCACTAAGGAAGGATTTTTGGAAATTCCACTCCTAAGGGGGTAAAATAGGGGAAAAACATTTGTATGAAAGTCCGTCAGTTTTGAAGTTAGACGCTTCAAATTTTGCGTTTAGGTTGGCGATTGAATTTCAACTTATACGTGTCTCAGCGTTTTTGATAATTTCAACCCCGAAGGGATGAAAAGGGGTAAAACTGATTGTTGATATATCAACGCACAGCCCAAACCGCTGGACCTAGAGACTTGAAATTTTACACATAGATACCTTATATAGTGTTAAATCCACTAAGGAAGGATTTTTGGAAATTCCACCCCTAAGGGGATGAAAATTTGTATGTAGTCCGTCAATTTTAGTTTAAGTTAGACTATTCAAATTTTGTGTTTAGGTTGAAAATTGAAAATTAATTTATACGTGTCTCAGCGTTTTTGATTATTTCATCAACGAAGGGATGAAAAGGGGTAAAACTTACTGACTGATCGATCAACGCACAGCGTAAACCGCTGAACCTACGGACTTGAAATTTGAAGGGAATATTCCTTGGGTACCCTAGGGGTGCACTAACAAAGGATTTTTGGAAATTCATCCCCTAAAGGGTTAAAATAGGGAGTAGAAATTTGTATGGGAGATTAGTTATTTTTAAAATAAGCTATTTAGACATTGGTATTTAGGCTACTGTTTATAAATAAAAAATACTACCTACTTTCAGCGATTTAGAAAAAACTACCCTAAGGGGGGTAAAAGGGAATTTTAGTTTGTTCCTCCTTCACGCTGCATTGGCGCTGGATGGATTTGGATGAAATTTAGAATGGAGATAGCTTATACCCTGGATTAACACATAGGAAAATCCTATCCCGGAAAATTTAAAAGTTCCCGAGGGAATAACGACGTTTGTTGTTTTTTGAAAAAGTCATCATGGGTGTCATTTTCTTAGGTTGCGTTGACGTAGATTTCGAAAATGATATTAAATTTGGAATTCAAAATGGCCGCCATGATGTTTATTGAAAAAATCGTCTATGTTATCATTTTCTTACATTTTGGGGGCGCAGATTATGAAAATGATGTCAAATTTAGAATTCAAGCTGGCGGCAATGATGTTTTTTAAAAAAGTTGTCACGGGTAATTAGTTTTTGGGGATGCATGCATTGTGAAATTGATTAATTTATTTCTTCTATGGCTTTTGCCACCCAGTGTGACAATGGGACAGGCTTTGTACTTTCAGTTTTATTAGTCTATATCAAAAGGAGCGGTGTCAAATTGACGTTGACAGTTTTGACATATCCAGATTTTAACTTTCTTTTCCGCCGTTTAAAATACTTATTCTTTGGCTATTATTAAATATTAGGGCGGTTATTATGATCACTTAAAAAAAATACGGACAGTCATTTTATTTCTTGGCGGAAATTGGTCGATTATTTAATTCTAAAATGTCAGTTCAAACAATACTCAATGAGTAAAAAATCTATACATCGATAGGTACCTACATAATTATAATATTGCTGAAAATCCATACTAAATTATAAATGTGAAAGTAATCCTGTCTGTCGTCTGTCTGTTTGTTACGCTTTCACGGATTAACCGCGGAACCGAATTAGATTAAATTTATACTTATTACCTATCTCGAAAATCACCCCTAGGGGTAATGGTAGTTTGTATGAGAATTCGGTCATTTATGTTTAGGAGTTCGGCCATTTATAACGATAGATACATTAATATTTGTATTAAGACTCATAATATAATATAAGTAATATTGAACTATGATGGATATTTTAAGAGCAACCAAACTATCATGGGAGGGATGGTGCTTTGAGACGGCGAATTTAGACAGATTCTCTTCTACCGGTGATAACTAGGGGCACACCAGCGGATAAAATAAATGCATTTCGGCATCTACGATATGGGTATATAAAAAATAAAAAAATCCTCACTACAAATATGCCAGGAACTACGAGAACACAATGATATACAGTCGGGGCAATATATGCGGCAGCTCTACTAAAAATTGGCGAAGATCGTATGGCGAGAGATAGTAATGATTTAACGATACATTAAACCGCGAATTCTGTTATATTGTACAAAACACAGATGATCTGAAAAATAACGTGTACCCCGATCTAAAAAACAATATAAAGAATAGAGAATGTTTGTGCGAGAGGGCGATATTAGCACCACCGACAAACGAAATTGTCGGGCGGATAAATAAAAAAATATGTCTCACGTAGAAGGCGATGTTGTGGAGTATCTCTCGGAAGACAATATCATAGACACAGAGCAAGTCACGTCCTACCCTTAGAGTTCCTGAACTATTTGGAGGTATCGGGAGTGCCCTCCCGTTAGTTCATGGTTAAAGTTGGTGTCCCGGTAAATTTCTAGCTCAATATTACATGTGTTTGAAAGATCATTCTTGCCAGGGAGGACGTCAAACTATAGAATTACTTAAAACTATTAATTTACTTAACTGCGATAAACAAGTTCCACGCGGACGAAGTCGCGGGCAAAAGCTAGTTATGAATAATTATTAGGAAATTAGGAAACAGAGACATGACACAGGCAGATATTATTTGAATGTGAAAAAAAAGTGTAACTATTATCCAGAGATCAAACAGAGGAACACGTTTGTATGAACAAGACGCCGCCCCGCGTTTTCTTGTAAGGGACCTAAATTTAGTAAACGCGAAGATATTTTTTTATCGAGGTTATTTGAAGATTTTCAATTAAATACTCCTGCCCCGGACTTCTGGTATTCTTAAACATAGCACTCCCTGTTCCTGATACTGTTCCGGTCTTCCCGTGACATTGGCGCCATGAACTTGCATAATGTCGCTGCTATTATTAGTTTTATTTCATAGCGGACGAGAGATTTGCGATTTACCCAAACCAGAAATACCTACCTATCCGTTTTCCTTCTCTCCTGACTAAATATCAACTGTGAAACTATTTGATAGTTATCTTCTACATAAATATAATGACCGGTTTTAAGATTGTAATTCTTATAAGTTACATAATAGCAATTTGTCAAGTATGATAAACCTAATTTAGATATACATAGGTGGTCACTTAATTATAAACGCTGCCATTTTTATATCGTAAAGGAAATTGCGGCAACTATGTGGAATGATGATTAGTTCCTAAAATTAAGCTTTAAAAGTTTTATATATTTTGAAATTAAAAATTAAACAGAAGTTAGTTTTATTTGACTAACCTATTGTGACACAACTTAAGGACCGACTAGGTAGCCCGTAACTACCTATGTACACTTTTTTTGAAAACCGCCTTTAGCCAATTCTATTGTCAGTTACACGTATCGTAAATTGATAAAATAAAAGTAAAGTCTAAAATATAATTATAAAAATTATATAAGTAAATTGTATTTACTTCTGTTAAAAACGAAGTTTTTATTTTATAAAGGTGTGAATAGTAGCTTTGGCGTTCATACACAGACTTGTAAAACTTTTTATGAACGCGCCAGCACTTAGTTTTGAAATCCCTATAAAATTATAGGTAAGGTCGGTTTTTAAGTTTTTAACAGAGGTTTATTGTACATCAGTCAAAACCTTAGTTAATAAATAATAATCTAAAGTATATCGTAAATAGCAATGAAATTGTTCCAGTAGTTTTCGATTGGTGGTCAAATTCAATAAGTGATTTTTGCAGGAAAAATGTGTGGGGAAAAACGTGTTTCTAAATTATGTGACCACCTATGTACTTCTAATTTCCCCCCTATTTTTGTTATAGGTGTATTCCGTTCATTATTACCTTTGAAATCACTTGACTCTTTAATAAAGACGGACCATTTTGCCTATTAATAGAATTATACGTCGATGTTCAATAGGTATCGTAAAATGGGGTGAATAGAATCCCAGGGGTGAATAGGGTGATCCTGAGTATTTTCTTTAAACTACCAAAAACTATGATTATTGTTTTTGATGCCCAAGGTTGCATTTACGTTTTCTGATTTCGATCAATTAATT
The DNA here is from genome assembly GCA_946894065.1 of Acleris literana. Taxonomy (NCBI): domain Eukaryota; kingdom Metazoa; phylum Arthropoda; class Insecta; order Lepidoptera; family Tortricidae; genus Acleris; species Acleris literana. The sequence continues at coordinate 9,019,122 of OX335687.1, forward strand.
TTTAGACTGGCCACTCAAACAAGGTGAAACCATAGACAATTTAAAAGAAAAAGTCATTTAAACGCAACCATTCAAACTGTCATGTTTATAGTGGTCAATAAACTTCAAGAAATCGGTTTATTTATGAGGGTATATGTGTTTTTAGTTGTTGTGATGTACCAGGAATTTCATGAAGAACACGAAGAGACAAAAAGTAAGTAGAAATATTGTGTTTTTAAGGGTGTAATGTTGAAATAGTTTATGTGCTTGTTTTTTTCATACTTTTGGGGTTATTCGGGTTACCTGAGGGGTCAATAAGGTAAGACCATGAGGTGAATAAGGTAACGAATGGGGGCAATAGAGTCATGGCAGGGGTCATTAGAATCAGTATAGGGGTGAATTGTTAGGGCTGCCAAAAGTATATTTTGCGAATATTTCGTCATTTAGCCATAATACGGTTAAGGGGTAGGTACCTGACATGTGTATGTGTTTGTTTGTTTGTTTGTCCGTCCGTCCGTCTGTCTGTCTGTCGGTTTGTTTGTTTGTTTGTTTGTTTGTTTGTTTGTTTGTTTGTTTGTCCGTCTGTCGGTTTGTTTGTTTGTTTGTTTGTTTGTTTGTTTGTTAATTTGTTTGTTTGTTTGTTTGTTTGTCCGCCGTCCGTCTGTCGGTTTGTTTGTTTGTTTGTTCGTTTAAGTGGGTGTGTGTGTGTGTGTGTGTGTGTGTGTGTGTGTGTGTGTGTGTGTGTGTGTGTCTTTGAATTTTGTTTTATTACTCCTTGCTGAAAGTTCCCATTTTTTCTTTCAATTTGGTGCCTATGTTTGTTTTTGAACTGTTTGTTTCTTCAGGTACCTATTTGATTACAAGATGCCCCGGACTTACAAGCCCAAACCTGGTTCAAAGACCTATAGAAAATATGATGATGTCGTTATACAGCAAGCCCTACAAGATTTAAGGCACCCGAATACCTCAACAGCTCCTCCATCTATAGCATCTGTTGCAGAAAAGCATGGTATACCTTTCTCGGTTTTGCAGCGTCATAATCAGAAAATTATGAAATCGCAGGGTGGACAAACAGCTTTAACACCTGAAGCTGAAGAAAATATCCTCCGCAATTTAAACATATGTAACAAAATACAAATGTAACAGTTTTAATTACCTATATTGATTACCTACTAGGTACCTTTCAACTTGTCACAACTACTTATGGCTAATTTTGTTGGTTAATAAATATATAAATATTATGGCAGTATTTTTGACAACCCTGACCGAAAACCCGTTTCACCCCAGGTTTGATTCTATTGACCCCATCCTCGGGGTGACTCGGGTTTCGTAACATTTTTGCAGTTTTCTTGTTATTTTATAAAGAAAACGTAAAAATTGTCTATGATCGTTCAGAAGAATGAGTATCCGGACAAAGCACTATGCAGTTGGATTTTACAATTTTGGTCTTTAAGTGATTGAAATACGTCACCAAAGTCTAAAAACCACCCTATTCACCCCATTTTACGGTAGGTACTTATTTCCTTTACGTATAATAACACTCCTGAGAAACTAGTACCAGTTTACGAATCTGCATGTAAACGTACTTGGGATTACTTAACAATAACTTACTTACGTTACGTTACCGTTTCTGAGACAGTAGTCATGGAAGGTTAGCTAATAGCTCTATATTAGCGCAGTTATGGTAATTTTGACCGTAACTACCGTAAGTAGGGTGTATGTTTAGACTTAAGACAGTTTACACAGAATCAATGACCAAGAACCACTTTTTCTAAAAAAAACTCTTTGCAAAGTAAACGCGGCCACCATCGTTCAGAGTAGTTAAAAAATAGTGCAGGGAAGTTAAGATTTTATGCTACAAAACTAAATTAGTTACTAATTTTCTTCGTAAATGATGTCCTTACAGTATATCTAAACTAACTTGAAATAATTTTCTGACAAAAAATTCAAAACAAGCTTTTTTTGCAGATTGTACTTTTTTGCAAAGGGCCGATTTTGCACAACATAGTGCTTATGGATTAGTATTTATGGCGTAACCGTAAAAAATCGGACGGCCGGACAGTACAATTTCTTGCAGTGCACAATCGCCCTGTCCTGCTTATCAAGACCAAACTACTCAGTCGTAAGTCGTAACACGGTGGATCTACGTTAAGTGTAACGAAGATCCTGTCGCCACCTCCCGACTCCATCATCAGATCAGCTCTTAGACACAATCATATTGGTTTTTCACCGGTTTACATGTAGTCCAATTCTCAGCCATTCCATTAACGGTTTTTGATTCAAAATTGACTTGAGCTAAACTGCCCAACATAGGTACAGTCGACGTCAAAGAAATGTTTACACTTTAGTACCTTAATGTCACTTTATCCGCTATGACAATTTCATATGGCAGTTTAAACATGACGTTAAATAGACAAGGTACTAAAGTTTAAACATATCTGTGACGTCGACTGTACATACACATATTGAGAGTTATAACAAAGCTTGTAAACGTCGAAAGCGCCTGTTTTTTCTGCAATATGGTGTATATTTCACAAAGGCGATAATCCGACCACCTAGCGTATTAAAATGCTATTTTAAATGATTTTCAGTAGCTATGAACATTCTAATCGCCTGTCAAGGCCTGTAATCAATTAAATCTAGTTAACCGTAAGACCGGTCTGAGTGGAGAGCCTTGGGGGAGGCCTATGTCCAGCAGTGGACGTCTTTCGGCTGACATGATGATGATGATGATGATCCGTAATAGTTTCCCTTTACGATATTTATAGTTTTGGCGTGGTGGGTGGGGATACGTAACTCTTTCGGAAAAGATAGTTTTTGAGTACAGTTTTTTTTTCCTAAGCGATTCCCCAATTCTGAAATCATCATGTAGGTAAAAACAAAATTTCAAATTATTGATTTTGAGTTTTTGAGAAAATGTAAGCGTGACATACAATCATCAGACATGGCGTAACTATATGGTAACGATGTTAAAAAGTATTTTCATTAAAAAACAATCGCGCATTTGCTATGGATTAATCGCAAATACGATTTTAACACTAAAATCTTGAACGACCATTTTTCAAAATGCATTTAACAACATCGTATCAACACCAAACATTTAATCAGTGCCAAAACCATACAAAAATATCCTGACAAGTTCTTCTAGCTTTGGTGGAGAAACGAAAAAACATCTCATACCTTTTACTTTTAATAATAGTCTACGCCTTTCCTGAGCAGTTAATTTTAGAATACCATTATTTAAAGAATTTCTTGATTATTTTACCTTCAAGAAAAGAAAATAAGGTGTATTTATTTGCCTAAGAGGGAAGTACAAGTTCATGTCAAACACGCCAGCGTAAGCTGCGTAAGTACCTATAAAAGAAAATCTTTTAGATTAAGTATCATTACTCAATCATCTAAGCTTTTTTCGATTACTCAGGGAAAGTTTTTAACATAATCCCAGAGTGTCAACTCTTCGGTTCGGTTACGATACAAAATTAAGTAATGTTATCTATTCTATTATAGGTAAATTTTTCATAATAATATCATATTTTAACTCTTTTAAGGAAACTTTTTTAAATTTCAAAATTTGTATATTTTCCGATACCACGTTTTAAGTATATCTTGATCGACATAAACCTGAAAAACTCTGTGTGACTGCGGAACTCTAAAAAGGTAAGAACCGGAAGGTATTCAACATTTGCTGCTTCAGTAATGGAATCCAATAAGATTCTATATATTCAAACGTTGACTTTTTTCTGTAAGTCATCCTGAAATCGCCACTTAATAATAAAACAAAAAACCCATTGAAAAAGTTGGAAGTTATAAATAAATACCTATATTATACGATTATTTATCACTGATTAACAGAAGCTCTAGTATTGAAACCCGCCCGTATTTATAGGTACGATTTATTTGCACGATAACGAAGTATGGCGAGTGGTTAGATAAGTAATAGTATACACCTATATTACTTCCCAGTAGTATCAACATTTATAAATGACTTGCCCGCAACATCTTATTACCCAAGGGACTATCAAACGTTCCGGGAACAACGCTGCTCATGCGCGAGTCTAAACATCACAAGCTTTCACTTTCCATAAAATCCGAGCTTTTAGTCGAGTCAAAACTGCGCGACTTTATCTTACAGCATATAGCGTTTTCCTAACTTTTATCCAGTGCCTTAAACGCGTATGTGCGTTTTTTACAGTTTAACGCATTCACTGCCAGTACTGTTTTTTGAACTTTCGCCAGGTGCCACATCTTTTGTTTTATACGGAGCTTGCCTACTGCAAGAACGCACATATGCGTTGAGGGCACTGGGTGGAAGTCACGGTGACGCATATATGCGTCGGTGGCAGTGAATGCGATACTCGTACAAACTCCGTATGAAACGTAAGATAGCGCACCTAGGGATAGGCCTGGGGAAATGGACGTTAGTTAGTGTGCACTATCTTAGACTTCATCCTCGCGGTTCCACCATCACACGGGAACAGTTGGTCTATGTGTTAATTCCAAATTTCATCCAAATCCGTCCAGTAAAAGGAGCAACAAACGTATAAACTCACACTATCACAAACTTTCCCATTTATAATAGTAATGTGATGTGCATGTGGTCTAAATAGGATGTTCCACTCTAGCTCCTAAAATATTACACTGAATTTATAATAATTCGTCAAGAGCGTGTGAATGTCATAGGCTAGCTATATAACAATTAAAAGGGTGTGTCATACGAGTCGCTAGCCGGGATTAAGTTGTGTTCCTGCCCGGCGTTCCCTGGGAAAATTTATATTTTCTTAAAACCCTTGTCCTGGCAATTACGAACACAAAAAAAAAACGGCCAAATCGGTCGAGCCTTTCTCAAGTGATGCTTCGATAGATTTAAATTTTGGATGCAGCTGTTACATACAATAATCCATTGTCCATTCCGATTTGCATATCAACGATGTTAACCAGATCTCTTAGTAATTAAGCTAAGTTAGACGTGCATAGCGCTAGTTTAAGAAACTGAGTAATACTACAGCATCAATAAGCATGAATATTACAAAAACGCCTTGCTTTTTATTCAGTGGTTGTCCGAAGGTTGTTTGTTAGGTAACCGATACCGATCGGTGCATTTCTACGCGGCGTTGATGTCTCGCGTACTAAATAACGCTGCATGCAAGCAATAAATACGCTTTACGTTCAGGGTTCAAAACAATAAAATCACTTTTGATACGTTTTACGAAAATTATTTTACGTTTGAAAACGTTACCTCATTATTATAGAGCCTCTATGAACCATTTATCTAAATTCAACTCAACAATTGTTAATAAATTATTAACTGACCAATTAAGATATTATTTACTGTTTTTTTTTTAAGTTATTACGGCTGGATACGACTGGGCTACTAACTAGTCCTTTAATTGTCCTTTCCGCCAAGGCCAACATGGTGATTTATTAATTTACACAACTACTGCGAACAAACAACTAATAGATAATAGAATTATTCTAGGAGTCTTAGGATTGCAGTCTTGAGATTGTGACCTGTCTGCCCGTGTGCCTTCTTGTCATTAAAAAAACCCGATACAATAGCCTACTTTCAGAGCTGGTACTCTCAAACAGCCCGACTAATTTTAATGAAACCTAGCTGAAGAACAATCCGGATTAGATTAAAATAGATCTTTTAAACCTAATCAAACAACGAAATACACGTGTGTCATACTAGGGGTGTTATACCCCCTTTAAAACAATAAATATTATAAGAGTGAACGCTACTTAAGGCAAATTAACGGGACAAGGCTTTGCGACTGCGAAAGTTTGGTGTACGCAAGTAACACGTTTTCAGAAACGATTTTGCTTTTCTAGGGTTTCCTATAAAATTAAGTCAACGTGAACTTAAAAAAAAAAACAAGATTCCTCAAGTAGCAAATGATTGTCTTTTTATGAAAAATCTTTAGTGCTTGTATCACTACCGAAATCATGTTTACATTCAGTTTTGAATTTAATTTTATATCTCTAAAATAAAGCAGTATTTTGAAAGTAAATAGCAGTGTCCCTGCCACGGTTTGTTAAACGAACTTTTTAAATATAATGTCCCCACCCTCGCAGCACTGAACATTAATTTAAAGGGATAAGAAGAAAATATCAACATTGCATATAAAATTGCATTCATTTTTACGTATCTCTTTTAATTGGAAAGACGTGACATTAAGTAGTGACATTATTTTTATTCTGTGTATCTTGTACTAAAAAATACACCTTATATATTACAAGACAAAAGGCAAAATTGTTATCGGTAGGTTTAATTATATCATTTCATGGCAATAAAATATAACAAAATATTTATTGATTCTCATTGAATATTTTGTTATATTTTATTCAAGAAGGCAAAAATATTAACAAACCAACCAACTATACCAACCATAACCCATAAGTCCCATAACCATAACAAAACCATAACCCATACCAAACCATAACCATATTTGGCTATATTTCCTAGCATTGCTGTAATAAAGTAAATGTTTAAAAAACAAAAACACGCCTCCAAAAACCAAAAAAAAACTTCTTTTCAAATGGTAGGTCAGTCAATAGGTCAGTCCAACTGAAGTCTGCTTTTGGTTAAAAATATTGTAGGACGCCGACTTTAGTAGTGCTGACCTATTTATTACCTTCCATTTAAAAAGAAGTTATTTTTTGCTTTTTGAAGGCGGGTTTTTATTTTTTTTAACATTTGTTTTATTTCATACTTTTGAATGATCATAATCATGCTGTTATGTAGTCCCACTTCTCAATTAATAAGAAACTATAGAACATTTCAATCTCGCCGCAAGCAACGCCTAAATATGCTTCGTCATACTCGCTCAACTATCTTAATCGAAATATCTTGTCGCCACCCTTGAAATACATATATACCGTTTAGGAGTTCCGGTGGCCTTCTGTGGCCTGCCTTCTTCCTCTCTTCATCATCAGTTCCACTTCACCAAATAGTACTTTCCAAGAACAAATACACGAGTTACAATGAAAAATACCAATATCGCTATAGGTGTGCCTATACATTTTGAAGAGTTCCGTCGATTCCTCATGTACTCCACCATCAGATCTTCATTTAAAAAAAGAATAATCAAAATCGGTTCACCCAGTCGAAAGTTCTCAAGTAACAAACATTTAAAAAATACAGTCGAATTGAGAACCTCCTCCTTTTTTGAAATGGTTAAAAACGTATTTAGAAGACATGTTCTTAACATAATAAAAACAAAAAGGTAACATTGAAGTATTTTTTACTCAGAACATGCAGGTAATTAGGTAATTACATGATTCTTATGTATTTTTTTAAATAGAGCTGACGTCTTCATTTAAACATTAAAAGATATATATATATACAGTGAAAAAGATTTATGGACAACGCCAACTCATAAATTGCATTATGTAGCTTATGTAGCATAACCTGTGACGAGAACAAGCAAAATTACAATTTGATCTGTGATTTCAAACTTTCTCTCCTGGTTCCGAGGTCAAAGTTAACTGGTATGTTTTGTTACGTTTTTTAGTTTCGATATATGATTATCTTTACATAGTATAAAATGAAGTCTCTTCCGCTGTCTGTTCGCTTAGATCTTTTAAAATATTCAACGGATTTTAACGCAGTTTTCAGCAACAGATAGTGATTCAAGAGGAAGGTTTTTATGTATAATAAGTTATGGATTATGTACGGGTGTTACAGAAAACTCACATAAACCGAAGCAAAGCGAGGGCGGGTCACTAGTTGGTTATAAAAAAGGTAACATGTTTACAGAACCCTAATGCGTAGCGCGTAGCGCTTCGTGGCAGCGAATGATGTTAATATATTCGTAGGTAATGTGTAGGATAGTAAAATACGTCTATCTATTGATAGACATTTTACTTAATTAAACTCGGGCGACCACTAAAGACTCAATATGTATTGTAATAAATGAAGCGCGTGGGCAAGTCACCGTCGGATCTTGGGGGACTGCCAAAAACGCTATTTAGTAGATACTAGTTAGAGATTAACATTTTTCAGACAATTAACCAGATAACATTTCACGCGCGATCATCTTATCGGATCTAGGAAGCTAAAAATTGTTTTTTTTTTGACTAAGTCTTATTTATATAGACATCACTAGGTTTATGCCAGTATGCAATATTCCGACCGCGGATTGATTTGATTACTGCAGGTAAAATTTTGACACATTTTGTATGTAGTAGAGAAGTAACCTAATCTATTCGCGGTTTGAATATTGGATACGAGCATTAGTGCAGTCAAGAATTTGAAGATCTCGTTTGCTAATAACTATTTACTGTTATTACATGTGGGTATAAACATTATGTTGACGAGGAATTCGCTTTAGATTTCTACACTCATAGGTAACATTTTGAACGAAAAATGTTCGTCAGCTTTATAGAAAACTAGATTCGTTCGAGTACTCTTTTATCGTTTTTCGATAGAAACTAAAACATTTTCTGAAATAAAAAGTTATTCAATTCTTCCACTATCTCATTACCAAATTTAATCAAAATCAGGTTAAAGAAGATGTCGCAAACGGACAGAGATGATCAAACTCATTTGCACGATTTGAGTGTCCCATTTTAAAGATCTGGGTTAGACAAATCAAAGGCGTAGTTCAAATTGTAATGTAGAAATCACAATCAAAACCAACATTTATAAATAGGTAAGCTTTACTCACTGACTAACATTATATGGTAACTTGTGGTCCGAAATAAAGATTTATTTATAATTAATGGGGAGAGCAGGATTAGGTATTGTTTTATCCCAAAAAAAGAAATAAGAACTTGAAATGGTGGTCAGTCTAGGAAATAATTCGGATAACAAATCACAAGCTTTCTTTAACTATAGGTACTTAACTCGTTAGTTAAGTGATTTAATAACGTTTTATTAAATTACTTTGTTACAATGCTCAGTAATGGTTTTACTAGATATTCCGTAATGATAGTAAACAGAAAATTTCAAAGCAAATTGTATTGCAAAAAAGATAACATGTAACCTATGCAAAAAACGATTACAAGCATAACAGACACCTTCCGGTAGTTCATAATAATTCGGATAACATGAAACTAACTGAGATTAAGACATGTTTACGAACCTGTGGCTTTCTTTTGTTTGTTATAAATAATCTACTAAATTTATTTAACTAGATTAAAGACAATACTAAAGTTATCTACAGGTTAGAGCAGACGTTGTTTAATTTCCTATAAAATGATGCAACATCAACATCATACTAGTATTGTACGTATTTAAGGATCAAATTCCTTTTTTCCCTTTTTGTGACAAACATTAACCATTGTATGACAATTTTTTTATTGTACAATGGCAGAAAGTTAACGTTGTCTCAATTAGGACCTTAACTAGTTACCTAAAATATTTTGAAACCCATCCGTAAAACGATTCATAAAAGAAAATAAGTAGGTCAGTAAGTGTTCTCTAAAGCAACACAACATAATTTCAAGACAAGATAATCTGACACGTGGCACGTAGAACTAGTCGACGATCTGTCTGCTGTCGTAGCATTAATAACATCCAATAACATGGCTGCCAGAGTTTAGCTACTTGCTTGTATACGCTATGCCCCCCGCGGACCAACGTGACACTATCGCGCTTACTAAATGTATGTTTATCTGCATCCACGTGGGGTTAACAAGAATCACATAAATGTCACGTAAAAATGTTGGGAATGACGTCATCATTACACGGATAACAATTTGAATATTGTTTTATCTACGGCCATGGCAATTTAGTCTGATTATCCTGTAGGATTTTAAATGCAAATTTTGAGTTAACAATGTCAATTGAATATTGGTGTGATTCTTTATTAACAACGTTTCAGTGGTAAGGTGGTAAGGAGCCGTTTTGGTACATTTTATATTTCTAGGTTTTAGGATGAACAAATTAAATCTAAAGAGACAGTTGTTTTTTTGCCATGAAAAAATTAGCTTTTTTCAATTAGATCAATCGAACTGCATCGAAAGCCTGGTGTCTAATCTAAGAATTTATACTAATTTGTTTTCAGATTATGATAACAAATACACGTTATTTTTTAAACTGGATAAATACTAAATACTAATGTTATATTTGAAAAAAAAACACAGTATCTATACTTCATTCAACACGACAGTTTGAATTTGATAGTTTATTCATCTATTGTGGAAAAACCTATGCAAAAGTGGAAACAAGACAAAGATGGCATACCTAGTTATATAAAAAATCGAATAGTGTACTTTTCCGGAGCGGTTTTTAACTCAAATTTACAGAGACGATAACGAAAACGCTACGGGTGAAGTTTGTTGGCAAATCGTAGAACTCATCGACCGACGCTCTGTTGGCGAGTGCCGTTCAACGCTAGGTTTAGTCCAAACCAACTAAGATTTTAACACTTAATTAACTATTTCTAGTAGACTCTGCTTGTTTTTGTATTGCTTTAAAAATGCTAAAGAACTAAATACAAAAATTTAGAAGCTCTATCTATCCCATATATTATGCAGTTTTTATTACAATATGAGAGAGACTAACTTCGAAATGTGATTATTGGTCTGGGGCTGTCACATTTTTTTTCAATAATCTAAGTATGCAGTAGTTACTAATTAACAGTAACGACGGAAGTCAAGCGGGAAGCAGACGATGTACCTAGTTCGCACGACTCAGCGTTTCGTAAATTGAAAAAATATTTTTATGTAATTTTTACACACAATTATTATTATCAGACGAATTTAGCAGACAGTTCGTAGGTGTAGAAATTTTAATGTTAGACGTGTTAATTGTAAAATAAAATCCCTATGTTGGTTAACGTAATAAATAACAAAAGCATGTAACTAGGTAACAAGTAACAACAAATGGGCCGTACAGTAGGTCTGTCCAAGCGAAATAAAGTTCAATACATGGAAGTAGGTATACACCTCTGTCACACTTTCTGAACACTGTCACAAACACTTCGCTTAAGTTTTAAGATACCTACCTATGTTACGAAACCCTAAAACTTTATTAAGGTAAAAAAGCAACGATTTCAAAATGTTTTATTGCCATTGTCATATTAATATCAGGGATACCTATCTAACTAAATTTCTGTTTTTTTTACCAAAATAACTCTTGAACATGCAGTTTATCATTAAGGAACTTTGACTTTGTCAGTTTTGTGACGAAAATTAGGCATACATTGCAGCCGTCAATGTATAGCTAATTTTCGTCACAATACGGACAATGTTAAAGATCCTTATTTTTTTTCCTTAATTGGGGTTACACGTTTTAGTGAATCGGCCATCAAACTGATTAAAAAAATAATTTAGTGTAGTAGGAGAACAACGCGTGAGATTAACATAATTAGGCAGACGCCAATTCCAACAATCGAAGTTCGAAGTTACGTTATCGTTGTCCCTTTCTGTCACTGCTGAAAAACGAACGAGATAGGGCATTTCAGATTCGAATTCAGTAACCCACCTTAACACCTGATTAGCGCACGCGGCAAACGTCACGTGACACGGTGACAGTTGCGTTGTCGTGTCGTTAGAATTGTGCGAGGATTTCGTCACCACACTACTCTTGCAGGATTATAAGAAACAAGGACTTTTCAAGTGGCACACTTTAACAGAACTAGGTATAAAGTTTGTTTGAAGTAATACATACGTTAAACACTTGAAATAAATGTAAAGGATAACACCAGAAGGTAGATTCCTACTGCCTAAACGAATACAAATATTACTAAAACAATAATGGGCATATTCAGATGCTCTTGTGAAATTTAAATATCAAAAAATGAAAAAGTATTTAAAGAAGGTATTTAACGTTTCTTAAGTCTATGTGCATTTAAAAATCTGACATTTAGAGACATTTCCTTTTTTTATGATTCAAATATTCTAAAAAAGAAAATTGTATCTAAGCATGTTTTTTTTTTCATTAATTAACCATTATCCATTGAATCCATAAATATTTTTTTCATCCCAATAAGTAGCTAGGTGCCTAATAACTTTATATTAGTTTCATTTTGTCCACACATTGCAAATCACCTGGCTGCCAATTATTATCAAACACCAGAGACTGCTGTGTACCTATGATGTTTCAAAATTATGGCTAAGTGTTTTAAATGATTTATCATAAAAAACAATAACATACCTCAAGCCGAGTCCAGTTTTTTCCTTGAACAGCAACGGGGTAGTAAACCCATTCTTCTGCAGATATGAGATGGTGAGCTCCGTCCCAAACATCTCATGAATGGAGTTGGGGTGCTCGAAGCGCTGGCTCTCCAATTTGTCAGCGAGGGAGAAGCCTCTGCCTCCTTCCACATCATCGTCTCCGAGGGCCCACTCATCTGAGTAGAGCTTGCGTTGTTTGCGTTCACGCTGTAGGAATAATTGCTTCTAAAATATAGGTCAATAATAATTGATTTAAAAAGTATGAGTACCTACTTGGAATTCTCATAAACATCACAATCTACATTGTGAATAAAAAAATTAGTTTAAATATAACTGAAAATTCAATGAGAAAATTGAGAAATAGTATGTTTAACTTTAGTATTTACTATCTTATTCAAACATGAATTTAGTGTTATCTAATCTATGAGTATAGAATAAAATTGATTACTATTTATGACATGAAACTGCAATTGGGACAATCCTACTGAAGCTGAAAATTTACGTGAGTTAAAGTAGGTACCTACCTACTCTCTGTCCAGACAGACTTTCACTTTTAACACAATGTGAATTAAATGTTGGGATTGGTGTGTTTGTTTCTACAATTTTGTACCTAAGTAAGGACAGCTTGGCTGTGAAAGTGTTAATCCACTCAGTGTTTTTTTATTTATGTTATGTAGAAAAAAGGTTACCATATTCATGTTCCAAGGCCAATGAAATCTCGAGACCGAAGAGAGAACTGTGCCTAAGTAAGCACGTAATTATGCTGGCATAACAATAAAACTTTGATGCGAGGGCTGTTTACCTTCGCGGACCGAAACAAAGAACGTAGTGACTCGAGAATGCGTCGAATAGATCTAAATATAAATCAAATGCCTATCATTACAATTATTTGTTTTAAATGGTGGGCATGCGTGCGACGAGTTTGTCGAACAGTCTAACTAAAGCAATAAAGAAATTGCGAGTGGAGCGATCTCGCGGTCGTGTCGCCGAGCGACGAGTAACCGTGCAGTGTGATCGGACGGAGTTCGGCTCGCTCGCAGTCGCAGAGCGCACGCCCCTGGCAGCCTGCCCTCTCCTCTTGCCGGCAGGAAACGCCTTCGTTAGTCCCTACCAGATGCTCATACACCGTCGAAGCCGCTGCACGCACCTCGGCTATATAAACGCCGCTACTTCGCAATGCTACGGCCTACGGAACTATTATAGATTTTGACGCCTTCTCGCATGCGCGAATGCATACGGCCGCCGCGTTTTAAACTCGGTCGCGGCGTGATCGCAAAAAAACTGAGTACGATGACCCTCGCAGAACATCATCATCATCGATAGCATATTTCCAGACAATATATCTAAACCATTGCTGTAACTTTCATTAATCGATACACGATGCAGCGATGCACCATTTCGTGTTTACGTGATCCCAGATAAAGCCACCATGGCGTCACCCGGGACTAAATACGTAAAAAATTAACAATAAACACTCACCAGTTGCCTCGGAACTTGTTTCTTATTGTTCGGCAGTGTTTCCGACATGTTTCCGTTAGTCAGAAACACTGCACCGCGAATTTAACACTATTTTACGTAAATATTTTACACAGAGCACGAGAAAAAGCAACGCAATCCACCATTTGCCACAGTCGACACTACTGCCAACCTCGCGGCGAGTAATCACTCCGACATTTTTTTCTAGGTTGGTATCTCGAATAACGTTCTATTGGTTTATTTATGGATAAGAATATGGCGGTAATATTTGAAACATCGCGAATGCTCGATCTAGTTTTTATTTTTATGAATATTACCTGATGCTAAAATGGTCATGTTTTTTACATCAGGATTTAAATAATGTTATCAAAAATAATGTATGTCTTATAAACAACACAAGAATATTATTCCTTAGCCTCTTTTGCTCACATACAAATAAAAACGGTTGGTTTCGGCAAATAAAGACTTTACTTACTTATAATCAGGACCTGGATGACCTTGGTTTTTTTTTTGGTGAGTTTTCTAAAAATGAAACCTAGATAGATCGATTTATCGCCCCCGAAACCCCCTGCATACTAAATTTCATGAAAATCGTTGGAGCGGTTTCCGAGATTCCGATTATATGTATATTCTTATATATACAAGAATTGCTCGATTAAAGGTATTCGATTTTTTAAATAGGGCTACTTATAATGTTGTTTAGTAAAATTAAACTTTCCAATATTTATGCTCTAATAGATATTGGGAGAGAGGTGTTTAACCGTCATAGATACTTATTTGCAAACAATTAAAGCTGAAAGATAAAGATAAAGAAGCAATTATTTCTGATATTGTCACAGAATAAGTATTGTCAAAGTAATAGTACAAGATATTGTCGTCATTTTTACAGAAATTCCTTAAGTGTACTCATTTTAAACAAAACCTGTATAATGATTAATGAATGACATATCTTTGTGTGTGTAATATGAGTAATAATTATTATTCCTTGGTGTTAAACCCATTGACTGGAAATACCTAACCTACTTTAAAATGTTTCATTAGGTCGCTGTCAATTGCAAGGATATTTTTTAGACACCATAATCAGGGGAACTTTTTATAAAACTACAAGAAACAATTTTACAGGTCTAAACTGGCAACACTGCTCAAATGGCTGGTCGTCATTGGTCGAGGTTGTGTCAAATGAAAACTTGTAACCTGTAAATTGTAATTTGTAGCTTTATAAAACAGGCTCCAGGTCAGCGGTCAGTTGCACTTAACAGCTTACCTTAAGAGAGTTTTAACCGACTCTTCGTCCGTTGTACTCATAATGCCTTAAGTAAGACGACCTGTTGATTTTAAATTAAGGTTTAGTTCTAAAATTGAAAAGAGAGAGAGTTAAAAAAAGTCTTTTGAGTATAAAATTAATGAAACCAAAATAATTGAGCGTTTGTGGCGCCATCTACAACACTACTGCGGAAGTATCCACGCGCAAGTCCGACGTTCATTTTATTTATAGCTGTGTAAGTAGCTTATTTATTATTTATATATTTTTTTTTTTGTGGTTATAGAATTATCAACAAGTTTTTAGAGATGTTTGTAATTCTGTAGCTCTGCCTACCCCACTCTGGGAACGAAAGCGTGAGATTATGTATGTATGTATATTTTGTTTACTTACCAATACCATCCGTGTAAGGTAATTATGTTTTTCCAGCTGTTCCGTAGCAATACTCGTAACAGGTGTCAGCAATAAAACCTCGTTTTAGAAATTTTTTTATCAATTTAATGCAATTCCTTTTGGTAATTAGATGTTAATATGTTATGTCATTTTGACATAGTTCTATATGGTTCAACATTCTGTAGGATTGATAGATCAAATCAGCAACTTTTTATGAGCGTCAAAACGATTGCTTAGAGACGCACTGAGCGACAAGCGAGGAAATACAATTGTGCTACCCGTGCTGAGGGCTCAGACAAGATGCACTACGCTAACTAACGTTTCTATTCGATTCGTTTTTAAACCAATCGCGTCACTGGAAGATGACGTGATACGAAAAGTCACGTGGTCTACCAGTGACGCGATTGGTTTAAAAACGAAACGAATAGAAACGTTAGTTAGCGTAGTGCATCTTGTCTGAGCCCTCTGAGCGGCAAAAAGTGCAGTCGGCAACAAAAGCTTGTCCCAAAAATGAAATTTTTGACAGAAACTTTTTAGTTGTAGGCGTTGTAGCGTAGATAGGTAATCGTTATGTGTTGATTAATAACGTAGGTATGTACCTAGGTATTATTCGTTATCTTACCGCAATACTTGAGGATTAAGAACACAAACTTGTAGCTAATTTGTAGCATAGCCTTTATACCAATTTAGGTATAGTTTACTAGGCCAAAAATACTTTAACGTGAGTTCAGGTGGAACTACTATCTATTCTCAAGTGACTAGTACCAATACATTATCTATGTAGCATGCAGCATTTTGTATAGTTAAGCTGTAATTTGACGTAGTTATACATTTTAATTACGCCGACAAAGTTTTTTTTCTGGTACCTCGGGTGCCAGTTGCAAGTAAAACGAAGGTATTTTTTGTCTTGTAATCGACAAATTGACAAGAACATGATGACTGGGTGTGTAACGATTGCTATAAAAATAATTAATATTATTTCAATTGTAAAGGATATAATCACTCATTTCATATAATAAACGATTGGTATAATATCAAAATACCTATTTTTATTTACTATAATTATTGGCATATCATTTATTTATTATAAACATCATTTGGTATAACGATTATTTGATATAAAAATCGTATTGTATTATTTACCTAACCTAAACTACTTTTCTGGTAGCACTCTGTTTTGTGTAGGGGTCGCAATTCTAACCTAACCTAACCTACATTTCTGGTAGCACTTAGTTTCGAACACGGGCCCTCTCGCCCCCCCGTCCCCCTTTTTCCCTTTTTTCCTCAGTAAATTTTGTGGGGTAGTAAATTTATGATTATATCTCATACATTTTATCAATAATGGTTATACCAACTGTACTTTTGATGTAATTAACTTCATATCATAAGTTACTTATAGTAAATATGCATTATACTTAAAGTATGTTATACAAAATATTATAAGATCAAATGATCATTACATAAAATAATTATTATATCATATTAAAATATATTAAATGTTGTTATATGATTCAATAATTATATCAAATGAGCGTTATGTCGACTGATATTATATGAAATAGTTTTATATCGATCGTTACGCACCCATGATGACTGTGTAAAAAAAAAGTAAGTAAAAAAGCTCTAATTTTGCCTTCTTGATAAAAGTTTAGGTACCTAAATTACTTAAGTTCAAATACCGATCCCTTGATTTGACGTAGGTATTCCATAGGCATTTATTGATTGTTTCGGAAATTAATTTCAGTGGCAACCATTTCCAAAAACCATTTCGATACTATAAAACAATAGTTTTCATAAATTTCGAGATCATTAATTCTAGTAAATATTATACGTACCCGGCAATGTTGCAAAGAGTTTTGAGAAATTTTGAGACCAAACTTTGCCCAGGGCTAGGGGGGAGCGCCAAAGTTCAACTAAAATTGCAACTCCTATTATCGGAACTCCGAAAATGAAATTTTTATACCGCTGAAACCGTAAACTTTTCAGAAGTTCTGAAATATTCAATGTGTAGATAAGACTAGGTTAGGTTAGGTTTGATTTATAAAAATCCTGAAAATGTAACAGTTGCTGAAATAAATACGTTAGGAGTTGCGATAATTAGGACTTATGAGTCGTTATGAGTAAAAATAATTAGGTGAGCCAATATGGACCCGGCTAGGGTTGTCACCAGAATTCCAACTGACTTCACATATTTTTAAAAGGTTATGGTTTAATGAACTGCCCTACGATAAAATAAAGTAATTTTACAGTCAAGTAAATTTTACGAGAGGAGGAAAATACTAAAATTAATTATTTAGAACGTATACTTTTCATAGTTCCATCATTTTTCAAACTTGATGATGCGTCAAATAATTTGTTCTACCTAAAGTTTAATAATTTTATGTTTTTTTATATTATCCTTCAATTAAAGATAATGTTTTTCGATAGTAAATGAATTAGTTTTAAATCAATGTGTCAAATAAAAAACAAAGTATATATTTTTTATTTGTTTTAAAGTAGCTAATAAGCATATTCACCACACAAGTTTTAATTTAAATAATGAAGTACATAATAGCACTTGCCTTTTTTACAAGAGTTAGAAAGCCATTTCAAGTATAAAGATTCTTCACTAGCCACACAAAAAACATCATAGTTGTAAATTGTAACAATTTTATTTCATAAATGCACTAAAAACAATACAAATAGCTATTATGACTACAACACTCTATTGACAGTTGCAATTATTATGATAGCCTAGGCTAGTCCACAATCATACTAATTAAGGGAAAAATATGGTGTAGTTAGGACGATAATAAAATAAAATAAAAGTCATATATATAGTGCACAAATCATAAATTCACAATTAATGTACTTACAAAAAAAAAGTTAATATGATTGTGATCTAGCCAAGGGTATCGAATATTAGTCAAGAGCAATAAAAAAGGATCACTTTGTATTGAATTACACTATAAAGTGACCCGGTTTTATTGCTCTTGAGTGTAATAGTAACAATCTTTTAAGTCTTAACTATTTATAAACAAAGTACGTAAATGCTGCTTAAAATCAAAGTTTATCGAAATAAAATAATAATATAAAAGTAACTGTCATTCAATTAGTTACTTTATTTTAATATTTTATTTAATGCTTTGTTTTCGTGTAGATTAATTGGAAAGTTTTACACTTTTTACAATATAAAAATCAAGTCATACTATTTACTTTCTTTTTAGCTAAATCTCCGGCTCAATCAAACATTTTTGCCAAACAATAACCCTTTCACAACTCAAAAACAAAGTAATCAGCATGCAATTCCTTTGTATAAATATGTATGCTTCGTACCTCTATATACCTGTTTTGTTTTTCTCTAGATATTTTTGACAAGTGCCTGCAGTTACTTTCTTTTGCGAAATTGTAATTGTAAAACTAAGGCTCTTTTGATGATTCTAAGAATGTAGCAACAGCTTTTACCGTCTAAAAGTGTAAAAAGATTGATTAAAAAAACAGTTAGGTACTTACTTTTTAGGGCAGCACTCAGCAGTAATGTCTACTTCTTTTTGCTGACATTAGTTTTCATTACTATACCTAGGTAGGTACCCACCTTACCAAAATATAAAACTTAATCAATTATTATAATGTTATCTTGACATCATGTCATCAGACATGTATAATTTTCGACATTAAGTAATTGTACAGTCGAGTTCATAAATATGTATACACTTTAGTACCCACAGTGATATGGTGCTACGGAGTCAGCCTGATGATAGAGCCGCAGGGGCACGTTTTATAAAAGTTATCTTAACGCTCTTAGTGCCAAGCTGTAGGTAGAGTCCGTCAAAACCCAGACAAAGCCATAAATAACCCACCTAGTTATTGGAAATTAAGCCTCGAAATTATGTAAACAGATCTTGTTTATTAGCCAATATTATTACTTTCCTATTATTTTTGCAATTATACGTGAATATAATTACCGTTACTATATAGGCACTCTAACAAAGTTGACTGACAGGTTAAAATAATTAAAATTGTAAAAACATTACCCTTCTTATTGGTCATAATGACGGGTGTGCAACTTAGTACTTAGCCTGATTGTGCAAAATGTGGTTACAGAATTATCAACAAGTTTTAAGGGTTGTTGGTAATCCTGCAACTCGGCCTACCCCACTCTAGGAATGAAGGCGTGAGTTTATGTTCTATGTATGTCTAGTTATGACCCACCCTTATAGGTCTTATACAGCCCCTATAACACTTACCGCTGTGCTCAGACACCTTTTACTGGTAATTAACTCGTTCCTTTTTCAAACTTGTCAATGAAAAATCACTTAGGAACGACCTAACTTGTCACTAACTGACTCTGAGTGCGGCCGTTTGTCTTTTTTAACCGACTTCAAAAAAAGGAGGAGGTTCTCAATTCGTCGGGTTTTTTTTTTATGTATGTTCCCCGGTTACTCGAAGACCACTGGACCGATTTTTCGTTGTTCGAATAGGTATACTTTCTAGTTGGTCCCATTGCCACCACGTCAGGATCTGATGATGGGATCATGGAGAAATCAAGAGAACTCCTCAAATATTATAGGCACACCTATAGCGATTTTGGTATTTTTCACTGTAACTCATGCATTTGCTTTTGAAAAGTACTATATGGTGAAGTGGAACTGATGATGAAGACCACAGATGGCCACCGGAACTCCTTAACGGTACCTATTTCAAGGGTGGCGATAAGATATTTCGATAAAGGTAGTTGAGCGACTATGACGAAGCACATTTAGGTTTAAATATAGATACCTTAGTTCACACTTGTACGAGTACTAATTACATTTGAAAAGTTATTGTAATTTTCTCATTAATATTTAGAAGTGGAGTTACGTAAAAGCATAAACAGGATCACTAAAAAGTATAAAATAAAATAAACGTTTAAAAAAACAAAAACCCCGCCTTCAAAAATGCAAAAAATAACTTCTTTTAAAATGGTAGGTCAGTCCAACTGAAGTCGGCGTCCCAAAATATTTTAAACCAAAAGCCGAATGCAGTTGGACTGACCTACAAGAAGTTATTTTTTGCATTTTTGAAGGCGGGTTTTTGTTTTTTTTTAACATTTTTGACGAATCATTATGACATTCATCACATTTATTAAAATCCATCCAATCGGAGTTACAGTGGACATCAGAAAATTCAATTCCCGTTTTGTATTGGGATTTTGGGGTGCGCTTCAATCAGTCTAAAAAACGTTTTGCATAATTTCATTTAACTACCTACAACATGAATAATAAACGTCCAGCATAAAAACGAAATGTATATTTCTTGTAGCATAAAGGTCAAATAATAGAACACTCAGTTATCATAAGTCATAACACAATTTTGTATAAAATTCATATCGAATAATGCCATTTGATATAACATACCTACATTAAGTATTTATTAAAAATAATGAAAACATTTGCAATAATGATCAGGTGATATAATATCATCTTACATAGCGGAGCTCCGTCGACTTAGTCATACGCTTCTTATATTTTTTAAACATTATGCTCTCCGTGCGTGCTTATATTAAATGTACATTATGCATGTTAAACATTATATGCGGCGACTATTAAAGGTAATATTCGTTCATTATGCAACTACAGATTATGGCTACTGATCATTAGTTTTAAAGAAATTATGCATTTTGTTGTTATTCATTTTATCTCTATATTATTTGATCATTATATTGTTCGAAATTATACGATTCGTGTTACCCTTAGAATAATATTCTAAGGCGTTACCCATGCAAAATGAAAATAAGTACATTTGGTTTTATGCAAATCATGACACACCCAGCTGAAGTTTGTGCACTGAATGGTGCCATGGGTGCCTCAAGATTAAAAAGGAAATAAGTAACCTGATTTCTTTTTATTCCTTTTCTATTTGTTTGCGAGACGATTTAATTTATTCTCATCTTTTATAAAAGCCAGTTTTAGGACCTGTTCTAATCACCAAAATTAACTTTCAATGTCAAAAGGGTACAAAAACATTTGCCCCAGATGGCGCGTGGCGTCAGGATCTCCGTTGTGCTTGTAGACGGCCACCGAGTTTGGATTCGTTTGGTCTTAATAAAAAGTTCAGGTGTCAGCAAAGGATTGATTTTTTTTGAGAAAAGGTTATCTTAACTCTCTTAGTGCCAAGCTGTAGGTAGAGTTTGTCAAAACCCAGACAAAGCCATAAATAACCCACCTAGTTATTGGAAATTAAGCCTCGAAATTATGTAAACAGATCTTGTTTATTAGCCAATATTATTACGTTCTTATTATTTTTGCAATTATGCGTGAATATTTACAGGTCTAAACTGGCAACACTGCTCAAATGACTGGGGCACGTTTTATAAAGATACAAGTTACAATTTTACAGGTCTAAACTGGCAACACTGCTCAAATGGCTGGAGCAGGTTTTATAAAGCTACAAGTTACAATTTTACAAGTCTAAACTGGCAACACTGCTCAAATGGCTCGTCATTGGTCGAGGTTGTGTCAAATGGAAACTTGTAACCTGTAAATTGTAATTTGTAGCTTTATAAAACAGGCCCCAGGGAGGCGATTTTTTAATCTTACTGATCACCGATGATGAGTAGGTAAAATGAAAATTAACTCACGCGGTGATCTGTGAAGTACTTACAAACTTCCAGCAACCAGTTAAAACCGGCCATTTTGGTGAGTATCTACCTATTAGCTACCGAAAGAGTATTAAAACCCGACCCCCACCGACCAGCGTCGCTATTGCCTAACGCACTCGCAATCGCAATCGGCTTCAAATCGGAACAATTGTTTTCATTTTATATGCAGACAAGCGTTCGATTTTGAAAATGAAAACGATTGCGATTGCGAGTGCGTTAGTCAATAGCCCCTCTAGACTTAGCATAGGGTGATGGAACAAGTAATGAACAATGGACCGAATGATGGAAACTTGATTCTTATGTTGCAGAAGATAAGGGTTATTCATTTAATTTGAGACAAACAATTTATAACCTTATGATCTTTGAGGTAAGAGTTAAGTGACCATTATTGGTGACTTCTGTTTAAAGTGTCCAACATTTGTGCCGTTACCCTACAATTTTTTATTGCGCACTTAAAACAACCGTCTCTTGCACCAGCAGACTCGACTTAGGAAGGCAAAAATAAGCTTTGTCGGTAATTTATTTTTTCTTGCTGCCCGGGTTATTTTTTACCAGCGTTTCACCCTCGCTTCGCTCCGGTATATTTCAAATGGTGAAATATTTTTTCGAACTAAATCCACTTTCAAAATAAGTTGCTAAGGTCTGAGTTCACCAACAATTAAACGGACGGTTAGCGGTTTACGGCCGAGTTCACCAACCAATGAAACAGACGGTTAAGTGTTAATCAGCTGTTAGTCAATACATTTGACATCCGTTAAACCGCTAACCATCCTGTGATGTCCTATGATTTAGGATTAAGGTCCGAGTTCACCAATAATTAAACGGACGGTTAAGTCTTAATCAGCTGTTAATCAATACATTTGACACACGTTAAACTGCTAATCGTCCGTTTAATTGTTGGTGAACTCGGCTCTAAGTAGTTGGATAATAAAACAACAATATGCGTTTTACCCCACACGCTCACGCCGCGACCAACCCACTGACAGCAGTGACAGCTCACTGACAGATGCGGTTGTTAGGCGGGAAACGGTGCCAACGGCAGGGCGTTTATTCCAGTATGCCACACATCCGTTTGGTGAACTCGGCCCTTAACATGTGTCAAATGTAATGATTAACAGCTGATTAAGCCTTAACCGCCTGTTCAATTGGTTGGTGATCTAGGCTCTAAATAGATAGTTTTAGCCATGTCCGAGAAAAACCGGTCCAGTGCGAGTCAGACTCGCGCAAGGAGGGTTCTGTACCACGGTATACCTAGTAGGTATTATTATTTTTCGATGTGAATTGGATGTCGAAACGAATCAGTGCGAACTCAACTCACAGTTGTAATTTTTTTAGTATATTTTGTTTTTCTTCTGGTTTTGTACTACGATGATTCCAAATTTGACGCTTGTACATTTACCGATTTTACGATACAACAAAAACAAAAAATACGATGAAAAAAAACTATCGTATATGGGAACCCCCTTTACTATTTCAATTTTTATTTTTTTTATTTGTTGCCTGGTGAATCCGCCATAACAACACTTATTCTGAAAAAAAAACAACCCGTTATCTATATACCTACGGTTCAAGAGATACAGGCTCTTTAAAGTTAGTACAGACAGACAGACGGACGGACGTACAGTGTAGGTTTAGTGATAGGGTCCCGAGGGCGCACTTCAGGTACTCGGGATCTTCGTTCTCCAAGGGGAGGAGTTAGGCAAGAGCAAACCCACTATCAAAAAAAAACCCCTGAAACGGGTCTGGACAGACCGACGTACAGAAGGAACAAAGACAATAGGGTATTTGCCAATTCTTTTATTAGTATTTAAATTGAAGCTTTTTTACCTTCCGAATAGCCTAGTATAAATAGTTTTTTTAATATCTTTAAAAATAAGAAAGATATAAATGTTTAAAACTTGCTTTTAGACAGAGAGACAAATACAGGAATATGACGTCATATTACTCAACCGCCATATGAATTACACGCAAAACATCGTTTCGTGAGAAAGGGATAGACAAAAAACTTTAAAAGGCTATAACTTTTTTATTTTATTACCAATTTCAAATTTGATTTTGAATTATTTTATCATACTACGTATATTGATATATTATCCAAATTAATATATGAAATTTAATATCAGGCAAATACCCTATTATAGGGGTTTCCATAGTAATTTCTGCGGTACCCTAAAAATTACCTACAATGAGGGTCTCAAAATAAACAAGGAAAAAAATACATTCTGCCGGTGAAGGACGAATCATTGCTCAATCCCCATTACGGGTCACTTTTATCCTTGATTATACATACATATATGTCTCAAGAAAGCTTAGATAAATGAATATAAGATGTTTCCGGTGGGTGCGAATAATAACAAGTGATAAAACTTCAATAAATTAATTTATTTCCCATATAAGGTTAACATGAAATCCTGCATACGAGTATAACCGTGGCTCGCTCTAGTGAAAACGGATACAAGTCGATTTAGCACTTAATAAGAAAGGGTAAACATCATGTACAGAGTATATAAGACTTATACCGTTTTTCACCTAAACCTTAGGAGACTTGTATCCTTTTTCACTAGTATATATCGCACCTTCAGAACAATAGTGACCTAATTCAAAATTTCAGCTTTCAAACTTTAAGTCATAAATTTATTGTTATAGAGACCTAACACGAAATCTAAAATTATTGAATTAGGTCACTATTGTGCTGAAGGTGCGATATGTATATAACAGCTGCACTCAGAGTCAGTTACTGACGATTAA
The DNA here is from genome assembly GCA_946894065.1 of Acleris literana. Taxonomy (NCBI): domain Eukaryota; kingdom Metazoa; phylum Arthropoda; class Insecta; order Lepidoptera; family Tortricidae; genus Acleris; species Acleris literana. Next base: position 9,043,718 of record OX335687.1, read on the forward strand.
GTTCCTTAGAGACGACTTTTCATACACAACTTTTAAAAAGGAACGAGTTATTGTCTCCAATACTCCTAAGCCAATAAAAATTACCTCTGATTCAATTGCCAAATTATATTCAATCCTCTCTTCTTACTAATGAGTTTGTGATTGCTACAGGAGTATAAGAATAAACAATAACTACACGTAGAAGCGAATCTCCTTCACCCAGGCCCCAAATCCCGCGCTTTTAATACCTACTTCCCCCTTCACCCCGCTACGCCCCTCTGTCTTCTGCGCCCAAAGTCAGGGCTGTCACTTGTGAAATATTTTAATCGGTTTATGGATGTGTCATACAAGTTTAGTCACGAGATGTTATTTATGTTTTCCTTTAACGTGGAAACATTGTTACAAAATGAGTTTTTTACATTTCATTAAATTAGGTAATAATATTTTTGATGATATTAAGATTATCTCCAGAAAATTTAATGGCTTATGTGGCTATTAATCATCTATTAAACATAGAAACGAGTCTATAAATAAACAAACTTTTAAGCTCAATAAGTTTTAAGTATAGTCTGGGATCTGGAGTTACTTTTTACGTTCCTTTCCGGACCATTAATTTCAATTTTTATTTAGTTGAAAAAGCTTTATTACAAAATACTATACTTATCTATCAATTCGTTTTTAATGTTTCCGTTTTTTTATCTTCAACATCTAGGGGATGTACTATTTAACAAACAAAACTCCTTCATTCAATCAATTACCTATTTCTAATTATTTTGCCGTAAATAGTCGTTCACTTTTTAAAACACTATCTTAGTTCAACCATAAATCAACACAATATCTTTGTTAATACATATATTCCGTGTGTGACGCCCCTGACTGACTAGACACCTCAGGTGTCGCCAGGCGGTAGGTATTTAACGCGCCAAGCGCGCGTCCGGAGCCGGGAGTTTCGCTTCTACGTTTAGTTATTGTTTATTCTTATGACAGGAGTTTTATTTGAGATGCTACTATTTGGCTTAGCAGGGCAGAATATGTAAATATCCGATGTCACACCAATTGACCTAGTCCCAAACTAAGCTCTAGGCTTGTACTATGGGTACTAGACAACGATATAAGTAGGTACTTATATAGAGAAATATATAGAAAACGGCGTTTAATAAAATCGGAGCAGAGATATTAAAAACTTTCCACTATAACCTATTTTAGTTAAAGTATTGTATGTAGTATTCAAGCACACTAGCTATTGCGTGTTTATGAATAAGAGGTAAGAGGGTAATGTTTTAATTAAGAACATCACTATACGAACACACATTTATACATAGCTAGATTCTACCCGCGACTTCGTCCACGTAGATTTCGATTATCGGTATTCCCTCGGGACCTTGCCTTTGTTCTCTATGCCATAAGAAAACAACCTTTTAAATTTTCCGGGATATAAAGTCTCTCCATTCCAAACTTCATTAAATTCCGTCCAGCCTTTGCAGCGTGAAGGAGTAGTAACAAACTAACATACACACAAACTTTCGCTTTTATAAAATTAGTGAGATATCTCGGCACCGATACACTTCACAACATTATGCAACAAATTATGTTTAACTTGAATAGATCAACCATAATCTACCACTTTTACGAATGGCTGCTCACCTCTAAAAAGCAACACAAATGACATATCTTTTACCACACCTTTTTAAATATTATGAGGAAATCTGTAATTTGCTGTATCTGTAATCGCTGTTGATTTTCCTATAATATAAATTCTAACACAAAATATACCCTACAACGCCTACAATCTATACTTAGCAAATTATTTCTATGTACACTTGCCAAGACGGATGTCGTAGGTTTTTTTGCACACACTAAAATCAGTTAAATATTTTATATAACATTAATGTGTAATTCTTAGGGACGTATTAATTAATCGATCTCCAATGTAGGGTGACGGCAGCAATGATGGACACTTTTAGCTGACAGGCACCAGTAATGGACACTTCACTCTTAATTCTAATTTCATACGGTCCTAAATTGATTGTTGCAAAACAAATGACTAACCCTTATCTTCTGTAAAATAATAATCATTAATCAAGTGTCCATTATTGGTGCCTTGTTTATTACTGGTTCCATCACCCTAATGCTCGTCTCAAAATGCGTCAATAATGTCAATTTGCTATGGCTTGACGTAAATATCTCGTGACGGGCATCTCAGCCAAGACGTGTCTAATTAATACGGCCATTAGTTCTGATGGCGGCTACTGAGCACTTTTAAGTTGTATAAATCGGTTGGCACAATGGTAGTCACCAGCAATAATATATGATCCAACATTGGACTCAAAAATATCTGAATCGCTCTTATACTTTCAGTAATAAGGACGTGTCAGATATTTTTGAGTCCAATTCGTATATCATATATTACCAATTGCTGGTGACTGCACATGCCTCAAACGATAAATGCAGCTCTATATATGTAGATTCCGAGAGCTTTGTATAGAAATTGTCCAAAAAATATTTATTATAAATAATGAAAATGAACTGTTAGACATTATAAAACAATATTGATTTCTGCGCATGATCATTTACCCCTAAACTGCTACATTCACAGTTACTTTATATAACAGATGCATAACAAAATTAACACGATTAGTGCATAACAAACAGTAAACAAAACATGAAAGTAACGAAAGAGTTCGTGTCGTGCCTTTGTCTTAGGGTGGGTTTAGACCAAACGAGCGAATGCTCTAGAACATGTTTTGTCTTTATTTTTTACAAAGATAACGTAAGAGATAATGCCATTGAATTCTTGGTCGTTCGCGTGGTCTAAACCCACCCTTATGATAAAACAACGGTTTCCAAATCGTACATAGTATTCCTATCTCATACATAATTTACCGTGTTTGACAGCGTTATGACTCTCTCTAATTCTTTGTTAATCGTCCCTTAAAGTTATTCTATAATAATTCACCACCGGATCTTGTAAAACGCACTCGCTGTCAATTATTCCATTATCTTCTAAAAAGTCCGTTCGGCGCAGCCAATCAAGATACAACTTCAAGTACCTATCCCCAGGGTCTAGATCCGTGTGCCCTAAACAGAACATTCTATACGCATCCTCCCCGTACTTGCCTATACCGTACAAATCACTAGCCCGCCGCCATTTTGAAGAAACATACTGGTAGCTCAATTTCCAAATTATATGTCCTCTTTTCCTCAATCCTAACTTGTTAAAAAACCTCTCTAGAGACGTGGGAGCTTCATCCAAGACGTGGTAAGGGGTTGGGTATTCTTCGAAAAATTTCTTCATATGTGGCCTGGCTGTTTTACCTGACGTCTTCGTCAAAAATATTGTTGCTACTAGCAAACCCCAGGGGTTTGAAGAGAACTCCTCTTCGAAGATGTAGTGAGGGGACATGGGCATTTTTCTTGGAGATATGTTGTAGAATGGATCTATTGTGATTGGTTCTTGCTCCTGGAGGGTGAGTTGGGATAGGCTGAGTAAGTCTACATCTTCTAAGGAGTTCTGACTCTGACTCAAGTCATGCGAGGAGTCTAAACTCTTAGTTGGTGATGTGCATATTGGTTTAGGACTTGTCGTATATAACTCGCTGGTGCCATCTTGGAAGAATCTACTGATGCAATGTTCAGTATTTGCCATTTTGATATTCCTGAAAAAAAAAAACTTAATGAGACATACAATAAACATAGAGTTTCTAGCTTAATATAATATACCAAGATCCTCTGTTAAAGCATGTTTTTCACAGATCAAAGATAAAATACAGCTAAATTATGATTTAAACAGTAAGGCTTGTTTCACACGTACAGTCAACAGCATAAATAAGTGATCATTTATGTACCTTGTCGCTTTCAATCGTTTCACAATTTTGTATGACATTTCAAACACGACGTTAAAGTGACAAGGTACATAAATGATCACTTATTTATGCTGTTGACGTTACCACAACCATACCACATCGCAGCGACAAAAAGTGGTTGCGACAAAAAATATATGGTTACCACTGATGGCAAAATGTGGTCCGTGTGAATAGAATTAATTATTTTCATAGAAATTACCGTCCGACCACATCGCTTGTGGCTGCGATGTGGCGTGGTTGTGGTATTCGTGAATAGACCCTAAACATGTTGAACATGGTAAACGCTTAAATATTCTTTTTTAAACCCCGTAGCTTGAAATCTAATTTAATAATTAGATATAAATAAAATCCAAAATTTACCAGGACCATCAGGAAAAGCTTATTGTGTATACATAGTACCGTCTTCAAATGAGTGGCTACCAATGTTCTAAAATTAAAATATAAATTAATTGAAATCCATATCCGGATGGAGATAGAGGTCATAAAAAAGGTTGTATCACCGCCCGAAGGCCAATCAACCATTGCGGGTTTTGCCCACGGGAATTTTAAAACCATGAACAATGACCGTTTTTTTAAACGTATTTAATGAGTCATATGGTGAGATGTTCATTTTTCATATAGGCCGCAGTACACCATGACATGATCATAAACAACGAAGTCGCAGTGATGAGTGACATATTTCGTACTCAAATGCAAGTTCGTTTAAACGGTCGGGTATTCTTTTGATCTCCAAGGTCATCTATTGTAGTCTAACCCCCTTATTCTTAAAACACATTATAAACCTATTTTAGTTAAAGTATTCATTGTCCCTTTCTGTCCAATTCAAATGTTATAATGACAGATAAGGACAGGCAATATTTCAAGCACACTTAAGCTATTGCGCCTTTATGAATAGCAGGGTAGATATTTCTATAAAGTTAACCATCTCTTTTTTGTAAAGTTGTCTGAAAGAGACCGCTATTTAGTAATAAAGCAGCCCGTTGACTCACAGCTATGTAATATTTATTTTTTATATATCCGTTCCTTGATGTATGTTGTGTTCAATAAAGTGTTTTGTATTATTGTCATCAGCGGGGTTCCGCAAATACTCGAGTTCGCATCTTTTTTAATTATTTATCTAAAGAAACAGACCCTACTTTACCTAATATTATTTATCTTTCAGATACATCTTTCCGATACACTCCGACCCTTTAGGATCTTTTGTGCAATTACCCTCTTACACACTCGGCTCTTCGAATGTGCAGGTTTCCTCACGATGTGTTTCGTTCACCGTAAGACCATCGGGTAATATATTTACGCCAAAAAAACTCATTGGTACATGGCAACCGCGGGGGTACGACACCCAAAGACACTAGGCAACCGAGGCTCTAAGGAAGAGTCGCATCTTCGAAAATTCTGTAAAGAGCGGTATATCCATCAGAATAAAGTATAAAATGGATCAGACAGGAAAGATTGGATGATAACTAATTAGGGATTTTAGCGCTAGACAATGCATTCTTCGAAAGATGTTTACATTAAATTAAAATCGTAGTGTTAAAAAAAAGACAACTTTATAGTTTAGCCTTACGGTTTAGTTTGGTTCTCGGCCCGGTACGAGCCTTCATGAGTTTTTTTATACCAATTGAACCTTGTCAAGCTTTTTGCGATGATGACTATCGTCATGACCACATATTATTCATGAACTTTGGGATTGATTGCTGTCTAATTGATTCTGAATTGATTAATTTTATACTTATTTTTAACTGACACACAGAAATAATCTGATTCGAAAAAAATACTTAAATTATTGTAATGTTTCACCTAACGGTTGTTTACCTTTGCAATTTCTCTTACGAGATAAATGTCATGTTTTGGCATTAATACAACGTTATGTTGCTAACCAAGCAAAAAGGTCGACGATCCTTGACATTAATGAACAATTTTTAACGTTTGGTACATTTTTTCTGTGCAATTTAAAAATATAAAAAGGCATCGTTTTTAAAATACATAATGTGCATATTACACGCTCAATTTTGAATGGATGGCTGCGTTTTGTTTTCATTGTTTCTTAAATTTGATGGCTAGAGCAAATTGGATGTTTAAACTTTTAAAGGCTGTTTGTGCACGGCAGCCAAATCAAAACGACACGTAAAGAATTGGAAAAAAAGTCTCCTTCATCAGTCTTACCAAGGTTGAGAGAAAAAAGCGAAGTTAACGGAACTGTGTGCGACGTCGATCAAAATGAAGACAGATCGGACTAAAATTTGAAATATAACTTTTTGCCAGTAAATGTACCGTGACATGTTTTATGTTATGTTATACGGTTTTTCTTTTCATAAAACCGATTTAATGTTTACATGACTACGAGCATAACATCTATAGGTAGGTAATTAGCAGTGATCGGAATAGGTAGAGTATATTTACCTAAAGTTCGCAAAAGTACATAATATAGAGTGGTTACAACCGGGTGAAATGTTAATTTATTTTTATTGAAATCCGGATTTCCGGTATTTTTCTGGTACTAGTTAATGTAGTCTCAAGGAAGTCTCCAGTTTATTTCTCTGCTCTACGAAGTTTAGGTAAATATACGCCACCTATTAATTATATATCGTCGGTAATACTGCAAAACCGCGTACCTATGTAACAAATTAAATAAGGTGCAAAATACACCTTAGCTACAAAGTCAATAAGGTACATTTTGCAATTTATTGAATTTGTTACTTACGCGGTATTGGAGTATCACCGACGGTATAAGGAATGAGTTACATAACAGGCCCCTTTCATCACAAACTAACATAAAATATCCCATACCGTAAGTAAATATCATCTACGTATATTTAGCATTAAAAATACCGGAAATCCGGAATTCAATAATAATAAATTAATATTTTATCCGGTTGTAACCACTCTATATTATGTCCTTTTGCGAACTTTAGGTAAATATACTCTGCCTATTCCGATCACTGGTAATTAGGGACTCTATTTTAATTGGCATCTACGGCAGTGCCCACGCACTATTGTTGCCCACGTATACAAACACAGTTCAGCGCCAAGGACTTCAATTAGCGCCTATTTGGTATAGAATACATAGAACTAGGCAAGGAAAGTGGAACAAGGAAAATCTTGTCGATCACGTCGCCATAGGCAACGAGATTTGACCTGCCGGAGGACAAACAACCTTACTGTCTTGCATCCGCTGATATACAATACAATACAAAAATTCTTTTCTCAAACGTGCTCGGAAATAACGGTTTTCCGATTGAAACACATGGACGGAAAATGCCTCTTTTTACTCCTAGGAGTAAAAAACCATATGAAAACACTTTCCGTCCATGTCCATAACTGCGTGAAACTATCTTACCTAATACTCGTGAGACGCAAACAAACATTATCTCCGAATTTGTCAAAGGTTTTTAAAAATACTTATAATCATGTATTTGTATAATTTTCTCGCATTGTTTGAGAAAAGCATTATGTATGCCTCGGCGTAAACGAGGATTTCCTGACTCGTATTTTAGCAGGCCTCGCTGTTGCTCGGCCTGCTAACCACCTCGTCAGGAAATCCCTTACTTTCCGCGCCTAAGCAACAATGTACTATTATTGAATACAGCATGGAAAGTAAATACAAAACAAAAGTAATACTAAAGTAAGTAGGTAGGTGTACCTTATCGCAACAATGCCTATCATAAAATTAATTTGTAATATTATTAGGGTTAGGACATTTGCTATTTCCTAATTTTTTCTGCTGTGAAATCATAACAAACAAATATTAACAGATATGAATAAACAAAACTAAACATGTCGTTAGTTTATCTTACTTCTTACTAATTCTTACTAACTACTAATATTAATAATACCTATTATAGAAGACAAAGTTTGGATATTTGTTGCTCAATCACGCCAGAACGGCTGAACGGATCTGGATGAAATTTGGCACAGAGATAGTTTATAGTCTGGAATAGCACATAGAAAACTTTATCCCGAAAATTGGACAGTTCCCGAGGGAATAGCGATAAATTACTTCTACGCGGACGGAATCGCGCGTAAAGACTAGAGGGCCCTGCCAAGATGCATTGCGCTAACTAGCGTCTCTATTCGTTCGTTTTTAAACCAACTCGTCACTGGTAGATCACGTCACTTTTCGTATCACGTCATCTACCAGTGACGCGATTGGTTTAAAAACGAATCGAATAGAAACGCTAGTTAGCGTACTGCATTTTGGCAGGGCCCTTAGTTTTGAAATGTAACCATACTGAAGGTCACATTTAGGGTGGTATGTATACCTATAAAACTTATGAATTAGCGACTTAGTTTAGTTTTGGAGTAGTGGAAACGGAGCCTTCGGTGGGACTTCGTTGGCCATAGGAAGAAGAATCAGTCTCCAAAGTCTGACTGCTCTAAGCAGTTGACAGGGTGACCAGCTATTAGATATCGCTGTTGTCTAGCTTAAATTTGATTTTAAAAGTGTACTTAAACAAAATTGATAGCTGGACTGGATATTAATGGTCAGTACATTTGATGACCCGTGGTACCTGGTCCAATCGTAGTCAATCAAACGGAATGACGTCATAATTCACAACTTGACTTTCAATTCATGGTTGACGAACCCGGAAATGGACGTCATTTCGGCCATTCGGGGGCTGCGCGGCGTGATGAAACGGATAGAATAGAGTGAAGATAACGGAAAAATCCGCCCGCAGCCAAAAAATATACTTAGTAGGGTGCAGTCGGCTTGTTTTTAACCGACTTCAAAAAAGGAGGAGGTTATACGTTCCACTGTATGTATTTTCACCGATTACTCCGTCAATTGAAGACCGATTTAAAAAAAAATTTTTTGGTTTTATAGAGTATACTTTCGAGGTGGTCACCAAATCTGAATCTGATGAGAGGATCCGTGAGGAATTGAGGGAACTCCTCAAATATTGTAGGCAAACATATAGCGATTTTAGTATTTTTAGTAACAAGTCCAGCATTTGCATTCAGAAAGTATCATTTGGTGAAGTGGAACTGATGATGAAGACCACAGATGGCCACCGGAACTCCTCAATGGTACCGATTTCAAGGGTGGCGATAAGATATCTCGATTAAGATAGTTGAGCGACTACCTACAACGAATAATATTTACTTGTTGAAATATGACTATGACTTTCCCGCGGCGTTGCTTGCGGCGCGCTTGATAAATAAGTTAAAGTTTTATTTCAACTAAGAAGTGGGACTACGTAACAGCGTATTATGATCACTAAAAAGTATAAAATAAAATAAATGTTTTAAAAAACAAAAAAACGCCTTTTTTTTTTCATGCCGTTTATGCCTAACTGCAGACGCAGCCCTACTGCCATTATGTAGCGTTACACTGGTTCGAGCATTCTGTCTATGATAGGACGTTGTGCTCGAGTATTATGTTATTTGTACGTTAATGCCAGGCAATGCCTTTCCCATCGTTTAAATATGGTTAGTTTACTAACCTCTGTTAATTGAAAACACTAGGTTACTGTAATATTCATTAAAATACATTTGCTGAGCTATCTCCTGAATATTTATGGCATTTATGTGCCAATAGTGAGTCAGTCCAACACAAAGAGATGCTAGGAGACGATAGCTTAAACATCTTTGAAAAAGCATTTATTTACTCAAAACAAACGTGTCAAATACCTTTGTTATGAAACTCATGAAACATAACCTTCACATTGCGCAAGAGTCTGCGAGAATTTACTTCGAGATAAATTAACGAAATAAAGAATATACATTGACGACGCGTTGGCTTAGTTGGTATTGGTAGTGACGAAGTACGAAGTACGAAGCCAGCTGTTCCGGGTTTGGTTCCCGAAATGGGCAAATAATTGTGTGATGAGCACGAGTATTTGTTTCTGAGTCTTGGATGTTTTCTATGTATTATGTATTTCTCTATACAGCTTTTACTTAGCTTAGTTTGGGCTAGATGAGTTGGTGTGATTGTCCCCTGATATTTATTTATTTACTGTCATGCAGGAAAAATGAGAAGTCACGGTTTATAAAGAAGATACGAACACGAATTTAAATCAATAAATATCTGAACATTGTAAATAACTACTAGATGGCGTTTTGGAACAATGCTGCTGAACTACATCTATTAACCAAACTTACGTCATAACAATAATTTTACGTGATGTTTGTCATTAATTATTAGACTTTACAAGACAATTATTCTAGTTTCAAGATGATTAAGAAATAATAGTTAAGTATGGATTTTTTGCCAATGTTAATACAGGATAGGATTTTCAACGAAAGGGATTACCTACATATATCGCTTTATCGTAAAGACACCGATCTTATATAACATGCTTTAACTCAAATACTAATTGATATCATTATTGCTATTGTCGTGTCGAAAGTAGAATGGCGTCAAACGTTTGTTATGACAATGAAATTACAACTTGTTATGTAAAATATTTTGAAAGGCTATGTAATTATTATGTTATTATTGTTAGGTATATATGTTATAACACAGATTAAAATGTCACTTTGCTCATGATAACTACAATTTTATTAGGCAAAGACACTTGTGCTTGGGATTACATTTCAACCATACTTTCCAAAACATCTGTGCAAATAAACATCTTTAGTTAAGTCGGTTTCATTATCAGCTTAATAAAAACTATGCGTCATGTGTGTTGCCCATATTTGAATGTGAATTGCAAGCCGCGTCGCTAGTACTTCAAAACGCATTTATGAAATTATGACTTATGACAGCAAAGAGTACAAAACTGGCCGCCGCAGCCGGCGTCGCACAACAAAGATCTTCGGTACAGGAGAACAATACACAACGATTAATCCACACTATTGTCCCATTGTTACTTAGTAAGTTCCATCGATAAATATTCTGTTTAATCTCTTTGCTAATGAACGACGGTTTCCTCGCGTGTGGAGTGTGGACTGACATGCCTATCCGGAACTCTCCGGCTTTTTCTTCGGCGACGCCGCTGGCTCGGTTTATTGCGGACGGTTGCATCGCCGCGGCAACACGTGCGGCGCTCCGCACCAATCGAACGACCATTAAAACGGAAAGAAAACAAATCATAAAACGATCCCACGGACCGATAACGAATCCGATTCGCTGCGGCGCGGCGCAAGTTTTGAAAAACGAACACTGTTTACAAACTCTTTCTTTGCTCACGAGTGCATCAACTGGGAGTTAGTTGGCTACTGTTCGGTCGAGGGACAAGTTACTAGTGGTTCAATCCGAAGGCTGTTTAAATTATCACTTAACATTCACGCGTTGACTAAGTGTCGTGATTTGGTGTGGTAGCGGAAGTGAGGACGTCGATTGAACTTGTATTGCTTCTGGAAGGTCAAGAAGTACCAGTTCGATAGACTCGCGGTCGATTATGGATGCAGTTATCTTTCGATTCATGAATGCGCCTGTTGCTTAGTGCTCAAGTCGATGCGAGAAAGGTATGTTTATTTTTAACTTTACTTAAAAATAACTTAAAGCAAAGATGCGTCGTAAGTAAGACGAATAAGGTCGTCGGCACAAATCTCAAAGTACTTATTCATTGCGTCGGAACTTAACATACCTACCTAGTACCTAACGAACGATAAAAAACATATCATCTACAAAATACTGTTTCTTCTTTTATTATCCTTTAATCGATTTGACTGTACAAAGAATGGCTATCATGAATAAGATTTGAAATCATATTATTATTATGGTTCAATTAATCTTAGTGGTCGACGTGCAATGCATGTCATGTTATGGTAGAGGCAGATACCAGCTGGCTGCGACGAAAATGTACCTATGCGATGCGAAGCCAATGTTTTGGTACGGTTTTGTGGAATTTTCAGTGTCCCCTTCATGGTCGTAACGCTTCGTGAATACCACAATAGATTTCTTGTAGAGTCGTAGTATTATTTTGTTTTTGTTGACAAATACAGTTAGGTAGATCGCTTAATGAGCGGACGCAAAAGTAAAACTTTTAGCGCTGTGTTTAGTATTCGAGCGGGTTTCATACACTTCCGTGCCATTTCACTCGGGGACCCTGCAGTACTATATGAAGTGGTAGGTAACCTTGTTTCGTACGGTCAACGATATTAGGAGCCAGCACGATCTATTTAGCAACTTCCCCGTACAATGTTTGCATATTTTCTCCCTTTATTTGTTGTACAGAATTAATAAAAAACATTTTCCGACTATAGCATTTATTTAAATTAATAGAAACCTCGATGTTACTACAGGTAGATTAGATTAAGGGCACAATCGACAAGTAAATTTATCTGCCATTTAAAGTTGGCTCTCTCCTTGCCTATTTTCAAGTGTAAGATAGAGAAATGGCTAAATTTTTATAGAAAGTATAAGACAAAACAATAGAATAACAATATGTAATAATCTGTTTTTCTTGTTTTCTTGACTTTATAAATTGCAAAAAAAGGAGTCCCGAAGTTTTCCATAAAAAACACAATTTGAAACCACTAATACTTAAATGAATACCTATCTCAAGTAAGTTAACTCGCTCAAAAGCATGTAAAAATTAAAAAAACAACATATGGAATAGATGTTATTATTATTATTATTGGGGGGTTGAGATGGGCCTTGTGTGCCACTTCGACCATTGCCAATCTTTTGTGGCAGCCCTTTGTTTAGAGCTCACTGCAAAGGCTTCCAGGATTTTCCAGATGCTTTGGGCAGTGAGGAGATGTATCTCTTGTCGGTCCATGATATGTGGCCCTAGGTAGATACTTCTGTTGCGCATTACTGGTCCGCATGAGCAGGGGATGTGCATTCCTGTCTCCTCTGTCTCCTGACAGAACCTGCATGTCGTATCTTGTTTCATACCTATTAGAAACAGGTTTACAGGTGTCTGTTCAGTTTGCAGTGGCCAGTTAGGATCCTAGTCACTGCGCAAGTCTTTTCTCTTTCGAGTTGTAGAATCTCTTTGGAGAGCTTGCTTTTGAATCCTTTAATTAGTTATTTCGAGAGATTTTGTTCTTCTGTGGTCTTCCACAGCTCGATCGCCATATATTTATATAGGTCACTTAGTACGGAATAGGTTATTCGTTTAGTGATGCCACAAAGCGGCTCCGGGCCTATCAGGAGGTTGTCAGCAACGATCTTAGCCAGAATAGATGTTATTCTTTTTCGATATCACCTAAGGTCTGCTTAACATAAGACACCAAACAAATCACATATACGTTTTTGCTTAACATAGGTAAGTACATGTGAAGTTTTTTACCTCACAAAACCAAGACAAAAAGTACACTTACAATTTACATCTTTTGCTATACGAAAAAATACCGTTACACGCGCGCAACATTAATTTAAGACGGAGCAACAATCAGTGTTGCCATATAAGCGAATAAAATAACATTCGTTGTTTCCTCCTCAACTTGTAAAGGCTTCCGAATGTCAGATGCAGCACAGGCAGACAGCAAAGCAGGCCCGGTCGTGTTGACTATACATGGAACGCATTGAACACCGAAGAGTAGCCCAGGCCCGCTTTCGAACTTCTCCGCGACTGCCCTTTGATGTGCCGAGTTTAATGCGCTTGTTGACTATTCAACAAGCGCGGAACCACGTTCAACCTGCGCTCCTCCCGACACGCGTTTCGTGTGTCGTAGCCTTAAGAGTAGCAACTTATACATATGAGGCACACAAGATCTGGGCCTCTATTCTAGTCTTTGACCTGTCATGGTATAGTTTTTAACTCGGCCATTACTGTCAGGTAAATAAGAGCTATCAAAACGTTGACAATACGATAACAGGTCAGAGACGATATGGTTTTTACCGCCTAGAATCTTGACCCAGATTTGCTCGCTTTTTCAAATTTCGCAATCTTGCTTTTGGACAATATTTGCAAGTATCAAGATGTCACGACGCAACTCACAGGTAATCTAAAATAGTGTTTAAACATATCCTAGCTTATAGGTACCATTATAAAGTCCAGACACGGCCTCTAGCTACTGGTGCAACTTTACCGTATAGTCCAGACACCGGTTTTCAGTTGCCGGAAATCTGGCCTCTCTCTACTTATGATAAATAATTAGCGTTCAGGAATTTATATAGAACCTTATGGTCGGTGTGATAACCGAGCGAAGAATGCTATACCTATCTGACATCTATGTTGATTGATTTATGCTGCCTGTTTTAACGAGTTAAATGCGAGTGTGCGTATTTTTAGCGTAAATCAATTTGGATAAGTACCTATCTACATATTTTATAATTTGTACGAACATTCGGGCTATGTCGTTATTTGATTATTTTTTTTGCGCGCCCCTTTTTATTGTGCAGGGAAGTATTGTAGAAGTCAATGTTAAAAAAAAATCGGTCCAGAAATTCCAGAAAAAAAAATGTTTTTATTATGTACTATAATAACTAGGATTATGATATGACGGAAACAATAACATTAACAAACTTATTTCTAAAACATCTTCATGTAACAGACTCCCGACGCCCTTGTGCTATCAATACTTTATAGATATTTATTCATTTACCTTCCACCGCTCGTAAGCTACATTTCCATACAATAAAATGGAATAACTCAATCAATATTCAATATGTATCAAACCGTGGATAATGTGGTGGCTTATGGTTTATGGTCGGAAAAATTAAAATAAATCTATAAATATCAGGGGACAATGTCACACCAATTGACCTAGTCCCAAACTAAGCTTGTACTATGGGTACAAGACAACGATATGAATACTTATATAGAGAAATATATACTTAAATACATAGAAAATATCCATGACCCGCGAACAAATATTCTTGCTCATCACACAAATATCTGGCCTTACCGGGATTTAAACCCAGAACCGCTAGCTTTGTAGGCAGGGTCACTACCAACTAGGGCAAGGCGTCGTCGTATTTATTTTGCGTTCCCAGTCAGTTTGAGTATCCATCGACACCTATAAATATTTATTATAAAGAAATAATGAAAAAATGAGAAACAGGCCCTTAACTTTTATTAAAATTTAACTATTAAGTTAAATTATTTACTTACTAATCACATTGTTGACAATGAATAAGTATATAATATATATATAAAACGCCCGATAGCACTTGAAAAACCGAAGGCTTCTTGATTTGACCTTGCGGACTCGTCGTAATCAATCAACCGAGAGATCTTATTCAAGAGTTCAATGCTAAGGGTCGCCTCGTCCTTGCGTAATACTTGAAATTAATAAGTACAGTCGCGGAAAGTACATGTTTGGTAAAAATATGTTTTATACGATCTGACGGGACTACTTAAACTCGCCGGTGTGGCGCGTTCACTCGTTCACTAGTTCGACCGACCGAACGATGTTTTTAAGAGAATAACACCCCTGGAGCTAAAACGTTGCGCCTCATAGCTCAATACAAAACGTGTAGTGCTATAGAATAATTCAGACATACCCCGATTTTTGTCCCAGACTGTAAGGAAGGTAAAGAGTAGAGATGGGCCGACTAGTCGACGATTAGTCGGGAAAGCCGACTATTCGGCATCATTTCTAGTCGGTGATTAGTCGGCGACTAGTCGGCAAAAAATGCCGAATATTCGGCACTTAATTGCCTATAGGAAATAACGTCAAAAATGACCGCACACGCGATTTTCTTTTCGACATAGTTGTAAAAAGCACTAACTAGGTAGTTCGTTTTATTACTATAATTAGGGTTATAGTATTAAAACGAACGGGTCTAAACATGGTGGGGGTAGGTAACAAAGCGCGAAGGACGAAGCAAAACGAACTTTTCCGAGTTCACCCGAACTTAGCACTACTTAGTCGGTCGATTAATCGGCGAATTGAAAACCGATTAGTCGACCGACTGCCCGTCGGCAAAATCCATAGTCGGCCAATCTCTAGTAAATAGCAATCAAACATGCACCTTGTACAAATTTGTACAGTGTTACATGTAAATACAATGTATCAGCTACTAATTTATGTCTGATTATTATTTGAACAGCACTTGAGTGGCATTACTTAGGACTTATTTGTGCACGAAGCTGGAAGTTACGTTTCTACATTACCTAGACGTATTAACTCATGACATCACGCATTGTGTAATATTTTGTTTATACTTATGGCTACGTTGATTAACATATTATTATATTCGTGTTAATTAGCTATTTTTTACTCACGAGAAAACATAAGGGTGTTAAATAGTCTTGTTTTAGTCTGTGGACTACTATTCCACTATTTCTATTCCACTCGGTAAAACGATATTACTTTTTTATGCTAAAGGGCGCAAACGAGCTGGTCACCAGGGGTGTGATCTCGTTCACTCGGCGCAGGTCAGATTAACCGGCCAATTTAAGTAGTCCCGTCAGAGGGTGAAAAACACATTTTAACGCGTGTATTCTGAATTCTGGGGCCCGTTCCAGAAAGCCACTCTGCAACTCTGCACTCTGCACTTTGCAAATCCACGATAATGCAAAGTGCAGAGCAAACGTGTTCCAGAAAATACTCTGAGTAATTTGCAAACTTTGCAAAGATTCTGTTCTTAAAAGCTACTTTGCAAATCCAAAAATCCACACTTTGTATTTATCTTTGCCTCTTGAAATCTGCAATTGTCTTTTGGAACAGAAATACTTTGCAAATCCACAAATCCACACTCTGCATTTGACTCTGCCTCTTCAACTCTTTAATAGCTTTGTGGAACAGAAATACGTTCGAAGAGTGGGATTTGTGGAGTGCAGAGTTGCGAGTGGCTTTCTGGAATGGGCCCCTGATGTGAAGTGATCACCGCCGCCCATGCAACAACTGCAACAGCAGAAGAGGAATTGCAACTGCGTTGACAGCCAAAGGCAAGAGTATGCTCGTCTCTTGAAAGACTCCAAGTCGCAGCGGTCCGGAAATACCGCGGCTGTAAGCTGATTCCATAACACTGTCGTGCGAGGCAAAGTTACAATAGCTCCTCTTTACTTGACAGTAATGGTGGCCGAGCTAAAAACAATACGATAACACGTCAAAGACAATATGGTTTTACCAAGTTGAATAGGGATTGAATTATTGTTGACTTTACCATTATGAGTATTATAAACTGTGCCATTATCCACTACACACAAACACCAACTACCAAAAGTCAATAAAATCCACTTTTACAGATCCCACTTCTGAATATTTTATTAGTAATCCACTATAGAATTAAAGGAGAGATCATTTAGTAGGGCTTACCTTACCCTATCTATACCTAGGTACAATCGTAACGGTATCGATTGGGGCAGAGATCGACTATGCGGGCGGAATAAATAACTCGATACTTGCCGAGAAAATCTCGTTAAATAACGGTAGTTCATTATTATTGATAATAAAAAAAAATACTTAAGATGTACACCTTGCATCGAAGAGGTTTTGAATTTAATGCGAAATCATACCACACCAGCAATGTATATCGAGATTAAATAGGTCATGTCGTGCCATTTCAACAGTATCCGACAACGGCGACAACAGGACGACAACAGCGACCTGCGCTAGGGGGGGGGAGCAAAGACAAAACTATTTTTTCTAAAATAAATATTGTAAATCTTACAAACCTCGTCTAGGTCGAACGCCTCTCGAAGGGTTATTAATTATTGTTAGAAGATAAAATTTGTTAATTGTTAATTTTGACTTCGTATAAGGCGAAAACGGGTGGAAAATAATTAATGGTAATTTATTATAATCTGTAGTGGCGTGGAGAGGCCTTTGTTCAGCAGTGGTCTAATACGGGCTGATAATAATGATGATGGTTCTAATCCAGAAGTCCTGCGTTAGTTAAATTACGTTGATAGTTTGATACTCTACAAGGTTAGGTTTTATTGATAGCCAGTCAACAGTAGTTTTCTGTTGAAGCTACAGACCTAACGTCATCATTGCGCAAAAAAAGTCGCTCGGGCAAATGATAGCAACATCGTTAAGTTAAGCAACGCCGATATCAGCATATTATAAATATTAATTAGTTGCATTTTGGATTTACATAGATTGTTAGTATTTATGTTCGATTTACTAATCTAATGTCATGCAACTAACTCGTTGCATGACATGTGGGGATGGAGAATAGTTGTCTTGTATGGCTGTCCCAATTGACAACCAGAGTTTTGGTCGTAACCGGACTTTGTTTTTTTTTAATCTACCACTAGCTGTGACGTGGAAAAGACCATGTGGCGTTTAAGCTCTTTAGCCATCATCAGAAAGAATGATGGGCAAATTGGCCTATATGACCAATAAGGACAAGCGATATGTCACCAGATAGGTGATTCTAAGTTGTAAAACTATTACTATGGCAGGTAGTTCGAAATCTTTGGGCGAAATAAATTATCGCCATGCAAAGACGGCAGCATTTCATAGTAATTATGCTAAAGTCGCCTAAGTAGGCGTCCCGATGATCCAGATTTAAAAAAGAAACTCCCAGTTATTTGAGGTTTCCCGCTACACAAAATGGTTGTAGAATTAAAAAGGATATCCGATGATATAGTGTTTATTGTTATTGGTTTCTAGGCCAGCGTTCATACATTTTTGCCCGTCATTCTTTGTTTATTTATTTTCTCAGTAAACAGAAAAGAAAAAAAATACATACCTAGTATGCTTTTGAGACAACCCTTTATAAGCATGATTTTTTTAAGGACACCTTTTAAAAAAGTTCCTATTGACAATTTCTGGATCTAAATAAATAGCATACAGCAGGACATAACTAATACTGCATGAGGATTAAGCAATAATAGACTCTTGGTCAACGGTCTAAGCGCTTCGCCACGCGCCTTATTAATTGTGTTGTTTCGTGTTGTACTCTACTATTGACCGTGTGAATTTCGGATAAGTATAGGATCGGATGCAGTGTTTTACCGCATTTACAGTAAAACGTCATCTTTGCATGTTTATATTTGAACATGTCTGCCACTTCGGACTATAGATCTTCAAGTACTAAACATACAAATTATGCAGGTACCACTAGTATATGATTATAAAGTTTGGTTCAAGTGAATGATGACTGATCTGCCTCCACGGGTAGTAAAGCATCGGGGTACAATACAATACAATACAATACGAAACACTTTATTGTACACCAAACAAAAACATTGCAGAGAAACAGTACAATTAAAAATAACATACCCATACAATAATAACCTACGGCTATAGGTAAACAATAATAAAGGAATGTATTTTTCATCACACCTGCTCGGAAAGGGTGTTATAACACGCAGGCGTATAAGGCAGTTATAGCCGATTTAGCTCCCTAGGGAGTTACGAGTTTAGTTTTAAAATATAGAATCCACTCGTACATCATTTCAGAGTCAGACAAGGAGGTGTAAAATCAGCCAAGGTATATTTCCTATATTCAAAACTTGGCTACAAACCAATTTTACTGAATAATTAAGCTTATACGGTACATTTTTCTGCATTATATTTATATTTTACAATTATTTCAGAGACATTTGCAATTATTTTACTAAATTTCATTTTGAAAATCGGTACAATCTGGCAGTATGGCCTGTAAAGTTTAAAAACTAAAGCAGTTCTAAGCATTATCTGTGGAAGACTATTTTAGCGAGTCCAGTTCATTTGGTTGATTGTTGTTCCGAAGCGTATTTTGTATTATTATTATTTATTTCCTCGCTAATATGATGAAAAACATTGTGTGTATCACGGGCATTAAGGGGATTACAAACTCGAGTCATTAAAAGCCTCTCGTTAACAATCCCCTTCATACCGCCCTTGATGCACAAATGTACTATTGCTTGGGTACAACTACAAACCCAGGGAACAATACTTTCACAATGATCGAACTGCAATATTTTTTTACCCCGCAGAATATTGACAATCCTATATTAGGTATATATAGTACATATATATATCCTTGGGGGAGGCCTATGTCCTGCAGTGGACGTCGTTTGGCTGAAATGATGACGATGATTAAATATCAAGCAGTCTACAAAATCTAAAATCACATCACGAGCCATGCCACAAGGGACCAAACTCACTAGTAGGAAATAACTTCCATGAAATAAGGTTTGTTGACAAAAAGCGTGTAAATATTTTGGTCTATAAAACCGCTATCGTGCTTAGGTACTTGGTTTATAAAACCGTCTACGGTGGTTGTTGCATATTTCTTACACAATGTTAACGGTTGACGTTGACGTTACACGAAATTAGCAAATTTTTTTATGGAAAATAACGGGATTAGGACTATATACCGGATTTGACAGTGATATAAATCAGCTAATCGTAGTCCACTGAGCCTCTCTGAGTAAGCGCCAACCATAGCCTCCCTAGCCTCGATTTCACTTTGTTTCTTTTATTAAAACTTTACATATTTATTTAGTGACGAACTAGTAAAGATCGCGGGAACGCGGAGGATGCGAAAAGCACAAGACCGGTCTGAGTGGACAACCTTGGGGGAGGCCTATGTCCAGCAGTGGACGTCTTTCGGCTGACATGATGATGATGACATATTTATTAAGATTAAATCGTACACGTATGTTTTTAACCACTCTGTACATGGGCTGAAATTTGGAATAGGTAGATTATTATAAACCCGATGAAAATGCAATATATTATGGTGTCTATGATGGAGTAGGAAGGTTGCAACAGGATCTCCGTTGTATTCAATGTAGATCAACCTGTTTCGTTTGAACTTGTTAGTGTATGTATTCTTGATAAGCATATATAATGGCTGCACAACCTAGGTGGGAAACAGGCCTAGATTTTTTTACGGTAAGGCGTCCTTTACTGTCAAGTGAACAAGAGCTAGCCGCGAACATTATAACAATATGATAACGATATGGTTTAAGACAATATGGAGTCCCGGGCATGGGTAGTCTGCATTCATCTACTGCCCACACCATTTTCAAGTTGCCAGTCCGCAGAGCGTCCTAATTGTTGAGAATGAACCTCAAATAATCCTATAGTGAGATTGTAAGGTCCTAAAGGACAAACGGTTACCCGAACTAACACGAACGCATAGGGCTAATAAAAAGTAATAAAAGAACTGAAACCTGATAGCTTGCATGTGTTTATACGCACTACTTAATTGCAATTGGTCATGAGTATAGCTAGGAAGGAAGGACACCGACGCAGGACATATGTTTGATCTCGAAAAAATTGATACTACCCAAGGAAAAACGATTAACCAGCACTATGCGAACGATGAGTTCAATAAAATCAAGTTTAGCATAAAAATTATAATAATCACGAGTAGTAGTTGGGGTAAAAACACAATAAGTGCCAGGCTTCGTTATATCCATATAAAGTGTACCTGATATGGAGTTGTTAGGCACTGGCACTGCCACAAGCTCTAACCATAGCTATAACGTAGTAGGTATGCTTAGCTTTTAAATCAATGTCTCACACTTTATTGCTTTCACACTTCCGTACCCAATGCGGTTTCCACGAGCCCGGAAATGCGAACAGAATCTAAACCTTAACAAAGTCTGAATAAAATCGCTTTCAGCTTGTTAATATTTGCAATTCAATCCGTCACACCTTGTTTATGTAAAGCGTTAACTCAATTTAATATAGGTTCGATTACATCTAGTTTGTTTGGATAAAATGTACACCATATACATTTTACTTCAAATAATTTAGTCTTTATTGCGTCTTACGAGTATGAGGTCCTACAAACGATTTGAATATGACTCATTTAACTCGACCCCTGTTACAGAAATGTCGCTTGAATTTTCTTGTTAACCTTTAAGGAAGCCAGAAATAGGACTAAATGGAGGCAACCCTTACCAAGTTACTTAGAACTTTCATGGAAACGGCATTCAGCACAGAAAATTGCGACTTGTGAAATGTTTTTAATGAAGGTCGAAGGCGTTCTCTATCAGCCAACCTGAAGAACAACATTTTCAAATATGGGGAGCTCACATAACACACACTAATGTCACATTAGCGGCCTGCACACGTAAAATTCGGACTGCGGGAAACGCCACGCGCCATTCCAATCTTCGCTCCGAACCGTACGTGTAAATGCAACTGTAATAGTAAAATAGTAAAAAACCTACGGTTCGGACTGGCGCGTGGAATGGCGCGTGGCGTTTCCCGCGGTCCAAAATGTGCCGTGTAAAGGCCGCTATTGTGATACGGACCAAACAGTTAATTACTACGGAGGGTGCCACTAGAAATGAAGTTAAATCAAAAAACCCATTCGTTCCTACTTCCTTCCACTCATGAATGATCGCATTCGGCGGTAGTCGTCTGGCGAATTCCATTTTGTTTGTCCAGTTTTTTACGGTCCGTTTCGCCCATCACTTATTTGTGTTTGAGAAATCAATTATGTTTAGTCGTTTATGTTGTGTTGATGGCCTTGCTAGCGTTCCAATAATCTTTAAATAATCTGCCTTAGCTCCCTAAACACATTTCCTGACGACTTTGGGCGATCTTTACTTAAAACCACATTTCAAAAATATATATCTGCCTTTCTTGTAAAATTGGTCAAAGTTATAACCAGTGATCGGAAATAGGTGAGCTAATTTGCCTAAAGTTGATGCATGTTCATTCAATAATGTATTCCCATCTCTCTCACGCATGAATGAATATGCGTCAAGTTTAGGCAAATTAGCTCTACCTATTCCGATCACTGGTTATAACCCCATTAATACGAGTAGGTGCAATCGAATATTGATTTTAGTAAATCCACAGCCATGATTTCTTGAGCCATTTGTCACATTCGATAGTAGATACAAAGAAGATAGCTCCTTCATTTCGCTCGAAAATGCAAGGTCGCGATGTTTCGCAAATTATTTTTCGAAAAAACCACTTGGGATTTTAATTAAACTAGCGGAAATCACACCTTACTGAACTGGGGATCCTCTAATGACGCCAATTAAGATAATCTGAACTAGAGCTCTTATATAACACGTTATTTCTTTCTACACGCTAATTTCAAGTGTAATTACACTAATTACACTAACGATAACAAGTTTTCGGATTGTATCCACACTCAACGTGATTCATATGCATCGGCTATTTAAACTGAACCAGTGGTGAACTGGTGATATTCTGTAACAATTGAACTGGTAATTACTGAATATTCATTGTATCATGACCATCGAACCTACTGTACAAAATCAGAGTTTAAACTAAATCAAACACTAAAGGGCATTGGGTAAATTTGTTTGAAGAATATTGTCTTTTTTTTTTCAGCGGCCACGGATGATTTTTACATAGTTATTTAGAGGACCTCTAAATACATAGATATATATAATTTATGGCGTTAAATAATATCGGAGCTGAGATTTTATAGATTTAAGTATTCAGTTTTTAGTACAAAAGTACGCCCAAGTATGAATATTTAAATATCTCGGCTCCGATGCACTTAAGAGTATTACATTACATAACAAAATATATTTATTTTTAATAATTCTATCATAATTTACCACTTTTACGAATGGCCGCTCCCCTTAAAAATGTATGAATTTTACAAATGACAACACTTTTACCCAAACCCCTTTCTAAAGTAACCTAACGTAGAATGCTCTTCAATTCAAAAAAAATCTACAATCCGGGGTCAATGAAGACAAGTATATGGGTGAATTTGATGTAGGTAACGCACTGGTGGTAATAACACCACGATGCATCCGTCTAATAACAAAGGAAGTCACATGGCAAACAACCGCACGAGAACACTCGCACGCGCATGTTATACTTGAATATAAATGGTGAATGCATGAAAAGCAGCATGAAAAGAATATGCGAGAATAAAAAATATAAACAGGAGGGAATTGAATTATTGAACTAAATACGAAGGTTTATATTATTGAATCAGTGATGGATGACGTAGGTATTTTAATAGAGTACGGAGAGATCATGTCCTACATACCGTGTCCGGTAACGGCTAATCCTGCCGATAGGTCTAGCCTGGGTGATGGATACGGAGAGATGCGTATACATATACCAAAATAAGTACATAGTTCGTAAGACCGTTTGACCACTCAAAATGAACTCACGATACTGCTATTCGTATTGATATTTATAAAATGAACGGCTTGGGGTACTAAATATTTACCTATTTGTTACCGATTCCAATTCGATATTAATAATGGTTAAGTCATGGGCATTCCTGGTGTGGTGGTCGAGCGGTTAGAGTCTCGCCACAAGTCAAAAGTTAAAGGCCTATCTGAAAGTACAATCTTTTAATCTTCGCTCCGAACCGTACGTCTAAATGCAACTGTAATAGTAAAATAGTAAAAAAAATACGGTTCGGAACGAAGATTGGAATGGCGCGTGGCGTTTCCCGCGGTCCGAACTTTACGTGTAAAGGCCGCTAATATTTAGAACAAATAGTCCAAATCTATGAAAATTTATTACTTTTCATAAGTTAAAAGTTTCCTGTTTACACAAGAATTCTTACTTATTCTTATTCTTATGAATATGGTGTGATTTTCAGCTAATTAATCCTATAATAGACAAAGTATACTTATTTTGTTAAGCAAGCAGGTAAGATTTCCGCTCGAGAGCCAAACACTGGTTTTTTAATTCAATAGCTAACCAGCTTCTGAGTATTCTCTTCCGTTAGTAATTATTTAATAAATGACGTGCTCATACGACGGATGCTTCGTGGGAGATCCCATATGCTAATATACTACTAATAGGTAGTAAGTTAGAATAGCATATTCAGCGATTCCGTCAGGTTGTTTCAAAATCTTTAAGTATGCAGATTCGCAAAGGGCATTGGGTAAATTTGTTTGAAGAATATTGTTGTATTTTTTTTCAGCGGCCACGGATGTTTTTTACATAGGTAGTTATTTAGAGGACCTCTAAATATACATAGATATATATAATTTATGGCGGTAAATAATATCGGAGCGGAGATTTTAAAGATTTAAGTATTCAGTTTTTATTATTGAGAACCTCCTCCTGTTTTTGAAGTCGGTTAAAAAGTACGCCCAAGTATGAATATTTAAATATCTCGGCTCCGATGCACTTTAGAGTATTACATTACATAACAAAATATGTTTATTTTTAATAATTCTATCATAATTTACCACTTTTATGAATGGCCGCTAACCTTGAAAATATATGAATTTTACAAATGACTACACTTTTACCCAAACCCCTTTGCCATGAATGTGACGATGTTGCTAAGGTAAGGTAAAATAATATTATTCGAGTGCCGCTAGCCAGAGGAAGTTATTTAATTAACCGACCACTGAATAGGTACACGTCGTTATCATCGCAGCATCAGTTATTTAGTAGAATTATAAACAGCTAGCCGTGGTGAATTACATTTAATTTCCTCGAATGTAATTTCAGTACATCTCTATCTTTATGACGACAAATGTCATTGTACACGCCGCTACCAATAATTATGTATGAGTATATCCTCATTCATTTGTTGCTAAGTCACGCAAAAAACATACAAAACAAGGGGATTAGACGAGAGGCCGCGGTAAGCGGCTTTATAATGAATTGACAGTGTACATAGTACATAACAGTAATTGTACCATCATTGAACCTCCGGTTACACCCGGGTACTCCGGATACGTGTGTGCCAAGGCGTTCGCCGGTTAGATTTCTCAATTTAAACACTATTGTTCATGTACCATAGGCGTGAGTCTCAGATATAAAATTAGTGCTATTACCTATTGCTAATTCGTTTCCTTCGCGTTGACAGTTAACATTAAGCGAGCGAGCATAAGGCAAAGGATCCCAAATCTTAATTGAAGGTACAATCACACTGAGAGCAGACGCGCGTTCTTACACAAAAACGCTACCGCGACGGAAATGCACCGCCTCCGCTCTCTATGCGTTTACTCTACCTACATAAACTAGCGACCCGCCCTCGCTTCGCTTCGATTTATATGAGTTTTCTGTAACACCCGTTCATAATCCAGAATTTATTGTACAGAACCACTTTCCTCTTGAATCACTATCTATTGATAAAAAACCTCATTAAAATCCGTTGCGTAGTTTGAAAGATCTAAGCGTACATACAGAGCGACCGACGGCGCGATTTTGTTTTATACTATGTAATTAAAAAAACGAAAACCCGCCTACAAAAATGCAAAAAATAACTTCTTTTAAAATGGTAGGTCAGTCCAACTGCATTCGGCTTTTGGTTTAAAATATTGTGGGACGCCGACTTCAGTTGGACTGACCTACCATTTTAAAAGAAGTTATTTTTTGCATTTTTGAAGGCGGGTTTTTGTTTTTTTAAACATCTATTTTGTTTTATACTTTTTAGTTATCCTATTTATGCTGTTATGTAGCTCCACTTCTAAATATTAATGAGAAACTATAGAACATTAAATTTCAAGCTCGCCGCAGACAACGCCGCGGGAATGTCATAGTCTTATTAAACCTAAATGTGCTTCGTCATAGTCGCTCAACTACCCTAATCGAAATATCTTATCGCCACCCTTGAAATAGGTACCGTTAAGGAGTTCCGGTCGCCATCTGTGATCTTCATCATCAGTTCCACTTCACCATATAGTACTTTTCAAAAGCAAATGCACGAGTTACAGTGAAAAATACTCTCTCTTTGTTCTCTTGATTTCTCCAAGATACCATCATCAGATCCTGACGTGTTGACAATGGGACCAACTAGAAAGTATACCCATTCAAACAACGAAAAAGATTTTCAAATCGGTCCAGTGGTCTTCGAGTAATCGAGGAACATACATTAAAAAAAATACCCGACGAATTGAGTACCTACTCCTTTTTTTGTAGTCGGTTAAGATAGCAAATAAACCACAAATAGCTTATTAATGCGGTTTTGTATTCTACTATATTACATTTTCCATTCCGCCATATAGACATTAAAGTTACGTACATTGCGTGTAATAAAATGATTTATGCTTTACAGTGAATTTACGAGAACCATGTGTAAACCACGCTTGTTACTTCCTTCTGTTTTCCTTATACGTGCCACTGCAAACCTTACTTCAAATTTCTAGCCACCGAACGAATACGAACGAACAACATGTAAAAACAAATTATGACAAAAATATTTAAAGTCGCACGGGGCTAACTTCGACTAAATCGGGTAAATTTAACTACTGATACTAGCTCTTATCCTATAGTTTTAAAATTAGTATCAATAGTTACCCGACCCCGACCTAAGTATTAGTAAGAAACATAGATTACATAGCGTAACGAATAAAAATGATAAATGGCCTACGCGCCTCAAATATGAAATACATAATAGTGATAAGAAACGCGCTATCGTGTGTTCCGCTTAGTATTATCTACAACAGCGATTATTTAAATATTTTGCCGTAACTATTTCAAATATTACCTACAGCTCAAATAATGCAGTACATTGCAATATTTGCAATACTAAGTGGTCAAAATTAACTAGAATTTGACTATTTCCGAAATATTTGGCGTCGCAATCAAAGATTTAGAAATCTCTCAATCAGCAGTTTAAGACACGAGATTCGTATTTAAATAGGTAGCTATATTTTACCATATAAAAACTACTTTTAAGACACTATTTCAATTACATTTTTATCTGAGACAACCAAATTTCTGCTTCGCTGTCTTTCTTAGTGCCCATCATTAATCAACCCGATGTTCAGTTTTATCTGCATTTATATATTAACTAGCTTTTGCCCGCGACTTCGTCCGCGTAGAACTCGTTTATCGCAGTTAAGTAAATTAAAAGTTTTAAGTAATTCTATAGTTTGACGTCCTCCCTGGCCAGAATGATCTTTCAAACACATATGTAATATTGAGCTCGAAATTTACCGGGAAACCAACTTTAACCATGAACTTACGGAAGGGCACCCCCGATACATCCAAAGAGTTCAGGAACTCTAAGGGTAGGACGTGACTTGCTCTGTGTCTATGACATTGTCTACCAAGAGATACTCCACAACATCGCCTTCTACATGAGACATATTTTTTTATACATATATCCGCCCGACAATTTCGTTTGTCGGTGCTAATATTGCCCTCTCGCACAAACATTCTCTATTCTTTATATTGTTTTTTAGATCGGGGTACACGTTATTTTTTAAATCATCTGTGTTTTGTACAATATTACAGAATTCGCGGTTTAATATATTCAAATCGTTACTATCTCTCGCCATACGATCTTCGCCAATTTTTAGAAGAGCTGCCGCATATATTGCCCCGACTGTGTATCATTGTGTACTCGTAGTTCCTGGCATATTTGTAGGTAGTTTTTTTTCCATATAAACCAATATCGTAGATGTCGAAATGCATTTATTTTATCCGCTGGTGGGCCCCTAGCTATCACCGGTAGATGAGAATCTGTCTAAATTCGCCGTCTCAAAGTACCATCCCTCCTATGATAGGGCTGATCTTAAAATATCCATCATAGTTCAATATTACATATATTATATCATGAGTCTTAATACTAATTTTGATGTATCTATATATCATTATAAATGGCCGAACTCCCAAACATGAATAACCGAATTCTCATACAAACTACCATTACCCTTAGGGGTGATTTTCGAGATAATAAGTATACATATAATCTAATTCGGTTCCGCGGTTAATCCGTGAAAGCGTAACAAAACAGACAGACGACAGACAGAATTACTTTCACATTTATAATATTAGTATGGATTTTCATTCTACAGCAATATTATATGGAGGTATTGTATTGTATTGTATTTTTTTTAAGTGATCATAATAACCGCCCTAATAATAAATAATAGCCGAAGCATAAGTATACGACGGACTAAGTAAACGGCGGAAAAAAAAGTTAAAATCTGGATATGTCAACGCTGTCAACGTCAATCTAACACCGCTCCTTTTGATATAGACTTTCCCATGTTGTCATACTGGGTGGCAGAAGCCATAGAAGAAATAAATTAATCAATTTCACAATTTTGTCAAATAGTTACTAATCTTATTATTCTATATTAGTAATTATTTATCTAAATATAATGCCATTTTCAAAATTTTACCCATCACAACTTTTTTAAAAAGATCATGGCCGCCGTCTTGAACTCTAAATTTGACATAATTTTTATAATCTGCGTCCCCAAAATGTAAGAAAATGATATCAATGCCGACTTTTTCAATAAACATCATGGCGGCCATTTTTAATTCCAAATTTGATGTCATTTTAGAAATCTGCGTCAACGCAACCTAAGAAAATGACACACATGATGACTTTTTTAAAAAACACCAATCTTTTAAATTTCCCGGGATGGGATTTTCCTGTGTTAATCCAGGGTATAAGCTACCTCCATTCTAAATTTCATCCAAATCCATATAGCCGTTGCAGCGTGTAGGAGTAACAAACTAAAAACCCTTTTACCCCCTTAGGGGTAGTTTTTTCTAAATCGCTGAAAGCAGTATTTTTTATTTATAAACAGTAGCCTTAATACCAATATCCAAATGTAGTCATTTGGATATCTCCCATACAATTTTCTACTCCCCATTTATCGCCTTAGGGGCAGTTTTTCCATAATCACTGAAAGTTTTTTTAAATATAATTTATAAACAGTAGCTTAAATAACAATTACCACGTTTCCAACTAAAAAAAATTACATAAATGACCAAATTCTCATATAAACTACCATCCCAAATCTCACCCCTTAGGGCTGATTTTCGAGAAACAAAGTATAAATTTAGTCTAATTCAGTTCCGCGGTTTATCCGTGAATGCATAACAAACAGACAGACGACAGACATAATTACTTTCACGTTTATAATAGTATGGATTTTCTTTCTACAGCAATATTATGTGTACCTATCGATGTATAGATTTTTTACCCATTGAGTATTGTTTGAACTGACATTTTAGAATTAAATAACCGACCAATTTCCGCCGAAAAATCAAATTACTGTCCGTAATTATTTTCAAGGGATCATAATAACCGCCCTAATATTAAATAACAGCTGTAGAATTAATACGCCGTGAATAAGTATTGAAAATAGCGGAAAATATGTAGAAATCTGGATATGTCAACGCTGACAACGTCAATCTGACACCGCTCCTTTTGATATAGACTAACGAAATTGAATGTACAAAGCCTGTCTCATGTTGTCCCACTGGGTAGCAGAAGCCATGGGAGAAATAAATTATACAATTACACAATTTTGACAAATAATTACTAATCTTATTCTATATTAGTAATTATTTGCGTCCCCAAAAACTAAGAAAATTATACCAATGACAACTTTTTCAAAAAACATCATTGCCGTCAGCTTGAATTCTAAATTTGACATCATTTTCATAATCTGCCTGCCCAGAGTGTAAGAAAATGATACCAATAACGACTTTTTCAATAAACCTCATGGCGGCTATTTTTAATTAAAAATTTGATGTCATTTTCGAAACCTGCGTCAACGCTACCTACGAAAACGACACCCATGATGACTTTTTCAAAAAACACCAAACATATTGTCATTATTCCCTCCGGAACTTTTAAATTTTCCGGGATGGGATTTTCCTATGTGTTAATCCAGGGTATAAGCTATCTCCATTCTAAATTTCATCCAAATCCAGCGCCATTGCAGCGTAAAGGAGGAACAAACTAAAACTCCCTTTTAGGGGTAGTTTTTTCTAAATCGCTGCAAGTAGTATTTTTTATTTATAAACAGTAGCCTAAATACCAATTTCTAAATCGCTTATTTTAAAAATATTCAATCTCCCATAATAATTTCTACCCCCTATTTTAACCCTTTAGTTAGGGGATGAATTTACAAAAATCTTACTGCACCCCTAGGGTACCCAAGGAATATTCCCTTCAAATTTCGAGTCCCTAGGTCCAGCGGTTTAGGCTGTGCGTTGATCGATCAGTCAGTCAGTTTTACCCCTTTCCATCCCTTCGGAGATGAAATTATCAAAAACGCTGAAACACGTATAAATTAATTTTAAATTTTCAACCTAAACACAAAATTTGAATACTCTAACTTAAACTAAAACTGACGGACTTTCATACAAATTTTCATCTCCTTAGGGGTGGAATTTCCAAAAATCCTTTCTTAGTGGATCTTTACACTATATAAGGTATCTATGTGCAAAATGTCAAGTCTCTAGGTCCTATGGTTTGGGCTGTGCGTTGATATATCAACAATTCGTTTTACCCCTTTTCATCCCTTCGGGGTTGAAATTATCATAAACGCTGAGACACGTATAAGTTAAAATTCAATCGCCAACCTAAACGCAAAATTTGAAGCGTCTAACTTCAAAACTGACGGACTTTCATACATATTTTTTTCCCCTATTTTACCCCCTTAGGGGTGGAATTTCCAAAAATCCTTCCTTAGTGGATCTCTACACTATATAAGGTATCTATGTGCAAAATTTCAAGTCTCTAGGTCCAGCGGTCTGGGCTGTGCGTTGATATATCAACAATCAGCTTAGCATTTTATATAATAGAAGATACGATACATTAAGTTTTCCCGACAGTTTACAGGTAATACCGTATGGCAAATAAGAACGAACATAACACACGAGTGTTTTACACCCACGTATTTTTTGCACCTTAACAAAGTATCTAACATCGCACTCGAGTATGCCATCCATCCATCAAGGCTCTTTTTTGCAGCAGCTACATCATCTTTTAAGAGGGAACCGAGAACAAATAATACTAAACCTTAAATGTTTTAAATAAGGCTTATATTTGTACAAGGGTATTCGGTTTTAGGGAGTGGTGAACGACCTAGGCCTCTATTCCGAAAATCGAAATTAGTGGTTACATCGGTTTCATCTCTTTCTAGCAATTTAAGAGTGATTCGGGAGCGAAAAGGATGGCTCTCGCGAAGTTTTGAATGTTTCGCAGAACACCTGCTCGTATGTCAATCAATCTCCAAACTTTGGGGGCTACTATCTAGCTATTCATGATTTAATCAGAAAGAAAGAACAGATAACTTTCGTTTTGAATTTTTACTGTATCATGTCTAAATTAAGCTGGTTGGCTTAAGATGTCAAGCTATAGTGACAAAACATTGACTTGCTTAGACCGTATAATGCCAATTCAAAGAATAATTATTAATACTTAATACGTGACCGATACTAAATCAAGTAACCTAGGTCCTGACCGTGGCCTGACTCTGCGATATGCAAATGAAGTACGGTACTAATCATCGTCGAGCAAAACACGGGTTGATTTAATTAGGGTGGTAACTGGTAACACAAACCATAATGATCGTTTCTTAGGAAGGAAGTCGATTATAAATACTTTAGAAGGAAATAATTTTTCATTGGTTCTTTGTCTAGAAATATTTGATATAACTTCTCGGGTTTTTGTAACGTTATTAGGTACGGTGCCGACTGCCAAGTGTTTGTGTAATGTGTTGTCGAGTCTTGTGTCATATTTATTTGATTCTCATAATAATTACCGATGTCAATCTATACCAGTTCAACGTTCTAGTTCAATGACTCAATGTGTGAGTAGTATCCAAGGTTGAAGGTATTGTGAACAACTTATTGAAAGTATTTTATATATTTAATCTTCCCAGAATGAGTTCTACTCATGAACATAGCCTGTATGTTACCCGGGTTCTAACAATATCACTAGCATCAAAATTTTATGCTACCAAAATAATAATAATGAACAGTTCTAATAGACGTTTAAATATTTAACATTTTTTATAAAACCTTGATTATAATATTTCTTAACAAAAGCCAATAAAACAGGTGTGCGAAATTAATGAGAATAAATTTAAATATATTTCATGACACGGACTAACGACATACCTACGCATCATTCACGAATATTGTTGTTAGGCAACATTATAACTGTGTCACACTATACTCGCGTCGCGTCGTTCTTATAGACCCGATTTGACAGCTGTCAGTACAAGACGTAACCTCCAACACATATTTTGTGAGATATTGACGGGGTATAATGTAACAAATACATTAGATATTGAACATGTTGATATGGATGATTATGATGATGATTGGTTATTTATAACTAAATTATGCGTGTTAACGGCTTTAAGGATTATAAAGAAAGCTAGCACACTGACGTCCTGAAATAACACACAAGGCTCATTTTATTCAAAATTAGGAACATTCCCATTTCGGGAAGATAGCTGGGAACGAAATCACCCAGACAGTCATAAAAAGTTAATAATCCATCCACAAGTAGATACCCAGGTAATGCAACCTGAAAATAAACCCTTTTTAAAATGCAGCGAGGAGTTACGGTAACTAATCCCAAACTTATCATTTAAAATAAACTATAGTGTTTAATATGGGTTACCTTTGTTTCGGCGAAATATGTTTGCCAAATGTATCGTTTCCCAACCATTTCATTTGCCAACCCGCTTTGTTTTCTGTAACCGTAAATATTTCAGGTATTTATAAAAACTAACCTAACCTAACCTGAAATATTTATATAAAATTGGGTTGGCAAATGAAAAAGTTGGGAAACGATACATTTGGCAAACATATTTTTGCCAAACGGCAGGCTCCGGTTTATTATCTACTACCTCATACTTCAAATCTGGTATTTTGGTAATAAGTGGTTATCTTTTCAGTTCCCAAAACTGAATAATTTCAATAGGATTAACACTCTCTGGAACTGTATACTGTTTACAAAACTTCTCCACCAGTGGACGAGCAGAGTTACTTGTTCAATGAAACAGAGTCTCTTTGGGGATGCATTCTTCGGTGTAGTGGTGGAACTAACACCACGACACACTTTCCGGACTTTATTAGGTGAAATGTCAGATACAATTGGTCACCTATTATTGGGTCTATATTGACTGACATAATTATTTTTAGTCATAATGTGCTTTAGGTCATAATCATCGCAAGTCATAACGTGTTTTTTAAAGAAACTGTTACTTTTTCAGGATTTTAATAAATCAAACCTAACCTAACCTAGCCTTGTCTACACGTTAGATATTTCAGAACTTCTGAAAAGTTTACAGTTTCAGCGATATAAAAAATTATGAATATCAAAAATTATGTCAACAATTACATTATGACCAAAAAAAATATGGGAAACAAAGGGCTCCCCCTATTATTAAATCCATACACATACTTAGCAGCTATTTTCATAGCATAGAACATCAAATCGTTCAATGCGGTTGATTCATAATAGAGGAAGAAAGTAAATTGCGGACATAGATTGAACAACGGAAGGCCGAGGGCAAAATGATTAGCGTATCAGCGGCAACAGAGATTTTATAGGCCTTCATCCAACGTCCCGCGTCGTACAGAGAGAATAAACATAAACAAACAATAATTATTGTATTCACGCCCTGCCGAAGGTTGCATCTTTATTTCCGTATTAGTTATGATCAGTATGATCACCTACAGCTTTGTGTATTTAACGGTAAACATCTCAATGGATACAGATTGAATAAACCTGGCCACATATAGGTATGTTCTTAAATGCAGTAATTCAATGCGTATTGAAATGCGTAAAGAAATACACACCGTCCATATAGGTATAAAGTTAATTCTTTTCATCGCTACCTTTCCCTTTAGAATTTGCCATCGTTGTTTCTCCGGATAATAATGTTTCATTGTGCGGGTTACAATAATAGCCTATATCTGTGCCTATTGTACTGTGCAAAATACCACACTATCCATAGCTCCATTTGTCATGAACTAAAGGACAAAGAAACACGCAAATTGTTAAGAATTTGCCGTCCTCAGTCACCCAGTTAACCCATTAAGCATTTTTCTATTTCTCGTTCACAGCGAATTTTATGCTTGGAAATGATGTGCAGGCATTTAAGTCACTGAGGCGTTTAATATGAAAGGATAAGCTCATAATTTGAAATCGCGTTAATTTAGAGCGTATTTGGCTTCAGCGAACCAAGGCGCCCCTTCGCAGGCGGCGGCGTCATCTGAGGGCCCTGCAAAGATGCACTACGCTAACTAACGTTTCTATTCGATTCGTTTTTAAACCAATCGCATCACTGGTAGACCACGTGACTTTTCGTATCACGTCATCTCCCAGTGACGCGATTGGTTTAAAAACGAATCGAATAGAAACGTTAGTTAGCGTAGTGCATCTTTGCAGGGCCCTCTGACGTACATCGTACGTAAAGGACTCGTGACAAACGGGGCGTCAAAACTCTTTTATCCTCATCGTCACGCCAATTAGTCCTTGCATAATGAACAAACCACTTAAATAATAGCCAAATTACACTTGTAAGACAGTTTGAATTGTACGTACGTAATACGTCAAAATAACAATAAAACTAAGCTTGCATGAGTTTGGAGGAAGAGAGCGCGAATCGAAGAAAAATTTGGAAAATAAAATGATCTATTTTTTCATCAAAAAACTGGTGCTTCAAGGTAGTTGTTGCCACTTTAGAATTGTAGTTTCCCGTGCGACTATTTTTTGTACTGTTAATATTTTTTGCCAAGCTATAAAACATCATTACAAGTGCATGGACATTGGACTTGTTTTTGACAAAGCGAGTGTTTTAGGTGTACTCTACTCGTATGTCCTTCGAAAGTTCGAACACCCGGTTTGCTATAAAGAAACCGTCCCTACACTCGACACAATTTTGACGGGATACGAACAGCGATTACAATTGATACCCAGTATGGGCTAATATGGGTGTGTAATGTTTAGTATAAAAACAAATGGTCTAATTTTCATTTTATATAACACGAATTACATAATTTCGATCTCTATAATAAACCAACGATATAATAATCATGCATAATGTATAAAACAAAATGCATAATACAAAAAACTATAAAGTCCATAAATTAAAAAATAAATATTTCTAACGGCTTTCATTTTCATTACTATTAACGTGGTCAGGTCTTACCTATAAATTCACTAAAAATGCATAATAACATGGTTTATAATAGTTATAAATGTTATAATAAATGACTGTTATGTTATTCGATCGTATGCCTGATGAAATTATACAATTGGTTTTTATACTAAACGTTCATTATGCTTTTCGTGGATAGTTAAATGAAATTATACAAAACTTTTTTAGACTAATTGAAGCGCACCCCCTTTGCCCAGCGTTTGGATTAGATTAAATACTGGATTGTCCCATTGATATTTATTTATAACAAGTTCGAAAAAAAGGTCGTTGCGTTCCATAGGTATACAGTAAATTCTTTGCCGAATACCTAAAAAAAAAATTATCTCGTCCTTACACTAAAAAATACGGCCCAACTACCTATACGTCGTCAACATAATAAGCAAATTTAAATGCTAAGTTCAAGCAATTATTATAGGTACCTAAAGTTAAATATTTCTTTTTAGGGTGTTCCGTACCCAAAGGGTAAATACGGGAACTTATTACTAAGACTCCACTGTACATCCTGTATCGCATGAACCGTGATAGCTAGACAGTTGAGATTTTCACAGATGATGTATTTCTATTGCCGCTATAACAACAAATACTAAAAACAGAATAAAATATATTTAAGGGGGCTCCCATTCAACAAACGTGTTTTTTTTGCCGTTTTATGCTCAATATTAATAACGGTAACAGGTAGCTTGAAATATTCACAGAATATTTACTTTTATATTCACTTTCAAAATAAATAATGAAATTAAAATAATATTTAAGGGGGCTCCCATACAACAAACGTGATTTTTTATAGGTGGAACCCTTCGTGCGCGAGTCCGAGTCGCAGTTGGCCGGTTTTTTTATATTGCGACACAAACTTGTTTCTATTTGATTATCGTGTTTAACACCAATTGTAGGTATTAACAACGTTATCACACGTGGCCAGGCCAGGCCCTTGAATTCTTTTCAACGACACTGCTACCGTCAAGTGAATGTTAACAATAACATGGATTCACTGATGTGCCAAAGTAAACTTTCCAAAATTGCGGAACATTTCATGTAGGAAAATTTCGGAAACTTACAACAAATTTTTTTGGGGATTGAAACGTCTCTTAAATTTAAATTTCCTACATTAAATTTCTAGTGAGAGTTTCCTGAAATTTCTTAGAACTTTTCCAAATTTTTGGAAACTTTCCGCAACTTGCACATCAGTAGTATGATAATGAAATGATTTAGAACAAAGTGGATTAAAGACGCTAACGATCCTAAGTGTATTTTTTGACCTGATTAGGTACTTATACTCGTAGTCCATGCAACAAAGGCATAAAGTAATAGTACTTAGTATCAAAATGAATAATAATCACTGTATAAATAAATCAATTGAATAGACACAAGGACAACCCGGAAAGGAGTCTCAGACGTTAACAGCACAAGAGGGCATCGAGGGAACTTGGCAAACGACTTCGCATTCTTCGTTAGTTCAAATAAATAATAGCGGCTCGACCGGTTCGCGGCCCTAACAGCTGACTGGAATATAATTAAAAATGGACAAAGAAAATACTTCGGCCCGGTTATGCAAAAAAATCAGTTGGAAAGTACATGCTTTATCGAAAAGGGACACCTATCACGACTAATGTGATCGATGTATGATTATTACAGTTAAGTTTTATACCTACGCGTTTTCATGTCAAGCTCTTTTGCTGAGGTTTTGTATAATATTAACCTACTCGTTGCGTCTTCCATTTTCGAAAACTTTTCGCTGTGGCAGCGAACAATTATTTCATTTCACGCCAGGCATGCCATACGCCATAGGCATCGTCTTAATAAAACGCGATTGTGCGATCATCGCAAGTTCGCGCGACTGTTTGTTTGTAAACAGTCGCGCGAACTTGCGATGATCGCGCAATCGCGTTCTATTAGGACGATGCCATAGAATATGATGACACTCCTCTAGCGTGTCATCCGCTCTGAATCGGTTAATTTGTATGTAATATGATAAGACAGGGGCCATAATGATCTCCAAACTTTTAAGTTAATTTAGGTACCCCGTATTGATTGAAATCAAGCACAGAGCGCCAAGTCACGAAGTCAAACTCTACAAGTCCGCAAGTTCTGCAAGTACCTACCTAATACAACATCCAGATATGAAGCTTGTACAAAAATTGTATGTACGAAATTAATAAATTAACTGTATTATTGCAATCAGTCGCAAACACGCTGACTAATATTATGTTCAACTAGAGGACGGCCGCGACTTTGTACGCATATAATTAGTTTCCCGCTACTCCCCCTATTTAAAACAATTAGGGGACATACATAACATAATCTCACGCCTTCGTTCCCAGAGTGGGGTAGGCAGAGCTACAGAATTACAAACATCTCTAAAAACTTGTTGATAATTCTATAACCACAATTTGCACAATTAGGGGACGAATTTCAAAAATCCCTTACTGCACCCCTAGGATATTCAAGGCATATGCCTTCTAAATTTCTAGTCTCCAGGTCCAGCGGTTTCGACTGTGACTTGATCGATGAGCCATAAACCGCATAAACTTAAGGTTCTTGTTATATCACTATTATCAGACCCCGGACGTAGACAGCAAAGTCAATGACCCCATCACGTTATTCAAAACGTATTTAAATATTCGAATCTTACATATCCAACCGCCAGATGCTGGAATTTGGCATGATTAAAACAAGGCGCAGAACTAATGGACATTCAATTTTTTTTTTCTTACATAAATAATTACCATGATAAAGCACGTGTTTCTTGGCGTATAGCGACCGCCGACACGAGACCTGCATTCCTACTCCATATGTAAAGGCATAATTATTTACGTGTAACTAGCCGGCTTTATTGATTGCTAAGGTAGCTGGAAAATAAACATGTTAAATTAAAACGCGTTATGTCATATCAAAATAACACCGGAAAAGTTACAAACTTAATTCAATCAAAGAAGCCATAACAGAAAATACGAAGCAAGATGCTAGTTACACTTACCTTTCAAACCTTTTAATTTTAAACACCAGAGTTGACTGCAATGGGGTTTGGGTAAAAGTGTTGTCATTTGTAAAATTCATACATTTTCAAGGTGAGCGGCCATTCATAAAAGTGGCAAATTATGTTAGAATTATTAAAAATAAACATATTTTATTATATAATGTATTACTCTTAAGTGCATCGGAGCCGAGATATTTAAATATTCATACTTGGGCGTACTTTTGTACTAAAAACTGAACACTTAAATCTTTAAAATCTCCGCTCCGATATTATTTAACGCCATAAATTATATATATCTATGTGTATTTAGAGGTCCTCTAAATAACTATGTAAGAACCATCCGTGGCCGCTGAAAAAAATAATGACAATATTCTTCAAACAAATTTACCCAATGCCCTTTACGTGCCCCAGACGCCACATGTCATCATATGTGTGTATGTCGACATAAAATGTATGAGGCATAGAACAACTCGCTTACAGTTAGGCATCCGCAGCACGGAAACCCGCTGTTGTGTATTGCCGACTGGGGCGTTAAAAGGACAGTAATTAAAGTATGAGATCCTAATTATTACTATTACTGTTACAGCTGTGTTGAAAGCACGGCCGTTGGATCTCCAATACAGGTATTTTAAAGGGGATGATTGTCTGATACCGTACTACCGAACTTCGGAGCCATATTTATTGGTCGAGGTATGAGTAATTGAAAAAATACGAAAATAGATAATGTTTTTGATAGAAGCATGGTAAAAAAGAGTTATCATAACACAATCAAATTCCCGTCGGGAAATTCTAGGGATTATGTTGCTTTACAGTATTTAAGAAATAGTAATGGGCCAAGAATACATCCCTGGAGCACTCACATTTGAAACAGTCCCTCAATATATCCAATCAAGTAATAACTCCTAATGTTTTTGTATTTAAATCATTCATAGAGTTCTATAAAAACATTGTGTGGTAAAAAATAAACAATGAAATGTACAGTAGGCCAAATAAGTGTTCCGCCATTCTAAGGTTGAAATTCGTTTGCAAGTCATAAAACAATACGGCCGATAACATGCGTCTATCAACTTGAAGTATCAACTTTAAAGATATTTTCGTTTCAAGGAAGTTGTGTCCAAACTAACTCACTCACTATTTGGCTGACTGAACAGCTGTTTTTTGTTGTAAGAACATCCGTGACAGCTGTGTTGAACCTTTTTGCGATTACCAAATATGTATAACGCAACCAGCATGAATCATCTGGCACATACAATCGACCTTAATAGGTTGTTAGGATAACATCTTCATCGATTAGAAAAAACATTACACGGTCAAATTAGATTTTCTTGGAATTAACTTTGTTTGTTTAATTCTTCGGTACAGTGTAATACAAAGAAGGCAATACTTGCTAATAGTGGAGTTCTCATAGCGATAATAGACTATGGCGACACAAGGAAACCGCTTTTAATTATCATCCATTCGCTAAAATAGACAGATTAAGAATTCTAACTAAACTTATGTCGTAATATGTATTCACTTGTTGTTTAAGTTCTTCTATAAATAGATTGTTGTGGTTGAATACATTGATGAAAAAAGTAATAAACTTATGCGCCCGCAATCAGTTAAACCTATATTTCGTTTTTTTTAGTGTTAGAAATTCAGTAAACAAAGAAGCAGGTGCCAGTTTTCTTCAGAAAATAATGATATATTAATACGATAAAAACAATAACAACAAACTTTAACGGAAAATTAAACTCAACTCAAAACAATAAAAGATTCTGGGAAAACTAGGTAGGTACCTAGAACGTATCGCACTCGCAAGACATACGACATGAGAGTGACGTGACGTTTATAAACAAAGATGAATAAACAAGGTAACGGCGGACATTATTATGCGACCAATTAATATTTCAAAATGCTCAATCCGTATTGCTAACGATCCTAAGTGTATTTTTTGACCTGATTAGGTACTTATACTCGTAGTCCATGCAACAAAGGCATAAAGTAATAGTACTTAGTATCAAAATGAATAATAATCACTGTATAAATAAATCAATTGAATAGACACAAGGACAACCCGGAAAGGAGTCTCAGACGTTAACAGCACAAGAGGGCATCGAGGGAACTTGGCAAACGACTTCGCATTCTTCGTTAGTTCAAATAAATAATAGCGGCTCGACCGGTTCGCGGCCCTAACAGCTGACTGGAATATAATTAAAAATGGACAAAGAAAATACTTCGGCCCGGTTATGCAAAAAAATCAGTTGGAAAGTACATGCTTTATCGAAAAGGGACACCTATCACGACTAATGTGATCGATGTATGATTATTACAGTTAAGTTTTATACCTACGCGTTTTCATGTCAAGCTCTTTTGCTGAGGTTTTGTATAATATTAACCTACTCGTTGCGTCTTCCATTTTCGAAAACTTTTCGCTGTGGCAGCGAACAATTATTTCATTTCACGCCAGGCATGCCATACGCCATAGGCATCGTCTTAATAAAACGCGATTGTGCGATCATCGCAAGTTCGCGCGACTGTTTGTTTGTAAACAGTCGCGCGAACTTGCGATGATCGCGCAATCGCGTTCTATTAGGACGATGCCATAGAATATGATGACACTCCTCTAGCGTGTCATCCGCTCTGAATCGGTTAATTTGTATGTAATATGATAAGACAGGGGCCATAATGATCTCCAAACTTTTAAGTTAATTTAGGTACCCCGTATTGATTGAAATCAAGCACAGAGCGCCAAGTCACGAAGTCAAACTCTACAAGTCCGCAAGTTCTGCAAGTACCTACCTAATACAACATCCAGATATGAAGCTTGTACAAAAATTGTATGTACGAAATTAATAAATTAACTGTATTATTGCAATCAGTCGCAAACACGCTGACTAATATTATGTTCAACTAGAGGACGGCCGCGACTTTGTACGCATATAATTAGTTTCCCGCTACTCCCCCTATTTAAAACAATTAGGGGACATACATAACATAATCTCACGCCTTCGTTCCCAGAGTGGGGTAGGCAGAGCTACAGAATTACAAACATCTCTAAAAACTTGTTGATAATTCTATAACCACAATTTGCACAATTAGGGGACGAATTTCAAAAATCCCTTACTGCACCCCTAGGATATTCAAGGCATATGCCTTCTAAATTTCTAGTCTCCAGGTCCAGCGGTTTCGACTGTGACTTGATCGATGAGCCATAAACCGCATAAACTTAAGGTTCTTGTTATATCACTATTATCAGACCCCGGACGTAGACAGCAAAGTCAATGACCCCATCACGTTATTCAAAACGTATTTAAATATTCGAATCTTACATATCCAACCGCCAGATGCTGGAATTTGGCATGATTAAAACAAGGCGCAGAACTAATGGACATTCAATTTTTTTTTCTTACATAAATAATTACCATGATAAAGCACGTGTTTCTTGGCGTATAGCGACCGCCGACACGAGACCTGCATTCCTACTCCATATGTAAAGGCATAATTATTTACGTGTAACTAGCCGGCTTTATTGATTGCTAAGGTAGCTGGAAAATAAACATGTTAAATTAAAACGCGTTATGTCATATCAAAATAACACCGGAAAAGTTACAAACTTAATTCAA
Source organism: Acleris literana (assembly GCA_946894065.1). Lineage (NCBI taxonomy): Eukaryota > Metazoa > Arthropoda > Insecta > Lepidoptera > Tortricidae > Acleris > Acleris literana. The sequence goes on from OX335687.1 coordinate 9,085,731, forward strand.
TCAAAGAAGCCATAACAGAAAATACGAAGCAAGATGCTAGTTACACTTACCTTTCAAACCTTTTAATTTTAAACACCAGAGTTGACTGCAATGGGGTTTGGGTAAAAGTGTTGTCATTTGTAAAATTCATACATTTTCAAGGTGAGCGGCCATTCATAAAAGTGGCAAATTATGTTAGAATTATTAAAAATAAACATATTTTATTATGTAATGTATTACTCTTAAGTGCATCGGAGCCGAGATATTTAAATATTCATACTTGGGCGTACTTTTGTACTAAAAACTGAACACTTAAATCTTTAAAATCTCCGCTCCGATATTATTTAACGCCATAAATTATATATATCTATGTGTATTTAGAGGTCCTCTAAATAACTATGTAAGAACCATCCGTGGCCGCTGAAAAAAATAATGACAATATTCTTCAAACAAATTTACCCAATGCCCTTTACGTGCCCCAGACGCCACATGTCATCATATGTGTGTATGTCGACATAAAATGTATGAGGCATAGAACAACTCGCTTACAGTTAGGCATCCGCAGCACGGAAACCCGCTGTTGTGTATTGCCGACTGGGGCGTTAAAAGGACAGTAATTAAAGTATGAGATCCTAATTATTACTATTACTGTTACAGCTGTGTTGAAAGCACGGCCGTTGGATCTCCAATACAGGTATTTTAAAGGGGATGATTGTCTGATACCGTACTACCGAACTTCGGAGCCATATTTATTGGTCGAGGTATGAGTAATTGAAAAAATACGAAAATAGATAATGTTTTTGATAGAAGCATGGTAAAAAAGAGTTATCATAACACAATCAAATTCCCGTCGGGAAATTCTAGGGATTATGTTGCTTTACAGTATTTAAGAAATAGTAATGGGCCAAGAATACATCCCTGGAGCACTCACATTTGAAACAGTCCCTCAATATATCCAATCAAGTAATAACTCCTAATGTTTTTGTATTTAAATCATTCATAGAGTTCTATAAAAACATTGTGTGGTAAAAAATAAACAATGAAATGTACAGTAGGCCAAATAAGTGTTCCGCCATTCTAAGGTTGAAATTCGTTTGCAAGTCATAAAACAATACGGCCGATAACATGCGTCTATCAACTTGAAGTATCAACTTTAAAGATATTTTCGTTTCAAGGAAGTTGTGTCCAAACTAACTCACTCACTATTTGGCTGACTGAACAGCTGTTTTTTGTTGTAAGAACATCCGTGACAGCTGTGTTGAACCTTTTTGCGATTACCAAATATGTATAACGCAACCAGCATGAATCATCTGGCACATACAATCGACCTTAATAGGTTGTTAGGATAACATCTTCATCGATTAGAAAAAACATTACACGGTCAAATTAGATTTTCTTGGAATTAACTTTGTTTGTTTAATTCTTCGGTACAGTGTAATACAAAGAAGGCAATACTTGCTAATAGTGGAGTTCTCATAGCGATAATAGACTATGGCGACACAAGGAAACCGCTTTTAATTATCATCCATTCGCTAAAATAGACAGATTAAGAATTCTAACTAAACTTATGTCGTAATATGTATTCACTTGTTGTTTAAGTTCTTCTATAAATAGATTGTTGTGGTTGAATACATTGATGAAAAAAGTAATAAACTTATGCGCCCGCAATCAGTTAAACCTATATTTCGTTTTTTTTAGTGTTAGAAATTCAGTAAACAAAGAAGCAGGTGCCAGTTTTCTTCAGAAAATAATAATATATTAATACGATAAAAACAATAACAACAAACTTTAACGGAAAATTAAACTCAACTCAAAACAATAAAAGATTCTGGGAAAACTAGGTAGGTACCTAGAACGTATCGCACTCGCAAGACATACGACATGAGAGTGACGTGACGTTTATAAACAAAGATGAATAAACAAGGTAACGGCGGACATTATTATGCGACCAATTAATATTTCAAAATGCTCAATCCGTATTGTTACGGGGGAAGGGCATTTTTTCACATAACATTTTTGTTCATAATCATTTTGTTTTCATGAAATTGTTTTTCATAATTTTTATTATTGCAGGAACCGTAAACTAATCAGAAGTTCTTAAATATTCAACGTGTATATAAGGCTGTTTGATTTATAAAAATCCTGAAAAAGTAACAGTTACTGAAAACAATAGGTACATTATGAATTCCGATGATTATAACATAAAACACGTTAAAAGAAAAAATAATTATGAGAGTCAATATAAACCCTGTTACGGAACACGATCTCTTTAATTTAGTTAGATGTGGTAAGATTTAGTTGCATTATCACTACATAGTATAAAACAAAGTCGCTTCATGCTGTCTGTCTGTCCCTATGTACCTATGCTTAGATCTTTAAAACGACGCAACGGATTTTCATGCGGTTTTTTAAAATAGATAAAGTGTTTCAAGAGGAAGGGTTATGGGTATGTATAATACATGCATAATATAGTAGAGAAACACTGATAATTTTAGAGTTTTCTAATGTTATGTAAACACATTTTTTTGCGCTTACATTGCAAACGCTGGCTAAACCTTAAGAGATATATCAAAAGTCCGCGATAGCATATATGTCTATCTCCTAAGGTTGACTCACAGTAACCATTTTTATCTTTAAAATTTTGTTAAAAAATATTAGGTTATTTGCGAAGCTATTTTCTCCAATTCAGTATTTATTCTTATCCAGATAAATACATTAGTTACCTTGAAAATTTAATATAGATTAAAATTGTCCTGTACACTATATTATTTAAATAAATACTTTAGAAGATATGGCAGATTTAAAATTACGCGCAACCTAAATCTGTACTATTATCGAAACGCTTGGCCGCCGGGCCTATAGCCGCTCTTCGCCCTTTAGTACCTACTAAAGAAATACAAGCTTTTCAAATTATTAAATTAGGGAAATGGGTAGGTAGTTAGATTGAGTTTAGGTTTTGATTAAAAGTTATTTTTATGTTGTTTTTCATATTTTTGAATAAGAGGTTAGGTAAATAAATTAATAAAGGTAAATAGGTAATTAAATATTGGTAAATAAAATAAGTGTTTTTTTTAAATATTAGGTTATCAACGAGAGGTAGAATTAAGGGATAAAACTAACTTTTTCTTATTTTAAGTTTGTGTTGTAAATATTCAGAATATGTAAGTCCCTACATATATCCTTCCTATTTGGTTATCTATCAATGAGAATGTGTGTTGATTAGTATTTTTTTTCTAATTTTAAGGTTGTTTTTGTTGTCAATATTTCGAATATAGGTTAGGTTATATTTCCTGTTGTAAATTTAAAAATAAATATCATAATTTACCACTTTTACGAATGGCCCCTCACCTTGAAAATGTATGACTTTTACAAATGACACTTTTACCCAAACCCGTTTAAATAGCTCCGTTTCGTTACGTTTACGTTTCTCACCCTCTAAATAAAGTCCGATTTTCACAATTTTTGAATATGTTATAAGTAGTTATTTAAATTTGTTTCATTGTAAGAAATGTTTTCTTGAAAAGGAAAACGTACAGACATAGTTGTTCATGATATCTACAACATATTCAAAAATGTTAAAAATCGGACGGGGTTTAAGGGGAGAGAAACAAAATACGATTACATTTTGTATGGGATTTTTTAGCTTCACAATCCTCTTAAAAAACTATTTCCACCGAAGATGCGCGAGGAGGGAATTGAGTTTTTTCAATACAAAGGAGTTTGGGTAAAAGTGTTGTCATTTGTAAAATTATTTTCAAGGTGAGCGGCCGGAAAAGTGGTAAATTATCATAGAATTATTAAAAATAAATATATTTTGTTATGTAATGTAATACTCTTAAGTGCATCGGAGCCGAGATATTTAAATATTTATACTTGGGCGTACTTTTGTACTAAAAACTGAATACTTAAATCTTTAAAATCTCCGCTCCGATATTATTTAACGCCATAAACTATATATATATATATATATGTGTATTTAGAGGTCCTCTAAATAACTATGTCCAAATCATCCGTGGCCGCTGAAAAAAAATGACAATATTCTTCAAACAAATTTACCCAATGCCCTTTCAGTTCTCTCGCATTGCCTCGCCTCGCCTCACCGGCGGAAGAGCACCTTAATAGGTGGTTATCATTATCATTATCATTAGGTGAGGTGACCAACGAGACGAAAATAATAACAGCTGTGAAAATACTTCTATTTATGCATGATTTTTTAAAACAATATATTAGTTCAAGATTCTGCATTTCTAAGACTTAATTGCAACAAAATTCATCGTTCTTTATTTTTATTTTAAATGGATGTTCCTTTCGACTTACTTTCGATTTGTATGTAATTTTTCTATTAAACAATCTATTGCAATTTTTTAAAACATAGTTTTTTTAATTAATTATGTACTGGACTGAAATTTTTCAGCCTACCTATTCGCCATTTACTTAGCATATTAAATTTGGTATAAAATACTTATTATCAAATAAAGAGCCCGGTGCAAATCGTCTCCTATTCGGATCTCCTACTAGTATAACTAAATCCTATTATGAAAGGATTTATTAAGTTCCATCTTTTTTTATGGCTATTTGGTTGTATTTAGGCATATATAATAGGTAAAATAAAAAGAGAGAGATGAGATGAGACAGAGGAGAGAGATGGTATAATACAAAGTCGTTTTGAGATCTAGACACAGGGTAACAGGGTATTATAAAATCGTAACGAAACTACTACTCAACAAATCGGTTAAAAAAACCATTTGATCAAAGGCAAAATAAACGAAACTGTTATTGCCTACGCATGGAATAAAAAAGTTAATTAAGTAAGTAGTAATTGTTTCAGATGTATTGCAATTAGACAAGGCCAGCGACAACAAACCCCGTTTAAAATATGTATTTTAAAAATAGACATTGTCGCAGTCCTAGACGTAGGAAAACAATTTTTTTCTCGCTATTCGCCTCGCTAAGTACTAGCGCGAATGTGTTATGGCAGCGTAAGTTAGCGAGACGACATTCCATTGTTCCTTTAGCGAATTAAATCGAGATATTAAAATACCACATAATTGCATCAGACCGCAGTAGTTTTTGTTACACAAGTTCAATGAGTCACGTTGCCATGCACTCCAAGTTATATTATTGTTATCATATCAATACAATCTTGAAATTAATTCGTCATCGCATCAAACAATCCAACAAAACGAAAGTTAGGAGTAATAACTCGATTGCATACTTATGTTCATATGTTAATATTGTCCTCTCCCATGTTGTAAGGCCGGGATTACACCTGTAAGTTATTACGTAAGTTTTGAGACGCAACTATGGATATGGGTATGGCAACTATCTGCATCTCTCTCTTTCATATAGCTTTGTTTCAAAACTTACGTAATAACTTACAGGTGTAATCGCGGCCTAATATCAATTTTTCAAGAGCTGTTTCTTTTGAACCGTAATATTAATTAGATAAATCTCTTGATATAAGGTCATATGGAGTAAGAGCGTCAACGGGGTAAATGCGACAAACCATATATTCTTATGTGATATTGTTAGTTAGACGGACATACCCCGTATAGACGCACTTTCCCGTCAGGTGGGGGTAAGAGCGTCAACGAGGTAAATGCGACAAACCATATATTTTTTAGGAGATAGTGTTGGTTAGACGGACTTGCCCCGTAGACGCACTTTCCCGTCAGGTGGGGTAAGAGCGTCAACGGGGTAAATGCGACAAATCATACAATTTTTAGGAGATATTGTTGTTTTGACGCACTTGCCCCGTAGACGCACTTGCCCTACCTTACCTTAACGGTGACCCCATCTTTCAGAGCTGATATCTCTGAAACGGCCCAACCGATTTTCATTAAACCCAGCTAAGAACCATTCCGATTATCTAAACTAGCCTTTAAAAACAACCGCGTCCAAATCGATACATATGTTTCGGAGCTACGCTGCACAGGCAGCAACACAGACACATAGACAAAAAAAAAAAACTTATAAAACCCCTCTTTTTTGTCGATGGACATAAACATTAAACCTCCTTCTTCGGCAGTCGAGTAGATGTTAAACGGTTTAGGTTGCATTGACCAAACTGGAATAAGGTCTTATAGGTACCTAGATTAAACGCCAAATTCGTATAGACTATAGAATAGACTGATCTAGGAGTAAGCCTTATTCCAGTTTGGTGAAATGCGGCCATAATGACAAAGTATTTCATTCGGATAAGAGTTGCAAAGTCCGCTCTAATTAACGTAGGCCCACCAAATTGCGATTCTTTTTTTTGGTCTCGTTAAGCTCGGCTTCCATCATGCTTGTGAGGCAATCTAGATCTGTCGGTTCGATGAAGGGAAGGTTGAAGAAGTTGTGACTAAAGCAACAAAATTAGTCTTAATGTTGATTCTTAGCTTCATTGTAGGTTTTAATTCTTGTTTACGTGTTTGGTGGTATAACTAATCTATAATAATTAATACTACTAGCTGTCCCGCCCCGGAGCCGCCAGAGTGTATTTTTTTTCATACAAACCTTATGAAATATACCTACTTTACGTCCTATTCTCAGACCACACAAAATACACACAAAATTTTATAAGAATCGGTCACGCCGTTCCGGAGGAGTTTTGTTACAAACACTGTGACACGAAAATTTTATATATTAGACGATACTTATCTATTTTTTTTTATCAAGGTAAGTACCTAGTTTTTTTCTGTTTCTGCGATGTTTGTGCTAATTGTTTTCTTCTGTTATTTTGTTGATTTGTCTGTCCCCTTGCATTGTCCTTATTTTTTCTACTCCACGGTTAACTGGAATAGATCCCATATGGGACCAGTTCGCCAATGTACCTATGCAAAATACCTATGTATTGTAATTGACAATGTGCAATAAAGAGTTAACATAGACGACGCGCTGGCCTGGTTGGTAGTGACCCTGCCTACGAAACTGGCGGTCCTGGGTTCAAATCCCGGTAAGGGCAGATATTTGTGTGATGAGCGCGAATATTTTGTTCCTGAGTCATGGATGTATTCTATGTATTTAATTTAAGTATATGTATATTTCTCTATATAAGTATTTATATCGTTGTCTAGTACCCATAGTACAAGCCTAGTAGAGATTAATTTTGGACTAGGTCAATTGGTGCGACATTGTCCCCTGATATTTATTATTTATTTATTTATACATAGGGTGATGGAACCAGTAATGGACAAGGCACCAATAATGGACACTTGATTCTTATTTCACAGAAGATAAGGGTTATTCATTTTTTTTGCAACAAATGAATATCAATCAATTTTGGACCGTATGAAATTTGAATTAAGAGTGAAGTATCCATTACTGGTGCCTGTCAGCTAAAAGTGTGCATTATTGGTGCCGTCACCCTACATAATTAGATGACGACCATACAAAAAAACAGTCGGCATTATAAACTTGTAATGTTTTTTTTTTTGGAAACTTGTTATTTAATAGATCATCTGATTCATTGCATTACAGACGTAGTAGAAACTACCATAACTACTAACTCAACGCCCGGCGATCACAAACGCTCTTAGTCGAGTACCACACCCATATAGAGAAATGCGGACGTCTGAGTGACTTCCTTTGGGAATCATTTTCACCCGCTCGGCTTCTAGAATAAACTTGAAGGTGTTGTTGCGAATTACGATCACGTTCATCAAAGTTGTTGACGTATTAAACATTGACAAATTCACGTTTACGCATTTATTCGATTTATTAGTTTTTTTCAAGAATAATAGAAATACAATAGGTATCACGCCTGTTGTTCAAAACAGTGGCCCTAGAGGGAGTTGGTAGAGTCAGTTGCAATAACTAGAAACCTAGTTGCAATTACAAAACTCTACCTAACCTCCTTCTTTTTTTGAAGTCGGATAAAACGCTACCACTGCCTAAACTGAGCTGTGTCGAAACCACAGATATAAATATACATAGATAACGCAAATGCATCTACTTCACGTGCCCGAATCCGGACTCAAACCCCGACGAAGCGTCGGGGTTGGCCGGTCGGCCGAGAAATTTAAGAAAATGCCTCGTTGCGTGATAATAAACTGCAATAACCCAAAAAAGCGACGACTTTTAATCGATTATGCGTGGAAAACGGAAAATTCTCTTCTCTTAGTGTGTCCCATTTGGTAGCTAAGAGTGACACGGTTGGTTTTCATACAGATTGAGGTGTTTACGGTCGGGTACGGTTTGGTCGAAACGGCCCAAAAGTTGTGACTTATGGACCAGCAGTAGTGCACCCTAACTTGGAGCCTACTTTGAAAATCGAAGTACTAAGTTACGTTAGCTCCATCCCTTTCTCTCGATTTAGTCTCGAACTACGAGTGACGGGGATGGAGCTAACATAACTTCGAATTCGATTTTCAAGGAGAGCCTCCGCGTTTTGTATGTTCAAGTCGCGTGATGGGCAATTTTTGTGCTATTAGCGCCAAGATTCGTTTGTATATTCAGGGTACGAAAAGGTTCGTCACTTTTGGACCTTATCAGCATTGAAACAGATTCGAAAAGTAACGAACATTTTCGTACGGTGGCTGTACATTAAAGGAAAATGAGTCCTTGACCACTTTGGACTATGTCAAAGTAACGTAATCAATCAAAACGTAAGAGATTTCTTATGATTTTATTTACAGTGTCAGTTTGACATAGTCCAAAGTGGTCTAGGAATCAATTTCCCATGTTGTCGTGAATAAAACTAAGGTCGCAAGCGAACACAGCATGCTCAATATTAATTCAAATGCGTTTATAATCAGGAAACTGTACGGATTGTGACAAATAAAAAAGATTGTGACTTTTATAATTAATTTTACACGCGCGACCGAGTGTACGGTAATGAAAACAGTCACGTTGAATCACACGCTGTTGGGGTGCGTACGAGTGCCATGCGCCTAGGCTTTGACTATAGCAATATTCTGAGAGAATGTGTTAATACTACAAAAGAAGAAATGCGCGTGCAGAACATTTTCTTTTATAAAACCGCTCGAGGCCGTTAAGTTTCTTATCAGTAGAAATAAATAGAAATAATAATTTTTTCAGCTATTAGAACATACGTTGAGACAAAAATAACAAAATGGACATATCACTAGTTAACTATCTATAATATACCATTCTCAAGAAACACGAAATAACTGAAACAGTGCACCAGCTCAGCGTACTGCCGTGGCAATGAGCCCCAGTGCTGACCCCATTGCAATGACTCTTTATAATGAAGTTAAAACCTCCCCATGCTAAAAATGGCATAGGAAAGCTCCCATAGTAAAAGGGCATATAAAAAAAACTATTTCGTAAAAAATACTTGCTGAAGTCTATTTTTTTGTAGCAATATTTTGAGCGTTTTGTAGTTTCTGAGATGAAAGTCTAATTCTGAAGGATGTTTTATGTGGTATTGCATTGAAATGCACTATACTTAAAGGCACTTAAATTGGATATACCATAAACTAAAACATACAATACAAAACACTTTATTGAAACAATACATACACCAAGTAAAGAATATACAAGAAAATAAAATAAAGATTACATAGGGAGTCCACAGGCGGTCTTTTCACTAAATAGCGATCTCTTCCAGACAACCTTACAAAGAAGAGATGGTTAAAAATATAAGCAGGCGGTGCAAACTGAATTAAACAATTTAAAAATACATATATATATTCTTTAAATAAATACATATATACATAAGTCCAATTAATTTGCCAGATAAGTGCAAGTATTTGTCTTGGATGTTGTCTAAGTATCTAAGTATGTATGTATCTATGTAATTTTGTTTATCATTGTCCAGTACCCGTGGTACAAGCCTAGAGCCGAGTTCAAGACTAGGTCAATTTCTGTCAGATTGTCCCGTAATAATTCTGGGATCCTAGTGAAAAAGGGCTTAAGTCAAAATTGCTCATAATAAAAAAGGGTGTAAGTAATATGCGGAGACTACTAAACATATACCCTTTTTCACTTGGACCTTAGAAGACTGAACCCTCTTTTCTCTAGGTCCCCAGAATTATAGTACGACTCAGACCCTGCACAAGTATCACCTGTGTTTTGACGGGGTTCATGTGGTCTATGCAGTAGACTGTATTAACCAGGCTGTATCTTGGGCTGGTAAACATCTTAGCCTAATTGTGCAAAATTTAGTTACAGAATTATCAACAATTTAGAATTGTAAGTAATTCTGTAGCTCTGCCTACCCCACTCTGGGAACGAAGGCGTGTGTTTATGTATGTATCGTGGGAAGCAGATCAGAATGAAAACACACATATGCAACAAAATCTCTATGCAGTTAAGAGAGGTGATTAAGAAAGTTAAATATGTTTTGCTTACATGGTAAATATGAGTAAGATTTTTACTCGCGTGGAAACGGAATTTTACTCTTGAGTGCTCAATTTCATGCCTTATAACTTTTCTAGTGATAGGTAATCCCGCTTTTAGTTACCCAACCCTATATTATGTTTCTTAATACGAGTTCTTAACTGAGAATTCAATTGATTGACTTACCGGGATTGTACGTGTTACTCCTTTCCTTATATGTATGTGCTGATGATAAATAATGTAATCACGACAAGCTTTATTCTGTTCTAAATAACTAATAAACATCAAGGAACACTTTAGATTACACCATAACATTATGTTATGAATATTATACGAATTGTGTTTCTTGTGCTACGCAGAATAACAAACAAAACAAAACATGAAATCCAACCGCGATCCAAGCTTTTTGACATTTGACAGTGACATTTTGCCTTGCCGGTCCGTATCACGCATATTACCTATGTAAATTTAAGAACAGCGTTGCGTATGGACTGAATTAAAATCTTGTTGATAAGGTATACAACATTCGTTACACATTCCTATAACGTTAAATCAAGTGTTGAGGCGAGTCTTCGTTGATTTGTAACATATTAGTTATTATGTTAGTTGTGTGTGCATTAACAATCAAATATTATTTTCTTTTCAGGTTTCAACGTCATTAGACATGAAAAGATGCTCCGGTAAGCCGTGAGCAGAAAAGTCAAAATGCTGGACGTGTCGGATACTGTAAGTTTGTTTTATTACTTAAAGATTGGTAAAAAAGTGTTGAAAACATTAGGCCAATTTTCACTTTGAGACTGCCGCATTGTAATCCATTGCTGCATTTCGGACACTGAAACGGGACATCCCCTTTTATGGGTCCCCACTCTATGGCCGACATATTTGACAAAGTGCATCGACACACGGCGGCTGCGTTAAGCTAAATTCAAGTAGGTATGTCTAATTTTTTCGATTTTTTGTTTTTTACGCCGTTAGATTCCTATTAATTCGGCGCATAATTCTACATCAAAAAATCCTTATAATATTTCCTTTTAATTTTCGAGCTAGCGTCAAAAGAAATATTCAAGTGAGTATATTCAATCAGACACAAAAACCAAGATGAAATTTTCGCTCTCCTGTAAAATGTGCCGAAATAGACTTACTTGAATTTAGCTTAATGCAGCCGACGGTTATCGTTCTTTGTCTTACTAATGAGTCTGTAACGATCGCAAATATCTCAGGATGGTTAGCCCTAAAAAGCACTATAAACTTAAAGTTTCGAAACGCCATCCTTTTCAATGGTACTTTAAGGCCAAACCGAGAGAAAGGAATGGAGCTAAAGAAACTTCGAACTTCGATTTTCTAAGTGCTTAATCCAAGTTCGCACGCAATTGCCCCCAATCGAATCAGCTTACTTGATAAAAGGCCTTTAGGTAGCAGATAAACAGATGCATATATAATTAATATTAATATATTTGGCGAATTTAATTTGCAAATAAGATGAAGCTTCATCCTCTATTTGCACTAGAATTAATGGCAGGTCAACGGCCTGCCTTTTGTGGGGCCTTTTATTTTGTGATAAAAACGATATCGCATATCGCTCTATTATGTGTTTGCCAGCATGCGCCTGCAGATCTATTGCATAAAACATTGAAGTTCGAATTTACGTTAGCTCCATCCCTGTAATTCGTCATTTGAGACTAAATCTAGAGAAGGGGATGGAGCTAACGTAACTTCGAACTTCGATTTTCAAAGTAGGGCCTCTGTTCTTACGTCGCGTCGCAGCACCCAGCATTATATTCAATTCAATTCCACGCACGTATAATAGTTTTGTTATGAATCATTCTTGTGTTGGTTTCACCACTATACGCAAAGAACGCATCCCTTTAGCGATTTACCTTTATTTCGGTACTCGCAGGCCTTGTGCAACAATAACAGCATGAAATGCCACCGACTCCCAGCTGGATATTAGCCAAGTCTAGACGGAGTTCGTGTTTGATTAAACTAAACAAATAATATATGAGCAACTATTGTTTGACATACACAAACCTGAAAACTGTTTATCAGTGCTTTGAGCGACTGTCGCCTGATAGGAAGTGTTGTTGGGTTTATTTTCTACAGGGTTATTTGAGAATATAAGATAATGTGGTGTCATGTCGAACTGTAAGAAGAGAATAGGTAAGCGGCGATTGCAGTACAAGGTTAGTGTTAGTTTTTTATCGCCCAATAGGAAAAAAACATGCCAATAAAAATTTGCTAAGTACAGGTCGTTGTTAGAAGATCCGTCCTAACACTGGGAAGTCATGCTCAAACACCGAAAAAAAATGTTTAGCCCTTCGAAAAAGGCACGGAATATTTATAGAGCTATTTAAGGCACTGCGCCGGTCTGAAATAGCAGACCCAGTAATAAATTAGTCCTTTTAGTTAAAACTTTCTTATTGTGTGTTTTTCTGGAACTCTTTGTAGGTATTAATACTTATACCTATGTGTAATAAAGAATCACGCCACAGTTGCTAGCTGTCTATGAATGGGAAGGCATGCCATGTCTACCGCGGCGTGCGAAAACGCTAGGGTTGTGTTCAGAATTGTCTTCCTCATTCCAAAGTCGAAACAGACATACTTAAGTAAAAACAAAACTACAATTACCTAGTAGGTATTTAGTACAAGAGCAACAGAGTAGGTACCTACTTAATCTTCATCTTTATAGAGCTATTAATATTAATCTTTCTTTACAACTGCATTTGTATTTGGGGTATTTTCCGACCGTATATCGGGTGTACCGGAAAGTATAAGCATAAGTTAAAATGTAATAAAACTGTAACTGGTATGTTTTCAAATATATTTAATCAAACGTATCCATAAGATGTTATTATTACTACAAGTTTAGGCAAGTTATACATCTTAACATTCAGTCATAAGCCAAAGACCGCACCTTGGACCTGACGCTTGCCATAAGCTTCAGCACAGATTTATTTCCAACGACTTTGGAGGCTTTTCTCCAGTTTTTTTTAAAAGCATCGATTGAATTTGCTGCCCTAGTATGTTTTCTAAGGTACGCCTTGGTGAGAGCCCAATAAGTCTCAATTGGCCGGGCCTGAGGACAGTTTGGTGGATTCATCTCCTTAGGCACGAATTGGACTTTGTTGTCTTTGTACCAAGCCAATGTGGCCTTTGAGTAATGTACCGACGCCAAATCCGGCCAAAACAGTACGGGGCCATCATGCTCGCTGATCATGGGCAATAGGCGACGATTCAAACACTCTGAGATGTAGGTATCAGACTTCATAGTTTGCGTTGTTACGTAAGGCTTTGATATTTTACCGCATTCACAAATCGCTTGCCAAACCATTGCCTTTTTACTGAACTTCTCTGTAAAAATTGATTTTTCAGCATCACTGATGTCTTGTCCTTTCCGGACAGTATAAAATTGGTCCCGTGGGAGCATTTTGTAGTCGAATTTTACGTATGAGTCTTCATCCATAATTACGCACACTTTATTTCGACACAACAGATGGTCATATAGCTTGCGAGCCCTCGGTTTGACGGATGCCGCTTGTTTGTCACTTCGCTTAGGCTTTTTCTGCTTCTTAAAAGTCTTAAGATCATTTCTTGCCTTGGCACGTTGAACGTTGCTTACTGATGTCCGCAGTTTTTTCGCCACGTCCCGTACAGATAGGTCCTTTTTCCTATTATATGCTTGTACAATTTTCTTATCCAAATTTCGGTTAACGGGACCCGGTTTCCGCCCACATTTAGGTTTGTCGTGAAAGGTTAAACTCTCGCCATAATTTCGTATGGCTGTACGAACAGCTCCGATGCTGACCCCTTCCATTTTTGCCAACTCTTTAAGGGTAATGTTAGCAATCGAGCACCAATTGTGCACGATCTGCTTACGTCTTTCGGGAGATATTCCTCGCATTTTGCGTTTTAAGAAAGTGACATGCTTTATGACATATAATTGTTATAAATAAAAGTATAGATTCTTAGTTTGAATGTTTTTTTTTTATAATATAATCTTGTAAAAAAAAATGCCAGTACTTTAAATCTGTGCTTATACTTTTTGGTACACCCGATAGGTAGGTAAAATCCTACTCATAAGTGTACTCAATGGTCTATGTATCTACACATATTTTCCGAATATGAAAAGGTAGAAGTGGAGGAGCTCTCCGACGACTCCGACATAAGCGATAATATAAAGCTGGCTGTTAATATTTTCTAAGGAAAATAACAATAAGCACACCGATTTACTCCCTAGAGATAAAAGTTTTCTTTTAAGTCCACATACTAGCTTTAGAGATCCCTATAAGAGCATAAAAAATGAAAATAATATTTTTTAATTATTTAGTTATAACAAGTGTAGAAATTCTTAAAAACGATACAAATTAAAATTAACACTAAATATCTAAAGAAGGCCCTGCAGCATTTCCTCGCTGGATAGTTAAACTAATGCGTTGAGCGAGGAAACTGCCAGCTCTTCGGTCGCCCGTGCCGTCAATGGGCCGCTTCGAAATTTCTTTGAAGAGACTAAGAGCGCTCGGACACGGACCAAGGGTCTCGACGCCGAATGGAATAATATATTTACCGACTTTGATGCTTTCAGCCGCTTCAGGTGCCTACAACAACCGTTCTTACGATCGCAGCACCCAACATCAAATTCAATTCAATTCCATTCCACTCTACTTGGTTTTTTTATAAGGACTAAGTAGAGTAGGAATAGAGACTTACTATAACAGGTAGATTACGGTAGCTCTTGCATATTGTTGGCCTTCGAAAAATAAACCGCTGAAAAAGATTCTAAGAAAAGACTAGATAAGTAGATAAGTCTATTAGAAAAGTTAGAGTAAGACAGAAAGTCAACAGCTGATTTTTAGGGTTCCGTGCCCGAGGGAGTCTATTAATATGCCTACGCTTTGCGTCCGCCCATCCGTCCGTACGTCCGGCCTAGCTTTATACCAAAAGGCATCGTCCTAATAGAACGCGAATGCGCGATCATCGCGCGAGTAAGCGATGCGACCATACTCGTACTCTTAATTTTACTAGTAAAATTCGCGCGAACGTGCGATGATCGCGCAATCGTGTTCTATTAGGATCATGCCTAATAGATAGCAGTTTCTTTTTAAGAATATGTGTTATTACGGCGGATTTACTGCCAAATAAAATAAACAAAGAAAGTGAAATAATAAAGGGACCATGCAAGAAACGTTTTTTTTCAACGTATTTTTATTTCAGTTATACTTATCGTAAAAACTGTAAAGCGTACAAACGTCAAAATTGATATGATTATATAACAAACCCTGAAGAAAAACAACAAATAAAGAAATGGTCATGTGTGAGTTGAGCTCGTGCTTATTCGATTCGAAGTACCTCTGTGCGACGGTAAGGAACCCTCGGCGCGCGAGTCCGACTCGCACTTGACCGGTTTTTATTGTTAGTGTAGTAGTGTAAGGCTCCCCAGACCTATCGACGCGGAATCGGCTTCAGCCGGTAAGAAAAAGTTTTATGTCCATGCAATAAGACCGAAAACGACGTCGCTCGGCTCGGCTCGGCTCGATTCGGCGTTGCGAACGTCGTTTCCGCGCTCAAGGCTCACGCCGCCGCTTAAGGAAGTACCTACCCACCAAAAACCGACCCTATTCTGCGTTCTACCTGCTTATTTAGTTACAATTCACGATATTTAGTCGTCATGCGTCAGTCGAACTGAAACCGCAATAACGTAATGTATTAGTACGGACTGCGTACAATGAAGTCATTAGAATCTATGCTCAGTGTTTTCGTTTTATTGCTTTTGTTTGCATAGTGATAACAGTGTTCGTATTCCGAGGCTGCGTCTCAGTTTACTCGGTTGTTTGGTGTAGTGTTCCAGTTAAATTTTTCACAGGGTAAGCGAAGCATAAACCTATAGCCATTATTTCCATTACACACCTGGAAATCGAGTACAAAATACATAAATTAAAGTTAAATCTCCCTTTTAACGAAACATGTAAATTTCAGGATATTTGGCGAAAGATATTTGCTTTATGCCTTTTCATTTTCAAACCTTGTGAAACGAGTGTTGGCTACGCTACGTAGATAGATACACATCCTAATTAGCTACTAAGTAGTATAAGAAAAGTGGGTGTTGATCAAGTTTAGCTATTTATAAATATTCTAAAAAAATAGGAACTTTAAGACGATAGGTAGAAATAAGAAAAATAAGAACCTTTTGTTATCAATTGTTTATTCAAATAGAAAAACGTAAAACGAATGGAAATTTTAAATGTAGGTTCTTAATAACAGCCTTTACTCTCTAAATAAGGATGCCTTCTAAAAAGCAGCATATTCGTAAGTTAGACTTCTTGTGCATCGTGAATACTGAATATACATTGTTAGTTATTATTGTCAGTGTTAATAATATTTTGAGCAATTAGACGCCTAATAAAATAGAGAGATACGGAAACATAACATTGACACATAACATTCTTTATCTATCGTGGAACAATTGTAATTCCCGTCTCCGTACACATTCTAAAACCTATCTCAATGCATTTATTTTTCAGTACCTAACAATCGTGATGTTTACAGTTTCAAGTGTTTCAACATTGTTTTATTCTTTCGTTACGTATGTTACCTACGTACATTCCCAGTCAGATTACAGATAATGCTACTGAATGAGTTTATATTTTGACGCCGCCGTCCGGACGCCGCCGTTATACGTGAAAGCATAACATATTGCCAGTTGATGTTATGGTCGAAACATTTTTAATTTTCCTCGTTAGGTAAGGTCTATTCCAACTGAGTTGTCTTATTTAGTAAGCAATTTTATAACCTCAAATTGCATCATTTTTGGCCGTTTTCTGCTGAATAAGGCAACTAGAGACCATATTTTGCACACCATTTTCCTGATTTTACATCATGGATGGTTTTTAGGGTTCCGTACCAAAATGGTAAAAAAGGAACCCTTATTGTGAGACTTCGTTGTCTGTCCGTCTGTCTGTATGTCACAGCAGGTTTTCTCAGCAACTACAAATGCTATCAACTTGAAATTTGGCATAGTTGTACAACTTGCTTGCCCGCAACTGTTTTATTAAAAAAAATATGAAATTAATTTTATTAATAATTGAAAAGGGAAAGTGGTTTGATTATAGCAAAGGGGGTGTCATATGAAAGGGCTCAATCTGCAGATTTAAAACAATTTTTTTTGAAATTTTCTTTGATGCACTTTTTGTTTTATAGCTTAAAATGTACAAAAAATGAAATGTTCATTATTTACAGTTTTTGAGATATAACAAAAAAAAATTGAAAATATGTATTAAAATTTAGGCTAGTCAAAATGGACCTTAATGCTTTGAAAATAAAGTTCATAACAAAATGAGTATTTTCTTTTGCTGTTACCAAGCATATTATCTTAAACACGGAACCCGCGGTGCGCGAGTCCGACTCGCACTTGACCGTTTTTTTTAATGACAAAATTGTTATTTTAGGCGGAAAGGGAGCATTTTGAGGTTAGGTGTTTACTAAATAAGACAAGTCAGTTGGAATGGACTTTATACAGTTCAATGAAATGGGCAGCAAAAACATGGTAGGTACACATAGACCACATCATCCGGTAAAAACCAGCGACTTCATTCGTTTAGAGTACGACAAAAACTTAAATCTACTCAAGCTTTTCTATGAGTGACGATAATTTGTTGATACCGTGGGTTAAACCAACAACCTTCAGAAGGAACGCGTATCTAAGTACCTTGCTGTAGGTAAAAATTACATTCTTACTAAAGATAACACTTGCTTTTTATTACTTCACTGATTCATCACGTTACTAAAATATACTTTAGTGTTTTTGTTGATCTTAAAATTCCCAGTAAGTACTACGCCACAAAGTACCCAGCCCAATTATCAGTAGCCTACAGACTGTCAGAAGTTTATTACATTTGGTTTTACGTTTTGCCTTCACACTGCATTTAGCTACGCAGTTCTAATTGCTACTGTGAAAATTTAATTTTAATCGTGGGAGAAATCGCGGAATCATTACTATATCGACGACGAAAATAAACATTACATCTTATAAGGACGATGATACTTTTAAATCAAAGTAGCTACAAGGTGTACCTCAAGGAAGTGTGTTGACCCGTATATATTTATATTATAAAACAAACCGGAACTCCTTTAATTGGTTAAAGTAGCTATTTGGATTCCAACACACTCAGCACACTATCGTGTTATGGTGAACGATTGATCCATTAAATTATTAAGTATGACTTGAACACCCCGGTTTCACCGCAGCAGTTGCGGAAACTACAAATACAATTTCATTTTCCGGGATAATAATAACATACTTATTTTAATGTTATTGTGCTATGGTTATGTTTTAGTGTACAAACAGGTAGTTTGGAAAATAACTACATCGCTCTAATGAAAATAGGGATTGTTATAATGTTATGTTAAGTATTATCTTTTTTATGTTTATAAAATAGGTTTAACTCATGATTCTTCACTGTCTATTAAAGAATCGGTTGACTGAGGAATTATTGCTCAGACTAGACTATTTTTGGTTCTATATTGGAATCCCTAATCGTCATTTGTCCTAATGTATCGTTAGTCCGAATTTTGGTTTACCTATTTTGTTTGTTAAGCCATTTCCGCCTGAATTACCTTTTGAATCGAATGACCTTTTTGTGTTTTTATAATACGACACTAACATCATAACCTAGCCGCTGGTATTTTTGGAGAACTCAAAGTTATCTGTTTCAGCTGAAAACCAGTTTAGGATAGACGATAATTCTGACTTGCGACGCGTTAGGACAAATGTTATTATGGATTGCGAATGACACCCCTATTTTTCAGTAAATGGAGGATGATATAAAATAAATACTTGACTATAATGATTGACAAATATTAAGAGCTACATAAAATGACAGTTGCTAAGTTCGATTCTACTCGTAGTTTAGTACCTGATCTATAATTTAATCTTTTGTTTTCCAAAATCGTTCATAAACTAACCTAACTCTTATACTTTCCGAAAACCCATTTGGATTAATCACCTGTATATTGTATAGGCAATAGAATTATTATACTGTGCCCGGAGCCCGAAAGGCCAAAGCAACCAAAATCTAAAGCCGTCGACTTATGTCAAATGAATTTTTAGGATGGGTAAACAGAAAAAAGTTCCGTGAAAATAAAATTTGGGTAAAAACACGAATAGAAGGAACTGCACCAAATAAATCGGTCATTCTCCAGACAGCCATTTCTGTATGTCCTCGGGCTTAAAAAATATAAAACTATTGAATTTGGTATAATTTATATTTTTTGTTCGTAGAAGGTACTCGTATTGAGGTGTACATGAATTTTCAAGTAAATATTCAATACCTTTCTAGGAGAAAAAAATAATCAATACCCCATTCTCCTAATTAACACCGCGCGTCCCACTTCCGAAATCACTAATATAACTATTTTCCCCGATCATATACAAGAGGAAAGATGAATGAAAGTATTTTTATTTAATGAAAGATAAGATATCCAAATTACAAAAAAAAAACCAAATTTATTTAGTAATATATCACTAAGATATAAAATAAAGAAACTTTGTCTCGATACGTGTACTAATTCACGCGCCGCTTTCATTCTTGTCCGTGCAAGGCTATTGAAGAAATAGACAGACGTCTGTAATGCATTTTGCGTGAGCAGACACTCATGTCAAGACCCTCTTGAGAGAAAGACGTGTTAATGTTGTGTGGATCGCACACTACAAATGTAAGTATCTAATTCGCATGTTTTGGTTCTCGTAAATGCTAATTAACACGTTCACGTTTTTAAAATCAGCCAATAACTCTATAGCTCTGTAAATTATTGTATACATTAAGAACCTCAGTATTTAGCAGTTACTGGATTATGTAGTTTATCACATGTACCTAAAAGAAGTTATATTTTTTTTATCAAGAATCCCTAATACACACGTCTAATTCACGGGTCAAAAATGAACGCGTTAATTAGTTTCAGAGTAGTAAAAAAGGTTTTTGGTACATAAAATTATTTTATTTCTAATTGCTCGCTTAAGCTAAACCAGTTTAAATTAATTTACAGGAATAATCTTTTTACAAAAATGTAATTCCCGGAAGAATGATGGCATGATTAGAATGACATATATTATGTCAAACTGATGTTATTAGAGGGGCCCTAACCTTAAAATCATCCTTATGATCGTATCTGTGTGCTTAAGTGTTTGGACAATATGTTTTTTAGAGGTTATTTTATTTTTCCTAGCATATTTCTCTTGGAAAACATGAAAATTTTGCTGACCGCATTAAAAAGTAGCATTTTGACAAAAAGTGACAACTGTAATTCTAATCATGTAAGGAAAATCCTAGGGACCCGGCATCATTCTTCATATTTGTATAAATTATGTATTAAAACCACTCGCAATAATTAAACTACATACTTAAAGTTGAATGTCTGTATGTTATGTTACATAACTTATGTATGTAAAGCTTAAACGGCTCGACGGATTTTAGCATTATGAATTATGAGGTGTCCTTAGATTCAATAAAATTAACTAGTTTATTTATATCTTTTTAGTTCATCGGGTTTTTAAAATTTAAATTACTTTTTTAAAGATAGATAGGGAATGTAAAAAGTAGGAGGAAGAAGTATTATTTTTTCTTTAGCAGATAAGGCAATTTATTTGTTATCGTTTGTTCATAATACCTAAGGTTTATACCTTAGTTATTATGTTAGTAAAGTTATTAATTCTGATTTTTTTTTATCGTTTTCATTGTTGATTATAGAACGATTATTTCAGTGAAATATTAATTAGCTTATTATGTATGTATATCGTGATGGATATTTTATGTTCCTAATAGTTTCGACGTTGCAATATAATAAATATGATAAAATTAATAGACAGTCTGACAGTTTTTGTCTTATTTCCTAAAAATATATATATTTGGCATGAACATTTATCTAATAAACGCGTAGTTTTTTTAATTCGCAAGCAAGTAAACCTAATTAACGCATCGCTTTTCTAATTCGCGCGTCACGCAAATATTAAAACCCTTCTAGTTAATTAACCGCTAATAATAATTAAGTGCCCAATAAATATTAAAGTTTGAATGGTCGATATGTTACTACATTTTGCATAAATTTTATCAAAAACCAAGTGGAAAAAAAGGGCGGTGTTAATTAGACTGAGAACACAATTCTGGAGAATGACCGAAATAACGATTCTAATTTCATCTGTAGAATGGCTCACTTCTTCTCTTAACGACGCATTGTTTTGCTAGATGTACGAGTCCATGAGTTCTATGATTACTTGGTGCACAAAAGGTGATAAAGTTACCGCTTTATTGCTTCAATTGCAAAACGTTACAATATAAATAATGAGATTTTTAAGAAATGTAATAACCAAAACAATACAGTCGAACAGTCGGGTTTAACGATGTGTATTAACTCGTTAACTAACTCCGTCGGCGAAGAAGTCGTTTATCGCGATTCCCTAAGGAATCTAGGGTCAAAAGTAGTTAAGAGTACAATTTTTTATTAATTTGATAAAACGGTTCAGCGGTTTATCTGCGAAAGCGTAATAAACAAAAAGGGTTACTTTCACATTTATAGGGTTGAGTTCACCAACAATTAAACGGAACGGTTAGCGATTACGTGTGTCAAATGTATTGATTAACAGCTGATTAAAACTTATCCGTCCGTTTAATTGTTGGTGAACTCGGCCCTTAGTATTAGTATGGACGGATCCACTTTTAAAACTGATTTAAATGGAATAAGGTGCATTCTGCAAGTTGACAGTGCATGGCATCGTGAGTCGAGTTCCCAAATATTTAGAGCTCCACCAACGGGTATGTGCTCATGCTCACGCTAAAAAAAACGTTACACGCATGACTTTCAGAAGTTAAATTAGTATAATGAAAATTTCGCTACCATTTCTACATTTAAGTAACCTAATTGACACAATATAATTAGTACTTGTTTAGTAGTAGAATGTGGTAGCGCAATGACCCAATCTGGGTCTTGGTGGTTTTGACCTTCAAAACTATTACGCTGTTACACCTTCCGGAGAGCCAGCATTCTCCAACCATCAATATCGAGGTAGACGCAACCCAGACGGGTAGGATAGGTACCGCTGTTGAAGCGACGAAGTCCAGCAAGACCTACTAAGGTAGTTAATTAAAAGAAGTTAAAAAACACCACGACGCGACGCCGGCGACGAATATAGGTACTTTTTACCCAAAGGGTTTTCTCAGTTTTTTTCTCGCTTACCATAACCCAGTATAGCTAGCGGTTGCTTACTCGTTATAGACCAAAGTACGATTGTACTGTCGTAGCGTCAGTCGCGATATTTCCGTGGCGGCGGAAGCTTGTCGGACGAAATGTCTGATTTCTCTCGTACAAAAGCGCGGGAGAATTTGGTTGTCTATGGTCCTTTGGGGTGATCAGTGTGATTAATTAATTTAAAATTATAAATAATTTAAAAAGTGATTTGTGAAAGTTTAAACTTCTCAAAAACAGGATCGCGAGCTGAAATTAAAAAAAAATTGCGAAATGAATTTGGTGCGTATAATATTTTAGTATCCACTTGCAGATGTAAAATTATACTAATTTATTAATTTCGGTTTATTTATTTATCCTAAAACACAGTTTTTTTTACATGGTTTTTTTATAATTTTCTGTTAAAATAAGACTAATAGGTACCAATAGGTGTAGTAATTACATTAAAGTAAAAGATAATGCACATTACCTTACATTCAGCACCATAATTAACTATAGACTTTAGTACCTTGTCGCTTTAACATATATTTGTAATGCCACACCAATTTGTCAAGGCTTGAGAGAAGCGACAGGGTGCGCTAAAGTGTATAGGCAATAAAGTGTACATAGGTAATTTTATGTTATGATGCAGACCGTCCTAAAAGATTGCGATGAAATATTAACTGACAAAAGATACGAAATAATACGAATTGATTTGTGAAAGTTTATCATGATATTATAAATTTTTCTTAGTATTCAGTACTAAAATTTTCTGTCTGTATAAAACATTTCAGCTGGAGTCGAATAGACAATGAATTTTTCACGGCTTAGGTAATAAAATTTGCATCACCAATTTTTTGTCCCCGTATATATGTATATGATATTTCTGAAACTCTTTAGTAACGGCAACAGAAATGGTTTCTTTGTCTTTAATTTATTAGTTAAGGAGAAAGTATATGCTGACCCTAAGCTGTCTTTTCTATAGAAAGATCGAAAGATACGAATGTAGAAAAACACATTTTACTAGAAAGGTGTGTAACTAGGTATAACAGCGAGTGTAAAAGCAAAGCCCAATAAACGTTTTTGTAAGATTTACTAGCTTCTGCCCGCGACTTCGTCCCCGTGGGATAGTTACTTTGGGCTAACGCTAACTTTAACCCGCGACTTAGTTAACGTTGAAACGTTCTTCATTGGTGCTCCGCTCTTATTGGTCTTAGCCTATAGCCTTCCTCGATAAATGGGCTATCTAACATTGAAAGAATTTTCCAAATCGGACCAGTAGTTCCTGAGATTAGCGCGTTCAAGCAAACAAACTCTTCAGCTTTATAATATTAGTATAGATTATATCTGAAGGACAATCGTTGTACTGTAATAGAAGGAAGGAAGGGATGGTTGCCAGTTATTAAAACTAAATAGGTAAATACCAACAACACAACAACGAGTATACAGAGTTATTGGCAGTGCCGCGCCGCCGGCCCGAGCGTTTCTGGCGCCCTAGCTAGGCGCTCTAATAAGACTGGACAGCTACCTTTTATTAGGAGATTTTTCAAGTTCAAGGCCGTCTCCTAGTTTACCTATATATGTATATATATGAACAGGCCGCGTGGCCCTGTTTTTATTACATGAACTTGCTTCGTTAAATAACATGGATAAATGGATGTAATTTTTTAAGAAATGCCTATGTATTAGCGTAAAAAAACTTTGGAACTTTGACGAAACATTAATTGTAACCAGGTTCTAATAGAAATAGGTATCCATGCTGTCGAATAACATATAAAAACCGGTCAAGAGCGGCCGATTTTAGCCTGTTAGTTCATCGTATAAGGCCCTAGTCAAGATGCATAAACGAGTGTCCCCACTGAGAGCATTCGCGTGAATATTCGAGTGGTAGTGGACAGTGAACCGAGCGTAACAAAGCTTACACATCACACTACTCGATATTCGCCCGAATGCTCATTACACGCGAATGCTCTCAGTGGGGACGATCCTTTACGCTAAGTTAGCGATTTTCAAAAATCGACAAAGTGTATAGGGTCGATGTAAGCTGATGGATGACAGATCGAGTCAACCGCTGCGTCAACTCCATACATTTCGAACTGATAGAAAACTGGGGCCGTAGCAATAACTAACGTTTTTCTTTTCTAACACTCAAAATGTATGGGACAGTCTGTTAAAAAAACTGTTATTCATATTTTTTATTATCGCCGGAACCGTGAACTTTTCAGAAGTTCTTAAATATTCAACGTGTAGGTAGATAAGGGTGGAATGATCAAACCTAACCTAATCTAGCTATGTTTATAAATTTATAAAAATCCTGAAAAAGTTACAGTTACTGAAAAAATACTACTATTTGTCGGAAGGTTATCGCCCGGAGCTAAATTTGTATAGAAAAAATGACAGCTACAAGATTTGCCAGATAACAATCCTCTTAATTGAGGCACATTACTAATTAATAAACTTCGTAGATTAATTGCGCTACGAAGCTCTAGAAGACCGTTCAAAGCTTGTAATTTTTTTCGTAGGTCAAGCACTTAACATCACAACTTTGCGATCAAATCAATCATCACAGGTTATACTGAACACTCAGAGGTTTATTCTCATATGTAATCCTAAGACACCTCGCACACTTGACTGCGTCGAATCGCCCGAATCTGGAAGAACCGCAAGTGTGCGTGGTCTCATAAGATTTCATACCTGTACAGAATTCTAAAATTCGTTCGTTCGACTCGTTCGACGCGTTCGGCTCGGATAAGTGTGCGTTCACCTTAAGAAGCAATATGGTTTTACCGAATAGAATAGAGCCCCAGCATACTTCCACGCATTTATTTATTGATTTAGTTAGATGGTGGTTGGTGTGAAAGCAATAAATCTTTGTTTGCTTTTAAATACAAATTAACTCTAATATGAACCGCGCAAAGCTAACAGAAGTACGTGAATAGTTTTGTAAAGAAGTAAAATTATGTGTCATTTTTAATTATTATGTACTAGCTTTACCCACGACTTCGTCTGCTTAGAATCTATTTATCAATTTTTCGGGTCAGGGTCAAGTATTTTCCCTAAAGGATTTGCAGCTAACGAACAGGTGAATTGTAATTCGTCCGTTCGCCATCTTTGTGCCATAGAAAAAAAATGACTTTAAGAAATTAATAGTGGTTTACGTGAAGGTGTCGAAATGCTAATTACACAGAGTTTCGTACAATACTTTATCTACACATATATTATAATACTCTAAGATGGGTTCAGAAGCCGAAAGGCAAATGACCAGCATCACCTTACCTGTGGTAGTAGGTGACAGCGATGACAGTTGTAACGTAATTTTGAAATTACGTTATGGAATATTGTAAGAATCAAAAAATCGAAATCAAAATATTTATTCAGTAAATTGGCCACATACGGGCTCTTTTACACATCGGTAATATACAGTGAATCTACTAGCGCTTCGGACAAGACCATCATTCCGGAGAAGAAGCGCCGCAAGAAACTCCAGCAGAAGGTAATTTTTTCAAACATAAAATACAATAATACTTAAAAGTAAGTTACATTACAAGGTAATAAAGCAACAAGGTAATGAGATCCAAATTTGGAACATCGTCCAAAATTAACAGCTGTCATCGCTGTCACCTACTGCCACAGGTAATGCTGGTCATTTTTTTTCATTTTGAACTCATAATAGAAGACTTATATTAGATATGAGTGTAAATAAAAGATATACTCGTAATACCTACAGAAAATAACGCTGTACGTTGATTCGATTTACTACAGACGCCAATTATTTTCACCGTTACGAACAGCTTATAATCTTGCATGAAATTAAACGTTAATAAGTCGATAAGAACCTAAGAGACGTTTCGTGGGCAGCTCTAGACGTGCAAGGTGCAAGCCTCATGTGGATCAACTATTCTGTGTAGGTTCCCAGGAATCCAGGACATGGTGTTGCCCTCTCTAGTACATGCTTTTAAGATAGCCTATTGTTGATTTATCGTTTTTTATGGCACGGGCAGTAAACATTTGCAATCACAAAATTGCCAACCCTGACAATCAAGATATAAGGAATGACTCAATGCTCGTAATTTCAGCGGCTGACATACCAGTCTACCGAAACATGCCAAAGCGAAAACTACTGCTTTGCGACACGTGCACAAGATACCATTTTGTACCACCCGCAAAATTGTAACTATAGATGATAAGATGATTCAACTTGAACAAGAACATGCTTTACATCACAGTGTCATTTGAAGAAATGACTGACGTCTTTCTTGCGGCTATTCTTCTCAACAGTAGCAGTGTGCAGTGGGGTAGTTTCCTTTTGAAAATCGTTGTGAATGTGCTTACAGGGCCTACTTGCAGAAAATCAAAACAAATCATTTTCATTCCTCCTTTAATATGTCAAATAAAATGCAATAAAAGTCAAATATAACAACCTGAAACGTGAATATTATGCAAGTCTGACACGTGTTCGCGTGTGCGACACTGAGCAAGACGTCATGTGTAATGCTCTGCAATTTGCTTGGGTGCGCCTTCGCTAATTGATCGCAGCATTCGCAGCTACACCTACTTTCTTTGTTTTTAAACCAGTGGGTTGTACTCGTTACTGGCTAGTAATTAAACAACGTGTTTACTATTATCTTGTTATGAGAGTACTAACCGTCATACTCGATCTCCAGTACTAACTGTCGTATGAAATATTAATCGGTAGGTACTCGTTTTTGTGTGGCAAGAAAAGGCAAACGAGCACACAGGCTACCGCCCGATGGATTACAATCTAAAAACTGCAATCCTAAGACAGCAAATGCGGAGCCAACTGTTAGGACTAAGATGGAATGCCTCAATGGTAGTAATTTTACTCCTGCGCCAGGTTCTACCACCCGCAAACAAACAGCAATTGCAAATACTTACGGTTTCAAGTGATGCCTCATTGTCTGGGAGTTACTGTGTTTTGTTTCTTGAGTGCAAATTCTGTTTAAGTACGAGTATTTGCACGAGTCGAGTACGTACACTAAGTACCACTTTGTAGTATTTTGGGTACAATTGAAGTATATCTTCATGCACACACTACTTGCGTGCACAATCGGAGTGTGCTATTTTCTTATTTACGATAAAAAAGTTTTCTTATAATGAACAATCCATCGATACGATCGTTTAGACCAAAACTAGAATGCGTGCGTTTAAATTGCATAGTTATATTGGACGGGTGGATCGAATCGGCGGCTGTGTGTATAACTATAGCGTTTTTTAAAACCATACCTACGTGAAAAGTTTTGGTGCCGTTGGTTGTATATTGTATAGTATCCTTTACGGTCGAATTATGATCTTGTGAAGCTGCGTCTGATTGTCCCAGCAGTAGACATACAGTACCTCCCGTATAGCCATTTTCGGTCGCAGACTTTTCAAAGCAGTAACAAGTCACATTTGTTTCGTAACTGTTTCGGCACATTGCGACTGCGTAAGGGTTTGGTTTCTAAGTGTAGTAACAGTTGATACACAATGCTACCACTAAATAACTAGTAACAATGTTTAGTCGCTGCGTCCACAAATAACGGAAACATTTGTGTCACACATTTTTATACACTTTGCGTTTAGTTTGTGACTAGTGTACAAACTAGGAAATAATGTGTAGTAACCGTGTGGTAACTCTGTAACCAAGTTGTAAAAAATAAACGCGAAGTGTAGTAATGTTACGTCAATGTTTCGGAACTTTGTAACGGTAAATGACGGTGTCCGTGAAACTACGAGAGTTTCTGTAAATAAAAAAATACATGGAACCATTTTGTGATTTCAGTAACTTTGTTTCTACTTTAAGTTTCACGTCGACACATTTCGACACAAACTAGTAACTATGTGACCACTTGTGACTGCAATGTTTGTCCGTCATAATAACATATTTATATCGTAATTAATAAGTTTTATGGTTTATTCTTGCTTTTATATTTATTGTTATTGCTCAAATATATTATTCTGTTTATGGAAGCTTCAGAGATATTTAAATTATAGACTTATTCAATAATGCAATAATACGCAGTACAGTCATGTGTTTCGCTAAATTGGCTAAATTATGATTTTATGATGGCGCGTTGATGAATTTCAACCAATATGATCAAATGACACGATTAAATTATTTTCCCATTGAAATTTGAACACAATCATAATGTTAATGAATTAACACTAAAACGAAATATTTACGTTGTCAAACTTTTTATAATAGCGTCTCTTCTTATGTATTTTTTAAATCACTATGAAAACGACATCAGACACTCCAACGAATTTCATTTTAAAGAGTGAATGAACGAATGATTTCTAACGAACTGGTTTCAAACTGGGAACATTGTTACCACACAGCGACGGAACAGTGAAACCAAAAGTTACTGTGTCGACTCTTCCCCAAGTTTAGTCGTCGCGACGTTACAATTACGAAACAGCGACCAAACGTGTTACTAGAATCAGTCAGTGTCTACACATAAGTTTCGACAATTTTCGTAACGGCTACCAAAAATGCCTATATGGGCTGAGTATTAGTGAACCAGTTGGGGTCAGTGTTAACGTTTCTTGTGCCTTTAAGAAAAATCTTCTTAAGGAAACCTGCGCTTCAGAAAGATTTGTGCTTTAAAGGGACACGAGCTCCGCGGTACGGTCAGTGCCTAAACAAGATAAGACTACGTAGATGACCTACTTCGAAAGGTTTCATTTGGCATGCATGGTTCACTTAAACTTTGCTCAAGAGTGTCTTGTTTCACTTCACGAAGCAATGGAACACCGGAGACGCAAATTAGGTATTCTCCAACTTCGTAAATGAAAGTAGCTACAGACACGGTTGCACAAGAAAAAGATTTATTGTAACAGTTGCATCCTATTCCTGAGGAATGTTTAGCAAAAGTCGATAGTCAAAACATCCAGCCAAAGTACGACAGCCTTTATTAAAAAGATATGTCACTGCAAATTCACGCATGCAACGATTGGATAAAGTAGACTGAAGTTCACCATGGTGATCCATTCACATGACCATCGAAATATGGCCAGGTGAACCTGAGAAAGATACTATACAATATACAACCAACGGCACCAAAACTTTTCAAGTGTTATGATTGTTTGACGTCCGTTTGAAGCTAATTTCACACTGAATCGATTACAATTCATGGGAATTTATGTATTCATGTGAAAGACTAACGACGGAAAAACTTATCATGACGTAGGGGCAATTAATTATATCGGTTTCCGATCAGTTTCAGGAACCGATATTGCGTATGCAATTGGTAATAGTTTTAAGTGGGGAAAATGGAATTGGAAAAAAAAATCAATGGGGAAAAATGTAAAGATGGAAAGTTTGCTACGCGGAATTAATCAGTTTGGAGAACCGATCTATTTTCTCGCCAACCTGACTCTATTACTACTTAAAGCCTCCGCGGTGCGTCCTTCCGTCTGTCCGTCTGTCTGGCTGCCAGAGCGGGCTGTATCTCAACTCTCAACTATAATGGGTTGACAACTAGACAGATTTTTTATTGCTCTATATATGGTACATAAAACAAAACGTAATTAATTATACTTTTACCCTCTCATTCATAAACTAATGCAGCTAAAGTGTGCTTAAACTACGCTTTGGCCTTATGTTTCACTCGCTTCGCTTCGGTTTATGTGTGTTTTCTGTAACACCCGAACATGATCCAGAATCTATTAAACATAAATAACTTCCTTTTATTGTAAATGAACTAGCTAAATCAGAGTAGGTATTATTCAATACTAAATACTTTTTTTTTAAACGTTATAATAGGTGTACTTTTGCACACATAGTAGCAAGAAAGGCTTTTCCAGGTGGGGTGAAA
Organism: Acleris literana; assembly: GCA_946894065.1. Taxonomy (NCBI): domain Eukaryota; kingdom Metazoa; phylum Arthropoda; class Insecta; order Lepidoptera; family Tortricidae; genus Acleris; species Acleris literana. The sequence continues at coordinate 9,116,015 of OX335687.1, forward strand.
TATTGTTCCGTCAATGGGATAAGGCGTCTAATTTTCAGTCGTGGATTTAGGTACTTTAGAAGCGTTTTCAGCATGCTTAAATATCGTTTCAGTTCGTTTCAGAGGTAGCCTAGCTCTATCACGTACAATATTACCAAAATTACGACCAACTTGCCGTTGTTTTCAGGCTCCATGTTTTCAGGCAACATGTTTTCAGTCCGTTTCGTATCAGATTACGGAATAACCTGAAAACCCATTTTAGGCGTTTTCAGGACCCCTTATGAGCCTTTGAAGTACATTTCAGTATATGGCAATTTTCCACTAAGAGTGAAAGAGATAGCATGATTAGAAAGAGACAGCTATACTGAGAACCTTCAAGAAGCGTATGAAAGAGATAACATGATTGGAAATGAGACAGCAATACGCAGAACATTCCAGACCCGTGAGCGAAGGACGTCGCGATTGTAAACAAAACAAGGTAGCAATGCGTAGAACATTCCAGCAACAAATAGTCTCGATCGTCCTCGGCGGGCCAAAGTACATCGATCATTCCGGAAGTCATTCTGGAACGATCGGACCCGGGGACAATAAAAAGGCGGACCGCGGTTTCGGGTCATTCAGTCTTTAGTTGGAAAGCGAACCGTGCGAACAAGCAAGAGCGACCCGAGCGATCATCTAAGTCTTCGCAGTTTATTGTGCGATAATTGTTTGTAACGGTTTAAGTGAGTGCGTTATTAAAGTCTACCTTTGATTATCGGTGTATTCGTGCATTATTCTATCAGTTACCTACCCCCACGTCCGAAACAATATCTTATACGATTGACAAAGACATAAATTCGTCAATGTAGACAGGTACACTGATGGACTGCTTCAATTTGTTTGAAAGTGGTTCATAAGTTGATGCAGTTTATGTGTCCGTGAGTGTATAGGGGTATTTACACGGAAATAGGATTATCATATCTCAGGATTTGTCCTGAGATTTCAGGATTTTTGGACTCTTCTCACGATTGCGGCCGGATTTTGCAAAATCTTGGAAATTTCAGGATTTTTAGAATTTTCAATAAAATAGAGTACATTTTAAAGATCTCTTTCATAAAAAGTAAAACAAACTAAAAATAATCTTCCAAAGTAGGTAATCAACTTTGGTACTGACAATTTTTAAATTTTTAATTATGTTTGAGAGAAAATTCTCGAACTCCAACAAAATCTCAGGATTTTTCAATAGAAATCACGCCTTTTCTCAGAACTTTTAATTTTTTCATTGGTTACCCTACACGGAAAGAACGTGTCTAGTCAACTTAGTAACCTTTTGATTTATCGCGATAAGAAATTCGTACGTTATTTTCGTTTAGGTACCTACAGGTTTCTTTTTAAAGTGAAAAGATAAAACTTTGTCATAAAAAGATTTATATCTGTAACGAGGGCAAGTTCCTAATATGTTACTGCGAACTCTATTTATTTTATTGACATAGTTATTTTTAGAACAAAATTTGATTCACATGAAATATAAATGGGCATGTTCTTTCCGAGTACCCTTCAAACAATATTTATAACACCGAACATTTCCCATGGAGATAGAGATAGCGAAACAATTTATGATGATGATTTGATGATGATTGCGGGTCAATTTGGAGAGAAGCATGCTGGGCCACGTGGACGTTAAATACATGTTGATGCTCACTAAACTACTTAAATTACAGCAGTGGCGGCACATGCTTCAAAATTGCTTGTCGCCATTTATTATGCCAGTAAAGGAGTACCTAACAAATGTTTTCACACACATTATTTATAATATTAGACGCTCATACAATGATCAGATTCGCAATGTACTCAATGAGGGCCAAATTAAAAGCACCCGTGTGGGAACTCTCAGCGTAGAGAGTATTTACTATCCCGGGATTACTCTGTATGACATTACTTTAACTTTGACTTGACTTGACTTTATGTAATACTGGAACCAGACCATTTCCTTTCCTAATATTAATCTACTCGAACTGATTCATTCATATAATTTTCTACGAAATCCGATCTCGGCCACAATTGACTATTAAAATATCATCAGCATTATTATGTAGCAGTTTACTGACTTTATCTTACCTCCCAAGGCTTAGGTATTCTAAAGTCCAATTTCGTTTGATGAATTTAGAACCCTTTACTCATACTTAATTGTCTATTTGCGATGAGGTTTTGAAGATGGTAAACGAGAGAAAACATATTTTAGAAAGTAATGTAGCAGAGGATAGATCATGGGTCGCCTTATACGACACGACAGTTCCTGAACATTTTGGAGGGCAAAGTCGGGGGAAAAAGAGGAAGAGGAAGGCCTAGGCTTACTTATTTCAGCCAAATAAGACAGAAGGCCAATATCGTGTGTCGTGTCGTATCAGTAGGTTAAAAAGATGGCAGAGAACAGAGAAAGGTGACAGTTACTCCTCCCACAAGAACTCTTAACTTAAATGATGATGATGGAAGTAAGTTAGGAATCAAGGCAAGCATTTTGGTGGTTTGTTTTAAAAGCTTGCTCTTTAGACAATATTCAATCAATTAATCAATCCAATCCATGCCGATTTCGGGAACGGCGACCGGCTTACTCCTTAATTCAAGAGTTCTGGGGCCTGTTTTATAAAGCTACAAATTACAATTTACAGGTTACAAGTTTCCATTTGACACAACCTCGACCAATGACGACCAGCTATTTGAGCAGTGTTGCCAGTTTAGACCTGTAAATTTGTAACTTGTAGCTTTATAAAACGTGCCCCTGGTGTTTCACTCTCATATGAGGTCATATGACTAATATACCCGATGTATGGGGTATATTAGTCATATGACCTCATATGAGGCTACAAGTTACAATTTTACAGGTCTAAACTGGCACTGACGTCACATATAATTGTGTAATATGCAATTATATGTGACGTTATCTATGTAAAGGGACTTTATGGCGGATGGCGCTTACGCCGCACTGCGTCACGCGACGTTGTATTTATATCGGAGCATCTTTAATAATTGCGAATATAGACGTTTCTTGTAAAATTAATGACTAAAGCACGCTGAAATAGGATAGGTAAGTATCACTCGAGAGATCAAAATAATCTTAACCGAATAGATGGAGAGAAACAGATAGGTATCCTAGCATATTAACACACACGTCATCGCCGGCCAAAGTCAATGCTAATCGCAGCTAAAGGCTGCAATCACTGAAATGACAGTTCAGAGACGGTTCCCACCGGCTCGCATGTCATGCCTCGTTAGACACGCTACGATTGTTTTTGTTGTAGCGCAGTTTGTGACGCCATGAAATCGTTTATTGATGAGTTGAATGTGGACAGATGATAAACTTTGTTTACAATTTATTTTTATTATTGTACCTATGTTCTGTAAAAATATAATATTTTGTCTATGTCGTACTCATGTGGTTCAATTATTTCAACAACATCAAATGGCTTGTCGTATCCGTATTCAAACAATACTTATCAAACGGAAGATTTTTATCGAAAACACTAAGACCAGCCGGGAAATTATATAAGCAATCTGTTCAAAAATGGCGTAGATATATCAATGAAAATAGCGATGAGGACGATTGAGTTGAGAAGAGTATAGTAATCTGTGGTTGAGACTTAGTTTTGTTATGATGCACCACTGTTAGAAGCTTGGATTAAATATATGTTTTAGGTCATTAAAAGGGGTATTATTAGTAAAAAAATTGGAGGTGTCTCTGTGTTAGAAGTTGAAATATTGTCACATGTAATTTTATTTTTTTATATGAAGTGTTAACCTGACTATAATGCCATATTGTGGGTCTCAACTATTAAGTCTACCACACGTGTAAAGCACGAAAGAATTCCTTCCTTTGAAACGGAATTAATCATGAAAAATCATTTTTAGTAAAAAAAAAATTCAAAACTAAGAAGCGGAGAACGCTGAAATTTGGCATAGCACTTGCTAATGACGTGGCACATCATCAGAAAAAAAGATCAGGCCGAAAACCTATTAAGGCACAAGATGGTACCGTATCCTGCCACGGCTTTTGTTTAGCTTTTCCTCAGAAAATCGTCAAAATTGTAGCCACGGCTGTGCCGGGCAGTTTAAACGATATGAGAATTACCCAGATAGGTAGGAAAATGGGCTTTAATATTAACTGATGACCCCAAACGAAACAACAAAGTAATTATATTTAAGTGATGAGTTCTACATATGATTAATAGAATAAACTTAACGTCAAACTACGGTTAAGTATCGTTTTTGCGTATCTAACACCTACCAGTAAATATCCACCTACACGTGAGCGTGCGAGCAATAAACACCTTTATAGCAATTACCTACCCACCTTGACGAATGATCTTTCATGTCCGCGTGAGATTAAAACATGAAAAAAAATACTAAGTCGTGATTAAGTCCTACTATTAGCAACATAATGATGTATATTAGGCCTGTAGGGCCTGTATCCTTACCATGAGTTACAAACCGTACTCGCTAGCGAGTCGAATGCTCTGTCCCTCGCACTCTGTACTATAATAGTCTCTTGGACATTCTTATAGGAATTATGCGGAGTTATGTAGGTACCTAGTCTACAACCTTGGCGGAGCTCCGTCAAAATACCACTAAGGTCGTAAAACGCCAACTCCCCAGTTTATACTTTAGAACCCGATCTGCCAAACATACCCCCTATTACTCGAAGCTGACAGTAACGGGCGACCGGTGGCAGTTTGGTGTGAATTGCGTAGCTCATAGGTATAGAGCCCAGTAATGTGGGAGCTCGTCGACTCTTCAATGTACTTACATCAAATTGTCACCTCTCAATGTATGTCAACGGCTAGAATTATCTTCAAATTGACTTCGGAGCTAGTGCGATAAAAAAGACACAAGCGCAATTTGATAGACAAAGAAAATTTAACCTCCTATCTTAAGAAATAAGGTCACTAATACATACGCGGCTCTATGAGACGTAAGCCTTCTTTTCTAAGGAGGGCAGAATAGATATAATAGAGCTTGGTATAATAACAGTTTGTCTTTTTCAGATATCAGAGGCCAGTTTCGTGACAAGCTTAGAAGAGGCGCCGTGTCGCGCCGACCAATGCACGCAAACCCCTCCGAGCGGCAAGGCCCGACCCCGCACGCTCCAAAGGTACCACACGTCTGACCACATCTACGAGCGCACCCCGCACCGCAGGCCCCGGCACGACTTCCGCCCAAAGAGCCTAGGCCTCAGCGACTCGTACCCGTTCATAGGAAAACCGCCGAGCTATGATAGCGGATACAATTCAAAGTAAGACAGCTTTCATAACTTCTGTGACTAATACATGTTGTTGGAGATTATGAGATACTGAAAGGGGTTGGGCTATGTCGAGACAAGGTCGAGACTAAGACGTCACGACGAAAAGTTCTCATTGTAGTACACTGACTCCATTTGTTTAGATACCTAATGAATGTAAACGAACCAAACCACATGACTCTGTTAAACAGGCAACTTTTGGAATGTCAATATTCTGCTTTTATTGACTGAAGAACTATTTTTTTTAGCCTGTGCTTGTGTCCCACTACTGGGCGAAGGCCTCCCCGCTGCTCTTTCGTTCTACTCATCCCTAAGGGAACGTGCTCCCGCCAATCACACATAAACGCGTCCAGGTAATCCCGCCATCTCCTTTTGGGTCTACCTCTGCTACGATATCCGTGTCGTGGATGCCAATCGGTAGTATTTTGACCCATCTGTCATACTGTATGTGTATACGGCAGACGCGTCCAGCCCAGTCCCACTTAAACTTTGCGGTCTTCTCCAAACATCGGCAATACCGTTTAGAAGAACTATATCACGTGGTTTTTTTGTTTACATTTAGTTAAATACCTAAACAAATTGAGTTCTCATGGTTCTAAATCCCGGCTGAAATGCTGACCAAAAAGTATTATCAGCGATGAGACATCGGCTTGGCTGAACAATCATGTTGCATAGTTATAATTTGGCAGTAATTTGCGAATGTAACAAAATTAATGGAACTACGTTATAATCCTATTAATCCTTTGTGTTCATATGTCAACCGAAAAATAAATCTGCATATTGTCAACTTCGGACGGTATTTGCAACGCGTGGGTAACGATGCAAATCAAAATAAATTATAATAGCCATCATTAACAAAACCAATTATGTAAATTATTACCATAATATGTATTTAAAGTAACGATTTCGGATTACTGTAACGGACGTTCTTGTGGTTACAGTCAGCAACAACAGCTTTAACTAAGTCAGTGCAAGTCATTACTAATGTACTAAGTATTAATAAGACGAATGCTCGTAAAGTTTCTAACAATATCACAATTAATCCGTCTATGCCTCATCAGACTGTTATATTAATCATAATTACAAAATAGATTAGGTTACTTCAAATGTTGATTTGGTTTCGCTTCAGATTCAAAGTGACCGTTACGGATAGTCCCACGATTTCGATAACGCCTCCGCATAGTTTGGAGTACATGTATGCGAAAGGGGGGGCGAGTCCGAACGGGAGCGCGACCCCCAACGGCATGGTGCCGAGCAGGTCGCCGGCCACCACGGTACTCCTCAACCCTGGGTACCTCGCGCCTTGCCAGTGCAACCAGTCAATGAAGGTCAGTACCCAATATTTAAGTCACCCGTGGCCCGTGGCCCTAACATGACCGACACCAGCGGGCCTAATATGGCTGCATTTATCGCGTGACAAAATGTGGATGAAATAGCCGTCACTTTCTGACACGTATATAAGAACGAGAGTGACATTTTTTTACGTGATAAACGCAACCATAGTTTGGTCAAGAGAACTCGATAATAAAAACCCAGTTGACGTTATATACCTAGACTATGAAAAAGCTTTTGATAGAGTCCCTCATCGTAGATTCCTAGCCAAACTGGAGCACTTCGGCATAAGGGGCAAACTTCCACTTTGGATTGAATCCTTTCAAAAAGACAGAAGATTCAGAGTCCGGATCGCCGACAGCGTTTCAGACGAATTCCATGTCTGGAGCGGGGTTCCTCAGGGTTCTGCGATATCTACCACCATGCAGCATTTTTGTCACCGACTTACAAGCTACTATAGACTCAAACTTCAGTTTCTTTGCAGAGGACTCTAAACTCTTTGTTAACCCGCTTATAGATCACAACAAACTGCAGTCAGATCTCACAAAAGTCAGGAATTGGTGCCTTGAGTAGCTTATTAACCTAAATGAAAAAAAATGCACAGTACTTCACATGGGTAAAAAGAACCCTAAGCTAACATATATTTTAAATAATACTGAACTAGCAGGAACCTCGACACAAAAAGACCTGGGAGTCTTATCTCCGACGACCGCAAGTGGGAGCCTCATATATCACAAATGGTTAAAAAAGCTAACTTGGCAAAAAAAAATGCACGTTGGTAGGGTGAGTAAAGCTAAGCCTAAATAACATAGTCTCCCAAAATGTCCTCATACATTTGTATGAAACTACAGGTAACAAAAAAGGAAAGTTTCATACAAATGTATGAGGACATTTTGGGAGACTATGTTATTTAGGCTCAGCTTCATTCACCCTACCAACCTGCAATTTTTTTTGCAAATCGAAGTCGTAAATGAAATGTACAAACTTTTTTAGAAATGCTCATCTATGTAATCAGAAAAGCATTCCGAATTCTCACGCCTAAAACAATGCTTAAGATCTACAAAACTTACATTAGACCAATCCTTGAACATGGATTTCAAATCTGGAGCACATACTTTAAGAAGGACATAGACATGATAGAACGAGTACAACGTAAATTCACCAAAATTCCCGCAAACCTAAAATCATTGCCACATGAGGAAAGTTTAAAGAAACTGGACTTGACATCACTTCGAAAGAGACGAGAGCGCGGAGACATAATCGAAACTTAAAATTTTAAACGGCTTTTACGACTGTCCTGAACTTAGCGACCTATTTATTCGTAACACAAACACACACACACTAGCGCGTCTAGGCGCTTCTTTGATAGAGGCCCTCACCACTCCAATCCCCTCATCGCCCGTGCCGCCTCCTACACTCCCAAACTCCCTTCATCTGATCCCGATATCCATTCTGCGCTTGGGGTACCCCTCAGGCGCCCCATGCACCTCCTGCTAGATCCCACTGATCCCATCCAACTTGCCGTGGAAGAGGGCATACAGCAACGTAAAAATCTTCGTGGCCAAAGACGTCGAGGCCGCCCCCCAAGATCGGGACCTCTACCACAGACCGTCAGCACTAGGGACCTCAGTCCCACGTCTCGCTTCGACGCACAGCAACAAGCCACAGAAGGCCTTCAAGACTGTCAGCCGACCTCGCTACGCTCGGCCGGCCTACTCATCAACGGAGGAGCCTCCTCATGTGCGGCTGTTGCCGCACCCCTAATACAGGGTTCAGCGTGCCCCTGACGGGCATTGCTACCCACGCCACAGCAAAGTAGTGACAGTGGACGCACTAACTACGTTATTATAATAAAAAAAAAAACGCACTAGGGGACAAAACTTTAAAATTGCAACAAAAAAACACAATACAAATATCAGCAAAGACTTTTTAGGGAATAGAATAATAAAAATGTAGAACAAATTACCCTCTAATGTTGTGGACTCTAAAAGTGTTAACCAGTTCTAAAATAAGTTTGACAAACATTCTAAACTAGTTTGACATTTCGTGCAGTGAACAAAGATTTAGACATATGAGAGCCAAACTGCGAACTGCCTGTCTAAAATATAATATTAATAATAATAATAATCAAGGACCAGATACAGAAGGCAGTACTCCTTGTCACGGCACGTATTGTGAGGAGGTTCCTCTCTGCAGCCCTAACCACCGGTAGCTTGAGCCCTGCCCCGCTGCCGGTGGCACTCGTAGGTTAGGTTTATTATAATGTTTATTTTGGGTACACTACATAATCTCGAAATATTTTTTTCCGAATTTGATAAACACGAATTTCAGAATTCCGATTTTGAAATTTCCGAATCATCAGAATTCCGAATTTTAATTTCACGAAGCATTACAATCACGATTTTTTTAAATTCCGAATGTTCACATTTCCGAATTATTAAAATCCCGAAAAATATTTTTCCCAATTACACAATTCCGAATATTCCTATTCCGAATCCCGAATATTCATTATTCCGAAATTTTAGCAGCCCGATTTTTTAATTCAAATAAGCGCTTGATAAAATATTGTATAATGTTTAACATTCATAAGGCTCAAAAACTGTAAGAAATGTCCGAAAAAGTCGACGGAGCTCCGCAAAGCGGAGCTTCTATTCCTCGTAGCTAAGGCGCTTCGCGCCTTGATGCAACTCTAACCTAACCTAACCTATCAAGGTGAGATTGACCTAATTAAGTAATGTGCTCGACATCGCACCTAACTTTTGTTTCAAGTAGAATACTTCAATTCAATTCATGTGGTTAGTTTGATAATTCCGAATTTTATACTACCGATCTGGTTTGTAAATTTTCGGAATTCAAATACTTATTCGGAATTTAAATTTTCGTAAAAAAGAAAATTGGGAATTGTCAACATTCGTAAATATAATACTCGGAAAAATGTTTTCGTGATTTTAATATTCGGTAATATAAAATTCGTGATTTTGATAATTCGGCCTTATGTATTTATCGGTATTGTAAAAATTCGGAATTATGAAATTCGGTATTTTCAAATTCGGAATTAAATAATTCGAGATTTTAGGGTGTTCCCGTTTATTTTTTGTATTAGTATTGTTATTTTACTTTTATATTAGATTTTTTTTTACGGAATATAAAATAAATATCTAATAATAATAATAATACTGGGCCTGCAGGTTACAAGATAGCTCTCGTGACGCTTTCTTAGGTCACTAGTTAGAGGTAGGTAGATAGTACCGTACTTAGGGTCAAAATGTGCATTTCCAAAAAAGACCACTGTGAGAGCAAATTTGCAATATTATTCTAATGTGTTTCAAAGCATTTGTATGGAAAGTTCCATTTTATTACCGAAATGTTTCTGGTAACAAAATGAAACTTCCGATACAAAATTTGTTTTGTTCAACAAGTAAATGTCACACCTACTTGTTGAACAAAACAGTTAGGGTACAGTTAGGGCCGCTGAAATATAACCTCTCCAGAATTCTACGAGCGAGCGACTTTAGAAAAAACGTGTAGTTAGCGCAGTTAGATTGAAAGCCTTTGTATGTAAACATGTTTGATAGTTATATGCATATAACAACATTGTTTTATTGGTAGGAATTGTGAGGAGCCAATGGTCTAAATGATACCAGACACAGGAATCCTGGAATCCTTTTAAACATTTTGGGAGTACCTATGACAGTGTTTTCTTTCTAGATTTTCTGTATTTTTTTAAATTCGAACTTTCCTGCGAAATTCCCGATCCTCTCCTATGGAACTATGTTCAAAAGGCGTAAATCAATCAATAAGTATGTACCTAATACATAAATAGACATCTTAATTATCATCTTGAATAATAATTATAATTAAAACTGTCCGTTTTCTCTTTCTAAATACCTATACATATAACTAGTTATATGTTTTTCTGTACTCAATACTTTTGTCGTATCGTGGCTTGAGCAAGTCATTCAATTATTCATTTTACTCATTTAGTTACTTCATTTAATGACGTCAGTACCTATCCTATCATACTTTTAACTTCTTTATATAGTGTGCAACTTAGGCTACACTAACAATGCAATGCAAGGTGCACACATTTTATTAACTGGTCGGCCGACCTTACTTTATGTATTTTATTCATAGTTCAGGATACAAGGATATTTATTTTAAGTGCGCGCGCACAACGTTATAACTATTTATTACATATTCATACAGGCGGTTCTTTTAACACATCCTTTCATAATAACTATACCATGTGTCCAAGTATCTTTACAATTGGTAACTCGACCGAATCATAATCAGATGACAAGGATTCCGTGCCTGCCTTGTATCCTGGTGCACCTAGCTAATATATCAATTCGCTCAACAGCGCATCTCGGGCAACTGTTGATAACGAATAGTACCTATCATCAACAAATAATTATTTCTTGCCATCTCTTTAAAAAAACATTCAAATCGCTATCAAATTTCTCATACTAAATGAAAACTTAGGCTTATAAGAATTCCAATAACTCTTAGGTGATCAATCTAATCGCTCGTTGAAATACTTATTCACTTTAGCTTTCCAAACACTCTGCATAAAGCACACAACTAACTCCACCAATGCCTTCTTTTTATTAAAAAAAACCTTTTCATCAGCCTACTGTCCTTCTCAAATATTTTATCAAACATCCATTACTTTACAAAAATATTGCCTAGTTACTCCATATCCCATCTATTTCTAAACCAGCATACCTACATTAATCCAATAAAATTTATTTGGATTTTTATCCCAACGTAAACTCATAATCCTGCTATAGGTACCTACTCGTACCTAACACACTTTTATTCCACCGTTCTTTATTATTTTTAACTCGTCAAAGCTACTGCTATTTGTCATGTCCGTGTAAACGTCTCCGTCTATGTTCTCATATCTATAATTAACGTTCTATAAAAAACATACTAATATAAAATTTTTGTATTGACTTACACTGAAATGTAACTAAAAAAAGAAAATTATAATACTACATAAACAAATTATGAGATTATGCAAATGGAATGAATGACCTTTCAAAATACCCAAAATTATAATTTAAGTTTTAAATTTTAAAATAAAATTCAATCGACTAATCACTGTTAAAAAAATAATCTACTACTCATAATAAAATTTAAATCAAACATAAACATGCCATTACTGGTGCACGGCACTCAGCCTGCACGCGAAATTTGACCTGTAATCACAGAAGCGAGATGCCATTCCATCTATGTAGAAGATGCGCCGATCTAATTGTACACACGACCAAAAAACTAAACACGTGTATATTTAAAAATCCTAATTGTATAACTTATTGTAAGTACCTATATAAAAAAAAAATCTCGACTACAAGTGGCATTTAATTATTCACTTCACTTCACTAATTCTCACAGAAGGTTTTGGGCGTCGCTGAGAATCCTTAGTCCTGCTCCATCATCACGACTCCAACAACTCCCGGCTCCGACCAAAAAACAACACTTTATCCACTTCCGGCTCCCCGGCAGCGACCAATTTTATAATTTATCTCACTTCCTCGGCCAATGTTTAATGTCGACCGTCGTAAATTGTTGCTTTCACTTTTTAACTAAAATAGCTATGTATATACGAGTAAATAAGGTCCACACTATGAACTATTCAGCACAGTAACAAAAATTGTCTTTATGAATTTCGCAATCGTAAAAAACTTCCTAATCAGTCACATTAGTACTGGCTGGCGCAGCGCGCCGCCAGTGCCGCACGGAGGCAGCACTGGCAGGATCGCCATGTAATGTTGGGATTAAATGACACTACATTAGTCGTTGGATGTCAGGTTTATTGTGTCTCAAATGTTATGTACAAGGAATATATAAGCGGAACATATTGGTGAGAGTGTGAGTGTGGCATCGCACACTACAATAGATAGTGTCACGTTACCCTTTTGTTTCTGGCCAAACCGAACTGCGAGAATCGACGTTTAAAAGGTCATGCTTGTACTTTAATGCATAGCAGATATATTGTCCATATTGATTTCTTTTTAAAAATTATCATAATTTTGTGAGAAATTGGATTTTGTGAATTCTTAAGTAAAGGGGTTGTTATGATCAAAGTTAGCTTCTCTGGCTGTAATTTATTGGCCGGTTAGAGAGCTATTTTTATAACTAGGTACACAGGGCGGAAGTGTTGCGTAAGGGGCGAGTGGGCACTTCAGCCTTATTGTTGTTGAAAGGCCGCCGGATACGCCTCTCCCTCCACCCTCAACCGAAGGAAACTTCTTGACTCTCTTGTGTATAAAATAGAGGATCGTCTTTTATCTATACAAATTTATTATTTTCTGTGTGAACCGAAGCGGCTATAGGTACATAATGATAATGATTGTATTTGTTACTGAGTCTAGGATAAAATTACCTAACTCAACTATTTACCTACTTCACAAAAACAGCAAAAGATTAATATCATAACGACTTTGCCCTAAAATTCGGAAGAAACCTAAATGACTTAATGAGATCTTAATGGTAAGATGATATATTTCGACACATGCAAGGAACAACGTTGTATCTCAAATTTAATGTTAGCTTGAGATACAATTTTGTTCACACTCAAATACGTTTGAAATTAGAAGTCACAGTAAATTGAGATACAATGTTTTTCCTTGCATGTGTCGATTTGTAGCCATGACATGGGGCACGTTTTATAAAGTTACTAGTAACAATTTTACAGGTCTAAACTGGCAACACTGCTCAAATGGCTGGTCGTCATTGGTCGAGGTTGTGTCAAATGGAAACTTGTAACCTGTAAATTGTAATTTGTAGCTTTATAAAACAGGCCCATGGAGTTATAAGTGTAGTAACGGGTTCGCATCTTCCCGAATCGGCCTCGAGGATTGACAATTGAATAACTATTCATCTTACAGACCTCGATGGAACATTATTCAATTATTGGTCCAGTTAAGCAGGTACCATCGCTTGCCAAACAAGTTTGAGAGCTGGACATTTTCTAACGTTTTATTTTGGATAACCGTTAAGCGTCCAGACTTTGGAATTGTTACATGTGTACTACTTGTTACTAACTTTTGCCCGCGACCTTCGACCGTTAGTCCCTCGGGGACCGAATTCAGGACATGGAAGCGCCAATCTTACTCTGAAAACATCTGACATAGGTTTAGGTTCTTCCTATCATTCTGCGGTTCTATAATTATGCTCGTGTTTATCGATGTGGATAAACATGTATAAAACTTCGGACATTTTTTGACCAGTATGTAAGTGCGAGAGTGACGGATGCTTTATCCACCGCGATAAAGGCGACTATAATACGGGTCTATTTAAGGGTAAACCATCATTTTATCGAATTTTACATCATCGAATGTTGGTTTCTGCTGAAACCATGGGGTGCGCTTCAATTAGGCTAAAAACGTTTTGTATAATTTCATTTAACTAACCACAAAAAGCATAATTAACGTTTAGCATAAAAACCAATTGTATAATTTTATCTGACATACGATCGAATAACATAACACTCATTAATTATAACGATTATAAACCATGTTATTATGCATTTTTTGGCAATTTCTTCTAACTAGGTTAGGTTAGGTTAGAACTGACCACATTAAAAGTAATGAAAGCCGTTAGAAATATTTATTCTTTAATTTATGAACATTATAGTTTTGAAATTACGCATTTCGTTTTATGCATCATGATTATTATATCGTTGGTTTATTATAGAGATCGAAATTATGCAATTCGTGTTATGTAAAATGAAAATTAGACCAATTGTTTTTATACTAAACATTACACACCCGAAACCAATAGTCACAACCACAAGATACGTCAAAGTAAACGTCAAACCATAGAACACTGTCATTTTTGACGCATCTCGAGACGAGCATTAGAGTTGAGATTAGTTTATTAATACGGCCCTTAAACATTAACGACGTAGGTTAGGTTAGACTTGACGTGACTACCAAAAAAAAACACGCATACCGCGAGGTCCGCGAGACACGCCTTTTGATGAAATGAAAATTCTTCCTAATGATTCGTTTGTTGAAAGTTGTTTCGTTAAAATAATAGGTACCTACCCCTATTTAAGGCATGTTGACAGTAAACTTGTTGTTTACACACTGGGCGCTGTCAATTAGCCCCAATTGAATTGAATTAGTGTTCACATTACGGACAATTTTGCAGTTTTTACTAATCAGCGGTTTTGCAACGAAATGGCAGTTTACTCAGCTACAATAAACCACTCACTCGATTATCACAGTTACCGAGTAGACAGTACGCTGCTAACTATGATCTGACGTGAACATCCTCCTAAAACACTCATAGCTCCGCCGCGGTGACGTTTATGCACACGATACAGTATATCTAATTGGCCCCTATGCCCTATTCTTGGTACCGGACCAAAGCGTTGATGAAAACTTGTGTATTTCCAGAGCGTGAGCGAAGTTGCCCTAGCAATGCCCAACTCCCCCGGGTGGAACGCGGAGGAGCAGGCGAACGCCTGGCCCGGGGGCCTGTCGTGGCGACGGCTCCATATGTCGCGGGCGAAGCTGAAAGCGACCGCCACCACCTCGGAACTGCTTTCAGGTATGGAGTGAACCGACATTGATTTGATACAGGATTCGTGGATTGAAAATTTGCAAATGCTGTAAATCAGCGCTGAGCTACCTACCCTACCTTCGCGTTTAATGTAGGTAGTTAGTAGTTACCCACTCAATTTTATGGAAAAGTAATTGGTTTTCCTTCTGAAGACTCATGAACGTAATTGGTTGAGGAGCGAGCGTTATTTAGATGCCCATCCTCAAAAATTATTCGCATCCCTTCTAGTGAAAACTGTGGAGTTCTGCACTTCCATTCCAACGCGTATATCGACAATGGGATCGTGTATATTCATAACGAACATTCATCTCTATTTTGCGTTACTTCACCAAAGTCAGGTAAGTATACCTACAGGGTGTCCCAGAAACCGACGTCAACCCGCCGAGGGCTGATAGAACACCTAAAAAGCTATTGATCAGCGAAGTTTTTAAACCTATTTGCTCGTTTTATTTAAATATTTTTCTTAATTAATCACCAGTGATCGGAATAGGTAGAGTATATTTACCTAAAGTTCGCAAAAGGACATCATATAGAGTGGTTACAACCGAGTGAAATATTAATTTATTTTTATTGAATTCCTAAATGTAGTCGCAAGGAAGTCACCATACTAGGTGTCCCAGTGTTTGCTTTTCACTTTGCATGGAAAAAACAACTTTATGTGATTAATTAAAAAATATATTTAAATAAAACGGGCAAATGGAAAACTTCGCTGATTCGTAACGATTCTAATTATGTAAGATACCACAGAAAATCTTATGAAATAAAACATGAAATTTATGATTTTACGTGACATGGACATAAGGGGAAATTATAAAAATTAAGATTAAAATGATCAATATCTCCGAAACTAGTAAAAATCGCTGAAAATACATAGGGGTTAAATCAATAGCTTTTTAGCTGCTCTAGCAGCCCTAGGCGGATTGACGTCGGTTTCTGGGACACCCTGTATATATATATCGGCCTGCCAAAATCGTTCTGCATTCTGTATTTCATATCTGATTCATCCCATTATGTAAACATAATTCAAGTCACGACTCGTAGTACAAAGGCGGTTCAGGGTCTATGGTCGCTTGCACTGACGTATGTTTTATCAATAAGTCTCATCAGGTACGGGGAACCACCTGAATGTATATTTCTCCATACAATTGCACGTTTTCCTCATGGTGGGTCGGTTTCGGGAATCTGAATAGAAGGATAATAATTGATGATTTGTCCACCATTTTTATGCTCTGTGTGCTCTGTGGGCCTAGTATGGCTGCGTCTATATCGCGTGTCAAATGTGGATAAAGCATCCGTCACTCTCGTACTTATTTCTATACGTGTCAGAAGGTGACGTATGCCTTATCCAAACTTTGTCACGCGATTATGCAGCGAGCAGCCATGTTAGGGCCACTGATTAGAATTATGACATACTCGTACAACTACCGTAAGATGACGAAACTGGTTTCTTAAGATTTTACGAGTACATTGTAGAATCCCACATCCTCTTAGTCCCACGTTTCGTTCTACAACGTGTGCACAAAAACTATTATTGGAAGTTTACTTGGTTGGAACCATTGGGATAGAAGTCACAAAATGAAAATCCAGACACTGCAATCCCTTTACGACCTGAACTACGCATTATATTATCTCACCTTGCACAGATTAGGCCCTTTCAGATACACTTTGCTTCGCCCCTGCAGCATCTTTTGTGCTATTCCCCTCTTACACACTCAGCTGTTCGAACGTGGTGGTTTCATTACGGTGTTTTCCTTCACCGTTAGAGCATCGAGTAACGTTGTTAAGTTACAAAAAAACTCATTAGTAAATGGCCACGACTGGGGTTCAAACTTAACCTTTACTAAACCGTACGATCACGAGTCCTAAACCAACATAATATAAGGCCATCGACGCTAAATCAAAATGAATTTTCTTAAACGCTTGCGTCGGTATCGTAATATATATAAAAAAAACTTATTCAATCTTCTCTCTTCCTTACAGGTTTCGCAATGGTAGCCATGGTGGAACTCCAGATAAACGAACCAACGAATGTTCCCGAATGGTTGTTCGTGATGTTCGCAGTGTGCACCACGGTGCTGGTAGCGGTCCACATATTCGCGCTAATGATATCCACGTACCTTTTGCCTCACATCGACGCCGTCAGCAAGATGGAGTCCCCCGGGAGCCCGGCTAGGGCGCTTCGGGAATCGCCGCATGAGAGGATGAGAGGTTTCATTGAGCTAGCGTGGGCGTTCAGTACAGTACTAGGTAAGTTTAGCTCTATAAATTTGACATGGTCCTGTCGAATACTCTTTGTCTTTCGACCCTGGAGGATCTTTTGTGCCGTAGATACCCTTTACATTCTCAGATTAATTCGTTGATTATACCTGATTCATTCAAATTATTATCGGTGTTTTTGGTTTCCAATGTTTTACCACGCTTAACTTAAGTAGTTTAAAGTGTTTACAAATAGATCATTCACTAAAAAACGATTAAAATGTGTAGGTACTCCCTACGGCGCAATTCAAAAAAAGGGTTATCTGTTTGCTGAATGTTGACGACTGATTTATTCAAAAGTGTCAAAAAAAACCTCTACCTGCACCAAGCAAATACATAAATATAGGCAGGTATTTAAGAGGTGGTATGATGTGTTCACGCAATCACCTCTATTAAAAGAACGAACGACTGAGGTGTTCAACTAAAGAGTTAAATGCCGGAAGTCGACACCTAACGGCCATAAAAACATAGGTGTGTAAACGGTCACGACGTTTTTCTTTAAAATTTGATCTCCTGCGATATTTTACCGGAATATTACGTTTTTTTATGAGAACGTTGTTTTATGTTAACCAAAGGCCCTATGAAAGCAAAAAAGCAGTTTTCCTTATAAGTTATAACTATTGTTTTGACAGTACAACTTAAAATATACTTACCTACTTCAAGAGTTTTAATGATTTGTAAAGTGTCTTCTGTGAAGTTCTGTAACGTGGCTTACTTCTTTTCTTAAATCCAAGTTTATTGCAATCCCCTAGACTTCAATACAATTTTAATAAGTTGGTACAGTAAAAACAATTGATTCCTAGGAATTCGGCTACATATTTTTTTTGTGCCTAAATAATGCATAGGGGATAATATCCTTGCCTATAATATCTATGCCGCTATGCCTTATAATTCTTATAAATCCTGATTAAAATAAATTGAAATCCCTAATTGAAATCCTGAATCCGCCTTTATGTGGTTGACCATACAATGACAGATTGTAACTTCCGGTTAATATTTATTTCCAGGTCTATTTTTGTTCCTTGTGGAGATCGCTATATTGTGCTGGGTCAAGTTCTGGGATTATTCCTTTGCCGCCGCCACAGCAGCTACTGTCATTGTGATACCAGGTAATACATTTATGAACTTAAAAGTTCTAAACACGAGGAATTATTGTGAATTCTTAGTGCTCGAGAGAAAATACAGTCGACCAAGAAAGTTCTTTTGCGATATTAAACCTTAACTCTTTACAAATTCGAGAAAAATAGGGTTACATTTGAGGTAGGTAGTTAAGAAGTAAGTGTCACGATCGATTTAACCTGAAAATGAACCAGTTAGAAATGGTCATAGGTACTCACCTAGTTTTATGAAATATCTTGGCAAAATTTAATTTGAGAAGAATATTATCAAGTGGCAACCATAAGGAATTTATCGCCAAAACTGAATCATGATACCAATTTCACTCCAAACTGACCGCCCCCTTTTCATCCAAACCTTATTTTTGTTAAGGTATACCTTTATTTGGACTTTTAAATCAACGCATTGATATTCTAAACATACCTTATTGTTCCAGTATTAGTCGTGTTCGTGGCGTTCGCCATCCACTTCTACCACTCCCTGGTGGTCCAGAAGTGCGAGAGCTCCGTGCAGGACATCGAACAGCTGGAAACCATGAAGCGGGAGCTTGACACGGCCACTGTTAAAGTCAACATGTTTTAAACCGTGCACAAACTTAGAACTAACTTACTGTTTTCTCACTTAAGTTCAAGAGTGGATTCAGGATGAGGTACAGGCTCAAAGATGGGTCTAGTCGATTTTGATAGATAATGAAAGTATGGCGTAATTTAAAGTCTAGGCTTTTTATCAAAAGAGAGGTCTTCCCGCCGCCTTGTTGATATCCTGGATCCGCCCCTGTTTCAGCGGTCCCTCATTCCTGAGGATCATCAATACTGGTTGATTTTATAGCCTTGATCTGCCTTGCCTGATTGATTGATCTGCTTGATAAAATTGCCATGTTTAACTTGGTCAGACCGTCTGTTTGGTAATCGACCTACGGCAATGCAGACTAGCACAACTTGATTTTCCTTGTCCAGTGTGTCACTTTGCTGTGGACGTTGACAGAAATCACAGGTTGCCGTGTTAGCCCCTAGACGATTCTAGGTTTTGGCTGAAGCTGCAGAACTCCAACTAAAAATGGATTTATTATAGAAGGGTGAGCGTCGCGCGTGGCTCGATATGTACAGTTTGACACTAACTAGTGAAGAATACGAGTATGTCCGCCAATGCGAACAGTGTAACGGCAGGTTACACACTCGCGAACTGTTACTGTAAATACGGTAACGAAGTATAAGTGAAGAATTCGTAGACCACGTATACATTACATTGATACGCGCTGCAGTAGCAGTTCTTTATAGCTCGCTAGTGCAAACATTATGAATATATACACGATTTTTTTTTAATTAAATTATCTGATCTGGGTATTGTTTCGAAAACCTTTATTCTATCATGCTGCTGGCAGCTTTAAATCACGTTGGATATTTTGACCGTCTAAGGCTACACTGATATTTTTTGAGTTGTGTTAAGACATGTTAAAAATGTATTATTAATTCATTATGATGAACTCGTGAATAGGTATTCAAGACCACGGGGTTTTACTTTACACCCGATTTTACAGAAAGTGTCCGGATCATACATAATGTGCCAAAAAACCAGTTTCAAAAATAATATGACAGCCGCAAGTGCCGCAACAACTATATCTCTCTCTATCTCTTATGCTGTATTTTTATGCTCAAGACGTTCTTTGTTTTTTTAATAATTAATGGGCATTCAAAACGCCACTGTCAATGAGAAAATTGCTAATATTCAATCAGATACTTCACCTCTACTCTATGGCGGCGCAACCAACAAAATGTATGAAACGATGCCCAACCAAGCGAACACCAGAGGGCCCTGCCAAGATGCATTGCGCTAACTAGCGTTTCTATTCGATTCGTTTTAAACCAATCGCGTCACTGGTAGATGACGTGATACGAAAAGTCACGTGATCTACCAGTGACGCGATTGGTTTAAAAACGAATCGAATAGAAACGCTAGTTAGCGCATTGCATCTTGTCAGGGCCCTCAGGTGGGTTACTCTCCATACAGCTGTATACATTTTGTTGGTGGCGGGGACTGGTTGCGCCGCCATGGTGTCCCGGTGAGAAGCGGGCCTTCGACTAACAAGAACACTAAGCTGCGATATATATCTTAACTTCGAAATATTACCGATCTTCCTGCTACGAAGTAAATGTACCTATCTATCGTCGGTGATACTGCAAAACCGCGTAACGAACAAATTAAATAAGGTACAAAATATACATTAGCAAGTAAGTAGTAAGGTACATTTTGCAACTTATTGAGTTTGATAGATACGCGGTATTGCAGTATCACCCATGCTGTATATTGTGAATCTCCCTTTACGTCTAGACTATGTGACACGTTTAGCGACGTCTTATTATAACACATTCGAGGCCATACTTCGTGATTTGCATACAAAATGGATACTATTCAGTGTTAAATATATCATAGACATTTAGGCATGCCATGCTAAGTTAACAGTGCCAGTCTTCTATTAGTTTACCTATTCACGAACCGTACAAACGGCCAAGACTGTTACAGCTGATAATTGTACTTATACTTAAATAATATATTGTTATTTTTAGTACATAAGTCTAAATAGCGGGGACTTTGCCTCGAAACACGAAATTTCCTTAATCGTGTCTCTTTCACCCCGTTAAGTCGTATGTGAATAACGAGAGGGACATCATGACTAAATTTTGCGTTTTGGCGTAAGCCGCTGATACTATCTCAGTATATTTATCTCATTCTATTAAAAATATTAGAACGAGATAAAATATACATCGTTGCTATAATCTAAGTAGGAAGCTGTTTTTATTTAATATTAATTACGAAGTAACTTTAATTTAATATTAATAATAAATTAAATGTTGATCTGTCAATCAGTATTCCGCAGCTTGATAAGATTTATAAAATGTACTTTAAGAGAAACCACTCAAAATTAATGATATTGTGAACAATAAAATTATTTTCATTAAATTGCATTTGTTTTCTATCCGCAAAATATAATTTAAAACCAAGGTGGCAAATGGGGGCGCTGGCGGGCATGAGGCACCTCGCTGTTAGCGTGAGCGCACAGTGCTAGTAAGTTACAACACTGCTGCTTGGCGATGGATTCCAGGATAAGATGGTGATAGTGATCCAGGCGGACCCTGCACAAGGTCCTACCACCACCACTATAGATACTCCTACTGGCGGTCAATCCGCCTTCCCCAACGTATTTCACCACTTGCAAGTCTTGCAACGGCACCGTCAAACGCGAATACCTACTTGGGACAGCGTGTAATCGTTAAGGGTGGCCAGGCGACTATTCCGTAAATATAACAGGTAAAATAAGTTATTAATGTGATTGACTCATTGGGTAACGAACTTTCGATATCAATTTAAATTTTTATGATATCTGTTAAGTATATTTACGGAATAATCGCCTGGCTGCACTTAACGATTACTCCCTGTATAAATTAAACCCCAATTAGACCTAACGCATTCCGGTGACAGATGGACCATAAATCAAAGAGCTGTATTGCCGGGTACCCACACTGTCCCAAGTATCCACGTTGTCTCAAATATCCGCGTTTGACGGTCGCGCGGTTTATTGATTTCGATTTGGCCGATTTTACCTTAAATTCTCAGATAAAATTATCTGACAGGTTAAAGTTGTCGTTTTTTTTTCTTTGTCATTTAAAAGAAAAGGATATAGCTCAAAATTTTCTGCTGGATAGTTAACAGCATTAGATTAAAGTCTATTGGCCATTCTACACGATGGCCCATCATGGGCCAACCTACACCTTAGAGCGGGCAACATATTCTTGCATCTCACTCTTACACATCACTCCGTGCCTACACAATGGCCCATGATGGGCCATTGTGTAGGCAGCCATATCAGTGCTACGCAAGGCGGCGGTGTGAGGGCGGAGAAGTACTTCAATAATTCATAGCTCCATTAGGTATATTAGAAATATGAAGCAATCTAATTGGTAGAATCTTTCCTCGCATTTACAATTTAAATTTGGCTCTATCTTAAGATGACCTAGATCAGTAGTATAAAAAGAATATAAGGTTAAATTTACCTATAATTTACGATCCGCGACGCCATAAGAAATTAATTTTTTTTTGTATTCATGGCCTTGAAATGACGAAATTTATCAACTTCTAGCTACATGTAGGTACTAATATTATAGGGAGATTGCGAATTTTGTTACAAACGTATCCGACGGGTAATCTCAAGAACGACGGAACCTATTCGAAAAATGCTTTCAGTATTTGAAAGGTACATTATTCCGGATGGACATAGGCTTTTTTTATTTTGTTTAGACCGGAGCGAAACGAGGGCTGGACGCAAGTAAAATATAAACCTTATAGCTTTTGCCCGCGACTCCGTCCGCTTAGGAGTCGATTACCACTGCTCCCTCGGGAACTGTCAAATTTTCCGGGTTTAAAACTATGATATGTGCTGTTCCAGGACCTAACCTATATATGTGGCAAATTTCGTCCCGATCCGTTCAGAGGTTGAAGCGTGATTGAGTAACAAACATCCAAACTTTCTCATTTATAACATTAGTAAGATGACAAAAGAACGAAATAGCATTATAACGAGAGAATCTAAATACGACCATCTTATCAAAGTGGATTTAGGATTGATCAAGATTACTTGTCCGTATTTCATACATACATTTAGAACCATTCGCACTTCAAAAACTTGCTAGTTTTGTTTAAAGCTCATAGAAATTATTAAAGTTGATTTCAAAACACTGTTGTATTTTGAATAGCTACTGTTTTGATCTAAGAGTGCGAATAGACATTACGAGAGTTAAAAGTATAGGATTTAAACAAAAAAAACGGTTTTTAAAAATTACATTTATTTATACAATAAAAATAAATCAAATCAGACTCACCATAACGCTATTCATTGCATTTCTGCTCAATTCTTAAAAGCTATGACTTAACAAGATAATCGCTTTTAGACATTAATATTACAGACAGACAATCTACATATACACTTATTTATTATAAATATAAGGGACTCGCCAAACATCGACGTTAAATCGCATTTTTATGTAGCTGACCGTTTTTGTATGGGTGGTTACTACCAATCATAAGCTACATATAAGCATGCCTATTGAGAGGAAGAGATCTTTTATGACATAAACAAGGCAAATGAGCACGGCCACCTGATAGTAAGTGGGATCCGAGACCCATAGACAACTCAATTCACAAGACTACAATATTCAATCTTATAGACTGCAATCCTAAGACTGTAAATGCGCTGCCCTGAGAACTAAGATGGGATGCCCCTTGCCTCTATCTATGCTAGTATTTTCACCGAAGACAAGAGTTAATGTAATTTTTCAGCGATAAGACCGTTGTCTACTGTATCAGGCCTTCATGTTTTTGTTTTTCATTGTTTTATTTTTAGTGTGTGTAATTTTAACTCGATTTTGTCGAATACTTCTTGTCGTTGTCGATAGCTTCCCAAAGGGAGCCATACCGAAGTGGACTTGACGTCTTTTATAGTAGCGGTAGCGGGTCTAGAAGCAAGGGGGTGAGGCTATTAGAAGAGTTCAGGGCTGTTACAAATTTGGTAAGCAAACAAAATTGATTACAGATACTGAATGTATGTATTTGTGGTTCTTTTGTAGATAAAACTGCATTATTTACCAATAGTCGGATTTTTATTCCCACAGAAAAAATGTAAACAATGTTACGTCACTGTCAAAGTGACATTTCAAAGCAAGCAAGCAAGAAATATAATATTAAGTTGACTTGACAGAAGCGCGTAGAGCTAACCCCATGTGCTTCTGTTTAGTCCACCAGAGAGTAAAGTAAATCTCTTTAACCGAACAATTGTCCTCGCGTGTGATATCCATGGACTTGTTTCTCTAATAAGTCCATGGTGATTGTCTAAAACTCGACACTGGCGAAATACACCTTGTTAAACACAAGGAGTGAAAGCCATTAATTAAGAAAAAAAAAAAGTTATCATTTCGCTCGTACCGTGAAGATTACGACGGTGTAAAGCGAAGTTAGTGAAGTGACGTCTGACATCAATCAAGCGTCCCTCAACTTGTTGACACACGTGTATCAAGTCAATGATACCAGTGCAATATAGTACATTGTTGCCTAGGCGCGGTTCCTGACGAGGTGGTTAGCAGGCCGAGCAATAGCGAGGCCTGCTAAAATACGAGTCAGGAAATCCTTGTTTCCGCCGAGGCATACATAATGCTTTTCTCAAACAATGCGAGGAAATTATACAAATACATGATTATAAGTATTTTTAAAAACCTTTGACAAATTCGGAGATAATGTTTGTTTGCGT
This sequence comes from Acleris literana, assembly GCA_946894065.1. Classification (NCBI taxonomy): domain Eukaryota; kingdom Metazoa; phylum Arthropoda; class Insecta; order Lepidoptera; family Tortricidae; genus Acleris; species Acleris literana. The sequence goes on from OX335687.1 coordinate 9,140,839, forward strand.
CATACGAGTATTAGTTAAGATAGTTTCACGCACAACGAGCCGCCGCCCGTCGCCGCCGCTCCGCAGAGCCCCGCCGCGCGCCGCCCCTCACTGCGCCCCCACTAGTTGGGTGTACGGGATTTTTTTCATGGTCCTTTCGATTTTATACGAAATAGATAGCACTTTTGAAAAAAAAAATATGGACATGGACGGAAAGTGTTTTCATATGGTTTTTTACTCCTAGGAGTAAAAAGAGGCATTTTCCGTCCATGTGTTTCAATCGGAAAACCGTTATTTCCGAGCATGTTTGAGAAAAATAAATTATGCATACAAAAACAGTTTTCTCGTTTTAAATTAATACAACAAAGAATTTATATCAATGTAAAGTTTGCCATGAACAAATTAAATTCTTCAATCTTGATTACAATAAAATTTTTTTTATAGAAAGTCGATTTCTTATAAATGTGGAAAGTACAAATATTTTGAATAATGCAAATATTTTTCGTTAACGGCAACACCTTTGTTTACATTTTTTCTGTGGGAATAAAAATACGACCTTACAACAGTATTTAAAAAATCTGTAGAACTATTATAGCGAGGAAGCAGAGGCCTTTAAAAGGTTAGGAACCACTGCTCTAGTGAAGGGACAGAACTACATCAAAAATGCAATTCAGTGTCGATAAATGTAGCCAGATCTTAACAACATCGACTGAAATATTTTGTTAAAAGTTCGCAAATCGAAGTAATAATACGTCATAGAATAATCACAATGTATAACCTAAATCTGCAATGATATAACAAGCAGTACCTAATCTGCAAGTTGAGATATTAACCTGCGTAGTTGTACAGTCGAGTACAAAGATATGTACCTACGCTTTTGCACCTTATGCCATTGAAATAAGGTGCAAAATTGTGTACATCTTTGTCCTCGACTATACCTCGAGCACGAACTTTTTTGTTCTATCAGGTAACGTTACCTCGTAAGGCCAGTGTGCAATAGGAAGTACACGATTTCGATCCAAATTGTGTACTTCACTATTGCAAAGGCGATTCAAAAACTCGACGCATGATTGAAAAGCTCGTGCAAGAGCTTTGTTTAGAAACAAATAAATGCCATTTTTCCTTTTGAGGAAAGTTTAGAATCTACGTCGAAGGGTAGAAGTACCGGTTTTGGCCGTCTTTACACAATTTTTGGCCACTCTAAATTTTAACTAATATGTAAAGCGTTATGAAATTACAAAAAGATTTTTACATAATCTTTAGTCTCAACTATTTATGAATATTATTTTTCTATTTTACAGTGTTTTTGATACTCATTTACACACAAAGGGTACTTCTACCCTATGACAGGTGTCTCACAGATAATAATTTCGAAATGCTGGCTAGAGGGTGACAGGAGTACCTGAACTCTTTAGTAAATCATTAATTATATATTGTTTCCGAATATTCACTAGTTCTAGTCATGAAAATTTTACAATTTAGGCCAGTTTTGCACCATGCATAGCTAAAGTTCGATAATTGATTATTTTTTAGTATAGTTTTGCACTTGGAGCGTTTTAAGTGTCATTCTGGGCATGCGTGGTACTCGCAAAGTACCTTTCAATATTAGGTATATGCATTCATACGACACTATACATGTAAGGGCGCTTTTACATTAGGCGGTTTTGCGCGGCAGCATGCCTTCACATACCTATGTATAAATATAAAAGTAGTCTCCGGCCCTTTAGGAGTTTCTGTTACCTATTGCCGCTATTATACTTAATACGCACGCAACCAAACACGGCGACAGCGCGGCCCCGAATAAACAGGCTCGGTGCGTCCTGTTGAGTTCGCTTGTAATGGCTCGCGGCGCGAACGGTCGAGGCAGGCACGCATGCAAAGCGCGTGATATACCTATTTCTGAAGACGAAGTACTATTTTTACTGGGACGTAACTGCGGTTGCAGCGCTACTTAGCTTAGTAACTAAGATGCAGCGCAATTACCGCGCTGGTAATGTTTTTTGGTCCTACTCCTAATGTAAAAGCGCTCTATTAACGCACTATATCAATACCTCGTAAGAATATAATTCCAACAATTTTGAAAGATAATACAATTCAATAGCACTCCTTTCGTTTATACATAGGTACATACTTGGTAGTAAATTCTAGATTATTATTCTACAAACAGGAAGATTTACAGCATAAATGGTTATAAAAGGATCTGTAACTTTAGTCACTAGTGATTATTGTAAGGTATATAAACACTGTAGCACAGTCAATTACTTAATTTTTAGTATATTATAATCTAAGAAAAACTTGTAAAGAAATGGTGGTTTTTAAGAAAAACTTAAAGCAAACCAAAGTCTAAAATTAGTTCACCAAAAACGTGTGCCACTTATGGAACCTGGATACAGTAACCAGTAAAAACATATTATTTGTGAATACTATGAACTATGATGGATAATATATTTTTGCTAGCAACTGTACATAGATGCTTGAGAATTAAGGCATACAGGGATAGGTGAACACAATACAAACTTTAACTTTCCCGCCCTTGCCATTATAAAGTTGGATCCTTACAGATCAATTAATTAGAACTTTTTCCAAATGTTACAACACATTTGCCAGATTTTACTAATGAATAAAGTGGCAACAAAAGTAATGGGAGGTGTGAGTAACGGGTGGAATAGAATCTGCTCTCAGTGTTGTCACAGTAAAATAAAATAATCATTTACCTAATTGGTATTTAACTTACCATTTCATGAAGATGTATGCATTGGGCACCTGACATCACAAAACCCTCCTTAACAGTGTAAAGACAATGGCCAACAACAGGCAAAAAGACAATGAATAAAATACTACTCAACAAACAATAAAACAAATAAAATGGCACACAAAGCAAGAAAATTATTAAAAATATTCCCACCTATCCTGAAGTGAAGTAGAAGCTTACACTGTTAAAATTCTTATTAATAGTTACCATTGACTCAAGCAAATATAATTCTGCATAATCATTTGCCGTTTCAAACTAACAATTTTACCAAAGAACAGATACCTGCTTAGCCGCCACTCTGCCTTGTGAGTTATGATTTGTACAGTCAAGACATAACGTAATGTAGATTCACATCTCAATATCCATCCCCATGTCCGGCACCAGCACCCCAGTACGTTTCTTTGGTTTATCCTCATCATCTTTGTCACTTTTCTCATTTATTCTGTCTGTCACATTCTCCTTGGGCTGCCATACTACTAGTGACATGCAAGGTTTTTCTAACCTGTGAGAAATAATTGTAAATATTAAAGAAAATATATAAACGCTTAAAATTTGGGGCCTCAGGCCTAAATGAAATGGTAAAATTACAGCAACTAGGATGACTAAATCTGGGAGCATTATTACAACTAGAACTCATATATTTTGATTGTTAATAAATTTGGATTACAGTTTTAGTCTCGCAAGTTAGGCATGCTAAACCTAAAACTATTTCACTTGCCTTTCAAGAAGCCTAGGAGGTATCAAAGGCTCTTCCCTAAGCTTTCTGATCTCTTTAGAAAGCACAATAGTGTGCCCTTTCAGTTTGTCCCGCATGTTCTCGCCTTGTGTGGCTTCCATGTTCATGTTAACGTCCATGTCGTCTATAGCCAAGTGGTGTGTTGTATAGTCCGTAGACAAGTGCAGACCATTCAGGTGAGCAGCCATTTTGTCTTCTGTTATATGAATCTTGGCTGGACTGGAATAAATAGTGACACATTAATAAATTCATTTTTATTATTAAAAAGAACGCTAGCTATATTATATTAAAAAATAAAGGACATGCAGTACAGCCATCCTTACAGGGTATTATTATTATTATTATTATTTATAATACACCAGCAGCTCTTTGAGCTGATGCGTGTATATCACTGCACTTGTGTCTATAAAGTTTTTAAAAACTTATCAAGTCTATTTTTAAAGGAGTTCACTGAGGGTGCACTAATAACAGTTTCTGGTAAAGTGTTCCACAGTTTCACCACGCGATTCGACAAGAAGTGTCTCCTAGGGTTGCTAGCACACAGAGGCTTGACTAGTTTCATGGAGTGCCTTCTTAACCTTGTGTCCTGGCTTAATGTATACATGTTTTTCAGATAAGCAAGGTTATAGTGTCCATTTAATATTTTATATGTCTCGATAAGATCCCCTCGTTTTCTTCTTTCCTCCAATGTTGTCAAATTTAGTTCCATTAGGCGTTCTTCATAGGGTCTATCTTTCAATGCGGCAACCATTTTAGTTGCTCTTCGCTGGACTTTCTCCAGTAATTCAATATCCTTCTTAAAATAGGGGCACCATATTTGAAAGGCATACTCAAGTAAAGGGCGAATGTAAGCTTTATACACCTTTACAAACAAGTCTTTGGTGATGACGTGGAATGCTTTTCTGATCATATACAGTATGGAGTTGGCCTTCTTAGTCACGTTTGTAATGTGTGTGTCCCACTTAAGGTTCTGGGTGATGGTGACGCCAAGATCTTTTTGTGTGTCAACAACTTGAAGTGGAATGGAGTCAATCGTATAATTGAGCTTAGGGTTTGTTTTTCCTATGTGTATGCTTCGGTTAGGATCCCAGTGGTCCAACTTTAAAACTCAAAGTTTGAAGTTACATTAGCCCCATACCTTTCTCTCGATTTAGTCTCAAATGACGAGTTACAGGGATGGAGCTAACATAACTTAGAACTTTGATTTTCAAAGTAGGGCCTCAGATTCAGCTGATTTAATCATGTAGAAAATACAAATCAACAGTTTTTTTTAACACAACATTCCGAAGCAATCCCTTCCAGGCAATTTTAAAGATGGCAAAAGGCCAGAGGCTAAAAAATGTTGATGACACAATATTCTAATTGATGAACAGGATCTTTGAAATAATGGTGGAATAATAAAAAAACTTGGAACTTTCACTTACATCCGCGGTTCGGGTTCCAGACTCTTCCGCTTACAATGCATTATATTGGCGAACCTAGATTGTGGTGGAACTTGAGCGTTGAACTGCACTAATGGCGGCGGTGTACGGGAACCCCAAGACAAACCTTGGACGTTCCACGGAGCCCCTGAAGGCGTCGGCATAATGTGCGCCTCATGAGGGTATTCGTCGTTTTCCCCGTAATTACAGAACGAAATATAATCCATTTTATGTCGCCCCAACTAACACTATGAAGTTATTTTCCAGCAGAATGAAAACAAGCAACTTCTTCCAAATATTGGCAAACTTTCACACCTTTTTACGATCGTTCACAAAATTCACAACAAACTCTTGACATTTTGTAAACCATAACCTTTTTTTGTTGTTGTAGAATTTTCTTGAACGTTCTGCACTAGTCTGTGGGTGGTTGGTGTGCCTAAAAAAATTGTTTATAATGGAAGAGAATTTCCATTAATGAAAACAGTGTCTCCCGTTCAAATTTTCGTTTAATATCAAGATTTTGTAATAAAATATTTAAGAATAAAACATGTTTAGATTGCCACATTTTGTATTATTTTTTACCTGTAGTAACATCTCGGAACTGTCAAACTAATTTTGACATTGGCCGCTTGCCTTCGCATCGCATTCGTCCTATTTGGGCCTTTCACTTATCCAAATCAAGTTTTCAATTTATTTTCGGGCGTTTAAGTAGTGTTTGTGTTACTTTCATCACTGAGTATTAGCACGTACTAAACACTACAATGATTTATTTTAAGTAAAGCGCGCCAGATCTGTCGCAAAATGGGTTTAGATTTCGACGTCCTAGAGTTTTGCAAAAAACTGCGTCAAAACCGGCCTCCACCTTACCAGTGTCCCTTGGAAAAGTGCGATAAAGTGTATAAGAGTTTGTGCGGGCTACAGTACCACCTGGTGAACTACGATCATGACAACCCAACTCCCGCTACACCCACTGTGGCAAACCATCGTAAGAAGGGTAGATTGAGTAGGGCGCCGGTCCCGACAGGTGATATCGCCCTTCAAAGCCCGCCAAAAGAAGCTCTAACATTTGCTGAAGCACAGAAAGTGGTTCAGTTTGAAATAGATGGCAAAATCAGTAGAATACCTATTGACCAGCCTTTGCCAGTGATGTCTCTTGAAGAATGGGAGAAAAAGAATGCTGAGTTAGAAAAACCACTGTCGTTTGTAGAGCCGCTGCCGGAACCGCACGTTAAGCTGCCAGAGGCTAGCTTTAAGGTAACTGGTTTATAAACAAACAATTTAATATTGTAACAATTAGTTTACATTTGCACTATTTTGATTTAAATAATGTATTCTTAGCTCATCGAAGATTATAACGAGAGAGTGTGTGATGCTCCACCCCGGCCCAACGCCTACATTCGTTTCATTGAAAAATCTGCAGAGGAACTGGATGGAGAAGTAGAATATGATGTTGATGAGGAAGACACAGCTTGGCTCGCCATCATCAACAAGATGAGAGCAAAGCAAGGCCTGCCTCCTGTGTCTGTGGACACACTGGAGCTGTTAATGGACAGATTGGAGAAGGAGTCTTATTTTCAAGTAAGAATAAAATGTTCTATTATCACTATTCTAGCACATTTGTGTATCCCACTGCTGAGCCAAGGCAGGCTCTCCCATGAGTTGTAATGAATGTTACGGAATATTAAAAATGGTCATCACATGTTTTTTTTGTACTATTTGTTTGGGTTTGTGTGTTTATTTTAGTTCTAAGCTACAGGTTGTTTTTTTTTTCAACCTTTATTGTACATATAATTGCAATATGTATATAATGTCATAAATTGGATAGTCAGTATTTATCAATAGCAATTAAAAACATGTTACATTATGCTATGAACTCTGATCTTTTAGGCATCACAAACTGGGCAGCAAACAGCAGCAACGGTAGATGAGGATGCAGTCTGCTGTATTTGCATGGATGGAGAGTGTCAGAACACCAATGTGATCTTGTTCTGTGACATGTGTAACTTGGCAGTCCATCAGGATTGCTATGGGGTATGTAAACATACATATAAAATTTATTTTATCTACAATCATATCATAAGTCCTCTATTATGCGTTCAAAACCTGTAGGCAATGACCAGCATTACCTGTAGCATGTACTTATTGATATTTATAACAATTGCTCTTACAATTTTCTATAGATTATATAGCTTTTTTTTCGCTTTTCAGTTGTTTTTTTCATTGCAGTTGGGTTTTTGTTTATTTATTAAAAAAAATATTCCCCATCCGTATTTTTTTTCGCGGACGCCATATTGAAATATTATATACCCTATCTCACTTTGGCAATTAAGACGAATCGAATGACACCTCGTATGTTAAAATCCGTTCAGCCGTTTAGGCTGCAGAGCGTGTCCAGAAATAGACATACATACATACATACAGACATACATACATACTTCTTCTGACGCAGTCGGGTAATTACGTTACGGCTGTCAGCGCTGTCACCTACTACCACAGGTAAGGTAATGCTGGTCATTTGCCTTTCGGCTTCTGAACCCATCTTAGAGTACTTATAACATGTGTCTAGATAAAGTATTGTACGAGACTCTGCGTAATTAGCATTACAACACTCGTGTGATCTATTATGAAACCCGCCGTGCGGCTCGTTTCATAAACCACACCCATATTGTAATGCCTGTCATTACGCAACCGTCACGTAAACTACTACTACTACTACTACTACATACTAAATTCCCAACATTAAACAATTTTAAGCTGTTGTCAGATTGTCTTTCATTGTTGTGATTTTATAACTGTTTACCTATGTCTAGTAATTTTTTTATTCCCAACTCTTTCATGTCTGAATTAGAAAAAAAATAGAAATTTATATTTTTTTCTGATACCTTTTAATTTTTCAGGACTGTTATGAAACAAACCTAAACCAAGCTATATGTATATCACTATTTTTTAAAGTTAATAAAAAACAAAAGGATTTAAAACTCGACAAATTCAGACAAATGAAGTAGGTGGAAAACAAAATATGGAGCTATGAATAAGTTACCCTTATAACTGTCACTATACAGTATTTTGCTAAACATTGGTTTAATGTCATTTTTCCCATATAGGTCCCATATATACCTGAAGGCCAATGGCTCTGCAGGCGATGCTTGCAATCGCCGTCACGCCTCGTCAACTGCGTGCTGTGCCCCAACACTGGAGGTAAGACTGTTGCTACTTGTTCATTATTACCTGCTTTATAGGCTTGGGATCACTTGCACCAAAACGGTTCATTTCATTACTTAAGTACAGTTCTATTGTGTCAAAATGTGTGAAACTGTTAGTGTTGTCTGAATTTAAGCCTAAAACTAGTATCTTTTAATAGCAAGTAGATTTTAGTTTTAAGTAGAACTTGAATAAGGTTATTATATATATAAAAAAGGCAAACCTAACTGACTGACATATCAACGCACAGCCGAAACTGCTGTACCTAGAACTTAAAATTTGGTACAGGGGTTCCTTTCATGATGTAAGTGAGCACTAAGAAAGGATTTTCCGAAAATTGACCCCCTACGGGAAGAAATAGGGGGAGTAGCGGGAAACTAATTAAGTCCTCTAGTGTTGTATATTTATTTAAAAATAAGACTGACCAGGTAGACATGCGAAAATGTCTACAGGGCCTATTTACGAAATAAAGGTTTTGCATTTTCAGCCCATATCCTTTACTCAATACTTTAACGTACATCAGCACATTTATTAACATAAGTTAGTGCATTTTCTGCAGAGTTGCCCATCGTAACATTTGTGGGCTTCTGCGGCATGTCTCGGAAAATGTTGAATGTTAGATCTTTGAAACAGATATTACCCCTTTTCTTTTTTAATTTATTTATAGTAAGTATGTATAAAAATAATATGATTTAACTGAGTGATTGTTTATGTGCAGGTGCCTTCAAGCAAACCGACCAGGGCACGTGGGCCCACGTGGTGTGCGCGCTATGGATACCTGAAGTTCGATTTGCGAACACCGTGTTCCTAGAGCCGATTGGTAAGTTAGACAATTCATACTAGACACATTTTAGGTTGGTGTTTTCGTAATGCCACAAGAAGAGGAACTATCTTAAAAATATATATCTTCTTTTTATGTTTTTAAATTCGTTCTTAAGTAGTTTTACGTTATTTATACACAATTAGTTCTTAGATATAGACAAATTATCATAGTGACTCTTTTGATCTGTGTCCTAAAAATACAGAATGTTTTTTTTCACCTATAACTGGTCTGATACCCTATTTACTGTTTAGTTTACATACATACACTTACATACCCTCACGCCTTCATTCCTAAAGTGAAGTAGGCAGAGGTACAGAGTTTCCAACAACTCTATAAACTTGTTGTTAATTCGGTAACCACAGTTTGCATAAAATAGGCTAAGATGTTTACCAATGTTTTGTTTAACTTCTGCTATAATTGTATTTTTGTGTTTTTTATTTAACCTGTTTTCCGGAATAAATTTCATTTTATTCGTTTAATTTAACTTTTTTCCAAATTTAAAAAATCAAATTATTAAATATAGTTTATGTTCATGCGAAAACACCACCGTGTATATCATACACCAGTGGACCGATTGTATGAGCACGGTTGATCCGCAGACTCGATCGAGATGATCCCCGCGGCGCGCTGGAAGCTGCAGTGCATGGTGTGCAAGCAGCGCGGCGCGGGCGCCTGCATCCAGTGCCACAAGAGCAACTGCTACTGCGCCTTCCACGTCACTTGCGCGCAGCAGGCCGGGTCAGTACACGGGAACTTACGATTACAATTTACAGCAACAGCCAGTACGATTCTGGGCTGGTTCGCCAGTAAGGGCAATACTTGTATGAGCGTGAGTATTTGAGTCTTGGAAGTTTTTTTTTAGAACGGTGTCACAGTGACTTTATAAAACAATTTGTTTGACACTTCTTACGACTTGAATCATAACGTCACTGTGACACAGTTCTATAGTGGGTCAGGGTTCCATTGGGCTGATAGTACATAAGTGCTTATCCTACTAATATTATAGATGCGAGAGTTTGTGTGTGTGTTAGTTTCTTACTCCTTGACGCTGCAACACCTGGACGGATTTGGATGAAATTTGAAAAGGAAATAGCTTATACCCTGGATTAACATTTAACACATAGTTTTCATCCCGCGAATTTTAAAAGTTTCTGAAAGAATAACTTTAATCGAAATCTTCGCGGTCAGAAGCTAGTTTATCTATACAAGTATGTTTATCGTGGTGGTAGGTATTCGGTAGAAGCCTAGAGCTTAATTTGGGACTATTTTCCCCTTTACCTCAACAATTTAGATTTTATGAGATTTGTATTAGGCCCGATTTAGACCAAACGAACGAACAAGAATTTTATGTATTATCACTTACGTTTTCTTTGTAAAAATAAAGACAAAACATGTTCTAGAGCATTCCTTCGCTTGGTCTAAACGCACCCTTACTAAATGCTTGATACAAGTCGTATCACTTTATCGGTGTTACAATAGATGTATTATACTTTATTGTCCCCTGATAGTTAATTCCCTTAAATATATTTTACAGTGACAACCGGCCCTGGAAACAATTGTGCTAAAAGGCCGAACGGTTAAACCAATTTTACCATATATTTTTTTAATTCAGCCTCTACATGAAGATGGAGGCCGCGGGCGCAGGCCGCGACCCCAGCCAGCCGGTGCAGGTGGCCAAGATGGCGTACTGCGACGCGCACACGCCGGCGCACGTGCTGCAGGAGCGCCGTGCCGCCGACGCCGGCGCCGACGCGCCCAAGGACCTGTCCGCCATCCGGCAGAAGGGCCGCGACAAGATCAAACAGGTATTTTTAGGGTTGCGTATCCGAAGAGAGTCCAACGGTCCCTATCAGTATGCCTACGCTATCCGTCGGTCCTAACTTTAAAAAAAATGTATCTTTTCAACCGTAATAGATAACCTGTTTCTTTTTTCAGAATATGTGTTAGGTATTACGGCGGATTTACTTATATATAAAAAATAAGAAAGTGAAATAGTAAACCATACAAGAAACTTTCTTTTTAACGTATTTTTATTATTGTTGTATCATAAAAACGGTAAAACACACAATCGTCAAATTTGATATGATTATATTACAAATCCTGAAAACGACATATATTAAAAAATGGTCAAGTGTGAGTTGGGCTCGCGCTGATTCGATTAGAAATCGAATTCATATTGGAATATAATAATCATACTGTGCGGTGGTACGGACCCCTCGATGCGTGAGTCCGACACTCACTTGACCGGTTATTTCAGATACTTGTGAAACTACTTCATCAAGCGATTGAGATAAGGTCGGCAATCAGTTGTAACATTTTATGACATTAAAATTGGAAACAAAATAATAATTGTTTTAACGTCACATTAAATTGCTTTACGGGTTAGGTAACGTGTTCCCTGTGGTTGCTCTATTTTATAGGTAAACACGTCACGTGAACCCTGTGTTCACGTAAAGTAGCAAACAACCTCACTTCTCCCACTGTGTAAACTAACATTTCAGCAATTATTTTAATACCGAATATTTGTTAACATTTTTTTGATTCAATAGTCACCTTTTTTGATATTAACTATAACGAATTCGAAAAAGTTATCAGTGTATGATTGAAAAGCTATTATCACAACATTTTTTTACCCTAATGTGCTTCAGTATAAAACGTTTTTCGCTTCATTTCGTTTAAAAATATCTTGATATTTGTAATTTCCCAGAGAAATTTTAACTATTTATCAGCTCAAAAGAATCGGCTGAAATAACTACAAGTACAGTGTAACCATTTTCTTAATAGCTATCGGCAATCATCGTTTTTCTATGACACACGAATGACAAATATACCGTCAGTTGCGAGTGCAAGCGTGATAGCGATAGCCAGCCGAAAGCTATTAAGAAGCTGGGAATACTGTGTATCGTTTTTCACATCCTGTATAATTTTTACATTACTAAGATACAGACATCTGTATAAATTGTAACTCTTTTGTATCTAAAAAGTTCGTATTTATAGATATCTCAGTCATCTTTAGTTTAGTTCCCATCATTTATAAGCTAATTGAGGATACTATGACAAATATGAATTTATCGATCTAAATAGGATGTGGTATGATGGGGGTCCATTCATTTGACCAAAAGCTTTTAATATGATAAAAACTTTTATTTCAAAAAATGTTTTTTGCTTGAAACCATTCATATTACATAGGTAACATGGGTTTATTCAATAAGCTAAGTTGGAGTTTTGACCACATAAAATTGTAAAATAATGCGGCTGGAAGTATCTCTTTACGAAATGAAAGTTTGTAAAGTGATATAGTTTGCCAATGAAATGATGATGAAAACATTAGTGAACCGGTATGATGTAGTACAGTTAAGTGCAAAACTATATTGTGCTGAAATAATTCTGTTATGAATATGTTACAAAGTTCTTATTACACTGAAATAAGTGGCTCCCCCCCCCAGGCGCGGCGCGTGCTGGCCATGAAGCGCACGTGGGCGCCGGTGGTGCTGGTGCCCACGCTGCCGGCCGAGCGCGTGGCCGAGGTGGCGCAGCTGGCGCACGGCCCGCCCGCCGCGCGCGCGCAGCTCATGAAGCGGCTGCTCGCCTACTGGACGCTCAAGCGCCGCAGCCGGAACGGCGTGCCGCTGCTGCGCCGCCTGCAGAGCTTGACCAGCCACCACGGTATGTTCACCGACATAGATAAATATATGGGGACAATGTCCCAAACTAAGCTCTAGGCTTGTATTATGGGTACTAGCGACAACCAGCCGCGTGCTGGGTGTACTCATGGGCTGGGCATAGTGGTTCTGATGCCCATTGGAGTCGAAATTAACCTTTAGAACGCCACATACGGCTATGGCCGTCAACTAAAAGTCGTGCCACTGATGCCACGACGGCTATAACTGTCAAAAGTCAAGATTAAAAAGGATTTTATTTCGTATCAATTTAGTTTATTTGTATTCTATTTAAGGCTTTCAAAAGGTTAAGCACTAGCTTTTTTATGGCATAGTTATCTATGCAAAACGGGCACACAGGGTACCTGATGGTAAGCCCTTATAGATCTGAGACCCATATGGACATTTGCATTCTATAGACAACAATCTTAAGATTCCAGTCCTAAATATGTTGCCAAACCTGAGGACTATAGAAGATGGACTGCTCTAAATCTAGATTAAATGTTTACTCATAAGCTATACCTAACTTCTACAAGGTTTGTAATGAAGGAACCTATAGTTCTATCATTCGTCTGTTCGTCAGTCCGTCCTCATTCAGAGACGATAGGGCGATTCACAAGAACTTCTAACTACATTTAAAAAGACGGCTCTAAAACAATCGCCGGTGACATTCGTTTCACTCTTCTCATTCATGGCAGCTCTTTTACTGACTCTGTGAATCAACCTATAGTCTTTTCATTCAAAGAATATTAAAGCTACCTTAGCTTTAATTGTAAGTACAAGTATTAATAAGTATGACCGCTATAAAAAGAACATTAAAACATTGGTCGTTCCTCCTACATGCAAATTGGAGATGAAAGAAAAAATTACCTACCTAGCAGTGAGACCTCTAGCGCTACGAACGTCAAGAAGATCCGAATCCGCCGCGTTTGAAACGGTAACCATGGTAATAGCTTCTTCAGTATAAAATGCGGACTAAAATAAAGTTATGATAGGTACTCATAATAGTTCTCACTTTAGGTACCAGGGGTATTCAAGATGGCACAGTAAATGTGCGAGAACTTTGTAACCAGCTGAAGTATTGGCAAAGAATACGGCAAGACTTGGAAAGGGCAAGGTAAGTGTTAGGCTCATCTTTACACACAAGAAATAAATTGTTTAAACATAAAATGATACAAAGTTTATATCATTTTATATTCATATTATAAACAAACCAAATATACAAAAATAAACAAAGTTCTTTAAAAAAATTGCGTTCACCCTCTATTTCGCAAGTAGATTTCAATCGATTTTACTCTATGGTTTGTCCACTACCATATTTACTCGCCTACTCAGCAGCAAACGCACAGAATTTCTTATTTTCTTTTAATATTTAAGCAAGTATCAAATTAGTACAATTACAGGGAGCTCGTTGTTTTCCTTTTTTTGTTAACAATGTCTTTGTATACATAATTATTGATACTAAACTTCTGAATTCCTTAAATATCTTGCGTGTAGATTTGATTTCAAAAAATCCTTAGAAAGAAACAGTTCCTTAAAAAAAACACGATAATTATGACCTAAAACTTATAATTATCTAAAATAATAATGTCCGACAAAATAGACCCACAATTACACCATTCCCTAGACTTCTATGCGAGCTGGTCCGCAAGCGCGAGCGGCTAAAGGCCGAGCACACGCGCGCGCTGGAGCGGCTCGTGTTGCACTCGCTGCGGCCCGAGCGCGCCGCGCTGCACAAGCTGTTGCGGCTGCTGCGAGCGCGCGACCACAGCGACGTGTTCGGCGAGCCTGTCGACCCGCAAGAGGTATATATACCACTACCATGCTATTGCGGTACATTATCTTGGCCGAATTATCTGTAATGATTGCGAGGTTAGTCCAGACTCTGTTAAGATTGTAAAATCATGTAAATTACTACGCGCGTTGGAGCGCCTCGTGTCGCACCCGCTCCGGCCCGAGCGCGCCGCGTTACACAAGCTGTACTTTGTCTTATTCGCATTTTTTTTTGGCGCAATCGTTTTTTGCAATGGTTTTTGTTATTTTCGCATTAGAGTCTCGAGTGTAAGAACTCCACTCCACTCACTGTGAAAACCCTGCTAAATAGTCGCCGTATAACTAGCGTTGAAAAAGTCCGGAAAAATCCCGTTTTTTTCCAAATAACTCGGTTTTTTTCGGATTTTTATGGAAAAATACAATTAAATTTTCTGGTCTTATCTTAATCTATATTCGATCTTATTTGCACCTACAAAAGGGCGACATCGACGACATGGAGGCAGAAACAATTGAAATAGGTGGCGAGAGCGACAGTGATTGACTATGAATAAATTGTCATATTCAATTGTTATTTTTCCTAAAAAACCCGAAAAAAACGGAAAAAAAAACGAAAAATTCATTAACTTCTGAAAAAAACATTTGATTTTTCCCGCAATGTTCAACGCTACGTATAACCTAATTATTACTGCCATTTACCTGTCCCTTAGGTCCCTGACTACAGCACTATAGTGAAGCACCCGATGGACCTGAGCACGATGGCCAAGAAGGTGGACCGCGGCGCCTACCGCTCCGTGGACGACGTGCAGGACGACTTCGCGCTCATGATCGACAACTGCCTCGCGTACAACGACAAGGACACGGTGTTCTACAAGTGAGTCGAGC
This sequence comes from Acleris literana, assembly GCA_946894065.1. Lineage (NCBI taxonomy): Eukaryota > Metazoa > Arthropoda > Insecta > Lepidoptera > Tortricidae > Acleris > Acleris literana. Next base: position 9,156,065 of record OX335687.1, read on the forward strand.
GCCCTGTCAGGTCCCTGGCAGCTGATAGTGCAACTTAACAAAGGCGTGCCCTGCTACGTTATATAAAGTATTGGGGCGAGTCTTTGTAGATTATTCGCGGTGTTTCTTCTCAGCAATGGTCTCCTCTTTTAAGCGCTGGTTGATTTTTGACGTTTAAAAGTGCCCGGGCGGCCTGCCTATAAGTATCTTGTTTTCGGTTGTTCTACCTTTTCAAAGTTACGGCCTTCTATATTACTGTTATTTTCCAACCTTTCCATCCTGTACAGCACTATCCGTTGTTTCAGGGCCGGCATCAAGATGCGCGAGCAATGCCTGCCCATATTCCGTAGCGCGCGACGCGACCTGCGCGCCGCCGGCCTGGGCCAGCTGGCGGGCAGCGGCGAGGCCGGCTCCAGCCCGGAGCCCGAGCGGCGCGAGGGGCGCGCGCGGTCGGCGCGCCGCAGCCTCGACGCGCGCCGCCGCAGCAGGCTCTCCAGCAGCGACAGCGTCAACACCGCCGGTCAGTGCTGAACTATGCATATGGTACAGGTAGGGTAGGAATGATCAAAAGAGACGATCGCTGCTATACCTCGGCCCGTATAGGATGATCGATATGACAGCTTGAGCTCATATAACGCGCATATTACTTGTTTCTTTGACTTTTTATAAATATGTTGCTATGTTGCTATATTGCACGTGCCAATTCTAGAATTCATATGATCTTCAAGAGAAGCATACAAATGATAACTACCTATACACACTTATAAGTCTGTAATCTTTAAGATTGATCTCCTCTCTTTATATGCCTTGCTTGCGGGTATAATAAGTTTTTAAAATCACGAAATACGGCCAACCCCCCTTGCTAAAAACCTGACCGGCTGCCTAACGCACTCGCAATCGCTATCAATTTCAAAGTGGAAAAATTGTTTTCATTTTGTATGCAGACTCGCCTTCGACTTTTAAAATGAAAACGATTACGATCGCGAGTGCGGTCGGAAATAGCCCTCCAGCTCCAAAAGCGCTAATTGATCATCTTTATCGATTTTATAAATAAGTCAATACCATTGATGTATAATTGTATATGTGTTCAGAAACGCGCAGCTCCCGGGGCGCGTCCCGCGGGCGGTCGCTGCGGCGCAGCCCGCGCCGGGACTCCGACGACGACAACAACACGGTAACACAACTCTATGGCCCTAATAAACACTAATATACGGCTAAAAGCCGACCAAGAGCGAGTCGGACTCGCGCACGAATGGTTTTTTATTTGTTGTTATAACGGCAATAGTATTACTAAAAAAAAAAGTTTAATTTTTCTACCCTTTACGCTTTTACAGTTCATGATTGATAAGGTCCAGCAAAAAAAATGGATCTTCCTTCGTTTTTAACTTTTTTTATATGTTATTTGTTGGTATAGCACACACTCTGTGAAAATTTCAGTGTTGAGCTATATGGATTCAGATTCATATTTTATTACTCAATATAACACAGTACAAATTACATGACGTCAAATTATATGCAGTTAAATTGAGGTCGTCAGAAATAGAATTAAATAATAATAGTAAAAGTCAACACAAATACAGAGTACATTAAAAATTTAAAAGCTACAGCCCGCTGACAGGCAGACAGACACCGGAGGCTTAGTAATAGGGTCCCTTTGGCACCCTTCGGGTACGGAAACCCTACAAAAGGGCAGAATCATATACTAGATTATTTTATCCTCGTCAGGCCGACCATACTGTAAACAGGGAGATTTTTGTAAGTGGGACTTTGAATCTACCACCAAGGCAATAAAGTTCATTTACGTTTATTCGATAATGCCATTTCAGTTTTTGAACATATGAAAATAAAACTTGTTATTATTGTTACACAGTTCAAATTAAATTGCCTTTATTATTTATATCCTATTGCAGACTGGTCCTTACGAGGTTTCACTGGGGCCTTGGAAATACAATACAATATTAAGTAGACCAAACCTTTCGCTGTTTTACCATAACTTTATATCGTTATTTTTGTGTATAATGATACATTTTAAAACAATATAGTAACGTTTTTTGGCATCTCTAACAATTACTAGCACAGATACATTCCATCTTAGTCTTCAATGTTTGAAACGCATTTGCAGTCTTTGGATTGCAGCCTTAAGATTGTACTCTTGAGAATGAAAATGTTTGTTTCTCAGATCTCACTTACTATTAGGTGGTCTATATGCTCGTTTGCTTTTTTATATTCTTAATAAATCAATAAATAAATATGTCAAAAAAAACATCCGTATCCTATGGGAGACGCCTGAAAATGGTTTTGGGTGATATAACAATGATGATGATGTGATGATGATGATGATGATGATGATGATGATGATGATGGTGATGATTCTCGTGGCAGCGCTCGAGCTCGCCGCTGGCGCCGCGCTGCAAGGTGAGCGCGAGCTGGTGGCGCAGCCGCGGGCGCGGGCGCGGGCGGCGCGGGCGCCGGGGGCGGGGCCGCGCCGCGCCGCGCCTGCTGCGGGGGGACCACACCAACAGCACCAATGGTACGACACGTGAACATACGGTGTCCCTGGATAAAGTGCACAAACTAATAGGGATCAAACTAGATGCTATTTCACCGGCAATTTTTTTTTTAAAGTGTCATTATTTAATGTTAGTGTAGTTATTCTATTTTTTTGACACAGGAAATGCTCTGGGATTAAAAACCGTATTTCGTCTCAACAGACCGCATATGAGACGAGATATTTCACTAATCTTAAGAAATAAAATAATGACACCATTTTTTTTGTCGGTGAGATTGCATCTAGTTTCATCCCTATTCATTTGTGCACTTTATCCAGCGACACACTGTATATCCTCAAAACGTTTTTTTTTACGAATATTCGTTTGTCCTAATTTTCATTTTTCCGAAAGCCATGTTATTTAGAAGCTATTATAAGTAGGTTAGATTAGGTTTGATTGATTTATAAGCGATATCAAAAAAATATGCGAATAAAAATTTAAATTGTAACTATATGTCCTAGACACGCCCACGTCGGGATCGGAGACGCCAGCGCCGGTTAAGAAGGTTGCGCGCACGCAGAAGCTTGCCACGCCCGAGAAGTCGCCCGCCGCGCACAGCGAGGCCAACTCAGGTATACACCATATCTGGGCCCGTATTAGGTATATTCGCCTTATCGCGGTGGATAACCTAGCCGTAAATCTTGCAATTAAATATCAACGTTTATCCACAAAGACAAACACGACCATATAGCCACGGTTCAAGAAATTGCTGCGAGAAAGAGTTTGAACTTTGAACCTTATTGATAAGGTTTTAAGACAATGTAATTTTTTTACCGACTGCATTACTTTGGAAAGAAATGGTTAATATCAGCATTTCACGTACTCTTACTAGTTATATGTTAGAGCGACCGAGTACAACGTCTTTGTCAGCTGTGACTTCAGCCGTCATGCGCCTAACGTGAGTGGGGCCACGATTGTTTTTCTTGTCAGCCGGTCTAGTAGTATACATAGAAGTCCTTGGCGAGAAATGTCCGAGAGTGCCTTCCTAGTAAACCCGATGATGAAGTCGGAAGGTGGCGACAGGATCTTTTGAACCTTTTGAACGCCATACGTCGAATACAAAATGAGCCACCCACACGCCAAACATGTTTGCTATGCTATGCAAATTACACCTTATTGCTACCAAACAAAGTCTCTTTTAATCTTGAACTCTTGTCGGCTGTAGCCGACGTGGCGTCAGTGGCACGACTTTTAGTTGACGGCCAGAGCTGACTGTGGCGTTGAAAAGGTTAACCCTGAATAAGGCAGAGGCTATATATTAATACATAACAATCAGTTGAAATTGAACTTTACTACGCACATTTTATGATACAATTTTAATTGTATTTTCCTGAAATATAACATCATCTATTATTACTCTTTAGAGACTTGTGATTCCATGACTGTATTTAATTTTGGTCTAGTATTTTTACTTTAACGGGCCTTATTAAGGGTTAACGTAGACCCACAGTCTTGTGACTCTTTAGTTTAGTCTGCGGATGATGTCTATGCAAAAAAAGGTATAGTCGGCAACAAAACTTTGTCCCAAAAGTGAAAATGTTAACAACTAAATACTTTGTAACATTTATGCATTTGATTTTTTTCGCTGCTTACCTTATAGCCTTCGCGTGGCCAGGTCGAAAGGGTTAATAGTAATGATCGGTCCTATAGCCTGTTTTGTTTCGTGTTCAGGCCTGGGCTTGATTGGCGGGCTGAGGAAACCCACTCTGCTGCTCTCCCCTTCCACGATAGCGACGCCGCCGAAGAGCTTCGGCTCTGATGGTGAGTATCAAACAATCATGTGTCACATTCTCCTTGCAGCCATATCGTTATTATTTTGATTGAAATTTAAATGAGGTTGTGGGAAGAGAGCGCAATAGAGAGATCTCTCTCCAGGCGGGTGTTATGCCTGGGGACCGAAGTCCATTGGGATGAAGTTGGAAGTGGTATATAATGTCAACCGTCTGTTATGTAGAAACTTCGTTAGCGCGATGTAGAACACTTTAGTTCCGCTGTCTGACGCTGTTGGCGCTAGCGAGGTATTGAGATGGTTGATACAAGTTGCCGTTAGATGTCGCTAGGTCGCCACAAGGTGATGTTTTTTTTTGCGTCAGAATCTACTGCTGACATTTTTTAAAATATCGTATGCAAAAATGGTAATTGAAACGCTCAATGTAGGTAGATATAGATAACAATTGAATAAAAACAGAAGACTTGAATTGTCTTTGCCATAGTGCTTGAATCGCGCACATGTACATAAAATAATTAGATACACTTGCGTTTTTTCAATTGTATTGAAAAAATTGCCTTCAAATATCACTTATCGAATTTGACCACCTTTCAAAAAGTACTTGGCCAATTTTATTGCTAGTTACAATTTACTTTAGATCATTAACTAAGGTTTAAACTGACGTACAATGGACCTCTGTTAAAAACGGACCTTATATTTTATAGGGATTTAAAAAGTAAGTGCTACGCGTCCATACAAAATTGTAAGGCTTTTTCTCATCCAAAAAAAATTGTTTTCAACAGAATAAATTGTACTTCATTTTTAACCTTACTTTATTAGTGAACCAATTTAAAATTGGTTAACAACTTTTTGATTGGCTTTCAAAATTGGTAAGTCATTTTTGTAGGCAATCGTATGGGAAAAACGTAAGGATTTCTAAAGTGAACACCTATTTATGCCCAAACCTCACGATGTGGTAATGTTCAAAGAGATCTATTGTAATGTGTGTACTGTGCCAGCGTCCCTGCCCACGCTGTCCGCCAGCCTGGGCCGCGCGGAGCCCTCGCCCAAGAAGAAGGGCCGCGGCCGCCCGCGCAAGAGCGACGCGCACGACGCGGACCTCTTCCGGTGAGTACCACCACTCTCAGGGCCCGTTTCTCGAAACTCACTGGACTAATACTGCCCTCCTTAGAAAAAAGGGCGTATGTCTCATAGAACTGCGTATGTATTAGTGACCGTATTTCTTAAGATGGAGGGTTAAATTTACTTTGACTAACAAATTGCGCATGCGTCCACGTCACTCAATACAATTTTCTACAAGTCTACGAATAAACGGAACCTTATCAGCACCTCAGCTCAAATTGAAACATTAAAAAGTGAGCTTTGACTCGTGTTAGTGCGATACATTTTTCAAGTTAAAGTAAAAACAATTGCAGGAGCGCGGGCCTCGCGACGACCACTGAAAAATGTATCGTAATATCACAGATCAAAGCTCAAATTTCAATGTATCACTTGGAGTTGAGTTGGTGCTGATCTGGTGCCGGGGCGCTGTGAAATATGGCGGCTAAAGTAACCGTGGGGTTTACTGGTCGTCTGATCCACTTAGTCCAACCTGTGAATGTGAATTTTTAGCAAATCGACCACCAACGGAAAGAATAGTGCGAGTAATGGAAAGCTAGCTAACCGCCAGGCGGCTTCGCCCCCGCTGGGAATTTTGGTGTTTTTTCTTCTACACAACAAAAAAAGAATTATCCAATTTAATGCAGTCATTCGGAAGTTATGCGCGTACATACATTTCGGTGATTCATTGTTATTTATGTAGAAAAAAAGAATACTACGTCTCTCTTACATACGAGGGGTAATCCTCATATGTGTTGTGCAGCGGGGCCGACGGCAAGGCGCTGTCAACGCCGGTGCCGGCGTCCTTCCTGCAGTACCGCGGCGGCACCGGCGAGGCGGGCTCTGACAGCGATCTCGCTCTCTCCAGGTAACTTTTTTATTACCGCTTGTATCAATGGAAACGTTGGGGTTGTTTATCAAAATCTTGTAATATAAGTGCAAGTATCTTTTTAATACATATTGTTGGAAAGAGATTTCCGCTTGTAATACAAGTTTCAAGCGTTTAAGGCCCCTGGGGGGTTATTATGACATAGATATGCAGTTCATTATACGGTGAGCGTAAAGGACAAAGCTATAGCAGTTGTATAACTCTGTCGTTTTCTATCAGCGTAAACAGAACTTCGTAGCTATGTCATAATAACCCCCCTGTACATAAACCAGAATTGATTAGACATTAAAACCTTCCTCTTGAATCACTCTATCTATTGATGACAACCGCATTAAAATCCGTTGCGTAGTTTGAACGTTCTAAGCGTACACACAGACAGACGGCGGGAAGCCACTTTATTTTATACTATGTATAAATAATACCTACCGATAAATAGCTTAATTAAACTCCGCTATGAATACATTATTCTTAAACATGTAATTGATTACCTACAAATATTATATTGAATGCGGTGATTCTCGATAACGTACAAACGTGAGTGTAACCCGTGAGACAGCTACGAGTATGTATGTTGTGGCCGCAGATCGTCGTCGCACAGCTCGGTGTGGTCGTGCTCGTCCTGCACGCACTACGACGACGATAACTCCTGCTCCGCCAGCTGCAGCGACGGGTGAGTGTCGGATACACACACACACGCGCGCACGCACACACACACGCGCACGCACGCGCACACACACACACACACACACACGCGCGCACACACACACACACACACACACACACGCACGCACGCACGCACGCACTCACGCACGCACGCACGCACGCACACGCTCAAATACTTTATGTGTTAAAGGTTTTCGAGTGAAAAAGACATGAAAGTCTAAAGGATGTTAAATGTGACATCTACACAGACAACAGTTAATATATTTGAGGAGGGAGGGACTTTGTTGACTGTATGTCAATGTCAATTCTTCTGGAAAGTCAATTAATATCAGAGTCGTTGTATTTTCATGCTTGGCTTGGTTACGTTATTACGATAGGGTTCTAAAGTGGCAACGATTAGGGTGTTACCACATAAAGGTTGTCGATCGATTTATTTGCTAAGATTAGCATATTATATTACTCGAAATTGGCGAACGATAAATGAACATCGGTCATAGAATTTATGTTCTTAATTCACGACGCCCTGCAAATCAAATTTACAATTCAAATTTGAAAATCCGTAATAGGCCCATGATTTGTAATTATGTCTGAAATAGGCCTTATAATTTGTACCGTGGGTTTATGGTTTCATTAAAATCAATAAATAAATAAAGCTAAAGAAGCGGGGCGTGCTGCCGTAGATAGATTACCCTTCCCTTGCTTCGCCGTAATCTGGTAAAAACACTATAATCGACAATCGGTCGATCGGTTATTCCGAGATACTCACGGATAGATAAACTGCATCAACTTCCGCACAACTTTCAAAAAAATTAATGCAGTTTATAAGTCCGCCAGTTTAAAATGTGTTTTTTTTATTCCGAACTAAGCTTCAGGCTTGTACTATGAGTCCTAGACAACGATATAAATACTTATAAGGAGAAATAATGAGAGGGTCGCATGCGCAGGTCGAGCTACAACGACTCGATGCGCGAGGGCAGCGGCGGCGAGCGCCGGAGCCGGCGCGGCCTCTCAGATGGCTCCGAGGACGAGACTCCCACCACGCCTATCAAGGTAACCTACTCGGCTGTGGAATGTCCAGTACGAGAATTTAGCTCCTACCTTATTTTATTTATATCGATTCCCCTTATTCATAAACTTACAGTAAATCCACAGTATTATTAGTACTCGGCTGTGTATTTCTTTCACACTCTTTGGCATAACAAATTTAATAGTCAGAGACTTTGAAAGCTATAGACAGCCGAATACTATTGCTGTGGTTAATTAATCTTGAGTATGCATTATCATTTTCAGGCCGCATTTCATCAAACTCGGAATAAGACTAACTCCGAGATTAGTCTATACAAAGGGCATTGGGTAAATTTGTTTGAAGAATATTGTCATTTTTTTTTAAGCGGCCACGAATGATTTTTACGTAGTTATTTAGAGGAACTCTAAACAAACATAGATATATGTAATTTATGGCGTTAAATAATATCGGAGCGGTGATTTTAAAGATTTAAGTATTCAGTTTTTAGTACAAAAGTACGCTCAGGTATGAATATTTAAATATCTCGGCTCCAATGCACTTAAGAGTATTACATTACATAACAAAATATGTTTATTTTTAATAATTATATCATATTTTACCACTTTTACGAATGGCCGCTCACCTTGAAAATGTATGAATTTTACAAATGACAACACTTTTACCCAAACCCCTTTGGCGTTTAATCTAGGTATAAGATCTTATTCCACTTTGGTCGAATGCAACCTCAGTCAAATTCAAATGTCATAATGAAAGACCAAGGTCAAAGCATAATTCATACTTTAGCTTTAGTGCGTTGTGAATAAAAGGGATTGACTTTGACTTTACTGTTAACTTGTCCCCCTATATTTATTTATTTATCCTCTTGACACTCGAGCGTGTGAAGGGGTTCAGGAGAATAATAAGAAATTGTTTTGAATCTTATCGTTACTGATAATAAAGAACATGTTATCCTATCGACCTATGAGCTACTCGTAAAGACAGATCGTAAAATAAAATTTGTATCAAAGTAATAACATATTGTTAGTATCCTAGCCAATATTAGCACAAAGAACTTTAATCAAGTTATGAACTGGTCTTTCGAATGCTAATAATTGGGTGTTTTACCCAACAAAATTCGTTTGGATTTGATTTTGAAATACTTAACAACCCGAAATTATTTCGATTCAAGTGCGTTACGTGTTGCTGATATCTACGGTTTTTTAAGAACCATCTACAATAAAAAAATATCCGCTTCGCGTGAATAGGCATCGACTAAAACCAATAATTTAATTTCCTTTTAAGTTATTTTCAACCGTCTTATTTTTTCCCGTTAAAATATCTAAACTCTGCTTTATGCAGTCATTGTAAAGCTCTCTTTACTCGCAGGGGCGCGGCACTCGGTCGTCGTCGTCCAAAACGCCCGTAAAGAGCAGCTTGCACTTAGAGGAACCTCTTGAGCCGCTACAACTCGTGTGGGCCAAATGCAGGTAAAATAATCATTTTGACTAGTAGTTTCAATAATGTTTAGTTAAAAATGTTGTCTACAGACGATTAGAGGCTAATAAGATAGGCTATTTTACATTCTTACAGATGCAGTGTAAGCATACGACAGATTGTGACTACTCGTACGTACTCGTGTGTTAGTACAAGATAAAAAATAGAAGTGGCTGAAGGGTCAAAAATATGTTTAACTGACTATTGTCAAGATTAAAAGCGTATAATATGTTTTCGAGAACTTCTTCCGCTGCCTTCCCCCCCCCCCCCCCCCCCTCGACGACACAGATCTATGTTTATTCTTAATTAAAGTCCCCCGCCGCGTCTGTCTGTATGCATGTCAGACTAATCTCAGGAACTACTGGATTTAGTTTGATGCAGTTTTTACCAGTATTTAGGCTATTACTTATAGGAGTGTTAAAATTATAATCATAAGTAAGTGGTGTCATTGATATTTCACCAGTGCAAAACCAGAGCAGATCGCTATTTATCAGTTAAATTTGAACGTTATTCCTCCCACAGAGGCTACCCCTGGTACCCAGCGCTAATAATCGACCCAAAAATCCCAAAAGGCTTCGTGTACAACGGCGTCCCGCTGCCCGTGCCCCCGCAGGACGTCCTAAACCTCAAAAAGAACCACTCGCACGAACCAGTCCTGTATCTCGTTCTATTCTTCGACGTAAAACGCACGTGGCAGTGGCTGCCACCCAACAAGCTAGAGCTTCTCGGGATCGAAAAAAGCATAGACCAAGCTAAGCTGGTCGAGTCTAGGAAACCAGCTGACAGGAAGGCGGTTAAGAAGGCCTACGGAGACGCCATGCAGTTCAGGAAGCAGGTGGACGGAGACGATAAATGACACAGGTTTAGGTACAGGTCGAGGAGGCCGGCCCGCAACAAATCACTCAGCTTCGCGAACTTCTCCATGATGCACATCAAGACGCCGGAGAACAGCTCTGACTCCAGCGATTAGCTATTATAGTGTCTATCAGATATAATGATAACTTTAAAACACTAATTTCGACACTAGGAAGGGTCTTTAATGAAGTGTAATGGAATAGAGAGAAAGTGACAACTCCAATTTTAGGTGTAATCGATTTAAATTAACCTGTTTTTCATAAATTATATTAACTAAAGCAAAGGTGCACGGCTACACGCGTGTAGCTAAAACATTACATTGAATTGGTTGTCTCTGGAAGAAACCAGATGGACTTGATTGTGTAAAGGTTGAAGATGTAAGATAAGTACTCGTCTTCATCAAAGTGGAGATGGTCGTAAATCGGAGATTTCGCTCGTTCTCAAAATACCAGAATTTCAAACACCAAATTCTCAATTCACTAGAAACCTAAAACTTAACATTAATATTATATTACGAATTTGGTATTTTGAAATTTCTGTTATTTTGATATTTTAATGGTATTCATGAAAATGGTTGTCTTGTAACAATTCGAATATCATTCGGCATTCTTGTCGGTTGTTGTGAGGGTCGCCCCAGTGTAAGGTGAGGGATACTGGACCTTATAGCTCTAGATGTGATTAAATGTGTTGGCAAGTAATTAGATTAACATTTGGGGAAATGAAATTATAAACGAGTCGCCAAATACTTTTAAGTATGGCAGACTGGTCCGCTGGTAGCTACATAAAATAAATACACTGTGTTTATGGTGAGTACAACACGTGGTGTACAGGGGAAGCGAATGAATTAGAATTCGAAATATTTACGGGATATGAAGGTAGAATGTACGCGAGAGTTTTAATGTAATATGTGTAGGTATTATAATCTCAAATGTATTACATATTGGATTGTAAAGTTTGGTATGAGTACGTAAACTCTGAAAAATATTTAGTGTAACGATCATGTTATTCCACTAATTTGTGATGTTTACTATGGTATTTATCTTCGATATTTATTCATTTAACATGTTTGATACAAAAATAATTAAAGTGTTTAGTCTGAATAGTTAAATGACAAGATCTTGGAATTGTAATAAGTTACAATGTGCATTTTTCTTATAAGGTGTATGGGTAGGCACTGTAAATCACAGGAAAAACCTGTATCATAGAAATATTTACCCAGTGTGTTGTAGAGTCTTGTTTAGTTGCCAAGCTTTTCGTCTTGTTCTTGTTTCTGTTGTATTTATTTACATTTGCACATTTTTGCGTTTTTTGGTAACTCGCCACCGACTTTTAAAAGTAAACGATCTTCAGGAAATCAAACTTTGTTATATTTAAGTTTTCTTTACGCCATATTGTTTAATGGCACTTACTTTTATGCCAAATTATTATTAAATAACGTTAACAGTGTTTTCTACTGGCTTTGTTTGTCAAAATATATAAACATGAAAATGTTGTGTTTTACTTGTCAGTGCCCAACCTAAAATAATCATGGTGATCACTCATTTAAAGCAGGCAATATACTAAATACTAATTGCAGACCGCTAGGTGAGTTAGCGCACTAATTTTGTATAGTGTAGACTGCCAGTTAGTGCAGTGGGGAATGTAGACACACGCAGCTGACCAACGTAGCCACGTGGCCCACACGTGTTACTTGTGCGTGCATTGGTTGCTGTGAAAATGTTGACACACGTATCCAAACCAATGGACCCACGTGGGCGACGTGTATAGCGTGTCCGTGCTTAGCGTGCGCAGCAGTGGGGCTCCGGCTTCATGCCCGCTTTAGAGCTATGTTCTTGTCAGTGGAGTAAGGGCCTGGACACATCACCACGGCACGACGTCGTTAACGTGAAACGGCGCGGCGCCGTAGAAAGGCACGTTGCCGCGACGTGCAGATACACGATGCCGTCATTCATTATAAAATGCAATATTAAACACTAATGTCCTGCGCGTAGAGTTTAAAATAGTTGAAGCCGTTCTCACACGGCACCGTGTATTTGCACGACGCGGCAACGTGCCTTTCAACGGCGCCGCGCCGTTTCACGTTAACGACGCCGTGCTGTGGTGTTGTGGCCAGGCCCTAACTTCCATACTATTCTATAACTAAAATAAAAGAGATGTTTAAATGATTGAATCTAAATTTATTAACTTAAAACTTTACAAGTTGGATAACTCTTATTCCTTTGCTATTAGGTCTGTATTTCTAATCGTAATGCTTGTCCCACATGTACACTTTTCCAGGTGTAGGAACAGAGATGGCTGGTACTTTTGTTTCCCTGAAAATGTAAGAATGCTTTTTTTTAAGGATATGCATCGATTTTTAGTTTCTCTAAATACCTAATCTAAAACGTGAAACGAAAGAATTATATTGCAAAATATAGTAATTCAATCTGTACAGCTAACTTCCCTAGTAACTGGTAAAAGTCCCATATTTATTTCCAGAAATCTTCTGTTTTTTTGTCATAAAAGTGTTACAATACATGATAATATTTTTCACTGAAAATAAGCTTTACTTTGCCCTATAAAAGGAAGTATTGAATATCCAACGACCATCTTTATTTCTCTCTGCCACTCAGCAACTCACCCCTTGTCCGAGCTTGCCTGGAGCAACACTTTAGTGACGTCAACGGGCGGAGCCACGTCGCGGCGCGCGTCTCTGGTGTAGTAGTAATTGTGGGCATGTCTGTAAATTACAAAATTACACACATGTAATTGCAATTCTGAGGACATAGATGAAATGTTTCTTAGATAGTAATTTCACTGGTAAGGTATGGTGAGAGCATTAAAGAAAAAACATAATACATAGTTCAGGAAATATGATGTGGCCGTCTGTTATCTACTTTGCGATCTTTTTTTCTGTGTTAAGACTTACCAGACCTAACCTTAACAAAGGCAGTTTGAAGAACGAGGGCAGTTTTACAATTACCTTTTTGATATTAAGAAAAATATCTTAGTGAAGATTAGAGATGGCCAATTCATATTTCCTGAATTATACCCTATATCTTTGGCATTAGCCACGAATATTCTATGGCTGAATGAAAAAACAATACATGGATCATTCACTTCTTGTCAGACTGTTCAATATTTTTCTGTGGTTGGTAATTTTGCACTAATATATTTAAAACTAATTCCTGATAAGCTAGAGACTTGGAACTGTAAATCATAACTCAGAACTGGCTGACAATACAATGATATTTTTTATACCATATGGTATAAAAAATATATTTCAGAACCCATATTAACAACATGCTATGTTTAATCAAAATTATTATTTTTAAATTGCTAGTTTTGGCAGTAAGTAGTGACTTTGCTAATGTTGGAGTGAGATTACAGGTAGATTCACTAAAGTTGGCACGAATGGAATGAACAAAAGTAATGTCACCTATCACTGTGTGAGTGCCGTCCTTTGAACCGATGTTCGAATTTCAAACCAAAAACCTGTTGTTATTTTACACACTTGTATACTTTCGTTCACTCATTCAATCCATTCGTGCCAACTCTTGTGAATGCACCTGTACCAATATAATCTGTAAAGAAAATAAATTAAAAGTAATAGCCAGAATTTTTCCAAATGGTCATAGTTCCTCTCTGAAGGCTTCCAACTTAATTACCTATCTTACTGGCAGAAACATAAGAAAAACTTAAGTTCAAAAATATGCAAACTAGCCAATATCGCAGAAGAATTTTGCGACGTATATCTTATAAAAATTATTAATGTAAAACTGACTTGTGTGTAATGCCGTCAGGGATCTGGGGTGGCGGCTGAGTTCTGGGCGACACCATGGGCTCGAACCGCAACGCCAAAGTATGTTTACGCTAAAAAGAAATTTACAATACATAGGGAATAACTCCAAGTAATTGATATTACATAATAACCAAAACAACCGAGTCATGACTTACCCCTAGAAGGAAATTTCTAATAGCTTGCATAATTGGTGAAATATCACGCACGGCAACTTTCCCTTTACTCATTTTTTACGGTTCCCTTGGGATTTTTGAGGAGAAAAGCAGCAAAATATTGCAGGTAACCTGTGTTAACCAAACGTCACTTTGACACTGACGTATTGGTTGTTGACGAAATTGCGTTTAATTTTTGCTTCTTGTTTCAAAACAATTTTTGCAAAGAACTGTCTATCTATAACATAGAGGTAGGAAAACAATCTATATACATGGTTCTTGATGTGTTTTTTAAATGCTTGAAATGTTTATTTATAGGTGTATATAGGGTTTATAGGTTAGGAAATAAAACAGCTTGACGTGGTGACAGGTGCAATTACAATGTTCCAAACAGCAGCAGCAGTACCATTTTTTCCCTTTAGTACTTAATTTATCTTTTAATGAAATTCATTCTCTTCTTGACTTCTGAACGTTTTTGTTGTTTTATTAAAATACCCTACCCCTGTGGAGTCCCACTATAATTCTCCCAATATATAAAAAAAAATCACAGAATAAGAACATATAGCATAGAAACGGACTATAAGACGTACTTTGCGTCCGGAGACCCCCTTTTATTTATTTACTTTTTTTTTATTTGTCCGCCGTTATAACACATATGATCTGAAAAAATACCATCGGCTTTCTCGAAAGATACAGCTCTTCACATGTAGGACAGGCGGATGGATGGACAGCATAGGCTAGGGTCCTTTCCCGCCGGATACTGTAAACAGGATGCTCGTGTGACTGCTAGTATTAAAACACGTACACTGCTAAACGGGATCCTGCAAAAAACGGGGTGTTGCCGTGGGAAACGGCCCTTACCTAAGTACTATAACGGGACCGTAAAACCACAGAATAAGAACATATAGCATAGAAACCGAACAATAAGACGTACTTTGCGTCAGCTATCTTTCTCTACTTTTTAGATTACGTATTACATGAGAAAAAATTAAACAAAAAGTAGGCTGTTTTTTCTTCTTTAACTGTTATTGTCACAAGGTTTTACACAGGGACTTCTTTGTCATTCCTATAGGAAGGATTTGTCTTTCCTTGTCTATAGAATCAACACTATAGGTGCTTATAGGTCCAAATCACGCCTTACTTGTGACCATGTACCAAATAACGAAAGAACAGCTATAGATTCATCTCTTTCCAACTCACTATGAAAACCATAAGTACAAAGAAGTGAACCATAATGTATTTTCTGCTTATTTAGTACATTTCTATGCCTTTAGTCTACATTCTGTGCCAAAAACTATTTCTTTGAACCAGCACGACTTTTGTAAGACAGCTCTCATCTCTCTATAGTCAGCTTAACCTAGTCGACCCTTTTATCCGGAAAATATTTATGTTTTCAATCCACGTTAAAGCGCACTTAGCTTAAGTTTGCACGGTTGCGTAAAAGCATATGAAATTCAGTAGTGGGGCGCATGTTTGTGGAATAAAAATACTACACTGGGTACAAAATCAATAAAATGCTATTAAATAATATAATTTATTATTATGTCACAGTCATATTTGTTAGATAAGGCATGTTGCATTGATATGCAAATTTTATATACAAATGTTATAAAAATAACGAATATTATATACGTCCAATATTTTTTTCTTATAAGTAATATATACAATATTAGTATTCCATGGTAACAGTTTTCGTTTTAAGGTACTCGTTCAGCGCATCTTGACCTGCAACAAAAATAGTCTTATTGCTATAAATGCTTTATAAATGCTATAGGATCTTCCTCTTTTTGAAAAGGTGAGTCAAGTTGTTATGGGATAAATTGTAAAAAAATTAAGACGTGGCGAATTGAGGTTAAGTTGGAAATACTACATTAAGTATTAGTTGTTAGCAAAAAATTAAATCGTGGTGCCAATTTCATCTTGAACAGCTTAAAGACGAATGTAACTTTTTTTTGAGTAAGTAACTAAAAATTGTAAATCATTCATTATTGTCAAGTAATTGTGTGACGGTGAGCGCGAGCACGTTTTCTATTTATCCATACTAATATTATAAATGCGAAAGTAACTCTATTTATGTTTTACGCTTTCACAGCTTAACCGTTGAACCGATTTAATATGGTTGTCTAGAAGCCATACAGCCTACCTACGGCTTAGTTTAGGAGTTGACGGCCACAGACTGCCGTCTGTAGCGTTCAAATGGTTAGAGCCCAACACTGGTACAGTCAAGGGCACCAATATGTTTACAGCCCAAAGACTCAAAAAATTGTACACAGACCTTATTGCTATGAAAATAAGCTCTATTTGCACCTTTGTGCAGATATTTATTTTTACCCTTGAGTACCATAACCCTAGGACAATTTATAAGAGATCTCGCCAGATATATTTGATTGCTCGAGTGTTACCCAAATCCTTCCCGAAGCCGGACTGCTTGAACCCGCCGAAGGGCGCGGCGACGTCGGTCTTGTTGTAGGTGTTGACGAACACGGTGCCGGCCTCGATCCGCTCCGCGAACTGAAGCGCGCGCGACACGTCCCGCGTAAACACGCCGCTCGCCAGCCCGTACTCGGTCGCGTTGGCACGCCGGATCACGTCGTCCAGGTTCCTAGGGACAAGGGACGGTTACAGTACATTATTGCAGAGGCCAGGAAAGTAGGAAATTGGGTGACGAGGTGATAAAATACGAGTCACTACTTATACGCATAGGCGATAATGATGATGATATATTTATTTACTCAGTTATTAATTTTTGGAAATACGGTGTGGGATTTTTACATTCTTCTTAAATTATAAAGGAACTTATAATCAACGGGGTTTTTAAATAAAAATATATTCAACGGTTCTTAGGTTAGTCTGAAAATAGTGTTAGCGAACACGACAGGGGTTTTTATATATTGAATTAACTATGAACGTGTAAATACTGACTTGCTGCTGAACTTGCTGATGATCATGATAGGCCCGAAGGACTCCTCCTTGGCGATGAACATGTCGTCCGTGACGTCGGTGAAGATGGTCGGCTGGAAGAAGTACCCGGGGCGGTCCACGCGCCCGCCGCCCAGCACCAGCCGCGCGCCCTCCTTCACGCCCGCCGCGCAGAACTAGAACAGGAGATGACATTTGAGTACAGTTCGTCAGAAATTATTTGAAACATTTGCATTATTTTTATTATATTGACTAAATCATGGTTGTGAACTGTAAACATGCATGTGTTTGACAATAAATAAATAACAAAATGACGCAATACACTAAAAAACAAAGATTCATTAAAACACAAAGTTTTTTTTAAATATCTATTTATATCTAAAATAAAAAGAATAGTGCCACTCCATGCCTTCCCGTGGATGTCGTAGGAGGCGACTAACGGAATAAAGGCTTGTAGTACTGTTAGGCGATGGGCTTGCAACCTGTCACTAATGCACTGGTAAACATCCTAGCCTAATTGTGCAAAATGTGGTTACATAATTATCAACAAATTTTTAGTTGTTGGTAATTTTGTAGCTCTGCCACCTTTAGGCTGCGTTTCCACCAGAGCTGTGCGAGGCAGCTAAGCGGTGTTGCGAGGAAAAATCCACCAATAGGAGAGTGAGGCTATTAAAACAAAATGATCCTACTGGTGGATTTTTCCTCACAACACCGCTTAGCTGCCTCGCACAGCTACGGTAGAAACGCAGCCTTAGGGTCGTGAAATAGGGAGCATTGGCCTAATTAAGTTATGTTTCACGAATCCTAATGACTATTTACATAATTTGTATTGGATTGACGTAAATAGTCGTGGGTTTTGTCGCAGAATAAAAACGTTATACGACATAAGAGAAAAGGTTCCATACCTCGACAAGTTTGTCCATATGCGCCTTATGGTTCTGCGGGCCATGCGACGTGCCCCTGTTGAGCGGGTCGCCGATGCTGATCTTCTTGGTCTCCGCCACTACCCGCGCCAGGAACTCGTCGTGGATGCGCTCCTCGATGAACAGCCGGCCGGCCGCTATGCAGTTCTCGCCCTTGTTGAAGAACACGGAACCCATTCCCTGGAGAAACGGAAGGGTTAAGTGTACTCGAACGTTCTAATACCAGAGTTATGTTCAATTTAAAGTAAAACATGTTCGGTTTTATACGTATTGAAAGCAGTTGGTTGCCAATCAAAATAAAATCAGATTAAATCTATCTCTCACAGGTTAAAAATCCGATGAATGTGGATGGTTCTTTATTTGATTTACTACGCACATCAAAAATTACTTTTCACAACACTGCTCGGAAATATGGCCATAGATGGTCTTGTTTGGGGTCACAAAACGTCACTTATAAGGACAGACCAAGAATGTCGTTGTGTGTTTTTGTCGGCGTGTTTGCTGATTGGTCGAGAACATTGTTGTCCAACTTTAAGAACCAATGAAAATCAATCAATCAATATTTGTGTCATAGCTCCTTAAAATGAAAAATTTAAATCGACCAATAAGAACACACCATTTTGTGTCGTAAAATATTAGGTGTATTTTTGCTAAAAGATACACAGACTAAAAACTATGTCACTGCTCTTTTTTAAAATGTAATTCAAACTTGGCCCCTAATCTCGAATCACTAGAGATGAAATTACATGGGAGATATGGCGAAACAAATACAATATTATATGGAGTTGACATCTTCATCTCGCATGTTAGTTTATTAATCTCGAGTACCACGAGAATAGGGGTCCAGATTTAAAAAAAAGTTATCTATTGTAAAATTGACGGTGATGTCACATTAACATGAATTAAAATTTGAGTTTTGAATATGAATTTTTATTTTATTTCCTCTCAGTAGTTGTGAAAAGCACTATGTCTGCCTCGGTAGAAAGTGCAATTTATGGACTCGTTCACTAGTCCTCAACTCACTAGTTCACTCGTTCACTCGTCCAAAAATCGCGTACTTTCTATCCTCCGCAACAATGTACTATTGAATCAAAAGTATGCCTACTTTATTTGGTTTTTTTGCAATGTACTGCGTTGCGATACAATGGAAGTTATAGACATATTGAGAAATATGATCATTCATGTGTCCTTGAAAAATCGGAAAAAAGGCCTTTTTATTTTATACTGTACCGTCGAAACTTACCTGAATTACGCACGTATGTCTATATTCAAAGACGCACCAAAATTGTTAAGCCGACTTAATAATGTGGGATTACTAAATTGGCCTGCTAGGACAAAATATGGCGGTATCTCAAGCAAAACTCCTGTAGCAAAAAGAACCGTATTACTAACGAGGGAAGATTGAATCTGCTTTGGCTATTGAATTTGAGATACCGCCTATGAGGGCAGTAAAGTAACCATCTACTTACGTTTCTGACAGCCTTGTCCATGTCGCAGTCCTCGAACACGACGAGCGGCGACTTGCCGCCCAGCTCGAGGGACACCTTCTTCATGTTGGACGCGGCGCACGAGCTCATTATGGTTTGACCTGCACATTGCAATTGTTGTTTTAATAGTTTGCTGTCAAATTAGAAATTTATATTTCATTGTATGGTGTCCGTTGTATTCCATATATTTTTTGGCCATTGTTGACATAATTATTGATGGTCATAATTTTTATATCACTGGAGCCGTAAACTTCACACGGGTACCACAACCAGGGCCGTACGGGTAGCACAAGTTGTATTTTCTCGCTTGTCGCTCAGTGCGTCCCTATCGTTACAGACTAGAAGAAAGGGAGATATGAGCGACTAACAAGTCACGGACAACATGTGCTAGCCCTCCAGATGTTCTTAGATATCTAATGTGTAGACAAGGCTAGGTTAGGTTAGGTTTGATTTATAAGAATCCTTAAAAAGTATCAGTTTCTTAAGTATTCCGGTAAAAAAACGTTATGACTTGCGATAAAAATGACCTAAAACAAATTGACTAATTATGGTCGACGATATAGATTCGTACGTTGGACTTTAGGTGGTTAAGTCATGTAAGTCCTTTGTTGGTATATTTTTAGTCATCACATCATCATCATTGGCCTATATCAGTCCACTGCTGGACGTAGGCCTCCCCTTATGTGCCCATTTCACCCTGTCCTTGGCCTGTCGCATCCAACATCTGCGTTTCGCAAGTCATCACTCCATCTTACCGGAGGGCTATTTTTAGTATTTCTATCAAAATGATTTGTCAAATAAATGTAAGTTTGCAACCCTCACCGATCTCGGTGCTGCCGGTGAAGCCGAGCTTCCTGATAAGCGGGTGGTCGGCCATGGCCTGCCCGCACACGGCGCCGGAGCCCGGCAGGATGTTGATGACGCCCGGCGGGATGCCCGCCAGCACCGACAGCTCCGCGAACTTCAGCGCCGTCAGCGGACACACCTGGGGGAAGGAAGGCCAGTGTTTACAGCGAACTAGTATAACCCACTAATATTATTAATGCGACAGTTTGTCTGGTAAATACTCTTATCAGGGGAAAATCTCACACAAATTGATCTAGTCCCAAACTAAGGACTAGGCTTGTATGTACTATAGATACTAGACAACGATAAACATACTTATATCGGAAAAATACATACAAAACATCTAACACACAAATTCTCGCACTTATCAGTCAAACCGGCCTATTTTACAGCCACCTACCGCGGCCGGTTTCATGACAACGGTGTTCCCCGCGGCGAGGCAGGCGGCCATCTTCCATGACAGCATCATCAGCGGGTAGTTCCACGGCGTGATCAGTGCGCATACGCCGATCGGCTCCTTGCGCGTCAGCGTCATGTTCCTGCGGACATCAATTTTCGGCGTTACTCCGGAGTCGCGACCAGTCGAGTCGAGGTGAACTCAGTAAGGCGATCAGTGTAAGTTGATCAGCATTGTTCGTTTGAACGTTAGATGATTACGTGTAAAAGCATCATTTACAGATGGTATGATTGTAATAAAAAAAGTCAAAATAGGAGTAAGAAAAGTGGCTTACATCACTTATCTCTAAGTTCGTTAAGCAAAAAAGAGTTTGTAAAAATGAAGACGCTGTTCATAATGAAATTGGCAACATGATCTAATACTATATTAAAGGTTTAGTAAATAACATAGTAGCTACTAGAATGTTTAACTTCTACATAATAAGCGTTAAACTGTAATGCATGTTAGTTTGCCTGTAATTGGGTGGATACTCAATCAATATAAAGGAAATGTCATAATTTGTTTGAAAGTTTTATAGTATCTTACCTGTTAGCAAACCTTAATAAATAAATAAATAAAATTAATATATTTTACTTATAAACTGCTGCTTCATGTGGTGATTACCACTTAAAAATATTCTAGTTTCATCTGTAACTTGTAGCTTTTTTTGCAAGGTTTACACTTAAATTTGAAGATATTGTAACGCCCTTATAATGAATCTATACACGACTGCCCTAAAGTCAAAAATACTTTAGAAAAATATCAGCTAGAAAATCATTCATCATTATTTTTACTCCAGCTACACTCGCCTATGATTACTTCTAGAGCATTTAGAGATTGAAGACTTTAAAAATAGCGTAATAGTTAACCTGTTGGGCCTCGCGTGGTTGATGGGTATGGTGGCGCCCTGGATCTTGTCGCTCCAGCCGGCGAAGTAGCGCCACGTCTCGATCGACATGCCGATGTGGGTCTTGAGGGCCAGCGTGTACACGGCGCCAGAGTCGATAGCTTCAATGGTGGCCAGTTCCTCCTTGTGCTGCTCCATTAGATCTGCCAGCCTAGAAGCAATGAAGATATTTTTACCAGCTTCGTTGGTACAAATTATCACGGGACGAGGGCTTGTATTATGGGTACTAGACAACGATAAAAAATACTTATATATGTATAGATAAATACATACTTAAATATATAGAAAACATCCAAGACTCTGGAACCAATACTCGCGCTCATCACGCAAATATTAACCCATACCAGGAATCGAACCCGGGGGTGATAGTTTCGTAGGCAGGGTCACTATTAACTAAATGCGTCTGCAAAATGTCGTATGTCGGTCATTCCGGTTAAAATTATGCAAGTCAATTTTGAATATCCTATGCAATATTATGGTTTGAAGGAGCCAATCTGATGATGGAGTTGAAATAAGGAAACAGGATCTCCGCTATAATTAAAGTAGACCCACCGAACTGGGATTCGTTAGTTTGGTCTGGTACGTAGATGACTGTTCAAAAAAAAAAGAAGAGCAACAAAACCTAGTTTCAAATATGTTTTCTTGCACTTGTTTGAGAGACAAAGTGCCTAGTGGCAAGTAAGTAATATTCACAATCACAAAATTGAAAATGCATTGCGACATGCTAGTCATTTCTGGCGTGTTACCGCCAAGGATCAAGATTATATTTTATAATAGGTGGAGGTAAATAACTTCTGTTACATTAATTTATTTTACTAAGTCATTAATGTTACAGGTTCCATATACTCACTTGAACAGCAATGCCCCTCTCTCCCTGGCGCTAATTTTGGACCACTCGCCTTCCTCGAACGCCTTCTTCGCCGCCCGCACCGCCTTGTCCACATCTCTAACGCTCGCGCTCTGCACGCGACAGATCTCCGTCTCGTCTGTAGGGTTCACTACAGATAATGTCTTCCCGCTGTCCGCGTTGACGAACTCTCCATTTATAAACAATTGTGTAGGGAACTTTATCTTCATTTTATTCACGTCTAGCTCCACCCCGTCATACACGACCTCTTTAGCGGCAGAACCGCCTCTGGCTTTGGCGACGGCCATGTTGTAAAACTCTTCGAATGTGGTGTTCATGTAGATATCCTCGTTTTGTAGTTCTAGGTTGGCCAAGTCTTTTACTTCTTCTACTAGTCTCACTACGTCCATGGAACCTGAAGAAAAAAAAATCGAGGATCTATAGTTAAGGGTTGCCAGGACACTCGCCTATTAATTTTCAAATGCGTTATTAAATAATAATGAAACTAAGTCAATTTGAAGGATATAGCCTTGGCTCCTAATAAAATTATTTGTCTGAGAGAAATCAAATAAGAAAAAATAACAGGCAATTAATTATTCATACAAAACTTAGAATCTCTGTAATTAATTTGGTTCTAATAAAATATCGGACATCAACAATTGACTGCATTATAGCAATAAAGTTTTATTTTACTTCATAACCTAACCAAGGGGGCTAACACAGGTGGCCTGCAGCTTGTTTGTCGCATTTCTATCTAGTCTGTAACGATGGAGGCGCACTGAGCGACAAGCAAGAAAATACAACTTGTGCTAGCCGTACAGACCGACATATATATATAATTTAATACTGGAGACCGAGTTTGTTTAATATAAGTCTCTATGACTAGAACCATAAGAGCGTGCCAGATATTTTCAAGCGCAATTTTGGATACTAAACTACCCTCTTAAGCCAATAGGCAGTATCTCAGATAAATCTCCTGTAGCAATATCAACCTTATTACTAACAGAATAGAATTAAAACTGGTTCGGTTATTGGATTTGAGATACTGCTTATTGGCTTAGGAGGACAGTATAGTTTTTCTCGTGACTATACCGAACCTTATTAAAACTAAGTATACCTGCGCCCGAGTTGAAGAAGTCCGTGTCATTCTCTATGTCTATCCTGAGGATGGCCTTCCAGACATCCCGCACGCTCTCCACGAACTGCTTCTCCTCGGGCGTCAGCTCCAGGGCCACCTTGTTCTCGCTCGACTTGAACAGGTTCTGCGCGTTTATCATCTTGCCGTTCACTTTGAGACGCAGGATGTTGAGCTGGAATGGTAATGATAATGTTGGACCTTCGAACCGGATAGACTGAGTCACCCAGCCATGGTTAAACGAGGGTGAACTCCGATAACGAACGTATAAGCAATATCTGGTAGAGATTTTTGAGATTTATTTTACTTTATTTTTTGAGACTGACTATATGGGTTAAAGGGTTTTGAGAAGTTTGGATGTTTGCACCTGAATTAAGACCTGTATGGATTTCGATGAAAGCCTCACAAATAGTATATATATGTATACTTTTGATTAGGACATTTGTCGAATTCGAATAACTGTAAATTACCAAGAAATATCAATAAATAAGTGACGGACTAAATCTATATGCGTAGGTACAACTTAATTAGGAGCGACAAGGCATGTGCGGGGTGAGGTACGAAAAATGTGGACTAGTCACCTTTGCCCTTTCCCCGCACCTTATGCACACCCCGGCTCTCAATGAAGTTGTACGAAATATCTCGTACCTGAACTCCATCATTAGCAGTAATAAGCAGCCCCCCCTCATGCACAATAGCAGGGGTCTTCAATCCCGGCACCACCAGCTCGTCGCCCTCTGCGGGCCGCGCCTGCCACAGCGAGGAGCCGAACATCTTGAGCTCCACGGGGGCCTCGCCGGCCACGCCGTCCTTGCTCTGGGGCTCGATGAACGTGGTGGCTCCGGGCGAGGAGTCCAGACCGCGGATGAAGTTGTGAAGGGCGACGCCGCCTTTCGACCAATCGATCTGTAAAATAATATATTGCATCAAGGAGAACCGAATTTATTACATAAAAAACACACAAAGGTCAATTTTTATCCCAAACTAAACTCTCGGCTTGTACTATACAACGATATAAATACTTATATAGAGAAATAAATACTTAGACACATAGAAAACATCCAAGACTCCGATAAATACTCGCGTTCATCACACAAATATTTGTCTATACAGGAAATCGAACCCGGGGCCACTAGCTTCGTAGGCAGGGTCACTACCAACCAGGCCAACGCGTCGTCTTATAAATACTTACATAGAGAAATAGAACATTACTCCAGAGACCAGCAGCGCATTGCCTAACGCACTCGCATTCGTTTTCATTTTGACAGTCCGAAGACGAGTCTGCTTTCAACATGAAAACAATTGTTCCACTTTGAAGTCGATTGCAAGTACGTTAGGCAATAGGCCAGTGAGAAAATGGCTGTTGCGGGACGAGTAGAGTTAGCGTGGCCGAGACGCAGTCGAGGCCGCGCTATATACGAGTCCAGCAACCGCCCTTCCCGGCTGAGGCTTGTATAGTGCTTTTCTCCGACAATGCGACAAAATATAACAAAATTGTTAATAATATTAAAAACAGTCCCAAAATTTCCTTGGGAAAAAGGAAATGGTCGCCATCATCATCAACATTACTCACAATTTTATATACATTCGAAACGGTTACGATTTTGTGTTAAACCGAAATAAAGCATTAAATAATAGAATAGAATATAGAATAGAATCATTTATTTCGAGTAAATTTACATTCATATTATATTGTTAGTAGTTCCATAATCCTAATATCACAAATTAATTAAATTTGAATAAATTAGAGTTTAAACATTTATTACGCGTTTAAGTTATTTCGGCAATTTATTTTGTTTATGAACGCTATTTGATAGAATATACTTTAAAATACGCTGTAAACGCTGTTTGAAAAGGTTTGACTTTTTAGTCTATGACATTTACAAAGTAAAACAAACATGGAAGAATTTTGAGAGAGCGAGTGTTTGGCTGTTTGGAGTTAGTTATCCTAATCCAAACATGGTTTTTCTCAAAAATGACTGGAAATGTTGACATTACTATCTACATATTGAGACGCGAAGAACATAGTTTACTGACACACCTCAAATTAAAAAAAAAAAAACATTGAGTGCTCGCTACACAAGCCCGCAATGTTGCATACAAATTCCATTACTACCTAGCTTGTAACTTTTTAAAAAGTGAAAAAGCCCATAATAAAATGAGGGCACAAGTCTTATACATCCAACTTTTATTCGAAACATAACTTTTTTATCTGTGTCTGGAATAGCTTATGTTTTTTTTAAAAACAAAGCTTGCGATTCTCCTTGTCATAAACAAAAAGGCGGTAAAAAGTGATAGTTTTTTCATATGAAGTTTGTTTGTATGCAATTAAAAAAATGAGTTCAAGCGATGAAGATTTTACTCCAACACAAAAAAAAAACTTGCGATTTTTGAGAAAAGCACTATATTTGCCTCGGCAGGAACAGCAATTGGAGAAAACCACTATACAAGCCTCGACCGGGAAGGGCGGTTGCTGGACTCGTATATAGCGCGGCCTCGACTGCGTCTCGGCCACGCTAACTCTACTCGTCTCGCAACGGCCTATTTCCCGGTCTGTGCAGTAATTTACTATTAAACACATAGAAAACAACACTCGGGAACAAAATACTCGCACTCGTAAAATTATGATCAAAATATTTGTCCTTAGTGGGAATCGAATCCGGGATTACTAGCTTTGTAGGCAGGGTCACTACCAACTAGGCTAACGGGCGCGGTTCATAAATAATCGGCTGGTTTTTCAGTAGTGTGAGTGAGACCTAGCAACGACCTTTAGCAAGGGAAATAGGTAGACTAATGTTGTGACTTCGAGTTTGTTTATTGTCATGACTATAGCCGATTGTTCGCCGGAGAATGAATGGCGTCAATTTGATACAAACCGTGTTGTTTCAAAAACTTAAACAACCTTTTAACACATTAAGTGCCGAGTTCACCAACGAATTAAACAGACGGTTAAGTGTTAATCAGTTGTTAGTCAATACATTTGACATCCGTTAAACCGCTAACCGTCCGTTTAATTGTTGGTGAACAATTGTGTGCCCTAATTGTGTTCGTAAATTAGTTTGACCTTTATTTCGTTTTTATTCACGTTAAAATAATAACGGTCAAATTCGTGCACGTTTCCTTTACTAACATAATACTGAAAATACTTGCGTAAAAATTTAGTTAGGTTATTAATTACTGATAGAAAAGACAATTGTTTTTTAATTTAATAATTTTGAATTCGTTAACGGGGAAAGCGTACGTGCAAAAGGGCAATTAATTATTACCTGAATAAAAAACGAAGTATACTTTGTATATATTTTCACGAGATTTTATTATTAGTCTGACACTGTTATTTATCGAGGATCGTGAACCTGAAAATATCCCTACAAAATGCGTACGCATACGCATACGTTTCTCTCACCAAAAACTAGTCCAATTTTGAAAATGTTTGAATATGTTAGATATTATGAAAAACTAGGTCTGTATGTTTCACTTTCCATAAACATATTTCTAGGAAATAAACCAGCTAAAAAAAAAATCAGAAACTTACAAACCTAGATTTTCACAATAATTACAACATGTTCAAAAATCGTGGAATTCGGACTTGATTTAGGGGTGAGAAACATTATCGTGCGGAGCAAATTTTTTTATGGAAAGAAATTGACAGCCAGTCAGCTACGCGATTTAAGCGGTGTGTGTAATATTTGGCATAAAAACAAATTGTCTAATGATCATTTTACATAAGACAAATTGCACAATTTCAATCTGTATAATAAACCATCGATATGTCAGTCATGATGCATAAAACGAAATGCATCATTTCAACAAGTATAATGTTTATTAATTTAAAAAGTAAATATTTCTAACTGATTTCATTACTATTAATGTGGTCACAGTTCTAACCTAACCTAACCTAGTTAGAAGAAATTGAATTAAAATGCATAATAACAAGAAAATGATCGTTATACTTTAGTATTTATGAGTGTTATGTTATTCGATCGTATGCCAAATAAATTTATACAATTGGTTTTTATGCTAAACGTTCAATATGCTTTTCGTGGTTAGTTAAATGAAATTATACAAAACGTTTTTATACTGATTGAAGCGCACCCGATTTGAGCGTGTCCGCTCACAATCCTCGTTAGCTTCTCGTTGCAACGACCGTGGGCACGAACAATTTTTTCACCGTACTATTGGACCATTTCTGAGAGAACAGAAGTACTCAAATCGCATAACTTCTTATGCATGTAATCAGTCGCAGTTTTAAAATAAAAAGATCTGATACATTTTGTTTTTACAGTCTGGCTAAATCTAAATTATCTTTTGTAAACATTCGTTATATTTCTGTTCCGTGCTAAGAATCCTTGTAAAACGTACATTTTTTTTATAATACGACGTCATGACGGTGGCATAAGGTTATCGATACTGCGTCGTGCTTTGATGGATAATATAAAATCTGTTCAGTTTACAACTAAACTGGTTGAAAGTTGAATTATCTAATGAATTGTCGATTACTATACTTGGAAAGATTACAATAACAAGAGAACAATACATTATATTCTACTTCAATTGATTAAATAAATAGGTTTGAAAACCCGTGTGAATTTTATAGCCTTTGCATTTTTAAAACAAAAAACCATCCTTCGATTTCCAGACAATACTTAAGTTTTATTAGAAAATACAATAATATTAATGAGTCCTTTTAAATATCAACGGATTATTTGCAGCGATAATATCGTCAGGAAGGTATATATCTTGGAGCCCATGACTTGTGTAAGGGTAGTATTCCATCTATCCAATATCTTAGTCCAATTTCTATGACCAATATTTAAACAAATTTCTTTGAAGGAGGCTCATTCCACTTTTTAAATATCTTGGTTCAAGTTTTTATGCTATTTGCGTAGCCATTTTGAATTAAATGTCATTCGTAATATTTGATCAAATGTCGGTGTTTCTAGTAAAGATAAAGTCACCCAATTTCTTTGACCAAATGCACATTGGACAAAGATATTGGACTGGTGGAATACCACTCTAAGACTATTTGACTTATGGTGCGTTCAAATATTCAAAACCGTGAATAGAGTTGTGACGTCTCGTTAAAATTTGACATTTGCTACGTACGAAATATGACAAATTTTAACGAGACGTCACATCGCTATCAACGGTTTTGAATATAGGAACGCACCATTAATGGATCGAGTCGGTGCGCCACGGGCTGCAGCCGCCCTGCTCGCGCGCGTCATGGTGTTTGCCGGGGATCTGGCATTTCGGAGATGCGTCAAAGTTGGCTCTTGTTAGTGTGATGAGCACGATTATTTGTTCCTATTAATATTATATATAGTAAAGAAGTTAAGACTTATTACATACAAGCTGCATGCGTTGCAATGTCACGTAAAGTAAAAAATCGTTCATTTTCACAGATTTCTTGGTCGAGGAACCCTCACGAGCATACACAGAAGATCCCACCAAATGTTCTTCATCATAATCGGATAATTGGTTTAGGAACACATAGAGGACAAACATACAAACATTCATTTTTATTTATATAGAAGATATAGATATAGTTTGGGATTAGGTAAAGTGTAAGATTGTCCTCTGATATTATTTATACATTTCTATTTTATTGGCCAGTGCCGCCATCTTATCGCTTTTGAGCACGAGGTACGTTCAAACAATAATCGCCCTAAAGGTGGAACACCGCGAACACAGGCGATAGCACATCGTTGTCTAGTAGCCTAACCTAACCTAATAATGTTTGAGCTTAATCCCAAATACATCGATTCGTGTAAAATTGACCCCTAATATTTATTAATTTATGTATATGCAAGCGAGCTCACACTGTACCCAAAGCTAATTAATTGATCTGTGTCCATACCTGGTGCGTCTCCGGCTTGAACAGGGCAGGGTCGTACGTGGCCCCCTTTTCGGTTTGCGCGATTTTCGGCGCCGTGCCGTTCGCTACCATGTTCACGGACTCCGCCAGGGCCTTGATGCCTGCGATACATAAACATAAATAACATAATCGGAGCACAATGCTCACTGCGGATCAAGGAGTGGGAATGGTAATTGACTACACGCCCTTTGGTGAAGATTTTATGAGGAAACTTGAACATATGTGATTCAGTGGAAATAAGCAATTGTATAGATAATTGCGTTACGACGATATACTTCATTTTGTGAGACATGTTTTTAATTATTTATATATTTATTCAAGGCAATTAGGTGACAATCGCTACGGGCATTCACTCTTACACAAGCACTTATACCTTGTTGGTAAGTTATGTGCATATTTGGAACGTTATGTAAATGATATATGGTAGAGTATATAGGAAGCTGACCTTCAGGGTACAAGTATTTGTTGTAAATCGAGTCCACGGTGTCATCCTGGGTCACGGGGAAGGTCTTCTGCAGCAGGATCGGGCCAGTGTCGAGGCCGTCGTCGGCCCAGAAGATTGACAGGCCGCAGGTAGTGTCCCCCTCGATTAGAGTCCTGGGGTGAACCAGAATTGTAACGTGATTATAAGCAGCTAGGTACACAGACATGTAAGCAACATTTACAGAGTTAATAACGACCGAACATATTTTGCTAATGTTTTTAAAGGTCTGTTAAAATAATATCAGCTTAAAGTAGGTTTAGTTAATTAAAAACACGTGTAATTTTTATCATTAAAACCGCCTTATTTAACAATTCCCGCAGATACCAAAAGAGTAGGTATAGGGAATTATTTTCTAACGATTCGGTCTTTACTTTATGAAGATAATTTAAAATCTAATAGTAAATGACCACTTTTTTACTGAAAACGGCCTCACTAATCCTATTAATAATTATTAGACACGTGAAAGTTTATAAAGAAGGTAAGTTCATTGGATATTTATCTTCCCACATTGACAGCTGAGCGGAATTGAACTAAAGGCACACAAAAAATCCTATGCCGTGAATTATTTTTATTTCGGAAAGCTTGATAATTTCGCAGTCATAACGAAATACGGTTTGACGCGGATGAAGTCGCTGGCAAAGGCTAGTAATTGTTCAACTTAAAATGCAAAAAGTTTAAAGTACGAGTCTAATGACAAGGCCACGCCACGAGACATTAAGCGACAACAGTTGATGCGTCATGCTAATATTCACACAAATTTTAAACGCAATGTTTTAAAACAGAACTCTTGTAGCTCAAGCACAAGGCGTAATGTTATTTGACTGAATTAGTAAAGTCTATTGACGTACGTTTTCGGAATAATAAAGTTTTTGTCTAACTCTTTAAATATTTATAAGTCAGTTAGTCGTACCTCTTTAGAATTTGTAGGTACAGGATTCAACGTACACTCCTTCGGTAGGAGAAGGGCACAACTGCTCTTTTTCTCATTACATTGTGCCCTTGTTCCACCGGACGTGCGAATGTTTTAATTTTCTTAATGAATACTCTTGTTTTGGGAACTCGGTTAACAAAGAGAGTTATAATATTATCATACACCGTCACTGGTAAGTTAATGTTAATATAAAGAAAATCAATAACAAACCGGATTATTAATCGATTAAAATAAACAACAAATAATCGACTAGCTCTCGAAATCCTGAAACCAAGTTAAGGGGCTGAGATCATCGTTAGCCTGTAGTGGCTCGGGGTGTCGACTAGTGAAGGTGCCAATTCGAGCCCCAGCGACTGCCAATACCTATGAGTTTCCCTCTTAGGGCAAAGAAAAACATCTTCAGAAAATCTACACTACACATTCAAACAGCTGAGTATAAAAGAGGGGTAATTGCACAGAAGATCCTACAGGGACTAAGTGTATCCGAAAGGGTCCATCTGTACAAAATGTGATACGATAAGTTAAGAGGCTAGTATCTAAACGGCTAGAAACTTGTTATAAAAAAAAACCGGCCAAGTGCGAGTTGAACTCGCGTGGAGAGGGTTCCGTACATACGTAATTTTTAATAATAATTTTTTTGATATAATTCTTACAGGTTTTCTGTAATCTCCAAGCAATTAACTATATTGTGCTTTTTTTTCAAAATTTTAGGCTCAGTAGTTTCAGAGATCAGGGGGGGGGGGGGGGGAATGGTAAATTTTCGTCTTCTTTCATGAATAAAATCAAAACTATTTATTTAACAAAAATATATTCGAGATCCTCATAACGAGCCCTTTCATTTGATATATGACACAGTAAGAATTGCATTTTATTTTTAATTTCCTAATTTGTCCCCGGATAATGACCCTTATTTTAAAACATATTTGTTTACTTTGCACATCTGTGATTGGGTCATCAATTTACATATGTGTACCAAATTTTAACTCAATCGGTCCAGTAGTTTCGCAGCAAATTGGCTGTGACAGACGGACGGACCGACATACGCACGAGTGATCCCATAAGGGTTCCGTTTTGTTCATTTTTTGTTCGGAACCCTAAAAAGTGAGGAACTGCCTATTAAGATTGTTGCGGTTTCGTATCTTATCTGAACTGCGAAAAATGTTTGACCGATTTTTGGTTCGACAAAAATTATTCGACAAATATGGTTTGGATTTTTTTACGTTTGCTCGAAAGATCACTTCGAATATTTTCATTTAGCTATTACTTGTTTTGTTTTTTTAACGTTTTGACAAATTATCTATTACTTATTACTGATTTCGCCGTTTAGTTGTCCAATGTAATTTATTTATTTCGCATTCAGATTTTACCTCAGTATCATTTGCCCAATGTAACGGCTGGGTTGGTTATTACTTTAGGTAGTTTACAGACCTAACCTAACCGAGTCGGTTCTGCCCTGATTCGTCTTGCTCGTTGCATTTTCTGGATAGTTAACACAAATTGCAAGCAAGGTTTTCTGGGCTGAAATGAATATATGTAGCAAAATCTTCTATATATAGCATTGATGAAGTGAAAAATGGATTAAGAAACAAAATACGTCACGATCTCTAGGCTAATTATAGCATTGGTTAAATGACAAATAGGCCATAAAATAAAATACGTAACAATACATACGGCAACTGACTACAAGAAGACAAGTTGCTCAACTATCCCACAGTATACAATAGTATTATTATTATTATTTATTTATTTTAATGGCGTCTACAAGTTATATAATTTTGCCAATGTCAAGTATATATAAGCAATTGTACGGTGAATCGTCGTTGTCGTCGGCGTCTTCCAGCCCCAGTCGGCACACCATTGAAGATGGCGGGCATCCACTTCAATGGCTTATTGGCTTGGAGTGTTCTTGACCGCTTGCTCATTCAGAATCAAGTTTTCACTGATATTTTATTTGATGCATATTCTTCGTCAGTGTTGGAGGTTACTTCACAAAGTTGCCCTGGATTTGCGAACCAAAATCAACGATAAAGTAATTTACAAAAAATGAAATAAATAGACAGATGTTTTCAAAATGACAGCTAGACAAGAATTCTATACAATAGTCGTCTTTGAGCTAAAAATATGTTTACTTCATTTCAAATAGTGACATAAATATTGACGAATCCTGTCATCGGACATGCATCGGACAAACGATAAAAAACGAAACGTTTCAGTCAATTCAAATTCGATTTTTTTTAAAACGCGATTGCGTTAGGTTACCTTTTATTACGGATGTGGTTTTATTTTAACCGAAGTCTGATTCGGAGGCGGAGGTAAAAATGGTTGTGTGAGTAATGAGTAAGCACGCGGGATGCGGGGTTGGCTGCGCGACTAGTATGTATAAACTTGTTGGTACACGCCGACCGCGGTCGGCGCCGCGGACGCTGCGCTTCGACCTCCGATTAAGAGGATTGTGAAGCGCCGCTAAAATCGCGTAGCTATCAAAAAAAAACCCATACAAATTTAGCTCCGGGCGTTAACGTTTCTAACCCCCTAAATCAAGCCCGATTTCCACGATTTTTGAATATGTTGTAGTTATTATAAAGAACTAGGTCTGTACGTTTCTGTTTTTTGTTTTTTAAATTTGTTTCATTCTAAGAAATATATTCGTGTAATGGAACACGTACAGTCAACAGCATAAATAAGTGATCATTTATGTACCTTGTCGCTTTCAATCGTTTCACAATTTTGTATGACATTTCAAACACGACGTTAAAGTGACAAGGTACATAAATGATCACTTATTTATGCTGTTGACTGTACAGACATAGTTTTTCATGATATCTACAACATATTCAAAAATCGTAAAAATCGGGCTAGGTTTAAGGAGAGAAGTACGTTTTCGCATTTTGTATGGAAATTTTTAGCTTCACAATCCTCTTAAAAAGTATCACAACCGGAGTTGGAACCGGAGGTGTAAATTAATTAATAACTCGGAAGTTCAGACTTCTCGGAACCGGATACTCCGTAACACACCTATTGCATGTGGCTTTTTAAGCCACGGACTTATTTAAATTGTTATGCCAACATAGAGCTCCGTCGTAGAAAGTCAAAGATTAATAAATTTCACGCAAGTTTAATACTGACATTTAAATTTCCCGCACCACTGTAACTTATGATAGTGGAAGGCACTATTGTATGGTGTTTATACATTTGGATCTCGTTGCCAGAAACAAAGGTTCCTGTTGTACATACAGTGGCGTAGCTAGGTGACCAAGGGCGCTGGGGCAAAAAAAACTGGAGCCCCTAAAATGTTTAGGTTTTATCAATATTTTAAAGCTACTTTATCATAAATAATCATAATTAACTAGGTATCCTCAGCTAGTTAGCTAGCTAGTGCAATAAGAGGTTTGCTAATCAGGTTCTGGGGGCCCCTCGAGCTTGGGGGCCCCGGTGCACTGCCCCGCCTAGCCCTTCGGTAGCTACGCCACTGCTGTTGTATTACGTAACGAAAACCAACTCCTGTTATAAATTTGAGGTATAGCTGTTTTCTATTTTCTATCTATATAAAAAAATAAACTTACTGGTTGATTTATTTTACAGCCGAAACCGCGCGACGTATAGACTTGAAATTTGGAGCGAATATTCCTTGGTAAACCTACGGGTGCACTAGAAGGGATTTCTAGAAATTCATCCCCTAAGGGGTTATAATAGAAAAAGTAGCGGGAAACTAAATCTATGCGTAATCAGTGGCGGGCGTCCCGTCCGCTAGTTTTTCACATAAATCCTGACAAGAGATGCGAGTAAAAGTATTAACAGACGTTCGAATATGGTGCGTCCGAACCGACGGACCGGTACGGTGCGTTAGACACGTTACACCACCGCACCGCATCAAAGACGGTCCTGTGCTTTACATGCGACTAGATACTGATCACGTCGACATGCCTCCAACTTTATCCAAACAAGCTAAAATCGCGTTAATTGCGGCAACCATCGTAGCTACTACACCTATCGAAAAGAAGAGAAAAAAAAGAAAAGAATGGTCAAAATTCTATTTAAAAGACAGAGAGTCGTACAGTCATATGCGACTTATAAAAGACCTTGATGATATAATATTTTTTCCGTAATATTCACGGCTTCTTGGTCTGACGCCATTGAAAACATGTGTCTCACTCGGAGGTAGAATTGCGACTAAAGCGCTGAACGGTGCGGTGGTTCGGCCACACGAGACACGGACCGCACCAAATCCAGTGGAAGATTCATCGAACCGAGCGCAACGTCAATAATAATAATAATGTTCGGCGGACCGCTGAACATACCATCGAATATGGTCCGGAGCACACCAAGGTCACGGTGCGGAGCGCACCATATTCGAACGTCTGTTAATACTTTAATAGTTACCAGTTGATCGAAGAAGCGCCTCTGTGCCGCGGCAGTATGCTGGGGTGGTAGCAAATGCTCTGGTACTTGGGGTGCGTGATCACCTCCATGGGGATGAACTGGGTGCAGAACGGCAGTACGTTGATGTCGGCTTTCACCTGAAATCGGGAGGTCATTGTAATATGTGGAGCATTAAAACAAATAATTTTATGCAGAAGAGTTATGTGCGGGTGCACTAGGGCTCGCGGCCGTGTCCGGGTTTCGTGTACACATTTTGGGTATCCGTTTACGTGTTACATGGACGCGTGTTTATGGCCCATTCCGAACGGGTACCCGTGAAGTTAGTCCAGGTTTATGCCCGGGCGCGGATCAACGGATCTTATTTACCCGCGGTTATTTTTATATGAGCTTTCTGTAAATGTGGGTAGTTACGAATACATTGTGGCTTCGTAATATTAACCTTTATTAACCACAGCCCGCGCCGGCCTGCGACGCGGACGGGTAGTTCGGATGCCTAATATCGCCGTATCATATCATATAGAATGCTTCGACTACTGCCTGCCTTTTTTGTTTACGTTTTAAAATATTAATATGAAGTCAGAGTGACATTACAACTTTATCTTGAGAAATATATATGTATTTATTAATGTAGCAAAATAATTTATCATATTTAAAATAAGCCTTGGAAAGATGTAAACACGAACACGGCTCTCTGATAAGATACCCGGGTCACTATGGTTATCAGCCATAGAATCATGGAGGGGTGACCTTGGCTACATAGGAACTTAACATAAATAACTTGGAAATAATTGATGAAATTTACCAAGAAGGTGAACATATACGTTTGAATAATCAGACGACTTACGTCCCTAGTGCTGGGGCTAATGTCAGGGACATTGTGGGATAGTGCTGATTAAACTTTAAAAACATCCATTATTTGCGCGCAATGGCGTAAAAAAATATGGAACGAAACCTAAAATGGTAAAACGCAAATTCAGATCCACAATTAATTGTCTAATAACCGAGGTGCAAGCTGGATTGCATGGAGCATTGGAGACATTTGCATTTAGAACACTAAAACAGCAACTAATGTAATTCAATTTATTCACGTTAACCTCACCACCTTTTTACACAAAGGCCCAAAGAAAACTGGGTTCATGTAAGTATGTTTTGTTTTTACAACAATCTATAGCTTTAACGCAACATGTTAGGAATCACTCTAAGAAAATAAGTAAAGATAATTCGGAGTCGCACCTAACTAACAGACGTGGGTCGCCTCATCGAAGGAAGTAGCAATGGGCGGGACATATAACTCGCAGGACCGACTACCGCTGGAGCAAGAAGTTGTTGGGATGGACACTGTGGACCGGAGACCAGGAGCGTTGGCCGCCAGAAGGCCAGATGGGCGACATAACGATATTATTGGGGAAAAACTGGATGAAGATACCCCAACATAGGAAGAACGCGCGCAAATGGGGAACCCTACACTCAGCAGTGGTTAACCATAGGCTGAAGAAGAAGATACCATTAGCTAGGCACTCTATGCTTCCAGTTTCCTAGTTTCTTCTATAGGTAGTCTAACTTAAGGTGCGATTACATTTTTGCCGTACCTTAAACCAGCACCAACAAAGTAATTCAATGTTATATGTGACGAGCCCAATCCGCACTGGATCGACGTAGGAACTAGCTATGACCTACTTCCCTCTGATATAGTGAGAGACCTCTGCCCAACAGCAAATAAGACTGCGTACGAGTAAAATTAGATATTGTTTGTTAGTTGTCTATCATAGAGATCGAGGGGAGAGGCTTGTGCCCGCCAGTGGGACACTCATATAGGCTAGTAAAAAAAACCGCTTGTCCATAGCTAATTCAATCTAGGATGATCCTTATGACAGCTCAGCACGCAGCACGCAGCTGCAGCACGTTTCTTTGACTTTTTATACAAACTTTACATCAATAGGTACTCAGTAAATTATATGATTATCTAATCACCACCGTTTACTTTCTTAGCCTTCGAATACATAGTTTTAGAAACTTTAAAATTACGAAATAAGGTTGTCATAGGGATCCCCCTTTTGACCGAGTTATGTCATAGTTAAACTATAACATTCAGCAATATTTTTCTCTTTAAATAAAGTAACTGCAGAAAGTTCGGCCTTGTTCTGCAAGACACACGCAAATTAATGATTGCATGCAGTATTCCGAAATACACTTTATTTCTATCGCAGATTGGGTTGTTAAACCACTGCACGTAACATAGCATGTGCACAGCTAAAAGATATATTGAGTTATATTAAATTGGAAGATAAGGAAGTTTATGAGAGCAGTAGGTAGAGTAGACAAATGTATAGCCCATTATTTGAGAATTGACTTTAGAACAAATACAATAAACATATGTATATGTAAATAGCCTAGGAAAGTTACGATTTCTCTCTATGGAGACATACGAGTAATATACGTCTACGTCAGTAATTTCATTAAGGCAAAAATTAGATTGGCAAGTTTATATATAACCATATTCCGCAATAATCCACCTACATTTATAATTGCCGCGACAATAATGTATGTATGTATGTATGCATAACAAAAAAAAGCTATTTACAATTAATTTCATAACTTGAATGGAATAAATCATATCAGTCAGTTTTGGTATGCTAATGTTTTTAGGCATGTTCCATAAAATATATTAAACAGAATCGAACCAGTAATAAACAGGATAAGATTTTAAATATCCTGTATAAATATCCTGTTACTTTGTTTGTTTATTTCAGTTTTGTCCTTCTATATGGTGTCAATCAATACATTGTCATTTTCACCATAAATGTTGCTATAGAATTTTGCTGAAAAATTCGACTTCTAGGGTACAACTTTTTCTAGCAACTTCTGGTATGCTATTTTGGTAGATTCAAAAATAAAGGATATCAAAATATAACACTCTATGGCCGTTTACAAAACATTTAGGCATGCATCAAATTATTTCCAAAAAAAAAATATGTGGCCTGGGTCAAAACCCATTATTGCAAATATAAGCAAAAACAGATGCAGGTATTGAGGGAAACTTTGATAAAATGACAAGCACCTAATTAGATTGTTATAGGGGAGGATGGAGGTTCGGAAAAATCACGAAATATCACAGGGGATATTGATAATAATATCTGTATTTTTTTTCATTAGTCTAAACCACACTTCAGAAGAAAAAGTATGATATAGTCCATTCGCTTAGATAGTGTTGCTACACTCACACATACTCGCGGTTATTGTTATAAAATACCAATATAATTCGAAGTAAACTGCCAACTGGTGTTACGCCGCAAGAGAATTTGGTAGTTTACATGGAAGTATATTCGTATTTTATGACAATAAACGCAAGTACGTGTGAGTGTAGCGACACTATCTAAGCGAACGGACTATATATGGATGAGCCCTTAAGTCTATATTAAAATAAAATTATATAGATCATGTTTTATTAATCCTCTGGTTTATAAGAAACATCTAAGGCACTGTTTACAGGCCTTGGTCACTTACCTAGCAAACAAGTGATCAAGGCATGTAAACAGCTTAAAACATATTTTTAAGAGTATTGGCATAATAGTGTAAAACTCTATTGAAGTTTATTCAACTAAATAACTTTTTACTTCGCTAAACTTAAAATTAAACTTACTGTTTTGTATTCTTCTAAGATTTCTGGTATGACTTGTCCCTTTATCCTCCATGTTTTGTATTTGTACACTGGCTTTCCATTTTGTGCAGCAATAGTAGCTAAAAATAAGCGAACAGTTAGACAAATGCAATTAACAACATCATACACCACAACCACCAATTTCCAATCCTTTAAACCTCTTACAAACCTTTTACAAAATTTTATGTCAGTGATAATACAAATTATTACATTTAATGA
Source organism: Acleris literana (assembly GCA_946894065.1). Taxonomy (NCBI): domain Eukaryota; kingdom Metazoa; phylum Arthropoda; class Insecta; order Lepidoptera; family Tortricidae; genus Acleris; species Acleris literana. The sequence continues at coordinate 9,195,307 of OX335687.1, forward strand.
TAAGTTCTTTCTTCTCTAAATCTGAATATTTATCATTAAAATAAAATGTTAAATAAATATCAGGGGACAATGTCACACCAATTGACCTAGTCCCAAACTAAGCTTTAGGCTTGTACTATAAGTACTAGACAACGATATAAATACTTATATACAAAGAAAAATATTTGCCTGTACTGGGAATCAAACCTGGAACTGTAGCTTCATAGGCCGGGTCACTACCAACTATGCTATCGTTTTGGAAACATTTGCAAGTTTATGTAAATTCAAGTTACATACCGAGGGGATCCTCGCGGTTTCCTTTATCCAATACGGTGAACACTCCGACTACCTCATGGCCATCTTTGATGAGCAATTTAAACACTTCAGCCGCAAAAGTGCTCTGTCCAATAATAGCTACTCGCAGCTTAGTCTTTGGTGGCTAAATGGACAAATGAAAGGTTTAATTGGCATTCTCACAGAACTTGGGAGGTCTCAGACATGAATCATAAAATATTTAATTCGAATTATTGCCTATTGTCAACAAATGCGTTAAGAGTACAAGCAAATACACAAATATTGAGCACATAGTACAACGCATTGTTCACGTAATGAACACACAGCACAACCGGTGTTAAGAAATGCGATTCTTCCGTAAACATTACAGTATTAGTTAATCAAAGGGCATTGGAGTTGTATATTAACTGAGTTGACAGAAAACGGTATTATGATAAGTAGGTGCAAAGATAAATTATATAAATATTTGGAAAGGATTAAGAATGAAAATAAATTACTTACATCTTCACTTATTGAAACGGGTGGCATTGTGATGAAGAAAAACGAGTTTTTTGTAGACAAATACTTTTGTTGGTTTGCCCGCCCAGTGGAGCGCAGCCGAACTGGTAGGATCGTCTTGATGCCTTCCTATTTATTGTTTCAGCCATTCGAGCACCATTTAAACTTTGACACCACTTATCGATAACGTGTGATAGTTAACAAAACGGTCTCTTCTCTTAGCTTTGGCCGAAGTATTCTCTTATTCGATATATTCATGCAGGAATATCCCGCCAAAATTTGACATTGGCAGCTGATTGCTGTTTGACAGATGATGGACGTCAGTATGGGGTTTAGCTTGGGTTAGAGCCGTTTGAGTACACCGGAGTTTTAGGTGTAAAAAGTTCATATTTAATTTTAATAATATTTGTAGCTTATTTATTATAAAGGGTTCAGTTACTAAATTAAATCCAAAAATTACCCAGTATACAAGATCGTACTATGCAAAGGTGCAGGAAACATTTAGGCTTAATTGTAGGCGATTTTTTTTTTAAGGCGCCTTCTTGTTTTTCCCTAAGTATTTAAAAAAATATTCATGCAAGGGGCACGTATGCTTATCAGTGGCCCGTTTCACGAAGCTACAAGTTACAAATTACAAGCGGAAGTCTCTTTCTAACTCCTTTTGCTAGAAAGAGAGTTCCGCTTGTAATTTGTAACTTGTAGCTTCGTGAAACGGGCCACAGGGGTTATTTCTTATCAACCCATGTGAATATTACCATAGCCTACCTATAGGTACATACTCTATTCCAAATAACATTAGGGTGGTATTCAACTTGTCCAAGATCTTTGTCCAATGTGTTTACGTCTCACAGTTTGCTTTAAAAAATGTGAGAGGCAATGCACATTGGATAGGTGGAATAACACCCTTAGCTAAAGCTACCGTTAATTCAAAATTATTTGGAGCAAAACGATCATAAAATGTGGTGTTGTACTGCTGTTTCATTTCATTAATATCATTCGTTTTAAATATAATTTCCCTATCAAATAAATTGGTAAATATTGGTAAAGTACTTTACCAAGTCTTAAATACAAATTAATAGCCATTACTTACTTACTAAAGCTAATTAATAATTTAACCAAAAAAGATTTGTTCATATTGAAACTTTGCATAGTACTTTATTCCATCCCTACACAAGTTCCAGGTTAGATCAATTATATATTGCTAGGTATATAATTGGGTTAGATTAGGATTAGGTTAGTTTAGAACTGTGATCACAACAGAAATAGCTGCTAGGTTAGATTAGGTTAGAGTTGCGCCTTAACTAGCGGGAATAGGAGCTCGGCGAAGCGGAGCTCCGTCGACCTTGTCTTCAATTTAATGTTTTTAATTTGGCTTAAATTTGTATCTTATTTCCTACGGCGTAAGGATAAAAATCATACGACATACTATAATTTAGGAAAAGCATGTAATCTCAATCGACACATTCAATGAAAACTTAAATGGCATATTAAAAAATATTATCAATGTAATACACCACCAACAACAGTTAAAAATTAAAGTCAGGCTACATGTATTTATCTCCTTCTGACGCTTGGTTTGTAGCAATGGACAAGAGGGGAGAGAACGAAAAATAGCTTAAGAGCTACTTTTCAGACTGATTTTTTTTTACTGTTACTTTACGTCCGGATCGAAGGACCAATTTTATATTTCTTCTTCGTTAAGGTCACATCACTTCGGAATAGTAATCACATAGTAGATTTTGATGTGTATATTAACTACTTCAAACCCAGACAAATGTGTCGCTCATTTAGGTCGCTAATTCCTTTGTCAATTTTTTGTTAGTAGTAGTAATTTTGTCACTTGACGTAGGTCTCTTCAGTATGCCGGGGTTCTATTATGGCTGTTTTTTGCATTTTATGCGCCACCACGGAACCCTAAAAAACAGCAAGTGATGATTACAAATGGTCGGCGAATTAAACTGGCTCCGTCCGGTTTTCTGTTCAATAAGTCGTAGATGATAAGGGACATTACCGCAAGGAAAGGAAAATGTCTGGTTATAACCGGTTGAATATGCTCGAGGTGGGGTGGGAAGATGTACATACTTGCACTAATTATGAGTTTAACTCTCTCCCTAGTTATGTATAGTCAACTATAATAAAAATAACCGCCGGTTGGGGTCCCATCATCACTACATTAAACTCGTCTAAAGGGCCTCCGCTCCATGTACCTAAGCCTTCAAAAGATCTGGGACTCCCATAGTCCCGTGATTGGTAAAGACATTATAATTTAATTCATGGGTTACTATGGAACTTTGTCAGCGTGATGAAAAAATCAAATCGTACGAAGTCTCGGATATAATTTGACTGATAATTACACAATTGCATTACTTCGACATGGTTCCAAGGTGGCCGAGTAGGCGAGTAGGGTTAGCCAAGTTGCATTTTAAGAATTTAACGACTGATGACCTCTACCAAAACGTAAGGCCCGGAATGATACATGGTAAACGGGACCGCTTACCTCTTTTGTACACATAGTCATACATATGTAAAACCAACGATGACAAATGGAATATTATGGTGTCTTAGTATATGTATAAAAGCTGATCTGATGACGGAGTCAGAAGGTAGCAACAGGGTCTCCGCTGAACACGTTAATGACTTGTTAAATCTGCCCTACTAAGCTAATAAGCACTATCCCAAATTTAATAACCAAAGCAGTTTTACTTCTCTTCTGTTAGTAATGAGGTTGATATTGCTGCAGGAGTTTTATCTGAGATACTGCGTATTGGATTAGCAGGGCAGAAATGGTCTCAATATGCAGCTGAAGTCTGAAGGTAGCGAAGTGAAAAGTACAGTCGGCAAAAAAAGTGTCTCAAATTGAAACTATGACAGAATCACTACCACCAGCACGGGTAGCACAAGTTGTATTTTCTCGCTTGTCGCTCTGTGCGTCTCTATCGTTACTGACTAGATAGAAAGGGAGATCCGAGCGACAAACAAGTCGCGGGCAACTTGTGCTAGCCGTGCAGACCGAGAAACTACTGGAAGTCCCATATTAAAAATATATTTTAATTTTCCGTACTAAACAGTTATTTATTTATATGGTATTAATAATATTACATATATATTTTAAGACACGCAAATCCATACATTCACACGTACCCGCTCACTAGAATTTGTATGTTTAAGTTCTTAGTTTTAGTTTAATATGTAAGTAATAATGTAATAATCCTCTGCAAAGTTTTATTTTATTTTATTAAGAGTGTATCTTTAAAATTGTATACTACTGGGTCCTGTAGCACAGGGCTTCCTAGCTCAGGATCCAGGACTAAAGATAAATTGTACTAAGTTAATTGCCAATAAATATTTTTCATTTTTTCATTTTTCATCAAGGAAGGCCCCTTTATTGCACAATAAAAAAAAGTAGAAATGGCGAACTTATTCATTCACACTAAAGAAAGAACAAGAAAAAATACGTTTCCGGTAGACATTTTAAGACAAAACATATCCACTATAATCTGAAAATACACTTGAAAAATATTTATCCTGTAAGTAGGTAGGCCTCTGTAGGCACTTTCTCATGTTTGAGTTTACCAAAACTTACCCAATGGTATCCATATCTGTACTTACAATAATACATAACCAACACTAGCTAGCATAGTAACAGTTCCCGTCTCACAAACATTAATAGGCATTACCAATAATGTTTACTGGAGCAGGAGAACCGGTTCGAGCCGGGTCGGCAGGCCGATACGTGATCCTCACTTGTTTACCCAGTTGACCTCAGATAAATTAGCGAACAATATTATCAGCTATTCGTTGTAAGAGGCGTTTATTTCATACTAGTTTGGTCATCGTTGCGTAGCGATTTACGTATTACCTATATCACGGGTGTTATTCTTTTAAAAATGGCGCTCGGTCGATCGAACGAGTGAACGCGCCACACCGGCAAGTTTAAGTAGTCTCCTCAGAGCGCGCAAAACACATTTTACCGCGTGCATCGTAGCTGTTGTGTTCAAACAATTTATTTTAGATGTTGCTGCGCGTTGGACTGATGCAGGCCATATTATTCTTTGTTTATTTATTCTTAACTACGTGAAGCATCTCAACTCTAGCAAAATACGTCAACAAAGATAAACAAACATTTTTCCTGTGCGAGCAGTGCCGGTGCGTAATACTTTCATAACATCATTGTTAACCGCGAACAATGCATATACTCCTTGGGTCAGTTCATTTTGCACTTCGATTGATGCACCTGTGGCCATTACCACCATTAAACTGGCGTTGGTAGTCGGGTCAGATGGCTGCGTGGGGACAGATGCTCAATGTGCTCTTGGCATTGGCTGGCATAGTGAAGGTATCGGCGTACAACGTGACTTTTCATGTACCATTAATATGGTGCTGGGTCACCCATTCGAGGTGTTCCTTGAAACTTAACCTCGACTTTTTAATGAAAGATAACACCCACTGAATTTTTTAAAACATATTTCGTTTGTGATTAATAAGTAACTGTTTATATGTGGAGTGCTGAATGTTTATTTCGCGCCGGTCTGCTAACACAGCCGAAGGTAAGTGGATCATTTAGGACTAATTTCAAGTGACTGACACACATCAAAAAATCGAATCCGGCTAGGAACTTTTGAAAAATATTTTTTCGAATCTATACTATATTACTATATTACTATAATACTATAGTATTATAAAGCGGTAAAGTTTGTGACGTTTTAAGGGGTAATCTCTGGATCTACTGAACCGATTCTGAAAATTTTATCTATACTCATATCATAAGTCCTCTATTATGCGTTCAAAACCCGTAGGCAATGACCAGCATTACCTGTGGTAGTAGGTGACAGCAATGACAGCTGTTAATTTTGGAAGGTGTTCCAAATTTGGATCTCATTACCTTACAATATTCGATAACGTAATTCCAAAATTACGTTACAGCTGTCATCGCTGTCACCTACTACCACAGGTAATGTAATGCTGGTCATTTGCCTTTCGGCTACTGAACCCATCTTAGAGTACTTATAATATGTGTGTAGATAAAGTATTGTACGAGACTCTGCGTAATTGGCATTACGCAACCGTCACGTAAACTACTATTACCAATAGAAAGTCACGTTATTTGTGAGTGTAATTACTATATTACTAAGTATATAATATTTATAAAGAGGTAAAGTTTGTGACGTTCTAAGGGGTAATCTCTGGATCTGCGGAACCGATTTTGAAAATTATTTTACCAATAGAAAGCCACGTTTGTGATTTGTGAGCGTCATAGGCCCAAGCTATAGCTAGTATTTTTTATTTTCGAAAGTTATATGTTACGTTGGAATTATTTGACCTTTGTTAAATGCTTCATATAACCGAGGTTTCAGCTCTAGTACCTATAATATAAGCAATATCGCAGTAGTTCACCATTATGAAAATTTGGGATTTACATCAATTCAGAATTGGAATATTCCGGTTTTTAACAAGAATGAATAAATTTTAAGAATTAAATCTTTAAAGTTACTTACCTCACTCTGAAAGATAAATGATAATAATTTGTCTGGCGAGGTATTCTAATACGTCGGCACGAACATTTACTATAGAAACTCATGATTGGAAGTAAGTAGCTAGGTACCTATCGGATCATTTGGATCATCATCATCATCATCATCATCATCATGTCAGCCGAAAGACGTCCACTGCTGGACATAGGCCTCCCCCAAGGCTCTCCACTCAGACCGGTCTTGTGCTTTTCGCATCCACCGCGTTCCCGCGATCTTTACAAGGTCGTCACTCCATCTTGTTGGAGGCCTACCTACAGCTCATTTGGATACATAACTTAACTAATTAATTAACTTTATTTAAGTTAATTAATTAGTTAAGTTATGTATCCAAATGAGCTTAAATGAACTTAAATAAAGTTAATTAATTAAATAAATAAATAACAATAAATTCAATGTGATCTGTCAGCAAGTGTACTCGAGAGAAGGGTCGTGCAGGAAATTAATTGAAGTCTGGTAGTTAACTAATTATATGCAATGGTCAAATAATAAAAATACTCAAGAATAAAAAATACCCTATAATGTATAACGAGTTTTTGTTTACTTTACGTTCTTGATTACGTTTAAATGACGTCTGTCTAGCATGCCCTTGAAAGCAGATCAATCAAAATCGCTAAGTAGGTTTTTTTAAATGTGAAAAAGGAGGCAGCTAAGCTAACTGCAAGGTAGGGTAAACCCTCCAGTGAATGAACAAAATCAGGTTTTTGGTCTAAAATAAGAAATATAGCCATTTCTACCACTTGTCGTATTGGTTTTTTTTCTCATTAGCAACTCGGTTTCCTATGCAATGGCAACACTTGGTGAATTTATTTTAGACCAATTTCAACATGGCCTGCGTTTGAAGTTCACGTGTTTCTGTTTTTGAAGTTTTGTATGGAGAAATTAGATCCCAGGTAAGAACAGCACATGTTTGGAGTAACATTAGAAGTGCTTATTTGATGTATAATAGTAGAAAGTTTATTTATTTCGTAAGAATAAGATTTAAACCTTTTATCAATGTACACTTTGGTGGATTTTTTTGCGATAAAGTCGTCATTTTTAGGTGTTCCATTACTAGCGTATCAAATGTTCTAAAACCAATGAATGAACAGTGTGTTCATTTACTGGTGGTAGCTCAATTTAAATTTTTTTCTAAATTTAAATGTTAACGTAATCGTATTAAGGTTGTTTTTTGAGATTCTGCAAAGAAAACAATTCTGATTCTTTGAGCCAGTATTGGAACACTAGTGTTCATTCATAGGCATGAAAAATCTATTAAATTAAAAAAAATTGAAATTTGGCTTTGTTCATTTACTAGATACCTACTAATCCTATGTATGAACAACGTAATGCTAACGACAAAGTTGTTTAAGACCCTTTTTTAATGTTTTAATTTCTAAATAGGCTTGTTAATAAAATTTTCTTCTTCTTATTCTTTAATCTTAATTCCAAGTTTATTACTTTAAGCATAATGCTTAAAATAAATTTGTTGAGATTATTTTGATATAACCATTAAAATAAAAATTATTGTTCGTTGCCGTATAAAACAAAGTATTATTCTTTGTATATTTTACTTACATTTTTGAACTCTTTAGCCTTTACTTAATCGTAATGTTTGTTAACAAAACTGTAATAAGTTTTTTGAGTTTTTGATAGATAGTAGCAAGGTGCTTATTAGCATAAAAAAGCAATAAATAATAATAGGGTTGTTAAGATGTTTTATTGTCTGAAATGATGATACTTTTACTAATTAGAGACTGATTAAACACTGATTAGAAGTATCAACAGAGTTTAATGAGTGTAATTCAATTTTATTATAAAGCTCGGATTATAATGGGTGTGATTGCATAACAAGAAGATTATTAATATTGTCTTAATTAATAAAGACATTAAGTGCTTCATTTTTACCTACTTAAATACAAATAAAGACGTATTTTTGTAATAAAAAGACTTAATTTGAATATTAAGTAGATACTGTACTTAACTTAATTTTTTATATAATAATTACTGAAGAAAAAGACTTCGTTTTATGTTAAAACTGAAGATCTAAATAATGTTTATTCACTGTGTTTTGCAATGTTCATACGTTTGTTTTTTTGTTAATTTACTGGGTTTCACTATGTTCATTCATTAGATTTTTTGTTCATTTACTGGGTTTTTGGGTACTTTTTTATAAACTCTTCTATAACTCAAAAACTATAAACGTAATAAAAAATCGCTGAAATTACTTTCTTGTTTATTAACCGACGATTGATTAAATTACTTCAAACCATTACAATTATTGATAAATACAGAGTAATGTTTTTTCAAAGTTGAAAAAATGCTTAAGTGTTCATTCACTGGAGGGTTTACCCTAGTAGTCGAAGCATTCCAAACTCTATTCGTAACCACATAAACTTTAAAATGCTTAACTATTACTGTGCAGTTAGCATCGTTATATTTGTTAAAAAAAATATTTTGCTAGAAATGCTTTAAATTAGATTATTATAAAATCTTTCGAATAAAAAAATCTACAAGTTTTTTTGTAGTAATCGGCATTGTACCCGTTCTTAATTATTTTTATATCCTTAAGAAGTGGACTTCTGCCTACCCCTCTGGGAAACAGAGGTGTGATTTAATCTATGTATGTATGTATATTTCTTCTGTGCGTGTGTATGTCACTAAACTCCTCCAAAACGGCTGAACGGACTTGATGTTTCTTTTTGCGTGTTTGTGTGGGTCCCTGGATGGTTTAGATACACAATTTGCCCCAGTAGGCGGCGCTGCCATCAGAGGGCTCTGCCAAGATGCATTGCGCTAACCGACGTTTCTATTCGTTTCATTTTTAAACCAATCGCGTCACTGATAGATCACGTGACTTTTCGTATCACGTCATCTACCAGTGGCCGCCTACCGATTATTGGCCCCATGAACTTTAACATAAGGTAATAGAGACGATAATTCAAAAATCACTAGATGCCAGTAACTGGTATTTTAGAGGCCAGTGTAGCGCTCCATAAAAATAAAAGGTACGGAACACTACACGGGATGGTTGCGATAAAACCATCAGCACGTAAATTTGGACCTGTATAAGTAAAATAAAACCGAACGAAATTCAACAAGGTTATATAATAAGGGGAACACACAATGATTAAATTAAAACAAACTACTTACAATGTAACTATAAAAACTAGATTACTAGGCTGACACGGAACTTAGCTTAGGTAACAAAACAATTTATTATGAAACGGTCTGCGGATTGTCACATTAATAAAGCCTTTCTAATTTAAAACGCATTGCCTAATAAAGGGTAAAAGACCACCTTAGAACACGGTCAGGCCAAAACTTGTATTCAATTTATAGGTAAATCTGATTCGAACTAAAATAACATGAATCTGTTAAAATGCAAGAAGCGCTTCATGATTAAAACTGATGTGTTCGGAGTATTATGAAACAGGGGTAACAAATTGTGGTGTTGATCGGTAAAAAAGGTCTAGAAATCTAATAACATTTATAGCCAAAAATATTCCGAATAAATAACCATAGGTAGGTTAGGGGTGAGTTCGCGGACACTATTTTGAATTTTTAAAAAAAATAAAAATCAACGAAATGGAGACTATCCTGTGAACTTCCGTCGTCGCTTGCCGCCGTATGAAGACGTAACCGTAACGCTGCGTTCGTCGCAACTGTCGCAGCGGGAAAAGCCTGCAGGCGCTGCCGCAGACGACGACCCGCCGCCAGCGAACTCGATGGCGAACCACACGCCGAATGGCCAAACCAGTCGTCCAAATCTTCAGTCGGGGCGGAGAGTCGCAAGATATGGGGTAAGCGGAGGTGCTGCAAAGGACACCTTTACTCACAAAATTGAACGAAAAGGACGGAAGAAAGGCTTCCTAAAGATGGGGGGCAGTGAAGACTGATCGGCAACAAAAACCAACTCACCCGCTATCCGGACACACAGAAGACAACAGCACTAACACGATCGGCCCACAATTGAGACCACGGCGTAATAGATAAGGCCTTCGCGTAACATTACAACCGGACGCGGCACTCGAAGCTGGCTTCAGTTAAAGAGAAACTTGGGTTGAGTAGAGACTATCCAATTTATCTGGAGTATCAAGGCAAGAGTACGAGATCGAATGACAGTCCCATAACAAGGAACGGATCTAACAAAAACGAATTCAAAAATCAAAACTGTCAGTAGAAATTACAAACTCTAACCGGTCAATGAACAAGTCCGCAATACCAAAAAGGCTGAGAAACGAAAAAGGCGAAATAAATAAGCAATAAATAACGCGAACCAACGCGATTTGTAGCGGTAATGCTACACCAGTTACTAGGTGTTTTACCCAACATCTTATTTAATTACAATCCTTAAAAGCTTGTGGAACCAACCAAAAAAAAAAAAAACCTTACCTACCTACTTAGTTTTTACAATCAATGAATCATCCAGGGGCCCTCCTATGGCTGCGTTTATCGCGAAGTACTCGTAAGATTCCGATTCCGAAAAGTCGGTGGTTCAGGGTTGTGATTCTCTCAACAAGCAAAGGTGATCGTTCGCTCGAGTGAAGGTCCAAGCGGCGAGTTTAAGTAGTCCCGACAGAGCGAACAAAACACATTTTAGCGCGTGTATTCAATTTGGCTGCATGACTTCTCGAACGTATAAGGCTCCCTAATTGACAATGCACGCGCTAAAATGTGTTTTGTTCGGTCGGACGGGACTACTTAAACTCGCCGCTTTTATTCGCTCGTCCGTCCGACAGGCCGCCGTTTTTTGAGAGAATAAACACACCTGCTCTGATTGATACCATGGTGGTACTTCACTTGGTAACAATGACCTCAAAATTAAAATAACCGGTTAAGAGGATATAATATTAATTAATTTAATAATCGTTTTTTCCAGGCAACCTACACAAAAGACAGAGCGTGAAGGATGACTAAAATTTAAAGTAAAATTACAAATCATAAGATAAATATAATACATTATTTTTTTGTGAATATAAAACAACATAAACTTAGCTTTACGTAGGAACAGTTACAACTGCCCTATTTGTGAAGCCAGAAAATGCGATAACGTTTCTCTCCCCTTAAACCTAGACCGATTTTTACGATTTTGGAGTACGTTGTTGTTCCTTACGAAGAAAATAAAAATACCTTACGCATACCTTACGCATAGGCTCCTTTTATCGCGGAAAAATAAATAGATTTCGAGGGAACAACGATAACTGACTTCTACGCGGATGGAATCCCGGGAAATGGCTAGTTTTTTATATTTTTTATTTGTTCTAGTTCACAATCTGTAAACGATTGGAATATAACGACGATCTTTCCCTGTCTCGTTCTCTCGGGTTCTCTTTCGAAACGTTCAAGAAGGACAAAGCGGACGACCGACTGCGACGCAGCTTCCTAGAAAAGTACCAGGAGATAATGCAAGCCAGTCAGGAGATCGAGGGGCTCGCGGAAGACAGGGAGAGGAGGCTGCAGCCCGGGAACCACTTGGATATCATTAATGATATAGGTAAGCATCCGAGCGCAGGCAGCCATGCATCCAATGACAATTAGGCCAGCATAAGTACCAGGAGAGAATAAAAGGCAGTCAGGAGATGAAGGGGTACGCGAATGAAACGAAAAGGGGGCTGCGGCCCAGCAAAAAGTTGGATATCATTAATGATGAAATAATGATTCTAATCGCAGCCTTCTCCAGTGACAATTAGATAAGCAGAAGTAGCGGGGATTAATATAAGCTAGTCGGGAGATCGAGGATGAGAAGAGGATGCGGCCCGGGTTCGACTTGGATATCAGTGGCCCGTTTCACGAAGCTACAAGTTACAAATTACAAGCGGAACTCCTTTTCTAGCAAAAGGAGTTAGAAAGAGACTTCCGCTTGTAATTTGTAACTTGTAGCTTCGTGAAACGGCCCTCAGCTATGATATCGGTAATTGTTCGAGCAATAGTCCTCTTCAGTGACAGTCACGTAAGGAGATCAAGGGGTACGCGGTAGCAGAGGAGAGGAGAACGACTTGGATATCATTAATGATATAGGTAAATTTCTCAGCGCAGCTTCTTCTGTGCCAATTCCATATATCATAAATAAAGTTACGTATATCATAAGTATGTAATCATATTAATAGGTAATGACACCATCGTCACCCTCTCGAATAACGTGGTTGTGGAATTTTGCATCCGTACCAGAACATGTAGGTATGACATTTGCGGTAGAGCTATGGTTTCGTAATTTTGGCCGAATCCCAATCATCAAATATGGCAGGCTGCCACGTCGGTGACAGGTTCTAAGTATGCTCTACTGATTTATTGGCCGTGTGTAAGATACATTTTCCATGCCTGTTAGATTATGATTATGGTAAAGGTTAGGTATTTACGGTCACTTCACCACATCAGGCGTGGCGTCCTGCCAAATTTGATCGTGAAAGCGAAACCCGTGCGCCGCCGTGGCATAACGCTGCGTAGTCGGTGAATAGACAAACCGACATCAATTTTCAGCCGAGCGTGGCGGGACGCTCGAGGCATTATCAAGTGTGTGAAGATGTGTGTGTTCACGTCAAACTAGCGGCGAAGCGCACTATTCACTCGCATCGTCAGATAAGTTCAACTGGTCGCTTGAGATGGTAGTACGAATACCCGCAGAAAAGCCTGAAGGCCAATGTGAGTGAACAGGACCTCGCCAAAAGCGCCCGCCACCGCCCCCGCGCCCGCTATATCTAAGTGAACAAACACTAAAGGGTCTCATCTATTTCAGATAACTACCATGCCCATCGGCACAACACACAGCTGCGGTCGGTGGCGAAGCGGCAGCGCGCGCGGCCCCTCGCGGCGCGGCGCGACAAGCTGAACAGCCAGAGCCTGCGCAGCCACATGGAGCACACGCTCCAGTCCAACCTGCGCCAGCCAGCCTTCAACATCCTGGACGAACAGTGACCGGTGTTGGTTGGTTACGCGTAGCGCGATCTGTGCTTTAAAAAAATCCCTAACGCAGTTCTCAATCTTTTTTAGCGGCGAATACTGTAGGTACCACTACCGTACTCGCTAGAATACTGTGAGGGCCAAATGCATTCGACTCGTTAGCGAGTAACTCATGGTATGCCTCACGAGCGTTGCCGGTACGTTGCGTCGTCGCAACGCTGTAATTTCAACATAGAGTGACGCAAGTGTTTCACCGCATTCAAAGTCTAATTTGTGAACTCCTAATCACCATTTTTAAGAGGATTGTGAAGCTAAAAATCTCCATACAAAATGCGAAAACGTTTCTCTCCCCTTAAACCTCGTCCGATTTTTACGATTTTTGAATATGTTGTAGATATCATGAAAAACTATGTCTGTACGTTTTCTTTTCCAAGAAAATATTTTTTAGAACGAAAAAAAATTCAAAAACAAAAAACAGAAACGTTCAAAAATCTTGAAAATCGGAGCCCGGAGCTAGTTTTGTATGGATTTTTTTTGACAGCTTCATGATTTTAGCGGCGCTTCACAATCCTCGGAACCCCCGATAAAAAAGAGGAGTTTTTTAAGTTTAACGTGTTTATCTGTGGATCTGAGTATCTGTGTATGTGTGTGTCTGCGTGTCTGTGTATGTGTGTGTCTGCGTGTCTGTGTTGTGTGTTTATCTATCTGTGGCATTGTAGCCAAACGGATGGACAGATTTTGACACGGTTTAAGTTAGTTCAATCGTGATAGTTTTTAGTTAGATTTCATGAAAATCGCTCGGGGCGTTTGGGATATGGCAACTCCGCGAGAAGGGGCCTTAATTATATCAAGGGTAAGGGTTATCCATTTAGTAGGAGACCTTGTTGTTACTTTAAGCCAGAAAACTCAAGTCGCAGCTACCAAACATCCGACGCTTATAAAAATATCGTCGGTTCTGTCGCATCGCCTCTGAGGAATTTCCATCGCAGAAACCGTAAATGAAATGAATAGCTGCCTTGGTGGAATATTACTTAGAATATAAGAAGAATGTAAGAATAAGAAGAATTAGGTTAGGCAGACACTGCACTGCTAGATCAGAGGGCTCAGACAAGATGCACTACGCTAACTAACGTTTCTATTCGATTCGTGTTTGAAAACTAATCGAATAGAAAAGTTAGTTAGCGTAGTGCATCTTGTCTGAGCCCTCAGGGGTGTGATTCTCTCAACAACGTCTGACGGACGGACGAACGAGTGATTGCCCAAGCGGCGAGTTTAAGTAGTCCCGTCAGAGTGAACAAAACACATTTTAGCGCGTGTATTCAATTTGGCAGCATGACTTCTCGAACGTATAAGGCTTCCTACGTGACAATGCACGCGCTAAAATGTGCTTTGTTAGCTCGGACGGGACTTCTTAAACTCGCCGCTTCGATTCTCTCGTCCGTCCGACCGACCGCCGTTTTTTGAGAGGATAACACCCCAGTATCAACGCAAATAGTGGTGATCATTATTTATATATTTAATATTTGAGTAGCTTAGTTTTACTTTAATTTAAATACGTTTAGTTTTAATTTTTAATTGTATTATTGTTGAATTCTGTAAATAGTGAAAATATACTTAATTATTGAAGTTGTATTAAAGTTGATTTGAAAATACAGTTGTATTTTGAGTTAATATTGTTTTGATTCAGCAGTGCGCAGTTGTAATAAAAAAAGGTGACCATCGAACGAAGAAAGTTTTCAGACGTGTATTTTACACATCTGACTGAAGTTTATACCTATTTACTCATAAGATTTAAAAATCTTATACTGTTTACATTGAACTTACCTTTCTTAATGTAATTGTATTTCTTAATGTTAAGTTACCTTCAAAGCGATAATTAAATTGTAGAGTGGTCTATACACTTGCCCCGGTATTGGACACAGGCTTGTATTATAGGTAGGTATGTTTTTAATTATATTATTGTTGAATTCTGGAAAATCAAGGTATGTTTTTCTATATCTTAATTGTGTAAATTCTATTAGTGTATATTTTTAATAAATAAATAAATAAATAAATAAATAAATTGAAGGTCTGTAAACTAAAATAATAAACTCGAATTTGAATTAACTTTATTTCATTCAGGAAATGTTTCACTTAAATTATGGGGAATAAAAAAACACGGACGGTGATTTTTTTATTCTTAATAAAACAAATGTGACGTTATCTATGTAAAGGGACCTTATTGATGGCGCTAACGCCATTATTAAAGATGCTCCGATATAAATACAACGTTGCGTGACGCAGTGCGGCGTAAGCGCCATCGACATTAAGGTCCCTTTACGTAGATAATGCCACAAATACTTTACTAAATTACGTATACTGATCTTTTAAACTGCGCAACGGATTTTAATGCGGTTTTCAGGTAGAGTGATTTAAGAGGAAGGTTTTTGTGTATAATAAATTCTGAGGGCCGTGCCAAGATGCACTACGCTAACTAGCGTTTCTAGTCGTTTCGTTTTTAAAACAATCGCGTCACTGGTAGATGACGTCATACGAAAACTTACGTGATGTACCCGTGACGCGATTGGTTTAAAAACGAAACGAATAGAAACGTTAGTTAGCGTAGTGCATCTTGGCAGGGCCCTCTGGTGTACTTAGGGTATTACAGAAAACTCGCTTAAACCGAAACGAAGCGAGGGCGGGTCGCTAGTTTATAATAAAATTTCAACTAAAATATTGATGACTGAATGTACCTATTAATGATTTTAGACATTTATTTTTTAGCAGATATTACCTACTACTGTGTACAAGAGTATTTGCGTGAAACCAATTGACAAATTAGATAAATTTTCAAGCTTGATAATTTTTCAAAGCATGTAAAATATGTACGATATTTATATGCCTTTAGGAGGGATGTAGTGGTACATAATATTAAAATGTAACATCTGTTTTACCTATTTTCAACAAATAAATTATTAGAATTAGAATTTGAACCTTATGATTATCATATTGTTAACTTTAAGATAGGTCTTATTCATTTAACGGTAAAGAAAAAGAAGGCCGTATCGAAAAAACAATATGGCTTCGAAAGCGAGAAAGGATTAAAACTGTGTTTCTTTTTGTAAAAGGCGCTTGGAATGGTAAATATACATGCTTGTCAACTGGATGACAGATGGAATTATGATCTAGTACACTTCGGTTTTTGCATTATCCCAACAATCCGTTTACCAGGGGTCCAAGGCGGAGACGGTGCTGAGGTTTTTCTTTTTTATCGCTCATCACATTATAATGTATGGGTTGACAGTTAACCACGTGGTTTATCGTCACTTACGAGAATGTTATCCCATACATTTTGAGGTTTAGATAAGAAAAACATTACATTAGCGTTTGCATCTTAGCTAGGGCCCCTGGGCCTCTATTCTACATCGTCTTTACACCTATTGTTTTCGAATTGACAATGTTATCAAAACGACAGTAATGGCGAGTGGAAAACTATACAAATTCAATATGGGGAAAGTAAATGTAGAATAAGAACCCGAGGCCCTAGACAAGCATTGCGAGAAAGTTTTCGTTATCGAAAATGAATAGAATTGGCGTAAACTGCCGGACAGTCGCGTCGCGTCGAGCGCTTACGTAAATGCCATAAATTCCGTCAGTTTTCGAAAACCGTTTACGTTAGCGTTCTGCATCTTTTCTAAGGCTTCAGGTTCTTACTTTTTACGAACCATGAGTCAAATGTTTTTAAAAGATTTTTTAGTGTAATTTTGGTACTAACTAGTAATGAAAAGACTCGCTGTATTTCTCAACATGATCTTTTCGTATTTCTTTATTAACAGATTTTGTATAAATAGATAATTAAATGAGACTACAATTCAGTTGTTATTATTTTGACAAGTATAAGGTTATAATGTAATGAAAAATAGCGAATATAGTTTGTAATATTAATAAAGGTGTAAATAGTCAATTGTTGTGTAAGTATTTTTATTTATCCCACATTTTACCCAGCTGTTAAATTACGAAAATTACAGTCTTCGAGTTCAATATTCCGTCATTGATCTTAGTGCGCGGAATAAATAACTATATGTGCACAAAGTTACGGTTTTGTAACTTTGATACTTTCTGAGAAAAAGTGAGTGGGACATACAGACAGACAGACGGACATGGCGAAACTATAAAGGCCAACCCGAGCCGCTCTACTTTGAATGCGATAAAATGGAAGGAGTTGATACTGGGGTACTCCAACCCAGAGATGGGAACAAGGAACAAGGGAGAAAGGGACAAAGCTGTATAACTGCTATAGCTGTATAGCAGGCGATGGGCTAGCGTAAAATACTGTGCTACATACTCTAATGAGCAAACTCTAACTATTCCAACTTTTACCTTCCAAATTTCCGCGAAAACTGAATGCCACTCGAATTGTCTACAGGCAACACCCAGAACTCCAATAGTCGGCTTTGATACAAAGAGCAGCTTCTTCAACTGTGGACTCAACGAAGGGACGTTTTGTTTTTTTTTATTCCCCCATTACACCACTAGGAATGAATGCTCCTGAGAGTTTGAACGACATATTAAATAAATAATTAGCTTGAATGCTAATAATTCTCGTCAGGCGTTAGTAAAAAGAGCGTCGTATCGCGCTTTACATGTGACATTGCAATGTCGCAGATCGATTGAATATTGTTAAAAAAGTTCCCAAAATAACTTTTTTTTATTACAAAGATCCAATTCATAACTAGTTTTTTGGTTAGGTACATATTTAATACAATAATTATATCTAATACAATAAGTTCAGTACAATAATGGATTGGGGATGTTGTTGGGGCTGCCTCGATTCTGCAGCGCTTCGGGAATGTTTCCAGATGCCCACACGGCTCACACCACACGGATGACTTTCCTGCCATACTGCGCAAGAGTCGCATCCCTTGCACAGATTGCGGGGCAGCCCGAACAGCATGCTGAGTTCTATTGCAGAGAGGTTTCCAGAACCATTGGAACAAACTCCACGGCCACCTGCCTAATAGAGATTTTAAACTAATTCCGAAATAAATAATTTCGAATTTGAATTTGTATTTGAATTTAACTAATAAGTCCCTAAAATATCTACTGTTAAATTAATAAACGATATGCCGTAGTCACTATATTGTTGTGCTATAGTAGCTATTGTTGACCGGATAGGCACTTGAATATTTTATTCATTAATGTTTTAAATTACCATCAAAGCTTTTAGGTCCCATTTAGTTGCCAATTCGAACGTCGGTACATAAAAGTGTACAATAGTCAATAAAACTAATTAATCCAAATTCACACGACTCAAAAGACATCTTATCGATTTATTTTTAAATCGCGTGACAACATTGAACTTTAATCGATTATACTTCTGATATAATGACGTCATTTTAACAACTTTTTGTTCAATTACGACTTGAAAGTTATACCCTCTGGAGCGCATTTTTTGAAAAAGTTTATCGATGTAATGAATAGTCAGCTTATCCCTGTCAATTTAGTAGTTTTTGAGAGAATTCCCAGGAACAAGAGGATTAGAGGTAATACGATATCAAAGTGATAACGAAGTAATGTATTTGTCTGATAATGAGAACTATGTTTTACAAGTGGTATCATAACAGGTAAAATAAATGAAAAATTGAACTTTGTGATAATAGTAACAAGGTATGTTATTGATTGAGTAATCAATTTGAAGATGAATGTAAAATTTAGACAGATCTGCAGATGCGTTTGTAAAAATAATGACAGATGATTTCCAAAGAGAATGTACTTTATAGTTTTAGAGATATACAGGAAACTTTGAGGAACGAAATTAGGGATTACCTACTGATAGGAATCATTAGGATGTAAACAATTGACATGTATAGATTTAATACCTTGATAACGATAAGACGACAGCGGCGCGAGATAAAGTTATCACTCCACTATTAATATGTAGGTATGTAGGTAGGCCCCTACACACGAAACTGTCTGAACCGTTTCCAAGTGATTTAGCTTTTCAATACTACTTAATGGTTTTATTAATGATAATAGTTTGAGATTCGACCTGATTTCAAACCCTACTATATTTCATTGCAAATGTTACCTTAAGAATAACTCCTAAGAGCGTTTAATATGGTCGGGTTGTAAAATTGCAGTTGTTCCCTTTCATCTAAAAAGAGCAAATACTTAGTTGCGCGTCATGACCGAGTACGAATGTACTGACAATGTGTCAGGTCCGACTGGTTCCAGGGATGTCCCCGTGTCGTGTCGGCCATGACGCCCGCACTGTTGTGGTTCGATCTTTGTTTCCATTCATTTACGTTACGAGGCTTAATATTTACACTTACCTACTGTTGGGATTATTTCAGAGCCTAAATAAAATAAGTACCTACTAACTTTTATACTTTGAAAATGATTGTTAAATGATAATTAAATGCTTTTAAACAGCAAGAAACATACAGTAGGTAACAAAAATAAAAACCTACGTTTATCATGGGCTGTGTCGTGTCGTGGGGTAGGTTTTGTTGATCCATTCCCTTAAGTATCCTATAGATGTTATGGTCGCTGCATGGCGTAATTACGTAATTATAAATACATTATTCAAAAGCGAAATTCCGTAATTAGGTAGGTACGTTATCATTATTTTAAGTTGGTGTGCGACCCGGGGAAGTAAATACAGTCAGAACACGGGATGGTTTAGCCACTAAGACTTACCACTGTTGTATTTTGGGCATATAGGTACTTAATGTAAAATCAAAATCAAAATCAAAATATTTATTCAGTAAATTGGCCACATACGGGCTCTTTTACACGTCGGTAATATACAGTGAATCTACTAGCGCTTCGGACAAGACCATCATTGCGGAGAAGAAGCGCCGCAAGAAACTCCAGCAGAAGGTCACTTTTTCAAACATAAAATTCAATAATACTTAAAAGTAAGTTACATTACAAGGTAATAAAGCAACAAATATAAATTATTAGAACTATCACATATAAAAAAAATACAAATTCAAAATTAAAACCATTACAAATAAATGTAAAAATTACCAAGATTACATGTCAAATACATGAAACTAAAAATAATGACTAGGGGAACAACACGACGAGGTCTCTACTTCAAAAGCCATAACTGGAATCATTAACTGAGCAACAAGTCCTTGCAGACGTGAACAGACCGGACCCCACTAACAGCACCCGTTCACGAGTATGACGCATATTCTCAGCCATCGCCTCCCTCAACCATGTGTTCGGGAAGGTGGCGACCCGATCAACGACGCCGCCGTAAGCAAAGACCTTTGAGCGAGCATGACGTGCTCATGCTGCCGGACAACATAAAAGTAATATTGTGTGATATAGCTGTCCGGCGAGAAACATCACGTGTGCTCTCATTTAAAAGCGTCTTGTACACGCAAGAACTAATAAAGATAAAGTACAAAAGTAAACATACAATTTCGTATTTGAATAAACAGTTTGCTTAAAGGCATTTTTATCAAGATAGAAATATCAGAAATAACCTAGACTTAAGAAATTACCTTAAATAAGTAATAGCCTAGACACTACTTAAATACATCTTGGTCACCAATGAAGTCATTTATAGTATAGTATGCCCTACCCAACAAGCAGCGCTTGATGTGAGACTTAAATTTATTGAACGGCATATTGACGATATCAGATGGTATCTTATTGTAGAAACGTATACAGTTCCCTGCAAACGAAGTGCATACCTTACGGAGACGGTGACTTGGAAGAGCGAGCTTATCCCTATTTCTAGTATTTAAATTATGAACGTCGCGGTTATGCCTAAACTCGTGTATGTGTTTGCGTACATACATGATATTCTCAAAGATATACTGCGACGCGACTGTAAGAATATTGATTTCTTTAAATTTATCCCTAAGCGAAACACGAGACCCCAATTGATATATAGCACGTACAGCCCGCTTCTGTAATACAAAGATGGTCTGGATGTCAGCCGCTCTTCCCCACAGTAAAATTCCATAACTCATAACACTATGAAAATAACTATAGTACACAAGTCTCGCCGTCTCGACGTCAGTAAAATGTCGGATTCGCTTTACCGCATAAGCCGCTGAACTTAGTTTACCTGCAAGTGTGGATATATGCGCACTCCATTGCAGTTTTGAGTCCAGAGTGACACCTAGAAATACTGTTCTATCCTCGAATTCCAGTGTCTCATCCTTCAGTCTTATTCTAGCCGCATTCACTCGCTTCACATTGGACAATGAAAATTTAATGCACTTGTTTTTTTTGGCATTTAAAAGTAAGTTGTTGGCCGTAAACCAGTCAACAATTGTGGATAATGCATCATTAATGTCATTAAAATTATCCTGTTTCCTATCTGCTTTAAATATAAGTGAAGTATCGTCAGCAAACAAGACTATTTCATGTTTATCGCGCACTACATATCGCACCTTCAGAACAACAGTGACCTAATTCAAAATTTCTGCTTTTAAACTTCAAGTCATAATTTTATTCGAAAACTAAAATTTCTCAGTTTCTTAGTCACTATTGTTTTGAAGGTGCGATATGGGAGATCGTTAATATAGATTAAAAACAAGAACGGACCTAGAATAGAGCCTTGAGGCACTCCCATAGCAACAGATGTAAATCCGGTTTAGTCGGTTAACCTCGTATATCCAGTAAAAGTTAGGAAGAGTAGCAAGAGGCTTAACATTCCCGTATTGTGAGTCGTTAATAAGACCATTAGTAGGAATAAATACATCCTTTTTACACTCCAAACGATAGACGGAGAGACAGTCCAAGAGGTCAAAGTTATGTATGACGCCCCTCTTCTTTAGCTACTACAGTTAAAATAATTATGAGTTTCTTTTACTATGCATTTGGACGCTAAACATGCTAAAATAACAGATGGCGTATACCGGGAAATATCGTATCGGACCTGATTTTGGACACGCGTGTTATCTCCAACCAATACATACATATAAAGCGTAAAACTTGTTGACAAGTAGCAGTTTAGCTCATTTAAGTTCAGCGACAGGTTTGGTAGACGCGAGCCTGATAACAATCATGTTGCGAGTATTCACTCTGATAATCCTGGCCTGTCTCCTTCAGCTGTCACTTCAGGTCTGTACTCTTCAAATTTGACGGCATTTAATACTTTACAAACTTAGTTTTGGTCTGTAAACTTGGAAGGGAACATTTTTGTTTGGGTTATTAATCTTTTTAGGTTTTCAATTACATAAATATACGTTTCACATGGCTTAAAACATTGCATCTTAGGCATATCTAACAGTTTCGAGCAAATGTTAGGTATACTTAAGTGTTAGATATTCGGTCTTTATGGTTCAGCTATCGCTTGGGGGCTAGTCGAGATGCATAACGCTAACGTAAGTTAGCGATTTTAGAAATGTATATGGGTGACGTCGACGTAAGCTGATGACGATCGCTTCGACCGCAATGTCAACTCCATAATTCGAGTCGATGGAAAACAGAAACGTTAACGGCGTTTGCATCTTGGGTAGGTCTACGTCTATATTTTTTAAATTTAATGAAATTTAAAAGAAATTGGTTTATTAATTTTATTAGAGTTTTAAAAATTACGACACTACTGGAACGGTTTTAGTAAGGCAAGCAAAAGTTAGTCACAACTGATTATTTTGTTGGTATCCATATTGAACGTAACTATGGTAACCGAATAACAAATTGATGGATATTATTCATCTATTTTTAGTAATTTGATAAAAATGTAATTTTAAACACATAATTAATCTAAAAATTAATTTTGTGTTTATTATACGTAATTTTAATTGATATTTAAATATTTTTAACGGTTTATTATACAAATTAGAACGTCAAGTGTACACTGAACGCCAAGACTGGCATCCGGAATGACAGCAACCAGGGTAATAACAATGCTATAATAATTATTATAGAACTGTTATTACCATGGCAACGCTTATTATAGAATAGTTTCATGTTTCGGTTACGCTATAGTTGGTATTGTGGTACCATTTACAATATCAATAGGTACTAGCGGTTTATAGTACAAGAGTAGAAAAATAATGTTTTAAGTAAGTTTGTAGGTATTATGTATCTTCTAGATAATACCTACAAACTGGGTTGGTTTACAGACCTATGCATAGTATGCATAGTATTAGGAATTGGAGAGTGAGATCTTTTTGTTACGGAGACTGGAACAATGTACACACAAATTATATTCATATTTTCGTTTTTGCACATTTTTTTGACCTTAAGAGGTTTCCTTACATACAAAAGACATCAACGCGTACGAACTTTGCGAAATAAAAGTTTATTCTTAATAATAAAGAATAAATTTAAATTTTTATGTTTTTGGTGGGATTTTTTTTAACTATAGTTCGGTCAATCTGGAATGATTTCTGTGACAGCTCATATAACACGAATAACAACAGTGTATTATTATTGCAAGTTTGTCTAGTTATTAGAACTATGGCGAGTTCACTGCGTATTAGTACTTACCTCTATCACAATGTACATAACTTGTGATATTTATTTTATCTGATACTCGCACTATGTTAACGTAACTCTCATTATATTTTTATTACACAGAGCATATTCCTAATGTTTGCGGTTTCTATTACATCCCGTCTCTTTCTAGGAATAAGTGAGCGAAACAGACAACAATATACGTAGCATCGCACTGATAACAATTTCTGAAATAATGTAAACCTAATGTAGTTGCTACTAAAGCTCAAACTACAACACTCAAGCAACAGAGATTCTCTTGACCTTCTCAACGTATTCCTAAAATATCTACAACATTGATTAATTAGACACCGTCCTCTTCACTCATCATGAGTGTGAACGGGACAGGAGATCGAAATCGTATCGATGCCGTTAAGAATACAGACGGCATGTAAAATGAGACTTTCCTGTTCAGTATGTTTTTGTTTGTAGAAGGAGCTTATCGTATTTTGTAAATATTACGCGTTGTAATGTAATGTAACGCAATTATTAAAAAAAAAACATGTGGTGTAGGGGAATCTATTTAACCGCGTGTGTGCTGTGTCTCGCGGTGTCGTCGGACCAGGCAAGCATTATTAGTGACGGCTGAAGTTCAATGACTTTTCTTTGTTTACGTTAAGATTCGTGTTGTCATTGTGGTTATGTGCTTAATATAGGTAGGTAGGCGCGTAGGTGGCTGGCACTGGGAGCGGTTGGAAACAAAAACTCAAGACCGAGCTCAGTGGCGTGGCGTGCCATGGGAGAGGCCTATGACCAGCAGTGTACGGAAGTGTTGTGATGATGATGATGAATGAAAAAACCGTTTACACTAATGAATACGGGATGCAGTCGAATAATGCCGTATTTTTTAATTTATACTAAGTTTTATTACAGATTTTGGATTAACATAATGTAGCTATATTTATTCATTTTTATCAGTAAAAAAAACAGTCTTCAAAACCTTTCAAAATCAATTGGAATGCGTTAAATAAAAAATACCCGATTTTTTTGTAATCCATAATCTGTTGGAAGTTTTATTTATAGCTGAATTCGTACAGTTACTCATTAGTAATCGGTAACTACCTACTAAACGGTGTCAAGTAAACAATAGCAATGTCATCTGATTCTTGTCACCGACTCCGATATACACCCTTTGCAAAGAATCGAGTATTTACGATTATTTCGAGTAGTAAGGAAATTGGATTTTATGGGACAAAAACATTTAATATTATTTATATGTAGGGTAGTTCTAAAAAAAGTGGCACCGTAACCTGTCAATGAGTTTTTGAATACAAAGTATGGTAAATGTTTGTTTTACAGAAAAAGTAAAAACGTTCATAGATAAGCACATACCTTTTACATCGAGGCCAAGACATTATATTTATTCATTCTCCTAAATTATGTTAAAACAAAATTGTAGGTACCATTTTTTACTATAACCTGTCTTGTCCAAATGGGACATGTTTCCAGTTTTTTAGGTCTTTGAACTATTTGTGTATATTTTATGATATATCTTTTATAATATATTGCAAGAAGAATATTATGACATTCAATTAGTTATGATAAGGTTTTAAAAATATATGCTTATATATCAATATTAACACACGACCATTTGTCCAGTGATAGTTTTACTGTAACCTGTGTGTCCGTGATATTGTATCTCACTCACATACGGAGAATAATAGGCACACCATAATCCTCGATAAACATTCGGCCAGTATGTGGCTACTACTATACGAAACGGTTGGAGACGATCTGTCATACTTTTGTGGAGATTAGTGATCGAATGCCGTAATCTGGAGTTTGTAACGGGTATGTTAACTTTATCTTGTCTCGATTATTTAATGTTAACGGTATGGGACGTAATTAACTAATCTTTTGAACGTGGTATTCTGATGTATCTACTTATATTACTAAGAGTGGAACGTTCATATTTTCATCGGTTTAAGAGTAAATGTCTTGTAAATCTACTTTTAACTTTAACCTGTGCAACTTTAACCTGTAACTAGCATAGATTAAGTTAGGCACAGGTTAATGTAACTCTTGGCAGGTTAAAGAGACATATGTGCACTAATGTGCAGGTTAGTGTGACTATTGGCAAGCTAAAGTGAATAACTATTTTAAATAATTTTATTTTAATAACTTGCATATAATTTCCCAGGAAAACTTTACAGATGCTTTATTAAGCAGCACCCATTAACAGTACTCTACAAACGTAAATGTAGGGAATTGCTTTTTTTTTAAGTTCTTTGTATTTTAATATAACTCTCTTTAACCCTAAAACCTTTTCTCTTCTAACCTGTCTAATGAAACTTTCACCTGCATCTCAATATTTCAACAAGCCATAATTCTTATATTTTCATGAATATTCCGTTCCCTTTTATAAATATGCAACAATTGGTACACCAGGAAGCTTATTTTAAACAAAGAAGGTAAAAAAACACAACTTATTTTTTTGGAGAAACTTTAACCTGTCTGTGCCACTTTTATTAGAATGACCCTGTAAGATGCTCCGCAGATACTTCGTAGCATAATTAAATCTCATTCATTTCCTTACACGATTTTTAAATTAGTTACTTTACAAAAAGCGAACTCATGTCAGTTCATGTATTGAGTGTACGAAATATCAGATACAGCCGATGCAGGGTCCAAATAGACAATTCTGGACATAAAGGTATTTAACGTTGTTCAATAGGTTTGTGAAGATTTTGTGACTGCAATTTCATAATGTGATTGACTACTTACAGCAAATAACACGATGTTATCCCCCTTAACAAAATGTCACTGTCCAGATGCTGGGACATTAATTGTTGAGGAGTTCTCCTGGTACTTTCCCATCAGATTAATTTCACCACATAACTAGCAGTAAAATAAAAAATATTAAGGAGTTTCTGTCGTCAACCCTGATCTTCATCATCAGTTTCACACTTCCAAGTGGTGCTTTAGATTGGGTATGCAAATGTTAAGTTCGAACAAAACATACCAAAATCGTTGTGTGTATGTGTGCTTATAATTTTTGAGGAGTTCCATCGAACCATCATGGACTCCACGCCAACTATGGAACCTTTCTAACAAAATAATAATAATCGAAAGCGATTCACAAGGTAAAAAATTATGCGAGAACATGTACCTAGGTACTATGAGCCTAATGGAACCTGACCCACTATAGAACGGTGTCACAGTGACATTATAAAATAATTTGTTTGACACGTCTTACGACCTAAATCATGATGATGGTGATGATGATGATGATGAGTCGCGATGATGAGACGCGGCCGAGGCAGGCGGGCGGTCGAGTGGCTCTCCGTTCATTCCGCCCAGTTCCCCTTGATCCACCCTCGGGTTACTGGCTCTGCGGCGCTCCCATCCAGCATTGATCCCATCTTCTTGTTTTCCTACAGAACAATAGTGCGTCCTGAAGGTTAATGCTTTTAAGTATCTCTGCTGATAGTGCGTCCTCCCCGAATGTGCGATGTCTCAGTGACGAGTACATTACACACTCGGCTGGAACGTGTTGACTAGTTTCCTCTTTGCCGCAGTGTGGGCATCGAGGATCCTGTTTGACTCCTATTACCGTCAGATGTCTGTTGAGTGGACAGTGTCCAGTCAAAATCCCTGTCAGTATACTTAGGTTGTACTTACCAAGATTTAGTAGATACCTTGTTCTGTTCCTATTTACCCTTCCTATCATGAGTTTGGATTGTCTGCACCCTTGTGTTGTTATCCACGCCTCATTTGTCTTTGTCTCTATTCTAAATCATAAAGGCACTGTGACACAGTTCTAAGGTGGGAAAGGGTTCTATTGGACTGATTGTACCTACATACGAATTTAAATCGATTAAAATTAAATTAAATCGGTAAATTATTCTCTTACTCAATAAAGCTGACTCCGCAGAGATCAACGGCCGAGGATACCAGTTACGTGGCGGCTGCTGTGGAGTACCAGGTATCCAGCGACGTGCAGCAGAACCTTCAGAACTACGTGCGGCTCATCGGGGAGGCAGCTGAACAGGTAGCAAAACACTTTATGAACCATTAAAAATTGTTACCATTTGCCGGTAGTTTCTGCTTGGTTATTTGGTCGACTTGTAGGTACAGAATGCATAAGGCATTAAGTAGTTAATAAAGATTAATAATTAAAATCAAAATCGTTATTCAGTGACTCTGTAGGGACTTACACTTGTCCGTCCTGTACTGAGGACCACTCTACTACAATTACTACATTTTCCATAATCCATCAACTGCGAACCTTGTTAACTCTATAAAAACGTTGTATTCTATAAAAACGTCCTCCAATGCTCCGCTGACGTCATCGCGTTAACAGAAACATTCCTTACAAACTCTGTCCACGATGCAGAACTATTTCCAACGGGTTACAGGGTGTTCAGGAAAGATAGAGCTGCTGACGTCGGTTGGGGAGGTGTACTTTTGGCGGTGAAAGATCATTTCAAAGCGCGTACTGTCACTAATTTAGATGGGTGGTCATATGACATGGAATTGTTGTGTGTTACTCTTAATGTCAAATGTGCTAAAATTCTTATTTGTGTCGTTTATCTCCCTCCTAATTACAATGATGAACAATATCTAAGAGTGTTGACATGTTTAGAAAACACCATATGTAAGTTCCCATCTCATCATATTGTAATTGTTGGGGATTTTAACCTGAACTCCTGTACTATTAAAGTTAAGAACCAATTTGAATGTTTCCTAGATTTTTGTGAAATTAAACAATTCAACAATGTTTACAATGCTCACGGAGGTATTCTGGATCTCGTGCTCTCAGGATTAACTGATGACTTGGTAAGCGTCAAAGCGGATGTCGACCCACTTGTACCAATAGACCCGTATCATCCTCCTCTCAATGTAAATATTGCGATCCCTAGCATCGGTTATGTGCATAAAGATAACTCTACACTATCAAACCATCCTCCCGCGTGGAACTATCGAAAGGCCGATCTCTGTGCACTATATTCATCAATCGCTGCAATAAATTGGGTAAATATATATGGGCAGAAGGATGTTGACTTGGCTGTTAACGCGTTCTATAAGGAAATAAATGAGGTCATCTCTCAAGTAGTTCCCCTGAAGAAACAACCTAGCAGTAGAAAGCGTTATTCGTATCCAACGTGGTATTCGCGGGAGTTAATACACTACATAAAAATAAAGTATTTTAATCTAAAGAAGTTTAAATCACACGGTTTGGAATTTAATCAAGAACTATTCAGATACTACAGAACGTTAGTTAAAGAACTGATTGATCGCGACTATACTGAATATTTGGACAATATGAGGCGTAATATTTGCACGGACCCCAGCAAATTCTGGCAATTCGTTAAATCCAAAAAACAACATTCGAGTCAGCAAATAGAGTACACTTACCATGGAAAGCGCGTAGAAGGTCAGGCTGCAGTAGATGCGTTTTCCGAATACTTCAGTTCAGTTTTCCATACGGACATTCCGAAACTTGACTCGGAGGAGGCATCTCGACTTGCAGGGAATCGTAGCGAATCAAGAAGAGTAGACATTCCTTATGTTAATATTTCGGAATTGCGTAAAGCAGCCAAACGGCTCAAACCATCGGCTTCAGCTGGACCTGATACCATTCCACCTTATTTAGCCAAAGATTGTATGTCAATACTAGAAAAGCCGCTATTGTATATTTTTAACCTCTCTCTAAAAACCGGTATTTATCCCGCAAAATGGAAAGTCTCAAGAGTAACTCCTATTCCCAAAGATACCAAATCTGCGGATATACTAATGCACAGACCAATTGCTATTCTGTCTGTTTTTGGCAAACTTTTTGAAAGTGTAATAAACTCCTGCCTTATAGCGCAACTTAATAATTACTTGGATGATTCTCAGCACGGCTTCCGTCGCGCACGCTCTACGACAACGAACCACATTTGTTTGTTTGATTATGTCCTGAGACACATGGATTCACATAAACAAGTAGATGCGGTTTATTTTGACTACAAAAAAGCATTTGACCTTGTAGACAATGACATCCTGCTCCAAAAGTTCTCAGCTCTTGGATTCACTCCAAAACTTTTATCTTTTTTTTCCAATTATCTTAAGGACCGAAGGCAATATGTGCAAGTGGCAGATTTAAGATCGCGGGATTTTTATACTCGCTCTGGTGTAAGTCAGGGGAGTAATCTTGGCCCAACGCAATTTTTGGCAATGATAGATGATCTTAAAAATTGTATTAAGGGTACTCGCTCATTGTTGTTTGCAGACGACCTCAAACTACTGCACCCCGTCAATAGCATTTCCGACTGCAAACCGCTCCAGCAGGCGGTTGACTCAGTAGCGCAGTGGAGCGCAGTCAATAAATTAGAGCTTAACGTACTTAAGTGTAAGGTCATCACGTTCACTCGTTCAAACAATCCGGTTTATGCCACGTACAACTTGTCGAACATCCCCCTTACTCGCGTTAATACAACTCAGGACGTAGGCCTCTCCTTAGATACCCGTATGGACATGCGCGAGCATATCGTTAACACCTGTAAAAGTGCTAATAAAATGCTAGGTTTCATTATAAGGACCGCGTCTCAGTTTCGTGATCCTAAAATAGCGATCATTTTATATAACGCGTACGTTCGGTCGAAACTCGAGTATAACGCTATAGTGTGGGATCCACGTGAAGAAAAGTATGTTTCCATGATAGAGCGAGTCCAGAAAAAATTCGCTAGGTACCTCTATAAACTGAAATATGGATCCTACCCATATCTCTTCCCGTCTTTGTTTGTTTCCGGGATGGTCGGTTTAGAGACTCTTGAGCTGAGACGAAAGATCACATCGCTCACCCATTATTGTCTGCTCTGACGACATAAAGTAGACAATCCTACCATCTTGGAAACGCTCAATTTGTTCGTGCCTGACCACTACACGACTGCTGTGGGCCGAAGTGGGCGGCGAGTCCGTAACCTTTTTTCCATCCCTAGAGCGCGCACTCTGCAAGCTGGTAACGCTCCTACCATCAGAGCCGTTGCGTCATTAAACGAGTTCCTCGCACAGTTCCAGGACGCTGACGTGTTCGCCGGCAATTGGCCAGCTCTAAAAAATGCTTTACAACGCTATATTAACGTTTGGTATTGTAAAATTACGTAATTTCTATGTTTTTTCTCTTTATTTACCTATTTGTACCTTTTGTGTCTTATATTTTTGTTACAATTTTGTTTACGTATCTTGTTGGGCATTTGGGTTTACCTGTAAGTTCACAAGAATAGACTATAATAAATAAATAAATAAATAAATAAATAAATAAATAAACTCCGGGAAGATAGCGAATATGCATGGTTAAGCTAGACTGAAATACCATATAAATGCTATAAAAATAAATTTAGTCCTCTTACAAGACTATGTAGATCCGTGATTTCGGACCGTCATCATTTGCCATAACATTAAATATTTTAGTCACTAATATTTTTATTCAAGCAAAGCGCCATCCGAAAAGCGTGAACCACTTCATTTAAGGATGTATGACGTATGTTCCAGAATGCCGACATCATAGTGTTCCCGGAGCTGACGCTGACGAGTGGTGCCCGCAGCGTCGCCGTCCCCATCTACGGGCTACTCAAGACACAGCCCATACCAACTCTAGCTCCTTTGGACTTCGACGAGGTATACAATTCAAACGCACATAGTGGAAGGGGAAGACCTAAGAAGGGATGGAATGTGTAAAGAGAGAGGGAGTGAATACGAGATGACGTCTGATAGCGATGTTTGGAAGAAAAAGACGTGCTGCGGACCCCAAATGATTGGGAGGGCAAGAAAATGATGATGATACAATTTAAACGCGCTAATTATACATATCTATTAATATGGAGCCAAAGAACGCTTAAATAAACTACCGATTGACCATTTATAGTCTTCGTCGCTCTTCATGTGTATCCTTTTCAGCTGCTAGTAGGCATATCATCAGCAGCGAGGGCGCATCAGATCTACGTGCTTATCAACGTGCAAGAGGCCTTGAACTGCACCGAGATCACGTCCGACTCCGAGGAGTTCTGCCCTGAGGTGAAGGAGTATCTCTTCAACACCAACGTCATCTTTGACAGAACTGGTGCCGTTATTGACAGGTAATGTAGTATTTTTTAACATTATAAATTAACTGACCAGCTAATTCATATAATGGGGTTAAGGGGTACCTGTGATGAGGGAAGATCACGTTTATTCGTTGTTGACAGTTTATTTTAAACGAGTTTGAAGATGGAAAAGTTAAGGTTATTAGATAATATTGTGACGAAGTAGGAGAAACAGGAGTAATAAGAGTTATCGTACAATTTTCTATAGCCATATCGTAGATTGCAACTTAAACTAGAACGAGTTAAAAGAGCAAGGATAAGAAGTTAGGCTAGATTTTAACTCTATAGCGTGTTACTTAATATGTAAAACATGTTTGTTCTATTCATTACGTAATTTTTAAATCTTACCATTTATTTGAAAATTATTTTATTTAGTTGTTACCGTTTGACAGGTACCGTAAGATAAACCTCTTCGGCGAATTCACCCGCACTCCAGCTCTGCGGCCAGACCTCGGAGTTTTCACCACCGACTTCGGAGTGACCTTCGGCCACTACATCTGCTTTGACCTGATGTTCCAAGTCCCAGCTATCCAAGTCGTGGAGAAACACCACATCACTGACTTGCTGTTCTCGACTATGTGGTTTTCGGAAATGCCCTATCTGACAGGTGAGGATTTTTGGAATCAATAGGATTTTATATGATGGCCTTATATTGCCTTATTTTAAATCGTGGCCGCGGGCAATCAAGCATTTTAGATCTGCCTAAAACTGTTTTATTATATTAAAAGTATAACTTGCATCATCTTGCACTCAACCTGAGCAAATTAAACTGGGAGTATAGTAGATACGGAACAATAAAACTAGTAAGTCCAAGATTACTTTCACTATTTACACGCTAATGCTTCGTGAGAGCGTGGTTCCCGCTAAACTCGGCCCATTTATTTTGCAACAACCATCTGCTCACAGCATAGCGCGGTTTTAATACTTACTTACTACTTAATTTTTTTTCTTTTAGCACTCTAAGATAATGTTGTCTTCTGTTGTGAAGTAATAAAATCTGAGTTAATTAAATCCTGTTAATTCCAGCGGTACAAATCCAAGAAGCTTACGCGTATGCGCAGAATGTCAACTTCATCGGTGCCGGAGCGAACAATGTACGGATTGGAAGCGCCGGTAAGTCTTTAAGTCTAAAACTACTTACCTTTATTACCTGCATCTCTATTCGCTTCCAGTTAGCTTGTCAGTTTTCAAGACATACAATTTCAGAAATAAAATGTAGTTTACGTTCGTTCAATATCTACAAATATATTTTATCCAACCAAGGACGTCAATTTGATCCGTTACTCCTTGCCTCAAGGGAAAGGCCTATGGTTAACTTTGCAGGACTTATGGCCTGTTGTTTGATCAGTAGTTAACTAACTAATGGTCAAAAAACGTTACTAATGGTTAAAATCTCAAGGAAATGTGTCAAATTTTCCATTCCTTTTTCGAATTTTAACAATTAGTTCGTTTAACTACTGATCAAACAACACGCCCTTAGATGTTAATCGCACATGGTTAGCTTCGTGTTCTGCACAGGTTAATTACGACGCTTTGTTGAGAAAAAAAAAATGATTACCAAAACAATATATTTTATTTTCAGGTTCGGGCATTTATTCGGGTAAGGCTGGAGCACTGGTCAGCACCATGCCTGGTCTTCCAGTCACCCGCCTTCTGGTCTCCAGGGTGCCCAAGGTGCCAGGGAACGTAAGTGATCTCGTTAATATACGGGATTGACTATGCTTATTGACGATGAAATTCTGTAGGAAATGTGTCAAAACGATTAAACATTCCTTTTCTAAAATGTTCTTAAATCCGTAACATTTTAAGTATACCTACTTTTTTAGCAAACTCTATCCTGTTAACTCTCTATCCCACTTGGAGGGCGGATTGACGGCCGCAATGTATGGCTAATTTTCTACACAAAACTGAAAAAGTTAAAGTACCTTAATTTCAGTCCTTAATTGGGGTACACGTTTTAGTGAAAATGCCCTTAAAACAAACTTAACAAAAATACAAAACAATACACTGTAATATTTACTTAAAGATAAATATGTGTTTATTCAGTAAGTAGGCCACACGACCAATTTTACCAGCGCTTCCCAAGAGAAAACAACAGCTAAGCTAACAGGAAGCGCCGCAAGAAACTTTAATTCACAGTCAGTCATTTACTTAGTATGTACCTACACCAACTTTAAAAGAAATATATGTTTCTCCAGGTCACTGGAATATCGTACCCTGGTCCCATCTACGACAACCCGGCCGACCACGACAGCCTGACCCTGATCACGGACCCGTCCCTGCCCGACCACACTAGTCGGCCGCTGGTCGACGGCTTTCAGGAGTTCACCCTGGTCGACAAGGAGGTCAGCTGCCGGTTCAGGGTCCGTCTGAATCTGACCCAAGGGGAAGGGGTAAGTTTATCAAGATCTACCTACGGGTACTTATACACTGTTAGACAACTGGAACATATCTAATTTTGTTAAATGCATGTTTTGATAAAAGTTATGTTACCTACCTTTTGCTTTTTCACAAGAAATAATTATATGGCAACAAAACACGCACAAGCACGAATAATTCACCGTATTTTTTCGTATTGAGAAAACTCTCACAGCGCATAATAGTACACGTAGTAAGGGCCTATGGCCACATCGCCACATCAACGCGGCAACTTACGTGCCTTTCTACGGCGCCGTGCCGTTTTACGTTAACGAGGCCGTGCCGTGGTGATGTGGCCAGGCCCTAAATAAGCTTGTTTTTTGGGACGTTTGCCTTTTGGGCCGTGATACTAGGCGGTACAAACCAAATGGTCTTTGACTGTTATCGTATTGCAATCGCATGAACATTGTCTGGTACTAATTAAAAATCTTTAACAGTAGATAGTGCGCATGATTAAAATTACAAGGTAAGTTTGCTTTTCTTTGACATCTATTCCATATGCTTTACCGTGTAACTAATGAACATGTTTGCTTTTAGCTCACTTTATGTTTTGTGTTTGGTTTTATATGTTAATTAACCCAGGCCTTTCGCGTAACACACTCGCAATCACAATCGTTTTCATTTTTGAAAATCGAAGGCTTGTCTGCATACAAAATGAAACCAATTGTTCTGTTTTGAAGCCGATCGCGATTGCGAGTGAGTTACGCGAAAGGACTGCCACAGGCCTGATCGAGATGAGATCGGTTGGTTAGAGACTTTATTCGCCATAGAACCTTGATAAGGTTACGGGCGTAACGCGTACGATTAGAAAGAGTTGTGTTATGATTATGAATTAACAGTTGGCTGAATCAAGTTCTGGCTGCCTCTGCAGGAATGTCTTAATTATTGGTCTCTGTTTATCTGGAGCCAGCTGAACACTAGATTTTTATCACCAGATTTTGTTACTTAAATTATCCAATTACGTAGAAAAAATAGGAACATGGTGACTAAGGAAACAAATAAACATTTAATACGAAATCATGGAACAACCTGGTTAAAATGATTGTAAAATTTTCAAGACAAATAAATTGACTTTCTGGAAAAAGATTCTCTGGCGGCTAAACAATCATCCCCTGCGCCCCTTCATTTGTGCACGTCTTTTTCATCAATAATTTCCCGTCTCGTAAGATGATTCACTGTTTTAGAGCCACAAGTACCGGACGTTCGTGCAAGACGGCAGCAACACCTACACCCGCCGGGAGCTGGGCGTAGCTGGGTGCCTGCTGGTGGCGTGCAAGAACAGCGACCCCAAGACTTGTGCTTACAGGTGAGGAGGAAGAATTTGAAACCTACCTTGTAGATGATCGGGTATCCGCTCTTACGGGTGTATGTTACCAAGTGTCGGATCTGGGTTTCTGCCGTTTGGCTGGAATATTTTTGCTCAAATGTATCATTTCTCGAAATTTTATTTTTGGGAAATCGCTTCGTATTTGCACAGTTTCATAATAATTCATATTACACTGTGGTAATACTTAGTCTCTTTCGTTTTTAATTTTCTTGGCCAAGGAAGAGAAGGAAGATACATAGCTATGAGAAGAATGATGTCGAATATAAATGGTGTTCTTCTTAATATACTTTAAGCATTTTTGTATTTTATTTCCAGATTTGGCAAGAACGAAACTGACATTGAAATACAGGAATTAGAAATAGAAATGTCCACGTTACGTAAACAATACAACAGCACGCTGCAGTGCGACAACGTCGTGTACTTTCCGTCCTCCTTCAGAATAAACAAGTTCCCCTTGAGACCGAGCAACTACACTTACCTGGAATCAACCCAAGACAATGGACATATTAAAGGAAGCGGGCGCGAAAAGATATTGTACAAAATAAATGCACCGCAAAAAGATTTAATGGCTTTTGGAGTCTGGGGCAGACTTTATGTGAGGGACGTGGATCACAATACTCATGTGTCCGAACAAGACGTGCAAAACTATCTGAATATTGAGGATTTAATATACGGAACTGGGAACAAACAAGATTGAAATATTTACCGATCGACAAGTCAATGAAATGGCAGAATAAATGAACTAGGATGAAAACGTGATAAACAAAGAATATACTTAAATAATTACTCATATAGAGGTCATAAGACTGACAGTGATAAAAACACTAGTTTTACTCAAATTTTAAGTTTAGTTGTAGGCTATTTTAGAAAATGCGTTGTCAAAAACATTCGAAAGTACACGTTCATTAAATATTTTATTTTTATTTAGTTTTTTTTACTTTAGAGAAATTCTCAACATAAAGTGAGTTGACCGATATATTGATGATTTTATCTTAAAAACCGAGGCTGAGCTGACTATTGGTGCAGTCGACTACAATGCAATAAGGTGAAAAAGTGGATACATCATAGTGGTACACATTTTTATGAAACCGTCAGCACTGTTTTTTATATTAGAATGATTAACTAATTAAAATAGTATACATACCTGTCTGTAGACATCGGGCTGTAATTCTGCCACTGCAATCAGGCCGCTTCAACGCCCGCCCTTCATCCGCTTTGAACCTGATTTCAGAGGCCATTCTTCTTAATTATCTTCTCTGAATCTACGCAATACGACTAAAAGTAGGGAAAAGACCCCGAAAATAGTCTTACATGAGCAAGTGCAAGTTGAAAAATACGATAGTCAATTAGGTACCAATAGTTTTATAATTTTAGACCGACCAGTGCGACTGTCAGATGGTAAGTAACGATTCAATGAATCGAGGATGGAAATTACTGGTTTAGAAGCAGCCTATACACTCCTGTACAAAGACATCCAAGTTATAGTTATTTTGAATAATCAAACAGCATTTTGGATCTATTTTAGCAATACCAGTACAGAGCGGCGGCCTTCGACGGTGAGCGCTCCTTCAGCGGGCTGGCGGAGGGGGACACCCGGATATGCTCCGTGATAGCCTGCACTGGAGACTCCATGGACACGTGCGGCAAAAGGTCTGAAGCTACTTACATGCATCACATGGGTACGATAGGGTTTTACGTACGGGTACGTATGGGTACGATTTCCCTCAAACTTATAGATACCGCTACGGACGCCAGATTGGGAAATAAATGATTTGTATAAGGTTCTATGGCGGCTATAAAATATATATATAGACGAAGTCCATTACCTAACTCCCAAATTGAACAAGGCTAGAACAAAGCTGAATTCGCGACTTCTCGCTCGTCGCACAACGAAAGATCGTTGTATTTTAGCTAGAGAACGTCGTTTGCGTAACTAATAAGTGGCAGACAAGTTGTGCCAACCCCTCAGAAAGATCTCGGATTCTTAAGATGCTCATTCAAGTAGCTAAAGACTCCAGGATGCGAGAGGACGTCTGTGGTGCCTCCATTGAATCCATACCAAGTGTGCCCAGTATGATCTCTGTGATATGCAATTCTTCTCATATAACGCAACAACTGGATTTCTCTTCCGCAGATTCCCAGCTTTTGCTCAACATACAACAGCGGTCTTCAATGAGCTAACTATCATCGCTGAAGTACCAACTCCAGAAGTGGTACCTCAACTTAACGCCAAGGATTCCGCTTTCTTTCCTCTCTCAATGGACGTTTCCATCATGCCACTGGAAGTCGACGATTATGTGTACACTGAGGAACAAAGTAGTGGAAGGACGGTGTATACTTTCACGTTAGTGAACCTTGAGAAAGAATTATATAGCTTCGCCGTGTGGGGAAGAGTGTACCCTCCAGTGCCGGGCTCATCTGTTGTCCCAAGTTTAAGTAAATTATTATTGTTAATCGCTTTAGGTTTTTGTTTTAAATATGTACAGATATAAATGTTGAAAATGAAGAATGAGTCCGTTACTAACGAACAAAATACCTTTGTAAATAAAATTGTTAATGTTTATTTAACCTTGTTTTATTCATTTAGGTTCCTATAGTTTGTCTTTTTTATCAGCAAACGATAATTTTATAGGTCATTTCACAAGAGCTGCCACGAATGGAGTGAATGGGTGAATGAAAATATTCACGTGTATGTAACTAAGTACGTTTTTGAGTTACAAATTAGAAATACGTTTTAAAAGAAGGCAGTCACGCTTAAACACAATCGACATTAAGTAGTTTCGATATCCATTAATCGCAGCGCTTGTGAGACCAATTATACCAATTCAACATGCTCTCAATGATATTGTCGGGAGAGCGCTAGTCTCGGCAAATGTTCCGTGCGTGCTAGAGCCTTCGGGCCTTAGTCGCACGGACGGTAAAAGACCTGATGGTTTGACCCTGATCCCTCGGCATAGTCAGCACTTTCGCGGCATCGCACCTCAGTCGCACCACGTGCACGGCTGGAGCGGCTGCTGAGACAGCGGCTCTTAGGAAGCGAGACAAATATTCTGCCCTGGAGAATTATTTATTTGTCCGGCTCGCGGTAGAAACGACCGGTTGAAGGGTTTCGGTGGCCAGAAAATTTGTTAAGGAGATTGGGCGCCGTTTGGCGGAGAGGGGTCTTGACCCCCGGTCCGGGTCATTCCTGGTGCAACGTCTGTCCATCGCGATTCAGCGCGGCAACGCGGCGAGCGTGATGGGCACGTTTCCGCCGGGAGTGGCGAAGGGCGAGCTTTTTGACTAGGTTAGTAATTTATTATTAGGTAACCCTTATATTAATACCCTTTTATTAATGGGACTTTGTGTGAAATACTTGGCTAAATTGTATTATTTTTTTCATCTTTTATGTAAACAATAAAATGTAATTACAATTTATTATTAAAAAAATAAAGTTACATTATACCGATATATAAGTTTATTTTTTCTTTATACAAAATTTAACGGCGCTAACTTACGACACGAGTCTCCCTTAGGTCTCTACTGTCTGAACCTTAATCTATAATTTACCTAAGTAGACAATGAAAATGTCAGATTTGTGACGTTACCAAGAGAAAATACTATGTTAGAACTCATGTTCATCATTGAATACATGAGTTGTTTCTGCTTGTCATTCTACAACTACCTACGGAACCAAAAATAACTCCTTTATGTCCAGAATAACAATAAATAAATTGTATTGCACGAAATCTGTAAATGAGGTGGGCTGATCTGTCTCTTTTCATCCTTTAATATGATTATGATTAATAGTTTTAATTAAAAAGCAAAATGTCGAAGCACCGATGAGCTATAATGGCGCACGATTCGGTTTACGATGCCACGTCATAATAATAATAGGTTGCGCGCATAGAAAATATGACCGTGTTTTGGAAATTAATTAAGATAACATTTACATTCTAGTATTACTAAGCTCAAAAGCAAAAACAAAATAGAACTCTTATAATTTCATCATGTCCGTCTGCAGTTTGTCTGTCTGTATATGGACGATGATAAATAAATAAATATCAAGGGACAAACGCACACAAATCGACCTAGTCTTAGTCTAAGCTCCAGTTTTGTACAATGGGTACCTACTAGATAACGGTAAACATACTTAGTTAGAGAAATACATATGTTCTTAAATACATAGAAAACATCAAAGACTCAGGAACAAACAGTGGTGCTATCATCACACAAACATTTACAAAAACCGGGAATCGAGCCCGGGACCGCTAGCTTCGTAGGCTAAGAGTACACTCGTTGTATGATGAAACAAAATTTACGAGTAAAACCACCAAACTGTTCTATAATAATCATACTCGTACCTAAATGCTTCAAATCCGCAAATGCCTATAGTGACCATAACGAATCAGATGACACCGTGTAATAAAGTGCCGTCCGCGTGAAATCAAATCAAATTGCTCATTGCATTATTAGTACACCATGAGCACGGGTCGGGTCGCGCTTCTCCTGGCTATCTCTTCGGCAGCCATTAAGGTATCGTTCTAATACACTTTCTTAGTAGACGAGCCGGGCAAAAAACCCGAAAATATGTAGGATGTGAACCGGTGGTTCATTATTAACAAAAAAAGGAAATTGGCTACATGAGGACACGTCTGTAATAGGGAGAGCAATGAATCTACTAGCGCTTCGACAAGACCATCATTGCAGAGAAGCGCCGCAAGAAAATCCAGCAGCAGGTCATTTTTCCAATCATAAAATACAAGTTTTTAGAGCTGTTGGTAATTCTGTAGCTCTGCCTAGGTACCCCAGTCTGGGAATGAAGGCGTGAGTTTTTGTATGTATGTATGTAATATACAATAATACTTAATAGTAGTTTACGTGACGGTTGCGTAATGCTAATTACGCAGAGTCTCGTACAATACTTCATCTACACACATATTATAAGTACTCTAAGATGGGTTCAGTAGCCGAAAGTCAAATGACCAGCATTACCTTACCTGTGGTAGTAGGTGACAGCGATGACAGTAACGTAATTTTGAAATTACGTTATCGAATATTGTAAGGTAGAGTCTGGCCATCGAAACGTGACACTGAAAATGATCGCGAAATTTAAAATTGTAGCTGTGGTATGCCTGTAGGGTAAATCCGGGATAGATGCCGCAAAGGGATAGGCGCCTATTTTTCAAAAACCTAACTTCCCAAAATCGCAGCAAAGAAATATTAGTCTAAATAGGGAGCGCAAGGGCCAAACACCTCAGCCCCCGCAGGCCGTCGCGAGGAAAAGACGCGTCTCGCTTGTGTGTGAAAATCTCCGCGATGAGCGCAAAAAGTGCCTCAAATTTTCAAACGGAAGTATTTGCAGTTTCATAACTTTATAATGAGTATTAACTTCTGTCCTGTTTTTATTATATCAATATACTGGTTCATTAAGTGTACAACTATATATTAACTATCGCTATTTTGTATTTGATTTAGATAAAAAATAAAAAGGCACCGTTCCATATCAAAAAGGATAGTCGCCGGGGTATACGTGCCCTTGGGGCATCTATCCCCCCCATACTCCTATATAAATAATCGTAGCATATATGTTTTTAGCGTATATTGTTCTTTTCCAAAGGGCTTCTATCCTCCTTAGAATTTTCATGGTGGGGCATCTATCCATATAGGTAGGCATCTATCCTAAAAAAAAGGGTCCTGCAAAAACTCAATTTGTACACAATCAGTAATTATTAGGTCAACAAAAACAAGCCGTAATGTAAGATTAAAGACTAAAATAGCTATATCGAAGGGAAATATACATGGGAAATTGATAATTTTGAAATTAGGAGGCCTTTTCAAAAAGTGTGGCATCTATCCCGGATTTACCCTATGGGCTAGAAATAAACAATGATGATGCCTTTGTCATTAAGTTATAAGTTAATGACAAAAGCATTAAAATTGTTTAATTGAATATCATTCAGCCATACTATAGCTACATTTTTAAAATTCGCGGTCATTTTCCGTATCACGTTTCGATGGCCAGACTCTAATGAGATCCAAATTTGGAACATCTTCCAAAATTAACAGCTGTTATCGCTGTCACCTACTACCACCGGTAAAGCTGGTCATTGCCTACGGGTTTTGAACGCATAAATAGAGGACTTATGATATGAGTGTAGATAAAAGTAAATTACATTATAAAGTAATAAAGTAATTATAAAAATGTAGCACAAATAAAATAATTACAAATGTAACGACACCACTATTCGGCATCCCTGCCTCGGTAAATTAGTATGGCACGGGTGATTATTATGGGCAAGGTCGCCACGCCAGCAAGAAGCGATTTGGACATTTTGGACGCAGGAAAAAGTCGTGGCTGTCACTTGATGGAGGAACTTGAACAAGAAGAAGGGTATCGTTTACTGATGACGTCGTCGACAATGTCCCGCAACAATCACGCGATAATCGTGTTAGCCAAGGTTGAAGACATACCAAGATTCTACCAAGAATTGATAAGGCTAGTCAGTACTACTGACTCAGTAGAGATCGTTTGCTCTTGCCGTTACTGTACAGGACAGACTTGAAAATTATAATGGCTAATAAGGCTTTCGTACCGTTAGTAGATAACTTGATTATTTATAACTTATGCTATAAAAGACAAAAGATGCGGCACGTGGGAAAAGAACCTAGCTCCTAGATAAGATGCATATCACTAAGCTAAACGATTTTCAAAATGGACTACTTAAATGTAGTGAATTGACATAAGCGCTTGACGAAGCGGCAGTACGTCAATCCTATAAATTTTCGTGAACGTTAACGTTCGCAAAAATTCATGCAAAAAAGCATTTCTTAAGCTACAACTGAACTGTAGTAATGAATAAGTAACTAATACATACTTATTACTTCCTACTTTAATTAAATTGTATTACCTATTAATTTCAGATAATATCATGCCAGTGCAATGCGAAAGTAAGTAAAAATTAAAGTCTCTTACTTCGTGTGTAAAACGGTCTTCGGTGTATAAAACTTTCAGTATTAAATCGAGATAAAAATAAAACTACCCGCAAGTAGGGTAGACTGGGTACGGTTGAAACAATTTTTCTTTGATGGCTCATAGCATCAGCATTATGCTATTGAGGGTTGAATAAAATGTCAAATATGTGAGGGCATACATCTGTCTTGAATTGTGTACTATTGTGTTATGTCCAGATATATTCATTTTCACACAGGAGCAGTTTTAAAAAAAGTCTGTCCTCTGTTACAACCGACCAACACAAAGAAATAATGTTCAATATGGCTATTTAAATCTGCTTTATTGCTCATTCTCGTATTAATCAACTCAGTCTCAAATAAGATCACCAGTTATAATGTATTAAACACTTAAAATAACTTCATCAAGACAAATAAAGGTATTTAACAAGAAATCAAAGCATTTCTTCTTTAAAAAAGTTACCCGGAACTAAACAGCCTAAGTAATTATAAGATCCTGTTTTATTGCTTATTCCCGGATCAATTCACTCAGTGCAAATTAAATCAATCAATCAATACTCATTAATACTTACGTGTGTTTCAACCGTACCCACCCCCCTCTGACGTCAAAGAAAAATCATAGTGGCGAGACTAAGAACGCAACACAAAAAGTAATCATTGTTATTTTGTCATAAACATCTGACAAATGACCAGAAAAATATTCAATATTCAATCG
Organism: Acleris literana; assembly: GCA_946894065.1. Taxonomy (NCBI): domain Eukaryota; kingdom Metazoa; phylum Arthropoda; class Insecta; order Lepidoptera; family Tortricidae; genus Acleris; species Acleris literana. Next base: position 9,238,411 of record OX335687.1, read on the forward strand.
ATAGAATTCAAAAAGTTATTCGACAAAGATATCAACTGAAAATACTAACTTTTGATTACCAAAATATAATAGGGTCCCTGCAGGAAACTACAACGAGCGATAGGTACTAGTAATACTGTGGAACTTGTTCGCACTAAAATGCCACGCATTTCTTCCATTATACCCCTCACCCTACAGCTGATAGTTTCTCGGATATTCGCTTTGTTTCAACCGTACCCCGTTACAACCGTACCCAGTCTCCCCTACAGTCGTTAATGATTAAAGCGGGCTACATACCATCAGTTTTAACTGCACATTTTCAACTGCACAGTCGAACTGTTCAGTTAAAACGTATGTGTGTAGGTACTGCAAACTGTGCAGTTAAACTCAAGATCTAAGAAATATCTAATCGAAATTTCATTAGATAAAACTGTACAGTTGAAACTGTGCAGTTAAAACTGATGGTTTGTAGCCCGCTTAATTCTTAGTTTGGCGCACGTTATTGTGACACCTTACCTTATCTTACCTAAACTTACCTTACTTTACCTTGTCTAACCTTACCTAACCGAGTTCCTTCTGCCCTGAAAAATCTCGGTCGCTTGCTTCGCTCGCTCGCTGCAGCATGACCGTATCACCATAGTACAGGGGTGTGATTCTCTCAACAAGCTGAGGTGGTCGAACGCTCGAGTGAAGGTCCAAGCGGCGAGTTTAAGTAGTCCCGACAGAGCGAACAAAACACGTTTTAGCGCGTGTATTCTCAATTAGGCAGCCTTATACCGCCGACACATCGTTCACCCGAAGTTTATCACGGTATTCAGTCGCAATGTGAGGCATTGGTGGACGTATACACGAGCGAAGAGACCACAGATTAAACAATGAGTTTACTCAATTTCCTAAAGCTGGTTCACATATACCGTGCTTGGTGTCGGAATGGTTGGTAAATTGGTAATAAATAAAATTGTTTCTAGTTTTTTCATATCAATTTGTATAATTAACTAATTAACATTTTTTTATACGTTATAATTTAAAAAAATAGGCTTTATTTTGTTTGTAATATGTATAGGTTTATTGCAAAAATTGCCACATGACTACAATCTGTTATGTCTTGACAGTTGTGAAGTTAATTATGAGTTCGGCTTCACCGGGCTTCACAGTTTATTTACATTACACATTGAGGTATATTAACATTACATATGAATGAAGATTTTCCCATATACGGCAAGTAAAACTGGATCCGACACCGACGCCAAACCCAAGTCTCTAGTGCAATACAAACGTGCAGACTAGCTAACAAGTTTATTACCCTAGAAATTCATGTACCTAGTGACAAAATACGGCGTGTCCACTTGGCAAAGATACGGATTAAAGCCAGCTGCGAATGTGGTTGTGATGCGAGATCGGTAGAAGATAATTTATCTTCTATGATTGCTAAAGACGAAATCCTCTTACTAATGATATCCCTAGACATATTGACTTTAAATCTCTGTTAGGTCGGGTATAAAAATATTTTTAACATTACATTCTATCCGGGTAACATTGATTTCTGAGGTAACATTATATGACTTAAAAAATAGTTTCTGCTAAATATTTTTGTAATAGCATGATCAATGATGTCTTATATCATTCTCCCTTATCACAAATACCAATCACAAATACTTAAATCATTAGGTATTGTATTTTAAGAATGTTTTATCCTACCCAAGTATTCAAAGTTACTGGTTGTGACTGTAGCAATGAGAATAATAATAGGTATATATATTGTCTTTTCCATTTCCCATCCTAAAGTATAATAAATAATCATTAACAAGAACATTTTCCCTATCAAGTCTTAGCCTCTTACTTTATTATTTATTAAAGCCTATTCTCCTAAGCAACAGCCCACCTAGGCCGAGCTCAGTGTTGTTAGGTGCTTAGTTTTAGTTTCTTTCCTCTGTTTGATCTCACCTTGAGGACTTTGGCGGTTGATATCTTCTTAAACTATCAATAATCTGATGATTCCCCCCAGACCCTATAACCTTTCACACAGCATTACAATGCAATTTTCATATTCATCTCATTAATAGTACATTACATACAATACATATTAAAGAAGGAAAAGATTCAATATTAATAGCGGTTTTACAGTCTGTTAAATAGCTTATAGAAATCTTACATGAGCATAGCGCAATAGTTCGCTCCATATAAATATTACCTTAACCTAGTAGAACGTCACGGTCTGGAGTGGCAACCACATACTGGAAGGAAACGTTGTGGGCAACAGCTGAATGTGAATAGCACAGGACTGTTTCAGTTGATGTAGAGATAAAATGAGTGTGTTCAAATAACAAAGTATTTGCAGTTGCCTGTTGTACCTAAATTTTGTTAATTGATTTTCTATTATTTTGAGCACAGAAGAGATAAACATATGTATATCATACCTATTCCCTTAGAATAGGGAACAAGTAGGTCATATGAGGAAAAATATGTGAAATCATTTTTTATATTACCTACTGTCAGAGACACTTAAGGTCTGAAAGATATTTGTGAAATTATTTATCACGTTTTTTCTTTACTGTAAGAGCTCTAATCACGGCGAGTTGGCCTAGTTGGTAGTGACCCTGCCTACAAAGCTAGCAGTCCTAGGTTCAAATTGACACAACTTTAACCCAACCAAACCTATGTGAGTAAAATTAACCTAATTGAGTATTTGTTTTTATTTATATTTGTTCAAACAATGATTAGTTCAAACAGTCATTAGAAATTATGACTTACTTTATCATTAGGAATAGGCATTATCAGTTTTAGTAATATTAGATCATGTTAACACATTCATATTCACATTCATATTAGAATGTGTTAATGTTTAGTACAAGTAAGCATTAAGGTATATAACTATATAGGCATACTTATCAATTTGGACATACAAGTTTAGCTGTCATGACATTAGCGCTAGTGAAAATTACATCAAAAGTTGGTATGCCTAATGAAATTACCTTTTATGACATTCGGTCTAGTGGGGGCGAACCAATGTATAGGTATAATTAAGTTAATAAAACAGAATATTTACTATACAAATACACATTTTATTGATTTAACATCTAACATATTGATATTAGCTATACCAGAACATTTAAAGACAGAGAGAAATGAAACAACAGTATATAATTTTTTACATTTTACTATAATATATACAATACAACACTAATATAATAAGTCCGGTTAATATTTATGTACTTATGTTTATGTGTATGTATGTATTTATGTACGTAAACAATGATCAGCGGTTCCCAGAGGTTGTTTTTTTCTTGAATTTCCTTTGAATATTTTTTTTTCTTTATAGTGGTTCTTGTGCCTATAATTGGAACCAGACAAGATGGCAAAGACTGCTCTTTCTTCGCTGTTGTTGTCCGAATGTTTGTGATGGTGGCCATGAAGTCTGTGATGGTTGCTAACTGAAACAAGAAGAAAAACAATTACTTTTCACCTGATTGGTCATAAGGGGGAGGAAGGGGTGGGCTTTGCCCGAAGGCTTGCTTCATCCGCCATTTATGCCGCTTACGCACGAGCCCCTGCTAGTTTTCTGGCCTCAGGACCTCCTACGCAAACCTTCAACCTCAGCAGTCAGGCTTCGGGACAGATACTGGTTAGCAACTGCTAAGCACTTAAGGAGTGCCTGATTGTGTTACAGCAGGCAAGGTCTGCTCTAACTTCGCGCCTTCAGGCTTCTATATTATACTCTAGGGGTAGGGCAAACAAGTACTGCAAAGAATCGGGGTAGATACATTCGGGTCTGTTACTTTAATATGACTATCATGTCGTTTTGATAAAATATCCACTAGGTTACTACTAATACTAAAATTATTTGTAATACAATATTCTTTTAATGACATTGAAATCAACCCATGACATTAAAAAAATCTCAAATACATACAAACAAACAAAATACACAAGGCAAGCAGCTGTTGCCTGCGACTCCTATATATTACTTTTATTTGTATAGAAGCCCAAAGACATCAACATTTTAAATGATGTGTTATAGGATTTCAAACATAGAATTAATCAGAATAGAGTAACACACTCCTAGATTAAAACAGTATTAATTCAAAATAAAACTGTATTTCAAAATCAACTTTAAAACACATAAACCTAATCTATCAGCAAGCTAATTGAAAATCGAACCTACCTTAAATTAAGTATTACCATATAATTAAGTATAAAATTATAAGTATAACCTAACTTTATTAAACCTACATAAATAACATCCTTGAAGTAAGTACTTACACACAGGCGCAGGAGATGGTGACATAGTTGGTAAATGCCACTGAATCTGGTGTAGGTTGGAGAGGCGCTCCGAAAGCGTTATGGACGCTCGACATAGACGGAGTTGCGCGTTCAAGGGGCCACTTTCACACACGGAGACGCCGAAGAGGATTTCGTAACAAGCGGGTCACTACAGACTTGCACTACACTCGACGGCTTCAGACAGCGAGGCGGTGGAAGACCGGGCCTGGGGCTTCGGTGCGTGCAAGCAAAAGAAAAACAAAGTAAGATGACATTTGTGATTGCTGCCTGCGGTACAGATTAATAACCACTACGTACCTATACTACTGCTGGGCGCTGGCATTGCTGCGTTTCGTTTCACGTGTTTCACAGATTATTATAGCATATTAGTGATGTCAGCCAGTTTACATCTTTAGCTTACAATGAGCTTACAGTATTCTTCATTAAAAAAAACATTTAGATACGTCAAATATTTTCTGAGATATTGAATTAAACTTCGTATGCGGTGCTCGAAACCCGAACTCATCTCATCGTAGCGGTACATGCCCTATATGAGTACCTAAGTTCCCAGGGCTATATCTTTTCAACCGTAAAGGGTTTAACTTTAACTTTAACTTTTACAAAATATGTTTTACTATAAGTTCTATTGTGTAAAATGTTAAAATGAACAATAAGTAAATGATATCGCAAGAGGTGTCCTCATACAAGGATCTTAAAAGATTTTTTTTCTTATTTGTATTTTTATACAGATTGTATTTTATAACGGCTGCTTATTTTGATGCTATTTAAAGCTTAAATTGTAGTGTAATTTTTATATATTACGACTAAATAGCAGTCTCATGTAAACCTGCTACAAATATGTGGAAAAACAAATTTAATCAACATGATGTTTTAAGCAGTCACCCATCCTGTTTTAGACTAGGTACTGAGCGTTTCGCTACAGATCGCGTCAAAAATCGCTTACTTGTTCGGCCTCTTTTAATTCTTTCTGAGGCCCGTTTCGCGAAGAGTAACCCAGTGTTAAATTTTTGGTGCAAGTGGCCCTTATAAAACTCATTAACAAAAACATAACCTTAGCTTGGTAAAAACACATTTTAGGTTCTCTCCATCGTTTGTCTTCGTTAGTGTCCATGATAACTTCGAACTTCGATTTTCAAAGTAGAGCCTCGTAAAGCAAAAGTTAACGTCGAAGCAGGCAATATCAAAAGTCCGGTGTGGGTAAGCAAGCAGTCCAAAAATTAAAAGAAATCCAGAGAAAATACCGAAGAGCGCGAAATCACAAGCTAAGGTTATGTTTTTGTTTATGAGTTTTATGACAAGGTAGCTGTCAAAGGCACATCTTTCACTTTTTTTTAAATATGTAACGGACTAAGGTTAGTGTCCATTTTAATCCATCCCAAATTTAATAAGCTGTTTTTATTTTTTATAATTATATGACGCAACCTAAAAATCTGATGTTTTATTAATTACTTAGAAGCCTTATTTCCTACCAACGAAAACATATCCAAGTATTTTAAATCGTTCGTGGAACAATGATATTTTATATATCATTGTCGGGGAACAAGAAAATTCTAGGCATTGCTGTACGAGACATCGTTTTGATAATGTCAAGTTACAAAAGTAATATTTTTCTTCCACATGTTTGAACAATAACTGTGTTCCCGAGTTTTTAATCGACAGTTAAGATAGTACGGTCAGCTGCAAAACCCAAGTCTATCTATTTAGATACTTACGTGAAATATATAGCCATGAGTGATATATATTAGCTCTATATAGGTGGAAAGAACCCTTAGGCAACCAATATAGAACCACGGGGAGCAAAATTGCAGCCTATTTTTAACCGACTTCAAAAAAAGGAGGAGGTTCTCAATTCGTCTGTTTTTTTTAAATGTTTGTAACCTCAGAATTTTCGACTGGGTGAACCGATTTTGATGATTTGAATGCAGGTGCTTCCCGTTTGGTCCCATTCTTATCAAAATGATGATCTGATGATGGAATCCATGAGGAATCGACGGAACTCTTCAAAATTTATAGGCACACCTATAGCGATTTTGGTATTTTTCATTGTAACTCATGTATTTGCTCTTAGAAAGCATTATTTGGTGAATTGGAACTGCTGATGAAGACCACAGATCCACAGATGGCCAACGGAACTCCTAAACGGTATATATTTCGAGGGTGGCGACAAGATATTTCGATTAAGATAGTTGAGCTACTATGACGAAGCATATTTAGGTTTAAATATATGACTATGACTTTCCCACGGCGTTGCTTGCGGCGAGATTGATATGTTCTATGGTTTCTTATTAATTGAGAAGTAGGAGAATAACAGCATAATTATGCTCACTAAAAAAGTATAAAATAAAATAAGTGTTTAAAAAACAAAAACCTGCCTTCAAAAAGCAAATAATAACTTCTTTAAAATGGTAGGTAAATAGGTCAGTCCAACTGAAGTCGGCGTCCAACAAGGTTTTTGTTTTTTTAAACTTTTTTTTAACCGTGAAACTATGGTAGGTGGTTATGGTTTCTTTGTAAATTTCGATGACCTATTCCCAGTTGTCCACACCCTCGAAAATAGGTGTGGACAACTGGGAATAAAAATTCTCAGTTGTCCACAGTGTGGATAACTGGGAATTTTTATTCCCAGTTGTCCACACTCTTTAATTTGACTCAACTGTGTTAGTTTTTATTAATGTACTTAAGTAGATATATTCGTATTTATATATTATACCCAGGGTCAGGAAAATACAAAGTGTTATTTAAGAGTACCTAACAAACGTTTACTTGAAATCTGGTTTATATATCTGGTCTAGTTTTAAAGATAATATTAGCAAAAAATACATGTATTCGTGATTATTTTCATATTTGTAAAACATTTTTTTGTAATATAAACCAGATTTTAAGTAAACGTTTGTTAGGTACTCTTAAATGACTCTTTGTATTTTCCTGAACCTGGGCATAATATATAAATACGAATATATCTACTTAAGTACATTAATAAAAACTAACATAGTTGAGTCAAATTAAAGAGTGTGGACAAATGGGAATAAAAATTCCCAGTTATCCGCACTGTGGACAACTGGGAATTTTTATTCCCAGTTGTCCACACCTATTTTCGAGGGTGTGGACAACTGGGAATAGGCCATTTTGATACGCCTTTGATTTGATCAGGAATATTTAAAAAGAGAGTGCTAAATCAAATAAGGAACTGATACTGATAAGAAAAAAAACTGTTAAAAATCTAACCTAATGATTGTAGGTTACGTACAATGTTAAAGTAACATCTTCACAACTATCAAACGTCTGTGATTGATTATGCGTCAGTGTTTAAAATAATTCATTTTCAAGGACTCCTTTTTGTCAACATGTCGAAACAAAAAAGATCTTACAGTGTTTATTTTCACTTATTTGTTCCCTATTTGGAACTAACAGGACTGAAAATCACTTAATTGTATCTTGCGAGTGGCAAAGCAGTGAATACTATTACCAATACTAATTATTTGCTCTTTTGTAGATCGCCCAGTGCTCGTGAATTAGGAGTCCTCAATAATGTTCCAAAATCCTAAGTTGTTGTTGTAAGCAAATCTATTCGGAATTCATTTCTGATGGATGAGTTTAATGTCTAGAACTTTATATCAACAGAAACAAATGTTCAAAACAAATTTACCTATATCAACAGAGTGCCGCAGGACGAATAATATATTTTGACAGAGGCAATAGGAACAATAAAAATTTATGTCCTAATTTTGGAACTGTTAGATCGTTAGTGGTTTGAAATAAGTGAAAATAACAGCGACAGTCTCGTGTATCCCCTGCTACATCCCCCCATTGTTATTAGTCAGTTCACTTTCGTCAGAAATCATGATTTATTCCGCAAAAGTAGGTAGGTTGAGTTCGTTAGGTATGTTTAGATGCCCGAAGGGCAAACCGCCCAGCGGCAGAGCTCCGTCGAATAGGCATGATTTTACGGCCCTTCTAGGCCTTAAAGTTGCAATCACTTTAGGTTCCAAAAGGGCCGTAAAAAAATCTCTTTCGCCACTATTGGTGATATACCAAACACTGTTAAACCACTCATTTAGAACATAAAGCTATAAGATAAGCTGCAAAATTCACTAATGTGCTGCTTGGGAATTGCATGGACACCTTAACGTCTATAATCCTGTGCACACGTGAGGCCACGTTCGTAAGAAACAACCTATATACACGGCGATTTTTAATCGGTGATCAGGAGGTGAAAAATATTAATTACCAACCAAAATTGAATTCAATGGGTGAGGTCTCACGCAATTACCTCACTGTTTAATTAATTATACTTAATGATATTGTTAAAACCAATAACCACTGAAGACATGGTCAACCTACATTCATTATTGAAGTGAAGTGGATACGACACGTCAAGTGGCAATAAACTTTAACTTTTGAGAGCCAGGTCTACCAACCTGACATGACAACAAAATTACTTCACCCAAAGTCAACCAATTGCAGGTCATGAAACCGTAACCTAGCGACAATTGTTAGCGTACGGAGAAATTATGATTGGTAATTTCGACATCGGAAAAACGAAAAACCCACGATTTTATCCGAACGCTGATAGTTGCTACGGCTACGTTTAAACAACAGCTACTATTTATTAGTCATACAACGCCCAATCAGCTATTCTTACTATTCTTCTTACAGTCGTTATTGGTCGTTTTATAGGGTTGCTATGGCCACGTTTCAACAAAACTACCAATTTTCATTGACGTTTACAGAAAAATATTTTCTTCTTTTCTTGATTAAATAGCATCTGTCTCGTAGAATATTTTGCCAGTGTCAATTAATAAAATAATGTCAATGGACCTAAATTCTTTAACCTTAATGTTGTGCATACCTAAGAATTTCTAAACAATTAGGAAGTAGGGTGACAATTAATTTCGTTAAAGTTATTTTCAAAACAAAAATTAGGTATTACAAAAGAAACAAAAGGTTGGTTTCATAGAACTGCGACTGTAACGTGACCGACATCAATTACAGAATTAAAAAAATTGGTACCTGATCACCAATAAAAAATCACCGTATATAGCGTTGTTAACTGAGGTAATTCAATTATTATTGTTTTTTATAACTTTTTGACGTTAGTATTAGAATTGATAATTTCGCCAGTTTTCTAGAAGGGCCGTTGGCTTTACCTTTTCAACACACAGTCGGCTCTGGCCGTCAACTAAAAGTCGTGCCACTGACGCCACGTCGGCTACAGCCGACAAGATTTCAAGATTAAAAGAGACTTTGTTTGGTAGCAATAAGGTGTAATTTGCATAGCATAGCAAACATGTTTGGCGTGTGGGCATTTTGTATTCGACGTATGGCGTTCAAAAGGTTAGTTACTTGATACCCTGCTTAACTCGGGGTCAGTCCGTGGGTCGAAAGATTCGATTCTGACAATTATATTTTTTTAACTCATGTTGTTTCACAAAATAAATGAATGTATTCTTTTCTTAATAATCATCGTTTTCAAGAAACGATACAACTTTCAATAATTTAAAATAAAAAAAATCTTTGTTTCTTATTACAAGTATAATATTTATTTCTTTTAAATTTTAATTTAGTGATCTGTAAACTTAGATTCTTCTTAATATTACCTTTGTAACAATAAAACGACACCTATTACTTACCATATATTTTGGAGGTACCTAATAGCTTGAGTATTCGTTTCCGAAATCGGAAAGAATATGCTCACCGCAAGTAGAACGTAGATCACGACGAATCCAGACTCGCATTAAATAATCCAGCTCCTGTTCCGCGTAACTAAGGCGCGCTAACCTAACCTATCAAGGTGACATTGACCTGATTGACCAGTACATTACTACAGAGGCCGGGACAATAGGGGTTGCTGGCCGAAGACATATAGACGGCCGAGCAGAGCGAGGCCGGATAGGTCTGAGGCGGGCAACCCCATATTTCCCGCCGAGGTATGTATAGTGCTTTTCTCAAATATATAATTCATTAAAATAATTAAAACAAAAATTACAATGTCAAATACTAGGAGTGCATAAACATTAAAAGTAACCTATGCAATGCAATTTATATTACAATGATGAATAAATAAACTAAACTAAAGAATTGATAAGAGATAATTTAATAGTTTTGTTGTCATTACTTAGTAATGTTAATGAATATTTTCATCTATAATTTTATAACGCTCTGTGGCCTGTTTTATAAAGCTACAAATTACAATTTACAGGGTACAAATAGAGAATGTCAGCCAGTTTAGATTTTTGGCTTACCGTATTATTCATTAACAACTAAAAATAGCTTTAAAAAAATCATTTCGATACGTCAAATAGTTTTCGAGATATTAAATTTTAAACTTCGTATGTGGCGCTCGAAACCCAGCGGCTAGCGCTCACGAATGATGACGTCATCGCTTAGCAGAGGTACGCGCCCTTATATGAAAAAGTAAGTTTACAGGGCTATAACTTTTTAACCGTTATAAGTAGCCAGTTGAATTTTTCACAGAGTACGTGTTATTATAAAATCTATCGTTTAAAATTATACAATGAACAATAAATCAAATTCCAAGAGGGGTCCCCATACAAGAAACATGAAAATAAATCTTTTTTTTTAGCATTTTTATACGGATTGTATTTTTATAATGGCTTCTTATTTTGATGCTATTTTAAGCTTAAATTGTAGTCTAATTTTCATAGTTTCCGACTAAATAGCAATCTCAAGTAAAACTGCTACAAATATGTGACAAAACTGATTTTATCAACACGATGTTTTAGGCGGTAACCCATCCTGTTATAGACTACGCTTGTACTTGCAATTTTGTAAGTCGTTTTGATGTTACTATGGCAGCTATGTTTATCTATTATTTTGTATTACATAACTAACTGTCTGTCAATGACCGGCTTTTCTATTTGTAATGTTTGTCGAATAAGTTGGTAAAATAAAATTAGAATAATAATCAAGCACTTTAAATATTGGGATAGTGGCAATAATGCCTAGACCTAGCAAAGCGAGAGTGTTGTAGGTGGGTACGTCTATCGAGTTGGTAGCGCCCGCGCGCGAAATTTGAAATCGACGAAATGAATACACGAAGTATCAGAACTACTGCTAGGTCAATCAAAAATTCATGTTTTACAGTTCACTCTTTTATACAGTAGCGATATTAATTCTGAATTAACACGAAATTTGTAAAGAAAGGCCTACCACCAAAGTTAAACAACCACCGCTTACCTAAACATCGATCGTGTTGATTTAAACTAGGCACTTATTAACATATTTGTAAGAGTTTTACTACAGTTTACTGTTTGGTCGTAAACTATTTATGTTTGTATGGAGTTTTGATTATTATCTAAACTTAATGTGACACCGAAATAAAAAGCTATTATACAAATACAACCCGTACTTCGCCTTCCAAAGTTAAGCAACTACACGCGTAGTCTAAAACAGGATGGGTGACCGCTTAAAATATCGTGTTGATAAAATCAGTTTTGTCACATATTTGTAGCAGTTTTACTTGACATTGCTATTTAGTCGTAAACTACAAAAATTAGACTACAATTTAAGCTCAAAATAGCATCAAAATAAGAAGCCATTATAAAAATACAATCCTTATAAAAATGCTAAAAAAATATTTTCATGTTTCTTATATGGGGACCCCTCTTGGGATTTGATTTATTGTTCATTGTACAATTTTAAACGATAGATTTTATAATAACACGTATTCTGTGAAAAATTCAACTGGCTACTTATAACGGTTAAAAAGTTATAGCCCTGTAAACTTACTTTTTCATATAAGGGCGCGTACCGCTGCTAAGCGATGACGTCACCCCAGCAAGATGGCCCCCGCGCGCTTTAATATTATTGACCCAAATTTTAAACGTTCATAGAATCAAAACTACTGAGTCTTTTTGAATAAAATAAAAATTAGTATGTTTGTTTATTTATAAACTTTACTGCTACAAAGTTTTAAGCGATTTGGCGTACCTACTGACATTCTTCATTTCCATTTGGCACAACCTTCACCAATGACGAGCAGCCATTTGAGCAGTGTTGCCAGTTTAGACCTTTAAAATTGGTACTTGTACCTTTATAAAACGTGCCCCTGGTGTCATCTGTTAAGTTACAAATGACCTAAATAAATAAATCACAAATTAGTTAAATAGTTACTGAAAAAAAAAAAACCCAAGAGAGCAGGGAGAAAATCAACACACAAAGTTATTCATAAAATTAACCACAAATAATAACAATTATAAAAGTAACCATTTAAAACTAAAAAAATATTTTTAACTTTTAACGTATTCTCGACTTGAACTAGCCGTCAATTTGTCTAAATATGTATTAAAGTATTTAGTAAACCTGTTTTTACTCTAGATATTCTATTTATAGCTAGTAGCGACTGCTGACTTTTACTCCCTTCTTACCTACCGTACCACCGCCCGTTCCCCTAGTGGTACGATGGGTAATAATCTTTCCCCACGGTACCACCATTAATAGTGATGTCAAACATCTATAATAATATACATAGGCAGGTTTAGGTTATGTTAGTTTTGCAGTAGGCCGGGAGGGCCGAACCACTCAGAAATAGGAGCTCCGCCGTAGCTGAGCTCCGTCGACACTGTCTAATTTCAAATAAATAAGTAAGTATTTCTGGGTGGTTTGGCTTAAAAGCCTCTATTTGAGTCGAATATGAGGCTAGCAGCAACCCGGACACTTTGTAAAGTTCTTTCTCAACAAGGGCCTTACAGAATCTATCAGGGGGGTTCTCTCATGCCAGTAGGTTGAGTACTTGAGATGTTATTAAATGAAACAATATACTTGAACACTAGGTAAGTATAATGAGCATCGAGCCGGTACTAAATAAGGATAGCTTAAGCGCAACACGGAGTAAGAGTATTAAGAACAAGAACAAGACACCACCGGACAGAAGGGTAGGCAAATTCAGAGTCCCCAAGCCACACACACAACACAAGGCAGGTCCTCGACGAAGAGCGACGACCACGACTACTGCTGGCGTCGGTCTCTTCGCATGCAGGCAATTAGTAGCGACTGCCACGACTACTGCTGGCGTCGATCCCTTCGCATTCACGATACCACGAACTGTACGTCGGGGCTGCAGCTGCAGGGCGAGGTGACCTTATAGGCACCACCAGTGCACATACGCGCGGGACGGCGGCGCTTGGTCGCACGGGCGCGGCGGGCGTGCGCCACTCTCTCTCTCTCTCGCACTCGCGACGTCGGCGGTCTCGCTCAGAATTGGCCATTGGACGCGCGGCGCAGCGGGTGCGCGTCACTCTCCTTCTCGCCCTCGCAACGTCGCCCATCTCCCTCAGACAGGGCATGAAGTAAATCCGGACCACGGTGTCTTTTACGTCTGTATCATAAAATAATAATAGATTAATTTAACTTTAATAAGTAGATATGAAAATTAAACTATTCTTTAAATAGTAGGCATTTTTCCTTTTTAATAATTAAAAAAACAGGTCAAGTGCGAGTCGGACTCACGCACCACGGGTTGGGTATTTAAGATAATATGCTTGGTAACCGCAAAAGAATATAATAATTTTGTTAGGGTTCCGCAGTCAAACTAAGAACCGTTATAGTTTCACCATGTCCGTCTGTCCGCAGCCTAGCTCAGAGACTCTTAATACTAGAAAGCTGTAATTTGGCATGAATATACATATTAGTCACGCCAACAAAGTGGTAAAATAAAATCTTGAATTATTATTTTTTACTTTCCTTCCCCTACATGTAACGTGGGGATGTTTTTTTTTCTCGTCTACCCCATAGTATGGGGTGTCGTTGGATAGTTGTTTCAAAAATATTGCGGGTTTGTCCAAACAATTTTTCGATTAAGGTATCCGTTTATGAAATATTAAGCTTTAAAGTGCTAATTTTTGTTAGAGTCAAGTATCCCCCCCCCCCCCCCCCCCCCACTACAGCCAAAACTACAAATACTACTGTCGATGTATGGGGATAATAGTTTTCTAACGGCAAAGTTAAGTTTGTCGCGAGGTCTAATTTGTTCGTTGTATGTAACGGCTTCGGAACCCTACACTGAGCATGGTCCGACATGCTCTTGCCCGGTTTTTACAATACCTATAAGATACCATCAGTGGCCCGTTTCACTAAGCTACAAGTTACAAACTACAAGCGGAACTATCTTTCTAGCAAAAGGAGTTAGAAAGAGACCTCCGCTTGTAATTTGTAACTTGTAGCTTTGTGAATCGGGCCTCTGATATCTTCAATAAGCCGTTCAATAAATTTAAAGGCTTTTTGTGTTCCTGTTTATTATGAACTTTATTTTCTACACAATAAGGTCCATTTTGATAGCCTACATTTTAATACAGATTTGCAAAGTTTTTTGGTTATTTTTCAAAAACTGTAAATAATGAACACCTCATTTTATTTTTACCATAAAATAAAAACAAAAAAACCGCCTTCAAAAACGCAAAAAATAACTTTTAAAATGGTAGGTATACGTCAGTCCAACTGAAGTCGGCTTTTGGGTAAAAATATTGTTAGTCGCCGACTTCAATTGGACTGACCTATACTTGGTTTAGGCCACCAATAATTGTAAATTGTCTACTTTTTACACGTCCTATAAAATTATATGTTAATAACTTAATAAATAGTTTACTTAAATAGGTTAGTGTAGTAACCATTACGTTATGAGTAATAATTTTAATATAAACGCTGTTTAAATTCGACAAATCGTACCAATATTAATTAATTAACATATTTTCAAAAATTGATATTTTTTTTCTTCATACTAAAAATACGTGTCCAAAACTTACCTTAAGACTATTAAGTGCGAGATTATATTTAAAACAACATCTTGTACTGAATGGAATCACTTTAATTTACTTCATTATATTATTTTCTCGGTAATAATGACTGTTTATTATTAACGTTAATTGGTTTCTTACATATAAAATATACATGGAACGCTTGGTCCGGCAATATATTGTCCCGAGAGTTACATTGCGAGCGTTACCAAATATTTGCTTAATTTCCATGTATCCAAAGTCCCAAAACCAGTGTTAATATGGCAAAACTAATGCTCGTCCTGCCAAAAATTCAAAAAAAGAAATGTCAAACAATTACCCTCCAAAAATTTAAATTTAGTGTGTGAAGATTAAGTTGTCCACGTAAGTTTATTGAATTTACATACTGATTTTTATGTTAAATTGTAATTATTTTGTGTTTTTATCAATGTTGCTCATTGCTACATTCGTACTATTGCGAATTAACCATTAATTGAGGCTTTACAGTGGATTAATTTAGAGACATCACAATTTTAGGTTAGAGCCGCAAGCTTTTTCTGTCGCGAGATTTACCGAGTTTTACTAGGAGAGTTACCAAGCTTTGCTGCGAGAATTACCGAGAGTTACCTTAAGCTAGTTTCACAGGAAGTTAAAAATATTAATAACCCTTTACAGTGTTACCATTTTAAAAGAAGTTATTTTTTGCGTATAATGGCGGTTTTTTTGATATTTAATACATTTATTTTATTTTGTACTTTTCAGTAATAAGCAGTGATCGGAATAGGTAGAGCTAATTTGCCTAAACTTGACGCATATTCATACATGCGTGAGAGAGATGGGAATACATTATTGAATGAACATGCATCAAGTTTAGGCAAATTAGCTCACCTATTTCCGATCACTGGTGATAATCTGTTATGCAAATTCTAGACTTGTTACTAAAAATACTAAAATCGCTGTATGTATGCCTATAATATTTGAGGAGTTCCATCAATTCCTCACGGATCCCCTCATCAGATTTATATTTGGTTACAATGTATGTTTGTATGCTCTATCAAACCAAAAAAGATTTTTTAAAATCGGGGAACTCTGTAAAAAGTTCAAACCGAGAACCTCCTTTTTTTTTCAAATCGGTTAAAAGACTAGCCTTCCTAAAACCTTCTCCTAAGTGTTACAAATACTTTTCTGAAAACCGCATCAAAATCGATTCAGCCAAACGCGAGATAATCGCGAACAAGCATACATACATACAGGTCAAACTGAGAACCTCCTTCATTTTGAAGTCGGTTAATAAAAATAATTAGGTATATATACGTCAGGATTAAAGAAATAAAATTGAATAAGAAACTTCGGAGATAAGGGGGAGAGGGGGGGGGGGAACGGTCATTTTTTGTAAATTTTTGGCTATACATCAAAAAGTACATGAGAGGAAATTAAAAAAAAAATACATGACACCCCATCAAACCACTTTCATTTTTCAACCCCCCATTCTAGACCCCTTTTCCACTTATTATAAATTTAATTTCATATTTTGTATAACTATGCCAAATTTCAAGTTGATAGCATTTGTAGAAGCTGAGAAAACCTGATGCGACATACATACAGACAGACAGACAACAAAGTCTCACCATAAGGGTTCCTTTTTTACCATTTTGGTACGGAACCCTAAAAAGTAGGAACTGGAAATGACACATGAACAAGATTTTCAAAGTTTTTTTTGTTATTTCTCAAAAACTGTAAATAATGAACACTTCTGAAAAACAACAGTATGGATAAACCAAATCGAAATATTGACACATTTTTTTTTTACATATAGGGCAATATAGAACCACCTCCTTTTTTGAAATTAGTTAAAAATGCAACAGCAAGATTGCCTAGTTAGCATACCTTGAACATTAACCATCAGAAGAGGAATATTGTTTTTGTTTTTTAAGTTGAAATTTGGTACACATTATGTGATGTGACATATGTAAATTGGTGACCCAAACAAAACACCGACATGTAACGTAAATAAATCATGTTTAGGGGGTAAAACGGAATATTTAAAAATAAAGTTTTGCAAACTATTATTGTCTGACATATAAAATAAAAGGGCTTGTTGTGGGTATCTTAAATATTTAAGAAATCCATGCATATTTCCTATTAGTGATATCCTTGAAACTTAAGAAAGATAGCCATAGCACGTTACACTAATGTAAAACTGAAAAGTTTTTTTATTTTAGGTGTCCCCTTATCTCACCGACATCCATTTCATAGAATGTATCACTTTGCAGAATTTTCTCCTGAACCCGTGTTGATTTCAGGTTATCTTGAATATGATTCACGTAGACTAGGTTAGATTAGACTTGTAACCATCACAAGATAACCTGAAATCAACATGGGTTCAGCAGAAAATAGCTTTCTATGAAACGAAAATTCAAAGTGATACATTCTGGGTGCGTCTCACGAGACATAACTACAAAATCAATATTTTCATGATAATCATATTTACAAGATATAATAAATGTTAGCTAAAATAACAAAAACAATTTTTTAAAGGGAATAACGGTCAAATATCATTATATTAATTTTGAATGTTTTTTTTTATATAACACTCGCATTGTATAATTTCAGTTCGAAAAACATACATAACATATTGCATATATTATATTTAGTATAAGGGTTATAAGATCTAATATTGTATACTATACTCAATAGGTACTGAAAGGATCGCTTACCAGAAAAGTGAAATTTGGCAAGATATCCTAATATTGAACAATATGCATTAGCGGCTTTGCTCCCACCTTGGCCTTTTTTTTATCTGCCTAGAAAATCTTGCTTATAATTTGTTTTAACTATCCAGAAAATGCAATGAGCAAGATGAATCAGGGTAGAACTGACTAAGGTCTGTTCATTCATACTTGTCTTATATAGTAAACAACTTTCTAACCTCAACATGAATCTTTTTTGGCTAAAACAGCTATTTTAAACAAAATAAAGCAATCACAGACAATAGACTAGGCTAATGAGCCAAGTCATATCCATAATGTTTATTCAGTTTACTTTATTTACGATAAAAAAGCTGTTTAAGCTAAAAATAGGTTCATTTTGAGGTTAGAAAGTTGTTTACTATATAAGACAAGTAAGGATGAACAGACCTTAGGTTAGGTTAGATTTTTTTTATCTGTTTATATTATATGTGCATTATGTTTTTTGATGTTAGATTCATTGATTTATATATGTTTTATATATTAGCTGTCATGTACATTATACGCTTTAATCGTTATAATAATTGGTATTATATACTAATAATAACGTTACACTTTATGAAAATAGTTGTTTCGACATTATATATTTCGTTCATTATTTCCAGTGAATGTTATACTAAACAGGTTTATACAATGTGAGCGTATATATTGTAACTGTAATATTACATAACATAACATAATCTCACGCTTTCGTTCCCAGAGTTGGGTAGGCAGAGCTACACAATTACAAACATCTCTAAAAACTTGTTGATAATTCTATAACCACAATTTGCACAATTAGGCTAAGATGTTTACCAGCGTATTAGTGACAGGTTGCAAGCCCATCGCCTAACAGTACTACAAGCCTTTATTCCCTTAGTCTTCTCTTACGACATCCACGGGAAGACATGGAGTGGCACTATTCTAACTCGGCAACCACACGAGGATACTGTAATAATATTATCAGTTCTTATATCTCGTATTACTTACCCTTGTTTCATCGACACTCATTTAAAAGAATGTATGGGTAAACCTAAACCTGTATTTAAATTATGGTACTTACATGAATGTTAACTTACTTTTTCTCAAAAATGTGCGGAAATGTTGACATTCCTATCTACACATTGAGACGCGAAGTACATAGTTTACTGACAGTTCTCAAATTAAAAAAAAAAAACATTGCGTGCTCGCTACACAAGCCCGCAATGTTGCATACAAATTCCATTACTATCTACCTTGTAACTTTTTAAAAAGTGAAAAGTGCCATAATAAAATGAGGGCACAAGTCTTATACATCCAAATTTTACTCGAAACATAACTTTTTTATTTGTGCCTGGAATAGCTTATGTTTTTTTAAACAAGAATTGCGTTTCTCCTTGTCATAAACAAAAAGGCGGTAAGGAGTGATGGTTTTTTTACATGAAGTTTCTGTTTGTATGCAATTCAAAAAATGAGTTCAAGCGATGAAGATTTGACTCCAACACAATTTTGTTCTTGCGATTTTTGAGAAAAGCACTATATTTGCCTCGGCAGGAACAGCAATTGCGGGCTTCGTATTTTTAAACGGACTCGCAAGCTCGTCCGTTTAATCCAATACTCGGCCCGCAATTGCCTACTTCCATGCCTAGGCAATAATGTACTATTTCTATGTTTATTTGTTTGTTTGTGTCATAACATAACAGACGCGACGCACTCAAATCGGCGGCTCTACTTTCTTTACTGTCGCAGAACTCTGTCAGGCTCACTTCTTGATTCAATCGCCAAGAGGGGTAGGCATATTCTTGAAATTAAAACTGTAAGGTCTGTTCTTACACGCGTCCTGCAAAATAATATTACACTAGACTTCTTTCTTTAGGCTAAGTCGCTATCTAACCACAGATTATAAATTATAACCAGATAGAGGCCCTATTTTAAAAATCGAAGTTCGAAGTTACGTTAGCTCCATCTCTGTCACTCGTCCTTCGAGAATAAATCGAGCGAAAGGGATGGAGCTAACGTAACTTCGAACTTTTTTCAAAGTAGGGCCTCAGTAGACAAGTAACACAGGTAAACAGTCAATTTCTAACAACCATGGTCCGCTTCACGTATTGGGTGTTTTAGTGTACTTCATTATTTTTGAAATTTCATAATTTTATTTAATAAAAGAAGTACCAAGCGATGGCAGCGAAAATTAAATCGCACTCGGTTTCCGTTAGGTTAGGTTCGTTATGCCAATTTCTTTGTAAAAAAATGTTTTAATGAATAATTATTTAAAAAACAATTGTGTTCAAAACTAAAGTAATAAAAAAATATAAAGATAATTTTACAGAACTATATGTTAATTGAAATTATACTTTTAAAGTAAGGTTGACAGCTCGAACGATTGCGTGAAATGAAAAATTGCCTTGTGTCCATATGTCACACAACCGACATGACATGACATGACTGGACTGACAAGCAAGACAAGGCAACTCATGACATAATACCCACCGATTACCGTATGAAAATTATGGGCTAAATAATCTACTATTACATCTAATCAATCCAGTTAAAAAACCATTTGAACAATGACACTATTGCGGTTAAGAAGAATTAAATTTGGTAGGAATGTATTTTTTACATACCCAGTGTCACTGTTGAATTAAAAGTGCGATATGTTAAAAAAGCATTATATTTATAGCCTGACCAGTTGTGTACGGACCACAGACAGTACATACAGACATACGGACCCTGGGAAAGTGTTGCTAATAACTGTGAATATACATATCTAAGTGTTCACATATTTTCCATACAATTACCTACGAATATCACTTATCTTATTTGACTATCATTAAATAATTACGTAGTAAATTTTATTGCTTGGTAAACTTTATGAAATTAAATCTTTCTTTGCAACAGAGTTAAATTGTAGGTACATAATTTAAAACCTTACTTTACTAGTAAACAATAAGTTACAATAAAATTTATTAAGAGCTTTTTAATTGGTTCTCAATATTGGAAAGTAATATTTTTAGACCACCCACACAGTATATTTTGTGACCACCTTTGTATATGGTAATAACATTTACCAGTGTATATAATAGGTTGGATGAAAAAGTATTCATACATTGAGTGATCCACCCTGGTAGGTATATAATGTCTGTATGTGACATGTCAACATCGAATATCAAAATATTATTAAACAAAATGCTTTACAATCCTTAGTTTATTTTCTAAGTATTACCACCACCCACTGCCAAGCAGCAGTGTTCGCATTTTTGTGTTCTGGTGTGGGGATAAGACAACTGGTTATCCGGTGAAGTTACTACTGACCTAGTCCCAAACTAAGTTTTAGGCTTGTACTATGGGTACTAAACAAAGATAGATATTACTTATATAGAGAAATAAATACTTAAATACTCTACTCATTGTATTTATACTCTACTGCTAACCACATGAAATTTAAAATGCTTTAGTACATTATTTTGTACGGAGATCAATCCCCATTTCACTATCCTGACAATAAGGTGACAATTCAGTATAAATATATTAACAAGTTTTCACATCACTGGGATTCATATGCGCTATGTATACTGAAATTTTGAGCCCAGATCTTGGAAGTTTATTTGAATAAAAACAAATGAATATCAGGTGGATGATGTCACCTCAATTGACCTAGTCCCAATTTTTCCGATATGATTGCCTAAAATTATGATTTATTCGTTTTGACAACCAATAAAAAGTTCTTAATTTTTTTTGAAATTGTAGGTCTCACTTTATAAAACCTATAGTCCTGTGAAACCTGTCCGTTTTGAACAGAGGAGTGGGTCACTGTACATTAGTTATATAATGATTCCTAGTTAAAACTTTATTTGATGATCATGATTATGATGTTATTTTTTTATTTAATGGTTTTTTGTAAATTATAATTAACCAACTTTATTTGGTCAAGTTGGTGCTTTTTGAACAATTTCAATTATTCATCTTTACAGGTAACTAGCTGTTCCCGTGCCGTGTTAGTTGGGCAATAAACATTTATTTATTAGTTAATATAGCTTACTCATAATCATATAATTAACACTCACACATAATGTGGCTTTCTATTTATTAAGAATTTTCAAAATTGGTTCAATAGATCCAGAAATTACCCCTTACAACGTCACAAACTTTACCTGTTTATAATATTATAAGTTAATAAGTTATATAAGTTATAAGTTTTAAGTTAATAAGTTATAAGTTATAAGTATAGATAGAGCATAGATTAGTAATTATATGGGAAAACGCAAGAGTTTCTTATACAATTAAATAAGATTTATTCATTTTGAAAACCAGGTTTGGTAGATAGGATAGATTTAAATAAATTTCTAATATATTTAAATAAATGCATGTGAAAGCCATAATATAAAAAATCAACATATCATAATAGGAGTTATGAATGTGTCTATAAAAAAAATACAGATCGCAAACGCATTGCCAACCCTGAGAACCAAGATAATGCCTTATTATTTTTATTTTTATTATATATATAGAGGTGATATAATAGTTGCAAACATTGTAAGATTTGTAAGACATAGTTTTTACTTTTTAAGTTTTGTTTTGTCTTTAGTATATAGAGAACTCCTAACTCTATTCAGCGGGACTAATGTAATTAGGTGCCTACAATGAACTAACCGATAGGGACGGTGTATAATTATAACGGAAAATTATATCACAAGGTGCTTTTATGGAGGTTATTTTTTCCAAATACAGTCATAAATATCATAAAACTGAAAGACTTAAAGTCATAAAGCAATAATTTAAAACCCTTACCATAAAAGTTAGCAGTCCTGGGCCGGGATTTTTTACTCTTGGGTATAAGTGAGTATCACAATTTAGTTTCCCTAGTACTAAAAGTTAATTTTGGGATTATAATAATTCAATTTGAGTGAAATTTTCTCCCGATATCAGTTTACTGAAATATGTCACAATAAAAAAAAACTCCAAAATGATAACATAGTTCGTTATATTTGATTATTTGTTAAAATTACAATTAAGATGTAAAAAGACTCGTATAACATTTTAATTCTTTGTGCGATACCACAGCAAATGTATTCAGCTCGCCTACAATTTATACAATTTAATTTGCGCTATTAAGCTAACTAACCTTTGTACAATTAAATTAGGTTAGTTAGTAGGTAACAAAATATTAAATAATGTTAGATAGCTCTCAACTTGGTCCTAAAGACTTGCAATAAGTTATTGAAGATGTCGATATCACTTGCACTTGTTCTATGAGCTATTCAAATATATTATCAATGGGATATCTGGGCATACTATATGGCATTTGTTAAGGATATCTGATCGTTCGATGGATTATTTTGTCTAATGAAATGATTAATAACTAATAAGTCTATATACTACACTACTATACTACTAACTAATTATACTACACTTTTGCAAAGATGGCAGTTTAAAATGAGGGTCTTATTTCATAGCTAGTTCCGTACTGTATTTTTTTCTTTTTTATCTTATTACGTACAATAATATGAAGCTAATATACAATCTTATGAAAAATTATAGCTTGCTTATGTGTACTTATTCTGCTAACTACACTATAATGAAATAATTGTACATGGCATTAACATTAGTGACTATAGGGAATTATGCATTGTTACAATAATCGGGTCCGGTCCTGAAGGCCTTATTTGCATTTAGCCTTGGCATTCAAAACGTTTCAGTAGTACACTGACCAAGTATGCAAAATGACTTGTTTATCTAATGCCATGGTCCCTATATCCCGTCTACTATGGCTTATAGCAATGAGGGCGGTTTACAAACCAATACATTTTGCTACCCGGTCAAATATACAACTAAGGTGCTCTGCTCGCTAAGGCTAAATGCAAGTAAGGCCTTCAGGACCGGACCCCAAAAATCGTAATGATTAAACTGATTATAAAACAATGTTATATACTTACTACTTCTATGGTACATGTGTAATATTTTTATTAACATAATTATTTTTAAAAGTAGCAAGTGAAACCTGTAACAACAAACTGTATTTAGGTACATGAAGGTCTTTATATGCCAAAATTTGAGTGATATCGAGTGAAGTGATAAGTAATTTGGAAGGAAGGCTTCTATTTCAAAGTTTATTAAGGCTAAATGTAGTGTAGGAATTTCTTAATTACACGGATACCTACTAACTATTTTGTAAGAAGTGTTTTCATCTAAGAAACTACCAGTCCAGGTTCCATCCCCGGTAAGAACACATATTGGATGAATGACCTAGATTATGAGTCATGGATATTTAATTTTCATTTTGGTACATACCTATATAAATACGTATAATGTTGTCTAGTAGCCATAGTACAAACAAACCTAAAGATCACAAAATATTGTGACTACAATCAATTTGTATGAGATTGTCATATTGTTATTTCAGCCACTTATTAACATACATTTCCATACCACCAAGACTAACCAGAGATTTCACACGCAATACATTTTAATTCTTCTGACGTGTGGTATGTATGTGATTCATAATTTGGAATGTAATATCTTGTCATCCTTATATCTTTTCATGTATTTACATCGGGTATTATCAATAAGGTATTTATTATAACATTTTATACGAGTTGAAAAGTTCGTACAATAAAAATTAGCTGAAATTTAGTAATTACACATAATGCAAATTCAATTACAACCCAATAATATGTGGGAAAGATCATCTGATGATGGTAGTATTGGTAAAATAAATAACAAATCAATAATATAAGCGTTTTTTCGTAACAATTACGTTTAAGAAAAAAGTAGAACCATCAATTTGTAAACTAGTTATTTTCGCAAAACAGTTGAAGGCTAGGTACGAAAGCAACAAGCAATCGGTAGGTAAACCAACTCGTGACAAAATTATTTTGTTTTAAACCTTTACTGAGGTTAGCTCAGTCAAATTATGAATGCGTTTATTACCCAAATAAGAAATAAATTACCTGCTATAATATTTCTCAACCATGTCCCGTCTTCCAGTAGCAACTGTAAACAAACGTAAATACACTTATTTCACCACCATCACTTGTCACACAACACATCACCACCAACTTTCCTAATATTCAATTGACTATATGCCACCAACTCTTGTAAAGTCAATAAATCCACTCCACTCACATTTACACAACCAATATTTTAGATGGCGGCCATTGTTCGTCCGAGAAGTCAGGGTACGTTTCCACTCAAACAATGCTGAGTGAAAGAGTGAAAACGACACGTAACGCAGCTTCTGATTGGTTCATTTCTCTCTTCACCTTTGCTTCGGTCCAGTGAAACCGCACCCTAAACCAGCTCACCTCTAAAATAGGAGCGTTTCAATTTGACACTAATGACAGCCAAATGTGATCTCATTGTCGAACGATCGAACGAATTGAGAAAGTTAAGAATTGCGTGATAGTAGGGACAAATAGTTCCGCTTACGTCTGTGAGCGCTAGTATCGCTTCGGTGTAGAATGCGCAATAATTAGTTGGAAATTATGACATGATTAGCTACTGCCGTTGGTAAATTCGTTATGTATTAGGTCATTTTATTCGTAAAGTACCTTAAAATGCTACATACGTAATTTTAAAACCATTTAGTAAATATATAAATAAGCGCTGATTTAGAGCGTTGTGTGCAAGCCTTAGGTTACAAGCGTCATTTTCCTCTCCTGTCAGCTAAAGTGAAACGACAATGCTACCTAAGGCGAAGAGATCTGTCATATGTTCGACCGACAGATAGATCACTTTTGCTTGTTGAGAGAATCAGTACCCAGTCAACAAATTCACTTCACTTGAGCAATTCTTCCCTAAATGAATGTTAATGATGTTCAATTATATTAATAAAAATAATAGTGCAAGTAACAGTTATGTTTAGAGAATATATTAATGTAAATAGTATTGTAATAGAATTTGAATATTTCGGAGCAACGATTGTAAATCTGCGGCTCCACTGAGGCGGAGACGAGCGGAGCGGAGCTGTGCCAATATTAACCAATAGAAGGCGCATGCGGTCACGTGGAGCGTGACTTGCGAACGTTAGTTTGGATTCTATTGGTTAATATTGGCACAGCTCCGCTCCACTCCGCTCATCTCCGCCTCAGTGGAGCCGCAGCCTTAGTACCTATATAGTAAGAGAGTCTAGTTATGAACAAAGATAATTACTTATGATGTAAAAAGGTAGAGAAACATTTTCGGACTTACGATAATAGGGGTTCCAAAATGATGTGAACTTTGGCGCGGTTAAAAATTGACTTGCGAAATTTGACCAAATCAACATGGCAACTTATATAAAGACTTGTTAAGATGAGAAGAATGTAGCATATATTAAATATACCTTGTGTTACAGTGTGTCGGTACTAGCTGCACCTCGGGGGTGAGTAAACCTAGATATCTAATTTTAAGGTTAGCCTTTAAAGGCCCCAGAGGCCTTTAAAAATCGAAGTATGAAGTCACGTTAGCTCCATCCCTTTCTTTCGATTTAGTCTTGAATAATGAGTGACCGTCACCCGAAGTTTTGAATTGAGTGTTTATTGGTAACCATCCAGCTTCCAGAGAATCACCTACCAGCTTCTTAATAGCGATCGGTAGTTTTCGTTTTTCTATGAAACACGATAGCGCGAGCGGTCAGTTGCGGGTGCAAGTGTGAAGGTGATAGCCAGCCAAACACTGTAAGGCTAAGGCTGCACAGATAGGAGGCTTGCTTAGCGCCTAGAGCCTAGCGTGTTACTTTTGTTCGTAGTCGCCTAGCGAGGCGCCAAGCGCGCAGTGCGGCCGGTTGCAAAGATTCTAGTACATTTGTTTCACGCTAGGCTCTAGGCGCTAAGCAAGCCTCCTATATGTGCGGCCTTAGCCTTAAACATCTCGCTCTTGAACTCGTTGCACCCATTACTAACCGGCGAGTTGAAGTTATCGCGTCAGAGCGTACAAACAATATTTTAATGGCGTCCATTCTCAACTTACCCGCTTTACCCGTCCAGTGGGCGCGCTCGTGGTTACCTATCTGAACTCCGAAAAATGTTTGACCGAATTTTGGTTCGATAAATATTATTCGACAACTATTGTTTGGGTTTTTTTACGTTTGCCCGAAAGATCACTTCGAATATTTTCATTTAGTCATTACTTGTTTAGGTTTTTTACCGATTTGACAAATTATCTATTCCGTAATACTGGCTTCGGCGTACAAACAGTTGTCCAATGTAATGGTTAGTCAATTTATCTATTTCCCATTTCTGATTTTACCTTAGTATCATTTGCCCAATGGAACGGCTCGGTTTATTAATAGTTTACCTATTTTTAAATCGACTATGCTAACCTGTCCGAGTCGGTTCTACCGTGATTCATCTTGATCGTTGCATTTTCTGGATAAATTACAAGCAAGATTTTTTGGGGAGAAAAAAAAATAACCTCGAAGACCAAGGCGGGAGCAAAGCTCCCGCCTTGGCCTTCTAAACTAACCTATCCGTATCGGTTCTGCCCTAATTCGTCTTGCTCGGTGCATTTTCTGGATAGTAACAAATTACAAGTAAGATTTTCTTAACTGAAATGAATATTTGACGTAACGTAGCGAAAACTATATGTAGCATTGATGAAGTGAAAAATGAGTTAAGAAACAAAATACGAAACGATCCCTAGGCTCATTGTAGCACTGGTGTAATAAAAAATAGGCTTTGAAATAAAATACGTACCAATACATAGGGCAAGTGACTACAAGGAGAAAAGTTGCTCGGACTAAAGATATGTTTCCTTAATGTCAAGAGGGGAAATAAAAAAAATACAAATCGTGCCATCGGAGAAACGTTTTCGGTGAAATGAAATTCGGTCAAAAAAAATTCGAGGTTGCGATAGGTTACCCGCGCTCGTATATCTTCGCTCACCGATCGACCATTCGACTAACCGCCGTTTGTAAGAGAATAACACCTCTGTTATTTTATTTTATTACTTTTACATAAAAGGTGGAGATAAAGAATGAAAATAGAGGTTGGGAATAAAGTAAGATAGAAACAAAAGAAGGGGTATTATTCAATAACAAAGTTAAACAACATGGTGACGAGTACTTATGACTATTTGGAATTCGTAATTCACCCCATCTGACATTGCAATATGGACAATTGTTTCGTGACTGTTTTTTTTTCTGATTCAGATGTTAGATAAACAGACATGCAAATCCATGGTAAGTTCACTTTTTTTTACTCGGCTTATCATCTGTCAAGTTTATTACTAAACCTCCGCTGTCATCGTTGGTACCGTTACTATCCTCCTTTGGAGTTGTCGCTGGCAAGAACCCGCGAACGGGTTCACTGCGGTCCAGCATCCCCTCAATAAGCGCCGCTTGTCTAGCAGCAACAACAGCATATGCGCGGTTCTAACATAACCTAACCATGGACGAATAGTTCGTTGATCCTTCTAATAATAATAATTGGAAATAAACAAACATGTTTTTTTTCTTTCCTACTTACTAAAGGAATAACGGTTTACCAGCGGGGCCAGCGGGTACACGCTAGCCTCATCATAGTGGCTGATTCGAAATATTTCTGTTCTAGTGTTATGAAGATAAATGTTCTACTGGTGTGAGTAAAAATCTTTTCTGTTTATTTTATAGTATTTAATTCATACATACGTATAAGTTTGATACGAGCAGTAGGTACGGTCACCAGCAATAATATACATATTATCCAACATTGGGCGCCAAAATATCTGACACGTCTTTATTACTAGAGTTATAAGAGCGTGTCAGATATTTTTCGCCCAATGTAGGATAATATACTCAATACTTTATTGCAATTCATAATGTGTACAGGTTGGAATACATTTATTTTATGTGCATTATAAACCCTGTCGGGCACAGCAACGAGAGAGGATATATTATATATTATTATTATTATATTATTGCTGGTGACCGTACTAAGATTTACTCGTAGTTCCTTTTGAAAAATATCTATGGAACAGCTACCTACGGAAGTTTTTACTACGGTGGAACTACGACAGATCACAGACGTCAGTGTTTTAGTTTAGTTCATATTTTCAGCAACGAATTTCGACATAACTTGATGAAATTCCATGAAACTATGTTTTTGAAACCAGTTTTTTTTTCACGCAGTGCTTCGGGCCTAATTGCGAAGCGTATGTAAGTATAGTCTACTTAGTATGTAAAAATGTTAACATTTTTACTGGTGCTTTATAAAATGGGCGCTTTATGAAGGTAAGTATACACAGCGACACAGACGCATCTTGACAATGAGCGTTACGGCGTCTAGCGATAAGCAATCATTACATACCCTTATAATCTGTGATCATTACATCGCGATGTAGTCACCACAGGCTACTTATCCCTACAGTAAGGCACTAGTCCCACCGCCGACGATGAGCGGGAAGCGAGTAGAACCACCGATCAACTATTATATTAATATATATGTGTCTCCTTTATTGCCACGGAATCTATATTTTTTGTTTAGACAAACTAGTGGAGAGAGCTCTCTCCCGCAGTGTGAACCATATCGCACTGCTAGATCAAAACAGTAGTAACTCAAAATATGACTGTATTTAAATATCAACTTTAATACAACTTCTATGCAATTGAAACAAAACTAGCAAGGATTTTGAGTTGATACTGTTTTGATCTAGAAGTGCGATATGTGACCAGCCAGCGATCAACTATTAATAAATGTGTCTCTTTTAATGACACGGGGGCTATCTTTTGTTCGTTTCTTAAGCGAAAAAATTGTCGATAACTGCTGCTGGCTCAAGTTACCTTTATCAAAGTAAAATCAAACAGATTATACCCTGCTACTATATATATAACTATTCATAAAAATAATAAAATATTTTACTGATTTCAGTGTCAGGGTTTCATGTGCGAATCAGCTGTAAGTATAAGGCTTTCCATCTCAAATTACTAACAAATTGTATGTATACAGTGTCCCAGAACTAAACGTAAATATTACCGCCTTCTTTACCGGCCCAGAATATAGTTTTAACTTTTATCTATGTTAATTAGTTTAGGAATAATCAAGATTATAATGGTATTGCCAAAGAACGCTACCTTGCGTTGGTTTTTGCCTCCCTTGGCTTAAAATAGCTACAGGTAATTACTTATTCTACAACTTGATATCCAATCTTTAATAACGTAGCAATGAATTGAATTACACTGTAATTCCAAAATATTAACGCATTCAAAATAAATCCATACTTTCTAAGCCACTGAAACGTTTCTCGTTTTACATTCAACAAAGACTCTACGTACTGAAAAAAAAATGTTTTAGTCCAAGGTGGCATTTTGTCCCAAAAGTTGGCGCAGTTAAATAAGATTTAGAAATTGCCCAACAAGTATTAGGTACTTAGGTTATATGGGCAAAAAAATCTTATTCCTTAATATTTACGTCAAGTTCTGGGACACTGCATACCTAACTATATAGAAATCTGAACGTGGCGACGCAGGGATTCCATTGTAATTAAGTCACTAAACCATCAATCGCTTAAATTAAAATAACGACTAAAGTCATATATGACGGTAGAGGCATATGCCAAAGTAACTATCCTGGGTACTTAATTTAAAAATGGAGCTTAGGATTTCATTACCTCTACAATAATACCATACTTTATATACTTACTTTACGTTAAAATTACCTAAATGCTATCTTCTTTTGCTTTTCAACTCATAGTGGTAAATAAAAACAATTTCTTTTCTTTCAGTGTGATGGCGATTCCTGCACATCTGCAGTAAGTATATTAGCTTATACATTGTATACTGTACTACCTACATATAACTAGACGACTAGTAAATCTATAGATAAGTCATGTCTGTGAATTGCTACAGATATTTTAAAGAAAAACTGGTCAAGACCGTGTCGGGCCACGCTCAGTGGGTTCCGTCCTTCGCCGCCGATACAACAATCACAAGACTCGATCTCCAAAAAACCCGGTCAAGTGCAAGTCAGACTTGAGCACCGAGAGTATTAGATCTGTGATACGTTGATAACTATTTTACTGCTGCTTGGTATTTCTAATCATCCATTTTATTATCTTCGAGAAACCACCAACGCTACCACGAAACATATTTCCATGTAAATAAGATTTGATTTAACATTTTAGTGTGATGGCCTGCAATGCAATGCCTGGGTAAGTAAGAAACTTTTTTCTATATATACATTCCTCTTCACTGTCTTGTTCACAAAATCAATAAAAAGTTCTAAAGTATTATTCCGATTTTAAATGAAAAACAAACATAATATGATCGCTGTATCGCGGCATATGCTCTAGCTTAATTTTCAGAGAAGTGGACGTATCTATTTAAACACAATATTTCTTTTTAGAAATACTTAGTGCCGAGTTCACCAACAATTAAACGGACGGTTAGCGGTTTAACGGATTTCAAATGTATTGACTAACAGCTGATTAACACTTAACCGCCTGTTTAATTGTTTGGTGAACTCGGCCCTGACCCTACTATTTTCATAATCTATTTAAAAAAAAATAGTCTCCAAAGACACAGGTGTTGCCTCGTTTGGGGGCCTCTTTTGTTATGTGTATTAGTCCAACAATGCGTGTGTATGGCGGCCATACAAATTTAGTGCTTTGCCACTTTAACGTCATGTTTGAACTGCTGCACTAATCTGTCAAAGGCGTTAAAGCGACAAGGTACAAAAATGTGCCGCTACTTAGAAGCCCGACTGTGATAACTATCGACTATGCCGAGTATAATGAAATGTCATCATGTGTTTCAGTGCAAGGGATCCATGTGTAAAATTATCAAAAATGTAAGGTAAATAATTTAATAATTTTCATTTCGATATAAGGAGTTAGTCTACACGTGCCCAGTAGGCTTGAAAAAGTCCGAAATATACGAATCAAATCACGTTTTAAAGAAGTGTAAATTTGAAGTACCTACGCCTATCGTAATTAGCCGTAGGTACTTTAAATTTCCTGTCGATTAAAGGCCCACGCACGTGCACGTGCACGTTCGCTTTCCACTGCGTTATATAGTCTCAGTATATAAAAAGTTACTCTATGGTTGTATAGTGACATGTAATAATGCACGTGCACGTCACGCAAGCGGTGTAGCTAGGCCTTAATACCGCTCACTCACAGGAGCATACACAATAGGGCATTCGATCCACGAAGTCACGCCCCGCTAGTTAATTTTACGTACATTGACGCATCCTTGTGACACGTCCATTTGATTGGTGGGGCGCGACTACGTGGATTGAAAACACTTTATTAATACATCATTAGAACCTTTAAAAAACTGAGGGCTCAGACAAGATGCACTACGCTAACTAACGTTTCTATTCGATTCGTTTTTAAACCAATCGCGTCACTGGTAGACCACGTGACTTTTCGTATCACGTCATCTTCCAGTGACGCGATTGGTTTAAAAACGAATCGAATAGAAACGTTAGTTAGCGTAGTGCATCTTGGCAGGGCCCTCTGGACGCAATTTTGTATCGATGGATACGATACGAGTTTGAAATTGACCATTTTTTTGTGGTTGGAAAGTTCTGGGTGATTATCTTAAGGAGTTGTAATGCAGCGGGCGCAATGGTTGGTCTGGCGTCCCGGGGAGCAACGGTGGTGGCAGTGCGGGCTACGGCGGCAATGGTGGTCACGGCGGCAATGGTGGCTACGGCGGTAATGATGGCTACGGCGGGAATAACGCCTACGGCGGTAATGGTGGTTACGGCAGCAATAGCGCCTATGGTGGCAATGGCGGTTACGGCGGCAATAACGCCTACGACAGCAATGGTGGTTACGGCGGCATGGGTGGCTTTGGCGGAATTGGTGGCTTTGGCGGCATTAACGCCTACGGCGGCATTGGCGGCGTTGCCGGCATTGGTGGCATTGGGGGCCACGGTGGCCAAAGCAACAGAATTCCCGCGGGCCCTAGCGACCAGTGGGGTCCCTACAATGCTCCTAGGCACTGGATTTCTCCTGCAGACTTTACTATGTTCAAGGGTCATAGTTTCACCGCGTACCCTGGTCGCTCTAGAAGCAAGGACGACGTAATATCCCAAATTTCACTAGGTAACTTTACGTCGCACAAACCTGGCGGCCGCCCACGGGCACCAACCAGCCCGGGAGCTTTACCACCTCGGGGGATTACTAGTCTTGATGGACACGGGAAAAATGGCAACGGTCGCGGTAACGGTGGTCGCGGTGGTAACAATGGTCGTGGCCACCGCGTTGGTCGCGCTGGTCGCCCTGGTCGCGTTGGTCGCGCTGGTCGCACTGGTCGCGCTGGTCGCAGTGGTCGCAGCGGTCACCGTAGTTTAGGAGGCAACGCAAAAGGAAGACGAGACCGGTCTCACCTTTTCCCGGGAGGTAAGAATCATTTTTAAGTATATTTTTTAAATCCACGAAGTCCCGTTCGACCAAGAAAGTCTTTTACCGCTTTCGACTTTAACATCATACAAAAAAAGTCGAAAAGTGGTAAAGGACGGAATTTCCCAAAACGGATGGTGATATTCGAATTGACTCAATGCTCCAGCAATTTGTAGGGTTATCAAATTTTGGGGCAGACAAGATTCAAAAAATATCTTAAGAGGCCGTATACGAAATTTTGCCGGTTTTGTTTATTTTTGTGATTTTACGTGAGCTACGAATAAATGAGCCACTTTTTTATTTTTGTCGAGTATTGTAATGCGAGATTTAGGTTGTTTTAAAACATTATTTATTGCCAATTCTTTTGAACTTTTTGTATATTTTTTTTAGGTAATGGATTGATTTTGAACTAAAGTTTATTTCCTTTGTTTTAATTTTATGAACGAGAGTTCTGAGTAGCCGAAATCAAAAATAATTTTTGCCCGTTTTCTATAAAAAATTACCAAGTTTATAATTTTTTTTACTCGAAAAATTTATATGAAAGTGGTAAAAAGTAATTCATAAATTTTTTAGACGACTTTCACAGGAATACATTGTAATTTTTTTATACCGTTAAGACGTCAAAACGATTCATGAATATGTGACATTCTAAACCTCTTCCAGCAAAATTCACATAACTGTCGCCGGTGTCAGGTCGATTAATCAAAATAAAATAATAAAAACAAAAAAGTAGCTTATACATTCGTTAAAATTAGAAATTATCTTTTGTGTTGTGCATTAAAACTTGTAGAAATACAGTATTTCAACTGTAAAATCACATAAATCAGCGAAATCGGCAAAATTTCGTATACGGCCTCTTAAGCCACTAGAATTACGTTTAGATATCTGCCTTGCCTGGTGCGATACATGATTATTCGATGGCGGCTGCGACTAGAGTATCTACTCTTACGTATGGTCGTGAGCTTGAATACAGGGGTGTCATTCTCTCAAAAACGGCGGTCGGTCGGACGAACGAGCGAAATCGCAGCGGCGAGTTTAAGTAGTCCCGTCCGAGCGAACAAAACACATTCAGCGCGTGCATTTTCAATTTGACAGCATGGCTTATCCAACGTATAGCCGCCGTTTTTAAGAGAATAACACCCCTGCAGTGTCGCTAGACAAGATGCGGCGAATGTTATCGTTATCGAAAATAGTATAGGATTTGCGTAAGCCACGTCGACGGTCACGTCGAGCGCTATGTAAATTCCATGCATTTTTGTCAATTATCGAATATCGTTTGCATTAGAGTTAAGCGTCTTTTCTAGGACCCCAGATGTTTATTTTTATTAACTAAATAAATATTTTAAAATTGTTTCTTAAACCAAAGTTACCCAATGATCCATTTTGTATTTTTTTTGTTTACAGATCACATAATAAGTTTTATATTTTAGATCCAAAAATTAAGAGTACATCTCGGTTAGAACCAAGACACTTGATGGCATGAGGGCTTGAGTGGCCCTTATTTCGGATACCATTATATTTGTCTACAATACCATGGTCTTTTATTTCACGATACAAGATAAAAAGTTAAAATATTTAGGTGTCTAAGCAAAATACACAAAATGCATGGTATACATGTATAAATAGTAGATTGTGTCACAAGGGGGCAAAATGACATATTTACGGCAAGGGCGTTCATTGAATCCTGAACGAAGCGAAGGATTCTAAAATAGAAGCATTTTACCACCGTGTGACTACATATACTGCTTTTCACATCACCTATGACGAAAATAAAAGATCTTAGTGATGAAACAAATTGTGCACTTAAACGACGAAAAATAAATTGTAGTCGATTATGTGCATACTATTTTCATATTTAATTGCTTTTATATTTTATACCGGCAACAAAATGTCCTTGAACAGAAAAGTACCACTTTGATCCCTCCTAGCAGGGAAGAAAAGTCCACTTTCCGAATAGGTGATGTGAAAAATAATTTTTCATCTTTGGTGTACGGAAAGAACCGATTTCCATATCTCATTGCTGAAAATGGCATTTTCATCCTTAAAATAGGGGACCCCACGATGCTAAATGTGGATTACTCGAGCGTCGTTGGGAACTATTGAATTTTGAAGATTAGATGGTCGAAAAAACCGTGGGGGAGCGACTACAGGCTTTTAAAATGTAAAACAAACACTCAAATGGAAACATTCGAGTGCGTCAGGTACAGTAGAGTTCATAAATTGTGTACACTTTAGTACCTTGTCACTTTAATCGCTGTGACAAATCATATGCAGTTTAAACATGACATTAAATAGACAAGGTACTAAAGTATACACATATTTATGAACTCGACTGTACCTATTCGTATTCATAGTATACATACTAAAAACGACACAGTCGAGTTTCTCTGGTGAGATGACGGAGATCTGTGAATCTGTCTGTTGCATGGTGGAGGTGGCCGTACGAAAGGGTCAAAAATGGGGGCAAAGAAATGAGTGGGGGGAAGTTAAGTGAACCCGAAGGAAGCTTCCACTCAAAAGACTGACGATTCGGCGTCGACGTGACGCAACACACCGCGTTTATGAAAATGCAAAAGACAAACATTTCGTCGGTGATGCTGATGCTACAATACCGCGTAACTAACAAATTCAATAACTAAAAACAATAGCCAAAGCAGATTCAACTCTCTACTCTTTGTAACTAGGGTGCAATTTCTACAGATATTTTGTCAGAGATATCGCCATTATGCTTAGTAGGGCATTGGCAGCGGTCTTTCTTATTATACGTCTATGGCTCAGGCATAGCCACAGAGTAGATTAAGTAAATACATACATACATACATAATCTCACGCCTTCGTTCCCAGAGTGGGGTAGGCAGAGCTACAGAATTACAAACATCTCTAAAAACTTGTTGATAATTCTATAACCTCAATTTGCATTTGGCTAAGATGTTTACCAGCGTATTAGTGACAGGTTGCAAGCCCATCGCCTAACAGTACTACAAGCCTTTATTCCCTTACGGCCAAACCCTATATTCAAACCGCGGATAGATAAGCCTTACTACGGGTTAAAATTTGACATTTGCCCATACAAAATGTGTCAAATTTCAATCCGAAGTAAGCCTATCTATCCGCGGTTTGAATATTGGGTTCCGACATTAGTCGTCTCTTACGATTAAGTAAATAATTTAAAAAAAATTGTTTGTGTCACCTTCCGTCGCCCTTCCATCGTCCATGCTGTCAGCCTGTCACCGAAGTTGTCCCGGGAGGGTCCCAAGGTTGATTTAAAAGGCCCTACTTCGAAAATCGAAGTTCAAAGTTACATTAGCTCCATCCCTTTCTCTCGATATGGTTTCAAATCACGAGCGACAAGGATAGAGCTAATGTAAGTAATGTAACTTCAAACTTCGATTTTCATAGTATTATTATTTATTTATTTTAATGGCGTCTACAAGTTATGTAATTTTGCCAATGTCGAGTATATATAAGCAATTGTACGGTGAATCGTCGTTGTCGTCGGCGTCTTCCAGTCCCAGTCGGCATACCATTGAAAATGGCGGGCATCCACTTCAATGGCTTGGAGTGTTCTTGACCGCTTGCTCATTCAGAATCAACTTTTCACTGTTATTATATTTGATGCATATTCTTCGTCAGGGTAGGAGGTTACTTCACAAAGTTGCCCTGGATCTACGACCCAAAATCAACGATAAAATAAATTACAAAAAATGAAATAAAAAGACAGATGTTTTCAAAATGACAGCTAGACAAGAACCCTCCGATTTTCATAGTAGGGCCTCTGTCTTTAGACATTGGACATACCCATGACATACCCTTGCAATCT
Source organism: Acleris literana (assembly GCA_946894065.1). Lineage (NCBI taxonomy): Eukaryota > Metazoa > Arthropoda > Insecta > Lepidoptera > Tortricidae > Acleris > Acleris literana. Next base: position 9,275,226 of record OX335687.1, read on the forward strand.
CTGTGAACATGCTTATTTGGGACCGTTTCACAACAACTAAGGGCCTACTTTGAGAATCGAAGTTCCAAGTTACGTTAGCTCATCCCTTTCTCTCGATTTTGTCTCGAGTGTCACTTGTCATTCGAGACTAAATTGGCAGAAAGGGATGAATATAATGTAATTTCGAAATTAGAAAATGGGCCCTATTTTGAAAGTCGAAGTTCGAATTTCTTGGGCCCCTGTCCAACTTCGTGTACATCAGCTGATTTAGGACATAGATAAGATAAGCGATCAAAATTGTAAACAATGCGTCTGTGACATAACTTGTGCTTAAAACGCTTAAAACTAAACTATTATCTAGTCTCAAACGACAACTACATATTTGTTAAAGCAGTCATTTGCTTAATGTTCCACTGATATGATAACAACCAAATGTTTAAAGTTTCATCGCACCACCTGTATCTATCTAATCTACTCCCGCTAATATAAACTATGCATGTAACTGTTTATTTTATTTCATTTGTAACCCTTCAGCGAATATGTGTATATTATTTACCTATTGTGGAGACAAGGACGTGGACAGCGACTACCGTCTGATCGTGGTAGAGAACAGAGACGAGTATTACGACCGGCCGGCCTCTAACGTGGCCAAGTGGGAAGAATTGCCCATAGTAGCAGGTAACAATGCTGGTTACTAGTCCTATCACTAGGTTATTTGTATAGTTACAGAAAGTATGAATGCAGCAAATGTAATTTCGGAATCTGAAGTAGGTAAAGGCTAAGTATAACCTTGTCTTATCTTTGATCAAAGTCCTGTTATCAACAGTAGATTGTTGTTAATATAATAAAAAAAATGTTTTTTTGTAATTTCTGCTTACATTATTTATTTAAGGTCGAGACCTGGGTGCCCCTGATGGGGATGGCACCTGGTTCGCCGTCTCCCCTGAGAGGAGGAAACTTGGAGTGCTTCTTAATTTACCTGGCAATAAGAAACCAGATGCAAAAAGTAAGAATGATTCTGAAATACAAATTATAGTCAATCATTTTGGGAAGCTGTTGTTTTCCATATATTTTTTTATTCATAATGTCTTTGTTTACACAATTATTGAGAGACGTTTTTGAAGACGCATTTAGCCTAGTGTTCTCGGTCACGAGTTTGATTCCCAAATTCAACAAAAAATTGTGTAATTAAACTGAGTATATGTCCCTGACTCTTGGGTGTTTTCTATGTATTTAAGTATGTAGACAATGTAGACCCAATTAATTATTTTATGAATATGTTGGAGTAACCTTTTGATAACTGGAAAAATTGTTACAGGTAGAGGCAGAATAGTTACTGATTACTTACAATGTAATTCCACAACTGAAGAATATGTAAAAATGAAGCATAGTTTTTTTGAAGAAGTTAATGAGTTTGTTCTAGTTACTGTTGATTTTGGGTAAGACGATAGTTCATCCTGCATGCTGTGCTTGTTTCATAAGATCAATATCTACATGTAATATAAAGTTAAGTCACTTTTTTTCTTTTAAATTATGAAATAGGATTCACTAATGTTTGACTACCAAGAACATCCAAAGATGTTTGTGACAATGAGGTTGAAGCTCTAGCAGTGTCTGTTTTTTCTAGAAAGGAGACAAATGTCCAAACATACTCCAATGTCACAGACGAAATTTTAAACTGGGAAGACTCATGCCAGGGATTCTCAAATAGTCAGCCCGAGAACCCTCTTAAGAAGGCAGTAGCTGGCAGGGAGCTCCTCAGGGATATATGCACCAGACTCAGCAAAGTTCCTGATAAAGAAATGCTCATTGAACAATTGATAAAGCTGTTAAAATCAAATGAACAGTAAGTAATTATACAAGTTATAAACAATTTCATTTTGAGTGTTTCAAATGTGCGACTGCTTATATTGAGATAAACAAAGGTCTGTATATTTTAATGAATTCGCTGCCTTAACTTTATTGCACACTTACACCAGGTGCCTCATTTTTAAATAGATTTTTTCCATATTAAACCAATCCTGGGTTACCTGTTATACAGCATGGAACTACTAGTACTGTCATCAGAGATTATTGACTCCCTGTTGTGGCATTATTCGATATTTACAATCGTGGCATTGGAGATCCGTTGTGAATTATTCACGGCTCCTTGAGAATACTGGTGACATACAGTATTGCCAAATAAATCCTTTTTAAAACCTTTTTTTTACTTCACTTGTGTCAAGGGCTTGAAATACAGGTATTTTTTTTTAACCATTCTATGAAACTTCAAAAGACCTTTAAATAGTGGTAAAGTGCTGCTATTTTATGGAAAATTTCAAGCCCTGTGCACTTGTATCTAAGTAACAAACTAAACATGTAAACAAATCTTGGGAGTCATTGCCTTAGTTTTAGTTTCGTTTTGACGCAGTTAGCCCAGTTTATAGTGACCCTGTCTGTGATACTATGTTTGGGACTTCCTCAATTTGTGTGAGATTGTCCTTTCCGAATAAGCCTTTCTTGTAATTTGTGCTGTGGATTTATTGTTTCAATAAAATAAAATTAAATATTACTCTGCTGATTTGCAAGGTTTTAAATGCATTCGGTTCAAAAACTAAGTGTTATATGGGCAAAATGAAAGGTATTAACAGAATAATAAAACAAATAACTATGCAAAATTTATTTCCAGGCACTTACCTGATCAACAATTACAAAAAAGAAATCCAAATTTGTATCAACAATTTAGTTCTATATTTGTCTCAATACCTGAAGGGAGATATGGAACAAGGTAATTAATTACACATTCAATTAAACCCGTTGAGTGCTCTATGATTTTAAGTGTTCATCGCCCTGTATACACACACATACTAGTTTGAAATAATTTCCTGAATTCGTGCTCAGGGTGCTCCACAGGTCAAAACACCTCGAATTTTAAATGCTGGAGGCTTAAAGTTGTGTGAAAAGCTAGCAATTACATCTTTGAATAGTGACAAATTTATTTTCAGGACTCATACTATAGTGCTGCTTTCAAAGACAGGACATCTAGATATCATAGAGATAAGCTTGCAGGGCCCTGTTGACCTGCAGAACCCAAATTGGAAAAGAACAGAGTACCAAACTGATATTTGACTAGACAGGAAATGTCTATTATAAACATGGTATTATAAATATGTTATAATTGTTATTACAATTTTTTGTTACAAAATAGTCTTTTAATTTATTTTGTAAAAATAAGAATAATATTTATTTCAAAAAGCAAAGGGTATGGACCAGTTTTCCATTTTGAACAATTCAGGAACAATAAAATCTGAATCTTGTTCTAAAATACAAGCTAATAACTTTGGTACATTTAAAATTGTACCTGAAATTATATGAGGGAATTTTGTTGTTTTATTATCCAGGTAAGTAAACATTAGTCTCTTGCTGATGAATTCTCCACTGGCAGAAATCTCTGCAACATTGACATACGTCTTCAAAGAGCTGGAGTACATTTCTACAACAATTCTTAATGATTCCCACATGGACAGTTTATCAGCTGATACAATGCTTATGCGATAATGGCACCTGAGTGTGCTATAAACTGCGTTTAACAAGTCAATGATTTTATCTAAAGAAGTATCAAGGTCCGCTGCATTCTTTGTAACATTGAAAATCTGTACAACAGAAGCTTGACTTGCAAGAAGTAAACTCTCTTCACCCTTTTGGGATGGTATATATTGGCGGCCCATTGAAAAGTAGTTCAAAGGTATTGATTTTGAATGAAGAACGTTTTTAGCATGATATGCAAAAAATGCATAAAGAGAGGCTCCTCCAGTTAAATGTAATCGGCCATCAACATTGACTTTAGAATCTTCATTGTGATGTAGAATAAAAGTTGTATCAGGGTGTGTATGATCTTCTCCACAACCTTCTACAATCACACTCTTCACAAAATCAGGATTTGAAAATTGTGTAAAGTTGTGTTTTCTAAGCATGTCATTGAAATAAAACTTTGCCCCAAGTTCAAATATTGCAGCTTCACCTTTTAGATAATAATTTTCTTTCTTAACAAAATGTATTAGACCATCCCTTTTACCAATCTTTAAGTGGTCTTTATCATTATTAGGTCGCAATCCTTGAGTATACATTACTTGGTCAACTTGGGCAGGTGTTCTGTGATGTAAAATATTGGGAAGTTTCAATGATTCAACCATTACAGCTTCTTCAGCAGACCAGAGGGGCGCCTTTAACTTTTTTAAATTTTCCTTGACCAAATCACTCTGAATTTTGAACTTCTTAGTGACATCACTGTCAGGCTCACTTTTTATCAATTTTCCCAATTCCCGTGAAATATCAGCTTTCTTTTTGTCATAATCTGATTTCTGCTTCTTTAGCTCTTCATATACTATCCACAGATTCTCTAATTTATCCAGGTCGAATTTAGCTTTTCGTTTTGCTAAATCTTCATTTATCCTTGTCTTCTTTGTTAACAATTCAGGTAAATCAATGTGAGGACTTACAAACGCAAATGTCTCACTTGCTTTCAGACCATTTATGAATAATGCTGACCTCCTCACTGATAACTTCTTATAACTATATATTTTTCTAGTAAGAAAGTTGATATTGTTACGTAGCATCTTCCTCTACTTTCTTCTTCTTGTGCGGACTGACCTCGTCTAAAACAGCGTCACCATCGTCGTCAATTTCTGCTTCTTTTTGCGAGTTTTGTGTTGTAATTTTCCTCTTATTCGGGTTAATGAAAATCCCGTGTCCCGCCGCTCTTTCTGATTCCTCGATGGTGTAAGGCTCTAGTTCCAAGGCTTTCAACCTCCGTTTATGAACTTTTGTCTTAAAATGTTCGTTCAACGCCTGATCGTCGATAAAATACCGGGCGCAGTGAAGACAATAATGTTGAGCTGCACCAGGCAGATCCAAATCAACGTTCTGATTTAGTAATTTCTCTGCGTTATCTGAAAATAACAACGAAGCTCAAAATATTTTTGAGACAGATAACCTCAAATCATAACCTCAGACCATGTGACAGGACTTATAACCTTACCTTCTTTGAGATCACTATCGATTTCGTCAAGATCCTTCTTGCGACTCCTTACTCTCCAGCGCCTTTTTAAGTGCGTATCACCGTGATGATATTTTTTACGCTTATAGGTCATAATAAAATAAGGAAATGGGGAAGATAAATGAAAACTAAATCGTTGTGTTGCTGTCAGTTTTTTTTTTTTTTTTTTTTTTATCTTTTTGGCCCTTGCACGGTCTGTGCTTTTGGCCCGAATGGCAACAAAAACGGGGAAACGGAATTATCAGAGAAAGGGTTAAACGGAATTTGGAAAAACGGAATAAAAGATCAGGAATGGAAAGGATACATAATGGAATAATGGAATAACTGGAATTTAATATATAAATATATGGATACAAATTAAATTTTAATATGATTTAATATAATAAAATCTGTTAAAATTTGGTATATGTGAGAATTAACAGGGGACAATAAACAGGATACAGAGGAGGGGAAAGGAACTTTAAGGGAAATAAGACCTTCTAGGAGACATGAACGGTCATATTTGCTACAAGCAAATATGATGTGGTTGATATCACCTTCAGGGTCACCACATTCACAAATAGAACTACTAATTATTTTAAGCTTTGCAAGATGCGCCGGAGAACAAACGTGACCCAGGCGCATACGGACAATTATAGAAGTAGCCTTCTTGCCGAGTCTCAACTTGGAAAACCAAGGTTTATGTAAAATAGACGGTTGAATGGCACGATAATGACGACCCTTATCGTGGTTTGCTGACCAGATTTTATCCCAGGAATACCTGAGATAAATTCTGGGCAAAGCTGCAAGGTCATGAACATAATTTTTATAGTAGTGCAAATCCCCACAGATAACCGCATCGTTGGCAATTCGATCGGCTCTCTCGTTACCAGATATGCCACAGTGAGCAGGGACCCACGCAAAGGACACAAAACAGCCTCTCGATGAGCAATCCAATAACAAAGTTCTTATTTTAATGATAATAGGGAACAGATAGTGGGAACCGAATGGATAACGGGCTAAGGCTAGAAGAGCACTTAATGAGTCCGAAAAAATAACGGTTCTATTTAATTTCATCAGCAAAACATATTCAACAGCTTTAAACAAGCCGAAACACTCGCCAGTAAAAACGGAAGATTCAGGGGGAAGTTTTATTTTTTGAATTATATTATATTGAGAGTGATACACCCCAACACCCACGCAGCCGTCGGCTGAGTGTTTGGAGGCATCACTAAATATACGATGCCACTGTGGCCACTTTGAGTCTACCACGTGGTTAAATGTCAGCTTCTGGTTGAAGCCAATCTTTGAAATACCAATACTTAAATGAATGTCAGGAAGAAGGGTAAGAGATTCGTAACTAGATGAGAATAAAGGGATGGAATTTGATCGGTGAGTAGGGGCTTTAAGAGAAACCATTTTTTTTAAACTTTCTATCAGACAAGGAAGACGTTTGTTTCTCCAATAGTTACAACTGTCGACTTGGTCAGCGAGGCATGATAATTTAGTTATAAGAGGGTGGTCGGTAAATTGGTAACAACGGAATAAATATTTGTCAGCTAAAAATTGTCGTCTTAAACTCAAAGGAGGCTCTACAGATTCTACCTGCATGCAATTAATTGGGCTTGATCTCATGGCTCCTAAAATAATTCGCATCGCTTTAGCCTGAATATTGTCCAATTTCTTGAATGCAAGGACACTACCAGGTTCCAACAAAAATGTGCCAAAATCAAGAATACTTCTTATCAAAGCATTATACATTAACTTTAATGAAAAAGGATGAGCTCCCCACCAAACCCCGGAGAGGCATTTCAAAATATTTAAATTCCGCTCACATCTAGCAACTATATACTCGCAATGAGGAAAACCAGAGAGCTTAGTATCTAAAATCACTCCTAAAAATTTTATTGAATTACCTGAGGGAATCGAGGCATTAACATATTTTATATCAATGGGTGAAGGATTGCGCATTCTGGAAAACAAGACTGCCCTACTCTTAGGAACTGATAATTCTAGACCATTGTGGTCTAGCCATGATTTTAATAAACTGAGGGAGGAGGTTAAATAATTACAATTTTCTTGAATAGACGGGCCAGTTTTATATATCAAAAGGTCATCAGCGTATTGCAATACTTCAGAGGACCCTCTTAGGCTCGATTCTAAGTCATATGTATATATATTGTACAATAATGGGCTGAGAACCGACCCTTGAGGTAGTCCTCTCCATACCGTTCTAGAAAAGGTCGCTTCATCCACATATAAGTTGATATGTCTTTCACTGAGGATATTAAATATAAAGTTAGATAAAATTATAGGAACATTTAAATCTACGAGTTTCTTCATCAATACAGAAATAAGGACGTTGTCATAAGCTGCGCTGATGTCAAGGAAAGTAGCAACTACGGATTTGTTATTTGAAAAAGCCAATCTAATGTCTGAAATAAAAATCGCTAAACTATCTATTGTGCTCTTACCTCTTCTAAAGCCAAACTGAGAGCGAGCTAACAGATTACCCTTCTCCACAAACCATTCAAGACGGTTTTTTACTAAGTGTTCAGCTATTTTAATAAGAACAGAAGAGAGAACAATAGGGCGGTAAGATGAAGGGTCGTCGGGGGGCTTGTTGGGTTTTAGAAAAGGAATAACCGTTTGAGATTTCCAAGAATGAGGAACACAACCTGAAATCATCATGGAGTTTACGATATCTAGATATAATAGAAGGACTTTATCACTGAGATTTTTAATAAATGAATAAGGGATTCCATCTTCACCGGGAGTGGAGTCTTTCACACGGCACAGTACTCCTTTGAGCTCAAGAAGGGAGAAGGGAGAGTTCAAACCAGGAAGATCATTTACAATGGATGGAGGAATGGAAATTTGAAAGGGCACATGTTCAGGAACAGAAGTGGGAGCGAGACGATCCATAAAGCGGTCAGCCAAAGAGAGAGGGAGTTTCGAAGACGAACCATTAAAAGCAGATCTAAACCTACGAATGTTACGCCAGACCACTGACGGACTGACATTAGGGTTAATACTTGCACAAAATGATTGCCAGCCTTCAAATTTCTTCTTTTTAAATAATTTCTTGCAGTTACGGTCAGACTCTAAGAAAAACTCGAAATTGTCTGCAGTCATCTCGCTACAATATATTTTCTCTGCCGATTTCCTTGCTTTAATTGCTACTGTACAGTCATGATCCCACCAAGGGGGGGACGGGATATGAGACATTTTTGCACTTTTAATAACAAGAGTCTCGTCCGCAGACTCAATAAGAATTTTATTGCTGTCAGTTTGCTATCATAATTATAAGCACAGACCACAGGCACAGACTGTATATGGTCATGTCAATTGTCAACTCAAATCAGTTTGTATAATCTGTACAAGTGTAGTAAAGTTGCCATTTTAAAAATGTAGGTTAAATTAGGTCTCCTTGGCATTTGGAGTATATCCTTGGCATGACGAAATGACGTTATGGCTTGACGTTATGACGAGATGGTAAGGAGTGGGTATGCAGCATGAAGTTATAGATAAAGGTGGAGGCAACACTCTGAAGCCGAATGAAGCGTCCTTGAAGTCATTTTATCTCAAACACTTTGGTCCTAACTAGGGTAGTTAGAAAGAGAGGAGGGGACCAAAGTGTTTGAGATAGAATGACGAAAAAGAACATTGAAGAAGCTTCATTTTGGTCTAGAGAGTGTGGCCTCCACCTTTATCTATAACTTCATGGTATGCAGTCCTAAATAGACAAGACGCATTTGGCGAACGCTATCGTAATCGAAAAACTGCATAGGATTGACGTAAGCTGTCTGACGGTTGCATCGAGCGCTTATGTCATACGTTAGCGCTAGCACAGGCGCTAGGTAAGTCAAAAGCAATATTCTACACGGTAAAACATTACTGCTTTTGACGTGTTATCATATTCTTATATCTCTGACTCTCTATCTTGATAGCTGTTATTTACTAGACAGTAATGGCGGCTGAGTTAAAAACAATACCATAACATGACAAAGGTAACTGGCCTTTCCCAGTAGTCTTACAGAGTAGTTTTACCAGTTGAACTACTGGGAAATTCCTTCCCAATTTACCAGTTGAACTACTGGGAATTACCTTCCCCATAGACTTAGGTTCGTTTTTATATCAGACCCGAAGTGCTAAAACCACCCAAAAATAGCAGTAGCCCCACCTCGTAGCAGAACGTGTTAGTGTTTCTCTTTTGCAGTCAGTGGGTTCACTAGTAAGTCTAATCGGAATGAAATTCCCAGAAGTTCGACTGGTAAGACTTCTGGGAAAAGCCGGTTTTATCGTGTATGATCTCGGCGCAAGACGGCTAGCATGTCTTCCCGGCGATTTGTTAGTCGCTTGGTAATACTCCTCTAAATAACTATAGTCTATAAGGAAAGGGACGCCCTTAAAGACAAGTGGCATAATACAAACTGTGTTAGAAGAGAAGGGTATATACAGTATACAACTCATGTTTACCTGGATGCACTTAAAATGAAATAGGGTTTAAAAAACAAACACAGTAATATTTATTCATACAATATAATCTTACTATAATAAAATTCAGGAAAACATTATCATACATGAATAAATACAATATTAATAATAGAACAATGAACTTTTCTTTCCTCAATGTTTGTTAATCATTACATTACGAAAGAAATGAACGTATCATAACAATTGCTATTATTATTATCATAATGTGATAGGAATGATTTGAATGAACTTTAAACTTCAATGATCTTGCAACTCGCGCGTTACAATAAGTAACAATTCAATGAGTCGATGCAACTACGTTATCTAATAATAATAAGGCCTTCCTGGGGTAGTCGCCGACGGGTAAAATATTAATCTCTCCAAACAATAGGGTGTATACAAATTGTAACGTAACATATAAAAGAGCGAGGGTCCCCAGAGTGCCTCGCGGTATATTTGACTTATGTATTCTATCGAAGGCATCAATCAAAGTGCGATACGAACGCAACAAAAGCGTGTTCTTCCAACCTCGCACACGGTTTTAAACATTTTATTCAAAAATAACATCATACCACTAATTCCGCCTAAACTAAACCTAAACGTATCTAGATATTACTCAATCGTTACGGTACACGTAACATCTTGCATTTTATATTTCAAACTGGCTCTGGTGAAGTCTACAAAATTTAAAAGCATTATATACATACAACAAACGCAGTCATTTCTCGAAAAGTGATATTTACTTTTTGTACATTAAAGTTGAAGATATATTTCGTGTATGCATTGATTCGTTGGAATTTGATTATAATATATAATTATTGCACTATGACATGAAATATCGTTTGATCGAGTAGAGTTAACTTTCATTACTAGATCTGTACATGTGAACATTCCCATGTCTTTCCTGTGATATAAAAATAAATGAAATACTAACATACATTTGATATATTCATAACATTGACAAATAATTAATTTTAATAATTTATTAATTTAATTTTCGGACGACATACGCTACAAGTCGCGGGACTAGCCTCGGACCGCGTGAACTGAGGAGGTGACAGATTCCGCCGGCCGGAGGGCAGCCGGGCCACCTGACTATCGCGAGATGCAATTACACCTGCCACGAGGTGGCAAGCACTGTGTTATACTCAGTTGCAATATGTAGGTATACTTATACAAGGTGCGCGTGGTCGGTGGTGACGTGCAACGATGTCACAAGCCTGCTGCTTTATTGTTACACGCCGGTCCTCAGTACTCGCACACACACACATATTTTACACACGCAAGCGTTTATGTGGCTTCGACTTTCAAATGCGACTCGATCTCGAAGACACGACATGCGCCGTGGAGAATTCGCGCAACTCAACTACCCAAAATCGACTGGTCGATCTACTCTCATTCCCATTAAAAATAAAGCACTTTGTAGTCATGAGAGCTACTTTACCATCAAATATATTATAATTTTGTACAGGCCAACGATTTATATAGTTCTAGTTGTCAGCCCAACCGCTAAACTAACCGTTAACGAGTCTAATGTCTCTATGCACTTTCGACGTGAATAACTTTATACAAAATGAGAATACTAAATAGAATACTAGAATAGTAACTTAGGCCTCGGCAGGTTATATAGGGTCTAAGTAATTTCATTTATAATACATGCCAATGGTCGACGGAATGGTATAACTCTGTCGGTCGCTAGTGCATAGAGAGTATATCCATTGCGTCTTTACATCGGACGAGACCGTGACGACACGGCGATGTCGGAACAGGTCGTGCTCAAACGTAGACGCAAGATGACGATAGAGTTAATATAATCTAAAACACTATTCGCACTCGTCACTTTACGTCTCATAAAATAATTTAGTAACAGGGATATTTTGTACAAACGAAATGGTTCCTTAAAATTGAATTGATAATAAATCTGTGTTTAGTATAAATCATATTTACACTCGATGAAATAAGGGTTAATTTTCAAACATTACCATGGGCTATGGTAATATTGTCGAGCTAAATATCTCCGTGTAATCATTGATCATAATTAAATAATTAGTCTATTTGAACAGATGTAGACGGCAAGTATATTCCGTGGTTAGCTACCCTATTGTCATAAGCGTGGGCCGGTCCTGTCCGGTGGTCGCCGGGCGGTCTCGGGGCTCAGAAGTGAGCCAGGCTCCCCCAGACCGGGGGCGCAGAGCCCTACATGCCGTAGCCGTGGTAGGGCGCCGGCGAGGGCGCTTGCGCCGCGTACGCGTACGGGGACGCCTGCGCTGGCACGCCCGGGTACGCCATCGAAGGACCTGCGGAGACGACGTAATTATTTATAGCTTGCAAAAGTCAAGCCTTAAAAAAACAGAGGTCAATTTCACAACCAATTGACCTAGTCCCAAACGAATAATTGCTTGCACTATGGGTACTAGACATCCATAAAAATACTTATATAGAGAAATAAATACTTAAATACATAGATTACATACAGACTCAGAATCAAATACTCTCGCTCATCACCCAAATATTTGCTTCATGGTTCAGTAGTGCTGGCTGCATTATGAATTAACTAAATAAAATTATACGTTTTAAATTTCGTATTTTAAATTAAAGTTACATTATGCTTCGGCAATACAAAAATAAAACACGATTGGTGACATGTCGCATCGTGACTTTAATTTAAAACTTAAAAATTCTTAAGCTACTTTTCCCATCAATGCAACATAAAATAATGTATTTTTACAGTAAATTACTGGTAGTGTTATAAAACAGCGTACTGCATGTGAAATTACGTCACTTTTATGTCAGTTGTACCAAATGTAAGGGGTGTGGTCACGACAGAAGGCCTTAGACACGGAGTGTGGTCTTACCAGCGGTGAGCATGAGCTGCGGCTCCATCATCATGGCGGGCTTAGTCTCGTTCTCGGCGCTCTCGGTGCTGCGCTTGGCGTCCGCCTCCTCTAGTTTCTCCACCTTTGTCGTCAACTCGCGCACCGTCTGTAGAACACAATTATTTCACATGTTAGTAGTAATCTTTGTAAGCTGCGACGATTAATAAATCTAAGTTTGTAGTCCAAAACCAAAATTTAAACCAAATGAATCAAGTAGTATGTATGAAAACTTTTAGCCTCACCTGAATAAGGAAAGGCATCGCGAAGTCCATGATGTTATGCCTCCACGCTAGTTCGATCACGACGTCTGGTTTCAGCAGGTCGTAGCACTGGAAGAGACGACAGAATCATTAAGTAATTTGAATGGGGTCTTAAGTTCACGCACTCTCTTGCAGCAAAACATTCGTTGCCGATATTTGCTGCATATTTGGTACGTAGTTAACGCACCGAGTACCGACCCTTGAGACATCACAGTAGTTACACAAGCGAATTTGTTGAAATACAAAGTAATGCTTTGGCCTCGCGCGAACATGACGACTAAAAATATTGATTGGATGTAATTTAGGTAGGTATCAGTCTGTCAGGCTAGTTTAGTACCTATTTCATTAAATTTATTATTGGTGATCCTAACAGGTAATCGTAATCCGTAGATTTACAAAGTATTAAAATAAGTTTATATCCTTCTTCCTTTTAAGTATTGGCACAGATCAAAGAATACAAGTACAGATACCCAATCTCATAGAACAAAAGCGTACCGTCCTAATGTAGGCAATTCTGTAGGCAATTTTAGTCTCGTAGTTACACCAGTAGATGCCGTATCTGAGCCACCACTGCTATGACGCTGGTAGCCTACCTAATAGTTTTAGTGAAATATCTCCAGATGGCATTGACTTCAAAAATGACCCTTCAAGAAAATTGTTGACTTTAAAAATTAATTATGTAATCGCTATAATCCTACCGGTCACATTGTGGTAGCGTTTTGTTAATTCACAGGAACATCTTCCCTGATTAATGATGTACGGGACAAAATGGGAATGGGACATGTTCGGGAAGTTTTTTGTTGACATTAAATAAAAGCAATAGGTAAAAATAACTGGTTTATTAATTAAATAACGTTTACAAGTTATACCAATGCCAATACCAATCTGATAATCACAACAAAGTATGTATGCCTAGATCTTTAAAACTACGCAACGGATTTTGATGCGGTTTTTTTAAATAGATAGAGTGATTCAAGAGGAAGGTTTTTATGTATAATAAACTCTGGATTATGTACAGGTTTTATAGAAAACTTACATAAACCGAAGCGAAGCGAGGGCGGGTCGCTAGTTAATTATACAATCGGACTACTTATTTTGAAGAATTCTTAATTTCGATTTGGAATCAAATGATGATTTTCTTGATTTACAATAATCGTGAATTTTAACTTGAAATAATTTCTTAATCAAAAAATCAAAATGAATTTTGTCGTGATAATCATCAGGGAGGTTAATTATGTTATTTACATTATCCATTAAATTTGATATTAAATTGATTTGATGAATATGGGTGAGCCTATTATTAAACAAATCGAGCACCTGATTCACTAAATTGTACAAAAAATCAGTAGGTGACTTTAATGTCGGTGTAATCAAATTTGAATATGTTTTGTTAATCAACAGCAATTGCTTTTTATCCAATAAATCAACTTCATCGTTAATCAATACTCGTTTACAAATTGAGCAATCAAACTTATCAATACATGCTTTACCTAACCAACCTGCAAAATACACAACCGAACAAGTTTCTAAAGTGACATCCTCGCTGGTCGTTGATTCAGGAAGGGTTACAGACGCTACGGTTTCTGAATCAACGCCAGTGGCAGCGCCTGAATTAGAGGAGCCAACATTGCCGTCATCAAATTCGACTCTAGTTGTTGAATTTGATGACGCACTCGCTGGCCCGTCTGACGGTTGTGTTTTTTGCAGGTTGCCTGTTGTTGACAGAAACGTTTCACTGTCGGTTTCGCAATTCGTTGTGTCTAATTTGATTAAATTATTCAGTAAATTCGATCTAAAAACGGCTCTCAAGCCTTTCGACGTCGGATTTCTATTACAACCACCTCTCATTCGATATATTCCAAACAAATTTTCAATCACATCTTGATTTAATCTATATGTCATTATAAATTTGACTTCAGCACCCTTCGAGAATTCTTCAGCGGAGAGCTGAAAAACGGCATTGATGGTTTGCTGCATGCCCTCGAAACACGGAGGGCATGTCAGTTTAGTTTTATTATTTTTATCGGTCATTTTTTTCTTCAAATCAGCGAATAATTCTTTTCCCTTGACGAGGGATTCATAGACACGAGATTTTGTATTATTTGTTACTGCGCATCTATTTGGATTTTGATCAAATTTATTTTTAGAATTTAATGAATCAAATAAATCATTTACAACCATCACAAAATCTGCTGTATGTTTCGCAGTGCCACTTTTAAGCTCTCCGCTGTTGATCGCTGTTTTAATAGCTGCTGCTACGGAGTGACTTAATACCTGGGTAGCAAGTTTTACCCTCATTTTTTGGAAATTATTCGGTTTCAGGTGTGCTGGGGTCAATTTTCTTAATGTTTTACTTTTATTATTTTTGTCTACATTGTACACATCAATTATATCCTTAAATGAAATTTCATTGCCATTTAAATCAAAATTGTTATTAATCAAATTATTCCTTATGTTTTTAATCAAATGAGGCACATCGTAAATCGCAAATATTTTATGATTATTGATAAAAAAGAAAGGATCATCCTTTGTTGCCCCCAAGGACTTGATCGCCTTAACATTTGTTGTCGCCTGATCGCAGACGACTAATTTTGGCAAAAGACCACACTCGAATAATTTGTTAATGACGGACCTAATCAACATAATCAACTTGTCCGCATTAACATTATTCGGAGACAGGAAATACGCCAGAGGGATTTTCCAATTACTATACAACCCTCTGGCTACAAATACAAGCGCATACTTGGCTTCCTTGGGGGAACGGTCACCTCCACCAAAATCTTCAAATCCTTCAATCAAATCAAATTTCATGGTGTAATCTAAATCAGCCTTAATGCTCATTTCATCAAAACATACAGTACATGATTTTTCTTTAATTGTTTGATCAGCAAATTTATCATTAATACTTTGGAAAATATCATCATTTAATCCAGGTAAACAATTAGTTTCTTGAAGCCAGTTTTGGATTGTTGTGGGAGCAGCTAGTACAATGCCTTGCTTTCTCAAATGATTATAGGCCGCTGGCGATTTATAAAAAAGGGACATGCAAAATTTTTTTTCCGCCTCGGTCCATTGTTTTTTATTTTTTTTTAATTGCATTATTGTCAATATTTTTGATGCTTCACTCTTAAATTTTTTACTAAGTAAATTGTCATTTCTCTTTTTATCAATTTTTTTCTTTAGTCGAATATATTTACTCCTCGCCTTCTTCAAAGTCTTGTTAGTTCCCTGGATAACAGTTTTTAATTTTTTACATTTCGGAGTATCTTCGTCTACCTGTCTCTTCCGTTTTTTGGGGGTAGCATATCTTTCCAGATTGTCATCCAGGTTCAGCTCATCCTGTTCCTGACCTTTGGCACCATGATAAGTCTTGGTTGGTGTCAGAACTTTAAGACTTGGTGATCCTTGGGCTAGGACAAAGTAAAAAGTTAAATACATTAGTTATTTCACTTGATATATAATTTTCTATCAAAATCTCAATTTCGGTGCTGTTGCAGACAGTACTTTTATTTGCACAATCATCAACTACTTGTTCAGAGGGCTCACTAAGCCAAAACATGACGGGATTATGGAGTTGCTATTAGGAGCTTTTCTGTCTCGATCAACAGATAGCCATAATGTTACGTTGTCACAAAACTTATATGAGTATTCAAATTTCTTGGCCAATTGGCTGAAGATTACTGCTTTAAAATTCACAGACACAGGTAATAATATAAAACTTGTAAAAATTAAGATTAGTGACAAGAATAAGATTTACCGGCTAAAAGGTATCTGGCATTTCAGATATCACCAAAATGAATAGTAGCCATTTCAACAATTAATCCTTGGTTTCAATTAAACTGTGTTACAATTCCAATTCTATAAGTATAAATACTAAAAAAGTAAGTATGTAAGTATAAATACTAAATAATTATGGTCATTTACTATTGTACGCCCGAAATGGGCAAACTGTAAGACTTAATGTTGCATTCCATATTTAAAAAAATGTTTGTATCACATGTGTGGTACTAGGGCATTCAACGAGTTAACAAATGCAGAAAATCATAATTCATATACAGTGGTGGTCACATAATTAGGGACACTTGTTTTTTCCCCATAAAATTGCCTACAAATATGACTTTTAAATTTTGACCACCATTCAAAAAGTTCTTGACCAATTTTATTGCTAAATACAATTTACTTTAGATCATTAACCCCTAGTATGCTTAGGCTTAGGATCTGTGCTCAAAATTTGGATATCTTTTTGTATTTTTATTAAGCTTAATTTTATGGACTATATCGTAATCAGAAGAGACTAGAACTTGGTACTTTTTTGACCTCCCGCATACGAGACGTTAACTAAGGTTCAAATTTATGTACAATGAACTACTGTTAAAAACGAACCTTATATTTTATAGGGATTTAAAAACTTAGTGCTGACCCGTCCATACAAAGTTGTAAGAACGCGAGGTTTTTTTTTTTCAAATCCTTATAAAATGAAAGATCCGTTTTCAAAAGAGATGTAGTACATACATTTAAACCTTAGTTCATTAATGAACGATGAGTGTAACCAAATATTAAATTAGTTTAGAACTTTTTCAATGGTGGTAAAAATTTAAGTCATATTTGTGGGCAATTGTATGGGAAAAAAACAAGTGTCCCTAATTATGTGACCACCACTGTATGTGGTGATTTATGAACTCTATATTTAGATGTACCTTGAGATGTTGACGTTGACGCACCAGGTGAATTAGGGGAAGTATGTGCAGATTCAGCTCCTCGGTAGTGTACAGGCACTGCCAATTTATTTATTTGTACTCGTTTACCACTTTCATTTCGAATGTACTTTTTTTCAAAATGGTCGATACAGATGTATTTACTTCGTAGTGCCTCTTTTGACAGGTGGTGAATTGTCATGTTACCTGAAATGAAAGTCTTTAAATTAATGATTTAGTATAAGAAGGCATCTTAAAAAAAACACATGTTTAAAAACGCAGTCTGCATAGGCTCTTAAATGAATAATTTTCTACTTATTTACAAAGGTGCCTAGTAGGTATATAACGCAACCAATTAATAATTGTTTTGGTCCATCGAAGGTTAATGTGCAAGGTTGCTAATTTTGTTATGTACAAAAATACCATAACAAAGGCAGTCGGATGCTGGAATATCAAGTCAGTACAAACAGAACAATAATAAAAATGTTTTTAAGTTTTTACCTACGTAGCTATTATTATTTTAAGTGTTAACTTACCACAGTTGTCAATCCAAGCCTGCAAACGTCGGGAGTCGCCAGTAGGGAAACGGAACATAGGTTTCTGTCCCGTCACACACTTGCACATAAAATAAGCACAAGTCGGAGCCATTTCATTCGTAGGTACATCAGTAACCGTTTCCGAAAGCCAAGTCGTCGTACGTGGATTATCTGCCACTGCTACGAGTCCGTATACGTAACCAGTCGCGAGCGTTGAGGATGAATCACAAAATCCGTTTAGAAGGCCTGGTCGTCGAAATCAGCAAAAAAAGAAAATATCGCTTTCAACTTCAACTTGATCCGAATCCAACGGAAAGAAAACAAAGTTGTGAAAAACTACGATTCAATATTTGTACACAAACTGTCAGCGCGTTTTGATACTTCAATGGTTAAAGATAGCACGTTGTTCGTTCCGTGTTTGTACTAACATTTTAATTAACCGAAACCGCCAAAACAGTATTTTGTAATAGTAATTTATATTCATCAAGACATATTTTTTTTCTACTATGTTTTTTTTTGTTTTTAATAGAAAAGTAGTATTTTGAGACAATATTACGCATCACACAGGAATTTATAAAAACGAAACGCTTGGAGCTTGTGATTGCATAGAACTTTCGCGATCCGTGACGGTGCCATCTAGTGACAGTGACAGTACCCAATAAGGCGTAGCAAGCTTGAAAGCTCACAAGTGTTGTATGAGTTAGATGGAGTTAATATAAATTTTATTGCATTTGTTAAACTTATAAAATATACCCTTATTTTATGTAGAAAAGGATGTTTTTGATATAAATAAGATACGTTGAATTTATTAAGGTGTAAAAAACATTCAATCTTCACGATTACTCGTTCAAATGTCTCGTTCAATACCTGTGACGCCATCTATGAGTTTATTAAAGTAATAATTATACGTTGTTCGAGTTGGGAGGCCATGGTATTGGTAAATTTGAGGCTACCGTGAAATAACTACTGTAAATATTAAGATTTTATCTGATCTTGTTTTAGTCGACTGGACAACGGCCAGAAGTTGGATCTTTTTTTTATGGCTCACCTGGTAGAGCGCCGCAGAGAAGCACTCGTAGTTGTTCCGCTGCAGGAACCAGTCGAGCAGCTCCTCGGCCACGTCGGACTGGCGCGACTCGGCCGCGTACTCCATGGCGTCGGCGTATAGCGCGTCCTTCTTGCACAGTTCCACGCTCTGCTTCCACCGGTTATTGCCTAGAAAATAATACGCTAGTTAGTAAATGTTGTTTTTAAGGAAACGCAAGTATCCAGGACCTTTATTCTATTTAGGGATATCGTAAACACACCGTTACCATCAAGTTAATAAGAGCTATCATAACGTCAACAATGTGATATGATATCGCGGGCTTCATACTAAAAGGGCGTATACGCAAAACCCTTACTTTTCAGGAGAGACAAAAAGCTTTATAACTTTTTTTTTATATTTACCGATTGCGTTATAAATTTGCATGTGACCTTTTACATACTTCCTGGTTTACGGTAAGTAAATGATTTTACGTTGATTATTTTAGAAACCTTTAATTATGTCATTACGCCTTTTTGGCTCGGCGATAATATGCGAACAGGACCTAAAAATGTCTTTAAAAATACTTTGGATTTGCAGGCGTATAATACAAAACCTTCCCTATTTGATAATTTAATTTAATACAAAATTAATCCAGTTCATAAGCTTAAATATGATGACATTTCAATGTAAAATCGTCCAAAATACCATTATTTCAATTTTATTCGAAATTCATACGTCCGTCTGGCTTGACAAAAATAAAATATATAAGTATTTTGTTATGAGGTCGTATAATACACACAATCGGTCGTATATGACGTAATTTTATAAATCACACTAAACATCTATAGCCGTAATTACATACGCCTATATGGACCATTGATAATGAGTAACTCTGCTAAATAAATGCTTTACGGCTGCTGTACGACTTTTTGGTTTGACAGATTTTTTTCTATTCCAATTATACGCCTTAAAGTTTTTCATTAATTTAGCGAAAAATATAGGTCGCAAAATTATGATAAAATTAGAGAATGTCTATTACTAATATCGGAATCGAATAGGACAAAAAAAAGATTTTTCGGATTTTTGCATGTACGCCCCTTTAGCATGAAGCCCGCGATATGGAAGCAAATGCAGACTGCTTATTCTACAAGGAAGGTAAAAAATCAAAGACAGCAAAATCCACATATTAAGTACCTGTACCTTATTCCAAGCCTATAAAATTGAGATGACACTTCCGTTTCCTATAGCAAACACGTAACTACCACGTGACTTGTCCTGTTTTCCCGCCATTATTTCCCGCCTAATCCAGCGGCCAGGCTCGGTTGCGCACCGAGCTGCCTCATTGGCGTTCTGTTTCTGGCAGGAGCAACACGTAAATTTAAAAGCAATTAACGAGAAAAGTTTTCTACCGCGTGATAATTTAGAATGGATAATTTAATTGGTGAAAGTGAAAGTGCAAACGCTCCACGGGAGCGACCGGCCGCGGCGTTGGAAAATGATGATACATCAAGCTCATCATCCTGCAGCTCCTCTGGGGAGTCTCGTAGGCGGAGGCGCCGCCGCCGAGGCCGGCGCCGTGTACACAAGTTGGAGAAAATTGTGGGTAACTTGGCCCAGTAGGTAAGGTCCTTACGTGATACTCTCCATCCAAATATCGAAAATGATTCTGATGTATTGTCGATTTGTGCCACTTACGATTTCGAGACCGTCCCTACGCCTGCCGCACCCATCGTGTCGGAAGGCGGGCCAAATTTGGATATTAATTTCAAACTTGAGACTACCCTCAAATCAGCTTGTGCAACCACATCTAAAGAGCATGCAGACATTTTAGATAAACTGCAACACTTTAATACGTCCAACTGGGCGCAGGTACGCTATATTGATGCACAAAAGACGTACGTTACTTCTCCCGGATTTACAGAATTAGAGAGTAATGACATGATAAAAACATTTGACCGTAACCACGCTTTAGCCGTTACAGAAAAAACACTGGCGGCTGTTTCTCACGCTCTCATTATTCAAAACGAGAAGCTGAAGGACGGCTTTGACACCTTATTATCCTGGTTAGAGTCTGAAACGGAACCTATAACTTTATCAGCCGTTAAAAATAAAATTAATAATATTTTTTCTGAGGGTGATTATTCACGTATCCACTTGGATATGTTACAAATGGTGTGTGGTCGGCGTGCAGACATAATACAGCAACGCAGAGACGGTGTTTTGCATTTTGTTAAAGATCGATGCTTGAAAGAATCTCTGCGAAAGATCCCTCCCACTCAGGAACACCTTTTTGATGATAAACGGTTTTCTGATTGTGTAACTAGTAACGGTGGAATTGAAAAGGTATTTTTCAGCCTACGCACTCCTGCGCAAGGAGCAGCGGGCAAACGAACTATTGCGCAAATAGTCTCACAAGCGGGGCCTAAAAGGACGTACGAGCAGCCAAGGCCTCGTACGGTATCCGGGCCCGGACCGTCTACCAGCGCAAACGCTCCACCAGGGGCGGAAAGGAAGCGCAAGTCTGTGCCGTTTCGTCCGGCACACTCGGGCGACAAGTACTACAGGAACCGACGTGGTAAGCGATCTCAAAGACGCTACGATTGACTATGCTACTTTTCAGGCCGGACAGTTAATCAATTTTCTAGGCAAGTGGAAAATACTAGGAGCCCCCGAATACATACTCAAAATTTTATCGGGTTACAAAATCCCGTTTTTCAAAAAGCCGCCTTTGTTAGACCCATCTCGAATTTCATCAAAATTGCACACGAAATCAACCCCAGCAATGTGCGATCAGATAAAAATGTTGTTAGATCAGGGTGTCCTAGAACCAGCCCCATTGGCTCCAAGTTTCGTATCGAATATTTTTCTGGTTCCGAAAAAGGGGGGGGCTGTTCGACCAGTGTTCAACCTGAAACTGCTCAACACATTCGTACATACAACAAAATTTCGTCTCATAAACATGTACAAAGTTCCGGATTTCCTGCAACCACAAGACTGGCTGGTAAAATTGGATCTCCACAACGCTTATTTTCACGTACCAGTGAGCGTGACACACCGGAGGTTCCTGAGGGTAGTATTCCAGCGTCGGCTCTGGCAAATGACCTGCTTGCCCTTTGGCCTTTCAACAGCGCCAAAGGCTTTCTCATCAATAACCAACTGGAGAGCGGAGGTACTCAGGTCTCGAGGTATACGGATCCTAGTATACTTGGACGATTTTTTCCTGGCGTGCCAGAATCCCTTACTGCTACAAGAACAAGTAAGTCTCACAGTGCAAATTTTGACAGATCTGGGCTGGACTATAAATCACTTGAAGTCCACTCTACGTCCTCACCGTGCCATGGAGTTTCTAGGGATCCGCTGGGATCCTTGGAACAACCTTAAAATCACTCCCACAAGAAAAGACTCAGAACATTTTGCAGAAGTGCCGCGTCATGCTGTCAAAGAGGGTGACTTCATTGAGGCAAATTCAGTCTCTTCTCGGTTTGTGCAACTTTGCCAGTTTCATTACTCCAAGGGGGCGTCTCAACAGCAGGCTCTTGTTAGCATTCTCCAACCAGCTCTTGGACATGAGCCCAAATCTCAAGGTAAACCTGCCTCCGTCTGTTGTCCCCGAGCTGGAGTGGTGGACCAGTCACGCACACCTGTCGTCCCGCACTCATCCCCCGGCTCCCGAGTTCTTTCTTACGACAGATGCTTCCGGCCAAGGCTGGGGCGCCCAGCTCAACGACAACAAGCTAGCGGGCCAGTGGTCACCACAGGAGCTAGGGCTTCACTCAAATGTCTTGGAGATGATGGCAGTAAAAAAGGTGATAACCTCTCAAGCTACAAAATTAGCCCAATCTTCGTTAATGATTATGTCGGACAACCGGACAGTTGTTTCATACCTGCGGAACGAGGGGGGCACCAAATCTCAGCAGATGATGGACATGTCAAACGACATCCTAAGTACGTTAGATCTCTATCATATTCATATGACGGTACAGTACATTCCCGGCCGTTACAACACCGAAGCCGATCGTCTTTCGAGATTCCGGAGCCAGTCAGAGTGGCACTTACTCCCCTTGGCGACGGTAAGAATTTTCCAGATATGGGGTACTCCGGAGATCGACCTGTTTGCGTCGCAGAGAGCCCATGTTGTTCCGATGTATGCAACGTTAGATCCGTTAGACCCGAACGCTGCTTTCGTCAACGCGTTCAGTCAGAAATGGGAGTATCAACTAGCGTGGATATTCCCCTCGCCGTGCCTGTTACCCCGAGTGCTAACTCACCTCAACGAAGCCAAAGGTACATTTCTAATAGTCGTACCCAATTGGGAGAAGGTGTTTTGGCGCAGCGACCTGAGGAATCGATCTCTGGCCCCACCTTTCGAGATCCGCATCCTCCAAACCCGGTTAGTAGATGTTCAGACTCAACCAGCTCCTTTAGATGTCAGGCGGATGGTTTTGGAAGTCTGGCTGATACGGGGTGGGCCACCTTAATAGATTCATGGGATGATGAACAGAAAATGTTACTAGCTAATGGTTGGCGTAAATCTTCTCTATCAACCTATAAACCGGCCTGGCTAAGATGGTGTCGTTGGTGTGTAAATAACAATGTGTGTAAAAATAGTCCAGCTCCGCAGGAGCTTGCAAAATTCTTAACTGATCTGCATCTTATTGAAAAGTTATCATATAGTACAATTTGTTTACATAAATCTGTCGTGTCAACATTCTGCCCATTAGCCTCCGGCCCACCTCTTAGCTCGCACATAATTGTACGCCAAACTCTTAAAGCTATTTCCCTTAGCAAGCCTAAGCCATTTAAACCTCCTATCTGGGATGTTAAAGACGTGTGTAGGTATCTAGAACACCATATACCTAATTATACCAGTTTATATGAGGTATCTAAGAGATGTGCCATGTTGTTATTATTGTGTTCCGGTCGTAGAATTCATGACTTGACATTGTTAAACATAAGCCCTTCTAGTTGTGTGATTGAATCTGATAATATAATACTTTGGCCAGACTTCGGTTCTAAGACAGACAATGCTATGAGCCGACAATCTGGTTGGAAGTTATTACACTGTCCCTCGAACACTAATATTGATCCAGTATACTGGATTAAGAAGTTAATTTCTCTGTCTCAGACCCGAAGAGGAGATATAAATAATTTGTTTATTTCTACTTGTGGAGTTGTTAAGCCGGCTTCGCGGACAATAATAGGCGGATGGGTCAAATCAATGTTGAAAGACTCTGGTATCGATAGTACTGCCGGCAGCGTACGCTCCGCAGTCGCTTCGTCAAGCTGGCTTGACAACCATAATATTAATGACATATTGATTCGCGGAAACTGGAAAAGTGCGTCTACTTTCCACAAATTCTACAAGAAGTCTGTTAATTCACTGAATTTAAATTCTAACTCCTTGGATAAATGTTTTCAACCAGTTTAAAATATAAGTTTGATTCATAATCAATGTACTTATTTAACTTTATTATTATAAATAATTTGTTTAAAACAATTGTTTTATTCTCACATTGGCGTTCTTTTCAATGCATACTTTTCCACTAATCCAGCAGCCGATAACAAACACTTCTCAATTTTATAGGCTTGGAATAAGGTACAGGTACTTAATAGACAAATTTTACCTGAAAATAAAATTTATATTAAGATACTTACCTTATTCCAAGCCTAATTTTAATTACTGTCTGCTGATATTTATTCCTGTTGAATTTATAGTTGTAAACTAATGACAAATTAATGCATCTAATCTATAAGTATATTAGTAGTTAAGCTTACTTTTCAGCTTTTCAGCTTTTCAACAAGAATATCACCTCTACCTAGGTATATTATTTACCTATCAAAATAGAACCAAGCCACCCTGTGCTCCGCACAGTGGCATTCTACCGTCCCGTCATACTAAACGGACGGTAGACCAAATTGAGGATCCAATGAGGCAGCTCGGTGCGCAACCGAGCCTGGCCGCTGGATTAGGCGGGAAATAATGGCGGGAAAACAGGACAAGTCACGTGGTAGTTACGTGTTTGCTATAGGAAACGGAAGTGTCATCTCAATTTTATAGGCTTGGAATAAGGTAAGTATTTTATTTTCAGGTAAAATTTGTCTATTTTAATATGAATTTAACTCGAAATTATTCTGTTTCAGCGATATGATTCGCCAGCCGGCCATAGCGCAGTAGTACGAGTGCACTACGGTTTCTGTATACACAGTAGGTATTATTAAAGTCCATTCCAACTGACTTTTCTTATTTAGTAAACACTTTTATAACCTCAAAATGCTCCCTTTCCGCCTAAAATAACAATTTTGTCATTAAAAAAAACCATCCATGATGTAAAATCAGGAAACTAGTGTGCAAAATATGTTTCTAATTGCTTTATTCAGCAGAAAACGGCCGTATTAGCCAAAAATGATGCATTTTGAGGTTGTGAAATTGTTTACTAAATAAGACAAGTCAGTTGGAATGGACCTTATATTCCGATTTGAATTAGATTTTAAATCCAATCAGCGCGAGCCCGACTCACACTTGACTATTTTTAGTATTGTTTTTCTTCAGGGTTTGTATAGTCACGTTAAGAAAAGGTTCACTTTTGGACCTTACTAGCGTTAAAATAGAGTCTAAAAGTGACGAACCTTTTCTTACCGTGACTATACTATAATCATACGAAATTTGACGCTTCTATGTTTTACCGTTTTTTTTTATTGATTATGGATTTGCTCTTGACTAACTTGCCCCTACGATACAACGATATATCCGGTCTGGCGCGTCATGGGACGGAGATCTCACTAAATAGCATAGTTTATAATTACGGTGCGAAGTCGCGTGTATGCGTAGTGTTTCCTACCTTTGTAGAGGTACGCGGCGATGCGACGGAACTCGGTGAGCTCGTGCTTCTCGAGCTGCTGCGCTAGCGCGATCGTGTCGAAGTTGTCGAACGCGTCGATCGATGTGCGCAGGCCCTACGTCGGAAAATAACTATTAATCATTTGATACACTTAAGTTTTAAAATCAAAACATTACATTCTTGATACCAGTGTAACGAATCCAAACTGCGGGGTCTACGTTAAGTACAGCTGAAATCCTGTTACAACCAGACTCTATTATCAGATTAGCTCTTACTTATTATCATAGGATTTACACACCAACCAATTGCAAAAACGGAAACGGGTTGAAAATTGATTTAATGAATGATGAATGCCTATGGATTATTGGTTCGTTAGTATTGGAAAAACTAATAATTTTGGACTTTTTTATGCTTGTTTTTAAGTTCAATATCGCATAAAATAATAAAATTAGCGTAAAAAACACCTAATACCAGGACTAGAACCTATCTGCAGGCCGATAGAACAGTATATTTTCAACGGTAGAGTTTAGACAAAATAAAACAACAATATTAATAGCGCTACTTTGTAGCTCATGCGATGTATACCGCAGCTCTCTCACCTGGTAGTCCTCCTCATCAATAAGCAGCGAGTTGAGCGCTTCGTTGACCGCCTTGTTGTTGAGGCTCTGCACAGAGCGCAGGTATGCCTTGACCAGCTGTAAGTGGCCCGCCTTGGTGAAGAACGCCACGGAGCGCGTGTGGTCCATTCGCGGCGCCAGCACCAGCAGCAGGTCGTTGAGGAGGAGCGGCTTGAAGTCCAGGTAGAACTGGATCGCTTTGTAGTACAGCTCCATATTCGCCACCTGAGTAACAAGGTAAATATCGTCATGGCAACAACGTATTAGACTAAGATCTTCACTGAACATCGCCTAGTCTAAAAAAACAGTTCAAAGGGAATAAAATATGTTTTAGGCTAATTAAAATTTGGCCGAACCAAGCAGGAAAAGGGACAGAGTCATAGCAGCTATGGTGTGTGTGCCCTGAAAATCATTTTTGTCTAATGACAACCCAATAGGGTGGCAGGAAAGCGGAGCGATTTACACTTCCCCAGTCGCCCGCACCAACTTGGTCCGTAATTTTCTCACTGCGCAGGTAGGCCGCTCAGGGCTCTTTTTACGTGTGTCGACTTATACCGTGGGTATTAATTCGCTGCGTTTCAAAATATATGTATGTACTGCTACAGCAGCAACACGGACAGCCAAAGACTTCAATTTGTGACTCAGGTCCAAAGTCAATCTAGCATTCTACAGCACTAAGGTTGAGTTTTCTAGAAGTTACAAATGATTTGGATTCTCTAATGACCTTTACGACTTCAAGCACATTTATGTTCGTGACCGTACGTCAGCGAAACACGTCGGTGGAAGAATTGTTCCACGTGCTCAGGTATATAGCGTGTGCTGCTGTCGAATGCCGGTTTAAAAAGAGACTGTGTTTCGTATAAATTAGATTGTAATTTGTATAGCATAGCAATCATCTTTAGCGAGTAAGTGACACATTTTGTATTTGACGTAAGGCGTTCAAAAGGTTAATAATTATGTCCATTTCGTTGCCTACAACTTGGCAGGTTCAGGTTAGTAATACGGCCTCCACATTACCCACACACACACCACATTACATATTACCCTTACTCAATAGAGTAAGGGTAATATTACCTTGGTGATGATATCCTTGAAGTGTCCCTCGCGCCAGGCCTCGCTGGGGTGCTGCATCATGGTGAGCGCGGCGTTGTCGTACTCCTCGTACTTGTCGTACAGGAACACCAGCTCCGCCCACAGGTGCGCGTGCTCGGCTGCTCGGAGCACCTGCACATCAGGTCATAAGGTTATTTATCTATCATCAATGTTATATAAGTTGTTTTGCATGCCACCAACGTTAAAGGCTTCACTGAGGATCTGATTAACTCATGACCATACAATAAATATGAACACCTTAAGTGGCGCCGGGCTTATGCAGCCCCGGGCCAAGCTAAGTCTGGATACAGACCACAGTCTGGTCAGTTACAAGTGAGATGGGCTTTGTGTGCCGCTTCGACCATTACTGATCTAGTGTGACCTATCTTATCGTACCTTCGGAATGTTGACACGGGACCAGAACAGCTCGAGGTGCTCCCGCATCTTGGCGGGCTTGTACTTGGAGTAGAGGATGGCGAGCTCCGTGAACATGCCCATGTGCGCGCGCTCCAGGCCCAGCGCCGCCTCCAGCAGGCTGATCAGTTCGTCGAAGTGGCCTCGGTCCTGGGAACCAATACAACTTGTCACACTAAACGGCTATAGATCTATGACCAATTATTTATTTGTTTCACTAGAACGATAAACACCAGTTACACTTGAAATGCAAGTAGTTACAACTCTAGCATTATAATAAGTGAAACCAGTAGGTGTAGGTTACCTATGACCTCCACACTACGCTATGAGTATTTTATTTGTAGACCTTAGGATGCATAGCTCTAAGATCAAATTAAATAAAATTTGAATATACATACGCAAAGAAAAAGGGAATCCTACAGTTTTTATAGTCTATTACAAAAAGGGCGCTTTCCATAGTGAAATTGGCAACATGATCCAATTTTTACCCAGAAACGACTACTAGATGTAGTAGAGGCCAGTTAACCCATCAAACTCTTATTGCCAAGCTATCCCTGCTTAAAACACGCATGTAAGGATGATGTTATCGCTTTGATATCATAAACGCAAGGCCTGCATGACTCCGCTGTACCTGGTAGTAGTTGATGAGGTCCTCGAGCTCGTCGGCGTGCACGACGATGTGCAGGCCACACATCTGCGCGAGCCGGAACTCGCCCGCGTCCACGCACGCGAAGCACACCTCCTTCCACGTGCGCGTCGAGTTCGCCTTGCGCGCGCCGTCGACCGCACCTGAAGTCAAACGTACCACCATGAACGAACAGTAATTATGACATCATTTTAAACAGAGCTCGATCGCCATAAGGTGTTTCCCTGCGCCCCTGAAAGAACGTCAGTGGAACGCGTCAGTTTAAAATCAGTGTCATCTGTTAGCCTTATAACTTCGTAGCGCTTATCGGGTAGAGCTAGGGGCGGATCCATTATACATCCTTGTCGATTATTACCTTTTTGATCCGAGCTATAAAAAGGTCATTATCATGCCATTTTCAGGAAAAAGGATTTAAATCTCTGCCGCCCATGGACACCAGCAACATTAGATCAGGAATCGCAGATGCATTGCCAGTCTTTTACTTTTTTAGTAGTGTAATACTCATAACATGGGCGTCTGAAAATAGTATTTAATGGCTTAGCCCCAGAAATCGAACACGTTCTATACGTTATAAATGGACCAGCACTGCAAGAAAAAAACGGGCCTGCGGTCTGATACCACTTGCTTGTGACTTGTTGATCTGTCGGTAATCCATCCTTACTTAGTATAACAAAAAAAACGCACCGAGCGACAAGGAAGAAAATACAATTTTTGATATCCGTTTTAAAACACCGCATCTAATTTAATTGATAATCAATGGTTAATTATCAATTCGGTAATCCGTAGTACGATACCTAGTATAATGAAAGAGGCGCAACGAATGACAAGTTGTGATATCCTTGCTAGTGCCGCATCTCATCTAATTACTAATGAATAAATCAATTACTCACCCTGGAATTCCTTGAGGTGTACGAGCGTGATGGCCAGTCGCGCGAAGTTGCTCACGTTGTTGTACAACAATTTAGCCGCGTTATACATCTTGTCGTCGAAGCAGCGGTCGCCGATCTTCTGGATGTCGGCGTGGTTGGGGCCGGAGATGAACTCCTCCAGGTCCGCGAGCCGGCCGGTGCGCGCGTACGCGTAAATGAGCTCTGATTCGATGTAGGATTCGCGCGCCTTTTTACGGGCCATCTGTGTGTGGAAATTAGAATCGTTACGATTATGTTCTTTGTTGTTTGACTGTTTGTGTAGAACTATAATTATTTTATAATCTGTTAGGTAGATATTAAACGAGGTTGGATATAACATTCATTGCGCCCATTTAAAATTGGCAGAAGCGTACTTGAATAAGTGGCTGCAAGTGGCATACACAACACTATCAATATAACCTTAACTCAAGGAACGAATGACTTTGAACTTTGTACTTAAACATCCTACAGTAAAAATAATCCAAATCTTAGCAGATTTTGAAGAAACGAACGTTGAATTACACCCAAATTTAAGCAAGGAAAGACCTGCACTGCATGCTCAAAGCCTACTACGGATAAATCGCAATTGCCAGCCCAAAATAGAGCCACGTGTGTAGCCTTAACTTCGAATTATTAGGTGTTACCCTTCGATGAGTCATGTTCATTTCAGACTAGGATTGTATGATAAACGAACCTGCAGGTATCTGACGAGGTCGTCCCAGGACTCCTCGCGGGTGGCGGTGGCCACGACGTCCATGTACGCGGACGGGTCGTCGGCCTTGATGTAGGAGTCGATGGCCTCGGCCACCAGCCCCTGCTGCAGCTGCGCCTTGGCCAGCTGCGACCACACGCCCGGCTCGTTGCAGCGCTCCGCGAACTCGTTGGCGCGCTCCAGGTCCTTCACTTGCTCGATCAACACCTGGATAAGACAAACAAGTTATCATTATATGACCTAAAAAAGACGTCTACTGCGGTAGATATTGTCATGGGCCCTAAGAAAATTACGTTATCTCTATTTCTCCTGATTTAATCTCGAAACGCGGCGAAATGAGACGGGACCTCAAGTGTCGTGCCTTCTTCATCCAGCGGAGAAGTTTTGAGTTCGGCTCTGTCCATTCAAATAAACCCTACATAGTATGTTATCGAACAATAATTGTCGGAAATGAGAAAACTTTCATTAAAAAAAATGCTGCTGAAATATATGTTAAAAGAAAATTACGTGTCGTTCAAGTGGACATATTACATAGGTACTGAAGTACCTGAATGGCGGAAGTGTTGACGTCGAACTTCTTGAAAATGGCGAAGGCTTCCTCGTAGAGCTCGTTGTTGATGGCGATGTTAGCGATATCCGGAGCGTCGTAGTTGTCCAGCCGGTTGATGTACTCCATTACACGCGTGCGGTCAGCCTTTATTGCTGCAGTCATAAGGTACAGTTTAAGACAAGTACAAAAGGACTTCCTTGTGTGAAACATGTGGGTCATCTTATTTTACCCTTATCTCAAAAGGTGCGGAGACTGTTTTAACCCCCGACAAAAAAAGAGGGGTGTTCTAAGTTTAACGAACGTATTCGTGTATGTGTGTGTCTGTATATCTGTCTGTGGTATCGTAACTCCCAAAGGGGTGGACCGTTTTGGACGCAATTTGTTTGTTGGAAATATCAACTCAGGAACAAGGGGTTCGTCACTATATGGGGGGTTTTTATGTTTCACGTATCCCTATCATTCAGAATGAATTTCATTCTCATATAATTTTTTGACAATTTTCAACTATCTTTTTCTAGGTTTTTACTATACTTTATACCCCTAGGTATAAAGCGAGGGAATTTATTCATAGACTCGTAACACGTGGTTCATGCCTCCTCATGACATGACCATACCATGGCAACATATATTAAAAGCTAACCTGTGAGTATGAGCAGATTCTGCAGGTTCCTGTGGTCTGAGAAGACGGAGTTGTCGAGCACGATCTTCTCGAGCAGCTCGATGAGCTCGTTGGGCAGGTCCGCCGTCATGAACGCCTTCACCGTCACAGAGATGTCTTCAGGGTCTTGCGTCTCCGACAACGCTGTTTGGACAACCTGCAACAGTCATCGAATTAAATTATTAATATTCCCTTCAGTGTAGCGTTATTTATGGCAGAAACTGTAAACTGAGGCTACGGCACTACTTGGCAGAATTAAGAGCTCTATAATACGTTATACGGTAGGGTTATAGGAGTCATATATCTGTATTTTTCACTGCCTGAAACTTGAGAGTATTTGTGAGTTGATAATTATAGTCTCTTAAACATTAGCGATACACTACAAACTGCTATAAGTTATTTCGCGATCTATTTCTAATAATGCAAGCCTCGTATTGTCGCTGCGCAAACTAAACATATAGCTAAGATTGTTTGATATTATATTCCGACAACTTCGCGCGCGAACGTCCTGTCGGGACAGACTTTGACGGGAACGGTGTCTAGGCGATACCAGGGGCGGGCCGTGTAGCAGGGAAGGGAACTGCCCGCCACGTACTTACTAGTAAGCACTTCGCCTCCATAAACTTCTGTTATCCCGCAAGGAGGTCGTGCACGAACTATTCAGACTGTAGCGGGAAACCAATGGCGCAGTACCATTTGTTTACAATCACTTGATCAACAATTTAGTATTGAAGTCTCATTTCGACATAGCTTGTTCTTATATTATAGGCGGTATTAGACTGCATAAGGTAACGCACCTGATCGATGAGTTGTCGCTTGTAGGGGTTGGCCTCGGACAGCACCTCGAGCCACAGCTCCTGGTCGCGCCGTCGCACCAGATAGCGCGCCTGCAACCAACGTACCAATACATTTTTATTATTCTACTAATATTGCCCCAGACCTCGAGTCCAAGAAAACGAAAAGTTGTAAAAGCAAAAAATACCGTACGAATTACATCAGCTTGACATCCTGCATAAATAAAAGGAACTTTTGAGCACTTTCATAGTAAACAGAATGAGAAATACGATTTCATCAACGTTTATAATGACGAAATTCAAAAATGCGCAGCATGTTTATTGGTTGACTTTACAAGATTGGTTTAGACTGGTAATAAAACTTTTTATTGAATTATTTATTTTATAATTGTTTCTCAGGTGTAATTAGAACTGATGATTCTGGATTTGTATTTCAAATTTAAATATCAAAACGTATTACACACCTTACTGTTCAGACAACTTTATGACAGACAGTGAATTGCTTAATAAACAGTATTCTTCTTAGCAAGCGCAGTTACTACAAGCAGGGGCCCGTATCTCGAACGCTTGTAGCTTGTATTACAAGCGGAAATATCTTTTCATCAATATGCATTATGAAGAGACTTCCACTTGTAATACAAGTAACAAGCGTTCGTGAATTGGGCCCCAGATAGTTCGGCAAGTTCTAGCGTCATCCTGTCACGTTACCTGCGTCTTGAAGAGAGAGTTGTCGTTGCAGACAGCGATGAGCTCGCGGTCGCACTGGCCGCGCTCGTACGCCACGCACGCGAGGTGCGGATCGCGCTTCTCGCAGTACCGTCCCACTACGCGAGAGTCGTACCTACAAATGGACAACATCGTCACAGTCTGGGAAGTCATATTCTTTGACGATGCGATTAAACTAGTATGTATTGATCGGTTCTACGTAGCGGCCTTAGTCTAAATCCATGTTTACAATTTTTTTTTATTAAAAAGCTACGTATTTGACTGACCTGACCGCCCAAGTAGAAATCTATAGAGCATGCCTGGAGTTTAATTAACTACTAAAAAGAATCAGCTCTCATTGGGTCAGAGAAAACTCTTTATGAATCAACGAAACCAAATCAGCATCAAGCTGATGCAAGCCAAAAAAGCTGTAATCATCTTCCACGTTTACCTATAACTCTAAGGTAGAGTTTATTGCATTATATCACTACTCAAATTTCCTGACAAATTGAAGGAACATCGCATACGATGTCAAGTTGCCGTTAATTTTACGGTTTTAAGTAACGTGCACACTAGATTTTCTTACACAACCAATCACGCACTTTTCCCATTACACCCAATACAAAACAAAGGATGCATTAGTGACTCACCACTGGTTCTCCTTGAGGAACCGCTCGGGGTTGTTGTTGGAGTCGATGTAGATCTTGGCGAGCGCGTTGTGCGTGGCGGGCTCGTTGCAGCCCTCGTGCACGCGCGTCTCCAGCCACGGCAGCAGCAACTTCAGCCTGAAAAGAAGGGACTATGTAAGCCAACCACAAGATCACCACTTCACAGTCCTAATTAAACCTTAAACCTTATTTTTGATTTCCGTGACAAATCATATTGATCATTTTTTTTTTAAACTTGAATAAAGTTTATCCAGCGTTCGGCGGGCTGTCGAGACAATTGCACTTGCAACTGACAGTATATTCGTCACTTGTATTTCATAAAAAACGAAGAACGATCGCTATTAAAAAAACGGATAGTACTGTAAGCCCAAAAAGTTAGGTTCACTGAAAGCTCAACGCCAACTCGCGCTGATGTGAAATTCTACGTCAATAAAGCGAAGTAGCGGGTGCAGTGATGCGTTTGGGTGACGCCACGAGCTCGATGAACCCAAGGATATTTTACTAGTTTTTTTATTATTAGTTTCCATATTAGCACCCACCTGTTTCGCTTCTCGACCTCGGCGACGAGCTCGTCGGTGGAGAATTGCCCGCGCACCACGAGGATAAGGTTCTTAATGATATCTTCCGTGCAGTCCACGTCCAGCAACCCGCCAACCACCACTGGCAGCCGCGACGGGTTCACCTGCAAACATCATCGTCGTCATCACTATCAGAATATTATTAACTTGATGTCTTCGATCGCCTTTACTTGCGCCCTTAATTATTTAAAGAATATAAAGAATAGCATATGTGATTCCCCATGTCTTAAGCTATTAAAGTAATATTAAATTTGGTTCATCATTCATCATTGGTCCCCAGCAGGGGACAAGTTTTAAGTGAAAATTGTGTAGCTTATATTAAGCTGAGATATGTAAGGAACTCGTTGACTTTCCTCCTGATCTCTCACTATCAGCTTTCTGAAATAGAATAGGCTGGAAGTGTTCTCTAACACTGACCTTCTGCACGTAGATCTCGATGTACTTCTGCAGACTGTTCCTGTACAGATACAGCACGAGGTCGTGCACGAAGTCGAAGCGGTCGCACACGATGATGAGCGGCAGCTGGTCGGGCAGCTTGGCTTCCTTCAGGAAGTTCTTGACTCGCTCCGCGTTGTAGCAGTTGCTCTCGCGACAGATGCGCTCCACTTCTTTGATCTGACCGGTTTTACAGGCAGCCTGTTGAAAACAAATAAAAGTATAACGCATATGAACCAGTTGAAAGTCATGATTTAGGTGATTACACATCATAGCTGTGTCATCATGATTCTGTTAGATCATACATACACGCGTTGAGCATAACTTCATGAAAAAACAGCAGTTTTAAAATGGTGGCGCAGAAGTACAAACCTGAATATACTTGAAGTGGACTTCCGAATCCTGGCTGAAGTTGACAATGGACCCCAAGAAATAAAAGAGCCCCTCGTAAGTCTTGAAGCTCTCAAACAGCTCGATGAGAGACTTAGTGGTCAACTGTTCGTGGTACTTGGTAGCGATCTGGACACAGATCTGGAGATTCTGGCGGATGTTGGCTTGCAGCATGGCTTTGAGGCACTC
Source organism: Acleris literana (assembly GCA_946894065.1). NCBI lineage: Eukaryota > Metazoa > Arthropoda > Insecta > Lepidoptera > Tortricidae > Acleris > Acleris literana. The sequence goes on from OX335687.1 coordinate 9,310,283, forward strand.
GAGGGAGTCTTCAACGGAGAGACTGCCGAAGTACGATACTAGCCATTCAGCTGAGAGTAGGTGGGTGTGGACCTGAAAAATTGGTATGGAAGTTACAGCACTTGATCTTTCAACACCGATTCGATCATAGGTTTTACTTCTTATGGAATCTAAGATAGTCAGTTAAATTCACGTATCATGTCCCATTCGTTTAAATCCTCGCGTAGATATTTAAATAAAATATATCGCTTATACAGAACAATTCTACTAGGTACCTAAGGCGACATATTATTTTGCATCAATAAAAAATACAAAACATGACCGCAATGCGACGCCTCCGTTTTCAGTGTGTTTTCAGCTTTAACCGAAGCGACTGTGCCTCACTAGAGGGCTAAGACAACCAACTGTCCAAATAAAATAAAATAATAAAACTCTCACCACAGCCCGCTTGATGTCATACAGGTCAGTGTAGTGCTCCAAGGCCCGCTGCAGCAGGCCGGCCTTCTCGCAGAGCTGCGCGACGTGCGCGCGGTCGTAGTGCGTGAACATCGCGTTGCCGAGGATCGCGTCCGCCACTTGCGGGGCCGACATCAGATTCATCTCCAGGAGTCTAAGGTTAAACAGCTTTGTTTGATTAGTGTTCTAATTTCAATACGACGTCACTTTCAATGACGGGAAGCGCCTTTGTTAATTGAAAACACTATACGGGGAACTAGATGAATCAGATGTTAAGATCGTAACTGCAAACTGAGATCATAAAAAAGCTGACTTAACTAGATGAAAATTATTACAATTTGATAGGTATTTTCAACATAGCAACCTAGGTCACGAAGTTTTAAGAACGCTCTCTGCAGGGCATAGGCTTCTTGTATCTTGTGCTAAGCTGTCTTGTGGTTTTCCGATGACCTAACCAGACCATCTGATTATCGGGAAGGTGGTCCGCCAACTGACTCCTCCCCTTGGCAAGCACTTACTCTTATAGCTAGCTACTAGTTCCTATTTAACTTATAAATTGTATTACCACGAGTAAGTAGTCTACCTTTGTGGTAAACAAGTCCGTCTTCCAGTGGCGTAACTATAGGGTATAGAGCGAGCAAAATACAACGGGCCCCTGGCCTGACTGGGGCCCCAAGTCCAAAAGGCCGTAAGCACAGGAGGAACCTAATATTTATTTCATTTTAATAAAAGCGAAAGGAATATCCGACGAATTTGCCACGGGCCTCAGTTGGCATAGTTAGGTACGCCACTGCCACCTTCCATCTGACCAATCTGAGCGGCGAGTGCCTAGCTTGCCTTTATTTCTTATCTAGCCCAGCTAAAGCTACACCAATTACCTGGTCTGCAGCGGCCCCTCCTCAGGGCGGTTGTTCTTGAGCGCGTCGAGCAGGAACGCGGTGCACTGCTGCACCATGTTCTGCTCCATGAACACGTCCACGATCTGGTTGATGTCCGCGAGCGGCGGGTCCTCGGCCACCAGCATGCCAGCGAAGCCGGCGCCTTGCTCCGGGTTGGTGCGCATCACGGAGCGGAGGAGGAAGATGTAGTCTGGTGTGTAGCCCACCTGGAATATGGCACGAGGATAAAGTTTACACCTACAATATACAAAGTTTTTGGTGATATTGCTGTAATTCCTTCGCAGGGATGGCAGAGTGGGAAATTTTGAACATGGTTAACCGTATTTACTATAACACAATCTTATGAATGACCGACGGAAACGACCGGGTGTACATACCTTTTTGGCGTACAGCACTATCTTCTGGAACTGGCCAGTCTCGGCAAAGCACTGGATCACTTTGCTAGCAACATTGGCTCGCAGGTACACAGAGAGCGCAAGCGTGGGGTCCACTTGCTTCACCAAGTCTCCTAGCTCTTCAGAACACTCCAACTTTTCTTCTTTGAGCCACTTCTCTAGGAGTTGCTTGCGACCTGAGTGAAGATAATTTAAAAAAAAAATTGAGTATGTTTGCAGAAAAATAAATTTCTAGCGCATTGACGCATCACTGTCACATGAATAAATTAAAGTAATTTCCATTGTTACATATATTTGTTCTTGACATAGAAACAAACCAAAGAGCCAACCTTTGACACAGTACAACAAACAAACTTGTCGAGCCCCCATTAAAACCTCGAATATGTCCTCACCTTGCAGCAGCACAGGACGGCACAGCTCCAGGGACTCGAACTTGTTCAGCTGCGCCTGGTCCAGCAGGATGCCAAAGTACTGCAGCAGCGGCGACGTCTGCCCCGGCTGCGTTGGCACCTGCTGGAACCGCTGGATGGTCTGCGGCGTGCGCAAGATACCCCGCGGCGCCATCGCTGCCACCTGCCGACAACGAAGAGATAAGATTTATGGTTTTTCCGTTCAAAAAGTATGAAGAGGTGTCCTAGTAGTCATTATTCAAGCCAAGCCATTGTATCTGCATTCTGTTTAATATAAAAGCTACCGCTTACCGTACTAATACGGAAACAAAGAAATAGGGAAGTTCATTCTTATTTCCGAACTCTTGTGCACGGCACAAAAAAAATGTTTTGTTTTTCGCAGTCTTTATTTCTTCACTCATTCACTTATCAAAATCAATCTAGGGTGTTCAAACCCACGGAATTTTAACTCCTCTACGGTCTAAGTTAAGTATCCGTATCCGTTGTATACTCTGTTGCCACCTTTCGGCCCCATCATCAGTTCTTAGACACAATAAAATTGCAGTCATTGGGATTACACAATGTATCCAAAATTGCAGCCTATTCTGAAACCGGAAACTGGTTCAAAATCGACATACTAAGACACAAACCAACATGAGAAATTAAATAAACGCTTATATCAAGGTAACTCGTACATAAAATCGGATCCCATTGATTATTACGTCAGCGTTTAGTAAGTCTGATAAGGAAAGATAAAGCCAAAGCTAATCTTAACATCCTAAAGGACACCATTCCAGTAAAATAACAGCAGTCTTACGCACTGACCTTAGCGGCCTCTCCGTACTGTCCGTTAGTGAAGAGCATGTTGAACTTCCTGACGAACAGCTCCTCGGCGCCGGCCAGGTTGTTGCGGACGGCGAGGCGGAGCGCCAGCTCGGGGTTCTGGAGGACCGTGTTGATGTACGGGACTATGGAGTCCTCTTCCACCGTCACGGAGAGAACTTGGCCCTTGCGGTTCACACCTGATGTAACATGGAATTAGGCTCTTACCAGTGGTGTCAAGTGCTAGAGGATCTATCTAAGCTTGCTCCAAGTATAATGGCTGACGACGCGCTGGCCTGGTTGGTAGTGACCCTGCCTACGAAGCTAGCGGTCCCGGGTTCAAATCCCGGTAAGGCCAGATATTTGTGTGATGAGAACGAATATTTGTTCCTGAGTCATGGATGTTTTCTATGTATGTAAGTATATATTTCTCTATATACGTATGTATATCGTTGTCTAGTACCCATAGTACAAGCCTAGAGCTTAGTTTGGGACTAGGTCAATTTGGTGTGACATAGTCCCCTGATATTTATTTATTTATTTATTTATAATCTGTTTAGCCATAAACTAATTAAAAATAGTAAACATGAAACGGTCAAATTAAATATGACTATAATAGATTTGCGAAAATATTCTCGATTCTGCATAAAAGTTTACCAAAGTAAGTTGGGTTACGATTTTGAATAAATTACGCGCGATATAAATCTAATAAGGGGTTAATTAAAATGACAGCATACCGCGTGTTGCTCTATGGCAAAAATAATAAAAATAATATTAAAACCCAGACTACGGTCTAATTTATGTATAATCAAAACAATTTTTTTCTATGATAGTTACTTTGCCCATCGTCTCGTCCAAGTATTATTTGTTACACACAAGAATGTTTTAATTTCTAATAATCCTATTGATAGGCAGGCCGCCGTCAAGAATGCCTATTGTCATTAGTATTCTAGTCGAGATAGCATTTTTGCACGACGATATGAAAGACCGCTTGAACTTGTCTTATATCAGACAAGTTTCGTTTCGGGGTAAAAATATTATCCTCCTAATAAAACGCAACCTTTTTCACAGCCTGTGTCGGTTGAAATTTCTATCACTTTCATATTGCAAATACTACCTTTTAACTGATAGGGTAAAGAGGGGAAAAATATTAGAAGCCTTTTATTAGTTAGCCTTTTACACACGCAAGCGTAGTTCGATATGCGAGGTCAACGACCCTCGTTTGAACTTGGCGATGTGGTGGACTTAAACCCGTATGTATTTCGCATAATTATCTTAAATGTATTCACTACATTGGTAAAATAAAAAGTGACATTGTGTGGAGACGCATTATGAATTTGATTATAACCAATTCTACTCTAACTACGGACAAACATGAACTTGAAAAAAAAAACCCTAAGGCTGAAATTGGTTCTTAATTCGTTGAGTCATGCATCCCCTCAGTGTTAATAACCTGATAATAATAATTCAGATATCTAGACACACGGCAGTGTGTCCGGACAAGTTCGATAAAACTTCACGTCATTAAATTTGTCAGTTGCTATCTGATTTCTAATCTTATCGGTTTTGTTTGAGTACAAATAAATCTAAACTTGAGGTGTAATTAACGGTGCGAGGAACGTTTGTTTCCATTATGCATCATTGCAATCAAATTTTATATTAGAACTAGAGAACACCCATAGGTGGTTGGTTGGCCCTCAACGTGAACCGAGGATCTGGCAGGAAACGCGGGCCGAAGCTGGAGTCCTGGAGGAGAGTAGCGGAGGACCGACCATAGAGGAGAGCTTTGAGGAAGGCCTATGGCCAGAGGTGTAAGTGTTTTGACTAATTTGTTTGTTTAAAAATTTACAGGAGCGGTAGTCATTATTTTTTTTTCATTTCTCGTAGTTAAGAATGTACGTTGTCTATCTGTCAGAAATGGAACAGTTTTATTGGTCGATTTTGGAAAAATATATTTCTAAGGGTACCCCTAGTGGGACAGTAAATCTGTAGGGTATCTTCCTTGCAAAATATTGGGTATCCGCCGATGTGCTACTGGTAGGTAAACTACTATTAGATTTATACAATGATTCAAAAACCAAATGGTAGCGCATAGTCTCGTTAACTCCTTTATAATATAACTTTGCTGTAAAACCCGTTAGGATATATTTAACAACTGAAAACACCATTGCTTTGGGACAGCGATCGGCAACAGGCGGCCCGCAAGCCTTCCTGGCAATTTTTTATGTAACCGGAATCCTTATTGACTACCGACAATGTGATACCTTTTGTCTGTAAAGTCATAAATTATTAACATGTGCAGCCCGCCTCAATTTCGTTAGCTACTATGTGGCCCTTGGCTGCTAAAAGGTTGCCGACCCCTGCTTTAGGAAATGGCAGAGCCAATTTGAAAACTTGATTTTTTAATAAAAGCCTCTACCTGAATGTATAGTTTTACTGTACAATACGGCACCCAAGGAATATTCCCACAAAGTCCAGCGGTTTAGGCTGTGCGTTGTCTACGTCAGTCAGTTAATCATGGATGAGTTACATATCTTTCATACTGATTTAGCCCCAAATCAAAAGACGCAGTACACCACCACGATAATAATTAGGATTTACTCTTAATTAAGGTCTTATTAATAAAGAACTTAGCAAAAAAAAACCACTTCCACACTATTACATTAATTTCAAAGATCACTTACCAATAATTCCTCCAGTAGTCTCATGCGGCGCGGTCACAAATATAGTATCCGAGGAGATTCTGTTCATGTAGATACAGGTGCCAGTCTCGATGTCGTACATGTGGATGTAGCCGTATTTGGTGATGAGGTAGATGACGTCGTACTTCGGGGACACCTGCATGGCGACCGGGAAGTCGTTCTGAGCTTCTGCGGGGAAGAACACGTCGACGGCTTTCTTGGGAAAGGGCTGGTTGCCCGCGGGTGTTTGTCCGACTTCTGTTTGAAGATAACAATGAGAATTAAGTAACAGTTAGTGCGCTATGCCTTTTACTTTAGTAATTGATTTCCAAAACGATTACCTTTTGGTTTTTGTTGAGTTTCTAATGATATCTCGTTCAAAATTACGCTTATAAAACCACGATTTATTCAAAACTTTTATATAAACTTCAATGATAGAAGTGCCGTTCATATTTGGCATTATCTAAATCTGAAATACTTATACGTGCGTGGCTTAATACATATACAGTTTTAACGGCGCATGTTCCTGTTCGCGCCTCTTTAATCTGCAGGTGACTCGCACTGCAAGCACGAACTTTATTCTTCCGCATTGCGTAAATGCACAGAACATATGTCTTCCACTCTTTTGTACCATTTACTATGTAGACAGGGGTGACCTATGTGACCACTCGCGATTCTTGTACGCAATTTCACATTATAAAGTCTTTTCACAGTAATAATATCACGTACCAATGACATGCAGCTTGCCGCCCTGCGCTGTGCGCACCGCAAAGCAGAACAATGTTGACGGCTCCGCGTTGCCCTCGGCCTTGAAGGTGGCGAACGAGGCAGCGTGGCCCTCGATCGGCTGCGAGCACTTCCGCTCCACGGAGTAGAGCTGCATCGCGCCCACTACGCGGTTCTGCTGCGCTGAGATGCCTGAAAGAGGGTTCAAGATATAGCCTGTTTTTAGAAATATTTCAGGCGCAAACGCACAAAGAGCAGAAGCGGAGCTTTCCTATGCCAAAAAAATCTTCCGCCACGCTTTGGGAACGCGAGTGCGTCCAAGGCTTTAGTAAGTCTTCCATGTAGGATCATACCCCACTAGACCGCGGATACAAATCACGCATTCGGTGCTTAGAGCGGCTGATCAGCGCCGTGGGTATTCTCGATCTAGCTGGTATTTTTCAGAGCTTCAGAAAGAGACAGTACTACCAATATGCGATTCGACTCATATCGGGCGAGGATACAAGCTTATTATAAAGGACGACGTTGTAGTATATAGTTTATACGATTCTTTACATTAGTCAGTGGGCAAGGCTGGTTAACAAAAGGCATATAGCCCCAAAAAATGTGCTTGAAAATGTAATTCAAAAGCCACCTCGTTACTTCTAAATTACGGGTATTGTAGTACTAAAGAGGGAAACAATAAAAAACTGTCCATTGCATAATCGTAACGAATGCATCACAGCGTGAAAGAGATAATTGACTTTCGTTCATTCACCATGACTAGGGGACCCCACATTCACCTGTGTTTATAAAAATATCGCCGTAAAAAAGGGGAGAAGTAAGCAACATGCCATGTGGAATTATTCTTTGTAGAAAAAAAAAAGTATATCTGTTGCTAATGGCTCGTTAACAATGTTCTAACGAACGCGCACCTTTCGACAACTTAAATAACATTTTAAACAATTACTTAACGAGTCTTTCCAGTACCTAAAACATATGTGCAATCCTTTTAACACTTCTACTACGAAGACACTTTATGTGCAATATTATGAACTCAGGCACAACAGATTACACATGCTCACTTAAATATTACATAATCTCATTCACGCCGTAGTGTTACGTTCTAATATTTATGGTGAAGTGAGACTAGGTGCCTCAAATGCCAGCTTAACAAGACCCGTAGACTAGCTAGATATTGTATTTGCATAAAGGTGTGGATCCAGTGTTTTTAACGGGGACAGGAATTGATTATCCCATTGCAACTAGCCAATAGTAAAGACAGTTTTATGGACCGCTACGACTTGGGGACCTTTAAGAGACGAGCATACTCTTGTCTCTAAGGCCGACAACGCGTCTGCGATTTCTCTCCTGGTGTTGCAGGTGTCCACCGGCGGCGGTGATCACTTTACATCAGCCCCTATTTCACAATGCTGACAATAACAGGTGACAGGTGACATTTCTGTGTACTTGGTAACTTTGCAACTTATACCGAATTGAGATTGCACGCTTGCTCGTTTGTCTCCTCAATCATTAAAAAAAGTTATACCGAAAGACTTACCAACAAGCAGCAGCCATTGTTGCTTCGGATCGGTCCGGTAGTTAATGATCTGGCATTCTGACAGTGACGAGTGCCTGTCAAACATCTTGACCGGCGTGGAGTCGCCCTCCATGGACCAGTGGTATACGGACATCTTGGTGACAAGCGCCAGGGTGTTCAGAGAGATCCACTTCCAAAACACCACGTCTTCCGTCATGGTGTGAGCTTTCATTTTGGATTTCATCTCGATGTTAAAGATTTGTAAAGTTTTTTGGGCTGTAACAAAAAGTTTGTGTTAAAAATATACAAGATTAGAAAAAGGGTTGTTAGATGTCTTTTTGATCGTAGCTTTGTAGTGGGCAAACGTTATTAATGGAAATAAAACTTTCTGTCACAAAATGTGTCAACCATGTATTGTCAACTCTGTCTCTATTACTTATTCTGTGACTCTGTACACAAAACCTCCATGAAAACTACTACTTGCAGTCATTCTAATGCACAATATTATTATAGGTAGGATTACACGTAAAACTAACTTTTGCCAGCAACTTCGTCCACATAGATCCTGTTCTATTTATTATTATTTATTCTCTTTTGGATTAAATTTTAAAATTCTGTCATTAATGGGTGTTTACGTCACAGAAAAGCCACTTCCCAAATTCCATATATTTAGCTTTAACGGTTTGGGCTATGCGTATAGGTACGTGTAAGTCAGTTTCTCCGTTTATATAATGCTACTAATGGCGGTATTCCACCTGTCCAATATCTTTGTCTAATGTGCATTGCGTCTCACATTGTTTAAAGCAAACTGTGAGATGCAAATACACATTGGACAAAGATCTTGGACAAGTGGAATACCACTCCTACACTTTATACTTTTATACTGTTTTATTTCTGTTCCACCTTAAGGTTGACTGGTAGAGAATGCTTGTACCATTAATGCAATAAAGTATTAAAACCAATAAATAATAAGTAACACTTGCTTCTGCCCGCGACTTCGCCCACATTGAACAGTTTTTTTTTCGGGATAAAAGGTAACCTATGTCTTAATTTAGAGTATGGGTACGCTATTTCCATTTCGAATTTCATCCGAATCCTTCTAGACATTGTAGCCTTAAGAAGTAACATACATACTAACCCTCACACATACATTTCCCATGCCTAATTCATACATTTCAGTAATTCCACTTTAGTGCACCAACAACGCACATTCCCTCTTAATTTCGAGTTACGATTAACGATTGGCAGTAAAGCCGATGCAACAATGATTTGGATCAAAACTGACGCATAAACGTCTTGTATAATACATTTGTACATGCTTACGCACGTAAGCAAACGGAAGAGCGAAGCGATTAATCTGTACTCTGCCGTTCAAAACAAAAAGGCAGTATACGAGTATAAGGTATATGTGCGCATACTGCTTATTTACTCTGAAAGGCAAAACTGACTCAAAAGCTTTGCTGTGACAATACGTTTGATAGATACGTAGATGTTCTACAACACAAACTGTAGATAGATTCATTCATTCATTGTAAAGGCATAACATTTTCGCCCACTTCGTTGTACGTTAGCAGTTACATGCAGCGAGTGCCAAATGCGTAATAACGACTAGACTGTTTTCTAAAGACAATATTTTTTGTTTACTATTAAAGCTCGATGTTTGTAGATAGATAAAGAGGATGACCTAAAACCTGACTCGTTACATTTATAAACAAGCGACCCGCCCTCGCTTCGCTTCGGTTTATGCGAATTTTCTATAACACCCGTACATAAACCATAATTTATTATGTATAAAAACCTTCTGTAAATACTTATCTAACTGATGATGAAAACCGCATCAAAATCTGTTGCGTGATTTAGGAGGAGTTAGCGGATATACAGACAGACAGAGGCGGAAAGAGACTTTGTTTTAAAAGTAAAGATTACATTGAGGAGCAAGGAACTCTATATCAATTGACTTAAGGCCTAGCCACACCGGATGCGTGACGTGCATATTATAGTGCGTTGTATAGTATGAATTCTCATCTATCTCATCATCTAATATCGTCACTATACAACGCAGTTGAAAGCGAACGCGCACGCGCACGTGCACGTGCACGTCACGCAAGCGGTGTGGCTGGGCCTTTATCATTACACCAAATGTCAAGATAGTATGTTTAACAGTTTTAGATGACCAAATATTATAAGTTCACAAGTCCAAGGCGTTTGAATTAAAAGGCCATCAATTGTATTCTATTAAACGAATAGGTCATAGACCTTAATCGTCTCTCAAACGTCTTCCGTTATTCGTATGGCGGAACTCTAAAAACCACGTCCTGATAACAAAAATTTCTTATCTCGATATTTATAAGTTTAAAATGACTCATTGCAATCGAAGCGCCTTTAAAATCGTATGTACTTTCAACTTTTAAGAGCACGAACAATAATAAAAAAAATTCTTTGTAAACCATCTTGAACAAAGGCGACCGAAAATAACGAAGGTCAGAATCGAAAATACCAAAACAAACAATAGAGATAAGCTCTTTTGTTCGCGAGTGTTTTTTCAAGTGTTGATGACTCAATGTGCACTATGGAAGGGTAACTAATAAATAAATGTTATAGAAAACTTATCATTGTCTAACCATGTCCAACCTTATTTGATAAATATAAAGGTTGAATTGCTTTGGCTATAAAAACGCAGAAGTGTTCTTTGACTTAAAATAACACGATATTGGACCCGATTATACGTGCACATCGCTTAAATAGCCTAAAACTAAATTGTCTAATTTTTAGACTTAGTTTAGACGGCAGATTTAACAAGTGCTATTCCAGCATGTCAATATAATATTGAATAGGACCGCCTAAAATAAGTAGCGTCAGATTCAAATTAGCGCTGTCATTTGATTATGACAGCGGCTCGTAGAATAGCAAAGTGTTTTAGCGACACCTAAATAAAATGAGGAAGTTTAGAGGCCACTGTAGAATCGAGTCCATTATATCAAAATTTATGCGATTGCCGAAGGACCGAAGGATAATCTAATTTATAAAGACGTGACTTCTGAATTATCTGCTAAGTGACGCTCCAAAAATGATTGTATTGTGATCTGAAGCGGTGGAAACATAAAATGCTACATTACTTCGTACATGAACAAAGCCTTTTATTCGATGCCATAGTCTTTTTTTCTCGACTGCGTCCAAATAATAGTATTAAACTTGTTTGTATGTATGCTTCATGTAAATGCAGACCGAATGGCTCAAATCCGACGAACAAGCTGTCGTTAATTAAAAAATACGCCTGTACAATGGCAGCATAACCTCTCAACCATCTCCGTGCGAAAAATCACGACAATCCGCTTCGACGTAAAAGAAGAATAAACAAACAAACGGGAAATTAGCGGAAGACCTGCTGAGTTAAACAAAAATGAAACTTATGACAGCTTGTGACGTTGATGGGGGTCTTCCGTTAATTCCCCTAGTACATAGCGACATTAGTGACATGGAATGCGACAACTAAATCATAATAAATCCTTTAAGTACAGCACCTACCCGTCCTGTCAAACCTATAAGTTAGCGATACAAAAAGTATCAATGGGACTTTTTGTGTCGAAAACCTATTATTGCGTCATGATAATAAAACTTTTGATTGGTACCCTCCTCCTGGACTCGATTGCGACCCAATACGATACTGGCATACCAATAGCCACTGCCATGTTGATACGTTACCGCTGTAGGTAACCACTACTTTCGTAAAATTGGCTGTAGATCGCTGTCCCAATTTACCACCCGACATAGCAAAACCTAATCAATACAGTGTCTACGACTAAAAATTCTGTTTTATCAGAATCTGTTTCCTATTATCTGTTTCATGTTTTTTTTTAAACCGTTATTTACCTATTTTTTTAGAATAGACACTACAATCTATGTAAAAAGTAAGCATCTATAATTGACACAAATATTATTAATTTTGTGAGCTCCCACCCGCTACCGCACGGAATCCGTTTACCGCAGTTTCTTTTTAAAAAAATATTACCCGACCACGGCGAAGCGAAAACGGAGGGTTATGATCTTAGCAGTCTATGTATGTTAGTATGTTTGTTTGTATGTTCATCTGTTTCCTCGTAGCTCCTAAAATCCATCATATTTTGAATTAAAAAACAAAAAACCGCCTTCAAAAACGCAAAAAAAATAATTGAAATCGGTCGACAATTGACGGAGTAATCGGTGAACATACATAAAAAAAAAACATACAGTGGAACGTATAACCTCCTCCTTTTTTGAAGTCGGTTAAAAACTATGTATCGTTGGCTTTGTCATAGTGTTCCGCGTGTCATAGGCTAGGTGACATCATTAATGTATAGTCTAGGTGGCGTCATATTAAATCTATCATAACGGATCTCACATGCATAAAATGCTAAGCGAAAATATATATTTTCTTACAAATGTATCCGTATCCGGATTTATATCTGTGTGTTGCTATAAAAAATCGGATACGGATTATTTTCCGCAGTGCGCGCACGTCCACACGGTTCCATACATTACAGTTTTTGCGGAAAAAAATTCACGGAATTTTGCCGCAATGCGCGCTAAGCCTTAGCTTCTTCGGTAGAGCCGCTAAGGGATAGCGGCTCTGAAAGTAGGGGCTGCCATTATATCAGGAGTTTTCAACTATTACTTTGGGCAGGGGTAAAAAACTAGCAAATTTCTGTGCAAAAACTTCATCAATACAATACGAACAACAAAAACATCAAAAAGTTTCGGAAATGTTCGAATTAAACGACGCTTTTTATTAGAACAGAATACGTCAACGAAACTGCCAGAATAACGTTCTTATTCATAATTTAACCAAGTCATTGCCGACAGAGAAAGGGAAAGTTAAAGTTCAAGGCTACCTACGCAAATTTTGACGACGACGGGGGCTAGGGGGTATGTAGCCGACAAGAGCAAGTTGGCAACATTTCCAAGGAAATTTAATTTAACTTAAACATGGGCAACCTGCACTGTGCTAGTTTAAAGTATGGAAACTTTAGCCGCCGTTTAAACTTCTCTTTATTCAAGTGCCTCTCCAACAAGGGAAGATCGGTTAAATATACATAAATCTACAATAGAATTTGTTTCCAACTGTGTACGTTTATCATTCGTTATTCTATCAGATGTACTTTCGAGACACGTTCAGTTTTGTAGCTTAAATATCTTATAAGGCCCGGTTGTGTAGGGAATAAAGGTTTGTAGTACTGTTAGGCTTTGGGCTCACAACCTGTCATTAATACACTGGTAAACATCTTAGCCTATTTGCGCAAAATTGTGGTTACAAAATTATCAACATTAGAGTTGTTGGTAATTGTGTAGCGCTGTCTAAAAAACCCACTCTGGGCATGAAGGCGTGAAGGTATGTATGTGTATGTATGTGTGTATTGAGTATTTTGGACGACACAGCGGCAGCTATAAGCATGCTACGAAAATATAGTCCTCTGGATGGTGACTATCTACTCAATTCAAAACTTTAGATGCCATATTCCTTTCACTCGTCACTTGTGATTAAATAGAGAGAAAAAGATAAAGTAAGTTAACGTGACTTCAATTTTCATTTCAATTCTAACTTTTCAGTTGAGCAATATTATGTGCCAACGCGGCCGATACGTGGACGCAATGGCTATAATTCCGCCAACTCTCTTTCATCTTTGTTAAACCCAGCAGCACAAGGATAGCGTACCAACGTTTTGGCCAATTACCTATTAAGGTGGCCAAAGCTCTACAATCTACATTAAAGTGATAGCCAATACCATTGGCCACGCGTTCTCACAACTGAAGAGGCAAACTCCTGCTTTACTCTTCATAATCTAAAGTTAATTAACTGGCAATGTTCCATTCAAAAACTCAATCAGTACGGAAACACACAAATTACATTTTCTCGCTTTTCGCTCAGCACGGCTAGCACAAGTTGCCCGCGACTTTTATGTCGTGCGGATATCCTTTTCTATCTAGTCAGTAACGATAGAGACGCACTGAGCGACAAGCGAGAAAATACAACTTGTACTAGCTGCGCGTCTAGTTATACACAAATTACAGCAAGCTATCAAGTGACTAGCTAGTGAGTAGCTAGTGACTCGAGCTATCTATAACAACTATAACAAGTCGCGAGTAAGTTTAGCTAGCAGTCCTGATCAATTTAGAGTGGTAAATCTTTACTTAAGACTATTATTCCGTCGTCGATTAACACAACAAATTTAGTCATACCATTCACAGTTTTGCTGACACACTGAACAACTTTCCACACGGCCGGGGCCCACACATTGCACTATATGGAGCGAAGCTATTTAGGATATTTTTAATTGTATGCTTCCGCCGTTAGTAATGAAAAAAGCACAGACCCGATTCTAGACGACAAACTACAATTTAAAAACCACCTCTTTGCAATCGGTTCGTCCGATTTAAGCTGTAGGAAGGTGCCGTAAAAATATGTTTTTCGTTTAATTTCTCATTTGAATGTCCTTGGTGCCCGTTACTTGGGCGAAATATTTATCTTCCCTTCCATCATTTCTTATAAAGCCAATTGTCTTTTACTATAACTAGCTTTATTTTCATAAAACTAAATTTTAGTTAGACTTTCACTACAATAAAATCTGCTGCGGCGGGATATGATACTTTTTTGGTAAATAAATATTTGTTAATGTGGTGTCGCTAAACGGCAGAGAGTATATCAATCATATGAACTCGGAGCAAGGAACTTATATCACTATTATATTCTGCCGTATTTGGGTAACACGGGGCGGGTTGCCAACAAAAAAGGCCGCTTATATAAAATTTGGGGTAATGTATGCGTGACTCATTGCCAGTGCCAGATGCATTATCTATAGAGGGACGAGTTTACGCGTGATGTAACCTAATCAATTAAAATGTTGCAGATAGATGGGACACGTTAACGGTCATTGGGTTTTAATTTCACATGTTAATTGGTAATGCAAACTAGTCATAGGACATTATTATTATTATTATTCAGGGAGTGGCTATTCAAGGCTCCAGAGCTGCCTAGTATCACTGCGACCAGGATTGATCTATTGTGATCGCTACTGCCTACATTTCTCCGCTGAGTCCTGTTATTGCGAGGAATTTCAGGACTTTATTGGCGCCGAGATGCTTGATCTCCTCTGGGCACATTAAATGCTTTCCCAGTGAGGAGCTACGGTGTCGCATTAAGGCCGGGCAGACAGTGAGAAGGTGCATAGGCGTTTCCTCCTCCAGTCGGCAGAGTCTGCACAACCTTGTGTCACATTTTCCGATCGCCTGCATGTGCTTGTTCAGGCAACAGTGCCCTGTGAGCGCCCTGACCAGAATGCGGATATTGTTCCTACTTAGCGCTAAGACCTCCGTCGATGTCTTTTTGCTAAATGCTCTTATGAGAGCCTTGGAATGGTTTAATCCTGGAGTTGTCCTCCAGAGTTGGGTTGCTGCATAATAGCAATATGTCCACAAGGTAAGTTTTGTTAGG
Source organism: Acleris literana (assembly GCA_946894065.1). NCBI lineage: Eukaryota > Metazoa > Arthropoda > Insecta > Lepidoptera > Tortricidae > Acleris > Acleris literana. The sequence continues at coordinate 9,325,614 of OX335687.1, forward strand.
CTTTTAGGGATGCCGTCATAGGACATAGAGTATTTTATATGTCAGCTTAAAAATAAATGTAAAGTCGTTGACATACCCGCTTTTTACAAGCTTTACTTACACGTATGTAAACCCGATGACGGTGTACTATGGTATCTAAGAGCTGATCTGATGATGGAGTCGGAAGATAGCGACAGGATCTCCGCTATACTGCCCTTCTAAATAAAATGGGCGCATGTGCATTTTGATAGTCAAAGCAAATTTAACCTTCTGCCTTAAGAAATAAGGGGTGAATTATACTTAAGTGTTTCTATGAGACATGCGCCCTTTTCTCCAAGGAGGGCAGTATACTTAACGTCGACTCATTATATTCGGACTCGTTAGTTTTGTCTTGACAAGTAGATGATGACTATGCAAAGAGTACAGTCGGGAACAAAAGTTTGTTGCAGAAAGTTTCTGTCAAAAATTTCATTTTCCGGACAAGCTTTTGTTGCCGACTGTAGTTTAACTATTTCATACTTAGGTTGGTCACTTTTGTATCTGACGGGCATTGAAATTGAAAGTAAAAGTGATGAATCTTTTCATTTAACAACCATACCAAAGTAGATCATTTCTTTCTTTACACAATCGAGATTCTAGTGGTATTTACAAATATGTGGAATAACAATCAATTCAGTCATACCTATAATCCATAATGAATTATCTATACTAAAAACATAAAGAGGTAAAGTTTGTGAGGTTGTAGGGGGTAATCTCTAGAACTACTAAACCGATTTTGAAAATTCTTTTACCAATAGAAATCCACGTTATTTATGAGTGTCATAGGCTATATGTGGCATTATCTATGTAAAGGGACCTTATTGTCGATGGCGCTTACGCCGCACTGCGTCACGCGACGTTGTATTTATATCGGAGCATCTTTAATAATGGCGGAAGCGCCATCGACAATAAGGTCCCTTTTCATAGAAAACGTCACATATATTAAGCAAAAAAATGTTTATTACCCAACAAAGTGGGCACGGGAACAGCTAGTGAATTACAATGCACCTAAAGAACAATAGTGACAAAATTCAAAATTTTAGATTTCAAACTTCAAGTCATAAATATATTATTTTAGAGACCTAACTCGAAATGTAACATTTCTGAATTAGGTCACTATTGTTGTGAAGGTGCGAGTAAATGCGAAAGTAACACTGTCTGTTAAACTTTTACAACTAAACTGCTGAACTAATTTTAATGACATTTAGTGTGGAGATAGCTTGAGCGCTGGGGAAGGACATATCGCTATCATCTCAAGAACTATTAAATTTTCCAATATCAAAAGTATTGTATGTTCTTCCCCGGGACTCTAGCTAATGTTCATACAAAATTTCATCTAAATCAGTTGAGCTGTTTAGTAGTGAAAGCGTAAAAGATACATAGAGTTACTTTCACATTTATAACAAGAGTAAGTATGGATTATGGCTCCTTTCTGTACACATTTATCTTTGTGTCTGTTTCGACCGCATCATAACTGATGATAACATAATTATTCTGTCTGGGGGCAGTTACTTTAATGATAAACACATACAATGTTATCACCATGCTAAAGTTTTAATAATTGCATCCTGAAAACAAATGGTTAAACAAATATATGGTAAACTAGCTTCTGCCCGCGAATTCGTCCGCGTAGATTTCGATTATCGTTATTCCCTCGGGAATAATATATAATAAGGGATTTTCCGGTATGAAAAGTGGCCTATGTGCTAATCCAGAGTATAAGCTATCTCTATTCCAAATTTCATCCAAATCCGTCCAGTCGTTGCCGCGTGAAGGCAACACAAACTTTCGCATTTATAATATTAAGTAGGAAGTAGGATAGGATAGGATAGGATTGACAGAGGATATACTTGGTCGTCTTGAAAAGGGGTGTAAACTTTTTAATTTATTTGTATTATAGAATCATCAAAGCTTACTTAAAGGTAGCGATTACTTAAATCATTCATATGTATCCCACAAATTTAAAAAAAAGCATTGTTTTTAAGTAACTCAATGGTTTGCCTCATCACAAAATGAAAAGGAGGCATATGCAGTGAATATGCAGAGCAAATAGCTCTAAAGAAAAAATATATCTGAAGAAGTTACATTCAAAGGTTTAACGTGTTATATTATGGTCTTATAGTAAATATTTTATTTGAATTAATCTAATTTAAAATTGTTACACTTCATATTAAAACTCAGTATATACATTTCAATGTTTTAGTCTCATGATCTCATGATCATGCCATGGTCCATGCCCATGTGCCCATCTCCTAATAAGGTTTGGGCATTGAATGTGTTAACAGTTAAGCCCAATCAATACCCCTATTTGGTATCACAACTTTATAAAACTATAAAATATAATTTTTGATAATTCGTACTGTTTAAAACTAAGATGTAATACAATTTAGGAAGAAATCTTACCTTCAACTCCAGCCTTTCCCTTCAGCGCAATAACCTTGCTCGCTGGGTTCATGATGGCTGAGTCAGCACTGATGGGCCTCCGGATCGGGTTGGTGGGGTCCGCCATGTCAATGATGACCACCTCCGCGGTCTCACCCACTTTCTCGCGGACACAGATGAACTTGTCCGACTCCATCGTGAGGGTGTTGAAGGAAATTGAAGCTGGATTGATGCCAACATTTGTGAGCTGTAACAATTTTATCAATTATGAGATGGAAAGGTATTGATTATGTCTATTTATAAATATTGAAAGCAGAGGCAAACAGGGAATTATGCCAAGATAAGTTCAGACAGCATATACCCATATTGTCGGATTGACATTATTATGAATAAAAACAACAAAATTTTGATCTCAGTTTATGGAAAATAGGTGATAAGTAATTTGACAGAATGAGAGTCTACACTGGACTTAAAACCCTGCCAACACACTCAAAAATTAACCGGCTTTACTACATACACACTGAACTTAATATAAATATTTATGCCTCTAAACTACTATAATCACTTGTCAGTATTATGATTCTCCTACTCTTTAATGAAGTTTATTGAGTTTGTTGAATGATACCATAATTGACCAGTTTAAATATTATTAGCCACAAAGAGCCACAAATAGGCAAATGATGTTCAGTTGAGAAAAAACAACTCTTAACCTTTCGAAACACGATACATATAACAAAAAAACAAAACAATCATTAATGTCTTAAGACAGAATTCAAGTACTTTTTGACACTGGCTCCTTCGAAAGCTGCCGGGTACCAAAAGGTTAATCCATATATGCCCCTATATTTAAAACACTGAATACCATAGTATCCCCAAAACTAAGTTATTGGCTCTTTAGATGCCTTTGATTAAAAAACTATGAATACCATAATATGTCCAAAAACATAGTTCTGGGCATATATAGGTTAGAAATAACAAAATGCTGGATACACCAAGTACTATTATATTCAGATGTTTATTTAAAAAAAAGTTAGTATACTTTAAATATAGTAACATGTCAATCACTTTCTATTATTACTCAAACCATCTCACACAGCTTGTACTAGTACCTAGCCATAATCCGACTAATTTCACAATCAAAACATCTTTTTATTTAATCTGCACTATATTATCCAGCCATCATCACCAACAGTATGCCAGATAATATATAATATACAAGCAGCTGGACAATCCCCAAACAACCAATGTATAGCTATTGTATTGTTCTAACTAGTTTTTTCATTTATTACATTAGATTCTTATTAGCACTACTACAAATGTATTGTGGAACTGAAACGCGATAGTAAAAGGCCCTTCTGTGAATGACTTATGAATGAAACATAACCATCAATGAAAACACTTAAGTGCAAGAATACTATTTCTTAACTTTTTAAGCTAGCAGATGTTTTTGTGTTGGCTGTAGAAAAAGTGCAGCATTGACCTGGATAATAGTATTTTGGCAAGTATTGGGCAGAACATATGATCCAGGGAATTAGAACAAATCAATACCGGGCGCCCACTCCCGACGACGCAACCAGGGGGTGGAATCTGTCAAGTGTAATTGCGCAATGTCACCACTGCCAGAACCACCCCTACACAAATAAGAAACCCATCAAACACCCACTAACACCCCCAGATCACACTAAAAAACTATCCCCAGAGTATTATCGGCGACTTATTACAAATCGATGGGCGTACATACCTGCAGGTGCTCCTGAAAACGAATAGGCAAAACTTGCGCCATGGCTGCTTGATCCTCGACCTAACCAGACCGATATTAATTACGCGCGATCCTTCGAAATCGCAGTCTGAAATGATAACACAAAAAAATCTTTTCACTGCTGTCTCATCGGAAAACACTTTTGACAATCAACATGGCGTTGCTCGAAAGCGAAAATGACAACGACCGGATAGGTGTAAAAAATAATGAATGATTTTACAATGACCTAGTTATTTATTCACTCACACAATCGATTTATTACTACATTAAGGAAAACTAGAGGTTAAAACTTTCTTAGTTTGAGGAGAAATTACGAAAAATCTACTACACCCGCGGCTGCCACATATACAAATGAAATGGCAGATGTTGGAGAGAAAAAGAAAGATTGACTGGATGAGTAATCAATGCGTTCACAATTTTATTATTATATCATTAATTTAGTTGGATTAATAATATAAAAACAAAATTATATTTCCATAAAAAAAACCTTTGACGGTTCAGAATCAATTTACTATTTAGTTATGTTTATAAAATATTTCAATGAATATCTCTTGTCCGAAAATATATTTTGTTATAGTAACATCTTAAAGTACATGTGACCAATTTTAAATAATTTTATTGCAGTCGGAAAACAATTGAGTCCGAGCAAATATTTTACTATTACAATTGGCTCTGCGGATTAGATTTTTATTATATATTTCATCGCAGAGAACTAGAAAAATATCTCTTTGAAGCCCCAAAATTGGAAGTTCAAGGCTTTTTTTGTAAATCTGGCAATATTTTCACTGATACTTCACTGACGTACGTCAAAGAGATGTCAGAGGCCCTACTTTGAAAATCGAAGTTCGAAGTTACGTTAGCTCTATCTCTTTCTCTCGATTTAGTCTCGAGTGACGAGTGACAGGGATGGAGCTAACGTAACTACGAACTTCGATTTTCTAAGTAGGGCCTCAGTGACAATTTCCATAGAGTACATACAATTTCCCATCTCCTCATTTATATTAGGTAGGTAATTTAGAAAAACCCAAAATTTGTACTCAGACTAGCCTCTTAAATGTACGTATATTTGGCTTCTGCCGGATATCCTGTGTGCCCAAAGGGTGTCAACAGGACTCTGTTACTGAGCCTCCACTGTCCGTGAGTCTGTCTGGCTGCCCGTCTGCCACACTTGAAAATTTCTCAGAGTGTGTATCTGTAGCCGCTAGTATTTTCATAAATATACGAAATTTAATAAACCATATCTGGCAATACTGAGCGAAACTGTCAAATGTCTGTTTATTTTCTTCAGTGGTGGACCAGTGCATGATTTTGCAATAAATTACTCTTTCTTTGTTTAATAAACGGTACAACTAAATAAAAATACGTATAATGGTACGATATCATAATATTATGCTTAATAGTTATGTTTATTGGCTTCCAAATTACTGATAATAAACATTTTTTTAGTTTCAGTTTGGTTTCAACATGTTTCACGAAGTCTCGAGACTGCCTTTTAACATGAACTACAGATGCTTCTCGGTGTCCATGCTCCCTGGAAACGAGAGGCAAGACGTTGAGAGAGGAGGAAAAAGTTAGCTACATTTAAATTAAAACTTTAACAATTTCAGGTTCTAATTTGAACACGTCTACAGTGTACTGCTACATTTTGAGTACTCTATGAATAGGTTTCGTAATACATTGAACACTTCTGAGCTTTGTGTGGGTAGTGAAATAAAATTGAAGTGCCGTTTACAAATAAATAAGAATGAAAATGTTTTGGTCTAGTGCTTAGTAGCAACTTCTAAAAATTGACATTTGGGGCACTCCAGAAAAAGAAATTGATGTCCTTTAGTTTATATCAAGGTCTCGTTAACAAAGTGACTGCATGAAGCCAAAAGAAGGTTTATGGGTTAACAGTCTATGTACAGAAAAGGAAATTTATTCCCATACTAAGCAGAAGAGTAGGCAGAGCTAAAGAATTACCAAAAACTCTATGTAAAATATGATTCATAAAAAATGTGCTAGTGTCATAGGCTACATTTTTGTTTACCAGGCAACAATGTCTCAAATCGACGTTGTCCCAAACTAAGCTTGTACCATGGGTACCAGAAAACGATAAACATATTTATATAGCAAAATGCATACTTAAATGCAAGAAACTAGAAGTTAGAAAATGTCCAAGACTCAGGAATCAAGACTCATCATCAAATATTAGCCTATACCAGGAATGGAACCCGTAACCGCTAGCTCCTTAGGCAGGGTCAGTACAAACTAGGCTAAATGGGTGTTTTTTTATTTACAGTTATTATGCCTCCATCCGCATTAGAGCAACTGACACGACTGAACATTGAATACCCTATGATCTTCAAACTGACAAACAAGAAGACTAAGAGATCTACACACTGTGGAGTTCTGGAGTTTGTGGCTGATGAAGGGAAGGTGTATTTACCGCACTGGGTATGTTGAACACTTACCACCTTACTAATAAACGTTGAGTAACGGTGGTATAGCTATACAATGTTTTGTCCTTATCTGTCATTGTGACATTTGAATTTGACAGATAAGGACAAAACATTGTATAGCTATACCACCGTTACTCAATGTTTACTAGTAAGGGGCTTAATGAGTAGCATTTCTAGGAACATATAAAATAAGATTAACTTTTTTACAGGCTTTGATTTCTATGTCAATTAAGGGTTCCCAATCTTTTTTATACTGCAATTTCCTTTACATGTTGTAATTTTTTTGCAGCTCATTGTACTTGTATAATGTTATCAATTTATCATTTATCATAAGAATCACTTTCTTGTTATTATGCATTTTCTTGTTATTAGTCAATTTCTTCTTACTAGGTTGGGTTAGGTAAGAGCTGTAACCTAGGAACATTATGATTAAAGAAACTAAGCATTTTGTTGTTATCCATAACAATTATATCATTGGTTTATTATAGAGATCAAGATTATGCAAAATTAAAATTAATTCATTTGTTTTTATGCAAATCATAACACACCCCTAACATTCATATTTATATGGAATGCTTACTATGGTTAGAGACAAAACTATTGTTGAAGAAAAAAAATCTAAATTCTTAAACTATGTAATGAACACTGAGAACACTTTACTTAGCTGATAGGGATTTTTGGAAGAATAAAGGATGATTTCCAACAAACGATTGGCATCGCATCGGATCGGAAAGGATACGTACGGATGCGGCGACAGCCGATCGCGTCCGGCAGCATGTCGACGCATACGATCGGGCGGTAACAGCCGTTCGCGGTCGAGAGGATGTCGACGCACACGGTCGGCACCGTACGGTTGCTTGCGAACGTATCCGCACCCAGTCAAATAGTTTCGTTCCTACCACGTGTTTGAGTGCACTTTCGAGAATCAGTGGGCTCGCCCGGTCACGGCCGAATGGTTCCGATCGCACGCGATGACAAGCGAACGGGGCCGATCGCAAGCGAATGGAGCCGATCGCAAGCGAACGGAGCCGATCGCGTGTCGCAGCATACTCTAAGTGACGTTCACATGTCGCGGAAGACGCCTGCGGTCAAGCTGTGTGCACAGCTTGGTAATGTAGACTTAAAAACAGTATATATACGATTCAGTATCATTTAAAGACCATAAAATTCTTTCCGATCCGATCTGTTGCGGGCCGTTTGGTGGAAATAGTGTTTAAGACACGATGCGACTCCAAATGTTAGTTATAACGGTGAGATATTGTCGTTGACTGTAATAGCTACTGATGGTTTCAGATGATGGCCAACATGGTCCTGGAGGAAGGGGCGTTGCTTCAGATCGAGAGTGTCTCCCTCCCCGTGGCCACATTCTCAAAGTTCAAACCCCTTTCTGAAGACTTTTTGGACATAAGCAACCCTAAAGCAGGTGCTGTAGTATACACAATAATACATATTGCATTGTGTATCCTTCAAAGGTTAAATATGTGCATGTCATTGTCCATTTTCAATTGTGTGTAATATATACACATGGTAAACATCTAAGCCTGAATGTGCCAAATGTGGTTACAGAATTAACAAGTTTTTAGAGTTGTTGGTATTTCTGTAGCTCTGCCTACCCCACTCTGGGAATGAAGGCGTGACGGTATGTATGTGTGTATTTTCCATGGAATACTCTCTTTCTAGTTCTATAGTGGAATTAAGTATTTCATGCGACTGTGCATGATTCTATATGGATATGCCCATTTTAGGGTTATGCACTTTGGTTATATTGAGATTTTGGTTTGTTTTTCTGTAGGTTTTTATAAGCAACAAATAGGCTTGAAACTTTAAAGGACACCGCACGGAAAGTAAAAAAAATAAATCGGTTAATTTTGATTAAAAAAATATATGTTACGTGTCTTGGTGAATATACAAAAATACTTGGTGGGCAATAAAATCATATGGATAGTTTTCCCATAGAAAAATGTATGAAAAAAGAAAAGTTTGAACAGAAAAAATATATGTTTTAAGGACCATTTAATTAATCAACTTCATCAAAACTCTGATATAAGAGAGTGTTTTTATTTTTTAAGTTGTAGCGTTTCATAAAAATAAGTAAAATTTGTCTGCATTTATTTTAATTCTTTGTGTAATTGTGATATTTCCGTTTTCTGCAATAGTAAAAATAACTACAGAGATAATTTGTGCATATTTTTTATTAACATAATTTTGGTATCACCGCCCCCTATTCTTCAAGTATTTAGATTAGAAATTAATTTTAACGAAAAATACTTGGTTTTTCATGTTTTTTTTATAATTAATCGGTGAAAAGTTGTGAATTTTGAATATTTCATAACTTGTTTTATTGGTAACATAAATGATTCAAATTCAAACATATTCTATGTACTGTTTAAAAATATTTTCGTTCAAAACAGGCCACTCTTTTTCCTCCATACATTTCTCTATGAAAACAATATCCACATAATTTTTCACAAAATATTTATTTTCCCAAAAACTAGTCATAGGATTTAATTGCGCACCAAGTATTTTTATATATTGACCAAGACACGTAAAATATATATGTTTTTTTATCAAAATTCACCGAAGTTTTGTTTTTCCATAGTTTCCGTGCGGTGTAGGTAGTTGCATTGCATCATAAAATAATTCTATAGAATTTAGAATGTCTGTACGGATAACACAAACTACATGAGTTTATAAAATGCGTCATGAATTGGTAATTTTTAAAACTACTTTTTTTTTTATCTAATCAATCAATCAACGAAAAAAACCATATTATACGAAATAAAGTAGGAACTAAAGGTTTCATTAACCTCCGGGTTGACACGGCCTTATTTTTGATAAATGAAGTGAAATAAAAATAAAAATGAAATAATATTTATTTCCAATAAGTATTATTCAAAAATATCAAAGAAAAATCTTTCCGCTTAAGATAACTGAGATAAACTATCCCTAATATTAAATTCCCGTCCGTGTAAGATGCGCACGCGATGATTTTGCAGAACGAGGTAATAGGTCAGGTACCTAGTATTTTAGCGTAAATACGGAACCCTCGGGGCCCAAGTCAAACTCGCAAACATAACACCCTTCCTTACACTATAGCTAGAGAGTAAAAAGACCAATATATTGCTGTTAATTAAGATCATGTTATTAACTTGCTTGTCAAAATCCACCCAGTCCTGGAGAACTGCCTGCGCAACTTCTCGTGCCTGACGACGGGCGACGTGATCGCGATCAAGTACAACTCCAAGGTGTACGAGCTGTGCGTGCTCGAGACCAAGCCGGGAGAGGCCGTCATCATCATTGAGTGCGACATGAATGTAAGTCGGACGTATATTCTTAACAGCGGCTTGACGGCGCCTGGGTAGTGATGAAAAAGTCCGGAAAAAATCCCGGTTTTTTCCAAAACACTCGTTTTTTTCGGATTTTTATAGGAAAAAAACAATGAAATTTTCTGCTGTTTTTTTATCTATATTCGGTCTTATTTGCACCTACAAATGGGCCACATCGACGGCATGGAGGCAGAAACAATTGAAATAGGTGGCGAGAGTGACAGTGATTGACTATGAATAAATTGTCATTATACATTTGTTAATTTTCCTAAAAAACCCGAAATAAACAGAGAAAAAAACGAAAATTTCAAAAACGCAAGGAAAAAATACGTTCGATTATTTCCGGAATTTTCAACGCTACGCCTCGCCTGGCGATTCTTCAGTGTTTTAGCCGTAATTGTCGTCTTTGCATTTTATTTCAGATAAAATTATCAACTTTCTTAATATTTGTAATGAAATGGAAACTACCCCCAGTACTGCATTTATTTGCATAAGGGGTGGGCAAACTTTTTTGTCAAGGAGCCAGTAGAAATTTTTGGAGAAGCCGAAATTGCGATAAAATTCATTTTGTTTTAGAATATTTCATTGTCCATGATGTCATTGTATGCAGGCTCGAGGTGAGGGGATGTCACTTTTAACAGCGAGAAAAGATTTTCGTCAGTAAGCCCGCTTCTAAGGCAGTTCTTTCGTATCTTCATGGTGGAGAACGTCTGTTCGAACTCATACAATGTCCTGTTTTAAATTCTAAACTCGCCCAAATGTATTACCACAACTAAGCCATATTTTTTATTCCGCTAGTGGACAAAGGCCTCTTCCATAGCACGCCACTGAGCTCGGTCTTCAGATCTTCTTCTCCAGTTACCACCAGCTACCTTGCGAATATGATCGCTCCACCTAGTCTGAGGGCGCCATACTCCACGGTTGTCTATTCGTGTTCTACACTCTAGTTCTACGGCAAATATGACCAGCCCATTGCCATTTCAGCTTGCTAATTCGCAGAGCTATCTAGGTAACTTTGGTCGAATCTGCATAATTACTTCGTTCCGGATTCGATCCCTTAGAGATACACCTTTCTGTAGCCCGCTGAGCTGGTGGACTAGTCGTGCCGTGAGTGGCCAAGTCTCGGATACACTGTCTAACTAAATATGGGCGTTTTCACTAAAACGTGTACCCCAATTAAGGAAAAAAATTAAGGAACTTTACCAGCAGTTATCAATATTTTCGTCACAATACAATATTGAAGGCAGCAATGAAGGCAGTAATGAAGGCGGTTGAAACGCATGAATATTCACCCGCCTACGAACCTATCGGACCTGGGTTTAATTACAGTATGGGCAAATATGTATTTGCGTGATGAGCGGTTATATTCGTTCCTGAATCTTGGACGATAAACATACTGCCGCGCCGGGACTTACAAACCTTTATAATTTTAACTAGAATACCCTTTCAAAAAAATCCTATTGTCAATTTTCTAACTAGACTTAAGTACTTAAGTAATTGTTAATTTAGATATAGACAGCAAAATTGTGCTTCTTGCTCAAGAACAGGAGTAAGACAGCAATCAACTACTGCCATTTTTATTGATAGTCTATTTCGCGCTTATGACATAATGTTTTCTTGACCTAAAGCTGTTGACAGAATGTAAAAAATAGTTGTTATTGTTTAATTGCTTTCCCATGAACGCCTTGTATTGCAGCATTACAAATAATTGTAAAATCGGTTCTAGTTGTGCACTTCCAAGTTGCGGTATTGTTTTCTTTGTTTTGTTTATCTTGTTCTTAACATTATGTCATGCATGTAGCTTTTGCCCGCAACTTTGTTCGAGTAAAATTTGGTCGGCACTATTCCCTCGAACAATATTCAAAAAATTCAACTTTAAAGGTACACAATTCATTTATTTTGAATAATAATAACTTTAAATTTATTCTTTATCTATACTTATAATATTATAAAGCTGAAGAGTTTGTTTGTTTGCTTGAACGCGCTAATCTCAGACTCTACTGGTCCGATTTGAAAAATTATTTGAGTGTTAGATAGCCCATTTATCGAGGAAGGCTATAGGCTATATATCATCACGCTAAGATCCGAATAAGAATGAAGAATGTTTAACCTTCTACGTTAACAAAGTCGCGGGTTAAAGTTAGCGTTTTAGCCCAAAGTAACTATTCCACGGGGACGAAGTCACGGGCAGAAGCTAGTTAGTAAGATAAAATTTCGAGAACCCTTGATGACTTCGGTATGTAAGGTAACGTCAACGTCAACAGGTAGAATTCGCCGCGCCGGTGGGCTATAAGGAAGAGGAGCGCACAAATCGCAGCTCCACCGCCGGACCGGCGTCCGACGACCCGGCCGCGCTCATGCCGGAGCCCAGCGGGTTCGTGGCGTTCCGCGGGGAGGGCAACCGGCTCGACGGCAAGAAGAGGAAGCCCACCAGCGAGAGCGACGCGGAGCCGCAGCCGGGGCAGAGTCGGCAGGTGAGACCGCTCTCAGGATATTATACCTTCGAGTGGCAAGCAACGGCTGCTGTCTAAAAACAATTAATACTTTATGACATTAACTCAGAATTCAAATTTAAACTAACTATAATTTTCTTGCCACTTGAAGCGATATGTATGTATGTAATATATACTCTATTTAAAAAAAAAGTACAATGGCGAATTTATCCCTGGATTTCTTCTAGTTCATCCTTGAAAAAATGGTAAAAGAAGTACCCTAATGACAAACAAACAGTCATGAATATCATGATGAATAAAAAAGAAAGCCAGTAATAAAAGCATCAAATCAATAGCAATAAATAAATAGATAAATACACTATCCCAAAACCAATTTTCTAATAATATACCTACCTAATCTGTTTAATAATATTATTATTACATTATTATTCACCGTCTTTGGGGAGCCCATGTGATAAGATTGTCCTGACCGGTTCAAGCCACACCGATTGTACAATTTGGGCAATACACAGCAACGACGAGCGAACTCGACTCGTCGGCAATCCCTTTTGATAAAAGGGCCTCTGATGTGTGCACGAAAAACCGAAACTAGCCGGTTGGCCTGCCAGTGTTGGTCGCCATCTACAAATCAGCCAATAGCGTAGCCAAGTAGTCCTCTAAATACACGTTGGCCCAATACCTTGGCCCACCGGATATTTTTTCCACAGCGATAAACGTTACCTTAGTAGACCCGTTTAAAACTTGTCTCAAAAACCCAATCGCGTTGTTATAGCCCTACGTCCGCGGCATCCCTGACTTCGAGTACGAGCTCGGCACGATCCGCTTCATGCGGAACTCGCGGCCCGCCGAGGCGCGGGAGGACGCGTCCCCCGAGCCCTTCCAGGCCTTCCGCGGGGAGGGCTTCACTCTGCGCTCCGCCAAGTCCAAGAATTAACAATGTGCTCAATTATATGCTAGTTTTATTTATATTCTGGCACATTTTTTACCTTTTGACGCCACAGTTGAGGTATTTTACGTCCAGGTTATTTAACAAACGTGACAGGGACAGGTGACAATTTGGTATCCATTGCATTGTCTATGAGTTCCTATATCAATTTACCTCTCATAAACTACGCAATGTAAACCCTATTGTCGCCTGTTTATTCAGGTATGTGAAATAGGAAGCGTGGAACGACTTACTCAGTGGTGTAACTATAGGGTGGCAGAGCGGGCAAAATGCCACGGGCCCCGGCCTGAGAGGGGCCCCCAGTCTGACAAGCCGTGAGCATAGGAGGAAACTAATATTCACAAAAAAAAATGTAGAGCCCTATCCGTTGAATTTGCCACGGGCCTCAGGTGGTATAGTTACGCCACTGGACTTACTGACGGTTGAGCGTCTGTGGCATAAAAATCCGCTGTTGTGTTCAAAAGGTAGGGATAGCACAGGTATAGCTTAGCAAAAAGAGCTTGAAGTAGTGACAGGTGGAACCAGGTGGTACTATAGGGTAGAAGTACCGTTTGTGGCCACTGTACCGTTTTTGGCCACTTTAGGTTGAAATGAGTATCAAAAATACAGTAAAATTAAAAATAATATTCATAAATAGTTAAGACTGAAGATTATCATAAAGATGAAATATAAAAATCTTTTTGTAATTTCATGTTAGTAAAAATGTAGAGTGGCCAAAAACGGTGTAAAAATTGCCAAAACCCGTACTTCTACCCTACTGTTCTCAAGTGGCCACAACTTATTAGGCAGCAGTTTTTGGATATCAAATTTCCCTCTGGATTTTTGAAACTCTACTTTTTCCAAGCTATGCCTGCTGACGTAAAAGGCGGATAAGAAGTCAATCGTGAGAAGAGTCATTCCCACGTCATTCCATTATAAATTATAACTCAAACCAAGAAGTTTTAATACTACGGAGGCTGCAAACTTTGGATTGAAGCTAGAAAATATTACCTTAAATGACGTCACGTATGTTTTGCATCTCTTTTCTTTGGAATGAAAAAAGGGATGCAAGATTTATGTCGGGAATAGTCAGGATTGACTTCTTATCTGCCTAGTACTATACACCCATCCGTCGCTGAACATGATATTCTCAAAATATGATATTCTGAAAATATAATATTCTCGAAATATGATATTCTCAAAACATGATATTCTCAAAATATGATATTTGCAAATAGTGGAGTTAGGTTATAGAAACGTAGGTAGGTTTAGGTTATGTTAGTTTTACAGCAGGCCCGGAGGGCCAAACTACCCAGAAATAGGAGCTCAGCGGAAGCGGAGCTCCGTCGACACTGTCTAATTTATGTCTCGCTCGTAATGATGTTTTGCGAATATCATGTTTTGCGAATATCATATTTTGAGAATATCATATTTTGAGAATATCATGTTTTGAGAATATCATGTTTTGAGAATATCATGTTTAAGGAAGGAAGGCTATAGACTCGCCGAGGCTTACTTATGTTATGTTATGACTTATAAGTGTTATGACCAAACCCCAGGTTGACGGGGGTAAAAATTTACCAGTGCTAGTGATTGATTAAATATCGACTATATAAGTTTTATCGACAACATTAAAAAGCAAATTTTCATTCATCATAATAATATGAATTATTTGAATTTGTTCCAATTACTATAGTTGACTTAGAATGATCATTTAGTTGGCTAAAATGGATATTGTCACCAAGGCGACGAAGTTTTAGATCTGAAAATGTAGAAAAAATATTGATTGTTTATTACGAAAATTATAAGATAATTTCTTAGTAAGTTTATTTTTTGTATATGTGATTATATAATCTTAGAACTATATAATGGTTTTACGTCATTTTTATCGACATCAACTTATAAAACAAGTTTAATTTGCCCTCGCACTATTTAAACGCCAGTACAGAATTGCGCACGTCAATCCGGGGTTTGGTTATGACAAACAAATTAAGTACATTCGGCCCTTTAAAAATTTAAGAGTTCCTATACTCGTATTCGACATAATATGTGGCATTATCTATGTAAAGGGACCTTATTGTCGATGGCGCTTACGCGGCACTGCGTCACGCGACGTTGTATTTATATCGGACATCTTGAAAAATGGCGGAAGCGCCATCGACAATAAGGTCACTTTCACAAAATATTATTGTAAAGAAAAATTGCATATAGCCCAAGGATGCAATGCCTTCTGCTAGTCTCGGCGACAGTGAACAGCGGGCTTTATACCAATGTAAACCAATGTATTAAGGTCGCCTTTATCGCGGTGGATAAAGCATCCGTTACGCTCGCACTTAAGTTCTCGTCAGAAAGTGACAGATGTTTTATCCACATCGATAGACACGACCATGATAGGCCCGCAGGAAGGCGAATGATAGACACCTTATTACGATGGTTTTAGGATCAACTTTCAATGATAAGAGTGATGGGGCAAGTGGAGAAATCAAGTTGTGATGTGGTTTGAAAGTTGAAAATAATGTGTCTTTATGATACTATATTACTATATAATGTAAACGATATTTTCAATTCATAAAATCTCGCCCTTGCACAGTCGAGTTCATAAATAATGATGTATACAGTTTAGTACCTTGTCACTTTAATTGCTGTGACAATTCGTATATGGCAGTCTAAACATGACATCAGATAGACAAAGTACTAAAGTGTACACATATTTATGAAATCGACTGTACTTAATTTCGCCGGAGTATTAAAAACAGAGTATGAATAATACTTGGCTGTCTATCGCTTTCACTCTCTCTGGCGTAACATTATACCGACGGATGCGAGATAGAGTGTAACAGCCAAAGATATTTAATATTAGAGGTAAAATACATTTAATGTCTTTGGTGACAGCTTAGCGATAAACAGATAAGTTCTAATAATACTCTGGCTTTACCGTTTACCGAAAAATTAAGGTAAAGGAGGATCTTTGTTGATAGAAAATACTAATTTATTATATCATCTATTTAAGGTCGAGTTTAGTAACAATTTAATAGACGTTTATTATCAAACGACTGTTATCTATCAGTTTATTTCATATCACATGACATGAGTTTGTTTCAGTCAGTTTGTTAAATCGGTTAATTAACTGAAACAAATTAAAAAACTGTTAAATTGTTTGTGGTGTAACCTTGTTAGTTTTCTAGGGCTTTGTATTCATAATTGTCATTTCCATGCTATTCAAATGCATTTACTTAAAAAACTGATATAGTCCAGCATGCAAATATGACAGGTACGACAATCTGGCATTGTCAACTGTCTCTAAAAATGAAGCCTATCATGTTTGCGAAATGGGAGCTGCTTATCGCTGTATTGTGAGTAAATTTTATAAACAACTGATGTGACTGTATTACTTATAAAGGGTAATTCTGTGAAATAAATGTTTTTGGTCTAACTTGGGTATTTTATTTTTATTTGCCATACGTACATAATTATATGAATGATCTATTTAATAACATTTAAAATTACAGGGTTCTAAGTTTGCTTAAAATTTGCATTAGCCGACTTTGAAAAGGGAAAACATTTATTAATTATTTTATTATAAAGAAGATACAAAAAGATCACAAAAATATTGTAGTCATCAGCAATAATAATTATCCTGCATTGCACTTAAAAATGTCTGACACGCTCTTATGCCTCTAGTAATATAGACGATATAATTGCTGGTCACTGTACATAGTTAGGCCGTGCCGTGCGTTTATGCTGTGTGGTTACCGGCTTAGAATAGCGCCACTCCATGTCTTCCCGTGGAAGTCGTAAGAGGCGACTAAGGGAATAAAGGCTTGTAGTATTGTTAGGCGATGAGCTTGCAACCTGCTGTCACTAATGTACACTGGTAAACATCTTAGACTGTTTTTGCAAAATGTGATTACATAATTAACAAGTTTTTAGAGTTGTTGGTAATCCTGTAGCTGTCTACCCCACTCTGGGAATGAAGGCGTGAGTGTATATGTATGTGTACATAGTTCATGGCACGACAAATTTGTGTGATTCTAAAAAATAACTATTTATGCAGTCGAGGTATGGTAGTAGTTATCAATAACAATGAGATTTTGTTAATTTCAATATTTGAAGGATAAAGCCCCGTCTTTAAGGAAAATGTTGCAGTTTACACTAATTGGTTATGATATTTAAACAAATACTATTTTATCCTCATGTGCAATGTTTAATTCATATTCTAATAAAGTTTAAATTTATGGGCAGTAATTCTAAATTTCAATATTTGATTCTTCTTTTGTTTCTACATTAGCATCCCATTTTCACGAGTAGGTACTTAAAAACATATGGGATAAAAGTTTTTTTTTTGATTCATTGCAAGACAGATATCCAAACATCTTCACCAACATTTTCATAATATTAGTGTAATACTTGTGCAATGCGATGTAGTATTAGTATGGTTTGGTTTTGTTTTGCGCATACAGTAGTGAACTTTACTTTTTTGAGCTTAGGAAATAAGAAACAATAAAGGAAACATCTAGCCCTTAATGCATAACTTGTTTTATTGATTTGCAAGTCAAGACAAGTATTTAAATACATGATATAACTGTAATGAAACTTACTCTAGATTCCGACCATATGTTACAAAATAATGATAACAAAACGAATTAATTAACATATTAAGTCATAGGTATATTTTAATATTATAAAACTAAGTATCGAAAAATTAAACTTTAAAATAGATAATTTTATTGCTTTGTTCACTGATAGATTTATTTAATAATGGCTACATTAAAGAAAAGCTTAGAATTATATACTTTTTAATTATATCAGCCCGTTTATTATCCAACAATCCCTCTACTTACAGCCGATCTCAATATTCCATCTATCTGTTGATTAGCCTCGCTGAACATGTCAAAATCGTTCTTGCATTTTGCAGTCTCTACCTACAGAACCAGGCAATCCTATCTTTGGTTAGTTACTGACAATCGAGGATATCTTCAACTACAGATTGGATATTGGAAATGTCTGCTAGTCACAACACAACCTTTTAATTGCTGTTGTTGTATGACCAATTCCATGTGATCTAACCTTCTCATTGCAAGCCCGAAATGGGTGATGCAGGTTTAACCGAATGACATTATTATATTAGTCATAGCAGACAGTATGAAGTATTTTTTAAATACACCCAATTTTTAATTTACTTGTAAATGATAACATTTGTGTTTGACTCTGCATTGAATATATCAAGTTAAATAAATTTGTTACTATAATGCAGTTGGTAAAGTAAATTGTCATCACCATACACAGCCTGACAATGTCCACTGTTGGACACAGGTTCAACAGTGCCTTGGCATATATCTATCAAACGCTCTGTTCTAGTACATAATTATAAGAAATTGCAATTTTATTAGACAAATTAGAGAAAAATCTAAAAAATAAAAACTAATGTTTATGCACACAATTTATCTACATTTAGTTAGCTAAATCTTATTGTTTCATGATAAAAATCTCAGACATAGGAATGAGTAACATCACAAGATAGTAAAAGCAGCTTACTGAATGCTGCATACTGTACATATAGGTAAATAAAAGCATATAGCGGAACCCTGTGGTAATTCTACAAGTGTACATTTCTGAGTATTTATTTTCTTATGCACTATGTAGCAGAGTTAATTTAATCCTTTTGAAACAGATGGCATGCAAATTATATGAGTAATTTTGAGACTGATGGGACAAAAATAATGTCTAATGTTTATGCTATTCAACATTTTGAAGTCTGGTGCTGTATCCTTATTATGGTTTGACAGGGCTAACTCAACGTTAAGTCTGACATTATTCACAGAGGGGATATTATTTACTAATTGTTCAATTTAAACTATGTCATAAGTGTTACGACAGCAGCAGGACAGTAATATTCCTGCTATAATCTACATGTTTTAGCAAACACAGTAAATTTGGTGTTTTGAGACTAGGGAATGCAATTTAACCGGTTATTAACCGTTTTTGTATGAAAATAACTGGTTAAAACCGGTTATAACCGGTTATTTGCATTCCCTATTTGAGACCAAAGAGAGCCAAAATAAAGGGCATATTTTATCATATCTTTTTTGCGCTAACAGCTGGCAAAAACATAATTATCAATCATTGAACTAGCTCTCCTACTTTCAAAATGCATACCACAGAGCTATCACGCTATTAATAAAATTAAATTAAGAATCACGTCAGTCACTAAATTAACAAGTATAATGTGCACCACAATAAGACTGTGCCTCACCCACTGATTTAGCTTAATACTATAATGTAAGGGTGGGAACTAAGCTTGAGGCTATGGCAGCCTCATCATAGTCTAAAATACCACTGAATTCCACTTAAAATCGCTTCAAAAATTCTTCTGAACAGATACGAGCTCGAGCATTCACAGCTAACTTCATTTCACTGATTTCTTTATCAATCTCTTCCATGAAATAAATTACGAAATCGACTAATTTGTGCTTAAACATCTGCTCCGTGTGGAAGTTCGTGATCAGGAAGCTGATATGATATCCGTCCACCGGTTTCCGCCTAAGCACGATAAAGTTTTCTGCTCGCATCATCATAAAGCGCATGAACTTTTTACACAGGATTTTCTCAATCTCGTCCGCTTGTTTGATCATAATACTCACTCTAATAGAGTTTATAGATGATTCTATTAAAACTTTCTCGTTGGCATTGCGAGATATGATGACGGGATTCAACAAGAGTTCTTTGCTCGTTCTAACCTCGACCTCTGGTTTGTTGTATCTCTCCACGACTTGGGATGAGAAATGTTCTAAGCACATCGCAGCTGTGAGCGTGTGGCGTACAGCTGTTAAATATGGCTTCAAAGTCGCCGACATTCTCGTATTTTCACTAAAAATGGCTGTGTACCACACCTAAATTGTAAACTTATCTATATTTTTGACAGGCTGATTACTCATTGAACTCATACCATACTCACCCCCCTTGAGCGTTAATACAAGGCTACCAGCTAAAAAAAACAGAGGTTTTTTTAGCATCTCTCTTACTCTTACTTATTTTAACGCTTCACTAGCGCCAAGTTGCAGGATGAGTATTTTAGAATTTACCATTTTACAATTATTTATATTTAAAAAAAAGTTTATTGAAATTTGAAATTTTAATTATTTTAATGAAGTAATAAAAATATTAATTTACATCCAGTTAACTGTAACCTAGTACAAAAAACCTATGCTACATGTAAGAAAATTCACAAGTGGACGTTTATGTCATTAGTTTTTTCACTGGCTACTCTCAACTAAAATAAAAGACAAACATGGCGGACGTATAGTACAGTGACGCAAACGTAACGTTTTACGGCATGCGTTTTATAACTATTTCCAGAGTTAAAGTTGTGTTAAATAAATATCTAACGTCATTAGTGAATACATGACCAATTAGAGAATTGTCGGCATTAATCCGTAACAATGGCGCGCGAGTTTGATCATCTTTTTAAACTGCTGATTATCGGTGACAGTGGTGAGTGGGCGAGGCCTCGTCAGTACCTAACCGATTTTCCCCGTGGTTGTGTAGTAAAATATGTGTGATGGAATGATGGTGATGTGTTGCAGGTGTGGGTAAGAGCTGTCTACTCCTGCGGTTCGCCGACAACACGTTTTCGGGTAGTTACATTACGACGATAGGTGTCGATTTTAAGATACGAACCCTGGAAATAAACGGGGAGCGAGTGAAGCTGCAGATATGGGACACGGCAGGCCAGGAGCGGTTCAGGACGATAACCAGCACGTACTACCGAGGCACCCATGGCGTTATTGTAGTGTACGATGTCACCAACGGGGAGTCCTTCGCAAACGTAAAGAGGTGGCTTCACGAGATAGAACAGAATTGTGATGTCGTGAACAAAGTATTAGGTGAGTACATACAAATTGTGCTTGTTGTTGTGTATGTCAAGGCAGACAATAATTTCTTCAGTTAATCAGGTTAGTTTCACTACCTAATTTGTTGCTGTTGTTTGGTCCTAAAATTGTCTAAAATTTGTTTAGCCATATTCATGGCCATCCTTTATCAAAGTGCTACTAGTAATGTAGTAAGTTGTCAGTGTTAGTAATCTAATTGCTTCCTTCCCATTACTGCCTTCTTTGGATGAATCATGACAGGGTATTGAGAAGACGTAGTTTAAAGTACTCATAAAACTATCAGACTAGTTTATTTCTATCTTTATTGTTGTTATCTATAGTTTTAAAGTCTTCTTAATATCATAATGTTTGTCTGTTTTATTTTTTATTCTTATTATGAGGTGGTTTGCAATAATTCCTTATTATAAACTTATTAGAATTGGCAGGATTTATGTTCTTATAATCTTTTATGTTAGTATGATCATAGTTCAGTCAAGTAAATGAAAGGTTTGTTGTATGGTAAGAACTTTTTAAACTGGCCCTTTCTTTTAAATACATCTCTTTGCTAATCGGGTCACTCAACAAATTCAAACTATAATGTTATCTAATGATATTATAATCAGAGATTGGATATTCTGTTACATATTTAGGTAAAGTTAGCAAAATCCCTGAAGAAGGTGAGTCATTGAGGAGTTGGCTTCTTAGAATATTGTTTTAATAAAATAAGTCCCGGAATTTGTTTAAGAGATTTACTTAGGTCATAGTTGTAAATATAATGTTTTTGATCATCATTGTTGAAGTGTTATGATGTATTTACTTAATGTATACAATAACTGAAGTATGATTAGGTATATTGAGTGTTAATTTGCTACTCTAATACAGTAACAGAATGATATTTTGAAGGACAATCAAGATGATTAATTTTTAAATAACTAGGTATCTACTTATCAACAAGTTTTTAGAGTTGTTGGTAATTCTGTAGCTCTGCCTACCCCACTCTGGGAACGAAGGCGTGAGTTCATGTATGTATGTATGTATCTTCTTCTTCAGAGCATGTGCACCCACCGTTGGGCAAACACCTAGGTATATTCATGCATAACCTGGTAGCAAATAAATTTTATTACTAAAAGAAGTCACCTTCCATATCACTGAACAACAATGCTGCCACCAAAGTTTAACTATACAACTAAATATCTGATCCAAATTATAATATGTTTAACAGAATAAAAGAAGTTGACATTTCATTTGTTTACAGACATCAGACTTGGTCTCAAACATACTTTGATAATAGTTATAATATTAGAAGTAATTAAAAAAAAGGTTATAGGACACTTGAGTTACATATTAGTTAGCTAAATGTGTTTCTTATCAACAGTTCTTTTAAAAAAATAATATAAAATGTTCTTATCTTTGTTGTTGGGTCAAACAACTATGCTTACCTATTAAAATTCCAATCAATGAGTATTAGTCATTGAAATAACCAAAACAAATAATAATTATTCTAGGATAATTGATATGAATAGAAGTTATGTGATTGATATGAGGTCTAGAGTAATAAAAGTGACAGTACATAGTGTTTTTTCTGGAACTGAATAAATAAATAAAAAATATAAATATTCTGAAGTCATCCCTTTGTAGTTAATTTATTATTGGCCAACTTCTCTTTTGTAAGTAAACTTTATTCATGGTGCAATTTTCAGATCTGTTTCGTTACTACCTTTTCTATTATTGTACAACTTGACCTTAATTAGACTTAGGAAATAAAAATGGTTAGAGTTCAAGTCCTATGCAATTTTCTCTCTAATGAAGTATAATTTTCAAATGTGTGTGTACTCAAATAGATAATGGCATCCATAAAATGAGTCGCATTTTGGTGATTAAAGATCCAAATAAAGTATTCATTGCTTGATAAAGACCTGGGACTCTTAGCAAAACTATTTTCAAAATATTTTCATAAAAATCATAAAATTAAAGTCATGTAGTACAGTCAAGGTTAAAAATAATATTCTGCACAATGTTGCAAAATATGTACACACAGACCTTATTGCCATAGTAATAAGGTCTGTGTACATATGTTTGAGACTTTGTGGTGTACACATATTGGTGACCTTGACTGTATAAAAACAATATAGTTTTGGTTTGGTATTTTCTTACTGGACATTAACATTATATATAAGTATGTTTAATATTGTTGATAGGTATCACGGTACTGATTCACCAATATTGCTTTCCTCTTAAATAAATCCTGACTTGCAAAACCAGCACATATTAATGCTAATTCAAATGAACTACTTTCCTGTGCAAAACTAAAACAAAAATCAACAGACCATGGTAATGAGGACACCATTTTTTTTATTACGTAAACTGAGTAACTATTATGCAATTGATTACAGTTGGAAACAAAAACGACTGTCCGTCGAGGAAAGTTGTGGTCACAGAGGATGCACAGAGGTTCGCCAACCAGATGAACATACTACTGTTTGAAACTAGTGCAAAAGAGAATATTAATGTAGAGGACATGTTTCTCAGTATCACGAAAATGGTAAGTTCACTGGGAACGTAGCTAGCTTATGTACAAAAAGTGATGAATGATGATATGTGAATATTATGAATATTGTTGTAGAAATTTTTGTTGAAAATTGATTTTCTGAGTCATCTAGGGGCCACCCAGGCGGTTCGCCGCCGCGACTGGCCACATTTTGATTTTGCATACTGCTAGATTTTGACCTTTCTTAATATCACCTCATTGTCTGTTTCCAGGTACTAAAGTCAAAAGTGGAAATGAAAGAGAGACAAAACGTCACATCAAACGACACAGTCAACTTGAAGAGTAATCGCAAAAGCAAGAACAAGAAATGTTGCTAGTGGTGATACATGGCAAAGTGCCAGGACATTGCTTATCACTATGCTCAAAAACTGTGGGGCATGCACAACCTAGCAGGCAGGACACTGAATACCTCGACTACAATACAAGTGTTATTTCTAATTAGTGTTGGGAAACAAAACCTATTTGTAAAAAGGCGTGTTGTCAATCCTGTCAGGTCCTCAACAAGCTAACAGAGGATTTGGGAGGAAGTTGATGATAAAAAGGTATACCTTGTAATGTCATAGGCAACCTTTAACTGCTTTATGAAATGTTGATCTCTAAATGAAATTGTACCACAATCATACTGAAAGTGTTAGTTAACATTGTGATATTGTGGAGATCATTACATTATGGTCTACACAATGCACAATAGAATCATTTTGGTTACTTCATTGTCACGTACATTTGCAAGCTGTTATGACAGTATTGTAACCCATATTATACATCTTGCGTATCTTTTATGCTACTACTTTTGAACACTAAAATGCCTAAATATACCTTGTCTAACTGGCAATATTATGTGGATGAAATAACACAGTGCTGATGGCCTCTTTAAGATAAATGCTGGGTTGACCAATTTTGCATGAAGAGCATCTATGTTATATGGAAATATTGACTCCAAAAATTACATTAGGATATTATGAATGCGTAGGTAATGTGTATGATTGTACTCCCGTTATCAAATTTATGTGGTGGAGTGTCATGTATGATATGGAGATGTTGCGTAGGTTATATAAATGTATACCACTAATTTAATTTTTATTATACCTATATTATTTGGATGGTAGCCACTGATAGTCAGTTGCATCACATGTTATACAATGGCTCGGTCACAGTAATTAAATGTTTTAAAGAAAATATTGGAAGTTGCATCAAGTGGTCTGTGAAGTTTGTTATATCACTAAAGGAAAACACTGAAGAAATAGGACAGACATGTTGTTCCAAAATGCTTTCACACAAGAGTTGCTAAGGAAGGTCAAAATCAACTTCTCTTAACAAAAATTTAAAAAAACATT
This sequence comes from Acleris literana, assembly GCA_946894065.1. Lineage (NCBI taxonomy): Eukaryota > Metazoa > Arthropoda > Insecta > Lepidoptera > Tortricidae > Acleris > Acleris literana. The sequence continues at coordinate 9,350,668 of OX335687.1, forward strand.
GCCAAATATCATCTGTATCTGACACAAAGACCAATATTGTAGTTGATAGCTAGTACATTTATATGAATTATACGTGTTGTGTGTAATATTTGAGTAATGCTGCTATGACAAACCAAACCACCAAAATACAACCATTGCTTAAGGAAGATGGAAAAACCTTCTACTGGCTTTTTGAACTCCAAAGACCATTTTACTATATCTTTAGTGGGAAAACCATAAACATTTGTGATTGAGCCATATCGGAATGAATATTAAGGATAATTTTAATACACAAATTGCAAACAATTGGGAAAAGTTTGTATTTATTGATTAAGGAAACGGTACTGGTGGGTTTATGTTTGTAAAGGTGCAGAGCTGAATTGACATTGGGTCTTTTTATTAAATGATGCGTGATTTTAATAGAATTTACCTCAATAAGGCTTCATTAAATTTTCTCTATTTTGGCCATACAGCCTATTACAATGTTTTAGAGAAAACAGATTAAGAGCTAGATTGAGGCTGAGATTTAAAGAAGGCTCTTCAAAATCTAGGAAATCTAATTTATCTTCTTATGCCAATAAAATAGGTATCGTTTCCTCATTCCTGCCAATCGCAATATATTGTCTGTCATACTGTTTTTTTTGTACCATTAAAAACATATATATATTTCCGTACAACTTGAAAAATATGTTTTTTTTAATAAATACTCAAAGCCTTTTCTGCTCTGTACTTAACAAATAGTTACTTTTTGTAAACTATTCGTTCTAGCTATATAATCGGAACATAGTAACAATGCAGGATTCAATATTATTTACTTATCATTTAATGACCCTTTATTACAGAATACAGGCTATTTAATAATCATAATCTTCCAGTGCGTAAAAAATGAGATAGTAAATGTATTAATTATTATTGATTGGCTAATGCAGTATTGCTTCATCATCATCATCATCATATCAACCGAACCGTACCGGAAGGCGCAATGTTCGCAAGCCTCCCACGGGATGGACTGACAATCTAATAAAGGTTGCAGAAAACTGCTGCATACAATTAGCACAGTATTGCATATTCCAATTTACTATTTATTTTAAGAAAAAACGATAGGAAAGATCACTAGCATTCTTATGATTGATTTGATTGAAATTATATTTAAAAAAATTCACCTAAATTAGGGTGTTGTTGGATATGAAATACTGGTCAAATGACTGTTGCGGGAGGGGTGCTCTATGAACGTAAAATATAGCAGGCAATTTATACGCGGACATTGTTGTCTGCGTCCCGTATAGTGATTGTTTGCTGGCTAACTTAATATGCTGGGTGCCCATAGATGGCCATCTAAATTGCCTTATGGGTATAAAGATGATTATAATCTGATAAAAAACATGTTTGGCTGGACCATTGCTTTTGTAACTATTCTAACCATTATATCCATAGAGTATCAGGAAGGCTGTCTGTCTATTAATTTAAAAAAATCCAATAGACTTTTCTGTCAACTTTCGAGAATAGCTTAATAGAGTACAAGTCGACACCAATGATATTTTATATTTAGATACGTTATGCTCATACTAAACGCACATAAAATCCGTCGCCAATTACTGACAGTGGCTACGTTGCCAGATTTCTACAGACAAAGACGGCAATCCGTAGCGAACGCTATTGTTAGAAAGAGATAAATAGTTATTTCAAATGCGTACCCGAATGACGTGGCGTGCCCGCCATGGCCGCGTGATGGCCGCCACAAAATATGGCGATGTAAACAAAAAATGTAAAAATTATTTACGGTAGTTACGAATGAAATGAGACATCCTTTCGTCCTTTTATAGTTACAGTATAATTTCGGCAGCCTCTAATAACACAAGACGGCATTTTTTATGACTTATATTTGTTTCATGTCGGTAATAAAACTTTACTGTTTTTGACGATTGCGTGTCAGCGGCCACGGCGCGACTGAACGATAGTAAGGTAATTACCTTCCTTTTCGAGGAACGCTTTTGCGCGCAGATGACGTATATTAATATAAAATATCATTGGTCGACACACGTAAAAAGAGCCCTGAGCGACCTGCGCAGTGAGCAAATTACGGACCAAATTGGTGGGGGCGACGGGGGGAGTGTAAACCGCTCCGCTTTGCTCCCACGCGATTAGTTTGTCAGTTGACAACATGCGCAAACATATCCCCTCCACTAGCCGCTTGGAGCTCTTTTTACGTGTGTCGACCTGTATCATATTAAATACGCTATGAATTTAAGGGTTATTCATTAAATAATTAATTTCTTTCTAAGGAAATAAATGTGTAAACATTCATACTTAACTAAATTGCTACTTTCTCTATTCTAGAAAGGTCACTCCAGGGCTTTAGGCCAGTTTTATGAGATTTTTGTTTTATTTCATCTAATTATTTATGTAAGTGAGAGCTTACCTCAAATAAATAAATAACCCAATCAAACTACCATGGCTCTTATTCCATATAAATATTGTCAAATTCTATCATCATCATTTGTGTATTTATGTTAGCTGTAAAGAAATGCCAAAACGTTTTAGTATTTTATTATTTGAATGGTTTTATATCTTGTTTTCTCAAAAATATCATTCCGTACAATGGGGTAGTTTGTACATGTATTGTATGTGACTCAGTTCTGTACTCACATTATTTTTAAGGAACGTTCATACCTGCATTTTATTTGTTTTTAAATTGTAAATAGACAATATATTTTGCCCATAATAGTTAAGTGTTTTATTTTCATAAAAGCAAAGGGATATCTGGACCTTCCTATATTAACTTTGCAGGTTTTACTAGTGACGAAAACTAAAGATTAGCTATCTTCTTTTTTTTAATCGGAATAAATAACACATTTTCAAGTACATAGTACAAAATTATTTTTTAAAACCAGTAAGTACACCATAGATAAGTACTTATATTAAGATAGCAATATGAACACATTCATCTTCATCTTTTTTTAATATAATGGCGGTCCACTGCGGTATTTCGCAGTGATTTCGCCACTGTCAAGTGAGTAAATCAGTAAATAGAATATATCAAAAGTACAAAGCCGGACATCTTTCAATCTGCCATCTTCCCTCCCCGATAGTTACCGAAAGACTTCGAACACATTAGGTAATCTAAAACAAAACAACAGTCATAATACTTGCCGAAGGGTCTTCGCTGCGGAATAGAATTCGAAACAGGCAGTTTATCGCAATTTTTCTCTCCCTGCATAAGTAGTATTACTTACCTCTTAAGCAAGCACTCATACAAAAGACGGCGGCGGCTGACGTGAGCATTTGCTCAATGTGAATATTCGCATGCCCTGGCTCCACAGCCGGGTGGAGTGGAGTAGAGCGCGCTCGAACGCTCATAGAGCGGCTCCTGTCGCTGTACATACTGATATGCCGAATATTCGACTTGTAACTCCACTAAGATCCATTGATAGGATCCATTAAAGGGGTCAAGTGGACTTTTTGTACATTCAAATCCATTAATGGAGTAGAGTGGGCTTTTTTGTGTACTTAAACCCGTTTGGATTCGTTTACACTTTTTAATACTCTGGAATCCATCAATGGGTTCTGTTGCACTCTTAATTACACTTCGATCCATCAATGGATTTTATTTAACTTTTAATTCACTTGATTCCATCAATTGATGGATACTCATGAACATTTAGTATCCATCGATGGATCCCGGTATATAAAAAGTTCAATAGAATCCATTAATGGATCTTTGTAGACTTCATAGTATATTTAAATCCATTGACGGATCCCAGCGTATTTAAAAGTGTGCCTAAATCACTCCAAACGGATTTAAGTGTACAATAAAGCCCACTCTACTCCATTAATGGATTTGGATGTACTAAAAGTCCACTTGACCCCATTAATGGATCCTAGTGGACGGAGGGCTTGTAACGTGCTCACATCGAGCAATTGCCATAAATGTCAGTAGCCGCCTAAAGACTACGTACGACATGGCAATGGAAGAACCTGGCTTCCGGTAGGTATGTTGTCATGATTGTCACGTAGGTAAATAACTTCAGCCCCTATACGAACCTTGACTATTGTTAATAGTTTGACTGGGCCGATTTGAGAAGACACCTTCAAGAGCCGCCACTCTTTCTTGTAGCTCCTTCAAATGACGTGATATTTGGATTAGCCATGAATGACGTTAATTAATTCGGATTAGGATCGGAATCTCCGACAACTGTTAAGTGTCTGCGTCACCAGAACCGATGTCTCTGCTAACAATAGAGCGTCAACGATCTCTTCTTCAGATCTCATCGGGACTTTTTCTCAAGACTTTGTTATTGGTCAACAAACAACTTCTGACTCCTTCAGTTGACAGTTGAGAATGTTTGTAATGAGTTGATTGCAAGCTCGCTATCGGGTAGTAATTTATAGTTTATAATATAACTTTATAAAAGTTTTAGAGGGTAATGTCCCATTTACACGATGGGCATTATGGGCGTAGGGTCCGGAGTTGAGTAAGAGTGAGATACAAGAATATTTTGCTCGTGTAAATGCGCCCCTTGCGCTGGTCCATGATTGGCGATCAATGACTAAGGATTCTTAGCATAGTTGTATCATTGTGGGACAGAGTTTAAAGTCCCCGCTCTGTCTGTCCGTTCGTCTATTTGTCAGCGCAGCCGGCTGTATCTAATGAACCGAAATAGGTAGACACTTGAATGTTTTACAGAGTGTATAATTATTATAGCCGCTATAACAAGAAATAATAAACGTTTGACGTTTTTTGCTCGGTTAATGGGTAATTGTAAGGTTGTACGGAATCTACGAGACCGACTCGCACTTAGCCGGTTATACCTAAAAAGGGCCGTGAAAATAAAAAAAAAGTTTCTGGCTTAGTGCAGAAAGTTTACTTTTGCGTAAGCTTTGGAAAGTACCTAAAACTTTACTAGCAAATTACCTACCTACTTTATGCAACGTTTATAGAATAAGTACTACCAAGAAAACGCACTACAAAATGAACAAAAGACGAAAGTTTGAGTTTGACCTCTTTTACCACCGACAAAAAAGAGGGTTGTTAATGGGTGTAAGCATGGTGTAAGTGTATCTGTACCATATCGCCATAATCCCAATATGAATTAATAATCCCACCTCCTTTCTTCTTTTCTCTCGTCTACCCAATGGTGTGGGGTGTCGATTAAGGGTTCCGTTTGTGAATTATTACGATTTTTGCTAACTTTTCAAGGGGAGTTAAATTAAGTTTTTTTAATGATTTTCGAGAAAGATAATACTTTTTTTTTCTTATACTTTCCGAGTTACAAGACTGCAATATATTTGCCGCCGTCCGTCTACGACCTAGAGTCTGGCTACGCTAAGTCTGCAGAAGTCGAAAAATGTTAGGTTTAAAAAGTTTTGTATAGCAACACCACGATTTGAGGAGAAATAAGTTTTGATACTTGTTATTATTATTTTATTTTACATACTTATGTGATATCTTTCGCTAAATACTGAATTAATTAGGAAATAAACATAATTATGTTGATTGTACAGTGAAATATCTTTTTAACCGACTTCAAAAAAGGAGGAGGCTCCGTCCTCAACTTGCAACTGTTCGTTTACGTCACAAGATATTGTGAACAGATTTGAATAATTCGTTTTTTGTTGGAAGGGATTCGAATACTTTAAAGGTTCCATATCAATTTTACTAATTTCTGCGGGACGATTATGGTCGCGTTTATGGCTGGGGAAACCATAATTAGTTATCTAATAAGTACATAATTGCGTTCCACTGATGATTTGGGAAATCCTCATAATTTACGAAATAGCACGAGCTCATGCTCAAAAATGTGACGTTTACTTCAAGGTATTTCTTTGGAACGGTTTCTTTCTCAGAAACGCTTCTAAAAAATTGATGAAAGAAACTAAAAACTCTGCTTTAACCTTTAACTCTGTTCTAAGACTTAAATAATGTAATGATTTTAAAATAGTAATAAATATATATTTCTTATAAGTTACTTAAAATAAAAATGTAATATTTTTATTATTCAATTTATTTTAAAGCGTGAAAAAAATAATTAATTGCCATAAAAATAAGATCTAATTAAAAATGTGAATGCCAAGCTTTTCAGCCTTTATGGGATAAAGGTGTTTAACAACATGAAAAAAATGGTATAGTAGTCAGTGACAAGATATTAGGTACCTACATCATGATTCATGATGAACAGATATACCTAATTTACTGTCACCGACTGCACTATATTTGTTACTGAGCGTATTAGAATAAAATGTTTAATTGTAAGAGGATTCACAATGTATACATTTTTTTAATGTTAGAGCACTTCAGTTACTGAATCACTTTTAAGTTTTGTTTATTTCTGCCACAGAGCTTTTAACATTTTTCACAACAATGTAACAGCAAATATCCATAGGCGGCGGTGACCACTTCCCTTCTTCAGGTTGGCCGTCTGCCAGTTTGACAACATTACTGAAAAAAATTAAAAAATTACTTCAGATGGAATGATAAAGAAAATTAAAGAAGCATTTTCATCTGTTAATACAGATGATTGGAAGAAGTTTGTTAATCATGTGCAACCAGAAACGGTTGGAGGTTGAACATCAACAAAAAGTTAATTTATTGGACGAGGACACAATTCCTTTTGTAATGGGTTCTGACGATGATGACAGTAATGATGGAGGTGATAGTGAGCCTTGAATTCGAAGGAATAGGATGTTTAGAATCTGGAGGGTCATCCTATGAAGAACAATAATAGAGTAGGAATTAAAAACCAATTTGTGCATATTTATTGTTCTTCCATTGCATTAAAGTCAAAACATTAGTGGGGATAATTTAGTATGAATTCTAGGTTATTTTCAAAAAATCATTTTTTTATACATATTATCAACTATAAATGTGAAGAGACTGTATGTCGTTCTTAGTAGTCTATGCTACTCGTTGCTATGGCTACGTTCTCTGTTTATAATTTTTCTCTGTCACTTGTTATCGAACCAAGGTTGTGTGGGGTCAGTAGTGTGGATCCCAAAATATAATGTTATCCTCAGCTATAAGTTGCCGTGCTATTCCTCTGTCTTCACAGGGGAGTCCTCAGCAATCTATGAAGCATTAAACTTCATAGATTCTCACAACCTCGATAACTGTTTGATTTTAACTGATTCGAAAAGCAGTCTCCAGGCCATTTTGTCTAACCAACTACGTGCAAAAATTAAATTTCCTTTTATCTTAAAAAATAAAGTTCTGTTACACCGCCTGTCTGTGAAAAATACTAAGGTCTCACTTGCCTGGATACCTAGTCACACCGGTATTCGAGGAAATGAAGTAGCCGACCAGCATGCTAAGGATGCCACCCTCAATGGCTGTCTCTCCCTATACGGTGTCACGCTCATGATTTACTTACATTGGCTAAGGTCCGTTTAGACGAAGTTTGGTACATTCACTGGATCAAGTCGAGTCAAGTTAAGGGTATTCGGTCGTGCAAGTCCTTCACGGTAAGGGTTTACGTCCAGCAAGCCTACGCACTATTGCCCTCTACGCATTATCCTTCCGTGCCATCCCTCCGGGCACGATGCACGACGGAAAACGATAGTGCTTAGGCTTGCTGGACGCTATTGGCGTGAAGGACTTGGACGACCGAATTTGTATCCAACCAGCCCCCCACTACTTCTCGCACGATGTGCGACTGGATGGTGCGTAGCCCTGACGTACGTCAGTTCAATCGTGCATCGTGTTTGCATGGTAATGCGTAGACTTGACGTCCGTCATTTTGTTTTTTTGATTAGTTCCTTTTTCGGCACATTCTTTTTTGGACATATTCCGTTTTCGGCACATTCTTGTTTCGGCACATTCTTGTCTCGGCACATTCCGTTTTGGGCGTCTAGGTATAGTTATTTTTATTTTCAAGACATAAGTATATATAAATAGCGTGCAAGAAAGAAATACAATAAAATATTTTCCAATGGTGAATACTACAAATACCTCATCGAATAAATATTGCTTGAAGTAATATTTATCAGATGTAGTAAATAATGTTTTGATATCGTATTTTGATGTAAGTTCCTGTCATCTCGCTCGCTCGCTTTGCTTGTCATAGAGATAACTACGAACTTTCACGACAAAAATTACATGAAACATCAACCACCACACCCGTGGATGGGAACATCCCTAAGAGTCATAATTCCGAAACCATCATTATTCTGAAATTTTCAAATGCCTAGGGTTATTTTGTAGTGTACTTAACCACAACAGATACCTAATGCAAAGTTTTTTTTTTTTTTTGTAGACGGCAGTGACATAGTAAGGTAATTTTTGTAATGAGGATCTTATCAATTGAAGAGCATATTAGCACTGGCCACTTATAACAACGTTTGATAAAACAAAAAACAATTTAATGTCATTATCATTGATAGAAGTTAACGTAAAACCATGTGCAATGTTATTTGACTAGCTTATTATAAAACAGTTTAATTTTTTATATAAGTGGAATATGTCCAAAAAAGAATGTGCCGAAAAAGGAATTAATCGTTTTTTTAAATATTTTTTCTTGACCCGTGGATGCTAGGTCCTTCAGTCGACATCCGTCAAATCTTCGCAGTGTGGCCTGATCTCCTTGTTTTTACAGGGGAGCTACTTGTTTTGGGGTGCATCTACTGCTCTACTGTTTTTCCCAAAATAATCTACTGGATTTTAGAATTTCGCTAGTGTAATAAAAACAACATATTACACACATAAGGTTCTTGACGCGAGTGTAGCAGCCACAATTTTTGAATGAAACGGAATGAGCGAAGTAAGAATTTGTGGTCTGTGACAGCATGATGGATACTTTGCACGATAGTGTGTACAGCCCCATCGTGCCTGACGGTCGTGCGCGGCTGTACCTACGTCAAGAAGAATAATGCGTAGAAGCCTTTATGCCCTCTATGCATTATCCTTCCGTGCCAACCCTCCGGGCACGATGAAAGACGCAAAACGATAGTGCGTAGGCTTGCTGGACGTCAATAATCATGGTAATAATAATAATAATTGACGTCCAGCAAGCCTACGCACTATCGTTTTGTGTCGTGCATCGTGCCCGGAGGGATGGCACGGAAGGATAATGCGTAGACGCCTTAAGACTAGATCAAGTTGTATTTGGCAACACTTTTTGACTTTGACACTCAATTTATCTTGTCTATGATTCTTAATTCACGGTAGGTACCTACTTACGACCTACGAGGTTGTCCGATCGTTTTCGATACCTACGCGAGACTAAAATCTCTAATCATGTCACTGTGGAATACTCTGAATCGTAATGTCTTCAAACGAACATCAACGTTCGTCTTAGCCATCGCCGCGGGTACTTTCGTTTTTGAACGTACCTTTGATTTGGTAACCGATACTATTTTTGAGAGTATCAACAAGGGAGTGAGTATTTTTTGTTATGTAACGTTTCGTCAGTGCGCTTATATTTAATTATCATCACTTATAGCTTTGTTGTAATGGAGGGTTTTCTTCATGAGTTGGTCCCGGTGGATGTTTTCTACAAAAAGATAATCAGTATTTTGCTAACCTCAAACATATTCAATACTGATATCAGTGATTTCGATCGGCCCAAGATAAAGTTAAGTTTACTCTAATCTGGGTCTGTCTGGGGAACACGGGGAACAGTCTGAAGATGTTAGTTAGAAATGAGTATTGATTATTATTGTTACCAATAGATGATATTTGGTCACAGTACCAATATGTATGTAACTAATTAGAATATTATATATTTGTTATGGCCTAGTATCAGCTCAAAGCTGATGGATGCTTATCATCTATTTGTTTAGTTTTAACCCATTCAGTGTCAACAACCCGATAGTCAAGTCCACTGTTCATGCTGCTACATGCTATACATCTGCCTCGTCACATTGCTGGCACTGATTGTGTTAAATGCTGGTTTACTCTATTTTTACAAGAGGGAGCACTGATCAATGTCTCCGCAAACTGTTTTAAATAACTAAACCATTAGATAAGAAAATTGGCATCTGGGTTTGCTATCTCAAAGTTTATAAGTTTTATAGTGTCCTCTCAGCCTCCTATTCTTGTTTTGGGTAAACATGTTATAGGTGAAAAACTTAAGTAAATGACGTCTTGCATGTACAAAACTAATATGGAATTTATGTCAAATTTCAAATGTAGAATGTCGAACTGTCTATACAGATGTGTTACATGCATGAGGTCATTTACTTAAGTTTTTCACCTATACCTAGCACAGGTAGATTGTAGACTATTAACCCATTCATTGCCAAAGACGCGAATTCGTGTCCCATGTATGTGTAATCGTAATGCCGAGGACGCGATTTCACGTCCTCGAGTTATTTGTTTTTTTTTTGCTAGAAAACAACTGTACTTAAATGTTGATAACAAAATGTTACTGTCGCGTGGAAGGCGGCGGCACTGCGTGATGAGTAAAAATATGAGGCGTCGGCAATGAATGGGTTAACACCTTGCATGCTGAAGGTGAAAACATTTTAATCCAAAAAACAACTAAGTATACAAAGGCTTAATATATTTTTTTAAATCCAATATTTATCATTTTATCAGTTTGAAATAGTGCTTTGAATTTAGAAACCAATCAAGATTAAAGAAGAGAGATTAATTTCCACAACAACTTCCTGCTGAGGGATGAAAAATCATAATTTTTTTGCATGTTGGCACTTTTCAGTTGCATGCTCTAGCCCAATTTTCTGATTTACAATCCTCTGGATGAAGGGAGACATAAGTGTGTTGGACTGTGAGGTTATTACTGTTTATTGTTGTTAATTTAGTATAATTATTGATTTAGGTTTTTTGGTATTATTTTCGTTGTGTACTTTACTCAGTAATTAGTTATTTTAGTGCAATGTAATTTTCGTGTGAATGTTATAAGATTATAAGACTAATGAAACATCATTAGCTAAAGTTGTCAGATTAGTGGTAGTATTTAGTACCCATTAGAAAATGGCAGATTTCGTTTCTGTTGTTTCTGTAATGACTATTAACTTAGGTTGATATTGATTTAGGAGACTTGTACTATAAAAAAATGTTGTTATAGCAGTCAGTTTTATTTTTAAAACAAGTTTCTTATTTCTGTGTTATAATGGATTGTTTTTTTTTCAGAAACTCTGGAAGGACATTGAGCACAGGTACGCTCAACCGGAAGAATAGACACTAGTGATAAGGATGGAATAATTTATTAGATAATTGTTAACATGATTTGATTAAAATATAATTTAAACAATAACTAGCATTTTTGCTTCATGAGCTCAATTCAAAACCTTTCCCTCACTTTTACAGTACTTGAGTAAATGAAAGACTTTCTGTGGTGGTTAAAATGGAACTTTAAAATTGGAACTATTCCCTACGCTTGATACTTATTTACTTAGTGCCAATATCACAAGTCTCGGTATACAGCTGAGTACAGGAAGGGAAGACATAAAAAGGTATGTCTTTCAGTTTCCCTCACTGTACAAAGATGTACTTTTGCACTTGAAGCCATCACTTTGTCAATGGAATAAAGTAAAAAGTGTATATAATGCACTCACAAGGAAAAATACCCACCCACCACCTGTCTTTTGTTTGTTTTTAGTATAACTTCTTAAATCAGAGAACATAAGCTTGTAGTGTTTTGTTGCTAATTAACATAGGTCCAAAATGACCAAAAAAATTTATATAGAAAGAATCCAAAAGATCATAAATTTAAAAGCCATACAAACAGCTAATTTATGGATATTTTGCCTTTTGGAAAAAACCACGACCTTTTAAAAAACACTGTAATTTACAACGTTTTTGAAGTTACCCCTTGGTTTAAAAAGTTATATTTGTAAGCAGATGTATGAGCAAAAGAAGAGTGGGCGAGTATTTTTGCCGGTGAGTGCACATAGGGGAAACCGGTCCTTTTGTTGGCACCCTACTGATTATTGGCATTGGCATTGACTTTATTACTAGGTAACCGAGGGGTTATTCTAGAATCACTAGGTGCCAATAATTCGGTTTTACCCTATCTTAGTACTCAACTCATCAACTGTACTTTACAAATTGTTATATTCCACTTTTAGGTAGATACATTCATAATAATCTATAATTAAAACAATCACAACATGCTGTACAATTAAATCTAGCTGTTTATAAAATAATACATAATTTTAATGTTAGACACTATAGTGACTAGAAAATATTATTAACACATTATAGGCTTTCTGACACTAGGGTTCTTGGTAATGACACCACTATTTTTAACCTTTTCAACGCCACAGTCGGCTCTGGCCGTCAACTAAAAGTCGTGCCACTGACGCCACGTCGGCTACAGCCGACAAGAGTTCAAGATTAAAAGAGACTTTGTTTGGTAGCAATAAGGTGTAATTTGCATAGCATAGCAAACATGCTTAGCGTGTGGGTGGCACATTTTGTATTCGACGTATGGCGTTCAAAAGGGTAAATCTTAATTTCATAGTATGAATCTTAATACTTTGTGACCCTGTCTCAAGACGCTACCTGCATGCTGACGTTGAAATCACTAAATATTACTACGTATTATAAAACAAAGTCGCCGTCGCGTCTGTCTGTATGTTCGCGATAATCTCAAAAGCTACTGAACGGATTTTCATGCAGTTTTCACCATCAGTTATACAGTTATTATGTATAATAAATTCTGGTTTATGTACGTGTGTTACAGAAAACTCGCATAAGCGAAGCGAGGGCGGTTCGCTAGTAATAAATAAACAAAACACTGTACTCTGCCTAAAACAAATCAACAAACTATCCTCTGAATATTTATTGCAATAAATGCAGTTGGCTTCCTCGAAGGTCTGTATGCAGTAGCACCCGTCCCGTATGAGGCACTTGTCCCTCAGCCGGCGAAAAAGCGATTAGCTATCGACTATTTTCTAGCTCAAGAAACAAACCAAAAATTGCCTTTGCGGCGTTTTTCACTAAAAGCTCGTTGCTGCGTTCGTAGATCTTGCAGTAACAACTTGCTAGCGAGTATATATTTCGTTATTTTTCAATAAGTTCCTTAACGAAGTCAATATTAGAAATGATAACAATAAGTTAAACTATAAGTACCTAATTAATAACAAGATTTACATTTTTCAGTATTATCTTACGTTGTTAAAGGAAACTTGTGCGAATTTTACCCTTATTCTAGTGTGAAAGAAACGATAGCTTGGCAAAAAAGGGTTTGAAATATAGACAGGTGGAACAACAATAGGTACTTTAAACTGGCAACCACCAGATGAGGCTTCAGAATTTGGGTGAAAATTGGATCATGATAGTATTTTCACACCGAACAGCGCTCACTTATTTTTCCATCTCTTTTTTACCAACCTACACTCTACTCTATAATTGACTTTTAGGGTAGGTAATAGGTGTTAGAATCTAATATATCTCATAAACTTATACAAATACTATATTTACTATCCTTCTAATATTATAAATACAAAAGTTTTGTGCGATGTTTCGATGATTGTTTTCAACCACGCACCCGTGACTTAAAAAAACATATTAATTAATAGTAAAGTTTTTCATGATAGTTAGATACAAAGAAAATAACATTTACCTAAGCATCACAGAGGTTTAGGATAAAATCATATTTTTTCTGGATTAGAACGTGATATACTTTTTAAAGCGGATTTATTTAACGTCTTAGCGCCCTTATTGTTGTTCTCAAGGACATAATAATTTCATACTTAGATGTACGACCGAATCTTCGTGTATAGGAATAAAATAAATAAGGACAATAGCGGGTGAAATAGATACAACATCTCAATAATTATTTTATCACATTCGTTCATATTGCAAATAACAAAATTTTCGAACAGAATTTGGAGCCAATTCCAGATTAGTTTTCCTTAATATTAAACAAACATATCTAAACTTAAATTGGTAAACGAGAAACTCTTTTTCTTATTAGACTAGAATATATTTAAAATATTCAAAATTAGAGAATACTGCTGCAAATTTGCAGAGCCATTGCAGAGCTTAGGCCAGTATTATCAATTTTTATTGTACTGCAGAGAGCACAATGTTTTTCTGAGATCTTAAGTATTAAATAAGGCTTAGTACAGTCAAGTACAAAAATATGTATAGATTTTTACCTTATTTCAGCAGAATAAGATGCGAAATTGTAAGGATATTTTTATACTGGACTTAAATACATCATTTTGCCGTGTTTCAGAATACTTCTACGAAGTTATACCACTTATACCAGATGTTGGTCAAACAATATATTGCTATAACTAATTATTCAAAATAATATAATAATGTTTGACCTTGAACATCTGACGTCACACGATGTTAAAATACTTAAAATCGAGACGTCAGAAATTCCAGAATAGATAAAGGTAGCTGCTCCTAGTTGAGGAACTATTGAGAACTCATGTCATGAGGCAACAGCGGCAGTAAAATAAAATTATCATACATGTCGACTTTCCCTCGAAGCACCAAACTAGCTTCTCATACCCGGTACTCCTAATAGCCATAAAAAGAACACAAAACTAGCTCCCACAGGCGGGCTACCAGTACACTTACCATGAGTTACAATAATCGTACTCGCTGGCGAATCGAATACTCTGTCCCTCACAGTATTCTTATAGAGTGCGCGAGACAGAGCATTCGACTAGATTCGACTAGAATTGCAACTCATGGTAAGGGTAGTGTACTAGTCGGAGGTTACTAGTGTACCTACCTAAAGCTAGCTCCTCTAGTTTACCAGTAGTGGAAGTCCTTAGGTTTGGAGGCGTCATCGGCGAGCGCGTCGGCGGAAGCGGAGGCGGAGAGCGAGCGGGTGGGCAGGGGCGCGTCGACGCGCCGCTCCTCGGCCAGCGCGAGCACAATGTCCACTAGCAGTGGCTGCGCTAGCCCGCGAATCGAATCTTGGTTCGCGACCTTGAGAAATAAAAACATTAAAAACTATAAAGATATTTTTAAAATGTTTAAAAGCTTAGTTAATTCTTGTTAGCGATTTAAGACAATGATAGTCAAATCTATCATTGTCATGTAAGTATGGTATCATGTTGCCATGAAAATGTGATTTCGTCAAATCATGTTAATGTAATATTGTGATCTCAAGTTCAAAAAAAAAAAATCAAAAAAAAACATTTATTGAATAATTACACGATAAACATAAAATGGGTTGGGAGCTCTTCTTTTAAGTTATATAAACCTGTGATAGAAGAGTCCCCTCTTTACTGTGGTTTGTTGGTTATTTAAAGATAAATGAATAATCGTAAAGCAACATTAGGTTTTTAACTAACAATAAGACAATCAACATTTTCAACATAAGTATAGCAATAGAGGATCTCTGTGTGTGTGTGTGTGTGTGTGTGTGTGTGTGTGTGTGTGTGTGTGTGTGTGTGTGTGTGTGTGTGTGTGTGTGTGTGTGTGTTTGTGTATGTGTGTGTGTGTGTGTGTGTGTGTTTGTGTATGTGTGTGTGTGTGTGTGTTTGTATTGCGTACTTGGGAGTGCTAGTGTGTTCGATAGTTTTTGCGTGAGCTTATTTTAAAAGGCGACTGTGCATAAGAGTGTGTTTTGTTGTTTTAATCAATTTCTGTTATAATGCTAATTTACTAAAAGGTCTTCTGTTTGTTGATAGGTTTTAGTTTTTAGCCAGGTAGTTGTTTGTTTCTTACATTGCTTATATGACATAGTGTAAATATTTAATTTCCTATGAATTTTATTATATAGTTTAACTGATTGAGTACTGTACTGTTTAGAGGCAAAGACTGTTTTAGTCGTCGCTGTAGTGATTATGGAATGTGGGCTGCGTTTTTTAAGTTTTTTAGGGTCGATATTTATACCTCTGTGAGTCTTGAGTATACATTGCAGTATGTATAATTGTCTCACCGTCAGGACATCAGCTTCATGATAAAGTTGGTCAGTGCTAAACCGTTTTTTCTTATGCAGCATAATTTTTAATATGGCTCTTTGGGCACGTTCTATACTTATAAATTTAGTTTTATGTGTACCTCCCCAAATTGGTAAGCAATATAAAAGTATAGATTGAATAAGTGTAATGTATATATAGGTAATTAAGGATCTATCTGTTATATCACGTAAATATTTAAATATCCAAATTAATTTTCTTGCACGATTAGCGACTAATTCTAGTTGGGGATACCAAGAAAGGTTTTTGTCTACCATAATGCCTAAATATTTAGTCGATTTTACTTTATTCAGGTTAGGGCAGTTGCACGTGTCCGGACCCTGATTGTCACATAGATGTGCTGTTATTGTTAAACCTACGTCTGGTTGCATGGAATCTCGAATAGAGAATGGTATGTAGCAGGTTTTTGAAGTGTTTAGTGATAGCAAGTGCTGGTTTAGCCATTTGATTACTTCACCCAGGCCCTTCTCTGCAAATTGGTATACTTCTTCCCAAGTTTTACCGTGGAAGAGTAAAGCAGTGTCATCTGCATAAGAAAAAACTTTGCCATTGGTTAGATGGAGGTTAGTTAGATCGTTGATGTAGATTAAAAATAATGTAGGTCCCAGGACGCTACCTTGTGGGACACCGTATTCAGATGTTATTTCATCACTACTATAAATTTCACCGTCTAATTTGACTCTCTGTGTCCTATCTTTGAGGTAGTCAGTGATTAAATCAAGAAATGTAGATCTGATACCGATTTTTTGCAGTTTTTGAAGTATAATAGGGATAGAGACGGTATCGAAAGCTTTTTTTAGATCCAAGAAAATGCATAACGTTTTTTTCTTTGCATCAAGGTGTTCAGTAATATTCTTGGTTAAATCTAAAATAGCATCTTCTGTGCTTATACCTTTTCGAAACCCGTATTGTGATTTTGAGAGTAATTTGTACTTGTTTAAAAACTTTAACAATCTAGTATTTATTAATTTCTCTATTATTTTAGAAACTCCCGGAAGAATTGATATAGGTCTATAGTTGTTTATATCGGCTTTATCCCCACTCTTAAATATTGGAAGTATAATAGAGCGTTTGAGTGCTATGGGAAAAATGCCTTGTTGAAAGCATAGAATACTTAGGTATGTGATAATAGGAGTCAACAAATCATTAGCCATTTTTAAAAAAATTGTTGGAATTTTTTCCCATCCTGCGGCGGAATCAGATTTTAGATTAGTTATTATTGAGCTTATTTCAAACAGTTCTGGTTCGATTAGACCAATTGAATTTACAATTGAAGGAACATTGTCAAGTTTGACCTTTTCAGGGGTTAAATTTTTAATTTTATCTTTAGCTAAGTTTCTACCTACATTATTAAAGTGTTTGTTTATGTATTCAGCGGATTTTAAGGGAGTGTTTCTTATATCATTGAGTTCTTTATAATTTGTTTTTTGTTTATTTAGATACGTTAGGTTTTTAATGCAGTTCCATAAAGTTTTATTGTTTGTTTTAGCATTATTAAGAAGTTCTCTTTCATATTGTTTTTTAACTTTTTTAATTAGATTATTGCAATAATTGCGATATCGGCGATAGGTAATTTTGAGTATTTCATTTGTATTATCAGTACGTAATTGTTTTTGTAATTTGTTTCTGTGTTTAATGCATTTTAAAATACCCGGTGTAATCCATGGCTTTAATATTTTTTTACTACAAGGTATTTTTACAGTCAAAGTATTTTCTTTTAAGCATTTTTGGATTATGTTTATTAATTCATTGCATAATATGTTAGGGTCTTGTATATTATATAAGTCAGAAATGTCCGTATCCGTTAGAGAAATGATTGCGTTGGAGTAATTGATTATAGTCTTAGTAGTTTTTGTCGAGACAGAAGTATTCGTTCTATGATAATAATAGATTAATATCATTTTATGGTCAGTTATAGTCGTGTCCAAGACGGCAACTGAAGTTGTAAACTTGGAAGTATCCAAATTGGTAAACACGTGGTCCAGGCAACTATTGACTCTGGTGTCAAATCGATGACCTGGTAATAGACTGATGACCTGGTAAGTTGTCATGCATATGCTAGTGTAAAAAATAAGTTTATGTACACTCATAAGTCCTCTATTTTGCGTTCAAAACCCGTAGGCAATAACCAGCATTACCTGTGGTAGTAGGTGACAGCGATGACAGCTGTTAATTTTGGAAGATGTTCCACCTTACAATACTCGATAACGTAATTTCAAAATTAGCTACAGCAGGAAAGGTAATGCTGGTCATTTGCTTTTAGAGTACTTATAATATGTGTGTAGATATAGTATTGTACGAGACTTTGCGTAATTAGCATTACAACACTCGTGTGATTTATTATGAAACTCGCCTTGCGGCTCGTTTCATAAACCACACTTATGTTGTAATGCCTGTCATTACGCAACCGTCATGTAAACTACTATTACTTCATGGTTATGAGAGTTCTTGATGCCTTGATGCATGTTAACACGTTCCTCCAATGTGGGATCATGAAGCTTTTTTTCAGGAGTCAGTGCTTCCACTATGTGGTCACATCCCCATACTGAATGCGCAGTTGGACTTGTGACGTTGTCAGATCGTTTTGTATGGGGACAGTGAACGTGTTAATTGTGATCGCTAGGTTCGTGATAGCGTGATTTGTCGATGTCATGTTAATGTGATTTGTTGACGTCATGAAAATGTGATTTGTTGATGTCATGATAGTGTGATTTGTTGATGTCATGATAGTGTGATTTGTTGATGTCATGATAGTGTGATTTGTTGATGTCATGAAAATGTGATTTGTTGATGTCATGATAGTGTGATTTGTTGATGTCGTGATAGTGTGATAGTTTCGGTCTTTCTGTCCGTCTGTCCGTCCGTCTATCCGTCCGTCTTTCCGTCCGTCTGTCTGTCCGTTTGTTTGCATTTGCACAAATTCATAGAAACCCTTAGTACTATAAACAGGGACACCCCTACCCCTAAAGTGTACTTTCCAGGAAAATATACCTTCTGCGAAAGTGCACATTCTGGGAAAGTGCACTTATTGACAAAGTGTACATATCGGGAAGTGCACTTTTAGAGACAGTTTACCTTCCGAGAAAATGACCCTTCTAAAGAAGTGCATCTTTAGAGAAAGTGCACAATCTGGGAAAGTGTGTTTTACGAGCCTAACCCATTTGTTGATGTCATGATAGTGTGGTTTTTTGATGTCTTGATAGTGTGATTTATTGATGTCATGATAGTGTGGTTTTTTGATGTCTTGATAGTGTGATTTATTGATGTCATGATAGTGTGGTTTTTTGATGTCTTGATAGTGTGATTTATTGATGTCATGATAGTGTGATTTGTTGATGTCGTGATAGTGTGATTTGTTGATGTCATGATAGTGTGATTTGTTGATGTCATGATAGTGTGATTTATTGATATCATGTTAGTTGGGATAGTGTGATTTTGTTAGCGTGATCTTCTAATGTCATGTTAGCGCGATCTTTCGCTATAAGTAAGTGTGATTTCGACGTACCTGCGTGAAGTTGTGCACGATCATCTTAAGGGCATATTCCTTGATGTCGGCGGCGCGCATGCGGTCGGCGGCCTGAAGGATCGCCAGCACGTTCTCCGGGGTCACATTACTCTGGAGATTGTGCTTACAGAACACCTGCAGCCGGTTATTCGTGAAACCTGGAAGGGGATTCAGGGTAATATAAGGTTTTGGGTTGGACTGGAAGGAATCAATTTTTTTTGAAACACCTACTCAAGCATTAAAACGTGAGATTCAAATACCTACACTTTTCTTGCACTATCTACATATATCTCACTAATTCAGGTGTATTGACGCAAAATAGTAATTGAACCTTACCATAATAAATAGGCGCTTGGAAGAGATACAGTGAGTCTTCCGTGGGCATGTTAGTGTCGCCGTAGTAGATGTACCTCAGCAGGGAATCGAACGCCTCCTCGGACGGAACTGTGTCGCAGATCTGGATCTGCACCGAAAGAAAACCAAGCTTATATACACTCGGTGAGACCTAAATAGGAAGTGCGTTAGGGTTGCAGTTGGTACAAATCTTTTGATTGCTCTTCAAAGGTGTTCATACGCGTTTGGTGA
Source organism: Acleris literana (assembly GCA_946894065.1). Lineage (NCBI taxonomy): Eukaryota > Metazoa > Arthropoda > Insecta > Lepidoptera > Tortricidae > Acleris > Acleris literana. Next base: position 9,370,583 of record OX335687.1, read on the forward strand.
TTTTACAACCCTGAAGTCATTTATGAAGTATCATGTGATTCATGTTAGATAAGCAATTGAATGCCCGGAGCTTCATAATCTCATACTCCTGCAAACAATTCGGAAAGGGCAGCCTGCTGTCAATAGTAATACATACATACATACACGCACGCCTTCATTCCCAGAGTGGGGTAGGCAGAGCTACAGGAATACCAACAACTCTAAAAACTTGTTGATTATTTAACCACATTTTGCACAAACAGGCAAGATGTTTACCAGTGTCAATAGTAATAATTTCACATTAAACGAAAATCCTCATATGTACAAGGGAATTTGACATGAGCAAAGCTTGAAACTATGGTGTGTTCGCTATAAAGCACGGAGCGGTGCACTGGCTCGCTCTAGCGCGCCGCGTGCGAGAGAGAGCTCACGTTGACGGTGTTGTCCTGCGGGGTGAAGGAGCGGAACATGGCCTCGAAGTACGCTGCGCGCGCGGCGAGCACGGAGCGGTGCGCGGGGCGCGACGCGGGCCCGACGCGCAGGCGCACGTCCGACAGCTCCGCTCCGCCCGAACTCAGGAACACTGACATGTCTTGCTCTAGCGTCGTGCCTGGAAAAAAAATGCAACACGTGCTGGAAATTATTCCAAGTTTACCAATGCAAGACAGCATAGAACATCCTTTGAGGGGTGCTACACGAGCTCGCCTGTGCGTTGCGTCGTCGCCGCTGCCTTGGTTTACATATAAATTAGAAAGGCATGCCACACAATGCGTTGAAACACTTGAGTCGCTCTATGTTACATTATAATCACAGAAGAGTTTGCGAGAATGTCCTGAAATAATTCAAATTGAACTCTTTATCTGCTATCATAAAACATACATAGATCTGTATTTTTATAAACCCTGCAAGCGCACTGCAAAGGGGTATCACAGGTACTTAGGAACTTAAACCTAGAAATATAGATTGAAAAAAAAAAATGAAATGCAACATTAGCACATAGCATGGCGCACGTGACCGACCTGTGATGTCGTCGGAGCCCTCGTGCTGCGGCGGCTGCTTGGCGGGCGGCTGCTGGCGGCGCCGGATCACCTCCACCATGAGGCTCTGCTCCATTGACTCGAACGCGGACGACATCACGATCGGCGTGAAGTTGAAGTCCGTCACTAGGAACCTTAAAAGATAACATCGGACATGTTTATCTTCACAGTTTACCGACGTGAAAAAGAGTCCTCATGTGGCCAATTTACTGAGGAAATATGATGAATTTCAAATTTCATTATTTTCCTTCATGGCATTAGAGTCAGCTATAAGAATACGGGGGGTAGTAGTAGAATGACTCTGTCGGAAAAATAAAGACTCGCAACCACCATTATAATAAAATAAATACATTTGATTTGATTTTATTTGATTTGGTTATATCGCTTGTTTCGATCACTTCGTTTTTGTTACTTCAGTAGGTTAGGTTCGTCAGGTAACTTCAAATGCCCCAAGGGAAACTTGCCCAAGAATAGGAGCCCTGCCGTGGTTTTTCATTTCCTTACAACATTTTAAAAAGTTAAAAAAATCTGAAAAACCGGCCATGTGCGAGTTGAACTCGCGTGGAGGGTTCCCTACATACTTAATTTTTTTTGATAGAATTCTTATAGGTTTTTTATAATCTAACAGCAATGAACAATATTTTGTATTTTTTTCTAATTTTTAGGCTCAGTAGTTTCGGAGATCAGGGTGGGGGGGATGGTAAATTTTCGTCTTCTTTCATGAATTAAATCAAAACTATTTTTTTTACAATAATAACAAAAATATATTTGAGCTTTTCATAACGAGCCCTTTCATTTGATATATGACACAGTGAGGTTTGCAAAACTTTTATGAAACGACCCATATTAAAAAAAAAAACGCACATCTGTGTTTGGGTCATCAATTTACATATGTGTACCATGTTTTTAAGTACATCCACATCATATTATATACTGTTCTGCCCTTAAAAACATATTTAAAATTTAAATTTTCGTCTCGTATATGCAAGATGTTGGTTTTGTTTACGTTAAATGTTATGAAAAATGCCTACAGAAATATTTTTGCTTACAAAGGCATCACAGTCATTACAGACTCGTACCATAGGTGACAGCAACCCGAGGTTAGTCCTAGTGAGGGGGATGTCAAAGGGCTTGGAATAGTTAAGAAACCAAACTTCAGACATGCGATAGGATACTGCGTAAACCATAGCCGGAGCCGTGTCCTGCGGCGCCGGATCATCCACTCGTTTACTAACCCAAACTATCCAAGTAATTAGTAGCATATCGTACCTGATGCAGTACTCCTTGACTCCCTGCAGCGCGGCGTGGTGCGCGGCGTGCAGCGCGGGCAGCACGTTGGCGGTGCAGAGGTTGGCGCACAGGAAGCGCGCGCACAGCCCGCGCAGCCGCGGGATGCTCAGCCGGATGGCCAGCCGCAGCACCTCCATCACCAGCAGCACCGTGGCCGGGGACGACGGGTCCTCGTCTAGATAAAACCATTCACTTTTTTTTGGGGGTGCTAGGAATCCCCGGGCTAAGATAGGCCGCCGAACCAAACTGACACTGGCCACGTACAACGGACACACGTTACGGCTCGACTCTCATCTGGCCCGACTGGAGGAGGAACTGAGGAACATAAGATGGAACGTTCTGGGGTTGTGTGATGTCCGAAGGGAGGGCGAGGACACCCTAACTCTGGAATCGGGCCATCTTATGTACTTCAGACAGGGAGAACAACCCTCCCATGGCGGTGTCGAGTTTCTGGTCAACAAAGTTTTCTCTGGAAGCGTTGCCGAAATGTCCAGTGTATCGGTGAGGGTTGCATACCTTGTAATCAAGCTTACCAACAGGTACAACTTGAAGGTACAAGTGTATGCACCAACGTCAAAGGCTCACTTGCAACGAATCGGTAATAAGAATGCATGGATTTGGTTGCAGGAATCATAGGGCCAAATCGTCCCTTTACTTTCCCAACCTCGTATCTGATCGAATAGTTAGATAGGAAAGTAATCTTTATTCTATAGAGAAAATGAGTGTTTTTCCTATCTAACTATTCGATCAGATACAAGGTTGAAAAAGTAAAGGGACGAAATGCTCGTCAAATGAGCAGAACCGGGGGTCCAAGGTTTTCTTACAACTTGGAAGAGGAAGTCCGAAACTGTTTTAGCATAACAGACTTGGCATAGTCGGTTTTTGCCAAATGGTAATGTGGCAGAAACCTTATTTGGCATAATTTGTAACATCCCGAAAACGAGTTAGTCCGAAATGGAGTAAGATCCCCTGGTGTAAGATGGAGCGATGATATGCGCAGATGGACCGGTGTAGGTTGGATGAGAGAAGCTGAAGATCGGGAGCGGTGGCGTACATTAGGAGAGGCCTTTCTCCAGCAGTGGACTAATACGGGCTGAGAATGATGATGATGATGATGATGATGATGATGATGATGATGATAAAAAATTAAAGAAAAGAAAATAATAAACTGGGTCCCCATACAAGAAACGTTTTTATTCAACATATTTTATTTTTTTGTGTATCGTTAAAACGGTAAAACATACAAACACGAACTTAAATTTGGGACCCACCTTAGGTCCAAAGTCATTCTGACATTCTACAACAATAAGGTTGAGTCTCCTATAAGTTACAAATGATTTAGCATCTCTAATGACATTGACGACTTCAAGCCTATTTTTCTTGAAATGGGTCACAAATTAACGATCGCGATAGTACAAGCGTCCAATTTGGTATGATTGTACAAACCATGAAGGAAACTAAAAAATACAAAAAATGGTCAAGTGTGAGTTGGGTTCGCGCTGATTAGAATCGAAATCGAATTCAATTTGGAAAATAATACCTACTGTTTGGAGGTACGGAACCCTCGGTGCGCAAGTCCGACTCGCACATGACGGTTTTTTTTAAACCGAATACAATTCAGGTCACATCAAAAAATCGACTAACCTTTCTCAGTAGGATCTATCCTGTCCGTGTAGATGTAGTTGAGTACCATGTTGAACGCCTCCGGAGTGGCCTCGGGCAACTTGACCACCAGCCGCGGCGTCTCCTTGTACGAGTACACCTCCATCGGCTTCTCTAGCCCTTCCTCGATGCGCTTCGATAGCTCATCTCTTGCTTCCCTGATGAACAAAGAAACCTCTTTTCATCAAGCTGCCGACAAGAACAATTTCGTTGCTAAAGCATAAGCCAGAAATTCCCAGTTATTACTGTTAATTAAGATGTTATTATACGGAAATAGGAATGTCTATTTTCTTTGTCGATTGGTGTTAATCAAAGCTTTCTTTCTCTTATTCTGTAGTAGAACAAATGTTGAGAAAATAAAGGGTAAAATGAAAAAGCAATCCAATTCAACATCTAAGTTACTGACTCGAAAGACCATCTGTCCATTTTGTAACTGATCAGTGATTATAATATCACTAGCACTACGATGTCACAGAGCAGGTGTCCTTGAGGATCAGTGGGATTGCTCACTTGATACGGCGAGTATGGCCTGGTGCGCCGTCACAATGGTCTTCTCGAAGCCGCGACGTCACAGAACTCTTGTAACGGACAGGTGACCCTGAGACCAAAGGAGTGGCTTCCTTGATCCTGACGCGCAGACACGGTGAGCATAGCTTGGTGCTCCATCACAGCCGTCTCCCGGGTGCCATGACGTCACAGACCTTATGTAACTAGCAGGTGGCCTTGGGGACCAGTGGAGTCTCTTACTTGATCCCAGCTCGCAGATATGGCGAGCATAGCCTGGTGCGCTATCACAATGGAGAAGACACGATGTCACAGAACTCTTGTAACAAGCAGGTGACCAGTGGAGTGACTTACTTGATCCTGGCACGCAGGTACTGCGAGCGTGCAGCCAGCATGGCCTGGTGTGCCATCACAACGGTCTCTTCGGCGCCTACGAGCATCACAATGTCACAGAACTGCTGCGACTTCAGGATCCTTCCAAAGTCATCGTGGAGTGTGCAGCGGGGATAGTCTGACAGCTGCAACAAATTATTATTTTATTTATTTCCAAATCTAATAGTTACAATTACAATATGTAACTAGAATAGGGAACACAAAACCAATTAAATGATTTCTCATTATAGTGACCGAGTAGCATATTTGAAGTTTTAGTACAAAACTCCAAGGAGACGCACTTAAACAAAACTCTTGCGCAAATACAAGCTAAAATTAAAATTACTGCTAAATACCAGCAGAGGTAGATTCCCAAAGGTTTTCTTTCCTATTGCAAATAAAACATGCTCAACAAACACATTTAGGCTTGATTTCCTCCTACGCTGACATCGGTCGCTGACGTCGGTCCAGCGTACCGTCGATCGCGTATGCGAAAAAAAGTCCCGCAGTGCGAAACCGATCGCTGTACGAAACAGTTTCTGCTCGCCTGCGCTGCGCACATGAGTAAAGCCAACCGGTCAGCTTTGCACTGCGCACGCGCATAGTGGTGTATAGCGCGTCAGCGCACCGACCTACGCGGCGCTGACGAGCGAGACCGACGCTCGCCATCAGCGGCACGTAGCAATAAATCTGCCGCGGAGATCAGCGTCAGCGACCGATGTCAGCGTAGGAGGAAATCAAGCCTTAGCTGTCAAACGAGTCTATTCTATTCAACAATCAAATTCACTGATACTATCATCTTCTGCTGTATCTACCTGGAAGCGGAACAGCTCCCCGCTCCGCACGTTGTTGTCCACCGTCCCGCCGAACACGAACATGGCGTCGCCGACCACGGCGCCGGCGTGGAACACGCGCCCGCTCGGCACCTGCGAGTCGTGCGCGGGCGTCACCACCGACCTGCACAAATTTACCAGCTTGGAACAAGGTCCGATGTCCAGTGGCATTGGGGTTGGATAGCTAGTACAGTCAGCAGCAGGAGTAGCTACGCACCGTAGAGGTCAAAATGACCTGCGCTCGACTCTATTTTCAAGAGAATACGTCGTGTCTAGATCATTTTGAGCATGTTATTCTGCTTAGCTACTTTTGATGCTGACTGTACTAGTAGTAGTTTGCTCCGATCACCAACATTGCGATTTCCTCCCCGTAAATCCTCGACCGATCCTCCATGCTTATGTTCGAACTTAAATTATATTTACCTCAACTAATCTTCTACCAGTCAAAAATCGGATCGACATTACTTAATTTATCGTCAAAAAAAACAAAGAAAGATACGTATTCCATCTCACTACACTTGGTGGATTAGAATACATTGCTTTCGTCACTAGAATGTAATTTTAATGAAATACCGAGATTTGTCTATGTAGTTTTGTTCCGCATCTGGCTATAAGACTAAGGTAATAGTCGTAGCAGAAAAATACTCTGTATGCTCTTAAGCATTAAAAGGCATTTTTATTTGTGTGTGTGTTTGCTCACGCGCGCGTCTGTTTGTGCGCCTGTTTGTGTGTGTATGTGTGTGTGTGCGCGTGTTTGTGTACGCACCACATGTGCGTGTCCAGGTCGAAGCAGTGCACGTCCCTCGGCAGCGTGTTGTCGGCGGAGCCCCCGAACACGAACAGGTGGCGGCCGTGCGCCAGCATGATGTGCCCGTAGCGGCGCGCCGGCGCCGGGCCCGCGCAGCGCAGCAGGTGCTCCGTGCACACCCGCGACCACCTGCAACCATAAATAACTTCAAAATAACTAGGATTCTTTACGGCCAATCTTAAATCATAAACTAATTTAGTTCCATAATGCCAAAATTTTTAATTATGAGTTTCTTAAAATATCCAAAATTGTATGAGTTGGGTACAAAACGTCCGATTGTCAAAATGCTTAAATCTTATTTTTTGTATTCTGTTATTATCGCAATTTAGGCAAATTGTGCAAATTCCGATTATTGAATAGTACAAAGTACTACAGTCAACAGCATAAATAAGTGATCATATATGTACCTTGTCACTTTAACGTCGTGTTTGAAATGTCATACAAAATTGTGAAACGATTGAAAGCGACAAGGTACATAAATGATCACTTATTTATGCTGTTGACTGTACACATAGGGCTACACATGGCGAGAAATCGTCACTGAACGTATAGTTAACCGTTTAAACGCCACGGTTGAAGACAAAAAGAGACTTTGTTTCGTATACTTTAAGTTTTAATTTGCATAGCACCACAAAACATGTTTGACGTATAAGTGACACATATTTTGTACTTAACGTAACATGTTCAAGAGTTTCATAAAAAAATAAAAAAAGTGTGTGTTTCGGGACGCCCGACAGAAGTGATAACTAATCTAAATCTCTGGATTAAAGTGAGAGAGGAGGAGCCTGCCTATATGCTTGAGAGAAAGGGAAGTCAGACAGGCTGTCTAGTAACGCGCGTTACGTAACGAAATGGTTTACCCTCCGTAAAGAAGTTTTCACTTCAAAAAGCTTTCGACATACAGACAGGTGAAACTTAAATATTCTTTAGCAGCAGTTTTGGGTAGAAATTACTCATGTTTTCCAAAGTTCAGTGGATATTATAAAACAGGGTAGTTCAGGGTACACACGCGCCGACAAATCGTCACTTGACAAACCAACACGTCATACTCACGTGTGCGTTTCAAAGTCGAACTGGAACAGCGCGTTGGTGATCTTGGCGCCGCTCTGCCCGCTGAACACGAACATCTTGCCGCGCGCCACGGCCACGGGGAAGTTGCAGCACGTGGGCGGGCACTGCCCCTTCTGCTCCACGCACTCCCACTGCTGGCTGCGGCTGTCGCCCTACATTCAAAGACGAGGGTCAGAAAAAATACCGTTCAATATTTTTATAAAGAGGTGGCACAGAAAAGTCAATAAACAAAACGAGTTTTTTTTTATTGAGAATGCAGAAATGGTGACTTGTGTTATTATAAAATGGTCGTTACAAACTGCTCTGGGGTCATAAAACAATTAGTAAACCAGGATGGGCAACGCAATGAAGGTAGTAAACTATCGATATACGATTTCACTTGTTTATCGATATTTCACTTAAATATTTAACAATGAACAAGTAGATAACAATCCCTAAAGGGTAAGTTGTAACGCACATCACTAGAGCCGCTCCGTTAGGCTTCTAAGTGCGGGCAAGAGGTCCGATAAAAAGGTTTTACTGCCCTAGAGCTCACTTGGTAGTGACCGTACTATATAGTGTTCCCAATCCAATCCACGAAGTACCATAACCTTTGCCCACTTCTCTGGGCATTTTTTTTTTTGCTTTAATATATAGCCTATGACACTCACAAGCAACGTGGTCTTTTCATTAGAGAGATTACCGCTACAACGTCACAAACTTTACCTCTTTATAATATTAGTATAAATAACATATATCTTAGTTAATGCAGTCAAGACTTTTATTCAGAACAGTCACAACAATCATAAACTTGTATTTTTTTTAGTTCAGTCACATAAACGTCGTTTCAGAAGAACTATGAAGATTAATAACATTATCTATCACACATATTCCGCACCAGCTTTTATGATACAACCTATAGTAGTAAACTGACCAGCAGGTTGATAGTCCACATGTCGTTGAGGCGCGCGTTGCCGTCGTAGCCGGCGAATATCCACAGCTTGTCGTCGTAGACGGCCGCGCCGTGCGCCGAGCGCGGCACCGGCTTGCTGCCACAACACAGACATGCACATTTCTAGACAAGTGTCACAAAAGACAAGGTTTAAAAACACAACTGTTAATACCCATTTTAGTGACACTCGACGCTATAAAACGAACCTAACGACTCCTCCTTTGCCGAAATCAAACAGTTCGATGAAATAAAAAAACACAAGGTCTCAGCAGTGGTCTCTTGCGAAGAGCTGGTAGTTTTTTGACGTGTAAAAGTGACCGTGCGGCCTACTTACTGAATAAACATCTTTTATTTTTTATCTTTTTTATTACACATACATATATACCTACAACATACATTTGTCAATCACGTCTGTTTCCCAGAGGGGTAAGCAGAGACCACTGCATAGAGGTCGTTAATCCGCGTTGACACGGTCAAAGTACACTTGCCCAGAACCACAGGATATTATGAAGGGTACAGTCGACGCCAAAGATATGTTTACACTTTAGTACCTTCTCACTTTATCCGCTATGACAATTTCATATGGCAGTTAAAACATGACGTTAAATAGACAAGGTACTAAAGTGTAAACATATATGACGTCGACCGTACCTACACAGAAAGAACATGTCCAGTGTCACCTTAGTAACTTTTTGAGATGTCATGATTTGAAAGATAGGAACCATGACATTTTATATTGTATTTCATTTAGAGGGTTTTTAGGTGTGAATAAAAAAAGTTATTTTAAGACTTATATCTGTAGTAACGATAAAGAAAGTTCATTGGAAACTACTAAAAGCGTTCATCCTATCGAAACACCGTTTGAGTTAGTAGACCGTGGTCTAGGATTACCTTTCTAACGCTAATTCGTATTTGGTCGCTCACAACCTAACTCGTTGGAAACACCAAGTCACCAAGTCGGGCCCTCCCATGGACTTATAGCTTCATTCTAACTGTCTACGGCCTCAGAGTTCCTTACCATCACAGGCCTGTGAGCCTATTTGCGTAAAAAAAATCTCATATCAGAACTTACTCTCCCGCAAACTTCCACTGCACCCACTGCGCGCTGGAGAACTTGTACTCGAACAGGTCGTTCTTGTTGGCCAGGTTGGAATTGGCCAGGATGTCGCCGGTGTACCCGCCGAATACGAACATGGATGAGCGGTGGACCTGGAAGTATTGTAAAGTGTAATTACAATAAAGCATCATTACCTGCCTATCTTTTTTGAATGTCTCTTTAATTGTTATAGTTATATAGAACCCCACCTGTTTTATCATTTTAAATAAAAAATGTTTGTAAACTTTTGGGTTTTTTGGTTGTAGAGTAGAATAAAGATAATGATATATCTGATATAAAGAAGGAAAACATACATATATACATACCTTCACGGCTGTCTCCCAATGGGGTAGGCAGAGACTACGGGCCAGGTGCACAGGTCTAAACATAAAACTTTCGCTTCCTCTACATCAAGGTGCTTTTGATTTGGCCCTTATTCAGTACATCGCGAATCTGATCAATGCATTTGCATCTAGGGCGTTCCCTACCAACATCTCCACTCAGTTTCGCCATATCTCTTTTGTAACTCTTCTTTCATCCATCCTTTGTAAAGAAGAGAAAACACTTCACAAAAATAGCCAATATAAAACTTACTACAGCGGAATGATGATATCTCAATGCCGGCGGCGTGCCCATGTAGCCCACCCTAGTCCAGGACTTCTCCCGGATGTCGAACCTTATCAGGTCATTCAGCATAGACTTGCCATTGTCTCCGCCGAACACATATATAGCATCCTTGTATGGCACTGCTGTGTGCTTGCTTCGTCTGCAATCAATTTGGTAACAACATAAATATTTAATTATAAAATTAACAAGATGGGTGAATGTACTAATAGTAAAGTTGTTTTCTTTTCTACTTAATGAATTTAAAGGAATAGGGCATCAATACGTAACTGACTTCTGTTTTTATATTTTGTCTGAAAAGTTTGTAATCAATGTAATCATCTTCCTTTTACAACAAGTTTATCAGTGTACTGAAACCAACTGAGAAAGCAAGTTCAATATGAAAATTTCCAACCATAAATGATGTGCTCTGATTATCCAGGGTCTACTAATATTATAAATGCGAAAGTTTGTGTGTGAGTGTTAGTTTGTTACTTCACGCTGCAACGGCTGAACGGATTTAGATGAAATTTGGAATGGAGATAGCTTATACCCTGATACGCCACATTTCATCATGGAAAATTTGAAACTTCCAGAGGGAATAACGATCATCGAAATTTACGTGGACGAAGTCGCGGGCAGAAGCTAGTTAGGTACAGATTGCTACTACGAAAACTAAGGCCAATTGTTGAATAACTACATATTTAATAAATATCGAGACTAACGGCCTAACTCATTCTCAGTTTCAGTTAATGACAGTAAGTACCAATTTCTCACCAAACGATGTTAAATTTAATCAATGTTAATCTACTGCTGGTTCATATAATTTTGACAGCTGTTAACGCTCTAATTGTCTGTTAAGTGGTTAACATCGTTTGGTGAAACTGGTACTAAGTTGTTCCTTAGTGAAGATTTTTCAATGAAAGTTTAAATAGGAATAAGTTAATTGTCTCTAAAATGTCTTTGAGTAGCCATTACTCTTTCTCGCTCTCAAAACTGTGGCAATGAAACATGTATGCTAGTATTAACAATTTTAGAGTATAATAGATAGGGATCGGAAATTCGGATCGATATTTACTTAAAGTTGGCAAAATCCCGGAAAAAGATAGCCGAACATGGCGTCGGCTTATTACATAACATTTGGTAAATACTTGGAAAGCTCTACTCCAGCAAGGAGTGCCAAAAAAATACATACACTTAATTAAAAACATATACTCAAATAGCACAGCACAAATAAAACTAGAAACAGTCTGTGAAAAGTTTCCAATAGCTAGGGGGCAAGACAAGGAGACCCATTGTCACCTAAACTATTTTCTGCCTTACTGGAGGACATATTCAGAGACCTTCAAAGGGATAAACTTGGCATGAATATTAACGGCTGGACACTTAACCATTTGAGGTTTGCTGACGATTTAGTCCTGGTAACTGACAACAGCTGACAGAGGCAAGGGGAATAGTCGGACTTACCATAAATAAATCAAAAACGAACATAATGACAAACAGAGAACAAAGGACCATAGTAGTAGATAATGAAAACATTGAATATGTACAGAACTATATATACCTAGGACAAATTATATCATTTAGAGACCGGACGACTCTAGAAGTAGAGAGAAGAGTGTCAAGTGCTTGGAAAAGATTCTGGTCGCTTAAGGAGATACTTAAGAGCAAGCACTTTCCAATGTCAGCCAAGACAAACGTTTTTAACTTGTGTATCCTCCCATGTATAACCTATGGTTGCCAAACTTGGGCACTGACTCAGAAACATCTCCAAAACTTTAGAACCTGCCGAAGAGGAATAGAAAGAAGCATGATGAACATCACATTAAAAGATCGTAAAAGAGCAGAAGAAATAAGATCAAAAGCAAAAGTATAAGACGTAATTAAGAAAGTGCGAAGGTTAAAATGGCAATGGACAGGACATATGAGACGGGACAGTAAGGAAAAATGGACCAAAATAATTACAGAATGGCAACCTGCGAGGCGGTAACAGAAAAAGGGGTAGACCAATTAAAAGGTGGATGGATGACATCAAGTCTATAGGGGGCGCCACCTGGACCAGGAAAGCCATTAATAGACAGGAATGGAAAGAGCTGGGAGAGGCCTATGTGTCACATGACACGCTGACCACTAATCCGGACAATCCGATGTGTTAGTTTTAAGTAAATTTGTTTATAAATATAATGTAATACCGTTTTAGTTTCAGCAATAAAGGCTATTATGATTATGATTATGATGAAATACTTACATGGAAAATAAATTTAAATAGTTAATATAAATACTTAATTATTAATTTATGCTGGCATATTTTATTTATTTAAATATCCCGGGTATTTTATTATTGAGTCCGCTTCCATACAACTGAACAACAACGCCGCCGCGAAAGTTTAGGTAAATATAGATCCGAATTTTCGATCCCTGATTCCCAGATTAATAATTTTATAGTATTGTAGATTAATTATTTTAGAGTATAGTAGACAATTAATTTTAGAGTATTGTGCAGGCAAAATAAATAAATAGCAATGGAATCTTGCATAATATAAACAGGAACAACATTCAAACCTGTTAGTAAAAAATCATCTCTATTTTACACAATGCCATCTTCACTGCGAATTGGGGCCAAAAAAAACTGTTATAAATAAGTGTGGTTAATTACAGTAAAATATTTTGCCCAAGGTGTTATGAGCCGCAGTGCTGCACGGTAAAAGTACTGACACACAATACCATAACCGTAATAATAAAAAAGACATACCGCGCGCCAACGAATTCGTAGCACTCAGACATTCTCTTCCACTTGTGCACTGTCTCAAACGGACCGAACTCCATCCTGAGGCTGATGTCCAGCTCATTCGGGTTCCGCAGCTGCTCCGTTATCATTTTCGCTAAGTTTTGCATTTTGGCGGCTTTTACTGAAAACAAATCAAATATCTAATCGATTTCTTTAAAATAAATTAAAGAACTTCAGAGAAACAAGGCCCCTCAAATGCCGGAAGACTAATAATTTGGCAACTAAACGTTAACACTAGAAACCTACTTTCTTCGTATTCCGGTAAAAAGTAACAAATCCAAAAATAAATCGTACGTGAAAATAGGTCGCTATTAACTACCCACCTCATATTGTTCATGAGCTATTATTGATTTGAACCATTAGTGTCTAATGCATGAAGAAAGGAAATCGGCTTTACTTACTTTTACACCGTATTGACAAAAAACTAGAATCACTAACTAGAATCACACAAGAACCGCCACACAAATAAACAAAATTTTATCAATGAAATCTGCTTGTAGTAAGTTGGATTGATCACAAACGTCAAAATTTCATCTTCACTGTTGGTTATTTTAAAACAACACGAAGACCATTGTAATAAGGAGGTTTTTACATTATCCCCATCAGTTGGTTACTTTTTAATGGTATTGTGCTGCAAGTACCAGCGAGTTAGCTTCTTTAGTTTTTTGAGGCCTACACCACTGAATCGTGTAAATGACGTTTATTGCGTTCAAAAACAAAATTATCCCAAAGTTGCCAAGCTTAAAAAGTAATCTTTTGTTTACACGAAATTTCCGAACGCAATATCCAATCCAACTGACTAAACTCACGCAACGCAATTGGCGAGTTTTATTACAATAAATTCGTTAAAATATACAGTTTTTCTTAAAGTCTAGTTGCTCACTGTTTACACTCAATATCTACGAAGCTTCTGTGTTTGATTTCAGTTTCGTTTTCATTATCGTAACATGTCTTCACCGGTAAGTTATCAGTATCATTCAAATTAGTAAACGGAAAATTTGCAGCGAAGTGGAAATCTTACTTGTCTTCTAAAATCATGATTTTGAGCTGCTACCTAACAGTTTTGTTTGGTTTTAGACGGAAGAAAGTGTAAGACGCAATAGCGAGAGCGAGGGAGGTGATGCGGAAACGTCTGAGCATGACCCTCATTATGATCCAATCGTGTCTCTGCCGCTGGTGGATATTAACACCAACGAGGAAGACGAGGACGAGCTGGTCAAGATCCGTGCGCGGCTCTACAGATACGACACGGCTGATCATGAGTGGAAGGTCAGTGCCCTGAGTTACCAAACTATGTAGCTGCATATTGAGAAGTTGATAAGATTAGAAATAGTTTTGAAACTAGTACATAAAAAGTATGTACAAACTCCTTGTATTCAATGAAAACTTGAAGATGACAGAGTGCTCAAAACTATTTAGTAATTCCTTCTAAACCAATGAATAGAATGTCCCATTGTTCCCATGCCCATGAGTTACCTATCATAGACCCTGTGCATATTTTAAATATTCTGGTGCTTTTTTTAACTCTAATTATGTTAAGGCACAATTTTTAATATGAATATCAATGATTTGCAGTGTACTACTACAAAATGTAAAATTTCCAGAAGCATGATTTTTTAAGGTTATCTTAAATGTTATGTTAAAATCATATGGAACATAGCTACCTACTTTCAAAACGAAGAAATTTGTATTAATATGTTTTTAACAAATATTTCTCAAAGTGCTAAAATGTTGTGCAATTCATTGATTTTGCTTTTCCCCCCTTGTCTCCCCCCACCCCTTATTGAAAAATCAATATCTGTCTGGTTTTCTGCATGTGGGTGCAAATACAGCAAAATTTAAAATGGGTACAGACAAAAAGGGCACATTTTAAATACTTACTTGTTAATTTATTTCTCCTACTAATAATAGAAAGAGAACACATCTGTTTCAAGTTTATCTATAATTTTTTGACACAAGTTGTTTAATTGACTGTGTTCATACTAAGTGTTTAAGTCATCACCTGATAATCACAACATTACCAACTATTAATGGCAATGATACCCACCTTAGGTTGAAGCTTGTTTATTATCAGAACATTGAATGAATATCTAATTAGGAACCATATTGAAAATTTTAAATGCCATTTTGACAAACAGTTGTAAAATTAATAAACTAGATTGCTGCAACTCTGTCCCTAGCTGTAAAAGTGTAAGACACAGAAAAAGGTACTTCTATACTTATATATCTACATCTATTGTATTAGTATTGATAAAACTAAAATAATATACCATACTAGAGAACCACTCTCGCTTTGCTTCAGTTTATGTGAGAAAACCACGTCAAAATGGTTTGCGTATGTTTAGGAGGAGTTAGGTGATATACAGATAGACAGACAAAAAGATAGACAGACATTGACTACTATATACATATATGTAAAATGTCTAACCTCTTAATGTCTGACAGCTACATAACTTTTAACATTTTTAATTTCAGGAGAGAGGTACAGGTGATATCAAGCTTCTCCGACACAAGATTAACAACACTGTGCGGGTGGTCATGCGGCGGGACAAAACTCTCAAGGTGTGCGCTAACCACTTCATCACGCCAGACATCAGGATGAATGTGCACTGCGGCTCTGACAAGGCCTTCAACTGGTCTGTGTTTGCTGACTTTGCCGATGAGACCATGAAGCAAGAACTACTGGCCATCAAGTTTGGCAATCCTCAGAGTGAGTTCAGCTACACTGTTGCTTTTATATGCTTAAGTATTAGGTAAATTGGTTCTGCGATTCTTATCCTAGTGTTGTAGGTGTTCATAGTTGGCAGTGATTAATTTATATTAGGGTCTTATTCATATTGTTGACATAATATAAATAATAATTTATATTTTTTATTCCACCTGTGAATGCTGTTTGTCTATAAACCATTTTCCTTTTAATCTAATAAGATCTATGTAAATGACTGTTTGTGTTCCAAATAAATAAATAAATAATGACAGCTATATTGAAGGAAAATGGTCTAAACCGAAGTAGAATAATTATAACTAAAATGAGAAATGAGCTGAGTGCAAGAGACATCAAAATATTTAGCCGCACATAGCCAAACTTTAAGGAATTGCTTGTTTTCAATGAATATTTAATATCTTATATAACTCTTGTGTAAGTTGGCTTATTATTAAACATGAGAAAAAAAGTATTGGTAGTTTGAAACTTGCCATGTGATAGTCTGTCTCTATTTATCAGTGGGTCAGTTTAAAGAAGTCATACTTTTCTCTACAGATGCAGAACTCTGGAAGACGAAGTTTGCTGAAGCTCAAGATATAGTTAGAACCAAATGCAGCTTGTATACTCAAGACCTGTCTTCAGATGATGAAAGCAGCATCACTAGAAGCGAAGACACTGATACTCCAGAGCCCAAGAGCACTGACAAGACAGATGAGGCAAAAACTCCTGAGAAAGATTCAGATTCAGATGGTGTAGTTTTAAAACTGAAAGAGCTTAAAGTGGAAAGTGAAAAACCTGAGTAATTGTCATTGCAACTGCATAGGTTTTTACATGCTGTACTGTATCATGTAATAATACCATTATTTTTTAACTGTCATTCCATATATCAATTTAAATTGGGCAAGCATTTTAATTATTAAACTACCTATTACTTGTATAATTTTACTGATTTTTAAACATTGGGTTATTAAATCACATGCATTATATTTTATTTTAATCAAACTAATAGTTGATTACTACTGGAGCTGTTATGATGTTAAACAGTGCAGGTGTGTGGAAGATCTTACCTGGGCTAAAATTGTAATATTGCATGGTTGCTATTGCATTATGTAAGTACTTAGCCCAGTTAAGATGTTTCTTAACGATTGAAGATTAATCTCTGAGATAATATGCAACGCGAATAATTTAATACTCATAAATAAGTATACTTTGTGGCGAAGTTAAGGTGTCATTTAATTGATTCGCGAGTGAATGCATATAAGACTAATCTTCAGCTTCGTGACGGTCACTAACTGTAAAATTGAGTGCCCTAATACACGTGAGAGGGATATCTAGATAAATAAGAAAATAATTGGACTAAACTAATCATTAATTGAGAATAAAAACAAGGCCGATAACAAGGGCAGTTACCGCGGCGCGTACGTAGTATAAGTTGTTGGTGGCGGGGGAGGTTCGTCCGAGGGAGCCCCTTCATGCAGTCAATGTGTCAGGGTTGTTAACATTAACTCTGTTTTTATTGGACCTTTTACGGATACACGTTAGTCTAGATTCCAAATGACTTAAGAGCCTTCTTGGTCAATTTTTAGTTTATGTAGTTTAATTTTGAAGGCTCTAGGCCATATTACAATCTCATAACTGTAGTGTTTGAGAGATTGTAACGGCTCCTCAATGGTTATGTTGCATGTTACAGTGGGCAATGATTGTTTTAAGTTGTTAAAATAAAATCTTGTAATGTAGGCATGAATGTCGTGATAATTTGGATTTGATATTCCATATTAAACTTCTCGAATAAGTAATAGAGTTTAAGATAATGCATTTTTATTTTCATATGGATTTGTTTAGTTCTAAAATTAAATAAGCCGTGTTACGGTGACAACTTTGTAGTTTCGTACCATTTGGAAGATATAAAAAAAAGTACGAAACTTTATCGTATTTATACCCTTATCGGTACGGGAGGAGTTATGTTTAGTTAGTTATTAATGAATTGCATTTTTAAACTTAAAACATAAATGGATATGTTGAACTTCATTCAAACATTTCAACGGATTCATGTATGTCAGTCTTTGGAGTTTTGTAATTTGTATGTTGGAAAAACGAGCTGTGAAAGACTTTGTATTGGCAGTCTAAAATTAGTGTTGTTCACATTCCGGTACTTTCTTGTTAATCTTGTGTAGGTCAGTTTTATTTTGTGACAAAACTTGTAAAGCAGTTTTTCTGTTTGTGTTGTTCAAAATCGTAAGAATAAATGTTTTTCGTGACATTTTGTTTTTTTCTATTTCCAAGTTAGAAAACCGAAGTCAATTTACATTAACAGACACTTCAGAGGGCCTATATTCTACATGGTAGAACAATATTGCTTTTGATGTGTTATCATAGTTTTTTAACTCGGCTGCCATTATTGTCAAGTAAATAAGAGCTATTGTAACGTTGACAATACAATAACATACCACAGGCAATATGGTTTTACCATGTTGAATAGAGGAGGCCCCGTTCATTGCATATAGCAATATTATAACCATCGGCCATCTACTGCCATCAACAGGAATGCCATGCAGAATAACAGTTTGTTATTTCAAGCACCTTGTTCTGGGCACTTTTAAGGGCCGAGTTCACCAACAATTAAACAGACGGTTAGCAGTTTAATGGGTGTCAAATGTTGACAGCTGATTAAGACTGGTGAACCCGGCCCTAAGCCGAGCAGATGGAACTGATTTTGATTTGGACTTGTGGACCAAGTGTGGCCAATCATAAACAAGTGATGGAAGAATTAACTTTTAGTTAACCATCATGGAAAAATCATACACAACAAGTAAACGTTTCACACACTTTAATGTATTTCATACATTCATAACACATCGTGCAAAATAATCTTATAGTAAGTTGTGCTATGCTACATGCATATTTCTGTAATAAATTCAAACAATGTCCATTATAATTGGTAGCAAAATAAAACCAATTTAAATTTAAACAATAAACTTTTACAGCAGGCATTAAATCGAGAATGCTTTTTCCTTGTTACATAACAGAGAAGAATAAATTATACAATAAAAATTTAAATAAATTCATACAGCAAAATTTCAAAAATAAGATTATATTTATGGAAATGACTTCTTTGTTGGACTTTTTCCTTCAGTCTTCTAGTTTATAATGGATTCAGGCTGGGCATTACCAACCATGGTTACAAAATCATCTAGTGATAAAACTATGGTTCAGACTGATGTGAAATAATGAAATAACTCTGTCCATTTCAAAAATAAAATCTATAATGTTGATATAATGGGCATTGTACACTATCACCAAGAATTTGGAATGTGGTTAAAAATTATGTATCCTAATAAAAATATTGCAAAATATGTTATTTAACTATTAGGATCACAGCTCCTCTTTGTCATCTTTGGATTTCTTGTCTTGCAGCTGGAATGTCTGTAGGATGTTGATCCTGACCCCCATCCCCTTCTTCTTTTCATCAGAGATCTTTTCACTAAGCAGCTTCTTGATTCTGTCATGTTCGGTCTTAACAAAGTCATCTCCTTTCTCAATGATTTTTTCCATGATGGTCTTGTAGATCTTTCCTGAAGCAGCATCCTAAAATAAACAGTAAACATGTGACTTTTACACTTGGGCACATTCCAGATTAAGCCAGCCTTTAGGGCTCATAGGAAAAGGACAGCAGCTGTAGCCGTACTGTTAATCAATGTGTTAAGTTTAGGGTGCTAAATAAGACAGAATTGTAAGTTATACATGTCACACGGGCCCCCCCAAATGTACAGGGTGTCACAATTACTACACTTGCTATGTTGCATAAAAGACTACATTAAGTTAATTGTTTGCTTATCATGGTAATGAAGTTACTAATCAACCTTACAGGCATAAAATT
Organism: Acleris literana; assembly: GCA_946894065.1. Classification (NCBI taxonomy): domain Eukaryota; kingdom Metazoa; phylum Arthropoda; class Insecta; order Lepidoptera; family Tortricidae; genus Acleris; species Acleris literana. Next base: position 9,390,138 of record OX335687.1, read on the forward strand.
ATAGAAGTTAGTGTACAGTCAAGGTCACCAATATGTATACACCACAAAATATCAAAAATATGTACACAGACCTTATTACTATGGCAATAAGGTCTATGTGTACATATTTTTGCAACTTTGTGTGGATATTTATTTTTGACCTTGACTGTACAAACTGATAACAAATTCACAAAATGTATACCTTGCTGGGCAATTTGATAAGAGCTTCCTCAGTTTTCTGCAGCACATTTTTTCTATCCTCTTTTTTAGAGTTCATGAACTTAACAGCGAGTTTGTCGAGGCTGCGAACACAGCCCGGAAGGCTCAAGTGGATGCCGGTGTGCTCTCGCACGAAGCGTCGGAGCTCATCGCTGGAGAACTCTTTAGACTCTGCAAAAGACACAGGATCCTTCTTTCCCTTAGTAAACAGCTTAACTACAGGGAAATTATCCTTTGTGGCACCGTACTTCTTGGCCAATGCTTCATTATCTTTCTCTCCATAGTCTTTGACTCCCACTTCGGCTATCAGCAAATCGTGCTCGTCTTTAGCATCCTTCGCGAGAGCCACGAAGGCGTCATGCTTGTCGCCGTACGGAAAAGCGACGTCAAACTTCACAAGCGCGGCATCGAATTTATTCACGATTTTATCAAACGAAAACTCATCTAATTCTACTGAACCGCTGAGAGTTGTGGCTTCGTACTTGGAAGGCACAATAAAAACAATACACAGGAACAGTAGGAAACGCTGCATCGTCAACTAATATATCGTCAGGACTTTAGGACCACACAAAGTAATAGGATGCGAGTAAGCGACGTGGACAGCAATCGTGCGCGCTTTATTGTTCAAACAAAATTATCGGAATACCACTATATCAACCTTTTAGCATGAAGTTATTGACACCCTTTGTTTTATATGCGCAATTTATAAAATCATTTTACATTGATTTGCTAATAATTTGTTTTGAGTTTTCATTGGCTAGCTTTTTCACGCCATGAAGTAGATCCTGAATCCAGTTCACGCAATTCAGAAATTGATTGCAGACTTATACGTCTTCTTCGATTATTTAAATATAACTGCGACAAATTAAATATATTTTCTTTACTGCATATATAAATTTTACGCAGAAGCATGACTACATTATTGGTATTTTATTTACAGCTAAAAATAAAATAATAGTCGTTCCAAGACAATATGCGTGTAAAGAAATATTTTTCTTATTTTCTTATGACAGTCGGCCGTGTGCTTATAGGATTGGTCTATCAGATGCCGGCATTCATTGTTTACGTGAATCAGCCTGTTCTCATTTACAAACTAATAAACTCAACAATAAGGACGGTTACTATGAACCAATAAATTCGAAACTTGGAGCTAACGTAACTTCGAACTTCGATTTTCAAAGTAGGATCTAAGGTCAATAACATAGAGTACATTGAATAATAGGGTCAATAAGGAGCCTATAAGGAGTCATTTGGTGCCTGCCAAAGACGGCTATTACGAAGTACTACATTAAGGAATCTCCATCCCTTTTATTCGTCGGTCTATGGGCTATCAAGGGAAAAATACAGTGATAACGTAATTTCGAACTTAGATTTTAAAATTTATAGGCGATGGTAAATTTTAAACAGGGGGCCGGGTAGGACGTGCCCACCCAAGAATGGTCTTGTGATCTCCCGAGTATTGGGTTAACTGGACACATAAATAACTTAATCAAACATCGCATCTCAGGAGCTAGCCCCTCCCTTGTTAAATAGCTCTAGATATGCCAATGATAAAACGTGTAAACTGACCAAACCAAGTCACCAATACTATCTGCCCAATCTATAACGGCTTTCACTCCTGTTAAGGTGTATTTCGCCAATGTCGAGTTATTTATAGACACTCCCATGGACTTATTAGAAAAACAAGTCCATGGATATCACTCACGAAGACAATTGTTCGGTAAAAGAGAATTTTCTCAAATGGACTAAACAGAAGCACATGGGGTTAGCTCCACGCGCTTCTGTCAAGTCCCCCGATCAACTTGGTTTACGCTCAGAAGTAGCCTGAACCTACACTGCGTAGGTATAACCTGATAAAAGTCATTTTCATGTACCCAATAGCCTTTTGTGCTGCAATCTGTCAGGCGATGTCGATAATAGTGATATTGCGAAATCCAATTTTGAAGCTGTAAAATAAATATTGAAACCTATTTGGCTCGACATAGTCGAAGGATGTCGTGGAGTGTTACGGATTGTTTTATATTTTTATTCATTTACACGTGTAATGGAAGTCCTTTGGGGGGTATGTTGTTAAGAATAACTAACGCCGTTACATTTTTAGGGTTTCTTAGGCAACCCATGAGCTTTTATAGATTTTCTAATTCGTACCTACCTATACATCCGTCCGTGTCTTGTTTTATATAAACCAAAGCTATACTATTATAATTTGGTACAATTCAGTGGCGATACCCCACGACAGTAGATGCATTGCATTTACAGTTAGGTTCACCCGTACGAAACGAGACCAGACTTGGGCATGAAATCCTCGATCCGCCCCTAGTACGATTACTGATTATAATGACCGCTAGATATGAGTTAACATTGTGGTTTATTGAAACGAAGAATACCTCGGATTCCCTACATATTTTTTCTAGTTTATCTTTCGGCGTAGTCCTATCTGTTATTAGCGATATTAGCGGTGGGAATAACCACATAAATAGACCAAGGTCAAGTTGCCTCCTCAATTGAAATTCATCATAATTTTTTTGTTCAACTTGACTTTGGTTGAGTTTCTTGGTTGTTCCGTCCGTGTAGTAAAAAGGTTTGACGTAACCGACGGTGAAGATCTGCCGTTAGGCTGTACCAAACGAGTGAGATGGTTATGGCCTGGCTTCACTATATTCACGTAATAGTCGTATTAGAAAGGAAACCCTCCACCTCCCCTTTTTTTCGACCATCCCCCTGGTCTACTAATCTGGATGATGGCAACTAGATATTGGCTGGTCAATTTGTTTTGTTAGTGTTAATAGAACTTGGGAAAGGTTGTTGCTGAGGTACATTCTTGTGTAAAATGTCTTGACGAAGGCTGTTGCTGATATGTGTTGGTATTTAGTGTGCTGTAATAAATTATACATTTGTGTTTTAGATCGACCAAGGTCTGAAGAAGCTGAGCCCACACAGTTCATACCGGCACAGTGGGCCAAAGACAGCCAAATCGCTTACCAATGGCCGCAGGGGGAGGTGCCATACTATTTTGATACAAAAAGTTATGGTAAGTATTTAATTCAATACACAAAATTAGAACTTCGTGTGTGCCGTCCTTTTAGATAAATTAACAAATGAAAAAGGGTATAAGTATAGGATCTTCTAAAGATCAAGTAAAAAACAATATACGTGTTGTATACTCCGTATAATTTAAACCGTGTTTATTACGAGTTAAATCGACTTCTTTACCCTTTTTCACTGGGACTCCAACTTAAGGTGAACCGGAATCGGAATGTGTTTTGTTAATAAATTCCCATTAGGGACCTATTTTTGAAACTCCCTCTAACGAACTAAAAACTTCATGTAATTAATATTGGCATCTTAAAAGTTTTCTATTCGATAAAATATAAAACGAAATCGGAAAAAATACCGAAATGATCTCGCTGGGACTATACCAACTCGGTCTCTTTCTTTCCTTCAGTAATGAGATCCAATGCTTCGAATATGCGTCTATAATATTAGGTACCCTTGCCCTTACAACATTTCGTTAACAGACGACGGGATAAAGGGCCGAGTCCTCGCGGCAATGGCGTCACTCGAGCGGGACTCCTGCATCCGCTTCAAGGAACAGTATCAGGTCCCGGCGAACAATTCCGGACCCTGGATCCACTTCACCAACCCGAACACAGTACGCCACTGCTTCCATGATTGCAGCTACCAGGCGAACGGCGAAGTCGTAAGATCACCTTTTCTTTTATTTTACTCCACATGTTTGTATGTTTGGTTGAAAGACAGTTTGAACCTGCTCCCGTCATCCGAGTGTACTGGAATTTGGTATTGGTAACTCGATGACCGCGAACCCGATGACATTGAAAGGTGTTGGAATTGGACGTAGAATTTCGAATAATTATAAAGGAAAAAACAAAAAACTCCTCCATATCCGTTATGTTTTACAAACATCCAACATTCTCAAAAAACATTGCATCCTTACTAATGGTATATTATAAACGCGAAAGTTTGTAAGTATGGATGTATGGATGTACCTATGGATGATTGTTATGCTTTTACGCTACAACGGCTGGACGGAATAGGATTATGAATGGAGATAGCTTATACACTGGATTAAAACATGTATATATTTTGTTTAACAGTATCTTATATTGTCATCTCTAGCGATTCTTCACTTCATTTCCAGTGTTAGTTTAAACTTGCGCATTTTTTTATTATATGTATTCATTAATGAACCTCCAGGTCTTTTATATTCTTTAGTACCTACAGTGTACTTCTATATCGCATTCGAATATGACTGTACGTGTTCTAAATAATTAAAAAAAATACAATGATGCAGTTAGTATTCATGTGTGAAGGTAATGATTAATTTTAAGGAGTAAAAACACAACAGAACAAACAAAATCCATTATGTACAACTATCAGGAAAAAATTCATTATACATAAAGAATGGGAGTGGCTAAAGAATACTCCCTTGAGATACCCTTGAGGAATTATTTAAAAGTTTATAATATGTGCAATATTAGTATTCAGTGTAAAGTTAATAATTAATTCCTCAGTAAGAACAAACAAAACCCTTGAACTACATCTAACTGGGAGACATTCATATACCTACGTAAAGAGCTAAAGAGGCCCGAGAATAGTTCCTTGAGATATCCCTAAAGGATATAATGGTTTTAATATGGACAGATGTTTTTATTCTTCAAAACACTAATTGATTGTTTGATTTCAGAAAGTGGTTCTAGGCTACGATTGCCTTAAGCAGCAGGATATTACCCACGCAGTTCTTCATGGCATTGGCTTCAGAGACGAAGTGGCGCATCCTCAGAGAGACCTATATATTAAGGTCTTGTGGTCGAACATTCAGCCAGGTAGAGGAATTAATAATTTTAACCGGTCTGGGTAACCGGTAGAAGCAGGTGGTTTTACAAAACGTAGGTGCAGCAATGGCGTTGGTGGCTTAGGGTGTAAAGTCATGAGCCTGAGTTACCGGGTGTGAACTCCAGCAGTTGCCCTGTAACATTAGATTTACTTATAAATGGTGGAAACTTATAAATCGCAAACTCGTGAAAAAATATTACTTACTGTAAGCCTACCTAACTTCCAAAAGTTGTTATATTCACACATCCTATCGTCGGTTTCGTCTAGACACTACTTGGCCATTGACCATTTCTAGTGTTTTGAAAAAATATAATGGCTTGCGAAACGAAGAGGTTTGTAATCGCGACTTCACATATTACTCGCGAAAGTAAATCTTTCTCCTCGACTTTTTGACTGGAGGAAGACAGTAAGCTTGGGCATCTAGTATATAAGTAAGTAGGTACATAAGACAGTCAACTTCTGCACATTTAAAGGTGGTCTATACCTCTCCAATTTTTGTTCGTTACCTTTTGTCTCGCAGCATACAGGTCTATGTTCCGGCTCCAGCCAGTGGACTCACTAGCAGTCGTGGAGTACGATCCCCAGAGTATCATGCAATTCCACGAGCGCGCCTTTAGCCTCAACGGGCAGGCCACGATAACGCCCTTGGTAAATATTGAGATAAGAACTACAGACGATTTTTTTTATCAGGGGACTATCTCACACAAATTTACCTAGTCCCAAACTAAGTACTAGACAATGATAAATAAATTTATATAGAGAGATACATATTTAAATACGAGTACATAGAAAACACCCAAGACTCAGGAACAAATACTCGAGCTCATCGGTCATCACACAAATATTTGCCCATATTGGGAGTCGAACCCGGGACCGCTAGCTTCATAGACAGGATCACTACCAACTAGGCTAACTACGTCGTCAGATATACATACAACAGAATGTATCAGTGTGCCTAGCAAGAAAGCTACAAGAAAAAGTTATCGCTTAATACGTGTCTCCTTCTTTAAGTAGGATTAAAGATAGTACTGAGGTAAGTAATAAACTACTCTTAGTGGCACTCTTGGTGGGCCCGCTGAGGATGGAAGAATCATTTTAACTTTATATTCCTCCTCCTCCTCCATCTTCCTAGTCTCCTACCCGTTTCTGGCTATAAGGTTCTTGACGGACGGGGATCAAAGAATGGTTCCGTTTTCCCTTTTTTGCCTAAACGGAATTCTAAAAAACATAAAACAGAATCCTCTCGGTATTGTTTGGCACTCGGGTTCGGTTCCGGTATGGGCAAATATTTGTGTAGATTAGCATGGATTAGCACGAGTATTTGTATTGGAGTGTTGATGATTTCTATGTATTTATCTACACATAAGGTAATGCAGCCAGTGTCATGGGGACCATTCCGCGAGCGAACCTGCTAGAGGGGGTGTTCTTTTTATAGTGGTGATTATTATTTATATGTTTAATATTTAAGTAGCTAAGTTTAATTTTAATTTAAATACGATTAGTTTTAATTTTTAATTGTATTTATGTTGAATTCTGTACTTAGTTGGATGTAAATAAAGTAATCTACTGTATACGTATGTTTATCATTGTCTAATACCTATAGTTCAAGCCTACAGCTTAGTCAGAACTAGTTCAATTTGTGTGAGATTGTCCATTGATGATTGAATTAGATTTTTATTAAATTCCAAGTTTATGTTAATGATTGACAATTTCAGCTACCCGGGTTAAAGATAACACCATCAGAGGATTTGTCGCATCTGGACAAAATGAAGTTACGCATTATGTTTGGCCATGAGTGCAATAAAAGGAAAGTTCATGAAGTGTTAGATACGTGTCAAGATATACTCTCTGAAGTTAATAAGGATGTAAAATTGAATGAAAATAAAAATGATGACTCTAATGAAAATAAAAATGATGACCCTAATGAAAATAAAAATGATGACCCTAATAAGGACGAGGGCAGTGAAGAGATGATAGGTAATAAAGATAATAGCAACCCTTCGGAGGAAATGATTGTTGTGGGTGAAAATAATGGAAACGAGAAAGGTACGAGCCCATCGGAGGAAATGATCGTTGTGGGTGATGATGTTGGAAAAGGCAGTGGTAACAAAAACAGTGGAAGCTCTTCGGAGGAGATGATTGTTGTGGGTGATGATGTTGGAAAAGACACTGTTACTTTACATAATCAAAAGTCTTCGGAGGAGATGATTGTTGTGGGTAATGATGTTGGAAAAGGCAGTGGTAATGAAAATAATAAAAACCCATCTGAGGAGATGATTGTTGTGGGTGATATTAATGCAAAAGGCAATGGTGAGGAAAATAATAAAAACCCTTCGGAGGAGATGATCGTTGTGGGTGATATTAATGAAAAACTGGCTGGTGACGAATATAATAAAAAACCTTCGGAGGAGATGATCGTTGTGGGTGATGGTGTTGGAGAAGGCACTGGTAACGAAAATAATAAAAACCCATCTGAGGAGATGATTGTTGTGGGTGATGGTGATGGTATTGGAAAAGGCAACGGTAACGAAAATAATAAAAACCCATCTGAGGAAATGATTGTTGTGGGTGATAATAAAGCAATAGACAGAAGTAACGAAAATAATAACAATCCATCACAGGAAATGATTGATGTAGGTGATGGGAATACCAACAAAAATAATAATGATTACCATGGCGGTGGTAACTTCCATGGAGGGGCGTTTTCGCCATTAAAATCTGGCCATGAAAAATCCAAGATTGTCATTGTGGGTAAATATCATGAAAATAAAAATAGCATACGCAGTGATAATAATCGAAACACAATTGATGACAAAAAGGACCTCTTTGGTGATAGAAGTACAACATCTTCCGGAGCAGCAAAAGGTATTGCAAAAAACGGGAAAGTTGACGACAGTTTAAATGTGGTTAGGTAGTAATCATTTAAAAGATTCAGAATAAAAAGAGGTGACCCTAGAAAACAAATAAAAATATTTTCACTTCTCATACTCTTAAAATGTTACTTTAGTCTCTGTACATCGGGACTAAAGCTCCGTATTTTTTTTAAATTTACTTTGCAAACCCCTTAATAACCAATCACGGTGTTTGTGAATGGAGGATAATCGCCATTTTCAGTGATTGTGTATGGACCATTTCCAACCTCAAAATGACAACTGTGCAAAAATATAAAAAAAATATTTAATTTCATGAAACACGATTAATGATTACGAATATGAATCTATTTAAATAGATTAAGGATTTATTATTTTATTTTATTAGGCATGGTCCAAATTAGTTTTCAAGTTTGAATCTGTTGGCTAAATATGCAAGCTAAATGCTAAATGCAAGTGTCACTTTACAAAAAACTAACAACCGCGAAACAAAGTCAGAAACTTTGTTATATATTTGTTTAATATTGTAATTTTGTATAGAACGTCGTTTTTTTTCCTCGCATTCAAAGTGAAAAGTAGAGTGTTTAACGCGAGACTAAACAACCATAATGACACCATCTAACTACTTAGTCCGGCCATAAGTTCTGTTACTAAGGTTCAGTCAAATAAAACTAACTAATGTTATTTTTTTTATTTCTATACATATAAAAATTAAAAGCTCAATTAATGTACATTTTGAAGAACAAATAATCATTTTAAATAGTCGCCGCCCGCAATTTCCGAGACGATTTTTTAACATTCACAGCCGGCAACGATGAAATTACGCATGACTTTTCTGTAAATTTCACTTATTGAAAACGCTTAAAAGTTAATTTTTGTTTACCAAAGAACTTTTTTGTTTAATATTATAAAACTTCCTATCCTTGTGTATGTTTAGAGACCAAAATTATATTTTTCAACAGGACTCAATTCCAACTTATGAAGCAAGAGATTTGGTGTGTTTTCGTATTGCTGCGAATTCATGTGAAATCGTAAAGTCGATTTAATGAGACATCAAGATTGACCGGTGTACAAGCGGCTCTTAAAAGTGGCTTGAAATACATTTGTATCAGAATTTAAAGCTAAAAGTCTGATCAATATTTCACGCAAATTTGAACTCTCTACAAGAACTCTTACAAAATTTGTGGCTATTATCAGTATAATCGTAGTGAGTAAATTGAACTATGATTTTCTAGTCCGAAATGGGAATACTTCAAGCTCGTACATCAGATAATTGCAATAGTTTAGAATACATTAATTTTATTTTTATTCTACATAAATGAATGTTTTGATTAATATAGAGATTTATAAAAAACTCCTTTTTTTTTTAAAAATTGTAATAAATCTCAGTAACAGAACTTATGACCCGACTAGGTATAGCCACTCTCGCTCGCTCGCGTGGCTAAATATCTCTTGTCATTATGGCTTGTTTTAGTCTCTCGTTGAACAATCTACTATTGTTGTAATGTTTTTGTTTATAATTTTTCGAGGTGCCTTTTAATAATAAAAAATAAAATAAAAATACCTTCGTACTTTTAAGTGGTAAAATGATTTCGTCGTAATTTTATCGTTTGTTATTATTTACTTTATAAAATATTTTTTAACAAAAAAATATCAGGGCTGTGACCCATAAATGTGTTAAACTGTATATATGAGTACGAGTATAATACAGAAAAATGGAATAGGCATGTCCTCAGTCAGCAGGGTTAAAATTTAAACAAATGAATGTGTCAGAAAATGAAAAAACGAAACCTTAATTTTGCATGTTCGCCTATTTGGTCATACTTACTTACTCAGTGTTTATTAAAATGTTATTAAAAGTCATCTTAGACTAAGATGCCGTCAAAAGCATCGCAAAACAAAAATAGTCATGGAAGAAAAGTTCTTCATCCAATCTTCTATGAGTCTCCGTCTAAACAACGACGATCGGATTAATAATAAAACAAAGTATTTATTGAAGATATCCTTTTATAGCCTTTTTAGCTTCATCTTTAATGCGACATGTTTCTTCCTCGCCTGGCACTGTTCGAAATAGAGCACGTTCAGTTTCTTCACGTCCGTCGAGCTCATGCCGTGCCAGTCTCCCATAGCCCAGCCGTCACTCTATAAAATAAAAAGTAATGATTCTAAGATAGAACCGTCTGGTACAACTTCAGAAACCACAGCAAGTGGAGAAGAGAAGAGTACGCAAAACCTTTTGTCATTCACGAGCAACACATCAATTACCGAGAGTTAGAATGACAAGTACGAACCCGAAGCACCTTCTAAGAGCTTTCGCACTGTACTCAAAGTGTTCAAAATGAAAAAAAAAAAGCTGTTGAAGGTACAGAAATAACTAAGTATGTTGTCGAAATCCAGTTTATACAGGCCATTGTACCTAGTTAGTTTAGTTTTGTAATGGTATTTGTATATGACAATTACGAGAGTATCTGTATTTGTCAGATCAGATAGTGTAAACTAAGTCTTATAATTTTAACCTCATAGCCAGCAAGTTACAGTACCTAAATTAGTAGATCACAAACGATAGAAAGCACATGTCATCTGTTCTTGTACACAATTCAATTCGATACGAAAAGTACCTAGAAACAAAGCGAGCACCCTAACTTTTTCCAAAAAGTGTCCTCGGAAACTTTAAAAAAAGTAAGAGTACAGCTTCGGATTCCGGATTTGATAATAATAAAACAAGTTATTTAAAGTATCCTTTTAATGCCTCTTCCGTTTCATTTTCAATGCAACGTGATTCTTTCTCGCCATACACGGGTGGTAGTAGAGCACGTTCAGTTTCTGCACGTCTGTCGAGCTGAGGCCCTGCCAGTGCCCCATGGACCAGCCGTCGTTCTATAAAATAGAAAGTAATGGTTCTAAGATAGAACCTTGCGGTACACTTATTACACCGTAGCAAGTAGAAGTAAAGATGTAGAACAATCTGTCATATTGTAACGGCCGCGGCTGCAGATTCATCAAAACCATTATGAGCCAACGTAAAGACATAATATATTGATAATGTTGAAAGCAAGAGAATAATGCAGCAAAATAAGATTATTTGCTCCCTGTGCTTCCAAGATATTGTTATTGTAACATTTTGATGCAATAAAGCTGTTCTGTGGCTTTCCCTGAAACTCTGAAACTGTCTACACAAAAATAAAACAATATAAAAACATAATTTGTTTTAGTCCTCAGTTAACTTTTCGCATATCGTCGCTAGGTTAGCATAGGTAATTATTTTGCGTACTTTTCTAAAAATGAATTGTGTACGAAAGAAACAGTTGACAACATGATGCTAATTGATATATCTGAGGCTACAAGATATTCCGATTAGAATTGGGGAAGTTCACAAAATACTTGTTAAATTTTGCATAGTAGCAGACAGCACATTATTCTTTCCTATCATCAAACTGTAACTAATGTTAACATACATTTTAGCTAAGCAAAAATAGCTGCTAATGTTGTATCTATCTATTTCTCTAACTCTTCCGTGACTGACTGACAGAAAAGGCACTACAAAAACCGCTAAACCTAGTGAAAGTTGAAATTTGCAGGATATCTAATATATAAAATTCTCGTGTCACAGTTTTCGTTGCCATACTCCTCCGAAACGGCTTGACCGATTTTGATGAAATTTTTTGTGCTTATCCGGTATCTATGAGAATCGGCCAACATCTATTTTTCATCCCCCAAAATGTTAGGGGTAGTCCACCCCTAAATTATTTATATGGCAAAACAACGTTTGCCGGGTCAGCTAGTATTCCTATATTAGGGAGGGGTGCACTAATACACTCTCTAAAATTTTACCCTGAATAGAAATGAGGGTATAGCGGGAAACGAAATCTTAATCACGTCGGCATCCTATAGATTCTTGTTATAATATGCATTATATTGTGTACAAACCCATATGGGATACACAACGCTGGTAACGCCATTTTTGATGTGTAGCCAGGGGTAGTGCATTACGCTCTGGTAGTCGTACGAGAAACCAACAGACGCTGCCATCGGAAGTTTCGCAGACATTTCTTTCTTCAGTTCTGGAATTTTATTCAAATGAGGCATGGTGTCGAGCCAGGATAAGTGGCTGGACCCAATTTGATGGGAATATTATATAACAGTAAGTAGCCTGTGTTAAGCAACTTCTCGTAGGTAATTGATCCGTTTCTTAGTGATCACAAACGTGATTTAATTTTGTCGTTTATTGTCATCATCATCATCATGTCAGCCGAAAGACGTCAACTGCTGGACATAGGCCTCCCTCAATGCTCTCCACTGAGACCGGTCTTGTGCTTTTCGCATCCACCGCGTTCCCGCGATCTTTACAAGGTCGTCACTCCATCTTGTTGGAGGCCTACCTACAGCTCCCGCTCCGCGTTTATTGTGCAATTCCTTAATTACGCTTAAAAGAGTCCGTTTCACCGTCACCTATTTCGTGGGCCTTAAATGAACAGTCAGCTGCAGAGGATAGTAACCCACTTCCACCGCATACAAGTTACCCGGCAAGAGGGGTAACATTTCGTTGCAGATGTCTGTACTAGACTAATGGGATGTGTGGAGGTAATTTTAAAAGTCTATGCAGACGTTGTGCTTTTTGTATCTTGTGTTTTTATAACTTGGGCAGATCACTAGATTACCTTCAGACGCGATAGTCCAGTTGATAAACAAGTATTCGTCCCGGTCATGCATGTTGTGCTGATGGTCTAGGCCCAGCACGTGGACGAAGAGATGCAGCAGGTCGTTGACTGAGTTGAAGCAGTCAGCATTTATTACTAGCTCCTACGGAATAACAAGTTTAGCAGCTTTCAGTTAAAAAACCAAGAAAGATCAAGTTAGGCTTTCACATTGGGTAATACACTATTTTTGCATAATTATTCCAAAATGATTATTCCGAGTCAGATGGAACATTGTGATGATTCTTCTGATTTACCCTTTCAGCGTTTGGGCGACCTGGTTTTGGGCAGTGGCACCCCGGTTCCGGCGAGCGCGTCAGCACCAGCACGTCATCGGCGTGACGCCGGGCTGGCGACAGAGGCATCACCGACCTACGACGCCTTCGGCGGGCGGGTTCAGCGTCTAAAATAAACAAAGTACGCGTAACATGTGAACTTGAGAACACGAAAAAATGTACGATGGGAGAATGACCCATGTACATGTAAACCGACATAGGGACATGAAATTGAAGTACCTACTCGTCTTCTTTAAATAAAATGGTATTTCCCTTTCATGGCCGATTGATTATTTCCATCCTGTACCTATATGCAATCATAAACATTAATTTATTTTTTATTTGGACCGCCACATTTAGCGGTGGAGAAGTGTTTAACTTCTTTCACTTAAATTGTTACTGGTACAACCAGTCCGTGTCATCGAACTACGTCGCTTAAATTTTAATGTCTTATTTGAAGTGCGGTTAAAATAGTAACTTGCCGTAAGGTGACAGCTTTGTTGGCTCTAACCAATCTTGTGTAACTTTTGGATTCGGGGACAATTTGATTCTAAATTTCCCTCTTCTGGAATTATCTGCGTTCACCTTTACGTCGTCGGGTGGCGATGATGGCATCACCGACCTACGACGCCTTCCGCGGACCGATTTTGCAACTAAAATTAAAAATAGAAGTACCTACCAGTGAAAATGTGCTTAGGTGTAAGCACCTAAGGGATGTATCGCAAAACAAAAATGAATAGAAGCGGGCCTCTTCTCTACTGAGCAAAATCATATTGCCTTTGACATCGTAAGTATTGATTTTAACTCGGCTGCCATTTGACTACTGTCAAAAAATAAGAGCTATCGTAACGTTGGGTTTACTTACACAGTAGAATGGGAGTAGAATAGAGACCCACAAAAGGTACTGGTGAATGATACGTATATAAAAAAAAAACAAGTTGAGTAACAAATCGAACAGATTATCCGTTGGTCCCACACTAGGCCATGCCTGTCACGTGGTAACCGGATTCGGATTAACACTTTAAAATAGAGTAGGTATAGTTTGCTGTCTACATATGGCAATTTGAAACTTACAGACTAACTTAAACTAATCTAACAATTCTAAGCCCGGTAATGGCACAACTATAATTGTTTTAAATTACTAAAATATTTGAGGTATGAGTTGTGTGTGTGTGTTTCCTTTCCTTTTCTTTGTCATATGAAAGAAAAGGATAGGACTACAATTTATCTATCAGATATCGTTACCTGGCGATAATGACATAGAAACTTTAAACTTGTTAAATGATATAAATTATTATGCAATGGTTCACTCCCACTAGACCGAATATGATATGATAAAAGTTAATTTTATTAGGCATACCAACGTTTAATATAATTTTCATTAGCCCTAAAGTAATGAGGTCATGACAGCTAAACTTGTATGTCCTAATTGATTACTAGAACTAGAACTAGAACTTATATACCCTAATGTTGTGTGTGTGGGGTACTCCTAGTAAGGGGTAAAACCCTCAGCATAATGAGAGAAGTCATGATTAGAGGGATAAAGCAGGTACTAAACTGGTGTCAAAGCAGAGGGCTAGACCTGAACCCAACCAAGACGAAAATAGTACTCTTCACCAATGAAAGGAAGCCGCCGACTCTGACACCCATCAAAATCAAAGATGAAGAGATAGAAACACTCAAGGAAATAAAATACCTGGGTGTAGTACTAGACAGCAAACTGCTATACAAGACACATGTAAAGGAGCAATGTAGAAAAGCAATAATAGCCCTATGGCAATGCAGGAAAGCCATAGGAAGAAGATGGGGACTAAAACCACTGATAACACAATGGATCTACAAAGCAGTGGTCTTACCCAGACTGCTGTATGGAGCCATAGTGTGGTGGCATAGAGCGAAAATAAAAGACATAGACAAGGAGCTGACGAAGGTCCAGAGACTAGCATGCCTAATGACAACCGGGGCAATGAGGACAGCTCCCACACAGGCCCTGGAGATAATGCTAGGACTGAACCCTGTACACCTTGAAGTGGAGAAGAGAGCCACAGAACAGTGGTATAGAATAAAAATGAGCAGAGAGTGGATCGGATCCGAGATGGACAAGAGACACGCAAGCATACAAAGGGAGTCAATGGTGAGCATGAATATGCTCATGATTAACAACGACCTAATAAAGAAAAGGAAGATTTTCGACGAGAAATATAGAATCCATATAGGAGAGAGAGATAGTTGGGAGACAGAGATACCGGAACCCAGAGTGACATGCTTCACGGACGGTTCATAGAAGTCCTCAACAAGAAGAGCGGGGGCAGGCATTTATTACCTAGAAGCGAATGAGCACACAACGATACCACTAGGAGGCTTCACCAGTGTGTTCCAGGCAGAAGTGTATGCCATCATGAAGTGTGCACAGAGCCTCAAGGAAAGAAGCAATATAACGGGGAGCCACGTTATAATCTACTCAGACAGGCAAGCAGCACTAAAAGCGTTAGATAATCCAGTAATCAAATCCTCCCTGGTGCAGGAATGCAGAGATGAACTGAATAATCTAGGCATAGCATCCAAAGTAACACTGGCATGGGTACCAGGACACAGTGGAGCAATAGGAAACGAGAAGGCTGATGAGCTGGCCAGAGCAGGGGCGAACCGACAATATCTGGGCCCGGTACCAGCACTTCCGATATCTGCAACGGTAACGAAAGGAGTCATCACCAGAAGAATAGAGACAAAGACAAATGAGGCGTGGATAACAACACAAGTGTGCAGACAATCCAAACTCATGATAGGAAGGGTAAATAGGAACAGAACAAGGTATCTACTAAACCTTGGTAAGTACAATCTAAGTATACTGACAGGGATCTTGACTGGACACTGTCCACTCAACAGACATTTGACGGTAATAGGAGTCAAACAGGATCCTCGATGCCCACACTGTGGCAAAGAGGAAACTAGTCAACACGTTCTAGCCGAGTGTGTAATGTACTCGTCACTGAGACATCGCACATTCGGGGAGGACGCACTGTCAGCAGAGACACTTAAAAGCATTAACCTTCAGGACGCACTATTGTTCTGTAGGAAAACAAGAAGATGGGATCAGTGCTGGATGGGAGCGCCGCAGAGCTAGTAACCTGAGACTGGATCAAGGGGAACAGGGCGGAATGAATGGAGAGCCACTCGACCGCCCGCCTGCCTCGGCGGCGTCCCCACTCATCATCATCATCATACCCTAATGTTTATTTGTACTAAACATTAAATGCTCTAATATTACTAAAACTAATCTAATAATGATTAGTTCCTAATGATTAATAGGCCTAGTATAAAAATAAATAGATACTTACTTAATTAGGTCAATTTTACCGACATAGGTTACTAGGTTAGAGTTGCGACAAGGCACGAAGCGACCCACCTACGCGGAGGACCACTAACAGGAGCTCCATGTAGCGTAGCTCCGTCATATTTATTTACGGTCGTTTAGGTCGTATCAGACTCAATTATACATGGGGGGGGGTAAATTTGACCTACTGTTTATTTTAATAAAGAGGGCATTATGAATATATACTAAATGGTTTAACAAATGGCTAAAATTAGGGCTAATGAATAGTTAGGAAAGTTAATATTTCGGGTTATTAGGGTTCCGTAGTCAAACTAGGAACCCTTATAATAATTTTTTTGTCGTCTACCGCATAGTGTGTGGTGTCGTTGGATAGGTCTTTCAAAAATATTGCGGGTTTTTAAACAATTTTTCTATTTAGGGATCCGTTTATGAAATATTAAGCTTCAAAGCGCTATTTTTTTTTAGAGTCAAGTGTCCCCCCCCCTACAGCCGAAACTACAAATACTAAAAATCTGAAAAATATCTTAGATGAAAGCACATAACGAATTTTAAAGAAAAACTATCCCGACTAAGTAGATTTGATTGGATCCTGAGATACAGGCGACTAAACCAAATAACTTGAAATAGAGAATTAGTTCATACTTGTTGTTTTTTCAGATGGTGTTTGTGTAGTAACTTCGGCTTCGGTTTCAGAACCCTACCCTGAGCATGATCAGACATGCTCTTCGTTTCGTTGTCGGTTTTATTGATTTTAGGGCTAGTGAAATTAGTGGTATTCATTTAAGGCTACAATAGGAGAACCCAATCATAAACATTATTTTAGTTTTATGTAGTCCGGACATTGGGCGGGTCCGGGAATTGGTTTTCACAATTGTTCGTGGAAAAGCTGTAGTACCAATTTCACCATACGATGTTAACCACTTAACAGACGATTAGATCGTTAACAGCTGTCAAAATGTATGAACTAACAGTCGTTTAACATTGATTAAATTTAACATTGTATGGTGAAATTGGTACTTAGTGTCTTATTTGAACTGTTAAACAGGTGGTTAAAAGAATAACTTGCCTGAAGGTATCAGCTTTGTTATCTGTAACGAGTCTTCTGTAACTCCTGTCTTCGGGGAGAGTTTAACTCTAGATTTCGCTCTTCTGGTATTATCGACGTTTGCCGCGCTGGCAGTTTTATTATCATTTTGAGTATTTCTTTTGTTATTTTCCGCTTTCGACACAACTTTTTTTTTACCGCCACTTCGTGCGTGTTCTTTATTCTCTACGATTGTTTCCGTATTAACAGTATTCTCATTCTGTTTTCCTGTTGTATTAGGGACGTCGTTGGAATCTATTTCATTATCTTCATCATTTATTTCTACATCGTCGCCATTCTGATCATTTTCATTACCTTCGACCACATTATCCTCCTCATTCGGATTTTGTGTACTTACCTCTTCTTCTTCAACCAATAAATTTCTAAATTCTATGCAAGTTTCCTTTTCAATATGTTTTATTACTGCATCAATGTTCTCTCTTTCTTCGATAGCTATAATAAAAAAGTGTCATAAATGTTTTGAAATGTTTAAATGATAACATATTAGCAAACTCTTACTAACAGAATTCAATTTTATCTTTTAACTTGTAATTGATTATTCCGTACGGCCACAATCTGTCTTTAAAATAATTCACTACTTCTTCCTGAGAAATATTTTTTACTGCTCTATTAGCAGTGATGACCGCAGGACAGGTTGTTAGTAAATAATTTTTATTGCGATTCATGCATTCATTGCCAAATATCATTGAGACTTTTTCCACGTCTAATTCGCTGAGTCCATCGCGCTGACCAAATTTCACTCCAGGCTAAAATAAAACACCACATATGTGAATCAGATTTTTCAAAGTACGGTATTCATTATGTATGTTTCTAATTACCGACGCCATCAACGTGTATTTCCCATTTTTGGAAAATGCTCTTGCAGGGTAGTGGAGGACGCTGGCGTAGTCGTAGGGCAGGGACAGGAAACCAGATTTGACCTCGAAGTATTTCTTATAACCTAAAATTACAATAAACTGGGGCTGTAAAGATTCAGTCTGCATTGGAACTACTGATGATTGGCAAAGTTTTGTTTAATAGAATTATATTTTCGTCGGAAAGTACGTTTTACTGCAGCTGTTCACATAAAATTTCGTGTTGCGTTATTAACCTTACAATTGGTAAGTGACAGACTAGTAATGAAATGGTATAAATGGACAAAAAATCTATCATCTATTCAAATCTAACTTGCCTGGTTTGACGTTTTCCCATAAAACGCTAATGTGGTGGTCTCTATCTTGGCGGATGTGCTCGTGAGAGAAGCCCAGAACGTGCATTATCTCGTGCACTATTTCGCCTTGGGACATGCAGTTGTATCCAAACACTACCATCTGAAATTAATAGTCTATGAATGACTCGATAGCTCAGCTTTTACATTTAGTAGTGTCCCATATCATCGCTTTGGTTGAGGTGAAATTCTGACTTATAATATTATATTAGTGTTGGCACAGGGAATGAATTTGTGCTGCGGCAAGTTCTTCAGAAAATAAATAAAATGGTGAATTAATAAGAGTGTTTGTCTGGTATGGAGAACTCTTGTTAACTATGGCATGGTTAGACCTGTTTCAGTTTCTGAATCGTAGATTTTTTAGCGTAGTAGAATAGTTTGGTATAAACGCAAACTTATCTTTTAAACAAACGTTGTTTTGTATTGGATATGGTTTATGTATCCAGTTCATGTAGTAGACGTAGGCAGGGCTAGACATAACTTATGCTTTTTGGTGGTTTGTTGAAGACTTATATGTATACCTATAAATCCGTTGCGGAGAACGTTATTAACAAGTTCCTGCATAGTAAATATAGAGTTAATAGAATAGAATAGAATAGAATCATTTATTTCAGGCTA
Organism: Acleris literana; assembly: GCA_946894065.1. NCBI lineage: Eukaryota > Metazoa > Arthropoda > Insecta > Lepidoptera > Tortricidae > Acleris > Acleris literana. The sequence goes on from OX335687.1 coordinate 9,409,293, forward strand.
CTGCCCATAATGTTGGTTAGTTACATGTTACTTAAATAAAATATGTGAGTGACAATATTAAATACAACTACAGTAACACAAAACTAAAACAAAGGTGCCAGGATTATTTATTATATCTAACACCACTGGAGACCTGTGAAACCCAGTAGATAAAGATGCGGCAGTCATATCTACCAGCAATCATATTCAGAATGTCGTTGGATCTATTTCTGACGCGCCCCATATGTGAAGTGATTTTTTTCCTCATTATGGCCTGAAAACTGTCAGTGCGCGCGTCAGCAAACACACCATAGGCACTGCACCATCTCGGCAATCCCAACAACATTCTGAATGCGTTATTATATTGAACTCGGAGGGCGCTATAAGCTCGTTTCGTATAACGAACCCACAGGCTGCTCGTGTAAAAAGATTGACTAAACGCTTTGAACAGCGTTATTTTAACTTCAGTGGAACTTCGAGCAAACCTGCGGGCCAGCATATTACTCCTTACCGCTAACGCCCTCCGCTCTCGTTAAAATGTAGTTTGAGTCACTAAACATCAATTACCTGAACTCCAATATTAGGTTTGTACTCGTTGCTGTGTACGCACTGCTTCGTGCCTGAAGGGTTGGTGATGTAAAGCCATTCGACGTTGCTCAGGGACAGGCGGTCCGTAGGCCTTTCTCTTAATCTTTGTAGCCGTATACAAGTGTTTTGCTCGAAGTAGTCAAAAGTTCTGGTGATTTTCTCAGCCAAGAAAGAATCTAAAGCATGTTATTGCTAATCAACCACTATTATATGTAATAAAAAAAGAAATAAAGAGTATAGGTACTTTTACATTACGAACAGACAAATAAAAAGGAACAAAATACTGTCATAGACGAAAGGCCTGTTGTCACGAAATGGTTCCAACTCAGCGTTATGCTGGCACTAAAGCCAGCACTGGTTTTCCGTTGGAATCATTCAGTGAAACCAGGGCAATACTTATCGCTGTAAAACAGCAATAAACCAACTAAGCTGACGGAGTAAAAGCTATTTTACTATAATTCAAGACATTGAGGAAGAAAACCCACCGGCTTAATACGAATAACGATGGAAGTAGATCGTGTTGAGATGAACGAGTCATTTAATACAAAATTACATGCGAGATAAGAAACAAGAAAAAGTTTTTTAGAGTACATTTCATTTAGAATGACTTTTTATCAATAGTGGCATCAGAATTGGCTACATCATGGTTGGGTATAACATCTTTATGTCCATACCCAATATCATCCATCATACCTGAATTTAAGTCAGCATTTTCTCGGAATAGATTTCGGCGCAGAGCAGCAGTCGCAATGCCGCAAACCCAAAGAGAGCTGAGGGTGCGTCGCATTCTCATAGGTACTTTAATAGTAGTTTATGTGACTGGTACATAATGAGAGGCATTATACACGAGTGTGGTTCCAGCCGAAAAGCGAGTTTCATAATAAGACCACGCTAGTGTTTTAATGGCTAATTATGTATACGATCGCATACATAACTTTTATCTACATGCATATCATAAGTTTCCTACAATATGTAAGACACCTGTATCTGTGGTTGCCCTGTATCTTAATGTTTACATTAAAGTATCGGTCACCGATACTTTAATGTGAACATTAAGATGCAACAACATCGATAACCGATATTTTAATGTCATGCAATACTTACTTTAATGTTAACATTAAAATACAACCACAGATACAGGTTTCTTAATATTAGGCAATTTTCTTGTCATTTCTGAACATAATAATATTATAGGGAAGTTGTGATATGGATGTTGATATCGTAGTTTAGCGCCACGCCGCCCAGCTCTCAGTACGTTTGCGGCTTCAAATTTACCGTAAGTTTTGGGGTCGATGAAGTAGGGCACGATTCCGTGCTTCCATTTCTTGTGCCAGGGTATTTTGGCTTCACCCTCGCGCATCTTTTCCCTAAGTTTTTCTGGTTTACCCGGGCCTTCCAAAAAAGCTGGAGCGAAATCGAACCTTCTTCCGGGTATGGTCTAAAAAAAAATGGATAAAAAATAAGGGAGCCCTTTGTTTCCCATAATTTTACCGGTCATAATGTAATTGTTGACATAATTTTTGATAGTCATAATTTTTTATATCGCTGGTACTGTAAACTTTTCAGAAGTTCTGAAATATCTAACGTGTAGACAAGGCTAGGTTGGGTTAGGTTTGATTTATAAAAATCCTGAAAAAGTAACAGTTTCTTTAAAAAAACACGTTATGACTTGCGATGATTATGACCTAAAGCACATTATGACTAAAATAATTATGTCAGTCAATATAGACCCAAAAAATACACGTGTCGGTCGGTTAGTTTGTAGTTGATTTTCTACATTACTATCATTACGATTGTCAATTTTCCCTATCGATATTTTATCGAATGATAACAATTAGAAATAATGACATTATCATGCATTTATGTGCAACATTTAATGCAACAGATGAAATCACTCTTAACTCGTCTCCCGTCGTTGTGATTGCAAGTGGTAAATGCTGTTACCTTGACTTTAAGAATGAACAAATGCAACCACACAATGTTTTATCTCGAAGCTATTGCAGTCTGTAATGGTAAGCGATCCGATCACCACATACAAAGCCGCACAGTACCAGAGCAACGTGTTGGAAATCTGGGACAAAGGGCAAGGGAGTGGCAAGGAAAAAAGATTTAAATATTGAATGAAAAAAAAATGATTTTTTTTTTAACAACGAATAATTATTACCACATGTAGAAAAACTTAATATAAATAAAAAAAAAACAAATAAAAAAAAAACAAAGGAATGGCTTGTGGTTTCAGTTTTTTTTTTGTGTTAAATGAATATTATGGCAAGTGATACAATTATGGCAAATGAAATTCGGGCAAACGAAGTAATAATTTGCATAGAAATAGATTTGTGACCAAATACAAATCGCGGGTGTTGCCTTACCTTCACTGTAGTTTGATGTCTTACCTTGGGAAGGATCTTTTGTCTGTACGCGACTTTCTCTCCTTTCTCCTCGGCTTCATCGTAGAGCCGGTCTATGATGTTCTCGACTCGGCGCTCGGCGTTTTCCTGGGAAGGAGCGCTTCTCTTGGACCTCGCATGTTTGGAAATGGAATCCGTCGGAGAGTCGAATTTCGCGTTCTCGACGTTAAACATCTGGCATAACTCAAAAGTGTCTTGGCGTTTTCTTGCGACGAGTTTTTGATTTACTTAAAGAGTAGGAGCTTTGTTAAGTTCTTTAGATTATATATTTTTAATTTTTAATTTTGTTTGGAAGTTTCTCTGTAGGCGTAGCCAAGATTGACTTTGATTGCAAACGCTGTTAATGTTTCTATTTTCTATCGACTTGAAATGTATGGAGTTGACATAGCGGTCGACGCAATTTGTCACCAACTTAAGTCAATCCAATACATTTAGTCGATTTTCGAAAATTGCTCACTTAGCGTTATGAAATTTTGACTAGGCCCCCAGGTAAATGAACCCAGGCATCGTCGAATAACGTTGTTTTATAACAGTAACTTGGGATTGTTATAATTTTCAACTCGTTGCGTTTTAATATTTATAACTAACGTCATTATCATCATATCAGCCTGTTGCAGTCTACTGCTGGACATAGGCCTCCCCCAAGGAGCGCCACAGCGCGCGATCTCCCGCCCTTTGCATCCAGTCACTGCCAGCTGCCTTCTTCAGATCATCGGTCCATCTCGCCGGGGGGCCTCCTACACTACGTTTGCCTAAGCGTGGTCTCCATTCGAAACAACTAACGTAACAAAGAAAACTAACGTAATAAGGAAATACTTTAATTAAAAATTATCATAAATTTTATTTGTTGTTTTCGATAACGTGGTCAAGGGCCTTTATTTCACTGCATTTTTCCCCGTTTTACAATCGTATTGTTTACTCGGCCGCCTTTGTTGTCAAGATACACATTAGCAATGGAGGAAGAAACAAGGCAGACTATAGGCCAAGGTAAGGTATGAAATAAATGTTGTATTACAACTCGGTCTAAAACGTCATATTAGCCTGGATTAACCTACATACCTACAGGCAGAAGGTGCTCAGTGTAAAAGTGTAATGAAGTATGAAAACCGAGCTACTGACGCGAAAATTTTCACCGACCACCAATTTTATTTTATGTGTACATGGTAAGGTTGCGGAGCTCGTTATAGTCAACGATGTAATTTAAAATAGGTACTGTATGTAGAGCATCGATTATTCCAACTTTGAGGGCTTCGGAAAATCGTATTAATTTTATTTATAACACATCGGGAAATCGAACTGTTAACTTTTATACAACCGTTAAATTACCTACATTTACATTGTAGTATGTACCAATGTGTGTAATAACATAAGTTATTGCAAATTAACAGAAATAATGACAAAAGTAGTCATATTTCAATGATTCCGTGTTCACCGGCCAGCTAGCTGATACCGCGAAACTGTTTATTAGTGATTAGTCATTACTTAAGTACCAATTTCACCTAATGATGCTAAATTTAATCAATGTTAATCGACTGTTAGTTCATACATTTTGACAGCTGTTAACGCTCTAATCGGCTGTTAAGTGGTTTTAACATGGTTTGGTGAAATTGGTACTTAAGTATGATAGTTTTTCATCTTTATTAGTATTATTTTTTAATCAAAATATTATAGTACATTATATATTATATTATATTTGTACTTTTCAAATTCAAATTCAAATTCATTTATTCTGTAAGTAGGCCCTGTAGGCACTTTTACATGTCTGAGTCTACCAGCGCTTCCAAGGGACTCTGTTGAGAAGAAACGCCGCAAGAAACTCAACAGGAAGTCTTTTTTTTTTATATGAGTAACTTATTACTATGATAAACTTAAGCTAACTAATTTAAATGTCACAGGGATGTACAGGTCCCAGGAGCAATTATGAGACTCAAAGTATATTCAATTTAAATTGGAAATGTAAAGTCTCCGAATTTCAAATAAAAATTAAAAATAGACATAGGTAAGGAGATGTAGAAAGTCTCCACGGTCAATAATACAATTATGGAGATGTAAAGAGTCTCCAAATGTCAAATTAAAATTAAATTTAAGAAATAAACATCCATAGGAGATGTAGAAAGTCTCCACGGTCAAATATGGAGATGTAAAGAGTCTCCAGATGTCAAATTAAAATAATAAGCATACAAAGGAGATGTATATAGTCTCCACGGTCAATAATAATTGTAATACAAACAATTCAGTCCCAAGCATTGTTATCATTCATATAATCTTTGATACTATAATACGCTTTAGAAATTAGTTTACGTTTAACGTAACTTTTAAATTTATTTACTGATAGATGAGTAACACTACTTGGGAGCTTTTCAAATAAAGACTTTATTTACATCCAACTAAGTACAGAATTCAACATTATTATTTGTACTTGTATTTGTATATTTTCCTGTGACGGGAATCAAACCCTCGAGATCTGGTTTTCTACTCTATTGTATGTACAACATTTAGTAATGAGATAATAGTTTTTAATTTAGAAAAATACTAAGTTGAACTATACGGTATTAAGTAACTTGCTAAACAACATTTCACAAACTGATTCATTTCACGAAACATCTATCATTTTGCAAAATGCTTTTTTTCCGAAACTGTAAATATTTCAGGGTTTATTTCAGGATCATCTTGTATACTCGTACGATCCTGTACGACGAGGTGGAACTAACCTATAGTTTATAAAAAAAAAACAAAAATGGGTATATGTATAGTTTCGGAAAAAAAAAAATTTGCCAAATGATATGTTTGTGAAACGTTTTTTTCAGCTAATGATGGTAAACCGAATTATACATAGTGTTTATGTATTCAAATTAATTTATCTATTTAGAGTTACCTACATACGATGTTTCTTGTGGCTCCAAATTGATTTTATGTTTAGGCTTAATCTATTTGAATGTGTTGAAATACTTAAATGTAATTAGCTCTTCTACATTATATATTATTGTATCGCTCTTACCCAGAGATGGGCATTATTCGAATAATTATTTATTCGAATAATCATTCGAATAAAAAATAATTCGTAATATTTTTATTCGCGAATAATTTATTTGCGAATGATTTATTCGCGAATAGTTTATCCACGAATGAATCATTCGACTACTTTTCGAATAACGAATAATTTATTAATTTATTAGAGAAAAATGGAGCAGGTATAGTACATAATAATTATTCATGGCAATTCATTCAACGAATAAATTATTCGAATAAGAATAATCATTCGAGAATTTTATTCGTTATTCGCGAATAATTTGGTTTTTCTTATTCGTTATTCGTCATTCGAATAAATTTTGCCCATCTCTGCTCTTACCTAAATAAAATAGTCTATATGGCAGTTTTATAATGTAGGTATTTCTTAACTTGTGATGTATTGATTTGTGTTTATCAGCTTACCTTTGTTGACAGTTAATGCCGGTATTTTACATTCTACATAAATAAATAATAGATGAAACAATAACAATATTTTCAAAAGACTTATCATTTTAAATTAAAGCCGTTAATTTTAAAGTAACATTTTCAACTACAAATGCAACTCTAGGTAACAAAATTTCAATGCAATAATATTTTTTATTAGTTTCCATTTTAGAGCAAAGAATTTCTTTGCTTTATCGGTTGTAAAATAAATTGAAACAAAAGCTGGTAAACACATTTGATTAATGTTGAGTCAAAAATGTGCCAGGACAATATTCAAGAAATTCTTTATGAATTATTGGTATTAAAACATTAAAAAGGAAAAGCTGCGTTTGTTCTTAGCATGTTATTCCTACAATATTTATAAGCATTATTCCAAAATATTTTTTTCTGGAATCCCTGGTCTGGTAATGTGTGGAACTGGCAATTCGATAAGTACTTAATATGTTATAGCTTCTGTCCACAACTTTATTCGCTTATCTTTATCTTTATAACACGTATGTAGATATTGTAGATATGGATAATGTCTACAATATTAGGACTGCATTACTGCAATTCTAAGACTATAAATGCGTTGCAGACGCTGAGGACTAGAATGGAAAACTTCTATGCTAGTAATTTAATCGGTTGTCTTATCCCCATACCGGAACGCACTTATGCGAACACTGCTGCTTGGCGGTAAGTTAAGTGGTAAGGGATCCGGACGGATCTTGCACAAGATCAAACCACCATTAAAATCAATTAAAATAAATCTAGGTCTTTCAATGTACACGTCCAGTTCCAAGAGCTAGTACTTAATCGGGTTCCTGATCTAACAGAGGGCCCTGCCAAGATGCACTACGTTAACTAACGTTTCTATTCGTTTCGTTTTAAACCAATCGCGTCGCTGGTAGATCATGTGACTTTTCGTATCACGTCATCTACCAGTGACGCGATTGGTTTAAAAACGAAACGAATAGAAACTCTAGTGAGCGCAATGCATCTTGGCAGGGCCCTGGGTGTTATTCTCTTAAAAACGGCGGTCGGCTGAACGAACGAGCGAAAGCGCTGCGGCGAGTTTAAGTAGTCCCGTCCGAGGGAACAAAACACATTTTAGCGCGTGCAATCTCAATTAGGCAGCCTTATACGTTCGAGAAGCCATGCTGCCAAATTGAATACACGCGCTTAAATGTGTTTTGTTCGCTCTGACGGGACTACTTAAACTCGCCGCTTGGACAATCACTCGTTCGTCCGCCCGTCCGTCGTTGTTGAGAGAATCACACCCCATTTTGTAAGTCTAGACGCAGTATGGCTGTTTTTCCTAATAAAATGACCGAATCCTAATAATATTATAAATGCGACAGTGTGTGTGGGTGTGTGTGTTTGTTACTCCTTCACGTTGCAACGGCTGGACGGATTCGGATGAAATTTAGAATAGAGATAGCTTATACACTGGATTAACATATCTTAGGCTACTTTTTATCCCGGGAAATTTTAAAGTTACCGAGGGAATAACGATAATCGAAATCTACGCGGACGAAGCCGCGGGTAGGAGCTAGTGTTAAACATCGTTGCATGCAATGCAATGGATGTGGTTGACTTTTATCTTATGACTCATACATATTGTATGGAAATTAACGTTTCTGGCATTAAACGTGTCCACAAATAGGGGGCAAAAGAGTAATCCTTGATCTGTGCCCTCCATTGTGAGGGTAATGAGGTATACTTCATTTATAGCCTTTAGGTGACGTAGGCGCTTTCACACTACTCACTCGATCAGTAATTAGTATTTACATATTACGTATACTCGTGCTGTGTGTGACTACACGACTAAGTGAAATGTAAAATGAATGAATTAGCTGAGTAATTCTATGTATTCAAAGTATGGAAAAAAAAAATATTTTAAACCTTGTGTGACATGATACACTCCACCTGACGCTTAACCCTTGTATCCTTGGTTCGTGCCTTTCCCGTACATAGGTACATATAAGTATTCTTTTGATTAATTTGTTAAATCTGTACCTGTCTCATCTTTATCGTCTTCGAAAATGCATTATAAATTAATTATGTACGAGATTTTATATTATATGTTAGGCTGTTTAGTATAAATTATTTTTTTGCGTTTGATTTAATAATAATATAGCCCTTCAGAACCAACCTAAATTATTGTAACAAGACATTCAGTGAGATCATCTAGGGCCTATTTACAAAACGTGACAATCCGACATTCTTGTTAAAAATGACAAAATTGTCGAAAATCCGTTTATTTTAATTGACGAAAATCTATTTAAGAAAATTGACGAAAATCCGTTTATAAAATACTAAAAACAAAATTCGTAAAATATTTAACTATTTGTATATTTTAGCTTTTATCAGATAGAGCAGGATAGAGCATTAGTAGAAACACCAAGGTAAATCGTCAAAATTATATTTGAGGGGACCAATCGGTGATCTAAGTGGACTTTGCGGTCCCAAGGGCTTAACACACTTATTTATCGGATACATGTGAAGAATTTGACACTTTCTCTTGTGTTAATCTTAGGTTTCAATAGAAAAGGCGCTGCCATTGCTCATTCAACTTGCAAACGCATCGGTTTTAGTAGATATCTACTTATTTATTTCAATATATTACACAGTATAACAGTTACAGTAATGTACTCGTATTTGCGGGCTTATACTTATGTAGGCACTACTTTGAAAACAAGCACGCTGCATCGTTTTGATATTTCTTCTTAGAATTTTATTGAATATCGTATATACATATTTATCGTATATGATGTGTTTAGGACTAACTAACTAACCTCATACTTTTTAGGACTCGGTTGACTTACTGGCCAGTTAGCCGCACCTGTTCAGCGGATTCGCGAATTCGAATTTAGAAAGTTAACTTTTTTATTCCGCGCGTTGTGCAAGGTTGTGTGGAGTGGCCAGTCGCGGCCTGTGTGTCAGTGAGCACACACGTACAACAGCCTCTCATAAAGTAGTTATACACGAGTGCGGTCGCCGAACCGAATAGCGTGAACTTTTCAAATATTTTCTTAAGGATTTTCACTGATTAGGTAAGTATTTTTTCTAATATATACCTACGCAATAATTAGTCGGTTGTAAACGTTGTTTAATTGTTTGCTTTGTGTGGTAATCAAAACTGCATGTAAGCGCATACCGTTAGGTTCACGCAACTTGCCCATTTTCTATTTGCGATAGCGTGAGGTCGATTGATGAAGGGTCGACTGGACCAAGACGTCGGAGACACTAGAAAAATTATCAGTTTAATTATTTCACTTTTAACTAGTACCTAATTAGGACGATTTTAAGTTTATGAAAAAAGCTTTCTTCCATTGATACTGTAGAAGTTAAAAAACTTGTTGTTTACGAAATTTATGATTGTATGTCCGTTTACAATTGACAAAACAATAATTTCACTCATGGTGTATGTCTTAAGTCTTAATTATGTATGAATAAAAAAAACAAATTAATTTTATCGAAAGGCATTTCTCGCCGCGTGAGTTTTTTTTTTTGGTAGTCATAAATTTAACCTAACCTAACCTACGTAATTAATGTTTAAAATATCCTGAAAACATCATGGTTTCAGCAGAAAATAGCGTTTTATGCAATGAAATTTTAAGAAATGATACAATCGATGAAGTGAAATAGGTACGAAAAAATTAAGGGTTGCCAAAAAAACACGTCTTCGCAACGAAAAATTCATTTTTACTATACGCACGATTAGTTAAATATTTATGTTCTATTTAGGTATACTGAATCAATATAACTATGACTATGACATTATGTTAATACGGGCGGATAGTATTGTATTTATGTGGGTAAAGTGGGCGCGGCAAATATTTTAATGAATATCGTTATTTAACAATTGAATGAATATGATATGAATAATTGATAAGTATTTAAAGAATCAGAGTTGTGATTCTCTCAACAATGACGGACGGACGGACGAACGAGTGATTATACAAGCGGCGACTTTAAGTAGTCCCGTCAGAGTGAACAAAACACATGTTAGCGCGTGTATTCAGTTTGGCAGGATGACTTCTCGAACGTATAAGGCTGCCTAATTGACAATGCACGCGCTAAAATGTGTTTTGTTCGCTCGGACGGGACTACTGAAACTCGCCGCTTGGATTCGCTCGTTCGTCCGACCGACCGCCGTTTTTTGAGAGAATAACACCCCAGGTAGAGAACTACCACGAAAGTCATCGAAGCGAGTTTGTCGGTCCTCAATAAGCACTGGGATCGAGTGGGGACTATAGCAGTTTTAATGAAGGGGTTAAAAGTGGGAAATACAACGTTGGACGTATTACGTTTTACATACTAGACTTTACCTGTGACTCCTTCTTTAACGTTGTTGCGTTGGGAATGGTTCAATGTCAATGGATAAAGGCATAATAAAAACGGTGACCTTCAGGTTGGCATAAAAATAAAGTCCCTGAAAGTTAAGTAACAAAATGAACTTTAAATGATTTTAAAAACGAACTGTGTGTGTATGACGGCATGACCCTAATAAAAGAAGTACATTCGAGTTCATAAATATGTATACACTTTAGGTCACCTTAATCGCAATGGCTGTGATAATTACGTATATGGCAGTTTGAACATGACATTAATAAATAGATAAGGTACTAAAGCAGGGGTCGGCAAGTAGTTTTAGGTGGGGTCCGGATACTGTGGGAAAATTTCAACGAGGTCCAGATAAAAACAAAAGTATTAAGTTACATTCTATGTGGCTTAAAAATATTATTTCAATTAATAAAGGTATAGTATACCTTATCTATGTATTAATTTAAACTTGGTATGCAATACATTACAATATTTGGCGGTCCAAGGTTCGACCTTTCGCGGTCCGCAAACGGACCGCGGTCCGCCTGTAGCTGACCGTTGTACTAAAGTGTATACATATTTATAAACTGGACTGTACGTACCTACATTATGATACGTTCCTATCATAGGCCCGAGCCCAACGAACGATGTTTATAGGCCGATTAAAATATTATTTTAGCAAAGTACCTATGCCAACAATAAAACTAAATAAACTAGGTAGTTATTTAATTCCGTGAATTTGTGTTCGTCTTTGCTAATAAAGATATCAATCCGCGACGGCGCGTGCCGCAAGTCAAATTAAGTTGCATAAATGTATAAAAAACAGGTCAAGTGCAAGTCAGACTCGCGCACCGAGGGTCCCGTCGCGCGGCGAAGTACCTTGGTATAATTATACCAATTTAAATTCGATTTGGAATCGAATCAGCGCGCGCCCAACCCACACTTGACCATTATTTAGTTCTTGTTGTCTTTCTTCAGGGTTTGTGCTATAATCATAGCTTGTATGAACCGTTTACGTTTCCGATACAACAAAAATGAAAACACGTTGAAAAACAACGTTTCATGTTATGGGGAACCCCTTTATTATTTAAATTTCTTTTAAATCCGCCGTAATAACACTAATTTCGAAAAAAAAACAAGTCATTCAAAGGATCTCTTTAAAGTTAGGTTAGGTTAGGTTAGGACGGACGGACGGACGGTCGGACAGCGTAGGCATATATAATAGAGTCAGAGAGATACCTACTCTTTGGGAACGGAATCCTAAAAAAACTTAAGTAGAGGAGCGGGGAAATTGAGGATTCAAAACATTTGTATACAATTCGTTCCTAAGCTATTTAATACTTATTTACAATTAAATTTTATTAAATTTTATTTTAAAATGGAATACTAAATTTTAGTATTCCATACGACCGTAATTAGGACTCTACATATCTATTTAATATTATACTGAAAAGTCAACTTAAAATAATCACGTTTCAAAGTTTTTTGTCCAAAATGAAATAAAAATTATACGTCTTTGATTAATGCGCTTCGCCCGGCCGTTGACCGCGTAGACCGCGCGAACCTACTTGTGACTTTACAATCTTCTTTTTACCGTTGGGAAAAAACAGTAGGCCTAGCAAAGAGCCCATCGCTACCAGGCGTTTTCGTCTCTAACGAATTCAACGCCTAAGCGTAAACGAAGCCAGCAAAGAGCCCGCGGATGGAATGGAATATCGAATCGCCTTTTCCATTCGTTTTTCCCGTTACGTTGGCATTTTTTCCATTGAAAATGAAAAAACTTTGTTAATTGTCTATGCTTTGCTCTACTAGACACGTCAACGAAAGAAATGACATACAGGGGTCTTTTTGACAGTTGATATACAGAATTATAAATTTAAATATGTAAATATTTGAAATGCTTATGTATCAAGTGAAAAAGTAAATTGCCACTCCTTTGGTCGTTTTTCATGAGTCCGTGCCCGGCCCGTCCAACGCGTTCGGGCTCCGCGCACGTACCGTCCAGTATCCCAGCCCTCACGCCCGGCCCGTCTACGCTGCAGGCCCTCAACCCGACCTGTCCATGTAGCCCTCCCCCGTTACACCGCCGCTCTCAGTACAGTCGCCGCTCTTAGTACAGTCGCCGCTCTTAGTACAGTCGCCGCACTCGCTACCCCAAAAGTGGCCGAGTTGCATGAGCGCAACAAGGACTGTTGAGGAATGTTAAAGAAATGTTGAGTGCTTCTGGCCACATTTATGCAGATTGACGAAGTAATCTGCTCGGGGAAAACATGGAAGAGTACTGTACTGTTTGATTTTGATTAGTGTTAACAAGAATAAAACAGGGCAAAAGTAACAATTTTTTACAGCACAATTATATAAAAATGTTTTAATAGCACAATTATATAAAAAAACAATTTTGTTAAGTAGTTAAGTTGAGTAATTTATTGTTCCTATTTTTCTGTTGATTTATGCACAAATTTAATAAAAGTCATATTTTGTAGAAACTGTTTTCATAACCCAACCTAATTATTTATATTATAAGTAAACTGTTAGAGGTAGGATCTTAATAAGTAAGATCTCATAAATATATTTTTATCATCTAAAAGTTATTTCATATTTAGGAAGTACAATAATACTGTTTTTTTAAATATTACAATGTCCACTTTTGTAAAAATAAATCTTAAAAGAAAAAAGGTTGATACCAATAATTCAATAATAACTACACTTAAGGTGAGTCGGGGCTATTGCATCTACGGGCATATTGTAACTTTTCATACTAAAACATGTTCTACTTTTAAAATTAGTATGAAAAGTTACAATAGCCCTGTAGGTGTAGCCCCAACTCACCTTATATTAAATAAAAAACATTGATTAATGCTTAAGAAATTATAAATGTGATCTACAACATCTTTTGTTATATTTTAAACAATTAGATGCACTTGGTCCAGTCCGGTTTGCACATGAGTCAGTATTAGGCCCTGTTGTGTTCCAAATTTACATATGGTTTTGACTGTTTAGAATTTTCAATGTATCCCCTCTACAACATTATTTGAGCGCTACCCACCATGTCTATTCAGATTTGTTTTATCACCACTAGAGTCAGCGAGTAAGGTGGCTGACGTCCCTATGTCCTCCGTATGCCCAATGCTGTAAATAGCCTTTTCTGCGCCCTGTGCGAGCTTCTATAACTGTGCCCTTGTTTTTTTCAAGATATTATATTATAGGTACCCTAGAGAAATGCTATGTATAGGCCTACTTTATTTCATTCAGAGTGATAAAATAAAGCTCAATGAATTCGGTGTTGGTGGATCAATTACCTATCTAAATTTTGGAAGAAAAATCTATTTTTTTCAAAAACTGATTTGGGCAAACAAGCAGACGAGCCATCTGATGTTAAGTGGATCCTTCGCCTATTAAACCACCCACTGTGTCTCACTCACTAAAACTCAAACGCAAGTTCACTAGTGAAAATGCGTTGCCCACCCTGATGCTTAAGATTTAATTTTTGGGCCACTATGGTCTTCATACTTCTATAATGAAATAACACCCTCCAAAGTTTCAGTAAACTATAAATTAATTTAATTATAAGAACTTGGTATGGTAGAGTTTTGAATAAGGAAGGTAGCATATAGGGATTCGGTCACTTACGGCAACTTTCCTCGCACGACCACGTGCCTGGAATGCCCACATCCCTGAACGTCCATGTCGCTCGAACGACTATAATACTAAAAAGGCCACATGCCTTGAATGACCACATCCCTGAACGTTCATGTCGCTCGAACGACCATAATACTAAAAAGGCCACGTGACTTGAATGACCACATCCCTGAACGTTCATGTCGCTCGAACGACCATAATACTAAAAAGGCCACGACACGTGCCTTGAATGACCACATCCCTGAACGTTCATTTCGCTTGAACGACCACTTTTACAAGTGTCGATGCCTTATAAAAATTAAAATGTTAGTGTCCCATATTCTGCTACGACACTTTGCTTTACGAACAAGGAAATGTACGAAAAGAGAAGTGGACGAACAAGGAAATGTACGAAAAGAGAAGTGGACGAACAAGGAAATGTACGAAAAGAGAAGTGGACGAACAAGGAAATGTACGAAAAGAGAAGTGGACAAACTGGGAAATGTACGAAAAGAGAAGTGGTCGTTCAAGGATGTGGGCGAACTAGGAATTTGGACGGTGGTCAATAAAGGAAGTGGCCGTAAGTGACCGAATCCGCATATAGTCCATTCGCTTAGATAGTGTCGCTACACTCCCACATGCTTGTGGTTATTGAAATAAAATACGAATATAATTCGAAGTAAACTGCCAAATTCACTTGCGGCGTAACACCCGTAAGTGAATTTGGCAGTTTACTTCGCATTATATTCGTATTGTATTACAATGACCACAAGTACGTGCGAGTGTAGCGACACTAAGCGAATGGACTATAATATAAATTGTTTAAGGCCGCACCCGCACTACGGCTACAAAACACTTGATAAAAGAGTCACGCGGTTAAAAACCGCGGCGGTTTAGCAGTAGTGCGGGTGCGGCCTAAGTATGAATTGGTGAAAAAACGTTTATTCGAAAATATTTGCAAGATTATTCACAGCTACACAAATGAATGAGACCACAAATAAATGAGTTCAGATAGTAAAGATTTATTAAAGCAAGCCATAAACTTTTTTAAAGATTTTCTTTTCGTGCTTTCTTCATTGTGATATCGTTGATAACCTTTTCATACGACAGGCACCGTTCTATGTCGCGTTCAATCGACAAAATCGCTAGGCCGGTCCAACTTTCTCGGCCAATCCTTGAGCGCAAGTAAGTTTTTATTAATTTGAGCTTACTGAATGATCTTTCGCAGGAAGCTACAGTCACTGGCATTGTTAAAAATATCTTTATAGCGACTACCACATTGGGAAACATCTCTTTTAAATCTAGTTCGACTATAGCTTTAAGTAGACCTAGACTTGAACTATGGTCACATTTATCAAATAAATATAGTCATTTCAATAAGCTCACACGTGCGCTGCCAAAAAAATGAGCGCGATTTTTTGTCTAATTTAATAGACGTTTTAGATTATACTGGCATATAGATATGTATGTGTTGGAATCGAGCACTAGGGCCGCAGTGGGAACTTATCAGGAGCAAACCGAAAAAATAATAGTCCTGCCTGGTCTGGCCATTCTTGCGCCCCCAGAGTCTACGCCCTGTGCCTGGGCACCGGTGGCACCGCCCTATTTACGGCACTGCGTATGTCCTGTATACTGATCAGCATCGGGCAAATTCAAATAGTTGGCATTTCCTTGGGCGTATTACCAAATTTATTTACGCCTATGACCTGTGCTGTGCATTTACCTTTTTGGTAATTTAGGAAAAATCTCTCACTTTTGTCCATTGACGTTGATACTTTTTGTCAATTTCGGCAAATGGGCCATCAACGGTAAAAGATCTTGGTATTTTGGTTTCGATGTTAGGTATTTGTATTAGTAGTATATTTCCGTGAACTTCAACATCTTTAAGTGCAATGATTGCCAGTTCCTCACGCCTGCAGGCTCCACAAACCCCAAATATGAGTGCAACCTACGAACAGAATCAAACTTTACTTATAAAATCAAATGAATTACTAACCTTATGATAAACTAAAATCATAAATAGGAGAGAAATCATACCCTTGTAGCCAGATATAGATGATCTGGAGCATCATTAATAAACTTTTTCATGTCTTCTGCCGTTAATACTTTTGATTTTTTACTTTCATAACCTGTAGATTGTGTCTTTAAAAACGCAGTCAATTTATAGATTTTTCTGGCAAAGCACTCTCATTTGCAATTGCAGCCTTCTCACAAATGTCTGGTGGTGTTAAATCAATTTCAAACTCTTGATTCACTCATTATTGAAAAAAAAATCTCTATTCTCTCATCTGCGATCGGCTGTATAAGCCATAATCAGATTTGGTGACTGTAGCAAGTGTATGGGTGCTGTTTCAGTGAACGTCTGTCGCGTATTATTATAGGAATTTATAATACTCCCTTGCTAGTAAGTTTTGCTTGATTTTCGAGTCTGCTTTTAAAAGCTCATTTTAAAAGCAACTTTCTGAAAATTTAAGATTGGTAAACAAAGTCGTTGTAAGACTTGTAATTGCGCAGTGATAATTTTTGACATTATGAAGAGGTGTTTTTTTTAGCTTTTATTCGATTGGAATGGATTTTGTTATTAATGTTATTATTATTGAACCCACTTCAATGAAAGTTTTTTTTTCAAATGCGTGTTCTTTAAGACATAAACAATTGTAAATATAAAACATTGTACTATTATTACCTAAGTTTCGTTATTTAAGATTATTTGTGCATCGTATATTTATAAAAACAATATCGAATGTTGCCTTTGGCAACTTGAAACACGATTGCAGTAAGAAAAAACGCCTCTTCTTTGACAGGCGTTTCGGCAGCTATTCCGTTCCATTCAGACAAATTATCAAGAACGGTTTTTCAATATTCAATATTAAAAAATAAACGTGTTATAATGATGAATAGGTAAGTAATAAAATATGAAATATGTATATTTTTCTTGCATTAACAGTAGGTTTTTTTTTGATTACGACGTTTAAAGGAAACTAAATGTTACAATTAAATAGTTATAATAAAATTAAGAATTTACCTTCATTTAACCCCTTAATGCCGGTCCGAATTGCGCTCTTTTGAGGTTTTACATAAAACATATAAAATCTCTGCAGTATCTTATTTTATAAGTACAATTTAGGTACCTAGCTGACACCTACACACACTAGCTGACTGCTCCACATTCGCAGTGTTCACAGTATAGTTCGCGCGCTCGACGATGTAACTAGGTCTACATTAAAAAATTAAAAGTAAAAAACGAATTAAAAAGAAATGAAGGAAACGAAGATGGTGGATGACGAGTATTCATCGTAATTGAATGTTCGTAATATTTTATACAGTATTAGTGGTATTCTAGTGGTATTGGGCTAATATTTTATAAAAGTTGGAATGTGGAGCCTTGTTGCCTCGTTCGCGCATTCGCGGGCCCTTTGACACGGGCCAAAATACCGAAAACAAGGTGCGAACCCGCGAACGCCCTCCACAGTCACACTTTCACGCGTTCGCTACACTCGCACATGCTCGTGGTTATTGTAATAAAATAGGAATATAATTCGAAGTAAACTGCCAAATTCACTTGCAGCGTAACACCCGTAAGTGAATTTGGCAGTTTAGTGTAGGGTTTTTAATATTCATTAATGGTAACACTATGATAATATTATTATTGGAACGAGGGTAAACGGCGATTTTAATAAAATAAAAATGGGTGGCAGGGATGAAGGAAAAGAAAAGGAGTGACACTTGGCCGACGGAGTCAGTTCTGTTGGAGGAATAGTGGTGAATTTAACTAAAAAGATAACGTGTTACTGTGGAAGTTGTAAATAAGAGTTAAGAAAATAAACGAGTACCATAAAAGTGAGGTTTTATTATATATCAGAAGTGACAAAAGAACAAGTAAGTACACGCCCATGCTATTTCATTGTTTAAATCATTTGGAATGTATGATATTTTACTGTGGGGATATAAAATTCGTCCGGAGTATAACTGGCATCCGGTATCTTTTAAAATATCTTAAAGACACTGGAAAAATAGTAAAAATGATTTTTTGTTTGGTCGATGTATTCAGTCAGATAGGCGTTAATAACGTGTTGTTTTAAATAACGACATTCATGACCCACCCAGTAAGATACTACATTTGGTTTTGTTAAATTGGTTTGTCACCGATCGAACTGAAATTTAAAATGTGAGTGGTTTAAACGACACCACGATAGTATGATTGTTGTAATGCTGCAACGAGTAACTTATTAATGCCCTTGCTGCGCTTACGGTTGTTTTATTCGTTGTTATCTGTAGAAAGCTATGCAGTAATTTATGATAATTTACGCTCATTTTTTAAAATTGAGTTACTGCCTACTACCCACATTTGTTCAGATTTTTCCAACGAATGGGAACCGGCTTGCAATTAGAATTTTAAATTATTCTCTTGCCGGGACGCCCGGTTTTAGAAAATAATTGAGAAGTGAGTTTAAAATGTAGCAACAATAGTGTTAATACTAGCAATTTTGTTTTCATGTCGAGATTATCATGGCGGATGACACCCGTCGAGATTACAGTGAAGATCAAAGGCGTTTACAGACGCCAGACCGAAGTCGTTCTCGAAGTCGTAGCGGTTTGAGAAGGCGTGACAGAAGTGTCAGCCTTCGTGAAAGAGAGATCGAACTGGAAAGAGGCCGCAAGCGACTGCTTGCGCTAGAACGTGAAGTGCGCCGGGATCGGGAGAACATATCTCGGGCGCGTAAATCACGGTCTCGAGACCGTGCCGCCGCCAGCAAGGAACGGAGCCGTGGCCGCTCAGGTCGCATCCGCAGTCGCCGTGCAAGCCCGCTGCAGCGGGAGCGCAGCTGCAGTACTGCATCCAGAGCGAAGCGAAGCCGCGGACTTCGTGATCAGCCCCATCCCGAGTCTCGTGAGCATCGTGAGGACTGCACGACATCACACAAAAGGTCACGTACCCCTACATTTTCTATTAAGGATGTAATGGATATTGTTAATTCTATAAAAACCGGTTTTTCATCTCAACCATCAACTTCCGGCACTTTGAAAAACATTGGCCATAATAATATTTTACCGGAATTTGACCCGTCGGTTAAAAATCAGCGCGTAGACATTTGGTTACGTAAAGTCAACGAATGCGCCAGCGTCTATGGTTGGGATGAAAAGACCACAATACATTTTACAATGCAGAAATTGCACGGGTTGGCCAAAGTTTGGTATGAGGGATTAAATACGATTCTATACTCTTGGAAAGAATGGCAAGAGAAATTGACAAGTGCTTTCCCTTGCGAGCAAAACTATGGCCAACTCGTGGAAGACATGTTAAAAAGAAAGAGCAAATTTGGCGAACCAATAGAAAACTATTATTACGAAAAAATTACGTTATTAAATCAGTGTGACATAACAGGCAAACGCGCAGTAGATTGTATTATCCATGGCATTACAGACAGAACAATGAAGTCTAGTGCCTTGGCACTGTGTTGTTCTCAGCCTGATCAACTTCTCCAATTTTTAATGAGCAACAAAGAAGCCCCACTTTCTGAACGTACGTACGGTAAACATAAAAATTGGCTAGACAGCAGTTACAATGTACAGGTTCAGAGTAGTACAAAAGGTAATTCTGGTAGAGCTATTCGGTCCCAGGGTCCCGTGGTTTGTTTTAATTGTAAGGAATCCGGCCATCCTTACATGCTTTGCCCTAAGCAGCTAGTCAAATGCAATAAATGCAATAAAATTGGTCACAAGGCTGAAAACTGTCAAGTTAAACCTGACAATTCAGGAAATAAGGGCAATCTACCTAAAACAATGTGCATATCTACCTCTTGTCCCAATTTAAAATTCATTAAGGCGGTAAAAGTAAATGAGTTACAGACAGAGGCATTTATTGATTTCGGGAGTGAGGTGACACTGGTTAAACAGTCGTTAGTATCAAATATTGGTTTAGTCCATGATCAGGTTCCGTCTGTGATGAAAGGATTCGGAAATGGGACTGTGCAGTCTTTAGGGACATTGCTGTTAGATGTAGAAGTAGACGGAGTTAGTGCTAGGGTTGCAAGCAGAGTTGTCAACGATGAACTTTTAGACAAGCCGATATTAATAGGGCAATCGTTTACCGAGCAGCCGCATATCTTGGTCTACAAAGATTTTCAAACATTGCAATTTCACAAAATCGGAACAGAGATACCTGCGGCTTATCCGGATCATGACGATCACCCTTTGAAGATAGTTAGGGTTGCTGCTGATATTGAACTTCATGGTCCAGCGTCAATAAAAGCTCGCATAGACTCTAATTTCAGCGGATGTGTCATGCTGAACAACAATATCATCGGTAGCCCAGTTAGAGAGGCCATCATATCTGGTGGTGTTTACCATGTTAAGAATGGATTTATGGACGTCCCTATTTTTCCCTGTTCTCCATATTATATGCTACATAAGGACCATGTTATTAGTAGGGGAGAGAAGGTAGAGTTTGTTCAGCGGTTAATGATACAGTCTCCTGGTATCGACGAAGCTTCGGGTGGAACAAATGAAGGGAATATTAATAAAGAGGACGTTCGTTTTGGTGATTTGGCAGAAGGGGACCATAAGCATAGGCTGATGTCCATATTAGATCATTACAAGCATTGTTTCGCATCCGGGTTACAGAACTTAGGTTGCACTGACGTAACACAAATGAATATCGAATTAAATAATCAGCGTCCCATTGTCTATCGCCCGTATCGTATGTCCCATCACGAACGGGATAAGGTACAGTCAATGATAGGTGAAATGTTAGAAACTGGGATTGTTAGGGAGTCTGTATCAGAATACGCCAGCCCAATCATTCTGGTTCGTAAAAAGG
This sequence comes from Acleris literana, assembly GCA_946894065.1. Taxonomy (NCBI): domain Eukaryota; kingdom Metazoa; phylum Arthropoda; class Insecta; order Lepidoptera; family Tortricidae; genus Acleris; species Acleris literana. Next base: position 9,430,467 of record OX335687.1, read on the forward strand.
ATGGCAGCTCGCGGATGTGTGTCGATTACAGAATGCTGAACTCTGTCACAGTAAAGGAGAGATACCCAATGCCTATCATAGAGGACGAGATTGCAAGGCTGGCTGGGCAGGCGTGTTTTATAACGCTTGACTTGGCATCTGGTTATTACCAGGTACCAATATCTGAGCGATGTAAATATCTTACGGCGTTTGTCACTCCCGACGGCTTATATGAATTTAATCGCATGCCGTTTGGATTGGCAAACGCACCTGCCGTATTCCAGAGGTTGATAAACAAGGTCTTAGGATCAGCGCGATTCACTAAAGCTACAGCTTATATGGATGATGTATTAATCTTTGGCAAAGATCCTGCAGAGTGTTTGGATAGGTTCGAAGACGTTTTAAGATTATTAGAAAAAGCAAATCTCACACTAAACATATCAAAATGTGACTTTTTGCGTTCTAGTGTAGACTACTTGGGTTACGAGATTAGTGCTACAGGAGTCCGACCTGGCAAAACCAAAATCCAGTCCGTTTTGAACTTCCCAAGACCCGAAAATGTCCATTGTGTGAGACAATTTCTTGGTCTTGCAGGTTATTTTAGAAAGTTTATTCAAAATTTTGCCCAAATAGCCTCGCCGCTGACAGAACTGCTAAAAAAAGATACATCATGGGATTGGACTAGTAATCAGGAAAATGCATTTCAGGTACTTAAATCAAAATTAGTTAGTAGACCAGTTCTAGCTATCTATGATCGTGATGCAGAGACAGAACTGCATACAGATGCTAGCAAGGATGGGGTGGGCGGAATGCTCCTACAGCGTTGTAAAAGTTCTGACTCATTTTGTCCTGTAGCGTATTTTAGTCGACGAACGTCACCAGAGGAGAGATACTACCACTCTTATGAGCTTGAAACGCTGGCGGTTATTCGAGCGTTGGAGAAGTTCAGAGTGTATTTACTAGGCAAGGAATTTAAAATCGTAACGGACTGCAGCGCGTTACGGTCGACTTTCGTGAAACGTGACCTCATACCTAGGGTTGCGCGGTGGTGGCTTCTATTGCAGGAGTTCAACTGTACAATTGAATACAGGCCTGGTATAAAGATGGCTCATGTAGATGCGCTGTCACGCAACCCTAGTCCCGAAGATGGTCGGAGTAGTCCAAACTATTGTGCGCAGGTTATGGTTATTAGTGAGGATGATTGGTTACTCACATTACAGTTAGGTGACTCTGAATTAAGCCGAACTAAAGACATTTTAATGAATGATTTGGATCCTAAAGAGTTTCAACACATCAAGGATAATTACATAGTACGTGACAATAAATTGTTTAGGTGTATCGATGGCGACAAAAGCAAATTGCGATGGGCGGTCCCAAAGGGTGCAAGGTGGCAAATATGCAGGATGAATCACGATGACATTGGTCATCTGGGGTTAGAGAAAACACTAGAAAGAATTAAAAAGAATTACTGGTTTCCAAAACTATCTCGTTTTGTCAAAAAGTACGTAAGTGCCTGTATTGATTGCGCATATACAAAGAAAACCGTTACTTCCAACGAAGGATTGTTACATCCTATTCCTAAAGTAGAGCTACCGTTTCACACCCTGCATATAGACCACCTCGGGCCCTTTATAAAATCAACAAGAGGAAATTCTTACTTACTAGTCGTAGTGGATGCGTTCACAAAATTCGTTTTTGTGAAGCCTATTCGTAACACGAATACTCAGAATGTTATCCGTGCCCTTGATGACATATTTTTTACGTTCAGAGTACCTGACCGTCTGATTAGTGACCGCGGCAGTTGTTTCACGTCACATATGTTCAGAAGATATTGTTATGATAAGGGCATTAAACATATTCTAAACGCTGTTGCGAGTCCGCAGTCAAACGGTCAGGTAGAGAGATACAATAGAACGATTCTTAGTTCTTTGAAAGCACAGTCTCTGAGAAATGACGAGAGAAATGGGACGATGAACTTGGCAAAATACAGTGGGGATTGAATAACACAATTCAAAAGACTACAGGTAGAAGGCCGGCGGAAGTAATGTTTGGGACTCCTATGAATGGAGAAATTAATCCCAGTCTAAATTCAGTGATAGACGAAGCACGAGAGGAAATTGATGTGTCTACGATTAGAGCTCAGGTTAAAGATAGGATAGATAGTGAGCAAGAGAGGCAAAAAGAACAATACGACAAAAATAAACGCCCCGCTCGTGTCTATAATGAGGGTGATTTGGTTAAAATTACCAGGGTGAGTTTTAATAATGATGGGAAGAGTAAGAAACTCCTTCCATCCTATGTAGGGCCTTTTCGGGTCACCAAAGTTTTAGGTCAGGATAGGTATAAGATAGCGTCTATACCAGGATTTAGCGGTCGGACTAATAAACGGTCCACTACAGTAGCAGCCGCTCGCATGTTGCCGTGGGTGCACATAGCTGCGTTACAATTGGATGACGATGTAACGGATTCCAATGTTAGCGATATTGACGACTAGTTCTAGTCTTGATGGTTTATTACAGACAAACTTACTTTGATTGTTTCAGACGGAGTGTGAGAATAGATGAGTTCACTCTCTGGCTGAAAATTGAAGAGCTTGATGATGAAAGATAGATGCTGTTTTCAGCCACGAGAATTGATTCGGTTTGTGCGCTGCTGCAGTTAGAGGTACCTATAGGTGCGAGAATTGAATTGGTTCGTATCCTATAGAGTAGTACTGACCGCGAGAATTGAATGGTTCGCGGCCAGCATGCTTAGATTGACTTGAGATATTGATGCTGTTTCCAGCCACGAGAATAGAATTGGTTCGTGAGCTGTTACAGCTAGATCCGTAATAGGTGCGAGAATTGAATTGGTTCGTAATCTATAGGGCAGTAAGATTATCTTTTCTTTAATTTATTGCTTCATCATATTTGCCAAGTTGACTTAGAATGTAAATAGATTAAGTTGATACATATAGGTACGATAAAATCATCTATTATAAATGAAACTATTGTCTTCGATATGTATTTGATTGATGAAATACGTACTATTTAATTGTAAAAAAATTGATACTTGTAGAAATATATATTAAGTAAATATTTGACTGATGTTGTGGTTAAATCTTTGAATTATCAATCGATCTGATATCACTGTCAATGCCATTGTTGAATTGTATAACTAAGTACTTAAAGGTTATTCTCTAAAAAAAAATTGTGTGTGATTTCAACGGTCCATCGGCCAAGTGTAGGGTTGCCACCTGGCACGTGTATGGGGGCATACACGGCGTCAGGACGGACGAGTGTAGGGTTTTTAATATTCATTAATGGTAACACTATGATAATATTATTATTGGAACGAGGGTAAACGGCGATTTTAATAAAATAAAAATGGGTGGCAGGGATGAAGGAAAAGAAAAGGAGTGACACTTGGCCGACGGAGTCAGTTCTGTTGGAGGAATAGTGGTGAATTTAACTAAAAAGATAACGTGTTACTGTGGAAGTTGTAAATAAGAGTTAAGAAAATAAACGAGTACCATAAAAGTGAGGTTTTATTATATTACTTCGAATTATATTCGTATTGTATTGCAATAACCACAAGTACATACGTGCGAGTGTAGCGACACTATCTAAGCGAATGGACTATACTGCATTTGCGCGATCGCGCGTGAATGTAGAGAGCCTATTACGCACAAGTTTCGTAATAAAGTACCTACTCATTCAAAACGGAACGCCTGAGCGATTCCATCACGATTCCATCACAAACTCTTAGCAAAGATCATTTAGAGTATGGAGTCGTGTTTTCCACGCAGAATTATTTGTAGGTTGGCAATATATCCACAATTGGCTATGCTTTGCTCTAACTGAAACGTCAATCAACGTAATGAATGACATCAACTGTCAAGTCAAGTCTGTCAATGATTCTTGTCTAGCTGTCATTTTGAAAACATCTGTCTATTTATTTCATTTTTTGTAAATTACTTTATCGTTGATTTTGGTTCGCAAATCCAGGGCAACTTTGTGAAGTAACCTCCAACACTGACGAAGAATATGCATCAAATAAAATATCAGTGAAAAGTTGATTCTGAATGAGCAAGCGGTCAAGAACACTCCAAGCCAATAAGCCATTGAAGTGGATGCCCGCCATCTTCAATGGTGTGCCGACTGGGACTGGAAGACGCCGACGACAACGACGATTCACCGTACAATTGCTTATATATACTTGACATTGGCAAAATTACATAACTTGTAAACGCAATTAAAATAAATAAATAATAATAGTCTGTCAATGCATACACAACATAGGTAACCCAAATTTTGGATGGAGATATAGATACGATACGGCAGCACGGCGAGCACACCGTATTTTTAAAGACAGGCCGACGCAACTCGTGACCAAAATCCTGGCCTATATTTGGCACGATTAAGAATTGCTATTCAAGCTAGCAATGCCGCCAGCATTTCGGGAACAATGCTCACTAATAGCGTTTTGTCAGATTAGTGTAGTTTTAAGTATTTTTTTATGTTCATGTGAATGTAGCTCTCTGAGTAACAGGCATGATTTAATGAATGTAATTTTTTTAATTTTAAGTACTTATGTCACTATTTAAACCTAAGTTTTTATCAAAAACTGTTTTTACAATGTAAATTAAAATTGTAATTACTTAAATTAAGTTAACAAATTTATAACAGAATACTAAATCGTATTATGAGTTGTGACAGATTGTGCTAAAGATTACTTGTATGAATAGAACAGAGATTAATTAATAACATTAGTTTAAACCTTGTTTAAACTATTTGAATTTTAGCTAAATTAATGGGGAAAACGCAAGCATTCCTAATCTGGCAACCACTGTCTTGACAACACGTTAGCCTAGTTGGTAGTGACCCTGCCTACAAAGCTAGCGGCCCTGGGTTCAAATCCCAGTAAGGGCAAATATTTGTGTTATGAGCATGAATATTTGTTCCCGAGTCATGGATGTTTTCTATGCATTTAAGTATAATATATTTCTCTATATAAGTATTTATATCGTTGTCTAGTACCCATAGTACAAGCCTAGAGCTTAGTTTGGGATTAGGTCAATTGGTGTGTTAGTGCTTTTACTTGTTTATTAATTGAATTGTTTATATTCTTTGTTATTATACTGCTTTTAAGTACCTTAATATTGTAGTGCCCTTTTAGGGCGTCCATGTCCATGAACTGACTAATCTAGAATAACAACACCTTTCTTTTCAATGTATGTGCCTCTATGTGACAACACAATAAATGATTGATTGATTTAAATTTAAAATGTTTGTATAACATGAATTGTAGACGTTTTAGGGCATTTCCAGTAGTTATCACCAAATATTTTAGTGGTAACAAATGGGAAAATGATTCCCTGTTGTTACCACTGAGTACTTTTGTGGTAAAAGATGAGAAAATAATTCCCAGCTGTTACCAGTGGTAACATACCTATTGGTGGTAACAGGTGGGAATAACCCAGTTTTGTGACGAGAATTAGCCATATATCGCGGCTGTCAATGTATAGCTAATTTTTGTCACAAAACTGACAAAGTTAAAGTTCCTTAATTTTTGCCCTTAATTGGGTACACTTTTCAGGGAAAGCGCCCTTTAGTGCATTATACTTACTTACTGTACGTTTAACCTTTTGAACGCCATACGTCGAATACAAAATGTGCCACACACACGCCAAACATGTTTGCTATGCTATGCAAATTACACCTTATTGCTACCAAATAAAGTCTCTTTTAATCTTGAACTCTTGTCGGCTGTAGCCGACGTGGCGTCAGTGGCACGACTTTTAGTTGACGGCCAGAGCCGACTGTGGCGTTGAAAAGGTTAATAATTAAAGGTAAATAAATTAATTAATCCTGGATTATGGCCTTATACGTCAGTTCACAAGAGCTGCTATGAATTAATAGATTGAATGAAACTACTTATACATGTGATGTGAGTTAAATTAATACAGGTTTTGGGTCCTCATGGCAGTTCTTTTAAAACAACTTACTTATACTTACTAGTTTAATATAGTCAAAGTAACTTTATCCAGACAACTGATTTCATTTCATTATGACATGATAAGGAAGAAAATAAATCAATAGTCATTATTTAAAGTCTTTTAATTTCCTAAAAAGCATCATTAATAATTGTTATTATCCGAAAGGCAACTTGACATCATCCTCAACTTTTTGCCTTATGACGATGTAAAGTAGAGACTTGACTTATCATCAGTGTAATGAGTAAAATTCAACACCATATTTTGCGATATGCAATATACATAATATACACATATATGTCACTATGGTGCTAATACTGGATGTGCCTCTAGCAAGCATCTCGAATAAATAGGATTTCATCAACGCTGAATCACCACTCTATGGTCCTTCCTTGAAATCAGCATCATTATCCACGGTCTCTGTGTGTATTCTGGATCACCTTGAACACAAAATTTATATTACAGTTGAGTTCATAAATATATGAGCATTTCCAAGGCTTCAAAAATAAATGTACATAGAAATGTACATAAACATCTGAACAGACTTGTCGATCGAATATATGTACACATATCACCTATCATATTAATCTGAACAAGCCTCTCAATAATATCTAAGTAACGGAAAACTAATAAATATCTGTAATAATATTTTTTTAAATTATTTAACCAAGTGAAAGTGCATAAATATCTTAACAAGTGTTTTTTCAAATATTTATAAGCATTTAGTGGCTCAAAAATATCTGTACTAACGTATTCCAACTTTATGTGAACAAGTAGAAGTTCATAAATAGCTAAACAAACATAACACTTCGAGTTCATACACATCGTGTTCGTATGCATTGCATTAAATTTACATGTGTACACTCTGGTACCTTGTCTATTTAATGTCACGTTTAAACAGCCATATATGAATTTTCACAGCGATTAAAGTGACAAGGTGCTAAACTGTACACATATTTATGAACGCGACGTAACATCCATGCATTCTTATTGTAAGTCTTCGTTTCATTATTTTAATGGTTCAAAAAATGGTATAAAAAGTTCATAAAATGTGTGCACTTTAGTACAGTCGAGTTCATAAATATGTGTACATTTCAGTACCTTGTCACTTTAATCGCTGCACTGTGACAATTCATATATGGCAGTTTAAACATGACATTAAATAGACAAGGTACCAGAGTGTACACATATTTATGAACTCGACTGTATAAAACATTTTTTTATGCCACTATATGTTTTTTAATATTTGAAAAAAGACTTGCTTAGATATTTATGTACTTTCACTTGGCTAAATAATTTTGAAAAATAATTAGTACAGATATTTATTAGTTTTCCGTTACTTAGATAATATTATTGAGATGCATGTTCAGATTAATATGACAGGTGATATGTGTACATAGATTTGATTGACAAGTCTGTTCAGATGTATATGTCCCTCTCTATGTACGTTTATTTTTGAAGCCTTGGAAATGCTCATATATTTTTGAACTCGGCCGTACAGTGCATGGTATACTACTAAATTATGACAATACATAGTATACAATACTATGTATAGTATTTTCATAATTCATAGGCAAGCTCACTAACTACCAAACCAAAATTGAAGGTTAACAATATCAACTTAGCTGGTAGAGCTAGGAGGTAAAGATAAATATTTATGTGATTTGCATGAATATTAAAGTTTCTGAGTCGAATGATTTTTATTAAGGTATGCATTTATTGATACAAAATTTGTTTTTCATGCTCAGTGGATACAGTTAACTTGGTAAATAGAAAGTACAATAAAAAGGTCACGCTTAAAGGAATAAATAAAAAATAAAACATTTAATTGAAGAAGGAAAAAAGTGCCTTGTGATGCGTTAGTGTGTGTGTTTGTGTAAGCATGTATGCATGTGTGAGTGAGTATGTGTGTGGGCACTGGGCGTGCTGTACCACACGGGTAAAAACACAATGTTATGAGGGAGAGTAAAATTTGCTCCAAGTAGTTATAGCGTTTGAAGTAACCGCTTTAATTTTTGCAGTGTCAGTGAGAGTTTTTAGTAGAGATGCGCCTAATATTCGTTTGGTATTCGGTATTCGGCGTATTCGGCATCTTTTTCACTATTTGTATTCAGCCGAATTATTCGGTTTTTGTGCCAAATATATTCAGTATAAGTATTTCTATTTTCTTCGCTATACGACTTGGCTATTATATTATAAGTCAAAGAAATCCTATGAAGAATATGTTGAATAAAGCTAAGAAAATAAAGCAATTAAACTTCAAATCAACGTTTATTTTGAAACCTCAAGTCAACATATTTATTTCTTAACCTATAGTTAGGCAAGCGGTGAGCTACGGCTCGCTAGTCATCTAGCCAGCAGCGACACGTAGCGTACCTACATGTTATAACAGTTTACGCGGCGAAACAATGAAATGGTAAACCGAATAATTCGGCCGAATATCTGGTTTAGTAAGAATTAAACCGAATAGTATTCGGTATTCGGCTATTCGGTGAAACCAGTATTCCGCGCATCTCTAGTTTTTAGCTCATATTTTATCATAATTCGTATTGATCCTGCCACGATGTAAACAATTATCATATTACACTTAGATAGGTTTTATAATAATTAGGTACTCTGTACTGTATTTGTTAATTGTGGCAACTTCACTGGTCAATGTTTTATGTAAGTTTTTCTGTAATATTTTTTCTTTACTTGTACTGTTTGTGCCCAAATAAACATTTAACATTAAACATTACTAGGAGGCCCCAACTTTAATATTGTTACGAGACACAAAAGCAATGAATACCTACTTAAGTATGTTTTATTTTTACTTCATATTATTATCATTATATTCATTATAGGCATATGAAGGAGAACAAAGAGGTGCATTTATAAAGAAAGATGCCGTCTAGGGAAAACCACCACTCACTTGTGCTTAGCATTCGTCCACACACTTCTTGTTTGGGTAACCGAAGTCATATTTTAATGGCTGGTTGAGGGCTGGCATTACTAGTTTACTGGGTGCTTCAAGACATCTATTTGCTGTTGCCACATCCTATGGTAAATAAATAGGACCTGAAAAAATACCATCTATGAAATACGTGTTTATTTACTTACTTATCAAATCAATGTAGGTAAGTACCTAGTAGTGTAATATGTTAATAACGTAGCTCGCATCATTCCTTTACTTACTTCGAAAATAATTACCCTTGTTCATCTCAAGAGTTTTACTCAGTAAGTAGCCGCACGGGAACTTTTTCACGTCAAATATCCACCAGCGCTTCCCGAGAGGAGACGACTGCTAAGAAGTTTTGCTGCAGCTTTAGTCAACCATTTCAATAGTTAGCAGCCAAAAAAAGTCGCAAGGAATACATAAAAAACTTGATTTAACACAAGTAATCCTCCCTCACAGCTGACTAAAAATCGCCATTTTAAACAAATTCCAATGGAATGGCTTCTAGGCGTGAGCCCAATTCCGTGAGAGAACATTAGCGTTAATCAACTGAGGAATATGGAAAAGAATGTTTGTCAAAAATGGCTCTTTGCTAGACATTGACAGCACTGTTCGCTTGGTGCGTTTCGATATGCTTCATTGTATGTTGTTCAATATTTGAGTAGCTTATTTTAATTTTAATTTAGATACGTTTAGTTTTAATTTTTAATTGTATTAATGTTGAATTCTGTAAATATTACGTTCTATGATTATATTATAACCATATCCATATTCCCGAAGCATATCGAAACGCACAAGAAGACCAACTTGTCATCGCATACATTTCATGTTCTGCCCTCCTAAATAAAAAGGACGCATGAACAACTTGTTAGTCAAAGTAAATTTAACCTTAATGATAAAGAAATAAGGTCACTAATACATGCGCAGTTCTATGAGACATACGCCCTTTTTTCTAAGGAGGGCAGTGTTGATGGAATGGAAAACGCTAAGTGGCACTTTGCTAGACATATGTATGGGTTTTAACATTGTGACAGCACTGATCGCTACTTTGGGCGTTTCGATATTCCATTCTAACGCGTACCCTTTGGCTCTTTGCTAGCTTTATAGGCGATTCTTTGAGATAAACCACGTCATCCATACATTTCAACTCGATGGAATGGAAAAACTCTAACGTCGCTTGGATCTTTGCTAGGCCTACAGAACCAACGAAGCTTCATATCAATTATTAAGAGATCATGCGATAATGGCGCCTTTCTCAACGGCAGACGTAACATTGTAATTTATACTTTATTTAGCACAATGTCTGACGACGTATTACTGTTACTGTTAATAAGTTGAAGGTTGCCATATAGAAAAGAAAACGATGCCATTAAAAAAAACCTCTCTTTGGGAGCTTCCAAGTTAAATTAGAGAAGACATACGACGCGTTGGCCTAGTTGGTAGTGACCCTGCCTACTAAGCTAGCTTTAAGTAGTCCCGTCCGAGCGAACAAAACACATTTTAGCGCATGCATTTTCAATTTGGCAGCATGGCTTATCGAATGTATAAGGATGCCTAATTGAGAATGCACGCGCTAAAATGTGTTTTGTTCGCTCGGACGGGACTACTTAAACTCGCCGCTGCACTTTCGCTCGTTCGTCTGACAAACCGCCGTTTTTAATAGAATAAAACCCTTGGTATATATTTTTCTATATAAGTATTTATATAGTTGTCTAGTACCTATAATACAAGCTTAGAGCTTAGTTTAAGACTAGGTCAATTGGTGTGACAATTAAAGTGAAGTGCAAATGAGAACAATCCGTGCCCGCCCTTTATTTCAGTACCTTACTACTGAAGATAAAAAGCTCAAAAAATAACTACTAGACAATGACATGTTTTTTTCAAGAAAGCAGTTATAAATGTTGGATGGCAAACTTTGTATTGCGGGTGGTAAAATGGTCTATCGGCTACAAGAAAAATTATAAAAATGGGTCTATATTGACTGACATAATTATTTTTAGTGCACATTAGTGCTTTAGGTCATAATCATCGCAAGTCATAACGTGTTTTTTTAAAGAAAGTTTTTTTTTCAGGATTTTTATATATCAAACCTAACCTAACCTAGCCTTGTCTACACGTTAGATATTTCAGAACTTCTGAAAAGTTTACAGTTTCAGCGATATAAAAAAATATGACTATCAAAAATTATGTCAACAATTACATTATGACCAATAAAATTATGGGAAACAAAGGGCTCCCTACAAAAATGCGTATAAGGTTTCTATCTACATAAAGCGCTCAAGGTGATATCAAACAGCAGCAGGACTTAGTATGTTAGCTTAGCTTAGGGTACTCGCGAGTCCGATTCACAATTCACTGGTTTTTTAAATCTTACAAAATGCATGACAATTAGAATATTTTATAGGCTTGACCTTATTAAAGGTCGTATAATCAACAGGTATGAATTTAAAACATCAATTGCAGAAACAGAATCTAAGGTTAGCGATTATCGAAAACTGGCAAAAGTTATAGGGTAAGCACCTTCTATCGCGTCGTCCGTTCATGTCAGCTCCATCTGTATCTGTTTTCAAAAATAGTTAAACGTTAGCGTTATGCATCTGGTATGGGCCTGTCATTATGTTATAAGTGTTATAACAAATCATCTACGTATTACTTGTACTATTACTTATTTTGTGGTATTACTAGCCGATGTTAATGTTTCTCCGATCGCGTAAGTTGACGCAACAAGTGCGTGCGGGACTCGATTACAATTCAAAAACCTGACGAGTGTTAACGCTTGGATGGAGCTGGTTACGCAGCCAGCATTGAGATAGGAAACTGGACTTTAGATAAAGGTAGAAAGGATAGAAGATAAATCTAACAAAATGTTCGAACCAGAGGCAGTGCGATTGAGAAATCGGAGCTCACGTAATGGATTTCTGTCAGACATGGGACAGCGGATTCTTTTATTTACTTCACTGAATAAAAACAGTAATGCGAAATCGAATAAACATGAATTTTCACTGATTTGCACCATACTAACGAGCCTAACAATCGAAACGGTACTTAATTGTTACTGATCCAAAAACAGTGTAAGCTTGCGGCCAAATTTAACTGTCTTCACAGTAAATTGAAATGAGTATATAGCAATGTAAATATTGTAAATTACTAAATAGTAACGTTCAACGAGTAATCGTAAATGTTTACTGTTTTTCTAGCACTTGATGACACTTTTCGTGATAAGTTCCTCTAAATATTTGTTCCTCTACTGTGTGTAAAGGACTTTTTTTTTGTGTTGTAATTAAAGATCAAAATTTATCTAGACCCAAACTTACTCTTATATCTAGAGAAATAAATATTCAAGTATTTAGAAAACATCCAAGACTCAGGATCAAATACTCGCTTTCATCAAATATTTGCCCTTTAGGGAATGAAAACCAGCTCTACTAGTTCACACTAATTTAGTTGATCGCAGTAAATTTTAACATACCACTTACGGACTATTCACACGTCTCAATTTACTTAAATTTTAATTACCAACCAACCAACTAAATTCGTGTGAACTAGAAATTATACTCGCTAAGAGTTCGCTTTGATTGTGTTCCGGTATGTACGACAGTCTATGAAATGGCCAGTAAGTAAATCAATACCTGTGTAAGTAAGTATTCCATCTAAGTCACTCATACTAGCGACGCTCTCGCTTCGCTTCGGGTTATGTGAGTTACCTGTAACATCCGTACATAATCTATTTTATCATACATAAAAACCTTCCTCTTGAATCACTATCTATTGATGCTATTGATGAAAACATTAACGCATTAAAATCCGTTGCGTAGTTTGAAAGATCTTAGCGTACATACAAAGGGACAGACGGCGGGAAGCGACTCTGCTTTATACTATGTAGAGATAAATAGAGCCCTTTTTTTAAATAACTACTACAAGGTTGAATAATTCAGGCCAAAATTGCCATGAAATAAACCATAATACCGAAGAAGCATTATATGACTACTTTTTAATAATTTAAATTACTAATGCTAATACCCGTTAACCCTTGCCTTATTTCTTCATGCCTTTAAAAGTTACTGCGTGCGTCTTCCGTACAACTTAGCAGAATTAAAAATTTAGCCTAAGTACCGGGCTTCTATTCTACTTTATTTTAAACCACGTCGTTATCATATTGTTAGCGCTATGGTAGCTCTTATTAACATGACAGCAAAGGTGCTCGTATCCTAATCAATACGATAACAATAGGGTCAAAGACAAAGTGGAATAAAGGACTTTAAATTGTATTGTAGTCGTATTTAAAAGCCCAAAGCAGCCTACTCTGTTCTGTATTACGGTACTGCAGTAATCTGTGTGCTGTGTCCGTAATTGTTGAGAAATAATAACAGATAATGGCAAGGCGCGAGCGGTAACATTAGTGGTTTTTACGAGCTAGATTGTGCAGGAGTCAGTACAGTCTCAGGGCGACGAGGTATGCCACTTGTCAATTGTATTTCTGTGTTACGATTAATGTACCGAACTTTTTCATACCGCGGATACCGCCTGACTATACATTGAACCAAAATCCCATGAGCAAAGGGTCAAAGTGCAGTAATCGACGTGAAATTTGGTCCAAGAAGACTTTGGTGACCGAAGACGGACAGGGTACTTTCCATACCGAAAAATTGTACAGGTATAGTTCTTTTATCTCAGGAAAGCGGGTTTGGCGTACGAGTTGTAAACTTTTAAACATACTGAAACGGGATGTGTGACATGTGAGTCTGCTCGTGACCACGACCGTTGCAACGCGATCGAAACGTCGGACACGTATAGGACACCCACACTACGGCGTCGCTTAGCGACGACAGCTACGCACTCAGAGACAACGTGCACGTGCATCTATACACACAAGTATGGCAAACCCGCTTTCGTGAGATAAATCGTCTATCAGTACCCCTGTGAATACGTTCCCTAAATGACTTTGACGCGGACGGAGTGGCGGGCAAATGCTAGTTATAATAATAATAGTAAGTAATTACGACTTGTTTAACTATTTTGAACTTCAAGAAAACATCATGCGGGTTTAAATATCTATATTTCCATATCCGTAGGAATTTTCTCGGACGTAGAAAGTGAGTTATGTTATGTCAAGCAATGTTACGCGACTCAGCAAATAGACCGCAGTTGAACCATAAACACGGAATTAAATTGTGCAATGTGTGTACAGTATTGTTTGTATGTAGATGACACGTGTATAAGTAGTTTTGGGTCAAAATAAGACTATTTGACGCATACGAGCCAACCGAATCAGTGTTTGAAAATGTCTTGCGACGTGATCTCAGTTTTAACGAAGTTACCTCAGGTTAGGTTAGGTTACTGTAGCTGGTGAAATGACTAGCTCAGAGGCACACTATCAAAGTCGATAACGCACCGAAGTTTGAAGAAGAATTTGGCATCCTAACCTGGTTGTAGCATCACGCCAAGGCCACAGTCACTAGACTACTATGATCATCGGAACTACGGCGGTGCGGCGCGATGGTTGCTTTCCCGCTTCCTCGTTTCGCTTATAAATGTATTAGTGGTTTCTAGAAAAATCACTAATACTTATATGCATAAACGCTGAAAACATGTACGTTGATATGAAGCATATTCAAGTACTCTTGATTATTAAATGGTCTATCATTAACGATACCGGTTGTCGAGCAGTCGCTTATTGACGTTCCGACCTATTTGGTCGGGTCAATATAATGAACTAATATGACTACGGCTCGCATTAGTGGAATATACCGCTGGAAGGACATGTTAGCCTAGTTGGTAGTGGCACTCTTATTTAATCTGTGGTAGTGGCCCTGCCGACGGAGCTAGCGGTTCCGGTTCGAATGCCAGTGAGGGCAGATATTTGTGTGATGAGAGCTAGTATTTTTTCCTGAGTCTTGGATGTTTTCTATGTATGTATTTAAGTATTTATTTCTCTATAAGTATAATTAAGTTCATCGTTATCTTTGTACTTACCCAGGTCAATTTGAAAGAGATTGTCCCCTGATATTTATCCTACTAATATTATAAATGCGAAGGTTTGTGTCTGTGTGTGCGTGTGTTAGTTTGTTACTCCTACACGCTGCAACGGCTCGACGGATATAGATGAAATTTGGAATGGAGATAGCGTATACAATGGATTAACATATAGGCTACTTTTTATCACGGGAAATTTGAAAGTTTTGTGACGGAATAACGATAATCGAAATCTACGCGGACGAAATCGCGGGCAGTTAGAAGCTAGTTTATTTATAAATAAAGTTATAAATCTGGTACAAATGCACCCTCAACAAGAACTGCGTGCTAAAGTAACGAGTGATGAAAAACACTCTTTGGGAAATTCAACAACGAAAAAGTCACCGCTTAAAGAAAACAGTATACGTAGTTTAATAGTAACTAGGAAAGATGCCCGATACGAGCTTAATGTCATGACTACACCTTTATCTTATCTTTAATTCAAGTAAAACAAATTGATCACCCTAGGTCTAAGATGTAATGCCTCTCTGTTAGTCCTTTCATCGGCTGTCTTAGGGTCTGTTCAGATCAACACGGCGCGGCACCGCACTGTGCATATGTAGGTACTTACATACGGACACGGCAACAACGTGCCTTTCCTTGGCGCCACGCCGTCTGGCGGGCTAGCGAGAAAGATAGCGATCAAAATCCAGTACTCGACTTTCCCACCGGATCCAACGTGCGTACATTCATACAAATTTAATTTCTAAGCAACTCTGGAAAAACTTCAAACAGACGCAGTTCCCAAGTCAATGCCTCAAAACTTTCTTATCTTAAGATTTGATTGATTACGTCACTTTGACATAGTTCCCATCCATTTGTTTAACTGTACGTGTACTTGATATCAGTCGCCTATTTTATTTGCCATACCCCTGATACATTTTTTGCTGCAACAACATTGTATGGCCACTGACCAATCAGACACAAAATATGCTGTCTGTTACCGTCTCGGACCAAGTTTTTGCACATACATTATTTGGCAAAGAGCGTGTCGTTACGTGCGTTAGTTCCACGCCAGTGGTGGTGCTGTTACGCGATTTACCCGAATTGTTGGAGTATTGCAAGCACCGGTAATTCTGGTGGCTTGCGTGCCCGCTCGTATGCGCAACAAGGAAATTATTCATCTAAGCTTTTCGTTTTAAAACGAGATATTACTCGGGAACTAGTCACAGGTGTTAGCACCTTTGGCCTTTTATTCTACTTTGATTTAGCCCAGTGGCTTTTAAACATTTTCAGCTACGGAACCCTCGAGAAACACTATTTTTTTACCTTACCCTTTATACCTGGTTGTATATTGCTTAGTTTTTTAATAAGTATAAAAATAAAGTACTTTTCATGAGGTCGATCTTTAGGTTGATTTTTCGGCAGGGCCCCAGAGCACTTTGAGAATAGCTGGTTTAGCTGGTATCGCATCAATATCCTTATCACATCGTTGACGTTATGGCAGCTCTAACAGTCAAGTGAATAAGAACCTTAAAACCGTAACACATAACGTCGACAATGTGAATACGATATCGATGCAAGATGGGATGGATGGATGGAAGGGATGGGAAGGATGAGCATAGAGACAATGTAGAGGTAAGGCCCTGTACTTATCACATTATTTTTAGCTAGGTCACGCGTCTGCCTACTTCTGGTCTATGTACTATCAATTATCCGATTAAGTAAGGGCGATAGATAAGGAAGGGAAGCGAAAGCGGGCTGATTTCATTTCACTTCGTTTTATTCTACATTGTCTTGTTTTCAAAACCGTATTGATTTCATTATTTTTATGCAATAAAGAGTTTACATACATACGTACGTATATTTCAAAAAATCCGGCAACCTATTCTGTTCTGTAAATAAAAGCGATCATGATGTTAACAATGTGATAATAATTATAAGACATGCTTTAAGATAAAGAGAAGTAGAGAACCCTAGATTCAAACAATTTGGAGTAGGTCTTACATGGTTACTATGTTATGAGAGCAAGAAATGAGAAAATCAGAAAAATAATCTTGGGATCAAGAACAAAAGCGTTAGAATGATGATCTAATCTTATGAATAAATCCGAAGTCTTCTTACTAAAGAAGTCTTTAATTAACCATCGTAAAACTCAAAGGTTAGACAAGGGCGATAAAAAACGCGTAAGAATATGTCGACGTATGCAATTAGGTACGTTGCAGATAATTATGCACGTATTGCACAGTCATTCTTTATTGTTGTACTTAACCTTAGGCCTCGAGGCGATATGCCAACTGATTTGTATATAACCTACTTGTCACGAGTGTATATACAGTCAAAAATATAAAGTACCTGTTGAAGAGATGTATATTTTAAACTATTTAACCCGTTTAAAAAACGATCTCGTTAATGTTTTTGTTTTAAAATAATGGTAATGGGTGTTATAAAATGTTCGTAATAGGTACTCGTACAAACTGAAACTCAAACTCATAAGGGCAATAAAGTTAAAACTACTTATTTTTCAATGATATCTAATAATGTAAGGTTCCTATTCCTTTATTAGAAATTACTTGTGGATGACGAAATACCTACTTGAAACTTCAAATTCAAATTCAAATCATTGTCACATTACATTACAACAGGTGGAACTACAACTACAGGTATACATGTGCCGCCAAGGGCACAGCAACATGAGAGGGCTACTACATGGCTACTACCCAATTAATTATCCTTATTATAAGTTACCTATGTTTAATATTGCACATTAACACTATCTTGGCACAAATCAATACAAATTATGAAGCTACTTCTTACAATAATCATTAAAATTATAGTCTACGAGTACTTATTCTTAATCTAGGGTCATCAGTAAGTATGTCAGTATTGGTAGGTCACATTAAAAAAGGCGTTTAGGTTATAAAAGCGTTTGTTAATTAAGAATATTTTTAATTGTTGTATGAATATATTTAGTTGTTGTCGTGGCGTTATGTTAGCATTGATTGCTAATGTGGACTTGTTTCTTGTCGCAAATTGAGTCGATTTCTGAAGCAATTATGGGCAATCTCCATCTTAATTTTGATTTAGGTACGAAACCTCTAAGATCAGTGGCGAACCCGGAGGTTCGCAGATCACACTTTAAGAAACCCTGATATGAGTTGTTGAAACATATCTAAATTCGACTCTAGTTATTGCTGTTTGTTAATGGCGGTAGAGCGAGTTCAGATCACCATATATATGTAGAATTACATATTAATGGCGACTGAGACTGTGATTTTTTTAGTACTCAAAATAGCCGCATCTACTTTTAGCCAAACAAGTTTCGCGATTATTTGGTACGACGGCTTAGACCAATAGACACGCAGACTGGGATATAAAAGAGGTTTCGTTGCTTATAATCTGGTTTGGGATTCTAAAAAATGTAAACGATGTTGCAAGCTCTTCTCATCTATGCGACTGGATATCTTATATCACTAGACTAGTGACTAGAGGCACTAACCCAACGCGTTTTGCCCCATCAATCACCAATAATTTCCAGCCGTTTATCATAACACTGACGCTTGTTTCTCTGGCTTGTAATTAATACTGAGGGCAAAACAAGAAAAATGCTATTCAAATTAACCGTTTCCGTAGAGCACAGGACGTTAACGAAGGACGGAGGAAGCCGGGATGAACTCTCGACCAGGGTAATGAGGAACTACCGTTGGATTAATCGATTTCTTCTGAGATTTATCAGGTCAAGGGGTAGAATATTAACAAGTATGATCAATGCTAATTTTCACCGCATTTGTTAATGGCGAAGACTTCCGCTTGGAAGATTGAGGCCTCCGTACCCATGTTGACGCTAACTTTGAGTCTTGGTGTCTCACCATAGATGCCGCTCTCCACATCGTTCCCTTTTTTGGATCCATCCGTATACCAAATGTGGCAACCCTCTTTGTAGTCCAACTGGCCTTTCAGCCATTCGTTTCTGGAGGGTATCTTCACTGAGTATAAGTAGTTTTTTTAAAGTTATATTCAGTATGCATGTCATCAGTTGGCATTAGACATGAAATTGTGCAGAGGCTGAGGCCTTTGATTATGACTACAAGGTCGTCGGCGTATCCCTGTATGTCATAGCCCTGGTCCATCATTAATGCAAGTAGTTGATCCACTACTAGGGTACACAATAATGGGGATAGGACGCCTCCTTGTGGACAGCTCAGCTCTTGTGTCGTGAAATGCATGCGAGATTGCATTGAGAATTAGAGATGCCACTCTGTTAGACAGCATATTCTTCACCCAATTGATGGTGGTACCGTCCACACCCTTTGATAAGCGTGGGTACCAGCTGCAATGTTGTGTTAAAAGATCCCGGAGGGCAAGGTGTATCCGACAGGACTCCAACTAGGTCGAATAGTATAAGAGCGAATATAGGGTAGTGATACACCGTAGAAATTGTGTTAAAAAATCACGAAGATCTGTAATGATGTACTAACGTAGCTAAAATAGGGATGCACACATACTTTTTTCCGTGTATAACGTGTTACACCGGCCACCGTTCTACTTTAGGTAGCGAAAAGCGAAGGAGTTTTATGTTGCAGGATTAGGTAGTTCAAATTATTATTATATATTAAATAAGATCATGCTGACTTAAGATTTTCAAAAATGCTATCATTTCTTTTTCAATACATACCACTCAAGAACCTCATCTAGTTTTAAATCTGGATTAACTTAACTTACTTAACTATTTCTGTTGTTACAGCGGTGGTGTGAGGGTGCGCGCGCAAACATGGCGGCGACCAAGTACTCGCACCCTTTCATGCAGGGGCTGAAGCCGCCACCTGAGGGGTACGAGGAGGAGACGCAGCAGATCAGAGAGTGGTGAGTTCATAGTCGAAATAGGTGACCAAGTACTCGCACCCTTTCATGCTGGGGCTAAAGCCGCCACCCGAGGCGTTCGAGGAGGAGACGCAGCAGATCAGAGAGTGGTGGTGAGTTCAAAGTCGAAGTAGACGACCGAGTACTCGCACCCTTTCATGCAGGGGATGAAGCCGCCACGCGAGGGGTTCGAGGAGGAGACGCAGCAGATCAGAGAGTGGTGGTGAGTTCAAAGTCGAAGTAGACGACCAAGTACTCTGACCCTTTCATGCAGGGGCTGAAGCCGCCACCCGAGGGGTTCGAGGAGGAGACGCAGCAGATCAGAGAGTGGTGAGTTCAAAGTCGAAGTAGTGGAGCACGTTGCCACCATCTGTAATGCGCAAAATAGACTAGCCATAAAAATTGCAGAAATTTATTGCAATCTTATATTTTTTTTACTTTTACTAAAATTACGTTAAGACAGCAGTCGACTTCTGCAATGTTTATTGCTGGTCTAAACCTCGCTTAAAAGAGTGTGAGAAAGAGACGGGGCTGATCAGAGACTAGT
Source organism: Acleris literana (assembly GCA_946894065.1). NCBI lineage: Eukaryota > Metazoa > Arthropoda > Insecta > Lepidoptera > Tortricidae > Acleris > Acleris literana. Next base: position 9,450,714 of record OX335687.1, read on the forward strand.
CAGTTTAAACTGTTTAAAGTTTAGGTCAAATACAAGTGGGCTGCTTCATCGTTCCTTGTTTACTTTATCCCCTAACATTCGCAAAGCAGAGATATTACTAAATAGCCATTTAGGAATTGTTCGGTTTCAGTATCACTTATAGACTTACCTCTTATTCATAAACGCGCAATAGGTAGCTGAAGTGTGCTTGAAAAATGCTCTGTCCTTATCTGTCATTATGACATTTGAATTTGACGCAAAGGGACTAAGAATACTTTATGTAAAATAGGCTTATTGTGTCTTTATGAATTTGAGAGTAAGACAAATATAGGCTAAGAGTTAATTTGAGTGGAAGGTTTGTCTCGAGATTGCTCCATATATCCTCAATAAAATAAGCTGTAATAACACATCCAAGAGGAAGTTGAAGATATCAAATAGTCGGAACTTGCCTGTGTTGCTCAAAAGAGGAACGCAATGTGGCAACTGCACGTTTGCGTCATATTTGCGTAATGCACGCAAAGTTTATCGATTCCAGTGGCGTCAGACCGTGAAGCTAACATATTTGTTAGCCTCTTTAAAAGCCGCCAAATAAAATATTAAAAACCAATAATTAGGACATTTTGAAGCCTCTTTGGATCATAACTTGGAAAGGAGTTGGAGGTTGCTTTGCTTCTAAGTCTTCCTGTATATCTTTTAAAGTTCGTTCAACTACTTTTGCCTGATTGACAAACAAAAAAAGTTTCAAACACATTTAAATGCATTAAAAAGTTTTCGTAACGAAATTATAGCTAATGAAAATAATTAACTTAACTAGCATTGCTTTCCCGACTACCTTTTCGTGGTTAGGAATACAATTATTATAATTTCTAAGACTGGATTTAATGGCCCCTCTTTCAGCTCCCTATAATAACGTCAAGCGAATCTGTTCTTTATTGCTGCATTGATAAACTTGGGATCTTTTGTGGAATAAATGTGCAATTAATTTACAACCATGATTGGAAAACCGGTCAAGCGTGAGTTCAACCTGCTTCGTAAAGATTTCGTGCAGGCGTGGTTTTTGACTGCTAAAAGTTCATTTTTTCTTTGACCTGGTATTAACTGTGTCATCAACTGTGTCGCAGGACTCTTACTTTGAGTACTACATAGGTAGGTATTTACAGGACGACCTTAAACAAAATAGGACCCATCGGGGGAAAAATAATGCACTTATTAGTATACAAAAAGCAAACTCAATGCTTTAAGTATATTAGTGCTGCAGGGCGGAGATTGCTATAGGAGTGAAATGCAACAGAAGGCTTAATACTGACTTTTTTTTTAATATACATAGGTACGTACAGTCACCCAATAAAAATGTTGAGCATACTTAGAACCTTGTCATTGTGAATGTCATTGTCATTGTCATGTGTGTCATTTCATATTCTGTTTGAAGTTTACTATGACAACGCACTAAAGTGCTTAACATTTTCGTTGGGGTACTGTATCTTTCATAATCACCAAAACAATTCAGATAGTAACGCATTAAAAAAAACAAGATGTCAATTCCGTATGCAAAGAAATTACTTTGGCATTCACTGCCCGGTTTTAAATTGCCTTACAAAGCGGACTCGACATCTAATTCTTGACAGGGAATATGTTAACAACATTAACACATTCAGTTAGAGAGGATCATTATCGTAGTACGTACACCAAACAATAGCTGCCATTCATTAACACATGTTCTGTATTTTTCTCCTATTGCAAAAACCATTTAATTTCTAACATTACCCAAACATACAAGAACATTATTTATTCTTAATTTTTAAATATATACTTCACGGTGCAACATCGTCGTATTGCATTCTTGCAGTTTTGAATTAACCTGTTTACGTGATCAGAGATATTAATGTCAGCAGGCTAAATTGACATACCAAAGCTTTATATTACTGCGTGTCATAATTACTATTACAAAATAAACATTATAGAAATCTGTACGCCTGCGTAGTTATGGGGAATAGGTACAATTTTAAGTAATATAAATATTTAAAATATAAAAAAGTTTTTGATCTTTTGACTTTCATTTTATGTCACCTGAATCTCATGATGCAAAGTAATGAGTATTTTTTTGTAATTTTCACATTTTCCCCCAAAATTAACTACTTACTACAATTAGAAATCGTACCTAATAACCATAATATATACCTAAGTTCAGTCACGAAACTTTTTATTTGCACCACATCTTTTTGCTTCCAACATGTAAAAATCGGCTACGGTAGGCAGACAGACAGACGCTAGTGATCCTATCCAGTTCTAAGGGTTCTGTTTTTTCATCGAAAATGCGGGACAGATCGCAAATCGCAAAACAAACGCGTGGAACAAAAAGGTTAATAGAAATTCCAGTCGGGTCTGCCACTACGAAATGTTTAAATGTACAAACTTGGAATTGTGGAATTTAAAAGGGTACAATAGCTTATTGTTACTCTATAGCCACTGTTTGCAGAAAATCCGCGGACAAGCAATAAAACCGGGTCCATATTGGCTCACCTAATTATTTTTACTCATAACGACTCATAAGTCCTAATCATCGCAACTCCTAACGTATTTTTTTCAGCAACTGTTACTTTTTCAGGATTTTTATCAATAAAACCTAACCTAACCTAGTCTTATCTACACATTGAATATTTCAGAACTTCTGAACAGTTTACTGTTCCAGCGGTATAAAAAAATCATTTTCGGAGTTCCGATAATAGGAGTTGCAATTTTAGTTGAACTTTGGCGCTCCCAATAAAACCTTTTGCATTTACAATATGAAGCTTGGTTTATTTTTAATGTCAGTTAACTAAAGCTGTACTTATTAGTTGTACGAGCTCGTTAGAGAAGGATTTCTCAACTTGGACTCCTGTTGGTTAAGATATGTTGCAAATGATTCGGAATCTAGAACGGAATACTGTATTTCCATATTGCTTATCGAGTTGCGTTGATTGAAAATGGTGAATGTAACTTGTCTGGAGTCTACTTTTAATTTAACCGAGTGTATGTATGGATTTTTTTAGGTGTCGTCAGATTTGTCTTGGTTGTGAGAGTGACATAGGCTATAATATTTTAACCAAAGTAATGAGAGATCGGGTTTTTAAAGCCTGATTTTTAATAGATTTGTTAAACAAACATGTGTATTTAACATACACGACCGAATTAAAATCCATTTCATTTCAGTCATACTTACGTCACGTATTTGAATCGAGTTTACAACTCGTAAACGAGTTTTGAACCTATCCGTGGCAGACCCCTACTACTCTGCGTTTTCTTACAATTCACCTTTACTACTCGATGACGAGACGAAAGTCAATATCTGTATGTATCTTTGTTTTGTGGCATATTGTACTAGTTTATGCCCGCGACTTCGTCCGCTTATCGATTATCGTTATTCCCTCGGGAACTTTTAAATTTTCCGGGATGAAAAGTGGCCTAGGTGTTAATCCAGGGTATAAGCTATCTCCATTTTGAATTTCATCTAAATCCGTCCAGTCGTTGCAGCGTGAAGGAGTAACCAACTAACACACACACACACGCACACACACAAAAACTTTCGCATTTATAATATTATTAGGATAGTAGGATCATTTACGTTGCCCTATGACTTCGCCAATGTCAGTTTAAAGGAAGGTACAGTCAAGGTCAAAAATAAATATCCGCACAAAGTTGCAAAAATATGTACACATAGACCTTATTGCCATAGTAATAAGGTCTGTGTACATATTTTTGAGACTTTGTGGTGTATACATATTGGTGACCTTGAATGTACCTACACGTTTAGGGAGAAAGTGATCAATAATGTCAATGTCGACTAGCTGTCAAATTTTAATACTACTTAAGTAAATACGGACAAGGCGCTCCTGCTTCCAATCGTCATACACACATTTTCTCAATGACGATCCATTACGTTTCTTACTCGATAGAAGGTAAAAGTTAGTACTCGGGGTACTGTTTATTTATTTTTGATGGGTTTTTATGTAAAATTACATACCTCGTAACGCCCGCCTACAAAAATGACGTTAATTGGCATTGTAACAGGTACTTGTCACGTGTGTTAGGAGTGTTAGGAGTTTAAGAAACAGGCGATTGTGAAATGTATATTATGGAAGATACTTACATGACACCCCGTAGATAGCTGTAAATTCAAAAAACACTATTCACTCACACTAGGGTAATTCAAGCAGTAATGAACATGTTGCAAGGACTAATAATAGACACTTGGTTCTTATGGTACAGAAGATAAGGGTTAGTCATTCATTTTGAGACAATCAATTTATAACCTTATGATCTTTGAATTAAGAGTTAAGTGTCCATTATTGGTGCCTTAAGCTAAAAGTGTCCAACCTTGGTGCCTTCACCTTAGCTAGTTGATAGATGGATCTTAGTACAAAAACTTTACATACAATTTATACATTCCTGTCGCGGCCTTGTAAAAGGGCATTACAGGTATATAATGGAACAACAATAGCCACATCCTCTTGTTTTTCATTTTGAGTTTTATTACGGTGTGTTTCGGTTGTTTTTAGTTTCGTTTAAGTCGTCAAACTTTGCGTGTTACTAGTACTATTACTTATTCTGTGGTGTTGCATCGTTCAAAGACTTTTTTAATTATTACTTAGGTAACTTACAAAATAATATGCTAATTCTACTCTTAAATGATTATTCTATTGTTTTTTTACTGTCCGTTGTTTATTTTATTTAAACAGAAAGATAAGTTAAAGTGACGCGCCCCTCGTCCTCAATTTATTTACTACGTAGAATGAAAATAATATGGTAAAGGTAAAAACTTAAGTAAATGTCGTTGTAACACATCTGTATATACCGTTCGACATTCTATATTTGAAAGACGTAAATTCCATATTAGTCTTGTATGTACTCGTACACAACTACATGCAAGAGGGCCATTACTTACGTTTTTTACCTATACCTACTTACTCGTAATAACATTTACCTTATGTTAAGTGTAGATTAGACTAGACAAAAAACCTGCAAAAGGGACTTTCTTACTGGAGCCAGGTGTGGTGCTCTAGCATAAAATACAGAATGGAAGCCTGCGCGCTCTACGTCCTATGCTACAAAACATAAATGTAAAAGTCAATAAAAAGTGTTTTTATTTTTATTTAACACTAAACTTTATAAGTAAGTATTGTATGGGTTTATAAGTATAGTGTGTGGACTTTAAATTAAAACAGGCATGATGAGTTGAGTCAGAAAAAAAATCTGGGTAGGAGCATGTCGGGCCATGCTCAGTGTAGGGTTCCGAAGCCACAAACACAAAAATCATTTCAAAAAACAACATGAATGAATTAATTTTCTATTTAAAGTTATTTGGTCCTGTCTTAGACCATTTTTAGTAGGTATAACACTTTAGTCGCCTAGGATCTCAGGAACTAATCAATTCTACTTACCTAGTTGTTATAGTTTTCCTTTTAAGTTCGTTATATTTGCATTCATTAAAGATATATTTCGGTTTTTTATTATTTATAGACACGTAACTCTATTTTTTCCAAAGTGTATTTAAGAAATTGATCGGCGTTATTTCAATGTTTATATATTGTATTATGCCAAATTACAGCTTTGCGGAACCAAGAGTCTCATGGCCGTATTAATAAACTCGTCTTGGCTGAGGTGCCCATCTCAAGAGACGTCATAGTAAACGTCAACCCATAGAAAGCTGTCATTTTTAACGTGTCTTGTGACTGACATCTCAACTAAGATGAGTTTATTAATACGGCTGGAAGGACTTGGCGGAATTATAAGGGTTCCTTGTTTACTACAAAACCCTAAAAACTAATTAAAGAAATATATTTTACCTAGGTGCTGAGTCAAAACAGTTATCATGAAATATCGCTGAACACGTTAAGTTAATATGCACCGCCCACACAAAGTTCGAAGACTTGGCGAACTTTTTAGCACATTCATACGGTTTTTGTTTTAAATTAATTTCCGTTTACATTACGTACCTCCCTAGTGTATTTTCATACCTCGTTGGTAGTGATGAAAATTGGGAAAGATAAATTTTGGTTTTTACGCAATTTTGTATCTTTCCTATGTAATTTTCGAAAAAAACAAAATAGAGGTTCGTCTGAAAAATACAATCATACACGTATAATACTTGTTTAATACTGTGTAACTTTCATATTAACAATCAAACGGAAATAATCTCGCTTATTAATATTAATTTAACAGTAATCTTCATTATGTAATCGAATCAATATCTCTGTTGACACAAAATAAACAAAATAAGAGATTTATTTTTAAAAACAAATTTTATTGTCTTAGTAGGTATTAAATTGGTTATTTAATATTAATGTAATTATGAAACATCTCCCTTTCACTGTTGTACGTTTGGCTATTTTTTATTTCAACCATTTGCCAATCGCTCAAAGGTTAACTGGAAGAGATCAATTAAAGGGATAAGTTCGCTTTTGTACATACTTACCTTTTGTTTTTCGGTCTATTGTGTTATTTGTTATTTTCCCGTTTGTACAATAAAGTATTTACATTCCCATTCTACAATTCAATGTCAGTATCACTATCATAATATATTTATGCGAAACATACATTGTAAAATACACGTAAAAAACTTAAACTTGCGAAAGATTCAACCGAAGTTCCGCAAGGAAAGATTCTGTATTTTATTTAAAAATACAGGGGCGTTTGAAAGATACTTGTACTTTACAAGTCATTTTCAATGCTATTGGACATATTTTTGTCCACTTTTTATGTTAACTTTGTCCAGTTGTGCTTCTTATATGTAAGACATGGGAAAGGAACCATGTGGCAATACGAGTATCACTAATTATAATTAGGTAATTAATCAAAATTTCGGCGTTAAATAAAGCAGGAATCTGTCAAGTTCCTTAATCCTCCCTCTTAATACCCTCGATTACACGAATCCAGTTACACGTAAACAGTGAAATAAATAAATAATAAGCTTTGTATAATAGAATATATGGTAGTCTAGGAATATAATCAGTTAGCGAGGCGGATCGATGACTTCAAAATAGTTGGAATTTGCTACTGGCGATAGCATGGTAGCAATTGACAACTGGGGCACGTTTTATAAAACTACAAGTTACAATTTTACAGTTCTAAACTGGCAACACTGCTCAAATGGCTGGTCGTCATTGGTCGACGTTGTGTCAAATGGAAACTTGTAACCTGTAAATTGTAATTTGTAGCTTTATAAAAGAGGCCCCAGGAAATTTATGAAATGGTGTTTAGAAAAAAAAACATGCTTATAGGGGTTTTAAGTCTAGAACTCGCTGTGACGTAGAAAAACCCAGTGGCGTTTAAGCTCTTTAGCCATTAGCAAAAATTGGTTTTGCTTTTGGTTAAAATATTGTTGGACGCCGACTTCAGTTGGACTGACCTATTTACCTACCTACCATTTTAAAGAAGTTATTTTTTGCTTTTTGAAGGCGGGTTTTTGTTTTTTTAAACTTTTTTTTATTTTATACTTTTTAGTGATCATAATTATGCTGTTATTCTCCCACTTCTCAAGAAATAATAGAACATTTCAATCTCGCCGCAAGCAACGCCGTGGGAAAGTCATAGCCATATATATTTAAACCTAAATATGCTTCGTCATAGTCGCTCAACTATCTTAATCGAAATATCTTGTCGCCACCCTCGAAATATATACCGTTTAGGAGTTCCGGTGGCCATCTGTGATTTTCATCATCAGTTCCACTTCACCAAATAGTGCTTTCCAAGTCCAAATACACGAGTTATAATGAAAAATACCAAAATCGCTATAGGTATGCCTATAAATTTTGAAGAGTTCCGTCGATTCCTCATGGATTCCACCATCAGATCTTCATTTTGATAAAAATGGGACCAATCGGGAAGCACCAGCTTTCAAATAAAAAAAGAATCATCAAAATCGGTTCACCCAGTCGAAAGTTCTGAGGTAACAAACATTAAAAAAAAAAACCGGCGAATTGAGAACCTCCTCTATTTTTTGAAGTCGGTTAAAAAATACTTAGCTTTTTACCTCTATACCTACCTGAGCATGTTTTTTTCAGAACACCTTTTACAAAAGTTCCAGTGTTCAATTCATAGCGGACGCTCATGTCCAGCAGTGGACGCCTGACATGACGATGAAAATGATGATGATGAAATGATGATAATTATAATCAGTAACGAAAGTTGTAGTACCATAACATGACTATTGTTTTTTTTAATAGTTGTAAACACACGAGCCGTGTGTAGCAGTTGAGAACACCGCATTGCAAAGTCACGTACAATGCATTGACTTTTGGCCCGCACCGCTGCAGAATTATAAATACCTGGGGCTCTACTCATACTTATACTCATATTTATCGTTGCTTAGTACCCAGTACAAGCCTAGAGCACAACTTGGGACTAGGTCACTTTGTGTGAGTTCGCCCCCAATATTTATTTATTTATTATAATTTTTGTATACTTTTTCTTCTGAGGGCCCTGCTAAAATGCATTGCGCTAGCGTTTCTATTCGTTTCGTTTTTAAACCAATCGCGTCACTGGTAGATCAGGTGACTTTTCGTATCACGTCATCTACTAGTGACGCGATTGGTTTAAAAACGAATCGAATAGAAACGTTAGTTAGCGTAATGCATCTTGGCAGGGCCCTCTGGTTTTTGCTTTATTGCACTGAAACATTATAGATGCTGACTGAAAAACCAAGAGAGCAATATGATGTCGTATGATTATTCACTGCATCTGTTCACTTTGTTTTATGGAAGTTAATAAGGATGATTGAGCCGACCCAGTTATAACCTAGCGAGTATACAGGTTTTGAATATGACACAGTAGACAGCTATAGAATGTTTATCAAGAGTGATTATGACAGGTATACTTACATAACATGTGATCTTAAAAAGTATTTGGGGTTGGGGTAAACTCGGATAGACTCGAATATTAACATGAAGGCTGGTTTTGAAGCTATTGCTCTGTATAGACTTATCGTAAGTCAGCTATTGATGAAGATAATTTAAGTTGGTAATAGTTATCGAGCTGTGAATAAGTTTAAGAAGGCATTTACATGTTATGTGCGTGTAAGCACGTACAAATAGACGATAATTGATAATTTAGGCGATTTTACAGTCTTTTAAGGGAAACGCTTTTATACTGGCCGGATGAGGAGCAGTCTCTTCATAAAAAAAAACGTGACGGCCTTCTCGCCGTACGGCTGATACTAGCTTTTAATGCGTTTTCAGCTATTGGTCTAAGATCCGAATAGGAGACGATTTGCACCGGGCTGTTTATTCGATGAAAAGTATTTTATATCAAATTTAATACGCTAAACAATATGTGGCGAATAGGTAGGCTGAAAATGTTCAGGCCAGTACTTATATATATTTTTTTTATTAAAAAAGATTTTTTTTTTATAATTGCAAATATTTGTTTAATAGACAAATTACATACTAATGGAATGTATGAAGTCTATAGAATATGCAAACGTTAGGTTTGGTGCAAATTATTAGTACCGACTTACCTGTTTATACCTGCCTACCTAATAGTTTGACGGGAAAAAAATAGTCAACCTAACGTTTGCATAGTACTTTCGATTTGAATGTAATTTGCCTATTAAACAAGCTTAAAACAAAGTTAATTAAAAAAAAAAAAAATTATATACTTGACTGAAATTTTTCAGCCTAAATACCTATTCGCCGTATATAACTTAGCATATTAAATTTGGTATAAAATACTTTTTATGGTATAAACAACCCGGTGCAAATCGTTTCCTATTCGGATCTCCTACAAAGAGAACAACGCGGCTAAATCAATGTATTTTGTAATTCACAGGATGAAAGGGCAGCCGCACCTGCCATACATCTCGGACGACTTCGTGATACTGTTCCTCCACTCCAACTACTACAAGGTGAAAGAGACGAAAGACACGATCGAGAGCTACTTCACGATGCGCACAAACATGCCTGATCTGTTCAGCAATCGGGATCCATTAGCACCGAGGAACAAACAGATACTCGATATTGCGTAAGTAAAATTTATTGTTAGTTTAATAATAGTTGGTATCTCCGCTGTATTGCGCGGGTGCATGGAGCGGGTGCACGCCTGCGGGTACAAATCTGCATAAATCTAAGTTGCACGCGTTCGCGCCAGATAGCTCTGCTTAGGCTGCACCCGCGCTACGGCTAAACCGCCGCGGCTTTTAACCTACTTGATAAAAAACCGGGAAAGAGCATGTCTGACCATGCTCATCAGTGTAGGGTTGCGAAGCCAAAGCCGAAGTTACTACACAAACACCATCTCAAAAAACAACAAGTATGAACTAATTCTCTATTAAAAGTTATTTGGTGCTGTCTTAGATGTTTTTAGTAGGTAAGTACCTATAAACATTTTAGTCGCCTGTATCTCAGGATCCAATCAAGTATACTTAGACGTGATAGTTTTTCTTTAAAATTCGTAAATGTGCTTTCATCTAAGATATTTTTCAGATTTTTAATATTTGTAGTTTTGGCTGTAGGTTACTTGACTCTAACAAAAATTAGCGCTTTAAAGCTTAATATTGCAAAAAACGGACGGAAACGGACGGACCGGCGGCGGTTTAGCCGTAGTGCGGGTGCGGCCTTATACTACCTCAATAGGCGTGCAAGTCGTACAACCGCTCCGCGCAAACCTCGCAAGTTAACGGAGGCTCTTATGAGTTTCGCTGTAGTGGAGTTGTAGTGTAAACGACACACACACATTGACGGATCTGATTCGATGAAATTCCTCTATAGGCCCTCTTCTTACAGGATTTGATTTGGATTAGAGAAAGTAGAGTTTGCTTTCGTGCATATAGTGTTGACAGTCTGAATACGAGTCAAAATGTAGTGTGCAATCGCTCAGGTAATTCGATATCGATTATACCGATACTGATTATTTCTCCAGTCTCCCTACTTATCTCATACACACTGTGTAATAACGTTCTATTTCTATCCGTGAGCAAGCGTAAAAATTACGAAACATGACACGGCAACCAATAATCCTATAAGACATCACGAGATATCCCCATAACCTCACTTTTCAATTTACCTCCATCTAACTATTAGCACAGATTAATTACTATACTCTACAGATACTCAGTCGCGAATCGAAAATGGTTGCCGTCCTAAAGTCGATAGCCGCCGACACTATAAGTTTCTGTTTTTTGCGGACGACACAACCGTCATTATAAGGGGGAAAACTTCCGATGAATTAAGAGAAAATATACATGCAACCTTAGCTGACATATCAGCTTGGTTAAATACAAATGGCTTATGCATGAATATTTCTAAAACTAAACTAGTTCGTTTTATGACCCGAAACAGTAGACAGATTACATTAAATGTTAAAATTGGCGATGAACAAATAGAACAAGTGTCACATGTAAAATTTCTGGGAATAGTTATCGACGAATACATGAACTGGAAACATCAAGTAGAAGGAATTTCCACTAAAATAAATAAATTTATCTTTGCTCTAAGAAAACTTAAAACTATTACATCTGAAAAAACTGCACTTATGGTGTACCACAGCTATGTTTGTTCGGCTTTACGGTATGGATTGGTAATATGGGGCAACGCTACAAATATACAAAAGGTGTTTATATCACAAAAAAAGTGCATTAGAGCGATAGGAGGATTGAAGTGGTCAGAATCTTGCAGGCCGCTATTTAGTAGATATAGGGTCCTAACAGTTCCGAGTCTATATATTTTCGAGATGTGTAGATTTGTAAAAGACAATTTGGAACTGTTCAGAAAGAAATGTAATATTAATAAGAGGTCAGCTACGCATAAAGCACTAGTTGGTTCTCGTAGTAAATTGCATCTTACTAAAAATAACTGCAATAACATGGCAATAAAAATTTATAATGCATTACCTATTTCTTGGACGGAACTACCCAGAAACAAATTTTATTGTAAATTACATAATTTTCTCCTTGATGAATGCTTTTATACCCTGGATGATTTTTTTAATAACATGCGCCTTTAATCTTAATTTTTTTTATTAATTTAATGTTTAATAATTTTAATGTATGTAGGTAAATATTGAATAATTTAATAATGTACAGTATCGTATATACTAGATTAAATTTAATTTAAAAAATCGTGTAATTTATCTTGACTTGCTGCTAAATTTAATAAGTAACTTTTAGATATAATAAATAGTGCTTTAATTATTGTACACCGGAAACGGTTGATTGTGATGCGCCCAGCCAATGTATCCATAACATCTTATTATTGTACAGTCAGGGGCAATCCCAGTCGACCACCTCTAGGGTGATATTCGTTTGCGCGTTCGACGCGTAACGACCTGAGCGTTGTAGGATTAGCTAGCTGCAACGAACAAGCTAAAATTCTTTAATTAAACAAGCAACGCCTCGGGAAAGTCATAGTCATATTTAAACAATTAATCATTCACGTTACAATTGCTGAACTATCTTAATCGAGGTATCTTATCGCCACCCTTGAAATAGGTACCTACCGTTGAGGAGTTCAGGAGGCCATTTGTGGTCTTCATCATCAGTTCCACTTCACCAAATGATACTTGCTGAATGCAAATGCTGGACTTGTTACTAAAAATACTAAAATCGCTGTATGTACCTATGCCTATGATATTTGAGGAGTTCCCTCAATTCCTCACGGATCCCTTCATCAGATTCAGATTTAGACTCATGATTGGTGACAATGGGATTACCTTGGAAGTATACTCTATCAAACCAAAAAATATTTTTTTAACTCGGACAACTCTGTAAAAAGTTCAAACTGAGAAACTTATTTTTTTAAGTCGGTTTAATAACTAAAACCTCCTTAGTGTAACAAATACTTTTATGAAAACCACATCAAAATCGGTTCAGCCAAACGCGAGATAATCGCGAACATACATACAGGATAAATTGAGATGGGAACCTCCTTTTTTTTTGAAGTCGGTTAAAAATAGTCGCAGTTGCATATAGATAGCTATACAAACTACAATTATAATATGTTCACTTGTTTCACTAATGAATGATAGAGTATACTGTGACGAGAGTAAGAAAGATAACTTTTAGTTTTGTTTGTGTCAAACGCATAGTGAAAAATACTTGGGAAGTTATTTATTGTGGTGTTGAAATAAATAAACTTTCGTATTTTTGGGATAAGAAATAACAAACGCTTTAATTAAACGTTGTTCCATTGAATATCTATACCGGGAGTGACCGCGACGACACAAGTCGGCGCTAACGTCTTCGTATAGCACCATCTAGCGGATCTAATGAATATCACGTAGCAAGTTCAATAGCTAATGATGGCCGTTCAGTGTACCGCAAAAAAATGCAATTCTTAGTTTCTAAAATAAAGCCTTAAATTTATGTAAAGAATGATTTTTGCATTTAAATTAAGGTATATCTGATTAATAAAAGCTTAACTTTTCCTTGATTAACGGAAATGAAGAAAATAATATTCCTGATGATACCGGTGGTGCCATCTAGTACAAATTATAAGCACGAATTATATTATACGTGGTATGCTATTAGTTTATTCACTCATACCGTTCAATCAACGTCACGTAGGCTTTTAGGTTCATAAGGTTATAGTTGGTTTTTAATCCAACTACGTTAATCCTCGGTCGACCAGCCAGATTCTTATCTACGAATAATAAGTAAAGGTTAGGGTGTTTTAGGGCTATCAATACATGTATTTTAGTTAACGAGTAAATTTAAAGTACAATAAACTTATAGATTTGGCCAAATAAAAGAGTTTAATTAAATTATAGCGCCATCTCATATCTATCATTTAATTTTTTGCTTCGTTTGCACCGACCTGTGCTGGGCAGCTTAGTAGTGCTGTGGGCCTAGACAAGATGCATTCGGCGTTCGTTATCGTTATCAAAAATGTATAGAAATGACGTAAGCTGTCAGACGGTGGTGTCGAGCGCCTACGTCAATTCCATAAATATTGTCAATTTTGGAAAAGCGTTTAGGTATATTAGCGTTAAGCAATTTTGTCTAGACTCAATGACCTCACCTCCTCCGCCGCCGCACCGCACCTTTCCGACCACATGAGCACCATGTAACTGGCCGTTTGCGGCTTTCCAAGGAAAATTAAAAAGAAAAAGCACTTTAGTCCCTAGAGATCAATAGTATCATTTTAGTCCGCCTATACAAGGCTAAGTAGTTATGGGACATTTTAGAGCATGAAAAACGAAAAGAGTAGAAAATTGGATAGATATGTGTTTATTATATGTTCATATTTGTTTCTTTGTGACCTCTGGTAGACTAAAAGGCACGACGGTCGGAAGGTGCAACAGGATCGCCGCTATAACTTAACGTAGACTCACCGTGTTGTGACTCATTCGATTGGGCTTGATAAGCAGATAGACTATCCAAAATAAAGTCTATTCGGCAACAAAAGCTTTTAAGTCTCAAAAATGAAATTTTCGCTATTTACATTATATAACACGAAAACATTAAAACACAGACAGTCTGCTTTTTAAAGTTGGTTTTCTGCTAGAGTTGTTTTCCGCGGATATTGTTCGGAGAAGCCCGGTGCCACTTATACAAAGTGCGTAGCATCTCCGTACTAACAATTCTTACGGCCCATTCAGACGCCGCCGTTAATGGCAGCCGGCGCTTTGTTCCAGGTAGGGCATTCACGGCTCTGTCTGTAGGCCCTGCTTCCGAGCACTAAGTACTTAGTGTAATGTAACCGAGCATTATCATCGCTACCATTCAAATCATAAACTACTAGCTACCTGTCCTCACTTCGCTCCGGTTTAAACACAATCAAAAAAATCTATGTTAGTCGGGGTTCCCCTATGAATCGTTTATCCTAAAGCCATTTCCGACAGAATTTTAGCGTTGTAATAATAAAACTCTTACCCAATCTAATCGCAGGTATTTTTGGAAGACTTAAAGCGTTTTTGTTTGTGCTTGCTGAAAACCAGCTTAAGACAAATGATAATTCGGACGAACGATATGACGACACCCGTTAGTTTGGGATAATTATAAGTTACTTTATGTGATTTTTTTTTAAACAATTTTTTTTTCCTACTTATAATATCAGTAACATATTAAGGTAAAAGGAAACCGCATTTTGTGTGAAAATTTGCAACTTTAGTAAAACCAGACAGTAAGTAAGTACTTCAAGATTAAGCCATTCAACGAGACAATGCTGCCAGCATTTTAGGAACGATGCCCAATGGTATATAGCGGTTAATTATATTTATGTGTTGTTTTAGATGTAGGCGTAGTTTTTATTTTTATTATACACTTTTAATGTAAGTAGTTGTAAAGTAATTTAGTACAAATAGAATTTACTCTAATGACGTTTGTGAGATTGCTCTCAACTCAACGATGCAGGACTCGAGCGCTGCGGCGGCTCTGCGGTCGCAATCAGCCTAGCTGTCATAACGGAGTCTCCGTAATGATCCCAATTATTGCACCGATGCCCAGTTTACAAGACAGAGCAACGTTGCGTGAACTTGAGTGAGACCAAAATTGTTGGCCGGGTCCTATAGAAATATAAATAATTGTAGCCCGCTCGCGATTTACACATATACACACAGAATTATGAAATCGTGAAAACAGTCTCATAGTATTGGGATTGTAATTATAATAAGTACTTCATGTTTTAGCGTTTAATTTACTTCTCTTTCCACATGCGAATACGAAAGATTCACGATTTGAGAATTTACTGGTCGTACATTGCGACCTTAAACTTAAACTCGTTAGGAGTTGGTCTCGAGAAGCAGGGTTGTGATTCTCTCAACAAGCAAAGTTGATCGTTCGCTCGAGTGAAGGTCCAAGCGGCGAGTTTAAGTAGTCCCGACAGAGCGAACAAAACACATTTTAGCGCGTGTATTCAATTTGGCAGCATGACTTCACGAACGTATAAGGCTCCCTAATTGACAATGAACGCGCTAAAATGTGTTTTGTTCGGTCGGACGGGACTACTTAAACCCGCCGCTTTTATTCGCTCGTCCGTTCGACCGGCCGCCGTTTTTTGAGAGAATAACACACCAGCAGTTGGCGGTGTGGCAAGAAATAAGAGCTATAGTAGGTAAAAGAACCTTTACTCAAAATAAAAATAAAAACTTTAGTGAAATGTCTTGCATTGTTTTTTTACTGAAAAACATCGAAACCTTGTTTGTACAGTGCCGCCCTCATTACTACATATTATTGTGTTTTCTAATAAACTTAAGTATCGTCTTGAAATCGAAGAGTACTTTAAAAAGGTGGCCCCTTTCTATGGTTATTAAATTATGTTACATACCATCTACATTGTGTCTTCATTCATACAAGAAAAACCACTCTCCGATTTCAAGGTAATAGGTACAAAACTCAAAATATTAAGGAGGGCGCCACTGGACGGTCGGCGTTTGCTCGGTGCAGTCTTAAATGATCACCTTTGATAAGTATGATGTGTAGGTGTGTTGCACCAACGAACTAGTATTAAACACTTGAGAGTATCCCCGTGATCTAGGACGACACGAGTGTAATTATGCCATCATCATCAAGCCGCTGACGCGCAACTTCGTCAAGGCGAACGGCTATAACCGTTCCAGAGGGCTTAACAAGTTATAGCTTAATTGCATCTTCCTCGCATTTGCATACAGTGTGTGAGCAATACATAGCAATTGCAACAGACAGTGTATACTCGTAGTTCCAAAGGAAATGGTTAAGTATATATGTAGTCGACCTAGAAACTGCTTTACCACTTTTGGATCTTAATATGCTACAATTAGAGTCGAGAAGTGGAATGGAAGGTGTGGAGGATCTACTTCTACAAAAACCATAAATAGGTACGGCTATTAACATTTTTTCTACTTTAACTTATTTGGTGATACCTATCATAGATGATTTTCAATAGGTATAAATATTTTGTTCGTCTATAACTTAAAAACCAACAAAGTATACTTTAGTCGTCAGTTTTTTTTAAAATGTTGACGGCTCTCTGGTCTGATTTTGTTAACAATAGTCACTTTGCAGGGTAACTAGACTAATTGAAGTAAAATCATATTAAACGTCGCATAATTTACTTTTAATTGGGAAGAAGGTTAAATTGGAAAAGGAGATTATTATTATTTTTAGCCCCAGTGTTAGTTTAAGCTCTATTTGCTTGCGTCAGCATATGGTACGACATTCACAAATTAATGAAGATCGCAGGTGACATTCAGTCTCACATCTCACACAAGCACTGAGACGTTCGTTTAAAAAAACGTGTGTCGGTTTTACATGGACCCTAACACTACTTGAATACATCAAGTGATTGTTATCACGCATATTTAGCATCCATCCATATTGTGATATTGTACCGGTGGCCAAAGACAAGATTCAGCAAACGTCACAGTAATCGAGATTGTATAGGATTGACGTAAGCTGCTGGACGGTCGCGACGAGCGCTCATGTCAATTCCCTAGATTTTGTCACCTCTTGTAAATCGCTAATGTTAGCGTTATTCATCTTTCCTGGGCCAGTATTCTAGGCGTTAAAAACCATGTCGTCTTTGGCCTGTTATACCTAGTATTGTTTTTAACTTGGCTGCCATTACTGTCAAGTAAATAAGCGCTATAAAAAAGTTGACAAAACAGTTGAAAAACGACATGGTTTTTACCGTATTGAATAGAGGCACTGGTCCCCTGTTCAGAGAGCGATAATGCTATGCTATGTGTATGCGCAATATTTTTTTATGTGCTAATGGTAAATATACTTACACAGACATTAGACACAAGTCTCGACATAAGTGCTACTGGTATCTTAACGACTTAATTTGTTGACGATGTACACACACTACGAAAATTAGTGTTGACCCTGAGTGTCGTGTTGGTGTCGCTTGCACTTATCTGTAGCCTGCAGTCGGTAAATATAAATTTTCGGTATTTGTATAAATATCATCTTCGGTAGAACCTATGAAACTACGATTATGTATCTAAATATTTACTTAAAATACAAATGTATATTTTTATACATACTTCATTAAAAAAAAGGAATGAAAAATAAACACTAGTACAAAAATACAAAAAACAAATTAATTGGACAATAACACCAAAATGTGCAGAAAATATTAAATGAAATAAGAACCTCCTCCTGAAGTCGGTTAAAAACAAGGCCCTTCACAACATGGTGCCTGCCGCGGCAGGCCACAACGCTGCTTTTTAGTGGGAGAGTTCCCTCTTAAACCTAACTAAAAATTATAAAACTGTTTTACATGAATGCAATTTAGGTTGAACATAAATATACCAATATTTGTACCTTCTTCCATTTAATTCCAGCCACATGATCGGCCTCCCCAACAAGACGCCGGAAGGTTTCCACGTGCTCCTCTACCGGCTCTCCGACTTCGACTACAGCAAGCTCAACTTCGCCGACGCAGTCCGGGTCTTCTGCATGTTCAACGACATCAAGCTGTCCGAAGACCGACTGTCCGAAGGCTATATAGTGATCTTCGACATGAAGGGCTGCAGTCTCGGTCATCTCACCAGGGTCACTCTTCCGGCGTTGAGGGCGTTCATGCTTTATATTCAGGTGAGTTAGTGTTTAAGTCTTAGATCCCATGAGAAGAGGATTACTCTTCCACTTGTTAATCGTCTTGACGTAAAAAAGATAAAAAAGATAAAATAAATTTATTCAGTAAGTAGGCCGCACGGGCACTTTTACACGTCAATAATCTACCAGCGCTTCCCAAGAGAAGACCACTGCTGAGAAGAAACGCCGCAAGAAACTCAGCAGTCAGTCATTTTTTAAACATGTTTCTTATTACAATGGTACTACTTAGTCTAGCATTATATAAAGCTATAAATATTAAATTCAATATAGTATCAAATAACATGCGGAGTTCAGCAGGAAAACATACCAATTAAGAATCTTACGGGAGAGATAGAGAGTAAAAAAAACACATACTTATGTGTATATAAGATGGTGCGAGACGACCACATAAAAGTTTCGATATGTTTTCCTACATCAACGGTGTCCCCTAGACAAGATAAAGATTTTGCATTTGAATAAATTATTATTGACTATGTTTCGGGTTTAGGCCATGCATTTTTGTCTGTTAGATATTCCTCGATCCTATAATACGCTTTAGACATTAACGACCTTTTCAAGTAATTTTTAAGTGCTGGAAAGGGTAACTTTAAAACTTCGTCAGGTAATTTATTATAGAAATGAATGCATTGACCAACAAATGATTTATATACTTTACGGACGCGGAATTTTCGGATAGCGATTTTATTTTTATTTCTGGTATTTAAATGATGTATATCAGAATTTTTTGGTGAAAGAATCTAAATTCCTAATAACGTAAATAATATTCTCATAAATAAATTGAGACGCTACAGTCAAGATATTAATTTCTTTAAAAAGTTATCTTAAAGAGTCACGGCAGTTTAAGTTGTAAATAGAACGGATGGCCCTTTTTTGTAACACAAATATAGTTTGTATGTTAGCTGCCTTACCCCAAACCAGAATACCGTACGACATGACACTATGGAAATAACTATAAAAGACTAAGCGTATTTAGGCTTATTATGGTAGGTTACCAGTATATGTCGACGCTTATCTAACAACACCGCTCAAGTAATTTTGACCAACTGAACAGTAGTATTTTTTCATTTCAGAGTGCTCACCCGTGTCGTCTGAAAAAGATCCACGTGGTGCATACAGTATCATTTATCAACCAGGTCATGTGTTTGGTGAAGCCGCTCATCCACTCCAACCTGCTGAACCTCCTCAACTTTTGCTCCGAGGGCCCAGCCGCGGTCGTAGACAAGGAACTTCTCCCAGAAGACTACGGCGGTCCTCTCCCCTCCGTCAAGGATTTCCACGCAGAACAACGGAAGAACATGGAGGAAAATTACAGAGACTGGTTGATCGAGTCAGAGATCTTCAAGGTTGATGAGAAGAAAAGGATCAAAAAGCCAAGCAGGGGAATATTCGCGAGCTTCACCAGTAGTTTCAAGGGTCTGGAAATTGACTGAGGCCGAGGCAGACTGATACAATAGGGACCTGATATTTCTAGCTATGAGCTGTTGTATTCTTGGCCGATGTGTTGTTTTATTTCTTTGGGCTACCGGCCTGTATTGTTATATTAATACTTGCATCTTTGGTACTTTTACCACATAATCTTCCGTAGATGTGTAAGCCTTAATACGTCCAATAATATATATTGTAGGCTGTTAAAAAAACCGAAGGTGTCACTTGTCTAAATCGGACACACTGAAGTCTCTATCTGTAAGTACTATTGAAGTTTGGAAGTTCAATCTTAGATGTACAGGTGCAAATATCTTATTAAAACTATGGAAAAAGGACTTGGCAGCCTCAATAAATTATCATGATGATTTTTCAAACGCTCTCTGTATGTTTGTTTCGTAACTAGGTCCATTCTTAGAAAGGCTAGTTATTTTACTCATACTTTTTTCTAGTTGTAGTAACGTTGCCAAAATTGTTGAAAGTTCTTTTCCTCGAACAATACTTGTTGCTCAATAGTCTCTATCTTAAAAATATGTATTTATTAACCTGTTTTTAAACCGTTGCATGTTTAGAGTTTATATAGAAAGTTTTCTTTTGTAAATATTTTTAAGTACCTTAAGTAGGAAATGTGAAGATTTGAGCTCAAAAAGGACTGCAAGTGAGGTAGGACAGGAAACACCTATGTCCTGGCATTTGTCGATTCTAGACAAATTATCAAATCCAATGCACTCTTGTTGGACATAAGTTCTCATTGAACAAATAGAGGTGGCAAAAAAGCATTCCGAAAAATTTAGGGCATTGTTAGAAATGAAATTGGCAACATGATTCATGCCTGATATGAGAATAATGTAAATGCAACTGTCTCAACGACAAACTCTTTTTTGTCCGCCAAGCTATGGTCAGCGAGTGCTGACAGTTGACACTTGCTAAGCACGGCTGCAACCCTTAGATTTGGGCTGCGTTTTCACCATAGCTACGTGAGGAAATAATGACTACATTTTCCAAGATATATATGTGGATGTTTTCCTCGCACGCCTCTTATGTAGATGCTCCGCTCGTTGGGCACGCAACATAAATCCTAGAAACCCTACTTTAGACACTTGATAAAATAATTGTACTCTACTATTAAATGAATTACGAAAGGGAATATGGCTTAATAGACTTGGTATCCAGGTTATAAAAATTTAAAAAAACAAAATGGGAATGTTTGTTGGTGCGCTGGGATCAAATATCAGGGTATTGCTTAATAAAATACAATATTTTTGACGTCAGTTTTAAAAGTTACCACTTACCACATTTTTTTATACACATTGTGACGACACATATGATTATGATATGACGAGGTAAGAAGTAGAAGTATTAATTAATTTCCACGGTTTTTCTCCAGTTAAGCTAAGTACGCTTATATGTTAGCTATTGTTAATATTTGTATAGAAGTGAGATTGATGTTTTACTTATCTATACTAGTGTTAGTACTTCGCCATTAACTATCGTTTTCAAACCCTGGTGGTTAAAAAAACTTTTCGTACCTACATACGAAACTAACTTTTTAAAGGTAAGTAATTTAAGGTCTTAAATAATCGGAAGAGTCGTCACCGTTAAACATTTGTTGTCATTTGTTTATTTGAGCATATTTTCTATAGATTTATCAACAATATTAGTGGAACAAACCAAATTATTATAAAAGTATACTATTGCATGTATTTTGTAAATAAAATATTTACTTAGTTATAAAATCTTGTTTGAATTACCCTTATATGATTAAATAGCAGCTTATTTGTTCACAATTTTGTTCTTAGTACTATTTAGACGAAGCCTAATCACAAATGACCGTATTTCGAGTTTTATTTCTAATATTATCTGTCTGTCTATCTTTCAAATAGGCTCCGAAACGGTTCTACAGATTTCAATAAAAATTACAGAGATCAAATCAAAAAATGTAACATAAGCAGACAGGAATCCAGGGGGCAAAATTTTATGACAGGTAGGGAGTTCCTATATCGATAAATAATATACTAGTGATTGTATGTATTTTTTGTAAGTATTGTTCAGAGTATGAAGTTCACACAGCATATTTAATAAAAAAAGTTATGCCCCTATTACCTCCACAGAAATTGAAAAGTCATATAGCCACCTGAAATAAATTTATCAGCCAAGACGGAGAGGTTTAACGTCCGAAAATTTGGAACAAATTCTGATCGTTTATTTTAACAATAGTAGGGTGATGGAACCAGTAATGGACAAGACACCAATAATGGACACTTGATTCTTATTTTATAGAAGATAAGGGTCATTCATTTGTTTTGCAGCAATCAATTTAGGACCGTATGAAATTTGAATTGAGAGTGAAGTGTCCATTACTGGTGCCTGTCAGCTAAAAGTGTCCATCATTGGTGCCGTCACCCTAGATGGGATAGTAATGAAGAAAAAAATAATTTTGAGTAAAGTTTCAAAAGTCGTTTTGAAAAATGAAGAAGAGACGTACATTATTATTTTGTTTAATATTTACACTTTTATTACAAAAAATGTTTTTCAGGCCAAACTTGGAGTGATCACTAGTATATAAAACAAGCATCGATAATTGAGTTTATCGATATAGGAACTCCCTATCCCCTGGATTCCTATGTCTGAACATAAGTTTTCGTGTGCGTTCCATTTCGATATCTTGCACGGTACTGAAGAAATGAATTTAAATATCAGCAAAACTATTATTGTCATACCAAAGCGAAGCGATGGCGGGTCATTAGTAAAAAATAAGAATCTGGGTTGGGTTTAAATTTTACCCAATTAACTATTTCTTATAAGATTACGAGTATTCCTGTCACATTCATCGCGGCAAAATCACGCTCTATTTGTATTTTAATGAAGTGCTTTATTTGTCCTTTATCAGTTATTAGCTGCAATGATAAATCCAAAGCTCGAAACATATTTCCAGTTATCACAGCAGTCCAGTGTCCACAATATAACAAATTCGACGACATGAAGTTAAAAAACAATGTACTAAGGGGTTTCGATGCATTAGGAACCTTTGTGGTCAAAATATTTTGCTTAAAGACAGAAAATAAGTCGGATGTAACTGTATCTAGTATTTGGACTGTAGGTGACGACGTACCTAAAAATAAGTCTGTGTATGTACAAACTGACATTGAAGAAGATAAAAATGTTGATGTTTTTTTTAGTGAAAGTGATGTTGAGAATATTAGTTTTGATTTCGCTGGAAGTGATCTGGTGTTTGTCAAAGTTAAGACCGGAGTGTCGATCTGCAGTGAAGAAACTGTAAGTATATATTTCAATAACATCAAAAATTCCAAGGATTGTAAAATGTATATTCGGTCTTTATCTAAGACTACCGTTGATCTTTAAATTCTGATGATTTAGATTCAGGTATTTATTTATTTAGTTTGTTAAAGAACCATTTTGCATTGAATTAATAGTACAACTACTTTCAAAATATACCTAAAATTAACTTAAAACTACACTAACCTAATAAACCGCTGCCAAAATGAATAGCAATGCTTGTACCAAATATCAGGTTATTTAAAATAATATTACAGGTCAAAAAGCTATGGCCTATCTATAATCTTTTTATATACCTAGAGGTATAAAAAAAGACACTGATTGGCTGACCGATCGATCAATATGATCGAAATTTGGAGATAATATTTCCTGGATATCGTAAAGGTGCACGAAGGGTTTTTTGGAAATTCTTATCGTTTGGGGTTAAAATATTGGGGTAGCGAAAACTAATTCTACGCGTAAATTATATTGCGTACACGAATAATTTAAATGCTCGAAGTACTGCCTGCCTAGCTGTGGAGTTTAAAAGGCCTACTCCTTTCTCAAAGGTCGGCAACACACTTGTGATTCCTCTCGTGTTGACGGTGTTTAAGGGCCGTGCTGATCGCTCACCATCAGGAGACCCGTTACCATAAAAAAAACCTGCTGAATTTTAATTTCTCACTCAATCCTAATGCTGCTGCGGTCAATGTCTGTATTCAGTCAGCTAGCTTTTGGTCACACTTGTTAAAGATAACCTAGGGCCAAGCAGCAGTGTTCGCATTTTTGTATTTCGGTGTTGGGATAAGACAATCGGTGAAATTACTACGAGTAGTATAGAGGTATTCCAACTTAGCATTTGCAGTTTAAGGATTGATTGCAGTCTTGTAGTGTTGAGTATGCAAATTTCTACGGGTCTAGATTCTAGACAATGACACGTGACAGGTGACAATTTGGTATACATTGCAAAGTTAACATGCTGATGCATCACTGGGTTTCTTATAACTAAGCTGCGCCATATACACTGAAATCTCACCTGTCACCTCTTATTGTCAGGGTGGTGAAATGGGGGGCAGGTGGGCCGTGTGATCACGTTCTTATCATTTCCATAAAAAATATGATTATAAATAAAACTATTATAACCCAGTCGCACGCCGCAAGAATTTTACCCCGCAAAAATATTATTAGTGTGAAAAATTTCTGAAACTTTCAGTTGAAATTGGTTAAGTAATTTACAAGTTCTGTCGTCGGCCAACAGGCGTCGGCGAAGTTGCCCAGCGAAGTTTCCCTTCATTGATGATATTACGTATCCCAACCGTTAGGAGTTCGTGGAGGAGCTCTGCGGGATGTCTAAAATCGAAGTAGCTAAGCATAATGTGTAAGGGGGTTTTTGCGGTATGCCTTTCTTTGCATTGCCATCTCATAACCTCTAATTTAATTTGCTATAACTATCACATGCTTTAAAATCTGAATCTATAACGGTCAAAAACTATATTTCTTGTTTAATATTAACTTACATTCTCGAAACTTCTTATCTAAGAAATTAAAAATCTATAGCACTCATTTGCTATGTGTATGTGGCGTGATAGTTAAAATATAAAAAAGTTATTTAGGTTTAGGTTGTTAGGGTAGGTTAGTAGCAGGCCCGGAGGGCCGAAACACACAGATTTAGGCGCTCCGCTCTGCGTGATCGAAGTCTTTTAAGCTTGGAAGCTTACTAATAATTCAAGCTTCATAAATTTGCTTTATTACTAATTTGAGCTTTATAAGATTTTTATTCTTAAGTAAATGATTATTTACACACACACACACACACACACACACACACATACTTATTAATTATATTAATTGTTATGTTGTAATTAATTTTGTTTATCTTAGCATAATAATAGTACTCAGTAATACTTTGATAAATCTGAGTGCCATTTCTTTGTTAAATCGAGTTTGTTAACTGTACTCCTGGTTCCCAAGCTACGGGCTGTGCCTAGTTTGGGACCAACGGATAGCTACATTGTTTAATCGTTATTAGTCTATCTTTTCATTTGTTTAGCCCATTTTCACTCGTTGTTCGCAGGTTACTCTGCTTTACTAGCTTGAAACAATGTATTTTTATGTATAACGTGTTTTTAGTAAATTTCAACGTCAAATTACATGGTTACTAATAAATTACTTACTTCAAAATGGAGTTATGGTGGCTCAACTATTTTAGTCCGTGATCTTTCGCCCTAAAGCTACGAGTCGCTTCCAGTTGCATGCCTCTTGTGAGTCTATAATGTCATGCTAGAGAAAGGGTATCCAATCACTTGCTAAACAACGTTTCACAAACATATATTTTTGAAACTCCGAGATTCATTACTGAAACTGTAAATATTTCAGGACCATCTTGTAGAACCTCTATAGGTTGGTTAGGTTAGTTTTATAAAAATCCTGAAATATTTACAGTTTCGCAAAAAAAGCGTTTTGCAAAATGATACGAGTATGTTTGTGAAATGAATCAGTTTGTGAAACTTTTTTTGGTAAGTGATTTACCGTTAGAAAGAAGCCGTCGACGAAATCAACCTCGACTTGGTCGCGTTAGAGATTAACCCTGGCGTCGCCCTATATTATAAAGTGCATAGATTTCTTTGATGCAATATTTTTTGTTTTACTCTGCACTTTTTTCCGTAAAGTAAGTGTACATACTCTTCTCCTCTCCATAGTTGAGTTATATTTTGAAGCAAAATATGGTAAGAAAATTGCTCTATAGGATTTATTTAAATGAGCGTGCTATATCATTAGATAAGATGCATTCGACGAATGTTATCGTTATCGAAAATGTATTGGAATAACGTAAGCTGCCGAACGGTCGCATCGTTCCATACATTTTAACTGTTTTTTAAAATCTTGTCTAGGACCCAGTCCCAGTCAAAATATTCGCGATCGCAGTTTCCAGTGTTTCCACTCATGCACACTACAGTATTTACCTACAGTAGAAATCACACTAAGTGCAGAAAACTTCTATGCACAGGGTATTCAGTATTTAGAGGTTCTCAAACAATAGATAGACGAACCTTTGCTCTAAACCCTGTATGGTTTGCTTAATTTTATGTCGGAATGATGAGATGTTTAATTGTTTATAATAGCCTCCTCCGGAGATCCTAGGGCCGGTGCTTACCTCTCCCAACGGATTGGGCTAGCTATCCAGAGAGGTAATGCAGCCAGTGGCATGACTCATGAACCATGCCGCGAGCGGACCTGTTAGAGGGGGTGTTCTTTTTATAGTGGTGATTATTATTTATATCTTTTATATATGAGTAACTTAGGCCCTGTTGTTTGATCAGTAGTTAAACTAACTAATTGTTTAAATTCGAAAAAGGAATGGAAAAGTTGACACATATCCTTGAGATTTTGACCATTAGTTAGTTTAACTACCGATCAAACAACAGGCCATTAGTTTTATTTTAATTTAAATACGTTTAGTTTTAATTTTTAATTGTATGATTGTTGAATTCTGTAAATATATTTGAGGGCATGTTTTTAGTCAATATAATTGTATAAAAACATTTATCTGTAAGCCATTGTTTTTGGTACTGTATTTTAAAAATGATCATGTTAATTACCTGAAATTAGCTTAACCACATAACGCGGTACCTACAACAAAATACTATTTAACAACGCATAAAGTTTAACAAAATACGGCAGTTATATTATACATGTGCAAAAATATTTAAAAGGGACTAATGAGGGTTTTTGTTGAAACTAATGAAAAGATTTTTTAAGATTTTGCAAATGAAGGCTTTTAGAAAAAAAAACATTAGGTATATCATATGAGATAACTTTGCGAAGTAGGTAAGTATGGGAAACGCCACAGCGGTATCTAATGCATTATTAAATTATAGTTGATACTTAGGCTTCTATGATTTCCAAATAAATAATGGACTTTATGGGCATTTTCCATAATAAACAAAAGACTCAGAAAAGCTTTTTCATATACCCGTGTATTTAGTATCCGTATCCGTAAACATCAAATTGATAAAGTGAAGTAAAAAGGTTTTGAAATCTTGATATGTACCAGCTTTCTTTAATTTCTCGCCAATTATTAAATGTTAATGCTAATGACTATGCGACCTTAAAACACAGGGTGTGTCTCATTTACATATCATCGCCATCTTACAAGTATTACAAGAATTCCGAATCGTTAAAAACAATCGATAGACTATAATCCTGGCCGAGTCGGTCAGCGGTCTGTTAATCGAATAGCAGGTAGTGATGATTGTTAAATAATGAAGGCGTGTAGGGCAGGGTGTCGGGTGTGCGTCCATCCAAACCAAAACAATCACATCTTTCTTTCACCCTCAAAGCACAACCAACCTCAGTACCAAAACGAAAGAATTGCGTTTTTTATAACTTCTGAAGCAGATATAGGATGTTTTGGACGTGGGGGGTAGAGTCGGGCGGCCACGGCAGCCCATTGAGCCGGCCGCGGCGGCGCGAGGGCGTCGTGACGTCACGGGGCCTTCACGCATGCGCCCGACTATCGAGCGGCAGGCATGTGCCTCTCACAGCCGGCCGACCGCTCCGCCCGACCGACTCACACTTTTCTATTTCCCAGTACATATAACTAACGAACCTAGTCGTGACTACACTCGAGTGCACTACGAATCGAGATCGGTCACCGTCCGCGCCGCGCCGCGACTCATTTCCAAAATGGCTGATCGCGAGACCCCGAGGGCCGCCAGCGCCCGTCTTTGACGGCTTCGCTCGTACGGCATGTGTCCTGTTATATAAATGTTACGCAAGTCGAGGACGTGCCTAGAGGGTGCATCTGTTATACGAACTAGCTCGCGACCCCCGGTGCAGTGTGCCGTGGATCCCATGTAATCCTCAAGAGGAACCTGGTAAGTGCTAGGAGATACCCTAGACATAGATAACCTTTTACCACGCTTAAGCATCCTCAGAATCCAGATCAAAGTCAATTATAGTAGTCCGTGCGAGGGCTATTCCGGTGTGCCCTGTATCGATCGCCCCGTTATTCCTTAGACCTGTTTATATATTTCCTGGGCTCGAGGGCTACCGCCGCCATATTGCCAGGCCCGCGCCTGTCAACAGCCATCGTAAATAGTCGTGGGCAGCCCGTAGGCAACCGTATTGATCAATCTCCTTATTGTTTGGATGCCGTCTATATTTGATGAACTTGGCATTTGTGATGGCCGACCTTTCTGTAATAAAGGTTTATTGCCAATATCTTAGGACTAAGCTACCTACCACTGAATACAGTTTTTTCACGTTAACACATGAAATGCTACTTCTAAGACCCGATACCGAGTCCATTTGTATGAATACCTGCTACAAGACATTGGGTGTGCCTTGTACAGTAGGAATCTAAATAAAAATATTTAGTCAGTTATTATATACATATTTAAATTATTATAATAAGTAGCACCCTGTACTTCTTAAGATATCATAAAATATTAGGTTGCATGATCTTTAAAATTGACCCTTTCGATTGATACAATAGAATAATAAATATTCCCGGCTCGGGTAATTTAAAAAAAACCCTTATGCTCAGTTACCTATTCTTGTTTCGAAATTAAAGGATGTCTGTGTTTGAGTAAAAATTGCTATCTTGATTATTTAATTAATTTCCCTTCATATGCCGTTCGTTTATTCCACCCTGTATATATTATGTTCTCGATTCTGATTTGATGTTATATATCTATAAGTTACTACATAGACCAATTTCTTTGTTAAGTTTTATGTTAAGTATAAGTTTAACGCAGTTTTCTTGAAAACAAGAGAAATAAATTCTGGTAGACCAAATTGTATCTTAGAAACCTTTGTAACTCCAATTTAAAGCATTTTCATTGACAGTATTACACAACGGACATAAAACTGAGACATATCTTAACTAAAAAGGAGATTTCGGACATGGATATTAGAAATAAAAGCAGGAAAATTAATACTTTTTCTATTTGTATTGTTTTGACTGAAGTGCTACAAGAGGCTGTTAAGTTGCATTCTATGAATGTATACTCACAGACAAATAAACTGCATCAAATTACGAACAACTTTCAAACAAGTGTCCATCAGTGTAGCAGTGTTGCCAAGTCCGGTATATAAAAAATCGGGACCGTGCTAGCAAAAATCGGGACGAAGGTTTTCAAATCGGGACAATACTAATAATACATTTTAAAAATCGTGCGTATTCCAGCCCTTGTGCAATGCCCACTGTACCTCGCCTCCAAACCGTCTTGGATTTCGGATGTTAAAAAAAATATCTGATACATATACGATCGCTCTGACGATGTTCTGAAATCGGGACAATTTGGCGTCCCGACTAAGCGGTGAATCGGGATGTCCCGCAGAAATTGAGACATCTGGCAATTCTAAGTAGATGATAATAATATGTATACTGGGTGATTCATAAGTCGTGATCAAAATGATCACCCCTGTGTTCTACCCACGAATATGAACAACTTTCACTATGGGATCAACTCTGAAATCACGAAAAAAAATTAACTGTTTCATAGAAAAGTTCAATACGTACTCGACCAAAATGTATGAAGCAGCTGATTTATTTTTCCTGATTTCATAGTTGGTCCCATAGTGAAAGTTGTTCATATTCGTGGGTAGAATACAGGGGTGATCATTGTGATCACGACTTATGAATCACCCTGTATAGTACATAATCTGATAAAATGTATGAGAATATTATGTGTACACATGACAGCTAATGTCAATCTTGTAGGTACATTTAATAATTTCTAGTATTTTTTCTAGAATAAATATAAAGTTTTGTAATAGGTACTCGTAATCATTTAACATATAGGAATTTCCTATATTCATACCGCGGATAGGTAAAGTTTACTATAGATTAGTATTTGACACATTTTGCATGGTTCGTATTCAAAAATCGAGAAAATTGGACTAGGTTTACGGGGAGAAAAACGTTATCGCATTTTGTATGGATTTTTTTGACCTTCATAACTTTTTTAACGTTATTAACTTTGACAGTAAAAGCGCCCAAGTCATATAGGTACAATACGATTGCAATAGGGGTAAAAACAATGCAGAATAAGGTCCCTGATTCAGCTGTAGTAGGTACACGAGCAATCTTTTAATAATCCGTTCGTGCCCTTACGCTCCAGATGTTGTTTTGATGTTATTGATGACCTAGTTTCAGCAAGCAGGGACTGGCCTGTATTTTATATAAACCGCTATGATTTTACCTTTATTGTTGCAATCGTTTTAAATTGGCAATTTTTAAACTTACGACAATTATCAGCCGGTTTTCAAGATTATGAAATCTTTGCTCTCTTTTCATTTATTTTCACAGCTCTCTAAAACATCTTAAACCCATTAAAAACTATGACTGTATAATACACCAAGAAATGATTTTAGCAATTTTAGACTCTATTTTTAATAACCCATATCTTTTTAGATGCAATACTGTGTAACTAAAGTCTGATTTTTATTTCCACGGTAAAAACATTTGGAGCATTGGAGATATTTATGGAAAATATAAATATACTACATCTAAAAGAAATAAACTTCCAGACTTTTATTTCTTAAATCTGTTTTCATTCAGACAATTTATTTATTACACTGATATCACTGTCTCGACACACCCGAGTGATTAAGTTGCGGGCCGCTTGACGTGAGAATGCACTCGCTTCACTAACATTCTACATTGAATACCCCGTAATGGCAAAAAATGCATTTGTGCGATTTTGATTTGATTGTTTTCTCAAATTTATTTTGAGTATCGTGGTTCGAGCATAATTATTACTTTAATAATAATAATATTCCTTACTGGACCATACTTTGAGATCCCCTGAAATATGATTTTGAAGGTGACGTACCTTTTTTCCGTGAAAATAAAAATCAGACTCACAAGTTCAATACCTTATTGACTTACTTGTAATGGTGTATTTTGCACCTAATTTAACATGTTCGTTATGGCTCCTTTACACTATCGGCGATGATCGTTGATGGCTTGATCGTCTATAATCGGCACGATTATTGTGCGAGCAACCACACTACCGCCCGTAGTATTTTGTCGAACGGAAAGCGTACAAGATGGACGTTGATTGTGTTGCTGCTTTATTTATTTAATAAATGGAGGAAAAGAAGATGGTGGTGCTTGAGCATTAATCATAATAAAGCGAAGTATGTAGATACAATAACTGTATAATACAATTTAATTTTGAATAAATTGTCCACCGGGAAATTAATGATCGGCGATAGTGTGGGCACTAGTGGGCAGGTCAACGCATCACACGGCGATTCCCATTGATTCGTGCCCGAAGAACCGACAAATCACGGGTCGCAGGCGATCATCGGCGATCATAGACGATGATCGGCGAATACAGCCGAGTATCCCCTCGACACCATCGTGCTCGCCCGTAATCGTCTGTAATCGCCGATAGTGCAGAGGAGCTATTTGGCGGTATTGCACTATGACCAACGATATGACTTCTCAAAAATAGGGGACAAAGCATTCGACTCGCTAACGATTACCGTCACTGTAACTCATGGTAAGGGTACTGCTCTATTCTTCGAAGCGTAATTTAAAAGCGAGCGTTTATATTTTTAACCACCGCCACTTAGCTACAGTACTTCACTGGCTACTAAACTGCACGCGAAGCTACACTTACGAGCGAAAAAAACGAGGCACGTTATTCTAAAATTATTTACACAATGAAAAATTATTTGGTTTACCAGTTTACCAAAGCCTTATAAACTAGCTTCCGCGACTTCGTCCGGGTAGATTTTGATTATCGTTATTCTTTCGGGAACTTTGAAAATTTCCTATGTGTCAATCCAGGGTATAAGCTATCTCCATTCCAAATTTCATTTAAATCCGTCCAGATGACAGCGTGAAGGAGTAACAAACTAATACAAAAACTTTCGAATTTATAATATTAGGAGGATAAAATAAATATCAGGGGACCATCTTACATAAATGAACCTAGTCCCAAACTGAGCTCTAGGCTTGTACTCTGGGTCCGTACTAAAACCATGATAAACACATAAAACATCCAAGGGCCGTATTAACAAACTCATGTTGGCTGAGTTGCCCGTCACAAGATACGTCAAGGTAAACGTCAAGCCAAAGAAAACTGTCATTTTTGACGCATCTTGAGACTGGCATTCAGATCAGTTTATTAATACGGCCCTAAGACTTAGTAACAAACAATCGTGCTCATCACATAAATATTTGCTCTTACCGAAAAACGAATCGTAAGTTTTGTTGGCCTGCCTACCGTGTCATCGAATAATGGTATCATAGCTCTTCAAACTGGCACGCATATACCTTTTACCCGAACATGAATAAATATGTATGAGGCTAAAAAGCTTCCTCTTATCGATTGGTAGACTCGCAGCACATTGATTACTGGACTGATAAGCGCATGATTGCCCCCATGTTATTGAAAAAGATAGGGGAGATTGCTTTGTATACTTAGATATTAACATTTTTTACGTGTCAGCTACCAGAAAGTACACCTAAATAAAACCACAGCTTCTAGTTGCGTCAATGCAGCTAAAACACCGATTAATTTCATAGGCCAAAATGAAAATCCGTCAAAGTGAGACGTTTTAATTAAATTCTTAAGAAGTCTCATACGATATGAATCATTACTTGACTTTGACATAGTTCCTTAGTGGCCTATGCTATTGGTATGATGATTCCGTGACAGCTCATATCAATAAGCATTAAGTATACTTGTTTATGACTTATAATTACTTAGTACAATTGATACAAACCTTGCGACGCCATTTAGAAAGGATAACCACTTATTTTTACCCAACTACGTCAGAAGAAGGGTTATATTTTTCGTATGTATGAATGGCGATTTCTTTAGCAGGCTCTGCAGCCTAAACAGCTCGATGGATTTTAACATAATTATGAGGTGTCGTCAGATTCGTCTTGGTTTTGAGAGTGACATGGGCTTCTACATACTTTAATCGAAGTAATGAGAGGGTGGGGGGTTAATTTTTTACGAAATCCGGCTGACACGGACTACATGAATGTAAGTAGTAGTAAAGTAAAATTATAAATCTAAATCTTTAGTTTTAATTAAGGTAACTTTAGGTACTAACATAGCTTTTTAGAGTTTACTAACAAATTATGGATTCTTCTATCTATCTATCTATCTACATATATATAAAAGGCAAAACTGACTGACTGACTTAGATATCAACGCACAGCCGAAACTACTGTACCTAGAAACTTGAAATTTGGTACAGGGGTTCCTTTCATGATGTAAGTGAGCACTTAGAAAGGATTTTTAGAAATTCAACCCCTAAGGGGGTGAAATAGGGAGTGAAGTTTATATGGAGCGAGAAACGAATTCTACGCGTACGAAGTCGCGGGCGTCCTCTAGTCTGAAATAAACGATTATTATTATTATTAAAATTGTGTGAATGTTTAATGGCCTATAGTACATATAGGCCTGTACTCGTAAAGAGCAGAAATCGACAGAAATAATATAATAAAATTTATAGAATAAAAATATAAACTATATTTATTTGGGAAAGAACATGTCACGTTTGACATGTCACACTAAAAAGTCATACATACATACTTTTTTTGAAGCCTTTTGTTTACCTGGTATTTTTTCTGTTGAATATACTTAATATCGTATAGGTATCAAACTAACTACTTATACTTAATGCTAGTTGTGTTCGTATGTACCTACGTACATAAGATTCGGCTCACGTGCGTAACATTTTGTGAAATGGTCTCCCTTGGGCCTATTAAAGCTACAAGTCACATTTTACAGGCAAAAATGGCAATACTGATAAAATATTGTACTTTTATAAAACTTCCCGACGTGGGTGAGATTGGGTGTGGGTGGAGTTTACTTCTGGAACATTCTTTTCGTAAGACCACTCGGATCGTAGGTGTCGGTGTATCTATGGTTCTAATCGAATAAATCTGTGAGTTTGCGAAAAGACACGTTAGCACTGACTGTGTATGCCTATACACAGGGTGGAGAAAACAAACGCGACTTTCGGAACTACAATACGAGCAAGACATATTAACTTTTATTTTCCTTTCTTTTTTCTTTTATACTTCTCTGTTTTTAAAATTACTGGAGCTGTTATTATCCGATTGTTTAAATGTCTACCTTCAATAAATCAAGCTTTCATAAGGCGGCCTTTACACTGTAACTTACGACTTAGGTAAGTAGGGACGCAGCTATCTGTTAGACTGAGAAAAAAATATTTCTATATAATTCAAAAAAATAGCTGCGTCCCTACTTATGTAAGTCGTAAGTTTCAGTGTAAAGCCTGCCTAAGTCTTTAAGGATGTTACTCTCGCTCATTCCCGAAATACCAGTATTTTAAAATACCAGGTTCTGAATATACTGGAATCACAAAACTAAACTTTCAAATTATGGTTTTGTTTATTATCTTCACGCAATATTTCGATTCTATTTTTTTGGGAAACTGGTAAAAAGAGTAGTTTGGTATTTTAAAATACTGGTATTTCGAGAATGAGCGGTTACTCTTCATGTACCGTTCGTTTTCTCCACCCTGTATAAAACCTATGTTCCTAAAGCTAAACTCCCTCTTATAATAAATCTATTTGAGCTATGACGACTGTTAAGTTATCAGGGGGCCTAATATGGCTGCGATTATCGCGTGAGAAAGTTTGGATAAGGCATCCGTCACCTTCTGACACGTATATAATAAGTACGAGAGTGACGGATGCTTCATCCACATTTGACACGCGATATACACGCACCCATACTAGGCCCGCAGAAATCGTAAATGTCATAATACTCTTTGGTATGACGTCCAAAATATAACTACAATACAAATACCTTATAAAACTCAATAAATATATTAGGTTCCGATCATACATCGTATTATTTATATGTCGATTGCGGCAACCCTAAGACCCCAGGGCTGGCGATGACGTGCAAAGATTGATGACGAATAAATGGGGGTACATCGACACATGACGCATATTAGAGGGGACAAATAAACACTTTTTTATGTAAGGCAAATGTGGTTGGTCACATATTTTTACTGATTTACATTACACGAGCATTTCGCAATGTTATGCAATTCTAAACCATAATAATAAAGCCATACATAAAATTAACAATGCGTGTATCCAACATGTATACACGCATTGTTGGGATGGAGTTAGACGTTGGTACCCGGTGCACTCAAATGTAAAGGAAACCATATGCAGTTAAACCGTCATACTAAAAAAAGTATATGAATTCAAACTATGTAGATTTAAAAAGACGGTTATGTTCTCCTTGTGTTATTTAAAAGTAGCAGGCGCAAGGGAGCATGATGTTAAACAATCACCACTGTCCGTCTAATTCCAGTGCGGTACGCGAGAAGAGTCGAGTGTGGACAGCTTTTAGGGTTACAATACAATATAATACAAAACACTTTATTGTACACCAATCAAAGACATTAAGGCCCCTGTACACAATGGCCCATCATGGGCCAACGTAAGGGACGCATTTACAA
Source organism: Acleris literana (assembly GCA_946894065.1). NCBI lineage: Eukaryota > Metazoa > Arthropoda > Insecta > Lepidoptera > Tortricidae > Acleris > Acleris literana. Next base: position 9,486,376 of record OX335687.1, read on the forward strand.
CTTAGAGCGAGCAACGTATTCTTGCATCTCACTCTTACGCATCACTCCGTCCCTACGCCGGCCCATGATGGGCCATCGTGTACAGGGGCCTTAACAGAGAAACAGTACTACTAAAAATATGCACAGGTAAACAATAGGTGGTCTTATCGCTGGTCACCTATTATTTTACCGAAACACCTTTCAACTAACGTTTACGCAGATTTTTCATTCCATCGAAAGGCATTTCTCGCCGCATGAGTTTTTTTACAGTCACAGGTTTAACTTAACCTAACCTATGTAATTAATGTTAAAGATATCTTGAAAACTCAGCAGAAAATAGTCGATAAAATGAAATTTTGATGAAATAATACAATCGATGTAGTGGAAGTCGATAAAATTACGGGTTACCAGCCTTTACGCGGACAAAGCCCCGGCAAAAGTTAACAAAAATATGTTCCTAAAACGTAGGGCTCTAAGAGGCCTCATTATTTATCGAATGCCAAACTCTAAATAAAATTGGCAGCGAGTGAACCGAACGCGATAAACTGGAGGATCAATCATTGCTTGAAGGATCTCTCGCTTAATGGTGTTTTATCACGACGGAGCGAAAGGACACCAAATATTCATTTATCTCCCCTTTTTTTATTTCACATTTTGGTAATAAAAATCAGTAAAAGTTGTGGCATTAACTTAACTCTAAACTTTTGAAGTGTGTGATTCTTTCGAGATATATACATACACGGTATATTAAATACACAAGACAATTCAGTTCACTAAAGACAAAATCTAGTTTTACAAATAATTCCCTAGTTTAACAACGCACATAAAAATTTCATCGTCACGTCCACGTCACACATACCCCTCCGATGACGTCACGCGAAGCATGTGGATATAGACAAGAGCATGGAGGCATTCCAGTTCTATGTAATTACATTCCTCGTTGTTGTCGACTTCTTCATTTCTGTAGGCCTTTAATAATGGAGTCATTTTCGCTAGTCCCTATTTGGGCGCTACTTTTTGTAATAATCGGTGTTTCGGTATATCTCTACTTAAGTTAAAGTGCTTATTTTGTATAAGATTAAAATATTGTTGTTATACTAGCCTATAATGCCGAGGGCTTTAAATTTTAATCCCGTTTGGTGCAAAACTTGAGTGATCAGGGCAAATTGTAAATTCTCTTTAAATACGTAGTGGATCAGTTTATTATATCGCATGGAAACCGCATTAAACCTCTAAGTAATTAATGTATTTTTCATTTTAGCTTGTACTTGGTCCCTGTTTGGGCGCCACTCTAAGTAATCATCGATGATTTGGGTGCGTCTGTTCTTCGTTGCATTTTTAATTAAAGTCTGGTTATTTCAACATGGATTCAAAATGTCTCCAGTGATGATAAAACCAGTCTAAAGAACTATGCCCAAACAATGGATTATCCCGTAATCTGCGAACCTTGTGTGATGAAACTGATGAAGTACAGAGAATTATAGTTTGGAACAAAACATGCAGTTCTCTTTTCCTCGATTTGGATTTTGGCCACGAATAAAGAATGAGAGGAATGGGGTAGCAGAAGTTTTGTATTGCTTGGTAGCTATACTCGTGTCCCAACTTGCAGGGTCGTTTCTCTGTCGCGCCATAAACTAGGATGATGAGCAATAACCGACGACACGTGTTGCAGCGGGCTTGCCTCAGGAAATTAAAAAGTTTTTACTGCAGCCCGAGATTATAGTTCCCAACTTAAATAGATAATAACAAAGGCTGGTTTAATTAAATATTTTCTTGAGATTCCTTTGTGCGGAGGTATAGGGGTTCGGTCGTTTGGAAAGGTGCCAGGTAGGTAATTAGGGTTTGCGATGCTCACTTACATGTACCCACCTTTAAACAGAAGCTATTCTGAAATGTTGCTAGGTGGGTTAATCAAGTTTTTAATTCATGCTTTTGTCTACTGAGTTAGTGATTAACTTTTAGGCCATTTTGTATTAAATCTTTGACCGTTTCATTTCCAAACCTAGAAAAAAAAAACTTTAACCTTTAAGGTTACCAATAAACTGAAATAAAGTGGTCTCCTGCATTGTTGGGCGGAATTGGGATACACAATATTTTTACAGAATGGTCATTCAAAAACCATTTTCAGGAGCTTACTGGACCCTCATTCGTTTTGTTAGCAACCGAACCGAACCGGTACTGTAGTGAAACGATTTTACTATATTACCCTTCTCGGTAAATGTTTAAAATTCTATCATTTATTATTGTTTTGTATTGAACCCTAACTGGCGCCCAACTGGGGGCTATAATTAGTGTAATAATCATGTTCTTTGAAACTTATCTAACTTTGTGTAATTACACTAATAATGCAACAGATACTTTTACATTATATTTAAAAAAATATATATTTATCCAAGTGCCATAATATCATAAACACTGTACAAATATTGATTTAGCCTTATTCTAAACCATGACTTAAACGAGTACTTAACGACTACAACATAATCACAATATTTTTCTAATTTGCCTAAAGTTCAACTGATAGATCGTGAGGCATTAAGTTCACCTTTTGTACTCAAATTCGTATTTTGAGCAATAAACAATAAATAAATAAATAAAATGTGTGCGTTTGGATATTTTCGTGTTAATTTGCTATTTGTATTCCAACAATATTTACAACACGAGTATGCGGTTTATATTTTTAGAATCATCATGTAGCTTTATTATTGGTAGTTCACACGATCTCGACAAGAAATCTAGTCTAACGACACCGTCGAGCAGGGCCATTATTTCAGCTTTTACGAGGTAACTAAGAAGAATATATTCTTACATTACTCATACAAGTCAAAACGTTACCCTTTTTCTTGTACGGTCGGGTAAAACACCCTTCTTTAAGGCGCAAAGTGTGACGAAGTATTAAAATCGATAGGCGCAGCACGCGCGGTCACGACGAACGAGTAATCAAACGAGCACGGACGTGTTGTTCTCAAATGCTATTAATAACAGTTTCTATGGCCCCGGATATAAGCCAGCTCGTAATAAAAGGGCATACATTATATACAGAGTACACCACACTTAAATCCTTTTTCACTTGAACCTAAGAAGACTTATACCCTTTAACGGAGGTCATAGATTTATTCTCGGGCTCAGTCCACGTAGAAGTCGTTTATCGCTTTTCTCTCGAGTAGGTACTATACGATTTTCCGGCATCAAAAGTACCTAAGTGTCCGTGTTTCAGCTATAAAATCTTTTCTTTTTTTGTTTCGGACGGTTAAGGTGGTAAACCGTTAAGACGTAACAAACAAACAATTTCGAATTTATATGTAGTTAATATTAAAGGAGCAGTTACATGGACGATTTAAGTTGCTGAATGGATTAACGAAGTTCTTCTTGCGGCGGCAGCGCGCTTATTGTTTGAAAAAAAAAGAGAAATTGACGAACTTTAAATTTTACAACAATCTTAATTATGATGTCAATCAGAAGATGTCTAATTGAAAATCGACCCAGGTATATTAGTTACAATTTTATGTATCTTGATAAATAGATATTTTGGTTTATTTTCAAATTCACGAGAATAGACTTTTTAATAAATAAATCAATAAAAGGCGCTTTTGAATACGTACTGTGAACGAGCGTTAGGGTAATGACATTAATAATAAATGGGCTCATACCGCAGTTTGAATCAATTTATGAGTTCCCGAGTTTATTAGCGTCGTGAATAATATCTAACCGCGGTAGTTTAACAAAGTGAGTAGGTAATGGTTTTATGACAAGTTCTAATATTGAATCTTTCTCTTGTTTATACCTCTAGAAGTAGTAATTCTACCGAACATATAACTGGTATCTTTCATCATTAACGTAGGTATGAGATAGAATGAATATAAGGTACTTTGCATAAATGTACTTTTAAAAACATATTTGCAATATTTTCGTGCCGCAATATGTATTAACTATTACCATTTAATTTCAAAATATCACTTAAAAAGATCATAACGACAATTTCATAAAATATTTTCAGTACATTCGAATCTAGAATCAGCTGTATCGATCCGACGCCGTATTTCAATAAACCCAACCAAAACCCGTCCCTTCTAGAGAGCAGATAAAAAGGGTCATAGAATAACCTCATTAGTCTTTCAGACGTCTAGACGGGATATCTCAATGACTCGAGTTTCTATGATAATCGCGAGCTCGAGATAACCGAGATCAGATAAATCTTTCTCCACCGATCCATCAATATTTTGACATTTAGCAGAGCGCTAATGGCATCTGAAACGTGCCGATGATACGGGCATTTCTGATTTTTAAATGGGGTAAATGATGATAGGGCGAGTAGTGCGTGAGTCGATAAGAGTTTTAAAAAGGCTGTAGAAATAGTTTGGGTAACTGGATTGAAGTGAAACTTAAAAACATGGCTGTCAAAAAAATTGTATCGAAATCAAGTCCGAATTCCATGATTTTTGAATATGTTATATTCAATTTATTATAAAAAGCTAAGTTTGTAAGTTTCCGCTTTGGTTTTACTTTATTTGTTTTTTTCCAAGAAATAATTTCTTGGTAAGGAAAACACATATGCCCGTTGGCACTAATCTTGTCTAGGCTTGCCCTAGTTAAGATAGAACTAAACTTAGGAGCAGCCTAGCTATTCCTTACTCCTAAGTGGAGTAACTCCTTAGGGTTAGTGCAAGCTAATTTTTCGCTAAGAGTAGCCTAAACAAGTTAGGCAAGAAATTAGGCGATTCTTAAGTTTAGTGCAATCGGGCAATATACCTAGGTCTTTACAATATGTTAAATGATTATATTCAAAATTCTTAAAAACGGACCAGTGAGGCCAGACAAGTTGCTTAACGCGAACGTAAACAATTTTCGAAAACTGTCAAAACTTGGAATTGACGCAAGCGCTCGTCGCGACCGTCTTACAGCTTACGTCAATCCCATACATTTTGGATAACGATGACGAACCCCAGGTTAAAGGGGAGAGAACCTTTGTCGCATTTTGTATGGATTTTTCAGGTTCACAATGCTAATAATTTGTATTTTTTTCAGTTATTGTCTTATATAACAACCCATATGAATGCATTCGCGAATAACCCTGGTCTCACTGACCAATGGGAGCGCGGGGACTCCCTTCCGATCCCTTTTTATTATTCGTCTTCACGTCATGCACCATACCGTGTATGAGAAAGCGTGTAAGTTCTTGTTAGAATACAAAATCATCTCTGTAATCCTTACATCACTGTTATAAAAGTGTGTACCTTTATTATTAAAGTTTGTAAAAATGTTCTAGAGGCAATAATTCAGTTACTTACATTTCTTATGAGGCTGTTCACATCAATCGGTGTTGGATAGGTGTGAACAGCCCCATAATAAAATGTATTGCCACCAGAACATCCGATATTTTATCAGATTCGACACCCGACAAGTGGGAACTTCTTAGGTATAGCCAGATTAACCAGAACAAAAAACCAAAAAAAGTGCGAGTCGGACTCGCCCACCGAGGGTTCCATACAAATTTGTAGGTACATACATAAAGACCCGGTTTATTTGTGATTTAAATAAAAAGGTATAGTTTTCAGATTTTTTCCTATACTTACTTGTAGTATAAGACGGTATTACTTGCCAAATTTCATAGTTCTAGGTCAACGGAAAATGCCTTACAAATTTTGATTCCCTTGAGAGTGTCGAAATATACGTTTTTTGCGGCATAAACGGCCGTATCTTTATTTTACGTTAACTTAGAAGTTTGATTTTTTCACAGCTTCAAGGGACTGTATACCGAGTATATGGTTTTAATTTCAACTCGATAACTCCACGCGTTCCCTATATAAAGGTTCTTGACAGACAGACGGACGGACGGACGGACGGACGGTCGACAAAGTGAGGGTTCCGTTTTTTCCTTTTGAACCCTACACGTAATAGAGCCTAAGCTCAAAACTTTAAGGTTATTAGTTAACTAGCTGATGCCCGCGACTTCGGCCGCGCAGAAATTTAAAACATAGCCTATGGTACTCAAGGATAATGTAGCATTCTAATGGTTAAAGATTTTTTTAAATCGGTCCAGTACCTAGTTTTGAGTTTATTCGTAACAAACATACAAAAATACAAATCTTTCCTCCTTATAATATTAGTGTATATTTAATAATTATACTTGTAATTCCAACCTGAAGTACAACTGAAATATCCTATTCTATAGATTATTTCTAAGTTTACCTCGAAGACTAACGTAAACTAGCTACTTTACTTCCCAACTGCCTCCACACGAGTATCAATTACGCTATGCCTCAGCGGGATAGCATTCTTGATACTCGTACCTACACAATTTGTACGAGTAATACGAGTATTCAGCGCCGCGGGACTTCTAACATCACAGACCACGTGATTTCCTTTTTACATCCTAAATGATTGAGGGCAAGGTCCTCGGCGTCCCCGGAGCCGGGCTGTCTGCGGCCCAGACAGGCAGCGGCGAGACTGGGCGGCGGCAGCCAGGCAGCGGCCAGCCCGGGCGGCGGCAGCCTGTGTATAGCTAATGCTGCCGGCGTTGTGCTGAAAACAGACCGATAAAAAGTTTACTTATTTTAGAAACTTTGGTAGTTTAGTGTGGGTGGCTTATAGTAAAGTCTGTTCCTATTCATTCGGTCACTCTTATGCCGGCACCACACTTCGCTATGCGCTATTCGTTATGCGGCTCCGCCGTACTTGTAAAATATTTGCTATCGCGCTTATGCGTTATGCGTGCGAATAAAGAAAACATAGACGAATAAACCCTCCACACTTCGTCGAATGTAGGCGCATAAGCCGAATAACGAATAGCGAATAGAGAAGTGTGGTGCCGGCATTATAAACAAATCAATTTACCATTATAACTCCATATTCGCGTACTTTTGAAGGTTGAGCCTAGTCATATTATTTATTTTTACACTTTATCATTGTCTTGGTGTCCATTTTAAAGTAGTAATCTCTATTTAATATTGTATTTTTTAATGAAAAGCATATTCGCTTAAAACACCATTACACTGACAGAGTCTTGTCATAAAGTTTTTTTTTTTTCGAACTATTTCTGACATTGAAAATCTAGTGAGGTTTGATAGATTTGATTGATAAGTGAGGTTTTCGTCTCTGTCGCACCCAGCATAATAATACGATGATGATGATGAATATATATTCAACCTTTTTAATAAACTAATTAGAGGTAACATTATTCTCATTACTATTTCATCCTCTATCTAAAGACAATTACAGTCAGGTATACTTGTTATTGTCATTGGCAGTCTGAATAGGAACAGACTTTAATGTTGTAACGGTATTCTACAGCGGTAATTGTTTTAAGTATGGTTTAACATGTTTCTTTTAATAATTTTCTTATATTCAACTAGCGGATTGATTTGGTTACTTCGGGTTGCATTTTTAACTGTAGTTAGTTACTAAATTTATCCGTGGTTTGCGTATTGGGAGCGGGTAAAAGCGGGCTAAACCATGTATAACATATAGGTACAGTGCAACCATTTTCTTAATGGTGATCGGCAATCATCGTTTTTCTTTGACACACGAGTGACACATATACTGTGTCAGTCGCGAGTGCAAGCGTGATAGCGATACCCAGCCGAAAGCTGTTAAGAAGCTGGGAATACTGTACAATAGATTGAACTAACCAACGATATACATACATATAGATAATAATTTATATTTTATCTAAGAACATTTTTAGACGCACGTGGTAAACATCTAAGCCTGATTGTGCAAAATTTGGTTACAGAATTAACAGCAAGTTTTTAGAGTTGTTGGTAATAAATGGGATACACCCATTTTTAACAATGTATGAAAATTTCAAAACTATTTCGAGGAATAGGCTTTAGTTAAATTTAAAATATATGTTACAGTGAATTAGTTATATTACAATAAAGAAATGACCTTCATTTTACCGCTAAATGCGACGACGCGCTGGCCTAGTTGGTAGTGACCCTGCCTACGAAGCTAGCGGTCCTGGGTTCAAATCCCGGTAAGGGCAGATATTTGTGTGATGAGTGCGAATATTTGTTCCTGAGTTATGGATGTTTTCTATGTAATTAAGTATTTTTTTCTCTATATAAGTATTTATATCGTTGTCTAGTACCCATAGTACAAGCCTAGAGCTTAGTTTGGGACTAGGTCAATTGGTGTGACATTGTCCCCTGATATTTGGTTATTTTATTTTATTTTATTGCGCTATGTCAACCTTTTTTGTAGTTTTATATAAAACATATAAAATCTCTCCAATATTTTACCTTCTTTCTACAATTTAGATAGCTAGCTGACACCTACGTTCGAAGACAGCAAGCTGTTGACGTGTAAATTTTGTTTGTTAGCAAATTGACTACTATGATTACGCACCGTACAAGACTAAAATGTCATATGGCAGTGCACTATCCAACCTCGACACTGGCAGAATCATCAAAACATTGATGGGGCCATTATTCTCCTAAAAATTGAATTGAATTGACTACTATGATTAAATTATTATATTATTAAGACCATTTCTCTTTTAAGTTGTGTGTGGTAAAATAAATGTTAATAATTTATATGATGAGGTTTTTCAAGAGGTTCAACACTACGGCACCAACATTTATTATAGAAACTCATGATTGGAAGTATGGAATCTCTTATCAATAAATTAAATATAAGTTTAGGGTAGCAATGGCCAAATGCTTATAATACTCTGAAATAATAAATACCTATATTGAATTGCGATTGTTTGTTAACATAATGTTTGAATGACGTTCGTCTATTATGACTTTAAAAACAGATAACAGATAATAAAAAAAACGTCTTTCTAAATAACTACGTCATTTTTGCTCAGTAAGAAGGTGAGGTTAATTATATTTCCGAATAAATTATTTTGAATAACAATAACACTCTCAATCATGAAATGCTTCAAATTAGATCCTTAGGCTATTCTTTCGAATAAAAATGTTAAAGCAAGCAGGTTTTTTTTTTGGTGTATCCCAATTCTGTAGCTCTGGCCTACCCCACTCTGGTAATGAAGGCGTGACGGTATGTAGGTATGTATGTATTTAAGACTTAGGAATAATTAAATCTTTGTGCTCATCACAAAATTATATTCACATACCGGGGACCACACGGCCGCTAGTTTTAAAGGTCACTCACTACCAACTAAGCTAACCGTCGTTCTACATTGTACCTAATATTTCCCGTCGGGCGCTTTGGGAACTGATATTATATGCCATATGGCAACCACAACGCAGATGCTCGTTAGAATCCCGTTAGTAGCTTTTGTGTACGGAACCTTAAAGAAGGATCTCGATATAAAGGGATCGCACACAAAAAAATTGAATAACACTAATGTTTTGTAAAATTTATGTAAAAGTAATTTAAAATCACTAGCCATAACTATTTAATTCATAAAAAATTAATTGAAAAAAAAACACAAACTCATGCCTTCATTCCCAGACTGGGGTAGGCAGAGCTACAGAATTACCAACTACTCAAAAAATTTGTTGATAATTCTGTAACCACATTTTGCTCAATTAGGCTAACATTTAAAAAAAACAATAAAACTGCACATCTTTTGCACATAGTACATCAATGATATGTTTACTTTTTTCACTTATTCCATTGAATTAAGGTGCAAAAATGTAAATATCTTTGAAGTTGACTGTACTTACGGTTTGTGCTCTTTTTGTAACTTTCTATACGGACCACCACGGGGACCACATAATATACTGTTCTAAAACTATTTTATAGTTAGGAAAAAGTGAGGGCGCTGCGCTGTTTGGAACGAAATTGGCAACATGATCCAATTTTAAGTAAACATCTGACTGATACTTATTGGCGGTTGCCACTTGCAAATATATATAATTCCGCCTGTCATAACATCCATTATTTCTGCCAAACGAATATTTTGGTAGGTACATGACATGATATTTAGAGAAAATATCCTAACTGCAAATGAGGCCTTACCGCATATCCGTCGCATTCACCGCCCGCAGCCCTATTATATCCTTGGCGAGATTGGGCCGTTGTCCGCGCGTCGATGCCGTCAGCTGCGATAGGGTTAATCGATGGCTCGATGATGGACCGTGTTTGATAGCCTCCTGCGTCATGCGTTTGAGTGTGGGAGACAAGGCCTTAATGGAGGGTTTCCAGATCGACAAGTTGTACTATCTAATAGCTGATAGAAGTGCTTTATTTCGTTCTTTAACAGTCAGTCGTAAACCATGTTTAATGAAATATATTGTTTCGTGTTTGATATTTTCGCCACTCCACGTGTTTTTTTTTAATTTTAGGTTAAATTTTTATTAAGTAACTCTCTTTTATGTCTGTTTAATCTTGTAGGCACAAATTTTAAAATCGATTTTCTAACTTCGCGATGAGCCAGAGACCTCAAACTTCAAAAATTAAACTATATAGCTTTAAATTAAACTATATAGATGAGAAAATGCAACGTTGTATAAATATTTTCAAAATTAATATATATTTGGGTACATTTCTTTTTCGTTTGTTCCTCAATATGTTTAGCTCGAATCACACAAGTCAATGCTTGATTAGTCCCCGTTATATGATGGACTGCCGATGACATTGCAATATAGTATCTAAGAGCTAAGGATGGAGTAAAATTTGGCGACGGATCTCCGTTGTACTTAACGCATACTTACCCACCGAGTTTGGATTCTATAGATTGGTTTGAATAAACAGCTGATGACTGTGCTCAAAAGTACCGTAGGCAGAAGAAAGTTGTTTTAAAGATTATTTTATAAATAATTATCAGGGGAAAATATCATACATTGACCTAGGTGAGAGTGACTCTAACTAAGCTCTAGGCTTGTACTATGAGTACTAGACAACGATAAACATAGCTAAATACCTACTTAGTATGAAATTATGTACATTGTACATATCTAAATTACTACCTCGTACACAAAAGATCGTGACAATAAATATTACCCAGCAACATGGTAAACTTAACTTGTCGATTTTAAAGTGACACGGTTCATGTTCCGCAAATTTATTTTTAATCTTATGATAGTTGATGAATGATGATACAAAAATTACGCTAATTATTGTTACAAAAAAGTCTAACCGAATTATTAATCCCTATACTAATATGATTGTATTTCCCGTACAGAGTATGAGCGGTTACGGCGGCGGCATGTCGGACTCGGACGCGCTCTCACGGCGTCTGCGCGACGCCGAGCGCGTGCGCGCCGACGCCGAGCGCGCGCACGCCGACGCGCTCGCGCAGCTGCGCTCGGCGCAGCGGTCGCCGCTCGACGCGCACTCTGTCGACCAGCTGCAGTCGCGGGCAAGGGAGCTGGAGAAGAAGGTCAGTTCAGAACCCTTGGATGATATCGGGATAAAAAATATCCTATGTCTGTCTCTATGTAGCATACGAATAGGTACGTGCCAATTTTTATCTCTGAAATCTGGGAATCTGTAAAGCCGTTTGCCCGTAAAACGGAGCAAACAAACGCACTTTCGCGTTTTTGTTATGAGTAAGTAAAAAGATAAAAATTAATTTAAAAACAGGTGGTGTATTTCCTATAGGTACGCACCATATGGAGTAGAATTACAATTACATGGAGAAGTAATACCTTACCTTTGATCCGCTCAACTATCGAGTCAACATCCCTCATGCCATGTGCCAAGTTAGGGAACTTGCTGAGATTATCCTTTATAGGATATCGGATATTCATTTACCCATTTAGGAGTTCCTACCTTAAATCTTTATCATTAGACCAGTATGATATGTTACGACTTTTTAGTAAACTTAACCTAAACAGTATCAGTAGTATCTAAACTTAAAGTAATACAAATGGAATCACACTTCCATAGCCAATATTCAGCCAGAGATTTGATTGCAACAGGCGGCCTTGGAGACGGTGCGATGCGAAGAGTTACAGCTGGAACTATCGGCATCACTCCGGGCCCGGGGCACCCAGAGCAGCGGGAACTGGTCCCAGCAGCCCAGCCAGCAGCACCAGCCTGCCTCGGAGATCGAGCGGATCATGGCCAAGATCGAACAAGACAACCGCATCCTGGCCGAGCTGGAACACACCAGGTCAACCACCCACGGTAGGTTGCACAGATGTAAGTATCCAACTCATTTATTTGTAGAGTTAAGACTTAGTGGTAAGCGTATGAATGAATAGGGATGCAGTTTCGCAATAATGTGTCAATCCAAGCCACAGTTTCTCACGTAAACAATGTTGAACAACGCTCGACATATTTCGGACATTTGAGAATTGCAGTACTGAGGAAAACGGGGGTAGTTTCTCGCCAGCCAGTGTTCGTCGTGCTGCGGCCGCGCCTGCTCATCATTAGGGGCTCCGGACGAGCCCAAAACTTGTAGAGCGTTTTTCGACATTAGTTACGTGAGTAATTTGTTGTGATCTCTTTATAACATGTCTGAGTCTCACGGAAGTTTTATAGTCACAGTTAAGTAGCAATAAAATGTGTTACCGACCCTGTCAACTTACCCGCATGAGGCAGGGGCGCGGGGCGCTTCGCTTTGAATTGCGACCCCGCCACAGACGACTTCGCTTTCTATTTAGCGCCGTTCGCTACGCTCATGCTTTGTACGCGCCGCAATAACCACCATTGTTAGCGGTCGACTTTGTGCATTATTTCTAGTGTATAGTTTACAGCCCGCTAGTATTTTCTTATTTATCTAGAGATCCCTCTCACTTATATAAGGGCACTAGATTTTACGATGTCAACAGTCCATCATAGCGAGTTGAAACTTTTTACCCGCCTGCTGAAGGAGAAGGGATTTTTTTGCTATATTATTGTTGGTTGGTTGACACGTTATCGCGTAAGAGAGGTGCCACACGGGCGTTGGTGGTGCGCTGCGTTGTTCTACATATAAATTAGAACGATATGCCATACGATGCGTTGAAATACGTGCGTATAATCTATGTTTAAATCTCAGCGTTGCGACGACGCAACGCACGCAACTCACCGGCAACGTTCGTGTGGTATCGCTGTAACAGCATTAGGGAATGCAAATAACCGGTTTTGACCGATTTTAACCGGTTATTTTCATACAAAAACGGTTAATAACCGGTAATTTGCATTCCCTAAACAGCATCTTTATTTTAAGTAGGTATACCTATGTATGTTTAAATGCCATGCTTCGAAGTAGGCAAATTTATGTTGGAGAAAGAGGTGTCCGTACTCGTAGACCCTTTTAACTAGTTATTTCCCATTAAAGTATTTAACCCAAATTCATTTGCTTTATTCTTTTTCCTGCTGTAATTACAGAATTTGCAGTAAGTTGTTAAAATCTATCTCAACGCTGACCTTTTATGTTCTTAAAGATTGTCGGATATATTTTTATAAATAAAAAGTGAAACATTGTTTATTTATTGGCTTTTATGCATAATCTCTTATACATTCTTTCTATTATCTCTTAACAAATTACTACTTACTCAATAGTTAGTAAAGAGACACCAAACGCTTTCGCTTAAATACAATGAGATGCGTTATTAAGAGTATACTTACATCAGTTGCCTTTATCCCTCAGATTAGAAGGCTGGAAATGCAATGGCTTTTAATCATATCATTAAATCAATATAATATCTCATAGTTATTGTTAAATATTGCAGATATTTTAGGTTTTAGATTAGTGATGTTGTAGCTTTAGATTTTAATTGTAGTAGGAAGTAAAATTTTGAGCAAATGAATCATAATCGTGATCATCAAAATTATCGGAATAATTAAATTATGTAGGTACCTGAAATTATACTTCACAAAGTGCTAGGGCTAGGGCACTTTAATTTTTTGCAAGTAGTGTGAATATAGTCTAACTCTAAGTAAATGGCATAAATATATGGCAAGAAATTATAAATTTGGAAGAAAACAAATACAATATATTATACAATCAGTATCAATTTAATTTTGTGCACAGAATCTATTTCCCTAACACTGCATTTATACTACTCGATTAATTAAGCGCCCGTTTTCTTTGCAAAAGAGGGTTATTTACAAATATGGTAGCTATAATTAAATAGTAGGCTAAATCTACTTCTTATGATAGTATCGTTTGTCCTAGGCATGCAATCGAGTGGATCCAACCAAGCGCTGGGCGATTACCACTCGCCCGCACCGTCGCCGCTGCCGCACTCGTACACGAGCGCGGGGCACCACACCGTGGCTATCTGCCAGAGCAATACCATGCCCACCCTCTCCTCGTACCACGCCACCAACCAGTACACGGCCCCCAGCTCCAACTCAGTTGCATACTCTATGAGCGCGCACAACCCCACGTCCTACTCCAACCCTGTCTCCGCGTACACTAGCAACACATACGGCCTTTCGAACCCCCACCAAGTAACCTTTACCAACCCGGTCACGGCTCCACTAGTCAACAACATCGGCCAAATCTCCAACACTCTGGCAGGATTACAGAGTAATTTGCAAAACCTAACCGGAAACGTATCCGGTATAAGCTTGGGGAGCGGCTTGACCTGCCCGACGTTAACTGGAACCATGGCTGGATCCGGGTTGACGAGCTGTTTGAACAACGTGCAGACGAGTTTGTCGGGAGGTTTGACTTCGACTTTAGGAGGAATGCAATCGACCCTGACTGGGGGGCTAGGGAATGCCCTATCAAACCTTAATACTGCTACTCAATTGGGACTGAACACGAGTTTAGGAGGCACTCTTAATTATGGCGGCGGAACTGGAACCTACACGAATCCGTTGCTCTCCAGCGGATTAGGAACGAACGCTATGAACATTAAGTTGAAGCCTCTTGACGAAATTGACCTCGGGATGGGACGATACGGGACGAACACGTCGGGCGTGGGCAGAGTGGCGACGCCGGTCACGCCGCACCAACCCTCATGGGGCTTAGGATTAGATAGCCAATTTGGAACTGATAGATTAGGTGCATTAGATTCGGGATTTAGCCACGACCGAAACCAAAGAGCTTTGTCTAGAATCATGCCTAATTCTGGATTGGAAATGGATAGTAAGTTCTTTCTTCTGACTTTCCCTTAGCTTATGAAGAGTCTTGAAACACTTGTAACTTGAATGTTTTGTTTTAGTACGAAATACGCATTATATGAATGGGACTGCCCAAACCACGGAAGGTCAAGTTGACATGCTGGACATTCCTGGAAAAGGACGTTGCTGTGTTTATATCGCTCGGTTCTCATACGAACCGCCAGAGTAAGTTTTTTTTTTCAAATATTTAGGTACGTGTACCTATATTAAAGGTATAAAATGATATAGGTAAATATAGTTTTAAAGAAATTCGGGCGATATTTAAAATATTGGTGACTTAATTTAAAAACTATGTTCGAACACTATGCACTCTAAAGCCGCGTACGGATAGCTCGTACCCTGCTACGCGCAGTCGATTACGCGTGTCCTGGAACGCTCTATCCGCACCTGCAGCTACGCGACCACTTTTGGAGCACGCGTTCCGCGCGAACTGGGTCTTTAAGACGACGCGCTCGTTCTAGTAAGCCGCGTACGGATAGCCCGGACCCTGCTAAACACACGCGTAGCTGACTACGCGTAGCAGGGTACGCGCTATCCGTACGCAGCTTAAGATAGTGATTATTTCCCAGTATCGAGAGCGCCGAAGGTGAGCTGTCGGTGTGCGCGGGCGACTACCTGCTGGTGTGGGGTCCCCCGGACTCCAACGCCGCCATGTTGGATGCGGAGTTACTAGACGGCCGGCGCGGCCTGGTGCCTGCCAACTTCGTGCAGCGGCTCGTTGGGGATGACCTCCTGGAATTCCATCAGGTGCGTAATTTATAACTTTTTTTACGGCGAGTAAGCTCAAAGGAAAGACCCACGATTTAAAATGCGATACCAACCAGTAGTAAGTACTATAATTTCACTGCCGCACCGCAACCAAGCGGTTGTCTTGTCCCCATACCGGGATAGAACAATGAGGACATTACAGCTAGGCAGCAGTGTAAAGCGTATGTGGTGGTTGTTAGCTGTACAGTGATCCTGCGCTAGGTCCTACGTAAGAGGTAAATGTCCGATACTATATTTCTAAAGTAAAGGAAAGTAGGTAAAAGAAATCCACTTTAAAAACTACAATGTAAAAAAAAAAATGAGACGGCAAATAAAACCCCACAGGAAATTCAAAGGATAAAATTTATGACTATTACCGTTTTCATGCAGGTAACCTGTTACCGTGTGATTCCACAGGCGGTGGTAGCAACTCTTCGGGACGCAGACGAATCTGCCACGACGGCCATCAGCGACCTCTCGCTCAGTCGCGACGTGGCGCGCCTCAGCGAAACCGCCGACTTGAGCGAGGGGCCCGAGGACGATGACAACGGTAAGCATACTATTAGCAAATGCTTATACTTTCACAAACATCATTTAAGTAGCAGATTAGTATTAATACGTAATTCTTAACTGTATCTTTACAAGCTGCACCTGTTACAAACGTTCAAAATTAATAAATAAGCCTTATTTTCTAGTTTCATGAACACTTTACCACTTTATCAACAAGCACTTTTCACCAAAGTTAACCACATCATAAGCATGCTTGCCTAGTACACTAAGTACGGCTACTATGAACTAGAAGAAATGTACTTTAGATATAAGCTTTAATTTAATTAAAAACTTTTCAAGTAAGATAACTTAGTAGTATTAACTTTCAACTTAGTCATACTCATATTCAGCAATTGTCAGCACCGAAAGGTCTCCAAGGGGAGACCTAGCATAGCATGAACATGATTTAATCTGGTCTCGCCAAAAAAGTTCCGCAAACACTCGCTCATTCATGAAACCTGTTTTTAATTTAATTTGCTTTTGGCCAAACTTGGGAAAATCTGATCCTTATATAGATTTCGATCAATCCCCCTATGAACTCATAAACACGATGTTGTATGACTGTCTAGCCACAGCCAAGCAATCCTCAGCGTCCCCGATCTTAGCTGCACGCTTCATATCACGCACTTCTCGTTTGCCACTCACGACAGCCGAGCTGTTTTTCTCGTCGCTAGTGCCGGCTCCGCGGCAGCTGACGCTGGAGCGGCAGCTGAACAAGTCCGTGCTGATCGGCTGGACGGCGCCTGAGGGCGTCCAGCAAGCCAACATCGAGAGCTACCACGTTTACGTCGACGGTGTGCTCAAGACCACAGTCAAGGCTTCAGAGCGCACGAGAGCGCTTGTCGAAGGCGTTGACTCTAATCGGGTGAGTATATCATTAAGAGTATGAGTAGACAGTTGGTAAAGGGACTTTCTTAGTCATTTCAAGTTAAATGATTTTGGTGGATGATCTCAATTTTAGCATTGGGGAACTGATGATATTCGAGTAATTTAGATTATAAACGTACCTATATTAAAGTATTAACGTTTTCAATCTAGTCCCTGGTTTGCTTTTAAATATACCTACCATTGTTTTAATTAGGTAGATATTTGATTTTCGTGCTGATTACGCTAGTTGCGGGTAGATCAGCTATTGTTGTTAGGGGGTTCTAAAAAGAAGGCAGTAAGCATACAATATTTTTTCGGCTGACATGGTGAAGGTGTAACTTTGCGACGTTCCTCCCCAGCCGCATCGCATCAGCGTGCGCTCGGTGACGGTGACGCGGCGCACGTCGCGCGACGCCGCCTGCACCATGGTCATAGGGCGGGACACCGCCAACATGGGCCCGACCTGCGTGCGCGCCAGCGGCGTCACTTGCTCCCAGGCTGTCATATCCTGGCTGCCAGCCAACTCGAACCACCAGCATGTCGTCTGCGTTAACAATGTTGAGGTGAGGATTTCGTGTTGTAAGGTAATTTTTATGTACCTAACCGGTATTTGCTTCTGTAAAGGTAGTACTGGTATGTACCTAACTGCCCTTTTCCGTCAAAAATGTTTAAAGCATAAGTTCTAATGCAACCTTTTCGAGGTCTTTGGCGAACAGCGGGCTGGTAAAAATTCTTCCCATTTAAAATACCTATGCAACTTAAGACATATAATTCAAGGGTTTTACTACAGAATGCATGCCACCGTTTCTTGTTTAGGTTAGGATCGAAGTAAGGTAGGCTACTTATTAGAAGTGTTTTTATATTTTATTTTTATTGATTTATTTTCTAAATTTAAACCGCATAAACGCGATAAACGCTACCATACTAGGCCCGCAGGACGAAATCTTTATCCCAGCGTAAATTTAACAGGTCCGAACAGTGAAACCTGGCGTTTACCGGCATACCATCACCGGCTTGTCGCCCAGCACCCAGTACCGAGTGACGGTCCGAGCGAAGCACCTGCGAGCCGGTCCTCCCTCCGGCATCCCGCTGGAGGAGGCGCCCGGGGCCTACACAGACTTCAGAACCCTCCCCAAAGGCCTTCCCGACCCACCTAACGAGATCATGGTATGTGACTCGCTCATGCCCTACACTGGCATGAAGTGTACCAAGCATGCTTTGACCCAACTTTTTATACACACACACCCCCCGCTCGCTGAATACTGTTATTTATCTGTACCTATGTACTTAATGTATATGTATACATTTTCGAATTCCAAACTTACATGATGTGGGCAATGGACCAAAGACATTTATCAAAAAGAAAGTCTTTCAATTAAAACTCGCACTTACACTTCCAAGGCTCCACAAAGTGTCTGATGGATATAATATTTACTTATACTTACACAGGAACAAACACAGCCCTATTTCAAATAATAACACTACCTCAAAAGCACACAGCACGTCCGACCGTTTCGAGGATGTCGCGTCAATCGCAACCATAAATCCAGCTCCACAACAAAATTATAATGGTTCCACCGCTTCCCTGTGTGTAGCGTAGCCCCCGCCTGTGTTTCCGTCGATGTGGCTTGTTATGTGTTCGAAGCTGGTCCAAGTGTCGAAACCCAATTGGCTAGCATGAGGAATGATCGGCTGGATTGTTGGTGGTGATTGGTGCGGTGTCGCAGGTGGAAGCGGGCCCGCAGGACGGCACGCTGCTGGTGACGTGGCAGCCGGTCCTGCGCCCGCCGGCCTCGGGGCCCGTCACGGGGTACGCGGTGTACGCGGACGGCAAGAAGGTCACTGACGTGGACTCCCCCACCGGGGACCACGCGCTCATCGACATCGGAAAGTTAATCGGGCTCAACCCGAAGTGTGTCACAGTGAGTACGGTTCGATGTAGCTTCTTGGCTTACCGGAGGCTACGTTTTGGCAATGTTTTACTTAATTTTAATTTTATGAGTAACTTGGATATTTTGATTAATCCCCTTTGATGTACTAGGATGACGTAGCGACTGTGGTAAAATTTGGCCGTTGTTTCCAGGTTCGTACAAAGTCTCGTGACAGTCAGTCGAGTGACAGCGCGCCCACGCCGATCCCGCCGGCGGTGCTGCGCGGCGTGGTGGCGCGCGGCAGCCGGCCGGGGCTACCGGGCCCGCCTGGTGCGCCACAGGGCTTCCGCTCGCAGCAGCCGCGCCAGCAGCCCTACCAGCAGCACCAGCAGGTGCTCGAGCACGACGAGAACCTTTCCGACAAGGAGATCTTCCCCAACGCCAACCGACACGACCCGCACGCTGCTCAGGTGACCTTTTAATTCATTTCTTATTCTGATCTAATAAAGATGAATAACTGAATTAAATTCAAATACAAACTCTTGATCCTTTACAAATTTAATTTCATGAATCTCAATAACATTCTGCTCTTGAAGTGTATAATCATAATTTCCTTTAGATATAATAATTATAATCGCTAAGTGTGTTCATTAAACTTCTACCTAAATGTTCGTTGTCACGGCACCTTGTCTAAATTGGTTTGCAAATTAGTGTTGTATATTTTGTGTGTACCTTCATGTTTGAGTTCGCCAGTACATTTGTTTTAATATGATCTTGGTCAAGTATTTAAATGAGCTTCATATTTTGATTTTATCTCTGAATAACTTCTTCGTCTGTGTCTTTAGCTGTCATTATAATTATCAGTGTCATTGCTCTCTTCTGGCGCGACGAACAGTCTCCGCGGCTCCACCCGGCTCCGAGTTGAGCGTGTTGTGGCACTTGTCGCACGTCGGCAGTGGGCCGCTCGAGAGTGTTCGTGGCGCGACATCAGTGTTGCAAACTGCACTCTTTATACTATCTCCTGTGGTTCTGTCGCCGGCTCCTCCGCAGCCGCGGGCGCGCGGCGCGGCGCGACGCGGCTCGACACCACCACGCGCGACTTCGATAGCTATGCACTCGGCTCGAACGTTCCAAATTAAATGCATACCTATGCTTGCGACTAGATCAGTAGTAGTCCTAGTGCTATTGGCCGATACCCGATACAACGCACGACACCTTACAGATACCTACCTAGAACAGATAAAGAGCTTGTACTTTGTGACACAGACATGCCATCCATGAAGCTCATGATAGAACCATCCACCTAGCGTCTAACCTAACCTCGCTCTCTCACATAACTGTTACACCTTTCCATAGCCCGCGAGCGGATTCGGCACAGGCCTTCTAAAGAGTATATTCGACAAAATAACCCCTTCGGTAAGGAATTTTAACACGTCTTTTCAAATATCTTCTTTTGTTTCTTTCTAATGTTATTATATTCACCTTTTTGATTTGTTTAGAATGAGTTTGGTTTGGAGTGCCTTATTTTTAAGTTCTTAGTTACGTAATGATTTTTATTATGATTTTGTTTATCGACTTACACAGTGTGCCCGTTTTCTAATAGTAATATAAATAATAAAGTAGTCATATAATCAGCATATGAAATAAATATTAACCCGCTTCTATATTATGTATTCACATTAAAGTAGACGAGACAAGATTGTAGAAAACAGATACCTACATAACGCCTTCATTTTAGATAAGATCGTACTGAAAAATTTAACTTTCTGTATAGAAAATCAACTATTTCAGTGAATGGTTTACTTAATAGAAAATATTAGCTTCATAGAGGGATAGCAAAGCATTACTATCGAAATAACAAAGATAATGCTGACCATTGTTTGAACGATCATGAATAAGATCGTGAACTAGTAGATCTTCCTTCGTAAAGTGTTATTTTAGATATAATTTAAAATCAATCACTCCATACTCCTCATACACATCCTCACCTGCATCTGTTATCGCCAACACATAAGTAATACTGTTACTGAAGATATTATATGTACTGGTCATCGTGTAGTCTGTACCGACGAGTACATTGGAGCAATCGAGCGCTTCCACAGCCGGACTTCCTCCTTCCACTTCGCTTCAGATCGGCTTCACTTGCTCTTCTCGTAGCGTCTGTAACACCACCTATCTTAATCACGCGGCAGTAACGCTTCATGTTGTACCTACTCTAAACTATCAAATGTGTTGATGCAAAGTTCCATGTCATCATCAAGAGCCCATCATTATTATTTGACATCATGGACCAACCCGTCAGCACATCCATTTTATTATTGTTCTATTATCCTATTTGAGAATAATTTTGTTCTGTGCTAAATTGAATGACCGTGTGGTATCAGCAACCGGGGATACCGGCCATCGAAATCACTAAAGAGGGCGCTGCGGAGCTGGGTAGCGAGGACGAGGAGCGCCGCCGCCCGCAGGTCTGCTCTCTCTCCTAGCTGTCATCGATGTGCTCACCTATCACATGCTCTCTCTCTAATTTTTGCGGAATCTATCCGAATCACGAGTTTCCACTTTTCGGTGTATCTGTGTTGTCATCTTCACTATCTGTTCGTCCTGTCCGACACGCGGCGGCACTAGCGCTCGGCCCGGCCCCGTCGCAGTGTTCCGCCGGACCACAGCACTCGATACAGATCACTCACGAGCATGCGCCGTCTGAATGGTTGTCCCTGCATGCTGTCTTGGCTTCAAAGCGACACTCGACTCACACCTCCCGTCACACACCACACTCGATGTCAACTACCTTAAGGACTTAGTCGGGGGTGCGGATTTGATTAAAAAATAACTTGAATGCCGGGCGAGTTGTTAAAACCCGTTGAAACGCGTTTTGTCAAGCACTAAATTAAGATTGACTAATATTTCCGCTATGAATGATATGGTTTTCAAGTGTAAGCGCTGCACGCTAGCTTTCGTTGTGCATGGGGGTTTACTAGAGCTACGACGGAATGTTTATCGTTATCGCCCAAGGATAAGGTAAAGTTTATATCGCTTGAACGCAACGCCAATCGAGGATTATTGTGGCTATGAGCTTGATCTATTGCTATTGGCTTTGTTATGGAAAATCTAACCTTATTAATGTGTTGGTTCGTACGGACGTCAGCAGCAACCGTCCCAACCAGCGCAAGCGTCGCAGCAGCCATCGGGTCCGCAGTACCCGAGTACACAAGCCTACCATGGCACGCAGCAACCCCCCTATCAACCAGCCGGCCAGTTCCCAAGTAGCCAGCAGCCCCCGTACCCCGGAGCCCCGGCCGCGGGCCCGCAGCCGCCGTACGCGCCTGCGCCGAGGAACCACCACGAGAGGGGCCGCCCTCCTAACCCTCATCAGGTTCTTCCACCTTCCTTACCACTTACCTCTAAATTCATCTTTGGCCCCGACCAGCTTTTGAATTCTTCTTTCGTCAGAAGCATGATGTAGATTACTTTGAACTTTTCCTAACATTGTAAATTAAATCTTGTTGAGCAATCTGCTTGCATTTTGCGGTGAACTTTTTGATTCTGATTGTTGATTAAATCACATTATTTTCATTTGCGGCAGCCAGCAGGGAAATGGGCAGGGCCTTAAATATTTTTTCTCAAAAATGTCCGGAAATGTTGACATTTCTATCTACATATTGAGACGCGAAGTACATAGTTTACTGACAGTTCTCAAATTAAAAAAAAAAACATTGCTTGCTCGCTACACAAGCCCGCAATGATGCATACAAATTCCATTACTATCTAGCTCTTTAATTTAAAAAAAACTGAAAAGGGCCATAATAAAATGAGGGCACAAGTCTTATATATCAGAATTTTACTCGAAACATACCTTTTTTCGGTCATTCTCCAGACAGCCATTTCTGTATGTCCTCGGGCTTAAAAAATATAAAACTATTGAATTTGGTATAATTTATATTTTTTGTTCGTAGAAGGTACTCGTATTGAGGTGTACATGAATTTTCAAGTAAATATTCAATACCTTTCTAGGAGAAAAAAATAATCAATACCCCATTCTCCTAATTAACACCGCGCGTCCCACTTCCGAAATCACTAATATAACTATTTTCCCCGATCATATACAAGAGGAAAGATGAATGAAAGTATTTTTATTTAATGAAAGATAAGATATCCAAATTACAAAAAAAATACCAAATTTATTTAGTAATATATCACTAAGATATAAAATAAAGAAACCTTGTCCCGATATGTGTACTAATTCACGCGCCGCTTTCATTCTTGTCCGTGCAAGGCCATTGAAGAAATAGACAGACGTCTGTAATGCATTTTGCGTGAGCAGACACTCATGTCAAGACCCTCTTGAGAGAAAGACGTGTTAATGTTGTATGGATCGCACACTACAAATGTAAGTATCTAATTCGCATGTGTTGGTTCTCGTAAATGCTAATTAACACGTTCACGTTTTTAAAATCAGCCAATAACTCTATAGCTCTGTAAATTATTGTATACATTAAGAACCTCAGTATTTAACAGTTACTGGATTATGTAGTTTATCACATGTACCTAAAAGAAGTTATATTTTTTTTATCAAGAATCCCTAATACACACGTCTAATTCACGGGTCAAAAATGAACGCGTTAATTAGTTTAAGAGTAGTAAAAAAGGTTTTTGGTACATAAAAGTATTTTATTTCTAATTGCTCGCTTAAGCTAAACCAGTTTAAATTAATTTACAGGAATAATCTTTTTACAAAAATGTAATTCCCGGAAGAATGATGGCATGATTAGAATGACATATATTATGTCAAACTGATGTTATTAGAGGGGCCCTAACCTTAAAATCATCCTTATGATCGTATCTGTGTGCTTAAGTGTTTGGACAATATGTTTTTTAGAGGTTATTTTATTTTTCCTAGCATATTTCTCGTGGAAAACATGAAAATTTTGCTGACCGCATTAAAAAGTTGCATTTTGACAAAAAGTGACAACTGTAATTCTAATCATGTAAGGAAAATCCTAGGGACCCGGCATCATTCTTCATATTTGTATAAATTATGTATTAAAACCACCCGCAATAATTAAACTACATACTTAAAGTTGAATGTCTGTATGTTATGTTACATATCTTATGTATGTAAAGCTTAAACAGCTCGACGGATTTTAGCATTATGAATTATGAGGTGTCCTTAGATTCAATAAAATTAACTAGTTTATTTATATATTTTTAGTTCATCGGGTTTTTAAATTTTAAATTACTTTTTTTAAAGATAGATAGGGAATGTAAAAAGTAGGAGGAAGAAGTATTATTTTTTCTTTAGCAGATACGGCAATTTATTTGTTATCGTTTGTTCATAATACCTAAGGTTTATACCTTAGTTATTATGTTAGTAAAGTTATTAATTCTGTTTTTGTTTTATCGTTTTCATTGTTGATTATAGAACGATTATTTCAGTGAAATATTAGTTAGCTTATTATGTATGTATATCGTGATGGATATTTTATGTTCCTAATAGTTTCAACGTTGCAATATAATAAATATGATAAAATTAATAGACAGTCTGACAGTTTTTGTCTTATTTCCTAAAAATATATATATTTGGCATGAACATTTATCTAATAAACGCGTAGTTTTTTTAATTCGCAAGCAAGTAAACCTAATTAACGCATCGCTTTTCTAATTCGCGCGTCACGCAAATATTAAAACCCTTCTAGTTAATTAACCGATAATAATAATTAAGTGCCCAATAAATATTAAAGTTTGAATGGTCGATATGTTACTACATTTTGCATAAATTTTATCAAAAACCAAGTGGAAAAAAAGGGCGGTGTTAATTAGACTGAGAACACAATTCTGGAGAATGACCGTTTTATTTGTGCCTGGAATAGCTTTTTTTTTTTAAACAAAAATTGCCTGTCTCCTTGTCATAAACAAAAAGGCGGTAAGGAGTGATGGTTTTTTCACATGAATTTTCTGTTTGTATGCAATTCAAAAAATGAGTTCAAGCGATGAAGATTTGACTCCAACACAAATTTTTTCTTGCGATTTTTGAGAAAAGCACTATATTTGCCTGGGCAGGAAGAGCAATTGCGGGCTTCGTATTTTTAAACGGACTCGCAAGCTCGTCCGTTTAATCCAATACTCGGCCCGCAATTGCCTACTTCCATGCCTAGGCAATAATATACTATTTACTATTAAACATGCTCTTACTACCGCCTGCCCTGCCGGTTGCCAAGAAAACACGAAGTTAAACCAAACGGTGCATTATTCAGCAACAGCAAGGACAACAAGCTCAATACGGGCAGCGGGGGAGCGGGGTCCCCGGTCCTCGGGGCGCCGCCCCCCGCCACGGGCAGCATCCGCATGGGCAACAGTCCAAGCGGAGCCGGTTCTTCGTTGCACTCTTCGACTACGACCCGGCCACTATGAGCCCAAACCCGGAGAGCTGCGATGAAGAGCTGCCCTTTAGTGAAGGAGATATGATTAAGGTACGAGTAATGGCAATACTGGTCGGAGCAGTATGTATTAAGGGCCAGCTCCCTACCTAGTTTTGTTTAGCAGCCTTGTAAAGAAACGGTTATAAATTATCTCCAAAACCTCATAAATACCCTGAAACCGCTCTCATTCCCTAAAAGAAAGTCAGCAATACCCAATAACCCAGTTTTTCCAGTAATTTAGGTAATTCATTTGTTAAATTAATATCCTTTAGGACTCAAGCCATTGCCATTGAAAAAGTGGAATAATAAAAATTGCCATTGACGCTTCTCTTGTTCTTAACCAGGTATGGGGTGACAAAGACGCGGACGGGTTCTACTGGGGCGAGTCCCGCGGGCGGCGCGGCTACGTGCCCCACAACATGGTGGTGGAGGTGCCGGAGCAGGACGCGGGCCAGGCGGCGGCCAAGCCACGCGACCGCTGGACCGACTCCTACGCCAACCAGCCAGTCCGGCGGATGGTAGCGCTTTTCGACTACGATCCGCAGGAGCTGAGCCCAAATGTTGATGCTGATGTAAGTACTGACATTGCTCTCTTTTCAAACGATTTATATTTAAAAAATTGCTTTTGCAATGTTTTTTTTTTGAAGTACCTATTTACACTGCCTTGACATTCGTTCACGGACTTTAACACATGCTCAGACCCTTACTGCCTTACTCAGAGAAATTTAAGAGACAATTTACTTGTTCCTTTAGAAAATTGTCTATGAAAATTCGACACTAATGGCCTGTTGTTTGATCGATAGTTAAACTAACTAATGATCAAAAAACGTTACTAATGGTTAAAATCTCAAGGAAATGTGTCAAATTTTCGATTCCTTTTTCGAATTTTAACAATTAGTTAGTTTAACTACTGATCAAACAACAGGGCCTAAGGGGCCGTTGTTTGATCGATAGTTAACTCGACTAATTGCTAAAGTTCGAAAAAGGAATCGAGAATTTGACACATTTCCTTGAGATTTTAACCATTAGTAACGTTTTTTGACCGTAAGTTAGTTTAACTACCGATTAAACAACAGGCCATAAGGAATGGCATTAACTACTCTGAGTGCTGCCTTACAGCTTTTACGCAATAAGAGAGCAAACGGGCTTTCTAATGATGTAGGTAATTAATAAACAAATAAATAACTATCTGGGGACAATTCCACACACCACACGAAATATACGCGCGAACCCTTACCAGAAATTCAACCAACTTCATAGGCAGGGTCGCTTTCGAAGTGTGTAAAATCTTTTACCATTATCACTATCATTTAAAAACAAGCTTTTTTTCATTAAAAAAGGAACTATGAAATAGTTTCGTACTTATTTTATAAATCTACATCAATATTAAAATCACTATAACTTATGAGTACAAAACAATTGAAAAATTAAAAATACTTATTTATAGTCGACTACAAAGGGATGTATCCACTTTTTCATGTAGGTATTATCAAATTATCTTTTTAATTATCCTTCTCGTACATTTCTTCTTACGGCTAGCTAAAGCACTACGATAATATCCCTTACAGGCGGAGCTGAGTTTCCACACGGGGCAGATAATTCACGTGTACGGGGAGATGGACGACGACGGGTTCTTCATGGCGGAGATCGACGGCGTGCGCGGACTGGTGCCCAGCAACTTCCTCTCGGAGACCAGCGACCAGTACCCCGGCCCCGGCCAGGCTAGCCAAGGTAAAACATGCCTTCCTTCATTTATTTAATCTATGGCTAGATGGGGACTCTCTTCTCCGTTTCTATATACTTAAACATATTCCCTGCTTGGCCCACCAGTGAACTAATAAAAGTGCTTAATGGAGTTAGCTGCGGGGAATTTATGATTTTATATTTACTGGTTAAAAATACAAAATGAGTCATATGCTCTGCTCAGGTTTATTTTTCAGGAAGAAGCAAATAAACCACTTGTTTCATCGTAGTGGGTTTTGTTATAATGCAATACAATCCATTAAGTCGTCAGTTTTAGAGAACGGGGAGGAAGAGTCCATAGGCCAATCATTCATAGAAAATCTAGTATTTAATAAAGAATTCATATTTTTAAAATAAATGTAGATATTTTTGAGATATATACGGTGATGAGACGTGTGTCGACATGTAATGCGCAGGCGGCATGGGCGCGCGAGGCGGCCCGGCAGGCCGCGGGCGAGGCGCGGCGCCCGGGCCCGGCGCGCGCGGCCCGCCCCCGCCGCCGCGCGACAACGTCGCGCCCGCGCCGCGCCAGCATCTCAGAAAAGGTGCGCACCCTCACGCTCTCTGTGTACTGTGTAGAGCCGCGACTAGGGTTACCAACGCCTGATTTACTCTCTTATACCTCCGAGACCATATACATTGATGATCGCATCGACTCGCATCGTAACACGGTGATATAGGATCCTGTCCTTCTCTCGTCTATCCCGAGATTTCCTCACATGGTAACCCTAGCCGCGACCAGCTTTTCAATATTCGCTGTCCTAGTTACTCTCCCTGTTAGCTGTATAAAATTAAAATAATTTGGTAAGTTCAGTGACGACGATTAGGTTCGGTTCAGATCACTGAGGGCTTTGAGTGTTTCATGTTTGCACCTTGGACTTGCTATGTGACTACTGAGAGACGCTAGCTATTTCGCTCTGGTACCCTCTATCATTTTTCCTGTACACGGTGTTGCGATTGCGACGGGACTCGCTCCGGCGAGTTACAATCGAGTCTCTGACCATTCTGTTCAGCATCCCTTCTCTATCGCGGTTCTACATAGGAATAACTATCTGCCATATCATGTATAAATTTTAACGCAGTCAATAATATTTTAAGTAAGAATCGAGGTTGCTAATTATACCTATGTTTGTAATAACTTGATTAACTTGTTAATTCAGAGGGGATGTTACTGTACAACGCGAGTCCGGTTGCAATCTACGGAGCACAAAGACTCTTGGTGTACACTTTGCTAAGAACACTATCTTGGATTACACAGTCACAAACATCGGTCAAGAACGTTCTGGATTCACCCGGATGCACCATGTCCGCCATAACCCAGGGACAAGCCCGTTCGATCCCTTGGGACTCGCCCTTTAAGGAACCTTATATTATTTTTGTCTACGTTATCTATCCAACTCTCTGTCCTGTTTTTTTTCGTGTATCCCTGGCGTCGCGTGGTCACAGTTACTCGGTAGTCGAGAGCGGGAGGCTAGTCTGTACAAATACACGCAACATACTCGGCACAGACGGCACGGTGTGCGTGAGGTGTGATCCAAGATTCGAGTGGTTGTCTGTGGTCACTATATATGTTGTGTGTATTGTCTGTTTGCTAGATGCCTGCCCTCTTCCCCCTTCTCAGTTAGACCACAACACATGCGCCAGTAATCCAGAACAGGTGAATTCTCAGGTAAAAAAAATACCGTATTATCGACCCACAAGAATACTGTTTCAAATATACTATGCAACAATACTAGTCGTTTTGTTGAACTGTCACTTCATCTCTCTATATTTATTTTATCACTGTTTTCTTTTCTTCATTTTTTTGTTAGTTTTATATATGTTGACCTTGCGATCATTTTACGCTCAGTGTATCCTTGGGGGCGTTTGGTATTGTTAGCTCTGCTAGCAGGCTCCGCAACGCTCGTTGGTCCGCTGTAACGTTGAGGACAGTTGTGGAGCGCGTTGAGTACATTACTAGCATCATGCCATACTGGACCAGACCATACAGCGACTAGTACAATAACACTGGCGTATACTTCACTCACATCAGATATACCATAGACCATTCACCATGTAATGACAATCTCTCAGAGGCCTGTGAGTGTGATCCTTCAGGGCATTATGCGATTACATAACATATCTATCAACAACCATATGGTCTGTTCCAAGTGTTTATTACGGACTCGCCTAATGAACGAAACATAATACGCCACTATTGTCGTCAGCATATCGTAGCATATGATGACAGTCCAGTGTTATAAAACACGAGGAACTCACGGTGATATTTCCGATTATGCCATCGCATAGTGCTCAACCTATTATTTGAGTGCTTGAAGTCGTAGTTACAAGCATGTTCTATTTTGAGGATGTACAAAATTATAATACTTCCTCAGTGCTCTTTGGAACCTTTTTACTTCTACCTACAGTACCTTATTCGAATCAATCCGCATCACATTTTATTGAATTTCTCTTATCACACCAGCTTTGTTGAATGGCATGCATGTTTTTATTATTGCACTGTTTTATCTGTATCTTGTATACATATAGGTACATTGTGAATATTAGTGATAAGATTTTTTTTATCCTTGATGCACGAATGTTTTTAGAATTAAGTTCGAGGAAGGTCAACCATTATTTGAATCACTTGTAATTTAAATATACTTACTTAGACTTAATTAAGATTCCACAAAATTGTTATCTGACAATATAGAAAAGTAGTTGATTTTGTCGAATGACACTAGAATATTCTCAAAGTTTTATTGTTTGGCGTGCACTCGAGCGTTAAACAACACAGGTACAATTTAAAGTGATAATTAGCGGAGAAACGAGGAAAGTTAAACGAGATAGAATAATAGTCCAATAAATCCGTATAACTAAGTCCAGAGGGCCCTGCCAAAGATGCATTACGCTAACTAGCGTTTCGTCACTGGTAGATCACGTGACTTTTCGTATCACGTCATATACCAGTGACGCGATTGGTTTAAAAACGAATCGAATAGAAACGCTAGTTAGCGCAATGCATCTTGGCAGGGCCCTAAGGGCACCTTGCAAAAGGTCGGGCATTCGTCATTTTTGGTTAAGTTTTACCTACCTACAGGGTGTTAAAAATACATTTTTTTTATCCCCACTACCCGCTAGTGGGCATCTTTTCCAAAATGCTGGCAACATTGCCACGTTGAATTCTATGACAATGCATCTTCGTGCCAAAGTAAAGGCCAGCAGGCGCTTTGAAAGATCTTAAAATATACGGTGAGCTCAAATGTAAAAGTTTCGACCCCAAAACAAAACAAACAAAAGTTGACTTTATTTGCGCCTTTATTTTAGAGGAATTGACAAAAACAAATGCACTATAATTTGAGTATTTAATCAATCAAGGTGTATGGAACACCTAATGGTTACGAAAATAAGAGACAGTAAACTACTTATGAGCAGTTAGGATAGCACTAATTGCACAATATTTTGGACGATAATTATTTGCATTATAATGGAGGTAATCCTGAAACTCACAACTTTACCGAGCTGCAGTACCAACTATTTGCAAAAGTAGGTTAAAGAAATTCGTTTACCTTTATCAGATTAGGGTGACAGCACCGATGTTGGATGGCATCAATAATTGAAATTTAACTCTTAATTCAAAGACCAAATTTTCGATCGAATCATTATGACAAAATTTCGATAATTTGGAGTCAAATATCCAAAAATTGCATATTCCTGACCTTTGGCAATGTAAAATATATCATTTTATTGAGCTATAAGCCGTAGGTAGTCAAAACTAAGCCAAGCCAACTATTATCAGGGTGTCACTTCTTCTCCGTTAGTTATCTTTTAGGTCCTGTTATTATTCTGCGGATGCACGAGCAACGCAGTTGATCAATCACCGTCGAATATGTGGCAGGCCTATAAAATTCACATTTAGGCTCCAGAGTTCGATCAAATGCACCAATTTGAAGTCTAACGTATGCTGGTTGTTTGTAAGTAATCAAGTCTGACGCAGCAGGCGAGGGCGAGAGGCGCGGCGACCGCTCCGCCGCCGGCGAACACGATCGCGCGCACGAGCGCTGGTAACGTCGGCACGC
Organism: Acleris literana; assembly: GCA_946894065.1. Lineage (NCBI taxonomy): Eukaryota > Metazoa > Arthropoda > Insecta > Lepidoptera > Tortricidae > Acleris > Acleris literana. The sequence goes on from OX335687.1 coordinate 9,517,588, forward strand.
CCGTGCAGTCCCCGGCCGGGCTGGGCGCGCTGGGCACGCTGGGCGGGCTGAGCTCGCTGGGCGCCGGGCCCGCCGCGCAGCCCGCCCCGTCGCCCGCGCGCCGCCAGGGCCCCGCCGTCGTCCCCGCTCCCACCGCACAACCGCTCCAGACTCCGCAGCAGCAGCAACCGCCGACCACTCAGCCGAACCTCATGCAGAAGTTTACTGAGATGACCGCGCCGGGCGGTGACATCCTCAGCAAAGGGAAGGAGTTGATCTTCATGAAGTTCGGCCTAGGAGGCAAATAATGGCGGCGCTCCGGGCTCCGGGGCCCCGCGGCCCGCGCGGCCGGCTCGTGAGCGCCGGCTCGCCCGCCGCGCGCTGGGCGGCCCCGGCCCGACGGTTCATGTACCACAAGAGTACTGTAACAAATGTACATATGAAATGAATTCAATAAACGCACAGTCTAGTGAATATTCAATATTAGTGCTGTCTCTATAGTTACCTCTCCACGTTCAAGGTGCATCCGCCTGAGTTAGTCGTGTACGTTTTCTATCTCTCGGACTTCTTGCCCGTCTGTTAGATTATATAAATTGTTTACACATTATAGCATTGTAACTGCATATTATCGTATGTATAGATATGAAATTATAATGAAGTTATTGTCTAGTTGTTACTTTACAGTCCTTGTGGCATAGTTGTTGTGATTTTCTACGTTACGTTTACAATCGCTAGCTGTGAGATTTCCTTGATTACAAACAGGAATTAAAACTCTAATATCTCTCTGGTTTTCTAATCTATTCCAAAGAGAATAATAAACTACAGATGCGAAGATGTCCTTTTGCAACCGTCCTTCTGACCAAGAGCTGTAAAGGATTCTGTCAGGTGGCTGATGAGGGCGTGTGAATGACAATACAGAGCCTGCACTCCAAAATTCGAAGTTCAAGACCTATCTCCTTTTCACAACTAAACATTCAACTTGAGCACAAAAGAGACGGTTATTGCAAAGTTTCGAATTTGGTTTGCAGGCCCTTTGAGACGTCTGTTAAATCACGGCATAGGGAACGATTGTTAAAGTGTGTCCGAAGACCGAAGTGCTGTTGCTCGGGAACAGTAACGGAAACAGGTCTGGATCATACAGAGTGAAACTGCCAGATAATAATTATAAAATCATATTCTTAGAGATGAAATAACGCAATAAATATTATCAATTCCTGAGTACTATTGAAATAAGCCACGTTTAACCGTCTGTAGACTTGTTTAAGCGCGTCACACCGACTCTGATGTTTCGAAATAATAATATTCTGTGATAGTAGACGTGATACCATCTTAATCATTCTAATAATAATAAATGTACTACATAATATTCTGCGTCATTTATCACTAAGGAATTTCAACGATTCTAACCTCAAAATTTGTTCTGAATTATTGTAAGTCAATGCTTAAATTGTATCCGCTTGTTCACCCAGGTTCAAAGAGCTGTCAGACACAAAAAGACAGTAAGCGCGTATTTATTCATTAACGTATATACCTTTTTGTTATATTCGATCATGTGGTTCAGTCTAGGGTGAAAATAGGGACTCGAACAAGTCTGAAAAAATACACGTTACGGCTGCTGTCCCTGTAGGAAAGAACTAATATTACCTATAGTAGGAATCGATTTAGAAACGTTGCACTGTATTGCTCGTAACGATTGTAGAAAATGAAAATGATGCATCCAATTACTGTAAGCTAATTAATCTTAAATCAGCAGACGTTAGTTCTGTACATATTTTTGTTCGTAATGCACGACGACCACAGTTTTTTGCGTTTGGTATAGTCCGGTACTACCGTCGTCAAAAGCGTGAATGTAGACAATCGCTGCCGTATTTTTACCTTGACTGTACTACATGGTATTTTCCAAATTCTACAGCGTGTCTGCCCGAAATAATTCAAACTACAGATTATAGTCTCAGTCATCGTCAGTTGGTATTTTTTATGAAAGACATACAGATACATCATAGCGCCTTACCAATATGTTTTAAGTAATAATAATATTCCACATGTTATTAGGATTCGGAGCTAACTTTTCGTTTCCATTTTATCACAGCTAACCAAATAAACTTTCAAAAAGAATTAAGCGAAGTTATTTCTGCAACGCGCGCAATTAATTTTTTTCGTGTATGTAATATCTAATATGTAATATAAAAAACATTGTTGAGGGCATGCGCACTGCCGTTTTATCCGCTACGTTAGCGATTTTCGGAAAACGGTCTTTCATGTCGCACCTTCAGAACAATAGTGACCTAATTGAGACATTTTAAATTTCGAGTTAGGTCTCTATGATAATAAATTTATGACTCGAAGTTTGAAAGTACAAATTTTGAATTAGGTCATTATTGTTCTAAAGGTGCGATGTATGGAATGGATGTTAGTTGAAGATCTATCGCTTCGGCCGGTTACTTCAACCCCATACATTTTCGAAAATCACTGGCTGATCGTCGAGTTATTAACTCGTTAGTTTACAGCCGTCATGTTTTCATATTATGATTTAATGAGTACATTAAATTCGATCCCAATACTAAATAACTTTTCTAAATGATTGCTCTGCAACCTGACAAGACTGTTTTCATCATAAAATTTCAAAAATCAAATTTAAGTTATTTATTAATTTACCGCGTTTTTCATAAAACTCCTTATTGTGCTAAGTAAAAAAGACTACGAAAAGGTACGTTATTATATAATAAGATTGTTCATGCGACAGCGATTATATAACAAAATAAACTCTAACTTTACATTATACTGTTAAAGTGACTGTTGAGAGAAGAAAAAAAGTTTGGCAAGATATTTTGTCTCAGCTAAAGAAGGGTACAATTGTAGCTTCAGCGTGCGGTTGGAAGGACCATTTCCACAGATACTGTACGTCCCTACCCCTTTCGTTTGCATTGCCAAACTTTTTTTTAAATTTAACGGTGCTTTGATGTGATCGGTTAACGGTTGGCAGCAGTGCTGCGCCGGCGACGCTTTGAGTAGGCTATTTCGAGATTGCTCACTTCGTACAAGGGATTCTAATTAACTTAGTCCTTTAAATAATTGCTTCAGTACCTATATCCATTACCTTTCGCGTATCCAGAGTTAGCTTCCTAATGTATAACGCATGTACTGTACACATGTCCACGTGTTGACTCGTCGTTGTACATAGCGCGTGCGCTGGGTAATAGTTTAGCTAAGCACTACGCTACATATCTATATAATATATGTATAACCTGTATTTGAACATTTTCTATCATTAATAAATATCTAGTTATTTCTAACACCGTTCAAAGTTGTTCACTTGTTTATACATTGTTACGAATCTGTATCCATATCCTTTATCACGATGTACCGTGTATTTGTACGAAATAAATTATGTATATTAATCGTGCATTAATGTGTGCATAATTTAAAATAAAGAGTTGTATATTATATTTAAATGAATTATGGCGACACTATACTGGATAAATCTTTAACAATGTACCAATGAAATATGCTGAGATGAAATAAATAATACAAATGCCGCTTCTTTATTTATTGTATTTCTGCAAAAACTGTTGCGATCCGTCGTGGACGGTAGGACAGCCGATGAAATATGAATAGCTTTAGGCTTCATCATGGTCCTTGGCTTGTCCTATTCGACGCCCTACGTCATAATAATTATACAGGGTGGAACAAATCAATGTGCCATGAAGAGGACGTACCTCAAATCCTTGAGATAGCTCATTTTACTAAAAGGAAACATTATTTTATTCTTTTTGAAATGGAAATTTAGCAAATTATCAGTTTATTTAATAAAATGTAAGAATATTATAACTTGTGAATAATTTAGGCAACAATTTGCAAGGGCCTGCTACAGATTGTAATTTTCAGTAGGTACGTAAGTTACGTGTCATTCGTAGCCTAAAATCCTGATCTATACTATATGGTGGATCCTCGCTACGCTACAAGAGGGTTAATTACACAAAAGATCCCAAAGGGTAGAAGTGTATCCGTACGGACCCCACCAATAAGACAAGATAAGGTATGGTGGACCCCTGACTCTTTATAATAATAAATAATAATAATAAATACCAGGGGACAATGTCCCACCAATTGACCTAGTCCCAAACTAAGCTCTAGCCTTGTACTATGGGTACTAGGCAACGATATAAATACTTATACATATAGAGAAATATATACTTAAATACATAGCAAACATTCATGACTCAGGAACAAATATTCGCGCTCTTCACTCGAATATCTGTCCTTACCGGGATTCGAACCCAGGACCGGTAGCTTCGTAGGCAGGGTCACTACCAATTAGGCAAGCGCGTCGTCCACGCGAAAAATATTTTTTAAGCAAGTAAACATATTCACAATCATGACTCAGGGTTGTCGCCAAGAATTGGCTCCATGCAATTTTTTATTTAAAAAATGCTTTTTTTTTATTATAAGAACCCTGCAACCCTATATTTATAATAAAATTATTTACATTTTAATACCGTGCTGGTTCCGGAAAACGATACGAAATACTTCCATTTTCTTGTTTATACGTGGATTTGGATTCGAAAAATGCCGCCGACCATACTATGATGGCATGTTATTATGGTATTCTTTTACTTTAGATTAGTACTAAGTTGTCACAGCAAAAGTGTTTTTGTACTTAAATAAAACCCAATTCTTTTAAATTAAAAATAACCCTTAAATGCCTGATGTAGGATGCATCCTACGTAACAAAAAATCTAAAAAATATTACCTATTATCAACACACTGTTACGAGTAACGGAACCTTTTAGAGACGAAAAAAATTAAATGATGCATTTAAGAGATAAAACCCCAAGGGCCGTGTTTGTCAAGGTTTAAAAAATATTTTTCGCCTGGAAAAAGAGTGAAGGGTCCACCATATAGATTGGGACATTTGGGACCTCCTGCTACACAGAACCCTAGAACCCTAATTAAAAATCGGTCGCCTAATTATCATTAGCTTCGCTTAGCATCATACGTGCCTGGCGTAGCAAGCCCATACATAGTGACCCCGTGCGTAGCGAGCCCGTGAGTAGTGGGCCCGTGCGTAGCGGGCCCGTGCGTAGCGGGGCCCGTGCGTAGCTAGCCCGTGCATAGCGAGCCCGTGCGAAGCGAGCCCGCGCTTAGCGAGCCCGTGCGTAGCGACCTCGTGCGTAGCAAGCACGTTCGTAGCGTTACTTGGCGTAGCGTTCCTGTGAGTAGAAGGGTCTTTCCACTCAAAAACGTAATGGACACTTAACTCTTAATTCAAATTTCATACGGTTTTAAATCGATTGTTGCAAAAGTTGCAACCACAATTAACACTTAACTCTTAATTCAAAGATCATAAGATTACAAATGAATTGTCTAAAAATAAATAAACAACGCTTATCTTCTGTAAAATAAGAATGAAGTGTCCATCATTGATCCTTGTCCATTACTGGTTCCGTCACCCTATTACCATCTTCAATACTAGTTAGAAAGCGGTACACCGAGGTCGAATTTAAGTACCCTTGGTATATTCTTAACCGTATTCTTAATTAGATAGTGAGAATAATTAAGGTATTTCTTGTTAATTTTATGTACTTACTTTTGTATCCTACTTCCTCCTAATATTATAATTGTGAAAGTTTGTAAGGATGTATGGATGATTGTCGTTGTTGAAATCAGTTTCTTATTAATCTTATTATCTATTGTTAAATATTTATCCCACTAACATTATAAATGTGAAAGTTTGTGTATTACTTTGTTACTCCTTCACGCTGCAACGGCTGGACGGATTTGGATGAAGTTTGAAATGGAGATAGCTTTTTACCTTGGATTAACAGGTAGGCTACTTTTCAAAGTTCCCGTGGTAATAATGATAATTGAAGTCTACGCGGACGAAGTCGCGGACAGAACCTAGTGTTTCAATAAAAAGTAGTGTTTATTTATGTTGGGGCATCCCCATTGTAGATACGAGTATATGAGAAGATACCTAAAATAAATTAACGCTTTTCCAGGAAAGTGCAACCAGCCCGAGAAAACAGCAAATTAACGCAAGCATTTTAGCCGTTAATATTTGTTCCATTCGTATAAAAATATTCACTCTTACCTATATCCAATTAATACGCACACACACAAACATCACAAATGTCAATGAATCTAAAATATCCCTACATTATTTTAAAATAATCTGGGGATGTTTTTGATATATCGACATTTTTGATGTGTGTATTATAAATGCGATTTTGCGTGTGACTGTTTGCGTGTGATGTTTGTTACTCCTTCACCGAGAAACAACTGAACGCATTAAACACTAGGGTAACTTTTATCGCTGTAAAAAAAACACCGTGATGTGGACGACGCGGACGATTTCGTTGGGTAAATATACTATTAAAATAAAGACTTTGCAAGTTAGCAAAGCTGAGGCCCTCGTGACTCAGCGTCTCACGCCATATACCAGGGGCAGATTTTTTACTTTCGAGCGCTCGAAAGTTTCACTCGGAAGTGAGCAAAATCGGTGAAACCGTATTTTTGAAATTACGAGCGATAGAAAATTTAAAAACCATTCGTTTTCAATTCTACCGCTCGTATTTCAAAAATCGGTTTCGAAGATTTTGCTCACTTCCGAGTGAAACTTTCGAGCGCTCGAAAGTCAAAAATCGGCCCCCAGTGACGCTATTGGTTTAAAAATGAAACGAATAGAAACGCTAGTTAGCGTAATGCATCTTGGCTAGGACCTCAGAGGGCCCTGCCAAGATGCATTACGCTAACTAACGTTTCTATTCGATTTGTTTTTAAACCAATCGCGTCACTGGTAGATGACGTGATACGAAAAGTCACGTGGTCTACCAGTGACGCGATTGGTTTAAAAATGAATCGAATAGAAACGCTAGTTAGCGTAATGCATCTTGGCTAGGGCCTCTGCTTTCCAGACGAAGTAATAAGAAGCACGTTTTGTAGAAAATATTATATTTAAAATAAATAACTTATGTTCTATACTCGCTAAGTTAGCATCATACACGATCCAGCTATCTTCAACGAACAATTCGGATAATTGCACGTAATGAACAGTTTCCGTATCGTCAGCGTTTTCGCTCGTATTTACTTGACAGAAATGGCGGCGCGTTAAAAACAATACCATAACCCGTCAAAGACCATATTGTTTAACGTTGTAGAATAGAGGCCCAGTTTAGGTACATTTAACACTACTTTTTAAGTAGTTGTGGATTGAAAACACTAGGACGGGTGTCGGATGGCGCAGTGGCAGCAGCATCAGTACTGGGGCACGTCGAACCACTGGTACAACTTCTCGCAGGTGGTGTCGTACTCCGGCTCCAGGCACTTGTTGTTGAACCAACTGAAACCAACGGACAGGCCGATAAAAATCGCAAAAGCAATCAGTGGAGGCGGCGCGTTGCTCTTAAAAATCCTTTGTCCTGGAAACATTTGTCCTTAACATGTATCATGGCTGTTCGTGCAAATCGTGCAATAGAGTTCATCGAAATACTTTTTTATTTCCGTGCGTGCGCAGCTTAGCTCAGAGACTATTTGTTCTAGAAAGCTGTGAGCTGTGTGATTAGGCATGAATATACCAAGTTATTAGCCACGCCGATAAAGTGGTTAAATAAAACCATGAAAACCATTTTTTTTAGTAGGTACCTCTCCTACACGTAACGTGGGGATGTTATTATTTTCTAGTCTACCCTATGTATATGTTACGTACCTAACGAATTTTAAAGGAAAACTATCACGACTAACTAGACTTGATTGTTTCCTGAGAGACAGAGGCGACTAAAGTGTTTATACTTGTTTTTTTTCGAGATAGTATTTGTGTAGTAACGGCTTCGGATCCCTACACTGAGCAGACATGCTCTTGCCCGGTTTTTTAGTATGGACACCGCACCGCCTCCGCCCTCAATCTTAGCGGCTTAGCGTTATCAATGTTAGACACTTGACTCTTATTAAGAAGTTGAAAGTTTCTATTCAATAATCAATTACGGTTATACCGTATGATCTTACCTTATCATAATCTGTGATCGAACTTAGTAAGGTTTAGAATACTATGATGTACTTAAAGGTTTTTTAGAAGGCAAACGACGACATAGCCAGGTCGGTTCATTGTCTTCAGAAGTCACTCCACATATTTTTTCTCTAGTGTTTTCCATGCTTGAGTATTAAATCCACTAAATTGAAACGGTTCTTATCGGTTTCTACGTACAGTCACGACGGTAAAGTGACCCACTGAACCCAGGAAAACCTAGTGTTTACTCATTTTAGTACTCGCTCATACGCACAAGGGTTAAAACAAGTCTGAAACCAAAGCCTAATATAGGTAAACAACTTGCGTGAACTCTTGCATGTATCTGTGTCCCAGGAATAAAAAATCCCGTCGCCATTTTGCGGAAAAAGATATGTAGTTATGTAAGTACTTTGTTTTGATTGCTACTAATGGTGCGTTTCCTTATTCGGTTTGGTCGTATTTGGCTGCATTGATTAGTGTAAACGGTTTTCTCCAAAGTAAATTTCGAATCTGGTTATACGTTTGGCCTTTCGCTTACCAAAATAATAATAATGGTTGTCGGTTATGTAAACGCGCCATTACCTAACCCGGACTTCAAAAATATTTCGTGGCACTTTGATTTGAGTTTATTTTTATTTTTCTGGCTAGACTACTCGTATAAGTAGTTGTATACAGACAAAACGAATGGATTTAACGACTCTAATAAATAATATAGAAAAAGTTCCCTTCCTGGCGGTGAAAAAAATACACCAAGTAAGCTAACAAGTTTAAGTAACTGAGTGTACATAAAATAATTAAAGTGTATTGCATTGATTTGAGAGGGCCGATGAGGGGTTATTATGACATGGCTATGCAGTACGGCTACCGCTTGCTTAACGCTAACGTAAACGACTTTCGAAAACTCACAAAATACATGAATTTGACGTAGGCGCTCGACGCGACTGTCTGACAGCTTACGTCAATCCTATACATTTTTAATAAAGATAACGAACGCCGAATACATCTTCTCTAGGGCCTCAGTTTTACGGCAGTTATTATAGCTCTGTTCTTTTCTCTCAGCGCAAACTGAACTGCTTAGCCATGTCATAATAACCCCTCTGAACAGAACTCGTAATAGTTGCTTACCCTCCTCGTCTCTTGCAGCCGACCTTGGGGAAGTCCTCTCGGAAGCACTCGGTGTTCAGCGCGTTGAAGTAGATGGTCCCGATCTGCTTCGCAGACTTAGTGCCAGTACCACGCAGGCACAAGCGGAACCTCTCGTCGCATTCGCAACTAAGCCTTGAAAATAAAACTCTTAAAATAGGGAAGCACAGATTATATTAGATAGATAAGTTATAACGCCCCTTTTTTTTGGCGTTGGGGGTTAAAAAGGGAATTAATCTTAGTTCTAAATACTTTTGTAAATAATGATACTTTTAATAATATCAGGGGCCGGCGGCTCCTACAAAATGACCTAGTCCCAATGGCTCTAGGCTTGTGCATGGGTACCAGACGATGATAAACATACTTATATAGAGAAATACATACAGGGGGGATAGTTATTTGTATGGCAATTTGGTCATTTTTAACCAACTTGAAAAAAATGAGGAAGGTTCTCAATTCGTCAGGATATTTGTTAGTTCGGGATAAATAAAAAATATTACTTTCAGTGAATTAGACGTAGAAGTTTGTATGTGATTTTGGTAATTTTTGGAGGGAGAAATAAGAAAATGTATGCGCTACTATTTATGATTAAAAAAATATAACTTTGGTAAATTTTGCAAAACTTATACATAGGGAATTAACTGAAGTTTGTAAGAGAGTTCGGTCAATTTTGAAGTGAGAAACGCGAAAATTGGTATTTAGATTCGAATAAAAAAATATTACTTTCAGCGAATTTGGATAAACTAAAGTTTGTGTGGGAATTAGGTAATTTTTGAAGGAAGAAATGTATAAATATATCTTTAATAATTTAATATTTTTTGTAAAGTCATTACTTTATTATAAAGTGAAAAAAGGGCGGTATATATTTTGTATGGCAATTTTGTTATTTTAAAGGTAAGAGTCATGAAATGAAAGTTGCCTAATGTAGTTAGACCGCTTGGTTGTGGTTTGAACTATATTTGTACCTACTTTTAACTTAAGTTATGAGTTATGACTCTCCGCAGACGAAGTCGCGGGCAGAAACCTAGTACAAGATATAAAAACAAGAATATAAAGATCTGGGTCATACTCCATGCTCAGTGTGACTTTACATGCAACATTAAACTCAATTGAATTGCACACACTAGATTGCACGCTTAAAAAGTATTTCAAGTGCAATAGCTCTTAAAACGACCGTTGGTTTTGTACTTCTCTATCTCTGCTCTCGCACGCTTTCCCCTTCTAGTCTAACCTACTTTACCCGAACATGGAATACTTTTTTACCTGTAGAGTATACATTTCTAAAAACCCGAAGATGTCGATTCCGAGTCATGACGCCCTACTTGATGGGCTACCATATCTTATTCAGCTTAACGCTTCCGCAGTTCAGAACAAGCGCAGGTTAAACGTGGGCCTGTGCGCGTTAGCTATAGGTACATGGAACGCGTTAAACTTAACGTTAACGACGTAGCCACTGAGTGGCTTAAATCTCTTAAATTTAATTCCATCATTTTTCCGTATATACTTAAGATTATGCCACACGATTAAAGAACTCGGCACACCAAGCAATTCAATCGCGGGCACTCGCAATTTTTTGGAGTTAACTACGTTTTCCATGTACAGTTCGTTCACTTATCAGTTTAAAAACGAATAGAAACGCTAGTTTTCGTAATGCATCTTGGCTAGGGCCGCAGTAGACCTAGCCAAGATGCAAACGCTGCTAACGTTTCTATTTTTTAAATTAGTTTTAATTATGTTAGCGATTTTCAGTTTGCCGTAAGCTGTGGCCCTAGACAAGATGCTTAAACGATTGTCGTAAACTGTTTAAATGTATAGAATTGACATAAGCACACCACACGACGCGACGCGGGCGTCCGCCAGCGTACGTCCATCCTATACATTTTCAATAACAATTACGTTCTCGCAATGCGTCTACGGCCACAGCTTACGGCTATTCTATACATTTTGTCGATTTTCGAAAACCGCTAACATACCGTTACATATGCGTTCTGGCTAAGCTCCTTGGCCTGCTTTTCGTGTGTTTTTAGCCAACTAACCTTGTGTAGAAGGCGTTGTTGGTAAGGTTGTGCTTGGTCTCCCCGGCGGAGATGATGTCGGGGCAGAGGTCGTGCTCGCGGCAGCACTTGTCGGTCTCCCGCGACGGGCCCAGGTCATCGTAGTCGCTGGCGACGTTGCCGGCGCCGCACCATTTCGTACCTTGAAACAAATGCCATAGTTTAACAATAGGTGCTGTTATGTTCCGATTTCGAATCGACTCACCGCGAGCCCAACTTACACGTGACCATTTTTTAGGTTTTGTTTTACTTTAGGGTTTGTACTATAATCGTACCAAATTTGACTCTTGTACGTTTTACAGTTTTTACGATAAGTACAGCACAAATGAAAAATGTTGAAAAAAAAGGTTCCATGTATGGGGGGACCCCCTTTATTACCCTTTCTTTAAAAAAAGTTTTTTTTTTTAGTACACCTTCATAACATAACACACTACATTCTGAAAAAAGAAACCGCTACCTATTACGTTTCAAAAGATACAGCTCTTTAAGGTTACGACAGACAGACAGACGGATGGACGGACAGCGTAGGGTCCCGTTGGGGGCCCTTCGGGTACGGAACCCTAAAAAAGGGAACTAATGCCCAAGGTCTATTGCTCTCCATGTCCTGGCTTAGGACAAGAGTAGTAAATAACGTAAACCGAGTCCAGGGGTGTTAAAAACGGCGGTCGGTCGGACGAACGAGTGATATCGCAGCGGCGAGTTTAAGTAGTCCCGTCCGAACGAACAATTTTAGCGCGTGCATCCTCAATTAGGCAGCCTTATACGTTCAATAAGCCATGCTGCCAAATTGAAAATAAACGCGCTAAAATGTGTTTTGTTCGCTCTGACTACTTAAACTCGCCGCTGCGATTTCGCTCGTTCGTCCGACCGACCGCCGTTTTTGAGAATATCACACTCCTAGAAGGAAGTCGGGGCAAAAAACTAGTAGGTACCTATGATAGACTGTCCAACGAGTATAAGTAGTGGAATAATTTTTTTCTCGGAGATTATTTGTATGGAAATAAAATAAGTGTACGGAATTGAGTACGATGCCCTTAGCTCTGTGTCGTCAATGTATAGTCTTTATATATTTATTTGTGTAAAGAATAGGCAAATTACGTAGGCAGTTACAGTTGCACAAACATAGTCACAAAAACCTACCTTTACAGGTGTACACACATATCGCGGTTGAAGTAATATTATTTAAACACTCGAGTATCAAAATGTAGAAGTCAAGGTATAAATAAGTATAAAATTAAATAATCCAAATATACACACTACTATTATAAATGTGAATGTCAGTGAGTGTGTGTGAGAGTTAGTATGTTTGTTACATCTTTACGTTGATACGGCTGCCCGGCTGGACCGATTTGGATAAAATTTGGCATGGAAATACCCTGGATTAACACAAAGGCGACTTTTTATCACGAAAAAGAACACTTGCTTTTTAAAGGCTGATGTTTCAAAATATCTGAACTCGAGTCTATTGATAAAGGCTCTATACGTAGAGCGGTATCCTATCGCAAACACTAAAAACGTTTGCCAGCTGTTTCATTTGCCATAATTTTCATTTCCCATAATTTTCATTTTATTCTGAACCTAATAACTTTTCAAAATGTTTAATGAGATATACTTACAGAACCTGTAGGTTAGGTTAGGTTTATTTTATAACAATTCAGGAAAGTTAAACGGTTTCAGAGAAAAATGGCTTTCGGACAAATGAAAATTATGGCAAATGAAACAGCTGGCAAACGTTTTTTAGTGTTTCAGATAGGTAACCACGTAGAGCGTGTTTAATTTTAACCATTATGTTCACTATTTTGTTTATTTGCTGCTAACATTTTACGCAGATTCAAAACCAAAAAAAGGGTTTGAATTCACATTACTTTTAATTTCTTTAAATTAAGGGCTTAAATATTTTTGATCATCTTGGATGGTGTAATATATTTGATAGCGAATATGTCTATAGTACAGTTGCCAAAAAATAAGGTTATTAAAAATGTCTGAAGCAAAACGGTTCACTAATATAGTCGAGCGGTTTAGGCTGTTCAATAAATCCTATGTTATGCACCCCTAAGGTAGGTTGCTAAGAATATTTCCTCCAAATTCCAAGTTCCTACGAGGGGCGGCTGATAAGTAATCTCCTTGGTCAGAAATATATACAAAAATAATGCTGGCTGGTATGGATTTATATTCGTTTGTTATTCTATTTTCAAAATGTATTACATTCATTTGTTTATTGCATCACGTTTATTTGTCTCCTACAATTGTTTCAAACATGTCGGTAGAAAAAGTGAAAATGGATAAAATCGAGCAGCGTGCGGTGATTAAGTTTTTGACTAAAGAAGGGAATACGCCTTCGGAGATCAGACAGCGTATGTTACGTGTGTTTGGCAGTTTGTGTTCTTCCGAATTTGTTATAAAGTTTTGGTCAAAGCAGTTTAAGTTAGGTCGTGAGAGTCTGGAAGATGATCCTCGTAGCGGAAGACCAGTTTCGGCCGTCACCGATGAAAATGTAGCCAGGGTGAAAAAAATTATATTAGAGGACCGACGAGTGAAGCAGTGGGAGATAGCTAGAGATGTGGGCGTCAGTAAAGAGCGAGTCAATGAAATAATTCATGAGCATTTGAACATGTCCAAGGTTAGTGCACGTTGGGTCCCCAGAATGTTGACTGCATTTGACATGGAGAGGCGTGTCAAATGTTGCGAAGAGTTTTTGGAGATGAGTCGAGGGAAAGAGGAAGAAATAATTTCTAGAATTGTAACATGTGATGAGACTTGGATTCGACAATGGGACCCGGAAAGTAAGCAAGAGTCGTTACAGTGGAAATTTAAGGATGAGAAGCCGCCTCGGAAATTCAAGGTCTGTCCATCGGCAGGTAAACTTATGGCTACAATCTTTTGGGACACAGAAGGGATTTTGCTCATAGATTATTTACCGAAGAAAACTACAATGAATGCTGATTATTACTCAAACTTACTATACCAACTAAGAGAGACAATAAAAGAAAAACGGCGAGGTAAACTAAACAAAGGTATTCTGATTTTGCACGATAACGCACCAGTGCATACCGCCCGCACAACGAAGCTAGCAATTAAAGACAATGGCTTCGAAACCATTGACCACCCCCCTTATAGTCCAGATTTAGCCCCCTGTGACTATTTTCTGTTTAGACTTCTCAAGAAAGACCTCAGGGGACGAAGGTTTATGACCGATGACGAAATGAAGGCTGCGGTTACTGACTTTTTTGACGACAAACCGAAAGATTTTTTTTTTAATGGTTTAAATTCAATATTTGAAAAATTTAATAAGTGCATTTTGCTAGCAGGGGACTATATAGAAAAATAAAAAAAAATTAGCCACGACAGTCTTTTGTTTCATTGTTAGGTAGATTACTTTTCAGCCGCCCCTCGTATGTCGAGCGGTTTAGGCTGTTCGTTTTTAATCAATCGTCGGTCAATCGCGAAAGTGTTTTCATTTATAGATTCCAATCTATAAATGAAAACACTCTCGCGATTGACCGACGATTGATTAAAAACGAACAGCCTAAACCGCTCGACATAGGAACTTGGAATTTGGAGGAAATATTCTTAGCAACCTACCTTAGGGGTGCATAACATAGGATTTATTCTTCATTGTTTTGTCATTAACAAAATCCTAGAGCTTCCTGAGTCTCCAAGGTTCTCGCTTGAAGAAACAATACCAAACTTAAAAGGCACCCTATAGTTAATTCGACAAGGTTGCAATTACAATGTTACTAAAACAGGGCCTCTATTCAACACTGTAAAAATCGTATCGTTTTGACCTGTTATCGTATTGTCAACGTTTTGATAGCTCTTATTTACTTGACAGTAATGGCGGCCGAGTTAAAAACAATACCATTACAGGTCAGATACGATTTGGATTTTACCGCCTGGAATAGAGGTGCTGATATTGGCTCCTACGAGGATAGGAATACAAGTGTCCATTTACTTACCCGGATATATCAAACTGAACTTAGCCTCCCTTAAGTCTTCACCATCAGTTTCCACCTCATTAGTTTCAGGACTATCAGGGTCCAGACCCATCCTCCGTACAGTAGGAAAATCGACATTATTAAATACCCAACCGCTGCTCAAGTTAATAACAGCTAAGAACAAAAAATAATTAATTAAATACATATTAAAATGTAAAATAAACTTGTGTCGCCCTGAAACGCGTGCTACTGAGTGAGAGCTGAAGGCTGTCGCGTTTATTTATATGTATTGAAGTAAATACTATCTTAAAAGGAAATGATTAGGACACCGCGACAACCTTAGCGCTGGGCTCCCGTAGGGCTCTATCGCTTATCACTTTCTTGTCTACCTGACTGAAAAGCAAGCCAGAGACGCGACATCGTGTCGGTTTAGTATGGAAATCCGAGGCCTTGGAGGTGAATGTGTTAATTTCCGTACTGCAAAGAGGCATTAAAAGTAAGCCAGGTTTAAAACTACTTTAAAACTTAGATTAAAATCAGATCATTAGAAGCTTTAAGTTAAAATAAATTCTGAACAGTATAACGGGAAAATCAGATCAATTTATAAATGTTACTCGATGAAGGTTTTTGTTTTATGTCGTTTTTTTAAGGGTTCAGTAGTCCTTTATAGTTTCGCCATATTCGTCTCTCCTCTGCACGCGATTGTACTCAGTGACTCTTAACACTACAATTAAATGTATGTATGTATGTAAATACTTTATTGTACAAACGGGAAAATAACAAACAACAAAATAGACAGAAACACAAAAGGTATGTACAAAGGCGAACTTATCCCTTTAAGGGATCTCTTCCAGTTAACCTTTGAGCGATTGGGAAAAGTTTGAAAAAAGTTCTAAGAATAAATAAATAAATATGAGCTAGATCTTAGTTAAATAATTTAATACAATGCCAAATAGACTGATATATACTTATATAAATATATCATTATATATATATATATATATATATATGAATAGACATAAAAATGATAGTCTTCGTTCAAGGACAAGAGTCAGACCAGAGGTTTTCAATCTTGATTTAAGCGATGCAACAGATTGAGACCGCCTTATATCAACTGGGAGTAGATTCCACAATCGCACAGAGTGCACCGAAAATGATTTAGAATAAATCTTAGATTTGTTTGAAGGAAAAGCAAGGGACAGGTTGGCGCTCGACCGCAATCGATTCTGGGAACCAGTTGCCATAAAACTGAACCGTTCCGAAAGGTAAGGAGGGGAAAGAGGATAGAAAATAACGTTAAATAGCAACGACAGGATATGAATGTTTCTACGAAATCTAATGGGCAACCAATTCAGCTGAAAACGGAATTCAGACACGTCATCTTCGCAAGCCAAATATAAACCGAATGCATACGTTCTGTAGCCGCTCCAGTTTATCAAGCACCTCCTCGGTTGCGTCGAGATATGCGATGTCGCCGTAGTCAAGAAGAGGAAGAAGAAGGGATTGTGCAAGAGTAATCTTGGTGCGAAGGGGGAGGAAGTTCTGCAGGCGCCGAAGGGAATGAAGGGATCCAAAGAGCTTCCGACTAACCTCCGAAACATGAGCCGACCACGAACGCGTCCGATCCATAGTGAGACCCAAGTTTTTGACCTTGCTAGAATAAGGAATTGGAGTACCGTCAAATAGCAACTTAGGTAACACTTGGTCAGACAACTTTGAGATGAAGTGTGGACTACCAACAATAATTGCTTGCGATTTCTTCGCGTTGATCTTTAACCCGAATTTAGCCGCCCAATCACGAATAGCGGCAAGGTCGGAGTTAATTAGGCCAATTAGCGAGGGAAAATCATCAATACTGGCCGCCGCATAAATCTGCAAATCATCTGCATAAAGATGGAAAGAAGATCGGAGAGAAGAAGTGATACCATTAATAAAGATCGAAAAGAGGAGAGGGGATAGAACAGCTCCTTGGGGAACACCAGCAGAAAGATCTTTCCACGCGGAAACATCATCATTGACCTTGACCTGCTGGCGCCTCCCAAGAAGATAAGAATGAAACCACGAGAGAGCGGAAGAAGTGATATTGTAGGTTTTGAGAATACCGAGGAGGATGTCAAAATTCACAGTGTTGAAAGCACTGCTGAAGTCTAACAAGACAAGAACAGTGAGTTTCCTGTTCTCGATATTAAGACGAATGTCGTCGGTGACCTTAACCAAGGCAGCGACAGTACTATGCCCGGGGCGGAACCCGGATTGAAAAGAATTGAAGAGTTTGTGTTGATTAAGGAAGCGGGACAACCTTCTATTTACAAAATGTTCACTAATTTTGGAGAGGACTGGGAGGATGGAAATAGGTCGATAGTCAGAATAAGAGGTGGGATTCGAGGATTTAGGGAGAGGAATGACATGCGCTGATTTCCACAGGGAAGGAAAGGATCCTGTAGAAAAGGAAAAGTTAATTAAATTGGAAAGGATGGGAGCAATAGGTTCCGCGACGAGCATAAGCATGTCCAAACCCAAGCCGTCTTCACCAACGGGCTTCGTCTTAATACCTTTCAGCAGATTAAAGAGTTTCATCCGATGAGATGTGGCCTAGATTAAAAGCTGTTATTTGGTTTTTTATACATTTAAATGCCGACAAAGTAGTAAAAAAATATGTTTTTTTCCATCGGGTACCTCCCATAGGTACATGTAAAGCAATCGAGTGAGGAATCATTGTATCTTAAAAAATCATTATCTACTTACATCCAAATCCGTGATTCCCCCCATCAAAATTCGTCAAGCAGTATCTATTAGGAAGGGGGTATTTTCTAATACTGATGCTTGACGTATTTTGAAGTGCGATTCGCTTGACTCGAACTCACGTTCCATTAATTATTATTTTTTGGTGTAATTTGAATATTTGCAATTTTTTATGTAGGTAAGTATTATACGTTGTTACCCTACCAGCAATTTATGGGTACATCACGTCGGATCGTGAACGTGACTCTCACTCACCGCAATTAATCGGATTTCCTATACAATACGTTCAATGAAAAAGAAAAATGATTATAGCAATATCCTTATAAAAATCCCCCTTGTCTCCCCGTAAAGTTGCCGTTACTAATCTTAATAAATTTAGCGGATTCCTATCCTGTCAATGTGCAACAAGAAATCAGTTTCTGTCAAAAATTTTAAAAAGTTGTTTTTCTGACTGCTCTTTTTATGCACATTCACCAGCTGCTTATCGAGACTTTATACCTAAATAAATCAATAAATAAATATCTGGGGCAATCTCACACAATCAATCTTGCATAGAGAAATAAATACTTAAATACATAGAAAATATCCAAGACCCAGAAACAAATACCTACTCGCGCTCATCATACAAATATTTGCCCATACTGGAAACCGAACCCAGGACCTTTTACTTCGTAGGGCAGGTCACTACCAACTACGCTACGATAAGTAACGCGTCGTCAAGTCCAAACTCGGAGGGATACGCATTTTCAGATCAGTTCTTGGACACCACCACCACCATAACATTAAAGGGAACTGGTTTACAAGGTGGCTAGCAAGGGATCTTATCATGACTTATAGCTACAGCCAAGTAGCAGTGTTTGCATTGTTGTGTTCTGATGTGGGGGATAAGAAAACCAGTAAAATTATTAGCATAGAAAATTTTAGTCTTGAGACTCTTGAGAATGCAAATATTAGAACGAAAAGCGAAGCTGACACTTTTCGAGTTAAATATTTCCTAAACAGTCCTCCAAAAATTGATGATAACGTGTACATAATGATAATGATTGCTTAAGAGCTATCCAATTATACCTAACTCCATGTTATAATGTGAATAAAATACCTTAGCTTTACATGTACCCAATCAGATTCTTTTTAAACTACGAGTACAACTTTGATGTCGTAATTTAAATGTATACCTAGGCCAAATTACAGCTTTAAAGAGTCTCTGAGTTAATATAAACCGTGCACAAACGGATGGACGGACATGGCGAAACAAGCCATGTATAAGGGTAACGTATGGTGTTGACTACGGAAACGTAAAAAAGGTCTTTATTTCATAATAATTCGTTCATTCAAAAAACAACATAATTAAAGTGACAAGGTACTAAAGTGTACACACATTATTTATGAACTCTACTTTATGTACATACAAGCACTACTAGGGTTCGATTAACATTAAACGACCGGCGAATAATTAGGTCTTAGTAAATAAAGATTAAGAGATGAATAATGGAGGATAAATTAATTAACTGCAAAACTGTAGACCTTGCGCTCAATTTAAATTCGCAAATTAAAGACAATACGAGACCATAAATATGGCGGATTCAGGGATACCCGCATGCGAGTCGGGTATTAAGAAGAATTTATTGTTTTAACAACAGTTCAGGTTTAACAACTTACTTATAGCAAAAATATCGATGCGGTCACGTTAGCGGTCTCGAGTTTGATTCCCGGTAACGTTATTTTTCTTTGGGTCTGGATATTTTCTATTTAGGTATCTACTTCCGTCCGTAAGTATTTATTGCCGTTTATAAACCCCTGAAAATTATTTTTATACATGAAGATCATAATGATAAGGCGGACGTGAGCGACTGATGGTCATTGTAAAAACTATAAATTATTAGAACAGAAAAAAAACCGAATTAGTACGAGTCGGACTGGCGCACCGAGGGTTCCGTATTTAAGATAATATGGTCGGAAAACACAAAAGAAAATACTCATTTTGTTATGAACTTTATTTTTTATGCAAATAATTTGTAATAGACCTTATTTTGTCTAAGCTACATTTTAACATAGTTTTTTAAAGTTTTTGATATTTTTTCCAAAACTGTATAATTTGACAACTTCAATTTATTTTTCGAGTTAAATAAAAATAATCTTATTTAAATCAGGATTTTTCCAAATTTTTGCTTATAAACTTCGGAGATAAGAGGGAACGGTAATTTTTGGTACATTTTTGGCTATAAATCAAAAACTACGTCACAAAAAATTATAAAAAAAACAGTTTTGAAATATGCAGATTCAGCACTTTTATAAGAATACCTACCCTGTTTGCTGTAATCAAATCACCTTCAGTTTTCAATCCCCCATTCTATTGAAAAATGAAGACCCCCTTTTCAAATATTTAGAAAAATAATTTCATATTGTTTTTACGAAAACCAAATGTGGGCAAGCACGTTATTTTATTCAAAACTGCTGTGACATACAGACAGACACGTCTCACCATAAGAATTCCTTGTTTACCATTTTGGTACGGAACCCTAAAAATGGTTGGACTCTTAGCGTTAATAGGGAATATTAATGACTTTTTTCACAGCTTCAATAAAAGCTGATTCATGTAACAAACTGTTCTAATATTTTTTTGAATAGCTTTAAAAATAACTAAGATATAAGCCAACAAAGATTTGTTCCTATCTCTTTCTAGCAAAACAGAATTTAACATGGAGTTTATATGGCCGACCTGTTACATGACGTCACAGTGCATATTCGATCTCTCTGTCTAATCGCTGTCTATTTAACATTTTAAAATTCTTGTATCATCCGTATTTCTTGGACGAATTTAATTTTAATCCATGCATAGGTAATTCCTATTTTTAAAATAACTGAACAACCGTGTTTTTGTAATTTTATTTCATCCTAGCGCATAAGTAGGTACCTATTTACTTTCATAGTCACTTTTGTTCGTCGAACACCAATATAGGTATATGTTGCAGATGAACAATACCAACGTTAAATAGTTGCACTGATATTGTAAAGGTACACAGTTATTGCTGTCATTTAATTATATCACGAAACGACACGACATATTTTCTATAGATTTATTTACGTTTCAGTAGCTTCACGTCAATCATTGTGGCTAGTAGTTACTTACCAGCTATCTTTGTAAACATATACGGAACAAAACGTCAAATCAAATCTGTCAGATGTAGATTTGTTTACGTTTTCTATTTTACTCGTATCCGCGGAATAATTCCGTTATACCTTGACGCCCAAAGGTAAATAAATGAAACAAATATCAAGGCGGGACTGAACAAATATTTACAATGGAAAATCTTAGGAATATTTGGAAACCAGAACGTAAGTATTTGGTGATTGTATCGATTTAGTTTGCAAAGGAATGCGTTTATAAGTCATCTGATTACTTAGTACTGCATATTTATTTTACAGTTTATCGTATTCAGTTAGAAGCCCCAAAGCCGTACACTTTGGTTTGTGAAGACTGTCCTAATAAGCCCGAGTTTTATGGAAAAGAATATCATGGTATACTTGGCCACAAAGAAGCTACTTTTCGGTTAGAAAATGAACCGAACGGTGCATTTCTTATTAGAAAAGGGAACGATTGCAATGATTTCTATACGTTAACGTGGAGGTAAGTTACTAAATGAACAATTTGCCCTTATACATATAGTTAGTAACCCCTAATTTTGGTGCTCTAGTCACGTAAATGTTATACTTGATCCTTATTGATTAGCCTCAACCCAACTTAACTTCAAGCTATGCAACTATGAATGGAATAATATAATTAGTTCAGTTTCATATATAATTTTTTTAGTTATGATATCCTGGTTGGTTATCTGGGCACAGGCACCTAGCACTGCAGCACACCTAGTCCACTCATTACTTGTTTGCTACTTGGTAATACTCAGTCCTTACTACTCAATAACAAAAGAGACGATTTGACCAACAAGAGAGACAATACAAGTTGTGCTAACAGTTAATATGTTTTTTGGTTATATCTCAGGTTCAATGACAGAATACACCATTACAAATTATATTATGATGGCACTCACTATATAAAAGACAAAAGGTATGACAGCATTTATGACCTGGTAGCCGATGGACTCATCACTACCCACATGGAGCTGAAAGCAAGGCATATCCTGGAGATGATCAACTCACGGACCAGTTATACCGAGAGTCCATATGTCACTTTGAACAGACGGAAGCTGAACACTTTGTCGCAAAAGCAGCAGTAAGTGATTTATTTACAGTCTGAGCAGATTCTTATATGGATTTCTGCTCCTATAATTCATTTATTTAGGTACTTAGCTAAATGTACACATAATAAAAACTGGTCAAGTGCAAGTCCAACTCGCGCATGGAGGGTTCCATACTGCTGCACAGTGGTGGGTATATTCCAATTTGAATCTTACATTAAAGCTCATCGGTCGGCCTCTGGCACGCTGGGCTGACGATATTGTTGTGACAGCTGGCAAAAACTGGGTCTGGAGGGCCCAAGATAGGAAGAGCTGGAAATCTCTGGAAGAGGCCTTTACCTCATAGAGGGTTCTGGTGTACAATATGTGATCATTATAATTTAATTAATTATATAAGAAGTGTTTTGGAACAGTTTGTAAGTGTAATTGATATTTTTTTGTGTATCCCGGAACTTAAAGGCTTTTTTATTTATTTATTTATTTATCAAAGCTCATCAAAACAGTTTAGATTAGCTGTTTAAAAGAGCAACATAGTTTAGTTGGTTTAAATTTAGTTAAGTACAGTCAATGTCATTAATATAAGTATATGTGTTCCCGAGACACCAAAAATATCTACACACACGTATAGCATCTAAAATAAATTAAAGGTTATTTCTATTCTAGCCATGTTTTAGCAATAGTTTTTGGTGTTGTTTCTCTTATGTAATTGTATTTTGGATGATGGAGATTTTACTATCACTGTCAGTTTTCCTAGTGCTTTTAACTTGATTCCTCATTTCCTTCCAGAGTCAATAGACCACCAATAACTAAGACTGAAGAAGCAAGCACTTTAGAGCTGGACAAACAGCCAGTCTTTGATCTAACTCCATCACTCGAAGAAAATCCTTTACTCAACAAATACTCCAAATCTCATAGCTTTAAAGTCCATACGTTCAAAGGTTTGAACTGGTGTGAGCTGTGTGCGAACTTCCTATGGGGTTTTACAGCACAAGGTGTAAAATGCGAAGGTAATGATACTAATGATACTATGTTATGTAGATAATCAACATACATTGGGGTTTTCGGTGCGGGAATGTTTGACATTAACCAAAGAGTAGATATTGACTTAAAAAACAGAATATACTCTAGCAGGTTTCTACCTAATAAATACATAATTGAAAAAAAAAACTTGAAAAAATAATAAGTATTTTATTAATGAAATGGTCAGTTAACCTCTTCAGTTAAGTCACTACTCATTTATAAGAAAATAGTTCACAGATATTGGACACGTAAACATTGATATATGGCATTTATATGCACCTATTACAACTGCCGAAGTAGAAAGCTCGTTCAGTTCATTGAAATGGATATTCACAGCAAGACGCCGTAGACTAACTATTCCAAATATGGAAAAAATATTAATAGTTTATTTTGAAAATCGTGTCAACTACTAAATTTACTGCAGGTTATATAATTAAAGTTATTTTTAATATCATCTCATATATAACCTTGGTAATAAAGCTAAAGTACTATTTGAGTTAAAATAAAATTGTATGATAGTGTGTATACAATTTGCAGAGATGTAGTTATTCATTAGGCATAATATATATTATCTGAGATTAACCTGTTTATCTCTACTCTCTCTTAAATCATTCCCGCACCGAAAGCCCCGATGTATGTTAGATAATCAATCTCTTTGCCTTTTCCCGCAATAACAAGACAGTCTATTATACCTAAGTGGTGACCCAATAGTACCTATTTACGGTTTAATAACAAATCTGTAATGTTGTGTATTGTGTATGAGTAAAACTACAAAAAGTACGAGATTGTGACCTTAATGTAGGAGAGATGTTATATAATTAGTTAAATACGGATAATAAACCTGAAAAACCCTCTTTTATCTTATACAAATAGTAGAAATATTTTAGTTCATTTAGGAAGAGGAAGTAAAATGTCGGAAGACGTACCTACAAAATAAATAAATATCTTCAATCTTTACCTAATAGAACAAAAAAAGGTAGATAAATAGATAATGCCTCATCAAGTATAAGATTCAAGACTAGGTACTTTAGAGTCGTCGGCGTCAAACAACCTTGCTGTCGGAAGAATACCTTAGTTTATAGTGTTTTTCCGTACACTGTAATCTATCAGCTGCAAGTTTATGCGATACATTATCATCTTGGTGCCCGCATTATTTCGCTCACGTACAACGCTACGGTTACTATGAAATGTAAGAATAGGCAGTCGGAAGTGAGTTTAACGACATGAATTGGAGATTAATTTGTATTTAAACATTCACGTGCGTTATGAGATTCAAAGCGAATTCGGGCAGTGTAATATGTCCATTTAAACGCTTGATCTTGTTGCCTTCTAAGATAGGTATAAGCCTCAAATCCACTAAGTGTCCCTACACACAGGATGCGTTCTGCGTTATGCGGTTCAGTCAACTACTTACGTCCCTATTACTTTGTTAAATTATGACAAAGATATATGATGCTGAACTGGACCGCAGAACGCAGAACGCTTCCAGTGTGTACGGTCCCTGAGACAGACAGGACGTTACGCGCTCCGACGCGTTCCCATACTAAAACCGCCCGAGGCACGCTTTCGGTACGCTTTTTAGTATGTTAACACGCCGCATCCTTGCACATGAATAGTAATAGCACACTAATATTATAATACTAAGGTGATGGCACCAGTCTTGGACACTTTTAGCTGACAGGCACCAGTAACTCTTAATTCAAATTTCATACAGTCGTAAATTGATTGTTGCAAAACAAATGAATAACCCTTATCTTCTGTAAAATAAGAATCAAGTGTCCATCATTGTTCATTGTCCATTACTGGTTCCTTCATCCTAGGGACGCAAAAATCTCGGTCTACAGTACAATCTACCCACTATACCGAAAGCCGTATTATTGGGTCGTTCGTGGGTTCGAATCCCACGAAAGGGTCAAACAATATATGTATAATCTAGTCATTCTACAGTAAGCGGCGGTGTAATCAATAGTGAAGGGGGCATACTTTGGATGCATACTTTCTATGACTTACAAAATGTATAGAATTGACATAAACGACCGACGCGATAGATCGTCAGTATAGACCAATCCTAAACATTTTCAGTTTTCGAAAACAACTTTATGTTATCGTTGACGAACAAGTTCAATAAGGTGCAAAGTCCACCTTAACGAGTAAGTCAGTAAGGTACATTTTGCAACTTATTGAATTTTTTAGTTACGCGGTATTGGAGTATCACCGACGTTATGCACCTTCTCTTGACCTCAAGATATGTAATATATGTTACAGACTGCGGCTTCATAGCCCATTCGAAGTGCTCCGAGCGCGTGCCGAACCACTGCGTGCCGGACCTGAAGAAGATCCGCGGAGTGTTCGGCATCGACCTGACGACGCTCCTCAACGCGCACGCCAGCACGCTGCCCTTCGTCGTGCGCATGTGCGTCAACGAGATAGAGGCGCGGGGCATGGATGCGGAGGGCATCTACAGGGTGTCGGGGTTCGCTGATGAAATTGAGGCGCTCAAAATGGCTTTTGATAAAGGTAAGGGTTTTATTTTTGATGTATTTTTTAAACGAGCCCACAGGCCACCGTGTTATGAATGGGATCTGTGACCTCGTATGTAGAAACTTGCATTCTCAAGACATTGTAGGACCTCAAATGCGTTGCCAACCCTGAGGACTAAGATGTAATGCCTCTCTCTACGCTAGTAATTTTAGCGGTTGTTTTCCCACACCGATACACAATAATGCGAGCACTGCTGATTGGTGGTAGATTAAAGAATAAGATGGTGGTAGCAATCCGGACGGACCCCGCATAAGATCCTACCACCACTAATTGGATAACTATGGAATAGGTTAAAAAGGATGCGGAAGAAGAAAAATGTTGACTCATTAACAAGAGCTTGAGGAGATAAAAAGACTGGTGGAGAACACAAGACATACAGACATACACACACACTGACAAAAGTGTAACCCTTAAATCAAAATTAAATGATGATTATGTTATCGACCTGTCTTTTATTGCTATTGAGTATTTTATCCTATTTGCGTCCAGACGGCGAGGCGGCCGACCTGGCGCAGTTCAGCAACATCAACGTGGTGGCCGGCACGCTCAAGCTGTACCTGCGGCTGCTGCCCGTGCCGCTTGTCACCTACGACGTGCACCCGCACTTCGTTCGCGCCACGCGTGAGTACAGCCTGGACATCATCATCCTATCCTTATCTCATTCATTCGTGGTCAGGGCAGCTCGTCTTTTTCTTCCAAACATCACTATCAGCCGTCATCTTAATATTCACTATTTTGTTTCTCATATCGCTCTTCAAACATTCCATCCATCTGATCTTAGGTCTCCTTCTTGTGTAGCCCTCCATACTTAAAACTCATCTCATCACATGACTCATTCCTCCTCATGATATGACCATACCATGACTATCTATTAACTTACATCTGCCTCACTGGCGCCACTTTTAAACTTCCTCTTACATACGCGTTCCGTATCGTTTCCATTTTTGTTAAACTACACACCACACATTCATCACAACATTTGCATTTCAGCATGAGTCTATACTTGTTCCACGAGGAAATAAAAGAACACACCGTATTTGCAGGACACGAACATTTTCGCAAAGTTGCTGACTTGCGCTTCCGCTTCAAGTTTTACTTGTTTGTGACAGTTGGTTTCATAACGATTTAAATACATTCTCCAATTGTTTCAATTGTTACGAAATTGGAACCATTACAATGTTTATTCAGACACAATAATACTTGTACCTAATATTGGGGATTGGGGCGAACATTGACGTAATCCCAAAATTAGAATTAGTTTCATGGCATATTTGTACTAGTAGTCCTGGCAATGAAAAATTGTGGATGGAAAAGTTGAAAGCAGAAAGTTTGACTTCGGAACTTTGTTTGGACTAGTTAGGAGATAAACATACTAAAAGTCCCCACCCCTCGGAGGTGAGCCCTAGGGGGGGGCACAAAGAAGGTCCTGTTTTTTTGTTTTTTGTTTACATCTTGAAAACAATGCGTGATAGGAAATTGTGTTGTATGGCATTATTAAAGCTGATAAAATTCTCTACAACTTTGATTTATCCACAAGTTAGTCGATAATATTTCCTCGATTCTTCCAGATATGAAAACCCCTTCGGATCAAGTGGCCACACTGCGGGAATGTCTGGATTTGCTGCCAAAAGCACACTTCAACTGTTTGCAGTACATGGTTCAACATCTGTACAGGTACGATCAGATTATTTGAGATCGCTGCATCCGGAGTATCTGTGGCCGGCTGTGTTTTTCGACGTTCAATTGACCTTTTATCTTCGATCGCAGAAGTTGGAAGCTATCCCGTAGTTGTGCTCTAACGCCGTTTTTCGTTTACTTCGCGATATTCTAGTTTCCAGTAGGGACGGAAAGTATGCACATCTGTTATTCAGAGAACAGACAAATAGTGGGAGTCTCATCGGCCAGCTGTACGGCTGACACAGGTCCATAAAAAAACAGTGGAAAACATTCTGCGGGATAAAAAAACATGGTGGGGATCTTAGGTAAAGGCCTGTGTTCAGTAGCTGACGTGTTTCGGCTGATGATGATGATTATGATTATTCCATGCTAGTGGCCCGTCCCAACTTCGCCCGGGTAGAATAATATACAGAATATAGGGCCTATGTTCATTTGAAATAATGAACCTTTCAAAATGTAAAATATTTTTTCTAATAGGTGCACCAGTTCTGGAGATTAGATACTTGAACAAACGCTCCCTCTCGTATTATTATAGTGATTATAAAGATAGATTGATCTATTATTGTACATTGTTTTATGTCGAGGGCTACTACTGGCACTTCTTGGAAGTATTTTTTTAAATATCTGTCTTACATCTTACATTTCACATACCGAAGGAGAGATGCAAAAAATATATTGACGAACATAGGCAAAGTTAAGTACCGCCAATAATGCGTTATGCGATATATTTGTCCAGGGTATCGCAGATGGCGGAGGTGAACAAGATGGGCGCGCACAACCTCAGCACGGTGTTCGCGCCCACGCTGGTGGCCACCCCGCCCGCCGTCACCGACCTGGCCTGCGAGATCCGCGCGCTGCAGGCGCTCATCGAGTACTGCCCGCAGATATACTACGGCAACCAGTGACCAGGGTCGCCCTACCATAACTAACGGACTGGCGCTGGAGCCCTAGGGCCTCAGTGGTAAGACTAAACGACTGGGTTATACTGCCCTGATAAGTCAAATAGCGGTATCTCAGACAAAACTCCAGTAGCAAGAGCAACCTTATTGCTAAGGGGAGAGCTTTGAATCTGCTTTGGCTATTGACTTGTAGATATCGCCTCTTGGCTTATGAGGGCAGAATATCAAAGGCAAACAAGGAGGGCGCAGGGTTCGATTTTTTTTATACATTGTTAGCTAAGTGTTTAAATTTGGAACGATCGTTCGAATACAGGTCACATGCGCAAGGGAAATTTTTGGTATTCAATTGATAAACTATTATTATCAAATTATCATGATTATTACGTATCATTTCGAACCCCATCCGCCATGGCTGGATCTCGCTTCATCCTAAAATTGGCCTTGGGCCGGCACTGCCAGTGAGCAGCAAACACATGGACTTCATAATGAAAGGCATGCATTTTGCTTTTGTATATCCTGACGTCAGAGGCACGTAACATTGCCATGTAATGCGACTTGCCAATGGCTAACATAACCATCATAATAATTATGCAGTGTTAACACGTTCCGCGCGACACACGTGGCCAAACTGTCACGCCGTGACCTAAAATTCTTACTCAAAGTATAGACCGTACCGAAGCGAAAGTGAAATTACAAGTCTGCGTAAATTGAAATGCTTCAAAATCGCTAAAAGTAATTACATGACGTTCTTTTGGACGTGACCGCGCAGCTCGGTGTAAAAGACGCTTTAAAAACCTTTCTTAGTAGTCGCGTCACTAAGTCAGCGTATTTTAATCTTCAGTGTGGTCAATCCTTTATTCACGAAATTTGTACTTGATCGTCTTAAGCTCGATTTACACTCGCCAAACCAAATAACTCTGCATTTTATTGAAATAAGTTTTTTACCTACTTATATGATGTTGTTAATCTCTGAAACTGGACAGTTTTCTTAATCTCTTAATGTAAGGACAAATGTTTCATAATAGGTTTTACTGCCTAGGACGTAAGATCTTAAATAAGGCAACTATTTTAAATGACTAAGTTTTATATTGATATCGTACTTCAGTAAACAACTTGATTAAGTTACCTAAAACCTATTCTAAGTATAATATCAGTGTGGAGCTCAGTTTATGAATAAAGACTTAAGTGTGCAATTTTATTCCTATTGTTAAAAATCTCGTAGAATATAAGCTATAATGATTGGATTTGCTTAAAAATGTGATACTATAAAATTATTATTATTGGTCTTTCAAAAAGATAGTCTTTATTTATCCATTCCAGGAATTATATCCAGGTTGTGTTTTAATAAGTTTTACTGTTAATACCAGCTTGTACTTTTTTTACTGAGACTTACAATAAGACACATTTATTATGTTAAAGCGAGATAGAAATGTATACCCCTATCTCTGTCAACTATTATAAGGTTAAGAAATCTTTTTATACTTTTCTATTTATGTAATCAGTAATCACAAATCATTTTAATGAAGTATTTAATAAAGTATTAATCTCATTATACTTCATTATTTTATTGATTAATAAAATCAATTATATCACAGATCAGTTCTTCCTCTTCTTTTTTGGTTTGACACTGTCGTCATCCCCATTGCCGTTCTGTTGGAATTTCTTGAGGTCTGCACAAAATAGTACCTGAAATAATATTTATGGATTACATCTGACAAACTTCATTTAGAATGCAATTTAGCTGTAGCTTTGTATGTATGTGAATGGCGCAGTTCGCATGACTACATGGAAACTTAGGAAGAAAGAAAAAATATTACGGGACAATCTCACAAACATTGACCTAGTCCGAAATTAAGGTCTAGGTCATGTCTAGGTTTATACTATGGGAACTAGACAACGATAAACTGCACTTATAAAGAGAAATACATAGATACTCAAATACATGAAAAATATCCAAGACTTAGAAACAATTACGCGCTCATCACACAAATATCTGCCCTTACCAGGATTTGATCCCAGGACCGCTAGCTTCGTAAGCAGGGTCGCTACCAGCTTTAAAAGCAAAGATAACATAACAGAACTTCGATTTTGGTAAGCTCCCTACGCCGGTAACAAAGTGGTATCAAACCCAAAAGTGATCCAATTTGTACTTACAGTATGCGCCCACCCGGCCATATCGCCGTACAGCTTTCGAAAATGGTCTCCTATCTCCACATACATTTTGTCGGTGACATTTTTCTTCCCTCTCAGATGGGGGAGGTAGTTCTGAGCAGCTATCTGATACACATGGGTGTCCACAGGCAAAGCTTCGAGATGGTTTAGAGACATGAGGCATATGCAGTCAGCCACCTGATGAAATAAAAATGAATTAACTAATTTCACGCGGTGGATGCGAAAAGCACAAGACCGGTCTGAGTGGAGAGCCTTGAGGGAGGCCTATGTCCAGCAGTGGACGTCTTTCGGCTGACATGATGATGATGATGATGAACATATTTGTTTTTTGGGAGGCGATGCAAATCTATGAAAAGAACATCATTTCGAAATTTGAAGCAAATCGCTTGAATACATGCAGAAAAACAGTACAGTCACCAGCAATAATATATTATCTAACATTGGGCGCAAAAATATCTGACACGTCTTTATTACTAGAGGTATAAGAGCGTGTCAGATATTTTTGCGCCCAATGTTGGATAATATATTATTGCTGGTATATTATTACATCAACAAAAAAAACATAAAGTAATCATAAGTCGAGAACTATCACAATTAAGATGTTGATACTCAGCATAAATATTCTTCACTACAAGAGATACTCACAAAAAAAACCCGAGCCCTTTTGATGTAAGGGGCGACTTACTATGCAAACCCGACTATGGCCCTTCGGGAATCATTTTTCCCTCCATATTTCATTAAATATTGATCCCAGCAAAAACGTGTATTGATTCTTTTTTGTAGAGAATTTTATGTAGATTAATTATGTAATGGAACAGTTTTTGCTATGGGCCACTGTTTACGAATTAATTACGAAAAACTAAAAAAAGGGACCTTTACACCTTCCTCCACCCGTAAGCTCCACCCCCACCCATCAGTACTTTCAGTATGTGGTTTAAGACACCATTATCTACAACAATGCCAAAATTCGCTTATACACGAGTTTTTTCCCCAGTTTTTGGTCTTCGTTACTTAGGCTAAATGTATTGTAATGCAATACAATTTAAAAAAAATATTTATCGTAGCAGGTGGAAAGAAGTGGTCTCTGCCTACCCCTCTGGGAAACAGGCGTGATTTAATGTATGTACAATTTAAAACTAAATCTAGTCTGTTCGCTATCTCTTTCACACTTGTTCATATCATCAATACAGTCATCTCTTTCGCTCTAATGTACACTCATGCGTCATACTACGTGCCACTCATCCTACACAAATGTATTTTGATCTGTAATGATAAAACCAATTCCTAACACTTATCAAGTCAATTATTATAAAACATGCTTGTGAAGGCTCTTATTACCAAGTATATAGGCTGAAATTTCACACACCTTAGGCCCTATACCATGTAACTTCATCAGCTCCTGCTTGGCGTCCTTATACTTCATGTCTTGGAGGGACTTGAACCACTCCTGTCCACCCCACTCCACTATCTGGGCTGCAGACTTCTGTATAAACTTAGCACGGTACCCAAATCCAAGATCTCTTAACTGAGAATCCACCTATAAATTATCAAAAATGAGCAAGCATTATGAGAATTCAATGGAAAAACATTTTGAAGCAAATTTCAATAATTTCATCCCCATTTGATTTTTGGTCAATCAGTATAGTCATAGTCATATTCATTTATTGCTTTATGTTGTACAAGGAGGTCTTAAAAAAAATACAATAGGTAGCTTCAACATAAACACAGACAATATGACAGATTCATGTTCATTAAATTAAGGTTTGTTAATATGGCCCATAATGTTCTGGCCGAGCTGTTGCTTTTATTTTAGCCAAATTAGTATCCCACTGCTAGGCAAAGGCCTCTCCCTCAGATTTCCAACCCTGCCTTTCCTTAGCAATCTCTGTCCAGTGGCTTTGAAATGCATCAAAGTCATCCCGCTACTTACCTGTACCTGTCCAGTGGTACCCCCTCAGATACTACTATGCCCACCTGCCTGGTGCATTCGGCAAACATGACATGCCCTGCCCAATCCCATTTTAACCTGGTGGTTATATCGCTAACAGTGGCAATTCCAGTTTTTGTTAACATAAAATTGATTTTAATTGACCACTAATCTGTCATACCAGAGTGCACTGTTCTGGTCTAATTGCCTAGACAACGGAAAAAAACATACAGACTGTTGGGGGTAAAATATTAAAGACAAATTAATCACAAACCTTTGCATCACATAACTTTTCAACTTCTGGGAAGGCATAATATGTGGTCCCTTCATAACTACAAATCTCTTCACCAAAGTTTTTACATAACTTTTCTACCATGCTTGATATCCTAAAATATACATTGAATATAATACAGAAGCCCATAGAAAAACATAAAGAAATGAAGTACCTGGGTGATTCCACGGGTGTTTCAACCTTCGTCAGTCCCTAGTCATAAATATTGAAATAATTTCCTACGCCAAGCAGCAGACTTTCATACTAAGATGTACTGTAACCGTATTTCTTGTCACAATTGATCGAATTTTAACCATATAATGGCTGATTTCTTTAATATACTAATATTAGGGACTGACAGCGGTTGAAACGCCCATGGAATCACCCACGTATATCACGTAAAACATTGGATGTCTGAGATTTATTAAAGTTAAATCATGTCTCTTACCTGGATATGTGGTTATTCTGACTACAAATAAATGAAAATAGGTTTTCTACAGGTTCCTGAGCCAGCATTCTAATGCCATAGAACTGCTGACCAGCTGACTTGAACAACTCATCACTCTCTGACCATTCCTTATAATATCTACCCAAATCAACATCCAAACGGAAATATTTTTCTAGTAAACTTCCAAATAAAGTCCCTGCATTTTCCTCTGTTTTGCTATTGGCTTTCTTTGTTTTGTTTTTAGTGATTCCTTTATGTAATGAGGCAATCACTTGGTACTGCAAAGAATCGTCCTTTTGACGTAATTTCCACAAAGTTTTCGAAAATACACCTGTCCACTCGTCAGTCTCCTTATTATGTGTCCATCTATAAAATTGTAACAGAATAGTAAACAAACAGTTTGAGGGAAAACTTCAAGTTAACAAAAAAAACCTTGCCGGAATTACCTGAAACTTTGCCCTCCATTTAGAGTTCCGGTCAGTTGAACCTCACGATGACTACACAGTAATTTGTTCCAAGACATAATTTGTTGTCAAAACACAGTACTGTTACTCTACTGTAAAAGTTTATCTCATTAAAAAATAATCAAAAGAAGTCGCAGTAACCGCCGCGCAAAATGGTTTTTGCATCAACAGAATGTCAATATTTGATGTCAATGTCATTTTGACATTTGACATTTTAGTTCAGTTCAGAAATTGTACTTTTGCGTTATAAAGGGACCTAAGCACTTTAGTACGGTGAATTTCATAATAGTCTCCATAGTTCTATTTAGGTTAAACTGTGACAAGCAATACCGAGCAAAGCAAAGTGCCCGTGCCTTGAATGGCGACTGCCGCACGGTGATAGACTTGTTATAGTAGCCATTTTTTGGACGTATGCTTTACGTCATAAAAACTATACTCGAAAATCTAATTAAAGACCAAAATTTGACAGTTCCCATCTTGATTATTTCGTTATTTTAACATTATTTCATAAAAATATGAATGAGAACTCGTGGATATTAGGGTAAGTTTTATTGATAAAAATACCTACACTCAAACCAAAATGCAGTAATCACAGCGAATGTGCGCCCGTTGAGGTTAGGATTTTGGTCTTAAATTAGATTTTCGAGTATACATAATCATTTAAAACGATAGCCTAGAACTCCCGTGTGTCAAATGTGCTTAAATACTTAAATAAATGGTTTTAAAATGTATATGTATTTGACTTATTTTTAGACTGATTATCAGAGTTCAAACGAATTTCGATATAGAGGCCCTACTTTGAAAATCAAAGTTCGAAGTTAAGTTATAGCTCCATCCCTTTCTCTCTATTTAGTCTCGAATGACGTTTGACAGGGATGGAGCTAACGTAACTTCGAACTTCGATTTTCAAAGTACCTCAGCTTAGAACCAGGGTACCTTAATCATTATTTTTCTCATTATCATCATCATCATTGTCCCATCTCGATACGTATCACGTTGAGAAATGGGGGTGAGGTATCGCAGACCGGAAAGTGAAGTGTTGGTAGCCATGAACTTCGTGAAGATCCTTTGGAGACCGCTTACCTATGTCGAGTAGTGGACTTATTAAGGCTCATATGATGATATACCTAGTTGAAATAAAATGCAACGTGGTTTTCTCATATTTATTACACTTATCTAAAAGTCTTTTTATGTCACTACACTTATGTAATATCAGTCCCGCATGGCGTTTTTAATCCATTGCACGTATTTCGCTGCGTCCGTGAAAATAAAGTATTCGTTGAGGTTGCACGTGGTGCCGGCATTGTCGGCGCGCAGGGACAGAGACACCACGCCGCGCAGGCGCCAGCGGCCTCCTTCTAGAAGATACATTCCTCCACCGGAGTCGCCGAGGCATGGACCCGCGCCGTTGCGATCACCTACAAAAAATCCAACATTTTAATGAGCGGACGAGTAACAGAGTGTTGGCACATTATGTCGGGCGAAGTATCCCGCCAATTTGGCTATAGAAATGTTTCACAATCTTTGTGATGATGATGGAGTTTGATAATTTCTCAATGAAGGTATTTATGTATAATAAATCCTGGTTTATTTTACTTAAAACTCACGTAAAACCGAAGCGGAGCTAGGGCGGGTCGCTAGTTTGTAATAAATCTTGTAAACACCCGCCCAAAAGTTTTTCTGGCTACGGCCGGCCTTGTGTTACACCTTGGAACCGTTTATATTGTAAGCCCATTTAGAACCCTGTCGTACTAACAGCGTCAAGTCACGAGAAAGGGCCGCCTCAGAAATAACGTTGAAATAAATCACTATTGTTCCCGACATGGTTCTTCCGTCATCATACCTGCGCACAGCGTGTTGGCGCTGGTCAGCAGGTGGAAGTCCGGCTTGCTGGCGCGACAGGTGCCGGTGCTCACGACCGGCAGCCGCACCATGCGCGGCTCGCCCTTGCTGCCCGGGCCCAGCTCGCTGGAGCCCCAGCCGGCGACCTGCAAACAAAACATTTTTCATAAAAGTTGCGGTACGCCAGTAGGCAATTTAATTTTGATTAAACTGCAAATTCACAGAGAGCGATAATGGCGCTTTGTCATTATCGCTTTGGGAACGACTGCGCTGCATTTTGAATTCTAAATGGGTTGTTGCGCTTTTGCAGCACTTCGACGGATTATTTTACGACTTAATTCTTAAGAGGTATGTTTCCAAAAGTTGTCAACAGCCTTCTACAAATGAATTTTAACTATTCTGCGGATTCTGCCTGCGCCAAAATGAAGCTCTGGGACCTTGAAATCACATCCACCGAATATGTTATATAAATTATTTTTCAACTGTTCCTATAGGTCTGTTAGATGTCAAAGCTTACCACTCCGGAAGCCCCGACGATCCTACTTTGGTCGTTGCTTCCGGTCCAAAGGCACGCCGGCCGGATGTTAACGCTAAACTCCACAGATCGGTCAAAAGTCACCACCAGCAAATCATCTGAAAACACGTTAATTTTGATAAATAACCAAACCGACAGTCTAAGCTATGTTTTGGGTGCGCTATCAGATTAAGATAGACGACCAGCAGGGCTCAGACAAGATGCACTACGCTAACTAACGTTTCTATTCGATTCGTTTTTAAACCAATCGCGTCACTGGAAGATGACGTGATACGAAAAGTCACGTGGTCTACCAGTGACGCGATTGGTTTAAAAACGAATCGAATAGAAACGTTAGTTAGCGTAGTGCATCTTGTCTGTCTGTCTGAGCCCTCTGGTGCCCTAGACAAGATGCATAACGCTAACTATAGCGGTTTTCGAAAACGGACAAAATATATGGATTCGGCGGTAGCTTACGTCAATCCTTTAACATTTTGTGGGTTTCAATAATCGCTAACTTTAGGATTAGGTATGCCTCTTGTCTAAGCCCCAACCTGCCTTGACCTCAAGAGTCAAGACATGATATAAGTAGGTATCAGGCAGTAACAAAGCCACAACCGCTGGTTTCTATTCAAATACAAACACCAAGCCAACTTGTTTACTTGGCATGGCTTGGCAACCAACTGGCATAAAGCAACTACGAGTGTTAACTTACCACCGAAAGGTGCTCCGTTTTATTTATTAATTTTGTAATAAGAACAAAGCCAGCGTTTTTAAACTTAAATAGTAATAAATTTCAAGTATAATCCCGTATCAAACCTAAATTCCTGACCTCACACTACGAAAAAATTCCACTCACTTGAATAAGTAGAAGAGTTGTAAGACTCGTGTATGGTCGCGGCAGCGAGGGTCCTGGTGACCGTGATGTCATCCCCCCAGTCCTCCAGGTTGTGCACGCCGACCTTTATGACGATGTCCCTGATGGATGTGGTGACGCTTCTCTGCTTCATGCAGTGCGCCGCTGGAGAGAACAGAAGATGGTTTGTTACAGCCTTCTTTTAGCCATTATTTTAGCGTACGTTGTTATAGTGTTTTCAAATCACGATACGCCCCACTCCTTAAATTAACATTGCCAAAATTGCGTCAATATGTTCATACTCAGAATTAAGTAGTCGGGCGGTACTTCGTGTATACGAATAAAAAGTGTCTAACCGCAGAATTCATTGGAATCCATCAGGATTCTGAGTACCTACATACATCGCCGTATCCATCCAAACCTTATAAATTTGTGTCGTGTTTCAAAAGCAATTATCTTTACTCTGGGCTTGGTTTAATAATTACATAGGTCTTATTTAGTTTTAGATAACTATGAGACAGAAAAAGTTAAGTATCCATCAAACTATTAACCAGTGTATTCTGCGGATTTACTTATGTTGCAAATGTTTAGAAACACGGACTGTGGGTAGGCCACTCATAAGGTAGACAGACAACCCTAGTCTAGACCGAAAGCAGGCCCATAACCACATTATTTTTTGGTAAAGCCACCGAGATTTTACAAAAATACTAACCAGTAACTACATGTCGATCAGAAACCAGCGTCCCAGAGCACACGAAGGTCAAGCTACCGTCCTTCCTCTTGTAAATGGCGACAAGCCAGGGCCACTCTCCGCGCGTGTACCCCTGCCCCTGATAGATGAGGGGCACGTGCTCGTTGCCTCCGGAGACCACGCCGCACTCGGACGACGCCCCAGCGGGAAGTCGAGAGGGCATGGACGGGCTAAAAGCAAAGAAGATTTTTAATCTCAAAATAAATCACTAGTTCCGTGAGATGTCAAATTTACGAGTTCTACTAATATAGCCTATATGAAATCCATTGGGTGAATACCAATTTATTCAACTAATAACACCTCGTAAACCCGTCAAGGCGTTTAGAATACAGGAGTTTCTTTTTTGTTGTGACTAAGTACATACATAAATACAACCGAAATACGTTACCCTCCCTTTCGGGTAGTTGAGTAAAAGATAGAGTACAGATAGCGAGAGGGTACAAGATCAAAACTAATCACCACTGAACATAACCAATCAGGATAACTGCATGTGGCTTGGGTTCTATTAGAGTTACAGCTTCTGAGCTTTAATTCAAACTTGTTGCTTACTAGTTAGTTTCAGGCCGCGGTGGAGGAGGCTCAGGTCTTCTAGTGCTAGTGGTATACTCGAAGTAATCTGGTTGAGGAGGAGGTAGTGGCGGCCGCGGCTTCTGTTGCTGAGGCCTCTCGAATGCAGGAACTGGAATAATAAAACATTTTATCTATGATACATTGGGCATTAAAAACTTATATGTATTCTTGGTCTAGACTGTGACTTTAATGTGTAAGGTCTGTTCATCCTTACCTTGTCTTATATAGTAAACAACTTTCTAACCTCAAAATGAACCTTTTTTGGCTAAAACAGCTCTTTTATCGAAAATAAAGTAAACAGAGTTAACATTTTGGACATCAATTGGCGAATTCTTCAATCTGTGATTGCTTTATTTTGTTTAAAATAGCTGTTTTAGCCAAAAAAAGTTCATTTTGAGGTTAGAAAGTTGTTTACTAAGTATATAAGACAAGTAAGGATGAACAGACCTTAATAGGATGCATGTCGGTATATACTATGGGTATTTATGACGACTGCGGCGTGCGTATACTTAAAATTGTTTTGCATCAACGTAAATATAGATGGCAAATAAAATGAAATTCCTTCTTCTATAAGTAGGTACTAACGGTATTGCGGCTTCTTCAATTTTAGCTATACCTAACCTATAGTTGGGTGAAAGCAGAAGACAAGGTCAATTTTATCTAAGGAATAATAATTATAACAAGTAAAGTGCGATGTTTCTTACCCAAATTCCAGGACCCTGTTCGATCGTCATCAGTATCGAACGTGAACACTTGTGTGTTAGGTGAAGATCCGATGGCGTTGTAGGAAGGCTCCTGAGGCCGGAGTCGTGGAGGCTGGTACTGGTCAGGGTCTGGCTGGTGGAAGCTGGGCTGGTTGAAGCTTGGCTGGTTAAAACCGCCCTGGTTAAAACCTTGCTGGCCGCGCACGGCCAGCTTGTGCTGCAAACTTATTGTGGTTACGTAGAGGTTGGGCTGCGCGACATCTGAAAGAAAAATAAATTCTTAAAAACAGAATAGCTCTGAAGATATTTCTACTAGTCTTCTTGACAGTCAGTCATGGTCTTCTCTTGAAAATCGATTTGCCGTGGACCTTATACTCACAAAATCAAATTAGTTCATTAATTCTCGGTCAAATGATGGAATCTGATAGAATGACAATAGTTTATGTACCAGGATATTAGATTATTATTAGTGAAGGTAGTAGTAGGCTAATAGAAATAGCTATTAACGTTGATGAGATATCATTTGGTTTTAACCCGGCTTTTCCTCAAAGAATGTCGAATGCGAGTAATTACGGTGTTATTGTTATTAACCTCCAATAACAAATTCTTCAGTGTTAAGATGAAATTTCTTATCTTGCTAAGAAACTAAAGTATTTGCTTACAATCAAACAATGGGTTTTTGTTTTACAAATGAATACAGGGGCATAAAGGGTACATAACATAACCTAATAACAATTAACGTATGAGTGAGTAACTTAAGGAAAGAAGTAGCCATCTTTCTCCGTTAAGGTGACTACACGAATGTTAAAGGTTATTGAACTTTGTCATATATATCATACATTGTGTAAAATACATAACTCTTAAGCAATGAGAGCGCCACTGTACATCTGGCGTATGCTCGGCTCAGTCTTAAGCTAGTGGCAACTGAGGTCACTAACTAGCGTTTCTATTCAATTTTGTGAGTGACTTTTCGTATTACGTTATCTACCAGTGATGCGATTGGTTTTAAAATGAAACGAATAGAAACGTTAAGTAGTTAGCGCAATGCATCTTGGCAGGGCACTCAGAACCTTTATTGCGCTGGCATCGCGATCGCTTAGTGTACCGTCTAGCTTTACTCCTTACCTCCAGAGCCATAACACAGCACGTTGTTGTTGACGATGAGAGCCGTGAGCCGCGGGAGGGGCGAGGTCACGGGGAAGTGCACCCGGTAGTCGATGGGGGAGTCGGGCCGGCTCATGAGCACCGAGGGGTTCACCGGCTCCAGCCGCCCCGCGTAGTTCTGGAGATCAGGGAACATTTACTCGGTTATTCTCACTCTTATTTCTGCTTCATAGAGTTCAAAACGGAAACAACTGGCTGGTAACAAATGGAAATGAGTTTCGTCTGTTTGGCAGAATTTTGATTTTCAGAAACGTATTTGGCATATTTTATCAGTGATCTGAATATTTGTTAGCTCGAATTTAAATATCATACAGGTGTACTGAATTTTTGTAATTATCCTTTATGTCCATGTCACGAAAAACCATTAATTTCATGTTTTATTTCATAAGTTTTACCGTGTTATCATACATAATTAGAATCATTACGAATCAGCGTTTTTTTTTCAGTTTTTTTTTAAGTAATCACATAAAGTTTGTTTCTCTATACTAGGTCTCCCAGTGTTTGCTTTTCACTTTGTATGGAAAAAACAACTTACTGTGATTACTTAAAAAAAATACTGGAAAAAAAACGGTCAAATAAGTTTAAAAACTTCGCTGATTCGTAATGTTTCTAATTAGGTATGTAAGATAAAACGGAAAAACTTATGAAATAAAACATGAAATTAATGATTTTTCGTGACATGGACATAAAGGAAAATTACAAAAATTCAGATTAAAATGATCAATATCTCCGAAACTAGTAACAACCGCTGAACATAGGTACATCGGGGTTAAATCGATAGCTTTTTAGCTGCTCTATCAGCCCTCTCAGCTTTAGCGTTGGTTTTAGGGACACCCTGTATTATTATTTTTTTGTATAATAATGTTACGCCAATGGGATAAGGCGTCTAATTTTCCACTAAGAGTGACAGAGATAGCATGATTAGAAAGAGACAGCTATACTGAGAACCTTCCAGATACGTGTGAAAGAGATAGCATGATTAGAAAGAGACAGCTATTCTGAGAACCTTCCAGAAGCGTGTGAAAGAGATAACACGAAATGAAACGGCAACACGCGGAACATTCCAGACTCATCCAGACCCGTGCGTCAAGGTCATTGCGATCGTAAAAACAACAAGGTAGCAAGGCGTAGAACATTCCAGCAACGAACAGTCTCGATCGACCTTGGCGGGGCGAAGTACACCGAACATTCCGGAAGGCGTTCTAGAATAATCGGACTCAGGAACTATAAAACGGCGGACAACGGTTGCGACGAATCAGTCTTTACTTGGAAAGCGAACAGTGCGAATAAGAGCGACCCGAGCGATCATCTGAGTATTAGAAGTTTATTGTGCGATAATTGTTTTGTAACGGTTTAAAAGTGAGTGCGTAATTAAAGTCTACTTTTGATTATCGGTGTATTCGTGCATTTCTATCAGTTACCTACCCCCACGTTCGTAACATTTGGTGTCAGAAGTGGGATAGAAAATGCCAGTAACTCCGCGAGATCAAGAGCAGGAGGGGGTCAAAACCCGAAGTCATACTGCAGCCGAGGACTCTGCGGCTGCCGCCGGTACGTCTACCGCTACTGCACCGGCTGCAACAGTGTCAACTAAACCGGAATTTGACCTGAACGCAATCTTAATCCTCTTGAAGGAACAATCAAGAGCACAAGAGGAACAATCGAGAGCTATCCGTGATGAACTACGGGGTCAAAAGAAATCCCAAGAACAACAATCCGATAGAATTCTCCGAGAGGTACGAGAAGCCGCTTCGGAATGGAAAAAGGAAATGACGGAGGTTCAAGAAAAACTGGATGACGTCAAGGAAAAAGTTGAGGACCACGAAAATCTCCTCCAGACCATAAGAAATGAAGTGAAGAAGCTAGAAATCAAAGTGGTCAACGGTACCTGTGGACCTGAGACATCTATCCCGATAGTTGGAAGATTTAAAGTACCTCCTTATTTCTATCAGTTACCTACCCCCACGTACGTAACAATAATATTAGTATATTCAATTATCTAAGTATTTTTAAAGTGGTTCTTTTTTTTTTCCTGTTTTTCTGTTGTTTTTCCTGTAATTTAATCGGACTGTATGCGTAGTGAACGCCTTAAAAGTTTTTGCTTATATTCACTTATCTATGCTTACATAGTTATTATACAATGTAGTAAAGGAATTTTGACGAAAAAAAAATATGCCAAGGAAACGGGAACCAATGGAAATTGCGTTTTACTTTAAAATTTAATTTACCTAAATAATTACTCGTCAGCTATCACTTGTAGGTAAGTAATTTTTCAGCTTGATTAGGGCTAAGATGCAAACGTTAAGCTGCTTAATGAGTTTCTGTGTTTATCGACTCGAAATGATTTTCTGTCATTAAGTACAAATGGAAAATCGTCGACTCGAAATTATACGTCAATTAAAAAAATATATTGAAATACAACAAAATAAAAACATTGACCATCCTGAATAACGTCTAAAGTGGAATCATAGCCCATGGTAAAATTATCCAATATGATATAGGTCGAAAGTATGTCTATTTGTATTTACGTACCCTTAGAAATATAAATATGAATATGATATGATGATATGTCTTTCCTACCTGAAATATGAACAATTCATATTATATTTATACTAGGTCTTAATTCATATTAGACCACATTTGGGGAAGGGGCCGCCCTAGTGGCGTACTGTACTGTTTCGAATCAAATTGGAGAAATACTGGAAAAGCGCCGAATTTTAAGTACCCGAAACCGACGTGCATGCATGACTCGATGTATGAATGAATATGGAAGAAGCGAAATAGATTTGTCAGGATCGTAGCAGGTGGAAAGAAGTGGTCTCTGCCTACCCCTCTGGGAAACAGGTGTTATTAAGTTGTTTGATTAGTAGTTAACTCAACTAATTGTTAAAATTCGAAAAAGGAATCGAAAATTTTACACATTTCCTTGAGATTTTAACCATTATTAACGTTTTTTGACCATAAGTTAACTACCGATCAAACAACAGGCCAGTAATGTATGTATGAAGACTACATTCACTTTGTGCATAATTTAATTTTGCTCATTATTTATAATGGACAAAATTCCATATTTTGACTAAATTCACTTTGGATACTATTACTTTTGATCCAACTTCCGAATGGTCATTTCAAGTGGTCGATTTTTAATTTGCGGTCGACGCGCTCTGTCATCAGTTTGCGTCAACCCTATACATGTAGTCCAATTGTAAAAAATGCTAACTTAGCGCTAAGCGCTTTGGCCTTCTGTCTGGATATAATTTGGCTTCAAAGCCAAAAAGCTACCTCATACTGCGATTAAAACATTCCTTTGGCAAAAATCACATCTAGAGATGTATGGAGTGTGCCGGGAGGCGCAGCTGAGACCGCTGTGCAAATAGCTGCCTAGGACTCGGTTTTTGAGCAGCACATGAATAAGGAAAACGCGTAGAAAGCCAGTTTTACGACATTCCGCCAAGATGAACGGTATCCTTATACATTGATAGCTGTTCAGTAAATAAGTGACTTTTGGCTTCGCTGACCCGGTAAAGGCCGGGATCGGTTCGTTAAATCGCACCCCGTGACTACCAAACTGGCGGATTTTAACAGATTTCCCATAAGTTCGTAATTTATTTATTTTTACTAGATGTCTTAATTTTCATTATACCTACTTACTCATCAATTAGATAAAAAAATCGAATACCTGCTTGTTTCCAAACAGCTTGTAATGAAAGTTACAAGTGTTTGTGAAATAGGCCCCAGCTCCCTATGCCTCTAAACTTACAAGTGAACAAGTCGACCAAATTGTCAACGTTTTCTATGATATTTACTTGTTTGTGGCCACTGGCCACAGTAGTGGGATTTACGACCGATAGTCATTTGAATTCTCAAGACAGCAATCTCAAGACTCCAAATGCTTTGCCAACCCTGAGGACTAAGGTACTTAATATGGTATCTAACTTTCTAGTAATTTCACCGGTGGTCATATACCTACACCGGAACACAACAAAGCGATCACTACTGCATGGCCGGTAGACCCCTCCCGCTTAGCTACTTAACAAGCATACATGACGCTACCGGGCATGTCAATATGACTGGCGAGGCGAACGTATACACACAAACACAAAAACGGGACTCTGCCTTTTAGCCGAAATATGTTTGGCCGAATGTATCGTTTCCCGACCGTTTTATTTGCCAACGCGCTTCTATTCTGAAACTGTAAATAGTTCAGGCGAGCCGCGCAAACATCACGATGTTACATGCAACAGTTACAGTTACAGCTCACTAGTGACCTGCTCGGCTCTACACCGTGCCCGGGACCGGGATTTTAACCATCGATTCTAGAACATACCATAGTTAATTTAATTTGAACTCTGTCACCTTAACCTAAAGCATTATTTACTAAGAAAGATTCATGTTGTAAGTAGCAATATCATCAACGTACAACATGAATTAATTTAATCAATTTATTAGTAAATAATCCTTAAGTTAAGGTGACAGAGTTCAAATTAAATTAACAATGGAATGGTTTATTTAAATAATAAAAATCTCGGAAATTATGCGATATTGGACTAAATGTTATACCACATTATATACTCCAAATAGGGTCTAGAACCGATGGTTAAAATCCTTCGGGTACGTCTCGGGCACGGTGTATATTACTATAGCTATACAAATGGATGAACGCGTATAACCGTCAAAACCGACAGAGAACAGTTCTGCCGTCTAAAGCAAAAAGACAGGACTTATTTATACTCTTTTTCTGCCTTTTTCTTTTCGGCGGCAGGATGAGGGTATGAACCCTGCCTTATTTGTTAAAGAAATTAAAGTATTTCTATGAA
Source organism: Acleris literana (assembly GCA_946894065.1). Taxonomy (NCBI): domain Eukaryota; kingdom Metazoa; phylum Arthropoda; class Insecta; order Lepidoptera; family Tortricidae; genus Acleris; species Acleris literana. The sequence goes on from OX335687.1 coordinate 9,562,276, forward strand.
ATACATATTCGCAGTATTTGTTAACGTATTTAAACGTACTGTGTCATAATGTATGTTCGTGATTTACATCTTACAGCTTACAGAGAAATTTTGTTTGTCGTTAATATTGTTTAGATACGGTTGTTTACTTTTTATATTTCTATGGTTATTTAGAACTTAGCGAGGGCAAGGTTACGTTCCTACCCCAACCAATATAGTAAATTTACGTTTGTTTGTCCCACTTTCACTACAAAACGGAGCAACGAAGAATTTAGTTCGATTTTAGGCTAATATTTACTCCCGAGAAAACATATCCGTATTTTATCTTTCCACAATGACAGTTTGGCTCCTTATCCGGGGCTATAAGGTTGGTATCTGTAGTTGGAATATCCACGAAAGAATTCCTACCATTTTATTAATAATATAAGAACCATTATAAAAAATTGGTGTGCTGGGTGCCCGTTGATGTATTTTGTCTAAAAACACAACTTATAAAAACTCATTATAAAATCTGACGATTATAAGTGGATCCGAATGATTTCTGAACAGACACAATAGTTACATTGTAAAAATAAAGTCTATCTGTCTGTCACTGATTCTCATCGAAATATTAGTTTATTTTCCGAGTACTTAATAGTTATAATTCTTCGCAAAGACGCCATGGGTAAAGTATCAAAACTGTTTCAATAAGACCTCGCGACTCGAGCTCGTGTGCATAAAATAAACAATACAGCCACACGTCCAATGCCCGCCTCCCAAATTTCAATAGAAAGGAGACCCGATATGAAGTCTTTGGCAAGCGTGTCAAAGCCTTCAAAGACGCAGTTCGGTGCGATGTTTATCGTATAATTAAGTATGTGATTAGAATACATCATGATGTAATAAACTGATGATTCCCCAGCTTCAAACGCGTGACGTAATAATAACAAGTCTATCAAAAATCCAGTTTAAAAAAATCCGACAAAATATTTTGATAATGTCGTCTATATACACGTTAGTTACCATATAAGTTAATTATAATCCCGTTATTTAGATTTTTTCTAAATAAAATACTTAATGGACACTTGCAATGCTGAGGTCCTACTTTGAAAGTCGAAGTTCGAAGTTACGACGTGCTCCATCCCTTTCTCTCGATTTAGTCTCGAATGACGAGTGATAAGGATGGAGCTAACGTAACATCGAACTTCGATTTTGAAAGTAGGGCCTCTGAAACTAATCTATCGACACCTCGCTAGTCAAAATCGGGCGATCTACAACCTCTACGAGGGAACATTACGGAGTCTCGTTGGCAAACCCGACAAATCGAAATATGTAATTGTTTATTCAAATTTGAATCGTCTTGATGTATTTATTAATGTTCTTTTTGGCAAAACAAGTTATATGGAATTATCCGGTTTGACCAAGCAACCCTCGAATTTAATCTATTTATATGCATGCCCGCATACATACCATCGACGATGTATATAGAATACTGTATAGTTCGTCGATGATACATGCACAAGTAATTGCTTTTGACATGTTATCGTATTGTCAACGTTATATTAGCTCCTATTTACTTGACAGTAATGGCGGCCGAATTAAAAAAAACCTCAAAAATACGTACTTATTAGAGATGGGCCGGCTGCGGATTTTCCCAACTGGCCAGTCGGCCGACTAATCGGTCTTCAATTTGCCGATTAATCGGCCGACTATAGTCGGCAATGCCGATCGTAGGATTTTGCTAAGTTCGGGTGGACTCGGAAAAATTTCGTTTCGCTTCGTCCGTCGATCTTTGTTACCTACCTACCTTTCACCAGTTTTGTTTATGTTTTTTCCGCACGACAAAAAAAACAAAAAGATCCCTAATTATAGTATTAAAACGAACTACCTAGTGCTTTTTATAACTATATCGAAAATAAAATCTCATGTGTGGACATTTTTTGACGAGATTTCCTATAGGCAATAAAGTGCCGGTTATTCGACTTTTTTTTTCGACTAGTCGCCGACTAATCACCGACTAGAAATGATGCCGAATAGTCGGCTTTCCCGACTAATCGTCGACTAGTCGGCCCATCTCTAGTACTTATAGAGACAAAGTTATAAAGCCCCTGGTCAAAAGCATTATCCTCCTTTAGCAGCAAAGTAAAAATAATAGTAAAGTTCCTCTCAGAGTTCCCGTGAGGGTTCGTCGACGGGTCTGCGATGTATGAGGTAAAAACTCTTGGGAGATGAGACTGTTGGTTGTGGTTATGACGGTCAAGTAAACATAACTGTGCAGTGATTCAGAATTTAATTGATGCAACACGTCTCGGTGCACCTGTGAGAGCGAATGCGGTCCGATCATCCACACATGTAGATTGTAGGCATATATTTATGTATGTAAACACCAGAGAAGTTATACTTATTATCCTTACAGTCAAGTCAAATACTTAAGTAGACTCCTTTTTATTATTTCCGGCCCGTTTTCAAAAGTAATTAATTTAAAGGTCAATATATTTAAGACCATATCATTTATGTTACTCGTTTGTACGCTGTTGTTATGCAAATTTTGGCAATATTAAAGCCATTTTAAGTTGACAACAACAGTGTGGAATTTGTTTACGTCATTCTCAAAAGCATCGTATTATGAAGCTAGACGGACCACTAAACACAGGTGTAGCTATAGGTATACGTTAAACTTAGAATACCTACTTTACTTTACTCTTTTTTGTTGAAGGCTATAAATCTGATTTACGGCTACTTGCAGTTAAAAGATTACTTAAGTTTGGATTAGCCAGGCTTAAATTGGGTTAACGATTAAATCCAGATATTTTTTGCCACAATAAGCTCAAATAGTTTAAGAGCAAACCGGCCTAAAGCTCGAAAGCAGACTTTACACAGATAACTTTGTAAGTGGCGGTAATAACCGTTGGTGACCAAAACTACTTAAAAGACCATTGACCAAGCCCTGCTTTACCACGATTGGAACATTTTAAAATTGCACCCAAATGCTTTGTGATTGGAGCATTTAGGGGAATCCATGTCTCCGCCCCCGAAACTAATCATCCCGTTAGGTAGGTGCCGGTTTATCATTAATTTAATTAAACATGTTGGGCTTTTCCGAAATACGAAGCTTTATCTCTTCACTCTACAGCGATGGAAGGAGAGGGCCGATCGTTAACGCAGCTACGAAGTGATTTTTTTATAAATAGTCCATGGCCATGGCCATGGTTTGCTGTATTACTTACTTCGAAAGTATAACACACCTCACTCTATGTCTTAACAGAGATAACCGTTTAAATTTGGACTCCAGTGTTTGTTAATTAGACTGAAACACTTCTTCAAATATCGGATCATAATGATTTCAAAAAATATATTTGAACTTGAGTCTATTGCTAAAAGCGTAAGAGAGTCTAAGATATTATTGAGCTTCGCGTCTGCTCCAATATATTCGAGAGCAACTGACAATCCTGTGCTGGGGCCCCAGCATTATAAGTAAATAGTGATATTTATAGGATCAAAAAAAAACGGGAACCTAAAAAAACAAAGCTGCATAGCAAAAAAACTAAATGTTCATAGTTTGGTATGGGTTTGGTGTTGTGTAATGCAGTTCACTATTTTCGTGGTGTAGTTTTTATTTACGTATTGCTGCGCAATTAAATAAGTATTTACAAAATTAAATTCTAAAATATAGGCAATTGTTTAAAAAAAATTTTACACAAAACGTTCATCAGCTCTTTCCCGATTCCAATAATATCTAACATTCAAAATGTGAAACTCACCGAAGAAAGCCTAGCTGCTATCGTAAAGTTCGCAGTGATTTGTATTGACGATACGGGTCCATTTGGTTCCAAATGTATCACTCCGTGCACTCCAAAACCATCACTCCTATACTCAAACGTCCCCGGGCAGGGGGATTCTTGGCAATCAACTGGCACATAATTTAAATAACCTAAAACTAAAGCACTTAACAATAAACGGCACATTTTTGAACTGTACATTACTGGCAGGTTAGAACCGTTCTTTTTTTAAAGTCATCTTTTTAAATCATGGAGCGTCCGGTCACAACAAGTCACGAGAAGGCACTGGTGGTCGTTACGTTAACAGCCTGCTTGAGAGTTGATCTGTCCACAAATAAACAGTATGAATCGTCTACACGTGAGGGCATCGCGATTGGACGTTGCTACGATCTGGTAAATTACACGCGTGACAAATTCGACCAGTTTTACTTGGGTAAACGGACGCAGGGGGTTTTTCATTTCCAATCTTAATGGCTATTATGGCTATTATGGCAATCTTAATAACATTTAACTTAAAATTTTGATCGATTGTTGCGTTACATAAAGCCATAACGCTTTAGATTCTGATATAGTAAATGCGTGATCGCGGAAAGCCTGAAGATTTTGTGGGTGCAATGGGTAGTAAATTTACGTACAGTACAGGGGCAGGGCTCTGTCTACCCGTAACTTTCACTCACTCAACGAAAACCTAACCTATAGATGACTTAGAAAGTTGAAATTTGGCGTCCAGCTTGGTAATTGTGGGTATACAAAGGGAAAAATCTGAAAACAGTTAATGAACAAATATTGTTTTTGAAACAAAAAAGAAAAAATTCCCATTCCGGGAACCGGGATAAGGTAGCCTATGTTGCGCTCCCGCTACATTCCTTAGTTAAAGAGTATAGTCATGCACAACTCCCTAAACTCTAATAAAATGAAATATAACAAAAAATTAAGATATCCCATCAACAACGTAAATGTGTAAAAAAGTTCGTTAACGGTTTCCTTAATAACAGATGTGAGGTCCAACTGGAAACCAAGTCCTTTAAAAGCTCCTTAGATCACACTTCCTGTCATGCATAAAGTTCAAATGCTAAAATGATTTGTTATGTTATTTGCTGCTTAATAGTTTTTACCCATCTTTGATTCTGAGTTCGTAGTCTAGTAAGTCATTGGCAAAGATCTAGTCGAATATTCGAATAATTGTGACCAACTTAAGATATGGATAAGTTAAGGAAGTGAAGTGATTAATTAAACCTTCAGATCAATTAAGTGAAGGAATTTGAAAAAGAGAAAACTTGCCAAGTCGCACTATTAAGGTAGCAAATAACATAACAAATCATTTTGACATTTGAACGCTATGCATGGACAGGAGGTCAGGTCCTGTCCATACATAACTGTCCTCCTGTCCATGCATAACTCCTGGGGCACGTTTTATAAAACTACAAGTTACAATTTTACAGGTCTAAACTGGCAACACTGCTCAAATGGGTGGTCGTCATTGGTCAAGCTTGTGTCAAATGTAACCTGTAAATTGTAATTTGTAGCTTTATAAAACAGGCCCCTGGAGTTGTGATCCAAGGAGCTTTGAAAAAACTTGGTTTCCAGTTAGTCTCACTGATTTTATTAGCGAAACCGGCGTTTACGAACTTGGAATTTTTCCACATTTATGTTTTTGATGGGATACAATAAATCAACAAGTCCAGAGTCCAGACCGCCCAGACTAGACAATCAGTCGATCGAGCTCATCATGCCTAAAAGTATTACTGCATGAGACTAAGCTAAAAAACTAACATTGAATCTTGAAGTGTCTAAGTGACGAAAAGATGTGTGACGGCGCCATTGTAAAAAAATACCGATTTAATTTTGAGTGTCGTAAATTTGTTGATGAAATTTGACATAAGTGCGAAACTGTCTGTGTCTTCACGGCTCAAAGTCTCAACTGATCAATGTAAATGTTTGATAGTACTTTTTATATTAACGGAGTTGCGGGCATAAGCTTGTATATTGTAAACACGAAAGTATAGTGTCGTCTGTGACGCTTTCACCGCTGTACGAGGGTCACACTGAAAGTTTCGGGAATATAAAAAAAATATGCAGTTAAATTGAATAAAAGTATTTTTATTGTTTTTCAAAGTATTCTCCTTTATATTTTATGCACTTTTACATGCGTTCAAACCATTCGTTAAAGCACTTATTGAAGTCTGAAATAGGGGTCTACAAAATGGCCATTTTAAAAGCCTCCACTGCTGCTTCCGGCTTCTGAAACCGCTGACCACGCAACTTATCCTTAATTTTGGGGAATGTGAAAAAGTTATTGGGGCTTAAGTCGGGGCTTTATGAAAGATGGTCCAGTAATTCGACTTTTGGCATTGTCGTGGTGAAGGATGATGCGGCGACTAGGGTTTTTTTTTCGGAGTTCAGCAAAGATACTCGGCAAACAAATAGCGGTGTACCAATCGGCATTGACCGTTCTACGATCTTCAAGAGGAATAGTAGCCACGTGCCCCGATTTAGAGACAAACGTAGCCACTATCTTTTTAGCCGTGTGGCCAGAACGAATAACTTTTGTCGGCTTGAGCTCGTTTTCGTAGACCTATACTCGAGATTTGTTTTTATTTTCAGGCTCATATGCATATGTACATATATCCAACACTTGTCACCTAATACAACGCTAAAAAGTGCATTTGAGCTTCCTCCGTTGAATTCCAACTCCGTTGAAATCCACCGGGAAAACAACTTTCGCACGCCTAATAAAATTGTTCCTGTAATAGTACATTGTTGCAGAGGATAGAAAGTACGCGATTTTTGGACGAGTCATATAGAGGGCCGAAACGTAGTAGGCAGACATAGTGCTTTTCACAACTACTGAGAGGAAATAAAATAAAAATTCATATTCAAAACTCAAATTTAATCATGTTAATGTGACATCACCGCCAATTTTACCATAGATAACTTTTTTAAATCTGGAATTCTGGACCCCTATTCTCGTGGCACTCAACATGCGAGATGAAGATGTCAACTCCATATAAAAGATGAAGATGTCAACTCCATATAAAATTGTATTTGTTTCGCCATAGCTGCCATGTAATTTCATCTCTAGTGGTTCGAGTTAGCGGCCAAGTTTGAATTACATTTAAAAAAAAAAGCAGTGACACAGTTTTTAGTCTGTGTATCTTAGCAAAAAATACACCTAATATTTTACGACACAAAATGGTGTGTTCTGATTGGTCGATTTAAATTTTTCATTTTAAGCAGCCATGACACAAAAATTGATTGATTGATTCTCATTGGTTCTTAAAGTTGGACAACAATGTTCTGGACCAATCAGCAAACACGCCGACAAAAACATTCTTGGTCTGTCCTTATAAGTGACGTTTTGTGACCCCAAACAAGACCATCTATGGCCATATTTCCGAGCAGTGTTATGAAAAATAATTTGTATCTGACTCATTCCAATGCCCAAACACTCTTGAATCTCCCGATATGACTCACGTCGGTCTTCCTTTATCAGCACGGGTAGCACAAGTTGTATTTTCTCGCTTGTCGCTCAGTGCGTCTCTATCGTTACTGACTAGATGGAAAGGGAGATCCGAGCGACAAACAAGTCGCGGGCAGCTTGTGCTAGCCGTACTGCTGAGGTAGAACATCGACGTTTTCTTGCGTGATTGCCGATTTTGGTCGACCTTCGCGCACGTCGTCCGTGAGGGATACACGGCCACGTTGAAATTCTGAATACCACCTGTATATTGTCGTCGTTGAAGGTGCTTCATTATTAAAAGCAGCAATCATCCGGTCTCCACATTGTTTTTGTGTTAGATAATCCACTTTTAAAGTCGTAATAAATCATAGCTCTTAAATTTTCTCGGGACAATTCCGTTTTCAGCAGCGACTCGATGACTTCAAAAAACAATTGAAACCGAACCATCGCTTTTTTTTCTATGTCGCCAGTGCGTTAAGATAATGAAACTTTAGAGATTATAAAAAGGTATAATATGTGTCAAAAATATGTTTGTAAGTATTAGATTCCCGAAACTTTCAGTGCAGCCCTCGTACTGCTGAGTCGATTACAATGAAAATTTAGGTCTATAGACAGATAGTTTGAACCCCAGGCGACATAAGTACAGCACAGAAAATTAGTCAGTTTCCGAGGAAATAAAATACACAAGTTTTACGCAAACGAAATCGCAGACAAAATATGTATTGTACAGGTAGATTCACTAAAGCTGGGCTGGCGCGAATGGAATGAACAAAAGTAATGTCACCTATCACTGTGTGAGTGCCGTCCTTTGAACCGATGTTCGAATTTCAAACCAAAAACAAAAACCTGTTATTATGTTACACACTTGTATACTTTCGTTCCCTCATTCAATCTCTTCGTGCCAGCTCTTGTGAATCGACCTGGGGCCAGTTATCAAACGCTTGTATCTTGTATATTACAAGCGGAAATCTCTTTCCAACAATATTTATTAAAAAGAGACTTCCACCTATAGGTACTCGGCTGTCTACCGCCTGTCACTCTCTCTAGAATCTGTCATAATATTTGTTATGCCAGAGCGAGTGTGAAAGCGATAGTATTAATGGCGTGGTATTACTGTAGTACTTATAGTTACGTACTGCCGTCATACCAAAGAAAGCAGCTTGACGACACGTTAGCCTAGTTGGTAGGGTAGTGACCCTTCCTACGAAGCTAGCCGACCGGTCCCGGATTCAAATCCCGGTAAGGGCAGATATTTAGTCATGAGCGCAAGTATTTGCTCCTGAGTCTTGGATGTTTTCTAGGTATTTATCTATATACTTAAGTATGTTTATCGTTGTCTAGTACCCATAGTACAAGCCTAGAGCTTTGTTTGGGACTAGGTCAATTAGTGTGATATTTGTGTGACTCCCACCGATGTTTAACTGCAATGTATTATTTGAAGCATTTTTTACTCTATTAGTAACCACATTAGATTTAAAACGCTTATACTATTCTTTGGTAGGTATGACGGCAGCAGCGTATGGTCTGCACCCAGAAATGTGCCACTATAGAACCCTGTCGCAGAAAGCCAATGATTCATTTTGATGTGTGTACTGCCGGGCGCCTTCTCGGCGATATGTGTTTCGTCTAATATCATTTGCCAAATAAGTAACTTATCGCAGTCCTTTTATTTGGAAAATCAGTCTTTAGCATATTTTAATTTTGCAAATTTTCATATGGCCGTATTATTATTTACCTAGCTAAATAATCTATTCTAACCTATAGGTACCTACATACCAATTTTATTTTTACCGGATAGATGTTTAGCAAACATTTTATAAAAAGATAATATCTAAATTTACACTGCATACAAATTTATTCCATACTTTACAAATTCAAGGTTAGGTTAGAACTCTGGCCACATGAATCCAGTTGCTATGTTAGAGGAGTTAGGTTAGGTTGGATTGTGTCAAGGCACGTAGTAATAATATAAATTGCACATTGAAAAAATACCAAGAAATTATTTAGTAAATAACCAGTTTGTTAATTGACCAATAGCTATAATAAAAAAATTGTATAAGCTGTTTGGGAAGTGATACCGCGCGATACAACTTTCGCCGATTCATTAGTAAGCGAACAAATTGCCTATTTATTTTTATTTATTTATTTGCCACCATAGAACCCTGTCAATCCTGTCATAATGACAGAGTCAAGACACGAGAAAGGAATTAACATTGAAATGAATCACTGGCTTACGACGACAAGGTTCCATTGGTGTCTCAACAATTCAATTTCGTGACCGTAGGGTGAGTGCACCAATGTTGGACACTTAGCTGAAGGCGCCAATAATATGGTTATCGGGAGCCTGACGTTTGGCCGAAATATGTTTGCCAAACTTTTCATTTGCCAACCCAAACTTTTTTCTGTAACTGTAAATATTTCAGGATTTATTTCAGTACCATCGTGTAGAACCTTAGAGGGTAGGTTAAGTAAGTTTTTATAAAATCCTGAAATATTTACGGTTACAGAAAAAAAAAGCGGGTTGGCAAATGAAACGGTTGGGAAACGATAAATTTGGCAAACATATTTCGCCGAAACAAAGGTAGCCCATGGTTATCAATTGATTGTAGCAAAACAAATGAATAGGTAACTTATCTTCTGTAGAATAAGAATCAAGTTTCCATCATTACTGCTCTATCAGCAATAAAATAACGTATTTTCCCCTGACTCACCGCGTACGCTATTAATAACAACACTTATTTACATCCAAATTTGACCAAGATTTTCAATTTTCGTGTTAACTTTGAGTTATAAGTTATATGGGTGTCATCATCTACAACTTGAATGAAATAAAGCCTTAAAAGCTTTGTGGGAAAAAATATACGAATATTTATATAATTTATACGAGGAAAACGCGCCGTACGTTTTGGAAAAACCTGTTAGCCAACGCGTTTATCGCGTGTTGAAGGTATCGTCGGGCGTAGCGAAAAAAAAAACAGTACGCCAATGTTCGCAACAAAGAATTAATCCAACGAAGAACCTCATCAGGTTAAATAAACCGATTAAAAGTCGATAAGCAAAGAGTTTTAATTTATTTACTTGTAAAAAACGCGTGCTTCTATGAAATCCAAATTACAAGACAAATGATTAACTATTTGTGTGTCAGGCACGATTCACGGCTAGGTATATTAAGATATTGGCGATACGGAAAACCATGACACAGATTCGTTATAGGTAGGTACTACCTTCCTTTTAAATAAACTCGATATCTGAATTCTGAACCTTGGAAAAAAAAACACCGCACAGTTTTAACATTGTTATAGGTGAAAAACGGTTCGACATTCTATATTTGAAATTTGACGTAAATTCCATTCCAGTTTTGCACACAACTACATGCAACAGGTCATTTACTTAAGTTTTTACCTATATGTGTTTTAAACTGTTATATTAATGAGACAGTAATTTTATCTAACACTTGCTCACAAGAAGCCACTATACAGGGCGTTTATTTCCAAAAATAATTCACCCTTAAGTTCGTCGACGAACTGTTAACTGGCACGCCATAATTTTCCCATGTGCTCGCAAGCAAAAGGAAAAATTATGTACCTACCACTTTGGCCGACGTTGCGACGGCGAACCCTCTGACTAAAGTCACAAAACGCATACGAAAATGTTGTTGTTCTTCTTCTATTTTATTGATGGCGGTTCACCGCAGTTCCGTAGTGATTTCGCCAATGTCAAGTGAGTAGAGTATAATCAATCAGTAAAGAAAATAAATCAAAAGTAAAAGCCGGAGGCTACCGGAATAATAAATTAAATTTTTACATACATACATACATAATCTCACGCCTTCGTTCCCAGAGTGGGGTAGGCAGAGCTACAGAATTACAAACATCTCTAAAAACTTGTTGATAATTCTATAACCACAATTTGCATTTGGCTAAGATGTTTATCAGCGTATTAGTGACAGGTTGCAAGCCCATCGCCTAACAGTACTACAAGCCTTTATTCCCTTAGTCGTCTCTCATGGAGTGGCACTATTCTAACTCGGCAAGCACACGAGGAATAAATTTTTAAACAATCAATTTAAGCTCATCGGGTAATACCTCGCCTAAAAGTTCGTCAGCAACCTAAAAATAACCTGAGACCTAACCTACCTACGATGACATCATAGGATAATGATTAAGAGTAGGTACTCAAAAAAAGCCTTCCTAGTTGACTAGCCAAAATTCCCCGCTCAATGTTAAAGAGATATTTCATCTTACTGTTCCAACATACAGTGTGTGTATGTTAAGGCTTATTTACAACAAAAGAATAACAATGTAATTCGCAATCGAAGCCAAGCTATTTGCAGCTCTATGTGTTTTTGTATAATGGTGTAAGAATTGTGTATCTTATTTGCAGAAACAACATTGTGGTTTTGAGGATCGAAGTTGGGACCGTTTATTTACCTACTTATAGTGTTACGTACGGAATGATACTGTGATACTTTTACCCGCATTCTCGCGTTGGCTTACCGACATAGGTACTTTTAAAAAGGTAAAGGGAAATACCTGTACCACTATACCAACGCCAGACCGTTTCCAAAGGATTTCCATTTTATAAATGTTAGCGGAAAGACAGATTAAGGCATTTGTCCTGTCCCATCCATAGGAAGCGATTAGCTATTGACTATTTTCTCGCTCAAGAAACGAACAAAAGATATAGATCCCGTGGCAATAAAAGAGACTCATTTATATATTAATTGTTGATCGCGGGCACTAATCGCTTCTCGCTCATCGTCGGCGGAGGGACAAGTGCGTAATTCGTATTTCAATCTGACGTAAATATTTAAATACCTGAGACATTAGGCCCTACTTTAAAAATCGTGGTTCGAATTTACGTTAGCTCCATCCCTGTCACTCGTCATTCGAGACTAAATTGAGAGAAAGAAATGGAGCCAACGTAACTTCGAACTTCGATTTTCAAAGTTGCCTGTCAAATTCAAATTCAAATTCAAAATATTTATTCAGCAAATAGGCCACATGAGGGCTCTTTTACACGTCGGTAATATAGAGTGAATCTACCAGCGCTTCGGACAAGACCTGTGTGTCTGTTGTTATTGTTGTTAAGAAGAGTAGTATAAACCTACATACATTTAATACTTCTTCATTATTTTTATAAACCTTTAGCTTGTCTTTATACATCCATAGCAACCGTTTTGTTTTCTTGTTGTCAATATATTTTTCTTGTCACGTAATCAACGATCTTTATTTTAACTGTTAAATTAGTTTTAACATGGTAGCAGAGCGTGGTTACCAGTGAATTAAAATATTTAAAGTCGAGAGTCAGTACCTAACTATCCTATTTTTCTAAACATTCCGGCAAGGAAATATCAATATGCAATCGCCAAAGTGTAAAGTTGATATTGGCCACCTGGAAGGCACGAAAAACTGGACAACATGGAAATTTAAGGCTACGCTACTACTAAGAGGTACGCCCGGTGGGTTGGATGTGGTTACGGGTGCATTAGACAAACCCGTGAAACCTACTACTACCGATCCCAACGAAATTTCTTTGTACCAAACGGCTCTTGATAAGTACAACCTAATAGATAGTACCACATTACTATTACTTACTGCGAATATGTCAGACGAAACCCTTCAAAAGATCATGCGTTTCAACTCGTCTAAAGATGTGTGGGATGAATTACATCGTTTATTCGACGGCACGTCTGAAGATAAAAGTTACGTTCTTTGTATGGAGTTTTTTGGCTATCGTAAAGATCCTTCACATGACATTACGACTCATATCTCGAAAATCAAAACCCTTTGGTCAGATTTGAAAGCTGAACTAATGAAGATAGAGAAATATGACTTACCGGATATCCTTTTAATCTGTAAGATCCTCGATACTTTACCTGAAACCTTTTTCTCTTTTAAATCGAGTTGGATGCTAATGTCGAAGACGGACAAAAACGTAGAGAATCTGACGACGCAAATCTGTGCCTATGAGCGTTCTATCTCGTTGAGAAACGAAGGTCCTGCAGAAGCTCTAATTGTACAAAGTAATAAGTTGAAGAAGAAATGTGGATACTGTGGAAAAGTCGGTCATAAAGTGAGACAATGCCATAAATGGAAATCTGACGGGAAGCCATCTAAGCCAGAAAATAAACAGTCAAACAATCTCAACTCAATGCTATTGCCAATAACCACTGACGTAAATTCAATGCTTACAAACTATGATACTACAAGTTGGTTCGTCGACAATGGAGCAACAAGCCATGTCACTTGCCGAAACGATTTGTTTTCTAGCTTTGAGCCTTTTATTGATGCTCGGACAGTGACTACAGCTAATGGAGCTACTATCAAAGCTGTTGGCAAAGGTACTGTTGATTTAGACGCTGTCATCAATGGCGGAAAATCCAGATTAACACTCTGTGATGTATGGTACGTACCTGATATAAAGCAAAATCTTTTTTCTGTATTGGCTGCTCAAGATCGATTAAACAATAGTGTATTCATGTCTGAAAGAGACCACTGTTTGCTGAAAGTTGGAGAACAGTTAATACTGACTGGCAAAAGAGTCAAGAATGGAGGGTTGTATAAACTTAATGCAGTGACTATTACAAAGCCACCACCAGATTTGAACGCTTTGTCAACAGATAATTTGTTACAACTGTACCATGAACGGTTTGTCCACCAGAACAAGAAACACGTTAAAAAAGTTATTGAAAAGGAACTCGGTATTAATGTTCGTCTAGATTCTGATTTATGTACTGGATGTATTTATGGAAAAACACACCGGCAAGCATTTGGAACGAGAGAACGAGCTGAAGTACCTGCGGAAATAATACACGCTGATGTATGCGGTCCATTTCCCCCTTCCTTCAATAAACATCGCTACTTCGTTCTATTCAAAGACGATTTCAGCAAATACCGATACGTTTATTTCATGCGACAGAAGTCGGAAGTTCACCTAAAGCTTCAACAAATGTTACAAGAATGTAAAGTGGCTGGACATGTTGTCAAAGAATTGCTAAGCGACAATGGAGGTGAATTTAATAATGAGAGCGTCAGGCATATTCTACAAAAAGCTGGAATAAGACAAAGGCTCACGATGCCATACACGCCGCAACAAAATGGCCTCAGTGAACGTGAGAACCGAACCTTAGTCGAAGCAGCTCGGACATTGATGCATGCTCATGAAGAGTTACCCCAAGCTGCATGGGCAGAATTGATAAATACTGCTGCATACGTCTTGAACAGAACTGGGCCAACTTCAGAAAATGGTAAATCGCCATTTGAGTTGTGGTTTAAGAAGAAGCCAACAATCCATCATCTTAAAATAATTGGATGTGAATGTTACGCTCATGTACCTCAACAAAAGCGAACAAAGCTATCAAAAAAGGCCGAAAAGTGCATTATGATTGGATATGAGGGTGACGACGGCTATCGTTTACTGAGTAAAAATGGTAAACTCATAAGGTCAAGAGATGTTACTTTTAATGAATCAGTACTGACACCAATTGGCCAAGCCGGCGATTCAAAAGAACAATCCTCGGTTGAAATATACTTTCCTCTTTCACCACCTCCGATGTGTGATGCAAGGGAGGATGATCACACCGAAAGCAGCTCAGTGGGCTCAGACAAGATGCACTACGCTACCTAACGTTTCTATTCGATTCGTTTTTAAACCAATCGCGTCACTGGAAGATGACGTGATACGAAAAGTCACGTGGTCTACCAGTGACGCGATTGGTTTAAAAATGAATCGAATAGAAACGTTAGTTAGCGTAGTGCATCTTGTCTGAGCCCACAGATCCCACTTCGAGTAGCCCTGATGAGCCTAGCAGCTCAGATCGCACTTCGAGTAGCCCTGATGAGCCTAGCTCGGCTATGCCTCCCACATCGTCGGATTCAATTGTTAGACAAGAAGTAGAAAGCAGCCAAAATGACGTTACTGAACCATTTGAACGTTCATTAGAAGCATCACAGCCAGGGTCACCTGTTTATGAAGATGCTCTAGATGATAACATTGATAATGAGTTACCAGAAAACTTAGATGATATAGCTGAAACCAATAATAGAATGACTCTACGAGATAGAAGTCAGATAAGACCACCTATTCGATTTGGAGATTATGCCATGATGTCAGCAGATTTTCTTAATGGGATCAATGAACCAAATTCATATAAAGAAGCAATGACTAGTTCCCACAAAGATCAGTGGGTCAAAGCAATGGATAGTGAGGTGAAGTCTTTAAAGGAAAACAAAACCTGGATACTGGTTGATCTTCCAAAGGATAGAAAGCCTATATCTTGTAAATGGATATATAAAATTAAAACCAATGCAGATGGCTCACTAGACAAATTCAAGGCAAGGCTAGTTGCTGGAGGATATACACAAAAAAAGGGCATTGACTATGATGAGACTTTCAGTCCAGTTGCGAAAATGACAACGATAAGATCTGTCCTAAGCGTTGCTGCAAATGAAGGATTAAAACTCACACAGTTTGATGTATCAACCGCATTCCTGTATGGTTCATTGACTGAAGAAATCTATATGAATCAACCTGATGGCTATTCCGATGGATCAAAGAAGGTGTGTAGACTGAAGAGAAGTTTATATGGTCTAAAGCAAGCACCTCGGTGTTGGAATAAATGTATGGTGGATTATCTAAAATCAATTGGATTTATACAATGTGATACAGATCCCTGCTTATTTATCCGAAACCGTGGGAATAGCAAAATTATTCTTGCTCTCTACGTAGATGATGGCCTTGTAGCTGCAACAAATCAAGATGATTCTGAAAAGTTCATTAGAGAGGTGAAAAGAAGATTCAAAATCACTATAAAAGATGCAACTTATTTTTTTGGTTTAGAAATAAAGGGCGAAAATGGATATACGAGTGTCACAGAAACACTACGCACAGAAAGTGTTAGATCGCTTTGGTATGAGTGATTGTAAGCCCACTACCACCCCTATACAGAAAGACAGTCTGTCAGAACCGGATAAAGAGCTGGTAGATTCTACTACGTTTCCGTATAGAGAAGCTGTGGGTGCACTTGCCTACCTGACTGTTGGAACCAGACCTGATTTAGCATACGCTGTAAGCGTCATATCCCGTACTTTAGAGAACCCTTCCAAAGAAGACGTCCAAAAGCTAAAACGTATTCTGAGATACATCAAAGGAACAATGGGATTTGGAATAGTTTTTAAGAAGGGGTACAAAACTGGAATACTGGAATGCTATAGCGATTCTGATCACGGTGGAGATCAAACTACTGGACGATCAACATCGGGAATATTATGCTTATACTCTGGAGGGGCAATATCCTGGACAAGCCGACGACAAACTTGTGTAGCAATATCAAGTACTGAAGCTGAATTGGTTGCTGCCAGCGAAGCAGCCCGGGAGATTGTCTGGATCAAGAGACTCTTTGGTGAAATATCTAACTTGAAGGAGATACCCAAGTTAAAAGTTGATAATGATGCAGCCATAAAGATCTCACATAACCCAGAGCTCCACAGGAGAACCAAGCATATTGCAATTAGACATTTTTATGTCAGAGAACTCGTTGCTAGTGGCGAAATATGCGTGGAGTATGTCCCCAGCGAATTTCAACTAGCAGATTTGCTAACGAAAGCATTACATAAGCCACGGATAGTATCAATCGCAATTCAGATTGGTTTGATAGCGTAAAGGTTGACAAAAAGGGAGGATGTTAAGAAGAGTAGTATAAACCTACATAAATTTAATACTTCTTCATTATTTTTATAAACCTTTAGCTTGTCTTTATACATCCATAGCAACCGTTTTGTTTTCTTGTTGTCAATATATTTTTCTTGTCACGTAATCAACGATCTTTATTTTAACTGTTAAATTAGTTTTAACAATTGTTACTTGTTATCTAATGCAATGGGATTAGATTGTCAATGACTTCTACTCCGCACCAGCCCAGCTTGACCCAAGACAAACAAAGCTATGGACTCTCATATAATCCTTTTAGATGCATGGAACTTGACAGATTCTACCAGGTCATACCGAACTGAGAGCGGCCGCCTTGGCCCGTACCAATGATATTACATATAAACAAGAAGTATGTACCTAATATCATTGGCCCCTACCTATACCTACACTTGGCGGCGGCGGCCCGACACCCCGAGACAGAAAGACCGACGGCGAGTACCTAAGTTTAATGTGGGGAACACCTTAAAATTCCGAATTACTTTTTTCCGAATATTCATTTGTCCGAATTTTCATTTTTCCGAAAGCTACATTAGTCAAACTTGAAATCCTTACCCTCCCCCTTCACAAAGCATTGTAGGATTTGTAGGTAGTGTAGCATTACCGCTACAAATCGCGTTGGTTCGCGTTATTTATTGCTTATTTATTTCGCCTTTTTCGTTTCTCAGCCTTTTTGGTATTGCGGACTTGTTCATTGACCGGTTAGAGTTTGTAATTTCTACTGACAGTTTTGAATTTTGAATTCGTTTTTGTTAGATCCGTTCCTTGTTATGGGACTGTCATTCGATCTCGTACTCTTGCCTTGATACACCAGAAAAATTGGATAGTCTCTAGTCATCCCAAGTTTCTCTATAACTGAAGCCAGCTTCGAGTGCCGCGTCCGGTTGTAATGATATGTGGAGGCCTTTTCTATTACGCCGTGGTCTCAATTGAGGGCCGATCGTGTTAGTGCTGTTGTCTTCTGTGTGTCCGGATAGCGGGTGAGTTGGTTTTTGTTGCCGATCAGTCTTCACAGCCCATCTTAAGGAAGCCTCTCTTCCGTCCTTTTCGTTCAATTTTGTGAGTAAAGGTGTCCTTTGCAGCACCTCCGCTTACCCCATATCTTCCGACTCATCGCCCCGACTGAAGATTTGGACGACTGGTTCGGACATTCAGTGTGTGATTCGCCATCGTGTTCGCTGGCAACGGGTCGTCGTGCGCGGCAGTGCCCGCAGGTTTTTTCCGCTGCGATAGTTGTGACGAACGCAGCGTTACGACTACATCTTCACACGGCGGCAAGCGACGACGGAAGTTCACAGGATAGTCACCATTTCGTTGATTTTTATTTTTTTTAAATTCAAAACCGAGTCCGCGAACTCACCCCTAACCTACTGTACTACCCCCATGGGGTAGGCCTTATAAAATATAAAAAAAAAAAAAATTATTTAATCCGTTTGGCGGGCCGGTAGACAAAAGATATTTGCCAATCGAAATAGTGGTAGTTACGTTGTGTGTTTTTTAAATGTTTTAGTAACCCATGGTTCCTAGGGCGAGAATGAGGGATAACAGATTCTTCTGATTAAAGAGAAATTCAAGAATAAGGGAATTCAAATAATTGTATTAGTTGAAGAAAAGAAACGACTAGGGAACTTCAGTTTATGGAAATTCGACAAGTTTTGTGGTCTGGTAAACGCAGAGCCCCTCCCCGCTCTTGCTCGTGTGCTCGACTCCAGGCTGGTCACACTCCGCCAGCCTGTCTCGAACTTGTCTGGGGAGAGCTTCCATTACGTCGCCAAGTCAGTCTGAGTAAGTCCTCGTAACCAAGAGAGCAGAGGGCCCGACAAATTATAGTCACTCCAAGAGACAGGATTTAATTCTTTTCCTAATAATTTAGATGGAGAGACTATTGACCTAAACTACCCCTCTTGTGTCCTCGGATATTTAGGACGACGGAATGTGTGTGTTTTCTGCAATCCAGTGTGACAGGTATCAAAGCAAACCCAGAATATTGGAGGTCTCCTCCCCTTCGAATCCGTCAAGGCACCCGATATCACACGCTCAGCTTTCGCTTCGCTTAGTCGAGTCCCCACGAACCGACATGAGAGCCGGGAGTAGAAAGCAGTTGCCGAGCTAAACTCGCAGGCATCCTTGCCGACATGAGATCATAAAAACCAAGCCAGCAAGTCACCTCAACTAACTAACGTCTTTCGACCAGAGGTGAGATCGACTCTTGACGCAACTCAAATCCGACCCCCGGTTCCCCAAGATAAATTTTGAAGCTTTTAACCTTGATCCTTCAACACACTGAAGCAGTCTGTGAAGTCTGTATGGAAACTGAGCGTACAGTGTGTAGTGTCTCTGCTTGCTATTTTAATCCAAGATGTTTAGTGGCGGTAAGATGTCATCGACGTCTGTGACCCGCTGATAACTTTCACCAAGACACTAAACCCTCTTCGACTCGAATAGAAACATGTATAATATCCGATGCATTAAACGAAAAAGGTAAAGATAAATTGTAATTTAAATTGCCAGGACACAAGCAAAACTGTAAACCCCATTATCAGAGCCGAAAGAAAACTGAATAATCTTAGCCAAACAGCATGGGAAAAATTTAGAAAAGTTCTTCCAATAAACTGAAGATTAGACATGGAGTCCTAAAAGGTACACAAAATCCAAAAGAATTAGATCAGTCTTGAATTATTAATAAACCTTTGAATTCCCTTGATTAAAAACATTTATAAAAGAATATCAAATGAACAATAAAATTATTTACCTTTAAATAATTATTAGTTTCGCAATAGAATTAAAATCCCGTGAAATAAATCAAAGAAATTTATCACTATTTTGGTTTTCCGACGACCAGCGTATATCACTTTTAAATTCAATATGATTTGCTTCTAAGAATTTATTTTTTTAAAATTGTTCTGTTTTTTAAATAAATTGTTCCTTCCAAAAAAATAAAATTTCGAAACTCAAAACATTTTGAAAATATTCGTAAATAAAAAAAATCAAAATCAAAGGAAAATATTCAAATAAACATGTTCTAACAAGGACAGCTTTGCTACGAATGATCTAATAACCTTGTTGTCAAAATTGCAATGACATCTTCCATAATTCAAAATATTTTGAAAATGACGACATCAAATGTCATTCGTAACCAACTGCATTACTACCCTAAGTGCAACGATGCACCCATCGAGTAACCACTAAAAGACAACACTTAGCTTCGGGTCCCGACGAGATGTCAAGGCCGCGCAGCCGCAAACCGAACTCTCACGACAGCGACTCCAAACCGCTTAGAAGCCCTCGTAGTAAGCGACGGAGCTCTCAGGATCGTGCTCCCGCGTGAAATGTATTAAAATGAAAAGTTAAATATGCAACTAAGGTTTCCCTGTACTACGAAAGTTTTCCCTACTCTGTTACTATACCCTGAAACACAACAAACATTCACAATAAATTAAACACCATACGGAACCCCTTCTAAACAACGACCATCACCCTTCCATTCGTCTTTCAGATCCTCAACTAGAACACTCATTCCCAAGCTTCCCTATTCTAAGTAATAAGACATATACGAAAGATTAAAATACCTATGAGAAATCACCAGTTCGATTTCCTAGTTCTCAAATCATAAACCAAATTATTCGTGGACATGATTTCTTATAGATAAGTGTTTCCAACAACGGTAGGACTACAATATTTACCTTTTTAAGTAGACTTTGTCTACATGAACTTACGAGAACCTTCTAACGTTTCTTTGCAATAATCCCATAGATCAGCTTTTATAAGCTATTTTCCATTAAACACTCGGCACATTATTAATTTTAAAAGGGAAATTTTGTAGATACAACACTATTACTTTAAAGAAAAAGCAAATAAAAATCTTAAGAAAAACATTTTTTTCAAGCCCGTCGATCACTCCCGTCAACCCCCATCCGTTTCCTAGCAACCCCCACACTCTCTCTCGCCGTTTTCTAACCAGTCAAATACCAAAGACAATTTAATTCTTGCTTGAAGGTTTGACTCGAGATGGGGTCAGTACAATCCCCCCCTAAATCTTGACGATATTCAACGGAGCCAAGATTTAACCTTCTTATTCCAACTCGTTGTCTCCAATCAATCCCAATCAAGAGTTAAATTTCAAAACCAATTCACCAACTGAACCCCAAAAACTATTTAAGGAGTCCCCTAACTTATTTTATCTTTCTTCCCCCCCCCCAATCCTTTTTCCCCTATGCTACATCTTTCCCCCCCCTCTCCTAAATTAAACCTCCATTACCAAATATGAATTCAAAACCGCTAGCTAGTAAGCAAATACTTTATTAACATTTCCAAAGCCTTTACAATATTGAACTAAACACCAAATACCATATAATCTAATACTCAAATATATTCCAAAGCAAAATTACTCCGAATTAATCCTACCCCACATAACACTCACTAATGCTTCTGCATGGAAATTCATAACCGACATCAACGTCCCTATAAAATTTCTAATTCTCCAACTTCTGACTTCATTTTCATGATTAAACATAATATCGTGCTAAATGTATTGCATTGAACATCCCCTTCTCTTGCAGAGTTTCGGGGTGTACCAAAACATAAACATTATCAAACTGTCTTGCTGCTACCCTGTATGGACCTTCATAAGTTAAATCAAACTTTCGAGTAACTCCACTCATAGAGTCAGACTTGTTCAATCTTCGCAACTTAACCAAATCTCCAACCTGATACTGAATTAACTTATGAGTTAAATCAAACCTAGTCTTTCTCTGTTGACTAGCCAATTGTAAATTAACTCTAGCTTGCTCCCGAATCTCTCCTATATCCCTATTACGTACAAGATAAGGCAAATGGGTATCTATTGACAAATGAGTCACACTACCAAAAAGAACTTCATTAGGTGTAAACCCCGTACTTAAATGAAATGTATTGTTATACAACTCCTCAATCTTCTCTAACCATAAACCCCAATTTCTATGCCTTTCATGACAATAAATCCTAAAGAATTTTCCCAACTCTTTATTAACACGTTCCGTCGTATTTGGCCTAGGGTTCCTAATAGTTGTATATATAGCCCTAACTCCCATATTCCGTAGTCCTAATTTCCATGTATTCCCTATAAATTGTTTTCCATTATCAGTCATTACAGTTTTCGGCTTTATTGTTAATGCAAAATTTTGCATCCTAACCACAACCGCTTTCGCTGTTGCCACCCTCAACCCATATAATTTAATGTATTTAGTAAAAGAATCTTGTATTACGAATATGTATGTTATTCCCCCCCTAGACGCTGGTAAGGGTCCATAAAGGTCTGCCATAACTAAATCCCCTGGATTCTCCGTTACAATAGAATTACACGCCCCCACATACTTAACATTATCCACTTTGGATAATTGGCAAATATGACAACACCTAACAAACTTCTCTACCATTCTCTTCATTCCAAGCCAATAAAATCTTTGTTTTAGATATTTCATCATTTTATAAATCCCCAAATGCCCTAACTCCAAATGAACTTGTCTACACACCTCAGCTTGCAAAGCTTCTGGTAAATATAAAACTTCAACATCATTGACATGTTTTCTAAAATAAAGCACACCATCGACAACTGAACAATGCATCGCTATTCTGGACAATCGACTTCCTCCTTCCACTTGCCCTAGCACGCGTTCTTTAATGCCTTTAGCTACATTATCCATATCCTGAAACTGAACCATCTGTTCTAATTTAGATTCTAATTCAGTATTATTCTGCACCCCCATATACATTATCGATGGACACCAAGTTTTCCCTTCTTGAATGTCCCCATCCCTTGGAAATCTAGACAAAACGTCCACTCCCCCATTTTCGACCCCCCTAACATGCTCTATTGTGTAATTAAACTGTTCTAAATACAATATCCATCTTGTAATCCGACTGTTAAATAATTTAATGTTCTTTACAAACACTAAAGCTTTATGATCAGTCCTAATAATTAATTCCGCCCCCCTTAAATAAGTCTCAAACTTCTTAACCCCATAAATTACTGCCCAAAATTCTTGTTCTGTAACTGTCCACCTCAATTCTGATCCTCTCAACGACCTTCCACAAAAACTCAAAATCCGTTTATTACCCTCATCGTCATATTGATATAACTCTCCCGCAATTCCTACCCCTGAACTATCCGTCTGCAAATAATAAACTTTATTCACATCTGGATGTGACAACATAATAGTTGTAGAAAACTCCTGTTTCAATTTCTTAAATGCCGTATCTAACTCCTCATCCCAATACCAAACTTGTTCCCTTTTTAACAATCTTGTCAAAGGAATAATCAAAGTGCTATAATTTGGAATAAATCTCCGGTAGTAATTACATAACCCTAAAAATGCTCGCACATGCTTCACCTTTTTCAGAGTTGGAAACTCTTGAATCGACTTCACTTTATTTGGATCAGTCCGAATCCCTTCAGTAGAAACTATATGTCCTAACATTTTCACTTCCCGACAAGCAAACTTACACTTCTCTAAATTACAAGTCAAACCCGCATTCTCTAATCGTTCTAGGACCTTGTCTAATTGCTCCAAATGTTCTTCCCAACTCCCTTTCGTTAATATTGCCAAATCATCTAAATAATTTACACAAAAACTTCTAACTCCTGGCCCCAACACTACATCCATCGCCCGACTAAAACTTCCCACAGACGTCTTCAAACCTTGTGGCAAAACATTATACATATAGGACCTCCCATTCACAGTAAACCCGGTATACTGCCTACTCTCTTTTGATATAGGAATTTGAAAATACGCATTGTTTAAATCTACGATAGTTATAAATTTTACACCATGAAATGCATTTAAAACATCTATCTGCATTGGTGGGGCCTCTGACTCTGCCACCATGTATTTGTTAATTTCTCTAGCATCAAGTAAAATACGAATAGACCCATCAGGTTTGCTTGTATATGTTAAAGGACTACTATACGGAGTTGCCCCTCTAGAAATAATCCCCAACTCTACCATCTCATTTAATTTTTCATCAATCTTATTACGATAAGCATACGGAATCGGATAGGATCTATTTATTCGCGGAGTGTGTTCAGACATTTCTATATGATGAACATAACAATTTGCCCTACCAATTTGCTTCGTGAATACTATCTTATGACTCTCTAAAACTTGCTTTAAATCCATCCTCATACTATCAGTCAATTTTACTCCCACATTAAGTCTATCCAGAAAATCCTCACTCTTCACAGTGGAATCCCTTTTATCATCCTGACCGACTCGTAGAGTTCTAACATTTACACTCTCTTGACCTTCATCAATAAACGGTACACTAACTTCTTCCCCATTACCCGACAGAATTAAAGACTTAGGATCTCGCAAATTAATAACAGCATCATGGGAAAGTAACCAGTCAAAGCCTAATATCACCGGTACTGTCAATTTTGGAACTACCAACAATCCAGTATCGAAACTTATCCCCTGAATTTTTAACTCAACAGATGTTAGCTGCTGTATTTTCAAACTTTTCTGCCCTACTGCTCCTCTAATCTGTATAGGTTTCACTGGTAATGATGGAAACCTTGTATCTTTAGTAATTTGTAAAGATTCATAAAGCTCTTCTGAAATACAACTCACTTCACTCCCAGTATCTATCAACCCATTTATTGTATTCCCTAATATCTCAATAACAATCTCCGCTCTAACCTTGCGAGAACCCTCATCAAAACATACCTCTTCATCAAACATGGATGCCGCAACAAAAGTTTGTAAAAATTCAGAAACATGTGGCCGATCTAATAAACTTGGGGAAAGATTTGGAAAAGCATCTAAATTCAACTTAACTTCCTTATTCTGAACTCTATTCTCATCCCCAAAACCACATCTACCAAAATTTGACCAAGTTTTATTAGCCGATATGGGATATAAATTTCCATGTCCGTCTTTCCCTAATCCTATTCCCTCAATCGCAATAGTAAAAGCTACCTCAACCTTTCAAATTGCACTATTCATAATTCTCGAGAAACGAAAGTAATGCCTCTCCCTTAATTCACAATATCTCTTCCCCTCAATCTGCTTAATACCCTAGAATCCTGGTCACGCGGCACCAAGTGTACTACCCCCATGGGGTAGGCCTTATAAAATATAAAAAAAAATTAATTTATTTAATCCGTTTGGCGGGCCGGTAGACAAAAGATATTTGCCAATCGAAATAGTGGTAGTTACGTTGTGTGTTTTTTAAATGTTTTAGTAACCCATGGTTCCTAGGGCGAGAATGAGGGATAACAGATTCTTCTGATTAAAGAGAAATTCAAGAATAAGGGAATTCAAATAATTGTATTAGTTGAAGAAAAGAAACGACTAGGGAACTTCAGTTTATGGAAATTCGACAAGTTTTGTGGTCTGGTAAACGCAGAGCCCCTCCCCGCTCTTGCTCGTGTGCTCGACTCCAGGCTGGTCACACTCCGCCAGCCTGTCTCGAACTTGTCTGGGGAGAGCTTCCATTACGTCGCCAAGTCAGTCTGAGTAAGTCCTCGTAACCAAGAGAGCAGAGGGCCCGACAAATTATAGTCACTCCAAGAGACAGGATTTAATTCTTTTCCTAATAATTTAGATGGAGAGACTATTGACCTAAACTACCCCTCTTGTGTCCTCGGATATTTAGGACGACGGAATGTGTGTGTTTTCTGCAATCCAGTGTGACAGGTATCAAAGCAAACCCAGAATATTGGAGGTCTCCTCCCCTTCGAATCCGTCAAGGCACCCGATATCACACGCTCAGCTTTCGCTTCGCTTAGTCGAGTCCCCACGAACCGACATGAGAGCCGGGAGTAGAAAGCAGTTGCCGAGCTAAACTCGCAGGCATCCTTGCCGACATGAGATCATAAAAACCAAGCCAGCAAGTCACCTCAACTAACTAACGTCTTTCGACCAGAGGTGAGATCGACTCTTGACGCAACTCAAATCCGACCCCCGGTTCCCCAAGATAAATTTTGAAGCTTTTAACCTTGATCCTTCAACACACTGAAGCAGTCTGTGAAGTCTGTATGGAAACTGAGCGTACAGTGTGTAGTGTCTCTGCTTGCTATTTTAATCCAAGATGTTTAGTGGCGGTAAGATGTCATCGACGTCTGTGACCCGCTGATAACTTTCACCAAGACACTAAACCCTCTTCGACTCGAATAGAAACATGTATAATATCCGATGCATTAAACGAAAAAGGTAAAGATAAATTGTAATTTAAATTGCCAGGACACAAGCAAAACTGTAAACCCCATTATCAGAGCCGAAAGAAAACTGAATAATCTTAGCCAAACAGCATGGGAAAAATTTAGAAAAGTTCTTCCAATAAACTGAAGATTAGACATGGAGTCCTAAAAGGTACACAAAATCCAAAAGAATTAGATCAGTCTTGAATTATTAATAAACCTTTGAATTCCCTTGATTAAAAACATTTATAAAAGAATATCAAATGAACAATAAAATTATTTACCTTTAAATAATTATTAGTTTCGCAATAGAATTAAAATCCCGTGAAATAAATCAAAGAAATTTATCACTATTTTGGTTTTCCGACGACCAGCGTATATCACTTTTAAATTCAATATGATTTGCTTCTAAGAATTTATTTTTTTTAAATTGTTCTGTTTTTTAAATAAATTGTTCCTTCCAAAAAAATAAAATTTCGAAACTCAAAACATTTTGAAAATATTCGTAAATAAAAAAAATCAAAATCAAAGGAAAATATTCAAATAAACATGTTCTAACAAGGACAGCTTTGCTACGAATGATCTAATAACCTTGTTGTCAAAATTGCAATGACATCTTCCATAATTCAAAATATTTTGAAAATGACGACATCAAATGTCATTCGTAACCAACTGCATTACTACCCTAAGTGCAACGATGCACCCATCGAGTAACCACTAAAAGACAACACTTAGCTTCGGGTCCCGACGAGATGTCAAGGCCGCGCAGCCGCAAACCGAACTCTCACGACAGCGACTCCAAACCGCTTAGAAGCCCTCGTAGTAAGCGACGGAGCTCTCAGGATCGTGCTCCCGCGTGAAATGTATTAAAATGAAAAGTTAAATATGCAACTAAGGTTTCCCTGTACTACGAAAGTTTTCCCTACTCTGTTACTATACCCTGAAACACAACAAACATTCACAATAAATTAAACACCATACGGAACCCCTTCTAAACAACGACCATCACCCTTCCATTCGTCTTTCAGATCCTCAACTAGAACACTCATTCCCAAGCTTCCCTATTCTAAGTAATAAGACATATACGAAAGATTAAAATACCTATGAGAAATCACCAGTTCGATTTCCTAGTTCTCAAATCATAAACCAAATTATTCGTGGACATGATTTCTTATAGATAAGTGTTTCCAACAACGGTAGGACTACAATATTTACCTTTTTAAGTAGACTTTGTCTACATGAACTTACGAGAACCTTCTAACGTTTCTTTGCAATAATCCCATAGATCAGCTTTTATAAGCTATTTTCCATTAAACACTCGGCACATTATTAATTTTAAAAGGGAAATTTTGTAGATACAACACTATTACTTTAAAGAAAAAGCAAATAAAAATCTTAAGAAAAACATTTTTTTCAAGCCCGTCGATCACTCCCGTCAACCCCCATCCGTTTCCTAGCAACCCCCACACTCTCTCTCGCCGTTTTCTAACCAGTCAAATACCAAAGACAATTTAATTCTTGCTTGAAGGTTTGACTCGAGATGGGGTCAGTACACTACCTAAGGTTATTTATTCGGAATTATTTTGGCTATAAATGTTATTAGATTCCTAGACCTTTTTTTTACCGATCAAAACCACAATTTGTTATCCCTATTTCATAATACTCCGAACATATCAGTTTTAATCATGAAGCGCTTCTTGCATTTTAACAGATTCATGTTGTTTTAGTTCGAATCAGATTTACCTATAAATTGAATACAAGTTTTGGCCTGACCGTGTTCTAAGGTGGTCTTTTACCCTTTATTAGGCAATGCGTTTTAAATTAGAAAGGCTTTATTAATGTGACAATCCGCAGACCGTTTCGTGTTAAATTGTTTTGATACCTAAGCTAAGTTCCGTGCCTAGTAATCTTGTTTTTATAGTTACATTGTAAGTAGTTTGTTTTAATTTAATCATTGTGTGTTCCCTTTATTATATAACCTTGTTGAATTTCGTTCGGTTTTATTTTACTTATACAGGTCCAAATTTACGTGCTGATGGTTTTATCGCAACCATCCCGTGTAGTGTTCCGTACCTTTTATTTTTATGGAGCGCTACAGTAGGTATAGTAAGATTTTTTTTAAATGTCACAATCTACTTGGGAGAATCCCAAGTGAAATCCGATATTTTAAAAAATTCTTACTGTACTAAACGTTTTTGTCATAGGTACAAATAATTCTAAGTTCTAACACGTGTTCCTGCTGAAATACGCATGATATTTTATTTCATTCATCTAATAATGGGAGCCTTCGCTCAATTAGGTACCTCCTGAGAGCAAGGATGCGCCGTTAACGGCACGTTAAAAAGCGAATCAAAAGCACCAATGCAGAGCAAAAGTTGAGACCGCTTTTCCTTTTCGTGTCACATTTCAATCTTGATTATTTTAAGAAACATTATAAGTGAATGTGTCTTTATAATGCGCGTGACCGCTTCCCTATTTTTTGCGTGTCAGTTTTTATTTCAGTAAAAATCTTTACTTCGTGGACTCTACTATTGAAGTGCCTAGTTATTTTCATTGTGTCTGATAGAGATTTGTTCCGTAGTAGGTAACAATTTATACCTTCTTAAGATAAAATTTGGACTTAAAATGAATAGCAGTAAAACTAATCCTCTTGTATCATCTAAGCATATAGTAGAACACAACCCAATCTTCTTAACAATAGTGCTATGGAAGGAATATATAAATTTTAATATTTAGGAAGTATAATTACCAGATGTACCGCAGATAATATCATTCAGAAGATAGCTATGGCTAAAAAGCCTTCAGTAGGTAACAAAGCACCAGCTAAAAGCTAAAATTTCAAATAAAGCAAATAAACGGTTAATTATAGTCTACATCTGAATCGCGTTGTACGGTAGCAAAGGCCTGCCTGTTGTTTGATCAGGGGGGTTATTATGACATAGCAATGCAGTTCACTTTACGGCGAGCGTGAAGGACAGAGCTATAGCAGTTATATAGCTCTGTCCCTTTCTCTCAGCGTATACTGAACTGCATAGCTATGTCATAATAACCTCGCAGTAGTTTACTCAACTAATTGTTAAAATTTGAAAAAGGAATCGAAAATTTGACACATTTCCTTGAGATTTTAACCATAAGGCCTTGTTGTTTGATAAGTAGTTAAACTAACTAATTGTTAAAATTCGAAAAAGGAATGGAAAATTTGACACATTTCCTTGAGATTTTAACCATTAGTAACGTTTTTTGACCATTAGTTAGTTTAACTACCGGTCAAGCAACAGGCCATTAGGGCGAGTTGTTTGATCGGGAGCTAACTGAACTAGTTACCTTTAACACAGAGAGATAGTCCGATAGGGGAAGATTGAAAGCGTATTTATAAGATGCAGTGTTGGCAGAGAATGGAAACGACTAGCGGGACGGAAAAGAAAAACAACAAAGAGCTTTTGAAGATGGTAAACGAGTTGTAAATACGTATTTTAAAAACTATGGAATGTAGAAGAGGAATGTGATGAGACACCTCATAGTCACGGAACGAAAGTTTCTTTTTGGACATTTTGTAGGGCAAAGTCGAGGAAAAAAGAGGAAGAGGAAGAATTAGAGCGGTTCTGCTCTACGTCCGATCCGAACCCGTGAAAATACGGATCTATAGATAAATCGGTTAATCGGATGACAGATGGCTTCCGTCATCCAATTTCTCTATAGATCCCTGTTTTCACGGGTTCGGATCGGACGTAGTGCGGTACCGCTCTTAGCCTTATTACTTTAGCCAAATAAGACGGAAGTCCAATGTCGTGTCTTATTAGGAGGTGAAAAAGCGTAGAGAATAGAGAAAATTGGTAATTAGTCTACTAATTAGGAGACTAGGTCTTAAGTTAGGTAAATGAACAATTTATGCAATCGGACCCAGAATTCGATAGGCGTAGGTGAATTTAATTGAAGTGAATTTTCTGGTAGTGGACCGATTACATTCCTATATCTATTTAACTAAAAAAAAAAGATAGAATATAGTAATAACAGTACAAGTACCTACAGAAGGCGGTCTTCCTAAAAAACAGCGTGAAGTCCAAAACTATAAGTGGCCTTACACACTCGATACGTTTTGCGTTCCCCGGTCTGGTCAAACAAGAGTATTATGTCTATCAGTAAGCAAAATTATAATAGTGAAGGTCTAAACCGCATTTACAATACCGCAAATACCTATAGGTACGATACAGAAATTTTGCTCTTAGGATAGGAACCACATCTTTGATCAGGTCAGTAGAAGTGCAAAAATGTGTATAGAAAGAATCCTCTCATAAATATGCTACGAAGTACGAAGTCCTTATTATACTGGAATAAGGTGCATTGGGACATAGTTTTGAGATGTTGCGTTCGCCCATAGTTTTACACTTGACTGATGTACATAAAAAAATAAGAATAATATAGTCTCAACAAATATACAGGTGGTAAAATTAAAATATTACATATAATAATGTTTAAGCTAATTAGATTACCTACTATACCCACGTCCCAAAATGTGGTACATTAGTTAATTACTACTCACCTTTCCTAATGTTATTATCTATCAACGGATGTTCTAGTACCTACCTAATGACTTAAACATAAATGGGTAAACAACTTTGACGTTAACACACCTAATATGAAATACGTATTTGTATTATTTGTATTTTTAGTAGTCGTTAATGAAATGACGTAGAATAGATGATTGATGTTATATCCTTTGCCGATACTGATGTTTGGTAAAACAAGTTAAATGTTGAGGGCATTGATAAACAATGATGTAGATTATACTTACAAGAATCGTGTTTATTACACATAAAAATGGTACGCTATTAGCGAAATGAAGGTGATTGATTGTAGTAAAATAAAACTGTTGTATGGCCTTTTATTTTGAGCACTACCTATGCAATGCAGTGCAGCCAATATGTGAATGCATTGTAGCTTAGCCATTCGGTCTAAGCTAATTTAGAGGGTGATCAATGTGATCATGTGATCAGATTTATCTGGATGGTTACCACGAAATACTAAATTCGAAACTAATGGTGCAGATCCCCTGTCACTATATTAAAAATTTGCAGCGGAGCGAAGCCCTATACTATGTTAACGAATTAAGCCGAATATTTTTTTACTTTGTAGATACCTACCCTCTTTTTCATCTAAGACAGACGTATTTCGTAATTTCAATCACTTACTTACTAAGTTCACGGGCGAGGTTCTCTAAAAGTAGGCGATTAATTTTTTGAGTTCCTATGAACCAATACTAATGAAGTTTTTGTGTAAAGTTGAGAAACAAGTGTAATACATGGCACTACTGGACCCGATTCTACAGTGGCCTCTAAACTTCCTAATTTGATTTAGGTGTCGCTAAAACACTTTGCCATTCTATGAGCAGGGGCACGTTTTATAAAGCTCCAAGTAACAATTTATTGGTCGAGGTTGTGTCAAATGGATTAGATTAGATATAGAAAACTTGTAAACTTGAAAACTAGGAAACTTGTAACCTGTAAATTGTAATTTGTAGCTTTATAAAACAGGCCCCAGCTGTCATAATCAAATAACAGCACTAATTTGAATCTGACGCTTCTTATTTAAGGCGGTCGGCCGGGATTACACCTGGAGCCTGTTTTACACAACCACGACCAATGACGACCAGAGGCCCGTTTCACGAAGCTACAAGTTACAAATTACAAGCGGAAGTCTCTTTCTAACTGCTTTTGCTGGAAAGAGAGTTCCGCTTGTAAATTTTGTAACTTGTACGAAACGGGCTACAGCCATTTGAGCAGTGTTGCCAGTTTTGACCTGTAAAATTGTAACTTGTAGTTTTATAAAACGTGCCCCTGTAAGTTATTATGTAAGTTTTGAAACAAAGCTATATGCAAGAGAGAGAGAGATGCAGATATTTGCCACTCACTCTTACCCATAGTTGCGTCTCAAAAATTACGTAATAGCTTACAGGGGCCTGTTTTATAAAGCTACAAATTACAATTTACAGGTTACAAGTTTCGATTTGACACAATCTCGACCAATGACGACCAGCGATTTGAGCAGTGTTGCCGGTTTCGACCTGTAAAATTGTAAGCTTCCGCTTGTAATTTGTAACTTGTAGTTTCGTGAAACGGGCCACAGGTGTAATCCCGGCCTTATGCAATATTATAGCACTTGTTAAATCTGCCGTCTAATCTAAGTATAAAAATTAGACAATTTTGTTTTAGGCTATTTAAGCGATGTGCACGTAGAATCGGATCCACTGACTAAATCAGTGGTTCTTAACCGATGGTCCGCGAGCCATGCCAATGAATAAGTGACAAGAGTCTAAAAGAACCCTTTCTTTACAAACATTCATTTACTGAATATTACCTCCGCATCAATAAACCAACTGGGTGGTCCACGGCATAACGGAAATTTTGTCAAATGGTCCCCCACTAAAATGTTAAGAAACACTGGTCTAAATAAATCAAAATAGTTTTCTTGCGGCAACACTCGTGTACGTAAATTCTAAAAATTCCATGGGCGATCATTTAAAAAAGGGTGATACAAAATAAATGGTGCTATAGAATATACTATAAAATAATAAAATGAGGCACATAACATAACCATGTGGCTAAATAAAAAAGAAACGGAACGAAACGGACGAAACCGGTAAGTATGTACAATAATGATGCGTCAAACGTACACAGACAGCTAAACAATTATTAAGCCTAGCAACACTAGCTAGTACTAATCAATCATGGACGTCGTCGATTAGGTTGCGGCGTTTCACAAGTTAAAAAATGTGTTTATAATAAATAAATCTTAAGTTTTACTAAGTTGTGGTGTTATAGAAAATGGTAACGATTGCTGACGATCTAGATTCTTTGTCGTTGCAAGAGCCAATTTTCAAGGATGTCAAGTATTACCTCTCTGGCGATGTTTCTGACAAGGTTTGTTTTTGTGTGTTTATTAAATGGATCCTGATTGTTATTGAGTTATTGTAGTAAACAAGATAATTAAAATTAAACTTCGTGTTTTAATTACAGGTTATGTTGCTTCTTCAATCAGGTGGGGCTGAAAACACAAAGTATTTCTCGGACTATGTCACTCATTTAATCTGTGGCCATAATGCGGAGGATACCGACCTCGACGACGCTCAGGATATATACCAGATCCCCGCTGTAACCGAGTACTGGGTGCTTGCCAGCGTCAGGTTGCGGAGACTCGCAAATCCCAAGCCCTACAGCCCTAATAGAAATAAGATTTTTTCTAATGTGACTGCCTGTGTGTGCCAAGTGAGCTCTGCTGATTTGAAGACTTTGTTTGCGCTGATATCGTATCATGGAGGCAGAGTGAAGCTTAACTTAGATTCTCAGTGCACACATCTGATCTGTGGTGCAGCGGCTGGCAGGAAATACAGTGCTGCACTCTCCCTACCTAGCAACAGGTTAAAGATTGTAACTCCTGATTGGGTATTAGAAAGTATCAGAGCCAGAATACAGGCGGTCACAGAGGTGTTCCACCCTAAGCTATTGATAGTGCCTCAGCCACCCCCCAAGTCCATGGACCGAATCAGTGCAATCACAGGATTCGATTTTGAGGAGGGCATAGCCAAGAATGAGGTGCCAACTCACAATATGGCTGAAAATAAGGATGAGAGCACTCAAGCACTTTTAGAAAAACTAGACAAACTTAAGCAGAGGATGCCGTGGAATCATCCCCCTTCTTCTGTGAACACTTCTACAGTACCCACATCAGCTGTGAGCTCTATGGGTTATTCAAACACTATGCAGTCTGCAAGCATCATGAGCAAATCTATCCCGCAGGGAATGGGAACTCAGAATTTGCAAATACAAGGAAGCCAGGCTAATACACAACTGATGCAAAAGTTTGGGCAAACAATGGCATCACAAGGTAATATGAACATAAACCAGGTGAGTATGCAGCAACAGGTGTATAGTCAGCAGCAGCAACAGCAGCAACACCAGCAGCAACAACAGCAGCAACAACAGCAACAACAGCAACAGCAGCAGCAACACCAGCAACAACAACAGCAACAACAACAGCAACAACAACAACAACAACAACAACAACAACAACAACAGCAGCAGCAGCACCAACAACAACTTCAGCAGCAGCAGCATCAACAACAACTGCAGCAGCAACAGCCTCAGCAACAACATCATCAGCAGCAGCAACAGCAGGCCCCGCATGGCCTCACAGCTATACAAATTCAGCAGCAAAAGTTGCTCCAGCAGCACCAATTGAGAATGCAAATGTTGCAACAAAAGAATGTGAATCAACAAAACCAACAAGGGTTCTCACAGTCTAATGTGTCAGTGTCACAAATGAATCAGAACATTTCTAACCAAATGCAACAACATATCCAGAACAACCAGCATCATTTACAACAAAATCAAAATATTAATCAATCTAATAACTCAAATATGACATCAGCTCAGCAACAGATTGAAAATATAAGTCAGATGTTGAGTCAGAGTGCCAATAATCTACAGCAACAACAGCTCAACCAGCAGAATATGGCTATGAAACAGAGCTTGAGTCTCAGTCAACAGACTGCATCACAGGCTGTGCAAAATATTGCCCAACAGCTAGCTCAGTCTACTCAGAATCTGCAGCAAAAACTGAATCAGAACATGAACCAAGGACAAGTTCTTAGCCAGCAACTTATGGGTTCGGGGCAGCAAATGTCAGGTCAAAATCAAAATCTAATTCAGCAACAAACGGTTCAATCTTTAACAAACCAACAACAGAACTTAAATATGGGAGTAGTTAGCCAGCAGGGGATGGTCTCTTCATCACAAGCTCAGGGTGGACAGGGAGTTCAGCTCAACCAACTTGTTGGGAACAATAGCCAGCAAACAGTATTGAGCCAGCAAATACAGTCTGTACAGCAAAGCATCCAGAATCAACAAGGTGGCAATGTACCTGTGCAGAGTGCATGGCGCCAGCAGAATATTCAAATGGTGCAGAATGTACAGGGCCAACACCAAATTATCAGAAGTCCATTAGTACAACGGAATCCACAAAGTCAAGTAATATTACAACAGCAAATCATGCAGAATCAACAGCAGGCTTTGATAAACAATCAGCAACAGTCACAGTCAAGTCCCCAGCACACCATTTCACAAACTAACCAGCAAATATTACAACAGGCAATTGGTTCCCAGGGGCAGAGTATTAGCCAAACTCACCATCAAATATTAGTCCAAAAGCAGCAGCTCTTGAATGGGTCTAATCAGCAGCAAATAGTGCAGGCTCCGCAGCAAGTGTTGATAAATCAGCATACGGGACAGCAACAGATACTGGTGCATGGGAATCAGCAAGTGACATTACAGAGCGGGCAGCAGTTAGTGTCCCAAAGTCAAATTGTCCACCAAGGTGGTCAGATAGTTAATCAAGGTGGCCAGCAGATAATCACACAGGGCACTCAGCAGGTCCTGTCACAAGGTGGGCAACACGTGATCACTCAGCAGGGGCAGCAGCATCAAGTAGTGATTGCTCAGTCCTCACAGCAAATTGTATCACAGTCTGGACAGCAGATTATTGGGCAGACGGTGGGTCAAAATCAACAAGTATTGTCGCAAGTGCCGCAGTCACCTCAGGGCGGTTCGCAGCTGTCTTCTGGAGGAGGCCTCCAGCAGATTATAACCCACAGTGGGGGGCAACAAATAGTGTCTCCGGGTGGGCAGCAGATTGTGCAAGGCAATCAGAATGTCACCTGGCAACAGCAGCAGCAGTATTTGCAGCAGCGACAGCAGTTGGGGCAGCCTGGGACTGTAGTCGGGCCTAGAGTGAGTATTTTGTTTTAAGTGGATAATTATGTATTGTGCATGTTACTTGGTGTTTAATTATTAAATTGTTTGTGTGTCGTAAGGTGTCATGGACGGCAGGCGGCGGTGGGCGCCAGCTGATCCACCTGGACGCGCAAACGCACGCGCAGCTGCAGTCGATGGACCCGACGCAGCGCGCCATGTTCGTGGCGCAGCTACAGAAGCGCCGTCAGCAGCTGTCGCTGCAGCGGGCCGCGCTTCAGCACCAGCAGGTAATTCTCTCTAGGGCTTTCCTTTTAAGGAACGATACCTCATTATCAATCTCCCTGTATAATTAAAAAAGAGATTTGTGGGCCAGGTGTAGTGGTTGGGCCAACTTCATTTATATAAATTCATAGCTATCCATTGCATTTGCCTTAACTTTCATTCTACTATTTAATAGTCACCTACTGCTGAGCATAGACCTAAAGGATCAGCATAACGTCCTTGTACTGCTCATGGAGCTACTCCAAAACCCTTTGTGGTTACATTCATTAGAGTTGCAACTAGAGAGAGTGTGTGCACAAGTAGAAGAGTTGTAACTTTTGGTAACTGATTCGTTTTCTACAGCCGCAGGGTGTGGTGGCGGGGTCCCCGGGCGCCCCGCCGCAGCCCGGCGCGCCGCAGAGCGTCACCTTCATTCGCGGGCAACTGCCGCCCGGACTCACCCAGCAGCAACAGGTAACCAGGATCACTTCATAAAGAAGTGAATAATGCGACATCATATTTCGGCGTAAGTTTGTCAAATATTGGTTTGGGTACTGAAGGTTACTGAGAAACCAAGATAAATACGAACTTTGCCGGCCAATTATCAGTGTCGTATGATTATTTACTACATTTGTATTAGAATTTACAGAATATTTTGGACAATTTGTTTAGCTGGCACTACTAGACCTAACTTTAACTTCTAAAGCAATTATATTATTCCTGGTTATTACTTCCTGTGGAATTGCCCATGTAAATAAAATGTTTAAACTTGTCGATATAGTCATTTTTATTTCCTATTATTCGATAGATTATTATTTTACTTTAGAAAAGTTCGTCAATATTACTGAGGATGTTAGATTTTGATATTAAAATGTTGGTCGCCTGTAGACGGTCTTAGAATTTTAATTTATATACTGCTTTTTTTTAGATTTTTAACGCTTGTTAGTTTTATAAGTGCACTACCCTTTGTTTGTAGCACTTATAGGAGGAACTAATTTGCAGGAGATTTATTCCTAGTTGTAATCAAGTTATATTGTTGATCAGGTGGCGTGGCTGCAGCAACAAGGCGCGCGCGCAGCGGCGATGCCCGCGGCGTCGCCCGCGCCGCCGCAGTCGCCAGGTGTGAACTTTAACGGATTGTGTCGAAATTACATACACGAACGACGAATCAGTTGGTCACCATAGTTGGGGAATTATGAGACTGGGATTAACCATTTTTTCATTGTTGCTGAACTCTGCACTAAATAAATTCCTTTTACATTTTAACCCATTCACTGCCCATGACGCACAAACTGCGTCACAAATCTACACACCTCGTAAATAAATAGTGGGAATTGGAGGTGTTAAGGCTGACGTTTATCGACCTAAAAGGTATCAATGAGGGCTATAAATGAAATTATGCTCTTTTATGCATCTTTTATGGAATATAATGTAGCATTATCATATTATAACTATCCTAGTCTTGAAACCCTAGATATACCTTTTCGACTTAGAGCGCATTCACATTTGGAGACTTATTGCCTCACGTAGAGCCAGTCATAGACGATTAAGTCTTTCCTCAGTAGCGATTTTTCATACACTGAAAAAGGAACAAGTTAATTGTCTCTAAAATGTGTCTTGAGTACAGCGCTTATTCGGCTTATATTGCACTATTAGTTCGAATTTAATGAATTTCTCAAACCAGAATACACATTTCTAGTAAACAAAATTTTCACACTCGTTTTAACCTTTAAATATTAATAAATTTTACGCTGAAATCAGTCCATAACTGAATTCATTTAAATAATCTGTTGGCATACAGCTCGCTCATACATAGTGAAGCCGTGACGTTGTACCCGCATTATACTTTCAATGCGTTATCTAGCCGGCGCAAGCCTTCTCTACTAGATTTAGTTATTTTTCTCCGCTCAGCTAAGCGACATGTGCTTGTAATTTGTGATGTCCAAATAACACGGAATTTGGATTGTCGAGATGTCTGAGGATCGGGATGTATCTGATTCGGAATGTAAGGGTCTCATTTATGATTGTAAGTTTCAGGAAAATGAAATTTTTAGAATTTTAACAATTTAATTCATCTGTTTATTGATTTAAAGTTGAATTCGGTGCGGAAAATTCTTTGGAAATTGATTTGATGCTTGTAGTTAAATTGTTAAAAGCGACGTTGCTCTAACTTTTCTTCCAATTATCTTTATGATTTTTGTTACTGGCGGAAATCTATGTAAGCCTAAATATATGACTGTGGTTATTTTTCTCTGACCACGGCATTTCTGCAAAATGCAACGTAACAAAAAAACATCAAACCATGAAAAGTTCTAAATAATAAACTGTCAGACAAATTTTTGGCAAATTCTTGGAAAGGGCCAAATATGCGGCTCTTAAAGCTCTCATCTCGTATTCTGACTGGAACTTGTCAAGTTCCCAGTTATAGAGAAATTTAAACTATTCTCGAAACGCCTGCTGTTTAAATATTGTTCATTGAAATCGGAACATAAGTAAATTTGACCAATAAGCAACCCAAAATGGTAAATATGAAGAAAGCTTCCTATAAAATGAAAATGTCGCTAAGGTCTACACTTCAAATGAACAGACGCGTCTAATCGACCTTATTGTTTTATGCCATTCAAACGTTCAAACATTGGGGTGGCCTAAATTACCTACATCTAAGACAGTACTTGCCTTTTAAAGTTAAGAAGTTTGAGAGAAGGCCCTCTGAAGGGCTTTTGGAGGTATAACGATGCTATATGAACTTCATATTGTGCCATAAGGGTCGTTTCCTCGTATGGTGTGTTGACTGTGGTTGTCTGTCCACAGTGGGCGGCGTGGCGAGTCCAGGTGGCGCGGAGATGCAGCTGCAACTGCAGCGCGCGCAGTACCAGCGGCTGCAACAGCTGCAGGCGCAGCGCGACCACGCGCACCACCACCCGCTCGCCAAACAGGTACTACACCACTAGCTACAAGTAGATGGCTTCGTAGCTGACATTAAGGGTGCGTTTCCACTAGGATGAAGATCTTTATATCTTTCTCTCTTAATATTATTTTAATAAAGGGGATGTTTTTAACTAAGTGTTTCGTCGTAGTCGTCGTAAGCGTTAAAGGAGCAAAAGTTTTCTATTTAGATAGCTCTGCTGCGCTGTGCTAAGTCTTCTTTAATCATTCCTTCTAAGCAAAGTTGTCTCTAAGAGATCGCTATTCAGAAAAAAGACCCCCTGTTGACTGACTTTCATTTCTTTATGTGTATTCTTCTCTTGCTGCATAAGGGGAAAGAGTTTTTGTATTTTATTTTATGATTTTTAATCTCGTCATTTTATAAGTCGCTTATGCCCGGTTCCTATATTCAAGAAACGAATCGTTTTCCTTACGGGCTGTAGCTTTACGACATTTGCTACGTACAAAATGTGTCAAATTTTAACGAGACGTCACAACTCTACCTACGGTTTTGAATATAGGAACACACCATTAGCCGATAGGCTTCAACTATTCGTAGACTAGTATGTTACGGAAGTACCGTCTGAACCGGTTGATGGGTTGTCCCAGCAGGTGGGGTCTGTGACGCAGCACGTGGTGGCGTCGCCGGAGCAGCAGGTGGAGGCCGCGCTGCTGGCGCCCGCCACGCCCGACCCGCAGGGTAACCACCACTCGCACGATGCACTGCTTCTATAACCCTTATCAATAGGATTAGGATTTTAGTGGCATATCATGGTTCTAGAATCCATAGAATCGCTATTTCCTAATTATTACAATGCATGACCCTTTCATTTTGACCCTCAGTATGGTCATATTACAAAATGAAGTAAACGCATTTTTAATTCAGTTATTCCATACCTACTGATATTTGCTTCTTTGTATCGCTTTCACGGCAGAGATATCTTCCATACTAAAATTCATTTAAATAGGGAATATGCATTTTTTTTACAGCTTCAATAAAAGCCGATTCATGTAACAAACAGTTGAGAAAAAATAATTTTTGAATAGCTATAAAAATAACCAAGATATAAGCCAACAAAGATTTGTTCCTATCTATTTCTAGCAAAACAGAATTTTACGTGGAGTTTATATGGCCGAACTGCACAATGACGTCACCGTAGCACATCGGATCTCTCTGTCTAATTAGCAGTTTAAAATGCTTGTATCATCCGTATTTCTAGACCGATTTTAATTTTAATTTCACTTTTGCTGATCTCTTTTACGGTATTTTCATATTTTGCTGTGAAATGCGATTTAAAAAATCCATGCATATTCCCTATTGGTTTAGCGGCTTAGTGAATAAATTAATTTTGAAATATTTAAATACTGAAGGTCAAAATGAAATCGCTAATAAAATAACATATTAAGTACCAATTTCACCATACGACGTTAAATTTAATCAATGTTAATCGACTGTTAGTTCATACATTTTGACAGCTGTTAACGCTCTAATCGTCTATTAAGTGGTTAACATCGTTTGGTGAAATTGGTACTAAATAAGTTTCTGTCAATGATGTCATTTTTGGAACAATCTTTCACTGCCGACTGCTGCTTTTCATTGTCATCAATGTCATCATCTGCTTGTCAAGACAAAAATAACGAGCCTCAACATGGCGCATCTAAGTATAACAAAAATCCTGTCGCTATCTGACTCCATCAGATCAGTTCTTGGATACCATAATACTGCATTATCACTGGGTTTATGTGGTTGGTTCAAAGTTTACTCACAAAATTTAACCTTAACAAGTAAACCAACAAACTTATTACAAATGAATAAAAAGGGTGTAAAAACATTGACACTGATGAAAAATGTCACTGTCATTTTCTTGCGTACACGATTAATCTGACGACACAAGCTACGATTTTCACCGCCACCAACTAAAAGTCATGCAATTTGAACACGCTAGGCGCCAAGGGCATGTAATTCCCTATTTATCATAAGTTGAACATGTAGCAACACTGTATGGTACTTGAAACTATAAATGTATAAGTGTGGTGTGCAGGGGCCAACAGCGCGCTGCTGGTGAACCCGAAGACGAAGACGGCGCTGGCCAACATGCTCAGCATCCGGCTGCAGGGCGCCGCGGCCCCGCCCGACCACGAGCCCTCCGCCGCCGGCACGCTGCGGTCAGTACCACCACTTTATACATCAATGGCAAACAACGAAAAAACAAAGACACTACGCCTAATAAGATGATGAGACTGACTTACTTATGGCTTAAAGGACTCAGCATCCAGGCCATAAACATTTAAAAAAAGACTGACTTTTGAATTTCGAATCGGTTGTTTTTTATAGCACAGAGAAAACTAAAAATCACAGATCACCTAATGAACGGGCTCTGGTGCTTAATCTGTTTCTGGTTCTAAGCCAGAATGCCCTCTATGTACAGTTTAAGGTCTTCGACTTCTGGGTAGCTATATTGAATGGAATTTCATAACTGCTCTGTTATCAGGGTAGTAATATCGCATGATATTTTTTTAAAGTCTAGATAAAATTGACCATCAACCCTCTTTAACGCCCACTCAAGTTGGACCCTACGTATCGGGACGTCACCTACTGTAACTTCTTTTCGCTCGCAAATTGTACGGCGCGCTGAAATTATCAATAAAATACTTTTGTTGCTGGTTGAGGGCGCGCTCGTGAGAGAATTTCTTTGTTACTTTTTTTGTTATATTATATGATTATAAAGCAGTATATCACTCGAGTGTAAGTGCAGATTGCTAAAATCGTCTGGTTTGCGGCATAAATTCGCAAACGATTAATAATCCGAGCCTTACTCCCTTTGAGGAATAAATTACTATTAAGTGGGATGCAATTTTTACAATATTTATGAGGGCAATCTATCTATTAAACCATGATTTAATTTAACATACAAATTTGGAGGCCATAGTTGCCAGTTATAAATAAACGTAACAACCAGCCCTTTTTATTTTTCATTGAAACTTCGTAACGTATACATAAAAAAAATGTGAATTTACCGTTTTTCCGAGCACTGATCAAAAACATTCAAACAAT
The DNA here is from genome assembly GCA_946894065.1 of Acleris literana. NCBI lineage: Eukaryota > Metazoa > Arthropoda > Insecta > Lepidoptera > Tortricidae > Acleris > Acleris literana. The sequence goes on from OX335687.1 coordinate 9,604,343, forward strand.
TTACATAGCCTCTTGATATTAAAGCGGTAACGGGGTCGCCGATCCGTGAATAAATACGTGTGTGTTGGAAAGATTGTTCACGCTTCGAGAAGCGATATTATTTGGAGTAAGTTTTCTTAATATCGCATGGAGGAAGCAAATTGGCATGCGGGCCAGCTGGGTATCTATTAAATACGGTAAAACCATAGCTTTTGACGTTCGTATTGTTGTAAGAGCTATCAAAACGTTGACAATACGATTACACGTCAAAAGCAGTATAGTTTTTACCCAGTAGAATAGAGGCCTTGGTAGTAAGTTGGAACATGTGGGTTTTGATGACTGTTCAAGCTTCTTGACTCAGGCAGGCAGGGGTCTAACTGTTTGGTTTCTCGATAATGAATGCTTTATTATAAACGGTTTTTAAACAATATATTTTAATTAATATTAGGTAAGTACATTGACATTATCTATACAGTAGATTGGAAGGAGAAGAGAGGGCGGCGGCGTGCGTTTGCCCGTTTTATAATAGTTGACAGCGCCTCTCGCGGCCATCACGGGAAACTCGCTACTCGGCTAGTGACGAGGTTTCGTCCGTAACATATCTGGGCCGCCTTGAGAGCTTCTGCTCTCAATAGGAGTGAGTAAGTCAGCGTAGCTCAGCCACCAGTCTTAAATGAAGTAGCTCAGCCACCAGTCTTGAATGAAGTAGCTCAGCCATCAGTCTTGAATGAAGTAGCTCAGCCATCAGTCTTGAATGAAGCAGCTCAGCCATCAGTCTTGAGTGCCCGCCGCTGCAGCGCCCGATATGGAGATAGGCAGAGGGCAAATTTTTGAGAATGCCCTCTGAATGATGCCGGTCGCTGTACGAATTTTAGCGACTCGCGACGTATTATCTCGACCGGGGAAGGTGGTCAAGATTCTGCCCAGTTGCCATTTGAGTGGGGGCGTGTTGTCATCTTTGATGAGTACCATTGTGTTTGGTATGATGTCATCTTTTTCTTGCTTCCATTTTGTGCGCCTCTGGAGCTCAGAGACGTATTCGGTTGACCAGCGTCTCCAAAAGTGCTGGCGCATCTGCTCAACGCGCTGGTACCGGGACAGAGCGCACGCCGGTGCGGTCAGGCAGCAGTCGGTGGCGGGCGCGGTCGCCGGCCGGCCCAGCAGGAAGTGCGCTGGCGTCAGCGGAGCTAGGTCTGAGGGGTCTGATGACAGAGGACACATGGGGCGGGAGTTCAGGACGGCTTCGATCTGTGCCAAAACCGTACTGAACTCCTCATAAGTGAGGTTAGCGTTCCCGACTACACGCTTTATGTGATGTTTACTGGACTTTACCCCGGCCTCCCACAAACCGCCAAAATGAGGTGCATATGGAGGAATGAATTTAAATTCAATTTGATTATCTGAGGCATAATCAATTACAGACTTTGAACTGCCTTGTAAGAAGTCCGACAGTTCTCTCGCAGCTTTAACAAAGGATCCGCCATTATCTGAAAATATTTGCAAAGGTTTACCTCTACGAGAAATAAATCTTTTTAATGCTAGGACGTAACATTCAGTTGATAAGTTAGTGACGAGCTCTAAGTGCACTGCTCTTGTAGCAAAACATACGAATAAACACAAATAAGCCTTTTCTAATTTTGCCCCCCTCCCCTTCCGGTTTAAAATGTACATGGGTCCGGCATAGTCGACCCCGCACCTCAAAAATGGGAAGCCCGGTTGTAGGCGCTCACTAGGTAGGTTGCCCATGATAAGTTGCAATGTCCGACCTTTCATGCGAGTACAAGTTATGCAACCTTGGACGGTTTTTCTTGCTAAGTTTCTACCACCTAATGGCCACCACGACTCCCTAATGTGAGATAAGAGCGTCTGAGGCCCTACATGTAACAGTTGTTTATGCTCGAAACGGAAAAGGAGTTGTGCAAAATGATGCTTGCTACATAACAACATAGGGTGCTTTTTATTATAACTGAACTCAAGCGAGTTTACTAACCTACCACCGACGCGAATAATATTATTTTTGTCAATAAATATGTTTAATGCAGATAAATTTCGCGATGGTTGTACGGGTTTATTATTTATTAAAGCGTCATATTCATGAGGAAAAGATTGTTTTTGCACAAAGTTAACTAATAAGTTTAATGATGCGTTTAATTCGTTAACTGATAAAGCGTCGTCGGTACATCGATCTTTTTTACGTCTCCGCGCGTTGTATATGAAGCGTAATACGTAAGCTAAAGCGCGTTGCATCCTTTTGAACGACGAGAATCCTTTAAAGTCAATTAGACACGACTCGGTATTATCTGCCTGCATAACAAGATGTGTAGTAGTTATGGGAACCTTTGATTTTATCTCTGGCAAATCTGATTCATCTATTTTAAAATTCGAAGATAAGTTTAAGTTTAACTCACACTCGCGTAAAAACAATGGTCCCTTCCACCAAACATCGTGGTTAGTCAGCTCGTCAAGACTTAAACCGCGCGATAATATATCAGCTGGGTTACTCTTGGTACTCACGTGTAAAAACATTGCATGTCCGGCCAATTCGTTAATTTCCACAACACGGTTCTGAACGAACGTTTTTAATAACTGCGGAGACGTTTTTAACCACCCGAGCACAATAGTAGAATCTGTCCAAATCACTATGTTGTCGAAATTAATTTGTAACGAATCCCGTATTTTATTTAATAATCTCGCACCGATAAAAACACCAAGCAGCTCGAGTCGGGGAATGCTAACTGGTTTTAGCGGTGCAACGCGGGTCTTTGAGCACAACAGATGAGTCGTTACATAATCATCATAATCAACAGTACGAATATAGGCGCAAGCGCCATACGCATCTAAGCTCGCGTCTATAAAAATGTGTAATTCAATTTGTTTATAGTTACTACCTATGGCGTGCCTAGGAATGCGTATGTTATGTAAATTAGATAGTGATTTAATAAATTTCTCCCAACACAGCACTACGTCGCTAGGTACAGATTCATCCCAACCTACTTTGCTTAGCCATAGTTTTTGCAACATTATCTTTGCTATTATTACGACTGGGCTCAAAAGGCCCAACGGGTCGTATATTTGCGATACTATCGATAAAATCAAGCGTTTAGTGATGCTAGATGCACCTTGACTGATCGCAGTCGTAAAGTGAAGTTCGTCCGAGTTGTTGTACCAGCCGAGGCCCAGTGTTTTACTGGAACAGTTCTCGCCGAGTGACAAATACTTTGAACTAGTATCGGCTTGCGCTACACCGGGAGCAACGTCGGGCGCATTGAATATCCATTTACGTAATGGTAGACAGCCAGACATACATACATCGGCTACTTTATTGCAGATGTAAGCTAATTTCGATTTATCGTCGTGCCCAGTTACTAGGTCATCGACATAGAAATTATTTAATATAGTATCTGAGACTTCTTTATCCTCACACTCTAACCCTAACTGTCTCACACATCGAATACTAAGAAAAGGCGCCGACGCCGTCCCGTAGGTAACAGTGTTAAGCTGATACACAGATAGTGGGTCGGATGGACCTTTACGCCACAAGATTAATTGCAAATTCCTTTGATCCTCTTGAATAAGGATTTGACGGAACATTTTCTCTATATCAGCGCATGCTACGTATTTAAATTTTCGAAAACGCAACAAAATAGCAAATAAATCGTTTTGCAGAGCAGGCCCGGGCATCTGTATGTCATTAAGCGATTTGGTATTTGAGGTTGACTGGCTCGCGTTAAAAACTACACGAAGCTTAGTAGTGAGACTGTGCTCGCGAAATACTCCATGATGCGGTAAAAAGAAATAAGGCGAAGTATAATTTTCAACGCGCGTCATGTGCCCCAGGTCTAAATACTCTTGCATGAACGCGTTATACATTTGTTTGTATTGCGGGTTGCGTTCTAACCTGCGCTCGAGCGACATATACATGTTTAGCGCGGTATTGTAACTATCGCCCAAGACATCAGCTGATTCCCTAAGCGGCATGCGAACTGAGAAGCGACCGTCGACGTCACGTTTAGTTGTCTCGGTAAATAATGTCTCACAAGCGCGCTCTTCGGACGAGTAGCATTGTTCCTTGTGCGGGACTTCTTCCAGTTCCCAAAACCGTTTAAATTGTCGTTCTAATGACAAAGTTTGAACTAAATTACATTGTACTTGATTAATGCGCAAGTCACTATGCTTATTACGAGTATGAATGCGACCTGAGACTATCCAACCTAACTGAGTGTTTTGCAAATAAGGTCCGGTAGGTAACCTAATTCTACCTTCTATGGGTAAATCCCAAAAACAGTCTGCCCCAATCAACAAGTCTATTTCGGATGGTGTACAGAATGTCGGGTCTGCGAGTTTAATATTCTCAGGAATGTCTATCAGATTCGCGTTGATACCTATAGCCGGTAAGGTACTCGTTATCCGCGGTAAGACCATACAAGTTAGGTTAGCGGTATAGTCTCCGTTGACCGATTTAAGTTTAATTTTACATGAATGAGTTGACTGCGCGACTGAGTTGCCAACTCCTGCAATTCGGTATGTGGACTGTATTGGTAAGGCGTTTAATTTTTTACAAAAAGAATCTGTAATGATACAATGTTGGCTGCCGTTGTCTAACAGAGCCTTTGCTTTATGATACTGATTGTCCCTATCTAATATTTCTACTAATGCGGTTGAAAGTAAAATAGGCTGTAAAACGTTAGTCGTCACAAAGCTAGTACTCGCGGCGCCGTGAACCTGCGGTTGATTAATTACATGAATGCTGGCCGTGGTGTCGATAGTGGAATCAGATGATGTCCGGGGCTCTAGGGCTGCACCGGGCAATAATGCGCTGTCCCTACCGCACTCGCCATGTAGCAAGGTATTATGCTTCTTACTACATTGTCTACATGGGCCAAAATAACACTCACTGGATGCGTGGCCGAAACGCAAACAGTTCCTACAAAGTTTCTTGCTATCTACAAAGACTAATTTGTCCTTCGGTGATAATTCTAAAAACTTATTGCAGGTATAAAGCGAATGATTTGCGTTGCACATATTGCACACGCGGGGGGTACGTTTAGTAAATTTATTATTACCTTGAGTTGATACGAAACTGTGCACTTTGTTTTGAGGCCTTTTAAAATACTCTTGGGTGACCTTTGTATTAGTACTAGAATAATGGTTGCCGTTAGCTTTGACCATTTCTAGCATGTCAGCTTTGTCTCTAAGGAACTGAATAAGATCATTTAAACTAAACCTTTCTTTTGTATTGCTGACAGTCATTTTAAATTGTTCCCATTCTTTTTCGGTTACTGAATCTAATTTGGATACGGTAATATAGATCATTAGCGTATCCCACGTGTCAGTAGGTTCACCCAATGATTTTAAAGATCTCAAATTCTTAAGCACTGTGTCTATTAATTTTCTAATTAGCGATGGGGATTCTTTACTTACAGAGTGCATGCTAAACAAGGATTTTACATGATTGTGCACCAACAATTTGCTATTATTGAATCTACTTTCAAGGAGGTCCCATGCCGTTACGTAATTATCTGGAGTGAATTGAAGCGACTTAATAACTTCGGCTGCATTGTCTTTCAGAGCAGCTCGCAAGTAGTGAAACTTTTGTATATTATCGAGCTGCTTAGAATTATGGATCATGGAAAGATAAATGTTTCTAAACTCTAACCAGTTATCGTAGGACCCGTCAAAGGTGGGTAGCGTTATAGTGGGCAACTTTATCAAAGAATGAGATTCACTGCACTTAGATTCATCACTAGTTTTAACGTTATTGCAATTTATTAAATATTCTGCGTCCGTCATAGCACTAAAATAAATATTCTCGAAGGATTCACGAGCTTCTAGTTGCGATAAAAACTCACTATCGGGGATAGATTCCTCTAAGTCACATTGAATGGTATTAAATTCTTGCAATAGGCACGCGTTATTGTTAACTCGTAACTTTAGCTCCATTAATTGCCTTTCAGTTAATTGAGCTCCTTCGAAAGAACTCACGTACTTCGTGAAGGAAGTAAGCCTGCTTTTGACTGTACCTCGTTTTTTCGTTAACTCACGAATTAATGCACTATTTGAATCCGTGGCAATTGGTTGCGGCGATTTACTACGCGAAATATCGGAACTAACACTCATTTTGACGATTAATGAAATTTAGGGGTACTCACGTAACTCGAATTGTCCAGCGGGTGAATCATGCGCACCACGTTGCACCTAGTTACCGCGTGTTGCTCTGTCTACTGTAATTTTGAGAAAGAAACGGTTTTAGCACACTGTACGACACCGGGGGGTTGGTTGGAACGATAATGGTCAGACCCGCTTCCGCTGAATCACGCTGGTATAAAGCGAATGATTTGCGTTGCACATATTGCACACGCGGGGGGTACGTTTAGTAAATTTATTATTACCTTGAGTTGATACGAAACTGTGCACTTTGTTTTGAGGCCTTTTAAAATACTCTTGGGTGACCTTTGTATTAGTACTAGAATAATGGTTGCCGTTAGCTTTGACCATTTCTAGCATGTCAGCTTTGTCTCTAAGGAACTGAATAAGATCATTTAAACTAAACCTTTCTTTTGTATTGCTGACAGTCATTTTAAATTGTTCCCATTCTTTTTCGGTTACTGAATCTAATTTGGATACGGTAATATAGATCATTAGCGTATCCCACGTGTCAGTAGGTTCACCCAATGATTTTAAAGATCTCAAATTCTTAAGCACTGTGTCTATTAATTTTCTAATTAGCGATGGGGATTCTTTACTTACAGAGTGCATGCTAAACAAGGATTTTACATGATTGTGCACCAACAATTTGCTATTATTGAATCTACTTTCAAGGAGGTCCCATGCCGTTACGTAATTATCTGGAGTGAATTGAAGCGACTTAATAACTTCGGCTGCATTGTCTTTCAGAGCAGCTCGCAAGTAGTGAAACTTTTGTATATTATCGAGCTGCTTAGAATTATGGATCATGGAAAGATAAATGTTTCTAAACTCTAACCAGTTATCGTAGGACCCGTCAAAGGTGGGTAGCGTTATAGTGGGCAACTTTATCAAAGAATGAGATTCACTGCACTTAGATTCATCACTAGTTTTAACGTTATTGCAATTTATTAAATATTCTGCGTCCGTCATAGCACTAAAATAAATATTCTCGAAGGATTCACGAGCTTCTAGTTGCGATAAAAACTCACTATCGGGGATAGATTCCTCTAAGTCACATTGAATGGTATTAAATTCTTGCAATAGGCACGCGTTATTGTTAACTCGTAACTTTAGCTCCATTAATTGCCTTTCAGTTAATTGAGCTCCTTCGAAAGAACTCACGTACTTCGTGAAGGAAGTAAGCCTGCTTTTGACTGTACCTCGTTTTTTCGTTAACTCACGAATTAATGCACTATTTGAATCCGTGGCAATTGGTTGCGGCGATTTACTACGCGAAATATCGGAACTAACACTCATTTTGACGATTAATGAAATTTAGGGGTACTCACGTAACTCGAATTGTCCAGCGGGTGAATCATGCGCACCACGTTGCACCTAGTTACCGCGTGTTGCTCTGTCTACTGTAATTTTGAGAAAGAAACGGTTTTAGCACACTGTACGACACCGGGGGGTTGGTTGGAACGATAATGGTCAGACCCGCTTCCGCTGAATCACGCTGCTGAAGATGCGCAGGCCCGTAGATGACGATCCGATTCGAAGGTCCAATGTTCAAGCTTCTTGACTCAGGCAGGCAGGGGTCTAACTATTTGGTTTCTCGATAATGAATGCTTTATTATAAACGGTTTTTAAACAATAAATTTTAATTAATATTAGGTAAGTACATTGACATTATCTATACAGTAGATTGGAAGGAGAAGAGAGGGCGGCGGCGTGCGTTTGCCCGTTTTATAATAGTTGACAGCGCCTCTCGCGGCCATCACGGGAAACTCGCTACTCGGCTAGTGACGAGGTTTCGTCCGTAACAATGACGAGGTTCTAAAGATTACACAACAATTTTTTTCATTGTAAGAAAAAAAATACCGACGATTCCCCTCCTTTATTTGAAGTCTGTTAAAAATGAAAATACACCGATTCATTAGAGCTGGTTTCAAACGTGGCTCCCTATTTCACTGCGTTTTTCTGTATTGCAATTATACTGTTTACGGCTTGCCCGCGTTTACTGGCAAGGTAATATGAGCAGTAATAATGTGGTTAGGGCGCATAACGTTCCACTCGCAAAACGTCCCTCCACCAAAATCGTCCCATTCGCAAAACGTCTTCTCTGCAAATGGTCCCTTATGTAAAATACCCCATTCGCAAAACGTCCCTTTCTTAAAAGGTCCCACCCCTTTCGCAAAACGTCCCTTCCTGAGAAAGACCCTTTCGCTGTAAGTCCCTACTGCTTAACGCCCCTTTCGCAAAACGTCCCGTCTGCGAAATGACCCACTCGCAAAATGTCCCGTCTGGAAAAAAGCTTGTTTAAGTAGAGATAAGAGATGGCCAATAATAATCCCTACATTGGCCTTAGTGTGGAACGGGGACTTCACATATCAACTCACCTTTGATTTAACCTGGCGGACCAACTAGTAACAATATGACTAGTATGTCCTTTATTTACCATGCTCAACAATCGTAGCAGTAATAACATTCAAAATCGTAGCATTAATTTGTTCATTACACGGGACTACCTCCACGTAATGCATGTAACGAAGGAACGTTTTGCGAACGAGTCATTTTGCGAAAGAGACTTGTTGCGAACGGGACATTTTGCGAAAGGGACGTTTTGCGAACGGGACGTTATTTATGTGATTGGACGTTTTGCGAACGGGACCTTTTGCAGAAGGGTCGTTTTGGGTAAGGGACATTTAGGAGAGGGACATTTCGCGAAAGGGACAAAGGGACATTCTGCGAGTGGGAAGTTATGGACCCTAACCAATAATGTTTACAATCCTATAACAATAGGGGAAAAGAGTACACAAAATATAATGTCTTTTAGACCGATTGGCTCAACCAATTTTTATGATAATAATCTAACACCCAACCAATTTTCGGAAGTTGAACATTATAACATGGTAACATAATGTCCCGGCAGGCTGATGACGGCGGCGCACGCGGCGGGCGGCGCCGTGCGCGCGCCGGCGCGCCTGCTGCTCGGGCCCGCGCACCACCCGCTGCAGGTAACTAGCGTATAGACACACACATAGCCACACTGCCGCTGGACGGGATACCTTTCTCGATCAGCTGTCTTTATCCTTGTAAGTCCTAGAGTGTAAAAAAGATACTACGATTTCTTTATTTGTTGTAGAAAACAATTAGTATTAGGTTAGATAGTAATATGTGATCAACTGGTATCGGAATAGGTAGAGCTAATTTGCCTAAACTTGATGCATATTCATTCAATAATGTATTCCCATCTCACTCACGTATGAATGAATATGCGTCAAGTTTAGGCAAATAAGTTCTGCCTATTCCGATCTCTGGTGATCAACATTGTTTATAACTAATTAAAAAAGGAGCGTATTGAGCGCTTACGATGTTGAATTTGATACACAGGTTTGCAGTCCCGGTATTGTTGGAACCTAACTAACAATCTATTAACATTGATTAACATTTCACATCGTTTGGTGAAATTGGTACTCTCACACACATACTACTTTTATGACGTGAAAAATAATTTATTCTTACCGTGGCAGAACCATTTTTTTGGACGACTAAGTTGCTTTCGTTTTTAATACATCTTATGGTCCTGTCCATAAGGTCCGTTCATTTGACCAAAAAATACGTTTCTCAAATGTATCATTTTACAAACTTTCCTGTCGCAAAAACGTATTTATACTTAAACTATTACATAAGCGTAAGGGCTTGTTAAAAAAGTTTGGTAGGTTAGACGTATCACCACAAGAAAAAAAATGAGGTGTCAAGTAGGTACCTCTTAGCGAAAATGAAAGTTCGTAAAAGCGAGCTCCTTTCCATACTGCCCCCTGCCTAACTCCCGGGTGTGCAGCAGGCGAGCGCGGGCGGCGCGGCGGGCGGCGCGGGCAGCAAGGTGTACGCCGGCGTGCGCGCCGCGCCGCCGCGCGCGCAGTTCTACGGACACAACCCCAACCTCAAGCTGCCGCCCGACCTCTTCCTGCTGGGCTGCGTCTTCCACATCGTGAGTACACTCTACTACACTCTATCACTCTCACCGCTCGCGTATATCTACAACGCTTTCACGTTACACGTTCTGGTCTTGCGCTTTCGCATTACTGCGGTTGCAGCACTGCTTAGTCGCGAAGGATTTCATTTGTCAGGTTGTGGGAGGATCTTAGATGGATAGGGTAGATATATGGACAGGATGGATGGTTGAATGTACGGGGTGGATGGATGGATGAACGGATCGATGTATGGTCGGATGTATGGCTAAATGTAACGGGTGGACGGATGGATGTATAGGGTGGATGGATATATGAAGGGTGTGAATGGATGAATGGATTGGGTGGACGGATGTTTGCGTAAGGTGGATGGATGGAAGACTGTATGGATTGAGTGATGGGATGTATAGTTTGGATGGATGGACGGATGGGGTGGATAGGTAGGGTACACGAAAGGATCCACATAATATAGTATGGATTAAGCCGTCGATGTATACCCCTCATGTATTGTGTGACATAGTGTTGTGTGGCAGGTGGAGTACCAGCAGTCGTGGGGCGCGGAGCGCGTGGCGCGCTGGGCGGAGAGCATCGCGCGGCGCGGCGGCGAGGTGGAGGCGGGCTACTGCGCGCGCGTCACGCACGTGCTGTGCGAGACGCAGCGCCATGGTGTCGTCATGCAGGTACACACACAATATATGTACGAGTATATTAAATGTAAATGTTGACATGAACTAACTGTGTACCAAATTTCATGTAAATTCGTTTATTCAAGGCATCTCGTATTTAATCGTGATATTCGAGTGACATTCCCGACTTGAGTTAAGATCAATATAAGTTTAAGTTACAACGATTTACCTGCGCGGTAAGCATTTTTTTAGAAGGCGGGAATTATAAGGCAGTGTGTTTGCGCGGGTAAAATCTTCGACGGCTATCGGTCAAATGTTTGGCAGGTATTGCGGCAACGCCGTCGACCGCCATTTTATTTAGCGGCGCATCAGTTGTCTTTCGAGTTTCGCTGTCATTGCATATTCTACATTACGCATAAAAAAAATAAGGTCTATATTGAATTGATGTTTACGTTCGTTTAACTTCGGCATTAGTCAGCACCTGTCTGTGTGGACGAAGATTGAAGATGTAAGTTAAATGAGTGGTTGTTATGTGCAGGCACTGCGCGACGCGAAGCGCTGCGTGACGGCGTACTGGCTGTCGGACGCGATGGCGCGGCGCGGCGTGGCGCCGCCGTGGCAGGCGCTGCACCTGCCGGCGATGTACGCGGCGCGCGACCGGCCCGCGCGCGCGCACCGCGCCGCGCTCTCCGGCTGGCGCGCCGACGAGCGCGACCGCGTCGCCGCCGCCGTGCACCACGTGGGCGCCAAGGTCCGCTACTATACATACTACCTTCATTTATCGTTGTGTTTGTCGCTGTAACGTTTGTTTTATCCACAAAGATAAACGAGAACGAGAGTCTGGAGATATTCCATATTTCCATATCGTAATAGCAATGCGTTTGGAGTGTTGAGATTGACAATTTCTTAATGATTTCGAACCCTATCAAGTAGCCTGTGTACAGTCACCAGCAACAATATATGCTCCAACATTGGTTAAAAAAAATCTGACACGTCCTTATTACTCGAGACATAAGAGACTTCCTGACCTTACTAAAGCTACTTAAACTCCCTGACTTTACTAAAGCTACTTATATACTCCCTGACCTTGCTAAAGCTACTTAAAATCCCTGACCTTACTAAAGCTACTAAAATTCCCTGACCTTTCTAAAGCTACTTAAACTCCCTGACCTTGCTAAAGCTACTTAAACTTCCTGACCTTGCTAAAGCTACTTGAACTTCCTGACCTTACTAAAGCTACTTAATTTTCCTGACCTTGCTAAAGCTACTTAAAACTCCAATTTTTTTCTCCGGCTGCCCCTTTCTGTTACAAGTCAAAATGGATCTCTATTAATGTTTGTGTTGTTAGCTGACGCCGTACATGACCCGCGACAACACGGTGCTGATCTGCAAGCGCGCGGAGGGCACCAAGTACCGGCGCGCCGTGCAGTGGGGCATCCCCGTCGTCACGCCCGCCTGGCTCACCGACCTGCTGCTCGGGAACATGAGCGCGCTCGCACAGGTACACTCAAACACTTAAAATTACCCACATTAGGTCCATAGTCAATCTGACATTCTACAACAATAAGGTTGTGTTTCCTTTAAGTTACAAATGACTTCAGCATATTTTTTTTGAAATGGTCACATATTGATGTCGTGACTGTACGCGTGATCATGTTCGACAGTGTTAATATATATCAGGAGACAATATTACACAAATTGACAAAGTCCCAAACTAAGCTCTAGGCTTGTACATACATACATACATAATCTCACGCCTTCGTTCCCAGAGTGGGGTAGGCAGAGCTACAGAATTACAAACATCTCTAAAAACTTGTTGATAATTCTATAACCACAATTTAGGCTTGTACGTGTGCTTAAAAATGTAAACATACTTATGTAGAGAAATACATACTTGAATACATAGAAACAACCAAGACTCGGCAGCAAATACTCTCGCTCATCATACAAATATTTGTCCATTTGTGAATCGAACCCAGGACCGCTATCTTCGAGGCAGGGTCACTACCAACTAGGCTAGACGCGTCCATATATTTGGTGTGAATCATTTTTCGGTAAATCTAGTAATTATCTTAATTTTTAAGGTAGCTTCAGTACCCATCGATAAGGTTTCTGAGAAAGCGCGATGGAAACAATTTTTGTTGTAAGCACATTATCAATGATTCGTGTACAAGGATTTGTGTTCATTACCCCTTAGTCAGTGTCGCCTCGCATAATTTTGTACCCCCCGTCTGGGTGGCTATGACGTCATCGCTGTCACGTGACCGACTTTAAACGTTCCTATAGCTCTCGTCTGTGGTTTCGAAAAACTGAATGTTATCTATGGAAGATTGAATTTTTAAGATTTTTCTACAAGCAAATTAAAACCCTATCTTTAAAAGATACGGTATAGAATCGCGAAAATAGGCAGAAGCAGCAATGATAAGCATCCTAAACACACACAGACGACGGTCTAGTCAGGATCCTAAACAGACACAGACGAAGGGTTGCACGAAGTTTCGCTCAAAAGGGAACAGCTCAGCCGCTGTTAATAAAGCATGCAATTTTATAATTTATTTTATTATTTTCAGATCGATAACGCGAAGTACCAACAATTCAATTTGGCGAGTCCGTTCCGAATGGATTACAGTTTGGTGGCGCACTTAATGAGTGAGTATATTTAATAATCCCTTTTTTTGTATCATTACACATCATATCAATGCTGCTCACAATTAGGGGTTATGCTCCATCGATCCATAATTAATTACTGTATTCGATATTATGAAAAAACTTGTCATCGGATAGTGTAATATTAACTTTTCAATTACCCGTAGGAAGGTTCCTAGATTATTTTATGAATATGACTCTTATTTAATCAACATTGATGTCGCAATTGACATAGACTAACGGCGTTTGTTATTTTCAGACGCGTGGAAAATGCCAATAAACATAACGCAGGAGTCGCACGAGCGCGCCAAGCGCGGCGCGGCCAGCGTGCCGCGGCGGGCCAAGCGGCCGCGCCTCGAGTCCCCGCCGCCCGCGCCCGCCGCGCCGCCGCCGCCGCCGCCGCCGCTGCACCTGGCGCCGCGCGTGCTGTTCTCCGCCGTGCCGCCGCGCGACCAGCCGCGATACGCCGCCGTCGTCAGGTCGCTTACCTAATCTACATTAACGACGCGCGAACGCGAAGCGGTGCGACGCGAAACAATCAAAACCGCGTCTTAGAAGTGTTCTACGCGACTACGTTAGTGCACGCTGAAAAGTTATCGCTTCGGACGCGATCCAGCACGGGTAGCACAAGTTGTATTTTCTCGCTTGTCGCTCAGTGCATCTCTATAGTTACAGTCTAGATGGAAAGGGATATCCGAGCGACAAACAAGTCGCGGACAACATGTGCTAGCCGTGCAGATACCGTACGATCCCGTGAAGTGGTTTACTCTTAATTTAACACGAACGAGGTAGATTTTTGAAATGATAACTTTTTTACGGAGGGAAAACCATTTCGTTACTTAACGCGCGTTACTAGACAGCCTGTCTGGTTTCCCTTTCTCTTACGCGTACGGCAAAAGTAGTACTAATTTTAAAATACAAAAAGATACTGGAATCGGGTGGGATTTGAACCGCGGCACCATGGCGTCATAGACCTATTTCTCAGCTAGTCCAATCGTAACTTATAAGTATGGACGAAAATGGTAAACAGTACTTGATCTTACCTGCTGACGTCACCCCGCAATAGCGTTTCTAAGCATAAATACTGTTGACAGTAAGCATATAACCTAAAACTATGACCGTTTTTGAAAGTGATTACTTTAAGTCAGTTGTTACTGGTTCGATTGTCTTGAAAATCGATATCTGAAGGGCGCCTTTGGACTACAAATGCGAACCCGTAATCAGATTTAAAAAAAGTGGCCACCATTTTGACTTTTTTGTTACTAGTTCGATTGTCTTGAAAATCGATATTTGAGGATCCGTGGGGACTACAAAAGCGAACCCGTAATCAGATTAAAAAAAGTGGCCGCCATTTTGAACATTTTTGTTACTGCTTCGATTGTCTTAAAAATCGATATCTGAGGATCCGTCGGGAAAATAAAAGCGAACCCGTAATCAGATTTAAAAAAAGTGGCCGCCATTTTGAACATTTTTGTTACTGGTTCGATTGTCTTGAAAATCGATATCTGAAGGGCGCCTTTGGACTACAAATGCGAACCCGTAATCAGATTTAAAAAAAGTGGCCACCATTTTGACTTTTTTGTTACTAGTTCGATTGTCTTGAAAATCGATATTTGAGGATCCGTGGGGACTACAAATGTGAACCTGTAATCAGATCTAAAAAAGTTGCCGCTATTTTGAAATTTTTGAAGTGATAACTTCTTATGGTAGGGCATTACGGCTCCAGTCTGTCTGGCTTCCCTTTCTCTCACGCACATAGCGGCGGGCAGGCTCTTCCTCTCTCACTCTAATCCACATATTTAGATTAGTTATCATTTCTGTTTTGCATCTCACAATTTTTATATGTTCCCAGTTCCATAATACGACGATTCCTTATAGAGTATTATAGAAGATTTAACTTTGATTGCAGCGAAACTAAAATATCGGATGAACTAGAAGATACTTGGGTCGCGTAGAATTCGACATGAAATGAATGTATCATGAAAAGGTTCTATTTCTATTTTAGTAGTGGTAAAGGAACATGAGGCCTCTGGCGAGTGGCCTTCTTGGATGTCGTTCGGTCAGAATGTCAATGAAAGAAAGTGACATATAATACGTATTTATGTTTACATTTCTTGGGTAAAACTTAAAAACGGCTCTTTAAAAAAACATTGAAATTATTGCTCGTGTAAAAAGGTCACTTTCTTTACTCGGTCGAACTTCAAATACTGGTCCTCAATAGGGGAATTAATTGTGGTGGCGTGATTATTTTGAATGCAGTCGGTATAAAAGAAATGTGACAAAGTACGGAGTAAGAAAAATAACACCTTTTCTGTTTTAATACATTTTTTCGTGACGACACTGACGACGACTGTAGGTTTTTTGTAGATTGTACTTGTGTTTGTCATACAACTGTGTTGTCCGTAGTTTGATAACATGATAACGGTTAATAGTTCGTTTATGTATTTGTCTTATATTATTTTTTCTTCCTGCGATTTCAATGAAGGGAACCAATTCATACCAACTGATATGATATCGAATGTTTTTGTGCAGGCTGCTCGGCGGGCTGGTGGTGACGACAGCGGCGGAGGCGACGCACCTGGTGATGGACAAGCTGGTCCGCACCAGCAAGCTGGTCTCCTGCCTCGTGACCGTGAAACACCTGCTGGCGCCGGGCTGGGTGCTCGCCTCGCAGCGCCTCAACGCCTTCGCCGACGAGGCGCAGCACGCGCTGCGCGACGACGCCTTCAACAAGATGTTCAAGTGCGACATCTCCGAGGTGCTCCTGTGCGGCGAACAGAGGAGAAGACTCTTCGAAGGAGTCACGTTCTTCCTCACGCCCTGCGTGAAACCCTCGCGAGCCTCGCTCACGGAAATCATAGAACTGTGCGGAGGAAAGGTGGAAAAGAATCGCCGCTCCTATGTCTCGATACAAGAGATGCACACTAACCGCCCGTACAGCTATTTAGTACTGACGGTGCCCAACGACCTCCACCTGGTCTACTATTTGCTGCAAGCGGAGAAGACCCTCAACGTGGTCTGCAGCGCCGAGGTGGTGCTGTCGGCCGTCATGCGGCAGAAATTGACTGTTGAAGAATTTCTCGTCAAGATAGATTAAATTATTTTTAGCTCAATTTGTAACGTTTACAACGCCATGGCGAAAGTGGCTATAAGAATCAAAATTTTATATTTTATAGCTACGTCTAAGTCTTAGACGGATACGTATGTCTTTAACCTGTAGATTCGTCGTTTGTAGATAAGTCGCGTTGAAAAAGTTGTATTGTGGTCGAATTGTATTTTTTACGCCGGAGAAACCGTATTGTTTTCTACGCTGAGTCGTTTTTTTATTTCACTATGACGTTCTTAAATTATTTCGTTTACTTTAGTTTTGACCGTGTTGGTATATTTTTTCGAATCTCCAATTTTTTTGAGACATCCGACGTTTTCAACCTTGATGGATTTAATGTTCTGTTCAGAGATGCGAATATTTTATTGTTGTTACGAGGCTCGTGAATGAACTGCCTTAGTATTACAGTTTAAGGAGAGAATTTATTCTTGACGATTTGCGTAGTGTTTTGTACATAACGTTGAGGTTGGTCTGGACCATTTTGTACATAGAGAACTAAGAGAATATTATATAAAAAATTGTATAAAAAATGGTTTTATTTCATAAATAGTTTCTTTTTATATGTAATAAAGACATTTCCTAAATTTCAGTGCATTTAACCTTTTCAACGCCACAGTCGGCTCTGGCCGTCAACTAAAAGTCGTGCCACTAACGCCACGTCGGCTACAGCCGACATGAGTTCAAGATCAAAAGAGACTTTGTTTGGTAGCAATAAGGTGTAATTTTCATAGCATAGCAAACATGTTTGGCGTGTGGGTGGCACATTTTGCATTCGACGTATGGCGTTCAAAAGGTTAATGCATCACTGCAAACAAGCCACTCTCTACGGTGCTTAGTCGAGCTGTGTCTGATACGTCCATTAGAATTATTGGTGATCTCACTGGACATGATAGTCAAATATAATCACTCAAACAAAAAACTATTATCTCTGGGGGATCCTAGTGGATATACATATGTCCACTAAAATCACCCAGATGATCGTGCTGGACGTGGCGTCCAATAGGATCACCTGGGTGATCCACTCAGGTGATTCTAATGGTCGTCGCGACAGAAAACAAGCATTGAACGAACAACGATAAAAATGCATTATTTTTTATGCACCAGGGCCCGTATTATGGTCGCCTTTATCGCGGTGGATAAAGCTTCCGTCACTCTCGCACTTACATACTGGTCAGAAAGTGACAGATGTTTTATCTACGCTTATCTACGTCGATAAACACGACCATAATCGGCCCGCAGGACCTGTATCGACTTGACAAAATGTAAATAGGAAGGTGAAGCCCACTTACTTCCTCGTGGACCTACTATATTTTGTCCTATTGCACAAAAAGTGCTAGATTTGATCACCAAATACTAATTGTAGTTAGAGCATGGATTACCGGAGCCTTTTTCTAATACCGGTTTTTTTTCAGTTTCTGTATTCCCTTTTACCGGTTTTCGGTATTTTTGGTGTTTTCGGTATTTATTTGATTTTTATTTATATTTTTGCAATAGAAACTTAAAAATACCTTTGAAACCATCATTTATTTACCTAGATTGTTTAGGTAGGCAAAAATGGATTTTCTTGAAATAATAAAACAATAGCTACTTAATTAATCACCATTTACTATTTATTAATAATCACAGTCACAGGGTCACAGTCACAGCAAAGCTTCACTAAGTTTTTCATATACCAAATTGAATATTGAGTCAGAGCTCAATAAAATACATATCTTCAAAATCACAATGGAACAAAAATAATCATCTTATGAAACGTAAAATTATGTATTACACACGGCAAAAAAAACAAATAAAACTTAACAGTACTAATAACAATACTTAATACTAATTACTAATAGTATTACTTAGAATAGGTTTCTATTCTAAGTATTACTATTAGTAATTAGTATTAAGTATTGTTATACTAATTACTAATAGTATTACTTAGAATAGGTTTCTATTCTAAGTATTACTATTAGTAATTAGTATTAAGTATTGTTATTAGTACCTATTCAGTATTATTATTAGTATTGATATGACAGTTACTAAGACCTTGATTGAACTGACTGACTGAACATTGAACTATTTACATCTTAAAATTTGCCAACATATTTTCAATAATAGAATAGTAATCGTGTGGTTGCCGAGTTAGAATAGTGCCACTCCATGTCTTCCAGTGGATGTCGTAAGAGACGACTAAGGGAATAAAGGCTTGTAGTACTGTTAGGCGATGGGCTTGCAACCTGTCACTAATACGCTGGTAAACATCTTAGCCTAATTGTGCAAATTGTGGTTATAGAATTATCAAAAAGTTTTTAGAGATGTTTGTAATTCTGTAGATCTGCCTACCCCACTCTGGGAACGAAGGTGTGAGATTATGTATGTATGTAGAATAGTAATAAATAAGCATCATCGTTAATTCGTAATCAATCACGCAATCTTATTCTTAAAAAAATAGACAAAGATAAAAAGATTTCTTGTTTTGCGTGGCGTGGATCTTGGGTGGAATCAGATTAGGATTCGAGCGAGATCGAGCTTGTTGAAACAACGACCGCAAAAAGCAAAGCGCATCCAAAAGCACGACTCAAGAGATTTATTTATACTGCACAAAAACATTAAAATTAACACGAGTATTCATGGTGCTGCAGTTAGTACCGCACACAAGGGTACTTAATTGGAAATTAATATTATTCCTGAGCATTCTCGAAAATACCGAAATATCGGTATTGACCAAATTCAATACCGGAATTTTGGTCCGGTTTCCCGGTTTTTCGGTAATACCGGAAACCGGTATCCATGCTCTAATTGTAGTTGTAAAAGTAGGTAGGTTAGACTCGTTAGGTTTCTTCAGATGCCCGAAGGACAAACCATCCAGAAACAAAAAGTCAGTAGGACTCATATAGTAGGACCACGAGAAAATGGTCTCTTTGTTTAATCCGAAGTAAGCCTATCTATCCGCGGTTTGAAAATAGGGTTCGGCCATAAGGGAATTTAAAGAAATTTGCAGTGAAACAACCAACTCTAGTAACATAATTATTTATTTATCGCCATTGCAAGGCATAATTCTTCAATGCAGCTGCACCGCCAGTTCGCCACAGCTGTAACATACAGGCCGAGCGACGCGCACAGACTACTCATTCTCCGCCGTAACACTAATAAACATACATTCATTATCTATAATGGAATTTACAATCTTACAAATTCTCACTTATATAGAAATATTTATAAATATCAATACATCTTAGACCAGATACAGCGTGTGCATTTCATACGAGTCACGCTTGAATAGTATCCACCAGAGAGCGCCAATATTGCGACAAAGATTTATGAGCATGGCTAAATTGGTACTATAGCCGCCATTTTAAAATTATGAATCTTATCACCTTTTTTAGCTCTGTACCGACTGGAAGAGATCAGTGCTTTAAAACATTAATTTTGGTAGTTTTCTTCGTCTTCCAGGAGTTTAATACAGGTGTCCCTCTAGCGACAGCGACTATTAATTTTGCGAACATCCATTCCATTTACATAGACGGTGGAACCGTTGATAATTTCATATGAAAACCAAGTCCGGAGCTCTGATAGCGATTAACCCATATTAGAAATTCATATACTTACATAACATTCTCTCACAGCTCTAAACATGACTCCTACGTTGCAAAACTGCGAGATTACGATTTGATAATAGCTTCATACGCCTGGAACACGCACGACGCGACCTCGACCGTGCGCGACTTGAGGCTCAGCGTCGCTTCAGGGTTGCCAGGCTGCAGCTTCAGTTCTAGCAACACCCAGATGTTGTTAGTGAGTTTCAGGGACTGATAGAGCATGTCCTGGCCTTCCACGTTCCTTTTGGCGATGGTGAATATGTTGTTGAGTGTCATTTTGTGCGCGATGGCGTCTGCGTTGCCCACGACGCCGCTGAGCGTATGCTGCACCTCGTTGGCGGCGGGGATCTCCTTCCAGGTGGTGAGGAACACGCGCTTGTCCAGCTGCCCGTCCTCCGTGAACAGCACGTGCGCCGGCATCAGGCACGCGAAGTAGAACACGTCCACGTTGTTCTTTATCGCCACCTGTGGAACAACGCTCGAGTCAGTAACGAATCATATTAGAGTTATTTTATCTCACGAAAGTTATCCATCCAAGTATGCACCTGGTTGTTACTGAGCTCTCTCCTGCTGGCAACTGCGAGGCAGTCGTACTGCATATTAGTTAAACCGTTATTCCTGTGAGCTACCAGATAAGCGAGTGTGCGCCGTTACCTGCAAGTTGTTGAGCGGCTCCATGCGCTGCACGGGCCCGGAGGTGGCGAGCTGCAGCGGCGCGTCGGCCGAGGCGCCCGCGCCCAGCGCGCCCACCGACAGGCTGCCCACGGGGAACACGCCGAAACTGGAAACATACACTGCATTACTATTCACCAAAAACACTGCACTAGTTTATGACAGGTTAAGGATCCCATTTGCTCGAGAGTTTTTGTGTTGAAGGAAAACGCATATTTTTATTACTACGACCGGGTTCCCCTATGGAATCCCTACTCGTTATTTGTCCTAATGCATCTTTAGTCCGAATTTTCGTTTATCCTAAAGCCATTTCCACTTAAAATTTAAAACTGTGCTGTTATAATGCAACCCTAACCTAATCGAACAGCAGATATAATTGGATAACTTAAAAAGTTGCCTGACTCATCTGAAAACCAGTTTAGGGCAAATGAAAATTCGGACAAACGATGTGTTAGGACAAACGTTGTTAGGGATTCCGAGGGACCCCCTACGACCGCGATCTCGCGTATTGCTCGTTCATTTGTATGTGGACCCAAAGAGTGGAGAGCCCTGGCAGACTTAGGGCACTCAAACGGAGGCGCAGTTTATACCAGGAACCATGAGGTAACATTCAAGGCAGAGCAATTGTTATCTATAATTCGCTTGTTAGGTTAGCGTGTATAATAAAAGATCACAGAATAGAAGTAGATCAAAAAGCCCATGAGTATAATATAAGTAACCTGTTCTTGTTGAGCTGTATGGCGAACCCGCTCATGGGCTGCATGGCCTTGTTGCTGAAGGTCATCTCCAGCCGCGGCTGGCCGCCCTGCCGGCTGAACGTGCCCCAGATCTCCAAGCCTGCAACATCACAACGTATAACCAAAAATGGTAAAAACCGTCGCATAAATACAGAGCTGTAATTAGAAATCTGACGCTGTGGATAATTTGATGATTTCTTTCTCCGATCGCCTAATAGATTTATGACGTGAGGACGAAACCGATAGGAGCCAAACGCATACAATAAAAAAATATAGAAGGAACTTTGAAATCACAGATATAAATACACATAGATAACGTAAACACCTCAATCTATACGAAAACCAACCGTGTCACTTTTTGCTACCAACTGGGACACACCAAGAGAAGAGAATTTTCCGTTTTCCGCGCAAAATCGATTCAAAATCGTCGTTTTTTTGGGCTAATGCAATTTATTATCACGCAACGAGGCATTTTCTTAATTTTCACGGCCGACCAGCCGGCAATCACAGCAATAACAGGCGCGCGGAACGTCAGTAGCGACGGCCAATCCCGACGCTCGGTCGGGGTTTAATTCCGGATTCGGACACGCGAAGTAGAATCATTTGCGTTATCTATGTGTATTTATATCTGTGTTTGAAACTAAACCATCCTCGTGTTTAGACCCTTTTGTGTACTTATTTAATACGTAATTAAATTGAATTACTTTTCAAATGTGTGAATTAAATGTTATGTTTGGACTGCTGCGCTAAACTGTCAAAGACGTTAAGGCGACAAAGCACTAAAGTGTGTAGTCGCTTTTCACAAAAAAAAAGTAACTAAGATAAATGTAAGGGTGTATTTGGATGGTGGTCGCAGGAGAGGCAGGCTTACCCTTCCCCTTGTCGGCGGGCAGCCAGCACTGCTTGGGCGGCACGTGGCCGGCGGGCGCGGCGGGCGCGCCGAAGATGTCCCCCAGCAGCCCCGAGCTGCCGCCCGCGCTCGCCGCGCTCTCCAGCCCCATCTGCACGCGAGCTTACGGGTCACGACACACGGAGGCGGGACACACTTCAATCCTGGGCTCTAAGTTAAACCGAACGCAGACAAAACAGAGACGGCGCGGAGCTTAAATGCAAGGCGTGGCAGTGGCGTTTTTAGGAAGAGAAAACATCGCAAACTGTGAGTTTGCGATTAAAAGCGAAATTTAACCAATGTTACGACTAACGGAAATCAAGCGCGTTTATAACCAGACAGGCTTCCCTTATTTATTGTGTTTTAAACATTGCGGAATTATGAAAATAATGTTGACGACGACGCCTTTAAAATGTGATAGAGCATGTTCCCAGAAATGTGCACACATGACGTTGTCCGAAGATAAAGAGCGTGTGAATAAAATAACTCGCTCAAAAATATCTAAACCGCAACTGTATTGTCTAGTGACGTTCATGAGTACAGCAGCGACGGTACTCACCACGCCGGAGAGGTAGTCGAGTCCGGACAGCGGCTCGGGCGCCGGCGCGGCGGGCGGCGCGCCGATGTCCATCGAGAGCAAGTCGCCGATCAACGACTCTTGCTGAAATACGCAATCACTTATTAGAGCTATGCTCATCCAACATAGAGGATATGCTCATTTTGTCATTTATTATGGTTGATATTCAAGATAAAAAAAGGAAAAATATACTTTACAAAAATGGGGTCTAATGTCTCCCGGTCTACTTGTAGTATAAGAGACTAGGGACTACACAATACCTATCACCTACACAATACCAGTAGCGGCGTTAGAGTAGGATTCGGTTGGACGACCACCCAGGGCGCCGATATAAAGGGGCGCCTGCGGCTGGTTATTTCATTCTATCCCTTGCCTTTTTTTCGTATGGGTTGAATGGCATATAAGGAGCGCCGTAGAAATCTCGCCGGCAATGCTCAATACAGTACACCTAGTTTTGAATATGATATGTGAGAGAGAAACATCAGGTGGTTTCTCTTATGCTAGGCATGTTCAAATTCGAGTTAGTAGCAGCGGTGGGGTACCTGGTTGGGAATGACGGTGGCCTGCGGCGCGCGCGCCTCGGGCTCGCTGGCGCCGCGCGCCGGGAGACTCTTGCGCACGCCCGCGCCGCGACCTGCGTACACGACAGCGGTATGTATTACACAACGCTACGTATGAACAGAATAAATGTTCACTGAACATACCAGATACTTCCACATACTTCTCATTGATGACATAGAACACAGATGTGGTATGTGCTATAAACATTTGCCACAGTTCTTTACCAAAAAAAATATGTTGCGATCGTAAAGTTTGTGAAATAAAAAAGAACTTTATAACTCAGAAATATTTTCAGAACACTTCATATTTTTTGAAGACTAAATGCCACCCATATTTTTTACAAAAATACTTTTTATTCTTTTTTATTTATGGTGCTAATCATTTTATCAGAGGATCAAACTAGTAGCAAAAACAAAGCACAGTAGGATGTCATAAGACTTTTTCCGGCGCACCTTCGACGAAGGCCGTGGGCGGCTTGTGGTAGACGGAGGCGAGCGAGCTGATGTGGCAGATGAGCTCGTCCAGCAGCGTGGGCTCCAGCAGGTCCGTCTCTTCAGAGATGAGCGGCTTGTCGGCCAGCACCACCTCCTTGGCGGCCGCGGGGTCCGTGGACAGCAGGCGCCAGTAGATGAAACCGCGGTCCCTGAACAACAAAACCACAATTTAGATTTCAGAATCAGTGGAAAGTAAAAATTTAGGAAAACACAAACATGAGCAAACGCGTCGGTCAGATCTCGAAGAAACAAGTCAATCAACCCGTAGACAAATATAATATCAGTCTCAATCACTTGTCCCACTGCTGGCAAGAAAGATATTAGCTATAAACTATTTTCTCGCTAAAGAAACGAACAAAAGATATAGATTCCGTGTCAATAAAAGAGACACACATATTAATAGTTGATCGCTGGCTGTTTGCACTGCCGGCGAGAACTTTCTCCACTAGTTTGTTGAAACAAAAGATATAGATCCCATGTCAATAAAAGAGACGCATATATTAATAGTTGATCGCTGGCTGTTCGCACTGCCGGCGACAAGTCTCCCCACTAGTTTGTCGCAACAACAGATACAGATATAGTCAATAAAAGAGACCCATATAGTTGCTCGCTGGTTCTACTCGCTTCGCGCTCATCGTCGGCGGTGGGACAAGTGCGTCAAGGCAAATGCAACCCAACTCTGAGGACCAAGATGAAATTCTTCAATATCAGTCTTCACACACTATAATGCACCTTGGCGGTAGGTTAAAACGGTGTTTTAGGTCCCTGAGGTCTTGGTTGATGGCTCGGCTAAGGCCGGCTCGCGGTGCCAAGGCCAGGGTTGCCCACCCCCTGGTTACCTGAGGTCAGGGTTGTCGGAGTCCTGCGTGGCGAGGCTGAGCACGTGCTGCACCAGCTCCTGCGTGTCGGCGGGCCGCTTCAGGAACAGCTTCACCACCGCCGTCAGCAGTTGCAGTTGCACCTGTAAATAGATCAACACCAATTAAGGCTCTTGTCCCACCGCCCGCGAGGAAGCGATTAGCTATCAACTATTTTCTCGCTCAAGAAACGAACAAAATATAAAGATCACCTGTCAGTAAAAGAGACACGTAATTAATAGTTGATAGCTGGCTGTTCACAATGCCGGCGAGAACTAATTTCCACTAGTTTGTCGAAAAAAAAAATAGATCTCGTGTCAATAAAAGAGACACAAATATTAATAGTTGAATGCTGGCTGTACTCGCTCCCCGCTCATCGTCGACGGCGGTGTGACCAGTGCGTTTTTTTTTTCAAAAATATTCTTATTCTGGATGAACTCAGCTATAGTTCCTTCGTTCAAATACATGCGTGTGCATGCAACCCTTTGAAGTCACCGACACTGCTTTGTGCGCGCCGCGGCGGCTTCTTTGTACCAATTGTGGCGGCACATCAAAGCATGCATGCATCATGAGTGAAGCAAGAGCAACTCTAATGTTTGGACGCAGGGGTGAAGATTATCGCGCGTGTTACCTATCACTTGAATCAAGTTCTCACCGCAGACCCCGTGCCAAGATTTACGAATTATACGTATACTATATGTTAAAGGTTATTACTACGTTGGAAATCGACGTTAATGGCGCCAGTCTCTTTACGTGAATCGATTTTCGTTCAGGAATCCGCCCAGCGGAATCGGGAAAGATGAAACTCCCAGGTGGCAGCAATCCGTTGCCGCTACATCAAAAGGAAGACCTCCACTTGGTCGTCCACATGAGCGAATTCGGGGAGGACAAGAGTATTCCGTGTTGCTTGAGCGTGACTTACCTGTACCGCGATAGGCAATGCTCTCGCTATAACGTGCTTTGGCACTGTGCCAGAAGGGTGGCGCCTCGTTAAAGGGCCTTCTATACTCTTATTTCTATGTTCTGTTATTCCGATGGTTAACTCACCTGTGCGTTTTCGTCGTGGAATCCCTCGAGGAAAGAGTCCAGCAGTTCATCAGCGTTATCGATGCGTTCCGCGTACTCGCCGACGATCCACACCTGAGAACAAGATACATATTATTTACACACTTACCCCCTTACTAATAAACGTTGAGTAACGGTGGTATAGCTATACAATGTTTTGTCCTTATCTGTCATTGTGACATTTGAATTTGACAAATAAGGACAAAACATTGTATAGCTATACCACCGTTACTCAACGTTTATTAGTAAGGGGGTTACGACGTAAGCTTCAAATGTGTAGAATAGGTATAGAATTTAGACCAGACCTAGGAATAAACGGGGTAAAATTAAATGACAGCTAGGGATTGCCCATATCGATAAACTCAATTATCGATGCTTTTCCCATATACTAGTGACTTTAAGGTTTTTTTAACCTTCTCTCATCATCATATTTATTCCTTATTGTGTATTTCACAATGACTGTCCCAATTACTATCGTTTAAATAAACTATCAGAATTTGTTAGGAGTAAAAAAATATGATGATGATGAGTGAAGGTTAAAAAATCCTTTTAAAATAAAGAATTGTTGCTATTTTGTTTCATTTGCATACTTTCAATAAAATTTTATTTTTACAAACAAACCTTGGAGCGATCACTAGTATAAGGGAAAAGCATCGATAGTTGAGTTTATCGATATAGGCAATCCCTAGCTGTCATTAAATTTTGCCCCGTATATTCCTAGGTCTGCACATAAGGAAACAGAGATAATCAGTCAGTCCGGTCTTATCTATCACTAAAGTTGTTGGAAAAGTAGAGTTGTTGTTTATTTCAAGTTAATATAGGTGATAATTCTTCATTTAATAGGTACCACTAATACTTTTTGTGCTAATCACTGTGTAGTTTACCCTACTTCTGTGTGAATAAGGCGGTCTTTGATTTTATACTCTTCATATAGAAAATTTAAAGCTCACCATAGAAGCCCTGGCCTCAGGCTCATCCAGCGTGTCGAGGTTTTCGCAGAGCGTGGAGATGATGCTCTCGTACTTGTTGGGGTACTTGCGGAAGATGTCCTTGATGACCACCACGGCCTCCTGCACCACGTAGTTGACCTTGGTCTGGATCAGCTCCAGCAGCGTCGACACGCAGCGTTCCGCTGACGGCTCCACCTAATGATAATTAATTAATTATGTAATCTTAAACCGGTGCAGACGGAACTGGTGAAAAACGTCACCAATGTCAGTCCCTTGATATAAATCTTTAAGAGTGTGTCTTGTTTGTGTTTATTTACATCGCATAGACTTGTCTAACTCGAGCGAATTTGGGACCTAAAAAACATATTGACATGCATCCCGTGACTGTTGGAGTGTGTGGACGGGGTACAAAATTTCACGCGCCCAAGATGCCAGGACAACTAACTGACAGTTGGGCGTCCGCGTCATGAAAATCAGTTCAAATATGTTATTTTTGTTTAGAAGAAATAAGTAGAATCCCGTATTAAGTACAGCATCCATGATCCAAGTAAAAACACGCTCATCTAGTCCATTAAGTCTGCCCCAAGCAAAATTATTAGGGGTAGGCTATCGACAGATGGTATTGAACTGTGTAGCAATGGCTTTTTAAAAAAGAACCTACAAATACAATCAGCTTACAAGGTAGATTTTCAATAACTGGACACATAACAAACCGAATAAATAGTATTTTTACTTTTATAAATGAGTAATAAACATATATAGTTTAGTTACACGTGTTCAGTTACATAATATTCAAACTAATAATGTTATTATAATTGTTATTTATTGAACACTGTGTACCTTGATGGCGCAGCGTCCGATGGCGCGCACGGCCTTGCGCACGAAGTCCACGTCGACCTCGGTGGCGTACTCCTTCAGCTCGCCCAGCACCTGCGCGATGTTGGCCTGCGACGCCAGCCGGATCATGATGTCCAGCTTTTCCAGCTTCACGTAGATCGGGTCGTTATACTTCACGAAGAATACCTGGAAAATAAATGACATTCTAAGCCAAAATTGGGGAGGCGTATGCCCAACGGTGGGCGCATATGTGCCGAATAAGAGGTAAGCAAAGCCCTAGCGGACAAACCCTCCTCGAAAGTTTCCTTCCACCTACAACGGAGAGAGCAGCGCACACGATCTGTTAATTGCCTTATTGTGGACGTTTATGTTTCGTGCCGTAGAACACAAATCCTTACATCTCCTTGAACTATTAGGTTATAGATTCTCTCATACTTAACCTTCCATGAGATTACTTGAAATTTCCTCAGTTTTCAAAAGTTAATATTTTCATGACTCTCAAACTCAAGTATCATTAATATTTTCTCTGAGATCCTTCCTCCACTTTTCTATCTGGAAAGCTGTTCACAGGCTATACGTAAATGTTTGCAACACCAAAGGTAAGAGGTGTGAGATGTAACACGCGCTGTCGATCGTGCCAACACTTTGAAACTCTTTATCCAATAACCCCACGATATAAGTACCTTCATCTCATGCTTGAGTATGTCGGGCCGCTTCTGCACGACGAGGTTGATGTTCCGCAGCGCCACGTACTGCACTTCGGGCTCGGCGCTAAGCAGGGTCACCAGCGGAGGCGCCAGCTTGCGGGACAGCGTGCTCACCAGCTCCGTGTCCTCGGCTACCATCTCCATCAGCTTCATTAGGACCTGCCCGGAGACATACAACGTCGAGATAAGTGGCAGCAAAAGCAAACACGATGAGGAATAAATCGTGGCAGAAAAAGCAAACACGATGAGGAATAAATCC
The DNA here is from genome assembly GCA_946894065.1 of Acleris literana. Taxonomy (NCBI): domain Eukaryota; kingdom Metazoa; phylum Arthropoda; class Insecta; order Lepidoptera; family Tortricidae; genus Acleris; species Acleris literana. The sequence goes on from OX335687.1 coordinate 9,632,989, forward strand.
TATCTATAACCCACCCAATTCGAATCGTCATTGAAAAGTAGCTCTTCATTTTAGTGAAAATCAGTGTGCCCCAAGGGTGTATTCTTGGCCTGGTCTTATTGTATGTCCAGCTGAATGGTATACTTTATAATCATAATATGGTAAAGAGACGTTTTTAGACGTAAATTTTTAAAACCCGTTAGACTAACTAACGTCCGTAGCACACTGCAGCGAAAGCGAAACGGAACCGGACCGAACCTAGATATTTTAATCAAAATCGAACTTTATGTAATGTTTCGGCTCGGTCCGGTTCCGTTTCGCTTTCGCGGCAGTGTGCTAAAGGCATAATGATTATTATTCCATGAAATATTCCAATAATCCCGGAAAAGGCCGAAAAAGCCACCCTAAATGTTGGTGACTGAGCTGGAAATAAAAAAGTCCACTGCGAAGATGACTTGTTTATCCTTAAAATCATAATAATAAACCGAGGTTTCATTTTCAATAACATTTTTTTCATCAGGCTTTCTCCACACCGCTCCAAATAATTACAAAACTAACTCTTATTATTGCCATCTTGTAAAATTGTTCATACATATACAATTGTTTTTTGTTTAGCTATCACAGAAAAACAAATGAATATTGTAAAAAAAAAACTAATTTAACGTTGATTAGTGCCATGGTATAGTCCACATTAAAATAATAAGATTATGACGATGGTTCATACCGATTCTAAAAACTTATTGATCACCCCTCGTAAATAGATTGTTTACAATAGCGAGTCCAACACATTTAGGAATTCTGGCGTAAAAATTTGATGCCGATACAATATTATGATTTAATAATTAATTTAATTATACATGTTATACGAGTTGGTCGGCTTACCTTGACGGCCGACAGCACGACGGCAGCGTTGGCGTGGGCGAGGCGCGGCGTGATGCGCTCGCAGATGGAGTGCGCCTCGCGCGAGTCCCGTGGCGAGTAGTTGCTGAGCGCGTCAAGGATGAACACCTGGCCCCACTCCGTGCACTCGTTGAGGGCTGTTAGCAGCTTGTTGATGGTTGGCGCGTTCATTTCTGCACATATACGCACACGCATACAAAAACTCCATGATGACAAAAAATATCTTTGTATGTACCTGAAATACCTAATATTTTTTCGAAATGTATCATGTGACATGTATAAAAGTAAAAATATCAGTTATCATAATTTTCTTAGTGATATTATTGTTTTATAGGATTACAGACAGACAGATATGGACATAGTGAATTTAATGAATTTATGATTCTTTGTTGATTGTAGGGCCCTAAAAAGCATTCTGTTAAATTTATCTCCTTACCAACAAGAGGGTGTCCTGACACGCTAGCCTCGTTAATTTCTGACAGAGCGGCAACCGCGTTAGCGACGACCATGGGGTTGGAGTCGCTCAACAGGTCCTTCAGTTGATCTAAGAAGCCCTATCAAACAACAGTGTTCATAATGAATTATTTCAAAGTACATAAGTTTAAGAGAGTATAATGCTGATTAATCTACCGACAAGAGCATTACTCATAAAATATTAACCGCACTAGTTTTACCTGGTCTTCCACCATGCTTGATGAGATATCATACAATTTAGCAACGCATACTGCTGCTGTCTTCCTCACATAAGGATCTTCATCTTTTAAGCACTTCCGGAGGGGTTCGCACAAATACTCAGTGATCTTGTCCACTCTAATGCAACCCATGGTTCGTACAGCCAGTGCCCTTATGAGGGGGTTGGAGTCTTCGCAATCCTGAAGGTGTGTCAACGTTGTTTGCATTCGGTATTGTGTAAAAAAGAGAAAAAAAGCGAAACATCAATCATACAGAAGCAACTGACTATAAGCTTACAGTAGAATCCTGCTATGCTGCTTTTAAGGCTGTATAAACTTAAGCTTTAACTGCTGTCTCTTTTTCCTTAATATGTGCATAAAGAAATAATTAAGAATACATTAAAGTTATCTGTACTGGAACAAAATATTATCATTTATGGATTATCACATTTATTGTAAGTGTAATTTTTGTGCTTTAAAGGACTTTTAGAAGTCTCAAGGTTCTGCAGACACTGAACAAACTAATATTTTTGCGAATTTTGAAATTAATAATGACATAATATTATGATTGAGGTTTAAAAACTTCCACAACTGTGATAAAATCTATGCCCAAGCATATTAATCACAAAATTTTACCAATGTCACTACTTTTATCTATTAAATTATATCAACAACAAGCAGGGATCAAATATCTGTTCAATAATATTAACTGATACCAAAATGGAACTAGTAACAGTATAGAGGGTTCTACTGTATGGTTGATTCAGGAGTAGTGTAGCCGATGTGCATCTAGACATATAAATGAGGCATGGATATCATATATTCTTGAAAATGTGAGCATTAAATAGGTTTTTATATAATTATCTTACTGAATTTGTATTAGGAATGTAGATTTACACATCTGGCTAATGATGGGCTTAATTTAGAAAAAATATATTTCTCATGCATTCTTAGAAAATCTAGTCCAGTTCAGTTCATAGACATAAATACATTGTCAAAGTTTCAATAATGTATGTGGCTTCGCGACAATAAGAATATGGTCCGTGAAGTCAATTTGAAACACTTGCTGTATAGACCTCAATCAACTCAACTGTATTTGCATGCAGGGTCAAATTTTACTTGGATTCAACAAAAAGTAATATAAAAATGCTGTTATTAACTCTCATTAATGGTGCTGTATATTCTTGTTGGTTAGTTTGTTACTTGAGGAAGATGTAATGTGTAAATCTACAAAGAGATGAGCTGATGGTTCTTTTGGATCGTTTGTTTACCTTAACAAGCTGGTATGTTGGTAGATCCTTCCACCCATCATAATATGGTACAGTAGACATTAAAACGATAAAAAAGACAAGTCACACACACACAAATAACTACACTAGTCGTAGTTATTCATTAATGAAATTTGTCTCAATATATTATTAATAAATAAACATCTTCCATTTTAATATTCAAAGCCCGACACTGAAACTCCCATGCTTCAATATTATAAAAAATGAATTTACTAGTTCTATAAAATATATTTCAGAAAAATATTAATAATCTTCACCATGCAAATCAAATTGAAAGTTAGAAAAAGCAGAAACTGTTACAGGATTTCCAATTAACTTATTACAGAATCCAATTTGTTATAATTAAGAACTTAAGGCAATGGAATCATACCTTGACAAAAGTGTTGACAGCCATGATGGCCATGTCAGGCTGCGACTTGGCGTAGTTCATCAGGTAGAGGTAGACAAGCTTTTTTAGCTCCAAATTGTCTGTTTGCATGCAATTCACGACATCCGGGAATAAAGCGGAAACATCTTTACCCACTGTCATGGAAGCTATCACCTGAAACATCACCACTTTCATCATGAGTCATACATATATAATATTATAAAATATTCATGTAGAATTTGGAAGCTAGAAACCAAACCACTTGCGAAGTGAGCAGTTAATCGATCATTATTGCGGTTGTTAACAAACCTTTTTGACAGCCTCCTTCTTTTTCTCCTTTTTATCGCTGTTGAGTTCAGATTTGAGCTCGAATATCTCGCCCTTCTTGGTCGTGGTAAAGTACTTGGAATCCGTCATTTTGATAAATTAATTAAAATAATACTGTTATAAACTGCCCCGTTTGACAAAGAAACTAATTATTTACTGAAATGGATCTGAAAAATCAATAGTTACAAAAGTATACATTGACAGTCTCAGAATGCATAAACTTATCGAAAATACGACACAACTTTATTAAAAATGTTAAGCAGTTCTAAATCTCTATAATTTTAACAATAATTTCTTTAAGATATTACCAATAATCGGCAAAATATTGTAAAAACTTTACGAAAAACCTACGTTTTGACACGACGAGGGGCGTATCCATAGATTATAAATAAAATTGATTTCTGTCAGATCAGAACACAGATTACTAAGGCCCAATTTAGACCAAGCGAACGAATAAGAATTCTATGCATTATCTCTTACGTTTAAGAGATAATGCATAGATAATGCTTTCGCTTGGTGTAAACGCACCATCACCACCACCGTCACTGTGGGTTTAGCCCAAACGAGCGAATGCTCTAGAACATGTTTTGTCTTTATTTTTACAAAGGAAACGTAAGAGATAATGCCATAGAATTCTTGTTCGTTCGCTTGGTCTAAACCCACCGTAAGGGATATCATACGTTTGTTTGGTAAAAGACGTGTTTACACGTAGTAACTGGGCAGGAGAGCTAGCACTTTTTTTCGCGATTTGTTTGTTGCTCGGATCTCCCTTTCTATTTAGTATGTAACGATAGAGACGCACTGCACGGGTAGCACAAGTTGCATTTTCTCGCTTGTCGCTCAGTGCGTTTCTATCGATACTGACTAGATAGAAAGGGATATCCAAGCGACAAACAATTCGCGGTCAACTTGTGCTAGCTTTTCGTCGATTTAAATTATACGCTAGCTTCGTAGGCAAGGTCGCTTCCAACTAGGCTAACCAACGGCTAACCATGTACCCATTAGAGGTTTTTTATTTTTCTAGAAATTCACGGGTGGTGCCCGCTGACATCTTTTAAATATCAGCGTAAATTCTCCGTTGGTGCCCGCTGACATCTATGGATGTCGTGCGTACTACGCTTGAATTTATACCGTTTTTCCAAATATATAAGGCCTATTTTAGTCTGATTACGGTTTTTGAACGGGAGTGAAATGAACTATCTAATAAGGATGATATGCATCATTTTTTCGTGACTAAAAAAGGCCTAGACTAGATGCCAACGCCGCTATCGTTTTTCTGTTCTATCGTCTTGAAAATCTATCGTCGTAACGTCGTAACGTTACGAACCTTTCTGTTTTTAGTTGAGCTTAGTACCTAAGGGTGCGTTTCCACCGGAGATGCGCATTAAGGTCACAGCACACATATCAACTCGGAAAGGGATCGTCACCCTATCAACTCGAGCCGTTCAGTATCATTTGTATGAAACTCCCTACTGCAACGCACACTTATCGGCATCGGAACGGCAACGCCTCTTCTCGCCTTGAATAATTTGACGACTTGCTGGCCTAGTTGGTAGTGCCCTGCCTATGAGGCTGGCGGTCCTGGGTTCGAATCCCGGTAGGGGCAGATATTTGTGTGATGAGCACGAGTATTTGTTTCTGAGTCTTGGATGTTTTCCATGTATTTAAGTATTTCTTTCTCTATATAAGTATTTATATCGTTGTCTAGTACCCATAGTACAAGCTTAGAGCTTAGTTTCAGGGATCGTATACCGGTATAATTTTCATACAAAAATACCGGTATTCAATTTCGGTATCTCGCTTATTACTGAATATTTTTGCTCTTCAATGAATTTATATAATAGATTAGTGTTATTACCTAAATTACAGTCGAAAATATCAAGGAAATAATGCAAATTAAGGAAGATATTTCAATTTTATTTAATACCGGTATTGATCCCTGCTTAGTTTGGGTCTAGGTCAATTTGTGTGAGATTGACCCTTGATATATATGTATATATATATTTATGTCGCGTAATGCTTTAATTTAACATTGCTTTACGTTTGTCCTTTCCTTATATAAAAACATCGGATAGATTTGGCTTCCCGGGTTAAAACTGATGCATTTTGTACGTGGCAAATGTCAAATTGCTTAAATATTTAAATTCTCGTCTCGCCTCGCCGGTGGAACGGCACCTTTATAGGTGCTGTCGGCTTCCTCATTGCCACCACAGCTAGCTACCGCCACCACCAGTGGCGATGCGGAATTATTTTCCAGATTTACTCAAATGAATAAAACATACAACGTAATTTATTTATATTTGTTACTTTATTATAAATAGTTTCACTTTACAACCAGTATTGAATGCAGTAACATTGAATCACATCATCATACATTACACATTATTATATCGTGGTTACAGACACATAGCTACGTAGGTATAAATAGAATGAACATTTAGAAGTAATGGAGCTACATAGTTGAAATATAATTATTATTATAGGGAATAACAATTTATCATGAATACATTAACTAGTTTTAATACATTTGAAAAACAAGTCATAAGGGATAAATAAAAAAATCTATTCATCTAACAGATATGTTTGATCGCCTACGATAAAGCAACAACTCACTTTTAACAAATAAATCATAGAGTAACAGTCTGATCACACAAATATTACAAATTAAATAATAAACTGTTTATGCAATCTAGTTATTTACAAAAGTTAGCTAACTAAATAACAAAGAACTTAACATTACTTTGTAAGATTCTCGCCTAGGTTCGTCTAAATACTGGCTGGACGCAGCTTATTTAATATTAGACAAAACTCTTTATTGAAATCGCTACGTAGTGCTACTACAAATTAGGTCGAAGTGTACAGTGTTGGTAGTGAATAAAGTATGCGCGGGCGCGCCAAGGACGAACAAAGATCATAAATATTCTGGAATGCATTCATTTTTCACTGTTCCATCTTGACCACACGCACTGCATACAATTGTGATTTATCTAATCAATATCAAAGTTATCTTATATTATACGATTCAATTAGGCTATCGTGTATGTATCAAAGCTCATATAAAAAGATTTTGAAAACGTTTATAAACTTGAGCAGTCTGATTAACGGAGTAAGCAAGCATACTGTAATCCTATGCACTGTACTGAATTCGTAATTCGACACTAGAACACGTTTCAAGTATTAGTCTCTTCGGCACGGCGCGACGTAGTCGCGGTTCACTTAGTCACTATCCACATTATAAGTCCTTCGGTTTGCGTCGCCATGGCAACATGTACACTAGTTCAGTTCCGGCCAGTTTGATCCCCAAAATATAAGTCGACATATAAAGCTTGCCTCTGAATGCGTGAATTCGCTAAGCAAGGAAGACATTGGAGCATTTTTTCCTAACATAGCGGGATGTTCAGTGTTCTGTTCAAGCAAGCTGCATCGCTTAAGATGAAAATAATGCAATATAGTTCTATTCCACCTGCTTTTCTTGCCATACTAGGATTTCATTCGATATTATTTACCTATTAAATCCACAAGCATACCAAAGACATAAGCAACAACTCCTCAGGATAAATACAAGTATTTAATTTTGATACGAGCATATACCTCTTCTCTACGAGTATATAATCAGGACTCGAGTTTGATCTCATCAGTTTCCAACCGAATTTCGTTAGTAGATCAGCTGTCAATTATTGGATTAATTATACAGAATCCAATTGATCAGGTGAAATTCATCAAGCTGGTAAAACGGGTCTGTCTGGGTGGCAGTCAGCGTGATGCAGGTAGAAGTTGAACTCGCGAGGTAGCATGTCGGGTGATCGGGGCGGCCAGGCTAACTCCCGAGCGGCTCAGGCACACTAGTGGGTGAGCGCGTGCGGGCGCGCGCAGAATGCGGCGCAGATGACGGGCAGGGCGGCGAGCAGCCCCCGCGGCGGCTGTTATGCAAACGACTCCTTCGTCGGGCTGATCGGCTTGGAGCCCGAGCCCACGCTGGAGCGGCTCGCGCGGCCCTCGGGGGACGCCGACCTGGAACAACGTATACTGTTATTAGCTGACATGGTAACGGGAACACCTTAAAATTCCGAATTACTTTTTTCCGAAAGCTATGGTATGTTACGCTGGAGCTATTTTAGATTAAATGCATTATTTAATTATCATACGTTAGGTTTGGTTTGATTTATAAGCTATAACAAAAAGTTAAGTCTTCTATTAAAAAATTGCGTTCGGAATTATGACTCTTCGGAATTATGTAGTGACCCCATGGTAACATTACGATTAGCCTACGTAACTAACTACCTTCTACATTAACAGTCGTAAATATGAACTTTAGTATTTTCTAATAGGTTTTAACTTAGAACAATTACTTTTTGTAGTTACAGCGTTAAAAACCGAATTGCATACTTTGTCCAGAATCTGTTGAAATACTTTATGATACGTTATCATTCATTCATTTCAAGATAACATGTCAATTCCGGCAAGGAGCAATGCACGACGACGAGCATAGAGTTTTGTAGCAGAATGGAAATGAAAAGCATAATCTTTTTTTGCGATGTAATGTTATGTCAATATTTCCGGCTTGCATAGATAATTGGGTGTATGTGCATAACGGTAACACTTACTTGTGGGAGTCCTGATGGCCGCTGGAGCGGCTCGGCGCCGCCGGGCTCAGCTTGTGGTTGGCGAGGAACGTTCCGATGGACTCGTCCGAGCTGTAGCTGTCGTTGTCACTACCATACAAAAAATACAAGTTAAACACTTGAACATGGAAATTTATTACAATTTTCTACAACATTTTTTTATACATTTACAATTTTCTTATCACTTTATTACATATTAGAATGATAACGGTCAAATTCGCATACGTTTCCTTGAATAACGAAGATTTCAATTTCTAATTTAGTTTTCGTATTAGGTGAAAACGTGGGCAAAATTACGGTCAATTATTGTTATTTGAACAACGTGGTTAATAGTAGAATATAGAATGCTTCGACTACTACATTGCAGTTATCTGCCTTGTTTGGTATTAGGACAGTAGGCCCCCAGTATAGGTCGGGGTCGCGATTGTGAGCTAAGCACCTGTCGGAGGGCGCGTCGCCGGGGCTGGACAGGTCGCCGGCGATGGCCTCCTGCAGCGCGGCGGCCCGGCGCGCCGCCAGCCGCGCCTCGTCGCGCGCCGCCGCCGCCTCGCCCGCCGCCGCCGCCGCCGCCGCCTCCGCCGCCAGCTTGGCGCGGCACGCTTCGCTCAGCTTCGCGTTCAGCGCAGAGTTCTCTTCCTTCAGCTCCCTGTCCAATACATACTGATTTCAAAATCTAAGTATATAAAACAGTACCGTGTCTGACTGACTGACTGACTGACTGGCTGACTGACTGACTGACTGACTGACTGACTGACTGACTGGCTAACTAACTGACTGACTGACTGACTGACTGACTGACGGACAGACAACGTCCAGCATAAACCGTTGGACCTAGGTACTTGAAATTTGGAGAGAATTTACCTCGGGTACCCTAGAGGTGCACTAAGAAAGGATCGTCCGAAAATGAACCCCCAATTGGAAGAAATACGGGCCGTAACGGTAACTATTGCTACACATACAAAGTAGCTGTCGTCCTCCAGTTATGTATAGTCTCGCAAGTCCTGTGTATTAATAGCGGTAGTCCTAACTACTGTATGTACCCCAAGTAGATATATACTAAAATTTTCCATCAAATTGAAACAAAATAATAAAAAAATTAACTACATATTCATGTATGAACTATGTTTAATTTGTATTTTTGCAAATACTCGGACTTATTAAACTTTGTATTTTTATTGTTTACTTGCTGAAGGCCCTCGATACAACTTCGGCTTTAGCCTCGCAAGGCCCAGTGTGCAATAGGGTGTACATAATCAAGACAATTTAATGTGAACTGAGTTGCAATCAGAGATGGGCAATATTTATTCGAATGATGAATAACGAATAAGAATAACCAAATTATTCGCGAATAACGAATGAAATTCACGAATGATTATTCTTATTCGAATAAATTATTCGTCGAATATTTCATTTGCGAATAATTTATTCGCGGATAATTTATTCGTTGAATGAATTGCCACGAATAATTATTATGTACTACTTTTATACCTGCTCCATTGTTCTCTAATAAATTAATAAATTATTCGTTATTCGAAAAGTAGTCGAATGATTCATTCGTGGATAAATTATCCGCGAATAAAAATATTAAGAATTATATTTTATTCGAATGATTATTCGAAAAAATAATTATTCGAATAATGCCCATCTCTGGCTGGAATAAGAATAAGGTTTATTTTCCTATCTTCATAAACTGAAAATGGCATTATCGAACAAACGTAATTGAACTTTATTGCCTTGATGGTAGATTCAAAGTCCCACTCACAAAAAACTCCCTGTTTCTTAAGTATGGTAGGCCTTACGAGGTTAAAAGAATTATTGAATCTATTAAAATATAATAAGCGTTGACCTACAGCAGTAGATGTGTAGTGTCGCATGTCAGTGTAGTGTACCTGAGCTGCCTGGCGAGCTTGCGCGCGTCGTCGCCGGCGGCGTGGTCGCGCGCGCGCGCGGCGCCCAGTTCGGCGGCAAGCGCGTCGTGCGCGTCGCGCAGCCGCGCCAGCTGGCCCTCCAGCCGCGCGCGCACCGTCGCCTCCAGCTCCAGGCTCGACTCCAACTCCTGCACCAAACCATTTACGCGGTGATAACTCGAACCTATCATTTATAACATTCCGTACCAGAAGGGTAGCCCACGCCTACGCCTATGCCTATGCCTACGCCGTCCGTCCGAACTTTAAAGAGCTGTATAATTTGAACCGTAATAGATAGCGATTTTTTTGTTCAGAATGTGTTATTACGTCGAATTTACTAACAAAAAAAAGTGAAATAATCTACACTAATATTATAAAGAGGAAAGATTTTATTTTTTGTTTGTTTGTTTGAAATGAATAGGCTCCGAAACTACTAGACCGATTTGGAAAATTCTTTCACCATTAGAATCCTACATTATCCCTGATGAACATAGGCTATAGAATATTTTCAAAAAAGTTAGGGATCCGTATGAAAACTTCGGTAATGTAACCAAAGGTGTGAAAAAAATACCAAAAAACTATTGACAATAGAGCAAAGTGATGTACTACAGTTTTATAGGAGACATCAATATCTATAAAAAAGTCCGTGATACTATATGTCTAACTACTACAGTTATGTCACAATAACTACTTTTTCATGTTAAAATATGCAATAATAACGCCGGTACTATCTTATTCCTACCTTGGTATAAGATATCCAAAAAAAATAAAAAGGCTTCGTTTTCAAGGCTATACCAGTACCTGTAAATTACTTTTTGAATTATTCACATCGGACATACCATTGAAAAGTTATCATGAGTGTAATTATTATCAAAATTGAAATTTAAGAAACAGCCCTCTGAGTGACTTTAATTGGTTTAACTACAACAGAGAATAGATAGGCACATAAAATTTGGCTTATGGTTCCTGGAAGCCCTTTGTTTCCCATAATTTTACTGGTCATAATGTCATTGTTGACATAATTATTGATAGTCATATTTTTTTCTGACTATTGAAGTTCTGAAATATCTAACGTGTAGAGAAGGCTAGGTTAGGTTAGGTTTGATTTATAAAAATCCTGAAAAAGTAACAGTTTCTTTAAAAAATACGTCATGACTTGAGATGATTATGATCTAAAGCACATTATGACTAAAATAATTGGCTTCGGCTGATAATGTGCAACACGCAAAATGCTAACTCCACGCATAATGTGCAAACCATCAAAATGTACATACGCAAAATCTACGTCATGACAAATGTACAGTACGCGAAATGTACAGTACGCAGAATGTACTTACGCTGAAAGCACATAACGCAAAATGTGTAAAAGGAAAAATATACATTTCGCGAATTGTTCAATGCAAAATGCATAATCCGCAAAATGTTACAAAAGAAAAATTCTCAATCGCCAAACGTACTAAACGTAAAATGTACAAAACGTAAAATGTACAAACATAAAATGTACAAAACGAAAAATGTACAATAAGCAAAATGGATAATATGCTCATTATTAGGCAGGGTGGTTTACCAAAACACCGACGCAAAAAGAGGGTAGTGTAAGTTTGATATGTGTATCTATGTGTCTGTCGGTGGATCGTAGCTCCAGAACGGATAGACCAATTGAGATGCGTTTTTTTTTTAGTTGTTTAACTCGAAAGTGTTCTTAGCTAAGTTTCATCAAAATCGGTTAGGCCATTCATGAGCTAGGTAGGTAGGTTAAGTTATGTTAGTTTATTTTAATTCAATAATACCTATCTATTATTGAATTAAAATAAACTAAAATAAATAACTAAAATGAAATTAAAAATGTAAGGATTCTTATTATTTTCGATAACTCCTTTTCTGAGAAAACTGTGGCTGTGTGAGTGACCCACCGGTACACCGTCATGATTTTTTGAAATTACCGCATTTTTCTGGTTCAGCTTTCGTTGGCCAGACTCTACAAAGTATGTACATTTTGCGTATTGTTATTTTTTCGTATTTTGCGTGTTGCTCATTCTAACTTTACACATTTTGCCAGTATCGTGTGGGGTACATTTTGCGTAATGTACAATTATCATATGTACATTTAATGGTTTGTACATTTTGCGTACTGTACATTTCGCGTACTGTACAATGCATGATGTAGATTTTGCGTATGTACATTTTGACTGTTTGCACATTATGCGTGCAGTTAGCATTTTGCGTGCCGTACATTATCAGCCGAAGGCAAATAATTATAGCAGACAATATAGACCCATGGTTCCTGTATATAAAGTGTAAATGAGTGTAACATCACGCCTATATCCCTCAGCAGAGCATCAAAGAGTGTATGTACATACATACATAGGTACATACATACATACATAGGTACCCACATTAAATCACGCCTGTTTCACAGATGGGTAGGCAGACTTCTTTCTTTCTCAGGCTTCTTTCTCTTCACTTTCAAGAGTGTATGTAATGATGCGAAATCTATTACTTAAGTATCTAAATATTTAATTAAACTTAACCGAAACTTGCATCTCTTTAATCTCTTCTCTAAATAGTATAAATTAAAGTCACTTCGCGCCTGAATGCCTTTCTCCGCTAACTCCTTCTAAAACACGCAACGGATTATGATACGGTTTTCACTGTCATTTAGAGAATTTATTCTAGATGGTTTAAATACATAATAATGTACATTTCATTCTAATTAAGTTTTAATATAAGTAGTTGAGAAATTCAATTTTTTCCTACCAAGTTGTCAAAAATCGTTTTTCGGGCCCTTACATAGCTTACGCTGGCTAAACCTTAAGAGATGTGTCAAAATAAGGTACTGAAGAATTGTAGTTCTTTAAAAAACCTATAGAAACGTTCGCGATGGCATAAAATATGTCTATCTCCTAAGATTGACTCACAATAACCATTTTTATGTTGATAATTTTATTTAAAAATATCAGTTTATTAGCGAAGCTATTCTGTCCGATTCAGTATTTAACCTTATCCAGGTAAATACGTTGGCTACCTTGGGCATTTAATGTAGATTAATATTGTCCGGTACAATATATTATTTCAATTAATACTTTAGAAGATATGGCAGATTCAAAATTACGGGCAACATAGATTAGAACTCAAAACAAATATGAGAGTTTCGTTGTCTGCACGTATGAAAACCGGCTCTTTGCAGAGTTGTTGCTCAAAATAGGAAACGCACAGATGCCCCAACATAATAGAAGCATTAATTTTCAAAATGAAAACCTTTGCGTTTTAGTAAAACAATTAGTCGGCAATGCTGAGACTTTACCTGGGTTAAGGAAAGAGCTATCTTATCACCAACTAATAGTCAAGTAGGTATGGCTTAATTCTATCGAAGATCAATGCACCGACACAAACATACTACTCTGAAGACACTGTGCTCGACCTGGAAGAGGCTGTCCATTTCCCAACGGATTTTATTAATTCCTTGCAACCTTCTGGATCGCCCCACATAAATTGGTTTTGAAAGAAGGGTGTCATATTATTTTACTACGGAACCTTAATCCACACAAATTACATCTTTAAAAACGTTCATAATAGAGTGCACAATACTGACCGGATGTGCGGCTGGAAAAGTCATTTTAATTCCCCGGATTCAATAAATACCATTCCAGTTTAAAAGACTGCAATGTCCCGTAAAATTATCGTTTTTAATGTCAATTTACAAGTCACAACAAGGTCAAACATTCAAAGTTGCGGGCTTAGACCTGAGCGTTGAGTGTTTTTCCCATGGACGTATGTAGCCCTTTCGCGCGTCACTTCCAGGCAAGATTTGTTTGTATTGTACAATGAAAAGTCCTCTGTAAACAATGTATATAGACAGATACTGTGATAAGTGGCAGTCATTACTCGTATTTGAATTGAATTTAAAATCTAATGGCATCAAAAACTCAATTTTGCAAAAAGTTTTAGATAGGACGTCTTTCTAAAATCGTCATAAAATAAAACCTCTATGCATATGCACGTATCTATAATTTAAAAAGTATATTATTCCAGATGAACTTGGATTATTTTAACTTATATTAACCGAAGCGAAGCGAGGGCGGGTCGCTAGTAAATAATAAATGTATACATTAAATGTTTTTTTCAACGTTTTTTTATTTTTGTTACCTCTTAAAAATGGTAAAACATACAAGAGTCAAATACAAAATTTGATTAGAGTACAAACCATGAAAAAAATACAACAAACACGAACAACGATTCCGATGATTTCCGAAAGCACGATTAAAATCTACGATCAGACTTATACCTAATAGTTATAAGGTGCAAATTAAATTGCATCTTTTTTTTCCATCTCACTCACGGCTGACTGGATAACACGCGGTCGCGCGTCAAAATGGCATCGCTAATAACCTATAATAGCACAGAATACAGACGCACAACACTTGGATCATGCTAATCGGTTCCCGCGCTTCGAAAATTCGTCATCTGCGCACGTACATCGGTAAGCCATATCACTTGTGTTTTACTGTACCTACTGTGCGACGGTACGGAACCCTCGGTACGCAAGTCCGACTCGCACTTGACCGGTTTATATAAAATGGCAACCACTTGGGCAGGTAGCCACAAGTTGCCGGAGACTCGCTTGTCACTCTACCTAGTCTGTAACGAAAGAGACGCACTGAGTGACAAGCCAGTAAATGTAACTTGTGCTAGTCGTACAGATTACAAACGCATAAATTACAACAACTGCTTTAACTCAGATAATTAGTGGTAGCTTCGACAGGAAACATGACAGTAAATCCCTCTTAAATGATTTTATATTAAAATATTTTTACAAAGACTATTTGTACCAAATTTCAGCAGTACAGTCACCAGCATTAATATAATTATTATCCCAAATTCGGCGCAAAAATATCTTACACGCTCTTATACCTCTAGTAATAAAGACTAGGCAGATATTTTTGCGCCCAATTTTGGATAATATATTATTGCTGGTGACTGTACACATATTCAAACTAATGTAATCTAAATTGAAATGCCCATTTCAACACACGCTAGAAGTTACATTATCTATAAATTGTCGTGTACTGAGACAGGCACCTCAGTCAAAATGAGTTTAATTTATATGGCCCTTAGGCACGAACGCCCGGCGATACAATACAGAGTTCATTGTTTAAAACGTACCTTATTCTTAAGCTGCAGCCTCCGCTCCGCCTCGTGCTGCGTGTGCGAGTGGCCGGCCTCGGCGCTGGCCAGGCGCGCCGTGAGCTCGGCGAGCTTGTCCTTGGCCTGCCGCGCCTCCTCCGCCACCGCCTCGGCCCTCGCCGCCGCCTCGCGCGCCTCGCCCTGCACCGCGCACAGCGCCGCCGTGCTGCTGCGGTACTTCTTCAGAAGCTGTCGGACAACACGATCATCACGATGAGGATAGTAGGTTTGGTTAGCGCCACTCTTATATCATTTTTATTCACTTAAGTTGTTTACGCAAGTACAGTATCCAGTAATAATATCTTAACTAACTTCGACTTCCAATATATATTTCCTATTTTTGAAAGTAATAAAACGTGTAAGATATTTTAGATACCAGAGATAGTTCATGAGTAATTACGGGTACAGTCAAGTGCAAAAATATGTATTGAAAGAATCCTCTTATAAATATGTTACGAAGTTCTTATTACACTGCAATAAAGTGCCTTGGGACATATTTTTGAGATGTTGCCTTCTTACATATTTTGACTGTTTGAAAGCGTCGGTTACATACCTCCGCAGCCTCCTCTTCGGCGTCGTCCAGCTGCGCGCGCGCAGCGGCCGCGTCCCTGGTGGCGGCGAGCGCGCGCTCGGCGGCCTCGTTGCGGGCGCGAGTCGCCTCTTCCAGCGCGGCCGTGGCCTCGCTCGCCTCGGCCTCCGCCGTCTGCTTGGACTTGGTCGCCGCGCGGACTGCTAGCTCCAAGTCTTCCACCTGAGACAACAAAGAAATGCGTTTTATTTCATGCTTAGAGCGTGCATTATGCCTTTACATGATTCAGATTGATTGCTCAAAGTTATATCACAACATTTCGAATTATCATAAGCATACTGGGTAAAAGATAAATAGTTTCTCATCTTCAGATAACGGGTACACCTTATCATGACGGGGGATCTACTAACCATAGACTGGTCCACGCACGGTGATGCTAAAATGTACCCAGAACCAGCCTTATGGGCCCCTTATGAACTGGCCCGGGCACTTCACGTTGTCTTGTGATGTGACGGATAGACTGCGGTAGGATTCTTCGCTAGGCAGCCGTAAGAACAAAAGTGCAAAATGTATCTCGAACCTGGTTCTTGAGTTGTCTGATCTGCGTCTTGGCACCGCCCTCCTTTTCCTTCTGCTCCAGCATGGTCTGCGCGTCGCGGAGCAGCGCGCGGTAACGTTTCAGGTCCCTGCACATGACGTTACCCATTTATAAACAAATATAATAGAGATACATAATAGGCTACCTTTATTCTCGAAATAAATGGGTATTCCCATGGGACGGCAAAGTTACTAATTCTACGCAGACGAAGTCGCAGGCAGAAGGTATTTGATAAATGCGAAATTGTTGTGTGTTTCTTTGTTACCCCTTCATCTGCAACGGCTAAACGGATTTGGATGAAATTTGAAACGGAAATAGCTTATACCCTGGATTAACACATAGGGTAATTTAAAAGTTCCCGAGGGAATAACGATAACTTTAATCTACGCGGACAAATTCGCAAGCAGAAGCTATACTCCATTTGTTTAGTTAATTAACTAAATGTAAACAAAAAACCACGTGACATAGTTGGTCAGCCAATAGGAGCAGAACACTGATACGGCAAAGCTCGATCAAACAGGTTTGATTGGCTGTTGAACAGATCCACGTAGTTTGGTTCGTTTACTTTTATTTAAGTAAACAAGTAGTACCTCTTGGTGCGCGTGAGCAGCTGCGCCTGCTCGTGCGCGTGCGCGCGCGCGCTCTCCTCGAGCGCGGCCAGCCGCCGTTCCAGCTCGTGTCGCTCGCGCAGCAGCAGGCTGCGCTCCGAGTGCTCGCTCTCCAGCTGCGACTCTAGAACTGAGCACAAACAATGCACTCAAATAAAATGATTACCGGTGCTGTATCACAACAACTCTCCACAACGGAAGGATTGTAGTTACGAGGGCTTGTCAGACCTGTGGGTTGACCTCGATGATGACATTATTAACGGAAACGTTGTCTCTTAATACTGCGTACATATGCTTTACAAGCTTATCCTCATCATTGATGTTTGCCAGCAACCGGGGATTTTGATTGTTAATCGTGGCCTCTACTTTGGTGTTTAAGTATAGGATTGTAGCCATACGGTGATGCTGCTTGACTATGCTCGCCGAGAATTCCCCACTTACGAAACGCGAAAGCAAGTAGCTTTATCTGATTTGTGTCTCCCTTTTATTAACCGAACAGTTATCGTCGGTGTCGTACCAAATGTACACGATTGACACTAAATGTTCACGATAACCTATGTTAATACATACTTAATTAGTCGTCTTTATTGCGGTGGATAAAGCATCGTCACTCTCGCATTTACATACTGGCCGGAGAGTGTCTGATGTTTTATCCACGTCGATAAACACGCTCATAATTAGACAAGGCGGTGTGTTTCCGGGCAGGAGTAGTGTGTGCTCACTCTTGAGCTTCTTGGCGGCGTTGGCGCGCGTCTCCTCCATCTCGTCGTCGCGCGCGGCCGCCTCGAGCCGCGCTTCCTTGCGCTGCTGCTCCAGTAGCATCTCCAGCCGCAGCTTGGAGCTCTCCAGCAACTACAACAACAAGTACAAACATGTTTCGTTAGTAAACACATGGTTATTGGCTAAAATACCTGTATGCATTAATTTTCGAACGATGTCGAGCATTCAAAAATCGCTAACTGACGTGGAGAAAAATGAAACTCGTGACTCATTTCGCACGCGGAAATCGCGGTGTAATGTGTATAAAATTGGAGTTATCTCTCAGGAGTAGCGTACAATTAAAAAGAGACGTTGTCAACCAAAATGGATCTTCTTAAGAGCTGTCACTTTTGCTCTCTAATGTGTGAAAGTGACATCGATACGAAAAGCGCGACTGCATCGCTACTAAAAGTCGCAGTGTGTAAGGGCTCTAAGATTTGGTTTACGACGTCACGTGTTGACATAGTCCATAGTAACCTAGAAATCAAATTGGTTGACTGTACACGTGACTAGTCTTAAAGGTTATCAATTTATTCCCCTTTCATCGCCAACCTCTCTATCTTATCAGCCCGTTCCCCGCATCGTCTGTCGCTTCTAATCTATACTCGCATTTCCCCGGTACTAAACAATTTGTATGGCTCGTGATACACACATTTATTGTTATGACTAGATTATCGAGCGTCAGACTAGTTGTCCAGTAAGTGGCTGACTCCCTCCCTATCCTCGTATTCCCCACCTGTATCTGTCCGGCGAGGTCGTCGAGCTCCTCCTCCTGGTCGCGCGCCTTCCGCTCGAGCTCGGCGCGCGCGCGGCGCAGGGCGCCCAGCTCGTCGCCGCCGCCGCCACGCTCTTCTAATTCACGCGCCGCCGCCGCCAAGCGTTCTTCTTTCAGCTCGAGTTCCATACGAGCTTCCTGAGAACGGAGCAAATATTTAATTTAATAAGTTGCTGGGCTGTTTTGTGGAAAAAAAGTTAATAGACGCTATCTCGGTAAAACCAGCCAGTGGACTGCCTCGACCGAAGTAATTGAGTACCTAACTACTACGAGTAGATTTCAAAAACAATACCAACTTGAAACATTAAGTAATTCATTAAAGGGTATTGGGTAAATTTGTTTGAAGAATATTGTCATTATTTTTTTAAGCGGCTACTGATGATTTTTACATAGTTATTTAGAGGACCTTTAATTACACATAGATATATATAATTTATGGCGTTAAATAATATCGGAGCGGAGATTTTAAAGATTTAAGTATTCAGTTTTTAGTACAAAAGTCCGCCCAAGTATAAATATTTAAATATCTCGGCTCCGATGAACTTAAGAGTATTACAATACATAACAAAATATGTTTATTTTTAATAATTCTATCATAATTTACCACTTTTACGAATGGCCGCTCACCTTGAAAATGTATGACTTTTACAAATGACAACACTTTTACCCAAACCCCTTCGAATAACATAGCCAAATTTCAGGTTTATATCAATTTTATGACCAATACTCCCAGCTTCTTAAATAGCGTTCGGCTGGCTATCGCTATCACACTTGCACTCGCTAATGACAGCATAAGTCCCTCGTGTTTCGTCGACAACGAAGATTGCCGATCGCTATTAGTAACTGCTTGTACTGTAATTAGTGTAAAACAAAAATAGAACTGCTGGTCTAAGACACGGGAACATCGACCACCTATGATTCTGACAAGTCGTCACACGTTTAAAAGCCGAGCTAACCTCAATCTCTCTAATATGCAGGTCTATTTTTCACTGTCCATCATGCATGACGGGTTTATCCGCGGTGAACTAGTGTGAACGTGTCGATCGACGGCTTCGTAATGGTTGAACAGTCACGATGTAGTACTCACAGAGAGGCTCTGCTCGAGCGCGTACTTGTCCGCGTGCGCGAGGTCCCTCTCCCTCGACAGGCGCTCTTTCGCGGCGCGCTCCCGCTTCAGCTCTTCCTGCGCGCCGTGCAACTCGGCGTCGAACTTACGCTGTCGTTTTTCCAGTAGGTTGTTGCGACACGTCTGAAATAACACAGGTTTATTGTGATGTGCTGTAGATTTAAGGCAGAATCAAAATTATGTCACAATGAACGCATTCACTGCTGTCCGATTGCTCAGGTTTTTCTTGAGGTGCTGCATCTTCTGTTGTTCACGAAGCTTGCATAATGAAATAAATATACTAGATTCACTGTACATAAAACTACTGTATAACACTACTACTGTACATAAAATTAAGAAGTAGGGCGGGTCTTCGTGGATTGAAAATAGGATAGTTACTGATGTTTTTAGGGTTCCGTACCAAAATGGTAAAAAAGGAGCCCATATGGTGAGCCTTCGGTGTCTGTATGTATGTCACAGCAGTTTTTTTATTATTAAGAATGCCTAATAGGTACACAAAGAGAACAAGTTTTAAGGAAACAGGTAGGTATGCTTTCCTTAAGAGGAGATAAGGTATCATCGCATACGTTTGAGATACAGTAGATGAGTCAATTTATAACTTGCATCAATTTTCTCCAAAACGTTTAACGGTAGACGGAAAAGGTTATGTAATATTATTATTTGTCACGATTTAATTTGACGACGCGCTGGCCTAGTTGGTAGTGACCCTGCCTACGAAGCTAGCGGTCCTGGGTTAAAATCCCCGTAAGGGCAGATATTTGTGTGATGAGCGCGAATATTTGTTCCCGAGTCATGGATGTTTTCTATGCATTTAAGTATATATTTCTCTTTGAAAGTATTTATATCGTTGTCTAGTACCCATATTACAGTCAAGGAATTTAATTGTTATGCCACTATGGAACCCTGTCATAATGACAGCGTCAAACCACATGACAGAAATTACGCTTAAATCAATGATTAACGTTATTATGCGACAGGGTTCCATAATGGCATAGCAATTAATGTCATTGACTGTACAAGCCTAGAGCTTAGTTTGGGAGTAGGGCAATTGGTGTGACTTTGTCCCCTGATATTTATTTATTTATTTATTGAATGGTCATGTTTAGCTGACACTCATTTAATTTTATAATGGTCGCACCAGCGGATACCCTCTATCTCACCTAATAGTAAGATGACGACGAAGTTAAAGGGGCACTTTGCTGGTTCAGTAGCACCCTATGTACTCTTGTCTTAAAGATGCCAAAGTTATAATATATCTCTCAGGAAATACAGATGAAGGCGTTATGTTTTTGATGACGGTGATGATGATGGTATGTACCTGTTCGTCGAGCAGCGAGCGCAGGTCGGCCATGTCATTGGTGAGCTTCTGCAGCTTGCGCTTCCACTGCGCTGCCACCGCCCTCTGCTCCTCGACCTCCTCGTAAGCATCCTGGACCTGTCACAACAGGATTCACTCTATAATAGATGTTCTAGTGAAAATATATGGAAAATAAAATACATATTCACAAAGCGACGCGCGGCAGAATCAAATAAGTACATTATAAATTGCCAAATGACCCGCGCGTCTCGTGGCATTTTCATGCATGTCTATTTATTTGTTTGTGGCTGCTTGTCGCTCGCCGCCGACACCACCGCCGTTGCCGCGCAAACCTAAGCCTAGCCTTGCGACTTCGACAGCGTAGAACTGGTTTTGTGGTCTGGTGTTTTTTTGTGGAAAGTATCCTAAGCCATTCCCCGGGGCTTAAAGTATCTCTATTCCCAATTTATTTAGAACCGGTTAGGCGATGTTTTTGTAAAAGCGTAAGAAATAAACGGAGTTCCTTTCGCATCAATAATATCTCTATTATTATGGGTGCATTTTCACTAATCGAAATCGACTTAAAGTCGATGAATAACGAAA
The DNA here is from genome assembly GCA_946894065.1 of Acleris literana. NCBI lineage: Eukaryota > Metazoa > Arthropoda > Insecta > Lepidoptera > Tortricidae > Acleris > Acleris literana. The sequence continues at coordinate 9,654,530 of OX335687.1, forward strand.
TTAGTATTTATTTCATAAAATATACATACATACATACATAATCTCACGCCTTCGTTCCCAGAGTGGGGTAGGCAGAGCTACAGAATTACAAACATCTCTAAAAACTTGTTGATAATTCTATAACCACAATTTGCACAATTAGGCTAAGATGTTTACCAGCGTATTAGTGACAGGTTGCAAGCCCATCGCCTAACAGTACTACAAGCCTTTATTCCCTTAGTCGTCTCTTACGACGTCCACGGGAAGACATGGAGTGGCACTATTCTAACTCGGCAACCACACGAGTCATAAAATATAGCTTCTTTAAAAATAAGGACAGTCTAGCAGACAATTTACGAGTCTTATTTGTTTGCCAGATTTGCACTCTACAACCAAAAGTTAGCAATTATGGGTAAAAATACAAGTGTCACCGACAAGTCACATTCGCCCGACTCCGTTGTTGGATTAACCCGCAAACAAATTTACACGTAAAAAAAACTTTTATTTATTCTAGAACGTTCAAATGTTTCAAATTTCACTCGCGCTATGTAAACATCGATAAAATTGTGTCGAAAAGTCAACGTTTTGGCCGGATGCCAACGGAGCTGTGGTCAAGGAGACCCGAACGTGTCGGCAATAAATTCACTTATTGAGAATTGTTAAATTACTTTATCAAAGTGCACTGACCTCTTCGTCCATTGTTCAGAAATAATAGTTTCCAAAATAACCACGAGCCGGTTACGAATTACGATGATATGTGTACTTATAGCAAAGATGGTATCGGTAGTGAGATTTATCAGCGCCGGCCAAGGATGATCTTGAGATAGGTTTTGGGCGAGATAAAGTCATTCCGCGCCGTGACCCAGATACGAGCGGACGCGATATAGCGACGAAAACTATTTTTTAATAAATAAAATACTCACTTGCATGTTCCGGAGGTGAACACGAGAATGATATTGAGTTGCATTTTAAAAAGTGATAACTAGCTGACGCGTTCAGTTCGTATCAGTTGAGCGACCTCGCATTGCACTCTGTAGTCTGGTTTTCATTATTTATAAATAAGTGCATGTTTGTTATAGGATTGCCAATGGAGTGAATTCGGAACAATTTTTTTTTAAATGTTTTAACGATAGAGATACATACATACATACTTACATATGCTTACGCCTTCATTCCAAGAGTGGGGTAGACAGAGCTACAGAATTTCCAACAACTTTTAAAACTTGCTGTTAATTCTGTAACCACATTTTGCACAAACAGGCTGGGATGTTTACTAGTATATATCTTTTATTAAAGTTAGGCATGTCTAAACAAAATCGAGCCGATATTGAGTTAATGGCACTCAACGGCGCAGCAAATAAATACATAATTTTGCAGAATGCAGTCATCCATGTACCTTTAGTAACAAGACTAACAAGTGGACATACATTTATACTCGAAAATCTATTTAAACCTGACAGTTCCCATCTTGATTATTTCGTTATTTTAACATTATTTTATAAAAATATGAATGAGAACTCGTGTAGCCAGTAATATTAGGGTAAGTTTTATTGATACAAATACCTACACTTAAACCAAAATGCAGTAATCACAGCGAATGTGCGCCCGTTGAGGTTAGGATTTTGGTCTTAAATTAGATTTTCGAGGATAGGAGAGAAGAAGAGCTTTTTGAGCTCCTACCTATTAGTGACTATTCGATATTTTAAAAGCTTTCCCCTGACTTTTTTTCAACTTTCCCACTTCTTCCTACGTTCACGTTTCTAGCTAAGGCCGAGGAAATTTCCTGGCAGCTGGCGTACGCAGGGTTTGAGTATCGAAAGATATACGGGGACCTTAGTTCTCCTGCCCTATACATGCCCCGGCTTTCTGTTAATTTGCGCGACCATACCATGATGACCATTTCAGGTAGATCCTGGTAGGATCACCCAGGTACCATCTTCTATATCTTGACATAGTATAAAACAAAGTCGCTTTCCGCGTCTGTCTTTCTGTCTGTATATCCGCTAACTCCTCCCTAATTACAGAACGGATTATAAGCAGTTTTCACCATCAGTTAGATAATTTTTTGGAATGTATAATCAATTCTGGTTTATTTACGAGTATTACAGAAAACACACTTAACCCAAACGAAACGGGGTCGGATCGCTAGTAAATAATAAAACGAATACGTTGGGGTCCTATCAGGTTAACTGTACCTTCTTCTCGAGCTGCTTCTTGACGGTGACCAGCTGATCGAGGTCGTCCTCGTGCTGGCGTCGAAGCTGCGCGCGCGTGAGCTGCAACTCGCGGTGCGCCTGCTCGTAGCGCCGCTTGTACTTGTCCCCGCCGGCGCCCGCGTCGGCCTCGGAGCCCTCGGAGTCCGAGGGCTCGGCGCCGCCGTTCTCAGCTGAGCGCCAGTGAAGAAGCTCCAGCTCCAGACGTTCGGATGCCTGTAACATGTGTTTAAGTCAACAGGCGTTCGACAGAATCTAAGGACCGCATATGGCTTGTTAATACAAGACCGATTGATCGTCTTTGCTTAACCGCCGAAGGCGTTACCCTACTGGGCTGGACGCCTTTGCTTAGTGACTTGCTTTATACAATGCTTCGACTGCGCTTCTTCGACAAGGAAATGTCGTTTAGGTACAGGGTGACAGTTGACCCGGTGTAAATAAGCTTCATGTAAAAGCATGCGCTTCTTTGTGAAGTTCAGAATTAAAAGACGGATCGTAACGACCAATCGCTCCATATCTTTGGGGTTTTAGAGGGTACCTGCTGGAGTCGTTGGTTGTTGGCGAGCAGGTCGCGGTTGTCGCGCTCGACGCGCAGCCGCTCGGCCGCCTCGGCGTCGGCGCGCTCGCTGGCCAGGCCAGCGGCCGCGCGCTCCTCCGCCAGGTCGCCGCCCACCTCGGACAACTAAAACAAGCGGGAAATCTTGGTAACACTTAAAGTGCTTGCACTTGGTATCATGCTAAACATGTCGTACTGTGGTGCTTTTAAAAATATACTTTACCTAAGAACTTCTCGTTTGAGAGTTAAACAGAACCACGACATTGACATTGACAAGTAGAACCAATTACCAACAAACAATTAAAGTGGAAGTAAAGTAGATGTAACGTGAATGATATATTATTACGTAGAGGCAAATAAAGTCAGTGAACTTTAGACGAGCTCAATGTAAGTATAAACAATGCATCTATATCAACCTATTAAATGTAATGTAATGCCTGTACCTAATTTATAGTAGATAAGTAGATAGACATATTACATTTACCTTTCTTTTCATAACTTGCGTAGTGAGAAAGTTAAAAAGTCGGAAGTAAGTACAAGATTTATCAGCTGCTAAGCCGAAAACTTGTCAAACATGGATGTCCGTCAAATAACGGAACGTAACCATTACGATAGCACACCACCGTAAGTAGGTTTAAATTAGAAGCAAACATATGATTTAACAACTTGTTTTCGACTTCCTTATGATCGTTAAAATTATCGTACATTATAAGCAATGACAACTTGACAACTTATTAACTTATCTAATTCATTACGAATTACAGTCATAACATCAGTGTAGTGGCGCCTGCCACAGTGATTACTACACTAATAAATAACGTTATAAATAGTGCAAGGTCGGCTGCACGTCCGTTATTTCATACGAGATCATAGAAAATGCATCATTAGTCATTCGAGCCGCTAACTGCCCAGATTTAACGAGACAATGATATTTCAGACAACAATCTAAAATTGGATGCCACTGACGTACAATGGACGTCCGGTGCATTACAACCGGATTCAATACTAACAAAAACCGTCAAACTCGTAGCGTTCAAAGATTTAAAGATGAATATAATTTAGCGATTCAAAATATGAGGCCTGATGTACGGCGTCAGCAAAACTTGCGTCAAGCGATCAGGATTGAGTGACAATGTCGGATTGCCACGGTGACGGACGGCCAAGAATTTTATGTATTTGTAAAGTGATCGTAAGAAGTCAACAATGAAAAAATTTTGGCAAGCGCTAGAGCGCGGTAATAGTCTTACGGTCCAAGCGCCACCGCGGGCGACCGGGCGTGCGCTCGCACTCCAAACACCACCGCATGATTTACGATCACTACATATTACTTTTGACTACGATTGTGAAACGCTTGTTGAGCTGGAAATAAAATAATTGAGCATTAGTCACCAACCTCGTCCAGTTCAGACATAGAAGTTCGATCCTCGGATATTCCTCTACACATGCTGCTCGCTCTACTTGTGCTTCGGCTGAATAAAGTGAAGCCTTTGATCATTATGTTTGTAGCAGACTTTGATCTTCCGATTTTTCTTTGCATATCAGGGTCTTCTTTATGTCCCAATCTACGCCATTCGTCCATTACATGATCTGTCTTCTTTAAGAAACTATCAATCTTAGCGCTTAAGTAATTTGACGAGGTGCCTTCTTCTAAATGAGCAGCAACAGGTTTAAAACGCTGCCTTACGGGTTGCCTGTTGCATCCAAGCACGAATTGTAAATTGGCGTCAAACACTACGGGAGCCTGCTCTTTTGCTCTTAGTTCTGTTAAGTCTACGCTATTTCTCCTGTCGCAAGTTTGTGGGTACATTCTTCTAGGAGTTGGTGTCCGACCATAAATGGATGAATTCATACTGGAGGAACGAGAGAGCGGTACGTATGTTCCGTTACTGCTACATGTTGAATATATGCTGCCGTTACTTCTTTGGGATATCGGGCTTGGAGAGCGCGAGGTAAGGAAGTTGCTCGGTACGTGGCGCTTCGCGAGCTCTGCTATAGAACCTGTCTCCACGGAAGCTGAGGAAATGCTTCTTCTATAAGACGGGCTAGGCGACCGATTAACTAACAGTTTTGAGTAATCTAAGGAACTTGCCGGAACTGTATGAACCTCTTTCAAGGGTTTAGTAATAAACAGTTTCTTGCCGTTTAGAAGTGTTGTTGGTGATTTAGGCGGCACGGTTTCCTCAAAGTGTATGGGTAGCGTTTGCGCCTTCTTTATTGGCAAAATAGGACGGCTCGGTGGTGGTTTCGGCGGTTTTCTCGGAACGGAATCCGAAACAAGAGGAGGTGACAAAAGTCCGTTAGAGCTCGGCGATAGTGCTCCATTAGAAATAGGAGAGAGTAGACCATTTGAATTAGAAGTGGATGTTCCATTTGACGGTTTTTGTGCGCCGTTGGTGATTGTTCCATTACGCTCTGGTATGAGGATCTTGAGCTGGTTGGGGCTGGCCCCGTCGGGGCCTGCTATGTCCGGGGCGTGTGGCATGGTGGTTACGCGGTGCGCTTGCGTTTCCTGCAATGGCGGAAGTTACTCCCGCGACGAAAGTCCAGTGCCATTTCAGAGTTGTCCCGAGTATTATTGTCAGCGATTCTGGATGCGTCGGCACATCGGTTGGAAATAGAACCGGCGCGAGAGGGCTCCGCGGGCACACTGCGCTGCTAACTCGGTCGCCGGGCCGCCGCAACCGCTCGACTATTTTAGTTTACGTAGATGTCGAAGTGCATGCGCGATGGACACGTATTGGACCTCCGTTGCAATATTTAGTCAGCATTTTTTTATTATAATGAATATTATTTGAAATTTCGCTTTAGCTTAGCGTCATATTTTCGAAAGTGTATTATTTACAATAGTATTTTATCGAGTTAGCAATAATAAAGAGATTAATTAGTGGGTCACGCGATTAGCGTGTCGTGTCAGTGGACCGACGCAGGCGCAGGGCGGGTCGCGGCGGCGCTGTGCGCAAGAGCGCCCGACCGGAAACCGTGAAGGCCGCGCGGACAAGTTGCTGACATAACTTTTACATAACCTAATGCGGATGTTTGCATAATAATAATAGTTTGTATTGTTCTTGATCTCATAAATACTTTTCCAAGTGATATTACTGATGGAGGAGATCAATCATCTGATCATACTTGGACAATGGTAACGTATTAAGGAATACAAATCGAGAGGTTGATGAATGTAGAGGAAGCGAAAGTTGTATGTTTAGCCCGGTGCACCTGGCGTTCCATAGTCTCTGCCTACCCCATTGGGAGACAGGCGTGAAGGTATGATGATGATGATGATGATGACAAATCGATACTTAGCTGCCACGTCAATTTCTATAAAATTTGTTTTGTTTGTTGCATAAATCCAATCTGTTTACAAGTCCCTCAAACAGCTTCGTGTAAACTGCGTTTCAAGATTACTGCGAACATCCTGCTAAAGCGTTACAAAAACAAATTGGATCGGTTTGTTTTGACGCAAATAAGCTTTATTTCAGTCAGCGACGTAGGTACACTCGTTAAGTTCTTGGCAAGCGAATTTCAAAACATTAACGCCATAACAAACAATATATATTATAACATAATTTGCACGTATTTAGTTCATTACCAAGAAATCAATAAAAATATTAATTTTACCATGAAACCACCATGGACGTACCTTACGTTCAATTTAATGTACATGGCCCATATTATAAGTAAACACATTACTGATGTTACTGGACCGATGAAATTTTATATGCTAGGATAATTCTAGACTAGCCTCAATAGCGTGACCGTGTTTTCCCTGGACTTTAGACACATTTTTATTTAGTTAGCTGTCCGGTTAAAATATTGGTTGGCATATTTGTCACAAATCAATTAGGATATTCCGCAACTTCCGTCCTAATTTTCATGTCTATAATCTACTAACCGCGACTCCGTCTGCATAGAAGTAGTTTATCGCTTTTCACGTGGGAACTGACATTTTTGTCCGAGATAATATACCTATGTCCATTTTTGGGCTATAATAAGCTAGGCTAAGAATAAGGATGTCACCTGTACAAATCAACATATTACGCTTTTTCAACCGTAAGAAAGAAAAAGGTATACAAGGCCAAAGGACCTGACACGTGGAGAATATTTTCTTACACATTGAACGTTGATATCAAGACATCAGCTTAGCACGTTAAGGGCTTTTAAATCCCAGTATGAAAGTGCAACCATCTGGGAGACGCAGCTGCGATGCTCCAATAAGAAATAAATAGCCGCTACGTCTGCCAATGCGTCCGCTTGATGCAATACGCGGTTAAATCGATTGCCTGTCTTTTTTATTGTGCAGGCTATTCGAGTGGCTGTTTCTTGAACCGGTTACTTTGGGATATATTGGCATTTGTATCTATCCATCTGTCCACTTGATGTACAAATGGTTTTGTTCGTTAAGGCAAGAAATATGTCTTTGATAAAGTATTTAATGTTGGGTTTAACTAAAAATACGACGTATTCTTGCATAAATCACAAAATTGCTAAAGCAAAAAGATTTATCATTTACTAATAACTGTTTTCCCGGGCGTCTTATTCTTTTATTGTTTGGATAAAGAAACTAAATACAAGCAATTATTTATAAGCTCATTATGAGTGGCAATTAGGAAAACTGCCTGCAGTAGCACATTTTTAAGCGTAGAATGCACCCAACATAGAACTCTTGTATGAATATTTTAAGACAAGTAAATCAAGGAAATTGGGACGAACGCACGTCAGGCGTGTTAGCTGACGGGTTTAAAGCAGAAATGATTTTAACCACGTTTAACGACTAAGCCGTGACATGACCTAAATGGACTGAGAAGCAAGAAACCGCGATAATACTAATTAATAATCATAATTTTGGACTTTAATTAGGTGAACCTGACGTCAGCCGTCTTCTCGCAAGACATTCAAAGTTTTGTGTGAACAGTTGTCCGGTGTATATCAAAACAAGTTCAAAATTATACTATTCGACGAAACGCCTGATGCCGAAATAAAATGCGTGAAATATATATAAATACATAGCCACTCACTTAAAATAACAATTTAGTTTTTAATATATTGACGGGATCATCTCGTTTGCAATTAAAAAATCATAAAACGAGAAAACATTTCACAGCAAATCCCAAGTATTAGAAAGTTTAATAAAATCGTTTTTATTCTTATTCCTAGCTGGAGCGCGTGACTCATAGAGAATTCCTTGATACTCTAATTCTCTATGAGCGCGTTAGAATAATTCTTTCAGCATTAGCGTTTGTTACGTAAGCGTCATACTTCAGTATTTTCGTCTCGGTCAAGGAACCAGGCGATGTTGTGTTACACTTGAACAATTCTTCACTCTCTGAAAGTTCTAGGTTAATTGCGTGTCTAATTACCAACCTTGTATTTTGGAACATCTGATTAAAAAAATGTTACATTGACGTCAATAATAATTTCATTGCATAAACTTAAGATAAGTATTAATAGGTATCCACGACACTTACGTACATGCATTTTATTTTGTCATAACGCAACGTTCTCCCAGAGGCAAAATGGCTGGTTTCTCTCAATCTAAACTGACATTATCACTTCTATTTACACTAAGGTTTATGTAATATTACTAAAAGGAACTGTCCCGTTGACGAGTTACAAAGCCACTGCGACAAGGATTGAGAATGAAACACAGTCCAAGGAGAACGCGTACCGCTTAGAGGTAGTTACTGTAGGCGGTTCCTCATGAATGAATACCAAGCCAGAGTTAATAAGATACCCCATTGTTTCGATTGTTTGCACTGATAGGCCAATCGCAGAATCTAGGAGATAAGGTTTCGAGACCATTGTTATTGAATTATGTTTTTACTTGGTTTCACTTTCAATTCGGTACGTGATAGTTCAGAGACAACGTTATTTATTTAATTAAGATTTGGTACGGGCAGATAAGATAATAATTTAGACGGAAGATAAAAGCAAAGAAATAGAGAGCTGATGAATCTGGCACCGAACGGAAATTAGTTACCTATATATTGAAATATTTAACAATCGTTTATGATTTAAGAAGCATGAAGTGGAGATTCGGCACGGTGCAAAAAACCTTGTAACAAAAACAACAGCGTATTTTCGGTGAAACATGAATGACAATTCTTGTGTGTGTGTCGTCTTAAGAGTTGATGACAATTTGAAGCCAGCGCGAGAGGTATGATTTATATTTGGAAATACTTGTTTTTTACGATATAACACGCAGTAATCGGCAACTCTCTTCACAATTAACACGAGATGTTGGTAATAAATCAGACCGCTAGACAGATTTTGCAACCGAAGTAGGTATCTTTACTGGAGAATTATAGCCCGTAAAAAAATGGTTTTATTTAATCGATTTATTGAACATGTTCTACGACCAACAATATTTGTCTCTTTTACGAACTCAAGACGATTAAAGTAAAGCAGGTTTTAAGGTATAAAAGCAATATAAACACAGTGTCATTGCCGTTTTTATTTTTTGTGGTTGTATTGAGGATTGTTATTACTTTGCATGTAGCGACCAAAAACAGCGACTGTTAGATTCCCAAGTTTTCGTCTTTTACTTTCAGGTCGTTACTGTAAAACAACTTTTTCTACTCGTGTACTATAAACCGCTAATATTGCTATCGTTAATGTTATCAGAATACCACCTATAGTGTAACCGAAGCGTGAAAACAATTCTATAATAAGCGTTGCCATGGTAATAACAGTTGTATAATTATTATTATACCATTCCTGTATCACTCTTCGTTTGTTTGGCCTAGTATCCAAACATGATACGGTGTGTACTCGTTATGATCTTCAAGTCACTCATCCGGTTTATCCAGAACTCTTTTGTCTTTTTGTACCGTGGGAGCGTCCCTGGATGCGGGTGATTATAGGACCCGGTTTATTGTTGTATTAACCGCTTAGCAATAACGACTTGAATTAATAATATCTACAGTTTTTGTTACTGTAAAAAAACTGACGCGTTCGAGAAAATTAGTTGGCAGACGCGCCTCAGCCTCGTAATTAATTTTAATTATTCTGTTCAATAAACTTACCTTCGTTTCGAGTCTTTCGTTTTCATTCTTGAAGTGCGAACGTTCGGTTTCCACCTTGTCCAATTTAGTCTTAAGGGTCTCCAGCTCCTCCTGAAACGATGGAAAATCAAGTTTAGGTCTTAGCGCATAAAGTTCAAACGCATCTTGACATTTGTCGGGGTTATGAAATGTCCGAGAGTACTTTCAATTTCCCATGATGCCCGCACGTAATCGTTTGACCCGTGACCCCGAGGCGCAAAACGCAACACGATACAACCAACCGTTACTTATAGTGTTAATTTGTTCAATTCAACGTTTGATCACAACCTTGCGAGTTACAGTTTAATGGCAAAGCAACTATCATCTTCCTGAAACATTTTAGGTTTGTAGTGGTCATAAATATTTGTTCACTAAACATTTTATTTCAAAACAAATTATTAGTTTGGACGCAAACAGTTAAAAAACTAACGAAGATTATTTGTATCTAAAAATACCGAAGTCCGCTGTCCTAATTCTGCAACAAGTCTCAGCAAAACTTCAACTGAACCGCAACTTTTTCAGCATTCTATTATATTTAGTATTGTCTTTTTTTGTAATTCAGTAATCGAATTGTCACGAGACATTAAGTCACATTCCTGAAAGAGGCGCAAGAGAAAGAAAGCAAGAGAGACGAGTCCGAGATGACTGGCGGAGCGCGGCGTCGCGTGCGCCGCTTAAATGCGGGGGCATTCGATTGTGTAAGTTAATTGCGTTATGGTGACTGGAAGCAGTTAGTACATTAGACAATGAAAGGTATAAACTATACAAAAACTCAAATTGAGAGTTTTTTTAAACAATTTTATTTAGATTGTCAATTGAAAATATTTATATTTAAAAAAAAAAAAATTACATGCTACTTCCTAAATAGGTTAACCAATTGCCCGTAGCTTAATTCTCAAAAATAGCCGTTGTTTGGCCTGATTTAGACTTGCCACATACTAGCGACCCTTCGGTTTATGTTAGTTTTCTGTAACACACGTACATAAAAAAGAATTGATTATACATAATAACCTTCCATGAAAAATTATCTAACTGACGGTGAAAACTGCATGAAAATCCGTTCAGTCGTTTTGAGATTATCGCGAACATACAGAAGCGACGGGCGACTTTGTTTTATAATAGGTAGTTCACAAAAAAATTACATTACCTAACTAAAACCAGATTCATATAAAATCACTATTATTGTCCAGAAATGACAAGCTGTAGATATTACTTATCGAAGCGCAGACACGCGTCACACGCCACATAACTCATGAATCCGTGCCAACGAATGCACTCGCTGCGGTTCGGCCGCGATGCATCCGCAACGTTTCTCGACGTAAGAACGCGCGCAAAAACGCACGCTCTGCAGTCATCGCGATAATCTATTAGCCCGAGATTACGCTGACGATGCAACCGACCGTTTATAACAACTATTTAACAGATAAAAATCCCCGATAGAATAAAGACCCCTTCTTTCAGAGCTATATGTCTTAACGGCCTCACTGATTTAAATGAAATCTAGCGACACATTCGTTTGGGAGCTACTAAGATACCTATACAGATACTAAGGTGGTCTTTACATGGTCCAATTATTATTTTTAATTTTTCGTGTGACCCTTGCATTCTGTTCTACAACATAAAAAAACTTTTTTTTTCGCATTTTTAAAGTAATATTTAGGGGCCAATGAAAAATTAACATTTAGGTATATGGTATTTTTTTAAATTAAATCCACAACCTTAAACATAACTATTACTTTCAAATAAAAATAAACTAGGCTAATAATGTCGTTTTTTTTGGGTTAGGGAACTTGTGCCTAATTTTTTTACAGTCAAAAGAGTGTATTGTTTGGGTTCTCCGTTGGTGGTAATTAATTTATTGTATTCTTCAATAAAAAGAGTGGAAAAAGAGTGGTAAGACTGTTCCGCCTTGAAATAATGAGACAAACAGTTGCAATAGCATGTTTTATTATTAAGTTTAAACTTTGACTCGTGGTATCGACCCCTAAAACACAATCTAAAAAAAGCAAACAAGTCTTAGGAGGTTTGTTTTTTTTAGGTAATAGAATCGAATGGCGGGTTACCACAGTAATTTTTCAAAAGTCGGAAAATAAGGAGCACCCTAACAGATACACAGACACACGTTAAACTTATAAAATTTTAGCATAGGGCGTAAAAAACATAATAATGAGACCTTTAACAATGTATAAATTCGTTTCAATACCCAATTTCATCTTAATCGGTTCAGCGGTTTAGCCGTGAATGCGTAATTTATAGATAGCATTACCTTCGCATTTGTAATTTTAGTATGGATGTACAAATTTAAAATAAAAACGCGATAGAATAATTAGATCAGATTAGTCAGATCGGGATCGCAAGCTATAAATCAGGAAGTATAGTGAAGGTCTTTGACCAGCAATAGGATAGCAAGGGCTAAAATATAATAAGAAGATTTTAACAAGAAACTTCCTGCATGGTTATCAATCTTTGACGTAATGAAACTTTTTTACGACAGCCATTTACGGTTAATCCGAACGATAGTATCGGTAAATATCTTCGCGAAGGGACGGCGTATACAGCCGCGAGGAGAAAAACTCGTATTAAAGAAAGTGGTCTCTAATCTCGTAGATTGAATGGCTTAGGGCTGTCGGGATTGTAAATTGAGTAATTAAACGATCAACGTTGAAAGCGTAACCAGCTTCACAATAAAGGAACAGTGATATGAAATAAATGGTTCGAAAACGAACCTGCTTTGTTTCATGCTGGTTCAAAACCCCCAGTCAAAAGCGACACTAATTACTAGTACGTATAAGAAGCTGTATATTTTAGTACCCTGTCGCAATAACGTATTAAACTGAGAGTGGTTTGAATTTAGTATATCAGCTGCGACAAGGCAAGGTACTAAAATGTTCAGCTACCGTAGTTACCTAACAGTATCGTTAATGGCATTGACTTTCAGATGAAATTATTTCATCCATTATGTAAAAGGATCAATGTCTTGAGTTTTTGCGCTAATCGCTTGAGCTTTACCTATCTTCAACACATAAGTTACCTACTGGAGAAAACTACGCATCAACGCCTACTAAAAGAATCAAAGGAGCTTGCCGTGACGTTAGTGTGTAAGACAATTACAAGACATCCCATAAGAACTCTCTTCCAGTTGTGTTGTTATTTTGTTTTGAATAAGAAATAGCCGACCGGTGTAGGTACTAATAATGAAGTTGTCAAAAAGTTAAATTAAAGCTTTTTCTGCATGGTTAATAACCTTTCAGCAGTATTATATATTTTACGTATGTAAATAATAATTTACTCCCGAAACCGGCATTTAGGATCTAAATTTTAAATTTAATCTAATTTATTTATTTCATTACATTTAGGTACACACATAAAGTTACAGTAAACGGGTAACAAAAAGGTGTGAGCACAGCTTGGCTGAATTTAAGCTAGCCCTTGGCTATGGAGGTATTACATTAAATAGTTACTTTCAACTCAGGCATTATTACAATACCTAACGCTAAAGATTCTCGGTAGTTGAGAGACAGTAACCCTAGCAGGTGGTCCAGCCGGAAGGCGATCTCTTAGCTTATCGCGGCGGCCGGCGGCTAACCGCACGGCTTCGTAAATCATACGATGCACGCCACTTCTAGGAAGAAGCGCGCGCCGGCCGTTGGTGAAAACTGACGTTTTATTGATTACATTTTGCAATCCATTCCTTTTTATGGAATCAAATTAAAATACATTTATTACAACATTTTGTAACATGCAGGTGTCCCAAAATAATTTATTATTACAGAATAAGAAAGCCTTTTTTTATACCGGTCCAGAACGTAGTTTTAACTTTTCTATATGTTAATTTGTTCATGATTTATTAACATTAAAACAATACTGGTAAATAATGCTACGTTGCGGTACGCCTTTGCCTCCCTTGGCTAAAAATACCTATAATTTGTGATTATAAAACTTGATATCTGATCATCAATAACGTACGTAGCAATGTATTGCATTACATAATAATTCCAAAATATCAACGCAATCAAAATAAATCCACACTTTCTAAGGCACTAACGCATTTCCCGCTTTTCATTCAAAAACTTGAGTCTCCGTACTGAAAAAAAAAATGCTCTAGACCAAGGTAGCATGCTATATCAAAAGTTGGCGCGGTTAATCAAAATTTCGAAGTATTTACGTCGAGTTCTGGGAGACCCTGTATATATTTGATAAATTACAGTACATACATGTATGTATGTTTGTAAACTCTTTATTGCACAAAAAACCAATCACAAGGAAGTTACTTCATAAACTTAACATTAACAAACATGACGAATGTAGAGACGTGAAATAAAAGTATAATCAAAAGTGACCACAAAACTTGAGAATGACTACGACTACGTTTAAGCAAACTCCAAAATCTGGATTTTCCGAATATAACGGAGAAATAAATTTTCACATCAAGCTGTAAACATGAACACAACCGAAACAAGTAAGATCATATTTGTACTCGATGCTGTTGTTGAAGAGCTGTCTATTTCCACAGTTACGAACGTTGATGTGTTTATTTACGTTTTAAATGTTCAAGATAATTAAGTGCTTCACTTTCTTTTGGCTTTTCTTCAAGAAATTGCCCACTGTTAAGAAACATTAAAACAATTTACTCCGTTTTACGGCAATATATATAATGAACCGGCCATTCAGTAGATGTGGAACAACGCTTATCTCTTGATCGTGTGCGGCGTTTATTTACCTAGTTACAGCACGGCGGAAGAAGTTTGTGTAGTAACGACATTCTTTGAATAAAAGAAACGTGAATCTTACACCAAATGTCTCTTTAAATCTATGAATTTAAATGGTACTGAAAGTTGCTGTGGTAATAAATTTATTGTAGAAATCGAAAGACGTCACTCAAAGTAGTCAAAATTTATATTTGCCCGCGTTTAAATATAGCGACGAACAAGCGACCTTAACAGTATAGCATAGGATGTATACAAGTATGATGATCGAAAACAACATTGTTGATATATATAATTGTATTAATATCTAACGATCTTGTTTAAAATGTAAACTGGTTTCTATTTTATCGATCGTTACTATTACGTTAAAGTTTTGTTGCGAGCAGAATATTACAGTGGAAATGTTTTCACTTCATTGTAGCGGAACGCGGCGAAAATTGCGGCTGATTTTTTATCTCCCTTTTGTAAGATACTTTAGCAAAAAATTAACTAGTAATCTACATAGCCAAATAAGTTTCGAAAAGAATACTTAGTTATTATTATTAACATTACAAAAAACGTCACAAAAAAATATTATGTAGTTACAGGGAATTTAACTAAAGCTTTAATGAACGTGGATGAAAGCTATTGTCGAGGTTTGATCTATTGTTTAGCGAAACCATGTTACAAAAAGCGACCGCCACGGTATTTAAAGAAGTTCGTAAAAACAATCATAGAAACGAACCCATCACAATCACATGACATGCTCTATTTACTATAGGCATACATTACCATAATAAGTGATGTATGTGTGCAGTGAAGCTCGCTATGAGTTTTTCCCTGCACCGTGCAATAAATAAACAAGATCATTGGTATTCAACCTCAGCTTTCCATCATAATCATAACCATTTTATATACTAATGAAAACAGTTATTTTTTATTAAATACTAGCTGTTCGTTCCCGGTGTCGCCTAGGTGATTTGACACAACAAAAACCACTGTGACAGACAGACGGACACAAAAGTCATCTTATCACGGTTCCGTTTAAAATTGACACACTTTTTGAATGCGTTAAATGTCCAATTGGGAACCGTAATAATCAATTTAATGGCAACTTGCTCAGATCGACATGATTATTATTAGGTAAATTACAATAGGTACCTGAAAAGATAATCAAATCAACATATGACTATTTTAGCCAGATCATAAAATTAAGAGCAGTCTCTCAATAAGGACACTCCTAGGTACTTTCAAAATGTCAATTGCATCGTTACTGACCATATTTTTCCTTAACATGGGGATACGAGTTCACATAAGTTTTTACCACATCGCAGCCATTTTGTTTTGAGCAAAAAGAACGAATCCTGATCAGATAGCGATGGCAAGACGAGCCGGCCGCGGGTGGGAACTGTGCGATCCGCTACATATAGTCGTTGCGCACAGTACCATCCGCTACCTAGTTGTTTTTGCTGCCAGTACAGTTACTTGACTCGATCCCGATTTAAATGACCGGAAAATTTGTATTGCATTTTAATTTAAATTAGATTGCAGTACTGCCTTAAAGAGATCTTTGAACAGCGGATATCAGAAATGTCTTTTTTCTGATTTTGTCGGAAGCCTACGACGCGTGTAAGTAGCTTTCTATTTAACACGTTCTTGACACCTTCATTCTGATGTGAACTTCCTCGCCAACATTGATAGTAGGACAAGAATGATCGTAGATATAATTAAAAACTGCCAAGTTTTTGCCTACTTTGAATATTTGGAATATAAAGGGACACCGAGCAAATGAGGGGACAATCGACGCTACCCAATTCATCTGCAACGTCAGAAAAATCGTCATAAGTATATATGATGCTCGTTGGATTTAATTAGAAAGCGGTGGCTATTAACGGAAATTACTACTGTCCTGTCAAAGCCGTAAACCACTTTCACGTACCCCCATAGCCATAAAAGTTATCGCTTCGAAAGCCGGGTGTTCCCATAAAACGGTCGCGGGCGTAATGCAACAATTTAAACTATCAACAGGTATCGCTGCAGCCAGGAAGCTGTAAACTGCTAATTTCGCAAATCTAATCGCTCAAGTGCAGCTAGTTGAACGGTGTAAAACCGGGCCTGTTTAATTTTAACTGGACCAGTTTTTGAAGCTGTCCATTGCCAATGCGGTGCGATATCTAGTATAGATATAAAAAGGAAAGAAAAAAGCAGAAAATAAAAATCAAGAAAATTTGAGGTATCGATTTGTTTTACAAGGAAACAAAGATGCGTACAGTATTATTAAGAAGTTTACGGATACAAAAAGAAAATGGGTTACCTTAATCATATAAAACGAGACTTAGTATAAAATCGTTTAAAAACTAAATAGCCTACAAATATTTTATTTCTGTTTACATACAGGACAAAAATATAACCCTCGCTTTAGGCTTTGCCGTATTTTGGTAAAAGAGACACTTTCAATAGCTTCGGCAACGAGAAATGTCAATGAACTCGGAACATTCACTTCTTTATCTTAATATGTAACAATCTCTACCGATAGATACGCACATGAACTTTCATACCATTTATTACACAATTTCACCTAATAGCATATTGGATTGATGACAAGAAAAAAAGTCGTATACTTCATTGGTTCCCATCCTTCTAAAATAAACACAAGTTTACGTGATCTATTAACCTGCGCCACTCGAGCTATTGTTGAATGATTTTTATCCCCGAAAATTAGATAGCTCCCGATATCTAGACTTAGTAAGTCCTAAGTGGACAAGTCTAAGTTAAAGCTAGAACTTTAGTATATCTTCAAGAGCCAATGGATCGCCCGCCAAAGGCCCTGCGGTGAGCAGCCATAATTGGTGTCCGAAGGCGCGGCGCGCGCGCAATCACACGGAAATCGCCGCGATCAGCGAGCGAGGGGAACCAGCAAACGGCTATGCAAGATAACGATCAGCTATCAAGATGGATGCACTCGACGTAAACACTCGAGTTAGTAAATATCTCAATTCATTTCATATCTTAATAGCTTATACTGGGTTTCGGACTCCTTTAAGGAAGGTCTCATTATGGGACTGGGCTTGGACATATTGGACAAACACGCCATGCGGGTCAAACATGACAAATATCAATTCGATTAAACATAATTCATAATTGTAACATTTTGGGTTAATAATTTAGTAACAGCTGAAATAAGTTCCAAAATTACCTAATTTTTGTCGACAAGACGACTCGTTTTTGCATATTGAGTTTGGTAATTATCAAAAAAAATTAAACGTAAACGTAATACAGCAACTTGGTTCAAAATTATCTGTATAACCAGTCCGGATAAAGTAAACCCTACAGAAACAAATAAACAGTACCTATGCGTAGGAACTTGTTTACAATCAAAGGATTGGCATCTCTTATAACAAGCACCTGGTGTATGAACTATGAATGGTATGTGGTATATGGCGAAGCGTCCTGATACGACTCATTCAAACCTATCGAGTTGCCTCTGAGTAGATTTTGAACAAAAAAATTATTGTAGAGGGAGGGATCATAGATCACTCGACGCGGGAGGCATCCATCTTTTTGTTTCAAATCACTTTCAGACACATGTGCGTGAGAGTTTTTAATTTTATGTGAGACCACCCCTCGATAATTTAGGTGAGAACTTGAAATGACGTCTTAGTTTTAAATAAACATTGTGTTTATTTTGAGTCGCGAGATAAACGCATTTAGAAATGATATTTTACATGTCTTTTTGAAAATTTTATACTACAAGCAAGCAGTTTTAAAAACGTTTCATCGGAGGGAAACACTGGGTTACAAGGAAGGCTTTGTGTTATGTAATATCAATAGCCAATCAGCTTAGACGATATTTTTACAATGTAAAAAGCCATTTCAAGGAATAGGTTACTCACCCAAAACCCTAAGACTTGTGTTTGACCTTTAAGATTCTGGAACCAAAAGAAATCAACGGGCACAACGTCGTAAAATATGAAATATGAAAAAAAGGCATTGCAATGCAAAATAAACGAAATCAAATTCCTGAAATGGTCTTATTAAATATTTTTTTATAAAAACAGGAAATATTTTTTTCTACGTTTATGTCCATTATCTGTATTAGTTTCGTACAACGTATGAACAATTAGCATTGTATTGTTATAATAATTTCATGTTCTTACAATATCTAGTTAAAAATAATCTTATTCCTATAAATTTAATATCACTTACAAATATCAAGAATAAAACGAGGAAGTTAAATAAACTTGTAAATTAGACGAGACGTCAATATTTATTATCTTCATTCGTACTCACCACGCTATTTCTAATCTAGTCTGTCTATAAAAATAATAAATGATCTTAAAACGACTACTAAAGCCGTAGACGACTTTCCAAATTTAAGCGTTTTAATTCCAATCAAGTATTTAAATAGCATGACTTTATCTTTATTATATTCGCTGTATCTGGTAAATTATAGGATTGCCCAACTAGTTACTCGCATTGGTATGCTGTTGTAATAAAATAACCAATAACCGTAAATTCTATGAGGGCGACAGAGTCTCCAATTAGTAATCTGAGCATGCAAGACAACCCGAAAGTGGTAAATTGTGGAGAATTTTTAAGTAACTAAAATGGTGATAAAGAGTTAAATAAATAAAGTCGCTTAACGCCTAATCAATAAGATATCCCTGTTTATAGTCCCTTATACAAAGTTATAAATACATTTGTAAGAAAAAGATACCTCAGACTCGTATGGCTATTTAGTGTAACATCGGGGTACACTAGGTACATAATCTCGAAATATTTTATTATGATAAATATTATGATTTTGAAATTTCCGAATCATCACAATTCCGAATTTTAGTTTCACGAAGCATCACAATCACGATTTTTTTAAATTTCTCAAGTTCACATTTCCGAATTATTAAAATCCCGAAAAATATCTTTCCGAATATCACAATTCCGAATATTCCTATTCCGAATCCCGAATATTCATTATTCCGAAATTCTCTAAGATTATTTATTTCAAATAAGCGCCTGATAAAATAATGTATACTTAATACCGTGTATAATGTTTAACATGCATAATGCTCAAAAACTGTAAGAAATGTCATGTCCGACAAAGTCGACGGAGCTCCTGTTCCGCGTAGCTAAACCCCACTCTAACCTAACCTAACCTATCAAAATGAGATTGAACAAATTTAGTAATGGGCTCGTCATCGCACCTACCTTTTGTTTCAAGTAGAATTGTTCAATTCAATTCAAGTGGTTAGTTTCATAATTCCGAATTTTACATTACCGATCTGGTTTGTGAATTTCGGAATTCAAATATTCGGAATTATAATTTTCGTAAAAAAGAAAATTCGGAATTGTCCACATTCGTAAATATAATATTCGGAAAAACGTTTTCGTGATTTTCATATTCGGTAATATAAAATTCGAGATTTTGATAATTCGGCCTTATATATTTTCGGTATTGTGAAAATTCGGAATTATAAAATTCGGTATTCTCAAATTCGGAATTAAATAATTCGAGATTTTAGGGTGTTCCCGTAACATTGCACGCGCTATTATTGTGTTATTAAGTGATCAAGTAGACGAATAACAAACATAGGACCCCAACAAGACAGTAATTCTAATAAGAGTAAGAATGGGTGTGTTTTCAAGAAGGGTAAACATTACACATTGTTTTCAAGTCAAACTTCATTCATAATCAACCACTACGGCAATGGCTGAGGTTGTTCACATTATGGTCGAAAAAAGTAAAACAGCAAAAAGTAAGAAAGTATGAAGTGTAATTATGAATAATTAATGAGTTATCATTATTGATTGACTCATTATAACGTCCCATCGATCACATCGTATTATCATTTTGGTGAAAACAATGGATTTTATGACACATTGGCAGGAAATGCTACTGGTTACTGGTGTTTAATTTCTCTGAACATTATATGTTTTTTATTTACGTTCAGTAGCCATACGAGTCATCCATCACTGCCGCGATAAGGTTTCTGTTTATAAAAGGTACAAAAGGTTTCTTCCTGAGTTTTACGAATACGGTTTTTACATGTTCTCTTAATGTATGTGCTAGGGCTGTGTTTAGGATTGGCGGAGAGCAATACATGCCCTAATGACACATGTCTACTATAGCTGTAAATTCGGACAGAAAGGTGACAAAGCTATAGCTTCAATCAAGTCTAGATACATATTTATTATTATATTATAGTCAAAGCACTATTTGCTAAACTTGGTCGGGTAGTGATTGCTTAGTTCGGTTAGAATGATATTCTACGAAGTATCGTTTGTTTATTGGTATTAGTTCGAACACCCCGGAACTGTCTGCCGCGTGTGAAAAGTTTCTACAATGATAATATTAATTCTCACATTTACCTTAACTAATGAAGCACGTTTAACACTGCAAAACATCAGCACATTGTTTATATCGACGCGAGTATGGTTGATCACGGTAAACTCACATTATTATCGATCTCATTATAGATACTTAGCTTCTGAATTAATGTCTTTTTTTCGTATGGAGTGTATACATGCTCATGGGTTTAGTTAGAACTTAGGAATTATTTAACAACGCCCAATACCTAAACTAGGAAGTACGGGCCAGACATTTTAGGAAATGATGTGTAACTAAGGAAGTACCTTCCTAGTGACGCATGGGAGACTACCTCCAATTACGTGAAAATTAAAAAAGTCTATCTACTCGTCAGTAACGACAACACTATCGATTAGATAGGAGAAAAATAATGCGTCGCCTTCAAATTTACTGTTATAAAGCAGCGTTATTAAAATAAATACAATTTAATTATCCATAAAGCGTATTAAAGGTAATTTGAAACTTGTGCCGAAGTAAGAGGTAGCCCACCCGGAACACAGACGTAATGCGGGATGCACGGAACGAATCCGAGGAACGCTGACGGCGTGCCTAATGTCTCGCTGAACACCTTCCACGGGAATCAGGAAGAAAAACTAAATGATAGAATGGAGAAAGAAGTTCTCATTTTGTTAAGGGAGATTATTTTTTGTTAACGCTGCATTCCGAAGCAGCAGCTACGTCATTAAAAAACGTTGATGCACAAACAAAACAAAAAAAAACAACGGTTAAACAGAAAATACCATTTGAAGATGACCGGATATCAAACCAGAGACATAGCATCAAGCAGATAACCAATCAGTCAGTTAGTCCAAAAAGATCAAACATCGTAATAAAACCTGATGAACTAACCAAGTCGCTAGTAAAATCAGTAGCATTTCATGTTCTCGGGTTCTAAGAAGCGCACTAAAATTAACGCAGTAAAATTTATGTCGTTCTGTGGCGCTGTAAAAAGTGCATCGGATGGAACACGGAAATGCTCTTTGCCTTTGATACTTTGGTATTCTATAAGTAAGTGGATAGCTGATTAAGTTTTTAAAGATTATTTTAATCTTTCAACTTTTCTCCGCGTTATGAATTATGGTCGTATTTACGTACCTACGGATTGTTATGCTTTTAACATTTATGCAGTCTATACATACTCGTAGTTTATCACAATTTCGTACAGAAACTTTCTTTGCTTTCTTTATCCCATATGGGAAACTACATTTACTTTACTCTACTGCTAATTACTAATATTTATGTTTGTATGAGTAGTTTAGACCGTGCGCTTTTCGTGAGTCAGTCTATTACGAGATATATTTCTATGTAGACGATTTTTACCTGACTGCCAAAGAAGGAGAGTAATGTTTTTGAACTTTAATTATGTATTTGGTTCTTTGTTTCGTCGAGGCTGAACAAAACGGTCCGATTTCTACAAACGAGGTGTCGTTAGATTTGGCTTAGCGTAATAAAAAAATGGCATAATGGCAGCTTTTAAAGTGTACAACTTAGGTAATTTAATTACTTATATAGACGACAATATCAAAACTTGCATTTAGGTTTTTAAAGCTTGCTTTTGTTAGACTTGTACTATGTTGCCAAAAAGAGACACATGCATAAGATTCGTCTTTATGTGTGTCTTAAGTCACTGGGAACCTGCACCGAACAGTCGGCTTAGACCTCCAGCCATTATGGTCGTGTTTATCGATGTAGATAAAACATCTGTCACTTTCTGACCATTATGTAAGTGCAAGAGCGATGGATGCTTCATCCACCGCGATAAAGGCGACCATAATACGAACCCAGCGATGTAAGGTTGTTAACTAGTGTTTTTGATGTCTACTGCTCAGATGAATTGTGCATGTAATCAGCTGACCTGCACGGGGCAACGACCTATTTAAGGCGAGTCTTACAATCAGGAAGGCATTGGCTAACTCCGCGATAACCCGCCGCCCCCGCAGCTGCCGGTCCCAATGCTTATTGCGACATTATCATATTATTGTTTACGAGACAAGTAATGACCATAAGAGTTGATGCGCTGAGAAGATCTAACTGCGAGTTGCGCGTCGAGGGTACGCGCGTAACACTTGCATAATACTAGGGTCAACGGAACTCAGTTTTTACTTCTATTATAAAACTATTTGATATAGTTAGTATTGAAATTGAAGTTACAGTAGCTTTTACTTTACAGGAGCTTTATTTCAATTTGTCTTCTTGCCATCTTGCTTTTATATGGTAATCATAATGTTGACGTTATGGTCGCTCTTACTTTCAAGCGAATAAGAGATATATCGTCCACAATAAAGAAATAAGATGGGCTAAAACAAAGTAGTATAAACGCCCAAAACTTGTGCAAGAAGCACGCGTTCATTTGTTAGCTGGTATTTACTAATAGTAAGCGTACAAACCTGCGCCTGCTTGAGCCGGTGCTCCGTCCGGTGCACGGCCAGCAGCGGCGTGACCCGCACGAGCAGCCGCCACCAAGGCCAGTCGCGCACGGCGAGGAAGGCGCGCACGTTGCGCTGCACGCAGCGCGCGGCCGTGTGCTGCGTGCGCAGCCGCTGCGCGCGCCGGCGTGCGAGCAGACCGCGCGCGCGCGCCTGCAGGCGGACCAGCACGCGCGCCAACGCCGCGTCGCGCCGCGCGTCCAGCCCGCCGACCACGCCGCCGCGGAACATGATCTGTAACAAACAAATGTACTTTAAGTAAAATGTTTTTTTGCTTATTTATTGTGTTCAACTGTTTATGTTTGTGTAGAACCTCACCTCCCATCCATGCCAGCCGAGATTTCATTTAAATCGTACTTCATGTCCAGAGATACTAAGTTGGTATAGGTTTTACTTTAGGTATATACTCGGAAATATTAGACGGTTAGATTTTCAAAGCAAATGGAGTACTTTTGTAAAGAGCTAAAGTGTGTTAACTAGATATTGAACGATAGTATTAATTGATTCATTGTTATAGTTATTTAACCTAACATCGTTTGTTAATTTTATTTATCAACAGAGCAAATAAAATAAGGCCGCAAAATCATTAAAAAACTTATCGATGAAATTACAGCGTAAAATGTGATACTTAAAATATCATGTATGTAACCGCGAAATACGTATAATTCGTTCAGGAAACAACTAAAGCAATCGAATACCAATAAGTTCCTGTAATACCATGTATTAGGTGATCGCGACGCAGAACGCGTAAAAAGAAAGTCAATTTCCCTTTACATAATAAAAGCAATGATTTAGTTTAGTACACACCGGTATTTTCTAAAGGCAACGTGCCAGATAAAGAAATTGATACTCAGTGATGAATCATCAACTTTCAATGATGACGTTAACGAGAAACACTATACTGAAGCTGTTCATCCATATATGGATCAAATCAAGTAAGCCAACGACATAACAAGAGTGTTCTTGATTTGAAACCATTAAGCCATTGGGAGGTAATGGTCGTCTCATCTCAAGATAAGAAAATGAGTGCACTAGAACAATGGTACAAGGTACGAGATTAGATATTGGTTTATTTTGAGAATATGAATGCACACATTTCTATGTTATGATGAATGTTATGACAAAACTTCAAAAGACTGAAGTTCCTCGGTTACTCATAGGATACGCATATCTAAGGATTTGGTCCTTCGTTATCGTAATAACTTTTGTGTGGAATAGTTTTCCTTTATTTAGACAGACATGCAGATCTTGTTCTAAAGAATTTTGGATCTGCCTATAGTATGTGCTCTAATAATAAATAGATCCGCTCTTTTGAAGACTATTTGAAACTATATCCCTAAAAGTCCTAATTCCGAACTACCATCTCCATTAAATTCAAACATTAAAGTGAGCTAGATATCGATTTCTTGGCATTGAATGTGTTGTTTGTTATCCTTTACCGTCTTTAGGCAGCGGATTATTTTGACATTGCTTCGTACATTACAGTTGTTATGGTTGTGTCTGATTGTCCATGAATGGCAAATCAGATAATACGGGTACAATGGTCCGAACGATCGCCGCTATTGTGACTAGCTGGCCTACTTAAAGCGATTGAGGCATAATACCTGATGAGGCAGTACATCCGAGTGGTCCCGCGTATCGGATTACTTTATTACGGCTGCAGACGGTGGGAACATGATCCTTTATAATCTTGTTTTGATGTGAAGGATTCCGATTGAGGAATGAAATGAGACAGATACTTGTAGGTACATTTAAGGATACACAACTGACTAACAGAAGGGCGTTGACCATTCAACGTTTCGAGTCATAAAGAAGTGAAAAGCAAATCTTATCAAATACCATTGTAACCGCTTCTCAAATGAATAACGTTTTATTTGATTTGATTCAAAAATTCGGGTCGTTAATAAGACCGAATACAACTTTCATTTAGTGTCATGTATTGTATTTTACAGAAAATGTACATCTTTAAGGAAGAAAGTTTCTTGCATCAGCTCACTCGTTAATTACATGATGTAACGACATTACATTTCACGAAAGCGTCAGATGCCCGTGTGTGTTCTAGACAATTCTTGTATTACGCTACGGAACTCAACCATAAGGTATTTATGTGATACATATTCTTTATTTAGTTCAAAGTAACGTAAGCAGCGGTAAAGAAAAGTTTCGGTTCAGTGCGGGCGTGCTTATATCTACCGATTTACCTCTATATAATTATCTAATATCTACATTCTTGAACAAACTTCGCAGAAATTTTTATACTGGCTACGGTGTCAAATAAGAAGCAGTAGCCTGTAGCAGTAAAATCAGTCACGACCTCTATTTAAATTAAATAGAAGATAATCTAAGAATGACGACGTCACATAAACGTGGAAAAAGTTAAAGCAATGAGTATGGTAACTTTTGCCAATGATAAAAGTAAGTAGGTAGAGTTCGTTTTGGACCATTTCCTTAAGTTATTTTTTTCTGGTATTTGTAGACAATGTAGCTCTCCGCTACCCAACTATCTCCATTCAAATCGTGGTAATTTTCCGATTTGACCGGAAATAAAATTTGCTACAAACAGACTTTCGCATTCCTAGTCACAACAATACACGCCACCGGTAAAACAATATAGGTGTTTAGCAACACAATTAGTTTTGTCAAACCCCGACAGTTAATAACACGTTGCCGGACCTATTGCAGTTGAAGTTAAACGGCAAAAGTCGTTAACGTGGAGAATGTGAACAAGCCCCGTGACATTTAATTGCAGTTCTCTAGAAACGTTTAAATAAAACAATGTATGACCCATTTTCTGGTCAAGTTTTCACCGCACAGCCTCGAGCTTTCTATACAGGATGAGCCGACAGGCAATTTATATCAGAAAGCTAGGGAAACGACATCTTTATTTAATTGTTTACACATTTATAATTAGAAACTTGATATACGTTTACATGATAACACCGAGACATGCATTATGTACCAATTGCATAATCAAGTTGTAATTACATACAATATCTAACTATTGATCGAGTTAAGTTTTATCCAACATTGTTTTATGTTAAAGGTTAAATGTATATAAACATAAATATCTTTGTCTTATCTCTGTGAATGATATAATCATAACACGTAATTTAAAGTATTGTCAATGTAGTGTACGTATTGTATTGTTGTATAAACATAAGTAAAGGAAAAACATAAAATTATTTATTAAGTATCTGCACCATACATGTTCTCAGATTCCAAGAAACAATGGTGTTTAAATTAAAAAAAGAACGGAAGTACGAACCTCTCAAAACAGGCTACATTTTGTATTTCAAAATACTATAATTGCGCATAACATAACAGCAAGGGAGACTAAGTCTTTAAATTAACTGGAAGTAATTATTTCGTGCAGAAAAAAATATTTAAAATACGTTTATTATGCCAGGTTACTTTAAAAAACGATAATAAACAAGATGTCAAATAACACGATCAAATTTAACAAAAACAACCATTTAATCATACCATCGTCTAATAAAATGGAAACCGCATTCGGTCGTGGAGCGGAAGAAAGTTGTCAGTTTTCTCGTATATTTCAAATCGCTTCGCTCGGGGACGGGCGAGTGTAAGTCAAACATGTTGTTGGCCAGAAACTCGGGCGGCCCCCCTATTCTCGCGCGGTAGAGACTATCGCGATGACGAAATATGTCGAAATGTGTTGACTTTTTACAGACAATGACGCCTAGCAAAGGTGAAATAATGAAGGCATCCGATTGGAATGATAACATGGAAAAACAATAGCCTAGTCTGTAGGTATTGTCGCTTTTAAAGGTAGAAAATAAACGGTTTATGATGAATGCTGCCTCTCTAATAAAAGCTCTAAAAGCAAGTAATTCCATCTCTATCGATATCTTTTTACAAAACAAGACGTATCATATATTGCTTGAACTCAAATTTCGAGATATCTCACAGTCGAAATTTTACCTAAAACCCGAGAGTCGGCACCCGCACTGATTGTCGAGTAGTCTAATCATTACAACGCCACCTGCGACTGCGCAGCGCAATTTCAAAACGAAATCAGGGCCGCCAATGTCGTCTTATGGTTCGCTTCTTTATATGGTCTTGAACGGACTTTACTTTACTAAGTTCGCGTGTTTAATTTAAAAAAATGTTATTGTTTCAATATGTAATGTAATGTACATACGTATTAAAATGTCAATGTATATCGCAAGCGAACTAACTACTCGCGAACAGATATATTAACTATCAGATAAGAAAGCGAGTTAACCGCACCACCATGTAATTTGAACAAGTTAGTAATAAGTGTAAAGCTGTTTGCTAATGTATTAGAAACCCCGACAAATAGCTTTTACTGCTTGAACATCTTCCTTTACAAATCTTGCTGAGTAAATACGACATATATTTTTATATGAACTAAATAATAGAGATAAAATTTTGCACAATAAAAAAGCACTTATAACTTTCATAGCCAGATAAGTAGCAAAAGTAATTATCAAGAGATAGGAACTTCATACTTTCCCCTCATGGCAGACAATACAATCAAACGTATGAAACTACATGTACCAGCGTTCAATCCACATTGAACCGAGGGATAAATCAACGATGATTGACGGCCTGATCGATATTCTTTTCAATGTGTATAATTAAGTATTTACTGTGCTCTAAAAGTAAAACAAGATTAACAAAATGCGAGAGAACATTGTCCCACAAGAATAAAGACACTCGCAGACATATCTCCGCCGCTGTCCATCACTAGCAGAATACTCGTATTCTGAGACACCATTATTTTTACTATTCTCACCAAACTTGTTTCTGGATCTAATGAAGGTAACCCACATGATACGACCGTTGTCAACTCAAGACCAAGGCAAGTACTAATATGCAGTTAAAAGTAACGTTAAGAGACTCGCCGACGATACAAATGCAATTAGGAATTGTTTAAAACTCGTACCTAATGGTTTTGTTAAAAAAAACCGAACGGTGATTAGAAAGAGAGTAGATATAAAGACAGATTGTAGGTAAGATTGCCGATAACTTTAATTATAAGAAACGATAAATAGTTATGATAAAAGCAGTTGTGTTGCACAATACAACATTAATAGCCTTATGTGATATAATTTTAATAAAGGCAATAAAAGCAATAAAGTGATTATGTTTAACATGCATTAATTTTGAATAGCAAAAGCTTTATTGTAAGGATGCATATAGCTTTCCCCGCGACGTTGCCCACGAGAAAGCTGGCGCGTGATAAGCGTATGATATGACCACGCGGAATCGAGGCATACGCATACCGTCCGTTGCTATTGTCTAATTTATGTTTGACAACGATTTGTACGAAATCGAAGACGTGACTTGATACATTGAAAGGGCAATGGAATGGCAAGAAATGTGAATCGAATCGTAATTTCTAATTCCGACTTGTAAATGTCGCGTTATCCGTCTTTCTGTGAAGAGTTTGATGAGTTGGCTGGTGATACAGTACGCCTAAGGGCTTGGTTTTAACATTAATCTTCGTTACATAATTTAAAGGTATTTCATCACGTATGAAACATGTAATTTGAGAAGCCAAGCACAAACGACGCGCAGTTAATCAAAGCAGCGCGTGAACGGATTCGGTCCGTCCCCTCGGGGCCTTAACTTATCCATTTTAATTAAGAACGTTTCGTTTCCGTTTAAAATGAATTAATTGTAAATCCCTTGTACGATTTGTAAATCCCCGGTAATCTCCAAATGAAAAGCATAAACGACAAGCGTGATACCATAATGCTGTCGCGACTAACGATCCGTTCAACATTAAGTCGACGGCTACACTACATTACACGTGCGAATATTGAATGTAGAGCTGAGACGCTAATTGATTTGCAAACAGGCAGTAAAACCGCCGACTGCCGAAGTAGAAAGTTAAATAATACATAACAATAAAGAAGATATGCTCCTTTCATGCAACTTTATTTACAAATTGAATGTAAATGTAGCGAGAAAATAAAACTGTCATCGACTTGGAAACTATACATACATAAACGAGATGGCAAGATGCACGTAGTATTTGCTGTGACATCGCGAAGTGAGAAAGTAAAAACGGAAAGTGACTCTTTACTTGCGGTCCAGCACGTAGCAGAGGGTGAGATCTGCATTTCAATCTTGGAAAGCAAATGTTTATAAGGAAAGAAGACGGGCAGCCGGAAACAAGGCTCAAAACCTGTTTCAACTATCTTCCATCATTGCGCAATGAAAAGCTTGCAATTATGAAACGACCTGCAGTTTTTAACAAAGAGAATTCACATCAGCACTTGCATGCGCAAAACCGCATCAGACGACATGAACTAATGACTCAAAGCCATTTGGTGAAAGTAAGAGCGCGTATCAAGCTCCCAAATAATGACCCCTGCGGTGCACCTGTCTCGTATTGCGGACAACGCGTAAATTACCCGGAGCGCGCGCGGGCATTACCTCCCAAATATAGCCCAGACATTTTTATGCACAAATCAGGCTTCCAGTAATCGACTTAAATATTCAAGTTACATAAGTTATTAAGATCTTAAACATTACTTGCGGCCCCCTGACATAACTTATGAAGGAACGTGTTTGTAAAACTATCAGATATTACATAACTGAACGGGACGAGGTGCAATCAATTTTCCTCTTATGTATTTTGAACATTCACTGGCAAATACTTCGAATTCTAGGTTGCGGAGAAATACTGGCCGCAATGGTTACATAACTTCTGTTGTTATTTATTTACCAAAACCGTCCATGTCCGACCTGCGCTTTCAACAGCTACGGGAACGGAAGCTAAAGTTATGCAAACTGTAATTAATTTGTTATGGTAATGTTCTGCGACTATGCGAAATTGCCTCTGGGACAACTTTTATTTTAAATCATTCACGAATTATGATCATTGGTTTTTATTGACATGCGAATAATAAATTTAAAATAAAATACGTGCCGTTAATAAATTATGGAAATTCATGTAGGTATGTGAAAGGACCAACTATTTAAAATTCAGACTTACAGCATTTTAAATAACGTTATGGTATGGTTACTCATCAATGCACTTACTCGTTACTCGTACTCGCATGCAATTCGCCTTATATTTCGTTACGAGGGTACCCACATTTTGGTTACCCACATTTTACATTTTGAATAAGAAATGCCTACGGCATAGAGGTGTCGATGACCCTATCGCGTACTTAATATTGACAGGATTGTAAGCAACTTTCAACTTGTGAATCAAGTTACACTAGTTTAATGGGACCGCGCTACATATGGTATGGGTACCGTAAATCGTTGTGCTTGAGGCAAGGTAGAAATGCTGAAAGCTGCTTCAGTGCCTCCGCAGATAAATACTCTATTTGTTGTTGCTAGTATCTGTATGTAAACAGCGTCGCGTACCTGTTCGTCCACTTTCGGAGCATCGGTGCCTCGGGTACCGCTAGCGACCTCGATGCCGCGCCCGGCGCGGCGGCTCGCCACCACGGGACACACACTCCTCGCATTCTCAGAAATATCTATCCTGAATTGTTTAGGATCTCCGAAAATTTTGCAGTCCACTTCATCGACATCTGTTCGCACGGGGCTCATACCGTGCTCGTTATCGAACACCGGGTCGTTATCGTTCGCGGCATCATTAGAAACGTGACCGGAGTCATCGCTACAATCCGAGTGAGCGTCCGATATCTTCTCGTCTCTGTGTTTTTCTACGGCGGTGCTCTCAACTTGAATGGTCTTTACGTCATCTCTAGATTCCGTATACTTAATTTGCCGGCCGACAAGTGTGCTCAAGTGGTTGTGGAACGTCGTGTTCGCTACGCATAGCTCCTTGTGCACTACAGGGATCACTTTACAGCTCACAAACTGCGCCTGTTCCGCCTTTGATTCCAAAGCGGTCTTGAGCTCTAATTTTTTCACGATTGACTTTACAGGTGATAGTGTCGAATTGATTTCTTCCGGTTCGTTTCCATTTCGTTTGGTCTCCGATAAGACTGTGACGATGTCTCTTTTGTTGTTGATTTTTCTTTGCTGGAGCTTAGCCCGCATCACGCTCAGTTCATCCGAATAGTCTCGTATCGACGAAGATAAACTACTTTTTTTCTCATCTTTTTTAGGTTTGTCGGGTTGCTGTCGCTTTGCGTCGGACTTAAGATTGAGTTGGGACTTTTGTTTTATTTGCTTCATTATATCAGGTTTGTCTGTGGTTTTCCGTGGCGCATTTAACTTCTTTTTCTGAACACACTCTCTGGCCTGATCTACATTATTTAGATCAACTGGAGTGGGAGAAAATAGCGCCCTAGTACTGCTAAACTTAGTGGGCGGTATTTGACACCTGATCACCGGGATCTTGCTGGGAGAGCCCGCGATGGAAGTGGTCGACTTAGTCCGTTCTAAATTGGTAGGTGAAACCATTGATTCGTTGCGGATTTCCCAAACACTCTTTGCTTTAAGCATTTGAGACTTGGGCATATCTTTCCGTTCTGAACAAGTTTTCATGTTTGCCGATGCATTATCTGTACATGTTTTCGGTTTTATTTTCTTTTGGTCACTCGATTTTCTGACGACATTTTTTGTAAGAGGTTTTGTTTTTGATATAACCGGAACGGGTGTCGACGGCGGGTTTGATAGCGTTTTCTTTAATATTCTTGTTTTTACATCCAGTTTTTTCAACTCCTCGGCTTTAATGCCGGTCGCTCGGGACAAGTTTTTAGACGAGATTTTATAAGTTGCATACTTATCTGGGTTCATCTTGTCGTGATGTGTTGACGAGAGCGGCTTTAGAGGAGTCGTTAGCTCTTTTTCTTTCATATCGTCGAGGTTCCACAGGCTGGTAGTTTTGTCTATGGAATTATTACGTGTGACAGTGTTCCGCTTTTTACTGTCACTTTGAGGGTCAGAATTGGTTTTTTTCAGTATACAGCGAGATTCTATAATACTACAAGTTTTAGATTTCTTCAATTTAGGCACAATAAATTCGCTTCCGTCAATAGTTAATTGGGATGGATTTGTTGAAAATTCATAGAGTATTTTGTCAAAAGATTGCAAAGCCTTGTTTAACTTGGATTCGGCATTAATAGCAGCTTCTGCCTTCGAAGCTGCAAGTTTGCCGACCACAGTTATATTTTCATAGATAGAACAATATCCTTTTGTTTCATGCAGGAGCTTGTCTGCTCCCAGTGCATTCCCGGCAATGTTAAGATTCTCATATGCGTGGTGAATTGACTTGCCTTCAGGCGACACAACAGTCTCGTTCACATTATTTTTTAAAAACTTTTGCACGTTATCACTGTTAAGTTTCACGGGTTCACAGATTTTCTTTTCAAGGCAGGCGGCGATCGCGGTCACTTTATTGCCTTTGGTTTCCTCGTTGCCGACTGAAAACGTCCTATAGAATTTTTGCATCGCCCCCGTGGGGGGTGTCGGTGGGTGTTTCTCGGTCGGCTTCTGTCCGCCGAATATGCTGAATACTTTCACTGCGGGCATGGCGCGGGCCCGGCGCGCGGGCGGTCGCGGTCCGTGGATGCGCGCGCGCGTTGCGGCGGGCGGCGGACATGTGCCGGCGCGCGCGCTGCGCTATCAGCAGCGCGACAATAAGAAAGTCAATGTCATCAACGCTCGGGAGACGTGACTGCCGTAATGACTCGAGATGCACTTGCAGCACTTGAGCAAAACAACTGTAGCTAAAGTTATTAGAGCACATCACGTGAAAAGCTGCGATCAGATGTAGTTTTGCCTCACTTCTATAAGCCTGCATGAAAATAACAAGAGATTCCCCTCAATTTCATAACTAATGTTTATGATGGGTTGCTGCTTATGCCATGACCGCGCTTTTAGTTATACCATTTTTCGGGATCCGGTTTGACCATGATCTCAAAATTGGGAAGTCCGGTTATTACAATGGAGTAACTGCTATCTGACCTTCGTAACCCTTATGATATGGGGTCTAGATCAGAGTGCAACAGATCACTATACGTATCAAAAACTGACCTTTGGAATACCTTCTTAGAGGCTCCTCAAGAAGACTTTCAGTAGTTTTAAATAAAAATCTGGGTAATTATATGGTTCAATGAACTGTTCCACTAAATGTTTAAAGAAACGATTTCACAACCGATACACATAATATTTAAATGCAGCTGCATTGTCGAGCTCTAGTTAATATTCAAGAGCCGTACATAGCGGCTTCAAATCAATTTGCGGTGTTAATTGAAAATTATACGAGAGCGCAGAAACGCAAACATTCTGTTAAAAAGCAATGTAAGCTGTCTGCTCACCGCGCGATCCCGATAGAAACATAAACCCCGTTATCTAGGTAACCTAGTTGCGCCAGGTAAGGGTTCCAATGAGGTTGGAAAAATAATCAAAACGTCAGTTAAAAACATTAACATCACAACCTGATTAAAGCTGAAACACGGTTATCCTGTTACATCAAAGGTATACAGTAATTTAGATTTCGACGTTAATGTTTTGCAACACGATAGTCTTGTAATCCTAAAGCTAGGTTTAGAGTTGAAAATCAACATCCATTTGAACTAATGCACAGGGTACTTACAATTAGACGACGATATTCATAACAACTTTGTTAAACACGATTCGCAATCACGACTTTAAACACAAGCTCCGACACAAACACATAGCAAAACGTAGTGAATACATTGATGTAGCTCCGAGCTGGAAACCAGAGCGACCTGGCATTAAAACAAAGGAGCAATTAGAACAATGATAGTCTCCGTGTCCCGTTGTGTCCTTTTAGATTAAGCGCGAAATGCGAAGGACTACCTTAGATATTTCTGTGAAATATTTTGTATACTAATACAGTGGACTATGGAGATAGCTTCTTCAAGTAGGTACTTGTATGCAGTTAATCATGATTCATGACGCGTTATTGCTTAGTTTTGGTATACAATGGAGATGAATGAAAATGCTTACTTTTCCAACTTTTGACTACATTAAGTACGGATTTGGATTTTGGCACCTAGTTTTTTTTTTTATAGCTATACATATGACTTGAAATATACGTGGTTCATGTACGCTTATGGCAAGCAAAGTTACTAGTGTAATAACAATAACAGATCGATGATCCATTTTATAAAAAACAATTGTAAATTAATAGGTAAGTTAAATAAAAAATCAAATAGTTATGATCGTATTTATATTGTAGAGAAACCATTAACGTAAAATATGAAAATAGCTAATGAATAAAATGATTCACAATATAAATGTCTAAATTGTAGCCACCCGTGGACACTTAATTAGCTTTCTATTTTTGCCACTTTCTAAAGTAAAATATATAAATAGCATGTCCTCGAGCGTAGTATCTGCTAAACATTGCTAGAACAAGCTCAAGCCTCCAACTTAACGATTAAGACAAAAGATAAAAAGGCTTTAATAAAATTCCATGTTTAAGATGCATAACAATAATTTTCACCATTTTCATATCATCAAGACATTAGGCAGAAAAGCTAACTTGCAGTTACTTTGTAAACGATTGCACTCTCGGCGTAAAGTTTGATATTACAACAGATACTTCTCACAGACAAATTATAACATCACTATTGCAACAGGATATTGTACCGGTGCAGAAAACATTGATTGTTTGTTGGATAATCTACGCACACCATTAGTCGCCGATCCATGACATGTATCGACTGATGGCCCGACAAGTTGTGTAAACCGTGTAGAGTCCTCGTAGAGTATGTCTAAGCTTTAATGAAGTCCGTCATTGACTCGGAGACTGACGTCGTTATTTAGTTAAACCGAATCAGACGGACACGTGCGTCGTTAATTGGCTTCACTTATTCTTATTATGTCTACAGGGGCAATTGTGATGAACCAATTACATGTAGATAACGTCACTATACAGCTGACCAGATTATCAGGGTGACACTAAATGCAAGAGAAAATTTTGAATAGGTATTATTTCTAGCATCAACGTAATTAAGTGCCTAGTAGATTGAAATGTGTATTATGGAATTGTGATACATAATGCATTTGCATTTTTTAAAGAAACAAATGATTACTATTGACGAATATGGTAACGGCCGAAGCTCTACATAGAGCTCTATAATGGAAACATGAAGGTTTCTACCGTAATAAAAGCTATGATTTTCATTCGTTTATGGCGCAACTATGTAGATGTTAGGGTAATGTTCTAAAAAACCAACAGCTTTTTAATGGCTAAATTAATTAACACATTCTATAAAACATGATATTTATTAGCTGGTCAAAAAACATGTAGATGTAGTTATAGATCAAAAACATCTGGGTACATTGAGTCTTGATAGAATTGAACTCCGTCAACTCTGTCACGACATTGTTGAGAGGAGTCATTTTAATTAGGACCAATTTATAATGCGATTCGAGACGAGTTCTAGATTTGATTTTTATTGACGTTCTGAGATTTTTCGTTCGCGTTCAAGGTCTTGAAAATTGTTTTGTTATTTTTATTAATTTCCTTTGTTTGAGATGTTCAAACAACTTGGTTTATTTCATGGTAGATTCCATAGGTAAGAATAGCTTTTAATTTACAAAGAACTCCAACAAGTTAAAACGAACGTGCGTTCTGAACAAACACTCAGAACAAAACCCTTGCGCTCACTTCCTGTTGAACTCCATTTAAAACGCAGGCGAAAACGACAACACTCCGACCGATATAACTTGAAACCCGAAATGCATTTAATTATATACAAACTATGGTAACAGATATATTGGTACGTACGTTCTAATAAATTTGTAACAACGCTTTTGGTAGCTGACTATGATCTATTGCTACTAATTGAGTATTGATGCTCGGAATAGAAACACTCTTAACTTATAATGGCAGTATGTTACTCAACTGATAAAGCCATACATCCACTTTAGAGTACAATAAGCTTGTGCAAGATTTATTATTTTAAAAGGCACTATAAGCGATATTTAAAAAACAATATTTATTTGATTACATATTAAATAATAAATATAAGATAAATAAAAAATAAAATATTTAATTTTATTAATGAACATACGACAAATAAGATTTGAACCAATGACGACTCCCCATAATGCTCTTACCAATTGATTAGCGAGTTTACGGTGTCAAACTTGGGGAAAAAAACAAAGAGATTGTGGATATACAGGGTGGTACTCGATAAACTCTACATATTGAAAGGGATGAAATTTTAGGTTGATTTATCGGCAAAACATTTTTTTTTTTAATTTATCCTCTTTTTTTTACACATTCTTATTTTTTTTAATAAATTACAGCAAAAATGACATTTTGTTTTAATAAAAACACGATTTTCTCAAAATTTTGTAGATATTTCACCATGTTTTTTGTTGATTATTATTCCTCGTTAAATTATAGATAAAAAAAAAAAGGTAAAAAAAAATGTATATTTTTTTGGGAAAATCGTGTTTTTATGAAAACAAAATTATATCTTTGCAGTAATTTTCCACAAAAAAAGCAGTTACTCAGTTATTTTTTTTAATTGGGCTAATATTGTTATCAATTATTATAAACCTAACTAATGTCAATACCATGCATTTTGTTTTATCTTTTTTGGGCTATTAGATCAAAAGTTACACCGTCACAAGTAAGTGTACTACCCAAACTTTATTAAAGAGTTTGACAATCTGTAAAAAAAAACCGTGGCTAAAAGAAAAAAAAAATGTTTTATCGATAATTAACCTAAAATTTCATCCCTTTCAATATGTACAATTTATCGAGTACCACCCTGTATAATGTGGACAGCGTATCGTTAAACTTTAATTCAGCAGTGTCTGGCTCTATATTTTCCTTTTCATACAAATGAACTCGACACGAACCATGTTCTTAGCTCGTTAGTTTTTTTACTGCTTGCAGTTGTAGAGGTCAATGTCTTATCCCTTGGACCGCGCCACAAATATTTGTGGCTCCAAGGGACAGACACATATTTGTTCAGCGCAACGCCACTGAACTTAACGGGCCGCAACATTGTCAACAGGACGGGCGTTGTGTTAGGAAAGCCAGGAAACTGCGGCATTCCCCGGCCGCCTTGAGTAAACAGTTGCTACTTCAACATTAGAAAATGATCACAAATCAAGCATCACGTTAATTTAACCCAGAGCTAATACTGCTTTATTACACTAACATTTTACAATTAACTGAGCATCATGAAAAGTATTGTCACCTTCAAGCAAAGCCATATTTAAAAAAAGTATTTTGGATATGAAAACACCTTTTTTTTTAAACGGTCTAGATTCATTTTAGGTACATTTCCATTTTCTTTTAGTCATGATTAAAGTTTCATGTATCTAGCTAATTGGCAAGTGAGTCTAAATACTTTGGATTTAATTTAATCGAACAGCACAAACAAATAAGCAGACAGATAATAAAGCGAGCTATAAAAACGTGGCAAAATCAACTACCAATGAACTCTTATGGTAATTTGTAAGAGTTTTCAACTTGAATATTTCTCAACTAGAGGACGCCCGCTACTTCGTACCTACCGCGTAGAGTGAATTTCCCGCTATTCCCCCTATTTTAACCCCTTAGGGAAAGCATTTTCAAAAATCCTTTCTTAGTGCTCACTTACATGATGAAAGGAACCCCTGTACCAAATTTCAAGTTTCTAGGTACAGTAGTTTCGGCTGTGCGTTGATATATAGTCAGTGAGTCAGGTTTGCCTTTTATATAGATTTATTGGCAGGGCCCTTTGGTAACCCAAGTAGGTTTTATGAAAGGGCAGCTTCAATCTCTTACAAAAACACTGCCGGTATCAGTCACAAAGTTACTTAATTCTTGGCTCTGTAACAGCGAAGAAAGGCACAATGAAGTTATAAGAAATTGTAACTTTCTAATTACCGCCCCGAGTAAATCATAGACGAAGCCCATTGATCTCAGTAATTAGTTGTTACCGTTATTCATACAAAGTCGAGTAATTATATTAAACGTTTTTGTCGCAAATTACTGTCACTGCGCAACAAAGGTTCGCACGGTTTTCACTTAACGAAAGTGATAAATCGGAGCCGATGAAAAACCATGGCAATGAAAAGTGGAATTAAAATGGTGCTGTGGAAACTTTAGCCATGCACGAGCTATGTTAAGTTATTCAGTGTTTTAATTTGCTCGTATAACAAAAAAATCAAAAATATATAACAGCACACACTACACTAATATTGACTTGAAAACGAACAATCGCATTTACTATTTTTTACAATCCGTTCTCGTCATTTAATATTGAATTTGTTTTATTTACGAGTACAATACTAATTTCGATGTCAATGACACATTCAACAATAAGTCTTTTGTATCCTATAGACAAATTAATTATCATGCATAGAAAACGAGAGTCAATAATAAATAATATGAGAACAGGTAAAACTAACTCTCTTGTGTGTGACTTTTCGTAAAGTCGAAACAGTTTCGCATTAGCAAAGATTCTTCGGCGCGCAGCATTTTAGCGCGCAGGCGCCGTGGGACTGTCGAATCGTCTCGAGAGTGGCTCTTGCCGATTTCCCCAGCGCCTGCAGCAGACCTCACTGCATGCCGCACGTTTTGCATATTAAGCGCCACGAGTGTTATTTGTATGGATTTATGACACACCGTGTGTGTCATGCATGACCTATGACATGGCAGTGAACGTGTTAACACAATATGAACCACGATGAATGATATCAAGACCATCATGTATGGAATTCCAAGAATTCTGTACAAGTAAAACTGACTTTTTTTGACTTTTAGAAGAGTAGTTTTATAAGAAACTAAAGCAACACCCTTGACATAAGGCGGTTAGTGTATTTATTATAAGGTATTTCATCAACGTTTTTAGAAAATTATTAATTACAGTATGAATTAATATTAGATTGTTTGTTTTAGTTAATGCTTTGGGGAAGCCTATGCGCAGAGGATGTAGTTTGGCTGATGAGTTGCCGTCAAAGGTTAAAACTTTACAGTTTATCTCTTAAGAAGTTTTTTAAGTATCCTGTGTAGGTACGCTTTTGCTCTTCAACTTCTCAAACAAAAATAACTGTGGCTTAGTTCTGACATGGTTCTGACCCGAAAAAAGGATGAATACTGTATAATTTAATAATCAGTTGAGATTGAGGTTAGTGTGATTTCCTCAGTTGTAATGAGGTTTAAGACTTGATAAAAGCGCGTGTTATTATCCAATTTAACTTAAATTATAACCTACCGTGACTTCCTGTCTTTGTTATACCCCCTGTAAGGTTAACAAAGATTCTCACACGCTTTTATACCTGCCTCCGACATCCAGGCTATAACTTTTAAGAATTATGTGGCAAGTTAGATCATTAATACCATTATAGATGTTATCCAACAAAATTTTAGACGGTTGTTATACGCTTGATGATTTTAAACTATAGATAGGTGATATAAATTTAGTTTTTTTACACACACATAACATAAAGTACAATTATACTTCTTAATTAGAAATATTATTTATAAATCCAACTATTTAATTGTTTTTTAATATTTCTTTCAAGTCAAAGTGACAAAGATTTTTTACCGTAAAAAATGAACTATTCCTGTTTTTAGTGCAATTGAATTGTTTGAAAAATAACGGATATAAGAAAGATGTATGAGAAGTCTCATCAGCACACATTTCTTGATAAACAATTATTGGCATAATTTTTCTCCAAACAGTAGAGCAATAACAAAAATTTGACCTTATTTGATTACGTACTGTTATTTCAAACAATACAACGCAGATATCACTGGGACGATGGTCGGAATGGGGCAGCACACACGCCCTACTGACCAGCCTTTAATTATCAGTGGCGACCGCGTTGACCACTATATTTTGGTCCCTAGGTTCGAGATCAAATACGGTTTTAAAAGATAGCCGACCAACGTATGTTGATCTCTGATTTTTAAAAGTTGTCGCGAGACAAGAAGTCAAAATATAAGGTGACGGTAATGGTGGTTACAGAATAACATCATAGCACTAGTTAATATATTGGCGAATCCGTCCCTGTAGAACGCATTTATTACTATTACCATAAAAAGTTAAATCTCCTCCGACTCGCGAAACGAATATCACGTCATTCTATCAAGGTCTCTATTCTAGGCGTTAAAAATCATATCGCATCTTTGATGTGTTATTCGTATTTTTGTTTTCTTAACCACCAATTTGTCAAGAAAATAAGAGCTGTCAAAACGTTGACAATACGATAACAGGGCAAAGACAATTTGGTTTTTACCGCCTAAGTAGAATAGAGGCCCAGCTCAGTTTAATTTTAATGTCAAAAAAGGACGAACAAATGAACAAACATTAGCTATTAAGGACGCTTACACCAACCCGGTAAGTGCTATACAGTTTAACAGTTCATGAACATGAATGCAAGATATCGTTCTTAAGTAAGGTTTACAGTAAAAAACTGATACAAAGAGGTTCACCGTAGGTCACTTAAACTAGCATTTAATTAGACTAAAAGTCTTACTATAGAGAATGATATCACGCCAATGAATAAATCTTATCTTATTTCTTACCATATCTTACTAATATATTAATATTATAAATGCGAAAGTTTATGTGTTTGTTTGTTACTCCTTCAAGCTGCAGCGGCTTGACGGGTTGAAATTTGAAATGGAGATAGCTTATACCCTGGCTTAACACATAGAATGTGTAAGTAGCTTATTAAGCTACTTTTCATCCCAGAATTTTTTTAAATTCCCTAGGGAATAACGATAATCGAATTCTACGCGGACGAAGTCGCGAGCACAACCTAGTAATATTTTAAATGCGAGAGTTTGCATGTGTGTTACTCA
This sequence comes from Acleris literana, assembly GCA_946894065.1. Taxonomy (NCBI): domain Eukaryota; kingdom Metazoa; phylum Arthropoda; class Insecta; order Lepidoptera; family Tortricidae; genus Acleris; species Acleris literana. Next base: position 9,695,506 of record OX335687.1, read on the forward strand.
ATCACACCAGAACCGCTGAACAGATCCAGATGAAACTGGGCACAAAAATAGATTATAGTCTGGAATAGAACATACGTTACTTTTTAACCCGAAAAATTTGACAGTTCCCAAGGGAGTTGATAAACGACTTCTACATGGACGGAGCCATACGAAAAAGCTAGTAATCAATAAATAAGTACAGTTAATTACGCGCCCCGGTTTACTTGACAATAAACAAAACATCTACGTAATAACTATACATAAATTTAATAGTCATGACTCTAGGAAAAAGCGTAAGAATGCTTAACTTAAAATATTCCCAAGGAACTGTTAACATGTTAGTGTTAAACATATGCAGTTTGAATGAAGAGTGTACACGGAGAGATTTACATAACACAGGCTTGACCGGTCAACGACAGCAACGCGGCACAAGTAACAGGAGGCACTGTTGATAATACAGCAGACATAGCGACCGAGCACACGATTGTAAATATGTAACAATGTCACATGTGTGTTGATAAACTATATCAAACTAAACAGTTGCTAGTGCTGTAGACAAAAATAACAATTAACAACAACAATACAGTAGTGTATATTCGTTTATTTATCCTATATATTATATGTACTTATACGAGTATATTTCTATGTATTTATTTGCCAATTTTATCTTTGTCTTTTGTCTCGTTAATTATTGTACGTTTAGCCATCCTTTTTTTTTATTTATCTCTCAATCGTTCAAAGGTTAACTGGAAGAGATCGTTTAAAGGGAAAAGTTCGTCTTGGTACATATGTTTCTGTCATACATACATATTTGCAATCAGCACGGGTAGCACAAGTTGTATTTTCTCGCTTGTCGCTCAGTGCGTCTCTACCTTTACTTACTAGATGGAAAGGGAGATCCGATCGACAAACAAGTCGCGGGCAACTTGTGCTAGCCGTGCTGTTAAGACAGGACTTTTATTTAGATGAAATTGCAATGATATATATTTGATCAACAAATAATGTAATTTAACTATCAACGAATGATAACTTTTTTTTTTTTCATTAATTTTTTAGGGACTTTGTGTCACTTTTAGCGACTATGTCAGCCCCATCGTTGCTTAATCAAAAATAGCATCAACTTAGGTAACTAAGCACTATCTAATCTAACTTAATCGAGTTTTGTGTGAATCTATATAATAGCTTAGCTTCTACCGAGCCCGGAAAAGCCAAAATGCTTTGGAATACACCAACATCGGATCTGTTTGCCTTAAGCCTAGTTAACAATGCCGTTCTTTCTGCTTCATTCCGAGCACATCCCATTAAAATATGTTGAACATCATCAGGAACTTTACACACCTCGCAGTTTGGAGAGGGTACTTTTCTCATCATAAATGCAAATTTATTTAATGGCATATGCCCCGAACGCAACCTTAGACCTATCTTAACAAAATTTCTATTTAACTTCGCACAGGAGAACCAGGGTATATGAGGGGGTTCACATTGTATAGTTGCATACCAAATACCTTTTTCTTTTGAGCGCTCATTTATATACTCCTTCCACTTGCTGTTCGTTTTAATTTTATATTTATGCAGTGTTTCGGTATAGCTCGGTGGAATATATACTTCAACCCCTCTCAAACTAGCATCTTTGGCAAGGCCGTCAACCTCCTCATTCCCACCTAATCCAGTATGCGAGGGGATCCACTGCAGCCTCAGAGTCACGTCAGTCTGCAACATTTGGATTTTATGCAGTACAGCATAAGCTGTCACTGTACCTCTGAGCCCAGAGGCGCAGCGAGCTATATGCTGTAGAGCACTCCTACTGTCAGTAAATATCACGAAGTTCTTAGATGATAAGCTACTCACATAAGATATGGCTTCTGAGATTGCAAATAGTTCCGCTTACATAATGCTGACATCAGAAACGATTTTATACATACTTTAATTTTTATGAGTAGAGTATATTTTTTAACTTTATTGGACTTAATTCATTAAAAAAACATCATCGCTAATAGAACTCACGCTATCACTGCGCGCAGTGAATAATGTACATTTTATGTACTTATATCGGGACATTTGCTACGTATCTGCCCGGCAGAGCAATGTCATAGAAATGAACTCAACCAACAGTATTAACGCCTTTAAAATGAGCTCTCGGTCCCGAGTTGCAAGCGTCTAAGTCCAAGCCTACGAATACTAAAGGAACTCCAAGTAATACTCTAATACTAAGGACGCTTGTTTGATTTTTAGTAGCAAGACAAAGCTTCTTGATAATTTTTATTGAAAAACTCGTTCAAAATTGTGTAAAGTATGCATCTAATGCAATTTTTTTTCCTTATATTAATATAGTATTATAATAACTTATAAGGAACGTTGCTATGCAAGGAAGTTGAGGTGTTGTTAACCATTCCTACAATTTGTTTCAATGAAATATGATATCCCGTAAGCAATAATTCGTTACAATTCAAAGTGCGATTCAAACAAGAGGAGAGCGGGCGAGTAGGCGTCGTTGACGAAGATTTATGAGCTGCATGCGTAAGCGCAACCAAAGCTACAGAATAGCATTACGGCGCGCATCGCAGGAGGAGTGTTCTACAATTAGTAGATGATAATGCACTTCTTCATATTACAAGTAATATTTTACACATTCTATAATAGTTCTGTTCTATAGCGTTGCAATGTATGTATGTATGTATGTATGTAAACTCTTTATTGTACAAAACAAAAACAATACAATGAAGATAAAATAAAAAAATAAAAATGTACAAAGGCGAACTTATCCCTTTAAGGGATCTCTTCCAGCTAACCCTTGAGAGATTGAGAGAAGTGAAGGTTGTGCATCAAGTAGGCAAGTGTACAACTTAATTTAGGAAAAGAGCATAAAAATTAAACTAACCAATAAAACCTAACTAACTATAAAAAATAAATACATTCAAATATCTACATAAATAGATATAGAAATATACTATATTTATGCATCTATATACATACTTAAACTTACGTAAACTAAATATAAACTGTACTTATGTAGAGGACAGTTGATACAATATTTAGGAGCTAGTGTCAAGCCAGAACTTCTTCATGTACTTTGATTATTGATGTTGATTGATTTAATAATAAACTATGGTATAAGTATTCGAACAGGTAAAGTTGAAAGTTAAATATTGTCTCATTTCGATTCCATGACGTCTCACACATATCAACCATTAAAGCTCTTATTGTATAACTAAAACATGACCTTAAAAGCAATTTTCTCCACTTATCCGAAGTGTTCTGTAATCGTCTCGTTAACCTGACTATCTTCTATGCATTCGCCGTGTATGACACCTCTTAAAATGTGAGAGCCAGTTAGTGCCATATCGGGTCCATTTAGAATAGAAATTGAGCTGCTTTGTACAGAACGTCAACACTTAGTCAGGCAAGCTTCGCTACTATAATGTTCCTCATTACCACCGATACTTGACTAATGACCGGTATGCGCTGGTTCAACGTCTTATTGTTATCTTGTTAACTACAATCAATTTCAATCTTTATTATTTCATCTCGAGGGTAGAAAGTGTCCTAAAGCTTGAAACGTTTTAGTATTCAGAGAAGTACACGGTTAATGCCATAACAGAATTTAGTGCTAGGGAGACATTTGAGTATGAATTCATAATAGAGTGCATGAATGGAATATTGTAATGACCTTTACGAGAAATGATAAGTAGTGTATTCGTCAGAGTCGTTTAAGACGCCTCAGCGAGTACCTACAGCATAGTATTTAGTTTTCTTTTAAATAACTAATCATGCAAACATAATGTTAATTAAATTGGTTGAGGACGGTACCGTAATTGGTACCGTTGATTTACGAGGAGGAGTATGCGCAAAGGTGGTCCCTTGCATTGTTCATCCGTTCGATATCGAGTCAGAAATTTATCTGAGTCTGGCAATGCATCAGTTAAGTCCAAATATATATGAAGTTAAAGGATATGTGCATGATCTTGTATAGTACTCAGTAAAACCAGAAGAAATAAAGACATTTGTTCACTGCACAGAAGACACACACATAGACAAATAAAAGAAAACAATCAATGTGACAGGAATAGCACGGAGTGTGTGCAGTACATAACCAACTTAGCTCTTTCGTCCATCCTTAAAGAACACGCTTAATTTATTTGCACCAACGGTTTCCTAATAAGGTCTGAACTCAAACTAACCTCTGTCAGAATGATCTCAAAGACTAACCGGTCCCCTATCGCATCATTGTATCAGTAGGAAGTTTCTCTGTGTTTAAACTCTAGTTTAACTTGGATATAGTAATACTAAGGCCTGATCTCAAACCTAACCTCTGTCACAGCTATCACGAAGACCACCGACCGTTTCTTGCAACATTGTATCAGCAAGTTTCACTAAAGCTATGATAATATATGCATAATATGGATAGGGCAAGCGCGATGAAGGCAATCCAGGCTCGGCTGCACTGACAGCTGTCAGCGAGATGATTTATACCAGGTTCGAACCGAGGAGAGAGCGCCCCTTAGAACGTACAAATGTACAGTTTAATGCGATGATCGTTCGGTTATTTCTCATTCAGAAAGTAAACTGTACGACCAAGTTAAATGTTTCGTTTTCAACATGTCTTTTAAAATTTCACTGGCGTCTGAAAATACCTTCCTTTTCTTTCTCGAGTCACAAGAAAGCGATACCAAATTACTAACGGCTAAATGAATTTCGCTATGCGCTGTTGTCCATATTCGAATTGTAGCCAAACATTAAACAACATCTATTGAAAACACACCATAAAATAACTAAACATAATTATAATAAAACGTTAATACGTCCTCATTATCTCAATTTTCATCTGCTACAAATGGCAATACAAGACTTCAGAATAGAGTCATTAAACGGCGGCGGCGCATTCGCAGGCACGCAATAATCACTGTTAATCATCGCTTATTAAACGCATCGAGCGATTATTCATTTAACTGAACTATAAATCATCCTGAATAACGCCCTTACGTTGTCTCCTGATTGCTGGATTAATATTTATTTACATTGCTTTCTAAGCGAGGTAGTAAAGTTTTATATGAGGGAGTGGCCAGGGCTGTGTAGAAAGGAAATGGCATCTCGGGTAGCCGTGGGCTTTCTAGCCTGGTGGGTTACTTCCGAGCATTTAAAGTCTGTCCGTCTTACTCTACTGTAATTACGTGATCATGAAAAAGGGACGGAGCTAGCTAATTTCTAATTTCGATTTCGGAAATACCAAGAGTGCAGTGCGGGCACAGAGTATATTTTCGTGTTGCAACCCTGTCTAACTAACTAACATTAAGTACTAATAAATCAATAACTAGTAAATGTTGTGTGGATACTAAACTATAAGTTATGATTATGATCGCTGATCGCGTCAGCCAACCGCAATACTACAGTATTCATTTCAAATGTGAAAAAAGCGAACGTGTATCTACATATTGGTAGACATCTAGAAATCTTCGACGAACAGGCGTTCTAAGCTTCTTATTTTATTTTAAATCACCATAAACACAGATCAGTCTGCCGGCCGATATTTTATCAGTTTCTCTTGACGTTTGATAATTTTTTCACAGATTTGTGGACTGTCAGGCGGCTTGACTTGCGACTGTAGGTAAACTATTAGTCTGAGGTGCTCTTAACGCTCGCTCTTTGTCCTCGATGATAAGATAAACACAAGCGGCCATTATTTTGAGGATGCTATAATCTTGCGGGATTAGCACAAGCGCGGCTACCCTGCAGTCTGTGTGTGCAATCCAACTGGTTGGAAAGCGTCGCGACTTATCGGCCCTATCTGATGGCTCCGCGGCTACCGGTCGTAGCTGTTTGTAACCACCTGCCTTATATGGCATCAAGTATAATTTACGACGATAGCTCAGGCACAGGCTGAAAAGCATAGGGTATAGTGGTTTTTAACAGGTTTCAAGTTAATTATTACCCCAGGTGGAATAGCTACTCTTTGTCCAAGGTTTGAGGAGGCGTGTTGTTAGGTGGAAAAAAGCCCCTTTGTATTTAAACTTGATCCTACATTCTTGACGATGTTATTGATGAATTTTCAGGTTATTTAATTATTGTTCCTTAGTTGGCAGGACAGATAAAAACTAAATTGAAACTGATTGATTACAAAATATCTTAACAGTCAGAGTATGATCGTAAGTATGTTGGCTTTGGCTCAAGACGGAGAAACGATTGTGATGTGATATATTAGATGAATTCAAGGCAGACATGATGAATTTATATCGTTTTTCGGCTTACCCTACAAACAAAGTCGTACAATTCGAACTCTATACGACCTCAAGTTAAATAAGAAAGGAAAAAAGAAAGAACACAATTTGATCAAAGTGAACGGTGAATAAAACAGTCATATATAGATATTTAATAACCTAATAAAATAAAGAAATATTTCCAACTGCTCACGCGAATAACCGAAAGCTTTTAAAACCCGTTATCATATGCTCTTTTTTTAGGATTCTTTTAGGCGTTGATCCTATTTCGAGCAGTTAGGAGTGCAGTGATCATGAAAATAGATTCAATCACATAGTTAGACCACCATTACACCATTGAGTGTTAACATTTAAGCTTAGGTATACAAAATAATCTCATTTTAAGACTCGGAACAAAGCCGCCCCCGTCGCATACATAAATTACAGTGAGTGCAGAACTCTCAACTGAGAACTCTGCGAGATCGATCCCTCCCTTAAATCAGACTTCTAGGCCCGACCGCCTCCGCCGACTGACGGAGAGCGACTGGCCGTGCGCAGATGCACAAGACAGGGCGACCCCGGCGCCGGCGACGGCTCGTCACAAGTTTATACAGCGTGATACTGTTTCACACGACTCCGGTATTATGCGACTATATTGTGGAGGTTTTACGGCTCACTCACAATGAAACAAGATGTTTTAGAATTTCGCATTTTGTTAATACTTTGTGACCAAAATACTGCTCATTTCATTACTATCTATTTATTTAGGAACAAGATCAGATGGTTTTGACGTTATCAGTATCTACCAAGAAGTTTTTTTTTGAGAATCTTCTATATATCAGATTCAATAATACATAATGTAATTATTAAATAACAGTAAAAACCAGCGGCAGAGACGAAGTTTACATAGAATGTTTAAAATATAATCTTTAATATGACACGTAATTTTATGCAAATTGTTCCGAAATTTTACAACCGTTGGGTTGATAACGAATTAAAACGATTTTTAAAGGCACTTAGAAGCTAGCGATTGTTAAGAAAAAAAGTACTGCCCGATACTGAGACGATGCCTGTGACCTGTATTGATTGATGGTCAAATAAAAATACTCATCGATTGTGACAGAATCTGAAGCAGTCAGGATTAAGGCTGTCTTAGAACATGTGATGAATATGAAGAAGCCCTTTAGTCGGTTATAATAATCAAGCACCTGTCACCTTAATTCCCCACCTCGGCGATACTTTAGGCTTTTAGTGTTAAACGCTACGTACACATTGTTTACGTTGACTGCATAGTGCTCCCGCGCCGGCCAAGAATGATCCAGAGCAGGAACAGCGCGGCGCATGCGTAGTGCACCCACTCCGGCACCGACAGCTCCACGGCGGCGGTTGTGCATCTGCGCAGGCGTCAGTGCGTTGTGGCTAGTGTCGCATGTGGTACCATGTGTGTATTTGTGTAGTGTGAATTTAATGCAGTCCCTATGTATGCACATGCACTGACCTGTTTCGCGTTTGACGAGTTAATTATTCCAAGTTGATGACGATGTTCATGTTTTGGTATGATGCAAGATTGAGAAATAAATATAAAATAATAAATATATTCATATTTAAACGCTGTATTGTAATTGGTCCTGTGTCTGTGTAAATAGATAGGCATTTACACAGCACACCTATTTATGATTCTAAAATAAAGACAAACAAAGAAGGCACATAAACAAGTATATTACTCTCATATCAAAATCATTACAAAGTACAACAAAGTCTTTGACGGATCTTCCAATTCGGCAGCATTTTACCTCGACGTCGCATCAAACATCAGCCTGTAGCTGTTCTCGTTTCCCCCCCCCCCCCCGCGAGCGGTGGGCGCGAGTGGGGGGGTGCCATGCCATATTACATCAGAGAGTTTCCGTAAACAGAGACGCGCGCGCAGCGGTGGCTACAAGTTGCGTCGGCTGGATCCAGAAATTTGCAATGTCATGCCGGTCGATTCGTAATCATTTATTTCTTTGTTGAACTCTTGATAAGGTATATTGTGCACAATCGTATTTTTTTTTGACGTTTTAATTTTCTTGTGATGGTTGTTTTGATAGGAGATAATGAAGTTTTGATTAAACTTGGTTTTAGTTTTTTTTGTAGTTTCTAACAGATATATGAGAGCCCTATTCGAAATTGGGCTCGCCAAATTAAAATGTATATGATATTCATTAGTTTTTTCTTATGCTCATAAACTATTTTTTGAATAGTGAAAACTATTCACATAATACTTTGAACCACATGTTTTTTTTTTGACTGTACAAAATTTCTAATTAGAATTTAAAATAATTTTCGAACCACAATAAATCATTGTATTCACGACATGAATGCACATAAGTAGATAGGTCTTACAACAAACACATGGCACTATTTTTAAACTGTAACTTGTCACGACAAATTATCAAAATAATCATACTAATTGTTATAGACTTCAGCTAAGTCAATGTCCAATAGTGCAGCAACTAATGAAATATGTTTTAATCGAGCTGTTTAAGAAATAAGTGCATGGTTAATTAAGTCATCATCTGGTAAAATTGGTATTTTTATACGCTTGTTTCTCTCAATAAAGAAAAGAACTGAGTTTTATATTATAATGATCTAATATGTTATCTAATCTTTTTTATCTTGGTCCCTCACTGCTGAGGATGGCGCAAAATCGCCTACTAACTGACCTAACCTACTAATTGTTTTGTTTCTTCTAACTTTACGTAACACTGGAGTCTGGCACATAATATACGTATTATACCAAGATTAAAAAGGCAATTGAGAGAAAATAATTTTAAACGTAAAAGGCGTAAAATTGATTCATCTGGATGTTTTTATTTTCTTTAAACCGTCGCTCAAGTTTAAACTTGAGCGACGGATTGCACGTTACTTGATACGTGCAGATTAATCTGCACGTATCAAGTAACCACGTAAGTACTTTGAAATGCGAAAATAAACTTTTGAAAGTGGCAAATGAATTGTTTTAAGTGGATTTGGCGACTTTTCTTATCGCGATGAGAGCACAGCTCGCCCATCAAGTGTACGCGTTGGAATTCAGGATACGATACGCGAGCGGCGTTTTTGGTTTTATTACTTTTATGAGAAATAGTCACTATGGCGTTTTGACGACGCGGTTATATTTTTACAAAGCCCTTGCCTACAGAGACCTCGAGTTCAATTCCCGGTCAGGGAAAATATTTGTGTGATAAGCGCGGATATTTGTTTCTAAGTCTTGGATGTTTTCGATTTGCTACTCTTTATTTTATACGTATGTTTATCGTTGCTTAGTACCGAATATTATGAATAGTTTGTCGATGATAGTAGGTACCTATAGTAGGTACAACACAAGAGCTGAGTTTGGAACTACATAGGTATATATATTTGTGTGAGACTGTCATCATCTGATAATTCTCGAAGAGAGGTTTTATCAATGGTGTCGTTAGCGTATCTTGATTTCTAATAGAACATAACAATCAGCGGAAAAAGTTAGTACATTCCGTATCATTGTATTAAATAACAAGCCGTGACGTCACGCCACTGTAGAATTTCTTACTCTTTATGGTATTTGATTCTTTCAAAATCGACTGTTACAATCTTAGGTTTTTAGTCTATTTACAAGAACTTTATTTAGTTGTTAGTGCGAAGAAAAAAACCTAATACACATAGCAGATCAAGAAACACTTAAGACTTACTTTATTATAACCGATCACGAAAAGTATCATCAAGCGCTTGAAAAACAGAAAATGACAAAACATTCCCGTTTCTTGATTGAATATTACTATATATTTAAGTGAGTAAGAATATTTAGAATATTATACACATTTTAATTTACTGTCACGACAGTAAAATTTTGCCGCAAGCTTTACATATACTTATTGTGGTGCAAAGTATTGCATTTTTTTTCAGTGTTAGGCACTGGTCCCACTGCCGGCGAGTAAGCGATGAACTATCGGCGATTTTCTTGCCCAAGAAACGAACAAAAGATAATCGCTCTCGTGTAAATAAAAGAGAGAGATATAAATTTATAGTTCATCGCTGAGCGAGTGAGCCAACATTACACAGCAACAATTTATCAACAACATTTTAAAGATAATCCCCTATTGGACGCGAACAAGAATAAAAAATGCGAATAGGCTTGTATCGGTCAGGAACTAAGAACTAAAAGGAATGAATTCCCGTCACGGATCGAAAAGAACTAGTTCTTCGTAAACGATCTTAATCGGTCTTCGGTCCTTTAGGTCAGTAGCAATTGTTGAACGTATGAGCGAAACAGAGCGAACGAGTAAAGAGCGCACTCGATGTGAACGAGACCAATAGTACCTACTTCAAAGCGTGTCCTGCTCAGATCTCCAAATTTGCTCCGGAGCTAAAGGACCTAAAGGAACTAAAAGATGGAACTAGTTCCTTTCACCGATTGACCGAGATCGGAGCGCTCCCTTTAAAGACCGAGCGGGCATAATTCTAGTTGCGAAAAAAGGCAGGACGATGACTCTTATTTACGGTCACGGAAGTTAATTTGCTACCCTTTTCAAAGAAAATCTGCTTGAAGATGTCATTGTCAATAGAGATGTCAAGTCATTTGTAATGGATAGGAAACTCAACCTTATTGCTGTAGAATGTCAGATTGACTTTGGACCTAAGGTGGGTCACAAATTAAATTCCTTGACTGTACTTGACAGTAATGGCGGCCGAGTTAAAAACGATACGACACCATGTCAAGAGCAATATTGTTTTGCATAGTAGAATAAGGGACCAATTGCTTTGTGTGACGATCGGATTAGTCAGTCTTAGTGCGCATATATTAAGACCACAAAACTAACTTAAATTTCTTAAACAAACGAAGTATACTTGAAATAATGAATATCCTTAATTTGGCTTATCATTGGTGATACTGCAAAACCGCCTAACTAACAAATCTACTATAGAGCAAAATAAACCTTAATGTTTTAGAAAAAAGGTGCATTTTGCTCCTCATTAAAATGTTACTTACGCGGTTTTGCAGTTTCACCGAAGTTATGAGTTGAAATTATTTGTCTGAATAAAAAAGTATACATTGTAATTTGTGCTGTAGATTTTTGTTTCAATATTTATTTAGTACCTAATAAACAGGTAATCCCATGATTATGAGTGTCATGACCTATAGTTACCCGTCACATTAATATTGTTTGTAAACATATCGATGCCAGGGAGACAAAAAGGAAATGATGTTAAGACTTTATATATAAAATATAAAAACACGAATACTATATATAACTAATGAACATAAAAAAGGATGTGCAAAGGCGATGGATATGTGTGTAGTTAATACAATAACACGTACTATAGGTTAATTACTTAAGCGATGCGGTCTGTATGGTTACCTGTAGAACCCATACAACGATCAAAATTGACGCATACACGACATCTTTTGTAACATTGTAACATTGCTGACGCAATCGCAATTAAAAGTGATTTTAAAAATCCTTATAAATCTTATAAAACTCAATTTATCACATGCATTTAGCGTGATGCATTTAACATCAACGAGCTTACGACCGTAGCTCTCAGAACGAGTAAATAAAATTTGCATTTAGGTAATCTTGGCAATTATCTTATACATCATGGTTTATAAATATATCGAATCACATCGAGATGTCACTTTAACAAATTATATATTCGGCCAGGGAGTTTTATTGCTGAGCCATGTTCTACCTTGTCGTCAAAGATTATTCATTGTTCATTCAGATGAGAGTGTCCAATCACTATAACTAGGAATTCAGAACCTTGAAAGGGTCTCTGCTCCAATGGGCGTAAAGCCTACGGGCTAAAATGGATTTAATTCATATGATGGATATTGGATGATGATGATGGATTTAAACAAATGCTCGGTATGCCTCACGGTTGCTCGGTAACGGATTTTCTTGTTTAGGGGGAGGGTTGGTAGCGAAACATGTCACAGTTGCTGGCTGCTAACTCGCTAATTCTCACTTCACTTTCATTGGAAATATAACTAACTTATAACTAATTTAAATAACTCATTGTTTTAAAGTTTTTTGTTACTAACCAACCTATCTAAAATAGGTAACTTATAATTCACGCATACCTCATTTTAATGGTTTTTTTTTCAGATATTATTACTTATATTTATGACATAGGTATTCCTTTCTATGCAACATAATGGCTTCGTCATATCCCGGGGTTGTGGCAGAATACCAGTGTTTTGCTCACTAGAGCAATGCTATACGCTGAGCCATGACCTTTTTGTACTGCTGCGACGCACACATGCGATTGAGATTGTACTTAGTTTGTAAGTTAGTTTGATATTGTTCTTTTCCAATAATTAAGACAATTGTATGTGTGTGATTGAAGCATCGAATAAACGTTTTATCTATCTATCTATCTATCATATTGTGATCGCTACTTGGAAAGGTAAACAACTTCAGATTATTATTGGCATATGTGTGTCTGTAATAAGGGTGTACAATACACACTGATGACGATGGAAATTGTCATCCTATCCTCAAAGTTAATCAACATTTATTTACGATTGGACGCACTATTGTACCTACTCAAAGACGGCCTTCTAAAGGTGAATTTAGCATTATAAATCATAAGACTTTGTTTTTTTAGCAATGCGCATTTCAAGTAAAAACCACAAATAACGCTGTTTAGGTATTCAGTAGGCACCTCGCTTCAAAAATAAAGGATCGAAGGTTATACACGAGTTTATAATAAATCTAGCGACCCGCCCTCGCTTCGTTTCGGTTTATGGGAGTGTTCTGTAACACATTAAAATAAACCCGAATTGATTGTGCATGAAGCCCTTCCGTGATAAAATATCTAATTGATAGTGAAAACCGCATTAAAATCCGTTGCGTGGTTTAGGAGTTAGCGGATATACAGACAGGCAGAATGACAGACACGCGGAAAGCGACTTTTTTATACTATGTAAAGAGACTGTTACATTCCAGTACCCTTACCATGAGTTACAATTACCGTACTCGCTAGCGAGTCGAATACTCTGTCCCTCACACTCTATAAGAATACTGCGAGGCCTGCGAAGGACAGAGCATTCGACTCGCTAGCGAGTACGATAATTGTAACTCATGGTAAGGGTACAGTACCCACCAGTGTCGTTAATACTTCCTATATTTCCTATAGTTCGATCCAATTAAGTCCCTGATGAGATATGACATTTTCTTTAGCTAACTTCTACGAGTATATCACCTAACTAAAGTATATGTGTTCACCTTTGTAATTAATGTTATATTACCTGTTTTGTATTTTTTTATTCGTGTACAATACAGAGACTTACCTACATACTGTGGCTGTTTAGCGCAGGGCTCAAAACCATTGTTATGCCTTAAGTTTTTTTTTTTCATACTATGTTACGTTACAAAATAACGTTATCAAGCTAAAATGAATTATTAGGAAAAATCTAGAAGCACTTGACTCTACTAAAACGAGTTACATAGATGTTGTCCTCAACCTAATACCTACTAGGTACGAGTATAAACATTTTCTTGAAACGTTTAACGCAATTTTATGCCTGCCTCTATACAAATCGGACTCGATTTGAAAGGCTTGGCGCTCAATATGTTAAGGTTAAACTAAGTTCGAACCAAAACTGGAAATTAATAAGCAATCTTTAATGGCTTTAAAAAAAGGGTCATTTTAATATATTTACAAAGTCATTGCTTCCTTGTATTGTATGGATTCCAAACTGGAATGTTCCGGTAAACATCATAATTAAGTAACTAACTTGAATTGTCAAAGAGTAAGTTTTTTTTTTAAATCTATCCCAGGTAAGTATACGATTGAAAAGAAGTTAAGATAATAACCTCGTAGCGTACTTAATTGCAGGTTATTTTGACGACAATCTTTGGTTTCACCATAGACCTGACATTTAACTAAAAATAAACGGTAACTAAATAAATACGGTTATTAAGTTTTAAATGACTTCCGTCTAGTCCTTACACATTTTATTTACAGGCTAGAGATTGACGGGTTCCTTTCTGTTTACTTTTCTTACTGACGACACGTTATCGTAGTTGGTAGTGACCCTGCCTACGAAGCTAGCCGTCCCGGGTTCAAATCCCAGTAAGAGCAGATATTTGTGTGAAATTGTGTGATGAGCGCGAGTATTTGTTCTTGAATCTTGGAAATTTTCTAATTGTCTTTCTCAAAAAAAAATGTATGTATATCGTGGTCCAGTTCTCATATTAGCATATTACCTACAAGCATAGAGCTTACTTTGGGACTAGGTATTTTTTTGTGTTTTGTACAATAAAGTGTTTAAATAAATAGGTACATACATATGTCGCAGTAAAGTAGCGTAAACCGACTCCATATTCTCCCGTTAGGCGTTAATTATAGAAAACCAGAACACATAATAACGACCCGGTTAGCCAGTTGTTTGGTAGCGACCTTGCCTACGTACAGTCAGCTGCAGAGAAATGTAACCCCCTTTGCTAGGAAACTTGTATGCAGGGGGGGTATACTTATCTCTGCAGCTGACTGTACCTAGCAGATCTAGGGTCAATCTCGAATAAGAAGCACGGATTTGTGTAATATGCGCGGGTATGTATTTAATTAAACTTGATTGTACTTATATAGTAAAGTACAAATGGCAGGTTTAATTTCCAATGGCATTCTCTACCTGAGTGTTTCTGAGTCCAGAATCTTTTTCTTTGTACTTATCTCTACATAGTATAAAACAAAGTCGTTTCAAGCCGCCTATGTACGATTAGATCTTTCAAACTATGAAACGGATTTTAATGCGGTTTTTATTTAAAGATAGAGTGATTCAAGAGGAAGGTTTTACGTATAATGAATTCTGGTTAATGTACGTAAACCTTTACAGAATCCTCACATAAACCGACGCGAAACGAGCGCGGGTCGCAAGTTTCTCTATATACGTTTGTTTATCGGTCTCTAGAAGAAGCTTACTTGAGTGAGATTATGCCCCAATGATGTTTTATTATTATTGAATTGTTATTTAAGTATATCACAATTGCCGTGTTTCTTTCTAGCCTGATTTTTTCAATGCATAATATGTACAGACAGATGATTTTAACACAAGTAGTTTCGAAGTTTCGTCTCAGAAGTTCTTGTCATTAACAATTGACGATTCTGTAGCCATTAACTATTCTTCGAAAAACGATAAAGTTAAAACATGTAATAAGGTACATATTACTGTCGTTAAGACCAGTTATGCCACTTAAATGTATATTACGGCATAATTTCGTTACTATTACTTAGTTTAGACAGAATAGCGAGCTAGGATACCTATATAACGCTTTATTTTCAATCTCAGTCTACAAAGTAAAATCTTTCAGTAAGAAATAGAAAGTGAAGGCTGCTTATCCGTGACTAATTAGACAAAAAACCTGAGTCAGGTACAGATCTAGAATGCTGTTACCGCAACCATACTGATTTTACCTGACAATCGCGTGATTTTAGAAAAAAAAAAGTTGGAGAAATAAAGTACATTTTAAAAGTAAATTCAAATTCAAATTCAAATCATTTATTGCGTGTCACATTACGTTACAAAAGCAGATACATAAACTTCACAATAACTGCAATTAACAAATTAGACCTCTGGCAAAAGGGACCAGTTTTTTAACAAAATAGATTCATCAGAGTAATAAATATATTCTTGTTCCTGTCAAAAACGAAATTAATACATTTTAATTAAGAACGTCTCGTATTTATTAAAGTATATTTTCCTACATCTGCTCTACATATTCATTTCGCAGTAGCTACAAAAAAAGCTTGGCGCTTCCCCTAGTAAATTTTATACTAAACCAACCCCCGTATTATGGTCGCCTTTATCGCGGTGTAAAAAGCATCCGTCACTTTCGCACTAACACAATGGTCTGAAAGTGACAAATGTTTTATCCGAATTATAAACACGACCACGATAGCTCCGCAAAACAACACTAAAATTTAACACCGATACATAAACATTTCACAATTTGCTGCAGCATTATTTACATACCTACTTTAATTGTATTTGCAAACACAAATCGCGGCATGTAGTTCTCCGTAAGGTCAAGCTGATTAGCATTCGCGAACTCAGTGCACTTCTCGGCATCTTGGTTAAACAACACCACCGTCGTTGTTGTTATTATAATATTATAACAGACATGTTTACTACATTGGGTTCATTCTATATCACCAGACACGAACGATCAGGGGTCCTACTTTGAAAATCGAATATCCAAGCAACGTCAGTTGCAGTCAGTTTTGATTTGGCAGCATGGCTTCTGTCGATACGATCGAACGTATAAGGCTGCCTAATTGCGAATGCATGCGCTAAAATGTGTTTTGTTCGCTCTGACGGGACTACTTAAACTGGCCCCTGCGACATTCACTCGTTCGTTCATCCGACCGCGTTTTTGAGAGAATCACACCCCTGCTCAATCCCTTTCTCTTGATTTAGTCTGGGATGACGAGTGAAAAGGAAGGGGTAAGTGGTTCAAGGTAAAAGGATTTTTCATTCACATTTCTTTATTAAAAATCTTGTGACATCATTTAGTGACGAATATAATTAATTAATCATTCGTATATCCCTTGCTTGTAAGTATCTAAATGGGTAGTCAAACGAGCGCAAGGGACGCCTGTTGGTTAGTGGACTCTGAAGCTCTTAGACGTTTTTAATCTCAATAATGCAATCTTACAACCTCTATGACAACCTCAAGACTTCAAATACGTTGCCGCGTCTGAGGATTTAGATGGAATATCTCTATGCTAGTCATTTATCCGGTTGCCTTCGCCCACCCGAGAAACAAAACGATGCGAACACTGCTGTTTGGCGGCAGGTTAAACAATAAGATGGAAGTAGGACCCTGACCAAGGTCCTTCCACCGCTAAAAAGATTGACACTATACAAAATTGTCACTTGTCACATGGCACTGTAAAGTCTGGCGTTGTTACGTGAAACTATTATGTGCGGAACCCTAGTTTTTTCTACGCTAAAATGGTACAAGTCAAGAGCTCTCTACAAATATCGAAATTCAACGCCTTCGGCTGATAGGTAGAGTGGTGCTATTTGAACTTTTTAAAACTACGTGCGATTTTCCTATTGCCGTTTGAGCGTAAAGCAAACACATCCACATATTTACATTTCACCGAGTTTATTTTACACTCGACTGTTTTACACCTAACTACTTCAGTGATTCTACTTTTAAAGGCAACATCTTTAAAACCGTTCGAATATTAACTTAGATCGCGTTAATAAGAAACTATGAAAAATTATGGATCTGCATGCTAACACAGTGTTGCCTCTTAAAATACACGTTGCAAGCAGGGGCTCTATTCCATTTTATTATATTGTAATCATATTGTTGATATCATGATAGCTGTTGTTCACTAACCAGTAAGAGCTACATAAATGTCAACAATATGATAAGGATTTAGAGGAGAGATGGGGTGACACTAATCGGAAAAAACCCCAGATCACGACGTCTTTAGCACCCGCCTTCTTTTATCATTACCCAACTAATTAAATGAAGCTACTTTATTTCCTAAAGGTACACTTATACGCGCAAGGAAAGGCAAGGTCAGAATGACATAAATATGGAGGTTTCGATTCAATGCCCTCTTATTTAAAATAAGACATACTATGTCTAAGTGATTCAAATATGTCCGCTAACTGGTTAACAACTCACCGAACAAATAGAACTTTCTCGTAATAACTAGGCTATGTCTATAATAGCTTACCAAAACTACGATTCAGAAGGAATAAGGCCGTAGTTACACATTACTTTAACGGTTACGACCAGGGTTGTCAATGCACTTGACTTTGAACTCTACTTTAAACAATTTCTGATTGTGTACATTACGCTCAAATAAAGTTCTTGATCATAGGTTACCAAGGTAAAAAAATTGATTAGTGCTTGGTGAGACGCCTTACGTGTCAAGATTGCATACAATTGTCAATAATAAACTAATAAGTGACAGCCGAAACAGCTTAAACTACTGAAAGTGAAAAATGAATATGTAATGCTTGTATGCGTTTGAATATGAACGGAACCACGAATCCTGATATTTTCAAACTACACCATGCCAATTAAAATTGATGAAACAACGCTAAGCGAATTTCCAAACGATCCACTAGTTCAATCATGTGACAAATGCCAATCGTAATCCTTTTAAGAGGTTTGTGAAGTTGAAAAATACAAAATTTAATATGTTGTAGACATTATGAAAAAGTAAGTCAATACGTTTTGCTTTTCAAGGAAATACTGAAAACACAGAAACAAATGAAAATAAAAAAGGAAACGTACAAAACAATTTTTTTATAATGTCTACAACATTTAAAAAGATCGTAAAAATCGGACTTGATTTAGGGTATGAGAAACGTTATCGCCCGGAGCTAAATCTTTATAGAAATTTTTTGAGAGCTACGTGATTTAAGCATCGGTTCACAATCCTCTTAACACACAGTACAGAGAATGCTAGTTTCGGACCAGTTTAACGTTCTTTACCTATAAAAAATATGTGCATGCGCAGTTCTACCGCCAACCCTACGCGTCACGGTCAAAAGATTCAGCAAGCACTACCAAGTCGAGGGACAAACAGCAGGTTGGCTGTTTACGGAAACCGCCGCCGACCAGTTAGAAAACCGAACCTGCTCCTATCAACATCTTTATTTGTTCCAGCACAGAGAGGTACGAGTATAGAGGTTATTATGGTGTTTGCTTACTGGATATTATTCTTTAATACATAGAATTTTCTACACTTAACTGTTGTGAATTAATAATAAGTGCAAAACTTGTGATTATGTTACAATGTCTAAAAATCTAAGAACATAATCAGTAATTTATTTTCGTAAATATAACACATTAATGCAAATACACATTTGTGTTTTTCCCATACAGTTGCCTAAATCTGCCGAATAAACCTTATCAATTTTGACAACCAAACAAAAAGTTCTTGACCAATTTGCGACCACAAGCGTTCATAATTATTTGGCCACCACTGTAAATTGTACAAATCGTCATATGTTATGTTAATAATTGATACTCTAAAATGGCATATAAAACCAAGACGCATACTAAACTTACGAGTATAACTTATAACAATGTTTGTAGGGGCTAAACGAAATTTTATAAAATTCAAGCAAAGATCGTACAGAGATTTCTGCGTATGTCGGATATGCGTGCTACAGAAAGGCAAGGAAAGAGTAATGCAGGTTATTTGTATTCCATACGCTCGTGTGCACTCTTACCGACACGTGATCTGTAGGTAACAGTTACACGACTTGTTTCTGGGGTTCCGTACCGAAAGGGTAATAATGATCGAGCTCTAGTTGCCAGTCCCTCTATTCTACAGGTAAAACCATATAGCCTCTGACCAGTTATGGTATCGTCAAGGTTATGATAGCTCTTATTTTCTTGACAATAAAGGCGGACGAGTTAAACACAATACCATAAAACGTCAAATGCAATATAGTTTTACCGAGTAGAACAGAGGCTCTGTTTATATACTTATACGTTGTTTTATCTAAAAAACAGTGAACGGGAGAGTTAGGAAGAAATATCATTTTTCACCTGGGACCATATAACATTTGCCCATTATAGACTCTTCCATGAAAATCATTTGAATTTTTTGTTAGGAGAAAGCTGTGGAGTCAGCGGCAAAAACATATTAGTTATATCCAACATTGCTCCAAAACATCTATGTAAGCACGATCTAGATAGTATATAATAGTAGATGACTGGCTATACATAATAATGTCTATCTCACAAAATTAAAGTTAGATGTTAGGCTTATTAACAACTATTTTATTGACTGAAACTTGGCAGGTTTTAGCCAAGTTCCCGGCAGTAAAAGAGATAGTGCTAGATGAGAAGTAATATATCTGTGTCTTTCACTGCTTGGAACTTCTTAGCCTTTGATAGGTCATAAACGGCCTATGATCACAGTTCATTATCATCTTAGGTAGGTCGTCTTAACACCAAAATCTGCTTGGATCAAAAGCATAAGGTCGCAGGGGCGACTTACGCTTGACCGGTCATTATTGTCATAAAGATTGACAGAAGTGAAGCCAATGACTCGAGAGTAAAAATATGATTTATTATACGAACCCAGTTTATAATGGGGGCGTAAGAGCACGCAACAACTACCGTACTATATGTATGAGCAAATTGCTCGAGATTAATATAATCATTATTTCGCTTTTTCTCCCAGTTTCAAGTCGTAACGTAAGGTCAACTAACCCCAGAGCACGTTTGTGCACGCGAAAGAAATCAGAAATTAGGCAATTTGGAGGAAAGCAAGTCACATGCCGTGGGCTTTGCACGCCATAGCGCACGGAGATGTAACTTAATCAGTGACATTTTCATTAATTTCACATGACTTTCTATTTGGAAACAACGTTATGTTTAAAAGCACTCATCTGGAAAAACGACGACTGGGATAGTCTATGTAGACGACGTTGACAGAGTAAAATAAAAAAGAAACAGTAAATCAAAAGGTTAGGTCTCTTCTTGTTAACCTTTAAGAAATTGCAAAATAAGTAAAAAACAACGTGACCTACGAAATCAGTGGGGCTGGGTTTGATTCCTAGCCAGGGCCAATATTTATGTGATGAGCACGAGTATTTGTTCCGGTGTTTTGAATACTTTTTTACGTATTACGTAAGTTCGTGTCGTATCTTTGTCTAGTAACCATATTTTTATCTTTTATCTTTATCTTTTTATCTTTTTTTATCAAATTTCATACAAATCTGTCCAGCCATTGCAGCGTGGAGGAGTAACAAACAAACACACACACACACACACACACACAGAAACTTTCGCATTTATAATATTAGTTGGATTAACTAGAGCTTTGTTATGGAATAGTCAATTTGTTTATCTAATGAAAATAGCAAATGGTTTGTAGGTGCAAAAAATGTTGAGCTGTTTTTACAAATTAAAACGTACGTCAGTTTGTACTTGCACACATTGTCAAAGGAGTTACAACGGCATCGTATATTGACAATATACTTACTGTGTACTATAGATAATAGACACCAAGGGTAGGTAGTATGTACGTATATGTGGAATGTAAACGCATGCCGAATTTGTCATGTACCCTTCCTTACTATGTGCGATCCCTTGACATTTACTGTTCAAACTGTTTGATCAATTCATGTGTGCTGTCAACATCTATGAACACGACCTTATAATTAACGTGTTCCAGTAGCGGGCCAACACTTGAACTACTTATGAGGGTAAGTACATTTAAAATTTATGATCGTTTAAAGTTCTCCGACATTTTAACGACGTCTACTCCACTTCAATGTTTTGATATCACTTTCTCAGTATCGTACTTGGTTTAAATTTGTAGTTATGTGTACTAGTATGATAACCACGTATGGGCCTACTCGCCTTATGTGCATAGTGAAACGCGGGCCAGATAACCATAAAGATATAATTTTATAACGTCACGTAAATACAGTAAAGAAAAGGTCATGTTGTACCTACAGTAAAGTTGACATGAGAACATCGTCGTTTTTGCATGTTTTAACTGTGCGAGGGAAAAGTTTATTAATTAGTGTCGTTAACTGCAATTTATGGTTCAGATAGTGTTGCTTTTCGCGACACTGTACATGTATAACCCAAACATATGATTACAGATTTTATTAAAGCCATACCCTTTTATACATACACTCGTATTAGCGAAAGTAAGGTAAATAAGGCCTACTTTCGCCTGGCCCTTTACTCTACTGGGTAAGGCCATATTGCCTTTGACAAAGTTATCGTATTGTTTTTAACGGAGCCGCGATTGCTGTGAAGTGAATATGAGCAATCGTAACGATGACAATACCATAACATGTCAAAGGCAATATGGTTCTACCCGGTATTCTGACTTTTTACCAAATCATCATCTGACAAACTATATCATTTTACAAACTTTCATTTCGCAAAAATGAAATTGTGCTTAAACCATTACATATAACATAGGTTACATGGGCTTATTAAATAAGTTAGGTTAGGTTAGATTATTGACCACTTAAATAAATGTGGCGGGAAGTACGTCTTTGCGGATTGAAAGTTTGTAAAATGATATAGTTTGTCAAATGATCATTAGGTAAAACATTAGTGAACCGCGTTCTACCCAATAGAAAGAGACTCTGATCTTTCTTTTCAACATTTTCTCCTGAAAGAAAGTAACAAACCATACTTTTACTAAAATAGGTTTTTTGAAAGCTTGCGATTGAGAGGAATCTATAAAAATTAACCGCCAAAATTGTTTTTTGTTTGTGTTCGTTATTGTCAGGACAAGAAAAACTGGAAAATCCTCTCAAGCCTTGGACGGACACCCCTTGGTAAGTCGATAATTTGCAGCGGCAGCCAAGCGGCTGGCGGGCAGCTAGTAATCTATAAATAACTCTCTAACGTCAAGTATTTCAAAAGACCTTCGCCGTACAAGAAGCTATTACGGATTTAAGCATGCCTATAAATTTCATCACATATCTATGAAATGCCCATCAGGTAAACTACCAAGAATAATAATTTGTCAAATGTCAAGACGCTTATTCTACTGTAACAAGAGACATCAAATGTCAATAAATAAACAATCTTTGTCAATCAATAAACAATTATTGTCTTATGTTTTGGCAATATTTCATAATTCTTATTCAAGATGAAGATATTTAGCATATTTAGTGTTATACATAGTTAGTGATGTGCTAAATATACTCGTAAATACCTAGAGACAGATTTTTCCGGTCACTCAATAATATTAGGTATATTATTGAGTGACCCGTGTCATACATATTATTAGAAGTATTTCGTATTTATTTAACACTAGCGACCTGCCCTCGCTTCGCTTCGGTTTTATATATATATTTATTTATTTTTCTTTTGAACTCTGCAAGATACCTATCGAATTCTAGTTTTAGTGCCTGAAATTTTCATTAAAATCCGTGCAGCGTTTCGGAGCCTATTCATGACAAACTTTCAGACGGACGGACTAACAGACGATTTAAGATTCTAAACTTCAATTACACATATTTAATAATGAGCATAAAGGTACTTATGTTTAAAAATAACGTAACACTAAAAAACGTTACATTAAAAAACCGTAAAAGATTACACGCACCGTGCGTGTTACGTGTGCGAAATGCAGTAACTTTCCTTACTACTACCTACCTACTTATCGCAACCGAAATCGTAAGTAGAACTAGTTTTAGTATCTTAATTAAATAATTCTTTAGGCAGAACGGATTTGGGTAAAAGTTATTATGACTTTTTAGGTGTTTTTTTCTATAGAGAGAAAGATAAATGTTAATTCGGTATTAGGTATAATACAAAAAAGCCTTCCCCAGTTCGTCAACTTATTTTTTTTCTAGGGTTTCGCAATAATATAACCTTATAGTTTCGCCATGTCCGTCTATCCGTTTGTCTGCCTGTCTGTTTGTCTGTCCAAAGAGTTAAACAATCAGCATTAGAAGATAATTACTCATATCTAAAACGTATAACCGAAATTATACCCACTGAGTCAGTTGTTAGACTAGTAAGATTCGATCTAAGTTTTTAGGGGACCCAAAAAATTTGAAAACAGCTAGTCCAGCTGTTTCACATTAAATACTTTTTAAATTCATAAACATTTTTACTATACGTACTCTAGAATTTGTATGTGTATAATTATGTATTCAATTGAGTATAACTACATAAAAATATAAGCTTGGTACATTTTACATGGAAGAATACTAGAATAGCCATTACTTTCCAATAATAATAATTTACAAAATTGTTATCATTAATATTATGATATAACTATGTATATACGTTTCTAATCCGTATATGTGGAAGACTAAAAGATCTGGACCAGGTCGTCCGTAATATTACTTAATTATGGATAAAACATAATGACTTCCGTATTATGAATTATGCATCATAATTTATGCATAATTTTTAATTATACCGTATATTTAACAATAACAAAATCTTCAAATCTCTCGTACTTGTATATTTATAAGTACCCTATGCGGTCATGGTTTGATACGAGGCGAGAAAATTACAACTAACAATTAACGTTTTGTATGAGAATAGGCAATGCAAATAACCGGTTTTAACCGATTTTAACCGGTTATTTTCATACAAAAACGGTTAATAACCGGTTAATTTGCATTCCCAATATGGGAATCACCGACGCCGAATGTGTGAAACGTCGAGTCATCCAAACCTTTTACTCTAATTGTTTTTGCAACATCAATCTGTTTGTTGTCAGTGTCAAATGTCAACGTAAACACAAGGCAGACCATTAAAGAGACACCTCGTGAAAAGCCGAATAATAGAGAAATCACGAGACTGACAACTGAATAAAGGTTAGTTAATTAATTGGTAGATACAATAGCACATGTGAAATCAGATTCGCGCGATGTAAAGAGAACAAGTTTGTAGGAAATAACAGAATCGAATACAGTCTCTGTCTTCTAAATGCAGAAACGTCTCACAACGACAAGTACCTAATTAATCCCTGAACGATTAACCTTAATGACTTTCTTCTAGTGAGGAATCAATAGACAAGCTTCCTACAGAACAAAAACGTCTTTGATGGCTGTTTGGGCCCTTCAGTATGTTAAAACACGTGCACGTGATTGATTGTTTAAGATTGACTTGTCTGTCTGATGACTGATTAAACCAATCTGAAGATCCGATTTTCGATAACTGTACGCGGCATTCGATTGGGCCTATTGACGATTTAATTCATTTGTCAATTGTTTTCTTTCCAAACAGAAAGTGTACACGAACCCATTATCAAGTTTGTGTAAAATATGTTCCAGTTCCCTTAAGTAGATCATCGATCGAGAAATTACTTTTGGCTTGAACGTTATTATATAATGGAAATCTTTGAGAGGCGTGAACTTTACACCATAAAATTGAATCACCGGTTAAGTTAAGGCTCATGATATTAAATTTTATGTATTTCTATTACTTAATGGAATACCGGATGTTTTGCTATTAAACAAGACCTAAAATATTAGATTTAAATATGTAAAAAAACAACATTATGTTTTAAATATCGAACTAAAGGTGAGATGTCATTCTTGTATATAAATCAGAGTTGTAGGTCATTGTTGATTAAAAAATAGTATACTATGTTATTGTTTAAATAAAAAACAAAAAACCGCCTTGAAAAACGCAAAACATAACTTCTTGTAAAATGGTAGGTCCGCTAAAGGACAAATAGGTCAGTCCAACTAAAGTCGGCTTTTGCTTAGAAATATTGTGAGTCGCCGACTTCAGTTGGACTAACCTACCATTTTACAAGAAGTTATTTTTTGCGTCTATGAAGGCAGTTTTTTGCTTTTAAAAACATTTATTTTATTTTATACATTTAGGTGATCATAATAAGCTGTTATGTAGTCCAACTTCTTAGTACGTAACTTTAAGACATTTCAAGCTCCCCGCAAGCAACGCCGGGGGATAGTCATAGTCATATAAACAAATGTTCTTCGTTATAGTCGCTCAACTATCTTAAACGAGATTTCTTATCGTCACCCTTGAAATAGGTACCGTTGAGGAGTTCCGGTGGCCATCTGTGGTGTTCATCATCAGTTCCACTTCACCAAATGATACTTTCTAAATGCAAAGTATGCTGGACATGTTACTAAAAATACTAAAATCGCTATAATATAGCGATTTTAGTATGTATTATATTATGTATGCCTATAATATTTGAGGAGTTCCCTCGATTCCTCACCGATCCCCTCATCAGATTAAAATTTGGTGACAAAGGACCCACCTCGGAAGTTAACGCTATCAAAAGAAAAAAAACAATTGACGGAGAATTCGGTGAACATACATAAAAAAACATACAGAGGAACATAGAAGCTCCTGCTTTTTTGAAGTCGATTAAAAACACAATTAAATACTCTTTTGCACATACCAACCATAAGAATAGGGTAATTTAAAGAGAAATCGAATTTACACCAGACAAGTGCCTTAGGAAGGTACTTCATCAGTAATCAGTCACTGTCTGAAGACGGCTACCAGACGCAATCGATATTCTATTACAAAACAAAGACCACTAATTCAAACACTATCAAATTTAACAGCCTATTAACTTAAGGGAGAACATACCTGTCAGTCCAACTTTCGCGACTCACAGAAAAACCTCAATTTTAAAACTGTATTTGTCTGTTCACTCACAGGAATACAAAAAAGTAAAATTAAGAGATGGTTGTTAGGTTTTAGTTAATGCAGACATGTCAATAGTTTCTTGTCAAAAGTTAATTTACTCGTAGTGTTTTTACGACTATAAAAGAAACACAACATTGAAGTGCGTAAACGTAAGTGCTTAATGTTATGCTAGAATCTTCCTCCTATGATTGAACCTTGACATAGCACCAATGAAACTGTCAGGCTTCCTGGTTTCTATTCTACATGCTGCCAATTAGTAATGGTACTGAAAGAGAAAACTGTTTACGACTGATACTCTGTGAGAGTGCTGAAGAAATAAGAGTGGCGGCTCCAAGCACACCTGTGCCTGATACAACTACTTTATGGGCCATTTAATCAATATTTATGACATAGGTGCAAATAATTTATAGATCGTTTGGCGATCGGAAGCCTCAGGAAAAGAGAGTCAAAGTTGCCCTAGTTTAGCGAGAAACCAATCGTAAATCTAATACAAAAGCTTCCAAGTACACAGTAATTAACGTTACTGATCTAAAGATAATACTATTTTTTACGTATCGTAACAACAACAAACACTACTCTAAATCAAAGCACTTATGACAGTAATGAGTCTTATGACTAACAAATGACAGGTTTAAAAACAATACATACAGTCGAAATAGAGCCTCCCTCTTTTTTGAAGTCGTTTACAAAATATGTACCACCCGTCCGTCCATCCATGCCATTCAACTTAGGCTTGGATGACTACTGTCTGCTTCGTCACGTATTGTCATTGGGAACATCATCGTGTGGTAAACACGTGTCGAATTAAACGAGATTAAAATTTCACTATATAATAACCTTTTTTGCACGGAGACACTAAATGGAAAGTTATAGAGACAATGATTCACATGTCACTTACGTAAAAAGAAAATTCGACCGCAAAACCATTTCCACAACTTCTGACATAACCTACTAATGCGAAAATAAGTTGTAAAAGAGGTCGTTTATGAGAGTGCTGATCTATGATTTCATTTCATCATTACTCTTTCCATTTCCATTGTGATCATTCATTTCCAAGGAAAAGTCGGTGTTGATGACGATTTCATTTATTCTTCAATCTTGTTTTTATGCTGTAATGAAAGTGAACATTTAATTATATTCAAATAGGTCCGCTTCTTACTCAACAGCATTATCTAACAACGGTAAGGTAACATGTTCATTTCCTATTTACTTTTACGAGTTTAGGGTAACAAATCAACTTTATTGTATTACTATTTTATCAACAATCTACTTTGTAAGGCTTAACACAAGTTAATAAATTATTCTCATGATATGCAATTTGTATGAGGCTGCTGAGGGTTGCATAGACAAAGAAAACTTTATCAAGCTCATCGTTATTTTATCTGGAATATTAGGCACATACCATCAATAATAATACTATAATTGTCTTAGAATAATATGATCGATAAGCTGGACATTGGCCTTCTTAAGGACCACGCCACAACAACCGGTAGGTACTTGGCTGCCCGTATCCAGCGAGTCCCCGCGACCTTGGTATTCGATTCGAACAATATGTACCGATACTACCGCACCGTCACCACTTAATGCCAGTAGCTGCATTGCAACAATACTATATGTAGGTTGCTTGTTTTTATAATTAAGTGCCAGAATTGTCTGATGTTCCTAACTCTGGGATGTTTTCTAACTATGTATTTCTCTATATAAGTATGTTTGTCGTTGTTTACATAATATAAGTATGTTGTCGTTTAGCTTAGTTTGGGACTAGGTCAATTTATGTAAAATTGAACACTGAAAAAAAATGTCGGGCATGGTTAGGTGTTTTAACAGTCAGTGTCATTTTGGTCAAAGCATTTCTGGGATAAAGTGCTGATTATATCCTAGTAATTAGACCTCTCTGGTCTAACAACCGTATTTATAGTCAAGAAAAGTAATTACCTGAGTATTAGTAATGTCAAAAGTCATATAAAAATCGTTACTTTAGTCACTACTTTTACTCAAGTAATTACTTTTCTTGACTATAAATACGGGTGTAAGAGACATTGCGTTGTGCTATAAAAAGCGGTTGTACGTTATTTTACAGACAGAAGTTGTTTAGAATTTCATTTCATATAAAATTTTTTTCGTATTATCATTTCATAGAATAATCAATATGTAGAATAATTACTTTGAAGACATTTAAATCATCGTTTTTTATTTCAAATAAAAATCAATGTTTCTTTTTTCATATCATAGAATAGCAAATTAAATATTCTTTGTTCTCATATTATTTATTTAAAATATAACTTAATAACAATAAAATCATCTTATAGAATTGGGAGCAGTTTGTGAAGGTGTGTGAAATGAAACGTTTGAAAAAAAGCATACCTACATACATTTGCAGACAGCAAGTTCATCTTACGTATAATATAAACGCATATAAAGATTTTAATTTACAATCAAATTGTATCGCATAGCTTATTCAAGGGATATAAAAAAAATAACCTCGAAGGCTAAGGCGGGAGCTTGCTTCGCTTCGCTCCCGCCATAGCCTTCTAACCTAACCTATTCAAGTCGGTTCTGCCCAGAGAGGTCTTGGTCGCTCGCTTCGCTCGCTCGCTCACTCATATTTATATCACAAAAATTATTCACAGAATATTGGGTTTCCCACGACTTTGAATACTGTTGTCGTTAAAATGAAATGCTATGAAAAAATACACTGACCAAACGATATTCGTTAAAAAATAATTATATTGTTTGATAAGTTTGTGTAATGAAAAAATAAAATTACAAAATTGATTGAATTGATTTTCTGTGGAATTTGTTTCTTTCAAGTAAATAGTTTAAAAAATAATAATATTAGAAGCAAAAATACAAGGACCAAATAGTATATGAAACATTTTCTGTGAAACAAAATTCTGTAATTTTTCTGTCTGTAAAACAAGGGGACACCATAAAAAGCCTGTACGAAGTTTATTTTTGTGACAGGCTAGTTATAGTTAAATAGTCATCGGTAAATTTTAATGACATTGCTATTTGAAAGAAAATACGTGTATTTTCTAAAACCTCCATTCATTTTACGCCGTGCGCTTTGTTAAAGGTTTCATATTTCGCTGATCAATAATTGCTCATAAAAGTTATCAGGTAATAATGGAGAAAGAGATTTCGCAACGCGCAGTGATATTTTTAAGAACACTTACTATATCAAAAAAGTACAACATTAGTAGCTAAGGGTGAAAAATGATAGCAATAGGGCTCTAGGGTAGTTTAACCATAGCAATCAAGGTTTTTTTCACACCGCGAAAATGTCACGATCGCATTCATTTATGACCGAAGAGAGTCTAACTTACTCCATGTTAGACTTTTTGTCATTAATAATACATTGTGCATCAAGGGCGGTATGAAGGGGATTGCTAACGAGAGACTATTTTAATGACTCGAGTTTGTAATCCCCTTAATGCCCGTGATACACACGTTTTTCATCACATTTGCGAGGAAAAAAAAAAGAGAAAAATTATACAAAATACGCTTCGGAAACAACAATCAAACAAATGAACTCGACTCGTTTGTCAACTTTTTTCAATATAGTCTTCCACAGATAATGCTTAGAAATGCTTTAGTTTTTAAACTTGACAGGCCATAGGTACTGCCAGGTTGTACCAATTTTCAAAATGAAATTTAATAAAATAATTGTAAATGTCTCTGAAATAATTGTAAAATATAAATATAATGCAGATAAATGTACCGTATAAGTTTAATTATACAGTAAAATTGGTTTGTAGCCAAATTTTGAATTTAGGAAATAAACCTTGGCCTTTACACCTCCTTAGTCTGAAATGATGTACGAGTATTCTATATTTTAAAACTAAACTTATAACTCCCTAGGGAGGTAAATCAGCTATAACTGCCCTATACGCCTGCGTGTTATAACACCCTTTCCGAGCATGTGTGATGAAAACCAACTAACATACATTACTGTGGGCGTAGAAAAACTCTTTAGTGGCTTAAAACAAGTTCATCGAGTTTGGACCCATTTGACTTGCAGTTTCAGGTTGAGTTGGTTATAGGTGATACAAATCCAATATTGCATTATATTACGAAAAGCCTAAAAAAAGTACAAGTAAGTAGGTAAAAATTAAACGTTGAAGTCATTATGAGCATTGCAAGGACAGTTAATATGGCTCACAATAAGATGAGCGTGCTTATAAAGAAAGACGAGAGGATACCAGTTGATCTTGACTAAACCTTCCTCGTAATTGCACCCTAGTGGTCGCATTCAGTAACGACGACTCCATATCGTGTCAATTCTGTATTGCAATCCCGAACCAGGGCGCTGAATCTATTTATGATGTTGTTTAATATGGAAGAAGAATATCCGCATTGAAAATATTAAATTGACGATCGAAGTCTTTAATAATATACTCGAAAGGTTCTGGAAATTATGGAATTATAGAGTTAATATAAATAATGTTATACAGTGACCTTTTAATGACAAGTGACAAGGTTTTTTTCTCGGCCTTGGCTATACAAAAGGAAGATCTTAGGTTCTTACTGATTTATATATATAGTGTTTAAGGATAGAAAATAGTCTCAGTAAATGTAATGTTTACCTTTTCTTTGTTTATCAATAATTTTGTTTTTATCATCAAACGCTTATGAATGAATGTTGATGATATTATTATAATGCTTTATAGTATTTACATATTAGATCTTATTAATTGATAAACGTTTCTTTGTGGTAATACTTGGTCCATCATCTTCGCAACTCCATTGGTTTTCTAGTTAGCTTTTGAAATGAAGGGTAAGGATGTAATAGCGACATTTCAACCGCTTGAAATTTACGTACAGGAAGATGGGGTGGCTTCGTACAAAGGGAGCATTCGTACAGTGGTCATATCTCGACTATCCAACATGCTGAAGCGTCCATATTTGTATGCGTGACTGCCGCTCATATGCATAGGCTTCCCTCAAAAAGCGATGGCAGTGCGGCCGCAGATTTCGCCAGAAATAATTAATAAGTGTTTTCGTGACCCAAAAGTAATTTTTGGTTCTTCTTTGAATGCGTCTGTCTCTAATAAGTTTTAATCGAATTAGAAATAATATTTTTATATAGTTTTTAATTAGATGCTTGAGATTAATATGTAAACAATGGTTTTGGGATTACTTTGAAAGTTATTTTTTATTTCGATTTTTTTTCAGTTCGTTTTGGTTGGGGTACCTTCGTACAGTCAATATGTATGTAATATTATACTGTACGAATGCACCCCATAAAAGTAAAAAAAATGTATATCAAGAATTATTATAATCACAAAACAGGTCAGTAAGATATGCCTAAAAGGTGACTGAAACAGGTGAAATAGCTGAAAATCCAATGAATCCTGGGAAAAAACGAATAGTGTACGAAGCCACCCCACGTATGGGGTGCATTCATACGTTTCCCACTTTTTGGGAAAACCATTATATTTTAGCACAGTTGCTTTGTATCCAAATTGAAATACACAATTATTATAGCCAAATAACTGGAAGATGAAGTAACATTCATCTCATTTAAAAATAGCGGTTAGTTTTTTTTTTACAAAGCTTAGAGTAAAAAGTGTAGGAAGCCACCCCATCTTCCCCTAAAGGGTAAAAACATTCAAGCGTAAATTTTATAAATTTTAATCATTTTGTAAACACTAAACACTTGGCTTCTTAATATTTTCTCTGTGAATCGCGTATCGTAAAAAAAACAGACCAATTTTAAAGTTAAGATTAAATTTTACCACTTGCCCAAAACCTTTGAAAAAAAAATCTTTTGAGTCGCGGTTTTGACAGGTCCCACGTTCCAAACTTCAGTCATTTCAATTAATGTCTTTTATAAGTAATATATGAATGTTATAAACTTTATTAGAAGTATTCATGTTCAATGAAATCATCCCAAAATATATGTTTGAAATTTGACAGTTCTGAATTTAAAAACCGAAAGACGTGGCCAAGTATATACCTACCTACCTAAAGTAAGACAGAAATAGAGTTGATTAAAAAACTAATTGAAACGCTAATTTATGCTTTGCCTATTGTAATTACCGTATCAATGAAGTTACAGAAGTCAATTAAGTACAACAGTGTAAGTGTAAAGTCAGGTGTTGTGTAATACCCTTCTAAGTAAAAAGCGCGCATCTGTCCCTTAATATCTGGAAGAGAATCAACCCTTTCATGTTTGAAACAAAGTTGTATATGCAGTAAGTTTTATAACAGATGCGCCTTTTTTTAAGGGCTGTGAAGGTACCACATGTAACAGAAGCATTAATCAAATATAATTACTTTCTGGTGTAGCACTCGTCAGCGAGCGCCCTAGCACTCTGCCTGGACACATGTAAGGCAAATCTCACACTGATAAATGCCAGAATCACGAACATAGTCCCCGTTACACAGTCACACGCACCAAAGCAAGCTCTTAAGAATTAAGGGTGGTCACTTGTAGGGTAGCTAGCGCTCCAGTACACTCGTATTTTCAGGGAAGGCGGAAGCACGTTGCGCGCGGGTTGAGAGCGAAAGTGCGCGCGAGCGGCGTGCGCATCGGTACAAGACTGGCGCTGGCGCTTGCGCGCGCGGACCACGTTCACGTAACCCCGCGATTAGTGTTCCGTATTTGCACAACTTAGATTGACTGTATTTGCATGTATAACCTAGGTAGTTTATACATTTGGCAACAAATTAGTCGTTTATTCTAAATAGAGCGCACTAATTTCCCTGTTTAAGCCACGTTTAGTTTGCGATTAACTTAATGAAGTCTCGAAATGTTGCAAATTTAATTTAGATCGATTTGGAAGACCTACTATAAACTGCAAACAAGATATGATCTAGCCATAACCAACACAACTTTATGGTCAATAGCTTTTAGCAGGTTTATATTATTATTTTTGCCATCACGTGTAGTGTAGAATACCAAGGACTATGATTAAATATTTGCTGTTGAAGACAGGAAAAAAACCTAATAAATATCGCCTGTATATAGTTGAACACATTTACTTTGGTGTGCAACTATAAGAACCTTTAACATATTCCGTAACTACTTAGAATACATGTCAGTCATTGATACGTAAGAGTTGAGTATAAGGTCGTCGTTACATATGGGAGTCATTGACAGTGGATGTTAATCGACATTATAATTACAAAGTCATTGTAGGTGTTGATCTTTACCTTCAACAACCAACCTATTAAGTATAGTACTCGAACCGACATATTGTTGGTCAACCGGCTTGAGGCCAGCAGGTCTTTCGCGTAACTCACTCGCAATCGCGATCGGCTTCAAAACAAAACAATTGGTTTCATTTTGTATGCAGACAAGCCTTCGATTTTCAAAATGAAAACGATTGTGATTGCGAGTGTTGTTACGCGAAAGGCCTGCAGGTTTGATGATAACAAGTAGCGGATTAGACGTCTCAGTCCACATCCCTATTGCCACCATAACCTTGTCTCCATAGATCTTTGGAACCATTAAATAATTTAATTATTAAGATGGGGGACGCGTTGGCGTTGGATTACTGGAACGCATTCCTCATAGACTGGCCGGAAGGGGCATTAATTGCTGTCAAGGCTTATTAAATAATAAATATAAAATTGATTATGAAAACCTAAAGTAAAGTAATGCAAAATTTGTTGTGTTTTGAATCAACGGTGACGCGCCCTATCAATAAATTGGTATTTCATCACGCAATCGAGCTATGTCAAACTACGTGGTGGGGCAGACAGTGGAGAGTAAAACACCCTAGGTGGGTTAAAAACACTCGTACATCTATGCCGGCTTAATTCAATTCCATGATAGACTTACCTTATTTATGATACGAGGGCTGCCTTTTAAGTTCTGTCGTTTGCAAAACTCCCGTGATTATTAAAAAAAAAACTAGTATCATCTTAAAATATTTGAATTTAGAATTCAAAAACAAAAGAATGTCTCGAGATCGGCCGATTCGTTTTAGTACAGCGTCGGTTCAAAGTTGATAAGTCGGTTGTGAAAATGGAAATTTCGAAGGAAAATTTACGTGCGATAATATTTTACAACTTTAAAAGGTGTTTAACGCGTCTTCAGTGCTTTGAAGAGCTGACTACGGTTTTTAAAAATGAAGCACCATGCATCCGGACTGTGGAACGTTGGTATTTGGAATTTCAACGTGGTTGCTCTAGTCTTAGTGATAGGCATCGTGAAGGCCGACCAAAAACAGCTGTAACCCAGGAAAACATTGATGCTGTACGGCAACTGATCGTCGAAGATCGCCATGCGACATACCGCGAGATAGAAGCTTCATTAAGCATTTCAGGGACCAGTGTTCAAAATATATTGCATGATCACTTAGGTGTAAAAAAATTGATCTCACGCTGGATACCACATTTACTTAGTGAAGACCAAAAAACGGCTCGCGTTAAATGGTGCCGCAAAACTCTGCGGCAATTCAACCGAGGAGACTAAACACGTTTATGATATTATCAGTGGTGACGAATCTTGGATATATGCCTACGATTCGGATTCTAAACAGCAGTCGACTGTTTGGGTGTTTCAAGATGAGCCAAAACCGACCAAAGTAATACGCTCACGGAGCACTTCGAAAAAAATGGTCGCCACGTTTGTAGCGAAAAGTGGCCACGTTGCGACCATCGTGGTCGAAGATCGTAAAACAGTTAATGCTGACTGGTATACCACTGTTTGTTTACCAGAAGTTATCGGCGAGTTCCGAAAAAATAACCCAAGACGTCGTATAGTACTGCACCACGATTATGCTAGCTCGCACACCGCCCACAGACAATTGCGTTTTTAAAAGAACAAAACGTCGAAAATTTGGATCACCCGCCGTACAGTCCAGACTTAAGCCCTAATGACTTCTTCACTTTTCCAAAAATCAAGCAATGACTTTCCCGGTCAACGGTACCGGACGCCTGAAGAAGCGGTTGAGGCATACAAAACGGCCATTTTGGAGACCTCGACTTCGGAATGGAATAAGTGTTTCGAAAACTGGTATTACATATCACGGTGATTACTTTGAAAAACAATAAATACCATTTAACACTTAAATTGTCTTTAGTTTTTTCAAACGACAGAACTTAAAAGGCACCCCTCGTAATCATGGTAAGCACAGTACAAGCAAGTACAACAAGTACAACGAGCAAGTACTACTTTAATTCTTGGCCCACCATAGAACTGTGTCATAAAGTTAGCGTCTAGTAATGAGGAAGAAATTACGTAAAAAAAAAACATTGGCCTTTTGCGACAGAGTTCTATGTGGCTCTACAATTCAAGTTGTTGATTGTAAGTTGATACAGTCACGAGATTAAATTTGGTACCCACCTTAGGTCCAAAGTCAATCTGACATTCTACAACAATACGGTTGAGTTTTGGGGTTCTTGTCTAGCTGTAATTTTGAAAACATCTGTCTTTTTTTTTTTTGCAAATTACTTTATCGTTGATTTTGGTTTGCAAATCCAGGGCAACTTTGTGAAGTAACCTCCAACACTGACGAAGAACATGCATCGAATAAAATAACAGTGAAAAGTTGATTCTGAATGAGCAAGCGGTCAAGAACACTCTAAGCCATTGAAGTGGATGCCCGCCATCTTCAATGGTGTGCCGACTGGTACTGGAAGACGCCGACGACAACGATGATTCACCGTACAATTGCTTATTATATACTTGACATTGGCAAAATTACATAACTTGTAGACGCCATTAAAATAAATAAATAATAATAATACTAAGGTTGAGTTTCCTAAAAGTTACAAATAACTTGACATGTCTAATGACATTGACTAATTCAAGCATATTTTTCTTGAAATGGGTCCCAAATTAACGCTCGTGACCGTACATTCGTTATAACGAACTTGATATTGTGATTAATAAGTATGAGTATAAATAACCTCACTTAAGGCTAGTATTCGCGAACGGTCCCGACCTTCGGGTCGCTTCCTCATTATACTTCAACTATAAGTATTGATCTTACGAAACTAGGAAGTTTAGAGCGCACGCGCATGGTCAAGTTACGTCGCGCCGGTCTGACCGGTCATTTTAGTAGACGTCTTATCTCACACACTTATAATAATATGAAAATGCTATAAAAGGAGATTGACAAGGTTTGGACCAAACGCTGCCCAGACGTGAAAATACCTCTAACGAGTTTCTTACGTTACTATCTATTATAAAAAACACATATTTTAAAAATTGGTTCAAGAGAAAAAAAAGGTTTTGTATTGCCGTGTTCGTTTTGTTGACGACTATAGATGTTATCGTTGATGCAGTCATCAACATAAAGCAATGTTCATGCTAGGAACAACTGGCTGATGAGTGCATATTATGTGCCTAGTTTGGTTTTTAGGGTGGGCTAGGTACCAACTCATTGTTAGACGCCCTGCTCCACTCTTCGATAGAATTATTATCAACGAAGATGACGACCATTAGTAAGTAATGTATATCGATGATTGATGATTTACTTCTCTACAAAAACTCTTTTTTTTCGTGACTCTTGGGGTAGATCTTGAAGCGATTTAGTGTACCGTCTCGTGATAGCGTAAGGAACATAATGCACTATGTGTTCATTCTGGGCAGCACTTGGTCCAACTCCCATACAAAGATGGTCAATCTCCTTTGTTAAAAAAAAACCAAATGGAATGTTATTTAGATGCATGATAAGCAATAATGTTTCAGCCCGTTTTTTTTTTTACTAAGAACAAGCCATTTTCATTTTATTTCTCATTTTCATAACAATTTAGCAATAAAATGCCAACCCGGAGTGGGAGTTTAAATTCAATATCTAAACCATAGGGTGGACACATTATTTGTGTACCAGATTCTAACACTGGTCTTTTTTCAAGGAATAACAAGATCCTGTTACAATATAAAACGGTTTCAAGATAATAAAAATACCAAATGACGTATTACATTAAGCCACCAGTCAGAGGAAAACAATCAAGACCTACATACAACACGGCACTACCTTAACGAGATTGCTAAGTTACTTCAGTACATAAGAGCTTATGGGTTTACTTATATTATATATCAAATTAAGGGTTGATTAATCCATCTATCCTCGGTATGTGATAGATGTTTTTAGCTCTATCCTCTTTCATATAACAAAAAGAAGATCTTTTGAGCTGAGGATTGGATAAATAGGACCTAATTCATATTAAAAGTCAGTTGGGCGGTTTTTCAAAAAAAGTATACATAGTTAAGGACTAAAATTAAGAAACGGTAATTTTAGTCAGGTGAGTCACGTAAATTAATCGTTCATTTATATATTGCCCTTATATTTAAGCCAATAGGCGGTATTGCAAATTCAATAAACGAAGCAGATACAATCCTCGACCGTTAGTAATATGGTCGCACTTGCTACAGGAGTTTTGTCTGAGATACCACGATTTGTTTATAGAGGTATTGTTAATTTTCGTGACTCAACTGACTAGTCTACTATTAGTCTAGTCATATGTATATTTTCACATATTTACTTACACAAACGTTTGCATGCAAACGCAAGGTGATTTTTATACCAACTTGTCGCTCTATCCTCATCTTGTCTTTCATACAAAAACTGTATCATTATAATAAAATATGAATAATTTGTGCGCGAAACATATGTTAAAAAGTTTCTACAGTACTTACATAAACCATTATAATATTATTACCTTGTTATGAAGTCGATGTAAATTGTAATGGGTGAGAAATTCGCCAGCGAAGATGCTCTATTCGTACAGTAGTAGTAATAGCATAATAAAGATATTAAAAGTATCATCCGAAAACATTTTTAAACCCGAGGCTGCTGCCCCATACAAATGTTTATGAATGTTAGGTTATTTGTACGTAAGTTTACTTTACCCTTTGTGTGGTCTTAGGAGTCTGAGGGCAGGACGTCTAAATAGGTGTATACAAGGTAATAAAATAAATAGACAATCACAGTTAATGGCTGTAATTGACTGTCGAGTCAGTTAACATTAAAAGAAGTTTGAACTTTAGTCGGCACTTATACTACGTTTATTTTACAATATATAACAATCATGAGAATAATAACGGTCAAATTGGCACGTTTCTTTTAATAACGAAAATAATACAAAAAAATATTACTAAATAAACTACTTAAGGTCTGTTCATTCTTACTTGTCTTATAATTAGAGTAAACGACTTTCCAACCTCGAAATGAACCTTTTTTGCCTAAAACAGCTCTTTTGTCGTAAATAAAGTAAACTGAATAAACATTTTGGAGATCATTTGGCCAATGTATTGTCTGTGATTGCTTTATTTTGTTTAAAATAGCGGTTTTAGGCTAAAAAGGTTCATTTTGAGGTTAGAAAGTTGTTTACTATATAAGACAAGTAAGAATGAACAGACCTTACTACTTATAAGTATGTAAGTATTTAAGAGGTCGCCAGACGAACTGAAAATGTCTGGAGGAGCAACTGGGCTATGAAGGATTAGATACATGAAGGGCAACCTTCCAATGGCGCTCAAGAGGAAGCTCATGGGCATGTGCATTCTTCCGATCCTCACCCACGGTGCACAGACTTGGTCTTTGACAAACATTCAGATGTCCGCCCTTAAGGTTTGCCAGAGAGCCATGGAGCGTAGTATTCTGAGCGTTAAGCTTGCAGATCACGTCCGAAATACAATACTACGCACCAAAACCCAAATTGCTGACGTAGTTCAAACAGCCCCCAGACTCAAGTGAGACCGGGCCGGATATATTTGTCGCATGCCGAATACCAATTGGACAAAAACAACCACAAACTGCATCCCACACGACAGAATTCGGCGTTGCGGTAGAACTAGGTGCAGATAGCGAGATCAGCTTGACTTGCACCAGACAGGGATGCGTGGAAGGACAAGAGGGAGCAGCCCAGCCCAGCCCTTTGCCCAGCAGTGTGTCACTCTAGGCTAACAAATAATAAGTATTTATATCGTTATCTAGTAACTACCCATAGTACGAGCCTAGAGTTTAGTTTGGGACTAGGTCAATTGGTGTGAGATTGTCCTGATATTTATTTATTTATTATGTAGCAAGTCTAGTGATATTCGGTACAGTTAACAATAGTTTAGTTCTTGGTGAAAATCAACACTAATTGGGTATAGGAAATGCAATGAAGCTAGCAATTCAGAAGCTATAAATAATGGCAAATTAAAAACCTCTTGTAAGGCAGCCTTTAAGCATGTCTTGTCTAAGCCATTTCTTTAAAAGCGCTTTCAATTTTACTCACAGCGATCGTACAATTTGATATAGTTAATAAAACACGCTTCTCACCGCGTACGCGGAGATATATGTTATGGAAAACGAACTATTTTTAGACACAACTCAACTTAATTGGTCACATTCACTTGTTTACAAGATCGCGACGCGCTTGCGATTATCGCGAGATATTTTTAGCATAGAGTTGTGTGTGGCCGGATACGAAAGTGGCAGATAGATTGGATGGCTCTTCGGAACGCAATTTTTTACGGCAAAATAGTGCCTAATATACCTAGTTTTCAAACATAGAATATAAGAGTTTTCAAACATAAAACACAAAATAGTGCCTAATATAGTTTTCAAGCGTAGACTACCTTTTATGCCGTAAAAAAACGGTTTTCTCTCGGTTAATATAACAACCTTTTGCTTTACAAGGTTAAGCACTATTAATTATTTGCCTAATATACCTTTTTCATACTTTTGCTTGGTTTTATAATCACTTGATTCTTGACGTTTTTTATGATCTCCGTATATTCTAATCTTATTATATCGGACATAATATATATTCAATGATCACGTTGACTCATTCTTGTTTGTTGCAATGTTTATTTAATACTTATAAGAATGATAAAAACATCAAAATATAGTTTAATTAGTGTACCTACCTAGTGTGAGTGATCGACAAGTAAAAGTAGATGCGACGACGAGCGGAGCGAAATTCCTTGCATTTTTATAAATTACTTGAAAATTGAGAGGTTCGAGAAATAATATTATACGTACTTAGACAAATCGTCCATTTGGCAATATGAGTATTATATGAACTGATATGATGCACAGTAAAATTATAAGTATTATAACCAACCGAAATTATATATTTCAAGTGATTATGAACACCGAAATTTTACTAAACGATTAGGTATAAGACGAAGTAAATAGTTATGTAAAGTGATTCCAAGCAAACTGAAAATATGCAAAATTCAAAAATACTTATACAGAAAAAAAACACGCGCGGACAGATTCTAAATACTTATATCATAAGTAAGTCTGAAATCTTATAAAAACTACCTTGTTCGTTTACTTATTATACCTAC
Organism: Acleris literana; assembly: GCA_946894065.1. NCBI lineage: Eukaryota > Metazoa > Arthropoda > Insecta > Lepidoptera > Tortricidae > Acleris > Acleris literana. Next base: position 9,736,059 of record OX335687.1, read on the forward strand.
AGCTAACTTAAAACTCGTTTGTGTATTAATTAATAAGCAAATATCGAAACCAAATCGAAACGCAACACAAATGCGCTACATTATTATTAAGTATACTTATAATTGAGATAAACGGAATCAATGCCGGTATTTAAATGCAAAAGAGAAATCCGTTATCCTTTCACAAGGAAATGGATCACACATACATACTTTCACACCTGTAATCCCAGAGTGGGGTAGGCAGAGCTACAGAATTACCTACAACACTAAAAACTTGTCGATAATTCTGTGACCACATTAAATGAAATGGATCAATTGTGAAAATTTACCAAGAGACTTAACACTGATAGTTTCCAAGGAGAAATAAATGAAAAGACGATGAGCCGCAAGTAGTCCTCAGCCAAGCATACCAGTTACCTGTCCGTACTGTGAAACACTGAACCAGTTTCGATGCGATCCTTTGGGGCCAGGGGCTCTATTCTACACGGTAAACCCATATTGATTATAAATGTAATTTAGGAATAAATAAATTAATAAAATGTTAGACATCGGTTTTAACCGGCCGCCATTACTGACGAGTAAATAAATAAGAGTTATCATAACGTTGACAATGCGATAAAATGTCAAAAGCACCATAAACATGAATTTAGAAACACCGATTTCCTTCCTCGCTACTCTGGTCGTTGCACATAATTTGTGCCCTAAGCCAGGTGGTATAGTGTATTGCACCATCCGACTGTTTTTTCATAACCCCGAATCGTATAATGAAAATTCATTTTTAGTTTCAATCATATGAAATTCCGAATTATACATTTTAGAGGAAAGAAAATTAAGTGCCAACATTCGTTAAAATAATATCGGAAAATCAGTCTTCGTGATTTAAATCCTACATTAGGTATATAAAATTTAAGATTTGGATAAATCAGTTTGTAAAAAGTTGGAATTCTAAATTCTTCGGCACTTTAATCCAATTTATATCGCTATTTGCAGATTTTGTCAGATATTCTGAAATGGCAACCCTGTATCTCACCAACCGCCTTTCCAATGTGCAGCGCACGCATTCCAGAGCAAAACAAGTCGAAGAAAAAGTATCGCCCAGTTCTTTAAATGTGGAGTGCACATTATGCACTTTCTTATTGGAAATAATTATCCATAATGCATAAATAAACTTGGTGCAAAGTACCAATAAGCGCAAGTCCAGTTTATAAAGTCAGATTTAGCAAAAGTTTTTGTCTGGTGAAATTTAACAGTTATTTTTGTAAATGATTACTCTGTGTACTTAGCCGGCTTAGAATAGTACCACTCCATGTCTTCCCGTGGAAGTCGTAAGAGGCGACTAAGGGCATAAAGGCTTGTAGTGGGTGTATATCGGTCGGTCTAAAATTGTTTTGCCTATATTAGTTTCGCCACATATTTTATTGCATACCGACGTTTCGTCTAATGATTTAAATGTCGAAAATTTCGAAATTGTTTTGCATAATATTGTTTGGTCCTTCGATCAACAATATTCAACTAGATAACCAGTCCCATACAAAACCAAACCTAAATTCTGTCCGCCTGAATCTATACGTCAGTTGCATTTCTTCACTAACGAACCGAGACAAACGTATTAAAACAGTTTAAGTTCAACCTAATAACAACCATGGTACTTAGCAATAACCTAAAAATCTTCAAAATTTGATCTTATACTTACGACTATTCGTCTCATAACATGAACACGTCATTAAATGACTTATGCTACTTACAAACGAAAAAAGGTATGTTAAACAAAATCTATTGTATAATCAATCTTATCGTGCAAAAATTAAATTACTTTTCCCGGTTGTTGCCTTGCGAGTTACGTCGTTTTTTATCTATTCATTTTGCTTCTTCGAATTTGACTAGCAGAGGTATGGAGTCGCATTGAATTTAAAATTAATGTAAATAGGTATGTAAAAGTTTTGTTGTTTAGTTAAGATTACTTATGTTCAACTATAGCTAAGCATCATCAAGGTGACAAGTACTTATACAAAAAAAAGTTAATCAAAATCGGTCAAGCCGTTTTGGAGAAGAACAACGCACACCAGAATTATACTATATAATTTTTTAAAGTAAAATTCCGATGATTATTCTCTAATACGAAAAGAAACTGGCAAAAACATGTCAGATCATGCGCAGTGTAGGGTTCCGTCGCCGTTACTACATACACAAATAACTGTTTCGCAGAACAACAAGTGACATCACACAGTGTTGTTTAGTAAAAAAAAAAAATTACCTATACCCTTGCTTTACATATACCGGACCGTTTTTTTATATTTATTCCATAATTGATTCTAGTCCGCGTTATAAATATCTATATGTAAACGGACATAGCGGAACTATAAGGGTTCCTAGTTAACTTCGGAACTCTAAAAGGCCGCTGACGGAAAACGCTCGCAGTTCTTGTAATAAAATACCTACCTACCAGGGCCTCTATTGAACACCAAAACCAAATCATCTTGGACCTGTTATCGTATTGTCAACGTTTTGATGCGTGTTGACATTGGCTGTCTGTCAACAGAACTAATCGAAATTAAGACCTCACGCAGTTTAATTAAGAGTCACGCCTCATGCAGTATCCAAGAAGTATTTTTTGCGCTGACCCGTTATCTAGTTTGTAATTTTTGATCGAAGGTTTGGTCGAAAAATGGTTTAGTATAACATTTGTTTGGAATAACCCCGAGCGTGAGGCTAAGTCGACGGAGCTCCGCTTCGCGGAGCTCCTATTCCGCGTAGTTGTGGCGCTTCGCGCCTTGACACAATTCTAACCTAACCTAACCTATAGATTAGGTGAGACCTGGGTGTTTTATAAAACAATATGGATTTAGCCTTTTAGTAATTAAATTTTACACAAAACAATTTTAGACCAAAAGTGCTTTAGGACAAAAAATATGTATGCAAAAAAATCTTTATGCTAAAAAAGAAGTATGCCATTCAATTTATTATACGAAACATTTTCGACCAAAAAAATTTAGCACATAAAATTTTAGGTCAGTCGAAGCGAAGGGCACCCGCTTGTAGTATTGTTAGGCGATGGGCTTGCAACCTGTCACTTATATACACTGGTAAACATCTTAGCCCGTTTATGCAAAGTGTGGTTACAGAACTGACAACAAGTTTTTAGAGTTGTTGGTATTTCTGTAGCTCTGCCTACCCTACTCTGAGAATGAAGGCGTGGAGGTATGTATGTATGTATGTATGTATGAGTACTCATTTTGACCTCATCGACCTGAGAACCTTAAGGATTTTTATTTGGTTTAGTCCATATTTAGTTAAATAAGAGTACGCTATTATTAAGTACAGTACTCTCAAAATATGGCTCTGGAATGGATGGATGGCGGTCCCAGAAGGGTTACAGATTGCGGCCTACTGTCAGTATTCCAGTATTGTACAGTTGGCAAATTTGCGTTCAGCAAAGACGGTGCCGCAAACTGTTTGCCTAATGGGACCGCAGCCTTACTAAACTTATCAAACACAAGCGAAAGACAACTATAAACGAGAACTAATGCATATATTATTACATAATTGAGCAAGTAAATAAAGTGCATTATATAACGATTTACTACCGACAAAAAATAACATACTGAATTAGTGTAAGCTTGTTTCACTAATTTGCAGTGCACTTTTATTTTACTGCATGATGTCTCCCGTTACATCATGCTTAGGTTACGGAACGTCGCTTCTAGTCTAGCTTAATGTATACACAATGTCTGACAGACATATAAGAGTACCTATGTATATAAAAAGTTATGACTATTCGTTACATAACCTCGTAAGGTCCAATGGTTTAAATTTAGAACATCTGTCAAAGTGACTTAATTTTAGTGGATTGTCAAAAGATTCTTTTAGGGTTCTGTACTTTAAGGGTGCCAAACGGGGCCCTATTACTAAACCTTGTGGTCCGTCCGTCCATCTGTATCTTTTGGTCGATAGTAGATGGCCGGTTTTTATGCGGCCGGTCTCCCCAATTCTCTTGCAAATCAAGATCAAGTAACAAACACGTACAAAAATGTCTAAGGGCCGTATTAATAAACTAATCTCAACTCAAATGCTTGTCTCGAGATCCGTCAAAAATGAGAGTGTTCTATGGTTTGACGTTTACTTTGACGTATCTTGTGACCGGCTTCTCGGCCAAGATGAGTTTATTAATACGAGCCTTAGTATCATATATATCCATACGCATTTTGATATTTAGCAATGTACTACAATGCGATACATTGGAGAATATCAAATTAATTTAGGGTCATTTTTAATCCTTAGACATTTTTATGTTTGTTACTTGATCTTGATTGGTACGAGAATTGGGGAGACTATAAAAGTGAGTTCTGATGAGTGAACAAGAACATGAAGTGCAACTTAACTACATAACCTAAGTCATTCATTAGTGAACACGGTTACGCTTTACAAGCGTTAATTAATCTATGAGTTTGCGCTCAGTAACGGTTGTTAAGAGGCTTGTTTGTCAGAACATCGTTCAAATTGGGCTATTTAATCAACTTTGTTTTGGTTTCTATATGATTACGAAACAAACTTATCCAATCATTGGGCTGGTTATCAAACAGGTATAGAAAAACGAGCAAAATACTATGAGGTATCCGTTCTGTTTGCAGATACAGATGTAGTACATGCGACATGGTCCCTATTTGGTCGGAAAGGCTCGTATTTTTTGTTTTTTTTTTTGGTCACTTTAGTATCCATCGATAAAGTAATTGAGAAAGCAAGATGAATATGAACTTATGCAACAAAATAAGATGTCGTATGATTATTAACTACAAATGCATCTGTATTAAAACTTCACAAGTCTAATTTTCCGAAAAAAATGTGGCGGGCAGCTGGCATACACATTGCCAAGAATGTTTGGACAAAAGGTCGATATTAAGTATATGAAAACGACGAGTCTTGCAATTTTTCGACGACCTTTTTCTGGAGACTACTTCCAACAAACAGACTGAGAGGAAATTGTTTTTAAAACTAACCATGAGACCACTTGACCTACTCTCCTGCCATGAGTTTAAATAAGCAAATATTCAAATTTCGTAGCAGAGTCATAGAGCGGTGATGCAACACTTCCGAGTGTGTTTCCGCAGCGATTGGGGTCGAGTAACACTTTGATGGTCTGCACAAAAGCTCTGAGAGAAAGATACTGTTGCACGCTAAGAGAGCTTGGCACAGCAGGTCAACAGATACGTAATATAATGCTATATTAACTACATTCGACCCGTTTAACCCAGTTGGTTGTCTGCCTACAAAGCTGAGTCTTGGATGATTTCTATGTTTTATCGATATTGATGTCCATATTCTCATAAAGTCTATAGCTTGGTTCGGGACTAGGTTATTATGTCTGAGTTTGGCACCTGATATTTATTTACCTACTGTTTTGAAGGTTAAATCCAATTGTTATTTTATTCATATGTAATATTTTTTTGACAAAATAAGTCAAAGTTCGAGTTGTCATTGTCAGATATATTTGTTTAATGTTTACGTTATTTTGAAATGATTTTAAGCATTAATTTATGTAAAATTACTATTTATACATTTTGCATAAAAAATTAAATATAGAGATTTCCTAAACTCTACATTATTACGAGTACAGCTGTAACTTTTAAAATATTACGAATTGAGAAAATATTTGCTACATAAAATGGGCATGTTGGTACAGTTTCTAGATTGTATACATATACCTACCATCCCCGCAACGATGAAATTGTGCTACGAATTAGACACACTTGGAATAAAAGTACATTATCTAGTTTTGAATGTCAAGCTGGCCTACTGTGTGCCTAAACAGCTGCGCTGGCGCACAAAGCCAGTTCCGAAGTAACACGCGTGACGTAACGCATTACGTAGCATTGCATAACTAACATTTTGACAACCGATTGGTATAAATAAATACTTTGCTTAAGTAGGACGCCGTGTCTACTTTGCCTACTCTGATACATATATGCATGTCTCTGTGCCCTTGCAAGGTGTCAGTGCACTTTTGTTTTCTAACTTTAAGTCCTTTCAGGTTTTAGTGAAATAACAAAATGTAAAATTGACCAACAACGACTGCTTTTTGTTTTTTCAATACTTTGGTCTGAATTTGTAATTTGGTTTAATTTATAATTATACATTTCATACAACACCTAATTACCATATTTTAAAGCAAACAAATGATTATGAATATAAAAGAAAGGTGTTTTACATGTTTTCGTTATGACCAACTGCTCAAATAACTACTCCGAAAAAAACATTTTTTATTAAATCTCTCTGCATAGAAAAATAGGATACTTAATAACAGACTGTTTATAGCAACTTAATAAACCTGTAAAGAGGAATCCTACGCTGAAGTCGCTTTTGGATGCACCCGAACCTGACCATGAAGCACCATCCACCAGCCTCGCGAACTGATTGGAAACAAGAATCGTACTGACTCGTGCAATAATGTAAACCTTGCGTAGGTACTTACGCAACAAGACCCAGATTCCTAAAGATTGTTTCTTTGTAGCCCCACTAAAGTGAATAAGTCCAACTTTCGCCCACAAGCTGCTGAAGGGCTGATTTTTCAATCTCCAGATAACACGATCTGTCAGGTAAATTGTAGCTCTGTCCTTTTCTTTGTCATAAGAAAGATAAGGACAGAGCTACACTACAGGAACTACGACGCCACCGACAGAAACATTGAATCACAGATACCCACGTAGAATTTGTAAAACCCCTACGTCTACGTTGGAGGTAAAAACGTCATCTTAACTGGTCATATTCGCCCAAAACTTTCACAAGGTTAAACCATGTCACTCATTGTCAGCATAATTAAGGAACATAACAATAATGTCAGCTCCCCTTAGCCCGCAGTCCGGACCACATTAATGTTGCGCAAGCGGCTTTCACTGTTACAACCAAACCGTCCAATTGACAGTAGCTCTAATTTTACGTCACATTAAAAATAAAATTAAGCAGTTGATTTTTTAAGTGCTTGCCTTTGTAGGCGTGGTAGTGGGGGTCAGTTTGTATGATCAAAGTTGTTAACAACTAATTGACGCGGCTCCGGCAGTAACGCTGTGTTGTCGAAGCTAGCAACTTTGAAAAACCTTTAACTGGGGTGTCCCAGAACTTAGTAAATATTAAGAGATAAGATAACGCCTTCTTTACTGGTTCAGAACATAGTTTTAACTTTCTAATATGCTAATTAGTTTAAAAGTTATAAAGGTTTTAATGACACTAGTACCTATCTAAAGAACGCTACCTTTGGCTCTCTTGGTCAAAATTAGCTACTAACCTATAATTTGAGATGCTAAAACTTGAAATCTAATCCTCAATAACGTAGCAATGTATTGCACCATAATTCCAACATATAAACGCATTCAAAATAAATCCATACTTTATAGGAATTATAGGCCACTGAAGCATTTTTCGTTTTTCATTCAAGGACTTTGAGTTTGTATTATATATTGGGAATGTTGGGATAGAATGTTAGATATAACTACAGATGGTCAAAACCCTTCCCGATCTTTCTTACAATTAAACATTCAGTTACCCACATGTGCAAATGTCTTCACGATGTTTATCCTTCACTGGAAGAGCATAATACCAATCACTGCAACATAGTAGCGTACACGTCAAACACATCGGAACGTGGTCACCGATGGGATTCGAACCGATACCTTGCTATTACAGCCGACGCACTACGCGATCAGGTCACTGGCCGGTCGTGACGGCCAGTTAGATAAGCCGAGAAAATGAAGAAAAAGTATGCAAATGACGTTCACTTTTACACCGCCGGCGTCACGGTACTGAACTCAGAATAACCTCCCAGGGCTCCTTGTATAAAAAATATACATATTAAGGTCATTCGAATAAAGTTCCATTCCAAAGGAAATAAAGTGGAATTTCTTATATTATAGTTTGACAGAATCGCTAAAAAAACTAGACTTTTTGCTAGTAGTTTTCTGAGGTGGAATTCACCATGATCTCGAATAGAAAAGAACAATAGTCTACTTTAAAAATATATATTTATAAAAACTTAAAAAAAATATATGGACTAAGTAATCCAAATCATTTTAAATTTTCAGTGATAAAATGCTTAGCCACATTTTCCTATAATATTGAAACCAAACCAATAATAGTTAAATGATGAAACGAGTAGCTAAGTAACCTAAGTTTATCAAGCAAAACCGCGCCTTTATGGTTAACCACTCCTCTCGTGTGATATGTCGCTACACTTCGACACTGGCAAAATACCTCCTGCTTAGATCAGCAAGTGGTGAAAGCCAAAAGAGAAAAAAAAAAGGTACCTACCAAACGCGCAAATTGAAACAAGTAAAATGAATTAGAAATGGCAAGTTTAAAAACCGATTAAAGCATTAATCGTTGGATCAATGGGCAATAAACATTTTATTGACCGTTATTGTACTACACTCGCGAGCAAAAAAATCGACTCAAGCTGCACGTTTGGGTTCTCCGCCCAGTATCTCTTGACCTATTCAGAATATCTTAAAAGAGATGGTATCAAATGAAAGCTGATAATGTAACGATTTATAAAAAATAAAATTTTCATCATGCCATTTTCCGCAAGCGATCGGAGCCAGGTTTTGCAGAGATGCATGAAAAAAAACAAAAAGAAAAGAAAAGGGAAAGCGTAAAATAAAAGGCATATTAAGGAAAATAAGGTTTTATTTATTAATTAATACTTCGTATTTCCACTCCTGGCCCTTATTACAGCATTCAGGCGGTTTTTCATGGATCTTATCAGTTTTTTGACAAGCTCCTGGGGGATGGCCTCCCACACCTCCTGCAGAGCCGTCTTCAGCTCCGTAACATTTGAAGGAGCTGGATCCCTCTTCCGAATTTGCCTTTTCAGGTAGTCCCAGAGATGTTCAATGGGATTCAGGTTCGGGCTGACAGCTGGCCAGTCCATGGTGGGAATGCCGACCTCGGCAAGGTAGGCTCGAGTGATCCTTGCGGTATGACAAGGGGCATTATCCTGCATCAGGACGAACCCCTCGTCATAAAAACCGGCGTAAGGAACAACATGCTCCTCAAGGATGTCAGTGATGTACCTGGCAGCGGTCAAACCACCGCCACGGCCCCCACCAGGTACGAAAACGAGCTCTGTACGCCCTTCGATGGAAATGCCCGCCCACACCATGACGGAACCTCGGCCATAGGCAACTGTTTCCTTGAAACAGCATTGTGCGTACCGTTCTTCTGGCCTCCTGTAGACTCTTCCTCGTCTGTCACAGCCATTCAAGCACACCCTGGACTCATCACAAAAAAGAACTGGGGTCCATTGCTCAATGGTCCAATTTTCGTGTTGATGAGTAAATTCCAGGCGTGCTTGGCGGTGACGTGGGAGCAGTCTGGGGCCCGTGGCGGGCCGATTTGGGGTCAGGTTAGCTTCCTTGAGTCTTCGCCTTACTGTCTACTCGCTGGCAGTAACCCCTCGTACTTCCCGAAGATGCTGATGGACAGTAACGCCGGTCTGGTGCCGATTTCTGAGAGAGGAAATGACGATAAAGCGGTCATCCCTCTGAGATGTGCACCTCCGGCGGCCAGAACCTGGTCTTCGTGTCAAGGCCCCAGTCTCCCAAAACCGTCGGTAAACTCGGTGTTCCATTTTTAACGTTATTAAACAGTAGCAGCGATTTTGAACGCGACACTACTTGCAACATTACACATCATCAATCTTCACTTACACACATTAGGTATATTGTATATATTTATCTCGCTCATCGGGGTTTGAAAATGGGCGCGAGCCGAACAAGTGGCGCCGTCTGACGGAAGCGACGGCAACTAGAGACTCAAAACATGGCGTAAGAAACTCACGCGCTAAAGCCGGCCGGCTCGCAATAAAATTGTGAAAACTCTGTGAAATCCACCAATTTTGGAATGTGGCGGCTCCTGGGGTGAGTGTAGGGCTTATATTTTATTATATAGTGTTTTTCCACGGCATTACACGGCGAGTTTGAGGTCTGAGACGCAAAAACCGACGGACACCTTGAACCAGTGCACGCGGGATTCATATGCTTTCTGCTAAAATTCTCCGACGGCGGATTCGAACAGCAGAAACATAACATTTTGGTCACTTCGACCTGGATTATTAAGTATTTTGCGTCTTGGTACCTTTGAACTCGGTCCAACAAATAAACACTACATTTCGAGCGGTCGAAATTACTTGGTAGGTACCTAACTAATAATAATTGTTAAATTGTACTTCAGGTAACTACACACAAGTTTTAGCGGAAAATATGTGTTTTAGTGTTAGTTACACAATATTTCATATATATTAAAGCCCTCCCATATTTAATTACATTTCACTCCTCACAAATAGGTACATTTACGTTCACGTTTAGGTTCCCTTTTCAACGACTGCATTTTATAGCATTGCGGCTGCTGTTTGGTGAAGTTGGAAATGGATTGTTTTAATTTCTTGTGAATTTTGTGTGGATTTCTTAACAAAAGCGGGTTAATTTTAATAAAATAATTCAAGTTGTGCTATCTGCGGATGTTATAGCGCAATTTTGTCGTTGATTGTAACGTAGTCCGTGGCCTAGCGGTATCGGTTGCGACTTCAGTGCTTTGGGTCGAGTGTTCGAGTCCCGGTTGGGGAAAAATATCTTTTTATACTTTTTTTAAAATTTTGTTTTATGTTTTGATAACTTTAACTGTAATTGAAACTGGTTTTGGTTTGGTAATTACGTTTCTTTATTAAAAAAGAAAAGTTAATATTTAAAAGTTTGAAAAATTATCGTGCCTGTTGGGGATTTGTTTAATTTTTGGGGTTTTGTACTTGATTGCGTGTTTATCGGTAAACATGGCGGCGGCAGCTAAGCGGTTACAGCTTTCGCAAATGAAATATGATATGGCGGCGCGAAATATCGATTTCATCGAAACACTTGCACAATTTTCGGATTTGTCTGCGGAACAGAAAAATGATTTTCTGGTACGGTTTCAAGATTTGGAGAAATCGTTCGAATCATTAACGGACATGTATTACGAAATACAGCTCGCATCAGCTGATCGGGAAGGCTTCGATTTAGAAGAACACCAACGGTTGTACGAATCTTATAATAAAAAATATTACTTTGTCAAGCGGAGACACTTAGAAATAAATAATGCAAAGTCGGATAGTGGTAGCGGTATTAGTAACAATATTGGCGATGGCGCGAGGTCGAGAGCGGTTTTGCCGCGTCTTCAAATACCTACCTTCTCGGGCAAAATTGAAGAGTTCGCTCCATTTATGGAACTATTTCAGACACTCGTAGGTAGTAAGGACGCGTCACTTTCCGACACTGAGAAAATGTATTATTTAGCGGGATCGTTATTGGGAGAACCCAAAACATTAATTCAACATTTGTCAGTTACTGGCGATAATTTCTCGGTAGCAATTGATTTGCTTAACTCGCGGTATAATAATAAACGATTATTGGCGGATCGGTTGTTACATAACTTATTGGGTGCGCCGCAAGTTAACAGTAAGGGTTTGAACGGTTTAAAAATGCTTTTAAACACCTTGTTGGAAAGCACAAAGGCCTTGCAAAAAATGGACTTTCCCGTAGAGTCTTGGTCCTATTTGCTATTTTATATTAATTTCCAAAAGTTGGATAATAGCTTACGGAAGCATTTTGAGGATAAATATGCGGATAAAGATTTACCTACGTTTGCGGATTTACTTAAATTTTTGGAAACCGAGATACGGATCTTGGAATCTAGTGCGGATACTCAAGCGGCCAGCACGTTGACAAGGCGTAGTGCACCGAGCCCTGCGGTTAAGGCTTATGCGGTTTTTCAAAGTGCGGGAACTACTTGTAAATTATGCGGAAAAGGCGGACACTTTATCGCTAAGTGCGAAAAGTTTTTATCGATGAAACCTGCGGCTAGAAAACGTCAAGTGATGTCACTTAAGTTGTGTTTTCGGTGTTTGAACGGCCACAATATTGACCAATGTAACTATAATTATAACTGCTACAAATGCAATTCTCCCAAGCATCATCATTTATTGCATTTTGACCTTCCTGCTTCGGGACCGGAACGTCAACAGCGCTCGGCGGCGAGTGACTCTTTATCGGCTACTGCTCCTATGGCGGCTGAGTCTTCAGCGGGTGCTCTTCCCGTGAGTGCGGCTCCTGGAATCACTGGACTGACGGCGTCAATTGCCTGTGAGCCGAACATGTATCAACGCACGGTGCTACTTGCCACGGCGGTAGTGCGAGTACTGGATAGTAGCGGAAATTACCAGGAGGCGCGCGCGTTGCTTGATGGAGGTAGCCAGAGTACGTTTATTTCGGAGTCATGCGTGCAGCGGTTAGGTTTGAAGCGGTTCAAATCGAACATGGTCACAGTCACGGGACTGAGCGGCGCCCCTGTAAGCGGTTGCAGAGGTGCGGTCAATCTGACCATGCTGCCGAAATATGCGGAACAGCCGAGTCTTGTAACAACGGCGGCGGTTTTGAATAAAATCACGAATAATTTACCCGGATTTACCTTGCCGTCTCAGTTAGCGGATAACTATCGAGGACTGGACCTTGCGGATGAACAGTTTTACCTCAGTCGGGAAATTGACATTTTGATTGGTGCGGATTTAATCTGTGACATTATGCTTAGTGGCGGGTGCCTCAAGATCAATGATCATTTACCTCGGGCTATGAACACGGTGTTCGGTCACGTGTTGACAGGTCCAGTTACTTATGCGGTTTTTAATCCCTATCCAAAGGCGACGTACTTTTCACAATTCTTTTGTAACACGACCACGGACCAGATTTTAGAGCGATTCTGGGAAGTCGAGGACATTCCGGTTAAGGTTGAGGATCCTAAGGATATGGAATGCGAGTCTTTCTTTAAGTCTACTCATCAGCGGGATGAGCACGGTAGGTACATAGTACGCTTGCCTCTTTTAGCGGATAGGCCTAACTTAGGAAATTCGGTCCCATTAGCTGCGAAACGGTTCATGGCTACGGAGAAGCGGCTCCAGACAAATAATGCGTTTCGAATGAAATACGTTGATTTCATGCGGGAATATTTAGATACCGGTCATATGTCCCTGTGTGACGGGAAACCAGAGGACTATGCTTCGGGCGCGGGTTATATCATTCCACATCACGGAATATTTAAAGCGGACTCGGATAAAATACGGGTAGTGTTTGATGCCAGCTGTGCCACTAACAACGGGGTTTCTTTAAATGATTGTCTGCACGCGGGGCCTAAGCTGCAGCGTGATATAGCGGAAATTATCTGTAAATTTCGGTTACATCACTATGTATTCACGTCGGATATAAGAATGATGTTTCGCCAGATTTTGATTGCGGAAGCTGATCGGCCATACCAGCTTATCTTCTGGAGGGACTCACCGGACTTACCGTTGCGTTTGTACCGGCTAAACACCGTGACTTACGGTATGAAGTCAAGTCCTTACCTTGCTATTCGGGTATTGAGGCAATTAGCGGATGACGAGGAGTCGCGATATCCGGCGGCGGCGCGCCTTCTTCGTTCTTCGGTCTACATGGATGACATTTTAGGCGGAGCAGACTCTCTAGAGGATGCGATTCGGTTGAAACAGGAGCTAACAGACTTACTACGCTCTGGCGGGTTCGAGTTAAGTAAGTGGACGTCCAACAGCAATGATATTATACAGGACATACCAGAGGAGCATTTAGAGAAACCTCGGAAAATATTTGATGATGCGGATGAAACAAACTTTTACAAGGTTTTAGGCATTCAATGGGACGCTGGCAGCGATTGTTTTTCTTATCGTACACAACTCGACAATACAAGCGGATGTACTAAGCGGTCGATCCTCTCAACTTTGGCTAGGACTTTTGATTCTTTGGGTTGGATTTGTCCTGTCATTTTTCAGGGCAAGGTCCTCATGCAACAACTATGGCTGAAAAATTTACCTTGGGACGCGGAACCTCCTGCTGACGTCATTGCGGAATGGCGCGGTATTGTGGAGGAATTACCGTTGATTGCTCAGCTTCGAATAGAGCGATTTGTTTTGATTAATGTGAAGTCTTGCTCTCTTCACGGATTTTCGGACGCGTCGGAGCTTGGATACGGTGCGGCGGTTTATTTGAGGACCATAGGGCCTGAAGGGCAGGTCAAGATTAGTTTGTTAATGGCCAAATCGCGGGTGGCCCCGATCAAGTCCAAACTAACTATACCTAAACTCGAACTTAGCGGTGCGGCATTGTTGGTACGCCTTTTTAAGTATGTCGTGGCAGCCATCAGCGGGGATTTGGTGGTTGAAACGATTGTGGGGTGGTGTGATAGCACCATCGTTCTTTCATGGCTTAGGGTATCTCCCCATTTGTTACAGACCTTCGAGGGAAACCGGGTCTCACAGATATTGAATTGCGGTTTGGACATAGGTTGGAGACATTTACCCTCGGAGATGAACCCAGCTGATGTTGCAAGTCGTGGTTGTCGGGCATCGGAGTTGATCCAGCATCCCTTATGGTGGGGACCTGCTTGGTTAATGGGTAATGCGGATACTTGGCCCAAAAACATAATGGACAACTCTGAAGGCAACTTACCTGGGTTGCGTAAAACAAAGACAACGGTCAAGGCTTTCACGGGGATTGTCGAGGATGACACCATTTTTACGCGGTTTAGCTCTTTAAATATGCTATTGGCGGTCGTAGCATATTGCTTTCGGTTTGTTAATAACGCTAAAGGTGCATCTAAAAAACTCGAGGGAGCGCTGACAGTTTCAGAGCGGCGGTTCGCTTTGGAGCGGTTAGTTAAATTAGTTCAAAGAGCGGAGTTTGCTGATGATATTCAGTGCTTAAAGCGGAACAAACAGTGTTCCACGCGGATGAGAAGGCTCAGGCCTTTCATAAGTAATGACGGATTATTGCGTGTCGGAGGTCGCTTAGAGCATTCCGGGTTACCTTTTGGCAATAAGCATCCCATGATCCTGCCTAAGGCACACGCGCTCACGGTTTTAATCGTCGACCATTATCATATAATGTACTGTCATGCAGGTGCTACAGTCTTGCTGAGTGTATTGCAGCGACATTTTTGGATTTTGTCAGCGGGGCAAATAGTTCGGACACGAATATTTAAATGTATAAAATGTTTTAGGACAAAGGCGAGACCTACGGCGCCAATGATGGCGGCATTGCCTTCGGATAGGGTTAATGCAACTGGAGTTTTTCACACCGTGCAAACGGATTTTGCCGGTCCCTTTACTATCAAACATTCGCGTTTGCGGAACGCAAAGACATTAAAAGCATATCTCTGCGTATTCATCTGTTCCTCGTCTAAAGGTGTTCATTTAGAGTGCGTTACTGACCTTTCAACGGACGGTTTTCTTGCGGCTTTGACGCGATTTACTTCTCGGCGCGGTTTTCCGAGTGTGATTCGTTCAGATTGCGGAACCAATTATGTTGGTGCGAATCGATATTTAGATGAGGTACGGAAATATCTGGCTTCTCGAGAAGTTCAGCAGGGGCTTAGCGACGGCGCGGCCAAACATTTAATCACTTGGAGGTTTAATAGCCCTGCAGCGCCACACTTCGGGGAGCTGTTCGAGGCAACAGTTAAGTCAGCCAAGACTTTATTACGGCGGGTCATAGGTGAACAGGTGTTGACGTTCGACGAGCTGGTAACGGTATTCACCAGGGTGGAGGCAGTCCTAAACTGTCGTCCGTTGTGTCCTTTGACTCAGGACCCTCAGGAACTGGAGGTACTTACACCTGCTCACTTATTAATCGGTAGACCTTTGTTCTCGGTTCCGGAGTATAACTTTGAAGATGTTCCGAATTCGCGGTTAAACCGGTTCAATCTTATTCAGGCTATGTCACAGCGCCTTTGGAGGAAATGGAGCGAGCAGTATTTGCACACTCTGCAAATGCGTAGGAAGTGGACGTCACCGACGGATCCACCTAAGTTAGGTGATCTTGTCCTTATTAAAGAGGAAAATTTACCTCCTCTCAAGTGGAGATTAGGGAGGATTGAGGAGTTGCTGCCCGGCAAGGACGGCGTTGTACGGGTTGTTAAACTCAAGACCTCATCAGGCCCGATGATGCGGCCGGTAGTTAAAATTTGTAGACTTCCCCTAGACGATTAAATCACTAACCAACCAGTTTTAATTTAGTTATAAGTTGCGGTTTTCGGTGCTGTAATTTTGCGGTTATATTGCAGTTTATGTATTTCTTATTAACTAGTGTTGATAAAGGCTTTAGCCTTTCTCGGGCGGGGGAATGTTCCATTTTTAACGTTATTAAACAGTAGCAGCGATTTTGAACGCGACACTACTTGCAACATTACACATCATCAATCTTCACTTACACACATTAGGTATATTGTATATATTTATCTCGCTCATCGGGGTTTGAAAATGGGCGCGAGCCGAACAAGTGGCGCCGTCTGACGGAAACGACGGCAACTAGAGACTCAAAACATGGCGTAAGAAACTCACGCGCTAAAGCCGGCCGGCTCGCAATAAAATTGTGAAAACTCTGTGAAATCCACCAATTTTGGAATGTGGCGGCTCCTGGGGTGAGTGTAGGGCTTATATTTTATTATATAGTGTTTTTCCACGGCATTACACGGCGAGTTTGAGGTCTGAGACGCAAAAACCGACGGACACCTTGAACCAGTGCACGCGGGATTCATATGCTTTCTGCTAAAATTCTCCGACGGCGGATTCGAACAGCAGAAACATAACACTCGGGATACCGCTGACTGGCTAAAATTCAGCTGGTCAGCCACGAAGCGTTGGTTGTGTCCCTCTTCCAGCAAGGCCACGACTTGGGCGGCTTCAGTCATGGTGGTATCCATTTTCTTCAGTGTTTCCGAGTAAGGTCGTTAGCTGAGATGTGTATCGGTCAACTTCTGATAAGTGACTGATGACATTTCTCCCTCCTACCCCATATTTATAGGGGTCAAAAGGGGCACAACTCGTCCGTTTCGGAACGAGCAAATGATCCACATATCGGGAAATGAGACATAACTTGGAAAATCCTGCTCTGATTCCGAGGGTTCTTATTTTTTTTTAATGGTTACATTATCAGCTTTCCTTTGGTATCATTTTTTTAAAGATATTCTGAATAGGTCAAGAGATACTGGGCGGAGAACCCAAACGTGCAGCTTGAGTCGATTTTTTTGCTCGCGAGTGTACATCGCGTGTAGCGGTTATGAGTTTCGTCTAATATCAAGAAATACGCATAATATTAATTTGGCAGACTACATCGGCAAGTTTAAAAAAACGAAAGTGATGCTGCTCAGTGAATTAAAAACTCTTTCAAACGAATATGAAGGTTAACAATAATGTTATGTAATAAAATTAAGATTTTAGTAATTATTAGTTTTACGTGGCAAATATTTTCAAATTGGCAGCTTAACGACTTCATACGTAACAATTGAAAGACCGGATTTCTTACATTCTTGTTTGTTCTCTTGAACAAACTTTGAAAAATCTCCTATAGTCACTTAATATTCCCAGTTCTCACTTTTAAGGAAGATCAAGGGAGAAACGACGTTAAAAAAATTTGAAGGTACAGATCTAGTGGATAATCCTTTCACATCGTGTAAACTGGGAACTCACGTCTACTTCCGAATGATGACGTGTCTATGAATTATTGAATTAATAAGTGACATGTTTGTATTACATAAATAGAGTACTTTTTATCAGTTATCTGTGTCAAATGTCATACCACCAGTTTGAAGTATATCACACCGAGATGTTATATAAATATATAGAAATTAGGTGCAAGTAAAGAAGAAGAAATATAAATAAATGTTGAAAATAATTTCACAGGCTTGTCGATCTAAACGTTTCCAGGGCTTAATAATGCTTTCGACATGACTGTTAAAAAGAACTGAAAACAAACTTAATCTTAATTAACAAAAAATACTCTGGTATTAACCACTCTATATCGATTATCACTCTCGCGATGCGACGTTCCCCCACATTGTCTTGATGGGTACTGAGTCAGACTGAAGTAGCATGACAAATACGAACATTTTCGAGAAAATACGATGGGAAAGGATATTTCACTACATCTGTACATTACTATTTACATTTATTTGTTTACTGTACATTTGTACAATACCTATGTACAAATCTTTATTAGATGTCTAATTCTCTTTCTCCCTTAAAAAAATCTCCGCAATTTTCAATTCAGTCAATCACCTTAAACAATCGGTAAAGACGGCTGAGATATCTGCAATTCTTCTGATTTGACGCGCTTAATGATTACCCAAAAATGTGTGTGGATGTGTCGTTATGGTAGTTATAGTCAAGTTTCACTCATTTCACGGTTATTACCGTCTGTTCGGGCTCATTCGCGTGATCTAAGCTCGAGGGTCGGTTACGCAACAAAGACGTCACTATTCTCTGTTTTTCTTTCGTTACGTATTGTTTCCCGTGTAGTTATTATTTTAGAAAACTTTGTCACTAACTTCGTTTCTGAGTTTGCCAATGAAAAAAATAATGTAAAACTGCTGTTTGTATTTTCTGATAACTTAAGCATGACGGCATCAGCAAAACTAGCGTAGCCTTTGAACACCCGCTACTACCTATACTATAGATCCCCATTTAATTAATAATTAAGTTATAATAATATTCATAGAATAAACGCATAAATCCTCTATCATTGATATTAAATAGGTCAATAATTCAATAATTTTCCATATGCATTTCTAACTTATTAGCATCACTGGAGTGTTGATGAGCTCGTAGATAATCTGTTGCAAAAAAGGCTCACAGTATCGAAACGTTCACAACGGCCACGCTTGAGTTCGCAATTTCGAAAAGGCGATTGCATTTAGACCTCGATTAAAAACGTTTTCGTACCTTTCAATTCCTAGCCAATTGATTTTTCAATTTTGAAAAAAAAAGCCTTTCAATTCTTAAATTATTTGCTACAGGAAATTAAACCTTACAGTGAATGTAGGATGGTCGGTGATTTTAGAGAGCCTTATCGGTGGTGTATTGAATTTCACTTTGCTGATTGTGTTCCAGCCTTTCAAGTGCATTGTGTTAGAAAGAATTTAACAAAAACTCTTTTGCAAAATGACTTTGCTATAAAATGTACCTACCGTCTCTTACAACAAGAAAGATTGAAAAAGCGCGTTAGAACTTATTTTAGCGATATCTTTTAGATTCCACTTTAAAAGGAATTCCATGGACAAGTTTGCTGGAAAAGATAGTTATTTATATTAGAAATAAGAGGATAATATTGACATCGAACCGCTATTCCGCCATTTCATCCCGATAGGAGTTAATATTTATTAAGGACATCAACAGCACAATACAGAAACTATGAAACCGATAACACCAAATAGCAAACAAAGCCAATTATAGATATCCACACTACCTATATTCTTTTAAAGAGTTATTTTGAATTCACACATACATACATACATTAAATCACGCCTGTTTCCCAGAGGGGTAGGCAGAGACCACTTCTTTCCACCTGCTACGATCCTGACAAATATTAACTAATTCATATTCTTTTGAATATTGAACTTCTACATTACTACAGTCAAGAGTAAAAATTTGTATCTGCAAAAAGTTGCAAAAATATGTACACAGATCTTACTGCCATAAAGATCATGTTTCTACTTTTAATAGATCAGGCAGTTATTTTATAAATTGATATTGAATAGAAACAATAAAGAATCGTACATACATACATACATGAATCCTGAAAATATAAAAAAAAAAAAAAAAAAAAATATTGCCTTACACAGATACACATACAAGAGAAGAGGAGAAGATTAATAAGAGAAGACATTTACACAAAGACTTAAAAATATCCAGATATTAAAAACCCTGACATACATCAAATCTCACATTCTTTAGTACATCCAATCGTCCAACCATTCACACTCCTTTACACTCCTTTTTTTGGGCAGTCGTGTAAAAAAACATACTTTCATGCACGGGTGGAGGTGGATCATTTCTAATAGGCCCTACAGACTCACGCAAGAAGTCTCGGCGAGGAGTCTCGACCCGAGAACTTTCACCGTCTCGTCTCAGTAATTGTACATTTTCATTTTTGTGGCATTAGTGGTTTCAGGCCGCGTCGACCGCCGTTAAATACCCTATTTATGTAACACTACACGCTATTTAAAATGAGCTTACGCTGTTATTGTCATTGTAGAGATATGTACATTTATTCTATAACAGGCGTGTAAAGTCAAGTCTGTTGTTAGACTAGAAACATTCACCTTATTCAGTATAGATACAACCGGAATGAGAAGTAATTTAAGAAATGGGGCAAAAATAACGGGTTCATTTGTAGAAAAAATCAGTACAACTTGACTCGGTAAATTTTAGTTCGTGGTTATAACACTTATAACTAACTATAGTTCGGTAAATGAAAAATGTTTTCATCGACTCCTAAACTTAAAGCGGCGTGAAATATGTAATATAATTGTTAGGTCTGTAAAAAATAAACCCGCCTGATGGAAAACCATCTTGTATAATACAAAACACTTTTATTGTCGAACTAATCCATTCATTAAAAATTACTCAGTAAAATGTTGGACCTTAGGCAAAATATAAAGTTGCATAAAACAGGGGAACAAAACGTCTGCCGTTAAGAACGTCGGGTATGTTCATATTCTGTACCAGAATTCCTACATCCAGTAAATATTGTCTCGTTCCTGTATGGTTCCTGTAAAGGTTGTTGTGCACTGACCTGCGTGAGCCCCAGCCGGTAGCTGGTGACGTCCAGGTCAAGGGCCAGGAGCATGTCGTCGACGATCTGTCGGTCCGACAGCGGCACGGTTGGCTGCGGAGCTTCCTCGGTCTCACCTTCAGATGTGGCGAGGAGCCGGTACCTGTGTCATTTAATTATGTTTATTTCGAAGACTCGATTAGCTTTGCTGGTAGTGCCTGCCTACGAAGATAGAGGTCCTGGGTTCGAATCAGGGTAAGGACAAAAATACAATTATTTATTCCTGAGTTTTGATTATTTCTATGTGTATTTAAGTGTGCAACCATAGTACAAGCCTAGAGCTTAGTTTGGGACTAGGACAATTTGTGTGAGATATTATTTTTAATTATTTTTTTACGGGAATCCGAGGAATAAAAGTTTGTTGACTAGCAATAATTACAACCATTCAGCCGTTTGAGCGAGATTGAGGACTGTCTTAATTATAATAACTAAGCAGAATAGAGTAGGATAAAACACATAGCCCAAAATGGGTCTTTAAGTATGAAATCAAGCACACGGCTCTTGCTAAAAGCGATTGGCGATGCAATAACACCAACTGCTTTACCGCAGTTTTGAAATCATCGAACGTAATATTATAGTAATTGTAACTACTACATTAACCTAACCGCAACAAACGCTTATCGAATACATGACACTTACAAAATTATCCTTCAGTAATTGAACTTAACGGCATTAGTAATAGTACTTCTACACATTTTAGGGTTCCGTACCTAAACGGTCAAACCCTTTTACTAAGCCTCCGCTGCTCGTTTTTCTGTCTGTCTGTCAGCGAGCTGTATATCATAAACCGTAATAGCTAGACACTTCAATTTTTCACAGCGTGTGTATTTCTATTCCCGCTAATAAAAGTAAAAAAAATGCGGCCTCCATACAAGATTAAATAAATATCAGGGGGACTAACTCATACAGATTGACGTAGTCCCAAACTAAGCCCTAGGCTTGTACTATGGGTACTAGACAACGATAAACATACTTTTTTCTTATTGGTCTACAAACTGGATGGTACAACAATAAAATTTTACAATTCAAAGCTTAAAACTACGCTACATATCTGTACATCATACATAAAACAGTAGACACAGCATGCACTAAATGTGAATTTCAGTATAGGGAAATGCATACTTAAATACAAAGAATGGTACAGAACGCACTGCCAGATCAAAACAGTCTTAACTCAAAATAAAACTGTAATTTAAAATCAACTTTAATGCAACTTCTATGAACTTGAAACAAAACTAGCAAGGATTTTGAGTTGATACTGTTTTGATCTAGTAGTGCGAGAAGACCGTGTGCGAGTCCAACTCGCACTTTGCCGGTTTTTCTTACCTTCTAGCAAATTCGGAGAGCGGCATGTGTTCCGGAAAACCTTGCTTGTAGAGCCTTGCCGCGTCAAGCAGTTGAAACCCGCGGAACTGTAGCAAATATACAATTCATACACAAACTGTTCCGGTTCCGCTTCATAATTAATTAACCGATAAATATATTTGGCAATGTTGCCCGTTTTGGTAACTTAACTTTAATCGATAATTAAATTACATTCGGTTTTTGGTTAACAAGACATGATGATATATTTACGACAGAGCATTGTGTTTTTTTAACCCTCTACAAAAAAGGGTGTTATAAGTTTGTGTATCTCTGTATGTGTGTATTGTATGTATATGTGCGTTTGTGCTGTGGCATCGTAACTTCCAGCGGGATTTACCGATTTGGACGGGTTTAAGAAAGCTATTTTAGTTTTCATAAAAATGGTTTGGGCCCTTTAGGATATATTATGTATGTAAGTATGCATGTAAGTATGTGTAAGTATGTATGTATTTATGTATAACCTTTATTGTACAAGAATAAAACAGAAATACAAAACACACTATATCAGCTCTAAAAGAAGGGGTCATCATATCGGGAGTTTTTTATCTATTTAATACTAATGGATTACAACATCCATGTAGATGAATACCGTTTGCAATGGTAAATTGTCTGTTCTGTGGTAATAGTATCTTCTACTGCGCGTTGCAAAGCAGGCAGCATACAGTAGTACATTGTTGCCTAGGCGCGGAGAATAAGGGATTTCCTGAGGAGGTGGTTAGCAGGCCGAGCAACAGCGAGGCCTGCTAAAATACGAGTCAGGAAATCCTCGTTTCCGCCGAAGCATACATAATGCTTTTCTCAAACAATGCGAGGAAATTATACAAATACATGATTATAAGTATTTTTAAAAACCTTTGACAAATTCGGAGAGAATGTTTGTTTGCGTCATAAGAGTAAGAGTTAAGATAGTTTCACGCACAACGAGCCGCCGCCCGCCGCCGCCGCTCGGCAGAGCCCCGCCGCGCCGCCGCCCCACAAGTTGGGTGTACGGGATTTTTTTCATCGTCCATTCGATTTTAGACGCAATAGAGAGCACTTTTAAAAAACAATATGGACATGGACGGAAAGTGTTTTCATATATTTTTTTTACTCCTAGGAGTAAAAAGAGGCATTTTCCGTGGGTGCGCCAAAGTTCATATAAAATTGCAACTCCGATTATTGGAACTCCGAATTTTTTTCTCATACCATTTTAGATCATAATGATCACTCTTCATACTCTTTATAATATTTTTTAATACTAATTATCGGAACTTATACTCATCTGAACTTATAACGCCAATATTCATGGAACCGTACACTTCAGAATTTCTTAAATATCTTACGTGTAGATAAAATTAGGTTAGGTTAGGTTAGATTTATAACCCTCCTCAAAAAGTAACAGTTTCTTAAAAAAATGCATTACGAGTTGCGATAATTATGACTTAAAAAAGTATGAACAAAAAAGTATGAGCAAAATTTTTCGAAGAAATGATGAGTACAGACACAAATCGTTATTTGTATAAAAAATCTAAAGACCAATTTTATATGAGCCAATATGGACCCATTTTCCGTCCATGTGTTTCAATCGGAAAACCGTTATTTCCGAGCATGTTTGAGAAAAGTACCTACCCTGCGCTCTATCTCAACCACAAACGGTTATTCTATACATTTTTTTATAATCTTAATTGAAAAGCAAAGCAAAATTCAGGTGCAAAGATATGATTTTTAATGGAAAAGTGGAAGTAGCTGACTCTCTTGGTAGTTACGTTCTTTTATGTAAGAAAGCGGCAAAACAATCACGCTGGTCGTAAATATTAGTATAGTATCGTCAAACACCCCACCCATGATACTCAAGAGTAATCTCAGGTCATAGCGAGAGAAAAGAAAGATTGCAAGGTCCGTCCATATCGCTACCATCATCTTTAACCTAGACAGCAAGACAACCGATGAAATTGCTACCTTAGAGGAATTTTGTTTTAATCCTCGATGTTGGCAACGCATCTGCAGTTTTCAGATTGAAGTCTGGAGAATGCATAACTTTCACATCAGATTGCCTCTATGGCTTAAAAACACAGAGAGGAGCCCTCGTCGAAAACCACAGGATGATGTCATCAATATAATCATAATTGTTTGTTGTTCTGTGAGATGTATATTTCACCCTGGTATCAAACTCCACTGCCCCGGTTAGCTGGCCACTAGTTACCTGCGAGCGCAGCAGCGGCACGTTGAGCTCGGCGCCGCCGGGCTGCGAGGCGAGCAGGCAGCACACGAAGGTGACGCCGCCGGCGCCCGCGCGCCGCAGCGTGTCCACCACGCCGTCCGCCACGAACTTGGCTTGCAGCGCTACCGAGCGCCGCTTCATGCCCGCCGTGCCTGCACAACACAAGGATATCAATATACAGTATTTACCTACGGTCAATAAAAATCTTGAGCATGCTAAGAACTATAAATGATTATTATTATTATTTATATCTTTAATATTTGAGTAGCTTAGTTTAATTTTAATTTAAATACCTACGTTTAGTTTTATTTTTTAATTGTATTAATGTTGAATTCTGTACTTAGTTGGATGTAAATAAAGTATTTAATAACAACAACTATAAATGAGAGTTGGATTGACTAAATTTGGTGAACTTTGGTGTTCATAACGACAAGACACTAAAGTGCTCAACATTTGCTTCGGTAATGTACACACAGCCGCGTGGATATGGGGTATTATATGGTTTACTAATAATTTTGCTGTCATATGATAAGTTTTTATTTATTTAATATGATTCCTTGTTACGCTGCAAGACAGAATGTAATTTTGATACTTAAGACCTATTGAATTGACTTCTTATAATTATGCATAAGAAACTATGGCTATACTAGGACGTTTTTTTTTTTTTTTTTTCCTAGCCTTTATGAGTGTCCCACTGCTGGGCAAAGGCCTCTCCCCTTGATCTCCATGAGTCCCTATTTGGTGCCTCTTCCGGCCAGTTGTTGAGGAATGCGTCCAAGTCGTCCCGCCATCTCCGTCTAGGCCTGCCCCGTTTACGCCGCCCATTTTGCGGCACCCACTTGGTGGCTACGCTAGCCCACCGGTCCGGGTGCATGCGGCAGACGTGACCGGCCCAACTAGGACGTTATATTGAAAAAATAACAGAGTGACCTGGACCTATCGTTATGAACCCCATGCAGTATTCCGGGAGTTAAGCAGGTAAAATTTCATCGAAGCCAAATGTCTATTCTACTCCGGCAAGATATAAAAATACCATGTAAAAAAATATATATTTTTTAATGTCTTTTTGAACCATATCCCACAGACGTTCACAGGCGTTCAGGGTAGAGCTCAGATACAATTATACTCAGATACAAGGAAGCGGGAGACAGCGGGCGGCCCTGTCTCTCGCTAGTCTCGGCAACCACTCTGTTAGCGCCCTCGACCACCTGCCATCGTTTCGCCTAGCCAAGTGTCCCGCCAATCTCCACTACAGTTGCATTATCCTTTTGCCGACATCCGCCTCTTTAGTCTCAACTCTTCAATCTCAACATTCGGTATAAGATCACGTGTATTGAAACATTATTCGCGATGAGCAGTAATGCACTCACCGGACGTGAGCGTGCGCCGGATGGAGGAGGCGCGGCGCAGCGTGTGCGCGTCGCCGAGCGCGGCCGACCACGCGCCGACGCCGCACGCGCCGCGCGCCCACGCCGACAGACGCCCGATCTCCGTTCTACATAAAACCAAATACACATTTTCAATCGGATTAAACTATACAGGGTGTCCCTAAAATTATGATCAAAGATAGCTGCAGATTACTCAGGTTTAATCTAGATGAAATATTTTCGTGCGAGAATACTTGATCAGTCGTAGTCGTAGTCGTACTCGATTAGAGATATGTTGAAAAGTCAGAAAATCTATCTTTTTTTACGGTTCTAAATTTCTTTGATAAATGATTACATTCGATAGCATAGGTGTTTGGTTACATTTAGCGAAAAACAGTGTTAAAAATTGGCATTATGAGCATGCTTATCAGCTCTTCCTGATATGAGGTTAGTTTTCGAGAGACGTGATTCGTCCAGGAATATGTGAAGAAAGGGATAGATAGTTTTCTAGATAACTTGTGCAACTCACG
Source organism: Acleris literana (assembly GCA_946894065.1). NCBI lineage: Eukaryota > Metazoa > Arthropoda > Insecta > Lepidoptera > Tortricidae > Acleris > Acleris literana. The sequence continues at coordinate 9,762,184 of OX335687.1, forward strand.
TTTGGCTCTCTTGCAGCAGGGACAAGGCTTTCTTCGTGACAGGGTTCTCTCGGCTCGCCTTCACCCAGCCCGAGACGTCGTATAGAACAGGGTTTGTGCCCTGTACATAAGAAATAGTGTCAAGCAAAATACATTCGATTGTGACACCGAAGTGGATCGATTAACAAGCTCAGATATTTGCTACTGCAGACAACAGTAAATTTCAGGATCGTCGGCCAAATAGGGTGGGCTGCCTGTTACCATTCTCTTTGCGCATCCTAAACTAAAAGAATAAAGTTCAAAAGATGCATCCGATAATTTAATTTAAAGTTTCGACTTTAGCAACATTATCATTTCATAGGAATTCGTGTCAAAATTGTAAGACCACTTATTTGACCTACTGTACACTTCACCTTCGCATGATAGCCGTATCGCGTCAAACCGGCGTTGTGCTCAAATCATGCCGAGCGGGGAGCGGAAACTCGTGTTGTAAACATGGAAAACGGCGCGATAACTTTTTCAGTAAAACCTTCTTGAATATATTAATCAGTATTGCCATACTTGTAGTTAATAGAAACCCACGCTACGGCGTCGCTTAGCGACGACAGCTACGCACTCAGAGATAACGTGCACGTGCACAACTATGGTAAACCCGTTTCCGTGAGATAAACCAACTGTAGTTAGCCTTCAATCCCCAGTATTCCCCAACACATGACCCTGCCGACCTGCAAGTGCTGCAGCACGAACTGGCGCGCGTGCGCGGCGCGCTTGATGAGGTGGTGGTGCTGGTGCGGCGCCCCGTGGTGCGCCAGCACGCGCTCCAGGAACGTGTCGTCCGACGACCCGGGGTACATCGACTCTTCGTCCAGAAGCCTACAACGTTCAAATGATGCACAATTTAGTATACTGGTATGGTCTAAACCTCCTGCTCCTGCTCATATTCAAAACGGATCAAGAATACTTAAGTTATATTCTATCACGCATACGAATGCTATCTCAGTTGGCTCTTACTTCGGTCAAAAATAAGCTAGACTCATTTCCCTTAAAGTGAGGTATAATGTTGTACGAACCACAGGAGTCCCCTTCGGTCGCAGTCGCGCAGGTCGGCCTGCGAGCTGCGCACGATGGTGTTCTGCGGCGCCCTGTCCAGCAGCTCCACCATCGGGCCAGGGCTCGCCGTCTCCGCAAGCCAGTCTGAAACAAACACACGCATTTTAAATAACTTGTATTGATAGAGAAGGATAGGATAATCCCTCTAAAGAACGCCTAATGGATTTGGGTGCCCCGCAGTCTTTCAAGAATAAGTAACTAATACAGGGAGAGTTGAAGGATTGAGTTCTAGAACTATTAGGTAACTAACTATATGACAAGCAAACTTACCCTCCTCCGCGCCGTCGTCGAGGGCGATGCCCTCTTGTGAGTAGCGCTCTCTGGGCGCCACCAGCATCGCATCATGGAAGACGGCCTGCAGACGTTCCTGACAACAAAGAAAGAGTTACCGCCGAATTCAATCTTGTTGACACGCAGTCAATAGTCAAAAGCTTTTGAAACCGTTAAGGTGTAATAAAAATATGGAACGACCAGTACTATTTCAGAAAAACAATTCGATTATAATTTTAACCTTATTACTTCTATAATAAAAAAAAACGAATTAAGCTGGCGATGCACATATTAGTGATTGTGTTGCCTTATAAGAGCCACGGTCGGGCAGTAGGCTACGTCAACTAAGTTTCGTGCCGCGGACGCACAACTTTCAGTGAGTTCTTCTACGCTCCATTTATCTTGTTGTAAAAATATGTGATTTACCGATAAAAATTATGAATCTGAATCTGTTGGCTAATGATTATGAACAGGGAGGGAAACTTTGGTGCCGGTGAAGTCATTATGACGCAAATTCACATATAGGCTGCTTTTATATAAACAATATTGCGACACCCCACTGATTCTTAATAATGCTATAATGGTAATGTAAATATTAAAATAATGACAAAGATGATATGAATAAAATATTTTGTTCGGTCATGTTATTCTAAAGAAAAATATTCTTTCCACAAGTAAATGAAAAACATTACTTAAATGAAATTTCGTTGGATTTCAAAGTATGCAGAACGCTTTAAATTCAAACATAATATCCCATGTGCTTGGTTGTTTTCAAATGTTTTTCTAAATTCCTTACTTTTGCTGTTAAAACATTTTTTCATTATTTACAATCAGAAAAGGAAACTTCTGCAAATACGGCTGTATAGACTACATGGCGACTTTGCTCAAGCAAAACAATAATCGGTTCGGTTTCGATAATATTTAGAATTTACAAATAAATAATTAATTAAATATAAATATGTTATTGTCTCCAACAATTTTCTTTTTAATACCTTACTTACTTACTTATTTACCTTATTTATAAGTACCGTTTGCCGTCTCAACTCAAGTGTCAACGTCGGTCAACTAAAGAGGCCAATAAGTTGTTATTAGTGATTAAGTAAAATTTAGATAAAAACACTCTGTATGTAGCTTGACGTCATACGCCTGTCATAGGCACCAAAGTTTCGCTCCCTGATTATGAAGTTCCTAGGGTCCGAGTCTCTTCCACGGGCGCAGGGTATTAGGGGGCGCCGAGCAAAGAACATAGGTCGCTCGCGGCGCAGGTCTTCCCAAGGAACCGCACACGGGCGCTACATGGGCTAGAGCCGCGTCTGCTCTACACGTTGGCCCAATGTATACAGCGGCCATAAAAAGCACAGTGTAACCAACCTGCAGGTAATTCGAGAGTAGTTTAGAGAGCGGCGCCCCGCTCTGGTGGCCGGACGACATGGGGTTGTCGGCGCCCGGCGCGTCCAGCAGCAGGATCGACGCCGACGTGCGCGCCGTCGTCGACAGGCTCCTGCCGTAACGTTCTGGAGTTACTTAACGGCACTTAGGGCCTATTATTTGATCAGTACTTAAATTGCGAAAGATCCTACCACCACTAGTCTGATTAGAGATTATTATAGTTAAATAGACAGGTACTGACGTATATTTGAACTACTGTTTTTGGAGTATAGAACCTTCTCATGTAAACGCTGACTGAACAAGTACAGTCGAGTACATAAATATGTATACACTTTAGTACCTCGTCTATTTAATGTCATATTCAAACTGCCATGTACGAATTATCACAGCGAAAGTGACAAGGTACTAAAGTGTATACATATTTATGAACTCGACTGTACATACCAATACTGTCGATGTAACTTATAGCTCTAAATATTCCCGAAGGTAGCCAAAAGTTGTCCATTTTGTAATGGCCCCCCTACACGTTGGCACATCATGGGCCAGCGTAAGGGACGGAGAAATACGTAAGAGTGAGATGCAAGAATATGTTGCTCACTTTAAGGTGTAAATGCCTCCCTTACGTTGGCCCATGATCCGCCAACGTGTAGAGGGGCCATTACTTTTATTTAGGATTCGTCCGAGTACATGAACTATGGTATACCTATACCTGTTGAACTATATATGTTGTTGCTCATCAACAATAACCTTACACTTCAAAATGAATATATGTTACACAAAATTTAAGTGATCTCTGCCTACCCCTCTGGGAAACAGGCGTGATTTAATGTATGTATGTATACAAAACTTAAATGAAGGTTCTTAGCCCGGTACCTGTTAACGAGAGCGGCGATGATGTTGAAGGTTTCCCCGTAGAGCCCGTTGACGAACGCGTCCAGGGCTTCCGAGCCGGAGATTTCTCGCTCGTTGGACGGTGACGGGGTTCTGGAATGTCAAAAATAAATATTAAGTAAATGAAAATACTAACATACATAAATTTCATCTCGTGATCGCAAGTGGCAGGTTTAGATAGGTTTTTTAGTTGGTAGGACATTCATTGAACTCATGTTCATATTACTTGAAAGTTCCCCAGCACTATTCAAGGAAAACTAAGAAAAAAGGTAGCTTTTTACAAAATTGTGATTATTGACCGATTAGTAAAAAACAAAAAATGACCTAGATTTTGTCACTATCCGTTTTTGTTAAAATAACTACATAATTATCTTGACGACTTTATTCGATTTAGGTCAACGAAGAGGAAACTCTTTGTTGATTTTTTTAAAGTTTAGTGATGATTGTGGCATCTATAACAGTGACGTCACCTGAGGTTGTTGTTGGGCGGCGCGGGCGCCGCGTGCGCGAACACGGCGCGCGCCAGCTCCTCGGCCGTGACGCCGAGCGCGCGCGCCGCCGCGCCCGCGTTGCCGAACTGGTACTTCACGCCCGCGCCTGAGTTCGCTGGAACGAGAACGATCGAAGACATTATAGAGGTACATTATTAGAGATGTCTCCCGAGTGTAAAGGAAGAGAGGTATAAAGACAATGTATAATAGACGTATGTCACTTTGGGCTTTGAGATATGGGAACTCACTGATGGATTTTACGTAGGAGCCATCTATTTAAAAAGTTAACAATATATAGAATCAAATTAAACAAATGTCGTAGTATTAAGGGTCTGATGTTATACTTTCTTCCCTATCTATGTCTCTCAAAATTTTGATTCCGCATTAGAAAGTAGTAAAAGTCTAATTATTTCAACACCAAAACCGCCACCGCAAAAGTAAAGCAAAGGCCGAGGCCAAGAAAACTTTTTATTAATTTTACCTTTGACAACACCAGCCCAGCCCAGATGGCATATGGCAGCGAGTATTTTCCACACAGCCAGCTGCTCTTGCTCCGTGATGCCCAGGAGTTGGAGGTTGTCTTTCAGCGCCGCGAAGTCAGTCGGCGCGTCCGCGTCGCTCGAAGACAGGTAGGGGTTGGGAGCGTTCACCGGCGCCTGGTCGAGGAGAAGTTCTCGGCGGAGCCGGCCGTCGCAGCCGTGGAACAGACTGGAATGGTCATTATGCTGATGAAACTTCTCGAATATATAAAATGTAAGTAATTAGGAAGATTCAATCAAAAACATGCGAAAATGGCGTCATTTTAGAAAAATTAAAGTATCTAGGTTCATGTCTTTATCGTTTTATGAAATTGTCGTGAAAGCGATTTACAGTTTCAGAAAAAAAGGTCAACTTTAATATATCCAAAGAACAGACACATCATTAAGGTTATTAAGAATCAGATCACCAAGCTCTACCTCTGTCGACTTGAGCATATTATATGTGCCCTCTTTAATCAGCTATGCTGCGGTCCTGCCAAAGAAGGCGGCTAACTGCATGTAGTAGTCGAACCATTGTATACTCTACTGGTAACAGCATAAAATTTAAAATCCTTATACTATTACTATGCAGTTAGCCACCTTCTTGGTACTGACGGTAGTACAGTGTACTCACGTGTGCAGCGCGGCGAGGCGCGCGTGGCCCGGGCGCAGGTCCGGCAGCAGCGTCTGCGCCGACGCACCCGCCAGCGCGCCGCCGCCTTCGAAGTCCAGGGACACGAGCGACACCACGCGCGACGCGTGCGCATTCGAGCCCGTGCTGAAACACACATTCATTATACTGGTTATTTTCGCTACTAGTATTTGAGAGTAATGGTGGATTTGATACATATCAAACTTCTACAGAATATTATGAATAATAATGGGATTCAATTTGGTTATTTAATTAAAGATTAATCATTTGAATTAGGAAATCCGCAGCAGCAGCACCGACTTATAAAATTTTTTTGTCTACGCAGTGACCAAGTACTCGTAAAGCCATTTAAGAGCGCCATCATCGAATGGCCATCGAAAGAGAACAATAACTGCATAGTGCATATCAATATCAACGGATCATAAAAATGAATTCAGTCTACAGATACGATCTCTACAATGCGAACTCGTTTCGGTAAAGCATGCTCACCAACATAACCCAAACATGTATAGCACGTCCAAGGTGGCACCAAGTCGCTCGGGGGTCAACTTGGAGCCCCGGGTAGTATACGCGCTGCTGGCCAGGTACCACACGCAGTGCTCTGCTAGGTCCAGTGACTCAAAACTACACGACCACGTCATATACTCACCGACATGATCCAAACATGTGTAACACGTCCAAGGCGGCACCTAGCCGCTCGGGGGTCAGCTTCGAGCCTTGAGCAGGGTACGCGCTGGCCAGGTACCAGACGCAGTGGCGCATGGCAGACGTCTTGCCCGAACCGGACCTGGAATCAATTGTTTATGGTTATAAGACTTATAAGCTAGTATTCCAAGGTATTCAAAAATCAAAATATAACTCTCCTTCTGGAATTTATTTCTTACGCCACTTTACAAGTTGCCTATCAAAACAAGATTAAGTTTTGTGATTAAGTGCAGTTAATACAATTATTAAAAACTAGATGTTCCCGTGCCCACTTTATTGGGCAATAAACATTTTTTTTGGGTTTATATAGCCTTTGACACTCCCAAATAACGTGACTTTCTATTGGTAAAAGAATTTTCAAAATAGGTTCTGTAGATCCAGAGATTACCCCTTACAACAACGTCACAAACTTTACCTCCTTATAATATAAGTACATATATGTGAGTTGGTGTTACTATCACTATCTCAATGAAATTCTAGAGGTATAGTAGAAGTGGAATCTATAAAGGAAGTTTTATGAAAGTAATGAGTCCTGGTTGGGCTCATACCAGTTTTTTCAACATTAATCTTCTTCTGCGAGTACTGGCGTTAATAAGACAAACAACATATTTTTTGTTTCCTTATGCTACGGACCAATTTAAACTGTTAAGTAAATAAAAAATGCTCCCGGATTTTTGGTGCAAAGCTGATTAGAAGACTCGCTATAAGCGATTTGTAACAAGTTCCAAGCGCAAAAAAACTAACAAATCATCTTCAGACCAAAACAAAAAATCAACCTTGGAGTTTGAACGCGAGCGCGCATCTTAAATATGTAATCTTTATTATTATGTTAACGATTATCTCGCTGGTAAACTAATGATAATGACCCTCGCATATCGGGCCAAACACTGCACTATCCACACCAACCGTATAGACCTGAGGCACCTGTAGGTACTTTGTTGTACTGAGGTCTCAAAGAATATTTAATTTGTATCACGCAGTTTACAGATTGTTTTGCAAGTTTTAAACTAACCAATCATGTACTACCGAAACTAACGAATAATTAAATCCAGGAGGAATATGGCGTTCAAAAATGTATTCTCAAGTGTTGTTATAATTTAAAGTAATAATTACAGATAACTTTATTTTTTAATTTCACTTACACACCACGGTGTTTGTTATCATTATCTATTTATCAAATTTACTATAACAGAAGATAACCCTAGTTCAAAACAACTCATGCGAAGCAATAACCAATAAGAACTAATAATTCGAGCAATAGGAATAAGCAAATAAATGAATAAAATAAATGAATTCATTAATCCGCATAAAGTTTGGTTTACTTTACTGTTGTTTTCTACTGCTACTCCCTTGCGGTTGGTGTGGTCGCGGTTTTAAGCTATCAATGATCTACGCGAGCTAATTTCGCTATCGCCTTCTGTTATAATTTCTAGTTTAACGCCTTTTAGAGACACCGAGCCTACTATTAACATGTACGAGGTGAAAACTCTTCAAAGTCAATCTTATGACGGTGCAAAATGGTTGAGAAAAGGTTGCAAAATGAAGTGGTACGTTATAAGGGATATCAAGGCGGAGTTAGATATGATCAACGGAAGCAATTTACGACAAAGGTAATTACTTATCTATTAACTTCTAAGCGGGGGAGTAAATCGCACTTTGCCAACGCTTTTCGTAAGTGCATTAACTTCAAGATTACTATCGGAAGCCTCTAATAAACGTTTAATAGGTGATTAAAATGATAATTTTAGTACGTTAATATTTCTAAATGATTCTGACGCTGAAGCGGCGAGACGGGTGAATTTTGGAATGGAGATAGCTTCTACCCTGACTTTTCTACCAAAATCGTCCAGTCGTTTCAGTTTATAATTCGGTGTGATAGTGTGATTAGATATCACACTTACGTTTCACTATTATTTTATCTAAGTAATTTAAAGCTCTTGTACCGATGCAACCAATCGATACTATCAATGTTATCAATGCATTTAGCTCTAATATTTATAAACTGTTTTCAATCAATGAAACACGCACCCTGTCACTCAAATCGTCATTACGTACGTAAATTGAAAACAGTAAGGTAAGACTTTGTGTATTTAAAACACGAAATCATTCTATTGAAAGTTCATCATACCTACAAATTAAGGAATTGTGTTGACTTATTAAAGTATCTTGGTTGTTTTAAAACAGGCCCATATTATGGCAATCGTGTTTGTCTCATAAAGGGAGTAGCTTTAACCGATTTGGTACTAAGCCTTCTATTCACTGTACGTTGACGACACGTTGTCCTACTTGGTAGTGACCCTGCCTACGATGCTAGCGGTCCCGGGTTCGATTCCCGGTATGGGCGAATACTTTTGTGATAAGCGCGAGTATTTGTTTCTGAGTCTTAGATGTTTTCTATGTATTTAAGTATTTATTTCTCTATAAAGTATTTATATCGCTGTCCATAAAGGGTACCCATAGTCCAAGCCTAGAGCTTAGTTTGGGACTACGCCAATTTGTGTGAGATTTTCTCCTGATATTTATTTATTAGGTATCTACATACTGTAAGCTCTTCTGGGACTTCCCTAACTCACGGATAAAACATTAACGATGATGTCCATAGTGTTTGACAAATGCCAGAGACAATGACTTCTATTACTCAGAGTTACTAGGCGCCCATAGCTTCCCAGTAGTATTTACCTGCCCATGAAGACGATGGCTCGGTCGCGGCGCGAGGCAAGCATGCAGCGGTGCGCCGACTGCGCAGCCGCGAACACGTGCGGCGGCATGTCGTCGGCGCGGCATCCGCGGAACATTTGCGCTACCTGACCACGCAGACCATGTTTTAGAAATACATCAATAAATAGGTTAAATGCTCAATAACTGGTCACTTTAGAAGGTGTCATGCAGTTACAAGACATCTTTGTACGAAGACACCTCAAAAATACTTGAAAAAATGTTAAAGATAATATAGTTCCGGGGCTCTATTCTACTACGTAAAACCATATTGCTTTTGACACGATATCGTATTGTCAACGTTACGATAACTCTTATTTAGTTGACAGTTATGGCGGCCGAGTTAAAAATAATACGATAACATGTCAATGGTTTTATCGAGTAGAATAGAGCCCCTGGAACTTACTAATTTAATCTAAGCATACAATATTGTAACGAAGTGGCCAGTAACAGGACTGGTCAATTATTGAGCATGTAGTTAAAATTTCTAAACTAAAGTTACCTTTTCCGTGTAGACGGGCGCGGTGCGCTTTGGTGGCCCAAGGACCAGGAGCGCATGGCCAGCGCGGGCGTGGTGCAGACCAGCTGCAAACCGCGAGCGCAGCACGTTCAGCGCGCCGCACTCATTCAGGCAGCGGAGCGACGCTATGTCCTCGCAACGTTCCATTTGAGGCGGGTTGGCCTGGAAATTAATATGGATATGAATCAGTATTCTATCAATAGAAGTGATAATTGCTTCTTTCTCGGGTAGATAATGCAAGACAAATCTTTGAATACAGTTATACGAATTCGGCTGTCAAAATTTAAGGGACCTTTAATTTGTTTCTGTAAAAGTGATAAACAGAGTTTTACTACACTTAACCGTGTAACCATTCCTTACTTCTCCCTAAAACCCTCTATAGCACGCGCATCCTAGCGCGGCCGGTGTCGACGTCGCCCCCGCAGTGTACCAGGGTAACATATTTTCCTAAGATCGTTTTTGTACACTTTGAGCACTTCTCCCATCTGCAGCACGCGCACCCTGGCGCGGCCGGCCACAGCATTGCTCTTACGGACTTATACCAGGGTAAAATACCTTCTCAAGATCATCTTCGTCCACGGTGAGCACCTCCCCCGTCTGCAGTACGCGCACCCTGGCGCGGCCTGCGTCGGCGTCGCCCTCGCGAACGACGGCGGTAAACCCACCACGGTGAGCCAGCCACATATGCCCTGTCTTTAGCCATTCCTTTTCGCATGCCAGCTGCTCCTCTGATTTTGCCTATGGACAAAAAAATGGTTGTCAGATATATAAACACACTACATTTTAAGATGAACTAACAATATAACTTTAGAGCTGGAGAGAGACCCTTAAGAAGGTGGTAGTTATTTTTTTATTATATTTAGCAAAAAAAAACTAAGATCCAGAAGGTTGTCCTAGGAAATATAGGTGGAGCAGCAGAAAGGCTAAACATTTGGTCGTCCCAACTAGACCTACAAAACCCTCCAATATACCGATAAAGTTCGATGTATATCACCGTGACCAACTTAGGGTTCAGTCACTGATAAATAAGAAAAAAAGACGGGTAAACAACGTATTTCTCGATAGTTAGATAAATGTTAAAAAAGGTTGTAACAAAACATGCAACACGACATAAACTATTTGAACTGCGGCGGTCAACTCCTACTCACAGACGCTAATTTCCTCCGTAGTATTAGCATTATGCAAGCCTCGTAAGATGGCCGCGTGTGGCGATGGCCGCAATAGCAAACAAGGTCGGTGTGATCCGTAATAGGCTTAATATTAGCGACAATTTGCTGTGGACTGTGGATGTTCAAAGCGATCGAATGCTTCAATCCACAGAACATGGGATGAGCGTAAAGAAGTAGTTACATGCGTTTGGTTCGGTCAGTGAGAATGCTGGAAATCCTGTCCTATTCCTACTTATCCTATTCCACCTGCCTCACTCATAGCTTAAGAACTTATTCCATTCCACTGGAGTTCCTAGGGTTTTTGTAAACAGTAATAAATGCTGTCATGACATGCTTTTTCGTTCGGCCTATCCTCCCAAAATAAAATATAAGAACATGAACAAAGGACTAAAAGTATGTTAAGGAGCGAAACTAAGATAAGTAAAAACATGACAAAGTTTAATAATAATAACAGACATATTTCTAACACACGCTCGTAATGTTACGTGGAGTCAAGTCATGCGGAATCAATTTGTAGACGGTAACAACAGCTTTTACAAATTGCTATAAGGATCCCTCATAACATTCACTTAGCTCTCGCCGTGCGCGGAATCGAAGACACCGAGGAAGTGACCAAGAAATCAGTTACGAGCAAACATGGCAATTTTGAGGCATTACTTGGCTTTTAAATTATACGTGAAATTAACATGGGTCGTGCCAGAAACTTAAACTACCAAGAGATGTTGACACCGTGCGAACAGCATTTTCTTGGCCTTAATAATAGTACTCTGGCTTATTGATATTATTATTAGCTCGTGCATCCGCTCTCGAACCTAATATTTAACTGCATTCTCCTTAAGAGCTACGACGCAAAGTGTTAAGTGAATAACTACTTGTTAGATGCAGGCGGAGTGAAAGATGTATCGAGGGAGGAGATAGTTCCAAGTACTTCGATTTCAATTCGAAATGTCATATCATGTAGGAAGTCGGTAAACAAATTATATTTAAAGACAGACGAAGAGGCCTTGTCGCCGTAACATTTGACACCCACATCGCACTTTAGACTTACCTGGCAGTGGAAAATAAAAGTAATATTTTAACTGTCGTTTAATGACGTCACTATTTGTTTATCGAAAGTGAAATCATGTTAAGAAAACTTAGAGTACGTTTCTTCCATTCATTTAAAAAAAATTGCAAGTGTACAAGAAATGTGACGACGAAGCAATAGGAACACTTTTGTATTAGGTTTTGATTTTATTTTTCTCGGTAGCCGATCTTTTACAGTTTATATTCATTACATTTAAAAATCAATTACTGAGATTAACGTTCAGGAGGAACGATTCCAAGCAAAATATAATACCGTTTTTTTCATAGTGCAAAAAGTGTTGCTAATGATTTTCTGTACAATCTCGCGACAAACAAGTAAACCCACACATGGATCACACACGGATGAGGAAGCACACATATAGATTTACCGGCCTACGCTAACAAGCAATGCAATTATCAGTAAAGACATAAATTATTTCCGTATTTGTAACAATCGACAAAATCGTATTATATTACTTAGTTTCAATATTATTTATCGAAACAAACACAAAGTTGCTAAATTTATGTGGAAATTGTGTTGTTTCCACATTCCTCGGCAAACATTTTAAACTGAACAAAACTGGTGACTGTCATGTTGCAACGCACAAGGCCTGCAACAAGCTGAAAACTTGTAAAACAAGGGAGTATAAAATAGATAACGTGGCAACGGAGTGCGACTCGACAAAAATGCTACCTTCTACGCACAATCGCAGCCTAGCTCTTAATGTAAAGTGCGAAGACCTATTGTGGTATTCGGCGGGGTACTTTGTTCCGGTAGCTGCGATCAGACAAAGGTAAGACCCGGAAAGTCAATAAACTTGAGCGGTAACACCGTAAACCACCTTATCAGACAGCAGTTACTGTCCTTACATTAGTTCGCTTCGGACTACCGTAACTAGAAAGTGGTACAGGTAAACAATATTCTGATGTTTGTGTCAAGATAACAATGTTTACAATTGAAATATATTTTATTTCATATTAGGTTCTTCGATCATCGTTGAAATGTTACCGTGCGTCGTTAGCTATCCGTTGACTATCTTTATTACTATCGAGTCTATTCCGAAGAACATTACCGTGATTCCCGTCAAGAAAGTCCACAGATTCACCGCAAACATTCAAAGGATTTAGAATGGTATCACCGTGTACCGCTAGGGAACATTACCAGCCTTATACGCAACGGTAATAGTCGTCAGCGGCACCAAATAGGTACTAGAAATAAATCCTCGGACGTCAACACTTTGTCAGAGGAAATTGCGAATCAATTTTTACTCCATGGGTGGCTAGCTTGTTTACTGCAAACGATCCGGGAGCGGCGACTGGGTTTACGGCCGGTGTGAAATCGGATGTTCTGTTTGATTGCAATGTAATTGAAAACGGTTGTGCAATACGATTAGTTTACACCCGTAAATAATCCGGACCATCGCATGTTTCGTAAGACCACGCAAGCGAGATGAGACGATTTGATCATTTTACAACCAAAATAAATCCGTAGAGAGCGACATTATAAAAGCATCTCCTAAACCAGCACCAGAAAAATAAGAACTACAGTAATGTAAATAACTACGAAAATAATAGAGGAACTTAAGATATGACGAATGAAACATCTAACATCAGAGATCCGTACACTAGGATCATTATTTGGGCCGAACATGAAAGACTTTTATCTTTTGCTCGTTACATCGCATCTAAATTAAGGCCTCCGGAAACAGTTCCAAACGCAGTCCGGTTACAAAATGATGCATGTTACTAGTTTAAACCCACGCTTTAAGGGTTTCCGATTTATAACATTGGAAACCTCTTCTAAAACGCTTGCGTTGGTTTAAAATTGAAATTTCAGTTGTGTAAGATACGGTAGCTTTTCCTCTGCAGAATTTAGGAAGATAAGTAAGTTTTAAAGTTACTATGGGTTTGTGTTTTAGTAGCTCGGTTTATAGCCAAATGGTCGGATGGCAGGTGTCTTGTGCATGCGCTCGGCTGACCCAGTGCGGGCATCTGTTAGCAGAGAACGCGTTTATGGTAATGGTGTTTACTAATAGCATGAGTTCCCTTTTCACACTAGCTCAACGACATTTTCCATTGATTATAACACATTCAAATTCTAAGTTCAATCATTTAAATAAGCAAATATGCTGATTGAAAGCCATCAATTATACCTAAAAACATACTACTACGTAACGCCTTTAAGTTAAGGGACATATTAATCTTAAAACGGTTTCGCGTAGCCACTCCAAGAATTTGACCATAATTCAAGTGAACAAGCAACTCCAAATTTGGTATTTGCCTTTACAATAGCTGCGAAATGTTAAATAAACCAATGCTAACGTTACTCATGTCAGACAACCGGATTTCTCTGCTACAGGCGCCTGCGTGGCTTATTCTGGCATTAACGAGATATATTTTAATCAATCCAATAAATCAGATAAATTACGAGTAAATGAATAGCAGGAGATTGGTAATATATCATCATAAACATTAACAGCCTATAATCGCCGAATGCTGGCCCTAGGATTTAACAAAATTAGGAGTAGCGAACGTAGTTTTATGTAAAGCCGAAAGGTGCTAAAGATACTACACCAAAACTAAAACCAACAAGATATTGAAAATACTATACAAGGTAGTCTGAGAACTTAACAATCCAAAGTTTTAGCCGAACCAAGTCGGGGTACGGACTGGAATCTGTGAAATCTGCGTTTGAGAATAGCACACTCCGCGCCGGGCGACGCTGGCCCGTAATTATCTCGCTGTCGTTGTTAACGGCGCGATTGCTTTTCAACCCTTAAATACCGAAAACGTTTGACTGATCAATAAATTCTGAAATGTGTTCAAGCAGTTCAACGCCTTGTGATATCTTAGAGGTACTTAAGATTGATATACTCGTGTATTAAACGGGCAAACCCAGTTAAAGCTAGTAGGTAAAGTTTAACTATCACGCAAACTAATACACATATAAATGAATCTTTACAACGACATAGAACATTCTTGTTCGAACGTACCACGATGTCATTGAGAATGTCATTAACATTTTGCCCTCCATCGATTCCCATTACACGAACTAGTTCTACATAACAATTTCACCTCGTGACACGACGAGGTTTAGTTAATATAGCAATTTAATATGCCGTGTCAGTTAGGAATGCAACGTCCTTCCTGCTCGGGATCATCATTAGAAGTCAGTGCGATGATTGACACTCATTACAGTGCGTCAGTGCCGTTATTGAGGTCTTCATTCTGTGACATCTGACCAACCCTACTGTCAACGACAGCAATTAGATTCTGCCTGGATGTGAAGTAATTTTAGTTGTTATTACGGGGTTGTCACCACTGAATACGTTATTTTAGATTTGTATTGATATCTATCAGTATAAACATCAGATTCTTCATCTCTGTTTCATTAGTTATCACTAAAATTAATCAAAATATCTTGCTATCTCGTAAAAGTATGTTAACTTTTACTGTTTGTAACTTATCACTGTAAATGTCACCACACCATAAACTATCCCGTATAATAGGAATGTGAATAGCATTACTATTTCTACTATTCAAATTAGTATTTCGTAAGTGCGAATGCGTTTATTTCTTGACACACAATTATAGCACTGAGTTAACAATAGTGCGTATTGTGATAGGCATAAAGTTAAAGATGAGTTCAGATAACCTAACCTTAACTTTTCGTGAACTCTATGTGTCATGATGAACCAATGCGAGTTAACACCAGAGTGTCACTTAAAGTACCGTGGTTGCCTTCAGACACAAAAAGCTATGAAACGATAGACTTAATTTTCTATAAATGTTTTGATATACCTGTGTCTCGCAAAAACTCAAAAATGACTCCACCGATTTGATTATTTTTTTGTGTTCCTAATGTTCAGGGCAAGATTAGTATGAAAAAAAAACACTCGGGCGACGCCGGCCAGGAACAGCTAGTTTCTTATAAAAAAAGACTTTAAATTTAGGCGGTAGGACGCTTACGCTACAAAAAATTCTCCGAATAATATTAAAGAACTCTGGTACATATAGAATTGCTTAGTTTGGTACTCGACAACTCGATACATAAACAATACTTCTTTGTGAAAAGGACTCTCCTTATCAACTAGCTGACCTATTTCAATCACATTATGATTTAGAACCGCAATAGAAACCGATTTGGAGTTGCTAAAAAACCGAAAACTGATCATGGTCACAGCTTACCGAATAACTTCATACAAGATGTTATAAAATGAAGTCGAATAGAAATGGCGTCCGAACAGCGGGAACTCGACAATAAACGTCACTACAGTAACGGTTTACTTAGTTATTCCTAACAATTTTTGTAAAAATGCATATTTATCAGAACATCGCTTTGATGTGTGCTCAGTTTGTAAGCAACATGAAACACCTTCCACACTTGGATATTGTTCCATAAGCGGGATAATAACATACTTTTCCCCGCAGGGACAAGGTCGTTAAGAGTTGTATTTAGAAATCTTTTAATGCTTCATTCGTCGGACCTAAAAGGTAACTTGTTGCTGTCTGACCAAATCGGTGCGGCACTGACTCATTTATTACGTCAAAATGTTGATAGCCGCAGCTAATCCCGCGGCTTTTGACACGGAGGAATGGTGTCTACACCCGAATGGAGCTCTGGAATATAAATATAATAAGCCCAAAGTTTGCCAGACAGAGGATTCTTTGACTATCGTACATCCAATGCAAGTAAAATAACAAACTATATTTTGATATAATTTTACTTGTGTATCGAAGGATAAAGAGAAAACATTTGCTTTGATTTCCACTCCTCCAACAAGTTATAATTAATCTTGCTACAAAATCAGTCTCATAGACATCAAACATCCGTTTACGCTCTTGTCTCTTTTTTCTTGTGTATTTACTGTTAAGGAAATGTTAGTTAGAAAACCTGCCTCTTTATTATGCCATGTTTACGTTCCTTTCAAATTTAGTATAGCAAGTATAAAGAAGCCGCTGCATCTAAAGCAGTAAAGACAAATATAGGATGCGATATTATCTAATAAAAATGCTTAGCCCGATTCACACTGTGACTGACACCTCGCGACTGGAATACATAGTAAGCACAGGCGGGCTAGCACGGAGCTCACAACTCAACAGAAATATTATCGTACTCTTTCGGTTTATACTGTACTTTATTGCCGGATAGAGATAAAAGATGGGTTGAGAATTTAATTAGCCTTAAAATATTTAAGCGAAAACGTGCCGGTATTCTGTACCATGCGCCGCCGTGGCATAGCACTGCCATTTTTAGATCCACCATTCATGGAAATAGAACAGCTTAGACATATAATAAACCATTCGGAATTTGGTCCGCTGTAAAACTACTTTGGCGCTCAATACTGGAACTTATGAGGATGGTGATATGGGCTACTGAACGCCGTAGAAAACGTTGTCTGGTGTACGGTACGTCGGAAATGCCATGCGAGGTGTTAACTAACCGCCCGGAAATGTCTGCCGTGCATAGAATTAGTAATCGTAAAGGCATACCCACTCGATTCATTGGCTTGTTTGGCTTAAGGCTCATTACTCTCATAAGAGATAACAAGAAACAATTTAATGATAACACCCGCTTAAATGAATGACGTATTGATTCGAAAATTGAGTCACTTAACAAATTAAAGCGACAGCAGCAGAGACTACAGTTTCTGGTTTAAATGTTAAATTCAAGATTTAAAGAATGTTGAATATAAACCAGGGAATACATAACCCGTATAATAAATTAAAGCTTAGTTAATACTAAGGTCAAATAAGACAATGCACAAATAAATAAAGTAAGGCATCAAAATACTGAAGTTAAATTAACCATCACTGTAAATAAAGACGGATGATGTCGGAGATCTACTCAAAACGCGCCCTTTTCTATCGCAAAGGAACACAACGAATAAGGAATGATGACATCTCTTGAATACAAATGACGTAGTGGTATCGGGGCTCACATCTTTGATTTGTATGCACATCGAAACTGCATTCTTACCTGCCAGGTATCTTAAGGGAAGCAAGAGGATATGGTGAAATATGTTGATTAATTAATTGTACCTATCTCAATTTGTGATATACATGTATTGAATAGGAGAGCTTTTGCAATCTATAAAGGTTGGAATAAAATGTAGGTATATTTGCGATTGCAACCTAGATCTCGTATCTAGATCTAGATCAAGTAGACTTAAACTTCAGGCACTTAAAATCAATTCAATGAATACATCATATCTCAGGCCATCAAGAGCCGCAATAACTATTAAGAACGTCTGCCTGCATTGGATTCTACAAACAATAATCGCAAGAACCACTCGAAGGAAGATTCTTAAAATAAACGGTGGAATACATTATGGACTGGTTATCATAAGCAAGCATATATCTGATTGTGGAAATAGATAGATGGGGAACAGTAAGCGAACTCTATTTCGAAAACGATTGAAGAGTATAAATCTAGTGAGCATGGAGTAGGCCTGCCATGTTCATTCAAATTATGTATGCCGTGCCAGTGTACTCGTAGCAGGAATAAGGATAGAGCAGGTCGACACAGTTCAAACGCATCGGCAGAGTGAATGTAAACATAAATATTCCAGTGATTAAGGAACGGTGCTTCTAAATATTTATACAGCAATGATGGATTTGACTAAAGATAAGAGCAGTGTTGTAACTAGATAGATTGATTACGATAATGACACAAAACGGTTTACAGAATTATAGAAATTTTAATTTGTTTCTGATCAAAGTAAGCATTATTAAAACTGCAAAAAATGGTATACGTAGAAATGTATGCAATCTGTATCAAAGACACTAGTTAAGCGGCAACTTATTTCTATTTGGGTCAACTATTAAAGAACAATTTCTAATCGTTTAATGCAGTTTTGTATTCTGGTATGAAGTTTGAATTAATAAACATTCGTTCTTTAACTTTGGCCATTTATTTCAAATTGCCTATAGAAAACTTAAAGAATAACTCTTATGTAGGTACTAGAGGATATAAACTCGTAAAATCATGGCGTCATCAAAATTTTATTGCATTTTGCTTAAGGATTAAACATGCGGATTCTAATGCGATTCGCAATAAGCCTATAACTGTAGTATGTAACATAAGCCGTAAGTGCTTTGTGCTTTCGAAAGGGCGCGTGGGCGTCCGATGCCGATTACTAACCGAGCACAAGTTTGCTTTTTGTAAACGTTGAACTTAATTCTTTACCATTAGCAATTTCATATCGAAACACGACCTTTAGATTATTCGATGTTATCACTTTGTCAAGTTTAACCACAATTGAAACCGACTTGGAGATAAAACAGGACGAAACAATTTAAAAGAGTTACAATTAAGGATAGATATGGATGCTGCTGTACAAATAAAGATAGAAAGCAGTAAGAAGGAATAATGTAGGGGTAAGCTGAATAGTAAACCGCCAAAGACTGCTATCAGTGTTATCTTACACGACACGCCTGGTTCGTTCAAATCGCATACAGTCTGTAGTGGAAGTAAAGTGTTAACTGAATAAGCGGGTAGTCAATAAGACTTTAAACTAGCGTAGATGTAAATTTTAATCAAAGTAATCAATTTTATATTCCAATTAAATTCGACATTAAAAAGTCATTTCCGAGCAGAGGATATATTTTTTTTAATAGAGGAAATAAAACCAGAAGCGTTCAGTAGCAATCCTGTCTATATCATGTTTCTTTGATAGCAACAAGCTCTTTTAATTGGGTTTTGATTTAGTGATACTTACTTTAGCGATAATTACATCGTCGTCATAGTCGTTTTATGTGCGCTTAATCATGGTTATAAAGTCACCATTCAGAAACATTTTCTATTCATTAATAACGATGTAATACAACTAAAAGTAATTACACGCTATGTAAAGGTACGAAGCTTTATTGCAAGATCAATTTGAGGACAAGGCAATATGGTAGATACAGCTGCGTCAGTTAATGCTGAAGGCGTATCAAATAATAATTAAGATGCATGCTGTCATGTTTCTCGAGGCACTACAAAGGGCAAAGGGCCAAGCCATGCCGACTCAGTAGTAACAGATTACTGCGATAACCAACACACTGATAACTATCATAATAAATTAATAAACAATACTTGTTCGAGTTCAACAAAATAATATAAAATAATATCTAATATCTTAATTGGTTTTGGAGACGGTAAATTTTCATTATTTTAACATTTTGCACATTTGTAAATTTTTATGTGTATAATGTGCATACATGAAAAAATATACCTACAGTCAAAGAATTGGTAACCTCCTTCTTCAAGTCGGTTAGAAAGGAATCCATCACCCGATTTACAAAGGACCAATCAATATCATCTACATGACAGCAATCGTGTCATTTGATCCGTCAGCACTCATCCGTCCTGTAATTATAACTGACGCAGGACCATACTGGGAGGGTCCCGTTGAACGGAACCCCAGACACCGTAATGATAGGGATCAGCAGATGTAACGTAATTAAGATCGGAAAAGGCGCGAGCCACTAGATCAATGGAAGTGTTAAATAGTTATGAGACTTAATACTGAGCTGCACTGAGTTATTAAGGAGCGTTGTAAGTGCTCGGGAATGAAAGGATTAAGATGGGGAGATAAATATAGTAGTTGAAAAGCTGAGACGTGAAGATTATCTTAAGTATTCAATCGAGTTCCTTCGAGTCAACAATATATCATGCAAACGCAAATGCCAATTAAAGGCACTTAATAAATCAAGATCTCATGCAATTTTATGCATACCGAGTAATAATTATAGTGACTCATGCAAAAAGATAACAAGCATAATAATATACTGATCCATCATTTTTGACAGGTAAGAATGTCTAATAACAAACCCTTGCGACATATCCATACATTTAATGTTCAGATTAGTGTTTGGCATTAGGAAACTGGCTTTCTTTTTTATCCGATGAGAATCTGGCGTATAACCTGGCAAGTATAAAAGCACCGCCAAGATAACGATCAGTGCGACACAGGAATAACTATCAGCTTTCGCCTAATGTGCTGTCGAGAATGACCGCCATAAATCCTGTACGGACGGACACGGGACGGTTAATGGCAAAAACTAGTAAAAGGATGTTAAGAGTAAATTAATCAAATACGCGAAAGTAATTGAAACATGAGACATCATTAAGTCATTTTAAAAAGTAGTAATTTACCGCTGTCGCACGGCGAGCGAAATTTAGTTGTGCCTACTTCACAATCTACAGGAAATTAACTTTTTGCACGCCACGCCACTCTGTCAATATCTCCAGAGCTGTATAGGATAACCGTAGACACATTTGCTTTTCTTAGTTACGTAAAAATTAAGAGGTGGCCTTTCAAATATAATATTGGCATGGGGTATCTATTATGTTATCGAAACACCTTTAAACGAACGTATAATTACGCAGAATTTTCATTTTATCGAAAGACATTTCTCGGCGCAAGATGTTTTTTTTTTGGTAATCACAAGTCTAACCTGACCTACGAAATAAATGTTTAACATATTATGAAAAGTTCGAAAAGTGAAATTAAGTTCGATAACTGTTACAATCGATGAAGTGGAATTCGATAAAATGATGGGTTACCATTGACATGACATGACTTGGTAAACGTCTTTATTTTCACAAAGTTTTAGTTTTCATCGTATAAAAGAAATATTGAAAAATAAAGTCAACTAATTAAAAATCGAAATTGCAACAACGCAACTTTACAATTAAGTACATGCCGACTCGTGAATTTCACAATAGGCGTCTGCTGTGTAGGAGACAAATTATGCTTGACTTGACATTAATGTTGTCTGTCCTTGTGCTTCGCATTAATTTCACCTCCGCTCTTGGTGCGCGAACATCTCCGTAGGCATTTTGTTGAAACTATAAATCAATAAAATAGAATAATTGATTGAATCGTAAGTAACTTCAATACTAGCTATTAATATCTTTCCGTCGACGACACTAAACAAAGAACATGCAATATTGAGCTTGCTTCTACGTGAGACTTACTTCGAAGAGCAAACGATTTTCACAACCTTTAATTAGCGTGTAGGAGACAAATTTATACAGGACATTAAGTATGGAACAAATAAAAACTCCAGTTACGAAACAGCTATTGTTCACTGGTCCAGTACCGTCGAGCTATTCGATTATGATAATCGCTCGACTTTCACACGCCGACGGATCGCGAATCGCGTGATTGATCTGCTCCTAAGTCAGCCTAAGACAATCGAAATTCTTAGTAGACGAGGAAATCATTTAATTATAAATTCATAGTCAATTGTTAAGAACTAATAAGGGAAAAACAAAACTAGTTCAATAAACCGATATTACAATTGTTAAACAATACAACTCAGTAAAGATAATAAAGATGCAAAGTTGATTTCTTTGCACCTTGCCATGAAATCGAATACGTTATGATTGTTAAAATAAATGCATGTAGTTTAGAAACTGGGCAAAGGCGTCATGAAGTCTACTAGTTCTGTCATGACAGGGGGAAATGCGAAGAGTACAAAAGCGTCCAATGCTAAAAGCGAGGAAACCGGTGACAAATCGCTGCATATTAACAACGCGTAATGAAGTATTTAAACAAGGTTTTACACGGTTACAATAACGCCGTCTTGACAGTACAATTGTTCTGTCGGGCTTGCAACTCACGCGGCCCACGCACAATAGATGCTCTAGCTTAAAGCTGGTCACATGCGTGGTACGCGCAATCATTACGTTACGAGTTTTCAACTCATTTCTCAGACTGGCTGTTCAGTGAAACCTACCATCTGTGCGGTTTGGACCCCGCTAGTAGCAGAATTTAGGATTTGTTTTGAACATGTTTGTTTTCTAAGCAACTTATTTATTTCCCTACTAATCTACATAATATATTCGTGTCGCCTAGTACCCTAAGCACAGGAAAACATAGTTTAGAAAGGACAAGATCAAGAAAGTCATTCCTGAAAATTTTGTTATCGCTAATTGTATACCACCATAAATTTAAACTGTTTTCAAATCATGTATCTTTAGCTTAACAGTGTCGAACCTTGATCTTCAATCCATTAGCATATTCATGTACTCATCTGACTCAACTGTTGTCCGACGCTCGTTACAAATCAAACTTATCTGCGTTTCATGTTCACCGAATAGAAAACCCATTCGAAAAGAGTTTAACGTCAGATACAGATTCTGTCATTCATGGAAGTTCGTTAACAAACCATTGGCTTCTCACGCGAACTAATTAGCTGACCCTAATATCTAATATCAATTAAAACCCGAATAGATCAGAAATATCATAATAGAAAGTACGTTTAATATTTAATTTTGAAATTTGTCCACTTAGGTACCAAGATAGCATAAATGAAGACTACAATGATCTCACGGTGAAATCCGTAACAGCTCCTGAGAACACGCGGCTGCCGCCCACGGCCGGCGGCGACCAGGGTAACAGTTGTTACTTCACATGGAGCCCCACATTACGTGCGATATGATCAAAATGCTGTTCGTGATCAACGGAAAACGAAAGCGGAATATTATTCTGAAAAGGGTATTATTGATTATATGAACTGTTTGAACTTCACGCTCGTGATTGCGAAAATAAGGGATGTTAAGTATTTACTTAGTCACATTTTGCAAAAGACGCAACTTAAATAACAAAAGGAAATTTACTGTTTAATTTTTTTTGGCAAACACTCCTGAGCCCCTTTAAAGTATTTTAAATCTTAAAACAAATAGAGGTGCGTCACTAGTGCGTAGAGATAAGATTAAATATGTAGTTCAAACACCACGAGCCAACAAGCGCCCAATGATATTATAGAGCACGCTTTACCAACAAGAGTTAAAACTGAATGCATTATCGCGTGACCGCCTCCGCAAACATAATAGCATTCAGATTCGTGCGCTCCCCATCGATAAGAGGCGGTGCAGTGATCAAGCGCTGCCAAATAAGACAAGTGATATCAAAGCGCAGGCGCGCTGCCGGCGGGTGATTGACGCGGACTTACCACGAGCGGCGGCGGCTCCGGCTGAGACGAGAGCTCCTTCCACGGCCGAAGCAAGACGCGCTCCGTGTCGGCTCCAACAGACGCGAAGTTTACACCACACCGTCTCCACAACGATAGTTCATAAATCCTCTTCCAAGAGAAGCCGTCACTCTTTGCTGTTTTCTTCCTGATGCTCCCACGTAGTGAAGGCGTGCGCACGAACGGCTCTGTAGAAGTACTGTTCTTACTCGCGCCTCTCCATGGAGGCTTCGTGCCATTGACGTTATTTTTACCATTCACTACTGCTGCTGGAGAGTTTTTGCGTTGAATTCCTGGTTTATTCTGCGTTGGAGTTTTTCGCTTTTCGTCAAATAGAACGGCGTTCGCTAGTTCCTCATCGTTGTTTGAACAGTCTGATTTGACTTCATCAATAGTAACGACAGTAGATTTTCTTTCCCTGTAACTTCCACGCAAAGGCGTTCTACTGAATGATTGTTTACACTTTTCACCGTCAACTTCATCGTGGAGTGAAGAAATGACGCTGTCATCGGCATATCGCATGCGCGCCGTTTTCATCAATGATGCTTTAGTATTTTGGGCAAATAGCCGTTCACAGGGATCAGTTGCCTTTAGCTCTAAACGATTTTTAGCGGCGTTTTCAGAATCGGTATCACTGTGACCTTCATAAGAGCTCGTACTATTGCTGAAGGTCTTCGTGCACGAGCCATCGTTATTTTTGATTAAGTGGATAGTTTTGTCATCTTGAATTTCGATAATACATTCATTGCGGAATGATTTCCTCGATTGTAGACTGGTGTTCGAGTCAGATTTCGCAAGCGGGTTGAGCCTGGGATCGGCGCAGCCTAGTGCGTGCGCTTTGCCGGTGCAATGTTTATGAATTTTAGCGAGGGCTGCTAAAGTTTTGTTGCCGCTGGGGGAGATTTCGTCTCCACCGCGGAGCGATTGCTCAAACGATCCTTGGACGTGAAACATTCTTCATGCTTAATATTCCGCTGCAGCAATATTCTCACGCGGCCTGCCTGCCACGTTCGGCATTTTCTAGGGTCAAAGTTGAAGCTTTATTGATCGGATCATAGCGAATGTCACTATGAACGAGAGCTAACTAAAGTTACGGTGCAGATCGGCGAGATAAAGAGATCGTAAAAGTCCATCAATCGGTATTCGTGATTTGGCCGAAGCCTCAAAACCTATAGTTGGAATAAGGGCCAGTAGTAGCATCTCGGGGCGTGGGCGTGACTCCGGTATAATAACGGTCGTGTCGCGGCCACCGGCCACGCGTGGCTTTCTGCACGCACTCACCTTACCGACACGTTCAACTAAATTGGCCCGGCCCTATTACTCAATTCTAAAGACAACGACAGTACAACCCATTATAGTTAAATGTAGCCAGTTTTAATTACCATAATTCAGATATAATGGAAGCTGTTTTGTTTGACCAGCTGTAGGAAGCTGGCAGGTATGGAAGTACTTTAAGAATGTTTCATAATTGAGTTTATATCATAGTGGCGGCATATAATGGAGGGAGTTGTCATGTAATGCGCTGCTGGGGCTATTAATCAATGCTCGGGCAAATCTTACAAATGGCTGTGGCAGGGAGGGCTGCAGCAATGTTGGTATTGGCGATAAATATTCATTATGTAATTGTGCGCAGACGTCGGATTAGACGTGACTAATCCTGGTCGCGGCGCCGGCGCGAGCAACTGAAAGTGAGTTGAGCAAAAAGTCCAAGCTGATATATTATTGACAAAGGACCGGTTCAACGATTCTGTAACGGACTATTATGACAAATTAATATCTGTTGTACCCATAAGTAGCAGGTATTGGTAATAGATTTTATACTTTGTGTTTATTAGACCAACAATAAAAATTAAACAAAATTACATGACAGAACAGTCATATAAAATCAATTCAATTTTTATAGTTAAATTTTTACTTTTGAAATAATTCGCGATTTATTTAAGTTACGGATATGACTCAAATCTGTCTATCAACCATAATTTGACAAGTTTCGACATTAGTCCTTTAATGACCTAGTCTAAGGCCACCCATAACTGATTTCGTTAAAAACCATCGGTTATCTCGGTGTGCTCAGCTAATTCAGTTATCGCTGTGCCAACACGGCGCTATCTGCTCTCGCCCGATCGTGGGAAAGCCTCTCGCCCTAACGACGCGTTAATTCACGCCGTTTTACAAAAATATTCACTTTATCTAAGGATGCTACGCTACCCAAGGTAATTCAAATTGAAGAAGTGTATGAAAAAATAAAATTATGTCAATCTAATATACTTATTGGTAACCTATTGAACAATTAACCTTTTATAGGGGTTCCCAAATACCTACATGCATCATAACAAAAAGTCTAATACAGATTTATTGTTGCTAGCAATTAAGTCTTAATTCAAAGAAAGACACTATTAGTAAAATAAAAGCTAGTTTGTGTTTCCTAAGAAAGGTAATAGAACCGATATTTTTACACATGTACCTACTTGGGAATTTTATTTTGCTTTATCAATGACACGAAACATTCTTAAGCTCTATAGCATTAATATAATAAGTTTCCACTGACTTCATTGTAAGAAACTAACTTTACCTATCCTTAGTAATGTCCTCGTGCTTTGAGTCTATGAGCTAATTACAAACTGTCCCGCAGCGTATAAACGAGAAAAAGATTGGAATCTTTAAATTGGTAATCCCACGTAACAACAAAATGCACTTAGTAAAATGCGATAGACGACGACATCGTGTGTAAATATGCCTTCCAGTAATGTCGGCAATCCACGCGGTACACAGAGCACAATATACAGTCAAGGAAAATGATTCCTTGACCATTTTGGACTATGTCAAAGTGACAATCAATCAAAACGTATGAGACATCTTACGATTTCATTTACAGTGTCACTTTGACATAGTCCAAAGTGGTTTAGGAATCAGTTTCCTTGACTGTACAGTCAAACCGATTTCTGGGCCACTATGGAACTATGTCAAAGTGACGTAATCAATCAAATCCTAAGAAACTTTTTAGAGTTTGACTTACTGTGTCACTTTGACGTAGTTCCATAGCGGCCTATAGAAATCTATTTATTTGACTGTACAACGATTCACTTGATTTATCTAGCAGGTTTTCCTGCGTGAGTTGTGCTGTATTGTAAAACTAGGGGAAGCCCAATTATATTTACTCACATCTTTATTAAACTATTTATGTGAAACACGACACATCACCTACATTACATTTTAATTTCACACATTATTGGTTCCAGGAGCACCTACACTGGCGGCACCAGGACCTTGGTCACACCGTTCACAGATAAAAATGAAACACTACATAGATTCTAATTAATTTGGCTAGCCTAGCACAAGATAAGCTGATCAGTGATAGGGAAAATGTCAGCCCTAGGTTTGATATACTATAGCGAAAAGAATGTTGAGATATTGTCAATCGCGAGTACTGCGCGACGCGAGCATTGACGCTTGCTTCGGTCACCGTTCCATGCAAATTCGTCGACACAGATTCCCCAACACGATATATTGAAACGATCGTTGCATAACTATCTCTCGTCTCCACTGTTAGCACTAACACGAGAGTGACACACAAGTATGCCGTTCTTAGTATAAACCCTATATCTCATTTCATTTAACTCTGTTTGACCGTAGGCCAGCCAGCTTGGGGCAGACACTTGCAGGTTCTGAACTCCTAGTGATAAGGTGAGTGATCACCCTCATCTGCATGATTGTCAAATTATACCAGCTTTACTAACTGGATTCCTTTAAGCAGGCTTGAGTCAACGAAAGAAAGTTCCCATTGATATAATTTGTTTTTTATTACGGTCATTCATTAGTTATATTTTTATAATGAAAGGGTTCTATGGTAGCTCAACATTTAAAGGTTATGATGATACAACCGCGTCTCTCATGATCGCCCATTAACGCCGAACTTATCATGCGAAGAACCCATGGGCTGCAAGAAGTTTCATCATCATTTTAGGCCGCAGTCGTCCAGGAAGGAAAGAAGAAGTTACAAAAAGGAAGTTTAATTTAATGTAAAAACCATATTTTTCAAGATCCAATAGTTTTTTTTTTTAATTAACATTTATTTTGTTTGCTATAAGGACCAATTGATTCAACAATGGAGACGTACCAGAAGCGAAGGCATCTATCGAGCTGACTCGTCCGATCGATCGTGACTGACGACTTACCCTTCAACCGATTATTCGATAACGTCCTGATTTGATGCATGCGCGTGCGCTGCCTACTGGTATCACGGAATACGTAATAGTTTACACATTGCCACACGGTGCCGGGATTCTAGGTTTACAGACTAATATTGAGATTTTTATTGACAGAATATGTTAATATTCGAGTGTTTATTATACAATATGCATAAGCAAACACCTACTAGCATTATTTGATCTTCGGTTGCGAACAATTCAGCTCAAAAATATTAGAAAATAAAATCTTACATAAGATAAGAGCATAGATTATCTTATCACAGTAGAGTACTTTCTACCTATGTAAGTGCGGAAATCCTGAACATCTATTTTATATCATTGAAACAATAAATCCTCAGCACCCGTTACATACCATGAAGGCATATTCAAACATAAAAATTACAAATCATGGTCCAATTACGGGTTTTCATTATTATAACAAAAGCTTTTAAATACACGAAACATTACGGAAATCTTATATATAATAACATTAATTATTACATAAAGTATGATGTCAACAATACAGAACCAATGTTCAAATATAAGGCTAGTGTTATGCTTTCATAAATTGGAATTTAGAATTTGGAGAAAGAAAAGTAGCGGGAACCAAAAGAAGTTAAAGGTGTAAACTAGAAAAGTTTTGCTCTCCTTACTAGGTTTACATATCAGTAGATAACTTAATTAAAAAGAGTTATTTACACATTTATAACTAAATCAATTGATATTGGACAGTCAAATACTTCGAATAGGTACCGCTTCGCTGGGGTATGTAGTAGCATTATTCGTATACAATTTGAAAGTTAGTATATACTCGTATATGTTTAAACACAAAAGAAAAATAAAAATAAAATGCAATAAAGTAACATTAGATGTTGCAAAACTAACTAATATTTGGTGTACGGGCTTCATTAAGAGACACGACTGAACCATTCGTCACAATTAGGGCTTGCAAATATTCGATAGATTCAGATATTCGAATATTCGACTTTAAATTTACAGGTATTCGAATAATTCGAATAATATTCGAATAGTCCTAAAAATTTAATAAAAAACGGTATACACCATACTGATATAAATTGCAGTGACTGAGTATAATTTCAATTACTATTTCTTTGATAGTATGACCCAAGAAAGCGATAGAATCATCTTTTAATTCATAACAATTATATAGGGAACCAGTATTCACGTAACAAAAAAGTTTAATTCTAATTCAGTCTTTACTCAGTTCTCGATAATTTCGGTGGTATTTTTATCATTTTGAAAGAAATAAAAGTAAAATAATTTTGATTGACATTCAATTCCGGAATAGTAATAAAATTGTAATACTTACGAGAGAAATAGGTCCGAAAATACCGGGATTTCGGTATGCACGCGCCCTAGTACGTAGATGACTACGGAAATTAAAGGAAGTATCATCATCCTTGTTCCTCGTAGTCGGTATTTGAAGATTACCATCAAAATATATTATGTTAATATCGCTAATATTCGCACGACATGGTCATGGTGGGTGGGGGGTTAGTGGGAATGAGACAGACAGTCCCAGATAGTTTCCGAGTAGTACCTAGATGACGTTACATCAATAAATTTGGAGTAATCAAAAATATTCGAATATTCGAATTTCAATCACCGCATTATTCGAATATCTGAATGTACCGAATATTCGAATTATTCGAATATTCGAATATTCGAATTGCAAGCCCTAGTCACAATGGGTCCAAGTGTCGTTAAGATTGACGATGAAGATATAGTTTCACATATCTGTTACGGTCAGATAAATTAACTCCTACGCATATTTTTCCAGGAATTTTACGAAGTTACAAAATATTATGGAGAAAAAATGAAAACCCGAGTAAGATTAACATGTAAACATGGATATCTGAAAGAAGTACATATAGTTTCAGCCACAAAGGTAAATCCCACTAACAGCAATAAGGATACAGTATTACACAAAGATTATTATTATGAACTTTCATGGAATTCAACAAACTTAATACAAATCCAAGAATTTTTACAAATGTAAAACGCTGGTTACTTGGCGTCGAACGTGTTATCAAAGAAACCAACATAGTAATTCAGTAAACTGAAATTGAATATTGAACCAAGTATTGTCAGTCTGGTACTGGTGTATGTCAAATTATTGAAAAATATCTGTCGATTATCATTAGATATAGAAACATAAATCTTTAGTCGGAATTTATGTAAGTGCGACAAATACAATACAACGGCGTACAATATTTTTGGTTGTAAATAAAGCATTACCTATCTATTGACATAACCATTCATTCAGCTGGATTTACAAGGATCAAGATTAATCGTGTTAGGAATAATGTCAAATTACATAATATTAAGAAAATAAACAAGAGATACGCGGCTCTATTCAAGACGGTAAAAACAATATCGTATTTGATCTGTTATCGAATTGTAAACGTTTTGATAGCTCTTATTTTCTTGTCAGTAATGGCGGCTGACGTCATAACAATACCATAACAGGCAAACTACGATATCGTTTTTACCGCCTAGAATAGAGGCGCTGGTTTGGTTATCACTATCAGCGTGTCATAGAAGACTATGTAAAGCGATCGTTCAGAAGTTCATCAAAATTCATATATTACAGGCGCTCACAACTAAGTATACACATTTATGTAGCAGCACGGGGCACTTAAACGTGCGAGCATATTACTTATATGTTTTATAAATAATTACCAAAGCATTTATTACGGCAATCTAGGTTGCATAACGGGATCGACCTCCAGAATAAGGGCGATCCTCACAGCAGGTGTAAACCAATAAAAAAAAATACTACGCCGGATTTTAGAACTAGCTAGTGAACGGTATGCACACATATCATATTTCTTACTACTGGCAAAGATCTCGTTAAATTCGCAAACGTCCTTGAAGCAACGCCGGAGCAAAACAGGGTGTTTAATGTATTCAACGGTCGTCCGACAATGCTGACAAATTTTACGCTTACTTTTCTTGAATAAAAATTTTATTACATTTAAATATTGGCTGTTATTACAGGTTTTTTTAAGCAGAACTGACGAAACAAACAAAACCTTTGAAGCGTATCTGAGAATATTTATCTGATAACAAAATGGGAAAGGTGTATTGGTGAAAAACTTAAGTAAATGACCTTTTGCATGTAGTTGTGTACAAAACTTATATGGAATTCACGTCAAATTTCAAATATAGAATGTCAAGCGGTCTATACAGATGTGTTACAACTACATGCAAGAGGTCATTTACTTAAGTTTTTCACCTATACTTACGGCTAGCGTGACAATTGCCGCTCATAGGGGTTCTATTCAGCTCGGTAAACCATATGGCTATTGACCTGAGGCCTGTTTTATAAAGCTACAAATTATAGGTTACAAGTTTCCATTTGACACAACCTCGACCAATGACGACCAGCCATTTGACTGCAGTGTTGCCAGTTTAGACCTGTAAAATTGTAACTTATAGCTTTATAAAACGTGCCCCTGTTATCGCAATTCGGCCGCCATTACTATCAAGTAAATAAGAGCTATCGTAACGTTGACGATACGATAACATGGCAACAGCAATAACGTTTTACCAAGTAGCTAGAATAAAGCCCCTATGCGTCTTTTTCTTTGAAAATTAGTTACAGGAAAACGTACCAACAACACGACAAGGAATTATTGGAGAAGTTGTGTTACCCCCCTGTAGTAAAAATTACGCCAGTAAGATCCCCGAAAATTGCAGAATTATATACCTACCTATTTACATGCACCTGCATAATGTTTTTCTACGCATATAACCTGCAGACTAAACAGCCAGCCGAATTTTAAATGCGAGGTATCGTTGGATTTTTAATATCTTTATCCACCGAGTGAACGAATTCTGATGTTGTGTAGTTACTGCCTACCTGAACCGCGGAGTTTATGGGATTATTGATCCCAATTTCGTGTTAAAGATATACCTATAGCAAACACTCTTCTACTAATTTCAAGTTCTAACTTCTCAGTCCTATGCTGCAGAAGTCAACGCCTATTTTACAAAAGCAGTCGGCTGTAGGTTGTACGCTTACTTTTAGTTTCACTTATTAGTCAATTATTAAAAAAAAATGTACGAGTAGGTACTACAGGGCCTCTATCAGGTTAAAACCATAATTTGGCATTTGACATGTTATCGTATTGACAACGTTACGATAGCCCTTATTTACTTCATAGTAATGGCGGCCGAGTTAAAATAGTACATTACTACACAGGCTGGGACAAAAGGGGTTGCCGGCCGAAGACATATATTTATTTATTTATTTACTTATTAAATAACTTAGACATAGACATAACTTAGACATTATTTATTAAATAACTTAGCGATAGACAAGTGAGCAATATTAACAGTACATTCATAGACGGCCGAGTAAAGCGAGGCCGGATAGGTCTGCGGCGGGCAACCCCATATTTCCCGCCGAGGTATGTATAGTGCTTTTTTCAAACATGCAATGAAATAAACAACAACAAAAACAAAGTTTTATTTTTTTAATACGCATAGTGGCAGAATGTCATGATACTTGTGCCACAAATTTATGTGGAATGGAAATTAAAAAAGAGGACTTTGCCGGCCTAGGCCTGCACGATTTGTATGAAATTCCATTAACGACCTCTTGTCCTAGCCGCACCTGAAACGTCATACTTCGCAGCCTATTATAAGGAACATAACATCAATATTTCATTGCATCTTAGAGAAAACCATATTATAACATGTCAAAGGCAATATGGTTTCACCCTGTAGAATAGAGGCCCTGTAATAGGTATCTACTCGTACATAAGAGTAAAAGAAAGTTTGACGCTTTTATATGAAGGAGAACATTATGTAGATTTGATTGAACATCGTGTTCATAAACAGGGTTTTAATTAAGGCCCACGATAAAAACGACCACCATTATAATAAACATATAAAATCAAAAATATAACGAGTTGATAAATATAATTAAATTTAAGCCCAACGCGATTATGCCGACTGCGCTCACGAGTTGTCCGAATTAATTAGTTGGTCTATCATAAATATTACAATAACGATGAAATAGTGTTTATTACCGCGAAGATGCATTTTAATTAAACAAGTATGGGTTTTAATTTTCTTTTGTGGCTGATGTCACACCGGCAAGAGCAGCACGTCAAGCCGATCCCAAAAACAGATCGTGAACAAAACAGCTTTATTACAGACACAATATTCTACCTTTTGTAAACTAAGTACTCGTCTGATTGTAGGTACATCTACGTAAAGAGTCAGAAATACGTTGCTACGAAAACGCGAGGCGAGTAAAATATACTGGTCCCTATACGTTCAAGAAAAGATAAAAGAACATCTTTATACCTAGCACTTAATCAAGTTGAGCATCAAAAAACTGTAAACTCGTTAACACAGCATGATAAACATCCAAATAAAAGATGATCAGGGAAATTATCAAAGCAATAGTTGTCACATACACAATAAAGAAGCTTGATTGGTAATGGGCTGGTTACGCAACATGACCAACAGGAGCTTTTGGCCCTATGCTAAATATCACGTCACCAATATCACAATGTGTTGAACCGTGATTAATCATGGAAAAAACAAATACGTAACCACACCTTTGCAT
The DNA here is from genome assembly GCA_946894065.1 of Acleris literana. NCBI lineage: Eukaryota > Metazoa > Arthropoda > Insecta > Lepidoptera > Tortricidae > Acleris > Acleris literana. The sequence goes on from OX335687.1 coordinate 9,795,417, forward strand.
TTATAATATAGGAAGGGCAACAGTAAATATATATATAAAATCTAGTAAAAGTGCAAAAAAAATTAGCCTACCCTTTATTAATGGTATAAATTGTCAAAAGTCTTTAAATTACTAAACAGTAAAAATTGCTGATACTGCATGGAAGAGGCCATCACAAGATTGCCGATCAAACCAAAATATACTTACATAAAAGGAATATAATATTTTACTCATTGCTAAATTTAGAATTCAACTTGAAACAGCCACATTTTATAAATATTTTTACGATACACTTCAATTTACATACTTATAATTTCAATCCTCAAAACCACACGGAGCCAAAATACCAAGAATTCAATGGTCCCATTTGCACAAACGAATATGGCTCACTCAGTCATCATCGATAATATTCCCGATAAAATAAAGTATAAAATACACAACACTCAACTCGTTCAATGCCGAACTCCCTTGATTCCAATCAAAATGTATGCATTATTGAGTTCTTGGCAGTGAAAGCAGTAATTAGCTAAGATATCAAAACAAAGTGCCGACAGCTCGAATGGAACACCTTCCACTCGAAGTTATTACAATACCTTCGGGACATCGAGGCGTTTCCTTTAGCGGAAACTTGTTTAAATATAAGTTAACCTGCGAGGTTAATCGCCGGGTGTTCTGTTTGCGATGTTCTTAGTAAAATATGCCTCAAACAGGGTAGATATTTAATGCTATCGTAAATATCCGAAGTAGATAGGTTTAAAATTCTACGAAATAGGATGGTATTCCAACCGTCCAATATCTTTGTCCAATGTGCATTTGATCAAACAAATTGGGTGACTTCATCAAATCAAATTTACTAGAATACCGACATTTGATCAAATATTACGAATGAAATTTAATTCAAAATGCCTAAGCAAATAGTATAAAAACTTGAACCAAGATATTGGATAAGTGGAATGATTCAAAGATTTTTTTTCAATTATTGGATATAGAAATTGGACAAAGATATTGGACAGATAGAATACCACCCTTAGTATTTCAAACTGATAATTTTAGACTTTCTGGATGCCAATGGTTTTAAGGGTCGGTTAGATGAGCCGATGAGCAACATTTTCACAGCAATGTGTGGCCGGCAACTATACGCATCTTGCTCTAAAGGGGCTTCTAAACGGGCCATATTTTCACTGCAATATGTGGCCGGCAACTATTGGTGTCCCTCTCTTACTCGTGTGTTGGAGAAAGACACCAATAGTTGCCGGCCACATATTGCAGTGAAAATATGGCCCGTTTAGAAGCCCCTTAAAATATGAAATAAGAGTAAGACAGCAATAGTTGCCGGCCACATTGCCGTAAAAAGTAAAAAGTTGATCGTGTACCAGACCCTTTCGGGACAGAATTATGGGATCTTTAGAGCATATTGCGTGTAGGTACCTATAGGGACTATGCAAATGTATTGCCATCAAACTAACCCTTGATTTTCTTATTTTCGAGTGAGATATTACCTATCTAGAGATCGAAAAGAAAAATGGGAGTGGAACTAAAAAACATAACAATAGGTTTGATTAAAAAATATTTAACAATATGTGATTTTCACAAACTTATTTTTTCTACTTTGACTTTTTTTCGACTATTATTTTTGTAGGTATATTCAAGCACTTTAATTGTTATGCCGCTATGGACCCCTGTCATAATGACAGCGTCAAACCACGTGACAGAAATTACACTTAAATGAATGATTAACGTTATGCGACAGGGTTCCAATAGTGGCATAATAATTAAAGTCCTTGACTGTACTCGATTGCGGACGGAGGGTATGGTTTATCCTTCATAGTGACGACAATGTGCCCGCCGATCCCTTTTGGTTTCAAAACCTTAAGGGTCAAGTAAAAGTCGAACAAAAAGACAAACAATTTTCAAAAAATCATATTGAATTTGGGTAAATAGGTATGTATGCCTAATTACTCAAAAATAATTTTAAAATTATAAAAATTATGGTGTACATCGCTTACACCTAATATCTACCCTATAAATCAAAATTAATATGGAAATTAAGTTTACGTCGTGGTTTCGTACACACGCTATTTACTGCAAGTATTTAGGTACCATACTCCCATAATGCATACAGAATAGTCCCGATACCACAGAATAAAGGCCTGTACATACTATGTTAGTATTTTAGTCGAGTGACGAGTATTTTAGTTGTAATTTAGTCAAGAAGAATACCACTCGACTAAATGTTCGTTGTTCAGACACATTTAGTTATTAAAATACTCGCTACTCCACTAAAATACTAACCTAGTCCGAAGAAGCCTTAAGAAATAGTACCCGACACTTAGTTCTTGGCGTTGAATCGGTTATACCTACGTTGATAGTTATAATTCGAGCTGGACGTAGGTATTGTATGAGCGATGTTTATGTTTCAACAGCCATCATTTACATGCAAATCGTCATAGCACCTGCAGCATTAGCATGCGTGTAACAGTCAAGAGCGTAAGACAATGCAACAGATCGATGTACGCTAATGTACAGTAATATCAGCAATACTGGTTATCCTTCACGTCGGCCGCGGGGCACGGCAAATGTCAAACGAATTGTTTACCGCGATTAGATGGAAGATCTTCTAAGTCGTAAGTGATACGATTGAGGACAGCTCTATCTAATATTCACGGTAAAACCATACTTATTGCCTTTGACTTGTCATGGGACTGTTTTTAAGTCCGTTGCTATTACTGTCACGAAATAAGAAGCTTTACTGTTTTTGACATGCTATCGTATCATAATCGTATTCTAATTCTAATTTTAATTAATGGCTTTCACTCCTGTTTTGGTGTATTTCGCCAATGGACCCAATTCTAAATGCACATCGCTTAACTAGCCAAAAACTAAATTGTCTAATTTTTAGACATAGTTTAGACGGCAGATTTACCAAGTGCTATTCCAGAATGTCAATACAATATTTAATGGACCGCCTAAAATAAGAAGCGTCAGATTCAAATTAGCGCTTGTCATTTGATTATGACTATGGCATGAATTCCGAGATCTCGGAATCTCGAAATCTCGGAATCTCGGACCAATTGTTCAGATATTACAATTCCGAGATTAGACGAAGCAATACCGGAACACTTTCAATATCGAAATTGAATTCCGATATTGGGCCTATCAATATCGTAAATCCGATATTCATTACCTTTTAATTCCGGTATAGTAATATCGAAAAAAACGTAGTATTTCAAAGTTATCTGTGGAGTTGCCTGGTATAATTTCAAATTCTTACACATAGAAGACATCACCTTCTATGCATTACATGTAGGACATGCAGTATCGGACGATTTCTAGTATCGAAATTGAAAGTCGGTATTGAATATTGAATAAAAAGTGTGTTTTTCTAATAGATCCCCAATTCCGATACTAGTATCGGAATTCCGATATTGAGATACAATACCGAATTTTAATTCCGGTATTGGAAATAGTCGATATTGTATGCCCTGCGTAATTCCGAAATTCCGATATTGAGGTTCAATACCGATTTTAAATTCCGATACTGGAAATTTTCCGATACTGCATGCCCTAATTATGACCGCTGCTCGTAGAATAGCAAAGTGTTTTAGCGACACCAAAATAAAATTAGGAAGTTTAGAGGCCACTGTAGAATCGGGTCCATTGTCGAATTAGACACTCCCATGGACTTCTGAGAAAAATAAGTCCATGGATATTACACGCGAAAACAATTGTTCAGTAAAAGAGTATTTTCTCTAATGGATTTAACAGAGGCAAATGGAGTTAGCTCCACGCGCTTTTGACTGTACGCTTAATGGCGGCCGAGTTAATAACGATACGATAATGTCAAAAGCAACATGGTTTTACCGAGGAAAATAAAGCCCCAGTAGGTACCTAGGTACTTCTAGTTTCTTAATAGCGTTTGACTGACTACCGCCACCACACGTGCACTCAAAAATGGAAGTATATTTACTGTCACTCGTGTTGCCAATTGCTATTAGAGTCTGTCTAATGAAAGCTGAACCTGGATTTTTCTTGGCTGACGAGTCTGGCAACACTATTTAATATGTCGTTTGGACTTTGTTGTTGTTAGAAACTTGTCAATTCGAGATCTAAATTGATAAAAATACGGAGTAATCATGCCGTCGACGATAAGAGGCGGTGTCCGGGAGATTCTGTATACTATTATACAGAAGTACAAAGAAAAACAAGAAGAAAGAAAAGCATTATTGATGCAAAAAATTAATTGTTTAGTTACGGTGACCAAATTTATAGGTTAGTACGGCTTTAGTACGGCATGTTCATTTTGATACTTCTTATTTCTCTATGTGCAATCCTAAGTTTAATTTACCTTTTTCTGTCTATTATACGATGAGATTAAGAAATTAAACGAAATTAAATTCGTTTCAGAAAACCTGGACGTGCACGTTGACAAAAGTGTGCTGGAAAACGTAAAGCAGCTGAAAGAGGTTGAGGAAACTGAGTTAGCCTGCCAGACTCAGACGAAATATTTGGAAGAAGTATCTTCAATGACCGGTAATTACTAAAATTATCATTGTCTTTCCCTATATAATAGGTGTAGGTACCTATTGTCTGTCCCTATATCATGTTGAATCTCTTAGCATTCACAATTTTATTAAATTAATTTAATAGACAGATGATTAATGTAACTGACACTCATAGTTTCAATAAAACAATAAGGAGGTGTTTAGTTAAAAGATATCATAAACATATTATTTGATATGTATTTTCTGTGTGCGGAGCAAACAGCATTTTGTTGTTTATGAACCAAATGTACACTGTACAGTCGATTTCATAAATATGTGTACACTTTAGTACCTATATCTATTTATTTAATGTCATTTTTGATCGGCCAGATATAAAAGATGTTCGGGTTATATGAGTCTTCCTTGTTCTTAAACCGTTGCGATTAGAACCTCACCGATGCAATTTCATTTCACCTAAACCCAAATGTTTTTAGGGCTGTCGGACTGTACAATGGGGCTGTACTGCGCAACCACACAATGTATTTCTAAATGGTGTTCTGTTTATTTAACACTTTCTTTCTTCTTACAGATATCAGTGTTTCATCTTTAAAAAGAATAAGTAATGAGGGAAAATTAAACAACGGTGTCTTTAGTACTCCCGGAAAAAAGCGACCTCACAAGGCCACGGTGTCTAATTTGGATAGCTTTGACATCCAAGCTATCCGAAATAAAATAAATGAATTTTATATTGTAAAAAAACAAGTGCCTACACTCAGATGCTTATTGGCAGAGTTGAGAGAAAGCATCGGTTTTACCGGATGCCTTGAGACTTTACGCCGAATACTAATGGCAAATGGATACGAATTTAAACAAAATACTGAACAACGTTCGATACTTATTGAGCGTTTTGACATAGCAGCTTGGCGACACCGCTACCTAAGGACTATTGCATCAAAACGTGCTGAAGGTAAAAAAATAATATACCTGGATGAGACTTACGTTCACCAGAACTACAAAACAAAAAAGTCGTGGCAGGGGCCTTCCACCCAAGGTGTAGTTGGCAATATCTCAGCTGGAAAACGATTTATTATTGTTCACGCTGGATCAGAAGATGGTTTTGTGCCTAATGCTTTATTAACGTTTAGCACAAAATCAATCAAAGCAGACTATCACCATGACATGAACGCCACAAATTTCAATAAGTGGTTACGTGAGAAGCTTATTCCCAACTTGAGTGAACCAAGTGTCATTGTCATGGACAATGCTAGCTATCACACGGTGCAAATTAATAAGGTACCAAAGGTCCTGTCTGTTCACGCTTGCAAGAACCTGTTTTCCAGTTAGTTATTTTAGTTATCGTTCCTGACGTAGAGACCTCGTCATGTTGTTCTCCTAGTCACTATTTTTAATTTACTCAATGTTATTGAGCGTACATTTGTAACGACTAAGTTTGTGTTGTTAGAAATAATTATTAATTACTTTACTACCTTGTAATGTTACTTTTAAGAATAATTGTATTTTATGATTGGAAAAAATGATCTGCTGGAGTTTCTTGCGGCGCTTCTTCTCCAAGATATAATTGTCGTTAGATAGAGGTGTAAGGGTGATGAGAATAATGTTACCTCTAATTACTTTATTAAAAAGGTTGAATATAATATTCCTCATCATCATTGTTTTATTATGCTGTGTGCGACACAGACGAAAACCTCTCGTATCAATGAAATCTATCAACAGCACGACTAGCACAAGTTGCTCGTGACTTGTTTGTCGCTCGGATCTCCCTTACTATCTAGTCTGTTACGATAGAGACGCACAGAGCGACAAGCGAGAAAATACAACTTGTGCTACACGTGCAGATCACTATATTTTCATGTCAAATATATTTCGAAAAACCAAATGTGCTCCAGTCACTGTCATCGTATTTTACCTAAAGTGCTTTTCATCAAAATATAGCGCTCGTAATAATATATATGAAAATAAAGTACGCGTTTCCTCTTCCTTTGTGCCCACCAAAATAAATAAAATAATAAAAGTATCAATATCGTTTATTCCTTCATTGATCGGTAATACCATATCAAGATTTTTTGAATTTGCCGCTTTTTCCCAGGTTCAGCTTTCATTAGACAGACTCTATGAAACTTAAAAGCCATCTTAGAGAAGACAATGTTGAAAGGGTCTCTGTTTCAATGTGTATTTTCATTTTATAGGTGGATGACATCCGTAAAAGGGGAGACAATGATGCGCTTAGCGTATGACCGAGGAGACGACGCCGCTGCGGAGCACACTTTGAGAATGCTGGGGTAGTCAATTGTGGATGACGTTCTTTGTCTTAGTTTTCAAAGAGAAAAAAACGAAAAAAGGCTGTTTTTAATTTACTCAACGACACGATCTCAAGATTTTAAATATAGCGTCTTACTGCTAAAACTAGTTATCTAGAAATCTGGCATTTACTAACCAAAAGAGAAATACTAAACACCCTAGACTAGTTTTATACCTAAAACATATACAGAAATACGAATGAAAAAAGAACAGCTGTTCCATACAAACTTCGAGAGCTAAACAGCCGAAATGTATGGAAAAGCAGTTTTTTTTTTCACGATTTGGATGTTGGTCCCATAATAAAAGTTGATCATTATTATGACCAACAGAATTAGTCCCTAAAATTCGGCCGGTCATTAAAATTTCACCCTGTACGAGTATACATACAATTTACTTTACAATGATTTAAAATAAAACTTGCAACTTAGTTTCTGAAAAAATGTTGGTTTCCTATATTAATACCGTTCAGCAAACCAATTTCATTAGACTAGAGGACAACGCAATATCTATAAATAAAGATGTCCAAATTACATAAATTACTTTCATTACAAAACGAGAATTCACACCACGGTAATGAATAAATTAAATTAGCCGAGATTCGAGATACTCGCCGACGAAAGTTGAGTATCCAGGTTAATCGTGGAACTAACGTAAACATAACAATCGGAAATATTGTCGTTCTGTTGTTAGGGTACCGCATAAGAATATAAATGAGATGTAAAACACTTAATAATCTAGTGCACGTCTAATCTCATAAAGTTAATATACAATGAAACTATAGTTGGTAGCTTTTCTGAGCCCAAGAAAAACCGATTCAACCGATAAGGCTATCGCAAAAGTTTTCTATAATCTGCAGCAAAATTACGTGAAGTCGACATGCTGCTAGGTACGACTGAAAATATCGATATGTTACGTCAAGAATCCTTTTGTTAGATTTCAAAATTAACTTATCAGTGTCGAACACGGCCATCGCACAACTCTTCTAGAGTTGCTGGTATTTATGGGCGGTGGTGATTACTTCCCATCAGGTGACCTCGTTTGCCTCCCACTCTTAAAAAAAACATAAATCCTGAATTCAGTTCTGTATTCACTTTTACTTGAGTAAGATCAACAGGAGCTTAGTTCTTGTCCCCTATATTAAGAATTTCAGAATGTAGATAGATTTGGTTATTTCAGGTTGAAATTAAACATTTGCCACTTTCAAAATGTTTCAAACCCGAAGTTACCAAATCTGAACATTGGGATAGACATAATTAAGTCGACATAGGCAGTGATAAAAGCTAACGAAAGTGAAATGTCATCTGTCAATTCAATACGCACTATTTGCTTCTGTGATAATAATATATCTCGTTACCGTTGGGAATTTTCTGATTCAATAGAGCCCCAAAAGCCTTGGCGGAATCCTCGCTACGCGAACGTCGGTATTCGACAACATCAATGCAATTTAAATGAAGTTATCATAAATTAACATGAGTGAAAACAATGCCCCCGCACCGCCCACGTCCGCGCCCCGCGGCTCATGCTGGCTCCCACAGCGGGAACACGCGTGTTGCAACCTGGCTTCACAGGCTTGCCGAAATTGGCGTGAACTTGTCTTTGTTACAACAGAAAGGAGCTAAGAACGAAAGTGAAAGAATTTTCAAACTAAATACCATGCTCGGAAACACGTTAAAACAATAAGTAACATAACTTGATGGTAACATCGGAATTTCACTGTTTTGTGAATTTCTAGCCTTACTGCCAATGAGGTTAACTTTGTTTCGGCGAAATATGTTTGCCAAATGTATCGTTTCCCAACCGTTTCATTTGCCAACCTGCTTTGTTTTCTGTAACCGTAAATATTTCAGGATTTTATAAAAACTAACCTAACCTATAGGGTTCTACACGATGGTACTGAAATAAATCCTGAAATATTTACAGTTACAGTAAAAAAAATGGGTTGGCAACTGAAAAGGTTGGGAAACGATACATTTGGCAAACATATTTCGGCCAAACCGCAGGGTTCCCCAATGTGTCTTATAACATAGGTATGTTATAAAATCCCAGGAAGTAATTTACAGTTGCATCCTATTGATCAAGCTCCTGATCTTTATCAAGTGAACTCCTAATTAATATATCAATCTAGATAATGTGGCTACTGCTAGAAGACTTCTTGAATACCAAATACACCTTCTACGAGCAACACTCGTAGGCAGTGATGACCTGACGACACGACAATCTACCGACTAGCGACTCCACCAAGCCATGCGCGGTAAATCACTCGACACTACGTCAACATATAAATAGCATTGCTGTAGCATTTAAGTAAAGATAAAGATTAAAGCCTAAAGGCAAGCGAATTAAATCAAAGAATTTGTCGAAGTTGTAGAATGTTTCCCATATCATATTTATGAACCCCTTGTTATTTCCGCCGTGACATAAAGCACCTATCAATATCCAAGGAGTCACAGTTCACGAGGCACTTGAACCAGTTATTGCCTGCCGCTGACAACAGTCAGTGGGCGGCGGTCGAGTGCAGTGAAAACTTTAAGCAAACACTTTGCACATACCTTGATGCCAACTACATACGTGCGAGTACTTGAACTCGATTAAGTATTGAACTTCAAGAAATATTAAAAACACGGATGCTCAATTTGTCATAGGTTAAGTGTTATACTGAGATTTCTGTCCATACCAATACCTTCTGATAGTCTTAATGTTGATATAGTTATTCCATATCACAGTTTAATATTGATTCAATTCAGGATGTGCTCCAGAACCCATATTCAACAATAGTCGAAGTAATGTGGATGGGATGGAGAAGATAGATTTTTCGCTAAATATATGGCGTTAAGAGAAGTCAAGATATTTAAAAACAGGGTGACGTATCTATTGACGTGGGCTATTTAACGTGACGTCCGGTTTTAAGACTTTTATTTCACGTAGACTGTCGATTAAAGGCTCTTTCTCTGTTTTTGATCCTGTGATGTGAAGTTTCTATTGCCAAATAGTTATAACTCACTTTGTACAGCGATTAATAATAAAATTGTGGATAATATATTCATCCATCTGAGCGTCGTAAGTGCAACTGTAAAAATTTGGAACATCTATCAAAGTGATTTTTACCTTTAGTTGACCGAGACACATTCGCTTTTTGCGTGGACCTTACGAGAATTGAAACAGGAATTTTCCAAAACAACAAAATAGTTCAGTCAAAACACGAGACAAAAAAATAATAAATTGTGGATTTTGTTGGACATTACAAGAGGCCAACGTACCTGATGAGATGATGGACAACTTTATTACATTATCATTATGCCGCCAAATTTTTATAAGCAGAAAACTGAGTATAATTAATTATTCATTGCGAATCACGCAGTTTAAACTACATACATTGACGTTTTTGACAAATCATTGTCTTGAGATTGCGATACCGAGATTTTGATCCGGTATCGTTAGTATTACGAGTAAATCTAGGTACATGACGCATATCTACAACGTAAAAAAAAATGCCACAGCTGGGATAAGACATACTTAATTAAAAAAATGCCGCAGCTGGGATTAGATCGAACGCTTCCAATAAGAGCGAAGAAACGGTATGCCGCGCCGCCTAACAAACCCAAACATACCTAACACCTTGGGAGTTCAGTAATCATTATACTCATAAGTAGGTTCTCATAACATAACCTACAAGTCGTATCAAAACTATCCAGTGTTCATTTGCAACATGATCCCGTAATTCCTAATAATTAAGGCTAATCCCTGTGCCACTTGGCTCGAGCCAGGGACGAAAATAGGCTGGCACGGGCCGATCCTACGCCTTTTATAGGAGCACAGTTACGTTCCTCGGATGCCGGGGGATCTCGGGAGCCTCTGGACCATTAATTGCCAAGCTTCGATATATATGTCAAGTTAATGGCGAATTAGAAACAGCAGTTGTGTGGCCTTTTGAGATTGAGGTATTTTGATTGGGTTGTGTCTAATGTTTATGTTAGCATTAAGTCAGTAAAAATGTAGTAATCTGTTAGACTTCGTTTCATGATTTAAGGATATATTAATATTACGTACAGTAATGTTAGGAGTTGTCTTGGAGTAAATAAACAATGATAATTGGATTCGATGTTTGAGATGGCTCTTAATTAAAAAAACAAGCAACAAATACTCGAAGAGATGAATAACGCCGTGTTATGCCAATTTATAATGTATAAGTTGTTAGCTGTTGCTGTTGTACATCATTAAAATTCGCAATTTTTCGGCATTTAGTTTGTCTAATGTGTTACAAAATCCAGGCTAATCTCCAAAACAAGTACAGAAACTGACACCAAGTTTTAATCTTCCAATGATAAAACCCGTCCGTTGCCTAATCAATTAGGCAAGTAACGCATAAAATTAATCACCGTGTCACAACGAATCTGTATGTAACTACATACAAGAGCATAGAAGTGTCACTCGGACATTGTCACGGTAGCCTGTCAAGAAGCGAAAGCTTGTCAAATGACATGACTCGTTACGTTTGACAACACTGCCTGTCAACAATATGACACGCCGATCTACACCGCAAAAAACACTTTAACAAACCACAAAAAAAGACACTGGCACTTAAAATTATCGTTATAATTTAAAAATTCAAAAATAAGAACGCTTGATTTTGAATTTCAAATGTGTTCGCGCGTTCTATCGAATGGAGGTTCTGACGGCGCAGCGCGTGCGCGGCGTTCGCGGCGTGGATTTTAACTGTTTACGCTTAGACGGCGTCTCGCGAGATACGGAGCTCGCGACGCGGATTAGGATGCGTGAGCGCAGGTATCGGCGGGATTTGGGCATGGAAGGACGTGATTAACTTATGTTCATCACAGATCTCCTAGCATAACTTTTTTTTATTTTATTTAATGTACCTATGTTGTGTTTGAAATATTGCTCGTCTGCGAAAAAAATGCGTTACCCAAACCAAATCCAGAATTATTAAAAAAAAAACTTACTTATTGATATTTATAACAATTTAAGTTTAACTTGAATATTGGGAAAGGTGTTCCAGGCGGGGACAAGCTAGTCCAAATGTATATTTTTTTCAAGAAATAGGTTTTGTAATTCATTCCTTGTCCCCGCCGCCGCGCAATACCTACCTGCAGTCAGGTTTTTTTTTTAAATAATTATTTAGCATTAAATGTTCCCTTGATTTCCATACATCGCTTTTTTGCTTCTCACACGCCTGAGGGCCCTGCAAAGATGCACTACGCTAACTAACGTTTCTAACGTGGTCTACCAGTGACGCGATTGGTTTAAAAACGAATCGAATAGAAACGTTAGTTAGCGTAGTGCATCTTTGCAGGGCCCTCTGAATTAAATAAACTTATGCATGTATGGACAACGAGAAACTGGTGAGGAATAAACAAAAGTTCCAGAAAACACAGTCTGTTATAAGAATTATAAAGCATCGGATATTTCTGGTCACGATGGGTGTATAGATTGGTCACAATTCGTCTATTGTCATTTAATCAAAGTAAACTCGCATTTAGACAGAGGGGACCAGAGCGGATTCAAGGTCCATTGGCTCCCACCCTAGTGTCCTTGTGTACCCCCTTTCTTCCTCATATGGTTATTAGCCATCCGAAACCATCAGCCACGACGGAATAAGCCAACAGCCCTGTCAACGCCGACGACACTAATGCTGTCATAATACGATTAATTGTTTCCTTTCTCTCATTCCCCCGATATAGGATTCCCTGTTTTGGTTGCAAGAACAATAAAGGATGTTGGGTTGAGTTGAGAGGTTTTCGCTCGTTAATAAACTCGATTTTGTTGTGTTTATATCAATACAATAGATCTAAAATCAGCATTAGCTTAGTCCGCTGCTTTTACCACATGCCATATTTTATATGCTATGCATTCCTTTTCTTTCGTGTTTTTGCAGTTGTATTCATACCTATGTGATAATATATCTTTTTCCTTTCTGTATTTCTTCCCTTAAAATATAGCAAGCATATTTTTTTTTTAAATTACGTTTTAAATGTAAGGAGAGGTAAAATTTAAAATTAAATATTTAAGATAAACATTGAATTTTGAAATTTTAAAGGGCATGTAAGGGCAAAAGAGATAGCTTAGTAATAAGAAACAATGTGAAAGAGTGGGACATTAGAATTAAGAACGAGACAGCGAATCGAATTAACTATGTTTCAGAGCAGGAGAGGATATAAAGAAATAAAGAGATTGCCAAGATTTCCGTGTTTTAATTACTACGCCTTTACATAAATATAAATATTAAATAACTATTTAATGATTAATCATTCGATAAAACATGCAATTCAGGCGTGGATTATAAAAAGCCCCAAATAAGATATTTTAATAAGACATTTGAACATTATAAATAAAATTAAAAAATGGCGTGCAATGCTCATGAAGCACACTAGCAAAGACCGGTGCACGTAACTATTACTTTTTTAATTAAGTAAATAAAATTGAAACGGTTTTATCGAAATACCATCAGCGGGAATTCTTAGAATTTCTCAAAGGGAAGATCCGATGCGATGCAGCCGTATTAATTAGTTAGGAATCCATTATGTCGGCAACTTATTTATAGTAAACGTCCAGACGGAGGCGCTTGCTTTTGTTGGAGATTCACACCGCGGCGGTCAAGTAAATGGGTTCGATTTACTAATTAAAGGCGAGGCTGCTCTGTGTCGGTTATAAAATGGCGATTGCATTTCCATATCGTTGGTTAAGGAGCTTATTATATTACCTATTACCGACATTACATGAATAAATAAAAACTGGTCAAGTACGAGACGGACTCGCGCACCGAGGGTTCCGTACCGCCGCACAGTAGGTATTATTATATTCCGATTTGAATTCGTTTTCTAATAGAACCACACTTGACTATTTTTACAATTTGTTGCTTTTCTTCAAGGTCTGTGGGTACTATTTGTTAAGTACCTACACTTTTTTTTCCCCCCGTTTATTATTTCAGTCTTTATCTAGGGCGAGTGAGCTGTGGAAGTCCTCAGCACAAAATCACTCGAAATCACTGATTAAAGGGTTCAAAAGCAAGCTCTCCGAAGAGATTCTACAACTCAAAAGAGAAAAGACTTGCGCAGTGATTAGGATCCTAACTGGCCACTGCAAACTGAACAGACATCTGTTTCTAATGGGTATGAAACAAAACGCGACATGCAGCTTCTGTCAGGAGACAGAGGAGACAGCGATGCACATCCTCTGCTCATGCGGGCCACTAATGCGCAACAGAAGTATCTACCTAGGGCCACATATCATGGACCCACAAGAGATACAACTCCTCACTGCCCAAAGCATCTGGAAATCCCTGGACGCAAAGGGCCTTTGCGTTGAGCTCTAAACAAAGGGCTGCCACAAAAGATCAGCAATGGTCGAAGTGGTACTTACTCAAAGCCCATCATAAATCATAACCCTGCAATAATAACAAAATAGGCTCCTTTCGGCGACCCTAAAAATCACAAAAGGATTGTCTTGCCGCTTTTTATTCTTATCTACCGATCGCGACTCGGTCTGCAAAAGATAGAAGCGGAATGAAGTGGTAAGTTGGATAAAAGATTCCCCAGTCTTTCGATTAATAAACATAGGTATAATATTATTAGATATCTACTCTTACCTTACTTCTGAACTGACTAAGGGGGGGTCTTAAAAACAACGTTGTTGTGCTCCCGCTCTTTTCATTACTTATGTACTCTGTGCTTATGTTACAAGTTACAACTCATCGTATTACGAGTATGTGCATATGTGGAACTTATAACGTCACTACATGAAAAAAATCTTTCTTATACCCAGGTGGCCTGCATCAGTCATCCACCAATCCACCATAGCGCTCTCTAAACCGTAGGTACATGCACTTCACTGTTTTTTTTACATTTACATGGATCTGCCAGTTGTTAGCGAGATGTATTTTTCCAACGTCAGAGTGGACATCGGTCACAACGTCACGTCATCGTCACGTCCGAAGAATGTTGGGTAAAAATATTTTTGAATGTTTATGGGAGAATCGCACCACTTTATTCGTTGAAACAATTAAATACAACCCTGTTATAATGACAGTGTCAAGTCACGAGAAATAAGGTCAAAATTCACGGACTCTTAAGATGCTTTAAGGACTTCTAAGTAAACACTTCGAAGAGACATTCATTAGGTAAGGTATCTAGTGTTTGTCCTGTAAGAGTTGGTGACCCAAAAAAAGTTAGACATTATTCTAGTTTCTAACGGTTAAGCTAGAAGTCCAAGGGTTTTAAATTTCATATACTTGTTCGGTTATCGAGTAAAAAAATAGAGGTAATATGTTTATTAAAATCGTTGTTCACCGATTCTGCCACCTGCATGCTTCTTTATCTTATCGTGTTCTAAGATATAGACAAAATAAACACACTACTTTAAGCTCGGCGGAAAGCTTCTGATAAGCATAATTATTTACCCGTTTACCGTGTTGAAAATAGGAAAAATTTACCCGTAGTGCATGTAGGTCTAAAGCACACACAAGCCTAAAGGAGCTTTTCCACCGGTGAGGCGAGACGAGGCGAGAGGAAAATTTAAAATTGTTTGAAAATAAAAAACCAGTAATAAACAATTCCCTTCTCGCGTATCTTCGGTGGAAGTGGTTTTTAAATGCAAACTTAAATTCTAGCACCTCCTCGTCTCGCCTCGCATCGCTGGCGGAAATGCACCTTTTAAACAAAAAAAAACCGGTAAACATATATAATAACCGGAAAACATTTACATAAAAATCGGGTGGGTAAGTGAGACACAGCTTTACTTGTTTAAATTTAATTTATTCAAATTCAAAATACGTAGATATTTTTCCTCTGGTTTCCAAGATAATGTTTTAACTTCAGCAAAGTTGTACCAAATAAAAAATATGTACTCGATGATGTAGGTACCAGGTGGCGCCCAAATCTAAAATAACTCTCCCACAGGACTGCAAATCAATTTGGAAGTATCAACATGCAATAGCATGGTAGTACGCGCCATCTAGTAGCTTATAGCCCAACTAAGCCTAAATAAACGCCATCTGTATTTGAGTAGCCTAACTGTTAGAAACCTAACTGACTTACATAAAACTTCTACTCTCCGACAGGTGGCGCGCTGGTAGGCTACTAATTTAAATTTCCTTAATGGTAACACTGTTCGTGACGTCGTGCTGCGCAGCGCGGCTATTTTCGTTCGTGATAGGCAGCCGACATTTTGTTTTGCTGGACGTTTTGACGCATGCGAAAACGAGAAGTTGGAAATGCCTTTGAACGCGGTTGGTTGGAGCTCTGAAGAAGATCAAAATCTAGCAGAATTAGTTCAACCGCACATTTTTTTATACAAGGTTCTAGATCCCTCGCGAAAAAATATATTGGCAAGAGAGGCTACATGGCAGGAAATAGCGCAAGCGTTGGACAAACCAGGTAAGTTACTGGCAATATTTCGCATCATAAACCCGAAGTCGTGCTGCACAACAAGTTTAATAAATACGGGCATAATGCCTGCTCTTTCGCGAGTTATTTCCGAATGATCGAACAAACTGAAGTGAGAACTGCGTGAGAAAGTGTTTGTGATAAAATAAATTATTTAAGAATACCTACCTACGCTCCTAATATGTAAAATAACGGGAGTTTAAAATGAAACGAATGTTACTTGTTTTAAGTTCGATCTTAGGGAAAGCATAGAATGATTGCAACTTAAGTATGGAGCTATTCTATTCTATCCTGTTCTCTGGTGTAGGGCACCTACTGGACTCATTTAGGTGCATAGTATAAAATTAAAGAATGAGCGCTGTCTCGCCAACAAACTGCGTTAGCAGTTCGGCGAGTAACTTTAAAATTAGTTATGTATATGTGCCTTTGAAAAAATAAATTTAATTAAAAAGTATAGTCGGCATTGTATACTTGTAATACAATGTCAAACGTTGAGCAAAACACAACTGAGCTAGTGTAAATTATGGAATTCCAGTTGAAGAATGCAAGAAGCGCTGGCGGGGTCTCCGAGATGGCTACATGAGGAGCAAACGCATGGGCACCATGCACAAAACGAAGGCAGCTGTGTTCGAGAAACTCCAGTACCTTGATGAGACCTCTCTGGATGGGTCGGAACCTGTAGAGGAGACCACAATGGAGATGGAAGAGGACCAACAGGTCCATGAAGAACATGTTGTTACCACAGAGCAGCAAGTCATTACTGACAGCCAGGAGTATTATGAAGTAAGTTCCTTTATCAGAAAATTAATTAAAAAACTTGATCCTATAAGAATTCCATGAGAATTATTATTGAACACCTTGTTTGTTTTAGAAAACCATGGAGCATTTAAAGTTACCCCTTAGTGCCCCTTACAGTTTAAAAGCCTATTCATATTTATCTATAGTGATCACATGTTATAAGGGTGATTACACAGGCGTTTCAACCACCGTCAGTCTGCTTTCATAAATATTGAAAGAATGAGCTACACCAAGCAGCTAACATTCACACAGAGTTATACTGTTATCGTAATTCTCGCCACAATTTATCGAATTTTAAGTATATTATTGTCTATTTCTTAAATACTTAGGGCAGCAAACTGACGGCAGTTGACACGCCCATAGAATCACCCATAACTACACCTTAGTTACTACGAAATACAGTAGGAAGTAACATAGAAACCCCTTGTTTATTTACTATTCCTAAAGGTGTTTATTCTTTTCCCTCTGAACCTATTTTATGTAATGTGAAGGTATCAACCAATAAGCGCCAAAAGACAATATTGCGACCTCACTCTACCCTGATAAAGTGTGTAGCTAGTGCTAGAGCTGACAATTACCCCTTTTCACATCCACACGCAAAATATGCGCAAGACGTCAAGTTGCGGAAACCAGCCCGCTTATAAAATAAAAATACCCCTTTTCATATTTATTTTGTTAGCCAATGTTACCTCCCAAATTATATTTGGTAGCAAGGTTTAATCTAGTGTGGTGCAGAACTACAATTAACAAACAAGACATGCTCGAAAATGGGCCTATTTTTAATAACAATCATAGCGCCAGGGAGGGCCTTGTGTAGAGGCAGATTTTTAAAATTTGAGTTTTTTTAAATATGTCAATTTAAAATTTCCAGATCACTGTCGTGGATGGTCCTACAGAACAGCAGCAGCAGATAAAACAGCCACTGTTCAAAATTCTGCCAAAAGTCGAAAATGAGCCTCCAAAAAAAATTATAAAGAAACCTGGAAGGAAAAAATCCATGCCAATACCTCGCAATCTACAACCGATCAAGATTCTCCCTAAACCCATCCTAATGAATGGGCCAAAACTGTTGCGCTACGTTGAAGAGCCAAAGACACCAGAACAAAGGAGCCAAGTATTGGACAAACTCATAGAGAAGGTGCTAAAAGAAAACACTAATGAAATAGATGTGTTCTTCAGAAGTATGGCTGCTAGTGTTAAGAAATTGCAACCGAATTTGATACCTAAAGTGAAAATGGAAGTGTGTAATGTCATTGCGAAGTACGAAATGCAAAGTTTCGACAGGAACCCTCAGAGTTTCTAAAACATGCTTGTTTATTTATGTACAGGATGTGAAGACTGCCAGTGGCTTTGTGCGTTGTTTAGTTATTGTTAGTTGTAAGTATTTTGAATTAATAATTTTACATACAAAGTATGAGTAGCTGTGTTAGAACTATTGACTGAATGTGGTAATCCTTTACTGATCTTGTTTTTAAAATAAATGGTAAATGTATTGAATAACTTTTTATTATTTAAAGTTGTTGAACCCAAACAGGGTTACTGTAACACAACATTAATAGAACACAAATTCTGACAAAAATGGACTTAAACCAAGAAGGCAAAATCTTAAGGACCAATTTGTTTTTTTTCTAATACATGCAAATGGTTACCTATCGCAAGGTTGAATTTCAGTTACGAACTGTTCTGTTTAACCGGATATTTAGAAAATATTTTTATTACTGAAAGTGTTAACTTTCATGGATTGTTATAAAACAAACCTAAACTAATGTAACCAAACTAATGTAAAAATCAAACAAACGATCCAACAAAAACTATTTTCTAAATTATGAAGTTTGGAGAATTGAAAGGGTAGGGAAATAAAACTTTGGACTTGCGATACTATGCAAAATACTACTTAATTTTACACTGCACAATTTCATTAAACGTATGTCTCATAATTCTATACTTAAACATACCTACAGTACTACCAGTCCCTTAATAGTCAGCGACAATCATCATTGTCAGTTGGAAGTACTAGTGTGATAGGGATAGCCAGCCAAAAGCTAGGTATTAACCTAGCTGGGAGTACTGTACAGTAAGGGAAACTGGAAGACTTACCTTTTTTGCTCTTGTCACTATGATTAAGACATAAAGGTACGTCTTTCAGTTTCTCTTACTGTACTTTGACCTTATTTTTGAATCTCAGATTGGAACTTGACGTAGATGCATACAAATTTATTATAGAATTTAAGTACATCAAATTAAAAATATAGAATGTCGAACGGGGCTTTACTTTAGTTTTTAACTACTCAAACGACATCGTATTTTGTCGGAAAAGCTCGTATTTATTTTGTTTAAACAATCCATTGCACTACCCATTAAGCAAGACGACTACCAACTTCTTCGAGAAAAATATGACTTTGTTTTATCATGCACTACATCTGTAAGGAGATATAACTTGAGTCTTGATTAGTTGCATCGGACCTTAGTGCAATAAATTAAATGCCAATATTAAGGCATCGAGTAATGTTCATAAAGCACCTGTTAAATGTTACCTAACAAACTGGTCCAGTCTAAAAGCTGACTGACCTCGACACTTTACCGCGCTCAGGAATGTAGTCTAGAGACTATCAGACTAATGAATGAGGCTTTGATGGATTATGATTTTTAATGCCGAAATATTTAAAATGATTGCAAACTTATAGACAATGTTTATTAAGTTAAGATTTAGCACAATACAAAGCAAGTACCTTTTGCCTTTTTTTATACAAGGTGATTTATTTCTTTTTGGCAAATATTTGTATGCTGAGATTAACTATTTGTTTCTGATCTGAGTTTTGCATGTTTTCTACGGATTTAAGTTTATATGGTTTTCGTTGTCGTTGTTTTCCAGCTGTGTTTGAGATGTAGGAAATTGATAGGTAACTAATTTTTGTGGGAACTTTGTTAATTAGAAATCATGTAAAACAATGTTTTAGAAGAAATTATACTTTTCAGATGGTACACCTAGGTACTTGTAATATAATATGATAATAGGAGTGCTTTGCCAGTTTCCCTGTGTATACCTAGTATCTAATTGAATATTTGTATCTTATTTACAATTTTCAAAAATACTAACGGCCATTTTTCCTCATATAGACATCTTGATTAAAAGTCATTTATACCAATCTGCAAGATTCAAGAAACCAAAAGTATGGTATAATCTGTGATGGCTGTGATAAGAGGTTTGTGAGGCTAAAAATTTCCATACAAAATGGCCCCTTAAAGCTAGTCCAATTTTACGATTATTTGTTCCCTTTCCAAAAATATTATACACATAAGAAACAAATAAGAATAAAACAAAAAAAAGTACAAACCTAAGTTTTTATAATAACTACAACAATTATTAAAAAATCGTGGGATTTGATTTAAGGGGTGAGAACCGTTAACGTCCAATCGACAGCTACGGGACTTAAGCGTCGCTTCTCAATCTTCTTAATCCGTACAATTCGTGCCTTTTAACCTCGGTTCAAGTCCTTATGTTGACAATAAAGTTGGACTTTCATCAAAAAGTTATCTACTTTCAGCAAAAAGTTATCTGTAGTTAATTATTGAAAGATTAATTAGGTACAATAAGTGAGTTACCATGTCGAACTTTTTGAACTTCACCCTTATTCTAATAAAGGTCAATACTATTTTGATTCAAAGTTAAAGAAAAAATATCCTGAAGTTTGTTCACATCTTTCGTTGGTTTTGGTAGTAGGTATACTACTTAGCACACCTTCCGCTTATTTCCCAATGCTTCATTGAATTTCATATACGATATCATGTTCCATGCACACATAGTACCAAATTCACAAACTTTACTTGCCTAAAACGAGATCCAACTACCGGACATCCGGACATTAAAACCGGACGCCTGGTCACCAGACGCCAAAACACAAACGGAGGGTCACTTTTCCCCTATACTATAAGAAAGCTATAAGCCGATTTATTTCTAAATTTTATTGCAGTGGGTCTCGCCCAGTGCGGGGGCTAATTAAAATTGATGTTTTGTGTTGAGTTCAGTAATATCTACCAAGTACTCCCACGTATATGAATATCGACCTTATAACAGTGTCATTAAGCCTTATAGACAAGTTTGAAGAAGCATGAAGCCTCTGAACGTATCTATGAAGTTAAGCGTTAGAGGGAAGGGGACGCTACTGCTAATAAAACGGAATGTGTGTCAGAATGGGTTTTTAATACGTAATGCAGGCGTCATCATTGCTTTGATAGTTATACCAGGGCATTGTAAGACATTTTCAGTGCCTTACGATGCAGTGCAGGGAATTTATTATGACTGACATCAGGAAATATAGAGACAACGCGATTGACAAAGCGTTTAGCCTAGTTGGCAGTGACGTACGAGTACGAAGCCAGCGTATATTTGCGTGATGAGTGCGAATATTTGTTCCTGAGTCTTGTATGTTTTTAGGTAGGTGTATGGTTGTCTAACGGCCACACTCGAGTCATTAAATCGTTCCTTATTAATGACTAGCATCTGCCCGCGACTCCGTCCGCGTAGAATTAGTAGTAGAATTAGTAATTTTGCCATCCCAGGGGAACAGTGATTTATTTCGGGATTCAAGGTAGCACTGCGTGTTAACCCAGTGTTTGAACAAACTCTATTCCTAATTGTATGTAACCAAATTCGTCCATCCCTTTTTAGCAAAGAAGTAACAAACTCGCGCACGCATAACCTTTTCCATTTATAATATATGATTATGTACTTCATATTATGTAGTATAGGATGTAAATGGGTAGGTTCATCCAGCGCCCAGAATCACTCTGGCCGAAATCGTAGTCGATAAAAATACTCCGAGAGTCCGACTCGCACTTGACCGGTTTTCAGTATTTGTTTTTTTTTAGGATTTGTACTATGTATAACCAAATTTTGACATTTGTGTGTTTTATCGTTTTTATGATACAACAAAAAGAAAAATGGTTTGCAGATTTTTTATCACAATTTTGTATTTGAATAATACAAACTGACAATACCTAAACAAAGCAATAAGGACGAAGTTCTTTAATGAATGAGCGCATTGAGCGCGAGCGGGCTTTGCTGCTCCTATTTTAACTCCCGGCGTCCGCGACGCTGCGAAGAACTTTGTCGCTGTACTTTCATGTATAAACTAAAGTCACACAATTTCACACTGAACAAATTATATGATTTAGATGGTAGTGCGTAAAGTATTAGGTATAGTAGGTGTAAGTGCCCAATTAGTTTTTAAAGAATAAAGAATATTTAGAGTATTTAATTCCGGTTAAAAAAACTTAACCCAACCAACTGTCCTTACTCCTAGTATATTACAGCTATTATCATTGCTCATAGCTATGAGTTTATTCAACTTCGATATACTACTTATACGCCCATAGGTATTT
Organism: Acleris literana; assembly: GCA_946894065.1. NCBI lineage: Eukaryota > Metazoa > Arthropoda > Insecta > Lepidoptera > Tortricidae > Acleris > Acleris literana. The sequence goes on from OX335687.1 coordinate 9,817,771, forward strand.
TTTTTCAGAATCACCAAAAGTAATATTTTTTATTGCGTAGTAGCCTAAATACCAATTTTCATTTTTTTAACCACAAAAATGACGAAATTCATACAAAATTCTAGACCCCCCTTCTATCCCTTAGGGATAGTTTTTCCAAAATCGCTAAAAGCTATATTTATTATTTGTAAATAGTAGCCTATATACCAATTTTAACGTTTCTAACTTCAATAATGACAAAACTCTCATACTTACAAAATTCTACACCTGCATTTAGGGGTAGTTTTTCTAAAATCGCAAAAAGTTATAATTTTTATTTGTAAATAGCTTCTGCCCGCGACTTCTTCCGCGTAGATTGCGATGATGTGTTTATCCAGGCTCAATCCAGGCTATACCTACCTAAGCTATCTCCATTTCAAACTTCATCCATATCCATCCATTCGTTGCAGCGTGAAGAAGTAAAAAACTAACCCACAAACTTTTGCATTTATAATATTTAATGATCGGCGACCGGTAGCATTTTATGTCACTGTGACGTCAAACGTAATGACTAATATAGATAAGTCTCATTAGTAGGATTAGTAGGATACTCGCATTAATAGGATTAGTGGATAATACAATATATTTTGTCCCCCCGGAATGGTCCAATTTTCCGGGATAAAAACTATCCTATGTCCTATTCCAGGGCCTAACCTATATGTGTGCCAAGTTTCATCCCGATCCGTCTAGCCGTTGCAGCGTGAAAGAGTAACAAACATCCATACATACAAACTTTCACAATTATAATATTAGTAGGATAGGATTATTCAAACTAAAGTTTTCATACCCTACTAGTCCAGAGGTTAGTTTGGGACTTGGTCAATTTGTGTGAAGTTGTCCCCAGATATTTATTCTTTTTGTCACCTGTAATTATTACCTTCATGTGTATCGTTTCGGGGCTTCTCAAGATCTCGAGAAAACTGAGATATCATTTGTCTGACAGTCGGTTGTTTACTACCCTTCCTGTTTGATTTGTCTTCTTAATTGTTGACGACTTGTTGATCAAAGCTTGAAGCGGTAAATAAACAAGGAAGCTAATTGTTTGCAAACAAGGATAATTTTGCATACCAACTATACGAGTGATGAACAAGTTCTATTTTAAGCAATCTGACTTAGTAATTACTTATTGTTATATTATAAAAAGCTTTTATTTGCTTTTATAATAAGCTTTACAAATATAAAATATAATATTTTTAATTATTTATTTTATTAAATCAATATTGTAACGCCTATAATTCGAATCCAAATAATTTATTTCATAATAAGGGCGCGTACGCATAGCGATTCGTTTTACAGGTCCGTTATTTGATGGCGTATGTAATTGTATGAGCGAGTTCACACCCAAAACAGTATTCTAGATCCAGTAAAAAAGAAGAATAAAAGGTGAAAAGATCCGTTGAAACGGATCCTGTAAAACGGACGTTCTATGTGTACGTACCCCAACGAAAATATTAAGCACTTAGTGCGTTGTCATAGTAAAATTCAAACAGCATCAAATGACACACATGACAATGACAATGACATTCACAATGACAAGGTTCTAAGTATGCTCAACATTTTCATTGGGTGACTGTACGCGCCCTAACCATGATTAATTTGGTTGGTAACAAAAAAAATATCCTTACATCTATGTTAGTGATACATTAAATAATAATTATTAGGTACATATTTACATATCATTACAAAATTATTATAAATAGGTAAGTAACGACACTATGACAAAAATTGAACACAGTTTATCTGTCGCTTTAATTATCTACTTATTGTTATTGATTGAATTCTACACAACCTGTATAATGGCATACTTTTGTTTCTATACATGGTGATAAATAGAAAACTTATTTACTTTTAGGTGACTGATTCATAATAAGCTGTTTTTTTTTTCTGCATGCTTATCGTCTACTCTAAACAGCATGTCAAGAGACGGAAAATCGCAGGATTTAACTCTCAAGAGTTAAAATTAATACAAAAAGGTACGTAGTTTTTGGGTTCATTGCTCCGCCAAAACTTTGCAGCAAGCTCGGTCGTTCGGAGGCTCGATCGAAAGGGTTAGGGTTAGTTACGTCTTTGGGGCGGGGCCGAGTCTAGACGTGCCTCGCGAGTCGCTGCCCCACTATCAACGCTATCAGCCGATTACCAGGCGCAATACTACATCCTATATCTTTAAACTATAATACTGCAACACCAAGTCGAACAAGGAACTTGCAATTTTATACCTTAGGGCGTAAAGTTTCCAACTAAGTCTTGTATTTGGAGTTACTGTACGTTAGTTCTGAGACGGAATCTCTTATTTACGTTGCGATAAGACATCGCGTGCAATTTTAGGATTTACGCGTTGTCAGTACCTACGTAATTAAATATTTATCTTTTTCCTGCTGATAGGAAAAGATTCCTGGAAGAAGAAAGGGAAGGGATACGTTCGCCTTTGAACATTCTTTTTGTGATTCTGTTTCTTGTTTTCTGTTTGTGCAATAAAGAGTTTAAATAAGGTGCAAAACATGCTAAAATCGAATTGTCGATGTGCTAAGTTATTAAATTCCAAGCAGTGTCGGCGATAGTTCCCTATAACTATAAGAAAAGAAGGTTTGTGTCAACTATAACAGAGCAAAGAGATGTGTGTAAAACGAAAAAAAATTATAACCTACAGGTCCGCTACAGCGTTTTTGGAATATTTCGCAAATCCCTAAAGCTACATCTAAAACTGGCTGGCCATGCATGAGATCCTGGATTTAAAAGGATTTTCGATGAGTTTCTCTAGTATTCACGCTAAATTATAACCATGCTAAAGATATGAGTGAGACGTGCATGGAAAAGAGTACCTAGTAGGGGCCACGATTTTCTCACTACAAAGAAAACCGAGAGTTTTGGTTTAAGTTGGTTTTTTGATATACCTGGAAGGCGACAGATTCCCTCCACTCATCAGAGTCGTTCGAGATAACAAAATCGTTAGAAGTATGTTGCCGCATTGTAGACGCTAAAAACGCGCCGAACTTTATATCCCTGTAAATATTTATCACGCCGCTCCAACTATCCATATAGACAAGCACATCAAAGGAAACTTGAGTTTACACGGCATCTCAAACAACCACGGCAAACCAACGTACTCTTAGGCATAGTTGCATGTAAAATATGCATAGAACGAGCGCATAGACAAGGGCTCTTCCCCCGACTGAGTGGTTGGATTGAATAGACCGGTGCGTGGAGAATTGCCATCGTCGACTAACGACATGTTTGGAAAACTACTAACGTGTACCTACGTACAATTACAACTGTTTGGAATACGTAGAATATATTTCGCCCTCAAGGCATGCAGTGGCACTGCAATACCTTCAAGTGCTGAGAACTGCCTGCGAAGCTTAATTAACGCTGAAAGATTTGGTTCCGCAAGTGTTATAACTTAAAAGTTATGTGTAAGAAAAACTACCTTGCTTATTCCGTTTGTAGCTGGATGGATTAAAGCCGAGTTTGTACTCGGTTCTTTGGAGTTCCTGGAGATGAAACTTATAAACAAAAAAAAAGTTTTTTGGGTTGTTTCTTATTGTGACGCTTAGTTTATTGCCTTCTTATTAAATTTCAGATCTACTTAGTTTACAAATAGATCTTATAGTTTGGAGGAAACAGCGGCTTTAGCAAACCCAATGATTCGTTTAACAAAACTGACCTCATATAGACGTCAGACATAACGTGTTAAATCGAAGCAACTCATTTCAATCTATGGCGTACTTTAACTGCCGTATGCACTACTCAAATCAAAGAACAATAAGTAATCCAACGGAGCTGTCACTTCAACATCGGGTAATTGTTTCGGCGATCACTCTCTAATTGAGCTAGTCAGAGAGGGACGCATATCCTTAACCCCAGGACAAGCCCGTTTCAATCAATCTTCCCCCACGCGTCACGTGACTCATTCAGACACTCGTTCATAGTTAAGTCTACAATAAAAAGGTCGTATGTTTAATTAAAATGCTTCAGCAAATTGAATCCTCCTCATTCATTAATAGGGTCGTATTTACTATAAGACTAATGACGCATGTTCTCTTTTTGGCATTAGTCAGGGTCGCCATTGTTTAGGTTTAGGCTCTGGGGGTCGATGCGTCTTGGTGTTGTACGTCGTTATTTCCATATACCTATAGGACCTCCTTATTTTAGAAGTTAGTTAAAAGAAAACAAAAATTATATAAAAATTTAATAACGAATGAAATTTAAGAACAGCAAATTACTGAGAATTTCAACAAAGGCACACAAAAGTGTAGCAAAATAGAGATTGATGATAATTATGATAACATACTAAATAACCCGTATACTTAAAAACATATTGAAAAGTTTGATATTTATTCTGGAACTTTATGATATAAAGAAGGCTTTCTTAAGCTGAGCATTGGAACATCCTGCACATGTTTGACAGCGGACGCACCGCAGTTATGCTCAGAATAAGAAGAAGTATACTACGCCATCAAACTGGTAGCGTCATCATAATCAAGAAAATGTCTAAACTAAAAAAAACAAGTCTAAGCTAAGCCGCAACCAAGAGTCCAAGAAAGAAAACAGAAATTATAAACAATCGCACTGTATTTTATAAATAAAAAGAGATGTTAGCGTTTGGAGCTACAGTAATTAGATCGTAAATTATACAACGATTGGCCTATAAACCTGTGATAACTGATAATTAGCCATATCCGATCATTACCTCGGACTCGAGTTAACGATTGAATAATATCTCACATTACGTCGGCCTGTGGATCCAAATAACTATTAAGCTGATTAAAACCTCTGATAATTATAATGGCTTTAATTGCGAGAAAATAAATGTAAAATAAGACGAATATTTTCAAGACAAACAAATGAAAAAAATACAACAAAATTTAGAAATATACACCTTGTTGAGGTTACCTAACAAGAATGGTACATAGACAACTTTTCCAAAACTAAGACCTCGGCGGTGGTGCGCCACAAACAGCCAGTTACATGTTCTTCATGTCGTCGGAGAGGGCGGTGAAGGGGCAGGTTGGCCTGACGACACGAGTTACAAACTACACCTCCACCGCCCTCTCCCAACGACGTGAGCAACATATAGTTGGCTGTTTGTAGCTCCTAAATTAATTAAGTACACTAGTCCCTATAAACAAATAGTAATGCTTTAGTCCGCTTATACATGGTTTTTTATGGGTCATTTCAGAGCTATTTTCGTCCGGGTTAAAAAAAAAGTACTCAGATCTATAGAGGCATTTTTTTCTGTAAGTCCCTAACAAAATATACATTAAATAACCATCAATTAAATTGCTCTATCAGTCATCTTTCAGCAAACGACTGCTAATAAATTATAAATATTCTGTAATATAAGCCCTATTTGTAATCCGTTGGATTACCACAGAAGAAAACTTCCAAGATCACCCCAACTAGCCGAAACCATTTGACATAGACTTACGACCTGTAATTCATTTATTTTTTTCGTGTCTTACCCTCGTCCCTCGTAGAGGGTAGCCAAATAGCCTCATACTATTTTCCTCTTCGTATAAGTTTCGTAAAAAAATTATAAGCCTCCCCTACATATAAAAACAAACTGAAATGCGCCGACGACATAATAATAATAATAAATATCTCGATGGCTAATAGTTTTATTACGTCTAAATTCTGTAGCAATTTTGTGTCGAGAGTCATTGCGGCAAAGGGCCCTCAGCGCTTGTTGACTTGCGTCTGAATTGTTTTGACGTGCCCGACAAATTATAGTCACCATGATACAATGAAGTAACCCGATAGCAGAAGCGATCGCGATCATGCTGTGTGACGGTCCGTTGCAATCACAAGATCATGAAGGGCGTTAACCTCGTCAGAGATTGTGTTTCATCAATGATCAGCACTAGATATGGGGATTTTGGTTGTAAAATCGACGCGTTTTTTAGAGAAACTTACAAAAATTCCGCTGCGAGCAATCATCATAAGATTTACAATCTCTCAATTTGTGTCTACCATAGTACTACACATTGTATTTTGTTTTGTTAATATTTATGCCAACAGTCAGGTAATGCAAAATGTACCCATAGTATCCGCAGCGCGCTAAGGACAAGTCGTAGTGAACTTGTACACTACCGACACTACGACTTGTTCGTAGCGCGCTGAGGATACTATGCTTACACATTAAGAAAATAATAAAAGAATTAAATTTACCTACTTACACCGCTATAAAAATACACTTGACCGGCAAGTCTGAAACCACAAAAACCGCAAATTCGTTTTAGTCTACGGACAACGTTAAAATATGACGCTTTTTGTTTTGCATTAGAATCAAAGGAAGACCATTGATTGAAAAATCTAGTGTTTTGCTCAGCATAGTCAGACATTTCATTTTAAATTAACCTTTTTATTATAAAAAAAAAAACTCGACGCCCAAATGGCTGAACAGAAATCTTGAAGACATATAGGAGAATCAACATTACTTATATCTAAATGCATCTTATCTCTCGTAACGAGTGAATCTTGAATGAACCTTTTGAAAATCAAGTCCGCCGTCATCTAGAAAAACCTTCTATAAGTTGAGAGAACAAATCTGAAACTTGGCAAGTTGTAAAATTGATCACTGACCTGGGTGTTGGTAAACCGTCGGCTGCCAGATCGGCTCAAGGTGCCCCCTCGGACGTTGCTGTCCGAGAGTTCAACATCCCCGCCGCCGTCCACGGCTCGTCTTTGGGACAGCTCGGACAGTTCGGCTATCGGTTGCACCTGGTTGGTAAAACGCTGGCGTTATAATGTATCAATAAACAGTAAATTTTAACTATCATGAATTTTATCTCTCTAACAATATTTATCTTGTTCATCTAAAGCTCAAATTTATCACACGAATTACTTTCGATGAAACAGGGAGATAGTTTAAAATAATGTGTAATGGCATATCTCACCTCTCATTGAAAAGAGATATCGAGATGACTTATATTAGCCGACAGAAAATCAATACCCGTTGGGAGGGTTTCGTACGAAATTGCGCGAGTTAGTTCGGTTCATTGTTAATAAATTTGGTAGCAGATTGCTATATTAACTAAATTATCTTTTATATTCCACCCACATAGAATTATATCAGACACTTTGATTCAACTCATGGCGTAGATCATTTGATCATAATACTGAATATTACTAATCAATACCTACTCCATAAAAATAACAGCAAATGTTGCCACTTTACATCAGTAAATTCTAACGTAACTTTATTAATTGGCCGCTGTCTGTGTGTGTACAAGTTGTAGAGTTAATCAGATTCGTGCACCAAAAAGCGCATGACCGGTGCGCACTTGGATAATCTTTTATTAAGACATCGAACGTTACACAAACCTGAATAAGCATGTACCAGTCGAGCATGAAAGTGGTTCTCGGTAAATACCGACTCGGGGGAAAGTTGCGTGTATGTCTACACGTGCTTTTTACATAAATTAATCAGATAATTGAACATCCCGTTACCTCTTAAATAGTATTCATCTTGACAAAATTACAAAAACGCCTCTGCTTCGAATCAATCATAACATTGAAGACTTATGAAAATATTTCTATAGTAATAACAAGTCATTAATAACAGTTAAAGGTTAAATTGATAGCTAAACGAAGTTATTAATATTGACGTATATTAATGGTATATTTATTAAACTGAGTATACCTAACTGAAAGTTAAAAGACGCTTAAGCGCAGCAATTCAAAAGTAATTATCACTGTTAATAACTGTATGCTATTCTAAGTACCTTTCACTAACACATAGTTTAATAACCTACCTGGTAAAGTTAATTTCAAGTTATTTTACAAAATGAGAAACCTGTTAAACAAAATGGATACTTCTTATCTTGATTTTATGACAGTATTTATATGCAAATATCTTACCTTAATAGTGACAGAATCTTGGCTCTTTTTAATTAATTCTATAACTTCCTCTCTGTTTTTGTCTTCGACATTGAGTCCGTTTACTTCCAACAGCCGATCGCCAGGCAGCAGACCAGACTCGCTGGCCCCGGGATAGGATCCTGGTTCAGCCAGAATGACTGCCTTCTGTATCACTTTACTAGCAACACCGTTACCAATATTACCATTGCATTTGCTATCACCATTGGTTAAACCGTTTTCCTCGTGGCCATTCAATTCCTTAGCATCACTAAACACTCTTTCTTGTATCACTGCCCGACGGAGACTGAAACCGAAATCATTTCTTGGGGCTTTTTGTCTTTGAATTGTCAGGACTCTTGGTTTAGGAAGTTGCAGCGGAGTTAATGGAGGCAGAGGTAGGTAAACGTCTTCAAAATTGCTGGTTCGTGACCATCTATAAAAACCTTGAGACTCCCCAACAGGTGAGGTAGAAAACGGTGGGGTGGCGAAGGAAGAGTTCGTTGTGGTATCGGTTAAAGAGTCGGCGCTTGGTGATGTCGACGTAACTCCTAGATAACTGCTTCCATTAGTCTTTGGCACTTCATCCGTATCTTGGGTAGTGATGGACGGATTGGGAGCGTTATTTTTATAATTGTTTTTCACTTGATTTTCAACGGGGCTGTGTATCACCTTTTTGGTAAAGTTCTGTACATGCTGCATGTCGTCGCTGGACGACGTGCTCTTTGATGGCGTAATGCCGTAGGAGATGAGTTCGTTTTGCTGCGTGTTCCGCGCCAATACGTTAGGATCTTGACCGTTGACGTAATCAACGGTATCCGTAGTAGGGAGAACATTACACTCCAATGAATTTGAACTAGTATTGCTAAGTCGAGGCCCTTTGAGGATCCCACGTTTCGGCGGTCTCGGTGGTACAGGAGGGAGAACTTGCGGCTGTCGCGGACTGCTGTTTGCGTTCGGGTTGTTCAAAGAATTCAACGATGTCTCCGAACTGTCCGACTGCAAGACGCCTTCTATTCTAGCCCAGACGTGTGTGGTCGGGTATCCGGGAGAAAGGTGGTTATTTTCATCGCTCAGATTAGAGTTAGACCCCGAGGTAGGTATTATCGGATAGTTAGAATAATTGGAGTCTTGCTCGAGATGAGCAAACAATGAAGCGGTGTAGTCAGCTGTGATGCCGGAGGGGAGTTTCTCCTTTTCTTTGCGTCTGCCCCGCAATTTGAGAGAGCGTCGGACCTGAAAATAAAACACGAGTTAAGTCAATCGATCATTCACTTGTTACCCACGACTGAATGACAAAGGTTAAAGTTGATAAGATGACCTCTTAAATCTGATGTAAATAAAAATGACAGGCCAGTTTTGACCCACGGACATCGAGATTGTAATCTACCATCGAGTCATGTTCGCTATCGTCCAGCCCAGGCTACATGAATGAAACTGAATTAAACCCAATACCAATGCATTTAACAACAGATCATTAATATGTTCGCACTGCGGTATCACAAAAGAAAATAGTAGAGACAGAGCAATTACAAATTGGATTTATTTATTTATAATTGACTTTCGGTTTCGCGCCGCAGACATGAGTATTGAATAGTGATGAAACCTGACAAGTTCCTGCTGTTGCAAAAAGCCACATTCCGAGCGAAGCGTGCACAACCGCAGTTAATAATGAAAATATAATATAATGTAGAAGTAACTGGAACTTTGTATTTTTTATCGTATTAATTGTCAAAATTGTCGTCAGACTGCATTTGTAACCGAGAACATAACTGCGCTGTTGGAAATAAATTTACGATGCGTGTAAAAACTCCAAGGATCGGCTTGCGGCAATTGAAGTTTCGCGCACGTTGGATTGAATCAGGATCATTTGGAATTAACGCGACCTTTTAAGAGCATTCGTTCTTAATTGAACATAAACCTCCAAAGGCAAAAGCCGACTCAAATCAAAAAAATCGCGCTGTATTTAACTGCGAATCAAAAGATAATTGGGCCCGCTCTAAATAGTTTAGACGAAGCGATAAATCCACAAGGTCAGTGAAAGGAATTAAAACACGAATCACTCCAAAACCGACAACAGTGACGTTGCAACGTCACTGTAGCACTAGGTATTCACTATTTTCAAAACTTCTAAATATATTTAAAAATATTAGTACCATAGCACGCACAGCCATTCCCAAAAACTTAAATCTTCTCCGTCTCACTTTTAAATTGACTACTTCTCCCATGCCGTCCGATGCACTTGAACTCCTTGCCTACTTTGTCGAGCACACTCGTGTTTGGAGGAATCTAGCGGAACAATGAGACAATGATAATTGTCCGGTCTGTTTATAAATACGTTTGTTTATTACTAGAAATCGTTTAAAATCACTCATATACCTAAGTTAAAGTAAACATAGATAAGTTTCACTATTTCAAAAATAAAATTAATGGCCTTAAACCATGTCATCAATTCATCATCGTTGAATTAAGAACAAGATATTCAAACTATTATTATTAGTAACTAGCTGTTGCCCGTGACTTCTTTCGCAAAGAAGTTGTTTATCGTCATTCGGGATTTTCTAAGAGAAAAAAACCTATATACTAACCTAACCTAGATACGATCCAAAAGTTTTGATAATCGGTATAAAAAATGGGAGATATGTAAATCGTTTTTTTTAGATTGGAATGAGCACACTTTCTATATTTCCGAACACTTATTAAACGTCATTCAATTGTTTTATTTTACCACTATAAAAATAATTTTACTTTTGAAGGCCAAATTTTGTACCTTCACTATGTCATCACCAGCTCGTGATTTTTATGTAGTTGTTTTTGAACATTAGTGAATGAGAAATAGTAGTCGAAAGTTAGGGCTAAATAACGGGGAGAGCGGTTATCAGTTCTGATCTTTGGTCGACGAGCAGCACCCTTATCAATTAGAAGGCTCTGAAGCACAATTCCTGCCGAAAATTTGTTTTTTTTTTCTTTAGCTCATTTTTATTATTTTGCCATAATTAAGATACAATAATGTTATATAACTCTCCTAGATTATTTGAACTCAATTGCTAATAAAGAATGTCGCAGTATTTATTTGTAGGCCTCAATAATCCTGGAAAAGGCCGAAAAAACCACCCTAAATTTTGGTGACAGAGCTGGAGATAGAAAAATCCACTGCAATGATAACTTATTTATCCTTTAAATTATAATGATAAATCAAGGTTTCATTTTCAATAACAATATTTTTTATTAGTGTACCAAAACTTTTTCCACACAACTCCAAATTATTACAAAACTAACTCTTATTTTTTCCGTCTTGTAAAATTGTTAATACAGATGTTTTTTGTTTAGCTATCACAGGGAAATAAATGAATAATGTTTACATTTTTTTTCTCTAATTTAAGTTTCATTAGTGCCATGGTATAGACCATATTAAAAGAATATCATTATGTAGATGGTTCTTACTGATTCTCAAAACATTTGGATCACCCCTCGTAATGTCCCTGTACAGTCAACCAATTTGATTCCTAGGCCACTATGGACTTTGTTAAAGTGACGTTGACAACCAAAACGTAAGAGACTTCCTATGATTTGGTTTACAACGTCACGTTGACAAAGTCCATAGTGGCTTAGGAATCAAATGGGTTACAGTCAACCCATTTGATTCCTAGGCCACTATGGACTATGATCTATTTAATATGTTTTACATCGATCAGTGGAGACGTCCGTGAAGACGAAGCAAACACGCTTTAAGTTATATTAGGTATTATTTGCTAGCTTTAGCCGGCGACTCTGTGCGTGTAGAAATCTGTTTTCGCTTTATCCGGGATAAAAAGTACCCAATGCCCGTTTCTGGCATATAAAATATCTCTATATCACACATCAACAGGTTAAGGCATTGAACCGTGAAGACGTAACAAAGACACAAGCAAGGATTAGTAAAGACGAGTTCATCGCTTACGAGTTTTGAAAGCTTTGTCTAGAAATGAAATCGAAGATAAGAACAATGTACAGAGACAAGGAACGCGATGATTTATAATATCTTGGGCCTGTATTGGTCGCCTTTATAGCGGTCGACAAACGTGGATAAAGCAACCCTCATTCTCGCATTTACATGCTGGTCAGAAAATGACAGATGCTTTATCCACATCGATATCGAAGTAGGTGTCATTTCTATCGACCTCGATGTCCTCGATATGTGCGCCGCCACAAGTGAGGCACCGGTTCCGCACGCAGCGGCCGTGACGGCACTACAAACTCTCCCAGCGTCTCTGTTACGAACCCACACCGTTAGCATTGTTTTGTACATGTCCAGAATACATTTGTGTAACAACAATCACAAAAGGCTCAGGGACTCTCTCTACTCTAAAAAGAGTACCTAATACAAATTGATGTTAGTCCGATTTAATGGTGAAAAGCGAGATGATAGGATGAAGTGTTGAACTTAGTGTTCTTCTATGGCCACATTGGTTAGTGGTCAATATTGCTCAAGGATTTTTGAAGTATTTTTCAAATTACATCTTGTTCTTGGAATAGTAACCTTGAATACAATAACTTGTGACATTTCGAAGTCAAGTCAGGATCTTTCTTTAGACGTCAGAAATAAACCTTCTTATACTGTTTTACTGTTCAACACTACAAAACTACTGAACTGAACTAAACTCATGGACCAAAACATCTCAATCTTAACCTCTCAGGAGGTGTCTAGTGTCTAACGTTCCGTTCCGCCAGCAGAAATAAATCTTTACGCTTAACAACCTCATTCGTTTTAATACCAGTCTCATAATAAACAGTATTTTAATTGGAGATGTTTATCACGTTCTAGCAGCTAGTTCGCTGAATTTTCACGTTTACAATAAATTGACGTCAAAACAGTAAGCATCAGAGCGGAAGTACATTCACTTGAATGGACGTGTTTTACCCGCTGAGCACAGAACACTAGGTATACCTACGTCGAGTTGTTGATGTGATGATCCAAATTCCACGTTACCGTGATGGTATTTTTGAAAGAGTCAACTAGCACAAGTAAAGAAAGAATAAAAACTATCACGAAGAAGTTTAAATCAGCGAAATCATAAAATTTCATCAAGGAGTCCTTTTTCACTAATGTGATAAACCCGTGATGAAGTCTCTGCATAGAACTAACAAACCGTTTTGTTTTGACAGGAAAATATTATAAGTAGGTACTAAACATTTTGAATGAATCCTACTAACTAAAAATCAAATAGAAGCAAATAGAATAAGCACATTGATTTTGTTTAGACGCTATATTATGTTAATCGTTTTCCGGGACAATAATTATCTTAACTCATCGGTCCCAGAACTATAAACAATTAGGTACGTGGACCCGCTTTAAAAACACACTGTTACAATCATAAATAAATCCCATAGCTACCAAAGATTAGATATATAAAAGCTATTAACGATAAAAGATTAGATTTCGAACTTATCGATGCGCTTCAAACTGTCATAATATTATGCATCAATAGATACCCAATTATACTGATTGATCGCATTGGCAAGAGGCTCGGCACGCTTTTCTATCCGGCAACCATGTAATTATCCTAATAGCAAGCAACATTTTACGACGTGCTCTCACTGTTCGAAGATCAATGATGACATACACCTAGTTAACAAGAAAAGTTGCGTAGTAGTAACTTTGCAATGTAAAAAAGAGCCTTTAGACTTCCGCAGCTGACTTAATAAGAAACTTACATTGGAGCTAATCTAAAACTGCGACTTTTAACAAAATTCAGGAAGAAGGGGAGTACGATATATACAATAAGTAAATATTTACTTACATATACATATCTACACAAACAAAAAGTGGCTATGTTTTTATTACAAAAACTAGGCTTTCACTGCGACATCGTGCACAAAGAAGTCGTTATCATTATTCTGTGGGAAACTGTCCGATTTTCTGTGATAAAAAGTATACCCTAGTCTCTTTTTGGGGCTATGAACTGCATCTGTTCCAATTTATCGTCGCGTCGATCGTTTGCAGAAGTCGGAAGAAATAAACAAACAAACTTTTGCATTCATAATATTGAAGTGCGGATTATCATCAAAGTTCAATTGTGTTACCGTATTTACGGAAACAAGAATGGGAGGAAGGCGTGCAAGAACTTCCGCCGCATTGGCGCCATTGAAAAAACAATGTCTCCTATCGATTCGCCCCGGGACCTGACCTAATACAGAATCTAGGGCATCATAGTTTACTTACCCACAAATGCCTAGCATTATTCTAAAGAACTGTTGTGCAATACGATGGAACGCCTGCAGAAACCGGTGCGCTATGACCTATTGCGGGTATTGCGACAGAGTAACATCTCAATGCTTTACTTTGTTAGGTTAAAGAGTAAACGTAGTAAAACTTTATCATCATTAAATCAATGGTAAAGTTACCCCATTGTTAAAATGAATAACAAGTATATTTAAAGGTCAAGTACGACAATAGTTGAGACGTAATCCACCACGATTTGGAAAGAACACTTAATATTATATTTATTTTGTAAGTTAACCTTTAAACTAAGATCAACATTGAATGGTTTACAATTATTTCCAGCGCGCAATGTTTTTGAGACATTTCACAAACTGGACTACCTACCCATATCTTATATCTACTTCGCTAGATTTTAATCAGGTGAATGCAAATAAGAGATTGTATCGCGTTTCGTAAGTGATCATAATAAAATAACTGAATGATAAGCCTTGGAAGTATTTTATTAATATTTGACTGTCAATACAAGGTTGCTATCTAACACTAAATTGAATGTTAACGGAACACAACACAACTGAGTGCGTTATGATATGAATGAAGTGCCGATGTATTTGCTGACTGGCAGTATTCGCATAGATAATATAATACGTAATCCTAGAAATGCAGGAACATACACTCGTTCACGAATTATTTAGCAAGTTTGCACAAGAGAGGAAGAAGAGAAAGAAAAGAATGGAGGAAGTGACCTGTTAGGAAAAACAAAGCCAGGAAAAAGTTCCGAGAAACAAACTAATTATCAATTAGGTAGGTACTAAAAGAGAAATCGATGAACAAAATATGCATATTTTTCCTCCTGATACAGGTACACTTCATACCTACTTGGAGGCCTCAACCACTATGTACTTTCCACCTTTGTTCTTACCGAATAAATGATTTTGATTTTTTTGATTTTTGATATAAATTTTATCCTTATGTCCTTACTAAATGACGCGAAAGTGTGTTTGTAAGTTTACTCCTTACGTTTCAACGCCTCAACCGGTTACCGAGAAAGTTGATACAGGGATAATTTATAGCCTGCAGACGAAAAAAAAGTTAGATCCCGAAGGAATAGCGACAAACGAATTCTACGCTGCCGGAATCACAAGCAAAAGCTAGTAAAAAATAAAAGATATCAGACGATCTGGTTCCATCGAGACGATCAAGCTCTTCCCTAACCATGACCAACTTATTCTGTCATTCACTGGCTATTACAAGTAAATCGCTCATAAAACAACTTCAAAGCTGTCAATTTATTTTACGATTTCAATCCACACGTGCCGAGCCGTTAGCTATGCATATGTATGAAGAAAACTCATATCAGAAATGAAAAAGGCGTGTCAAAACGAAAACCAGTTCCCTTCGGAAAAGTAACTCTTAATAACACGCGTTGGAGTTGATCGGTTAATTTATTAATGTTTTGAATATCTTGGCGGTGGGCGGGTAATTTTAAGTGACCTAAAACAACATTTTAGTCAACCAAAAAATCATTTTATACTACGGTCAAGAATTGCGGGTCGATTTTTAAGAAGCAAGTGCTCACAAGAATAAAATCAATGACATGCAAAGGAAAATAAATCACAACCAACCCCAAACTTGTGAAATTACGATTTTATAGTTTCACTTTCATTTCAATAACATTTTTGAAGTGTTTGATTCTCAAAAATCGAACAGCAGGTCGTCCACATACATAAACGAGTACAAGTAATATTGTAAAAGTTCAGTTGCTCTATATAAGTATTTACATCGTTGTAGTACCCATAGTACCTACAAGCCTAGAGCTTAGTTTGGCACTTGGTCAATTGGTGGGACATTATCCCCAGATATTTATTTATTTAGTTTCATTGGTCGATAGCCCGCATGCTAGTATCCTTTGAAGGGTTGTTTTAAAAAAAATTGAGGCGAGAGCTATTGCAGCGACGCAATGTATTTCGAAAAGTATTATCGTGCAATTATACTGAGCCTTCAATGGTGTTGGAACATCTTTTACCTCTTCCAGCCTCAGCGGCTCTTCGAGCCCTGCGGCTATCCGCTCCCTCTTCTCCCGCTCTTTCCGTTCCTTCTTCTCTTTCTTTCTTTTCTCCTTGTCTCCGTCCCGTTCCTCGCAAGCACCCGTGTCGCCGCCGGCGAGGACGGTCGACTTCTTCATAAAGTTAAACATGGCGACCGGGGTCTGAAAAGAAGAAGATTGAAATCAGTAATATAAAATAAATATCCTATAGTTCATTTATTAGACAGGAGTAAAGAAAAATATTTATTCGGAAATCAAACAAAAGGACATAAACAAACGTAACAAACGAAACATAAAACATGACCTAACGTCATATTTTGCCCGAGCTAATGCCATCTGGTGATATCACATGCTATAGCATCGCCAGTCGAAGTATCGTTTTTCTAAAGAGGTTTGCGGCTTCATTATTTTTTGTGTTGTCAAAATACAATAACCTAACCGCAGGTATTTTTGGAAAAGTAGGATAAAAGCTTAAAATAGAGGACGAACGCGATACGTGCGCGTAGAACTATTTTCCCGCTCTTCTTTCCGTTGAGGGTATATTTTTGAAAAAATAATAATTACAAAACATGTTTTAGTGCACCCCTAGTGTAACATTTCTTCCTAATTTAAAAAAATAAATAAATATAAAAATAAATATATATGTATCATAATTTTTTCTTAATTTCAAGTCGCTAGTATCAGCGGTTTAGGCTGTGTTTTGTCTGTCAGTCAGTAACGGAAGAGTTTTATATGTAACTAGCTTCTGCCCGCGACTTCGTCCGCTTAGATTTCGATTATTGTCATACGTCGCACTCAAGCGGGCAGTTTGGGGGCAAGGTAAGGTTTACAAAAAAAATCTTAACTTACGAGTATTATAATGTATTTGTAACATAGTTAATTAGTTACCCGTTATCATTTATTAATCTTTAATGTTTAAATATTCTTTGAAGTAAAAACTGATAGCCCATTTAAGTGGCCACATAAAAAAACAAATAAATATCTGACATGCGTCATTATGACTGTCGTTCATACTTATATTTGTTGGTGCAGTGCCGTCTAATTAATAGAAAAAATTGCTTTATTTGTTCATTTGCATATCTATGTATTGCAATGGATAGGATACTACGACAGCACTCCGAACTTAAGTCACAGAAAGATCACATATATTGCTTTATATGTAAAGATAATATGAATCCCAAAAAATATAATGTTGATCGGCATTTATCGTCAAAAACACACAAATCAAGAAAAACTACTACTGAGAAACTGGTCAATAAAGATATACATTTTAGTATTGAGAATAATAAAATATTGTTATCTTATTTTTATTTAAAATTGAATGGATTTAAAAAAATAAACACCTAACTAACGTACAGCCTTAGTTGCTAAGATATTTGGAATTGCATATTACAAATACTAAGTACAAATACTTTAATCTGACTTGAAAATGAATTGATTGATTTGTGAACCTTATCTATCATTCTGACATGCCACCAAACTGCCCGCTTGAGTGCGACGAATGATTATTGTTATTCCCTCGAAAACATTTAAATTTTCCGGGATGAAAAGTAGCCTATGTGTTAATTCAAGGTATAAGCTATCTCCATTCCAAATTTCATCTAAATCCGTCCAGCCGTTGCAGCGTGAAGGAGTAACACACACAAACTTTCGCATTTATAATATTAAAATACGATAAACCCGCGTATTATAAACGCACAATTAACCTATTTTAGGTTAAGTATCCTCTGTCACTTGCTGTCAAATTAAAATGTCCTAATGAGATTAGGCCAAGGCATAGTTAAAGCATTCTTTAGATATTGCGCGTTTATGATAGAAGGGAAATTTAAGATATTAAGCATTTAAAACCAGACGAGACACAGTAGCTGATTGATAGTTGACATTGAACTTAAAACTTGTTCAACTGTACAACCAGTTTAGTAATCTGATATAATTTAAAAACAAGATTTAGTGTTGTGTTCCGGACGTTCCGGTCACTTCCGGTGTCATGACAACCGGTGAAATTACTAACATACAAGCATTTCATGTTGGTCCTCGCGGTCAGCATGATGGCAACGCATACGCAGGCTTGACTTTGCTGTCATGAGATTTCATCACTTTTTAACCGACTTCAAAAAAGGAGGAGGTTATATGTTCCACTGTATGTATTTTTTTATCTATGTTCACCGATTTCTCAGTCAATTTATGGTCCGATTTCCTTTTTGTTTGATAGAGTATACTTTTGAGGTGGTTCTATTGTCACCAAATTTGAGGGGATCCATGAGGAATTAAAGGAACTCCTCAAATATTATAGGCATACATACAGCATTTTCAGTACTCTTAGTAACAAGTCCAGCATTTGCATTCAGAAAATATCATTTGGTGAAGTGGTACTGATGATGAAGACCACAGATGGCCAACGGAACTCCTCAACGGTACCTTTTTCAAGGGTGGCGATAAGTTATCTCGATTAAGATAGTTGAGCAATTGTAACAAAGAACATTTAATTGTTTAAATATGACCGTCCATGAATTTTCCGCGGCTGTCATGCATGCAGGCTGCATGAAATGTCTTAAAATTCCATATCAACTAAGAACTGGGACTACATAGCAGCTTATTATGATTACTAAAAGTATAAAATAAAATAAATGCTTTAAAAAACAAAAAACCGCCTTCAAAAACGCAAAAAATAACTTATTTTAAAATGGCTATACCTACCATCTACCGTCCGTCAAACAGAAGTCGGAGACTCACAATATTCTTAACCAAAAGAGGACTTCAGTTGGACTGACCATACCTACCATTTTAAAAATCTACCTCATAACTTCGCTATAAGTCAACCGCACTTTAATACTATGCAGAAGCTCGAAACAGTTGCAACCCTGAAGAGTAATTTGTAAGTCATTTTCATAATTTGTTTGGGCTCGAACAATGCGTCGCTCGTATAATGAAGAACTTAGACTGCGCTGAACCGTCGTCCCATAAAACTGATTGACGTCGGCAATGCACTTAAGAGGCCACATACGAGTATGCTGCCATGCCCTCACAAGAATGAAAAGGCTTTATGTGCTTCCGCGCGAAGACCGTGAGATGGGAGATAGTTTGCGCGCGCCATGTTGTCAGCGTCAAATTCAAATAAATGCTGTTTACTTTAAAACGACTACACTGATTAAAAAAATGGTTTACCAAAATTAAGAAGGTATGAATACTCAACTATTGAATCAAAAATCCTCGTTAAAGATCGTAGGGTTTCAAAGATTCAACCAGAAATATGCGAAAAAGGTGTCATGTTTGAAAAATGAATCTATCGAGGATTTTGTTTCTAATCGTGTTGTCGCGTTTAACAATTTCAAGGAAATATGACCAAATCTAAAGAACAGACACAGACAGTTATGGTTATTCAGATCCAGATCGCGGAACACTTTCGACTTTAGCATATGTCGACTCTTAAATGAATTCAGTCATCTCGGCGCACTCCGAACGAGGCGCTATATAAGCTACAAGTAGGTAAGTACATGGGCTTGCAACTCTGGCAGTGACCTGATGATTTTTGTATGGGCTGGGTTCCGTGCGTTTGAATACGAATTATGCGATAAGGGAAGCACGGAGTAGTTAGGCACGTTCGATCTACCCAAACCAAGCGCAGTTAGGCAGGAAGATTGCCTTCTACACTTGTGACTATTGTTACATATTCAATGATTCTGATTCTGAAAACTTTCATCAATTTCAGCATAACTAAATAAACTTATCGTTTTTGAATAAAAAGAATATATTTACTTTTTGAACACCAAGCAGCGAAGTAATAATGAGGTGTCTCAGACGCCACGCCAAGAGCCTTGTGGCGTATGAAGTTTGACGGCAATTGCCGACGTTTGGCGTCAGTGCCACGAATTTCCGATGACGTGATTTGCCGGCATTGGCGCTCAAAAGGTTAAAATGTACTTTTAGAGCTTCCTGTCTGTTTACCTTAAAATTGGTAGGTACCTACAGCTTTACCCAGTTTTACAGGAAGATTTTTCAGAATGCGTATTAAGGTGTTTGCATGTACTTATAAGTATATACGCCAGCAAAAAAACTAAGTAGGTATACGAACTTACTAGACATTTGAAATATATTACAAGCTCGTCTTGAAAGTCTTTCAGCTAATATAAAGACACAAACCACAAATACGAAAGACGGCTGTAAAAACCTCAGAACGGAACTGACGAGGATGCCCAGCTTTTCTTGCCTTGTTAGGTATTTACGCTGAACAAATTTATTCCTCAAACTCAAACATGATCAAGGTGTGACAGCAAAACCGTTACCAGTATGAAGCGACTTAAACTAACTGTCGACACATTCTGTGCGATTGTGTGACTTGAATTAAACCCGTTGGATAAAGAGTCGACCAAAGGCGACATCAATCGTGTTTCAAATGCTTTGCTTCAAACAAACTTAACGATTGATGATATTTTCGAAAATCGGGTTAATAGAACCGATTTTTTCTATTTTTGAGAATGTTTACAAATAATATTTTTTAGTTATCAACTTATTTCAACTCAATATATTTTCGCCACCGATTGACCACCAACGACACTATACTTACTCGTAACAATCGTAACTAACTAACGTTTTATGTAGGGCAAGATAATTATTATCAATCGATGCAAAAACAGTGTGTAATTCGATATCATCAATGTGTGCTTAAAGACGTCCACTGCTGGCCATAGTGCCTTCACAAATATCGCCTTATATTCAGTAATTTGGTAACAACATTTTTTCAACAATAGAATAACACAAATACACACAATATCATCCGAAAATACTAACATCATAGAATATTCTCGCAAACATATAAATCGATTGGTCATCAAAAACCGTATGACCATTAGTATTCATCACATTCACGCCACCTCCAACAGCTTTACAATCCTATGAAAAGAGTTGGACTAAACAGAAATAAACATCAATTCAATCGTGTCGTGACATGTATAATAATTACGATGGAATATATTACGGTCACTGGGCATTGGCCTGAATGCCCGATCCAGACTTGGCGACGCCTCGAGCATTTGATGAGCTTAGAGATTTCTATTAATGTATTTGCATCCGGGTGGACCCGAATGATATTCGGAACTAATTCATTATGCATGCAGGGACTACCGTCTTAACTCTGTGCAAGAGACAGCGCCAGTTTTCTTTTTTCATAACAGGGAATTTGAAAAGCTACTACAAATTGCAAGAAAAGAATTTTAACGGGATACCAATAAGGCACGCAGGAAATACGATAGAATATAGATAAAAAAGGATAAAAAGGACAAATCAATTAAGACCAATTATAGAGAACTTACTACGTTTAATCGACTAAATTATCCATTAATAGACTTTACATTCCAAATTGAGTTAATGCGGGGCTATAAATCACCATGATGGCTTATAAATAGGCATAAACATTAAGAATCTTTATATAGAATCGGAAAACCATAAACCGATAGGTTGTCATAAATGATGATCAAATGAGCGCAATATGATTCCATATAAACGAAAATTACAGACCATCAATCATATTACACAGTTCCGACCCTCAATTTGTGACGAAAGACTTAATTAATAAATTGATCGATGATAAGTAAGTAGAATCAGCCAATATTGATTCATCATTGGTCTTAATCGGTGTATTTGGAATGCCGACACAAATATTGGGGTACGAGAATTATCAAAGCAATAAAGTTAGCCTAATAGAAGAGTTGTAAACGTTAACATACATTCCGCAGCTAGACAATCACTTTCTTTCACAGACGCAACTCGCTGAGAACATTAACACCTATACAAGCACACAAGATTTACTCAATGAAGCGTTCAATCAATTAAATCTATTCTTTTTGTAGCAGTAATGAGCGGTCATTGTGAGGCAAAAAGTCTGGCACTCTGATGAATGTTACGTCGGATCGTTTCCCAGAACAAAAGAAACAAATAATGGCGACTCCTTGCTAATAGAAAAAGTTTGGAAGTAAAATAAAGTAAGACGACAAAAAGAGTAAAACAATCACACGAAAATATATAAACGAATATGTTGATGACGTAATTGGAATTAGGAACAAACTACGCAACGGACCAGTCGTTCTACCATACAGTGCATCCTATTTGGTAGAAAGTGTTATTGATTGCGTACAATGCTACATGACTCACTCCATACATACAACTTTTATGGCAGACCAAGACAAAGTGCCAAACGCTATGCAGCATGGCAAAACACAAAGTCATGTCATACGAGCGCAACACACGCGGACGATTCGAGTAACAATGGAGAGGAATGCGGCTACGCAACGCATATTCAGTTAACTAGAACTAAATACCACCAGTCATTGTTATGAGACCAATCATTTTCATCTCTGAATTCCACTGCTTCAGGTCAATTTGTTTAAAGGTCAACTACGAACGACTAGTGCTGTAGGCGACCAAAACAGAACCCGTCATACACTGACAGGTCATCGAAAGGCGAAGCGATTGTGGCAGGTTCGTTTACGGTAGCTGCTTAAAGGTTATTATAACATTCGCTACTGATGGAATTCACATCAACATCACTGATTTCGGCAAAGGAGGACTTGTCTTTGCCGAAAAACGCTACATATAGTACCTACCGTACACTTACTTCATATTAATAAAGTGTAAACGGTATAAAAGAGCCATAGATCGGCATTTTTTTTTAGCAAACGCCCTCTCTTCGTCGTTGTATAGCAATTTTCATTGCAGCTGTAAACCCGCCATCAACATTAAAGTCCGTAGAAACGAATAAATAGTATGACTGTACGGTTGTCCCGGAGTTACTTTGTTTGTTACACCAAGTTATGTTAGCAATAACCGTTATCATCAAAGCGCGTGTAATCCGTATTTTAGGGCTGTCGACATTGTTTAAACTTATTTGGGGAGGTAACAAAAAAAGTTTAAAAAGCGTAACAAACATTCTTTCAGAAAGGGTTGGAAGACCAATTATTGACAAGTAAAAATAATTTATAAGTTACAGATTTAGTCAGACACAGAATAGAGACCAATAAAGGTACAGGTGAAAAACACGAATCGATTACAAATGAGGAAAACGAGACAGCAAAAACCAATCATAGTAAGAAAGAGGTGCAGCAGCCCTGCAAAGAGTAACAATTCGATTCGCACGCAGCACAACTATGAGTACGCAACGTCTCGGGTTCCTCGGGTTCAATCACCTGATTACGCCACCGGGCCCGAGGCTTTTTCATCTGTTTTATTCGCCTACTCCGCAACGAGAGCACGCCGTAAATGGAAAGACCGTACGCAAATAAGTCCAACCACTTCAAAAGACATCAATACAACCGAAAACGAACGAAAGGGGTTACGTATTAAGGATATTAAGAGTTAAATAACGACTTAACACCTTCATTTACGTTATGAAATTGAAAATCAAGAAACCCCGACCTAACTGCCGTGGTTCCAGTTTGTTTCGACTTACAGCTTTTTACATTGCTCACCTTGAGGTTCCCGTTTTTGAAAGCGTCTTGCCATATCGGCGATCTTCACTAGTGACGTCATCGAGCCCTGTTCGAGGGACAGATCGCCGCCATTTGTTTTTTATGGCATTCCTGTATAACTTTTTATTTGATTACCTGCTAACCTGATTATTGAACCGTCTATTTTTAGGGTCACGCTTACAGTGTTATGTTTTTAGGAATATTATAGTCCATTCGTATGATTTTTGAAAACATAAAGATTACACAAAGACTCAGCGTTATTTAATGTAGGTGCGTAATCAACAACAGCGATATAAAGATAACTGCTCTAACTATGAGTCATTACAAGGTGCCCCGAAGTGTACACCGAACCAAAACCTGTTCATTCAATGTTTGGCAACTCAACTTGAAATATTCATTGTGTTTACATAATTTAGATCTTGAAAGCTGATATCTCTCGTTAATATTGACTGCATAACATTCCGTCAAGTGACCACTTAGAGGTGAAGTGGAACGCAACAAAATAGGAAGTCTTTTCTATGTCTATCCTCGAGCCAATGCTTCCTTGAAACCACTACCGCATGCCTGCTTGTAACCATAATATAACTTCGCAAACGAACTACTCAATCTTAACCTCAAAGTACACACATCAAAAGTACCTAGGGACATTTTTTATCCATAGACAGTTTTGAACATTTTAATATAGGCATATTACTACTGAGTCAAAACTTCAAATCCCAAGACTTTTTTGATGTGTGTAGTTTGGATTGCAGGATTTGTTTTGCTGGATTCAAAGTGATATATCAAAAGTTTAAATAAGTTCCAATCATAACCAAAATTATCTCATACAATTACCTTGTACCCAAACCAAACGGCTACTTAGTGAACTTAACTATTTAACTGTCGATATTTGTTTTATCATTTCAAAGAATCTAATGAGTGAATCAATAATAATCAAATGCAGATTAATAGAAAGTAAGCTAAGTACCTACTCCTCCCTTCACATCGACATACAATTTATTTAATAACAGAATTCACAATACAAACTAATAACTACAACTACTACGAGTATTACTTATATACTGTTTTTAATTCACGAAGGCGCGCCCCGGCACCCCAATTAAGTAGTGGATCGTGAATTCTTGCATTGAAAACACTACATCCAAAAATATCACAGTATCACCTAAAAATTTACTTCATAAAACGATTTACAGTCAATTGGTACCGTCCTATCGCATCTAGTCCGACGATACGGATCAATGAGGGTGCCGTTAATTGCAGCTAGGATTACCGGTCTATCCAGTTAATTGGACCATTGTCGGATTACAGCAGAAACCCTATATTAGCTGATAATAGTCTGAGAACCGCGAAAACAATACTAAATGGCTGTGATACTGATATGACTTTTTTTAGAATATCCAAGAAAAACACAGTCAACATTACAAGATTTATTAGTAACAGCACTGCTGACACTGGCAGAACTTCTCCATGTACAAGAAGTAATCTTCATCCTTGATCATATTGATTATTTTGTCTAATAGTACCTTGTTGCTATAGCTATCTGTATTGGTGTGACATATAATAGGATTAACTCGGTAGAGTCAGGTGGAAGGCAATAAATATCTCCCCCCTTTTATGAACTCCCTGTTCGTGCGCAATAGCACGTTATTAGTACTAAATAGTCTATACCATATGAATTTTTTGCAGAAATACCGAAATAACGTGCCTATTACTTGTCTGAATCCTCAATTAACGAAAAGTATTTCTCGCCGCAGAATCTTATGAATCTTATGCTCTGTTTGTGCAATATCCAAGGAACAACATAACCAAACATGCTTAAAGGGTTTTAAGAAAACTCGAAAAACTAAGAAACCGATGAACTTCTTTTCCGGTCGTTTTGCAACCACATGAGATAAAAGTTACTGATGAGAACTATCATTTTAAAAAGGACTTGGTCGTTTTGATGCACCAATTTGCTACAGTTAAGTAAAAAGCAGTGAATAACACAAGCAATCTGTCACCACTAGTTAAAAATTCTATTGTTACGGGAGGGAAACGAGGGGATAACAAACGTGTCAACCCATTTGTCGCGGTTCTCGAATGTTTTTAGAATCTGATATTACAAACAAAAGGTCGTAATTGGGTATAGCTTTGTTCGAGTACGCATAATTAGTCATGGCCAACTTTTAGGAAACCAAAAAGGGAAGTTCCTAGGATAAAAACGAAAGAAGAGAAGGAACTAGGATAACTCATGATCAAATATTGTGTAGAGTAGGTGAAAATCTTTTACTGACGAGAAAATATCCACCAACAAAACGACTATTGAAACAAATAAGAGAAAAAAACAGTTTTGAGCAGTAAGCGGTCACCAAAATGTAACTCCTTTACTACCAAAGCTTCTATGTTACTTGTACGTATTTTATTCCCAATTTTGATTGATGAGATGTCCGAATCCACGGCACATAACCAAGTTGCACATGGAATACTGCAGCCCCGTTAGTCATCTATCGCATCCGGGCACGCGACACGTATATTTGGGCACGGTCATTGTACCCTGGGCGACAATTACGTTTGCAGGAAGCGTGTTTTGGCGATCTTTGTTTAACGATGATTGGTTAAATCTATTTGATAGTATGAATAAGATGTATGTTGATGATGATGACGGAAAATGCACGTAGATGACATGTTTATTACGACACAATGAAGCAGTCGCACAAGGCGAGTGAAAGATACACAATTATAGCATATGAATTAGTTTTACCATAAACTAAACTATATAGCAATAACGTATCAAAAAGACAACTCCGTAAATCTCAATTTTCTTACAAATACAGTAAGTTTTACGTTTGCACCCGAATGTTCCGTCTGAGGCCCGCTGAAGTCAGTGCTAAAATGGATTGACATACGGAATTATTTATTTACAGTTACAATTACACAGCACGCAGGATAGTGCGCTATTCAGAGCCGAGAAGGTCAATGTCTGCGGTCGCGTACGCGTACGCGTTCAGAGAATCGAGCATGATCGTAAAACTCCCGGTAGATTATAAAGCATGATTCATAAAGTTGATTGCGCAATCGGCTTTCTTTTAACTTGGAAAACACGAAGTTTAAGGTTAAGCTTTAGACAGGAAATGAGAGAAGTACAGCTATAGAGCTTCTGCAGATTGGTTCTTTAGAGCAAGATACTTCTTCGTTAATGCGATGCGTGCTGAGTTTATAAACGCTAATAAGATGTATATTTTTCAGTGGCGTTTGTGTGCAGCTGTTTTTCCTCCTAATTTCTAAAAATCCAAGGGCCACATTTAACGAACGCCCGTAGGAGCCCTTCCAGTGGTTCAAGTTAGCTAGTTTCGCAACTCACGGAGAGCTGAAGGCCTTAATTGAAAGCTACTTTGCGCTTTAATTCAACAACACCTTGGTAATTTTACTGGATCAGGTTCAGTCTCTCTGACTTCCAGAAAATATTTAAACGATGTCGTGTCCTTGGCAATAAATATAAATATAACTAGCAAAAAACAATATAATTTAAAAAAACATATACTTGATTGATATATTATAGATTGCTACAGCCGTAACCATTGTGGCTTCCTGTGATCCTAAGGCAAAGAGTAAAGCGAACTGACTGATACGTGTCATGCAAACATCACATGTTGACGTGGACCTGTTGTATAATATAGATTGATATCCAAAAGAGGTCCAACATAATTCAAACAAAGAAAACGAGGCCGGAAATCCAACACTCAATCCAATTTTTCCGTTATGAGTCGTGCAATTTCGAACGACCGTCCAATCAATTAAGAGGAACAGGTCACCCAATTGCTTCAATTAGCTGAAACAGTAATACGTTTTACATAAGTAATAATTTGAATGACTGTTCAAATGAGAACTACATTATATGACTATGATAGTGTAATGACACTAACTGTCAGGTGGCGTTTGTGCTCTGACAATTCTGTGGCCATAAAAAAATGCAGGAGCAAACTCTTCTTTGTATAATCATAGTCGCGGGTTGACGCATAATTTGTGTGACGGTCTTAGCTAGTTAGTATCTTATTATATTACAGGATAACTAGATTAATGTGTGTTCGTTCAATGTTCAAGGCCCAAGTCGTCCAAGTAGTTAGCTGATTAGAGTGCTTCCGAGCGAAATGCATAATGATGTTAACTGTTAGCTCCACATTGCTAATTCGTCACATTAACACATTCACCGGATCAATCGTCACTTGTATGGATTTACTTCGCAGTTTCGCACCGTTTTCGTCATGGGCGAATTGAAACCACTGGAAACATCAAAACAAGTTCTCGAATCGCTGCTACCAAATTACAAATACAAGGGTCATTGTGTTTAAATCTAAATCTGAGTGTACCTGTTGAAACGACAAGAATCAAAGATGTAGGTATTAAATAATTTACAAATACAGTCACAAGATAATTGTTCCCAATTTTAAAGTCCTCTCTTATCTTAAAATAACTTTACTGGTTTTACTAGTAGGTAGATAAACAAAATTTACTATCCTCATATGTGTTGGAAGGAAACCTTTTACAGCTACTAAGACAAAACAATAGGGTACACCGATTACCAACCAATGGTTTTCATAAATCCCAATTTCCCCACGGCTCAAACTCGTTGGAAACTAACAAGATTAACTTTCCAGGGAAGCGTGCAAATAACTACACCCTATTAGAAACTAATATATTATTAAATCGCAACCAATGCGTAAACATCCTATCCAGCCGATTGGAAAACGTTTGCCGAGTTTGCTTCTAAAGACCTGTTGAGTAATACTGGTTTTACCGGGTAAAAAGTAGTCTATTGTCACTTTGTAGATAGGTTCTACTTCAATTATTATTGTGCAAAAAATAGCGTCTCTCCATCCGAACGTCCGTTTTGACGCGGCAGCGGGAATAACAAAAGCAAATGTTAATTTTTCTTATGCCAAAGTGGCCTGTCACATGATATTTTACTTGACAACCATGTGCTTATTTCACACCAAAGAAACTCGGTCAATGGAGATGACAGTTATCTCATTTCGCAATTGTGGTTGGGCATAATCGACGGAACAGTAAAGGCAAGGCAAGGCAATTGCCTAGTCACTGATAGCTAAACTTTGACAGCTACACGTCTGAACCTAACCAATGCTAGATGAAGAAATAAACTCTTTCGATGCTTTTACTTCAAAGAAGTTACAAAATTAGAAAACTGGTCAAAACTAATTCGAATAGTCTCAAGTTGACCTCTTTGGCTAAACCAAAGACATAATAGGGAACCTCGTTCACGTATGTCAACAAAGATTAGTTGTGAAGCAACCTACATTATAAACAATAGATATAAATGAAAGTAAATGTTGCCAGCTACGAACAAATGTTTGTACAGCAAGTGTTTGTCTCTGTACTTGTTCTTCAAACCATTTAGTTTGAGAGCAAAGTCTACTTACTTCGAAGATGACGCCCTACTTTAAATTACTCTTTACTAAGTTATCTACGCTTACGCCTGGGTTTTGGATAAACGACGAAACATATTGCCTACGTCGTATGCGTGTAAGTAACATTTTCCGTTCCGCACATTGATTCCAAACGTTTAATTATAAAAACAGTTTTAGCGTCAATTTAGCCTACTTATTGCGGCACCGAATAAAGTAATTACATTTACCTTTCTTGGGTCATATGGCTATTAGAGTAAATGAAACGCATTGAAATGTTTTCAATATCGATGTTTATTTAATGCTATTGCTTTGCTTTTAAACCGCGTTCTTACTTAGTCAATGAAGGTTACGAAATAAAAATGGTACGCATTAGCTGGAAACGTTTTCAGGCTTGATTAACGTTAACTAAGTTGAAAATGACAAGACACTCTAGAGCTGGCATTGTTCGTGACTTAATAGATTATGTAAGTTATGTAAGCATGCGCGTTACAGAAACAGAGCAAGCGCGAAATTAGCACCACGTAACGGTACGTTAATCAAACAATCGATTCACCTAGTTTCTTTTTCATACCACTGGAGATATCGACACGGTTTTGGATCACTTTACGAAGTTGAACCTCGTATTCTTTCAAGTGACTAGTAACCTCATTTTGGATAATTCTGCCTTTGTTCAGGAACTGAATCAATAGGTTATCTATGATGATCTTACATGTGAGTTAAGACAACAAAGTGTAAAATTTAACATAAACACAAGAAAGCTGCTTAGTTGGCATTTGTACCTTCTAATATAACTAACCAGTAACCAAGGACTACACAAACTGAATCTTATCAAGTTCTAAAACCTGAATAAAATCATGTTCAAACACAAAACGAACACCCGTTGAAATTGACACGCGCTAGTATGTATCATATCAATCATGTGTACAAAACAAAACCGCAACGTTTACCTTCAGGTTTTTTGTTATTTCTGTGCAACTATAAAACAGTGCACAGCGTTGCTTTGCATATAATCATTTCCCCGTATCCACATTTCCACATGGTTTCCATTGTTCCACACAGATGGGAGTTCGGTCGGACATTGTGTTCTGCTGACACTATGCAGATTGGAAAGCGCTTCCGTTCTGTGTCCTTTAGGAAACGGAGCGTTAAGTAAAATACTCAAACGTTATCTCGACACTAATTGCTTTCACCGTGTTTTACATTATCGCCGTCCCGACTTTCTACAAACCTCTCTCGTTAAAGTTTTGGGTGGTTTAAGTATGACAAGCTTCTTGTGAACTTTTATGTTTCAATTAAAAACTAACTGTACTAGAGAGCTTGTCTTAAGGTCTACTTCTGCTACGGAAATCTGTAAAAATTCTATAAATGAGGAGCTTAAAACATTGTTGATCAAGTCAACCATTTCCAGGTCACTCAACATCGCGTAATGATGATACTCTATAGGGTAATGTAATGACGTCAATGGCATGCAATATGCGACGCATGTGCAACCGATGGTATAATGATGAGCTCCATATTTATTAGCTAAATGCAGATGATGCTGCTTCAAAGTGATTTGAGTACATTACTGTAATGGTTCGTTGGGGAGCTGTTATTTTAAGCATCTACGAGATATATTCTTCAGTCTACTCGTTAATTCATGTGGAATGTGAAGTAAAAGTGGGTAAATAATTTATATTATATCTTACTCCGACTGCGTAGAAGTCGTTTAACGCGATTTGTTAGAAAACATTAAATTTTTCTTCAATTAAAAGTATCTTCTTCCTCGGGCTATATCGATAGCAAATTTCTTTAAAATCGTCTCAGTGGTTTAGATGTTTAAGCGTAACAAACATAGGTAGTTACTTTCGCATTTATAATATTAGTAAGTAATTATTGATATTATGTAGTAGGTATAATACCTAATTTGTTAAACCTAGTACATACTACAGATAGAATAACTTAACTTTCACATCAGATACATCGTGTGTAATCGATTTTATTATGTTAATCTCTAGTCACAATTCATAATTACCATAAATTAAGTGCGATCGACGAAACAGCTTGTAAAAACAGATTGGACAGAAAATAATTCTTATTAAAAGAGTTTTTTTACAATTCTCAGCTAGCTATTTAATCTACGTGGACTGCGGAATAATAAAGGTTTATTTAGGTTTCATTATCATGAACGACCTTCGATTATCCTCATTCAAGTCCACGCGGCGTGACTAACTTCAATGTGACACAGTCAAACCGTTCAAGGTTGTGTAAAAGGTAGGAAAGTCTACAATTTAGCGGATTAGTGAGTGCTTAACCTAAATGCCGAAGTAGTCACGATGTTACGTATGTCTTACAGGGGTGTGTGTGGCATAACAGCGCTAGGGTGTTTACAAAGCATAATGCGATAACTGCCTATAAGAAACATAATCGGGACTTAATCGCGTAATAAAATAAACATTTACCTGGACGATTTGACTGTGTTACAAGTAGAGAAAGCAAACAATGTACCTATAGGAATTCTAATGGATATTTCGGCAGGTCGCCAACAATGTCGAATCATTGTCATGGCTTGACTTTCTGTAAATTAACCATAGAGATGTAACTTTGTGTATTTTCCTGGATGCTACCCTCACATTACATGTACCTATGAGAACATGTGGACATGGCTACGGAATAGGGGACTAAAACAAACTCCATTCCACGATGCAGCGAGGAAGCCATTTGGCGAGCACCTAATTAGTGCGCTGCAGTGGCCCTCTAGAAATTACGTCAGTGCCCTCGATCGCGTTATAACTATAGAAAAAATAAATAGAACACGCTATGACTATGGTCAGATGATCAGATGCATAGTGCCATCAGGTGGTTAGTGTGTTCGTTTGCTTTCTTCTTGCAATAAAAAACCGAAGTTTCTTGTTTACAACTGTGGAGTAACCTTCTTGGGGCTCTATTTAAGACTGTAAAACAATATTGCTTTTGACGTGTTATCGATACCTCTTATTTACTTGACTGTAATGGCGGCCGAGTTAAAAACAATACCCTGCCTTGGCCCTGGTTGTTTGTTTTGTTGATGATACGATGTCTTCCACGAAGCACATGACCTAGTAAAAAAAAAAGTCGAAGTGAGAAACTCCTCCTTTTTTGAAGTCGGTTAATTTAAAGTCAAATCGGAATCGCGCCGTGCCTCTGTAATTCCAGTCTTTATTTAATATTTAAAGCTTTCAGTCTGTCCTGCCACAAACACGTAATGAACTAAACTGTCAGCCAT
The DNA here is from genome assembly GCA_946894065.1 of Acleris literana. NCBI lineage: Eukaryota > Metazoa > Arthropoda > Insecta > Lepidoptera > Tortricidae > Acleris > Acleris literana. Next base: position 9,849,995 of record OX335687.1, read on the forward strand.
AGAGTCGATATATTTGTAAACATTTATTATGACGATGAGTCTAATTATATTCCTTAGAGAAAATACTATAGTTCGGTCAATCAACGACGAGGCCTGTGACAGCTGACAGCCGTATTGTGTTATTGTTGACATGTGGAGAATTAGAAAAAGAAATGCTTGTGTCACGACTCGCTAGTCAAGACTCTACATGACCTGGGGATCATCCTATAGTATAGTAGGAAATAAATATGGTATACCTACCTATATCACTAGCGTTAAATGCATATGTATCTTATCTCTAAGTTTGTCAAATACCTAGTGTGTAAGTTTTTCCATTATTATGTTTATCTTACGTGCTAGGTATGCTTTGAAGCAAAACAAGACAAGAAAGTAAAAAGTTATGATCGAGGGAACCGTGGAACCCTAATTATGCACTTTTCGCCCAGACGGCTCAGCTGACGGGGGCCCGGGGCTGCTATTGATTCGGACGGAGCCCGACCCCTGCCGGCGCCCGAACCACGACGCCGTAAGCGACAGCTTATTCGGTAACCCGTGTTGCCAGGTCCGTAGGAATATAATTTTACTCAGATGTCTTCGGCGCATTTATTGGCAATAAGGCGAATTTGGGTCGATTTTGGGTAGAAATTAGAGCGTTATGCACTAAAGTCATAACGGGAAATATTTGTGGAAGAAATCGTTGTTTTCTTGAAAAAATCTTTGTAGGTAGATAGGTACCTGGTAAAAGGAAGTATTTACGTAAACTTTTAGGTACATTCAAGGAATTTATACTCATAAAGACAACAAGTACCTATAGACATCAGTCAGAACGGTTACAGACACTTTAATAGGTAGGGTACCTAATAGATATTTAGTCAACAAATATCATGCATGATTCTTTGATCTTCTACCCTAGTTATTTGTAGCTTACAGGAAAATAACACATGAGCCTCTAGTTAGGTATATCTATTTCCTTAAATGTAATAATTTCCTAAAATACCTACTACTACTAATTCTATTATACATATATTACTTAGCATAAAAGCTACTAGACATAAAAGCTACTACTACTAACTCTACAAATATTTTGAGAAAATGTAATATTTTATGGGTCAAACTACTTAAAACAAGGAATAGTTATTAAACCTACCTATTAGGTAAGTAACTTATATTAAGACCTAGCTGCCAGTGGTAACTGCCCTAGTATCAAATCTCAAGTTCTCACATGGGTATTATGTTTATGTATATAAATATAATAACATGTCCATAGGTTATTTGCCACCGTGGTCCCCAAGCCGATCCCCTTGCCACAGTTTAAAAGAGGGAAAGATGTAAAGGATATTCTACATGGGATTTGTTGAGGTATGGTCCACTTTGCCACATGGCAGAGCATTTCGCCAGTCTCTTGTCTATCCAGATACCCATTTGACTACCACTGTTGCTCTGTTTCCACATGAATGAAAGACTAAAAAATATTTTTTTTGACAAATTTTGAATAGACCGCTTTATGTAACATTTTTCCCTTGGTATATAGGGTGACAGCACCAATAATCGACACTTTTAGGTGACACTTCACCCTTAATTCAAATAACATATGGTCCTAAATTAACTGTCGCAATACAAATGAATAAACCTTATCTTCTGTAAAATAAGAATCAAGTGTCCATTATTGGTGCCTTATACATTACTGGTTCCATCACCCTTTAAATAACTTTTAATTTGTTATGTATTTACAGAATTCAACAATAATACAATTAAAAATTAAAACTAAACATATTTAAATTAAAATATTACTAAGCTACTCAAATATTAGTACTATTATTCATACCTTTTTGATATTTTATGTAAGGGAATAAATATAAAACTATATAAAAAGTTTTTATTGTAAATCCATAATCTATTTAATTAAACCTTAGGCCTCAGTGCGTACAAAAAAATCTGTAAACAATCCTGAGATTAAAAAAGATGGTCGGGCAAGTTTTATTAACCCTTCATCTAGAGGTAAAAATATAACCAAGTTCTAGTCTCTATTAAGTTTAAAACTAAATAATATCACAAAAAAAATATGTAAAATGTTGTCAAACAATTAGTTTCTGATCTCTCACTATATATTAACCTGTGAGAATTGAAATTTTGCCCAGGCATTATGAGAATGTAATGAATATTATGAAGTATGTTTAATTAATGTTACTCATAAACTACAAATTAATTGGCTGATAAGCAAGTGTAACTAAGTCTTAATATTTGTTTATATCAAAAAAGTTTACTTTCTTAAATTTGAGAGGGAAGCAAAACAACATCAAAAAGGAATAAAAACAACAGTATTTTAAAAAGCGACTTAATCAGAGAAACAGTAATTGTGTGAAGTCTAACTTCAAATTGAATGCACATAACATTAAAATCTAAGGGCAAGACCTGTACAACTAAGTTTTAGGCGCACAAAATAATGTAAACTTGCTATTTACGTACGTGTAGCTTCATTAAATTGTATCCTGTTTACACAGTAACGTAGCGTAACGTTGTTAAGTAAATGTTTACTTACTTGCGAGTATTTTTAATCCAAATAAGCAACTGTGTAATCCTCAATCCACACAAACGGCACTTCGTCTGCTACACACAAAACACTAAATCACAAATTCCGAACATTATAACGCACAGTTTAACTTGACACTCATAGTAATTTACGCCGGCATAGTAATATAATATAATCAGAGGTACAACATCTTCGACACAAAACACGCAGAATGTGAGATTTGACAGATGTCGATAATAATCGCGTTCGGTACAATGCGCCCAGACGCAGGCTACCCTATTCACGGCACAAATAAACTAATCGTATCGTAGCATTATACGGCATCGGGCAACACGGCCGATTCAATGCAAGCACAGGGCGCCGCATACCGTAGTACAATTTTTAGAACTCGACTAAATTAAATAGTAACCAAAATTTAGTAGCAAAAGATATCGTCTTGATACTTATTATTTAGCCGCATTATGGTATGACCAAGTGTAAGAATAGTTTATGAAATAATATGAACACTGCAATTACAATGATGGCACTGTTCATATTATTTATTTTAAAATGTTAATAAAATAGTTTATTATCAAATTATCACATAACATATTGTGATATTTGTTGATATTAGTCACTGAAAAAACGCCTCATCCTTCACTACGTATTATTACCGCCATCTAGTGGCGAGTAGAGGCATTATTGTCATACTGAGTACATTGCCTGACATCTAGCGGTCAGTAGTAATACCATAATTTTGGCTCGTGTCAAGAATTTCACGTTATGGTTCATTTATCCAGAAATAGATGGCAGCACAACATTCAAGAACACGTCGATCGAGAACCAGTATTATTACGGTTCCGTACCAGTAAAAAAGGAACCTTTATCATCCCCCCTTATTGTGAGAGTTCGTTGTCTGTCTGTCTGACTGTATGTCACAGCAGGTTTTCTCAGCAGCTACGAATGCTATCAACTTGAAATTGGGCATAGTTGTACAACTTGCTTGCCCGCATCTTTTTTTTTAGTAAAGAAATTATAAAATTAATTTCATAAATAATTGAAAGGGGGTCTAGAATGGGGGGGTTGAAAAATGAAAGTGTTTTGATTATAGCTTATAGCAAATGGGGTGTCATATGAAAGTGAAAATCTACACAATTCAAAACTATTTTTTTTAATTTTCTTTGATGTCGGTACTTTTTGATTTATAGACAAAAATGTACAAAACATGTCCGTCCCCCCCCGCTTATCTCCGAAGTTTATTAATAAAAAATCTGAAAAAATCCTGGCGTATAGATACCTAATTACTTATATTTTATGGGAAATTAAAATTAAGTGCTCATTATTTACAGTTTTTGAGAAATAACAAACAACTTTGAAAATATGTATGACTATGACTTTCCAAGAGCGTTGCTTGCGGCGAGCTTGAAATGTCTTAAAGTTTCATATCAGCTAAGAAGTGATTAATTAGTGCTTATTATGATTAATGATTACGTAACACGTTTTTTTTTAAATGTTCTTACTTTTGGGATGTCAGATACATCCCAAAAGTAGTCCCAATGTTTAAATTCAATAATTTACGTTACACGTCCGTCTTTGGGTCCCCGATTTACATAATTATGTGTACCAAAATTTCAACTCAAACGGTCCAGTAGTTTCAGAGCAAATTGGCTGTGACAGACGGACGGACACACAGACATGCGTAAAAAAGAACTGGCATTTTGTCTGCCACAGCTGTCCAACATAGGTGCCTACCTACTTACCACCTGTGTTAGTAGAGGTTAGTCTTTAATAAACTAATGCGAGGGTGATAGTGATACCCCCTTTCCAATAACTATCAAATTATTTTTATACATTTTATAATTGTACAGATAGACAAATATTTGTCTATATATACCTAAATTATATAGTTTCACAATAAGAGTTGGTTTTTTACCATTTTGGCTTAAGAGGCGCAATGGCATGGAAGGTAGAACCACAATATTTCATGAATATTTTCAGGAGACTATCGAGATAAGGTAACTAGGACTAGGTAAGTAGAGTGGGTAAAATGAATAATGTTGCCAACGTACTCTAATTACTCATTTTCATTTCTGCTGATGCTCAAGATGCTCTTTCGGCACTGATACTTACCTACCGTATAAAACTCGACGGCAAAAGACGTAGAACCGGAAATACCTAATAAGTATGCCTGGCTGACTCTCCGGTGACATCCGTCAAATGTCGACCAAGTGTTTCCGGATATTTGTCGTCAGCAGAACTGTTCACGAATTGGGTTTGTTCACGGTTTCCATGGTCATATCCTAAATTCGATAACAATTTCGACAAATAGTGTGTTTACTTACTAAATAATCTTATCTGCCGAATGGTCCGCCAAATTCCTAAATGGTGTGTTGTATAAATAAACAAACTGTACCTATGGGTACAGCTCCATAACAATAGGACGGAAAATTAATTGTTTCTAACTCGGCCGCCATTACTGCCAATGAAATAAGTGCTATTAAAACGTTGACCAAACGATAGCTGTCCAAAGACGATTTCGTCGGTGATACCTATGGTTTTCTCCTAAGTCAGTGGCGAATTTAGGGAACTGAGCGGGTGCTAAGTTTGTAACCAGGAAAATGCCATGAAATAAATTAAATCAAGGTAGGTTATACAAAACGAGTTTATTTAACTTTCGCTAGAACTCAGACAAACACGTCGGTACGCACGTACCGCCGCATATAACCTAACTTTGGCAATCACAAAATACAAAAATAAACTTTTATAGTTTTCAAGCAAAAATGTCCACAGACAGCATGATACTCATAAAAGAACCGGCAAACTGACACTGTGTGTGAAATTGGAGTAAATGAATACAACAATTACTATTGGCAAGCAACCAAGGCAATACGAAAACATTAAGCAAATATTGAAGGTACCTAGCTAGTTCAAAATGATCAACTCAACGTTGACTGACAATGTTTAGTGCGAAGTCAGTAACAAGTCACGTCACAACGCGATTGCCTGCTGTCATTCGTTGAATCGCTACAACTTCACTTCACACCGGTCAGTTGGCCGACTGCAACATAATTTAGTTTTATAAAATAGTTGTGCTATATATTATAGGACAGGTTGAGGGCTCCGCCCCGCAGTCTTTTGATTTGCCTTATTGCGCTTTGTACACCCGGGTGCACACGATGTCCTTCACTTTCATGACCTGAAAAAGACAATGTATTAAGAAAGCAAACTAAACAAATGTAAATTACTATTACGAGCTGAAACCACTCCTGCGAATGCTTGATCGCAGGCTATAGGTTAGGCCTTCCCATAGTTTGTTCTATGAATCTCCGAAATTAGGTATGAGTTTGAATTGAACGAAGATATTTTTCGATAATCGAACTAAAACCGGGCAGAAATCGTAATATGCACCGCTGAATCGAAGATGGCTTAGGCCTCGAGGAGGGATACATAAGTATAGGGTACTTTTTAACCGCGAAAAAGGACGGGAAGAGTCGCGGGCAACAGCAATTTATAACTGGCGTATAGTATCGTTTCTTTCCCCAGGTGTCAGATATAGCGGGCTGTACCGTGTGATCTCGCCAACTATTACATAAACCAACTGGGTTTTCAACTGTGGCTTATATAATGAACCTTTATGACATATTATCCTTTATAAGTTTGGAAAAAAACTCATTCAACCCATTCGTCTTTTACTTATGTTCAGGCGCGTGTCTGTGGAGTCAAAGCATTTTTATCTTGTCTGTCTTGTGATCTAACCTTGCGCTCTTGTATTCTGTAGCTGGAAGTGCAGTCACTTGGAGACTACCTACGCTACACCAACGATTTTATGATCATTCTTTATACGACCTCCGGTGGTATTCTAAATAACTCTTTAGGCGGGGTTTCGTCTGCGAAAAGTTCGGCCAAAGTGATACCGCTATACAGTGGTGGCCACATAATTAGGGACACTCGTTTTTTCCCCATACAATTGCCTACAAATATGACTTTTCAATTTTGACCACTAATCAAAAAGTTCTCGACCAATTTTATTGCTAGATACATTTTACTTTACATAATGAACTAAGGTTTAAACTGATTTGCAGTGAACTAATATTAAAAACGGACCTTATGTTTTATAAGGATTTAAAAACGAAGTGCTGACGCGTCCATACAAAATTCTACAACTTTGTATAAGCGCCGAATATTTATTCTTTCAAATCCTTATAAAATGAAAGATCCGATATCAACAGAGATAAATTGTACATACATTTAAACTTTACTTTATTAGTTAACGATAAGTGTAACTAAAAATATAATTGGTTAAGAAATTTTTGATTGGTTGTCAATATTTAAAAGCCATATTTGTAGGCAATTGTATGGGAAAAAAACAAGTGTCCCTAATTATGTGACCACCACTGTATATGGTGCCATACGTGCCTACAAAGTGCGGGACAACTTTAACTTGCGGAATAATAATTCGTCTATAAATCTAACCCTTATTTTATCAAGGCAGAGAGGGTTTTTATCGACCACAATACCACATACAATTGGTTGAAATATCAGTCTTAGTACCTTGATATAAAGTTTAAACAATATTACATCAATGTGCACATTGTCTTTTATTGCTGTAATACCTAGATTGCTGGGGCTCACCTAGCATGGTCACTGTTCTTATCAACTCTACAAATACCTTACTGATCTCCCCTCATTTCATGTATCGCCATTATACATCATTCCTTCCATTCAATATACCGCTTAGTAACACATCAGCAGAAACTTACGGCCTTAAGTTCCTCGGGCGAGAACTCTCTGACATAGTTCACCTCCAGACCGTCCGGCGCCTTCTGGACCTGGTTGATCTTGTTGCCGTCGAAGGTGCACACCGACTTGGTCTGAAACAACACGTTACCATTAACGGGGGCCAAGGAGCACGGGAATATTGTTGCTGGATGTGTGGTCAATTCGAGTCGAAACAATTCACGGTCGCAAAGAGAATGCAGTGTAAAGTAGATAGGTACAGAATTGTAACGATTTACTTATACGGTTTCGACCACAGAACTCGATCACTCTCGCAAACTATTGGAGGAGGACCTCTGAGGAAACCGCAAGAATCTCTGAAGTTAGAGAGTAGTAATACAACACACAACCTAACATATATGTAGTCGTAGATATACAATACCAGTCCAGTATACAGACAACATTCTTATTGACCGTGGGATGTGGATGTCAGTCGTAAATCCCAATAAGTAGTTCTAGTTAAGGATCTTATTCATTGCAATGTTTCACAGCGGAAATTGCGGTGAATAGATGCAAATAACAGACACAGAGTGACTCACTAGATTAAAGGACAGTCGAAGAGTCTGGGAGAGGAATGTTAGCAAAAAAAAGTCGGGATCGTACTATATTAACGGATTAACCTAATAAGTTCGATCTTATTGACAGAAGCCCCGCTGCCTATATAATTGAGAATGCACGCGCTAAAATGTGATTTGTGCGCTCTAACGGGACTACTTAAACTTGCCGGTGTGGCGCGTTCACTCGTTCGACCGACCGAGCGCCGTTTTTAAGAGAATGACACCCCAGTAAACAACGGCGGCGGCGATCAAAACACCCGAACATTCACCCAGCGCGAGCGCCTATATTTTAGGCGGTAAAATCCAAATCGTATTTGAGATGTTAATGTATTGTTGTTAACTCAGCTGCCATTACTGTCAAGTAAATAAGAGCTATCAAAACGCTGACAATACGATAATAGGTCAAAAACGATATGGGTTTTTACCGTGTTGAATGGAGGACCTGGTAGTAATGAATTAACCGCTCGGTTGTTTTATGCGATAGACGATACGTTAAACGCGATGCGTTTGCCTAATGACTCATTTTATTTTTTATTAAGATTAAGGGTATACTGACCATTACGCCGTCAGCGCGCTCCTCGTCGAACTCCTCGCCGGGCTTGAACTTCATCTCCGTGGTCTTGAAGGTGGAGGACGTGACCAGCACGTACTGGTCCCCATCCTTGCGCAGCTCCACCGTCGGGGAGAGAGCATTCGCCGCCTTGCGGGTGATCAGACCCACTCCTGGAATTAACAAAGAGGAGGGTCAGTTGTGAAGGATCGGAATCTTTTAGTTGGAGTAGAATTAGGCGCTTTTGTGAGTGACTCGATTATCAATGCATATCTGTGGTTGTGTGCTTGTCAGACGAAAACATAACCCGTCGAGGCAACTTAATATGTACTACCTAGGTCATATTTTTTTTCGTTTGTGGGTGTATTTTCACGATCACGTCGCGAGCGTATCTAGGCCGTTAAGAGCATATTTATAAACTGGACCTTGGTTTTTTGTCGTTTATTTATTACAACGAATTAAATTAGTACGTATGTACGCTAAATAATTCCTATGAACGCGTGGATGACATCATCTTGTCTGTAGACTGCAAGTGAGCGACAAACATTGTTAAGGCAATTAAAACATGCACCACACTTAAATAATGTTACAATGTATAGAATAGAACGTTTCCTATTAGATAACAATACTGTTGTCACGCAGTTTACAGATAAGATATCTAAACCTCAACATAAAACAAAGCGAGGTAAACTAGATTTACCGATACTGGCTAAAGCGTCGTGGCCGCGTGCAAAGATAAAGATTTGTAATTGCACTCGATTGCATTTCATGTGTTCCTTAGCGTTTCGTCTTTAACCTTTGATATCGATTAAAATATAAGTGTTTATGGCACGTACGGCATGTACCTAATCTTAATCTAGATGATAACAACAATAAATACCAAGTCCTTTCATGAAGTCATCGAAGTTCTCCGAAGCCACCAGTTTATATATCTTTCCAACCCACTGCTCCATGTTGCAATTCTTATCTAAGCTCACTAAACTTATATAACTAAGTACCTAATAATAATAAAAGATATTGGACTTATACTGATATTTACTTTACGTATGTGACACATAAGTGACATTTATCAGATTAAATATACATGAAATATACAAATATACCCTTTTAATCTATGGATTAAATCAAGATTCACCAAAAAGGTGAGTCTTCCAGGTAGTTTACAGTGTTCCAAAGACAAATGAATACCAAAGACATTTATGCCCGTTTGCACTAAACTTGGGTTAGGCCCTGTTGTTTGATCAGTAGTTAAACTAGCTAATTGTTAAAATTCAAAAAAGGAATGGAAAATTTGACACATTTCCTTGAGATTTTAACCATTGTAACGTTTTTTGACTATTAGTTAGTTTAACTACCGATCAAACAACAGGCCATTAGGCTTGCCCTAGTTCAGATACACCTAAGCAGCCTAGCTAAAAAGAGTGAGTGGAGTAAGGAATAGCTTAGGGTTAGTGCAAGCAAATTTTTCGCTAGGAGTAGCCTAAACAAGCTAGGCAAGAAATTAGGCGATTCTTAAGTTTAGTGCAAACGGGCATTAATGATCCTAGTGAAAAAGGAGGTCTTTAATTTGTCAGATTTTTTTTTTGTGAATATTGACTTATTTAAATCCTTAGACTGAGGTAATTTTTCACAAAACCTGAAAGTAAGGCCCTTCTTTTGGAAGATATCGTTATATAGAGATAAGGCCGCCTGTTGTTTACCATTAAAGATGAAAGATGATGATTATGGGGTGTAATGAAAGTTTGTGGTGATACCTAGTATTTATACTATTAGCGATATCATTACTAAAATACTTACCTCCTTCAAATATCTTCTCCATATTAGATTAACCTATCTAAATCACTATAAAATTAATCTTAAGTAATGCTTAAGTTTTATTTGGAATTTCTTCAGTCAACGCTAAGACTGTGGACACGGCAAACATGGCAGACTTGTTCAGCGCTGTGGCTGTCGATCGCCTTAACGAGTTAATATTGACACTGGCTTATGAACAATCCTTTCAGTAAACAAGGATTAAGTAGCTTACGCCAATAGGCTTAGCACCGTACTCAGAAATATTTTAGAGTCGAGAACTAGTACCATTAAACTTGTGTTTGAAAAATCTTCAATAAAGACTTAAATTGTTATATCTGACTCTGCGTGCAGCCTAGAGAAGTAGGTACAAACCCGACGGTTTTTTTGAAAGCTATTTCACTGTACTTCTGTTGGTCTGCTCTCAAGGGGTACTCGATGAAAGAGGAATTACTTATCACGGACACGTAAGCCTTACCAAACAATTCTATGTTTCCGACAGTCTATTGCTAGTTCTGAATAAATTGTGAACCGTCTAACGGCCAAACCCTATATTCAAACCGCGGATAGATAACCCTTACTACGGATTAAAATTTGACATTTGCCCATACAAAATGTGTCAAATTTCAATCCGAAGTAAGCCTATCTATCCGCGGTTTGAATATTGGGTTCCGACATAACTGAATAACCTGGGTCACGTTTTATAAAGCTACAACTACAAGTAACAATTTAACAGGTCTAAACTGGCAACACTGCTCAAATGGCTGGTCGACATTGGTCGAGGTTGTGTTAAGAGGCCACCTAAGCTAAAGTCTGAAGTGTTCCGCGATCTGGATCTCAATAATAATAACGTCCATAACGCCTTTGTACCTATCTGTTTTTTAGATATATTAAACTTGATCATATTTGCTTGAGACTGGCAGATGCGAAAACACGATTAGAAATAAAATCCTCCATAGTTTTATATTTCAAACATGACACCTTTTTTGCATGTTTTTCGTTGTATCTTCGAAACCCTATAATCTTTAACTATGATTTTCGATTCAATAGTTGAGTATATGTAACTTCTTAATCCTGGAAAAACATTTTTTCAATAAATATTGGGGTTTTAAAGTAAACAGGAATTAATTGAATTTGACTACTCGAACTATCTCCATCTCACCTTCTTTGCGTGGAAGCTCATAAAGCCATCCCTTTTCATTCTTGTGGGGGCGTGGCACCATAGGTGGCCTCTTAAATGGAAACTTGTACCTAACCTGTAAATTGTAATTTGTAGCTTTATAAAACAGGCGACTGGTAGTCACCTAGCCACGAACAAAACAGATGACCGGAAAGATAACTTCTGCATATGGTAATCCATACATACTAGGGCACATACACATGCTATTTACTTATCCGACAAACGATCGCAACCCGTGTCACGCTGCGTCGTGTGTGGCCTCCATATTTAGCTCGAATATTGTTACTAATACCTAAGCTATAATTTGCATGCATTTCTAGCTTAGTACTCGTAATTAGCTTTGCTATCTGCAAGTTACAAGTACGTGATGAAATACTAGCATGACTGTTCAGAAAAACAGTAGTTACGTTTTATAAATATCGAAGGAAAATTAACCTCGTCAGGCCCATGTACTGCTACAGTTCTTAAATTTAAGCTTGATGCAATAGTTTGTGTGATGAGTTGCGGACAAACAACTAATATCTTTTGGTATTTTGATATCGTACGTAACCAATTTAAGTAAGTACAAATTGCCTTTAGTTAAGCTAATTCCTGCGCCCGCGCTGCTTTGGACGTAAACGAAACCATTCACTCAATTTAAAACCATTCAAACCAACCACCAACTTAACTGTGCGGTCGATTGTGGCGTCACCATCTTCACTTAACTTCTCAATAGTATAGCCGTCCGTTAGTTCTCAATTCATCCGCCAGTAAAACTTTGCTTTGCAGTTTATCCGAAGCATGATACACGACGCATGTAATAGAGAATGCGGAGCAACTTTAGCGCAAGAGTTTAAGGTTTGATTTTCCCTGGCTGTTTTTCTTACAGTTGATTATACCGTTGCACTGCCGCATTCCAGTGCAGGTCCAATGTTCAGGTCCGCAGGGATCGGTCTGATTTATGCGGGTTGCATTATTAATGTATGAATTGGATTAGAGGGGGCGAGAGCTGTTCTCGAGAGGGCTTTCAACTCGGGAGAAATGGCAGCTTTCTTGAAAAGATATCGCGATAGTTGTACTATAACTTGAAACAGGCGGGTTTTACTGGCTTTTAATAGGCTCCGGTTATAAAAATCTTGGTACTAACGCTTCAATGCTTTCATGAATAGTTAAACTAAGGTAAGGCAATACAATCGTGGCATTTAAAAAGGCAGGCATACTCGTACCTAGAAATGTGGTACTTTTAACACTGTAACTGATTGACTGATGTAGGTACAACGCACAACCTGAAACAACTTTAGGAACGTGAGATGTAGAATATCTATAATAGAGGGCACTAAATACAACACCAACATACCAAATTTTGGCCCCAACGGGTCAAAGTGGCAGAAATCCTCTATTTATTTAATTATTACATCGCACAGGAAATATTGTTGCCAGAGCGCATATTAGTTTCATCTGTCTATCATATTAAAATTGCTTGTAATGGCTTAGTTGACATTGGGCTCGGTTACCAAGCAATCCAAGTGTACACGAGTCGTCTCCCAAAAAAATCTCCAAATATTTCCACGACACCAACCTTGAGCATCACATTCCCAAGTTCAGACTGTTTTTTTGCCAACCGGGTCGCAAAAAAGAAGGCTCTGATTGGTTGGCTTGTAATGAGCTCCAATTTCATTGGTTATGGGTGCAGTGACCAGGTAACTGGCGAGTCTTAAAAATGTATTACCTACGTTTGTTAATTGGGACTGGTTCCTACAATTGAAAGATTGATTTTTTATCGAGGTAGTCTCTAGTTCCTTGATTAACCGTATCTTTCCCTGTAATTATTGCCTTTTCCTCAGTAGAAAGATCAAAAGCAGGAAAATTTTGAACAGAATGCAGGCAGCAGAGTTTATACCTACTTGCATTCGTATGCAGTCTTTGCTTGTCAGTTTATGTATAAAGTAGTTTTATGTTTTAATAACTGTGTATTGATGTTTCCGCAAGACACGACGTCTATTGCAAACGCCTGACATAATCATATCGATTCTCGTCAAATCGTGTGGTGGTGGTCTTCTCATGTTAAAATAATTGCCAGGGGCCTGTTTTATAAAGCTACAATTTACAATTTACAGGTTACAAGTTTCCATTTGACACAACGTCGACCAATGACGACCAGCCATTTGAGCAGTGTTGCCAGTTTAGACCTGTAAAACTGTAACTTGTAGATTTATAAAACGTGCCCCAGGCTGACATAACTGTAATATTCACTGAGATTATCGACGAATCTACCGAGTATTATTTTTACTATTTATTACACCGGAACCATCCTCTTCGTTAATCTTGACTTACGGAAATAGTGACGATATTTTTAGAGAAATATCTAAATAGGCACCCAACGACGTGTACTTTGCTACCTCTTAAACAATTAACTTGACCTGCCTAACCTTCGGCAAATCCATTAGGAATTTTATCTCAGACGTTTGTTTGAGAGTCTGAAGACTTCAAGGTTAATCCGATTACACCCGCTAGACTTACTGACAATCTTCTCATGAAAATACCGCACATGCCTACGTACTACGTAAGCACTGAATGCAAACAAAACCTAATCATTTAAGTACATTTTCTGTCCACAAACAATGTTTTTGCAACAAACGTGACTAATCAATCAGGCAACGATAAAGCCATTTCCATTTTCCTCGTGATATTATAGAAACATGTATTTTCTACGGATTTATTTATTCGTTTTATTTATTCTACTTACTCCCTACATTATACAAGAATTCAATTTGTTTCGGGGAAGTGAGTTTACTTGTATCATTATTTCGAATCCTCAAGAGTCTTAAATAATTAATCACACAGAGGTATAAATTGAAATTGCTCAGGCCCTGCGTTTGTGTACGTATGTGTGGAATGCAAGCATTTACAAATGGATGGATGACATTCGCAATTGACATCACATCACATCACACAAGCATGTGCGTGTGTAAGTAAATTTTGTTCTAAATCATCGTTGTGTTAGGTTCGCAGAGGGTAGGTAAACAACAACACCTAAATAGCCGTACTACCTACCTACTGCTTCCTATATACTTTATTATTCATGCTCACTACCATGTCATATTTTATCGTTTTCAAATTTAATGGTGTATAATAGCCTAAGTAATAAAACAAAAAAATACTGGGAAAAGCTGCCAATATCTTCGTAATCCATCTCAATGATTGGCCTGAGGGCTAACCTTTTGATTATTTTTCCTTCCTCGTCCATCAATCACTATCAATCATTCACAGCGTCACTCAAAAGAAAATGAAAAATTTGGATAGGTAAGTAAAGAAAATGTTATCTACTGTTTTTGGCAGAGGTTAAGTACTAAGGTGATGAACCGTGTGTTAATATTAAGTAGGTAACATTTGTTTTTTTTTATACGTCAAGACATACGAGCACACAGGCGGTGGAATTTGAGACCTATCTATAAACATTTGCATTCTAAGACTGCAATACTATTCCCAACTTTCCGAATGCGTTGCCAACCCGAAAAAGGAATACTTCTATACTAGTCATTTCTATTGACTGCTGCTTGCGGGGCAGGATTAACCATGTCGGGGCCCGTGGGCAGAGCAATTTTGGGGGCCCCTTCAACTATTCTTGCTTCTTAAAATATTTTTTTTACCCGGTGCGCCTGGCCCCTAGGTGATGCGAGGCCCCTAAGCAGTTGCCTACACTGCCTAATAGATAATCAGGCCCTGGGTGCTTCGCGGTAGAATAAATGATAAGATGGTGGTAGCGATCCGGGACCTTGCACAGGGTCCTGCACCTCTCTCTTTCTCGTCAAAAACAAACTGATAGATATTTTGATAACACAGAGAGTCGGGCAATAGCCCAAGGCTCTAGCTAATGTGTGTGCTGGAAAACAGCACCACTTAAAAAAGTGAAACGAACTCTCTGACACAGTTGCGGGTTTAAACTAGAACAGTTATCAAACAAGAGGCAGGATAGACGAGTATGCAAACAACTAAATCATATTTATGGGCGAGATAATTATAGCGAGTTCAATGTCCACTGCGGTGTCGCCAGCGAGTCGGCGCGCTAGCATAAACCTAGACTAGAACTAGTATTATCAAAAGATAAAACTGTTCAATCATTTGATTTTGATTTGATTTGGTTTCGACGATCTTAATGATTATAATAACGCAGATAACGCAACGGCGAGTTTCTTTAGTTGTGTTTCTTACGGCGCTTTTTTCAACAGCGAGGAGACCACTCTTCATGGGAAGCGCTTGTAGATTCTTGACGTGTAATAGTACCTACCCATGTGGCCAACTTACTGAATAGACATCTTTTATCTTTATCTTCTTGGCGTTTACAATCGTCTCCGAATGTTTCCTTACGACTATTTTGTTCCAAAATTACTTCGGAAAATATTCTCATGAGTCATGACTTTTAAGTGCTTGCTTAACATTTTAATAAGCACTTACAGCTCCTATACCTATTTAATACTATTTTTAGGTATGTAATAATTTAGCAACGAAAAAGTGTTATAACATTATCTAGCCAAATTTTTGTCTAGTAAATACTAGATAATTATACGAGTACTACATAAATGTATTACTTATGTACTATTCTGCCTATACTTATACTTATATCTTAGTGATACAGTAATGTAAACTAGGCTACACATGTAAATTGCTGAAATAAACGATTGATTGATTGATTATCACATCGTAAAATGTTACAAACTCGAAACTTTGTCGAAGTCATAATACATGTCATAAATACTAGTTCAAATAAAAAACGTGTTAATTGAATCGTGTTAGAGTTATAAAAATGCAACTTGTTCGCGATAACTAACTTTTAAGTTGTTACTTACTAACTTAGAAATCAATACAAAGGCAACAATCAAATGAAGAACCCTTAATTTATGAGCTCCCTTCCCCATCCTTCTGAAAGGGAATTTTAAACTGGTCGGTGTTGAATCAGCCCCTTCAAAACGCAATTATCAACTCCCTCCCTACGTTTTACAACACAGCTCGCAGCTTCACTGTCATATTCGCGATCAGTGATCATTGTGATCAAAAAAGAAGCGGTCATACATTCGACACAGATCTCGAGTTTACCTTCATCCTAGTTCCACCCGAATTCAAATTCAAAATTCAAAATATTTATTCAGTAAATTGGCCACCTTGGAGTTTCTTGCGGCGCTTCTCCGCAATGATGGTCTTGTCCGAAGCGCTGGTAGATTCACTCTATATTACCGAAAGAGTCCTCATGTGGCTAATTTACGGAATAAATATTTTGACTCTGATTTTTATTTTGACCTAAGGGCTCGTTTACACGTCAAACGATCATGCTGGACCGAAGTTCTTCTGAGCCAGAACGCATCGACTATTTTTGTCCGGCGCTACTGACTGAACTCTCAATGACACAAACCACCTACTTTTCGCGTCGGCAGTTTCGAAAATAGAAATGCATAGAAATCGCTTCGAAATGCATTTTGCTTCCGCCCGCGCTGCTGCCGCCGCTGTCGCGCAAAGACGTGTTTTGGACGTTAGGGGCCGTTATATCAGTTCTGTCACATTTATCATAACTAAACCCATTTTTACATAGTATAAAACAAAGTCACTTCCCGCTGTCCGTTGTATGTATCTAAGCATAGATATTTCAAACTACGCAACGGATTTTAATCCGGATTTCATCAATAGATTGATTCCAGAGGAAAGTTTGTATGTATAATAAATTCTGGATTATGTACAGGTGTTACAGAAAACTCATATAAACCGAAGCGAAGCGAGGGCGGGTCGCTTGTATCCTATATCTGTATCCTATCGAAACAGTTGCATTTGGCTAGGGATGTAATCATCGTGTATATTTTCGATTTCTCCAGAATCCGAACACATTATAGAGCAAGCTGCAATAAACCAAGTTTGCTAAAAACTAAAAGTTGAAGCATTGATTCACACAGTTATCTACTCAACTGCACTGGTGGTTATAGACAATCAGAAGACCCACTGTCTCATGATGAGACTATCAAAGAATAAAAGAGCTTTTTTTGCCTCTGTTGTCGGGACGGTCATATTAAATTATTAAAAGAATTATTTTTAGGCGATGGGCTTGGACCTATCACTAATACGCTGGTAAACATCTTAGCCTGATTGTGCAAATGTGGTTACGGAATAAATAACAAGTTTTTAGAGTTGTTGGTAATTCTGTAGCTCTGCCTACCCCACTGTGGGAATGAAGGCGTGAAGGTATGTATGTGTATGTATGTACAGTCAACAGCATAAATAAGTGATAATTTATGTACCTTGTCACTTTAACGTCATGTTTGAAATGTCATACAAAATTGTGAAACGATTGAAAGCGACAAGGTAGATAAAATGATCACTTATTTATGCTGTTCACTGTACGTAGAATTATTTTTCAGGTTCAAATGATGAACCAAGGAAAACAAGATAAAATATTTGAATCCTTTAATAATATCTAAGCCCCCGGGAGATGTTTTAAACATCTGTAACAATTGGCAAAGATGTAAAGTACCCGTAAGCATAAAGTAAGTACTTAAGTAGTAAGCATATAGGTAGTAAGTTAGTAGTGAAAAAATATGCGTAGGTATAATGATATTTTGCAAGCTATTTGCAATTCTTAAGCACCGGAATAGGATGAAAATCGTTATAGAAAACTGGCCTCTTCTCGCGTGATTGACCACAATTGGTGCTGATTGTAGTCCATTTGATGACAATTGCCCGCGGAGACCGGCCAATGGGTAATCGCCGACCGATGCGGCTCTCGCCATTTATAATTGGTCGTGAAAAGATCGTTCGATGCGGTGCGTCTTTGTGCAATTGGGCTTAGGGAACATAGATGCTAACCAGTGACAGGATATACATATACTGCCCTACCAAGCGAAATGGGAGCATCTCAGATAAAACTAACTTCTGTAGTAATCGCAACCTTTTCTTACTACCAAGGGGGGGGGGGGTGATTTTTTTTCACATTTAAGTCGGTTCGATTCCCAGACGAAGCAAATAATTTTTAGAACATCTTTGAATGCAGTATTACTAACTTTTAAAAATAACATAAAGTCTTCTTTCAGTAAAATATCCTATCTACGATATTTAAGGTACTTTCCCTTCATGTCCCATAGTCTTGGGACGCCCTGTATTAGTACGAGAGTGACGGAGCTTTATCCAGATTTTGTCACGCGATAAACGCAACTATACTAGTCCGGCAAGAGAGGATTGAATCTGCTTTGAATATTTAATTTGAAATGCCGCTTTTTGGCTAAGGAGGGCAGTATACTTAATAGTACCTAGGTACAATATGTACCTAAGAACCCTGACCTGAGTCCTGATCTACCGTAGAACTATGTTACAGTTACTTTTTTTAATTTCTTTTGATTCGATTCCTAATGTTACTGACTGTGCTCACTGTGACACAGTGCACAGTGGTATGGTGGGCCAGGGTTCCAGCATAGACCAAATTAAATACGCTAAGATGCCACGCTCGTCAGCGATTTTCTAAACCTACTTAAGCTGATGATCTATCGGTTATGGTTATGACCTTGTGTTAAATTCCATACTTTTAGAAGTTTTTGAACATTGCTAACGTTATGATAACGATAGCATCTTGTCTAAGGCCCCCAGAAGGCTCTGTTCCTAAAGACCTTATTACACCTTCCTGAATTAGTCACTGACGAGAGGGACGCCGCAATACATAAGATACGTATGGAGAAATATCCATCTCATTCAACGTATTGCGGCATCGCTCTCGACAGTGACTAATTCAGAAAGGTGTAATAAGCCTTTAGGAGCTTCGGTTGTAGGTGTAGTTTGCTCTTCCGTCGATTTCATCATTCTTATTCATTTACATGCTACCCAGCCCATACTAATGTCAGCTTCCGTTTGGAAGACGATATACCGTAAAACGGGGTGAGTATAGGGACATAACTTAAAATAAGTCATAACTTGTCACAAATAAGAATAAGTATTACATGTACAGTAACGGTACGTCTATTGGAAATAATGTTCAGTTTTATAATAAGTGACATATGCTTCATTTTAGGTTTTGTCCCTACTCACCCCTTAATCCCTAATCACGGTTTACGGTACCTAGGTACTTGTATGTTCGCGGAGTGTGCCGGGTCTTGTATACCTCAGCTCTTTAAAGTCACGAGAAAGTTAAGTTCGAAACCGTATTGATGAAGAGTTTGTTCAAAATCCAACACTTACAAAATTCTTTAAAAAAAGTCAAGGTCAGCGATAAAGGGGGCGGGGCGTTTACTTTTTATTATACTCTAACTTAGTAATAGTCACGACCTCGTGGCCCTTACTCATTGATCTTATTTTTTATTGGATCTAACGAAACACTTGTACAGTCACGAGATTAAATTTAGTACCCACCTTAGGTCCAAAGTCAATCTGACATTCTACAGTCGAGTTAATAAATATGTATACACTTTAGTACCTTGTTTATTTAATTTCATGTTCAAACTGCTATTTATTAATTATCACCGCGATTAAAGTGACAAGGTACTAAAGTGAATACATATTTATGAACTTGACTGTACAACAATAAGGTTGAGTTTCCTAAAAGTTACAAATGACTTGACATCTCTAATGACAATGACAACTTCAAGCATATTTTTCTTGAAATGGGTCCCAAATTAACGCTCGTGACCGTACATAGAAACCCAACTTTAAAGAAACCACAAAGTTGTACCGAGCTGTAACATAATACGGTACAGATACAGATCTCCGTTGCATCGCAAACCACAACCTTCTCATCCAATGCTAAGTCAGGCAACACTCAAGCAACTAATGCTAGAACTAATAATTAAGATAATGGAGTCTAATTAGCATTAACATGCGAACGAGAACAACGGCTCTTTCACGAACTCAAGGCCCGGATGCGCGATCTGG
Organism: Acleris literana; assembly: GCA_946894065.1. NCBI lineage: Eukaryota > Metazoa > Arthropoda > Insecta > Lepidoptera > Tortricidae > Acleris > Acleris literana. Next base: position 9,870,211 of record OX335687.1, read on the forward strand.
ATTCCAGACCGGAGTGTATGCTATACAATCAAGTGTCAAGTCAACACGGAATTACTAAAGTTAGGTACAGTCGATTTGTACTGTGCAAAAAAGTTTGAATAAGCAAATAAGTCATAGTAATTGATTGTTTCGCAGTATGACAGGCCGTTTTCTCGTGGTCCTACTATTTTTGTCCTACTGACTTTCGGCGGAGCTCCTATCTGGGTGGTTTCGCCCTTCGGGCATCTGAAGATGCCTGACGAACCTAACCTACCTACTTTTACAACCACAATTAGTGATCAAATTTAGGTGTACTTTTTGTGCAATACGACCACGAGAAAACGTTATTACTACATTTCCCGGCGTGACACGACTAATGACACGTGGAAAATGTATAACCCGGCTTATTTACATATTACGTCAACTGTTAAACAATCAAATTCCTTGACTGTATTAAATTAAGTAGGTACCTAATGGTAATCCAACCCTTCATGAATGTTTATCTATATTTCGATAAGGCACTTCTGAAACAGAAACTGGTTGCTTTAATTAAATGGACATTCGAATTAAATTATATTTATTGGTTACGGACATTGGAGTTGGTACCAAAGTTTACGAGAGGATTTTCTGATAGCGATTTCGTACAAGTGCAATAAAAAAAGATAAATATGATCCTTTCCGATATACCTAGTTAGATAATAATACTTCGACATTTCGTAACCGTCCGTCTGTCGTCATGTGAGTTTATAGCTGGTTGTCCGTGTGGAAATTGGATAAACCTTCCATTGTTTACACTAATTAAGTAATTATTCAAATAATGGATGGCGTGAACAAAGCTATTCGTTTTTGTGGAAATACTTGTATGTACCAGAATGTACCTACTTTTAAATAAGAAATATTTTGAGACACAAACGTCTAAACCTTAGGTAAGTATGTAAAATTATAAACTACACAATACTAAATACACGCTAATTAGTTTAAATATTTTGTGACACAAAATTAAAATGGTGTACAAAAGGCGGACTTAATGCTATAAGCATTCTCTACCAGTCAACCTTAAGGTAAAACAGAAATCAAAAAGTAGGTAGGGGCAATAAAATGACAATATTTTTCCAAATCCGTTTAACGATCATCTGTCACTTGCTATACATTGAGTAAAAACATCAAATCACGAAGAATATTAAGTAAATACCAATCAGTATAGGTACATGCGCAAGCGCTGGCAGAATTCCCAGCTCAGTGCACAGCAAAGTCCACCCAAGTCCAAGGTGAATCGGTTTATAATACAGCGTCATAATTATAACTGAATAATTATGGCTATTGTTGGAAAATTATAAGATAAATCTTTATCCTTAACCTTATCCACACGACTTAACATTCTGTTAAGCTAAGCTGTATTACTACTATACTACTACTACTACTTGTACTATTAATAGTAGTTTACGTGACGGTTGCTTAATGACAGGCATTACAACATGAGTGTGGTTTATGCAACGAGCCGCGAGCCGCGAGGCGAGTTTCATAATAGATCACAGTGTTCTAATGCCAATTACGCAGAGTCGCGTACAATACTTTATCTACACACATATTAAAAGTACCAGTAAGATGGGTTCAGAAGCCGAAAGGCAAATGACCAGCATTACCTGTGGTAGTAGGTGACAGCGATGACAGCTGTAAAGTAATTTGGAGCATCTCCCAAAATTAACAGCTGTCATCGTTGTCACCTACTACCACAGGTATTGCTGGTCATTGCCTACGGGTTTTGAACGCATAAAGTTACGCCCCAATGCTTAAAAAACGGTGACGGTACGGAATCGCAATGATGCATCGTATCCGTACCGTTTTTGACGCATGCTCTCCACACCGCTACTTAAAATACGGTGTTGTTGCGTAAACAAAAGACGGAGTCATTGTAACAACATGGCGCCATTTTTGACGCACCGTAATATACGCACCGTTAAGCAGCGGTGTGGGGAGCGTGCGTCAAACGGATACGACGCGTCACTGCGATTCCGTACCGTCACTGTATTTTAAGCAGCGGTGTGGTCGCAGCTTAATAGAGGACTTATGATATGTGTGTAGATAAAGAAAATTACACGCTCAATTGTTGCCGATTGAACTTGTCTCACAAGCTAACCCCACTTAGAGTTGGACAAGGCAGGAGGATGATGAATATGACGATGTACTTGTATCACTGAAAACTCGACTGACCTCCTGTTTGCCATTGAGGAGTTCTATTTCAAGATAGGTAGCGGTCCTGGGTTCGTTTCCGCCGGTATGGGTAAATATTTGAGCGGCGAGTATTTTCTTCCTGAGTCTTGGATGTTTATAATGACAGCGTCAAACCACATGACATAAATATTGGAATTACATAAGTAAGCAACATTTCCAGTCAATCGGACTACTGGAAATAGGCTTAAAGTAGACTTCCAATATTTTATTAAATAATTACAAGTTAAGCTAACAAAAGCGTATTAAAAACGATTTTAACTTAATAGGCTATTTTTTTACCCGACTGCGTCAGAAGGAAGGTTATGTTTTTCGAACGTATGTATGTATGTCAGTATGTAAGTATGTAAATATGTATGTATATATGTCTATTTATGGGCACGTTCTGCAGCCTAAACGGCTTAACGCATGTTAACATACGAGGTGTCATTCGATTCGTCTTAATTGTCGAAGTGACGTAGGGTATATAATATTTCAATATGGCGTCCGCGGAAAAATATATGGAGGGGTAATAAAAAAAAGTATTTTTTATCATAACAATATGGGTCTCAAATGAAAGCTAGTAAATAGCCTAACACTTTGATGACTTTGATGCTACCATTTTGACAGGAAATTAAAAAAAGCACGTAAATTTTAAGTAGGTAATAAACAAGCAATGAATTACAAAACCTATTTCTTGTAAAAAATAACATTTGGATTAGCATGTCCCCCGCCTGGAACACCTTTTCCAATATTCAAGTTATATGTAGGTACCTAAATAGTATAAATTGTATTATTAAGCAATGTTGCTCTTACAATTTTCTAGAGATTATAGAGCTTGTTTTTGCTTTTCAGTTGTTTTTTTTTTATTGCAGACGGGTATTTTGTTTTTTTTAATCATTTAGTTTTCATAGCACAGCGTCACTATTTCCGCTAAGAGCTAAATATGGAACGACAATAATAAACGATGTGACATAGTAAGTAGGTAGGACTTTGGTCTTTGAACCTGGTAGGCAAAAAACTGGTTTTAGTAAATAGACACTTTTACGTTTTTTTTCGTTCTTAAATAATATTAAAAACCTCTCAATATTCAATTGTTTTCCTTACCCTAAACTTTTCGTAGTTTGCTGGATGAGGTTCGTTTTAGCTATGTTTCTTTAAGATTAGAACAAAGTAACCGTTACTTTTCACACGAAGTCAAAATTAGAAATTAAATACAAATGTCTGTTCTATAAATAATTAAGATATTTTATTCAACCGCTCTCAGTTCTCATGACTTCGGTCACTCAAGCCTGTTGAGTCACCGAGGAATTTTACAACCATTAATTGAAGCATTCAAAGCAACAGTCATTCATTCATTTATCATTCACTGAAGCTCTCGTATCACTCACTCGCCATTCTAGAAATAAGGAGGCATTATTCCTTATCTTTTGCAAGCCAAATAATGAATTATTTGAGGTAACATCGGCTATCAAAATTGACTTGGATAAAGGTATCGTTATTTATCCACGAAATGCGCAAACTATGTAAGAAAGTAACGACATCTTACCTACGTAGTAGGTATAAGAATTCAAAATATTCAAATTTCAAAATATTTATTCAGCAAATGAGGGCTCTTTTACACGTCGGTAATATAGAGTGAATCTACCAGCGCTTCGGACAAGACCATCATTGCGGAGAAGAAACGCCGCAAGAAACTCTGCCAGAAGGTCATTTTTTCAATCATAAAAACATACAACAACAATACTTAAAAGTAAATTACATTAAGTAATAATAAGGTAATAAAGTAATAAATAATAAATTCTTAAAACTACCAAAAATAACTAAAAATAATGGATATGAGAACAACACGACGAGGTCTCTACGTCAAAAGCTATAACTAGAATAAATAATTGAACAACAAGTCCTCGCAAACGTGAACAGATCGGACCCCACAAACAGCACCCGTTCACGAGTATGACGCGTATCTCGGCCATCGCCTCCCTCAACCATGTGTTCGGGAAAGTGGCGACCCGAAGATTATTAGGTACCACCTAGTTGTTTTTGGTAGCTGTAGCTGCCGCATCGCTGGCAGTCGACTGGGATTATTCAAAAGAAGAAACTTCGTAATGGACTGTAGGAGAACTATGTAAACTCATGTAAACTGCTGAAAATAATCTACTTTATTTTTTAAATAAAGATGTTTGAAAGTAAATAAGTTTCAAACTATTCGCTTTATTCATTACTAGCGACCCGCCCTCGCTTCGCTTCGGTTTATGTGAGTTTTCTGTAACAACCGTACCAGAGTATATTATACATAAAAAAACTTCCTCTTGAATTACTCTATCTATTACTGAGAACTGCATCAAAATCCGTTGCGTAGTTTAAAAGATCTAAGCGTACGTACAGTCAACAGCATAAATAAGTGATCATTTATATACCTTGTCGCTTTCAATCGTTTCACAATTTTGTATGACATTTCAAACACGACGTTAAAGTGACAAGGTACATAAATGATCACTTATTTATGCTGTTGCCTGTAGGTACAGACGGCAGGAGCGACTTTGTTTTATACCTACTATATAAAGAAGTAAAGATGTTAATCTTTGATAAATTTTCCACCCTAAACTGGCTTTGGCTATTAAAAGCAAAGATAAATGTCTACTATATTGATGTGACAAAGTGAAAGCTATATAGTACAGTCAACAGCATAAATAAGTCATCATTTATGTACCTTCTCGCTTTCAATCGTTTCACAATTTTGTATGACATTTCAAACACGACGTTAAAGTGACAAGGTACATAAATGATCACTTATTTATGCTGTTGACTGTACCGCAGCGCGCTACGGACAATAATAGTACTTACATGTGCCTATCCATATTAATCGATGTAGACTAGAGCTTTCGGCCATTCGACTCGTTTCACCGACTTTCAATTGTTATGAATTACTATTTCGTGTTCAGTCAATCTACTCCAATAAAACCAATAATATGATTCAAGGCCGTTATATGAAAGTTGGGACTTCAAAACGATTTTGGGATGATATGTACCATTCTAGCTTATAACAGCGACATCGTCCGTGTAAAACTCGTTCCATCATTTTTTCCGGATGGTTATCTGATGTTCCGCCTACCCGGACGTCTGCCAAATGTCATTTAAATCTATTTAGCCGAGTTAACCGCTTTACACACGACTGGCGACGCCATCCACCAATATAATCCTGTAGTTAGTACAAAATAGAACATAATTGAAAACCTCCTCCTTTTTTAAAGTCTGTTCAAAATCGTCGGATCGTTGAATCGCATTGGCAGCTGTATGTAACTTTAATTATGTTCCTACAATATTTTACAAGAACGTATTTTTATGCAGTATTTATAAATAAGGAGTCCATGATAAAGCCGTCAGTCTGCTATCATATTGTTTAAGCGTTCTGAGGCCCTACTTTGAAAATCGAAGTTCGAAGTTACGTTAGCTCCATCCCTGTCATTCGTCATTCGAGACTAAATCGAGGGAAAGGGATGGAGCTAACGTAACTTCGAACTTCGATTTTCAAAGTAGGGCCTCTGTTCTGGATGACGTTTACCAAGGATGACGTTTGACGTTTACCGTTTTTGAATGTTGTCGCCATGTAAATTCGGTAACGATTTAACGAATTACCAACTTAGGGCCGTATTAACTCATCTTGGCCGAGAAGCCGGTCACAAGATACGTCAAAGTAAACGTCAAACCATAGAACACTGTCATTTTTGACGGATCTCGAGAGGAGCATCAGAGTTGAGATTAGTTTATTAATACGGCCCTTAAGAGTTTCAGGTTTTAATGTGAAAACTATCTACCGATTTCTGCCTCTCAAACCTTTAGCTATTGTTTCATATTAAAATTTTCTTGGAACGTCGTGAATCACTTGTGATTAGCTCTAGTAGATAATTCGTTAAGGCCTTAACCCCGCAACTTGTACCTATTATATGTATGGTGTTATATAATTACATACAATTAAGTGCAGGGTACCTACGTAGGTACAGTCCCCAGCAATAATATATGATTCAACGTTGGACTCAAAAATATTTGACGCGACTTAATTACTCGTACTCGAGGCATAACAGTGTGTCAGATATTTTTGAGTCCAATGTTGAATCATATATTATTGCTGGTGACTGTACATATCCAATTATGGTATGCCGTTGTTTTGAACTGTTGACCTTTTCGTGTCAATGAATAATAAAATAATTACCTAGCACTGCAGTGACTGCAGTCGACCATTACGTGGTAAACAATCGAACTCCGAAGTAGCTTTATATTAGTACCATGTCGTAGTAACGTATTGAAGTGAGACTGGTTTGAATTTAGTATATCAATAGCTGCGAGAAGATACATAAATGGTTAGCTAGTTCTGAGTTCGACCGATGATCAAAGATTAAAAGTGAGGGTAGTTATCTACCTTCTTAAATCCTTACGGATAACAAATTCACAGTAGAGGTAGGTGCTAAAAGCCGGCTTGCGTCATCTAGTGTCAACACGCAACTCGGTGTTCATGAGAGAAAAAATGGCGATTAACATATTTTATTCACTAACTAACACGGTAGGTGTGTCGGCCTGTCGGCGGCACAGGATGTGCTAACACTGGTTAACTTACTAACTTTCCCAGTCTGAAAACGATGACATTTAAACATGGATTTAGAACTGTTTCGAATTTATTAATTTGCATGGCTTTATCTGTGGTAAAGAGTCGCTTACTTAAATAAACAGGAAGAAAACGGAATAAATAACAATAAACCATGCAAATTCTTCATCGTTTTAAATGAAACCGTAATGTATCGAGTTGTGTTGCTTTTGTAATTATTAAACAACGATCTGCCTAGCTGGTTGGTAGGCCTGCTGCCCGCCCTCACAAAACAAACGAAAATAGATAGTAATGTGTCAATTGTTATCCGTTACATACTCACTAAGAGGTTAGTAAATTTCCTAAACAAGACAGTACTTATTTCAAAATAACACCCGTGTACCAGAAGCACCTTTTTCCATTGCATCAAAAGATGACTTAAGGAACACCTGTTGTCTTCGCTGCCCTACTAAGCTATTAAGCAGTATCCCAAATTTAATAACCAAAGCAGTTTTAATTCTCTTCTGTTAGTAATAAGGTTGATATTTGCACAGGTGTTCTATGTGAGATACTGCATATTGGATTAGCAGGGCAGTTCGGTAATCAATAATTAACCTAGCAGGTTAAAATTAAACTTAACATATGGTTTACGATTATACTTAAGTAAAGATGTCAATCAATTTAACTACATGCAAATAAATGGTTTGGAAACTCGTAATGATTTAATGTACGTCGTAATCCGACTTATCCCAACCACCCTAGAAATAAATCAGACTGACAGGCACTCATTTCAAGATATTAAATTTATTCTGCTTTTTACTCTGTTGCAAAAGTAAAGTGTATCACGTTAACACTTTTTCAGCTCTGTATTTATTAAAACGGAAAATGAACTTAATCAAGCGGTTAACTAACTTATAAAACAGTTATGGCAAGACGAGGTGGAGAGTTGTTAAACCGGGCGGCGCGCCGGCTCGGTCCAGGCATCTATTTCCAAATGAAACTACGCAAAAATAAACAAAATAAAACTCACCGAGCGTCTTCATGAAATCGTCGAAGTTCTCCGACGAATCCAGCTTGTATTTCTTGCCAATGAACGCGTCCATTTTTAATTTTATTTAGCAAGTTATTAAAATAACCTCAAGTCGTGCTACCGTACCGGCTTCCACTAGAATGAATACCGCGCCACAATGCGCATGCCTAAGTAACTGAGCGAATGGAAGAGCGGTTGAACGAATGAACGGCACGAATTGAACGAACTGACTCACTCGACCTTGGTAGTGATGTTAGCTATCGAAGCGTTCGGAGCGCGGCGAGTTCAATGGACCCTCACACAACATAATGTAATCTTATTCGATGCGGTTGGTCTAAAAACATGCAGTCCGTTATTTCTGAATAGCTTCTTTTATAAGTTCTGAATGACCTAACTAATAAAATGCTTCGATAACAATATTTTTACTCGATTTATCTGAGATATTTTAAAAATGCATGTCGATTCGATGGTTTCGGTTAAAGGGTCACAGCACTACGCTATACTGTCCCTTTTTATCGAGGTGGAAATTTGTGATACTGTCCTTTTCCAACAGCTATTCATGGGGACCCTTCTGTTAATGAGGCAAGGGTCGCCGTATTTGCGAATCCTCGGGCCGTTAAGAGTGTTACAACGTACAGATTATATTTATTGCCCAGTAAAACTCATTCTGAATTACGAATAAAAATGCGTTTAACCTTACTTCTTATCGCTGCTTAAATATAAATACTAACTAATCTATTGTCAAAAATGCAGAATCGATAACGCAAACATTATTAGTATAGCGCACAGCACAGAATACCAAAAGTAACATTAGTAATGTTCGCAATTTCATGTGTAAAATGATCTAGAGAGATTATCTATAATTACTGATACCCGCTATCACCAATCCAATCACTGTGACATACCAACTGAAACTCTGTCCGAAGCTGAAGTCCAACCCGCTATTTGCTATCTGATTGGTCCAGTGGTTTTAGGGAATACAAATAACCGGTTATAACCGGTTATAACCGGTTATAACCGGTTATGTTCATACAAAAACGTCTAATAAATAAAAATTGCATTCCCTAAGTGGTTCACTGAGATAATGCTTTAAGTTTAAAGTAATCAATTCATTTTGAATTGCATATACATATATACATATATTACATATCCCTTGAACTTAATTTGACCAACCAAATTACGTCAACAATTCCTACCGGAATCGCCCAATCAAGGTAATCACACGACAAAAAGAGCGGAGGATGAGTGATTTATCACAATTCCCTCGATGATTGAGCAACAAAACTCAAATAGAACGACAATGATCGGCACAAAAGGTGCTATTTATAGAAACACATTAAAATAGCTTTATTTGACATACATGGGGACTCGCACTGTGTCTACCATTGTGCGGCTTTTCCAGTACTTTTTGCCGCACATGACAGTTTTCTGGACTGCTTATTGATATTTCTGGACCGCTACGACTTGGTGACTTTCAAGACGTGAGCATACTCTTATCTCAACGTCCGACAACGCGTCTGCGATTCTCCTCCTGCACAGGTAGCACAAGTTGTACTTTCTCGCTTGTCGCTCAGTGCGTCTCTATCGTTACAGACTAGATAGAAAGGGAGATCCGAGCGACAAACCTGTCGCTGACTACATGTGCTAGCCGTGCTGGTGCTGCAGGTGTCCATGGGCGGTGGTGATTGCTTTACATCATATGACCCGCTAGCTCGATTGCTTCCTCTAGCTCAAAAAAACACCTTCTCTGGCAGTCGGGATAAAAAGGACGGTTATTGGTCAATGAGGAATTGATAATGAGGATTATTATTATTACAACATTTAGAGGTCGCACAAACTGACCATTATGCAGTAGCAGATTTTCAATGTTTGTTATTGTTCCAAAAACAACAAACAATAATTATATTTCCAGTCAACTTATGTCAAACACTAATGATATCGACCATCATCACTATTTTTTCTGCCTGTTGCGGCTTTGGAGAATTACATAAAAAAAAAAAAAAAAAAAAAAAATCTGTTTATTTCAATTTTCTGTTATGTTTACAATTTTTACTTAGCTGAAATCTTTATTAATTTAAGATTATTTGGCCACGAAAATATATAGAATATATAGTCACGAAAATTAATTCGAAAAGTGGTCAAAGTGTGCAACCCCGAAATAACAACTAATTTTATTATACTTTTGATTATTGTCTTTTAGACAAATACGAGCAAGAATGCGAGCGAATTCATTAAAAATTGCAAAGTTTGGAAAAGTAAACGTCTACACTTGTTGGAACTGTGTGGTAATGAATGCCGTGTATTTCTGATTTTTTATGTGACAATAAATCATTTTTTATTTTTATTACATGAATTAAGCAGTTATCTATGTCTGACACTCGACAACTTTACCTGATTGATCTCATAATTAGCGATGGTTAGTAGACTGGGTACGGTTGAAACATTTTTTTTTTGATCGCTCATAACATCTGCATTATGCTATTGAGAGTTGAATAAAATATCAGGGCATACATCTATCTTGAAATGTGTACTATTGTTTTATGCCCACATATATTCATTTTCACACAAGAACAGTTTTTGAAAAAGTCTGTCCTCTGTTACAACCGACCCCATACCAAGGGCGGGTGAAACACAAAGAAATAATATTCAATACGGGTATTTAAATCTACTTTATTGCTCAATCTCTTATTAATCAACTCAGTCTCAAATGAGATCAACACTTATAATGTATTAAAAACTTAACATACAATCGAAGAATTTCGTCTTTAAAAAAGTTACCCGGAACTAAACAGCCTAGTAATTATAAGATCCTGTTTTATTGCTTATTCCCGGATCAATTTACTTAGTGCCAAATTAAATCAATCAATCAATACTCATTAATATTTACGTGTGTTTCAATCTTACGCATCCCCCCTGACGTCAAGGAAAAATCATAGTGGCGAGGCAAAGAACCCAACACGAAAAGTAATCATCGTTATTTTATCATAAACATCACAAATGACTAGAAAAATACTCAATATTCAATCGATATAAATAAAAAAGTTATTCGACAAAGATATCAACTGAGAATACTAACCTTTGATCACCAAAATACAATAGGGTCCCCTGCAAGAAACTACAACGAGCGATAGTGGATGCAATATTGTGGAACATGTTCGCGCTAACATGCCACGCATTTCTTCCCTTATACCCCTCATCCTACAGCTGATAGTTTCTCGGATATTCGCTTTGTTTCAACCGTACCCCGTTACAACCGTACCCAGTCTCCCTACATTGTTTTGCTATTTTACTTTTAAATATTATTGCCATGTAAGGATATACTACTCTCCTGCTCTCGCTGAAAACCAGTGTCACTGAAGGTATTAACTATGTTCAGTCAGTGACATCAAACTGAGCGTAGGCAATTTAAGACAATATTTGAAAACTCTAATTAGGTTCAAAATGAATTGACGCCACGGGAGATCGAAGATCGAAGAGCTGGCAGTTTCCTCGCTCGACGCATTATTTAACTATCCAGCGAGGAAATGCTGCCAGCATCTTCTATTTACATGATATGTAATTTAAGTTAGTAGGTAAATAAGTAGATGTGACAACAATGTTCGGGCCGTAGCACAAAAAACTTAACGCGTCATAAACTCCGTAGAAAACCTTTGTCTTTGACTTGACATTTCGCACTGCTCTAGATCAAAACAGTAGTAACTCAAAATACAACTGTATTTAAAAATCAACTTTAATACAACTTCTATGAATTTGAAACAAAACTAGCAAGGATTTTGAGTTCATACTGTTTTGATCTAGCAGGGCGATTTTCAAAATACTTACGACCGTCTGTTTTTTGTGGGTAATGCGAATTTAACACGAATTAAGTTTAGTATGCTGTGACATTGCTGCATTGCTGTCATTAAATAAAATAAATGTTTAAAAAAACAAAAACCCGCCTTCAAAAAGCAAAAAATAACTTCTTTAAAATGATAGGTAAATAGGTCAGTCCAACTGAAGTCTGCTTTTGGTTAAAATATTGTTGGACGCCGACTTCAGTTGGACTGACCTATTTACCTATCATTTTAAAGAAGTTATTTTTTGCTTTTTGAAGGCGGGTTTTTGTTTTTTTAAACATTTATTTTATTTTATACTTTTTAGTGATCCTATTTATGCTGTTACGTAGCTCCACTTCTAAATATTAATAAGAAACTATAGAACATTTCAAGCTCGCCGCAGACAACGCCGCGGGAATGTCATAGTCATATTTAAACCTAAATGTGTTTCGTCATAGTCGCTCAACTTCCTTTATCGAAATATCTTATCGCCACCCTTGAAATAGGTACCGTTAAGGAGTTCCGGGGGCCATCTGTGGTCTTCATCATCAGTTCCACTTCACCATATAGTAATTTTCAAAAGCAAATGCATGAGTTACAGTGAAAAATACCAAAATCGCTATAGGTGTGCCTATAATATTTGAGGAGTTCTCTTGATTTCTCCATGATCCCATCATCAGATCCTGACGTGGTGACAATGGGACCAACTAGAAAGTATACCCATACGAACAACGAAAAAATTTTTCAAATCGGTCCAGTGGTATTCGAGTAATCGGGGAACATACATTAAAAAAAAAACCCGACGAATTGAGAACCTCCTCCTTTTTTTGAAGTCAGTTAAAAAAAGATAAGATAAGTCAAACTGAACCCTACAATATTTTTAACCAAAAGCCGTCTTCAGTTTGACTGAACCATTATCATTTGATAAGGGGATTTTTACTTTTTGGAAGCGGTTCGTTTTTTTTTTATCTCGCCTTTTAGTGTGTAACGCCTGTAATCCCAGAGTGGAGTAGGCAGAGCTACAGAATTACCGACAACGTTAAAAAATTGTTGTTAATGCTGTAACTACATTTTGCACAAAAACGTTAAGATGTTTACTAGCGTATTAGTGACAGGTTGCAAGCCCATCGCGTAACAGTACTACAAGCCTATAATTCCCTTAGTCGCCTCTTACGACATCCACGGGAAGACATGGAGTGGCGCTATTCTAACCCGGCAACCACACGGAAACAATTGATCTTATTTACAATAGCGTCATTTTAACTGCTCATCGCCTTTTACAAATTATTGCTATTTGTTGAGGAGTTCTCCTGGTACTTTACCATCAGATCCACTTCACCATATGCCTTGTGACGAGCATAAGTTATAAACCCAAAAACAACTGAAGTATAGTCCTAATTGATTTCACCAGTTTTACCAAAGAAGGAAACTAATTAATCAAAATCATCAAAAAAAACTTGAAAAGTGTCATCAACGTAAATCGACGGTATCAAACAGTTATGTGCTTCATATTCTCCAATCTAATTGCTTAGAATTCTATAACGAGCTTTATGACACCCAAGCCTTTTTTCACACTGTAAAGTCAGTTCAGCTCATAGACATTATAACATCGTAGATACTCGACCCCAGAACAAATACTTGACAAATGAGTATGAAACAGATAACAAACTACGAGTATGGGCGAGAGTCAAATTCATGGCCAACGGATCAATGCCAAATCTATTTAGATTATAAAATATGCAATGCTTTCTTTGTAACACAAGAATATTTTTAAAGTAGCCTTACTTACTGCTTTAAACTCTAACTAATTGGGATATAGCTGTATTTAGAATAACACAGTATGAGATACGGTATTGCTAAAGTTATACAGTTAAATCAGGACAAGGAAAACTTTACTTATGTGTTAGTCTCTTGTTAATACGAGGTGTAGCTGTGTGTCGCGGAGGTCTTATAATAACGGTAGTGATCAACACAAAACAGTTGTCCAATTTCAGTTGAACCTTACAACAACGTAAACGATGGTGCTTCTTATGTTGATTTAGCCTAAGCCATACATCGGTAAGCTACCCATTTTACCTCGCTGGAGCTTTTTGAAACGCGCATGCGTATTTAGCTACCAGGAGAATTCCTCCGACACACCGAATTCGAAAGATCAGACGTCCCATCCCTTACAGTCGCCTTTCGCAGCAGTGTCGAGGAAAAGGAACGGAGCTATAGTTACTTGGAGTTTGTGCTTTTGGGATAGCACTCCAGCCTCCCTGCATCTATTGTCAGTCAGTAGAACCAACGCCTTCGTCCAACCCTGTCTCACGCTTTTCCGAAAGTGAACCGAATTTCAAAAACGAAACTTCATTCCATTTAAAACACAGGGTGAGTATATTTTAATTTCAAACGTGCTGTAAATATCTGTGGTACTTTATGTAGATGATAGGATACTTTTATGTAATTAAATTTCAACGATTTGCGCAAGTGTTATAGCCCATTCATAAATTAATTAAGCAATCTGAACCCAGATGTACAAACAGTTTCGCTTAAGCAAAGATACATTAAATTACGGATCCTTTAAAATATTTATAACTAAGTGACAGATTATTTCAATTTTAAAAGAACAGTCTGTAAGATAATTTAGTATGTCTAAAGTCGAACCCTTTTCTCTGTTGGGTAAAGGTAATTCTAAAGAGTCATAATGTCATATTGTTCAAAAGCCCAAATTTTCAAAATTACGAACTAAATTTTTCAACTGAGGTTATTATTTTTTGAAATTGCTCATAGCTGTACCTAACCTAACCTAACTAGCGTACCTATTAAATAATAATGCATTTAATATGGAATAACTTCAACTTTACCTAGCTGATGGTGTATAAATATTTCGAAATATAGGGTGTTTTCCAGTTGGTTTATACACCTTGAAATACAGTTTATACAGTTCTTTTGCATAAGTTTATTTGTTCAATCAAATTACCTTCCATTCATTGCCGTGTAAAGAATGAATATCATTAACAGCCAGGCTTAACGATTTGCATACAAATCGGTGCCGATATCATGTTCCTGGCAAAACACGAGTCAATTTCACGCCACTTTGCCTGGTGTGCCAATATCATCCACTCTCATCCCTTTGATAAGTAGTCCCTTAAAAATATTTTAAGTCACGCTACTTAAAAGGTCAAACAATATTCATTGTGACAAGATTAACATTGTGTAACTAATTTTCTTAACACAAAAGTTAGATTACATTTTCTCGATTACGGTTTTATAACACCCGTTTACACCGCGTCTTAAATTAAAAATAAATTTTAACCACATAAATTATGTACTTATGAAAAAGCGGTTCCCGGCAAAAACTCAGAACCAGAAACATATACAGAAAGATTTTTAAAAACTATCTAATAATATCTCACTCGATTTTATTGGACTTCGCTTCACTTATATTGTACGAGTACGTACCCGAAAATAATATTTTTTAAGATTTTATTCTAGAAATTTATCCGCGTAATTTAAATGTGCTATGCCAAATTACAGCTTTGTAGTACCAATAGTCTTTGAGCTAGACAGCGAACAGCCGGACAGGTGGACATAGCGAAACTATAAGGGTTCTTGTTTTACTTCAGAACCCTAAAAACCAGTAAAAGCTTGGGTTAAAAACACGTTTTCCCTAGATCAAACCTAACAGGCTCGATGCACGCTCCAGAAAACCTTTATTCTGTAAATTGTATGAAAATCGGTGTCGTTTTCGAAAACGCATACAAATCAAATGATACAAAAAGCTGGCACCGAGAAAGGCACACAAATAAAATATCTAGATTTTACATCGTGGTTTGTGACAAAGTTGTGACCGAGTTGCATCGCATTTAGCTACACAGCGGTCGCGAACTTTTAACGGCATTTATGCCGAAGTTTGATGTCCCTGATGTTATTGTACTTTTTTATTGCCAACGATTGCGAAGTTCCGTAATGGCGTCTGTTATAAGTTATTTGAAACGCAATAGTCATTTGTTTTTAATCCCCGAACCCCGACGTAAATAAGGGGTGGTAGTTTGTAATATAATATTTGTTTATCTGTGTTTATGTGGGGGGAAATCTTTCGGTGGAATGTACGGATTGCAATTTGAGAATATCGTACTTCCACCTAAGTTAGAATTACTTGTACAGTCGAGTTTATAAATATGTATACACCTGAGCACCTTGTCACTTTAATCATTGTGACAATCCATATATGGCAGTTTGAACATGACATACAAGGTACAAGGTACATTAGATTAGTTGGACGATGCGGTTACCGCAATTGCCAGTTCCACCGGATAGGATTGCAATCTCAAGTTGTCATGTGATCACTTGATTATTGGAACCACGTCTTGCTGCACCAGGCGATAATTTATTAGTGTTCGCAAGGTCCCCGTGTCCGCTAAAAAAAGACCTACGATCACGGGTCGGACTTATTATGCCGATGACGTCAAAATGACGAAAATTTTGTAAGGATCTCTACAACGGTTAGCTTTATCCATCTCTTCTCGCGATCGTGACCAGGGGCCCGTTCCAGAAAGCCACTATGCAACAATGCATTCCGCAAATCCCACTCTTCAAACGTATTTCTGTTCCACAAAGCTACTGCAGAGTTGAAGAGGCAGAGTCAAATACAGAGTGTGGATTTGTGGATTAGCAACGTATTTCTGTTCCATAAAACAATTGCAGAGTTGAAGAGGCAGATTCAAATGCAAAATGTGTATTCTTGGATTTGCAAAGCAGCTTTTAGGAACAGAATCTTTGAAGAGTTTGAAAATTACGCAGAGTGTTTTCTGGAACGAGTTTACTCTGCACTTTGCACTATTTGCAAAGTGCAGAGTGCAGAGAATACTCGTAGGCCCCAGATCGTCCATCATGTGGAAGGTAGTCCGCGATTGCCACTCTAGAATCTTCCCGCCCCAAAGGCCATCAGTTCTACGCCCAATGAGTATGAACGGAATGGCCAATAATATACAGGGTGTCCTCAAATTGTGGCTCAGTTAATGACAATAAAATTAGTTTTGTAAATTTGCCTTCTTTAATCTTCTTCTTTACACAGTATAAAATGAAGTGGCTTCCGCTGTCTGTTAGCTTAGATCTTTTAAACTACTCAATGGATTTTGATGCAGTTTTCAGCAATAGATAGAGTGATTCAAGAGCAATTTTTATGTATTAGTTTTGGCTTATGTACGGGTGTTACAGAAAACTCACATAAACCGAAGCGAAGCGAGGGCGTGTTGCTAGTTTTCTAATAAAAATATTAATTAAATTCCTTATGTGTGGTTACCCTACATTTAATACTCAACTGTCATACCTGTCACACGAAACAGCGATGCCATCAATCAAATTTAAACATAATGGTAGGGTAACCGCATTAAGCCAACAAAAAGGAATAAATTAAAACTTAGAAAAAAATATCTTTTAATTAAATTAGCAGCATGAGACTTACGAGAGTGGTTTAGTTTAGTGAAGATGTGTGTAAAACATTGATTTTGTATTGCAAGTTTGAAGTCACCCGGTATATAGCAAAGGACGTGTTTCGATTGGCGTGATGATGATGATGCTCTCACGACGTCCTCTCGGCAGACTCGGTGTGCGGGCTCGGCCTGCGCCGGCGCCACGAGCCGACCCAACATATTCTCCGCGGTGAACAACTTCTTCGCTGATTCGCCGCTGGTGAATCAGCTCAAAGGCATCATGGTGAGTTGCTTCTGAATCACTTTGTTATATTCGTTAGCGTTATGTACAGTTGCAGTGGCTCCATTCTAATGGACAAAACATCATTTGCAGAGTATACTAAACTTATACCGTCTTTCATATGAACCTCGGAGGACTTCTATAGTTTAGTTTAGTTACTTTAGTTTATTTATTCATCAATGTAATGTTACAATATAAAATGCATTGAATGTTAAAAAATACGAAATAACATTCATATCGTCAACATTATTACAAACTAATAAAATAATAATACAAAAATAACACCCAAATAATCAAAGATCAACATTAATAAACAAGTAATAAATGGTCAGTTTCCGACGTCAATATACAAAAAGTAATAAAGGTCAAATAAACAATAATAATTTTACAATTTAAGTTTGTTCACGCCTAACGTTCACATTTAGTTTTAAGTCTTATTGCTATGTTAATTAGAGTCAATTTGCATTGTATTCTGTCCCACCAATCCTAGCGCAAGAATATCACGACATATCCCAAACAACCAATCGTTGATTACTTAAAACCTCTCATACGTCACATTCCCACATCTTTATAATTAAAATCAAAATTATAAAAAACCAAGTTTCAATCATCTCCTTGTTTCCGTCCGGAACAAAGTTGCATATATTCGTCGACGGAGTATAATGGATTATCCAATAAAAGGTTTCTCAGCTGATGTTTAAATGCTTCGTCCTATGTATCACGTACCTATTGTTCTTAACTCGGCCGCCATTATTGTCAAGTAACTAAGAGCTGTCATCGTAACGTTGACATCTTGACATACGACAACATGTCAATAGCAATATGGTTTTGGCGAGTAGAATAGAGCGCCTGATGATATACAATTGAGAAGTGGGAAGAGAGTGCGTTATCGACGAGTACCGACTTTTCCCTTCTACCCCTTCTATGTACGTGACGTATGACTATATTACAGTTGAGATCATAAATATGTGTAGACTTTAGTACCTTGTCTATTTAATGTCATGTTTAAACTACCGCACACAGTCACACACAGCGATTAACTGACAAGGTACTAAAGTGTACACATAATATTTGTGAACTCGACGTACATGTTCGAGCTATATGACGGCTGGCGCATATCATCGTGATCGTAATCCCTCTCCACCCGGAGACAGGCAGATATTTCATACGCCTACCACAACAGTTAAAAGGGTTCCACGTACGTAACATTTTTCAATTGGATTTTATGTGTTTTAATGCTTTAGCATAAACCCCCTTGCAAAGAAAACGGGCACTTTCGATTTTTCAAGTAGTTTAAATATACTGTAGGTATGTGATTTTATGCTACGAAATATAGAAAATATTTTTACGAAGAACAATAATTATTTTTATACCAATAATATTAGTTTTTTAATTATAAGTCATGGAAAGACTTTATTTACATCCAACTAAGTACAGAATTCAACATTAATACAATTAAAAATTAAAACTAAACGTATTTAAATTAAAATTAAACTAAGCTACTCAAATATTAAAGATATAAATAATAATCACCACTATAAACAGAACACCAATATTAGTTAAATTTCGTAGCATTAAATCTCATTTAGTTAACAGATGTTTACAATCAACATGTCATGTGATGTGACAAGCAATGCAATTTATATTGTAACATTATATTGATGAATAAATAAATAAATTAAACGAATGACTTGAAAAAATCGAAAGTGCCCGTTTTCTTTACAACGGGGTTTATATCGACAAAGGTATCAAAAAATGCGGTCGGGTTTTTAAAGCTTGCTTTTTATTTAGTTAGGTATTTTATTCGTTTGAGTAAAGATTATTAGTAATGATTACTGATGATAAGTGACGTTTCAGACGAGACAAACAAGCAGCGGCGGCGGTGAGCCCGGCCCGCCGGACGAGCCTTCCCGCCCCGCCAGCCGCGGCCCCCCCTCCGTGGCCCTCAGCCACTCCGAGAGGTAAGTACTACAGGCATACCAGGGGCCCGCTCCAGAAAACCACTCTGTAACTCTGCACTCTGCACTTTACAAATCCACGATAATACAAAGTGCAGAGCAAACTTGTTCCAGAAAGCACTCTGCATAATTTGCAAACTCTGCAAAGATTCTGTTCCTAAAAGCTACTTTGCAAATCCAAAAATGCACACTTTGTATTTAAATCTGCCTCTTCAACTCTGCAATTGTCTTGTGGAACAGAAATACTTTGCGAATCCACAAATCCACACTCTACATTTGACTCTGCCTCTTCAACTCTGCAATAGCTTTATGAAACAGAATTATACGTTTGAAGAGTGGGATTTATGGAGTGCAGAGTTGCAGAGTGGCTTTCTGGAACGGGCCCCAGTTCCCTTTATTTGTACTCAAAATTGTCACGATTGGTAGTTTTAGGCACTGATTTTCGTACCTATATATATTATATACCTATCCCTAATCCCTAAGAATGTTATTCTCTTGAGGATCACATCATCGACAAAATCACCGACATGTCTGATTCGTAAAACTACCTAAATAGTGGTGCTTCTTGGAAATGTTGTTGTTTCACTGGTCACCACGTCAAACTCTTTTTTGCCAAGCTTTACGAGTATTTGACGAAGGAGACAGTCTTTATACGAATTTACAACCCCGTTAGACAGTTTTCCTACTACTTAAGACTACTGCAGATGCGGCTCCTACAAAATTAGGAGCTCCTGCTACAAAAAAATCTCGGGTGGAGATTAAAATCAACTAGGTAAGTACTTAAATAGTTACTCCGATATTTTAGTAGAAGGCTGTACAAGCCCGACTGGACTGGCAACTATTGAGTAGCACCAATGATATAATATAGTAAAAAGAGGTAAGTAGATATGTTATACGCACTTCGATAGGGGCACCCTAAAACCAAGCCAATTGGTACACCTTTACTTAGTCTTGCGCCGTCAACGGAACCGTGAACTAGTCGGCAGAGCAACATACACTCGTCTCTGTTTCGCTCCCGGAAATTACCATACCATCCTGCTTTCACTTGTCATTTATGAATTAGTGTGTAATTGCAATATTTGCTGATTATGTGTGCGTAAGCCGGGCCATTATTACACGCGGAATACCGTATAAGTAACATATCTACCTCTTTTATATTATATCATTGAGTAGCACTATGAAATACTATTCAGCCCCATCGCTCAGAGTCGACAACAATTGATTTATTAGAAAAACAATTCGAAGTTTCTGTTAGTTAGAAAAGCAGTATTAACTGATATGGAACAAAGGTATTGTCATGTACATTTTATATCAAATACGTGTCACGAATAAGTGAGGAATAAGGTAAAATGAAAGTTTGCGTATATTGCTACAGAACAAACGTAAGGACCTAGCAATTTCAACATAAAATGAACCGAAACGTTATAGTAATATGGAGTAGAATGGCGTCGCGCTCCGTTCGGGTAATATTCGGAACAAACTTCAAGCCTTTGTCGCGTGAAGGTTACGCGGCGTAGCTGTCTACGGTCTACGGCGTAGCTTCAACGCGATGCGGCATTCGTAGAATGCTGATTCATAAAGGCGCGTTGACACGAGCGATCAACATAAATGAAGGGTTATTAGCAGAGGTCGGAATAGGTAGTGCTTATTAACCTAAACTTGATGCATCTTCATTCAGTAATGTATTCCCACCTCACTCACGCATGAATGAACATGCGTCAAGTTTAGGTTAATAAGCACTACCTATTCCGACCTCTGGTTATTAGTCTTATAAATTATCTTTGATAGAATAAATAGCGGTACATATGTTCATTGCTGCAACTGAATTCCTTCTCATTCACGCAGGTCTTCGTAATCAACTTAAAAATAAAATAACCATATCTCATAATTTGAACTAGTCTTTTACTACTTATAAGAAGTTTACTTTTGTCCTTTACTTTTTAAATTACGAATTATAGCAATTTCCAGCCAAGGGAGGCAAAGGTATACCGTAATGTACCGTTCTTTGCCAGTATCATTAAAACCTAATAACTCCTAAACTAATTAACATATCGAATAGGTAAAACCATTGTGAACCGGTAAAAAAGGCTTTTTTATGCCGTAAAATTTAAATCATGTTCCGGGACACCCTGTATATATCAATTCATTAGTTAACTAGTGACGTCATCCATAAAATGCACATTGAACAAAAACAGAAGAATTGAATTGCCTCTTGTGGTTGCCGAGTTAGAATAGTGCCACTCCATGTCTTCCCGTGGATGTCGTAAGAGACGACTAAGGGAATAAAGGCTTGTAGTACTGTTAGGCGATGGGCTTGCAACCTGTCACTAATACGCTGGTAAACATCTTAGCCTAATTGTGCAAATTGTGGTTATAGAATTATCAACAAGTTTTTAGAGATGTTTGTAATTCTGTAGCTCTGCCTACCCCACTCTGGGAACGAAGGCGTGAGATTATGTATGTATGTAGAAGAATTGAAAGGAGCGACGGCCTAACCCGAAAATGGGATATTATGTATCTTCCTTCAGTACGTTTTTCTCCCAAGAAACTGTGTCTGTACCTTTTCGTTTTCGAGTAACATCAGCTTGTTAATGTTTTATACCAAAACCTATCGTTCCAACCCTTACGATGATTGGGCCGAAACTTCATCTTACTAAATAGCAATCTCTTTCCTCGGGGTTGACACCATTATTAAAAATTGAAATTATTGTTTTGTTAATGTTTCTACGTTTCGTAACCATCAAAATTAAATCACAAATAAGATATTATATTTTCGAATAGGTCCTTCTTCCCCTTCCATCAAAATCATAATAGGGTGACGGCACCAATGATGGACTCTTTTAGCTAACAGGCACCAGTAATGGACACTTCACTCTTAATTCAAATTTCACACGGTCCTAAATCGATTGTTGCAAAACAAATGAATAACCCTTATCTTCTGTAAAATAAGAATCAAGTGTCCATTATTGGTGCCTTGTCCATTACTGGTTCCATCACCCTACTGAATTAAATCAAAGTACTGAATCAAACACAAAATAAACGATATTCATCACCATCGTGTCAGCCAAAACACGTCCACTGCTGAATTTAACCCTTCCGCAAAGATCTCCAGCTGTTTTCGGCGTCCCTCATCGGATCGCCGATCCACATTCCTTAACTTCTTCCTATCCTTTGGGAAGCCTTCAAAAATTGCGCAACACTGACTCAAAATTACCTCTTATCTCTCAGAATGTAATAAAAACGTATTTTTGTGTTTCTCAGTTAACCTTAGGTAGATCTAGAAGAAATATTTAATGATAGACCATTTTAAGAAACGATTTGGTCTATTTTGCATTACACAAGCAGAATATTTTTTCCTTAAAGTATTTTTTTCATGACGTGCCTGTTGATGTCTTTTGGTTCAAAAACCTTAAACGTCTAACGTTTCATGAAAATCACCACTCTCACTCTGATTGGCCCAATGGTCTGGTAGAGAATGCCTCAAGGGATAAGTCCGCCATTTGTATTCGCTTTGTGTATTATGTAATAAAGTTTAAATAAAGAATTAAGTAATAAATAAAGGTCAAACTAAAGTCAAAGATCAAATCACGAATAACTTTTCGAAAAAGCTGACCATTGCATTTGGGTGAGTAAGCCTATCTATTCCTCGAAATGGTTTTTGAACGACAAAAAATTATGAAAATATCGAAGCTGATTCAATATAATTGCGTTTGGCATGACTCTGCAGCGTCGGCGTCGCTGTGAAATCTTTTCAAATAATAATAGCTGCAATCGCCGCGATGACTGGTCGGATCGACGGAAATCGATAAGCAATCCGCAGAATAGCTATATTATAATAACAACAATAGTTTTCCTTAATGAAGGCTCAATTTTATTGGTCGATAGCCGACTGCCGTTCTGCCGTAACATCAAAAATTAACAAAAAGCAAGATTCCAAAACCCGACTGTTGCTAACCAACTATAAATCGTTATAAATCCTAAATGATCATTCAAAATGAAAAATGATGAAAGAAACCTAAAGATGATTTTTAAATCCCTATTCAATGATACCCCACTTGTCATAAGTGGTCGACTTTTTTTTTTTAATTTACCCAATATTGCGTCTGGTTGCCGCCATATTGAATTTTGATTACTGTCATATCTTCAGTGACGCTCACCAGATTAAGACAAATCGATTGACACAAGAATCATCAAAATCGGACAACGGGTTTAGTTTTTATAGTGACACAAAGGAACAAACATAGGTACATAGGCTGTGAAACACATTACCCTACTCCTTCGGCAGTCGGGTAAAAAAGGCAGCCAAATCCTATGTAGTAGTCGAAGCATTGTATTCTATTTGTAAGCACATTAGATTTAAAATACTTTTAAGCTGGGCATTCACGGATGCGTGGTTTGTCTCGGCGACAGATGGATTGTATTGTATACTTTTAAGTGGACGGGCGTAATAGTTTGACCACATTCACGGGCGCCACGCCTCAACAACGGTGCGACATAACGGAGCAGACTGATTAGAAAATGGTAGCCAGAGAACAGAGACGTTTTTTTTAAGGGGACAATGTCACACCAATTGACCTAGTCCACAACTAATCTCTACTAGGCTTGTACTATGGGTACTAGACAACGATATAAATACTTATATAGGCAAATAAATACATAAATACATAGAAAACATCCATCACTCAGGAACAAATATTCGCGCTCATCACACAAATGTCTGCCCTTACCGGGATTTGAACCCAGGACCGCTAGCTTCGTAGGCAGGGTCGCTACCAACTAGGCCAGCGCGTCGTCCAGTGTTGCCAACCCGTACACAAATTTCTACCCACATTTTTTTTCAAATACCCCTAAAATCCCCTAAATATTAGTCTCTATAGAAAATACTTTTAATTTTATTATACTAGGTGTAATTTAGGGCAAAAATCCGTGCACAATGGCATTTAGAAGCATTTTTTTCTAAAGGCCATAAGATTTTATATGATGCCCCTAAAAAAAAACCCCATAAATAAAATGCCTAACTAACCTAACCTAACCTAACATTCCCCTTTTTAACACCTTTCCCCCTAAAATTAGGGGTAAAACCCCTGAGTTGGCAACGCTGGCGTCGTCGTGTTGTTTTGTTAATAATTATAGCTACATGTGTTAATCCTTTGAAACCCGTTTTTGTCCCCGGATAATCTCAAAGGGATATGAATTAAGCTTGGGCGGGACTATTAATCGTAACTTGAGATGTGAATTATAATAAGGGTAAGGTCTGGGGAACACGTAATATACGTAGATAACTTGTGAGTTGCAGTTTTTGTGAGAAATAGTAAAGCAATATTCTAACAATTATTCGGAACCAATTAGGGAATATGCATTTTTTTTTACAGCTTCAATAAAAGCTGATTCATGTAACAAACAGGTGAGAAAAAACGGTTTTTTGAATAGGTATAAAAATAACCAAGATATAAGCCAACAAAGATTTGTTCCTATCTCTTTCTAGCAAAACAGAATTTTACGTGGAGTTTATATGGCCGAACTGCACAATGACGTCACCGGTGCACTTCGGATCTCTCTTTCTAATTAGCAGTTTAAAATGCTTGTATCATCCGTATTTCTTGACCGATTTTAATTTCAGTTTTGGTGATCTCTTTTGGTGTTGAGAAATGCGATTTAAAAAATTCATGGATATTCCCTATTATCGCGCACGCGTCACTTGCTTAACATTATTTCAAGCAGTAGAGGTATTGTCACTGATCTGTGGGGCTCTATTCTTTTACAATGTTTTGGTAGTGTTTTTAACACGGCGGCCATTATTGTTAGGTAACAGTAAATATGAGCTATCGTAACTTTGACAATACAAACCATCATGGCAAACCAAAAGTCTGTACATTCTAAATATAAATTTATTTAAATAAGTACTATGTACACAATGTACCTATTTGTGTCATTCCATAAGATTATACGCCTTTCTTAACATCCACACTCTCCGTAAGCTATAAAGTCAAAGCTCAGAGGGATTTGTATCGATTGCCCTCCCGTCGTGGCATCGAGAGAATTTATCGGGAAATTTTATTAGAAATCTCTCCTCGGCTACAAATATTTACTTGTTCCCTCTGAGAACGTCTTGAGCGGTTCTTTGATCTCTCCAGGAAATCTCTTGACCATTGATAATGATTTCAAAAGCGTACAGTTTAGAATGCTTTTCTTTATTGTTACAGAGTAGTATACATTTGAAAAACATTACAACGAATAACGTGGAATAACTTAAAAGATAAGGTACTTAATTTGTTTGACCGAACTAACATCAACCGTTTCATAAAATTAAAGAGTTAACTTGCTAGCCTAAGTACATCTTTATCTTTACACTAGAGGACGCCCGCGACTTCGTACGCGTAGAAGTAGTTTCCCGCTACTCCCCCTATTTTAACCTCTTAGGGGATGAATTTTCAAAAATCCTTTCTTAGTGCTCACTTACATCATGAAAGGAACCCCTGTACCAAAATTTCAAGTTTCTAGATACAGTAGTTTCGGCTGTGCGTTGATATCTACGAGGGCAGACTGAAAAGTCTGGAAAAAATTAAACATTTTTGTTTTTGGTAAAAGTAAATATTTATTTTTCATCGTAGTCCCCATGTAACTCAATACACTTGGTCCATCGCTTTTCTAGCTTTTCGATTCCCTCCGTATAGTACGATTTCTCCAACCCTTCAAAATACGCATTGGTTTCTGCGATGATTTCTTCGTTGGAACCAAATCTTTTTCCACCAAGCCATTTCTTCAAGTTTGGGCAAAGAAAATAGTCGCAGGGGGCTAAATCAGGAGAATAAGGCGGATGCGGGAGCAGTAGGACGAAGCTCGTGGATTTTAGCCATAGCAACGACACAAGTGTGGACCCGTGCGTTGTCTTGGTGAAAAATGATTTTCTTTTTCGCCAAATGGGATCGTTTTTCCACTAAAACTTCATGAAATCGCTTTAACAAGTTGGCATAATATTCGCCGTTAATCGTTTTACCTTTCTGAAGGTAATCAACATATTTTACACCACGAGCATCCCAGAAGACAGTAGCCATAACTTTATTCGCAGATAAAACTGCTTTGGCCTTCTTTGGTGCAGGTTCACCTGAAGCAATCCATTGTTTTGACTGCTCCTTGGTTTCTGGTGTATGATGATGAATCCAGGTTTCGTCAACAGTTATGAAACTACGCAAGAAGTCCTTTTCATTACACCTAAACTTCGCCAAACATGCCTCTGTCAGGGTCACCCTAGTGCGTTTTTGATCCACTGTGAGCAATTGCGGCACCTAACGGGCGGAGAGCTTCTTCATATCCAAACAAGTGTGAAGGATATTACGAACCCGTTCGTCTGAAATGCTTACAATATCAGCTATCTCACGGACCTTTATCGATATATATCGTTCAATACGATGTCATGGATTTTAGTGATCATCTCTGGTGTAGTGACTTCAACTGGGCGTCCGGGTCGGTCGGCGTCAGCAGTGCTTGTACGGCCACAACGAAAATAACTTGTGGATCATTTTAATCGATGGAGCAGAGTTCCCGTAATATTTGCCAATTTCTTTTTTTGTGTCCGTAATTGTTTTTTTTTCGCAAAAAGTAATGTTTAATCAGAACACGAAACTCACTTTTGTCCATGTTTGCAAAAACCAAAGTGATTGTTTTGTTTTTCATAGCTGTCAAAAAAGAACTAGCCGTGCGAACTGGCTGAAAATATACGATTTACCTCCAAAATGGCTGCATTACAACTTGACATTAATGAATTTGTGAAAAAAATACCCCTAATATGATTTTTACCAGACTTCTCACTCTGCCCTAATAAGTCAGTCAGTCAGGTTTGCCTTTTATCACTATCACTATCACTACATATTATAAAACAAAGTCGCTTGCCGTTGTCTGTCTGTACTTATGTATGCTTACATCTTCAAAACGGATTTTGATGCGGGTTTTTTCAATAGATAGAGAGATTCAAGAGGAAGGTTTATATGTATAATCCATACATACTATAGTAGAGAAACACTGATAATTTTTGAGGTTTCTAATGTGATGTCGTAAATAAACGATTTTTTTTGCGCTTAAATTGAAAACGCTGGCTAAACCTTAAGAGATATATCAAAATAATGTACTGAAGAATTGTAGTTCTTCAAAAAACCTAAAGAAAAGTCCGCGATGGCATATGTTTATCTCCTAAGGTAGACTCACAGTAACCATTTTCAACTATAAAATTTTATTAAAAAATATTAGGTTATTTGCGAAGCTATTTTCTCCAATTCAGTATTTATTGTTATCCAGGTAAATACCTTAGTCACCTTGGGCATTTAATGTAGATTAAAATTGTCCTTTACACTATATTATTTAAATAAATACTTTAGAAGATATGGCAGATTTAAAATTACGCGCTACCTAAATCTGTATTATCGCCCTTTAGTACCTACAGCCTACAGCACAGCAGCCATAGAACAATATTATTGGAATTATCAGACATGCTCCGGAGCTCTCCTGTTACTTAATTATATTTATATTGACAAAGAAATACAAGCTTTTCAAATTTTTAAATTACGGAAATGGGTAGGTAGTTAGATTGAGTTTAGGTTTTGATTAAAAGTTATTTTTATGTTGTTTTTCATATTGTTGAATACAAAGTAAATTCATAAAGGTAATAGTTAAATAAATTAATATGTGTAAATAAAATAAGTTATTTCCCTAAGTGTTTTTATCAACGAGAGGTAGTGCTTATTATTAAATTTTGTGGACTTAAAGCGCAATTCACACAGCGGGCGGGAACGGGTCGTGCGCCGGGCGGGTCCGGAGTTCGGCGGATGCTTTAACATGGAGTTATATGGAATCATTCACACACGCGGCGGGACGGGTCGGGCGCGGGCCGGGACCGCCGCACCCGCCACCATCAGCGCGCGGGTGCGGCGGGTCCATCGCGGGCGTCCTTGGTCGTAATAACACGCATTCTCCGATAGGCATTCTCACAGTGCACATTGTAAATTCTACTAACGTCCGATCCCGAATGCCCGCCTGCGATCACCCGCGCACACCCGCGCGGGGCCCGCCGCGGTTCGGCGCTCTGTGTGAATACGACGACCTGCGCGGGTCCCGTGATGAAAACGACATGCTCGGCGCCCGACCCACTCCCGCACAATGTGTGAATTGCGCTTAAGGGCTAAAACTCAATTTTTCTTATTTTAAGATTGTTTTGTAAATATTCAGAATATTTAAGTACCGACATATTTCCTTCCTATCTGGTTATCAATGAGAAAGTGTGTTGATTTGTTAATGTTATTTTTTTCTTATTTTAAGGTTGTTTGTGTTGTAAATATTTCGAATATAGGTACCTACTTGCGTATTTCCTGTTGTAAATTTAAAAATAAATGTTAACTTTTATGCTTTTAGCACATTACCTTAGCCTGGCTGGTGTTAGTTAAGTATTTGTCCCGTCAATGAAGCAGTTAGTTAATTTTGTGAATTGGGGTTAATAGGTATTGTTTTTTTTTAAGGAAAAAACAAAATGAATTACCTATGACTGCCTATGACGCGAAGAAGTCGTTTTAATATAGATCGTAGAATTAGGGATAGAAACAATTTACGTAGATGAAATCAAAGAAGAAAGGGAAATCAGGCTGTGTAATAGAAGAGAAAGTAATTATTTGCAAAGAAATAGGGAATCGTCTATTGAACGTGACGTTTGTCGTTTAGTTGATATGGATAGACATAGATCTTAGCGAGCCAGGGAATCTTCTACTGAACGTGACGTTCGGCTTATAGGCGACAGGGATGGATATAGATCTCAGAGAGCCAGATAATCTGCTACTGAACATGAACGTGGGTCCACAAGTACTTCTAATTTACGGCCAAATAAAGTGAATTCTGCATTCCTCTGCAAACCTGTAGGGGAGGTACGCTCAAAGCGGGTACGCTAAGGATGATGGTTAAAAAAACAAAGTTTCTTTTATTTTATTTCCTTTATTAGTATGTATGTGTTTTTATAATCTTTTACGCTTTCGCACAAATCAACGGAATGAGAAAATACGTCAGTTTTTATATGAAAAAAATATTAAAATGTGCACCCTTCCAATAAACCGCTTTGCCCGTGGGGGGTGCCTAAAACGGGTAAGACCTTTGGGCAATGCGGGTAGTGATTGTTCTTATGCGAACAAATCAACTTGGAAATTAATTAAGCTCACAGATTTGTCCTAAAATTATCAATTTATGCTAATGGTCAGCTTTTATTCATGTGTCTTTTTACTGTACATAAATTAATACCAAACTTTTTGGCTACACTTTTGACCGATTTTTTGGTCGCCTCTTACATAGTAGTCACAATGTGATCTCGCCCCACGGAGCTTGGGAAGTTTTTCCTTTATATTTACTACCATCTACATAATAAAAGTAACTAAAATATTAATCCGCTTATTAATTTATACAAATAGAGGCCAATGGCGGGTACCCGCTTTTCCCATACCCGATTTGCCTATGCACACGTTTTTGTTTTATCAGTATAAAACTTTCAAACCGAAACGATAAAACACAAAGCAGCTTCATAAATAACAAGACTAATAGCCAAACAAAATATACTTAAAACAAATTAGAACATGTTATTAACCATTTAAGAGTAATCACATGTAAAAAAAAAGAAAAAAACTAGTGAAAACACCAAAAAACTTCGTTAGCGTCTTACCTTGTCAACACGTACACCATGCAACTGGCATTACTGCCTGTGATTGGCTGACGTGTCGAATGTCACTTCGCATCCACAGATTTTTATTAGTGCTAAAGGCACGCAAATTTAAAAGGCTACCTGCTTTAGGCAGGGTACCCACTTTAGGCGTGCTTCCCCTATGCAAATGCACCTATCTAAAAAATATTTCACCATTTGAAAAGTATATTATTCCAGATGAACTTGGGTTATTTCTACTTATATTTACCGAAGCGAAGCGAGGGCGGTTCGCTAGTATTATATAGATAGTCGAATTATGAAGTCGCTTCCGCTGTCTGTTCGTTTAGATCTTTTAAACTACTCAACGGATTTTAATGCAGTTTTCAGCAATAGATAGAGTGATTCAAGATGAAGGATTTTATGTATAATAAATTCTGGATTATGCACGGGTTTTACAGAAAACTTACATAATCCGAAGCGAAGCGAGGGCGGCTCGCTAGTATGTGTTATAAAAGCAAGTTTCTTCGGAACTTTAATTCCTTTCTTGTTTATAAGAGTATCGGTCTGACATGTAACTATACGTACGTATATACACGTAGGTACCAGGGCACTGGATGATTTTTTATTGGCCAAGGTAAACGAGCACACAGGTGGTATTTGCAGTCTCATGACTGTAATCTTAAGATTGCAAATGAATTAGTTTCCAATCCTGAGGACTAAGATGAAATGCTCCGTATGTCACCCCACACCGGAGCACAACAAACGTTTGCTTGGCGGTATGTTAAGGGATAAGGTGCTTAATAATGAAAACATTTGAGCTCTATTCTGCCGTCCTAAACCAAATAACAATATGTCAGACTTAATTGCCAAAGTAAATTCAATCCTCTCCCACTAAATAATAAGGTTGTTATTGCTACAGGAGTTTTATTTGAGATGTTGCTATTTGGCTTAGCAGGGCAGTATTTTATAACATACTACAACGCAGTTCTCGTCGGTCCCAAAGACGCATTGTTCTGATCTTGTATGTTTCAATTGAACTTAAAACTATAGTCGCGTACCGGTTAGCCTTACCTTACCACTAGATGTCTGTAGACATCACCGCCGATTTACTGTCATTTGGTACAAATGGAAAAATGACCACTTGAAATTATACGTCAGTTCAGAAAAGTTACCATTTGAAATACAACAAAAAGGAAAATTGTTCAGCCAGAATAACGTCTAAAATGGAATCATGCCCCATGGTAAAATTGTCCAATATGATATTGGTCGAAAAAAATATGTCTACTCAGAAATATGACCAATTGTAAATACGTCCTACCTGAAATACGTACAATTTCTATTATATTTATATGGTCTTAATTCATATAAGACTACATTCACTTGTGCGTACTTCATTTTGCTCCTAATTTATAATGGACAAAATTCCATTGGGACTTAATTAATTTACGACGAAAATAAATTTGGTTATAAATACTTTTCAGCACAATTACATTTTGACTAAATTCACTTTGGATACTATTACTTTCGACCCAACTTCAGAATGGTTATTTCACGTGGACGATTTTCCATTTGTACCTACTTACCTTATGACAGACGAGACGAGCTGTAGGTAGGCCTCCAACAAGATGGAGTGACGACCTTGTAAAGATCGCGGGAACGCGGTGGATGCGAAAAGCACAAGATCGGTCTGAGTGGAGAACCTTGGGGGAGGCGTCTTTCGGCTGACATGATGATGACATGATGACCTTATGACAGTAAATCTCTCCGCCGTGTGTTAAATTCACTGTATTTTCTGGTATACTCGTATCCTAGTATTTAGTCACATCTTGATAAGTTGATAAGAATTCGCAATCAGTAGGAACAGATCAACAAATACACGCGTGAATGTCGACCACATCCTATCTCTGCCCAATTTGGTGCACAAATATTTACCCACAAACATCTATCGCTATCACATATGTCGTCGGTCTGTCCGTTTCTCGCCCTTAGCGAAAAAAGAACTCGACAATGTGAAATATTACAGACGTGACGCACGAGACACGACACGGCAATCTTTCAATCTGCTATGTCAGAAGAGTCGACTCTTGGCTTAGTGGAAAATATGGAAAGGAAGGCTAT
This sequence comes from Acleris literana, assembly GCA_946894065.1. Taxonomy (NCBI): domain Eukaryota; kingdom Metazoa; phylum Arthropoda; class Insecta; order Lepidoptera; family Tortricidae; genus Acleris; species Acleris literana. The sequence continues at coordinate 9,902,264 of OX335687.1, forward strand.
CTTATCTAAGAATGTTTCCTATTTTCCGGGACTTGTGAAACTTTAGAGAAAATTACACGGTTTTTGTGGGATAGTAGCTTTCTGTTGATTTTGTTACTAGTGAGGCAATATCGAATTCGAATGGCCACAAGCCAGGATTTGGCCGCGTAGAAAGTACCTTCACGACGCACTTAATGTTGATCAACTGTTAATTTATCAATAACATAAGAGTTTTAACATCGCTAAATTATTTCTAACTAACAATAAATTAGACACTTTGTTTCGTGACAAATGACTTTGATTTACTTATAGATGCAGTGAATAAAGATACGATGTCGTTTTTGCTCAGAAAAGTTTATATTTATCTCGCTTTCTCAGTAAGATTTCCTATCTATAATTTTTAACTTAACTGGCAAAAATGCCACACTACGAGTAATTGACCTAGTCCCAAACTAAGTAAGCTCTAGGCTTGTATTGTGGGTACTAGAGAACGATAAAATTACTTAAGTATATAAATAGATAAATACATAGAAAACATCCATGACTCAGAAACAAATGTTCGCGCTCATCACACAAATATTCGCCCTAACCGGCATTTGAACCCAGGGCCGCTAGATTCGTTGGCAGGGTTACTACCGACTAGTCTAACGCAATTGAGAAAGCAAGACGAATACAAACTTATGCGACAAAATACGATGTCGTAAGATTATGCACTACGTCTGGGGCTCGATTCCACTCGGTAAAACCGTATTGCATTTGACATGTTATCGTATAGTTTGTGACTCTTAATTCCGCCACTTCTATCAAGTAAATAAGAGCTATCGAAATTCAAAAAATTCAAAATTCATAATTCAAAATATTTATTAATCAAATAGGCCACAACAGTGCTCTTTTACACGTAGGTATTTCTGTAATATAGAGTGAATCTACCAAACCTTGACATTACGAAAACATGTCAAGAGCAATAGGTATGGTATTACCGAGTAAATAGAATAGAGCCCCAGAACTATATTATCTAACATTTTTTCAAGAACCTATTTCTTTTTGTGCCTTCGTACAAAGATATACTGAATGAATAAAGTTAACGACTTAAGATATAAATTAAAACCGTTTAAGAATTGATATAAACTATACCTAAGCTGTCGCGCGCTTAATCGTTAGTCTACATACATTCCATTTTTTTTAAATTCTAATGTCGCTATTTGTGGAATGTAACTAATATTAGCTAGAACCATTACTAAGAGTCGAGTTCACCAACAATTAAACGGACGGTTAAGTCTTAATCAGCTGTTAATCAATACATTTGACATCCGTTAAACGGCTAATCGTCCGTTTAATTGTTGGTGAACTCGGGCCTTAGTCATCTGGCGCCGTAATAACTCATGCCTATGAACCCATTTCAAAATCTTCCCAATTTACATTTTTCCAAGTAGATACCATTAAAGTTTTCTACTTAGGACCTCGAATTGGATTCTCCTCTCCCTTTTCACGCAAATCCTTGAAGAAATTATTCTGATTAAATAACCAGCAACTTTCGTCCCTAATCCCCGAGGAATAAATTCAAGGAGTGAGATTGCTCGTTTATGTAAAGCTACTTTAGCTCGTTATGTTGTACCTACTAAGAAGATTAACTATGGAGTGTATCGAGTTTAGCTATTCGATAATTTGCGGTGTTTTGTGTAGGTACTTAATAATTGCACTTAAGTAAGTTTGTTGTTAGTTCTTGACTCCTATGAAATAATGAATTGCATTGCTTGTCCCTCTGCGGTAAGACATTTTGACATACGTACAGTGCGATAGTTCTTAGGTGCTTCAGGTCTGTACCTACTTGTTTCTCATTCCCTCACGTACGCTCTTATTAAGAGCGACTAAGACAAAGCTGAAGCACCTTCTGAGTACCTACTGACAGACTGTACGAGTATATTGCTTCGTTGTTGCGTCGTAGATCAATACGTGATAGACTTATACTAATTAACGATGTATCCTTAAATTTATGAGCCGATCAAACTGCAAATTAAAATTTTATTACAATGTCAAATAATTCTGTCCATATTTTTTTGGAAATAACTGTTGTAAAGACTTAGATACTCGCACACTTTCGTTCAATCGTCCAATGCACGTTGAATCGATGTTTATGTTAGCCCTCGTGAAACTACTCTTAATTGAATTTAGTTTCCTCTTGCCGTTGGTCCCTGACAAACAAAAGGTCTCTAGTTTTATTGTATTTATTTACGGAAGGAGCGTTTACTTACGTAGGTACGTGAAAGATTTCCTTTTTAAGAACTGCGGCGGTCCCGAGGGACCCTTATCTTCGGCTAAGGCAAAATGGGGAGACATCGTACTTTTACCTAGTTGTAGAAAATAGTTAGATGTACCTAGTTAAATATGAGCATGATCTCTGCGTGATAGAATCAGGAATGAGGAAATCCGCAGGAGAACTAGGGTTACCGACATAGCCCGAAGAATTGCCAAACTGAAGTGGCAGTGGGCGGGGCACATTGCTCGTAGAACTGATGGCCGATGGGGCCACAAGCTTCTCGAATGGCGACCACGTGTCGGAAGAGGTTACCTATCTGAACTCCGAAAAATGTTTGACCGAATTTTGGTTCGAAAAATATTTTTCGATACTTATAGTTTGGTTATTTTTACGTTTCCCCGAAAGATCACTTCGAATATTTGCATTTAGTCATTACTTGTTGTGGTTTTTTACCGATTTGACAAATTATCTATTCCTTATTACTGGTTTCGGCGTACAAACAGTTGTCCAATGTAATGATTTGTCAATTTATCGATTTACCATTTCTGATTTTACCTTAGTATCATTTGCCCATTGTAACGGCTCGGTTTATTAATTGTTTACCTATTTCTAAATTGACTTTGTTCTGTTGACAGATAAAAAAAAAACCTCGAAGGCCTAGGCGGGAGCAAAGCTCCCGCCTTGGCCTTCTAACCTAACCTATCCGAGTCGGTTCTGCCCTGATTCGTTTTGCTCGTTGCATTTTCGGAATAGTTATAACTAATTACAAACATTTTCTGGTCTGCAATGAATATTTGACGTAACGTAGCGAAAACTATATGTAGTATTGATGAAGTGAAAAATGGGTTAAGAAACAAAATACGAAACGATCACTAGGCTAGTTGTAGCACTGGTGAAATGAAAAATGGGCTTTGAAATAAAATACGTAACAATACATAGGGCAAGTGACAATAAAGAGAAAAGTTGCTTGGACTAAAGTTATGTTTACTTACTGTCAAGTGGTGAAATAAAAAAAATACGAATCGTGTCATCGGAGAAACGTTAAAAAACTAAACGTTTTCGGTCAAATGAAATTCGAATTCGAAGACGTCGGAAGACGCAGCGTGGGTAGACCTCGCACGAGATGGTCCGACGACCTCGTGAAGGTTGTGGGAACTCGGTGGATGCAGGTAGCACGTGACCGGTCGTTGAGGCGATCCTTGGGGGAGGCCTATGTCCTGCAGTGGACGTCGTTTGGCTGAAATGATGATGATGATGATGACGATGAAAAAAAAACAAATACATACTCAGATATATGTATGTATGTATGTATGTAAACACTTTATTTTACAAAAGAGAAACCAGAAATATACGATTTATTTATTAAATTATTTGTTCAAATAAATCAGTATTAAATTCCAACTGCGTTTTACTCAACAAGTTCGTCATAAAACTTCCCCGCAGGGTGTTTCGAACCCATCAAGAGTGCTTTATCGAGAGTATCTATAGTGGGAAGTAACACCTAATCGGTGAAAATTTTCTCGGCGATACTTCAGTTACCCCTTTGCCATACCTGATTACCAAATACAAGAAAATGGGGTAGAACTAAGGTTGCATTCGACCAAACTGGTATAAGGTCTTATACCAGTTTAAACGCTGAATTTGTATAGACTAATCTCGGAGTAAGTCTTATGCCCGTTTGGTGAAATGCAAAATAAGTAAAACAAAGGCTGCAGGTAATTAGGGTAATTTACCCTATTGTTGGCACCCTACCAATTGTAGGCACCATGAACTTTATTTCAAAGTAATAGAGATGATAATTCTTCAATATCTAGATGCCAATAACTGGTACCTATTTTGGATGTCAATAATAAGGTGAATTACCCATTACCATACCTTACTATTACCCATTAACAAACCACACGGGTAGTAGGGTACTCATCTACATAGAAACACAGAATAAGTAATAGTACAAGTAGTACAAGTAGAATGCCCTATATCATAGTTTCAAAACAGATATTCGGTTCGCAGCCAGCTGTCTCAGCGCTCCGTGTCCCCGGTGCGGCCGACGCGTCAGGTAACCTTCCTGAAACCCGCGGCGGACACCACACTGGACCGCAAGGCGTCCATCGTCGACGAGACCAGCGGCATCACGCGGACGCAGATGAAAGGTACCTCACTCACCAGCTGTTCCAGCGCTCAGTCTCCCTGATGCGGCCGACGCGTCAGGTGATCTTTCTGAAGCCCGCGGCGGACACCACGCTGGACCGCAAGCCCTACATCGTCGACGAGAAAAGCGCCTATCATATTCTGTGCTAATGTCGGTAGGTACACATTGATTATAATGTTTAACCCATATATGCCCAGAACTATTATTAGGTCCGAAAGGGTACTAATGACTCTCTAATTGAAGATATGGGTTGTGAGGGGGGGGGGGGGGGGGGGAATGGTGTTTTTAATGGGTCAAAAACGACCCACTGGGCATAATATATTATACGGGTTAAGTCGCCATTGGTTTGTACATAATTAGGAACTAGAGAGTTTACCCACTCTGAAGGATGCGTTACGTACTTTAGCAACACCTAATTGTTCTAATTCATCTAAATTTTCTTGTAAACGCGGTTGAATTGCTAAAGGAACTTTTCTATAACCATGAATGACGGGTGAATTTGATAGTTTACATGATACCTATCCTACCTACCTACTGATTGTATACGCTCAGTCCGATTTCATTATAGCATCATCAAGGTTTTGATTGTCCTTAAAAATCATCGGCGTTGATAAGATATAATTTAGGTATTTAAATGGGTAAGGTGAGGGCGTGGCGTGGCTAGGTGAATCATTTAAAAATTGATAATAACGTACTATCAGTGCAATGGAATGAAACCCTAACCCACCATAGAACGGTGTCACAATAGTGACATTATAAATCAATTAATTTATGACACTTCTTACGACTTCATCATAACGTCACTGTGACACAGTTCTATGATGGGTGCATTGGGTCCATTGAGCTGATACCTACACGCCCATTAGGGATAAAAAAATGTTTGCAGCTAAATTTATTTTTCATAGCTAACTATTTACCTAAAACCTCATCAAAATCTATTCATCTATTAATGTTTTCTAACCCTACTGTCTCGTGTCCAGAATTTCGTGAAGCGTTTCGCCTGTTCGACAAGGACGGCGACGGCACCATCACCAAGGAGGAACTGGGACGGGTGATGCGCAGCCTGGGTCAGTTCGCGCGCGTCGAGGAGCTGCAGGACATGCTGCAGGAGGTCGACAGCGATGGTGAGGGAATTGTTTTCAATACACTGGCGAGCAAAAATATCGGGACACTTTGGAAATAAGTAATTTTGGTACAACGTGGTATGTGATGTCTGTTTATTTGATCGTTAGTTATTGAATAGTTTTTCCTGTATTTTATTGTATGTAACTTTAAATTCAGGCATTAGCAAGTCCATAAATTTTCCCAAATGTTGGAGAGTCTATCGCGGCTATAAGCGGGTCTTTTATAGTAAAATTGTTTGGATTAGATAAACTAATATTTTCGTTTTCTTATCAAATAATGATAGTTACAACAGGATTAACGGCTTGTAAATGAGATCATAAATAGATAAGTGATATTTACAAGTGTGGACAAACAGTACAAGATGATAAACATAGCATCGTGTTAGTAGTTAGCAACGTTTCTAATTTAAATATTATTTTCTGAGAGGTTCAGGGTCCTCAGTCCATTGCCAATATCTTAGGGACAGGGTTTTCATGTAATGATCAGGACATAAATACCTGCAAAGGTGCAAAGGATTGCTATCTAAATAGGTCTGTGGTCAGCCTATTTACAAGGCTTTATTGTCAAGGGATAAAGAGTTCATTATTAAGTCTACAGTACATACCTAGCACGAATGCATAATTGGTAGACGTAGGTACGTTTAATTTAGACGTTCTGTGGTAATTTTTATTAATGCCCTTTTGAATTACGTTCTACTACATTTTAAACTGCTTTCCAACATCAAGCCTGTCCCTGTAACTTTATTATATCAGTACCTATACTTAGATAGGCAATAGGCATATAAAGTGTTCTCTATCATCACATCCACATCCTCAAGGTGACGGCAACGTCAGCTTCGAGGAGTTCGTCAGCATCCTCTCCAAGTCCATGTCCGGCGGCGGAGGGGGCCCAAGCTCAGCCGAGCAGGAGGAGCGCGAACTGCGCGACGCCTTCCGGGTGTTCGACAAGCACAACCGCGGGTACATCTGCGCCTCGGACCTGAGGGCTGTGCTGCAGTGTCTGGGGGAGGACTTGTCGGAGGAGGAAAGTAAGAAGCTTGTCCAACCAGTTCATCGATTAAACAATTAAACCATTTGCTGCCGTTCGTTCCATACTTAAATACATAGACGTTACCCATGCTACCACAAGAAGCCTACACATATCTTTTCTGAAGCTGTGGAGCCTGAGGTGAATGTTTTAAACGCATTTCTGTGGACTTGATTAAAGAGACGAGCGTTAGGTACCTAGTTAATAAGTGTAAGTTTAACCTTTTGAACGCCATACGTCGAATACAAAATGTGCCACCCACACGCCAAACATGTTTGCTATGCTATGCAAATTACACCTTATTGCTATCAAATAAAGTCTCTTGAACTCTTGTCGGCTGTAGCCGACGTGGCGTCAGGGGCACGACTTTTAGTTGACGGCCAGAGCCGACTGAGGCGTTGAAAAGGTTAATGGAAATTTTCCGTTCCATTATTTGCAAAATATATAGGACACCATGATGTTCTATGGTCCCAACCACAGTTACAAAACCTGTCTACCGTCCCTCTGTGGCTTATTGTAACTTGTAGAACTACTTACATTAAAACAATCCTTGATTTCAGTTGAAGACATGATTAAAGAAGTGGATTCTGACGGAGACGGACGGATTGATTTCCTAGGTAAGATTGAACGCTGACCAAAACGCAGTTGCCAATAAGATACACAAGGGGCTCTTACTCTGTTTTAAGGCCCAGCCACACCGCTTGCGCGACGTACACGTGCACGTGCGCGTTCGCATTCCATTGCGTTGTATAGTGTCGCAATGAGAATTCATACTATACAACGCAGTGGAAAGCGAACGCGAACGCGCAAGTGCACGTGCACGTCACGCAAGCGGTGTGGCTGGGCCTTTAATCTCGTTTTCTATAACCATATTGTGATATGGTTGCCTTAAGGTATTGTGAATTGAATAAGAACATAACATTAACAATATGGTAAAGACGGACAGATAAAGACGAAGTCGATCTTGATATTAATGATATTATAAGCTTGAGACTGTATTAATAGAGATGCCCGTCCTGAGGGCTCAGACAAGATGCACTACGCTAACTAACGTTTCTATTCGATTCGTTTTTAAACCAATCGCGTCACTGGTAGACCACGTGACCTTTCGTATCACGTCATTTTCCAGTGATGCGATTGGTTTAAAAACGAATCGAATAGAAACGCTAGTTAGCGTAGTGCATCTTGTCTGAGCCCTCAGATGCGTGTCGGTGACAGCGTTTTTCTATGATTTGATATCAAATTTCCGGATCCTAAGGCACCTAACTCACTCAAGATTTATTTATGTTTATGTGTTATGTATGTTTGTTACTCAAGTGCAAGGCCTGTTTCAGAATTCGTCCGTGCACTCGGCGAGCCGGAGGACGCTTGCGACGACGAGGACGAAGAGGACGTCATCGAGGCCGAGATCCCCCTTCCAAGGCCTGTCGCTGCCAACTAACTCGCCTAACGTGGAACTCCTCAAACTTACGCCTTTGAAAACCAACCCCTAAATTTAGTGAGCTACTTTAATATCAGATTATTTGTGAGGTATTCTTATTTCATCCCTCTGTCATTAAGACTCAACACGCTGCTGTGGAGATCAGCCAAAAAGGAGAAAACAAAAAAATATGATGAATATAGAGGAAGCGACACTTGTATAGGTATTTAAACCGGTGCACCTGGTTCCTAGTCTCTGCCTACCTGTGGGTTGCAGTGAGTGAGTGCAGTCTTCAGTTGTTTATTGAGAGAACAATGATAATTGTGTTAACCTCTCTTCACTTTTTGGAACCAAACCAAAGTTTCATGGTACCCATGGGCCGCGGTATCGTTTGCCTCCTCTACCATAAAAAATAATAATTTCAGCTACGAATTTGGGGATACAGTTGTTTTATTTCACGAAAGCGGGTGGGCCATACTTGTGTTTGTAGATGCACGTGCGTTATCTCTCACTGCATACCTAACTGTCGGAGCTAAGGCCCGCTTGCACGTAAATTTAACCCTAGGTGAACCCCAGGTTAAATTATTAAAGAATGTCAGATAATGTGATATAAGAACTGTCAATTTTAACAAATTAACCTGTTAACCCGGGGTTAACCTAGGGTTAACATTCACGTGCAAGCGGGCCTAAGTGTCACCATCAGATATTACAACTACAAGTACAGCCCACCAGCTTTGGTAAGATAAAACAACTGTATACGATCTGGACAGTTTCCAAGGATAGAGGTGTAAAAGGCCAGCGGTAAAAAAAGGAGGCCTAGATAATTCAAAGCTTATAAGCCGGACTTATCTATGGCCGCCTTCCACTGCGAGCGGACTCCGTACGTACTCGTTGTAGCTTACAACGGTGACTTTCAAGTGTTTCCACCGCGAGCAAACCTCTTGAAGTCACCGTTGTATGCTAAACGGAGACCGTACGGAGACCGCTCTGCTCGCAGTGGAAGGCGGGCATTATTCGAAAGCGTCTTTTACAGCATATCTGCCAGAATGGCGACGTTAGATACACGTACTTCCTCTTATTTCTAATCGTAATTTAACTTCTACATTAAAGGTTTTATACTTAGTCAGCTGTGAGAATCGTTATGGTCAGAAGCTCTCTTTTAAGGAACAAATGGTACCTAACTACTTTTCTCTAAGTTGTAGGTAAGTTTGTAAACTTTTTATCAACGCCTTAAGAAAAATGAAATCGCAACTGGTCATTGCTAATTTTGCATAACAAGTAGTCTAAACATGAACCATGAGGGACTCCTAAGGACTTTGAAAGAGATACAAAACAATTAGTCACTTATTTCGCAAAACAATATAGTTACCTAGATAGGCAGAGTGACATTGTCCGAGAGTACATTTTACCTTCCTATGTAATTCAGGTTGAGATAATGCAATTTCCTCTGCATTAATTGTAGGAGAATGCTACTTACTAAACAAACCAACGCCAAAAGCACTATACTTAGGCCCGCTTACACGTAAATGTTATGTTAAACCTAGGTTAACCCCAGGTTAACAGGTTAAGACCCGCTTGCACGTTAATTTAACTCTAGGTTAACCCTAGGTCAGATTCATATAAGAACGGTCAATTTTAACAAATTAACCTATTAACCTGGGGTTAACATTTACGTGGGCCTTATTTGTTAAAATTGACAGTTCTTATATGAATCTGACATTCTTGAATAATTTAACCTGGGGTTAATCTAGGGTTACGTGCAAGTGGGCCTTACTATTTTGTTTAGTAACTTATTAAAATGTAAACAACCAGGCCACATATTATATTCATTAGACAATCAAGGCATTGATGCACTTATACGTCAAAGTTTCATAAAACAGTTCTGACTGACTGTAAGCTGTTTAACTAATGTGGCTTGGCGTGGCACACATCTTAAGGTGGGTCTACGCGGTTACGTATCAGAACGCCTAAAATTAATTTACCTAATTTCAAAATACCTAAGGTCATACCTAATTTTTAAAACGCCTAACATCATTTCGCCTAAATATTGAATGACCTAAGTTTACAACGCCTAAATTTAAATCCCCTAATAGACTAAATAATTGTCTAAATACCTAATGAATGAAATACCTAATGGATGAAATACCTAATGGATGATATACCTAATGGATAAAATACCTAATGGATGAATGGATTCACAAGCGTTAAATCTCACCTAATAAATGGGATCAGTTCCTAGAAAATACAAATCAACTTGCTTAATTAGGTCATCCTCGAATTTATAGGTTAGGTTAGGTTAGAGTTGCGTCAAGGCGCGAAGCGCCATAACTACGTGGAATAGGAGCTCCGCATAGCGGAGCTCCGTCGACTTATTAGTACACTTCTTTATTAAGCGACTACAAAAAAAGAGGAAATTAACGCTAAAAATATATAAAATAGTAACTTAAGAAGAGGTATACGAACAAGTCGACGGAGTTCCGCTGCGCGGAGCTCCTATACCACGTAGTTCTGGCGCTTTGCGCCTTGACGCAACTCTAACCTAACCTAACCTAACATATCGGTTAGGTATTTCATCCATTAGGTATTAAACACTTAGGCGAAATTACCGTTATGTATTTAAAAATTAGGTATTTTGTCATTAGGAAAATCAATTTTAGGTAAATCATCCATTAGGTATTTCGTCCATTAGGTATTATTCACTTAGGCGAGATGTTCGTTAGGCGTTTTAAAAATTAGGTATTTCGACCTTAGGTATTTTGAAATTAGGTAAATTAATTTTAGGCGTTCTGATACGTAGCCGTCTACGCTAGGCGAGCCGAGCACACTAGACCTTAGGACACACTAGGCGAATTGTGTTCGGCTCGTGCCCGGCTCGTGCTCGGCTCGCCTAGCCACCTTTGTATTTTCTCGCTTGTCGCTCGGTGCGTCTCTGGTCTGTTCATTCTTACTTGTCTTATATAGTAAACAACTTTCTAACCTCAAAATGAACCTTTTTTGGCTAAAACAGCTCTTTTATCGTAAATAAAGTAAACTGAGTAAACATTTTGGACATCACTTGGCCAATGTGATTGCTTTATGTTGTTTAAAAAAGCTGTTTTACCCAAATAAGGTTCATTTTAAGGTTAGAAAAAGGTTTACTATATATAAGGGTGGGTTTAGACCAAGCGAACGAACAAGAATTCTATGGCATTATCTCTTACGTTTTCTTTGTAAAAATAAAGACAAAAGAGCATTCGCTCGTTTGGTCTAAACCCACCGTAAGACAAGTAAGAATGAACAGAGGGCCCTGCAAAGATGCACTACGCTAACTAACGTTTCTATTCGATTCGTTTTTAAACCAATCGCGTCACTGGGAGATGACGTGATACGAAAAGTCACGTGGTCTACCAGTGACGCGATTGGTTTAAAAACGAATCGAATAGAAACGTTAGTTAGCGTAGTGCATCTTTGCAGGGCCCTCAGACCTTATAGTAACTCTAGTTAGAAAGGAATATCTGAACGACGTGCTAGCCGTTGGTTTACATTATTTAAATTTAAAATAGGAACCTAAAAGTACCCATTACAAGCGCTAACGATACCTTATAAACGATTACTTACCTACTTATAAAGTTATATGTATCGCTGTTCACGTCAAATACTTCAGGAGTTATTAAAAGAGTTTTAGATAGTCACATTATGCCTAATGTTTAATATTTAAGACATCAATTTAATCTGAACGGCTAAATGGAACCCTGACCCACCAAACCATAGAACCGTTTCCAGTGACATAATAAAAAAAAATGTTTGAAACTTCTTACGGTATGATGATTCGATCGACTTGCTTCGGCCGGGCATCCCCACCTATATTTTCTATTGGTAGGTCAGGGTTAATTTTGCCGATAGTGGACCCGATTCTACGTGCACATCGCTTAAATAGCCTAAAACTAAATTGTCTAATTTTTAGACATAGAAGATCTACTCCATATAGGCTTGTGTCGGTCAGGAACTAAGAACTAAAAGGAATGAATTCCCTTCACGGACCGAAACGAACTAAGTAGTTCTTCGTAAACGATCTTAATCGGTCTTCGGTCCTTTAGGTCAGTAGCAATTGTTGTACGTATGAGCGAAACAGAGAGAACGAGTAAAGAGCGCAGGCAACGGCACTCGATGTGAGTACCTATTTCAAAGCGTGTCCTGCTCAGATCTCAAAATTCGTTCCGGAGCTAAAGGGCATAAAGGAACTAAAAGACCGACTAGTTCCTTTTACCGATTGATGTCAATATAATATTGAATATACCGTCTAAAATAAGAAGCGTCAGATACAAATTAGCGCTGTCATTTGATTACGACAGCTGCTCATAGAATAGCAAAGTGTTTTAGCGACACCTAAATAAAATTAGGAAGTTTAGAGGCCACTGTAGAATCGGGTCCAGTACCTAACTACTCAAAGCTTATCGCGTTGTACATAGCTTTAATTCGTAATTTATACAATTTCATTCCTAAATAATGTAATCCAGAGTGAGACAGATGAGTGTATTTATATTCGTATACTAAATCAATACGCATTGACAGCTTTCCGAGGATAGTGATAAATAAAGTAAACCTAGGTACCTACTTCAGAGAAGGACCTTGTTTCAACCATATTGATCAACGTAAAAGATACCTCACAGAAAAGTGGCGGCGCCTCTATCATCATAGGAGCGCCACTGTGTAATGTGTGTATAGTCCATTCGCTTAGATAGTGTCGCTATGCTCACATCACATGTAACTTGTGGTTATTGTTATAAAATACGAATATATTTCGATGTAAAGTGCCAAATTCACTTGTGGGGATTACGCTACATGGGAATATGGCAGTTTACTACGAATTCTATTAGTATTTTATTACAATAACCACAAGCACGTGCGAGTGTAGCGACACTATCTACGCGAATGGACTATATGAAAATCTTGCTCGTATGGGTATGGCAACGCTCAAGCAGTATTTTCGTACCAAAATCAAAGCACTTATTAATTGTAAAAATATTTGTAGTTTTGTAATAAGGATGCTACCACTTTCTGCTGAATGTCATCAGCGTAATAATAAAATAAAATAACACAACACTTAACTTAATCATAATTTGCTTGTATCCTCGAAAAGCTGATGAATGAGCTTGAATTAACCTACCTACACATATCTAACAGGGATTTAAATCTTCATATCAAAGTATCGTATTAAAACTGGATGCACATTTTAAGTATTTTCTGGCGGTTAATATGTACAACCGTAAAAAATCTGATCATAATAAATAACTGCCATAGTTTGAAAATATTTGGGTGCCTAACAGCTTGGCAAAAAAGAGTTTGACGTCGTGACTGATCTAAGAACAATAATCTCAAGTGGCAATGGTTCCTTAACCCAACCGCAAATTACCTTTACAAAATGAAATGCATAACAAAAGATGGAATATGAATTACAACTTTACCCTCTTCAGAATAAGGTTCAAATTGGAATAGGACACACTTCACATAGAACCTTTTGGAAGTGACATAATAACGACCACAGGGTCTAAGATTTAGCAAGTCAATGTCATTTCCAAAAGGTTCTATACTCTTTTTTTGCCTACCTATAGTAAAATATAAAGCGTGTGTCCAGTATTTCATAGATTCAGGTTGTTATTAAATAAGTATTAGGCACAGAATATACAGAAGTATCAAATTAATATTTCCGAAATATGATCTAGAAATTATTCCATTTAATTTTAATATCGATGTTGTGAGCTGAAAATATTGACCAATAAAATGTACTATGAATACGAATGAGCCAATCGTTTAATTTTTCACTTTAGTTAGAACTACCCCAATGAACATTTTACTCAAAAGCCTTGCTAGAGCGAGATGATTTATACGAATAACAAAGTCAATGGTATTAGGTAGTCCCTATAGAAACTATTATATACGTGCAACTTAAAACCCAATAAAATAGTGTTTAAAATCCACAAAGACAACCCACAACTTACGTTGAGTTTGCACAATTGCACAAAAGCGTAGAAGTTGTTTATCGGTATTCTCTTATTCAGAGTAATAAACCTTAACCACGTTACTTTAAAAGGGGCATTACTTGCTATGATGTTATAGTTATGTTAAGTCTGAGTAAGTGAAAAGTATGTAAGTAGATAAACACTCTTATTGTACAAAAGAAAAATGATAAGAAAACAATGAAGTTTAAAAACAAGAATCAAAGAAGTCATTGTAATTGCAATATTTTTTATTAATATATCAAAATATTTACAGCTATACATTTTCTACAAGATTCGCATTTACATACACTTTGCAATGAGGTACTTCGGCTATAGGACAACTTTTTTGTACAAACGCTATTTGAAATGGCACGCAGCACGGCTTATTTATGATATTTAATCCAAAATTGACATGTAATTGCAGCATTATTTCCGTTCAGAATTTAAAAACATCATTGCCACTTCATGACGTTTAGTGACTAGTTACAATAATTATTTAAAATCATCATTAACATCATTAACATACATCGAAACATGCGACCAATTTATTAACAATTTCGATATCCCAAGAACCTTTTTTTTTTAAAGAAAAATAATATTTAGAAACGTATTTCAAAAAGACAAATGACTAATCCAAAACCAGTATGCTTGCACAGTATGCTTGCGCTATTTTTATGTAAAAAAATTATACAACAAGTCTGGCGCTCACTGTCCTAATCATGCGTAAGAACACACAGGGTTTCACACCTGGGGTCCTAAAGCATTTGACATAATTATTGAATGTAATGCAAGTTCATATAAAAGTCTTCAACACGCGCTCTCTTTCTCTTTAGGGCACTCGCTGGTTATGTCCAAGTCACATATGGGCGCATAATTCCTGTAGGCATGCAATAGTGGTCAAGAACCCGGCATAAAAAACACAGAGCGTGAACGGTACGGTTTTTGAGCTATTCATATCGCAATTATAAATGCAAATTTTTGTTCAAGTTTTCGGAACTGATGTTCAATATTGACATTAGTAACACAGTCCGATTGTCAAACAAATTGCGGGACCGCAGTGCAACCGCCGCACACGCCCTGCGTTTAGTGTGGTAGCTCTTTAATAATGAGCAAAAATTAAACCTACTTTCGTAAATAAAGTTCTATAAACAATATCCATAGTTGCTGAATGAGCACAAGACCTGTAAGTCAAGCAAAAATGAAACTTATTACGAAACCAATAGTGACGTTGACTGAGACCTTATCTTCATTTGAGAAGACCCTCAAGAGTTTTATCGATTGAATATTAACCACTGTGTATAGGGGCTATAGCATTGTAGAATGGTAAAGCAAATTAAATTGAACCCTTTTCATTTTCAAAATGATGGAGATTTTATTGACCATATGAGTATATTCTAATGCATATTAAGGCCTCTCGAGGATACATAGACTTAGGAAATAATGAACATGATTCCAATAGGTACAATATCTTATATAAACTAAAATACATCAACATAGTTCCAGAACTACATATACGACCTTATTACCTTGCAACAGAGCCGTATTTAAATATTTTTCTAAAAGTTTACAGTATCTATGTCATTAGATCTATACTACATAAGGGGAAATCAGATGGCACTTAATGTATCCGTTTTCCTCAATTTACTTACAGGGTGTCCCACGCCTAAACCACATAGAAGGCAAATGTTTTAAATATTGAAAAAAAGGAAGTTTTACTGAAGCAACATCAGCATAATTAAGATTTATATTTTGATATGACAGAGGTGACCATCTGAACATTTAATTTGTGCGACTATTGGCATGCTTTAATCCCAAAACGATGAAATTTAAGAACAAATTTGGTTTTGCCAGTCACCTTCGCTCACACCTCAGGAATTAGCTAGGTTCGTAGACGGATATGTTAAGGAAGACATCATAATCAACGTCATAATCACAATCATCATCATCGTCAGCATCATCACCATCATCATCATCATCATCATCATCATCATCATCATCATCATCATCATCATCATCATCATCATCATCATCATCATCATCATCACCATCATCATCATCATCATCATCATCAATCATCATCATCATCATCATCATATTATAGAAACCGACATTTGATTACAAAGCTTAGTTAGTTGATATATCATAATTTCTTAAGCTGATTTTTTATACATTATTTAATAGATTAGGAGTTCCTTCCATTCCCTTTTTAGTTTTGTGAGCTGGTTTTGTTGGTTTCATCTGTTCATGATTTCTTCGCTGGATTTCTTTGACTATTTCTGTCGATATTCAATTAAAAAAATTACAAATACAATGAAAACAATTTAGCTTTAAGAATACCGTGGCAAAGAGAAGGATAAAATAAAAATTATTTAAAAAAAGGCATGTATACTTACAGGAAATACATAGATGTAAACATAATGACATATGATGGATGGAAATGTATGAATGAATACTGATCATCTGCTACTACAGCAATACGAATAAACAAATAAAATAACTACCTATAGATATTACAACTAAGTTTACAAACTACATAAATTTGGCTCAAAGGACCGCTTTTTTAAAGGTCGCGTAGTTAAAATTACTGGTACTTAAGTGAAATAAAAAACAATGACATGCACTAAACAATACCGTAATTAAAAAAGGGTTCATCTACACTCGGTTTATAATTTTAATTACTGACCTTTCAAAAAGCAACCTTCTTCGACTTTGGACTCAGTCGTAAATAAACATCACCATTTATAAAAAATATTAATGAACCAAAACCATGCATATCTTGCGTAAATTGACTAAAAATATTTTTTCTACTTAGGTATATTATTTTATGCCGTAAATTTTCGCAACTAGCATTATAATAATAAAAGTCATAATTGAATCTGCTTCACCAAGCCTATATTAGTTGCATAATCGTAAAACATTAAACTTAATAGTATTATAGTCATAAATACGTATTCATAAAGATGTCGTATTATGTACTTTTATTTCATCCAAGTTTCGAGACAACAGTATCGCTGCCACATAGCACCTTTAACCCCCATATTTGGTTTTAAACACTTTATAATATAATACGGCAACAAACAATAAAATTAAAAACAACAGCATCCCATTATTATAAACGACGCAGTCGGGTAAAAATAAATTCAAAACGCGGTTAAAATCGTTCTGTTATTATTAGAGCCTTAGTCAAGTTGTGGAGTTCACTTCACATGTCGGTCGATCATGTTCGTGTCTATAATTTTGAGTAGGCCGTTGTTTTCAAGTTTATACGAGGCCCTTAATCCAGAATCCAAAATTGAGCGACTTGTTTGACAGATAACTAGGAATAATATTGAATAGTGCAGACAACATTTCAATGTGTCAGTCGAATCGACCTACGTATATTTATTTATTTATTTATTTATTTATAAATTAGGTACAATAACAAGTTGACAACCAAACATTAATTAAATACTTAGTAATCACAGAGACATTTAGGTGGTAACAACCCAATAACAATTGTACACAACATTCTTTAACATAAGGAGCAGGTAGGTAGGTATATGTAAGTATATAAATTATACTATTATTTATTTTCTGAGTATACCTACTTATATTAATTTATTAATTTGTTTAAGTGCAATAAAGAGTTTTTTTACATATATCGTCGTCCCCGGCGAATAAAACGGTAATGCGATATAACTTAAATGGCATTACCGTTTTATTCGCCGGAGACGACGATATAAAGTATTTTTTTTTTTTAATTAAAATCCATATCCACCCATCTAACTCTTTAAAGATGAATACGAATGTGGCAACTTTTTGTGCATTTTGATCAAACTGGTCCACTGAATTATGGATTTTGGTTTAGCCAAATGCGTGTACAAGCTTAGCTTGGCATTACAGCTCACTGTAAAATTATATGGAACATCGCAACAAGATATCGCACTCATATTATGAATATTTAGGCTAAGCTTTACATACGAGCACGATATTCTTTAATATTTATTAAATATTCGTTTATATTCTTTCTATTTGAGTATATCGAAAGATTTCTTAACCCTTAAATGCATGATGTAGGATGGATCCTACGTAACAAACGACTCAAAAAATATTACGTATAATCAGCACACTATAAAGGGTAATAAAAAATGTTTATTCAGTAAGTAATATAACATCTTTATCAACTAAAAAAGAATCATGTATTTAAGGGTTAAGTATACTTCACTTGTTTAGGTACTTCACTAAATGTAAACAAAAACCCGATTACCTAGTTCATCAGCCAATATAAACAGAATACTGATACTTCAAATCTTGACAGGTTTTCCTGTCCGTTTAACGGGTACCTAAACAAATGGCGTATAGACAATGCGTTGCAGATGTTGGTCTAACACAATATAAAAAAATTATAATCACCACCGAACTACAATACTCCGATTAGTCTAATAAAATAATATAACCGCCAAAACCAGTAACCTAGGAGCGGTTGGCGTTTACGCCATCCTTGAACCTCATCCCCATAAGGATTAGTCTACTGATAGTTACGTAAAGACGTAAGCGCCTCCCTCCACCAGGTCCTCTACAGTTTTATACAAAAGATAAGTCTGTTCGATAGTATTAATTTGCACAAATTAATGACTGTAGCCGAAGATGATAACATAATTTCCAATTGGCAATATTGCATGTATTATGTATTTGTCGCAAATTGTCGGACAAAATGGCGACCAATAATGGCGGAAGACGAACATAACAGAGTGGAAAGAACCAACTTATCGAGGCAGGCACCGCCTACTTTAGATTCCGCCATTGGTATATTGCAATTTATTATTATTATTAGTATTTATTTAGTTTTATTTTTCTGTGTAGTAAATAAATGTCTTTCTTTTTCTTCAATTTTCTTCAGACAAATTAACTTTTGCACACAAAACACTTTTGTAACTATTTATTTTTATTTAACTAGCACACATGCCACCTTATGGTAAGTATATTTTTGTGAGTATGTGTTTGTGATGGTAATAACTGTGTTTAATCCTATATACACGGTAGTTTAAATCATAGAAAAACCAAAACAACATCCACAAGCTATTGAAAATAGCACTAGACATCAGTATTTTATCCGTGATTCAATTTTTTTTTAAATCTACAAGTTTTTGTATCGATCATGGAAATTTCCAATCTGCATTTCCCACGCTTCTAAAATTACACGACAAGACTTATATTTTGCGGAAAACTGCCGGACTTACGAGTGTTTACCGGCTGGTGACTTGCTTGGGCGCCATGTAGCCGGTCTCGCCCAGGGTGCGCAGGACCACGTTGCCGTTGGGCAGGATCGAGATCCACGTGATGGAGCCGTGGTTCAGGGATATCCGCAGCCATGCCTCGGGGGGGAACTGGAGCGCCCTGGAACACAGTCAAAAGGTCAGGAGTTGAACCAAGTCGGCGTGGAGTTGGTAATTAGCTATTCTAGACTTGGAATGGTTGTAACACTAAGGACTCACTTGCACACGAAGAATCGGATCACGTTGGCATGGCACACGAGCAGCGTGTACGTGTCCTTCTTCTGTTCGGACTCCTCACGGAGGATAAAGCGGCGATAGACGGCTTAGGGCCAAGCCGATGTGACAGGGTAATGAGCTACTACACTTGCAACAGTTGTAACACTACGGACGCACTTGCAGACGAAGAAGCGGATCTCGTTGCTATAGCACACCAGCAGCGTGTACGTATCCTTCGGCTCGGACGCGTCACGGTAGATATAGCGGCGGTATTCGGCTTAGAGCTAAGTCGGCGTGGAGTTGGTAATTAACTATACTAGACTTGGAATGGTTGTAACACACGGACTCACTTGCACACGAAGAAGCGGATGACGTTAGCATGGCACACGAGCAGCGTGTACGTGTCTTTGTCTTGGTCGGGAGGCGCGCGGTGGAAGTAGCGACGGAACCCTGCCTCGATGCGCGCTCCGTCCTGGAAGAACTGCTACACGTGCCACGAACGGTTATTATGTACACTAGCGGCTCTGAATCAACACTGAACCTTAAGTTAACATGCATTGCTTTGACTTTTGATTACATTCGAAGATGTAAGATGTAGGCAAAAGATGTGCAAGCTTGGACAGTCTTTATGAGTTTTAGAAAAAGTTGTCAATTGTAGATTGGTGTTGTAATTTTTTTATCTAAAGTGATTTATTCATAATGTATAATAATTTTTTTACTAATCACACATACGCAAAATAATAAAACAATTTTCTGTTAATAAATACATCATAATGTAAAATAAATACAAGACTCATACTTTAGGCTCTGGTTTCCAATGTCTGACTGGAGGTTCCGGGGGAATCGGAGCACCCTCTTCAATGAGTGAGCAGTTGATCACTTCCAGGTCATCAGGAAGATGCTTTGCTATGAGGGTTGCCGTTTCCTGAGCCCTGGTCATCGTGGACCGCACCAGCAGGTCCCATTTGATGTCAAGGCATGCTAACCGACGACCGGTTAAATCAGCCTGCTGTCTGCCTGGAAATTAGATATGCATATTTTGAAAATTACACATTAATTGATGTTTTGTCAGGATTGGTTTAGCTATCCAGAGTAAAGAAACAAATTCCATTTTTCTATTCAAGCTATATTTGTCCAAATATTACGCCCAATTATTGTTTCAGTCCAACAAAGAAATAACACACGCTTTCGGATAATCTCATAAATCAAATAATATGTATTACTAAAACCAGAATACCTATATTAATCTATAATCTATATATACATATAACACTCTTTCGATACTGACGGACTGACAAACAATGTTAACTCTTTTGGACCACCTATTATCGGCGTGTTCTTGGTAACAGAGAAGAAAAAACTGTCAAAACAATAGGTAATAAAATAAGTTACCTAATGTTTTTCCTATGTTTAGTCTTAAATAATAAACTACTGCAAAATGACGTCTTTATCATTCAAAAATCTGTTTTCTTGCACAAAAATAAGTACATATGGCGGACGTAATGCCTAATGGCATTCTCTACCAGTCGACCAAATAACTAATCAAAATTTACATAGTGGGTGCAGAGAAACAGAAGACGGACAGAGATAAAGACTTAAAATATAATTATTTATCCTAATTCCTAATAGTTGTAGGGATTTGAAATTTGGTGCTAGTTTGCGACAGAACTTTCAGTTTCAGTTTCGTCTGTAATCCGGCCCAAACTACGTACGTACGTTCGGGAGATTTTACACTTCGATCGGGCATATTGGGTGCAGGTTTTTTAAAATAATAATTTGATAAGTTTAATAGCAGGTGGAAAGAAGTGGTCTCTGCCTACCCCTCTGGGAAACAGGCGTGATTTAATGTATACATGTATGTAATTTAATAAGTTGATAATTACTTAAAATTTCAGAGAGATAGAGACTAAAATGATTAATGTGATATAAAAATAAAATATTTTAATTTATTTGAGATAATATTGACTTTATTATTTTTTCCCGAGAAAACATGACCTTATAAACCTACTCGTAAAAGTTTCTGTTTCGGTTACAGTTTCGGCTGCAAGAACTAGTTTCAGTTAAACGCTATTTGGAGAGAATATTCCAATACCCTAGGGTTGCAGTAAGAAAGGTAATCGACGCACAACGGGAAGAAATTGGGGGAGTAGCAGGATACTAATTCAGGCGTACGAATTCAGTGTCATCTAATGAAAGATATTTCCTAAGAATATAATTATTAGTATCCATTTAATGACTATGGAAACAAACAATGGAGCTACTTTGACTTTTACAATGCATTGTTCAGGTTTTAAAACAGAATTAATGTTTCAGCTAATGTTGTTCCAAAGTACTCTTAAACATGTGATTTACTCGATCATACATAAGCATATATATGACGTTATCTATGAAAAGGGACCTTATTGTCGATGGCGCTTCCACCATTATTAAAGATGCTCCGATATAAATACAACGTCGCGTGACAGGGTGCGGCGTAAGCGTTATTGACAATAAGGTCCCGTTACATAGCTAATGCCACATATACTGGGAACAATAGAAACTCAAAATGAAACTTTCCGAATATTCAATTTTAAAATTTACGATTGCTTTTCCAATACCTAACCCTGGTTATTAAATTGAACGAATATTCTTGTACTGAACCCCATATTCTAAAATTTGCGGCAACCAAATATATTTATTTGCGCATGTCCTGTACAATAAAGTATTTACATAGGAAAGTACAGAAAACCACAGTAATAATAGTACTCGGGTGTCAATCCCTGTCACACACATTCTAGTATCTTTCAGTATATTTGCTACGCCAGTGTGTGATAGCGACAGACAGCCATTCTTATAAATTTATAATACCCTGGATCTACTGTATAGACTAATCTAAAGGGATATTAAACCTTACATAAGCACTGATAAGTTCTATTACTTCTAGTCTTGGGACTAGAAGATTAGTAATCACACCTTTCTCTTGTGACAATGGGGTAGGACTTGTTTTCAGGTTGTTAGCAGCCTTTTTGTACCTGCTTATGACTCACTCAAGGGGTAGTGTAGGATAGAATCTATTTAACTATGTAAGTAAAAATTTACATTGATACTTGTATTAAGCTGCGACCACACCGCTGCTTAAAATACGGTGACGGTACGGAATTGCAGTGACGCGTCGTATCCGTACCGTTTTTGACGCACGCTCCCCACACCGCTGCCTAACGGTCCGTATATTACGGTGCGTCAAAAATGGCACCATGTTGTTACAATGACCCCGTCTTTTGTTTACGCAACGACACCGTATTTTAAGCAGCGGTGTGGAGGGCATGCGTCAAAAACGGTACGGATACGACGCGTCACTGCGATTCCATACCGTCACCGTTTTTTAAGCATTGGTGTGGGCGTAACTTTAGTGTTCAGTATCCATCAACAGTAGGTACACAAATTTATATAATTACTTTTTTCAGATACACCTGGATCAATTTAGTAAGAATCCTGTCAGTGGTGAGTAGGGTCACTAAATTTAGACTTTATCATTTCCTGGACATTTTTGTTCAAACTTGAACAGAAGGACGGATAAAAGAAAAAAAAACTACAAAATATTTAATTAATATTACAAGAATGCACATTATAGTAAACTAGCGACCTGCCCTCGCTTCGCTTCGGTTTATGCGAGTTTTCTGTAACACCATCCAGAATTTATTATACATAAAAACCTTCCTCTTGAATCACTCTATTAATTGCTGAAAGCTGCATTAAAATTGGTTGTGTACTTTAAAAGATCTAGGAGAACAGACAGCGGAAGCGACTTCATTTTATACTGTAGCGAAGTCGGGTCGCTAGCGACCCGCCCTCGCTTCGCTTCGGTTAAAATAAGTAAAAATAATCCAAGTTCATCTGGAATAATATACTTTTCAAATTATAGATAGGTGCATTATGCATAGAGGTTTTATTTCATGACGATTTTAGAAAGACGTCCTATTTTGCGAAATTGAGTTTTTGATGCCGTTAGATTTTAAATTCAATTCAAATCATGACTGCCAGCTTACACAGAATCTCTCTATATACAATGTTTACAGCGGACTTCTCATTGCACAATACAAACAAGTTTTGCCTGGAAGTGACGCGCGAAAGGGCTACATACCTCTATGGGAAAAACACTCAACGCTCAGGCCTAGTAGCATTGCTGCGTCAATATCGCTCGTCACATGTGGATCAAGCATCCGTCGTCACTCTCGTACTTATTTATGTGAACCGTACTTTAGTTCGGGACTTGGGAGCAAGGACTTTTAAATGTGAAAGCAACTTTTATCAATTTGAAGATAGATTTATTACTAAAATTACAGCAGTACAGTTTGTATTGGCAGTAGTACTAGCCTTAGCCTAGCAAGTGACTAACACCGATGCCGCAAAACGAATGGCCGGGCTTACAACTAAGAAGCCCGCTGAGTATTTAATATTGCCGCCATTATACTCGCCTCTGATTGGTCGTTGATAACTGTCAACCTCGACCAATCACAAGAAGTCAATACAAATACTTTTAATCATAGCACTTTATAAAAATACTGTAAATAGTCAACAAATGCAGAAATAATTATAGGTATTATTTAAATATCTGTAACAGCTCGGCCATCCGCTTTCCAACGAGTCCCTCGTTGTTATGTGTAATTAAACAAAAACATCCCTCTAGACATTTCATACTTAACTTAACTTAGCTTATTCCGAAAATACATTATATCATTAGTTAGAGTATAAGTCATCATATAGAAGTACATTATATTCAGTATCTAAATACAATACAATTAGCCTACAATATATTTACTTGTTTATTAATCCATGACCCTGATCAACAAAATTTTTATAACCTTTAAGGATGTCGGTTACCTGACACTCCTAACTTAATCCACATCTTTTATATCGGCAGTATGTCTATTGATCCATGACCTTGACCAGTAGATACACTGATGCACCAATTGCTAAAATATGAGGCATCCGTTACCTGATACCTCACACCAACTCATCAGTTCATGACCTTAACCAATGAATCGGTATTCACTGGTCCATGACGTTGACCAGTGAATATTTCAGCCATGAGTACCTGGGTAAACTTCGAAGATACACAAAATTAATCATCAATACTTAAATAACATTATCATTACTTTTACCATGACTATACATGATTATACTTTCTTAAATGTCTGCTTATATACTTCTATGTACAATACTCTTCTCTACGTCAATAATACAAATAAATTTACTATACATCTATTTACAAAGAATCACGTTCAGATTCGCTGTCGCTACGCTCGGTTGCACAATCGGTTGATACGGGCTCGTTAAAACAGACCCATGGAAATATTTTGTCAATGGCAACTACAGCCTCGTACCTCTTACTAGTCTTTGTTAATGGTGTGTCCTCAACCACGAACCTATCGTTGGGGAGCACCTTCTTAATTCTGTAAGGGCCTTTACATTTAGGTTCGAGTTTCTTAGACTGCCCCTCTATTCCTGTCACGGCTCTTACTACTCTAACCAAATCACCTTCTTTGAAACTCATTGCCATTTTCCTGTACCTATCATACCGTGTCTTGTCCTTGTCCTGTTGTGCCCTAATGAGCTCACCGGCCGTAGCCCTAACATCGTCCAGACTTTCCCCGACCTCAGACGTAACTTCGTTTATTACGTTATTTAGCAAACCTTCAGATGGGTTAGTTAAATTTCGACCGAAAAGAAGTTCCGCTGGAGTCTTTTTGGTGGTGGCGTGTACTGTGGTATTAATACCCAACTGTATGTCTGGTAAATGTTCATCCCATAAACCATTTGGTCTGTCATGATTCATTGCCCCGAGCGCTGCCAAAATGGTACGGTTGTACCGTTCCACTTGGCCATTCGCCCGGGGTGTAGCGACAGCATTGAGCACGTGCTTAATGCCACGTGAGTGAATAAATGTTTTAAACTGCCTACTAGTGAAGCTTGTCCCTTGGTCAGTAATCAAACGGGTTGGTACCCCGAAGTAACTAATATAGTTTCTGAATACTCGAATGCTTGTGGCTGACTTGGTATTTCGTACAGCCGTAATGTCAACAAATTTAGTAAACGCGTCTACGATAACAAGGATATATGTATTGCCACGCTTGGTGCGGATAAAAGGACCGAGATGATCCGCATGTATGGTATGGAATGGGATGATAGCTTTAGGGATGGGGTGTAGCTCACCGGGCTTGGCACCACTTGGCAGCTTGTGATGTGCGCACTGAAGACAAGCTGAAACGTATTTTTTAACAAACCGTCTCATCTTTGGGAACCAATAAGTGGCTTGCATGCGCGCCAAAGTTTTGTCATACCCGAAGTGTCCCACGTCGTCATGATTGGCTTTCAGTAGTTGCCACCTGGTGCCACTTGGAACAACCCAACGGATAGTATTTTCGTCAATTATACGAAATACCCGCCCATTTACAAGCTTGTAATTTTTAAATATGTCAACGGCATCTTTACTTTTAGGATCGCCTAAAATCTCCGCGATATTTTTAATTTCTTGGTCAGTCTGTTGCACCGTTGCGAGCCAATCGTCAGTACCGACTGAAAGTACATCTAACACATGATCGACGTCTGGACTACCGTCTATAGCACCCCTGCTGAGGGCATCTACGTGTGCCATTTTGTCACCAGGGCGATATTCTATTGAACAGTCGTATTCTAAGAACTGCAGCCACCACCGTGCAATTCGTGGGACTAGGTCGCGTTTACTCAAAGTGGTTCGCAGAGCGTTGCAGTCTGTAACTATTGTGAATCTAATCCCAAGTAAGTAGTGCCTGAACCTGTTCATTGAAGTAATAATAGCAAGGGTCTCTAACTCGAACGAGTGCAGTTTTTGCTCATTTGGACTGGTTTGTCTGCTATAATAAGCAATAGGTTTGAACACCCCAGACTTGTCTTGTTGCAATAAAATGCCGGCTACCCCATACTTGCTCGCGTCGGTGTGAAGTTGGGTTAGTGAACTAGGATTATAAAGTCCTAGGACCGGTCTCTGTACCAGAATTTGCTTTAATTTCTCAAATGATTCCAGTGCTTCACTACCCCAACTCCACGAAGAGTCCTTCTTCAACAAGCTAGTCAGGGGACGTGCTATTAAAGCAAATCCCGCAACAAACCTCCTGAAGAAGCTAGCAAGGCCTACAAACCTCCTAACTTCATGGACGTTTGTTGGAGTAGGAAATTTGGATATGGCGTCTGTTTTGAGAGACCCTGGTCTAACACCCTCCGAACCGACTTCGTACCCCAGGTAGTCTATCTTGTCATAAAAGAAATTGCATTTATTCATTTTTAGAGTAAGACCGCTTTTTGCTAGTAACCGCAACACCTCCTCCAAGCGTGCCATGCCTTCATCGAATGACTTGGCAGGAATCAAAATGTCGTCCATGTACACCAATGCATAAGACGAAGCAGGCGAATTGTGAATGATTTTATTCATTGTACGCTGGAATACTGAGGGTGCGTTTACTAACCCAAAGGGCATCCTATTATACTCGTATTGACCCTGAGGGGTCACAAAGGCAGTCTTCTCTCGAGAACCTTCGGCTATTGGTATTTGATAGTACCCGGACGCCAAGTCAAGGGTAACGAACAGAGAACTACCTGATAATAAATCTAGCTGGTCTTCGATACGTGGGAGAGGGTAATGCTCTTTCTTTGTTTTACTATTCAGTGCACGGTAGTCCACACATAACCTCTTTTCTCCAGACTTTTTGTTAACTAATACTATGGGGCTCGCGTACGGACTGTTAGATTCTCTTATAATACCACTCTCTAACATTTCTTTGATCATGCCTTGAACTAGTTGGCGTTCGGTAAAGGACAACCGGTATGGGCGATAAACAACAGGATCGGGGTCATCCAGTTGAATCACCATTTCAGTTTCCGTTGTAAATCCAAGATCTTTTAAACTGTTCGAAAAACAATATTTGTATTTATCCAACAAGACCCGCAACGCCTCCTTTTGTACCTCTGTTAAATTTTCTCCACAGCTGATTGGTGATTCAATGGTTGATTGATCATTAAAATCTAATATTTGAACTTGTAAGCTCTCAGCTAAAGTGTGGCTTCTAGTTATAAGACTATCCTTTTCTATAATCAGATCATTGGTACTTATATTCTGAACGAAAATCCTACCCGCACCTTGTGTTAATTGATACTCGCCGGGTAACAGGTAGTGTTCATGACCTTCAATATTGCGCACAGTTCCATTAACATAAATTTTTCCCGAGAAAGAATTACGCGAGTTAACTGGGATTGCTCTTAATTCGCCGCGCCCTATGCGCGTCTCCTCCACGCATAAAAGCGGACAAATCAAAACCGGCTCCTCACTAACCCGCTGAAAAATAACATCTGATTCTGTCTTTACTATTTTGACCGAAGGCCTTTCGGTGAAAGTGTGGCCTAGTAGTACAGGGCAATTGATTAAATAATCATCTACTACCAATATCTCAACGTGTTTTTCCACTACACCCTGCACTTCGATCGTAACGTTACCTTTACCAAGCGGGTTATATGGCACGTTACCTATCCCTCTTAATAGTGGCACTTCCCCTACCTTCCAGTCTAATCCTAAACGCTGAGCTTCCTTGAGACGGACCAAAGTACCCTCGCTTCCCAAATCAACGAGACATTCCGAAAATAACTCATTTATTTTAATGGGCATTTTATACTTGGCACTCGAATCACCTGTGTTTTCTACTTTCATTATTGCTTTTGGTTTATCGCTGGTACTTTGCTTCGTCCCAGGACACTCAGTGTCCTTATGTCCCAATAAATTACATTTAGAGCATTGGATTTTCGGTTTTGTGCATCGAAAGAATGGGTGACCGGTTTCTTTACAATTGTAGCAGACCATGCTAGATCCGGTTGGCTTCTGGGAACCGGGACCTATTTTACTACCAGTAAATGCGTTATTTTGTGAGCGCCTATCTCTATCTCTAACCCTCTGCTGCTCGTTCGTGGGCCTATCTTGGCCCACTCTTACAGTTTTCAAAAATTTAAGTACCAACTCCGGCTCCGTGAATTCGGCTCCTTGTGCTCCCAACCTAACACCACGATCCTCAATACCTGATATGATACAATCAACTGCGCGTCTTCCCGATATTTCACAACGATTTAAAAGATTCATTTTAGCATAGTAATACATCTCCATTGACTCTCCATAGCGTACCTTTTTGTTTAGCATTTCCGTTAGTAAATCAGAGTAATTATCCCGAGTTGGAAAAGATTCCCTCAACTTTAACTTCCACTCTGGCCAAGAAAATAGTAGTGAGGGTAGACCCTGATACCAAGTTTTTGCTACACCCATTAATTTCGGTAGGGCATAGTGGACTACTTGTTTGTCGTTCCAACTATAGATCTGTGCACATTCGTCAACCTTATGGAGCCACGTATCAACCGTTTGTTCTTTACATAATGGGTCAAAATCAGGAATTACGTTATTTAAATCAGGAAACCTATCACAATTGCTTGAATTATTTATACCCTTAAGCGCTTTAACAAAGTTCTCAATAAACAAATTGTTATTTGACTCACGATCACGATGTGTTTCTTCACGGGACGGCGTGCGAAGATGCGAAGCTCTGCGCCTAGGTGAATGCCTGGATTCCGCGCGATGCTCTTCGCGCCACCTTGGGGTGCGTAAACGTCTCCTGGAGTGCCGATCATGCCTATACCGCGAGCTTGTCCTTCTTGAACAGTGTGACCGGGAACGAGACCGACTAATCGTCAGTCGCGATCGCCTTCCCCTCGACCGCCTGGACCGCGACCGGTGTTGGCGGATTGCACGATTTTCTTCAGGAGAACACATACGTCCTCGACCACGGCTGCGGCTTCGAGTTGCATCACGAAGTATTAGTGGCGGCGTTAGCGTCACGCGAGAGTTTCGATTAGGTCCATTTCGTTCTCTCCGAGAACTAGGCCTACATTGGTCCATGTTCTCGCGGCTTCATCATATATTTAAAAAAAAAAAAAAAACCCGAGTTAATAAATTGCGCTATACCTACTTGTAAACAAGATTTTTATTGACCTACATTACATGCACTTTATTATATACCATCAAACATGTCCATCTCCAGGGAGTACCCTGGCAAGATAAACATGCATGACTAACCATATAAACCTCCGGAATGTCTCCGTTACGGAAAATACAGTTTAGTTCTGAAGTAGACCATCAAACATGTCCATCTCCAGGGAGTACCCTGGCAAGATAAACATGCATGACTAACCATATAAACCTCCGGAATGTCTCCGTTACGGTAAATACAGTTTAGTTCTGAAGTAGACCATCAAACATGTCCATCTCCAGGGAGTACCGTTTTTTTTTTCCACGTGCGCCAAATACTTAGGCGTAACTCCGATCCTTTGTATGAGCACTAAGTTGCTATCCCACTTCTGAGATGTGAACCGTACTTTAGTTCGGGACTTGGGAGCAAGGACTTTTAAATGTGAAAGCAACTTTTATCAATTTGAAGATAGATTTATTACTAAAATTACAGCAGTACAGTTTGTATTGGCAGTAGTACTAGCCTTAGCCTAGCAAGTGACTAACACCGATGCCGCAAAACGAATGGCCGGGCTTACAACTAAGAAGCCCGCTGAGTATTTAATATTGCCGCCATTATACTCGCCTCTGATTGGTCGTTGATAACTGTCAACCTCGACCAATCACAAGAAGTCAATACAAATACTTTTAATCATAGCACTTTATAAAAATACTGTAAATAGTCAACAAATGCAGAAATAATTATAGGTATTATTTAAATATCTGTAACATTTACGTGTCAGAAGGTGACGGATGCCTTATCCACACTTTGTCACGCGATAAACGCAGCAATATTAGGCCCACAGGTCTAAGCCCGCAACTTTGAATGTTTGACCTTGTGACTTGTAAATTGTCATTGCAGTCGTTTAAACTGGAAAGTATGGAATCCGGGGAATTAAAACGACTTTTCCAGCCGCAAATCCGGTCAGTATTGTGCACTCTATTATCAACGTTTTTAAAGATGTTATTTGGGTGGATTAAGGTTCCGTTGTGAAATTAAAGGACACCCTTCTTTCAACACCAATTTATGCGGGACGATCCAGAAGGTTGTAAGGAATTGAGAAATTCCATTGGGAAATGGATAGCCTCTTCCAGGTCGAGCACAGTGTCTACAGAGTAGTATGTTTGTGTCGGTGCATTGATTTTCTATACCTACTTGACTATTAGTTGGTGATAAAATAGCTTTCTCCTTAGTACAGTCTTAGAATTAATATTATGAATTTCGGAATAACATTGTCGACTAATTATTTTACTAAAACGCAAAGGTTCTCATTTTGAAGATTAATGCTCCTATTATCTTGGGGCTTCTGTCCATTTCCTATTTTGAGCAACGACTCTGCAAAGAGCCGTTTTCATACGTGCAGACAACGAAACTCATATTTGTTTTGAGTTCTAATCTATGTTGCGCGTAATTTTGAATCTGCCATAATATTCTAAAGTATTTATTTGAATAATACGGGACAATATTAAATCTACATTAAATGCCCAAGGTAACCAACGTATTATCTGGATAAGGTTAAATACTGAATCGGACAGAATAGCTTCGGTAATAACCTAATATTTTAAAATAAAATTGGTTACTGTGAGTCAATCTTAGGAGATAGACATATGATATCGAGGACGTTTCTCTAGTTTTTTTAGGGAACTACGATTCTTCAGTACATTATTTTGACACATCTCTTAAGGTTTAGCCAGCGTAAGCTATGTAAGGGCCCGAAAAACGATTTTTGACGGCGTGGTAGGAAAACATTGAGTTTTCTCAACTATATTAAAACTTAATTAGAATGGAATGTACATATAAACCATCAAGAATAAATTCCCTAAATGACAGTGAAAACCGTATCATAATCCGTTGCGTGGTTTAGAAGGAGTTAGCGGAGGAACAGGCAGACAACGCGAAGCGACTTTAATTTATACTATTTAGAGAAGAGATGCATGGTTTCGGTTAAATTATTAGATACTTAAGTAATAGAATTCTCATCATCACATACACTCTTGAAAGTGAAAAGAAAGAAGTGGTCTCTACCTACCCATCTGTGAAACAGGCGTGATTTAATGTACCTATGTAGGAAAGTCATACACTCTTTGATGCTCTGCTGACTCATTTACACAATATACCTACAGGAACCATTAGCCAAATTTTACGTATCTATCTATTCTCTGTTGTGGATAAAACCAATTAAAGACACATCGAGGGCTGTTTCAGCCTGTTTCTTATATTTCAATTTTGATAATTATTACACTCATGATAACTTTTGAATGGTATGTCCGATATGAATAATTCAAAAAGTAATTTACAGGTACTGATATAGCCTTGAAAACGAAATGATTTATTTGGATGCGGATTAATACCAAGGTACGAATAATGGGGCCTAGTTAGAACCGGCGTTACTATTGCATATTTTAACATGAAAAAGTATTTATTGTGACATAACTGTAATAGTTAGACATATGGTATTGCGAACTTTTTTGTAGAAATTGATGTCTTCTATAAAACTGTAGTACATTACATTGCTCTATTGTTAATAGTTTCCGCAGCGTACGCGATATAAGGATTTTCTTTGGTATATTTTTCACACCTTGGGTTACATTATCAAAGCTTCCATACGGATCCCTAACTTTTTTGAAAATATTATATAACCTATGTTCATCAGGGATAGTGTAGGATTCTAATGGTGAAAGAATTTTCCAAATCGGTCCAGTAGTGTAGATAAGTGTAGAAGTGTAGACAACATAAAAATATCTTTTAATCAAAACCTAAACTCATTCGAACTACCTACCCATTTCCCTAATTTAACAATTTGAAAAGCTTAATATAAATATAAGTACCTACGTAACTAACAGGAGAGCTCCGGTGTTTGATACTATGTGATGCTGCAGGCTGTAGGTACTAAAGGGCGAAGCGTGGCTATAAGTGGCTATAGGGCCGGCGCCGGCGGCCAAGCGTTTCGATAATACAGATTTAGGTTGCGCGTAATTTTGAATCTGCCATATCTTCTAAAGTATTTATTTAAATAATATAGTGAAAAGGACAATTTTAATCTACATTAAATTCTCAAGGTAACTAACGTATTTATATGGATAAGAATAAATACTGAATTGGAGAAAATAGCTTCGCAAATAACCTAATATTTTTTAATAAAATTTTAAAGATAAAAATGGTTACTGTGATTCATCCTTAGGAGATAGACATATGCCATCCCGGACTTTTCTTTAGGTTTTTTGAAGAACTACAATTCTTCAGTACATTATTTTGATATATCTCTTAAGGTTTAGCCAGCGTTTGCAATGTAAGCGCAAAAAAATGTGTTTATTTACGACATCACATTAGAAACCTCTAAAATGATCAGTGTTTCTGTACTATATTATGCATGTATTATACATATAAACCTTCCTCTTGAATCACTCTATCTATTTAAAAAATCCGCATCAAAATCCGTTGCGTACTTTTGAAGATCTAAGCGTACATAAGTACAGACAGACAGCGGCAAGCGACTTTGTTTTATAATATGTAGTGATGATAGCGATAGTGATAAAGAAACTAAATATTTAATGTGTGTAGTGTTTCTGCCTATTGGAGGCCCAGAGCAGCAAAAGTAAATAAGGGATATGTAATATTATAAGTATGTATGTTTTGTATGCATCAGGGACATCAACTACAAACTGAGTAATACTCTGAAAATAAATTTGTTTATTTGTTAAGTCCGGTCCTCAATACTTTAAAGCACCTGATGATGTTACTCATTGTCAGCAACATTGTGATGTCCCAACTTTATAAGCCTTCCTGCTACAGAGACATCCACAGGAGGAATGTTTTTAACATGTGTGTTACAGTGTACAACAGCCTGCCAGTGGATCTGACCAAAATTGACAAAATGGCTTTTGAATAAGTATTTTTATAATGATCGTGAGTTTATTGAAGAATGTTAGTGTACTTATTCAATTTTTATTTAATGGCATTTATTTATTTATATGGAAAGAATTATAATTTTGGTATGGAATGTTAATTTTAAGAAATATTTTATTTATTTTATTTATTTATTCCAAAAACAGTGTGGTTCATTTTTAATTTAACAGTTTGCCAAACGTAAGTTTATTGGCAATTATTGCACTCACTTTTACATTCTGCATGCACCACACAATACTGTAATGAAAAGTTTGTAACTGCCGCACTCAGAGATGTCAATTAAATTTAATGCTTGTTTAGTGATGGGTTGTCTTATTCTATTGCTATAGCAAAGAAAGTGAGAGCAGTAACTCTCCGCAGTTACTCATATTATTTATTTTCATTTCAATTCAATTACATACATAAGGTCTGTTCATTCTTACTTGTCTTATATTACTTGTATTATATGTTTTAGCCAAAAAAAGCTTCATTTTCAGGTTAGAAAGTTGTTTACTAAAAAAGTAAGAATGAACAGACCTTACACATCACATGCATACCATCACGCCTATAATCCCAGAGTGGGGTAGGCAGAGCTACAGAATTACCTACAACTCTAAAAACTTATTGATAATTCAGTATCCACATTTTGCATAATTAGGCTAAGATGTTTACCAGTGTAAACAATCAATCAATTCAATTATTGTAAAAATATTTGTATGTCTGCATGCAGTTGGAACACATTGGAATGATTACATACTGTCAACTAAGTTATACTGTGTGTACAGTTGAGTTCATAAATATGTGTACATTTTAGTACCTTGTCAATTTAATGTCATGTTTAAACTACCATATTAGTATATGGATTGTCACAGGTATTAAATTGACAAAGTACTAAAGTGTACACATATTTATGAGCTTGACTGTACCTTCCTATTATTTACTGATAAGCAATGATTGTCTAGTTCGAAGTGCTAGTAGTTTCACTGCATGTTAACGGCGACGTGTAAAAGTAACATGTCACCAAATAAAAAGTTTAAATTTGAATTAAGAAAGCAAACTGAGGGACGAACATAGCGATAATATCCATGTCGATGATATGATGACATGTTTTCTAATAATTTCTGCTGTTACAAATCTTACATTGCATAACATCTAAGCTTGATATTGTAGTACTTGTGGGAATATTGTTACTTTATTTACTTGTACTTAATAATTGTATGTTTGCATGCAGTTGGAACACATTGGAATGATTACATACTTTCAACTAAGTTATACTGTGTTCTTAGCAAAAAAATGTTTTTCAATCTATTTACATTTTTTTTTATCTACACCAAAAACGCATTAAAAAAACTGTCTCACCCAACTCAGTTAAAACTCTTTCTTCATCTGTGGCGCCATCAAGGAAATACTGCCCGTGTCTTATCAAGAACAGATGTCTCACAGCTTTACTTTTGGCTTGTTCTATTTGTTCATTGTACTTGTTCTCATCCTCTGGGTTTGTACTCCGCAGCGGTCTTATAATCGATGTTGGTTCCCGGCTAATGTGAAAAATAAGTTAAAACCTTAATAGTAATATTGAAGGTAGGAAGTCCTTTTTTACTACCCATCAATATAAATTATGACAGGATTCGTAGTCTACACTAGGAAGGTACTCTCATAATGATAAAATATTGAATGAAACACGAGTGGAAGAGAAATAAATTTAGTTGGATAACAGAGCCAAAGTCAGAGTAATTAATATAAATACTTACTGGTCCCAATTCGGGTCCCACTTCACGCTGGGTGTATGATTCGTGGTCCAGGAGTTAAACACGCCAAACTTTCTCTCATATTTACTATTATTTAACTGGTAATATGCAAAGCCGCCTCCGACGGCACCCAAACTAATTATAGCAATTTTATGTAATCTAGATAATGAAGGCATCTCGAAAATAAGCTGATTTGTCTTACTTGCTACACATTAATATAAGAACAACTCCCGTAAAGTACTTTTCTTTACGCTAAAAATCCGCAATAGTCACATAACCTCACTTCACTTACGACCAAGTTTTTTTTATTATTGAATTCAATTCAAGTCCCGCAGCAAGTTAGTAAGACCACAGACTTTTTTATACTAGCAATGAGCACATAGGTGTGTGCCACTTTGCCAGTGTCAAAAGTGAGGAAACGGGACAGGATTACACACATATGATTCACGGAATTTTGAATTATTATTATTATTAACTATGATTATAATATAGCCAAGAAGCTTATATTATATTATGCTGCAGCCACATGCTTGGTGTTTGCCACAAACACTGCGCCCTCTCTGCGGGACGCAACTATAATATGGTAAAGTGAGCACGATGTATTTCTATCTCACTCTAACGTACAGTTGCGTTCTGAATGCAGCTTTATAACCAAAGTTTTTTTTTATAAATATAGCAAACTCCGTTCAAACTCCCAACCACAGCACATCCATAGATATATAGTATAGTCATCGAAGTATAGTAAACATCAAGTAAACATTAAGTAAAAAAAAAAAACCCGTGTAGCCAACTGTCAAGAGTACCAGGCTTTATCTTCTCTGTGTACAACCATGCCATTTGATTTGTTTGACAAACAGCTGATCAATCACGTACCCAATTGATTCCAAATAATTATGAAAAATGTGGAGATATTTCAAGCGACAGCAGACAGTCTTCTAATTCGGACAACGCGGCCGTATCATTGGCTTCTTCCGACCAAGAAGTTTATGAAGACTGTGCAAATTCTTCCGCCGAGTCAAGTCAACCGCGGGGGCATTGCTTGCTCCTCTGCAATCACAGCCTAAAACCGGTGACAGTAACCCGAACCAAATCGACGCCGTTACAATTTCGAGCAAATTTAACTGTCAATCTGTTGCTCACAAGATGAATATGATACCTGAATTTGATCCTTCCATGGAGGATTCTGACATCGATACATGGTTGGATAAAGTTAATGAATGTGCTAAAATTCACAATTGGGATGAGGATTGCATTATTTATTCCGCACTTTCTAAACTATCGGGCGATGCTAAAAAATGGTACCAAGAACAATTGACTGTTGTACATACATGGGCCCGGTGGCAGAAACTTTTACGTTACGCTTTCCCATATCAAGCCAACTATGGCCGTGTTGTGGCACAGATGCTTGACAGACGCTTCAGGGAAGACGATGATCTAGAGGAGTATTACTATGATAAGATGGCATTGTTATATGCATGTGACATCTCTGGAGAAAAAGCTGTTGATTGTGTTATTCATGGCATTGATTGTGCATGCACCAGACAGATCCTGTTGGAAGCCGGTTACAAGGAGCCGGGAGCATTGTTTACATTCCTGAAGGACTTTGCCAATGAAGGTATGGTTATAAAGAGGGGTCCTTGTGTTTAAGTATGTATATGTGAAGTATGTATTGGTGATTGAATATTATTTTAGGGGTGTTACATTGTGATATGGATATTAAGTGGCCAGTGGCGGCGCAAGATGTAAACTTAATGTGGGCAAGGTAGATTTCGCGAGGCCCTCTGATGAAAGATAAACCTTGTGGTGTGTACTTTTGGATTTTCCATGGGTACTTTTTCAAATTTATTTTCGACTGTGAGGCACTAGGCCCTTTGCAGCGCGAGACCATGGGCGGTGGCCCACACCGCCCATGCCTTACACCACCTCTGTAAATGGCTCAGGAGGCCTAATATGGCTGCATTTATCACAAGACAAATGTGGATAAAACATCCATCACTCTTTGACACATAATTAAGTACGAGAATGATGGATGCTTTATCCACATTTTGTCACGTGATAAACGCACCCATACTAGGCCCGTAGGTAGTCACTAAAATGTGTAGCATTCATTATATTTCAGGCTGTTTCAGTGATATTAAGAAAGTTTTTCAGTTAATTAAGTTTTATTTGGTTTCTGCAGTGGTTAAACTTAAGACTGTTACTTCAAAATTGATTTTATTACTAGCTAGTTGTTTGTAAGATGTCTTAAATACTTATTATTTATATATTGCTGTCAACAGCAAAATAAAATTATTCAAAGCCAATGCAGAGCTCTGGACTCGCTCTTATGTAAGTGTATTGGATTGTAAGTACTTAAAATTGTATGTACGTATGTTTAGTAAATAAAACAGTTCGTACCTACTATATGATTTTTTAGTTTTTAATCCATCACAATATTATAAGTAAACACCATTGATTTAATATACACTAGATACACAATCCCGAACAAAAATGTCGTAACAATCGGTGCCAAAATGACATTCACAGATAATATAAGAATTCAGATACGAAGCTATACATCGCTAATTTTTTACCTTGTAATACGAAAAAAAAACATGTTTAAATGAACTCAATGTTCTAGCTCTCAAGTGTCAAATTTACAAACAAAGGTTTAAAAATATTGAAAGCTTTTTAGTTAAGTGGCCATTATCGTGATATTAACGTCAAAATTAAACAACGGATGAATGAATGAAATGGAGTCGCATTAGACTCCAAACTCCAATGGGGTCCTCATCTGGCTAAATTAGCAAATAGACTCAGTTCTGCAGCTTTTGCAGTTAATAAAATTCGGCAACTAATAGACTTGAAAACCGCTCGATTAGTTTATTTTAGTTACTTCCATAGTATTATGTCATATGGTATTTTACTATGGGGTAGTGGTGCTGACGTAAACAGCATCTTTGTTCTGCAGAAGAGGGCTATTCGTGCTGTTTACAAGATGGGTCATAGAGACTCTCTTAGAGATAAGTTTAAAGAAACCAATATATTAACAGTATACAGTCAATATATTTATGAAAACCTTATGCATGTTCATAAAAACATCGTTAATTTTAAAAAGAACTGTGACATACATAATGTTAATACTAGAAATAAACATAAGCTCGCAGTGCCCTTTACACGGCTTCATAAAATAAAAAACTCTTTCACAGGTAATTGTATAAGGTTCTATAATAAGCTCCCAAGTAGTGTTACTCATCTATCAGTAAATAAATTTAAAAGTTACGTTAAACGTAAACTAATTTCTAAAGCGTATTATAGTATCAAAGATTATATGAATGATAACAATGCTTGGGACTGAATTGTTTGTATTACAATTATTATTGACCGTGGAGACTATATACATCTCCTTTGTATGCTTATTATTTTAATTTGACATCTGGAGACTCTTTACATCTCCATAATTGACCGTGGAGACTTTCTACATCTCCTATGGATGTTTATTTCTTAAATTTAATTTTAATTTGACATTTGGAGACTCTTTACATCTCCATAATTGTATTATTGACCGTGGAGACTTTCTACATCTCCTTACCTATGTCTATTTTTAATTTTTATCTGAAATTTGGAGACTTTACATTTCCAATTTAAATTGAATATACTTTAATTCTCATAATTGCTCCTGGGACCTGTACATCCCTGTGACATTTAAATTAGTTAGCTTAAGTTTATCATAGTAATAAGTTACTCATATAAAAAAAAAGACTTCCTGTTGAGTTTCTTGCGGCGTTTCTTCTCAACAGAGTCCCTTGGAAGCGCTGGTAGACTCAGACATGTAAAAGTGCCTACAGGGCCTACTTACAGAATAAATGAATTTGAATTTGAATTTGAACATTTCTCAATTTTATATTAATAAATTAATAAATTAATAACTATGTTTAGACAATTACACACTAATTGACCTTACCCCAAATTAAGCTCGAAACTTGTGCTATGGGTGCTAGACAATGATATACATACTTATTTAGAAACAAAAATACTAATACATGGTGTTGGGCAGTAGAGTGTAGGGGTTTTAAGGGATGATAGGTAGAGTCATTCTGAACATTTTTGACCACATTTACTATTATGCGAAGTTTCACGGATTTTGTGATATTGCCATTTTTAAATTTAAAAAAACGCTATGGTCGCCAGACTTTTTTCATAAAACACCTTGTATAGCCTGTATCAAAGCCTGTATTTTTTTTTGTATTTTTCCTTTGCAATAACTTGGTATTTTAAAATAAATTCAAATAAACGCTTATTAATACTAGACTAATAAAAAAAACTTTTATAGGTAAAAAAATCTAACTTAGGATTGTAGCTTTGCGTGTCTACAAATAAAAGTAACAGCGATTTACCCGTACAAATAACTTAATAAACTTCTTTGATCTACGGGCTTTCTAAACATTTGTAAAACAAACACATACAATAAATAAAAACTAAGCTATATCCAAAAAAAAGAGATATTGTGCAATC
This sequence comes from Acleris literana, assembly GCA_946894065.1. Lineage (NCBI taxonomy): Eukaryota > Metazoa > Arthropoda > Insecta > Lepidoptera > Tortricidae > Acleris > Acleris literana. The sequence continues at coordinate 9,941,851 of OX335687.1, forward strand.
GTATACGACTATAGAGGTAAATACAAATAATATAATATAAATTGTCACATCATATATGTCTAGGTACCCTGAAAAAGATTTAATTTATTATACACTTGTCGTTTGGAAGAGATTTTTTTTTCAACATTTTCTTTTTTGCAAATGTAATGCAAACGCACATCTACATATTTCTTTACTACGGCTTTAGTCAGCTCATATATGTGATTGAACTGATCATTTGTATGAGCATCTGTGTTCATAAATAGTGTGATGTCCACTAGTGACCGAAGAATTTTCATTATTAAATATTGGCCGTCATATTGCCTCAATAATGATTTGCCGCCACTTATTTTAATAAAGTGTCTAATTATCTTTTCTGATTTAGTGCATATTATATATACATCCTTTGATGCATAGCATAAACCTCCAACGTCCTTAATATCCAACATTTTGTGAAACCATTCTTTTTCTGTAGCTAGGAGATGGTTTTTACAGTCGTCGCAGTTTTTTTTTTTTTAACAAATTGTACACAACAAACCCTGAAATATATCCGACTATTTGGTCAGTAAAATTATTTTGTTCTGTTTGTAATAATTCGGAGAGATGATTGCAGTTACTACCGTATTTTTCTTCAATTGATTTTTGATTCCTGCGATTGTCTAAAAATGTTTTAGAAATGTTTTCTTCGTCTTCATCCTCACGCCGTATCCCAATAGTTGTATTATTTATTTTTGCGATTGGCTCACTGCCGTTTAACATTGGTATGTTTTCTAGCGGTAAGCAATTAATTACTGTGATGTCCTAAGATTTAGGATTAAGTAGTTGGATAATAAAACAACAATATTGTGTTTGCCCCACACGTTCACGCCGCGACCAACCCACAGACAGCAGTGACAGCTCACTGACAGATGCGGTTATTAGGCGGGAAGCGGTGCCTACGGCAGGGCGTTTATTCCAGTATGCCACATCTCTCCCTTTTTATAATAATTAATTTTCTTATATGAGTCTACCAGCGCTTCCAAAGAGAAGACCTCTGTTGAGAAGAAGCGCCGCAAGAAACTCAACAGTCAGTCCTTTTCTATTTTAGTGTTTTTTTTTTTACAAAATTCTTGTTATATGCTTAACCTTATATTTCATATAATATTAATCACATGAAGAATAAATAAAAATAAGTAATTTATATTATAATGATACAGAGAGCAGATGTTCTGCTAAATTACAATTTAAATGTTTGGGTGATATATGTTCAACACAACTCTAAACAGTGTTATTCTTACTATTGTATCAATGCAACAAGGGAACTGATCACTATTGTAGTTACACATGTAAAGTATCTGAGCAGTATCCACTTGGATTGTCAATTTAATTCTGTCCTTCCTTAAAGACTAACCTTTAAATACACAGTCTAAATAAAATAATTCATTTCGATATTATATATCTTTTTCTAATGCAAATAAGTACTACTGATTACTAATAGAAATTAGAAATGGAAGAACAAGAATCCTTTACTTGCTTTTAAATATGGTATTTATAAATTGATTCATTAAATAATTCCACAAGTAGGTAAGTATTACATCTTTAGTCAAATTTGCTTTACAATCATTTCTTTGAGTGTTTGTTTACTACCTAGTTAGAATTAATAATTAAATGTCTTGACACAAAAATGTTTTTCTACAACAAATTGCAATTACTTAAATCTCATATATTTAATTTGTTTTACAAGAATAGAATTACATACTTAATCTGGTATTAAGTTTTTTGGTCCTTGTAATCAGTTTGGATTATTCTAGTTTCATAACATACAATTATAAAAACAACTACATAATGTAAACAGAGCATTAGTACTATAAATTACTCACTCTTTTTTTTTTCATTATTACAATATACAATATGGTATAGGTAAGTATAGTTATTTAATCATTCAAATTTCCATTAAGGGTATAAACCAAATAAACAATGGTCAATTTAATAAATAGGTACTCAAAATAATCAAATGCTCAGTTTGCATTATTTATACATTTTACTGCTTGTTGTTTGCAGCTACATATTTGTTCTGAGACATTATAATTTACATAATCCAATACATCAGCTTGCAATAATTTGGTAGGTATACAGTTGTGTTTATAGGTACCTTATAGTATTTCAAATAACATCAACAATACCTAGTTAGTTTATCTTACCAGGGTTTATGTCGTACATCATACTGGATATCAAGTACATTATTTGTACCTGGTAGCAAATAAGTATTTTGATTTGATTTGATGTTATTACCTAGGTATATTATATACTTTTCTATGGATCATCTTTGTTACCTTAGGTCGGATAACTCATCAGGATATTTAAGCTGTGTATTGGGAATATAAAATTGTAAAAATTACCAATGATTATAAAATTAATAATGTGTTCTGGAATAGATTCAACAGTTTAAGTGGACTTCAGAGGGTATTATGAATGTAAAGCTAACGAATTAAGTGTATAAAGCTCTATTATTCTTTCCTTGCAATTATGTAACACAACAATATTAACTATTTAGATTTATTGTTAACATATTAATTGTGTAATTGTTAAACTATGGCATTTATATATATATATTTAAATATGGCAAACTATTTTTTCATTCGATTTCATTATTTCCCAATTTATTGCTGGCAAGCAGATTAAATGCCAAAACAGTGATGTCATTTTCAAAATACATGAACCTTCAAAGTGAATCTTTAGGTTTTAAATGAATATACATACTTGTATTACTTTGGTCAATTTAATTTGTTTTAAATTTGGTTTGACATCATGTAATATTTCTTTATTAAATTACTTTATTTAAGTACAGAAACGTCAGAACATACATAGGAAAATAAATAGGTACTTATCTCAAATCTGGTTTGTAATAATTGTCTCTTTTTGCATAATTACTACGGTAATTAAATATTAATTAGTTTAATTCACCGAAACAATGTTATGTATTGTTTTAAATTCATTGATTCGATTGGAACCAAAGACATTAAATGTACTTAGTACCTATAATATTAAATCTCTTTGATTGGAACATTTTACCAATACCAGCCTCTAGTGAAATGACTTCGTCTGCCTGCTGTAGTATAAGTACAACAGTAAAATTTTCACCAATTTATTGATTCATTTTGGTATTGATGGTTTCTTTTTTCTTTGAAATCAATGGAACAATAACACCGTAGTTTTATTGATTTCTAAATTATTTGACATCAATATTACATAATTTATCGATTCTTCGAATCTTTGATGCTATACACAGTTTTATCCATTTCTCGAGTATTTGATATCGTGGCACTTAATTGATTTCTCAATTATTTTAAATTATCGATTTCTCGAGTATTCGATATCGTGGCACTTAATTGATTTCTCAATTATTTTAAATTATCGATTTCTCGAGTATTTGATATCGTGGCACTTAATTGATTTCTCAATTATTTTAAATTATCGATTCCTCGATTATTTGATATCATTGGACTTAGTTTTATCGATTTCTCGATTATGATATCATGGCATTGAATCAATTTTTTGATTATTTTATATTATCGATTTCTCGATTATTTGATATCATTGGACTTAGTTTTATCGATTTCTCGATTATGATATCATGGCATTGAATCAATTTCTTGATTATTTTATATTACCGATTTCTCGATTATTTGATGTCATGAGACTTAGTTTATCGATTTCTCGATTTTATGATATCATGGTATTGAATCGATTCTCGATTAATTTATCGATTTCTCGATTTTTCATACATACATGGCACAGTTGTAACGATTTCTCGATTATTTAATGTTATTATTATACGATCAACCGTTACTGTTGTTTGTTATTGAAAACATTTTCAGTAATGTATGTAAAAATATTGGACAAAACTTTATCTTTCAAACGTTTGCGACGCAAACACTATCTCAATTGCCTTTGAGAGGAAGGCTCTGGTTAGTCTGCAGGTATGACTATTTCCCATATTTATAATTTTATTCGTATAATAAAGTTTAACATATGTATATGATATTAATTTAACAATGTAACTTTATTATTAAATTTAATACTTTAATTTGTTAACTTTAACTTGTTTCCTTCGGTTGGACGGATGATTGACTGGTAGAAAATTTCTTAAAGCATTAATTCTACCATTTGGTATATACTTTGTATGTTGTGAAATAAAATATAAATAAATATGTTTTTCTTTTTCCAAACATTTCTCTCTTTTTGTTTTACTACTATTTCGTTGTGCCCAAATTTATGCTGACCAATACACTATTGAATTGATTTATTGTGAACTATGATACCACTCTTGCACTACACTCATGTTCTAGTTATTCTTTATTATATACTTGGACTGCAAATACAACATTTTTGTTATTGCTATTCACAACTTTTAATTTTTACATATTTAACAAACATACAAAATTTGACACAAAGACTTGCCAAAATGCATTTAAACTGTCTGGTGGAAACTTTTGCTTTTCTTTTCTTCTTTTTTTTTAGCAGATGTGATAGCAAAAGTTATTGCAGGCTTAACCAATTAATTTGCATTTTAATGTAGACAAGTTGGTAGGCAGATTCACATACTTACTAGTATGTGGCACAAGTCGCCTACAGATAATATTTAGAAACAGGGAAACAGACCTCTCTACGGGTTCAAAATGATGTCCCAAGCTTTCCTTTTTGTAAATATAAGTACAAAGTACTGCAAAAGTATTCAGTTTTTTTTTTAGTAAAATTAAACAGTTTTATGGAGAAATCAGATTCAACTGCATCACAATTTTCCAATCTCATAATCTACTGGTTTTAAATAATGTTCTCCAGCTTAATTAATCCCTCTATTTTTTCTGTTATTGTCATAACAAAAAGTTGAGTATTGGTTAGCAGAAATGATTTCATACAGTAACTGTATATTATTCAAAACACTTATTTCACCGCTATGGTTTCAAGCTGACTAGCTGGTTGATAACAAATGCTATGATGGTTCCTTTAATATAATGTAATTTTATTCCTGTTTAAACCATGTTAGGTTAACAATTCCATTTTGAATTTACAAAATGTAAGCTTTCTTTTATTTTTTATTTTATTATTATCATAAAACCACATTAATATTTTGTTATGTCTGTATCGGACCTTCCATGGGCCTTAAAGACCAATGATATGTCCAATATATTACAGGTATGAATGGCCATTTGTATCTCTATATATAAGCAAGTAGGTAGGTACGAGTATATGATTTAGAACCATAGTAAGAATCTTACCCGAGGAACCTGTGCACATTACTGATGTATGATTGAAACATTTGCCCTTGCAAACCCCATTATGAGGAAATATCACATTTTAGTGGAACCTGTACACATTATTAATGTATGTTTGAAACATTTACCCTTGTAAGGTAAACCCCATTATGAGGAAACATAACACCTTAATCTTGTTATCAATAGATTTATTATAAGACCTTTAGGTTTAGTTTAGATAGGACCTTTATCCATTGTACATTCGACTTTGCTTATTCGTACAGGAAAAACTACTACTTACTAAAATCAAAGTTATCAACTTGTTTAAATTTATTTCCAGTTGACAACACGATATTAGGTTAGGTTGGCATCTTATTAGTATTAGCAAACTTTACATAAATTCATTATGTTACTCTTCTTCCTTCAATTAAGTTAGCAAAATAAAATAATGTAACACAAGATTTAACACAATAAGGTCCATGTTAGGGTGGTACAGACGGTTTCATCTTTTGTTGTGGTAACTGGATTATTTTGTTAGTCATTTCGTATTATTAGCGAAATGAAAGTTTTACTCACGTAGGTACTTTACACTCGTCGCCAATGTGATGTCCTAAGATTTAGGATTAAGTAGTTGGATAATAAAACAACAATATTGTGTTTGCCCCACACGTTCACGCCGCGACCAACCCACAGACAGCAGTGACAGCTCACTGACAGATGCGGTTATTAGGCGGGAAGCGGTGCCTACGGCAGGGCGTTTATTCCAGTATGCCACAATTACCACTGAATTTTTTGCTCAACTCTAAATGGGCCAACAACTTCTTATATGCTGATTTAAACTGTCGTGTATTGGGATTGTTATTATGCCCCCCTAGGCTTCTGATTTTTCCGAAGAAAAGTTCAACATGATCTTGACTAAATTTATAGGTAGTCAAAAAAGATAATGTTTTGGTCTCAATTAAAGTCGAATACAGATATTCTAAACTGTTGATACAAGTGAGCAGTCCTATGACTCCTGTATTTGCCCTACATTTGTGTAATGGTACTTTTTTAGTTTCGTACACAACTCGCTTTTCTTTTTTAATGGTTTTCGTCCTTTTGTACATAACTTTTATAGTTAATGAAAGCAAGTATTTTTTTTGCATCTGCACACAGTTTGAGAACTTTGCCTGCATTTTTTTCATTTAGTGGTGTACTGTAGCCAAGGTCAGCCATATTTCTGGAATTCAAAATATCAAAGAGGTCATTTATCATTTTAATAAACTTGACCGTGGCATCAGAATCGGCAAATTTTTCGATATTTAGTTGTTTGTCACAAAAGTCAATTGCTTTCGCGACGCTGTTGCTCAATAATTGTGTAGCCAGCTTAACTTTCATAACTTCATTTCGGAAGTGTATATGCCTAATTGTAAGTTTGTTCGCTATGTGCAAACTGTTCTCTTCTTGAAGATTGTGTAGAGCCAAAATTAGATCCCATTTTATTATTTTGTCATCACTATCGTAAATGCATTTGTGTGCCTCTAATAAATTCCTCATCAGTTTTACCATATGGCAAGCGTCTAAAAACACGGCGATTTCACTGCCACCACATGGATGAGGAAATGTTGTTTTGATGTTGTCTTGATTATCTAGATTGCAACCGAGTGCTTTCATACAGTTTATATTGGTCTTGCAACCGTCAAAAGTCAATGAGAGGATTTTGACTCCTATATCATGGCATTTTTGTAGTGTTAGTAAAATCATGTTGGACTTCATTTCCCCAGTTAAACTGTGTATAAAAAAATAAGCAACTGGCAGAGTCCAAGACTGGTTTAAAGACACTACAACAAAAACATAAGCTTGTGTTGCTTTCAGATCTGAATCATCATATCCAATACCCATATCGACAAGGCCTTCAAATTTTCGTCCAGTCCAGGTTTTTTGTTGTCTAATAGACATCTCATCTACTACTAAACTGCATAAAAGTGGTTCAGAAGATGCTTTCGCCTTATCAGCCAATCTAGAAAATGCCTCTTCTGTAAAACCAGGTTGTGCATTAACATTTTGATACCACCTAAATAATGTATTGGGGTGTGGCAGATTTTGAGCAAATATTTCACGTAAATATTTGTATGCTGCTGGTGAGTAAAAATGCAGTGTTAACGCAAATTTTCGAAGTTCTGGGGGATACTTGACTAGTGAAACCTTTTTCTTTGCAGTTAATATATCTATAACTTTGTCATTAGATTTGTCTAGTTTCTTTGTTAAACCATTACTTAAAGATTCATCAACAAGCCGTTTCTTCTTTAAGTCTGCCACAATTCCTTTTAAAGTTAATTTTTTTTTTAAAAGTATCTTGTTCTTCTTCTTCAAATTTCGAATTTGCTTGTTTTTTAAATCAATGGTTTTTTGGCATATTTTTAGTGTTTTTTTGTAATAATATGTTTTTGGAGTATCCAAAATTGAGGTCAACCCCGATGATGTCGGTGACGGCGTACAGCGATGGATTAAATTTAGTCCTACAACCTGTTCATTTTGAGTTACAGTTTTCCCTGTGTCCTTTTTCTGTAACAATAAGCTTTTTTGTTATCTGTTACTAAAATTAAAAATCATTCCATTTTAAAGTAATTTGCCTACCTCTGTTATTAACTGCAATGTTAAAGATTTCTCTCTATCAGAGCCCTTATCGAGCTTGTTTGTTGCAGAATGTACTGGTTGTCTCATTAATATATCGACCTAAAAATAAACGCAAAGATTAATTAAACGCCTCTATATTATTAAATCATAAAATTAAAAATTTAAGTTTGTACAAACTTCAAATCATTACTTACCTCTAAATTTATTTGCGATTCAAAGGACATGTCACTGACCCTGCTTGTACTGGGTTCATTCCCTAGCGAGCTAAGTGTCGTGGCTATAGGCGGTTCATTTTGTGTCGTTGTTATTCCGATCTGAAAAAATATGTTGTTTACTGTTGTGTGTTGTTTACTCACTAGATCACAATATTTTTAGAAAAAAACTTACTTCCATACTTGGAGAGGTCCCTTTATTTATTTTACGGAAACCTTTCTTTGTATAATACATGTCATGCTCTAAAAAATGGCAAGAGCAAACCACACTGGAATCATTAGGCTTGGAAAATTCTTCGCCCCTTTCATTTGCTATTATTTTCCGCCATTTTTCTCGCTCAATTTCGTTTTTTGGAAATCTCGAATAATAATACCACAGACCTTAATCTAAATGACCTTAATCTAGATTAAGGTCTGTGAATAATACAGTTTTATTTTATTTACAATATAAAGAGCAATTACGAGGTCTTTTTTATTCTTAGATCTATGTATTTATAGTAATTTATAAGAAGTTTAATTAATATTATAGACCGCAAAATAAGTAGGCGTATAACTTTGTAAAAAAAAAACTATAAGCGACTCTATTCATCCAATTTCGAACTATGTTCCACTTTTTACATACATGATCACCTTTCTTAATTAGAAGGCGAGTTTGGCCACAAATACATTAAATTATAAAACTATTAACGGGTACTTACCGAAAATAAGATATGCCATCCTTTTTCAACTTTCTTACAGAGCTATTTCTACACTTCTTCACAGCGCATTTAGGCATGTTGACCTGTCAACGCATCGCGTGCAACTGACAGCCCAACTGTGCTCGGAAGGAATTCGAGCACAGTTGCTCCGTCACTCCATTTAAGCATTGACGTTAAATCTAGTGTATATTAAATCGATGGTAAACACATATTATATTACAATTTATATAAGTACCTTGCTGGTTACTAAGTTTTGTTACTAAGGTTGAGGTAAATAAAACTAACTTATGTTTATTTTTTAATTTCAATATGTATAAAAATTAAAAGCTTAATTAATGTACATTTTGAAGATAAAACAATCATTTTTGTTAGTTGCCGCAATTTCTGACATGATCTTTTAGCATTCAGAGCTGGCATTGATAAAATTACGCATGACTTTTCTGTAAATTTCACTTTTTGAAAACGCTTAAAAGTTAATCTTTTTTACCAAAGAACTTTTTAAGTATAATATTATAAAACTTCCTATCTCTGTATATGTTTAGAGACCGAAATTATATTTATCAACATGACTTAATTCCAACTTATGAAGCAAGAGATTTGGTGTGTTTTCATATTTCTGCAAAATCATGTGTAATCGTAAAATCGGCTTTACAAATCTTGCATATAACATGTAAGCTGGATATTTTGGTGCTTATGGGAATATCGTTACTTCTTCGAATACGAATTATTTTTGGATCCCAAAGAACATCACAAATATTAACACAGTCTGTGCTGCCAACGCAAATCAGCATTTTTCTGGCATCTGCATGTGCTTTTTGAACTGAGCGGGTTCCCACTTTATCGGGTGTTTTATCGTATTGATGATGTGAACAGGCTCATATGAAATGTATTGCCATCAGAACAACTGTGCCCCGTTTCACGAAGCTACAAGTTACAAATTACAAGGGAAACTCTCTTTCTAGCAAAAGGAGTTGGAAAGAGACTTCCGCTTGTAATTTTTAACTTGTAGCTTCGCTTCGTGAAACGGGCCTTTGATATTTTGTCGGATCCGACACCCTTTACCTTAAGTGGGAACCCGCTCTGAGAATTGGCTAGTAATTTAAGTGAAGTTGCTCCCCACAATCGCAGCTAACAGGAATAAAGGAAGAAAATGTGTTTTTCATTTGAGTCTTAGCTATTCCGCGAATGCAAGTACACTGGATAGCCGTTGACGGACTCCACTGATACAGCACACACCAGCTTAAGGTCGTCGTACGTCTCCGGCGACGTCAGTCGGAACTCCCTCAGGACTCTTATACTGATGGTCTTCACAAGTTTGGCACCGAAGTGCCTTCCTGGAAAAAGCAATTTGGCCTTGGTTATAAATATGTACAGTCAAGGTCACCAATATGTATACACCACAAAGTCTCAAAAATATGTACACAGACCTTATTACTATGGCAATAAGGTCTATGTGTACATATTTTTGCAACTTTGTGCGGATATTTATTTTTGAACTTGACTGTACTTCCAATGAAGGTAAGTATAGCTAGCAATTTATACTTTCGCTTTACAAACAGACGGGACCTTGGCTCACGTTTTGACTAGCTTCGCCTTCGTCCATCCCTGTCACTCGTCATTCGAGACCAAATCGAAAGAAAAGGATGGAGTTAACGTAAATTCGAACTTCGATTTTCAAAGTAAGGCCTCTGGTAGTTACCCAGACAATCCATAGAGCCTAGGCTGAAAGGAATGTAGCAGCCGGGATGCCGCAGCCTGCAATCCTCAGGGCTGAATCGCTCCGGAATGAAAGCCTCCGGGCTCGTCCAGAACTGCTCGTCCCGGTGTAAGTGGAAGATGAGGACTGACAGCGAACTACCCATCGGAAGGGTGATGCCGCGACCTGGAACAGAAAGTTGGTTTAAGTTCTTGACTTTTACCTTGTTAATGATTGATTACTGTTGCGAGCAAAACAAAGTTCATTTCTCATGTTGGTCAACTACTTATAAGTTCCGTTCCCGGTCTAAGACTTGTACGCGTCTCCACCCTGTCTTTCACTGCTCCTTCCATTTTGACTTGCTGTCAAACGCATTAGTGTACCTAAGTTAAGTTGTGCTGTTCGTAAATTAATTTGTGTGATTTTCAACAGTGACTTTCCATCGACCGTCCATTAAGCACCTATTCCTACAGTCCACGCTCACGACAATTATGAATATTTTAAACCTCTTCACACATACTTGAGTGATGTCGGGCTTAATACTTCGCCTTATTGCGACAAAGTTCTATGGTGGTACTATAGCTGCCACATACTTATCTCGATGTCTTCCAGCACGGTCCTCTGCAGCAAAGAGCCGATGGGGAAGAGCCGGATGACCTCCCTGAACACCATGTCCAGGTACGGCATCCGCCTGATGTCCTCGTCGGTCACTGGTCGGTCCGCATCGCCGAGCACGCATTTTATTTCTGCGTATAGTTTGTCCTAATGAAACAAGGAATATACCTAATAGAGAGCGTTGTAACTGTTTTAATTCATTTGATGACATAATGTATTGAAGGCTGTATAAATATAAGTACCGTAAAACGGGGTAAATAGGAATCTAGGGGTAAATAGGGACACAACCTAAAATAACTTATAACTTGTTGCAAATAAGAACAAGTATTAAATGGACAATAACGTTACGTCTATTGGAAATAATTTCAGTTTTATTATTAGTACTTAACATATTATGTTCCATTTTAGGTTGTGTCCCTTTTTACCCCTTGATTCCAATTTACCCCGTTTTACGGTAGTGTTAGCCTGCCACGATGCCCCACTACTAAATTTTTCATACATTGACGCAACCGTGCAATGCAATGCAATGTCTCAGTTTGACTGGCAAGGTGAGCCCTCGTTGGAATAAAACACTAAAGGCTACAACAGTGTGTCCCTGGATATGGTTCACAAAAGAATAGGCATGAAATAAGATTTTTTAAATTTTAAAGAAAAAAGCACAGATTGCTGTGAACCCTATTGGATACAAAGTAAAATATCTCGGCTCATATGAGGTCTATTGAGATGAAGTAAACGGTTTTTTAATCATAGAGAACAATCAAAACAATCCTAAACACACACAGCAATCAAAGATTTTTCATTTAAATCTAAAATATACATTTTTTTTTCTTTGTTGGTGAAATTGCATCTAGTTTAATCCCTTTTCGTTTTGCACTTTATCCAGGGACACGCTGTATATACTGAGGTTTTTATATGTCCCTTCTTAATATGTATAATGATATCCGGGGGTTCAAATTACTAGAGTTTTTAGTTCGACATATTGTGGGACGCCGACTTCATTTGGATTTGGACTGACCTAACATCTTAAGGGCCGAGTTCACCAAAAATTAATCGGACGGTTAATTCTTAATCAACATTTGACACCCGTTAAACCACTAATCGTCCGTTTAATTGTTGGTGAATTCAGTCCTAAAAGTTTTTTTTCCTTTTTTGGAGACGCGGGCGGTTCTGTGTTTTTAAAACATTTAAATTTTATTTCATAATGTTTAGTTATCATGCTGTTATGTATTCCCACTTCGCAATTAATAAGAAACTCAAGCATATTTCAAGCTCGCCGTAAGTAACGGTGCGGGAAACTCATATAGTTCTCATTTGTAGGTAGGTATTTTGCCCCACATGACTACTTGTTTTTTTTTATTTTGTTTTTATTTCATGTATACTTTTAAGTAAGTATATCACTAAACACAGCAGGGTAGGTATAGTCGCGGATTGAAAATGTTCGTCACTTTTGGAATTTAACAGTATAATGGAGTTGAAAACTGACAATCTTTTTTATTTAGCGACTGTACATCGAGGAGGATTCATTTACCTGACATTCCGGATGATACGCCATCATCAGCAATAAAAACGAAGCTATGTTAGCCGATGTCTCTTGGCTCTGAAATCATACAGACTCATCATATTTTATTTTTCTCACATACTTACCTGTGTATTTATTCGAGTTTTTTTTATATAAATAATTAAATTAAAATGAAACAGGTCTTACAAAAAAATATATTTAGAACTTACTGTTGTAAATATAGTAAAAGTTTCTTGCAACAGTTTTTTATAATCAGGTATCGCATTGGACAATAGTAACTTGTCCACAGTGCTGGTACCCATGTCGTTATTGTCATCATTATTATTGTCTCTGTCATCCTTTTCCACTTTATGACCAAATTGTAGCGTTTCGAGCCTGTGTTGAACGATGGCGTTACTCATGGCTGACGATTTTTCGATGAAGTTCTTGTGTGTTCTATAGTGATGCGAGAGCCTGTACAACGGCTCTATTTGGAGATACCACGTCGTCATTCTCATGAACGCTCCTAAATATAATCTGTGAAAGTACAAAAACTAATTCACAACTACTTAGCTATTAAAATATAAAAGCCTGAATAAACACACATCGAGAAGTATCAAAGGTATCCCTATTTTTTAAATATTTTGCAATGAACTAAGTTGCGATTCATTGTTAAATATCAAAAAATGTAGGGATATTTTTGGTCCTTAGGCGTTTTTGATATTTGTATTTTTCATTTGTTTAGGTAGGTAGGTACTTTAACTAAAAACAAACGAAACCACCGTCAAACAGTCAAACAAAACAGTTTCACCGAACTTTGACGTACCATCAGTGTTCGCTTCGATTGGCTAACAAACTATCACGTGTTTTTTTATTTATATTTAGGTACTTTAGCCCAGTCTATAACAACACAAAAAAGGCAAACATCGCAAACCCGCATTTAACTACGATTTGCTCATATGTTTTTAGGTCCGTTGTGAGTATTTAACATCCAAGTTTGCAACCCCAAAAACCCTGTGCCCCGTGGCAAAAGGAACATAGGAAAGAGCACCTGAACCCAGCCTGTCTGCAAGTGCAGGACCCTAAGCAACCTCTTTTTGCATTTGCAAGTCACCATTTTAAGAAGGGTCTGAGGAGCGCGCGGGCTCTGCGCACATATTGACCATCTTCGACTTGCTGTATCTCCGCAAACAATGGACATAGTGAGCTCAGGCTGTAGCAAATGTAGTGATCTTTATTAAAGTAGAACCAAAGATTATTGAAAAACGCTTCCTTAGAGAATTTTTTTCAAAAAAAACTGAAACAAGTGCCCAAATTTCGCAGCTTTTCAAGGTTGCAAACTTGGGTATAAACTACTCTCAAGGGACCTAACAACATATAAAAAAATTGTAGTTACATGCGCGTTTGCGATCTATGATGTCGTTATAGACTGGGCAAGTAAGCACTTAAACAATAGAGTATAGCTTAATGTAGACTATCTTACTCGTGAGTTCGGTCCACAATCGTCTGCAGATGAGGGAGGTTTAATGTCTGATCCCTGGTCAGACCAAATAACGTTTCTGAAAAAAGAAGATTGTATTAAGTACCGTACGGTACGCATTTTCATTGCTTAAGTACGAAGGAACGTAAGGGAACGGAACGGGAGAGACAAGAGAGAAAGGCGCTACATAGGTAGATTAGTTCAAGCAACGTTAAAAACCACTAGTAGGTATTACCAAAGAATTTTGAAGAATATGATTAAAATTCTATGATTCTTTGTATATAAACATAAACTGAACACTTCACCATAGGAATCACCACACCAATCAATCTTCAGTAAGTAATAATCTCAGCAATAAGGCAATTACCTACAGTATCTCTATTAAAAGTAAATATACGAACAAAAACTCACGGCAAACTGCGTACGTTGTGGTCTTAACGACTTCCTCGTACACATTGAAAGATTCCTCGGAAGCCCTTGTCCTAAGCCTGTCTAGCAGGCAGCTCACTTCCGCGTTGAACACGTAGCTATAACTTTCTACGCCTTTTCTGGTATAATTTGGACTGATAATTTTTCTGCGTTTGCGCCAGATTGGACCTAAAAGTTAAATGTAGTAAACTGAGGCCCTACTTTAAAAATTGAAGTCGGAAGTTACGTTAGCTCCATCTCTGTCACTCGTTCTTCGAGACTAAATCGAGAGAAAGGGATGGAACTAACGTAACTTCGAACTTCCATTTTCAGAGTAGGGCCTCTGAGATAGTTTTACATACTGCCGAATACGATCCTAATACAAAATAAGAACGCACGAGTTCAAATTGCATAGTTAGATCGTATCGGCGGCACGTATTGGGCGCAGTGAGTAAAAACCTTTATTCTACCGTGCCCGTGCCCGCACGCACGGTATCTGCTCTGTCCCAGTCACTTGTAAAAATTAGACTCTGACATGATCCGTGCACGTGCGGGCAAGCGCTACATTTTGACTCTGTTGTGACTTGTGGCCCCGAGCGTGCCCAAGGGCGCGAGCGACACATTTTATTTTAAGACTTACCTACTGATTTTAAAATACCTTTCTTATTCAATCGAATTTACTTTCGTTCAATTCGGAATGAAATGAGCTACAGACCGAGGCCAAACACTAACTCACTCTACAAAGGGGTTTGGGTAAAAGTGTTGTCATTTGTAAAATTCATACATTTTCAAGGTGAGCGGCCATTCGTAAAAGTGGTAAATTATGATAGAATTATTAAAAATAAACATATTTTGTTATGTAATGTAATACTCTTAAGTGCATCGGAGCCGAGATATTTAAATATTCATACTTGGGCGTACTTTTGTACTAAAAACTTAATACTTAAATCTTTAAAATCTCCGCTCCGATATTATTTAACGCCATAAATTATATATATCTATGTGTATTTAGAGGTCCTCTAAATAACTATGTAAAAATCACCCGAGGCCGCTGAAAATAAAAATGTCAATATTCTTCAAACAAATTTACGCAATGCCCTTTATGACGTTTTGTTTGAGCAGTCGAAGTTCAGTGCGTGTTGCATGCGCGTTGTGTTAACTTTAAACAGTGTAAAAGCAGAATTTTAATGGCTATCATTACATATAATTACAATTATTAACAAGATAATTCTATACAAAAGTAGGAATGAGTAAAATAAAATACACTTCATATAAAACTCAATTTTAGAGTGTTTTTCTTAAGGTCCATTTTTTATCCTCTCTCCAAAGTAGACCCTCTTTTTAAATTGAAGTATGTGTAAAAACAAGACCCGTTATATTAGAAACTGAAGCTTATATTGTCCTCTGTTGAAAAACATAAGTTACTTTGGTATAAGTTAAGCCATTTGAACAATATGAAGCAAAAACCGCAACTCAAGTGCTACGCTCGCACCGTCTAGATACCTCGGGATACGCGCGGTGTCAAGAGTCGCGCTTGCTCGGGACGCGATGTACGGCGCGTGCCGGCATGAGCACGGGTTCACACACGGGTGTTTTTTTTTTAATGGTGCTCGGCGCCGGAGAGGCGCTAAATTTCAGAGTCAGGCATAGGAATAAACAATAACTACACGTAGAAGCGAAACTCCCGGCTTCCGACGCGCGCTCTGCGCGTTAGATACCTACCGCCTCACACAGGGGTATTTGACCCAAAAAGTCGGACATATACAAATATATACATTTTTGTGTTCAGGGATGATTGAATTACTTAAAAAAAATTGGCAAAAAAATATCGGTCAAGGTCAAGGTACCCAAATTCTGGTTTTATTAATTAAATGAAACAAAATCAATTTAAAATAGAAAGAACATATAATATTAGCAAAAAAATACATTAATAATCACTTCTTATCAGTTATATTATCAATAAAGCCTTCTACTATAAATTTAGGGACGCCTACCCATATTTAAACTACTATTAATTTACCTGTATGGTAACAGCATCTCTTTCGCAGTTGCCGAAAATGAAAGTTTATTATTATGGGATCTGCTTCGGATACTGCTCAAAAATGGGTCTGAAGTTAAAAGCAACCTATTTAAAACGTCTATGTTGCATTGCTCCCGTGAAAATTTTCGGCTGTAACATTCTCGGTACAATCGAAAATGTTTGTTTCTTGCTTCTGCAGCTTCTTCAGATAATGACCCAATAGGTAATAGAGCATGGTCTATCACTGTGGGCCCATGGATCAATATTTTGTGGACAGTGGGTGTCATGGGTTGCCATGGATAAAGGTGAATATATAGTTTGGCCGTTTCTTCGCAATATATGGAAAATTTGCTGGTGTCTACTTCGTGTCCACTTGAAATTACTTCTAAAATAATGGCGAATCTTTCAATCAAGTTTTGATCAATGCCAGTTATCCGAGCAGATATTCCAGCATTGGCGAAAAATCTCCTGCTTGTATTGCCATCATTGCTACTACCGAATCCAGGCTTAGGAACGTCAATGATAAGACCTAGTTCATTTCTAAATTGCTCTTGAATTATAGATTTTCTGTCTTTTACAATATTTTTGTCTTGCTGGGATCTCGCCTGCCACTTTTTCAATGGTAATTTATATGAAAGGTGGAGTAAGGATTCAAATAATCGGATTCTGGCGTGTAGAATAGATAAACCGAATTCTGTGTTCTCCATGATTACTTCTTTGGTCTTTGTTAAATCATTGAAGTCTTTTGAAGTCAATTTACATATAAAACACCTCATTGTAGATGTTGTTTGAGTTGCTGCGTTGCATACTTTTCCGTCTACCATTGTCAGAAGCATCTTGTGTGTAACATCGATTTCGTGAGATCCTCTTTTTGATTTTGTTGATTGAAGTTCCTTGATCTGATTATTAAAGTATTCAATTTCTTCGTTTGTGATGTCTTTAGTCTCGTGCACAAATCGTATCCTCATCGGTCGACAAAAACGAGGCGAAGACGGCGTTGGATTTCGCCAAATAACTTTATCATTGTGTTTGCAAATAAGTTGAAGAGGAACCAAAGATGATTGAAAGATATGCGCATCAGAGTCAGTCATGTTCTCAAATTTTTGTTTAAATTGTTTTTGGTGTGAACCATCACATCCCCACTTGTAGATGAGCTCAAGAGAACTAAGCTCCTCGGATGATAACGTATCTAAAACTTCATCCAAATACGATAATAGTCTTTCAACCGTATGATTGAGTAACTGTTGCAGTTTAACCTCGGCACACACAGAATTAACGTTAACGCTTTCTTCGCTAGGATAGCACTTCTTTTTCTCTTTTTGTATTAAAGTGTAGCATGGAAATAGGTCTTTATCGCAAGCTCTTATAATCTCATACTGTTTTCTTGTTAATGATGCCTCTACAAACATAGACAGGGCCTCTTGTGGTGTCAATTGTCTTCGAGAGGACACGGGAGTCCTAATGTTTTCTTTTTGGTTAGAATCATCCTTTGAACCCGTAGTCATAATATTCTTGACAACAGTAGCACCGTCAATATTACCGCTTTCTCGAAGCATCATTTGACCAGCAAATAAAATCTCTTGTGCTTCATTATTTTCCCTGAGAGATTCCGTTTTGCGTCTTTTGCTTCTTTCACACAAATCTTCAAAGGACTTTTGCGGCCGGTGGCCGGTATTGCATAACACTTTCATAGGTATTTCTATAGTTCCTTGCAACCAGTTATAATTTTTCTTCAAAAAAGCGACCTCAGCTCGACCAGCTGCTTGCCAGCGAGACTTCATATCGTATTTCAATCGAGCAAATCTCCGCAGGAAGTCTTCTTTCCGCTCAACTGGGAAGCAAGCAGTTTCCACGTGGCACTTTTCCACAAAATCCAGTTTTTTTGCAAAATCTTTCTCGGCACACTCTTTAGCCATGTTAAATATGGCAATTCGAGTAACCATATTCACGCCAGAACCACCTAAAACAAATAAACAGGAACGTTAGAATAACGACCGCAAAGTTATCGTGGTTTGGTCGAGCAGGCCGCTATTTCAAAATCAGAAAAAACATTGATGCAGCAGTTTAAAGCAGTATTTTTAAAATATTACATACAGAATACTGACAATACTAATGTAGTAAGAAAAAATCAAGACCTGATATTGCCGGGAAGTATAACTAAAATGCGAATACTTATAATAGATTGGTGAAAATGGTTAAATATAGAGAGTACTTCTATAAAATGTTAAATTATATAACAGAACTATGCACAACTAGACGTCTTCATATAAATATAAAATGTACATACCTGGTTGACTATTCTCCATTATATAAATCACTGCAGTTTACTTCAGAATAATTCCAAATAAATGAAACGTAATGTAAATATTTGTGATAATATGCACTCGCAACAATTCAACAGTACGCAACAGCGGTCGAAAGTTGACTGATACGTAAGTTGTGTGAATTCCACAATTTTATCTATCATGTATTATTATTACATAGACCCTTGGGTAACCGCAGGTAAAAAAAATTACCTCGATTTCGCCCATTTGGTTTTTGTACCTAATGTCCGCGGTTTAGTGTCAAATACCCCTGTGTGCGCCTGGCGAAACCTGGTGTCTAGTCAGTCGGGGGTGTCACACACGGAATATATATTACATCTTACGATATATTTTCCGTACTAGTTGACAGAGTCCATACACGCAGCTATTATATGTATTAAATTAGCCACGGGAAAACATTACTGCAGTCTATTTGGCTGTAAAAGTGACAAAAAAATATTTATAGATAATAATAGTATTTTGCAATAAATTATTTTCAACTTAATAAAAAATCGAAAGTAATGGACCCGAAAGGAACGTAAAAAGTAACTCTGGATACCAGACTATAAAACTTATTGAGCTTAATTATTATTTTAAATGTTGTTTATAGACTCGTTTCCTTGTTTTATATAGATGATTAATAGCCCTGTAATTTTCTGGAGATAATCTTAATATCATCAAAAAGTATTATTACCTAATTGAACGTAAATGTAAAAAACTCATTTTGCAACAATGTTTCCACGTTAAAGAAAAACATAAATAACATTTCATGACTAAATTTGTATAACACATCCATAAACCGATTAAAATATTTCGCAAGTGACAGCCCTAACTTTGGGCGCGGAAGACAGAGGGGCGTAGCGGGGTGAAGGGGGAAGTAGGTATTTAAAACGCGGCATTTGGGGCATTGGTAAAGGAGATTCGCTTCTACGTGTAGTTATTGTTTATTCTTATGAGTCAGGTTCGATTAGGTCATTCTTTAGTGACGATTTGTCATGAAGTTTGAAAAAGGACCAAGTTAATTGTCACTAAAATGTCTCTGACTTCGGCGTTTAGATTTTGAAAGTGCACAGTAAGCAAGGTAGTACTAAAACTACGAAGACTTGCCTGATCCACTAAGAATGCCATCACCCAGAAAGTCTGTCATATA
The DNA here is from genome assembly GCA_946894065.1 of Acleris literana. Classification (NCBI taxonomy): domain Eukaryota; kingdom Metazoa; phylum Arthropoda; class Insecta; order Lepidoptera; family Tortricidae; genus Acleris; species Acleris literana. Next base: position 9,961,760 of record OX335687.1, read on the forward strand.
TTTGTATTGCGGTCCTTTCGCGCTAGTTTTGTTGCTCTGAAGAAGAACCTATAAAATGCAATCAGAAAGTTTATAGAGTCCGTCTGCCTGAAGAATATGTAGCTTGTAAGGATGCGTTTTCTTTCAAAGACAAGCTATGCGGAGAAACGGAGTAAAAAGCAAAAAGACCATCAAATTGCATATCACTTTAACCTGATGGGTCGTTTTGTCCGCTTCGGTCGGTAGGTCTATGTTTCCCCGCTCAACTTGGCTCAAGTGGACTGGAAACGCATCCCTCCCTTCCACTAATTTTGTGCTTAAACGGGACGTTATACGTCAACAAACACATAAAGGAAGGTTGTGTTTGTTGAAGTAACTATAATCTTTTAACTATTTCTGAAAACAAATGATACGTGCATGGGGCCGTACCTAATTATGATGTTATTTTCTTACACTTACTTTAATATCGTCTGGATCAGAGACGCAAAAGTTCAAATCTGGTCCCAGCCAGAACCTGAAGACATTTCCATATTTCTTTTTTAGGTCACCAATGACGTTGAAAATTTCTGGGAAAAAAAGAAAATGAAGCAAGTATTTAAACTTAGCCTCTTAAATTATTAATTTGATTGAAATTTCATAAGAGTTTCCCATGGCAAGATCGACCTATTGTCAACCTAGAAGTTCGAGTTACATTCGGGCTGCTACTTTTAAGCCAAACTGACAATCATTATCAGTAAAAGATTAACTTACGTGTACCGAGAACTGTCCAGACGAAGTCACCGCAAGCTGTGGTACCTACTTTAAAATTCTGCAAACAATACACAACGTATCTACGTTTGGGAGGCGTTGCCAACTCCCAGGCGTTGCCAGGCACCGGAAAGGTGAGGTGCCTAACGCGCGACGAGCGCTAGCTTACAACATGCGGTACTCTCGACAACAGGGCCTAGAAGTTTTGAAAACAACAACGTACGTACAGAAGGCACGATAAACTCCCAGGCGTTGCCAGGCACTGGAAGGGTGAGGGTCCTTAACACGCGACGAGCGCAAGCCAAGTAAGCCAACAACCTGCGGTACTCTCGACAACAGGGCCCAAAAGTTTTGAAAACAATAACGTACGTTCAGAAGGCACGATGAACTCCCAGGCGTTGCCAAGCACCGGCAGGGTGGGAGGGCCTGGCACGCGGCGGGCGCATGCCAGAAGGCTGCGGTTCTTCACGCGCCAGCGGGCCCAAAGCGCCAATCCCGCAGTCACGCATAGCACCAACCAGAACATTCTGAAAACGCCACAGTAGTCTTTAGCGGTTAGTCTGTGCGATAAATGCTCGAAACTCGAAGACCCAAGTTTATCAAGAGATTGTGCGCTAACGCGATTGAAGAGATGACTATGTAGACCGGCGGAAAGGAGGGTATAATTCAATTTTTTCAAATTTTTCTATTAGTTAAGTTGTGCTGTTTGGGTTGGCAATGCACGAGGTTCTTCCTCCCCGCGATATGAGCGCAACGCAAGCAGCACATAGATTTGTGGCTGGTTCGTCGGGTCACCATTCAAATTAAGGCTCAAGTTATATCGGTACGCTCTCGAGCTCGTCCACGAGCTGTTTGTAAGAGAAGTGTTTGTTTGTTTATGTGATGAGTTCATGAGTTACATCATCAATCGAGCAGCAAGTATAGGTTTACAAGTTTTAGAATAAAATTATCATACTTTACTTATTGATATGCATGTAAATTCCATGTTGTTTGTAGTTAGGATGGTTTAACTAAGTAAATCTAAACTAGTTAGCTATCCAGAGAGGTAATGCAGCCAGTGTCATAGGGACCATGCCGCGAGCGGACCTGCTAGAGGGGGTGTTCTTTTTATAGTGGTGATTATTATTTATCTTTAATATTTGAGTAGCTTAGTTTAATTTTGATTTAATTACGTTTAGTTATAGTTTCAATGTTGAATTCTGTAAATATTAATATGTTCTTATAACGATAGTAAATCCTATTTAGGACCTTAAACGGTCATTTTAAATTTTAGAATAATTTCCTCTTTCCTGGACCAAAGTGCACATCACATCTGCTATTCAATTGGACTATCAGCCTGGAATTTGGTACCGAGATATCTAGTTTATTTTATATAGCCTGCATACAGATATAGATCACATAGATCACTTTATCCCGGAAAATCGGGCAGTTCCCGAGGCGATGAATTACTTCTACTCGTACGGCAACGATAGCGCGGCAAAAACTAGTCGTTAATGAGTGATAATGACGAATGTAGAGCCACTGAGTGAGCTAAATCAAATTAAATTTCAGTCAAAAAACATTTTTGAGGCAAGCTTTTGTTGCCAACTGCAGTTTTTTTTGTACAGTCATCTGCTTATCGAGACCAAACTAACAAATAACATTTCGGTAGGTCTACAGCACAGCGGCGATCCGGTTGCCCCCTGCCAACTCGTCGTCAGACCAGCTCGTATATTTGCTTCGGGTTTACTGAGGTATTTAAATTTTCAGCTCCATTACGACTTGCAATATTTGAACCGGAATGATAGAAAACGAACGAAGATAGTCTTAAATAAAACCTTGTAAAAATGTATGGGGGATGTGACGTTTATGACGTCGCAGGGCTCTAAGTTTGGGAAATATCGTTAATCTAAAAATAATATGGAACTCTGGAAGCTTTAAGTATCCCTCTTCACTCTGCAGTAGAGATAGATAGGACGCTATGCGATTCAGACAACGGGACCACGTGTTAATTACGACTGTTGAGAGTAGCTCCTATCTCGAAACGTTAATTAATTTGATAGCTGGGCATATATAAGAAACTTCCTTAAGATTTAGTTTACAAAGTCACGTTAACATGGTCTATTGTGGCCTAGGAAATTGATTGACCGTACAGATGACCCCCTCTGGAAACACTTGTGCAGACTTCCTCACAATATTTTCCGCCACTGTAAGAGCATAAGTTAGAAATACTAATTGTTATATGGCAACCAATTTTAAAAAATTAGGCGTCGTGCTTTTGTAAAAATAAAGCTCAGAATAGGGTCATTACTCCGCCGACAAGGGCTAGCTCTTAAGTATATGATGATGATATGGCAACCGTTGGGTTTTGAACTCGGTAACTTACGATAACAAGTCGACCTCCTAATCCATCGGCCACCGACGCCACATAACATTAAACTTGAACTTTTTTTTGAAGTAGAGTCTTCACAATCCAATCGCACACAGTCACTTTTCTATTCGAAACGTAACAAACGAACGAATACTTATTTTCAATGCACTTATAACGACCTAAGCACGCTATCGTGATACTGTAAATGCACGCAACAGTACGATGTTATGGTGCACCACTTATATTGATAAATAAATAGCCAGTGGTTTTATTCTCGACCGCAGCAAAGTAAAATCCCATGACGTGTTCACCGCAAATACCAATACGTAAAGTCGTAAAAGTATCTGCGTAAGACAAGAAGCCTTACTTTGAAAATCGAAGTCCGAAGTTACGTTAGCTCCGTCCCTTTCTCTCGATTAAGTCTCGAATGACGAGTGAAAGGGATGGAGTTAACGTAACTTCGAACTTCGACTTTAAAAGTAGGTCTTAGGTTATTTCGCACGATCGCGACCTCGTCGTGTGGAACTCGTCATTCTTTCACCAGCACCACTCATTAGCATTACTTTCGATTTTCGATTTTCGGTTTTCGATTGTTTAGTTTTAGTGAACTTTTACACTACGTGTTGTCCTTAGAGCGCTGCGGATACTGTAAAAACAGTCTTTCTGTTAACTGACCACTAGTGAGCCTTATTGTAAGGTGACCGGATTCACAAATGGTTAGTCAAATTTGTTGCTGATGGCACAGACCCAATAAAATATATGAGCTTACTTAGAACCTTGTCATTGCGAGTGTAATTTTCATTGTAATGTGCAGCTTCAGGTGCAACGTCAATTTGACTAGAGGGGCGCCCCATCTTGGACTAAAAATCTATAAGCCTTAACGTAATGAACGTATCCCTGTTATTTAACGAATCAAGAATACAACCATTATACTTAGTAGTGAGCAATGTCAGCATTTTAGAACATCCGTATTGTGTCGTGACATCCTGGGTAGGCCAATCTGACCCTGCCTACTACGATACCATACCATCGCAAATACTTCGCACCATAGTGATGTGCTAGGTACCGTCTCCATCGGTTAGCTTGTTGTCGATACTTCTAATTTTGCGTTTGCATTAGTTGTAATATTCAATATAGTTATAAATTATAACGACAAAAACTAATCTGCTGAATACCATCCGAATAGGCATCAGGGGCTGTATTCAACACAAACCACTTTCATATCGGCGTCATTGCTCAGGGATTCTCTTCTAAGTGGTGAAAACCATATTGTCTTTGACGTGTTATGGTATTATTTTTAACTCGGCCGGGATTACTGTCAAGTAAACAAGAGTTATCCTAACGTTGACATTGCGATAACAGGTTTTTACCTTCTAACATAGAGGCCCTGAGGAACGACATCGAAATTAAAGTGGTTTGTGACAGACAGACTTAAGTGCTTAGTAGGTTTTGCGGGCTTTTAATGCTAATATCGAGTTATTAAATGTGGCATTTACTAACGTAAACTGAATGTAGTAGGTAGGGCTGGGCGGTGATTAAATGAGAAAGGTCTTCATGGTTTGAATAAGCTATTTAATGTTGTAGTCACAGGTTTACATTTAAATCACAAAATTGTCACAATACTTTATAATTTTACTATAAAGAAAATAAGTATTCAATATTTACCGAAAAACCAATACAATTAAAAAACATAGCTAAATATATTTACAATATTATAATTTATAACTATCACCATTCCACATTACAAGTTAAATGATAGCACCCGTTTTTTTTTTCTCCAGATTTTGGGAAAACAATTAGATTGTTGAGGCCATCGTTCTGAACAAGAAAAATAGAGTTCCTGATTTGTCACCAAACATATTATGTATGTAATTGTCAGTTTTGTTACCAAGAATTGTATTAGATTTTGGTTGCAAGACTGACAACAAGGAACAAATGTTTGCAAGGGACATATCGGAAAAACTGTATTTTCGCAAACATGTGTTTTTCTAAACCTGGGGAAAAATCAAGTGCTATTTTTTTAAATTCCCCTATTTTAACAAATTATTTAAATAGGTACGATCAAAATAACAACCTTATAATATTTATTTTTAAAAATGCCAAGTGGACCTAAAGTACCTAACCATTTATTCGACATTAAATCAGCTAGGTTAGTTTGTTCTCCCAACCACTGGGCAGTAAATTGTTGTGGACACGTTATAAAATTGTTACTTCTTACAAGATTATGACGATTGTGAATAAGCGTCTTGTTTCCATAAGAGCTGAACTCGAAAAAGCCGAATGAAGTCAACTAAGACGTATAAACTTGCTGTTACTACTATTAGCTTTGGTTAACGTTAGCTATTTTATTCTATTTATGTCAACTAAGAGAAAATCTCTTTTAGTTTATTGGCAATGTTGACATATTTTGAGTGTAAGAAATTAAACTAAATTAATAAATATCGACATCAGCCAGCTACCGTAACCAGCCGTGCATAACACTATTGCAATATAATTTGCCGTGTACCTTGAACTGCGGTCTCCAGTAGTTATATTATAAGGCTAAGGCGAATACCAGAAAGGATTACATTTTTCTAGGAAACTGCGCGGAATTTTACTGTGTAATTAGGTAATTACTGGTACGTGACCGTGCTGGGATCAAAGGAAATAAAGTTAAAATTATTTTATTTCTTTAAGATCCACATTGTCAATAGAAATGCATCTCGGTCTCTTTGCCGTGGTTCTCATTCTAAATCTATACAGATTTTTCTAAACATAACATTGTGCTGGTATTATAATTCTATTAAACACATGGCTTTTGGCTTTTAACAACATTTTTCAGGCTAACAGTATCCGGTTTCGTCCTACTTGGAAAAAAATATTCGCAATAGATTTGTTAAGTAAGATAAGGTAAGGTTAAGGTGTATTGATAATTCGTACTGAACTGTAGACCTAAGAATAAGATTTTTTTATTTCGAGCAACGAAGCCCATAATCACAAATACCTTTTGTAAACTAACATACATAACAATATAAAACTGTGTCACTGGCAGGTTCTGACCGCGTGGTCCCGTTTTGCCAAAATTAATAGATTATGGGTTTGCTTTTGACGAACTCTTGCCCTCGGAGGACGATGATTTTGTCGACGATGAAGCGAGCTCACCCAGAAGATGCCTATTTACCCTAGCTTGTCCTAAGTCTTAGTCTAAATAAGTCAGTAATACCTGACTCAGTTTAGTAAAACCGATTCAAAATTGTAAATTCGATAACTACTGAGGCTGCAAACTACTTACCTAAATCTAGCGCAATTGACAAAGCGGGCGGGCGCGGGTCGTGCGCCTAGCGGGTCGGAAGTTAGTCGGGTGTTAAACATGGAGTTATATGGAAGCATTTACATTACACACGCGGCGGGACGGGTCGGGCGCGGGTCGGGAGCCGCGCGCGAGCCGCGCCCGCCACCCGCCACTACAAACTGCGCGCGGGTGCGGCGTGTCCGTTGCGGGCGTCCTTGGTCGTAATAACACGCATTCTCCGATAGGCGTTCTCACAGAGCAAGTTGTAAATTCTACTCTATATACCTAGTCGCCATTACCATCCGATCCCGAATGCCCGCCGCGTTTCGACGACGCGCCCGCCAGCGCGGGGCCCGCCGCGGTTCGGCGCTCTGTGTGAATACGAAGACCCGTGCGGCTCCCGCGATAACAACGACATGCTCGGCGCCCGACCCTCTCCCGCCCGCTGTGTGAATTGCGTATTAAGGCTCGGCCAGACAGCGGGAAACGCGCGCGATGCTAGCAGGTTGATGGCGCCAGGCCAGCGCGATGCGCGCTTGCTCTGTGTGACCGGGCGTCCCGCCCGCACCACTCACTCATCACGCCCCGCTACCGTCCCGCTGGCAGTCTGTCCGAGCCTTTACTCACAGGCCGCGGCAGTCAAGCTTGGCCGTCGACCTTACAAAATTGTTGTAGGTCCTCGGCTGCATCGGGAACCGTAGATAGAGGCCACGGACACCGCCTGCACGATCCTAATGTCCTGGTAGCTCTCCGAAGATAACAGTCTTATCTTAACTTGCACTCGTATTGTACGTCTGTACTCTGTAACAGAGTTCTGGGTGCAACAATTAAAGTCTTGTTGCAATCATCAACAACAACGTTGGTACACCAAATCATAATACAAGTTTATAAAAAGGTATTAAATGTCTGCGACAAAGTTCTATATTAGCGCAACCTTTAAGTAGGGTTCAGTCGAGTAGGTACATACAAAGATATGTTTACATTTTTGCACCTTGAACCAATAAAATACGGTGCAAAAGTATATACAACCCACCTACCTACCAGGTTCGAATTATCGGTATCTTCGTTTTCGAAACACGAGTGACAAATATATTGTCAGAAGTCAGTAGCGAGTGCAAGTGTGACGGCGCGGCGCGGCGATAACCAGCCGAAGATATAACCTGTGTATGGACTGGTATGGTCTTTCAAGTAATGCATGTGTTGCGGCTTGTGTCCCTAGTAGGTCACACTTACTAGACAGTTGGCGTCATAAATATATACAGATGTAGTAAATAATCCTTTCCTGTCGGTTAAGTTCGTATTCATCTTGCTTTCTCTGTTGGCATATTGATGGGTACTTAAGATAAATAGAAACTTATCCGACAAAAAAAGATGCGAAAGGATTATTCACTACAATCACTACCTACATTTACCTACGCGTTCCCAAGACGTCAAAAATATCTACACGCCTCTACGTCACTAGTAATAAGGTCTATCTATCTATACAAATATTTGCCGCGATGGCCGTTTTAAAAAATATATATTTATTAGTGCTTTCATAGCTGCTTTTAACTGTACCAGAGCATACTGTACTTGACTGACATACAGATAACTGGGATCAAACTCTGCAAGCAAACTATACTTATTTGTATACTTTATTTTTGAATTTCTGTCTAGATTGGACTTAGTCTAAATTAGCTAATGTTATTTCTTGTAATAATTATCATAGGCCGCGGGAGCTAAGATTGGCCGTCGCTCCTTCCACCGTGTTGTTGTTCCTCGGATGCAGCTGCACCGGGAACCCGTTGACGGAGGCCACGGACACCGCCAGCACGATCCTCATGTCCTGGTACTTCTCTGGAGACGTCAGCCGGAACTCGCGTAGGACCTTTACAGAGACTGTCTTCACAAGCTTGGTGCCGAAATTACGTCCTGTAATGAAGGATTACCTTTATAAAAGTTATAACAGTTTCATATGTTTTATGGAATTTTAACAATCGATACGGCTTAGGGGTCTCCTAGAAATGAGCACAGTATTTTAACAAAAGCCTTCGTTTCTTCTGGTGTCGGGGTGTGCCAAGGGGTATATTTCAGAATCTCTGTCTCTTTTCCTTCTATTCTGACAGAATGAGAGTTAAAGGACAGGTAGAGCGTTTTCAATTTCTCAACCCCTGACATCTGTCACTTAACTAACAAGCACAAGACAAAAACCGGGGTTCTTGTCTAGCTGTCATTTTGAAAACTTCTGTCTTTTTATTTTATTTTTTGTAAATTACTTTATCGTTGAATTTGGTTCGCAAATCCAGGGCAACTTTGTGAAGTAACCTCCAACCCTGACGAAGAATATGCATCATATATACATAACAGTGAAAAGTTGATTCTGAATGAGCAAGCGGTCAAGAACACTCCAAGCCAATCAAGCCATTGAAGTGGATGCCCGCCATCTTCAATGGTGTGCCGACTGGGACTGGAAGACGCCGACGACAACGACGATTCACCGTACAATTGCTTATATATTATTATACTTGACATTGGCAAAATTACATTACTTGTAGACGCCATTAAAATAAATAAATAATAAGACAAAAACCGTAGGAGGCACCTGAAACACTTTAATTTGTCGACCCGCGTTAAAATAAAACCCTGCCGTAATGATTAATCGACACTACGAAGAAATCATAAAGATACTCAGTGACTTTCTTAGGCAAGGATTAAAGATATATATATGTTAAGATACTGCTGTCTTATTTAAATATCATTGTTACTTCTGATTTTTCTGGACCTATATTCCAATTTGTTTGTAACAATATACAGAATTCAGAATATTTATAATTTCTTTTAGTGTTGTACTTATTTGGCTATTCGTTGTAATTAATTATTACTCAATCGCTCAAAGGTTAACTGGAAGAGATCCCTTAAAGGGATAAGTTCGCCTCTGTACATCCCTGTTATATTTTTGTCTATTTTATAATTGTTATCTCTTGTGTCTGTTTTGTTTTGGGTGTTTGTCCTCATAAAACCATGGATATTGGTACTACAGCTTTGGTGCCATAATAATAAATGTTCAGGTGGACAAGTTATAATAAAATATAGCATTATATCTTTTTGGCCGGCACTATCATATTTGGACCAAAAAAGATGATGTCCTTTAGGTTAAAAATTCTACCTTACTTAACTTACCTAAGCAATCCATCGGCCCCCAACTGAATGGTATGTAGCAACTGGGGATGGTCTTCCCCTCGCCGAAGCGCTCGGGGTCGAAGGCGTTAGGGTTCTCCCAGTACCTTTTGTCTCGCTGCATGTGGAATATCGGGACCACGAGCGAGCACCCCGCGGGCAGGACCACTGAACCTGTTTTGATACATGACAAAACGTTAAGCTGTGGCGGTTCCGTACCGCCGCACGGTAAGTATTGTTATGTTCCGATTTGAATTTGATTTCGAATCGAATCAGCGCGAGCCCGACTCCCACTTGACCAGCTTTTAGTATTTGTTGTTTTTCGTCAGGGTCCGTACTATAATCATACCAAATTCAAAGCTTGTAAACGTAGTTTACCGTTTTTAGGGTTCAGTACCAAAATGGTAAAAGGAACCCTTATGGTGAGACTTCGTTGTCTGTCTGTCTGTATGCCACAGCAGGTTTCCTCAGCAACTACAAATGCTACTTACTTGCACGCATCTGTTTTTAATAAAAAAAAAAATGAAATTAATTTTATAAATAATTGAAAAGTGGTCTAGAACGGGGGGTTGAAAAATGAAAGTGGTTTGATTATAGCAAATGGGGTGTTATATAAAAGGGCTTAATCTGCTAATTTCAAAACCATTTTTTATTTTAATTTTCTGTGAAGTACTTTTTGATTTATAGCCAAAAATGTACAAAGAATGACCGTTCCCCTTATTTCCGAAGTTTATCAATCAAAAATCTGAAAAAATCCTTACGTATAGATAATTACTTATATTTTATGGGAATAAAAAAACAAAAACCTGCCTTCAAAAGGCAAAAATAAGTTCTTTAAAATGGTAGGTAAATAGGTCAGTCCAACTGAAGTCTGCTTTTGGTTAAAATATTGATGGACGCCGACTTCAGTTGGACTGACCTATTTACCTACCATTTTAAAGAAGTTATTTTTTGCTTTTTGAAGGCGGGTTTTTGTTTTTTTAAACTCTTTTTTTTTAATACTTTTTAGTGATCATAATTATGTTGTTATTCTCCCACTTCTCACTTAATAAGAAACAATAGAACATTTCAATCTCGCCGCAAGCAACGCCGTGGGAAAGTCATAGTCATATATTTAAACCTAAATATGCTTCGTCATATTCGCTCAACTATCTTAATCGAAATATCTTGTCGCCACCCTCGAAATATATACCGTTTAGGAGTTCCGGTGGCCATCTGTGGTCTTCATCATCAGTTTCACTTCACCAAATAGTGCTTTCCAAGACCAAATACACGAGTTACAATGAAAAATACCAAAATCGCTATAGGTATGCCTATAAATTTTGAAGAGTTCCGTCGATTCCTCATGGATTCCACCATCAGATCTTCATTTTGATAAGAATGGGACCAATCGGGAAGCACCAGCTTTCAAATAAAAAAGAATCATCAAAATCGGTTCACCCAGGCGAAAGTTCAAAACAAACAAACATTAAAAAAAAAATACAGACGAATTGAGAACCTCCTCCTTTCTTTGAAGTCGGTTAAAAATAAAATGAAGTGTTCATTTTATACAATTTTTGAGAAATAACAAAAAAACTTTGAAAATCTTCATTAAAATTTAGGACAGGCTTAATTAGGACCTTATTGAATAGAAAATAAAGTTCATAACAAAATTAGTGTTTTCTTTTGCGGTTACCAAGGCATACTCGTATTATCTTAAATACGGAACCCTGACCGGTGTTTTAAGATAAGTACAACAAAAATAAAAAGACGTTGAAAAAAAAAACGTTTCCTGTCCCCTTTATAATTTAACTTTCTTTAATGTTTTTCATTTGTTTGTAAATCCGCTGTAAGAAGTTCAAACGGTACAGCTCTTTAAAGTTAGGACGGACAGCGTATGCATATTAATAGCGTCCCGTTGGGCTCCCTTCGGGTCCGGAACCCTAAAATACCTTTAATCTAGTTCATAAGTAGTTTTTTATCATCATTTACTGTCATTTACCAAAACTAAGATTATTTTACACTATTTAGGTAAGTACTACTTGAGCACTTGATACTACCACTACACTATCTGTCTGTGTATGAATATGGATTATTCCATTAATGGAAAACCAAACCACTATCGTGGACTTTTTCATTTCATGGACCCCCATTTATTTTTTCCCCTGACATGGACCCCTTGCAGGTCGTCATCGGCCCCTGGGGCTTGTACAATTACTTATTTTGTGCGTGGGGGTAAATATAGATCACTTTGGGGATCACTGTGATAGACCATAAAAAGCTACATACATTTTCTAAATTAAGTTTATTAAGGTATTAAGGTAGTATTTGGATTTAAAGTTGCATACCCATATTCCCATCGCTATAATAGGCCCAATTTGACAGATATCATAGCAGTACATGAAAAACATACTTTTATACTAAGTTGACAGCTGTCAAAACTGGTCGTTTACAACGGCGGGAGTTTAACACTTTCATTGCCAGGGTCTCTGATTTTCATACAAAATGGACTTGCCTAGCGGGTCGGCGGCAATGAAAGGGCACTCAGTATGTGAAATTGACTTGGTAACCAAATAACAAGCTGTTAACGAAACGCTTAAATAAATCACTTGGTGCGACAAGATTCCGCAGTACAGTCAAGGACTTTAATTGTTATGCCACTATGGAACCCTGTCGCATAACGTTAATCATTCATTTAAGCGTAATATGTGTCATGTGGTTTGACGCTGTCATTATTATGACAGGATTCCATAGTGGCATAACAATTAAAGTCCTTGACTGTACTACCACACGGTGCCCAAGAAACCGATGAATGAAGTTGGATAAAGTATTCTTACTATTGCTATTAAGTTTGATATCTTCGGTCACGGTTCTCTGCAGCATCACGCCGATGGGGAAGAGCCGGAGGACCTCCTTGAACACCATGTCCAGGTAGGGCATCTGTTTCAGGTGGGCGTCGGTAACTTCTGCGTCACCGTCACTCAACACGCTTTTTATTTCAGCGTGCAGTTTTTCCTGCGAGAAATGAGATGGCAATGTCTTTTCATTGAGGAATAACTCACAACTTGCATACTATATCAAGTCCACACTCCACAGTAACTGGAAAAATGCCTACATTTACATCTATATTTCGATTTACCTAGTATTTTGTGTCTGTTTTATGTACCTACAGCAAATATTTTACATACAATACCTACCTCATTTAATCTAACTTAAGCATTAAAATTAAAGTTAATCGTGTCTTCTACGGTAAAAGTTGCTTGCGCCGGTGTGTAATTTTTGCTTAATGATATATGATATATGTATAGTACATTGTTGCAGAGGAAAGAAAGTGCGAGATTTTTGGACGAGTCATATACAGGGCCGAAACGTAGTTGAGGCCCTCTAGTGTACGAGTCCATAAATTGCAATTTCTACCGAGGCAGACATAGTGCTTTTCACAACTACTGAGAGGAAATAAAATAAAAAATCATATTCAAAACTCAAATTTTAATTCATGTTAATGTGACATCACCGCCAATTTTACCATATATAAGTTTTTTTTAAATCTGGACCCCTATTCTCGTGGCACTCGAGATTAATAAACTAACATGCGAGATGAAGATGTCAACTCCATATAAAATTGTATTTGTTTCGCCATATCTCTCATGTAATTTCAACTCTAGTGGTTCGAGATTAGGGGCCAAGTTCGAATTACATTTAAAAAAAAGCAGTGACGTAGTTTTTAGTCTGTGTATCTTTTAGCAAAAATACACCTAATATTTTACGACACAAAATGGTGTGTTCTGATTGGTCGATTTCAATTTTTCATTTTAAGGAGCTATGTCGCAAAAATTGATTGATTGTATTTCATTGGTTCTTAAAGTTGGACAACAATGTTCTCGACCAATCAGCAAACACGCCGACAAAAACATTCTTGGTCTGTCCTGATAAGTGACGTTTTGTGACCCCAAACAAGACCATCTATGGCCATATTTCCGAGCAGTGTTGTGAAAAAGAAGTTGTTAGTAATTCGCCTACGAGTTATCCATACACATGGACACTATTTAAAGAACACACCTGACATTCCGGATGATACGCCATCATCAGTAGCAAGAAGGACGTTATCTTGGCGGTTGCCTCCTGACTCTGAAAAATAAATTAAATTAAATCTACATTCTTCACAACAGTTGTTGTTTAAAGTGCAAAAGAAAAAAAATGAGATAAAAATACCTTTGGTATAGTCACCAGCAATAATATACTATCCAACATAATGGGCGCAAAAATATCTAACACTTCTGACTATACCTAAAGCACAGCGTAAAGTGTTTAAGAAATGTATACGTACAGAGGTGAATATGGTGTATATTTCTCTCAATATTTCGTTATACTCGGGAATCTGCTTCGACAAAACAAGTCTATCAACCACGCTAAGTTCTGTGTTATCTTGGTTGTCTCCTTCTGCCTTCAGGATCTGCATTTTCTTGTCGTCATCCATCAAATCCAGCTCCTTCAGTCTGTGCTTTACAATGGCGTCTCCTACTTCAAGAATGACCTTTTGAAAGGATCGTTCCAGTCCATAATAGTGTGTCATCCAATACATGGGTTCTACCTGAAGGTACCATGTCGTCATTCTCTTGAAAACTAGTAAATACAAACTGGAAAAGCATGTAAGAAAGTAATAATGAAAAGAAAAATAAATGGCATTGGATAAGTTTGTATGAAGAAAATTGACTTTTTTTTTTCAGTGGTCACGGATTATTTTTGCATAATTATTTAAAGGACCTCTAAATACACATAGATATATATATATAATTTATGGTGTTAAATAATATCGGAGCGGAGATAATAAAGAAGTATTCAGCTTTTGGTACAAAAGTACGCCCAAACTTGAATATTTAAATACCTCGGCTCCGATGCACTTAAGAGTATTATAATATACCACTTTTACGAATGGCCGCTCACTTTGAAAATTTATGACTTTTACAAATGACAACACTTTTACCCAAACCCCTTTATCGTGGCAAATACAACATAAGAGGATGAATTTGAATATATACTTACTCATGTGACTCTGTTATAATCCTGTCAAAATGTGGCAGGTTGAGCGACTGCTCTCTGGTCAACCCTATTACTGTTTCTGTAAGTAAAAACTCAGAGTTGGTTTTGGAGATCTATACAAAAATACACAATATACATATACAATACAAATAGGTACAGTTTAAAGAACAACCACGTAAGTATGGTCGGCCTTATACGTAGCTGGACACTTTAGTGCTTTGTCACTTTAAAGTCGTGTTTAAACTGCTGCACTAATATGTTGAAGGCGTTAAAGCGACAAGGTACAAAAGTGTGCAGCTACTATATATTATAAGGGCCTAGTGTACAATTAGAGCACGTCGAGAAAATAAGTACAAAATAAATCTTACAAGAAACAATGTTACTACAATACAGGACCCAGAATCGGTCATTGTGGTGACTCTTGTGACTTTTTCTAGTACTTATTTAGCCAAAATGTTAGACATGATAACGACTGTAGATAGTTTACTAGTACTCAAGTGGACTAAATAACTGGACGCTGTTACGCAAAAATGTGTCATCCCACAACTATTTAGCAATATATTGTATTGAGGGTTGGTTGACACTTTATTGCTAAATACTTGTGGATTGACACATTATTGCGTAAGAGAGTCCACTAATGTTCGAGAAACATGTTTATTTAAGGATTGTTTGGGAACTATTATATCATTGGCTAGAGGTAACTACTAACTAACGTTATTAATACCAAAACTATGCTGCCGTAATATTAAAGAAGGTAACTAAGTAACTGCATAGTTAGTATAAGCATTTTAAGGTTTTATCGAATTTCACTTCATCGATCGTATCATTTCATCGAATTTCATTTCATCTAACGCTATTTTCTGCTGGAACCATGATGTTTTCAGCGTATTTGGAACATTATTTACGTAGGTTAGGTTAGACTTGTGACTACCAAAAAAAAAACCTCATGCGGCGAGAAATACCTTTCGATGAAATGAAAATTCTGCGTAATAATACCTTCGTTGAAAGGTGTTTCGATAAAATAATAGGTAACCGCATATTAAATTTAATGTCTTTACCAAAAGAGTATAGAATGCTTTGACTACATCCGCCCCCTCCGCCTTCTTTGATGGACAAAATTTGAACTCACGACAAACAGTATACGTGGTGCCTCTCACGATGTCCTCGTAGATGTCAATGGTCTTCCCCTCCTTGCTTCTTAGCCTCTCGAGAGTGATATCAGCCTCCCGGTTGAACACCTCTTCGTAGCTCTCCACAGCTCTTCGGCCATAGTTGGGCATCGCGATTTTCCTGCGTTTCCTCCAGGTCGGTCCTGAAATCAGGATATCGGTGTATTACTTTCGGATTACGGACTCTACGTACCTACATACGACTACGAGTATCTAGATGTAGTGAATAATCGTGCTACGACGTATTTGGTCGGTAAAGTTCGTATTTAGGTACCTTGCTTTCTCGGTACCGGGCGATAAGCTTATTGAGAAAACAAGACGAACACGAACTTCTCCGAGAAATGTCGTATATGATTAATATGATTATGCATTAGGTAGGTACAGTCACAGGCAATAATATATTATCCAACATTGGGCGCAAAAATATCTGACACGTCTTTGTAACTAGAGGTATTAGAGCGTGTCAGATATTTTTGCGCCCAATGTTGGATAATATATTATTGCTGTTGACTGTACCTCTTTGCGAATGCCTCTGTGCTAGACAGTAAAACCCATATCGTCTTTGACCTGTTCGGCCCTGATATGACTTAGCGGTCAAAAATGTGTTCATTAAAATAATTGAATTTATTTATAAGTTTTATAACTATGAGGTATTAAACTATTAAGTACCTGATCCACTTAAAATGCCTTCTCCTAAGAAATTGGCCATATATTTGTACTGGGGTCCCTTGGTGCTTGTCCTATGGTTTGAAAGAAGACTCTGCAAAGGAAAAAAACTTAGTAAACAAACTTTTCCATAAATCATGTGTGTCGCAACAGTTACGATACACCGAGATACATTTAAATAAAGTGTTTACATCAACGACGTTGCGCCAAACAAACCTCGGTCCAGTTATCAATGGCATATAACCGGTTACCATGGTTTACGGTGTATGGGAGCGAACGGTTTCATCACAAACATTAAGGTCCCTCACCTTGACGTCGTCAGGGTCGCTGACGATGATGTTCAGGTCCGGCCCCAGCCAGAACCGCCACACGTCACCGTACTGCTGGATGAAGTTTCCGATCACGTTGGACAGTTCTGGGTAAGATAACAAATTAAGAAGGTTATTTTTTTATTCCTTTTATTTAACAGAAACGCCTGTTACGAAATTCTAAACTATATTAAAGCGAAAAAAATTCGTCGGGCTTAGGTAAGATTCGAACCTACATCTCCTCTGGCTATCCGAGCTGATGCAGGCGCATTACCGCTTATGCCACCAAGACCCTACCCGCCCCGGATAACCAGAGGAGATGTAGGTTCGAATCCTACCTAAGACCGACGAATTTTTTGCGACGCGAGCGTGTACAACTTTAGTACCTTGTCTATTCATTGTCATGTTTAAACTGCCATATATTAATCGCCACAGCGGCTAAAGTGACAAGGTACCTACTAAAATGTATACATATTTTTAACTCGACTGTGCAGCCGGCATAAGAGATATCAGGTCTGAAGGAAGGGGTAGTCAATATATCGGGTTTTTTTTTCTACTTATTTAATAGTGATGCGGTCAATTACTTGAATTGTTAAACCCCTGTAGAACCCCATCTTAATGACATCGTCAAGTCACAAGAACAAATTACGTCAACATAATACTCATTAGGTTACCGCGATAGGGTTCCATAGTGGCTGAACAATTAAAGTTGTCTTCTGTACATGATTATACAAACACAAGGCCAGAGCTATTATCGCTGGTTCGCGCGTAGGCAGGGGTAGGTAAGTAGGTGGGTATTTGAACTAACTTGCTTTTTTGTACTTTGTCTGTTATGTTGCAGTGTGTAATGAGTGTTATGTTATGAGTTTGAGTGAAAACATGTTTGAACTAATGAAACTGTTTTGTGTTAGTTTTTTTTCTCTGAAACGATCTTATGACAATTAATTCGATTAGATTACTGAGTATTACGGTTAGTGCAATGCATGAAAAAAGATCTTTGTTGCTAAGTTAGCAATAAAGCTTTGCTTTGTTGCTATATTCATTATGCGTAGGAGTTACTAGTCCCCCTACACTCACGGCCACGGACGCAATCACCAGATAATTTATAATAAGCAACCGGAACCGCTTAACGAGAAAGGGGTTTTCGATATGGTATTTGATAGACTTGTTTTTACAAACCCCAAGGATGAGCTAAGCCTATCGTCGACTTAGTTCGATGAAAGGGCAACCAAACGATACAGTTAATTCGACTAAGCGCTAACCCTATCCCAATACCCCATCGTCTGTTACCCTATTCAAACTTAATCGAACGGTTTCAAGCTGGTTTAATCTCTATGCGCAAGAGTTTCGACTTAATATTGCATTACCTAACAATTGATAGGGTAGCGGCAGGTAGTAGTCGCTTAAGCAAGACGGCCAGAATTCGCCCGAATACGCAAAAAAGAGAGAGGCGATCAATCAATGCTAAGTGCTTAAATATTAATCTACCGAAACCCTAATGAACTTGGTAAGCTCTATGGATAAGGTTAACTAAATTCAAAGGGGTTCGTCCTAACGTTAAGGTAACTCAATCATAGGGTAACCACATCGATTAGGTAACCAAATGATAGAGTTAGCTTATCGACAGGGTTAATCATATGACGGGGTTGACGTGGGCTGTTATTCTCTTAAAAATTTGCTTTCTGTCGAACAGTCGATCGAGTGAGCGAAATCATACGAGCTCGCTCACTCGACAGGTAAAGCGGGTAAGTTAAGCATGCACGCCCTTATGTTGTTTAATTTACGCTCTGACGACGGGTCAAGTTCAACTCGCCGGTTAATAAATGGTCCGTTGAGGTAAAAGTTCTTTCAACTTCATACCTACATTTCGAGCCAATAGAAGACAGAAACGTTATATATAACGAAAGTAGCAGCTTTTGTATTTTGGCTAGTGCTACAGCTGATTCCCGCGATCTTCATCAGATCGTCAGTGCATCTTTAGATACAGTCGACTACAAAGAGATGTATCCACGATTGGACCTTATTACAATACAGTTAGTGGTCGTTGTAGGTAGGTACTATTAGTCCAATGGAACCCTGACCCACCGTAGAGCTGTGTCATAGTGACGTAATGATTTAAGTGTAAGAAGTATCGAAGAACTTGTTTTATAATGTCACTGTGAGACCGTTCTTTGGTGGGTCAGGGTTCCATTGGGCTGATATGGTCGCCAGTCCAGAACTATTCCGCACAACGGCTACCCGACGGTCCTTCGACTGCTCACTGTCTGTATAAATAATATATATTGCTACGATAATAATCATAGGCCTTTTACGCTAGATTGGTACCTATTAGTTGTTTGATTATAAGACAATGATGTATTGTTCAACTGAATTTGGTAGGTACCTAAATATGGCTACGGCCTGTGCAAAAATTCATATTTTAAGAGTTTTGTTGCTTGGGGTCAGGACCATCATTAAGTTATTTTTATTTTTATTAACTGTCGTTTGTTAGGATATCAGAAATACAAAACCATTTGGCACTCTTTAGGTAAATAACCTTGAAAACTGTGCAAATATCAAAAACATTTTCAAGTCGAATACAAAATCTCAAAAAATCAAAATAATTACAAGTATATTACACATACTTTGATTTTTATATAGCGAAAGCAAGCCGTTTTCTAGCGTTTATCGGAAAATAATTATAAACCAGTATCCGACCCAACTCGTTTACATAGGCAAGAGTGGGATTAGGTATAAAATTACTTGATGTAATTAACTATCAGTTATTAAATACGTGCACTAGTTCCTCAAACCAATTACCTTTGTTTATATTATACTATAGTGTCCACTGCAATTTCGCGGTAAACTGGTTACCGAGAAGTTATAATTACTGTAGAGGAGCAGAGTAGGATACCACGGCCTGTTGACGACACCCATAAAATATCTTTCTATAAAAAATTACTAATTCTGAACGAAGCAATAGAGGTCTGTTTCTGCCTACCTACTGGGCGTGGACTGGCGTGGAGGTATGTAATATGTATGCCCGTGACTATGTGACTTATTTAATCATACCTATTTTCTGTATGCCTAACTCCGCCAAATATGAACCGATTTATATGGTTCTGAGTTTGATTGACAAGTCAACATGACTGAGAGTGTGCCTGAGAGTCAGGCCAATGACCCGTTGCCATTTGTGATTAACGGCGTTAATCAGAAGTTTGAAAACTAGTCACTTTGCCGGTCATCGGACCTCTATTGCTATTAAGTATTAAGCAACAGAGTAACCTCATCAAAAGGTTTTAAACAAGCGAGAAAGTCATAAAAAAAATATGTTTTTTTTATTATGCATCATAATTCATAAATCAAATTCTTATACATAAAAATGATACTAATAAAGTTAGACGACTTTTTTTTCCGTCGACATCGTTTTAAAATATCTTTCATAATGTTCGATTTAGCTAAACAAATATTTTGTGTAAGTAGATATATAATAGGCCAAAGAAATCACCAAATTATTTCACGCTTCTCCGTGGGTTTTGAAGGTTGTTTTTTTTGTCAAAAATCTGTTGTGTGTGCCTTTATCATTGGAATTTACGTTTAATTGTCACTAAATATGTGACGAAAATTGGTACTCAATTACCTACCTACCTACGTGCCACTGACATTAGGGTATGTGTACCTTTTCATATATTTTACGCCGTAGCTTTATATGTAGGATATGCCTTTGGTTGTTCTTGTTCATTATTGGATGTAAGTCAAGTCTTCTTCTTGTAATGGCTTATCGACAAAGACATTAAATGTAGTAATTAATAATTAGTAGTAGTTACGTATAATATTAAATCTCTTTGCTTATCGACAAACTTGAAGTAGGCAGCATTAACTAACGTTTCTGGGATTTCGTGTTTTTTTATGTTGTTGTGTATGTGATATCTAAAAGACATTGTAAGAATAAAATAAGTATACTTGTTATAAAATAGAGTGAAAAATATAGGTTACGTTTTTTTAATGGTTAGGTTAGGTACAGATATTAATGAATCTTTTCTTCACTTGAACCTTGCCTTGACGTATTTTGCAGCTTCATAATGGTTGTAATTACTCCTAGCAATTACGAGATCTCCCGCTTTTTAATTATCTCCGGTTTAACCGCGTGTAAGTAGCAGCATCATAATAATAGATAAGTTCATTTATTGCACATAACTTCCATATTTTTCGATGCCTAAGAAGAAATTATTATGTCTAGCACTAAAACTCCTGGTACCTAAGTACCTATATATATATATATATATTTTAATATTTTAAATACTTACTGGTGAGACTATCTTTGTAGAACGGACTTTAAAGATCTAGTCACCATAAAACCTTGTTGAGTATATGCATTCAAAAGCATTTAGGTTTTTTTTTGTTCTGTTACTATTTTTGCTTACAGTACAATGTCAACTCATAAGATTTTTCAAAAAACACATTGTTGAACGGACGAAAAATGATTAATTTTCTAACCTACTGGTAAAACTTTATATCTTTCACAAAAACTCCTTACAAACATGCCTGTTATTATTTTTTCTATCAAGTTAAATGGATAAACGTAATTTCTGCAATTGGGGTGAACTTTTCGCGGGATACAATTTAATAAACTCTCTTGTCTATACTCAACACATTTAATGAAAAAAATGCCGTTTTTAATTCGTGCAAGGTTGGCATTTTTAGTTTTATTTCCTCAGGCTAGGGGTGCTTATGGGAGCTCCACAATTAAACTAAATAACGTTGGCACTCACAATAATATTTTTCATTTAGGTTAGATTAATGATCACAAAAAAATTAAAAAAGATGTGGAAGGAAGTACGTCTTTTCAAAAAAAAGTTGGTAAAATGATATAGTTTATCAAATGATGATTTGGTAAAACATTAGTGAAACATCTTAATAATATATCAATTTATTTGGTCTGTCAAATTTATCAACCATTTGTGGTAGATCTTGTTGTATGACCAGTCGTTACCATAATTGTAAGTTGTTTTAGCATCTGTTATAGGGTTTTCATACCTAGATGGCGTGATCCACTACTTCATTACACAAACGCGCATGGTCTATTTAAGTGGCGGAGGGCGTTGTTGTTCGAGGATTGATAACGCTATACTATTGTTTTCTTTCTTAGCTTAGGGCCACTTGTTCCAGCAGGAAATAATTTTCTAGTTTATGTCTAACTAAGTATGGAACTATTATGTCAAATCGAGATTGAAATCTAACATCACATTTATCTTTTTGCTTCTAGCAAGCGGCCCTTAGTAAATTAGCTTCCATTTTAGTCAAAGTCGCAAGTGGTCATATTATGAAGTGCCTTAATAAAATAAAACAAAGTATCTAAATATTCACTGTATTTTTATTATTTTACCCTGTAAATTTGCGAGAGCATAGGCAATGGTCACACTTTTATCAACGTATCTTGTTTGAGTGTGATTAATTACAGAGTGAGGTTTCAGGAAAGTAAACTCCCTCACCCTCCGTATCACAATTCCTTTGTACGGCTAGGCACCATGTCGCTTTTAGAGCTTTCGGTATGGGCAAGAATGTGACATTGGAAAAATTGGGATGGTCTCTTCAAATTTATCGTACTTCATCCTTGTAATATGCTCTATCATAAGCAGCATTTGCAGCACTAATATTTATGTATCCATTATATAAGGATGACGATAATGTAAACAACTTGTATCGGAGTCCAAAAACTAATGCAGAGGTCGTCAGGGATATTAAGGATCGTCAGCCAAAATACGCGCGGGAGTCGTCAAGAGTAGGTCCAATCCAAGTCCAAAAAAGCGTTGCGGGAGTCTTCGAGAAATGCGGCACTATCCAAATCCAAGGGTCTGAGCAAAGTCGTCGTAAAATTCAAGTAAACAATTGGTAAATAACACGAGGGTAATCAAACGAAAGGTCGAAAGCTAAACCGTTATTCTTCTTCTTCTTTTTTCTTTATGGCGTTCCGCAGTGATTTCGCCAATGTCAAGTTTGGTAAGGGAGACTCTGCTTAAGGAACGGGTTTCGTGGAAACAGTTATTCGTTCGTTTGACAATTTTGACAACAAACAGTGCTGTCATAATCCGTCTTTTTTTTAAATTGTCATCTAGGCTAAGGTAACGCGTATAGTTCCGTAAAGCTCAGAGAACTGTCCTAGCAGACTTAAAAAAAATGTTTTTAGGAGAACTGTAGTGTTTAAACAAATAATAACTGTAGATAATAGACCAAATACTATCAGAAAAAATATAATATACACCCCTTCAAAAAACTTTACTTACCCAATTCCAAATCTTCTCAAAATATTTATGTGGCACTAAAAAAACAATGGTTTGTATACCATGTCACAACTGGGTGTCGCAATTATTGGCCCCATGAACTTTAACGTAAGGTAATAGAGACGATAATTCAACAATCACTAGGTGCCAGTAACTGATATTTTAGCGGTCAATAATTAGGTGTTTTACCCTAACTTACAATAGAGACGGTAAGAAGTTAAACTGTAATAATCGACTGCGACAGATAAGGCTCCGTAGTGTAATAATTGTGCATAGACGAAGGCTATGTAATTAACTGTAAATCAAGGTTTAGTTTGTTACAGGTTTCTTAGTAACTTGCAAAGAGAAACGGACAGATACCTACCGCCTAATGATTATGTTTACACCTTTACCGATGTTGTTTTTGATACATCTCACTTACATCAAAAACAACATGGATATATCCGATATAGGTGTCGTTCTTGTAAGTCTCCGAACGATTATTTTCATTGTATTAATCCAAATTCATACATAAGCGTATTTTTAAGTGTAGTTTCGTTTTTTTCATGTTTTATATTATAACGAAAATAGTTCGTTTGTTATTATAGTAATAAGTTGACAAACCTTATCATTCTTCAAATTATTCATTATTCTAGAATATTTGCGATGTTATTTTAGGTATTATATTAGTTTATTTCTTTTTGGCGCTTCATCTCAGCATTGTTGGTCTTCCCGGAAGTGCTAGTAGACTCGACTCCATATTCCCTGGACGCAAAATTGAGATGGATAGGTGGGACGGGAGCAGGCTCTACATTGAAATGAGTTGAGAGCTTGAGAGGCGGAAAGGGAGCCTTTACCATAGTATAAATAGAAAACCAGTTCGTCTGCGGCCCTTTAGGAGTTTCTGTTACCTATTGCCGCTCACGCGCGTCGAGAGCTGCGTCGATGCGCGTCATGCAATACTTAATACGCTACGCACGCTACCAAACGCGCAGCTCCAACTAAAGGCCCAGCCACACCGCTTGCGTACGTGCACGTGCACGTTCGCTTTCCACTGCGTTGTATAGTGACATGTCGTAATGAGAATTCATACTATATAACGCAGTGGAAAGCGAACGCGCACTTGCACGTGCACGTCACGCAAGCGGGTGGCTGGGCCTTAAACCGACTTGACGCGTCCTCTTGAGTTTGCTTGTGATGTCTCGCGGCGCGTACGTACGAGGCACCCACACATGCAAGTCGCGCGATATACCTTTGTTTGAAGTCGAACTACTGTTTCTTCTGTGTTTTTTGCCCATAATCGGGACACATGAAGCGTTAATCGTACCTTCTGAAGGAACTACGAAGCTGAGAGCATTGCCGATTCCCGGCAGCGCAGGGGGCCCCGGGATCCGGGCAGCCTTCTCCAGCAAGCTGCGGTTCCGGGCGCGCCAGGAGGCCCACCACACTAGCAGCGCCGTGGCCAATAGCACCACAACAATCCAGAACATTCTAGAACAAGCAACATGCATGTAAGAAAATAATTTTATGTGAAGAGAAAAAAGATATGGCATAAAGAAGCCAGACGGGCGCACACAGGCCACTCCATTCCATGGTAGCGGGCTCTAAGGCTTATCTTATCTGTTATTATAATATAGCAAGTAACCGTGTAATGTTGTTTTTGGAAAAAAAAACGAATTAACGTGTAATTAACTGGGAGGGATGCAATTACCGGCTAGATTGAGACAGCTTTTTACGTCCCTAACAGGCCAATATCGGCCGGTGGGCTGTGGTACTCATTAGTCCGATACACAACCAAGGCCTGTTTCACGAACCTACAAGTTACAAATTACAAGCGGAACTGTCTTTCTAGCAAAAGGAGTTAGAAAGAGACTTCCACTTGTAATTTGCGACTTGTAGCTTCGTGAAACGGGCCTCAAGTAGACTAAGTAAAGAGTTACGTCTGATCCAAGGTCTTTTGACCCTTTGTTCCTCGGAAAGAAGGTCCGTAGCACAATTCCGCGGTTTTTACCAAAAACCATCCAAAAACAATGTAAGTATAAGTGAGTCACGGCTCAACTAATAGTTTCCTATTCATTTCCTACTGAATCCGTGACATGAATCTTAAATCAGTCCTCCACTTGTTTTTTTTAAGCAAGGTCGCGTTATTAGGTCCACAAAATAAGTAACTTAAATTCAACTTGTGTCCCAGTAGGTATGCAGTGTTTCTTATTATAAGGCATCCTATTCACTATACATATACATAACACAATTTAACATATTCAAGGTCATGCACGCATTATATGTATATTTAATGTCCGATGTTAATCATTAAAGACCAAACACTTTGTTTTACTTGTACGTAAGAAATTTATTCATAAATAATAAATAAATAAATATCAGACAATGTCACACAAATTGACCTAGTCCCAAACTAAGCTCTAGGCTCTAGGCTTGTGTTATGGGTACTAGACAACGATATAAATACATAGAAAACATCCATGACTCAGGAACAAAAATGTTCGCGCTCATCACACAAATATCTGCTCTTTCCGGGATTTGAACCCAGTGGTGTTATTCTCTCAAAAAATGGCGGTCGGTCGGACGGATGAGCGAATCGAAGCGGCGAGTTTAAGTAGTCCCGTCCGAGCGAACAAAACACATTTTAGCGAGTGCATCGTGCATTGTCAATTAGGCAGCCTTATACGTTCGAAAAGCATGCTGCCAAATTGACGAAATTGTCGTGTCGTGCGGAGAGGAAAAATCGAGGACTGAAGGCAACTTTGATACAATGTAGGGGCGGCGAAATAAATCTAAGTGGTCTGACATTTTTAAAATTTGTATTCGTGTCAAATGCCGGTTTGCCGCAAACACTGCAAGACGCAACTATACGTTAGAGTGAGATGGAAATACATCGTGCTCACTCTAACATATAGTTGCGTCTTGCAGTGTTTGCGGCAAACAACAATCATGAGGTACGGATTTACATCCTACATACGTCAAAAATGTCCGGGGATAAAAAGTATCCTTATATAAGTAATTGTAATATTTTATACGTTAGGCTCACTAGTTAATAATTCGTTTACGAAATTAAAAGTGAACCAGCCGTAGTCCCCGCGCGAACCAGCGCCTCATCGAGTCGGACTCGTACACGAAGGGTTCCGTACCATTCCTGTATCGGCTTCCATACAGTTGGCCCTTTAATTTTTAATTTAATTTATGTTTATTATTTGTTACTAGCTGTCCGTGCCCGGCGCCGTCCGGGTATAATTTTTTTATACAAACCTTGTCCTGATAATTACGAACATAACGAAATAGTACATTTTTGCCTAGGCGCGGAAAGTAAGGGATTTCCTGACGAGGTGGTTAGCAATCCTCCTAAAATACGAGTCAGGAAATCCTCGTTTCCGCCGAGGCATACATAATGCTTTTCTCCTAAAAAATCCTTACGTATAGATAATTACTTACATTTGATGGGAATAAAAAAACAAAAACCCGCCTTCAAAAAGCAAAAAATAACTTCTTTAAAATGGTAGGTAAATAGGTCAGTCCAACTGAAGTCTGCTTTTGGTTAAAATATTGTTGGACGCCGACTTCAGTTGGACTGACCTATTTACCTACCATTTTAAAGAAGTTATTTTTTGCTTTTTGAAGGCGGGTTTTTGTTTTTTTAAACTTTTTTTTTATTTTATGCTTTTTATTGATCATAATTATGCTGTTATTCTCCCACTTCTCAATTAATAAGAAACAATAGAACATTTCCATCTCATCGCAAGCAACGCCGTGGGAAAGTCATAGTCATATATTTAAACCTAAATATGCTTCGTCATAGTCGCTCAACTATCTTAATCGAAATATCTTGTCGCCACCCTCGAAATATATACCGTTAAGGAGTTCCGATGGCCATCTGTGGTCCTCATCATCAGTTCCACTTCACCAAATAGTGCTTTCCAAGACCAAATTCACGAGTTACAATGAAAAATACCAAAATCGCTATAGGTGTATCTATAAATTTTGAAGAGTTCCGTCGATTCCTCATGGATTCCACCATCAGATCTTCATTTTGATAAGAATGGGACCAATCGGGAAGCACCAGCTTTCAAATAAAAAAAGAATCATCAAAATCGGTTCACCCAGTCGAAAGTTCTGAGGTAACAAACATTTTAAAAAAAACAGACGAATTGAGAACCTCCTCCTTTTTTTGAAGTCGGTTAAAAATAGAAAAGGGCAAGCAAGTTATACATATAAACATGACAAATTTCAAGTTGATAGAGAATAGTAATTTCGGAAAGTAAAGTTTACTGAACAAAAGGTAAATGAAGCTAACTACCCCATGGGTACATTCAACCGATTTGAACCATAGGCAACTATAGAACTATGTCAAAGTGACGTTATCTATGTATATAAAAGGCTAACCTGACTCACTGACTTAGATATCAACGCACAGCCGAAACTACTGTACTTACCTAGAAACTTGAAATTTGGTACGGGGGTTCCTTTCATGATGTAATTGAGCACTAAGAAAGGATATTTGAAAATCCATCCCCTAAGGGGTTAAAATAGGGGGAGTAGCGGGAAACTAATTCTACGCGTACGAAGTCGCGGGCGTCCATTAATATTCAATAATTAAGAAGTCGTTTGTGACACGCAATAAAAGATTTGAATTTGAATTTGACACGATTAATTAGGTACGTCAATTTGACATAGTTCCAGAGTGGCCTATGATTCAAATTGGTTGACTTTATAGTCCGTGCCAATTGAAATTGGCAAAGTTGTAAACACGACCAAACGAACCAATTTACCATTATTACTCGATAATCACGTGCTTTTAAAGATCAGGTGAGGTCTTGGTCTTAGCAATGATTTATACACTTGATCTTTACTTTCACATAAGTTTAAGATTAAATGACTATTAATTATACCTCTACGTTATTTCAAATAGAAACACGCGCTGGATGAACAGGTAAGTTACACAATCATTTCATAATTACTGTAGAGCTGTCGTGTCACCTCAAAAACAAGATTATTTAAAAAACTGTATTGAGAGCAATAGCCAGGAATAAACAGGAAAATAGGTCGCTGTATAGAGGTTCTGCGGGCTATAATGTGTAGACCTCGTTATCTCAGGGCAGTGACGTCAAAATAGGGAAACATAGGGGCAATTGGCACTTTGATATTTATTGTAAGTAAAGTAATTGTTATTTAAAAAATGACAATCATATATAACAAGAACATTACTATTTAAGTGTGGACTGTAAGGCTCTAAAAAGATTATGAAGATGAAAATATTCGAACGGGTATTATACAGTATGTAAACATACTCGTACTAAATCCATCTCTTTAAACCAGTTGATGGCCAAGTCGAGTTAAGTATTTTACCACATGTTTTGCTAGTATGTGTCGAATATTTTTAATTTTATCATTTTTTTTAATGATAAAAACTTACCTTTTTCAAAGTCAACTAACCCTAAAAGTATCACCCCTGTGTAATATTTACGTCGTGACAGATTTATGTGATTTCAATTTCACTGGTGACACTTTATTGTCAATTATAAGGGCGATGACCAGCCTGCGTAACAATAAAATCAATTTGCAGAAAATGCTGGCTCAAGCACTAGAAAAGCAGGAGGTTGTATGATATTAGTTATGACTAATCACAAAATTCAAAACAGGACCAACAGCACCCATTTTGTGTGGTCAAGGCTGCAACATGCGTTGAAACAAGACGCTTTTACGGCGGTGGGTCGACCCGTGTTTATTAACTGATCGAATAACTCAAAAAATGCAAAATTCATAATATTTTTTCAGTTAATTCCACATACAGGGTGGGTTAAACATTGACGTACAAAAAAAAAATTAGGTCCCTCGTGTCGTGGGGTATCCGAATCACCCCCATGTATGTTCCGCGATTTTTAGGATTTTCGGAGATATGGATCATTTTAATCAGAATTTTGGTAAGTTTTCCTTATGTCCATGTTATGCAAAACCCTTAAGTTCATGTATTATTATAATATTTTTTCAGTGGTTTCTTACATTTGATAGAATAATTATGAACTTAGGATGTTTTTAAAACTACATGCCAGTTTTTTTTTCATGACAACTTTTTGTGTAATCACACAAAGTTTGTTTGTCCATACTAGGTGAAAAACAAACATGGGGTACAATTAGTATGGAGAAAGTAACTTTGGGTTATTACACAAAAAGTCATCATGAAAAAGAAGCTGGCATGTAGTTAAATTTGTATGTTTTTTCTGACACGAAATTTTTAGCTTCAAAACCCTCTTAGAGTCTGTCTAATGAAAGCTGAACCTGGATTTTTCTTGGCTGACGAGTCTGGCAACACTATTTAATATGTCGTTTGGACTTTGTTGTTGTTAGAAACTTGTCAATTCGAGATCTAAATTGATAAAAATACGGAGTAATCATGCCGTCGACGATAAGAGGCGGTGTCCGGGAGATTCTATATACTATTATACAGAAGTACAAAGAAAAACAAGAAGAAAGAAAAGCATTATTGATGCAAAAAATTAATTGTTTAGTTACGGTGACCAAATTTATAGGTTAGTACGGCTTTAGTACGGCATGTTCATTTTGATACTTCTTATTTCTCTATGTGCAATCCTAAGTTTAATTTACCTTTTTCTGTCTATTATACGATGAGATTAAGAAATTAAACGAAATTAAATTCGTTTCAGAAAACCTGGACGTGCACGTTGACAAAAGTGTGCTGGAAAACGTAAAGCAGCTGAAAGAGGTTGAGGAAACTGAGTTAGCCTGCCAGACTCAGACGAAATATTTGGAAGAAGTATCTTCAATGACCGGTAATTACTAAAATTATCATTGTCTTTCCCTATATAATAGGTGTAGGTACCTATTGTCTGTCCCTATATCATGTTGAATCTCTTAGCATTCACAATTTTATTAAATTAATTTAATAGACAGATGATTAATGTAACTGACACTCATAGTTTCAATAAAACAATAAGGAGGTGTTTAGTTAAAAGATATCATAAACATATTATTTGATATGTATTTTCTGTGTGCGGAGCAAACAGCATTTTGTTGTTTATGAACGAAATGTACACTGTACAGTCGATTTCATAAATATGTGTACACTTTAGTACCTTATCTATTTATTTAATGTCATTTTTGATCGGCCAGATATAAAAGATGTTCGGGTTATATGAGTCTTCCTTGTTCTTAAACCGTTGCGATTAGAACCTCACCGATGCAATTTCATTTCACCTAAACCCAAATGTTTTTAGGGCTGTCGGACTGTACAATGGGGCTGTACTGCGCAACCACACAATGTATTTCTAAATGGTGTTCTGTTTATTTAACACTTTCTTTCTTCTTACAGATATCAGTGTTTCATCTTTAAAAAGAATAAGTAATGAGGGAAAATTAAACAACGGTGTCTTTAGTACTCCCGGAAAAAAGCGACCTCACAAGGCCACGGTGTCTAATTTGGATAGCTTTGACATCCAAGCTATCCGAAATAAAATAAATGAATTTTATATTGTAAAAAAACAAGTGCCTACACTCAGATGCTTATTGGCAGAGTTGAGAGAAAGCATCGGTTTTACCGGATGCCTTGAGACTTTACGCCGAATACTAATGGCAAATGGATACGAATTTAAACAAAATACTGAACAACGTTCGATACTTATTGAGCGTTTTGACATAGCAGCTTGGCGACACCGCTACCTAAGGACTATTGCATCAAAACGTGCTGAAGGTAAAAAAATAATATACCTGGATGAGACTTACGTTCACCAGAACTACAAAACAAAAAAGTCGTGGCAGGGGCCTTCCACCCAAGGTGTAGTTGGCAATATCTCAGCTGGAAAACGATTTATTATTGTTCACGCTGGATCAGAAGATGGTTTTGTGCCTAATGCTTTATTAACGTTTAGCACAAAATCAATCAAAGCAGACTATCACCATGACATGAACGCCACAAATTTCAATAAGTGGTTACGTGAGAAGCTTATTCCCAACTTGAGTGAACCAAGTGTCATTGTCATGGACAATGCTAGCTATCACACGGTGCAAATTAATAAGGTACCAAATACCAACACCCGCAAAGCCGAAATAAAAGAGTGGCTGCGTTCTAAACACATTGATTTTGAAGAATATTATACTGTACCAGAACTTCTTGTCTTGGCACATAAACACAAAGCAGACCCAATCTATGAAGCCGATGAAATTCTAAGGGAGCACGGTCATGAGGCTTTAAGACTTCCGCCCTACCATTGCGACCTTAACCCCATTGAGCTAATCTGGAGTTCGGCGAAGAGAAAAGTCGCGAGTAGAAATGTTGGCGTATCAGCAGCTGAAATTGAAAAAATTATTAAAGAGTCTTTTGACAGCATAACACCGGAGCATTGGAAGAAAATGACTAATCATGTGCTTAATATTGAAGCTCAGTACAAAACCAGGGATGGAATAACTAAAGAACTAGAATCATTCATTATAAGTGTCCGTGATGATGACAGCACTAGTTCAGATGAATCATTAGAAATAGAGTATTTAGAATCTGATTTTAATTACAGTTCCTAGAGTCTTAGGGTATCATCTGAACTGGAACTACTGGAAGGTTCACCATCACATACACTTATTATGAAGCTTTCCAATTGATTAGTAATTCCATCCTTTTCCTTGTATTGGTTTTCGACATAGGTCATGGTCTGTCATCTTCTTCCATGCATTACATCAAAGGATTCCTTTAGATTTTTTTCAAATTCTGACGCCGATTTACCTATATTTTTGCTACCCACTTTTCGTTTTACAGTATTCCAAATGAGCTTGATCTGGTTTAGATCGCATTGGTAAGGTGAGAGTGTGAGCACTTCATGTCATGACCACTAGCTTTAGGAATTTTATCTGCCTCATAAATTGGCTTTGTTTTGTGCTGATTCACTAAAACAAAAAGTTCTTCTCTGTATAAACTTTCATCAAAATTCACAGACTTAGCACGGAGCCAGGCTTGTATTTCAGCTTCGCGTGTGTTTGTGCTTAGGGGCTTATTAATTTGTACCGCATGATAACCTGCATTGTCAAACACAATCACACTGGGTTCAAATAAATTAGGTATCAATTTCTCTCGTAAATACCTGTTAAAATTTGTAGTATTCATGTAATGGTGTTAATCTGCCTTTGTAGACTTAGTGCTAAATGTCAACATTGCATGTGCACAAATCCATTTACGGAACCAGCATGAATGATGATAAGTCTTTTTGCGGAGGAAATATTTTCTATTAAACCAGATGTCGACGGTCCACGGCCATGATCTTTTTGGCTTGTAATTTTGATGAAGATAGGTTTCATCAAGATATATAATTGGCTTATTTTTGGCACGTTTCGTGGCTTTGGTTCTCAAGATCATTGTCGCAAGACTGCAATGTCATATCGTTCTATGAGCACTGAACGTTTTTTTTATTTTATTTTTTATTCAAAACCATTGCTCATCAGTATTTTACGTAGAGTCTATCTGGAGCCTGTAAAACCCATATTTTCTTTCAAATTTGCCAGAAGTGTTCTGAGTCGGAATTTGCTTTTTTACAACATAAAACTCATAGACTTTATTACGGATAGTTTTAACATCAAAGTTATCCAAGTTAGAAACCGTGGCTGGATGAGGTCGCTTCATACCAGGAGTGCTAAAGATTCCGTTGTTTTATTAGCCCTCATTAATAAAATTATTCTTTTCAAACACATGGTTGAGGAGGCGATGGCTGAGATCAGCGTCATACTCGTGAACGGGTGTTGTCAGTGGGGTCCTGTCTGTTCACGCTTGCAAGAACCTGTTTTCCAGTTAGTTATTTTAGTTATCGTTCCTGACGTAGAGACCTCGTCATGTTGTTCTCCTAGTCACTATTTTTAATTTACTCAATGTTATTGAGCGTACATTTGTAACGACTAAGTTTGTGTTGTTAGAAATAATTATTAATTACTTTACTACCTTGTAATGTTACTTTTAAGAATAATTGTATTTTATGATTGGAAAAAATGATCTGCTGGAGTTTCTTGCGGCGCTTCTTCTCCAAGATATAATTGTCGTTAGATAGAGGTGTAAGGGTGATGAGAATAATGTTACCTCTAATTACTTTATTAAAAAGGTTGAATATAATATTCCTCATCATCATTGTTTTATTATGCTGTGTGCGACACAGACGAAAACCTCTCGTATCAATGAAATCTATCAACAGCACGACTACCACAAGTTGCTCGTGACTTGTTTGTCGCTCGGATCTCCCTTACTATCTAGTCTGTTACGATACAGACGCACAGAGCGACAAGCGAGAAAATACAACTTGTGCTACACGTGCAGATCACTATATTTTCATGTCAAATATATTTCGAAAAACCAAATGTGCTCCAGTCACTGTCATCGTATTTTACCTAAAGTGCTTTTCATCAAAATATAGCGCTCGTAATAATATATATGAAAATATAGGACGCGTTTCCTCTTCCTTTGTGCCCACCAAAATAAATAAAATAATAAAAGTATCAATATCGTTTATTCCTTCATTGATCGGTAATACCATATCAAGATTTTTTGAATTTGCCGCTTTTTCCCAGGTTCAGCTTTCATTAGACAGACTCTATCCCTTAAATTTGCAATAATAAAAAAAGACGTGAATTCAAACCCTATGTGATTTGAAATCAGCATAAAAACATAGTAACAAAAAAAACGAACATTATAGATAGTATGTGTATTATTAATTATCATATACTCTGCCAATTTAAAGGTTAAAAATCAATCCCCTAAACGATGGTCCGTGCAGCGACTCCCTGGGTCCCTACCCTAGACTCTCTATTTACATGCAAGCTATATCATTGTGTCAACACTACAAAGTTAAAATATGGCCCACAAAGTCCAAGCGAATAGGTAATCGTAACGCAACCGTATAAGGCCTTGAGTACATGAGTCGATTTACATGCGGGTTGTGTGTCGGTTCTCGTGTGCCTATACGGTTTATAAGCCGTGATGTGGTGAGACAGTCTGGTGGACTAAGATAGCTTCACTTACTCACTGTTGTAAGTAGGGCAAATCTAGTAGTAGGTACGTAGATGAAGATTTTTAATGGCAAGGTGAAGGAGCACTAGTTAGGAGGATAGGAGGATTAAGCCCCCTACGCATTATCCTTCCGTGCCATCCCTCCGGGCACGATGCACGACGCAAAACGATTGCGTAGGCTTGCTGTGGCCCGTTTCACTAAACTACAAGTTACAAATTACAAGCGGAACTCTCTTTCTAGCAAAAGGAGTTAGAAAGATACTTCCGCTTGTAATTTGTAACTTGTAGCTTCGTGAAACGGGCCTCTGGACGTCCATTATTATTATTATTACCGTGATTATTGACGTCCAGCAAGCCTACGCACTATCGTTTTTCGTCGTGCATCGTGCCCGGAGGGATGGCACAGAAGGATAATGCGTAGGGGGCTTTAGTTTTCGACGCCTGACATATATTTGTGTCCTTGTCAGTTGTTAGAACTTAACCTCAAAATCATGTGGCGATTCACCGAATCGCATTTCACCTCGATCATGTACTTTATTTTCGCTTTGTGTCACAATCAATGGTCACAATAGTCTATTTTTTTGTTCGCTAATAATGTCACACCAATTGACCTAGCCCCAAACTATATAAGGTCTAGGCTTGTACTATGATGGGTTCTAGGCAACGATATACCTAAATACTTATAGAGAAATATTACTTAATAAATAGAAAACATCCATGACTCAAGAACAAATATTCACGCTCATCGTACAAATATCTGCCCTTACCTACCGGGATTTGAACCCCTTGCTTCGTAGGCACGGTCACTACCAACTAGGCCAGCTATAGTCGAATTTCACCTCGATCGCATATTTATTGGGTCATTTGGTCTAGAATTCTAGATCGTCTATTTTGGTATTAGCAAATATTAGCTGCGTCGCAGTAACTTTGCATATTTTGGAATAGCATTTTGTCATAATTAAATAAATCATAGTTGGCCAATATTTTTAGTAGCAGTTTATTTCGGTCATAACAACTAATCATTTTATTTACTCAAAGTAAAGTTAGTTACAATATTAAGTGTACATGCAAAAGCTATGTCTTTTCGCGATTAGCTAATAAGAATAAGCTATTTGGCTAGTTCTACTAGCGTTTCAACCGCTTTCACTTCCCTGATCGCATTATTCACCATTTCCCTGTAGTATCGGATTACCATTTTCGGTTATTTTCTAGGAGTCCAGGTATTCTCCAAAACAACTCAAAATGGTAATCCGATACTACAGGGAAATGGTGAATAATGCGACAAGGGAAGCGAAAGCGGTTGAAACGCTAGTAGAACTACCCATTTATAGTACTTAGTAAATAAAACGATAGCTCCAAAACGCTTCAAAATAGAAACTTACCGAGGTTTATTTCAAATACCTAGCAAATAGAACAAAAATCAATCTTGGTGAAAAGCGCCTATGGTAAAAACGTCACACAGAAAATAAGATGCTACAAATAAAATATACTAATGTAAACAGCCAAGCAAAAAATTGCTTCAAGTAACCAAGCTATTGAGAATTTGTTCAGTCAAAACTACACAAAATACTGTATTGAGCACACAGGGCCCTATTCTACGACGTTAAACAATATTGCATGAGACCTGTTTTAACTCGGCCGGCATTTCTGTCAAGTAAATAAAAGCTATCAAAACTTTGACAATACGATAATAGGTCAAAAGCGATATTGTTTGATGTCGTAGAATAATCGTAGAATAGCCCACTTGATGTACTCTAAGAAAAGCAAAACTGTTGAAAGCGTCATATATTTAGTTGCGCCATCAAAGCCCGGTTTCACGGTGACTCTAAAACAGCCTGCCCCAAGGTAAGTGTTGCATCTTGCGTGGCTAGTTCAACAGGTTTACTAATAATTTTAACAAAACCTTTGCGCAACGTTGAGCTACCACTATATTTTTAACCGACTTCAAAAAAGGAGGAGGTTATACGTTCCACTGTATGTATCTTTTTTTTTTTCTATGTATGTTCACCGATTACTCCGTCAATTGTGAACCGATTGCAAAAAATTTTTTTTGGTTTGATAAAGTATACTTCCGAGGTGGTCCCATTGTCACCAAATCGGTATCTGATGAGGGAATCAGTGAGGAATTTAGGGAACTCCTCAAATATTGTAGGCAAACATATAGCGATTTTAGTATTTTTAGTAACAAGTCCAGCATTTGCATTCAGAAGTATACTCTATCAAACAAAAAAAATAATTTTAAAATCGGTCCTCAATTGACGGAGTAATCGGTGAACATAAATAGAAAAAAAAAAGATACATACAGTGGAACGTATAACCTCCTTCTTTTTTGAAATCGGTTAAAAAGGGTACAAGTAGTGCCAAATAGTGTACAAGCAAAGTACAGTGGAATTGATTTTTAGTGGCCCTAAATATAATGACTCGTATATCATAACACCACGCACAAACGCCAGAAAATTAAGTGCATTTTAGACATGTTTCCCAACAAGCAATAAAAGAAAAATAAGATAATTCAACACGTTTGATGACTAAGGTGTGGTAACAAAGACAAATGAGATGAAAATAACAACGCGTTTGTCGCGTTTCTATTTAGTGTTCGCTTATCTACATTTACTGTATCGAAATAATTTCTTGTAAATGTGTCTAAACGTATAAAATAGTACCGTGACTGAGTGACTGCCTGACTGAAAACGAATAGCCTAAACCGCTGGACCTAGGGTATTCAAATTTGGAGGTACTAATTAAGGTTGCCACCCGTACTTTATTATAAAGTATTGTACTCTATTTTAGCTTCCCGTACGTTATATTTTACGCAACACATAAAGTACGGCAAAATACTTTATTTATGACATTCGGATTTTAATGGTTTTTTTTTCCTAAAATTAATAAATTTAAACGAAATTGTACCTAAATGCAACCGTCAAAAACCCTCGACATCAACTTTGTTTTCCCATGTTTGAACGCGATTGATACGTATTTTTATCGTTGCCAAACACGGTGTTAGAAATTAAGGTCTGATGAGTGATAACTTGGTAAGAAATATATATTTAAAAGTAATTCAAAAAATGCTTTACATTTGTGCTGCGTACTTTATTTTTCTTCCTCTTTTGGTAAGTAATACTTTATCCTGTTAAAAAAAAGGTGGCAACCCTAGTACTAATCCTTAGGTACCCAAGGAGTGAACTAACGACTGAACCCTATATTCAAACTGCGGATAGATAAGGCTTACTTCGGGTTAAATTTGACACTTGCCCATACAAAATGTGTCAAATTTTAAAGCGAAGTAAACCAATCTGTCCGCGATTTGAATATAGGTAGGGTTCGGCCATAAGGAAGAATTTTCCGAAAATCGACTTCCAACATAGAAGGAGTCGCGGGCGTCCTCTAGTGTGTCGCGGGCGAACCCTAGTGTTAATTTAATTAGACAAGGTTCCAATTACAATGTTACTAAAATAGGTACTTACTGGGTCTTACGCTATTAGGTGTACTTTGTATGAAAGTTGATTTTGAAATTGGTACCACACTATTATCATATCGCATCCATTAATTCAATCAGGATTCATTTTAACACCGCGATATTAGCGTGATAAGGATAAGATATTAAGCAAACTGTCATCTATCGGAAAAAATAGTTTTATTTTTTAAATTAATTAGTAGATACTAAGTTTTTTTAAAGGCGCGTAGCGGCCAGGGGACCGTGTAATATAATACCTACATAAAGTTAAAAATACATAATGGTCATAATAATTACACAGTGGTTTTATTCCTGAAACCGTAAATTTCTCATGAGTTTTTAAAAGGCCATTTGTACGAGTACGAGTATAAAACCCATTAGGTTAGGTTCGTAGCAGGTCGAAAGAAGTGGTCTCTGCCTACCCCTCTGGGAAACAGGCGTGATTTTATGTATGTATGTAGGTTAGGTTAGGTTTGTTTTATAACAATTCTGAAAAGTTTACGGTTTCAGAAAAAGAAGGTTTCTTGCATGGGGACCCCTTTAATTATTTTGTTTAAAAAAAAAACTGAGTGAATTCTCCGTATTTTGAAACAAAAATCAACCCGCTATCTATTACGGTTCAAAATATACAGCTCTTTAAAATTCGGACGGATATACAGCGCCAGCGTAGACATAGGTTCCCGTTGGGCTCCTTCCCTCTACCTACCTACACGTTGGTATTTAATGAGTTCTCGGTTTTGGGACTTTCCTAAATATGAACCTTAATTTTTTCAGAATGGAAATAGGGGGAAAAAAAACCCGGAAAAAGTTTTTTATTACCTACCCATGATTTCAAAAAAATACATAAATATTAAAACTTAGCCTGGTTATTCAATTTCTTTTTAGACCAGTAACTTGAAATATATTTAAAGTTTCAGAAACGAAGCAAATAAAATGAAAATGCCTATTCATATGCTAAATAAGCACTTTTACTTAATATAAATAACGTATTCAAATATTTGTCCGTTTATTAAATTATTATTTTAGTAAAACAAACGTCCGATTCGAAATTTCAAGTTATGTCGGAGGATGCGTGTAAATAACAGTAAACCACATTTCACAGTTAACCCATTTTTTTAAGAATAATTTGATAAATTCAATTCAATTTATAATAACGCATAAGCATCTGTGGTAGCGCCTCTCTTTTTTAGTGGGTATTAATTTAAACGTATTTAATTTTTAGCTTAGTTCTAATTAGGTTTTTTTTTTATCTTAAATTGCCATAGTTTTGGTTTTAGTTTGTAACATTTACTTTATAAAAAAATGTTTATAAAAAAATAAAATAAATTTATAACACGCTTCATCTCACCTGCACTAATTGGCCCCAATTCACAGTCACAAGTTACTCCGTGCACTGGTAACACTGCACTGCGCGCGGCCCTACTGCGCGCCGGAATAAAGAATAACAGCGGCATCAGCGCGGATACAAGTAACCTTCCTTAGGATCAGTTTTATTAATCAATAGCCCGTAGGTTTGCTTTTAGTGGTACATTGCGTCGCTGCTAACCGTCCAGCGCAACAATGCTATAACAACTCTTCAATGGATTGCTAAAAGCATGCGGGCTATCAACCAATGAAACGGCCTTCAACAAAATCAGTGCATGCCAACTAAGAATCGTATGAGATCTGAACAAGCTAGGGGTGTCACTGGAGCTAAATAATGGGTTTATAGGCGCAACTTAAAGGGTTGATAGACGGCGAGTAAGTACGCTTACTTATGCCGTACTTGGCCATTTTCACGAAAAAGTGCACCCAATTAAGGACTGAAAAAGGAACTTTAACTTTGTCAATTTTATGACGAGAATTAGCGATACATTGACGGCGGCCAAAACTGACCAAGTTAAACTTCCTTAATTTCAGTCCTTAATTGGGTAGACTTTTTCGTGCCCAAGTACGGCGTACTTACTCGCCCGTCTATCACCCCTTTTAGCCAGCTGTCACTGCAAAACCGAACAAAATATCAAGTTTTTTGAATCTTTTGCGCATAAAAGCAATTATAGATTTTCTGAAATATAAACATACTTAAGTGTATCGGAGCCGACATATTTTAAGCGTACCTATATGTACCTACTTTTAGTACAAAAAACCACTAAAGAAATCATGAATCTGGGTATGTTACTTATTTTGTTTATTAAAACTTCCTTGCACAATATAACTACTCGTATTAAAACATAAATTTACAAATGGCGCGCTTAAAGCCTAAAGGTATTATTCTAAAAAACAACAACAAATACTTAAAACCGGTCAAGTGTCGCCGGTGGTGATGCTGTGTGTGCCGGTTTGGGGTCGCGCAGTTTTTTTATTTGATAAGTAGGTAAAGATATTACTATCAAATCGAAATATAATAATACCTACAGTGCGGTGGTACCGAACCCTCACTTTTAATTCGGAATTCGTTTAACTCTCCATTGGATCTAACTTATGAACATACACCGGATTGACCGGGGCAAAAATGTACCAGTGCTAGTGATTCATTAAATTTCGATTAAGTTTATCGACAACTTTTTTCGTGACATATGGATCTTACATTTCTTGCAAAAGTAAGTCGTACCTTTAAGTTCTACATCTGATCAGACTTAAAAAAACAAAAAGGTTCTCAATTCGTCGGAATTCTAAAGAATATTGTTGTACTGAATGAATTTGTTATTCAACGTAATTTCAATGGTTGTCAAAAGTGACTCGAGTCCAGAGTCAATGTCAGATACCGGTTGTTCATAGTTGCGGTAAGTATAAATAAAAAATAGGCGGGTTTTTGTTTTTTTAAACATTTATTTTATTTTATATTTTTTAGTGATCCTATTTATGCTGTTACGTAGCTCCACTTCTAAATATTAATGAGAAACTATAGAACATTTCAAGCTCGCCGCAGACAACGCCGCGGGAATGTCATAGTCATATTTAAACCTAAATGTGCTTCGGCATAGTCGCTCAACTACCTTAATCGAAATATCTTATCGCCACCCTTGAAATAGGTACCGTTAAGGAGTTCCGGTGGCCATCTGTGGTCTTCATCATCAGTTCCACTTCACCATTTAGTACTTTTCAAAAGCAAATGCACGAGTTACAGTGAAAAATACCGGAATCGCTATAGGTGTGCCTATAATATTTGAGGAGTTCTCTTGATTTCTCCAAGATCCCATCATCAGATCCTGACGTCTTGACAATGGGACCAACTAGAAAGTATAACCATTCAAACAACGAAAAAATTTTTCCAATCGGTCCATTGGTCTTCGAGTAATCGGGGAACATACATAAAAAAAAACCCGACGAATTGAGAACCTCCTCCTTTTTTTGAAGTCGGTTAATAAAAGAGATTGGCACATAATCAAAAGGTATTAGAAAAAGTGCTTTTTATCGATGTCGATATTCTTAGTCGACATTTAATGAATCACTAGCACTGGTACATTTTTGCCCCCGTCAATCCGGTGTTTGCTTATGAATATTCGAA
Source organism: Acleris literana (assembly GCA_946894065.1). Taxonomy (NCBI): domain Eukaryota; kingdom Metazoa; phylum Arthropoda; class Insecta; order Lepidoptera; family Tortricidae; genus Acleris; species Acleris literana. Next base: position 10,002,607 of record OX335687.1, read on the forward strand.
AAATAAAACAGTTGCGAATGAAAATTCGACCTCGTTAACAGGTAACCTTCTGAGACAGATATTATCTTATCTTATTGGCGGGGTCCTTACGGATGCACTTCGACCCTACGGGATCTTTTGTGTAATTACCGGTCTTTTAATTTAGCGCTAATCCAATGCAGCCTTCACCCCTTCCCAGAAAGCGGATAGTGGAGTGCAATGGCAGTGCCTTGAAATCGTTTGGTTCTGGGTACCCAAAACCGAGGATTTTCATTCTAACTCCGGTGAGGGTATCACATTCACAAAATACATGTTTCATTGTTTCTACCCCTTCGCCACACATTCTACCTACTAGGTACCTGTTTTTTCATAAAGGGTAAGGGTAAGTTTCAGCAGACAGTTCCAGAGGAAAGAGCGATACCTAAGCATCAATTGTCCGGACGGAGTGGCGAGTAAAAGCAAGTAAATTAATGAATAATTATTAAGTCCGTAAAGTAACGTACAGTCTGTGAGCACTTAGGTGCTTCGGGTTTGTACTACTCTCTCACTCGCTCTTAATAAGAACGTACGAGAGCGAGTGAGTGACAAGTACAAACCCGTACCCTTACCATGAGTTACAATTACCGTACTCGCTAACACTCTATAAGAATACTACGAGAGACAGAGCATTCGAATCGCTAGTGTGTACGTTAATAGTAAGTCATGGTAAACGTACCGAGCCCGAGAGTTCTAAGAGCTATCACTCCGTAGGTATATTGGCCGCACTCAGAGCAGGGACCGGAAAACCCCTTTATTTGACTAAGCCTATCGATAGGCTAACGCGATCATTTGGTTACACAATCAATGTCACCTTAACGTTAGGGCGAACCCGTTTGAATTAGTTAACCGCATCCATAGAGCTTACCAGGTTCATTAGGTTTCGGTAGTTTAATATTTAAGCACTTGGCATTGACTGAGTATTACCCCATTGATCGCCTCTCTCATTTTTGCGCGCTCGGGCGAATTCTGGCCGTCTCGCTTAGGCGGCTACTACCTGCCCATTACCTGCCGCTACCCTATCAATAGAGAATGTCAGAAAGTTTAGATTTTCGGCCTACCGTATTATTCATTAAAAACTAAAAATAGCTGTAAAAAAATCATTTCGATACGTCAAATAGTTTTCGAGATATTAAATTTTAAACTTCGTATGCGGCGCTCGAAACCCGGCGGCTAGTGCTCACGGATGATGACGTCATCGCTTAACAGCGGTACGCGCCCTTATATGAAAAAGTAAGTTTACAGGGCTATAACTTTTTAACCGTTATAAGTAGCCAGTTGAATTTTTCACAGAATACGTGTTATTATTAAATCTATCGTTTAAAATTGTACAATGAACAATAAATCAAATCCCAAGAGGGGTCCCCATACAAGAAACATAGAAATTAATCATTTTTTTTAGCATTTTTATACGGATTGTATTTTTATAATGGCTTCTTATTTTGATGCTATTTTAAGCTTAAATTGTAGTCTAATTTCCATAGTTTCCGACTAAATAGCAATCTCAAGTAAAACTTCTACAAATATGTGACAAAACTGATTTTATCAACTCGATGTTTTAGGCGGTCACCCATCCTGATTTAGACTACGCTTGTACTTGCTTAACTTTGTAAGTCGTAATATTTTACGAATTCGTTTTGATGTTACTATGGCAGCTATGTTTATCTATTATTTTGTATAAAAGATAAAAAGATAAAAGAAATTTATTCAGTAAGTAGGCCGCACGGGCACTTTTACACGTCAAGAATCTACCAGCGCTTCCCAAGAGAAGACCACTGCCGAGAAGAAACGCCGCAAGAAACTCAGCAGTCAGTCATTTTTTAAACATATTTATTATTACAATGGTACTACTTAGTCTAGCATTATATAAAGCTATAAATATTAAATTAAATATAGTATCAAATAACATGCGTAGTTCAGCAGGAAAACATACCAATTAAGAATCTTCCGGGAGAGATAGAGAAAAAAAAAACACATACTTATGTGTATATAAGATGGTGCGAGACGACCACAACCTACATCAACGGTGTCCCCTAGACAAGATAAAGATTTTGCATTTGAATAAATTATTATTGACTAAGTTTCGGATTTAGGCCATGCATTTTTGTCTGTTAGATAGTCCTCGATCCTATAATACGCTTTAGACATTAACGACCTTTAAAACTTCGTCAGGTAATTTATTATAGAAATGAATGCATTGACCAACAAATGATTTATATACTTTACGGACGCGGAATTTTCGGATAGCGATTTTATTTTTATTTCTGGTATTTAAATTATGTATATCAGAATTTTTGGTGAAAGAATCTAAATTTCTAATAACGTAAATAATATTCTCATAAATAAATTGAGACGCTACAGTCAAGATATTAATTTCTTTAAAAAGTTCTCTTAAAGAGTCACGGGAGTTTAAGTTGTAAATAGAACGAATGGCCCTTTTTTGTAACACAAATATAGTTTGTATGTCAGCTGCCTTACCCCAAACCAGAATACCGTACGACATGACACTATGGAAATAACTATAATAGACTAAGCGAGCTGTCTCAACATTGGTTAGTTGTCTAATTTTCCTAACGGCGTAAGCTGCCGAACTTAGTTTACCTGCCAGTACAGCTATATGGGGACTCCATTGCAAATATTTATCTAATGTTATGCCTAAGAAAATTGCCTTATCTACCATTTGCAAACACTCGTCATTTAGAAAAATACTAGAATGTACCGGTTTAACATTAGGCAAAGCGAACCTAACACATTTCGTTTTCTTAGCATTTAGTAGCAAATTGTTGCTAGTAAACCAATTAAATACTTTAACTAGTGTGGTGTTAATCCTACTGTTGTCTACGGATTTTCTATCTACCTTGAAAATTAGTGAAATATCATCAGCAAAAAGTACAATATCACAAAATTTATCTACTGTTGGTGGCAAGTCATTTATGTAAACCAAAAATAAAAAAGGACCTAAAATAGAACCTTGAGGCACACCTATTTTCACTGTAGCTCCAACAGATTGCGTTTTGTTTACAACAACTGTTTGAGTTCTATCACTTAGATAAGAAGACATAAGGCTTAAAGCTTTATTGGACAATCCATAATGTTCTAATTTTAAAATAAGGGTCGTATGATCCACGCAATCAAAAGCTTTAGAAAGATCACAAAATATTCCTACTGCATCGCAAGATTTCTCCCAACTGTTATATATATGTTTAATGAGTACAGATGCCGCATCAATTGTTGATCGACCTCTGGTAAAGCCAAACTGGTTATTGTTAAGTAGTTTATTTCTGTTAAAGTGACCTAACATATCCTTCAGCATTACTTTCTCAAAGACTTTACTTAAAAAAGGTAGTATGGAAATGGGACGGAAGTTCGTTATATCACTCATCTCGCCCGATTTAAAAAGAGGTATTACTTTACTATATTTCATGAGATCTGGAAAGACCCCCTCTGATATGCAATTATTGTAGATTAATGCTAGATGGGGTGCAATTACATCTATGATATGAAAGAGTACCTTAACTGATGTGCCCCACAAATCTTCAGTCTTTTTTAAACTAAGTGATTTAAATATCTTGACTATTGAATCTGAATTACATAACTAACTGTCTGTCACTGACCGGCTTTTTTATTTGTAATGTTTGTCGAATAAGTTGGTTAAATAAAATTAGAATAATAATCAAACACTTTAAATTTTGGGATAGTGGCAATAATGCCTAGACCTTGCAAAGCGAGAGTGTTGTAGGTATGTAGGTGGGTACGTCTATTGACTTGGTAGCGCCCGCGCGCGAAATTTAAAATGAATACACGAAGTATCAGAACTACCTACTGCTAGGTCAATCAAAAATTTACGATTTATAGTTCACTCATTTATACAGTAGCGATATTAATTCTAAATTAACACGAAATTTGTAAAGAAAGGCCTACCACCAAAGTTAAGCAACCAACGCTTACCTAAACATAAATCGTTAAACTAGGCACTTTTTAACATATTTGTAAGAGTTTTACTACAGTTTACTGTTTGGTCGTAAACTATATATGTTTGTATGGAGTTTTGATTGTTATCTAAACTTAATGTGACACCGAAATAAAAAGCTATTATACAAATACAACCCGTACTTCGCCTTCCAAAGTTAAGCAACTACACGCGTAGTCTAAAACAGGATGGGTGACCGCTTAAAATATCGTGTTGATAAAATCAGTTTTGTCACATATTTGTAGCAGTTTTACTTGACATTGCTATTTAGTCGTAAACTACAAAAATTTGACTATAATTTAAGCACAAAATAGCATCAAAATAAGAAGCCATTATAAAAATACAATCCGTATAAAAATGCTAAAAAAAATGATTTATTTTTATGTTTCTTGTATGGGGACCCCTCTTGGGATTTGATTTATTGTTCATTGTACAATTTTAAACAATAGATTTTATAATAACACGTATTCTGTGAAAAATTCAACTGGCTACTTATTATTTATTTATTTTAAATAACGGTTAAAAAGTTATGGCCCTGTAAACTTACTATTTCATATAAGGGCGCGTAACGCTGTTAAGCGATGACGTCACCCCAGCAAAATGGCCCCCGCGCGCTTTAATATTATTGACCCAAAATTTAAACGTTCATAGAATCAAAACTACTGAGTCTTTTTGAATAAAATAAAAAGTAGTATGTTTGTTTATTTATAAACTTTACTGCTACAAAGTTTCAAGCGATTTGGCGTACCTACTGAATTTTGGGTTGTTGTGGAGAATCTCTCCAGCAACCCCAAACATTGAATTTAAGAAATTGTTATTTATTAAAACGTTACGCTGTTTTACGCAATATGTACTGAATTAGTACACACTTTTTTTAAATGTACCTCCATAAATCGATAGTTCAAATGAACTGAAATACTTACGTAAGTATTTGATTCTGATTTGCAAGTGTATGCTGTACTTTATAAAGAGAATAAAGCTTTTGCTCAACATGTCGACAGAATAAAAATCGTCTTTTTCAATGTTTGGGGTTGCTGGCGAGATGCTCGACAGCAACCCCAAGTTCAGATCATTTGTACTCTCGATCTATGGAGGTACATTTAAAACAAAGTGCGTATTAATTCAGTATATATTGGCTACAATAGCATTATGTTTTAATAAATAACAAATTCTTAAATTAATCTTTGGGGTTGCCGGGGAGATGCTCCACAGCAACCCCAAACTCAGATAATATGTACTCTCGATCTATTGAGGTATATTTCTTTTTAAGTATGTACAAATTCGGTACATATTGTGTACATTAGCGTTATGCTTTAAAACATTACGAAGCAGACAGTGGTGTGTCCAGGGAGCATGACATGTATATACATATTAGTCACGTCAACAAAGTGGTAAAATAAAATGTTGAAAAAATTTTTTTTTTGTGTACGTCCCCTACACGTAACGTGGTGATGTATTTTTTTTTCTCGTATACCCCATAGTGTGCGTTGTCGTTAGATAGGTCTTTCAAAAATATTGCGGGTATGCGCAAACCAATTTTTTGATTTAGGAATCCGTTTATGAAATATTAAGCATTAAAGCGTTAATTTTTGTAAAAGTCAAGTGCCCCGCCTTCCCCTACAGCCAAAACTACGAATACTAAAAATCTGAAAAATATCTTCAATGAAAGCTCATATACCTAACGAATTTAAAAGAAAAACTATCATGACTAAGTAGACTTTATTGGTTCCTGAGATACAAGCGACATAAGTGTTTATACCTACTAAAATTATCTAAGACAGCACCAAATAACTTTAAATAGAGAATTAGTTCATACTTGTTGTTTCTTGGGTTAGTTTTTGTGAATAACGGTTTCGGAACCCTACACTGAGCACCATTCGCATTCAGACATGCTCTTGCCCGGTTTTTTATTGATGTACTAGCTGTGCCAGCGACTTCGTCCGGTGTATCCTCAGAGATTGTAAAACTACTAAACTTCAGCCCCATTTTATCCCTTAAGGGGTAGAATTTAAATAAATGTTACTACATCGTATGCTACTTCACACTATCACTATCCCAAATGTCATCAACTTCTGTTAGGTAGTATTTGCGTGATGAAATCACAAATACTTAAACAAACAGACAGAAAGACAAAACGTGTTTCATGGTTGACTTTTAAGCCCTCTGAAGTATTTTTTCCCAAATACCTTTAATGTACAGAATTGTTCTTTTTGCAGTTATATTATATTTCCTTTCTACAGTAATATTACCTATATGTATCGATGTAGTACTTAAGTATACATTTTTTCTCCCACATGCTCGGAAATGTTAACCTTATTGTTGTAAAATCAGCCCAAATTCTGAGTTCCAGGTCCAGGCAAAATTAAAAACACAAGTTATTATTTACCAACGGCAGTGGCCGCGAAAATGTATGAAATTTCATTACGTACAATGCTGCGGAACCCATAGAAGAGAATTATTAATGAATAATGATCCAAATTGTAAAACCAAAGCTAAGTTAAAAATAGGAGATTGGTTGTCAAAATATTGTCTTAATTATGTATTCGAACTTTAACTGTCGATATTACTCATTAAAACAATGTTTTCAAACAACAACGTGAGAACGTGGCACCGTTAGTTTCAATCACTTGCTTACGTGCTTTCTTGATCGCTCTTTATAAGTCTTTAATAAAATAATAAATTTTATTGAATAAGACAGTTACAAAATCATACTTAAGTATCACAAAAAAGTTTGTACACAAAAAAACAATAGTAGATTTTTTTTTATTTATTTATTTATTTATTAAAAACAAACAACATGATACAATAATATTAAAGGCCCTGCAAAACTGTTACAACAGTTTGACTGCAGGAATGTGTCCGTGAATAAATCTGTTTTTTTTTTTTTTTTTTTAAATATAAATATACTTAGCTATGTCTTACAGTGTGTCTAGTATGGAAGTGACTCTAATAAAAATTTATTGACTAACCTCTTAAATCTACGTATATTTGGCTCATGCCGGATATCATCGGGCAAACTATTCAACACATATGGCACACGTTTCCTTAATGTTCTATCACCAAAGTAATTATTCACTCTAGGTACCTCAAATTTACCCGCAGATACCGACCTTGTGCCATAATTGTGACTTACCTGAGATAGGTTATGCTCTTGACTATCACGATTATTTATTGCTAGAAGGTATTTATGTTTTACACTAACTGGAAGGATTTTACAAATTTTAAACAATTTCCGATAATCTTTATTACAGCTTTCTCTAGTCTTATTATTAACAAGTAATTTTAAAAACCTTATTTGCAATGATTCTAATTTATCTAAATGGGTTTTAAACGTGAGACCATAACTATCAAGAGCATATCCCAATATGGAATCTACTAACGAGAAATATAAACACTTTAAGGTACTAATAGGAACTCTGTAACTTAAATGATAAAATTTTCCCAATAACGTTCTTAACTTAGCACAAATATAGTCTATATGATGAGCCCATGAAAAACTAACATCAATTTTGACACCTAAATAAGTTACACAATTTACTTTTTCAATTGGTATACACTGACAGTTGACGAGGGAATCATGAAAGCATTGATAGCTGTGTGTAAATAACGAGGGAACCTGATCGTCTACTCTCAAATATGGTGAATGTATTATAAGAAGTTTAGTTTTTTTAGAATTTAAAAGTATACCGTTATCATGAGACCATTTAACTATTGAATCTATATCTAATTGAATCGTGCGACACATATCGGCGAGGTTGGTTCCGGCACTCACGGTGCACAGGTCGTCTGCGAACATGTAGGGTGTGCTGTGACGTATAACTCCACCTAAGCTGTTAACATGCATCAGAAAGCTAATAGGCCCGCATCCAGAACCTTGCGGAACACCGCAATGAACCGCAGTCTCCTCACTGAGTGCCCCATTAACTTGAACACGATACGCGCGTGATGTTAGGTAGTCGCCGAACCATTCGTTCAGCGGCTGCCCAACACCACATTCACCCATTCCGTGTAAAAGAGTTTCTGTTTCAAGCGTATCGAATGCTTTTTTATAATCATAAAAAATCGCCATTACTATTCTCTTATTCTCTAAATGTGTATTAATTTCATTTGTAAATTTTGCTAAAAGAGTATGCGTTCCCTTACCCTTTTGAAACCCATGTTGACATCTATGTATTATATTATTACGTTGTAGGTAAGATCCAATTTGGTTAACAATGCATTTTTCCATAATTTTATCTATACTGGACAAAATCGCTATTGGTCTATAATTACTAAAAACTTTGCGGTCACCCCCTTTATGTATAGGACGAATAAGGGCCTCTTTTAATTTTTCCGGAAAACTATGATTATTTACAGATAAATTTATTAAGCTAGCTATAACTGGGCTCACCTTGTCCACTATTAGTTTAAGATCGGACATGCGAACGAGATCGCTGCCAGGAGCCTTTTTCATACTCATGTCATTAATTATTTTCACCACAGTTTTAGTATCAACCGGCTGCCACCTCATACTCACGTCCGATCTCTTAACATAGGTATCTCTTTCTAACCATTTCTCGGGACAGATGTGTTTAAGTTGGCATATCTCATTTGAAAAATTATATGCAAACTTATCACAAATTTCCTTTGAGCTACCATGTTTTTCCATATTATTAAGTATAATGCTATCTATTGGCTGCTTCTTATTTCCTAACAAATTATTAATCTTATCCCAAATTTTTTTAATGTTTCCATTACAATCTAAAATACTTTGCTTGTCATATTCATTATTACATTTGGTGATAGCTTTACTACACCTATTTCTATATTTAGTGTAATCAAGTCTCTTTATCATATTTCTAGGGTCATTACACCACCTCATATACAGTTTATCTCTTTGTAAAATCATTTTCTTTAAATTATTATTTATCCAACTTTTATTGTGTCTGTCACTGAAATTCCCTGAAACTTTTTGAATTTTATAACATGTGGTATAAATGTTTGTAAAAACATTAGTGAAAGCTTTGTACATCTCAATAGGGCATTGAATATTCAATAACTCATCGAAATTGGTTTCTAATAACTTTTCCCTTACCAAACGATTATCCAGCACCCTACGTGAGGTCAGCAGCTGAGACAGAGGCGGCTGCGGTCTTGAGCCCCCCGGCGGAGTGTCATTCCAATGTATTGAGGCCGAAACATAGTAATGGTCTGATACTTTATGTTTAATAACTGCAGAATCAATGTGAACCGCGGGCGCTCGGACATAAATATGATCCAAACATGACTCCACCACACTTCCCATAACCACCTCTCTTCGTGTTATGTCATGTATGCATTTGGTGAATCCATACTCAGCTAATATATTTTCATACTTTGCAACACATCTGTCATTACTATTCATAAGATTTAAATTTATGTCACCGCAAAATATCACTTTAGATTTTATGGGTAATGAATCTATAACACTTGATAATTCAACAAAGAATTCTTGTATTCTATCTTGGTTGTTAAATCGTGGAGGCCTATACATTGAAACTATGTAAATTTGCTCACCGCCTTGTTGAAGAACAACGGAGACACACTCCGCCGAGTGCATCACACTCGCGGACGCAGCCACCTCACTCATGCGAGCCCGTAACTCCTTCCGCGTGTAAACAATTACTCCTCCCCCACTACGTCCCTTACGGGTATAAAAATTGACATCAAACCCATCAATATGATAAAGAGAAATCAAAGAAAAATTAACATTTGGCTCAGTTAAAACTAGTACGTCTAAAAAATCCAAGTGACTATTTAACGTTACAAGAAGTTCACTGAAATGCTTTCTTAATGAACGAATATTGACATGCAATATACATAAATCCTTGCTGCAAGTAATTTGATTAACCCAGCTGCTTAGACTTTCGGAACAAACATAGTCGACGGACAGATTAGGGATTGAATCCATCTTATATAAATCTGCGAAAATTGTTATAAAGATAAACACTTAAAACTGGTTGATAAACTACACGTAACCTAATTATTGAGTAGATCAGAAATATCACTCTCAGCTCGCACACATATGGATTTAGCGCCGTCAGACTTTTTAACCATGATCCTTCCATTATTCACCCAGATGTACTTGTACATTCCGCGCAGTTGATTTTTCGTGGTCCACAGCAGTGCCCGCGCCGCTTTCGTGAGGTCCTCATTTACGAATATCCTGCTCTTCTCCGATCCACCAGTCACCATGTCGCTTGTTGAATCTGATATCTTGCGACGTTGAGCCAGCCAGCCGTCACGAGCATGGGTGCCTGATGATTTAAATCCCACAATGATAGGCGCAGGCTTGCTGCCTGCTCTAATCGGTCTCGTTCGCCTCACCCACTCGATGTCCTCACTAGTCACGTTTATCATCGTTCCAATTTTCGCCACAATCTCTCTCACATTCTCTCCCGGGAGTTGCTGAACACCCACTATCTCAATGTTGTGTTTTCGCGAAGCCTGCTCTAAGTCATTAACTCTTTGCTCAATGGCGGCATTACATTTATCTAGATAAACACACTTATTGCTGACGCTCTCCAAAGTATTTTCAAGCTTGCGTATTTTTTGTTTAGACTGGTTGTGCTCCGCAATTAATGTGTCATATTTTTCCGAAAGTAGACTAAGGCTTTGGGTTATCGACTCGAGGTCCTTCTTTAATCCAGGAATGACCCCCACTTCCAGATCCAGATGCAGCTGGATCTTAAATTAGGATTACCCTATGCCATACATAAGAACCAGCACTCTTCCAGTGACACAAAAATTTGGTGAGTGCTTGATAGAAGATACAACAAGTAGATGAATTGAAAATACAACTTTAAACTTAGATTAACATATTATTTATAACAATTTAATAAAATAAATATAACGCAAAATGTAACGCGCGAGTGCGTATGCTTTCATGTGTGTGACGTGTGTGTGTGTTTTTATTTGTAGATTAAATTTTGTTCCCTACTATCTTTGACACCTCTTTGGGGTAGGGTTTTTTTTTGTTTGGCGTATTTTTTTACCCGACTGCGGCGGAGGGTTATGTTTTTCACCGTCATGTATGTCCAGTTCTATGTTCCCCGCAACAGCAAAAACGGCTTGGACGATTTTGACAAATGAGGTATCATTGGATTCGTCTTCACAGCGAGAGTGTCATAGGATACCTAAACTGTGAAAATTGAAATAAGAACAATGGCCAAATGACAATTATTAACATATGTAGATATATCGACAAGAGTATAAAAAATGCAGTCTGGTTTTTAAAGCATGCTTTTCATAGAGTTATTTTACGATTTTTTTACTTGTTTGCTACAGGAAATGCTCTGGGATTAAAAAACCGTTTATTTCATCTCAATAGACCTCATATGAGGCGAGATATTATTTCACTTTGTTCTGATGGGATTCACACAGATAGACACACATGACCAACTTTTTTTTTAATCTTTAAAATAAAATTACACAATATTTTTTTACTTTTTTTTTGTTGGTGTAATTTAATCTAGTGTCATCCCTATTCATTTATGCACCTTATCCAGGGACACACTTTATAATAATAATAAATATACACAAATAGTTCCAAGACCTAAAAAACTGGAAGCATGTTTTAATAAGAATGCATATTTATAAAAATAAAGTTTAAAAAAACAAAAATCCGCCTTCAAAAATTTTATGTTATATTTCATTTTAAAGAAATTATTTTTTGCTTTTTGAAGGCGGGTTTTTGTTTTTTTAAACTTTTTAAACCAATCGCGTCACTGGTAGATGACGTGATACGAAAAGTCACGTGGTATACCAGTAACGCGATTGATTTAAAAACGAATCGAATAGAAACCTTAGTTAGCGTAATGCATCTTGTCTAGCGCCTCCGTTGTCTTATCTCCACACCGGAAAACAACATTTCGAACACCGTTGACGTATACTCAAACTACTCGACAGTAGTTCAACGCGTTTATGAAATCTCGTTAATTTGCATTGACGTAATGTTGATTGTTAAACGTCAAACGTCAGGGGCAAGGCGCCAAACTAGACATGCTATGTTATTTAAAAATGATATAGAGATACTTAGATACTTTTTCATATACACAAAACGGCGGCGGTTTGAAGGCGGTTTTTTGTTTTATAAACATTTATTTTATTTTATACTTTTTAGTGATCATAATACGCTGTTACGTAGTCCCACTTCTTAGTTGAAATGAAACTTTAAGTTATTTCAAGCGCGCCGCAAGCAACGCCGCGGGAAAGTCATAGTCATATTTCAATAACCTCCTTTTTTGAAGTCGGTTAACAAGTAAATATTCTTCGTTGTAGTCGCTCAACTATCTTAATCGAGATATCTTATCGCCACCCTTGAAATCGGTACCGTTAAGGAGTTCCGGTGGCTATCTGTGGTCTTCATCATCAGTTCCACTTCACCAAATGATACTTTCTGAATGCAAATGCTAGACTTGTTACTAAAAATACTAAAATTGCTATATGTTTGCCTACAATATTTGAGGAGTTCCCTCAATTCCTCTCATCAGATTCAGATTTGGTGACAATGGGACCACCTCGAAAGTATACTCTATCAAACAAAAAAAAAAAATTGAAATCGATCGACAATTGACGGAGTAATCGGTGAACATACATAAAAAAAAATACATACAGTGGAACGTATAACCTCCTCCTTTTTTGAAGTCGGTTAAAAATGGCTTGGCGTCGGTGTAAAAGGTCTACTGCTTATCTATGAATGTTTTGAATTTTTCTGAAAAACAAACATTTAATTTAACACACTTGGTATTCAAAAACTCATTGACCGGTTACGGTGCCATTTTTTTTAGAACTACCCTGTCAACTGATGCGAGGAGAAACAAAATTATCCAGATAAACAGCAACAAATTCTAAAAAATATAGAAACGTGTTCTGCTGCTCAATCTGACTATAGAATTTTTAAGTTCATATCTCGAATGTACAGTTTGTTTCCTTCTACAACTTTATTAAATTATAAGTATAGATATATATATAGATGTATAGATTAAGGAGAAAAAAGACCTCATTTTTTAGTAGAAGTATGTATACGAAGAGGTATATAATGGCAAATCCTTTGTACATTCATTTTGATAGTACATATTTTAACGTGTAAATCTTTTTTTAGGTCATGAGCCCGTGAGATGATAACTGTATGTTGTTGCCAGTTGATATGTAGGTATGTATGATACATACCAAAATAATTGTGCGATAATGAAGCAAAGGTTACCGTAACACTTGATATTAAACTACCAATTCGATTTAAGAAGACCTTATATTGAGCAACGAGTTTCAAAGTAATTTTTACGAGTAATTGACTTACTTAAGGCAATATTTAGGTACGTCAATATTTAGGTACGTTAGGTAATGCAATAATAACCCGAAAATCTAGCGCATAGAGATTAAATTAGCTTGAAACCGCTCGATTAAGTTTGAATAAGGTAACAGACGATGGGGTATTGGGACAGGGTTAGCGCTTAGTCGAATTAATTACCTAACTGTATCGTTTGGTTGCCCTTTCCTTGAACTAAGTCGACGCTTAGCGCATCCTTGGGGTTTGTAAAAACAAGTCTATTATATACCATATCGAACACCCCTTTCGCGCTAAGCGGTTCCGATCCCTGACTCAGAGTCAGTTGGTGACGATAAAGGGTCCGTTGTTTGATCAGTAGGATTGTGGAACGACGCCCACAATGGCCCACCTAGTGTCCTGCCCGACCTGCCCACATCCCAAAACAGAAGTAATTTTTTGACGTGTCCCACACCCTCCACGCCGACTTTGGAGTTGGATAAAAAATACTAAACAAGACTGCTCATAAGTCAACGGTTTTCTGCTGTTCAGTTATGAGCCAAACTTTAATTTTTAACCTAGAACAAGTGAGTTTAATTTGAAATTTATTTGAAAAATACAGGTTTTGTTGTGTCAACATTTTGTCCATATCGTATAATCTGTGAGTTGTTCCGTGAAATGTATAAAGAGTGGTCGCGTGGCCTCACGTGGCCTCTGCACCGAAAATAACATTCCTCATATGACACTGATTTTGGCAAAGTAAGATAATCCTGTGTATTTGATTTTTTATAATGTTATACATACACATACATAATCTCACGCCTTCGTTCCCAGAGTGGGGTAGGCAGAGCTACAGAATTACAAACATCTCTAAAAACTTGTTGATAATTCTATAACCACTTAATAATGTTAATAATGTTTCTTTTATAATGTTATATTTGTTAATTAATACTGATTTATTTATTTATTTATTTATTATAGGAAAACCAACAGCTGATAAATTACCTTAAACATAACATAAGACACATAAAGCCAATTACAGGTTTTCACAGATAGAAATAGAATATAATGAAAGGAACAAAGAGAAACACTTCCTTAAAGAAAGCATTACATGCGAGAAATCACTCAAGCAGAAACTGCACAGTAAAAACAAAGTCTAAATGGCAGCAAAAAGGAAAAAGGACAAAAGAGTTACAAAATTAATCCAAACTAGATTTTATGGATTGTTACCGCCAATTAACATTATTTAAAATAGTCACACGTTAAGTCACGTCTTACACGGGGAATTTTGCTATTGAAAATATCTAAATTCATTTTTTTAGACAACTTGTTTAAATTAATACTTGCACGCCTGAGAAAAGTGTTACGTCTATATTTACGCGGACAGTAAGGAACAGAAATTGGAGGAAGATGCCTTTTGGTCTTGGTAGGAACAGTGAAAGATAGGTTAGAGAGAAGCTCATCGCAATCCACATTTCCATTAGTAATATTAAGGATATACATGATGTCGGCAATTTCCCGACGTTTGAATAGTGGAAGAAGGTGATGCGCCCGACACATGTTGACATAATCTGATGATTTATAAGGGATTCTTAACTTAAAACATAAATACCGAATGAATTTCCTTTGAACTCTTTCAATTCTGTCAACATATGTCTGATAACAAGGATTCCAAATTTGCGATGCGTATTCGAGTTTACTCCTAACGTATGAGCAATAGAGAACCTTAATGGTTTTAATTTGCGTAAAGTTTTTAGAATTACGCATTATAAAGCCCAACGATCTGGAAGCACTTGCCACAATTTTGTCAATATGGGTGTCAAATAATAGTTTAGAGTCGTGTGTGACCCCCAGATCTTTCATGAATGATACTCTGCTGAGAAGTTGACCCTTTATTTTATAAGAGTAGACAATTGGATTGTTCCGACGCGAAAGGGTCAGCGTGAAACATTTAGATGGGTTGAGGTCCAGTTTATTATCCACGCAATAAGAGTCAAGTCGTGAGAGATCAGCTTGAATGAGTTCAGAGTCAAGGGCATTTTTAACTTTCACAAAAATTTTCATGTCATCAGCAAAGCAAAGGAGTCTTGAAGAGACAAAGCAGTCACTGATGTCGTTAACAAAAATATTAAATGGCAACGGTCCGAGTAAAGACCCCTGGGGGACTCCACTCGGTACCGTTATCCATCCCGATATGTAGTTATTAACAACAACAGCCTGTGATCTATTGGAAATATATGATGAAAACCAGCGCAGCAAGTCGCCGCTAATACCCATCCGATATAATTTTGAAATTAGCAAACTATGATCTATTCTGTCAAAAGCCTTACTATAATCGGTATAGATAACGTCTACTTGGCTTCCACTGCTCATAGCTTCAGTGACGTAATCATTAAAAAGAACCAGATTGGACACTGTAGATCTGCGTTGAAGGAACCCATGTTGAGTGTAGCTAAAATAATTTTTAACAGCGCCATAAACTTGAGTATGGACGATCCTTTCCAATACCTTAGATAATATACACAATTTAGAAATAGGCCTATAATTTATGATGTTAGTTTTAGGCCCTTTCTTGTGAACTGGCGTTACAAAAGCTGATTTCCAAATAGGAGGAACCGAACATTCAAAAAATGAACGTTTAAACATAATCGAGATTGGCATTGTAAGGGTTTTCGCACAGTTAATTAAAAACTGGGCTGGCAACCCATCAGGGCCAGCGGATTTGGAAGGGTCAAGATTTAACAATAGTTTTGTGACTTCATAGGAGTCAATTTCGATTCTTGTTATATAAGCGGCGGCGGTGATGGGTGTGCCGCATGTAGAATCCAGCATATCGTTTAGTGGATGATCAGTGCAACTCGGCGTTAAAAAAGTACTTTGAAAATAATCAGAAAAAGCATCACAGATTTCGACCGCCGAGTTGACCGACCTATCGCCGTAGTTCATACTACAGGGCACGCCATGTGAGTTCGAGCGAGACTTTATAAAGGACCAGAACTGCTTAGGGTTCTTAATAATGTTGCCTTCTATGCGGTTCATATAATTTGCAAAGCAGTCTTGTTCGAGCCTTTTTACCCTTTCTCTCAGGACATTAAATGAAATAATGTCAGCTATATTACCATATGTTTTAATTTTTCTCAAATATTTGGACTTCTCTTTAATTGCTTTTTTAAGAGAGAGAGAGTACCACTTAGGACACGAGTCGCTATTGAGTTTTTTGTATGGTATATATTTATTTCTGAGCCTTATAAAAGTGTCGTAGAAATAGTTTATACACTCATCGAGACTGCGCTGAGAAAATTCCTTGACCCAATTAATTTTTGATAATTCATCATTTATAGATATATAATCACCTTTATTGTAGAAATATTTAATACACGGAGCCGGTTTAAGATAATTTAATGTAGCGTATTGAATCGTAATAATTAAGGCTTTGTGATAGGGATCAATTGGCACTAAAGGGCAGGTACACTCATCAACACCCACAGCATCACTCGACAAAACGAGATCCAGTAACTTACCCTGATGATTACAGACATTATTATACTGATATAAATTAAGGGTACTCATCTCGTCCACGAGTCTACACTCATCACTGTTACTATAACTCGATGCGAACATTACCTGATTACCTGAATTCTGAGGCAGCCATTTGATATTGCTCATATTAAAATCGCCTATTAAGGGAAGCTCATCGTAGCGTTATTGAGACCGCTAAGGAAGTTGGACAATTGTTGCGAAAAAGAATAGCCATTATTTTGACTGCACAGATACAATACGCACAAATGCAAGTTAAATGGTACGTTATTGGGACCTCTGAACGTCAATGAGACCCATAGATCCTCAGCTGACGAGTGATAGGCCGGCCGCGGAGTGACGGCAAGCTCCCTGCGAGTGGCGATGAGCGATTTGGAATCAAAGGTAATATTAAATGAAAGTTCAATAGTTTATTTGTAATTGTATCTGAATGTTTGAATTGCATGGATACGTCACCTCCATTACCGCTACGGTCGCGTTATTAGAACTAAAAAGTGACTTAATGGAATTCTAAAGCTCGTTTCATAAAGATAAAGAGTATTTTAATAAAATGCCAAATATTTTATTTTACCTACACAAATGAATTTGCAATGTACCTCTGTATCTGTCCTGTGTGAGTTTGTTTAGGTCAAATCTTGTAAGTCAGTTTTGAACCATTTTTATTCTTAAGCCCCCCATACATGTAGAGGCCGATTGGTTCAGGCCGAACTGCGTCAGTTCCGCCTGACCGGATCGAGTGGCCATACATGTCATGTAAAGACCGATTAGTTTTTCCAACGGCCAATCGTTCAGGCGGACGGATGCGATTTACCTTCAGGCCAAATTACACATACACGATGCTATTTTGCATCCCGTCAGTTAGACCTGAAGGTAAAACTGATCATGTATGGAGTTCAGTCTGGTCAGGCAAATCGTTCAGGCGGACGAATGCGATTTGCCTTCAGGCCAAATTACACATACACGATGCTATTTTGAATCCGGTCAGTTAGACCTGAAGGTAAAACTGATCATGTATGGAGTTCTGTCTGGTCAGGCAAATCGTTCAGGCGGACGGATGCGATTTGCCTTCAGGCCAAATTACACATACACGATGCTTTTTTGCATCCGGTCATGGAGTTCTGTTCGATCAGGAAAACCGTTCAGGTGGACGGATGCGATTTGCCTTCAGGCCAAATTACACATACACGATGCTATTTTCCATCCGGTCAGTTAGACCTGAAGGCAAAACGAATCATGTATGGACGCCTTTAAGATTGCAATCCTTAACTGCAAATGTGTTGCCAACGTTGAGGACTAAGATGAAATGCTAGTTATTTCACCGGTTGTCTCATCCCCAAACCAAACCAGAGCACAACAATGCGATCACTGTCGCTTGGTGGCCAGCAGACGGCCTGACGATCGACGTCACGTGTCGTCAATTGACTGTCGGTCGATCTCAAATGTCGTGTGAAAACTGATAATATGTAGTGAGCGACTGTTCTTAAACCCGCCATACAGATATAGCCGCAAGCATAAATCGATAATAGTGTGCGCTCCATTGACTGGCCTGGCAGACTTGGATCTGCGGGTAGTGTGTTACTCTATGGCGCCCTTTAAAGCTAAGATGCTCAATGAAATGAACTTATCATAATATAAGTATGGGACTCCTTAATCTTTTGAACACTTTGCGTTAAGTAAAAAATGTGTCACTCACACGCCGAACATGTTTGATATTTATGCTATGCAAATTACAACGGCCAGAGGCGTCTGTGGCGTTAAAAGGTTTTACCCATTCTTGGCCAAGCCCTAGCGAGCGCACCAATACGCCGATCCACCATACAAGTAATTTGTATTAAAACATGACTTGGCTTAAGGGTCATGAGCCAGGGGTCGTACTTTTGATGCCGATGACGTCAAAATGACGAAATTTTACACACAGGGTGCTCTGCTTTCATTCGGCAGGTATTTAGGTATGTATTAACTGGTACAAAAAAAAAGTAAAATAAGAAGCGGTAAAATGATTATTAAATACAGCTTAATCGCAATCAAAATACAGATCACGGCAGCATCACTTTTTTTTCACCACTCCTTACTAAAAATGCCAAATTGAGACACACAAAAAGAAGGTCCTGTTTTTTTGTTTTTTGTTTACATCTTGAAACGATGCGTGATAGGAATTGGTGTTGTATGGCATTATTAAAGCTGATAAAATTATCTTCAACTTTGATTCTATACATTTTTCACCTATTTTCAATCGTTGTCTAGATATGAGCTCCAAAAAGCGGTCGATTTTCAAAAATGTAGAATGTCCTGAAATCGACGGTTGCATCTGATAATAGCGAAAATAATGAGCTTACCTACTGACTTCGTTACCTTAAGACTGATGGGGCCATACTTTCAAAAATTAATAATAATACTATTTGAATTTTGTACCTCCATACTTTACCTATAATTAGGCTTGTTTCCCAATATGAACATTGCACGCATTGGCTATATAGCTTTTTCCATGATATACTGGGGCCTGTTTAATAAAGCTACAAATTACAATTTACAGGTTACAAGTTTCCATTTGACACAACCTCGACCAATGACGACCAGCTATTTGAGCAGTGTTGCCAGTTTTGACCTGTAAAATTGTAACTTGTAGCTTTATAAAACTTGCCCCAGGGGCCTGTTTTATAAAACTACAAATTACAAATTACAGGTTACAAGTTTGAAGCTTTATAAAACAGGCCCCTGCTATTTTAGCTCTAAAAATGTATAACATTTATCAGCACAGGACCATTGTATTCTCTGTTGGCAATACATAATTAATAATAAATAAATAAACTTACCTACAATTTGAAATCATTCCTTTTGAAAAGGTTTGTCTACAAACCAGCCACTGCGCAAAATTTATAACGTTATTTTGTTTTGTCATGGTTTTAAGTTTGTTGCGATGTAACACGTTATTATATTAATGCTAAATATTCATTAATATGTAAATAATCTTTTTTTTATCGACTTATCTAAACTAAGTTCCCAATACTACAATATTGATATTTTTCATAACGTTAAAAAGGTAGTCTATAGAATTCTAATTGGTTCGTTTATAAATTATAACTGCCTAGAAGCCAAACCTTCCATTTAAAAACAAAGTGATTGTAGCTGACTGTTGCTGTCAGATTTTCAATTTTTCAAACGAGCGAGCAGAATACAAACGGATTTTGGGTTTCGGAATGTGATTCAAAACTGATTTAAAATTCAACTACATTCCAATCGTTATTATGCAAATGGAAACCCAAACAAATTCATCTTCAAATGTAAGTGCGTGCGTTGTAGAAACAATTGAAGTTTATTATCTGGTTTAAAGTCTAAATGTGATTTTTGTTTATTAGATGATGACAGTGTACACGTTTTCGCGAAGCGACAGTGAGATCCTGCAGAAGCTGGTACGCGTGTTTAGCTCGGGCCGCGGCACTGCTCGCGAGCAATGGAGTGCCCAGGCCGAGCTCATCGTTGAGCCTGTTGGTTGGGACGCGCTGTGGAAACTTTCCAAGGAGTTTTGCAAAAAGTTTGGTGAGTCATTCGTTCTGATTTTGAATTCTTATTATGGATAGAGATAGGTATCATCCTGAGAATATAATAACAAACTCCACCAACTTGAGTTGAGACACATTGTAATGTAATGTAACCGATTTCTAACTTACTTATTTATAAGTAATTCACATCAGGTATATTGTTGTATTTTGTATGAATCTATTAAAAAACATTGAATTCTTTAAATGCACTCTGTCAACTTCAATGTACTACATAAACCATGTATTACAAGTATCATCATTAACATCACAACATCATTAAGACATATTATATGGCCAAAAATTCTTAACTCCTTGTATAGATTGATGGATTATTTACTGCCTTATTTTTTTGTGGTATACATATTGCTAAAAAGTCTTAAGCACTTAAGATAATAATTACAATACTTTTTTCAGAGGTGAGGTATCCATGCATAGCCTACATATCAGTGACATCTGTAGACTTTGAAGGATTGTCAGCCTGTGTAGACGTCCTCAGTGTGCAGCACGAGGCAGTGTCACTGCCTGAGATGGTGGAGGAGGTCCCCCTGATTGAGCTGTGGCCAACCACACAACAACGGGAACAGTGCATTGATGATGCTACTACTGCTGAATTTATTGATTTATTAAGGTATGTATTTTATTTATTGGTGTTTTGATTGTATGATAAAAGAGATAGGTCTGTTGTTCATAATAAATAAGAACAAATGCTGTTCAGATTGGAGAAGGTCCTTTAATCACAGAGACCTAAGATTTTGGTATTTATAAGTTGTTACCATTTGGTATAACAGTTTGTTTGTTTATTTGCCATATGCATCATTTCAGTTTTACATATAATCACTTGTTAGATAACTGTTCACTTTGCCTCATAATCTTTAATTATTAAATTATTGTATTCACTTCAGTTTCAGTCTAAAGGACAATGCCAGGTCTCCATAAAAGCTTTGGCCTAAGAAAAAATTGTGACGGATAATTATAGAATTTGGTTTATTTGATGTAGAAAAATATTTAAAACAATGCTGTGGTGTTAGTTTTTCTGAAGGACATGTCAAAAAAAGTAATTTAGTAATAATCGTAACAAAACTTTACTCGCAAGATGTCTTATTTACAAAGTATCTTAATAGATAGCTCTATTTTTCGTATAAGTTCCCTTAATGGGTAAGTAATAAGAATTTAAATCTCATACAAAACTGGTCATATCAGCGGGTTTAAAAAGAAAAGGATATTAAGATATGATTTGGCATTGTCCTTTATAGTGCTTATTGAGTTCTTTGTATAATACCCATTACATTATTTATAAAAATATATATGTGATTCTGGCATGTATTCACAATTGGACATTTTATTTTCATTGTTGTTCTCTTATAACAGGTTTTATTACACAAACATCTGGATGCCGTGGGATGACCAGGACGACAAGGTGGTACTTCCGAATACCATTGAAGACCGCATGCAACTGTGGTTGGACCTGCAGAACGGCTCCATACCCAGCTGTGTTGCTCGCTCCATACGGTTAATACGAGCCAGTGCTATCAACGCTTTCGAGAAATTGAGGGAGCTGGACTCCTCTCTGTGTGAAGGAGCTCTTACTGATGAAGATGGTAAATCAATCATGTTATTTGCTATTGAACAAACCTTAACTCACCCAAGTCAATTTAGTTTGACACACACACACACAATAAGCTGCGAATTGATGGAAACTAACATTCTAGAATAATATAAACATTCAGATGGACTTGGGTACTGTTGGCTCTCTGGTAGTACTGAGGTACATCAGTACTCCCCATGAAAATGTTAAGCACTTTAGGGCCTTTTCACAACAAACTTTAAACTAAACATACAGTACCACCATTTCCATAAAAGTTGTCTTTGTTTTTTGAAATACAACACAAGTGATGAGTGTAGTCTGTTGAGAGTGCAAGTGAATACTGTAGAATGGTGAGCACTATTCAGCCAATGCCATAAATGACAGGGTTGTAGGCTTAACATTGTCAATATGTGACTCTACAGCAGTCTCAACATCATTTAGTTACTTACTATGCCAAGCTACTTGCGGGGAACCAGTTGATCTAACCAAAAAAATGGTTGTGGTCGCGCAACCAAGTAGACACCATAGAGTTGAATACATTTTCTTGGTTAGCATGACCGATTGGCCCGCTATGTCGTCTCGCTAAAATATGAAGTCCATGACAATTCTGACTATACTCCGTTTGTTTAGGTATGTACTTGAAAAAATGTAAACAAAACATCCATGTTAGCCAATAGAAACAGAACACTGATATGTCAAAGTGCAATAAAACAGTTTTGAATGCCAAGTAGTTTGTATTGTTTACTTTTTTTTAAGTACCTAAACATTATAGTGCTATATATTTTTATCTTATGTTTCTCAGATTCACTCCTCCCGCCGTCGTACATATCGCTGTGCGCGGAGATGAGCGCGCGCCTCGACGGGCTCATGTCGCAGTGGACTTTGTACGAGAACCCGCTCATACGCGAGCAGTACCTCGCCAAGGCGCGCATCAAGTGGCAGAAGCACAAGGCGCAGAGAAATGTAAGCAGACATTTCGTTGATTACTTTTGTAAAACTGTGATCGTCTTATTGCAAGTCAATCAGAGTAGAACAATGGATTAAAGATGCTTACAAGGAAAGCTTATCTACTATACTGCGGAAATAGAGTTTTATCTTGTTTTGCTCATTCCCAAATATCAGATTCTTACTTAATATATTGGTCCAATTGGACTATCGGGTATTCTATGATGTTGTATGTACTCACCCACCCCACGCCGCATTACCCGATTACTATAGTACTATTTGCCACTACGCTGGCGAATGGTTTGGTATTTGTTTCGTGGGCTGGCATTGAATGTTTAAAATAAGATTTTTTTTACTGGAATCTTAAAACAGAGAGTGCCATCTGATATTTTTAAATTCTGGTATGACAGGAATGAGCTGACTGATGCACAGATTGCCAATTTCAATACAGAGAAGCTTCAAGGTGCCTTCCAGCAGCAGCATGGAAAAGTATTTCTGAATTAAATGACTTTCTCAAACATGCCATGAAATATTGATGTTATGTTCCTTGGCCGCCAAGTATGACGTTTCAGGTGCGGCTAGGACAAGAGGTCGTTTATGGAATTTCATACAAATCGTGCAGGCCTAGGCCGGCAAACTCGTCTTTTTTAATTTCCATTCCACAAATTTGTGGCACAGGCATCATGACATTCTGCCACTATGCGTATTAAAAAAAAAAAGATGTTATTTTTATTTTAGTGTAAACATGGCGGCTGTGTTTATGAACAGGCTAGATAGCTGTTTTTTTTTAAATATACTAAGCCGTGCATCCAACCAAAGCGTTTGCATGTTTATCTAAAGTAATAGGAGAACAAAGGTAATTAGGGGTGCGTACCGCAACTTAGATCGCAGGCGGTGCGCTGCGGGGCACCGGCGGCGGGCGAGCGGGCCGGCTGCACATGACACAGCGCGGATGACTGAGCCTGAGGTTACTTTTAATGTTTATGAACTCCTAGTAATTTGACTTTGTAATTTTTGTTTTAATTTTTTTAATTAATTATTGTTTGATGTTTGAGAAAAGCACTATACATACCTCGGCGGGATATACGGGTTGCCCGCCTCAGACCTTTCCGGCCGTCTATATGTCTTCGGCCGGCAACCCCTTTTGTCCCGGCCTCTGTAGTAATGTACTATTGTATGCTATTTGAATAGCTTTGAATTGTTTTGACAGGTGGTAGCCCTCTGGCAGGGCGGGTCGATCTCGGAGTTCTCGGAGATCTCCGCGTTCCTGCGCGCGCGCGTGGTGGAGCAGCAGACGCTGACGCTGGTGGCGGCGGCCGCGGAGGCGCTGGCGCTGGAGCCCGAGGAGCTCGTGCTGTGCGGGGACTGCGACCTGCCCGAGGCGCCACTCTCGCACATATCCGTGTGTAGCATTAAAGGTAACTATTTTTTTAAGACTGTCAGTATACATAGTAATGTAGCTTAATAGCACATTATTGCCTAGGCATGGAAGTAGGCAATTGCGGGCCGAGTATTGGTTTTTAAACGGACGAGCTTGCGAGTTTGACTTGTTCCCTCATTTTATGATGGCATTTTTCGCTTTTTAAAAAGTTACAAGCTAGGTAGTAATGGAATTTGTATGCAACATTGCGGGCTTGTGTAACGAGCATGCAATGTTTTTTTTTAATTTAAGAACTGTCAGTAAACTGTGTACTTCGCGTCTCAATATGTAGATAGTAATGTCAACATTTCTGGACATTTTTGAGAAAAATATTGTAATTACCTTTCCTTCAGCAACCCCGGTACTCGGGTTCTCTGCTCGTAGGACGTAACGCTACAAAGTGGATAAATACTTGGATCTGCTACGAGCGTAGCGCTCTGTGTTCAAACAGTGTTCAACGATATCACACATCTTTCCATCTTTGGGTGCAAATCCAGTAGTTCTCTAAATTGTCACACATTTGAAGACTAATGTTGACCCTTAAATGCATGACGTAGGATTGCATAATCAGCACACTATTAAGTGTAATAGAAATTTTAAGCAACTAAAAAAAATATTATGCGTTTAACCCCCCTACCCTAATTAACATAGTATTAAAGACAGAAATGCCATTTCTCTCCCTTTAAATATTGACTTTTTTTAAATATATTGTAGATATTATGAAAAACTAGAGCACTGCACGTTTTCCTTTCAAACAAAATATTTTTTGGAAAGAACCAAAAACTAAAATTAAAAAACGGAAACGTGCAAGTCGAATTAAAAAAAAATGAAAATTGATAACTTAATCGCGTACGATAAATTTGTATTGATTTTTTGAAAGCTACACGATTTAAGCGTCGCCTTACAATCCTCTGGTCGTATGTTTCCAGGAGCCACGCTGCGCGCGTCGGAGATGCGCTCGAGCGTGGTGGTGGCGAGCGACGAGTGCAGCCTGCGCGACGTGACGCTCCGCTGCGAGCGCGCCACCACCGCGCTGCTGGCCCGCGCCGGGCACGTGCGGCTCGCGCGCTGCGCGCTGCAGGACCAGCCTGGCCAAGTTAGTACTTTATGTAACTCATACGTAATGGGTGTGGTTTTACGAAACGAGCCAAAGGCGACTTCGCACTCGCACTTGTCACTTAACAGCGGGACCGTTTACACGTTGATTGTACTAATCACTTTACACCTGCACTTGCTGCTTCCCAAATTTAAACAGACCTTTACCTGCGAATTAAGTTTTAGGCTTGTTGTAGATGTAGTGCATAATCATACGACATCGTATTTTGACCGGATAAGTTCATTTTCGAAGGTACAAAAGTATTACTCGATTCACATTCAACAACTATGACAGTAGTACAGATAGATATGTATGATCATTTCGCGTTTGCACGGTTGCGTCAATTTACTTAAAGTACGTAGTGGATAGACACCGTAGCCTGTTTGGCCAAAATGTGGTTACAGAATTAACAACAAGTTTCAAGAGATATTGGTAGTTCTGTAGTTCTGCCTCCCCACTCAATGAACGCGTGAAGGTATGTATGTAGATAGATTTCGTGAATTGAAAATACTATGACAATAAGCTGTGGTACGATATGAACGCCTAGCGATTATTTTGTTTGCAGAGCGACTTCACACAGGGCATTTTGGCGATGGCCGGAGCGAAAGTCCTCATTGAAGACTGCACCTTTGAAAACTTCTACACGGGCATCGTCGTGCACAAGGGCGCTCAGGTACTTAATCTATCTCTTTCTTCCACATAATTAAGTGTAAGGTCACACGATCAACATTGTATTCGATTTTGAACTTAAAATCGAGTGTGATAGAGTCTAACGTTTTAATTTTTCCAATCTCAATGGACCAATAAACCATAGACATTTATCATTCTTTGTATGAAACGTATAAAAAACGGATTACATAGTTCTAAATTTGAATTTGACGATCAACGAGCCATTTTGCGACAGAAGGGGTGCAAGTGTGCGACCCCATTCGATATATTTCCGTTGGCGCGTCCTGTGGATTGACGTCGGAGTCTGTGGTCCATAAGTATATTTGAATTTGGAACTCGAGGGTAGTTCGAACTAAGATTGATATTGTATAGGTATATTCACTAAAGCTGGCACGAATGGAATGAACAAAAGTAATGTCACCTATTCTCTGAGTACGGCTGTAATCCATCAGTTGATGTGGCAGGTGGAGCTCCGCAACTGCACCGTGTCCAACTGCGGCGTGGGCATCCAGCTGTACGGCGGCGCGCGCGTGGCGCTGCACGACACGACCGTGGCCGCGTGCGCCGAGGCCAGCGTGCGCTGCGACCTGGGCCGCGCCGCGCACGCCGCACAGTCAGTTACATACATCAATCGATATCTAAATCTCACACAAGTTCACCTGCGCCTTTTTTCTAGGCGGTAAAATCCAAATAGTATTTATTTTGGCTTGTTATAGTATTGCTTTTAACTCGGCCGCCATTACTGTCAACTATATAAGAACAATCAAAACGTTGACAATACGATGGCAAGTCAAACACGTTATGGTTTGGCACTGGTCCCAAACTAAGCTCTAGGCTTAGTTTTTTCAAGGGAACTGCCGCGGCGTCATTGCGTTCGGTTACGTTTTGTTTTAGCGCGCGTACTTAGCTATCGAGCGACAATGTCGCTGCCGAAAACGCTTAAATATTGTTCTGTATACGGATGTCTAAACCTAGCTTAGGTAGGTACAACTATATCCAGATTTAATAAAAGGTATTTCATACCGGCCTGCGTATAGTATACCTAGGTGAAATAAATACGTATTAAGTAGGTAATTTAAGTTATTGAGTGTGACGTGACAGGTAACATGTGACTAAGTAAGTAGTGACCTTGCTTACGAAGCTAGCGGTCCTGGGTTCGATTTCCGGTCAGGCCAAATATTCGTGTGAAGAGTGCGAGTAGGTATTTTTTGTTTCTGAGTCTTGGGCGTTTTATATGTACCTATGTAGTCATATTAAGAATGTATTTTTCACTACATAAGTATGCTTATCGTTGCCTAGTACCCAAAGCAGAAGCCTAGAACCAAAGCGAGCGGCCAATGCTCTAAGGAAGCCGCGCGGCGACGGCGCGTGCCGCCAATGATAGGTACCTAAGTAGTCAAAGGAAGCCGCCTCGCGCGAAAGCGGCATTATCAAAAGGTCGAAAAGGAATTTACATATCACGTCACATACCTATAAACATAATTATTATTTAGTGTCAACAAAAAAGTATGTAAGTAAAATAATTTAAATTTGGTACTTAGGTACCTAACAATATTTATACTTACTTTAGGTTTGTGTAATTTATGAAAATTAACATGATTATAAATCACAGTATGGCCAAGTAGGTGACTAAAATTGAAAAACATGTTTGGACAACCCAACCCTGACGGCCGAGCGGCAATAGGTATCAGAATCTCCTAAAGGGCCGGAGTCGAGCTACTTTTCTATTTATACTATGCTTTTGCCTTCGACATGTTATCGTATTGTCCGTGTCCATGTCATGTATCGTTACGATAGCTTATTTACTTGACACTAATGGCGGCCGAATTTCAAACTAACACGATAACATGTTAAAAGCGATATGGATTTACCCACCACTTCAACCCCTGACAGTCGCAGCGGCCTATCTAGTTTACGAGCTCAGTGATTTGCGCGCATGTGTTTTATGAAAGAGACTAGAGCGTAAAATGATATAATATAATAAAAAGAGGTAGATATGTTATACACACTTCGATAGGGGCACCCTAAAACCAAGCCAATTGGCACACTTACTTAGGCTTGCGCCGTCAACGGAACCGTGAACTAGTCTGCAGAGCAACATACACTCGTTTTGTTTCGCTCCCGGAAATTAGCATACCATCCTGCTTTCACTTGTTGTAGACGACGCGTACCCACACACTCAAACACATACATGTTTAATTTTAAGGTAGTTTTAAGTTTGTGGCTTCTCATTATATGACAGATGAGGGTAGTGTTAGTTTCCATGGTCGCAGCAACGGAACGGCGCGTGTGCTAACGCTGCCGCCACTCTTTACTCGTATTTTGGTGTTTTAATTAATGTCCCAGTGCCCGATCAGCTACAAAGTGGTCCTACGAACCTGATCGATGATAATTAATTGCATTCCTTGACACCCAAGTTAAATACGTAGTGAGATAATACCGGTCGGCCGCCATGTTTAACACGCCACCGGCGGCGGGGGCGAAACGTAAAATTATTCCCACGGTGAAGCGCGATATTATGGAAAATTTAATCCATGAAGGCACAAGAAAGATGCTTGACGGTCATGCCTACTCGGATAAACCTATATCGTCTATAAAGATTACGGATTTTCGGGAACGAGGAACGAGGTCTGAAAACAGCGTCAAGGTCGAAACACCTCACCACCTACCTGAACCGCCGACATCGACCAGCAGCAAACATTCACATAGTAGTGAGCTCCAATTTGAAGCTCGCAAGAAACGCCTGGAATTGGAAGCAGCGGAAGCCAATGCTCGCATACAACTCGAGCTCAATGAGAAGAGGCTAGCCGCAGATATTGCCGAATTAGAGGTACAACGTTCCCATGCCGGCAGTTCAATTTCCAGATCCAGCATCAAGCACAAAGTGGACGAATGGATAAGGCGTAGTAGCCTCGAGGATGTCATGGAGCAGCCGTCGCACGAGCTGCAGCACGAGGCGCCGCCCGCCGCCGCGGCCGCGCCGAGCGACATCCAACAACTTGCTAACGCACTTAAGACGGCCATTACAACCGCCACAGCTGACGACAGACAAATTCTGTCACGCTTGAACACGAATAAGGAGCTGCCACAATTTCATGGTGATCCTCTAGAGTGGTTATCATTCAAGAACGCGTACACCGAGTCCTGCACAGTGTGTAAATTCAGTGACACAGAGAACATCTGCCGATTACGTAAGTGTTTACGTGGCGAAGCGAAAGAAACCGTGTCTTCACTTCTCATCGGCAACACATCAGCTGTAAGCATTATAAACGCCTTAGAACTTCGTTACGGAAGGCCCGAAACTATCATACAAAGGATAACTGTACAGCTGAGAAAGTTACCACTATTACCGCCAGCCTATCACAACGAGATAGTTAACTTTTCTATAAAAGTTAAAAATTACGTAGCGGCAGCTCGTGCTATACAACAAATAGATTATTTACGTAGCCCCGAGCTAATGAATTCCGTTATTACTAAGTGCCCCACGGTGCTAATTACTAAGTGGGCCGATTATGCGTATACGCACCAAGAAAAGGACAAACCTAAACTCGAACTGTTCTCGGATTTTTTAACCGAAGAAGCCACGAAGGCGTCAATGGCAGGTATTAGTCATATTCATATACATACCAGTACCTATAAGAAACCGGAAGAGCGAAAACCCCAAGACAATTGACATTTTATATTGGCACAATCGCAGTCGTCGTTTAAAAAAGCATCTTACGAAACAAAAGCTGATAAAAGGTGTGCATTTTGCCGTGAGAGCTATCACACCCTACCTAACTGCACTAAGTTTAGAAAAGCAATGCGAAAGGACCGCTGGCGTTTCATTAGGGGAAGACATTTATGCCATAAATGCCTCATAGATAAACATAAGAGGGAGGAATGCCCCGCTTCTAACTGCGAGATCGACCAGTGTGGGCTCCCGCATCACGAGCTACTTCACTGGCCCGCCCCCACAGCGCCAGCGCAGTCGACGACGTCCGACGTGTCGTCCGACCAAGTGAACACCGTGTCCGAAAATGATAGTGTCGCGCGCGAGTGTGCGGAAGTTCATAGCGAAAGTGTAAACAACACGATCTCAGTGTCTAATTCAATCGTAATGTTAAAGATCGTGCCGGTTGTTTTGCGCGGCCCTAAGGGCGCGGTCACAGCGCACGCGCTGCTAGACGACGGCGCAACAGTTTCTCTTATCGCGAGTGATATTGCGGACTCGATAGGTCTAAAAGGGCAGAAGAAACAATTGCGTATGTGCGGTGCTTGGGAGAACAACGAAATAGTTTGTACATCAGAGACTGTAAGTTGTAGCATAAGTGGCTCGGATAATAACTTGTTTGATTTTCACGCTCAAAAGATTAAAGAACTAAATTTGCCTGAGCAAAACATGTTTAAAGTTAATATTGCTAAGTATGCGCATTTACATAATATTTCGTCAGATTTTGTTCAAAATGTTAATTATAAACCAAAGGTATTAATTGGTCAGGATAATTACGATTTAATAAAGCCATTACAATTATTAACTGGTAGCAAAAATGAACCTTTCGGTACATTAACTCCTTTGGGTTGGTGTGTACACGGCTTTATGTCTACGTTATCATCCCCATATTCTCCCAGTGATAACCGGTCAGGCGCGGGCGCGGGCGCCGCTCGCGTGTTTACACAAACTGTATGCCACGTGACATCCAATTCGCTCGCGACCGACAACGTCGATGATCGTGGTTTGCATGAACTCGTGCGTAAATCTTTTGAGTTAGATGCACTAGGGGTCTCCGCGGAGCCACCGCGGCCAAATCGTCACGAAAGCAAGGCGATTGAGATATTGAATAGTACTGCACACCTAGTTGATGGCCACTGGGAAGTAGGTCTCCCGTGGAAAAGTAGTACCATTATGCCCGACTCGCTTCCAACGGCACTCTCGCGCCTGAGATCTATCGAACGTAAGATGTCACGTGACCCAGGATTCGCTCAACGGTACAAAGAAAGAATCGAACACTTATTTGTAAACAATTACGCTCGCGAAATCGATCCACATCAGTCAGGACCGCGAGTCTGGTACTTACCCCACTTCGGCGTCGATAACCCAAATAAGAAAAAACTTAGACTAGTTTTCGACGCCGCGGCCACCACTAATGGTTTTAGTCTCAATAGCTACTTGTTGCAAGGCCCAGATTTGCTTGAACCTCTTATAATAATAAATAATAATAATAATAAATTTTATTTCAGGCAACGAGGCCCATAGTTACAAATACCTTATAGACTAACATAGATAACAATATAAAACTTAAAACTAACACCGATGTGACAGAACAGCGGGTATCTGTTTTGCCAAAATTGGCGTGATGATTGGTGTTGGCGTGGTTGGATTGGTTATAGGTATCATGCTTAGATTTCGTGAGAATAAAATAGGAATTTCTGCAGATATACGTGATATGTTTTTAAGTGTAAATATAAAATCCGCTGATCAACATGCGCTTCGTTTTCTGTGGAAAATAGACGGCCAAATAAAACATTTTGCTATGACATCTTTAATTTTTGGCGCTAACTGTTCACCTTTCATAGCTCAGTATGTAAAAAACATAAACACCGAACGTTTTAAACAAACAATGCCCGATTCGGTACATGCGATAATCACTAATCACTATTGTGATGATTACGTTGACTCTTTCACTACCGAAGACGCGGCCATTAAGTCGATGAAAGAAATAACGTACATACATTCACAAGGTGGTTTCGACATTACGAACTGGACATCTAATAGCCCCGCTGTTTGTGAGGTCGCTCCAAAAAATACCTTAAGCGCAGCTTGCGTAAGGCTGGATTTCCAAGGAAACGAATTGTTTGAACGAACACTTGGGTTATTGTGGTACCCGAGTACAGATTGCCTAGGGTTTAACCTATCGTTCAAAAACGTTAATGAGCGCGTACTAAAAGGTCAACAAAAACCAACTAAAAGGGAGCTCTTGCGCATAGTTATGAGTATATTCGATATTTACGGTTTGTTGGCCCCCTTCACTATGAAAGCAAAAATACTTTTACAGTCTACCTGGAGACAGAAAATTGATTGGGATCAGGTGTTGACTGATGAAATGTTTTTTGTGTTTAAGGAATGGATGGACCAAATAGGTTTTATAAATGAGCTTCGCATTCCAAGATGGTATTTTAATCATAGTAACTATGCACGTAAAATTGATCTACATATATTTTGCGACGCGTCACCGGCCGCTTATGTCGCTGTAGCCTATTGGCGATCCTATTGCGAAGAACATAAGGCCGACATTAGCTTGTCCTTTGTCATGAGTAAAAGTCGTTTGGCCCCGGTGAAGTGCGTTTCTATTCCTCGCTTAGAACTGCAATCAGCTGTTCTTGCATGCCGTCTCGCAAATACGCTGAAAAGTGAGCATAGATTAGTGATCGACAGAACCTTTTATTGGACCGACTCCACTACTGTTTTGTTATGGATACGTAATGACCATCGCAATTATAACACGTTTGTCGCAAACCGACTCGGTGAACTAGACGCGACGAGCAGCGTTAACGAATGGCATTACGTTCCATCTGAATTGAACATAGCGGACGTTGCGACAAAGAACAATAATTACCGTCTAACGGATAGCTGCGAATGGTTTAAAGGTCCGGATTTTCTTCGCTCACCCGCTGAGCAATGGCCGCGCGAACCTGTAAACATACAAAATATTAATAGGGAACAATTAGAAGTTAAAAATATAAATACCGTGATAAATAATATTTACAAATCAAACTTACCTGTGCCGGATCCTATGCGTTTTTCGTCTTGGCTCAAATTGCGTCGCGCGACGGCTACCGTTTTGTTGTTTATAAAAAAATGCAAAGTGAGCCGCAAATCCACGATTAACAACAATTTAATGGAAAGGGCTGAGTTATTGCTATTACAATATTCAGAGGAACTTTATTTTAAAACTGAACTTAATCAATTGAGACAAAATAAAAATATCGAGCCCAACAGTCGACTACGCACCTTGACCCCAGTTCTTGGGGAGGACGGCCTCCTTAGAGTCGGGGGACGCATCGATGCCGTCAAGGAAGTTGGCATGCACGTGAAAAGGCCCGTAATTCTGGATGGACGCGATTATGTCGCTAGACTAATCGTGAAACACTTCCATGAGCGTGCTGCACATGCCTCCAATGAAATGGTGGTAAATGAGCTAAGACAAAGATACTGGTTGTTAAAGTTACGCCCTACAGTTCGAACCATAGCATCTCGTTGTCTTTTCTGTAGGTTGCGTAAAGTAAACCCTCAACCACCACGAATGGGTGACCTGCCAGACGCTCGTTTATCTCACCATCAGAGGCCATTTACTCACTGTGTGGTTTTTGGACCCATGGAAGTGACGGTGGTGTAGAGGACACGACGCTCTGCATCTGAAAAAAAAAAAAAAAGAATTAATAATGTTTAGAATTTATATATAATTAGTTAATATGAAAAGCTTACCTTGTTTGCTCCCCCACTGCTCATTCCTGTAATATCTATACCAATAAAAGGTTGCGCACGAGCGCGTGCATATGTGTGCGTAGCATCCCCGCCAGTTGCCCTCTGACCGCGACGGAAAGCACGCATGTCCACGTACTTTAAGCGCACCGCTATCCGAGCTTTTGTTGTTTTAACTTATCACAGTACTTACCGATCCGCGCCTGCTCCCATCATCTACATTTGGTCCATCGAGCCAGGATCATAAAGGAACTGCGAACATAAAAACAGCGAACGTCGGAATGTTCAGCACACCGCCGCCGCCGCCGCGCACAAATAAATCGCGCAGTGAACGCGCTCACTTACGTGAACAGCTGAAACAAACCATGGACGATCGTGTGGAAGTGTTTTCAACGCAAACATGCCCGGTCAGAAAACTCACAGATTTAGAAATCCAGACAATGGATACTAATTTACCTTCAGGAAAAGAGGGTAGTGTAAAAGGGAAAGAGGGTAGTGTAAAAACTGAGATCCACGAACGCGTTCCAGGTTCGTCGAAGAAGAGTTCTGGGTCATCAATAGAGGCACAAAGGAAACGATTGGAACTGGAGGCAGCCATGGCCAAGGCCAAAATCGAAAAGGATCTGATTGACAAGAAATTGGCAGCTGACCTCGCCGAGCTCGATGACCGGTCCTCAAGGAAGTCTCGCTGCAGCGACGACCATTCGACTCCGGGAACCTCTCAAAAGGTGGAACAGTGGCTAGAAAAGAGTATACATGATCCTACCGCTAACCTGCAAGTTCACGAACCGGCTTCGGCACCAGTTACCCAATCTGCTCCGGAACCGTTGTGGCAGTTGTCGCACGCTATCACCAACCTCGCTTCCGTGACACAAAGTGCTAACACTAATTTACTGTCAAGACTAGCTACGTCTAAGGATTTACCGTCGTTCTCCGGCGAACCACTTGAATGGCTGCAATTTAAAAGGAGCTACGAAGAGTCAACAAAATTATGTAATTACAGTGACAGGGAGAACGTCGCTAGACTCAACCGATGTCTTCGTGGTGAAGCAAAGGAAGCAGTTTCGTCGCTACTCATAAGCGACACTACACCAACTACTATTTTTGAAGCACTAGAACTACGTTTTGGACGACCTGAAATTATTATATTCAAGATAGCTTCTCAATTTAAAAAATTACCTGCCCTGTCACAGAGTTATCACTCTGAAATAGTGAATTTCGCAGTTAAAGTGAAGAACTACGTCGCAGCTACTCAATCGATAAATCAGAATGATTATTTAAGAAGTCCCGACTTGCTTAATACTGTATTGTCGAAGTGCCCAACTACACTTCTTAATAAATGGGCGGATTACATATACGAGAATACCGACAATAACAAGGCTAAACTACAAATTTTCTCCGAATTTCTACACAAAGAAGCAACAAAGGTAGCCGCAGCTGGGATAAGCCACATTAACACGCAGACTGAGAACAGAACATTTAAAAGAACCGAAGAGCGCAGAATTCATTCGCACGCAGTTCTGAACAACAATAATAGCGACGCGAAGTGCAAATTTTGTCGCACACATGTTCACCTTATTTCTAACTGCATAAAATTTAAGCGCGCGCTCCGCAAAGATAGGTGGCGATTCATTAAAATAAACAAAATGTGTCATAAGTGTTTGTTATCGGGGCACGGGATAGAAACCTGTCCAGCAGCGCCGTGCGACATCGATGAGTGCGGCCTACCCCACCACCGCTTACTGCACTGGCCCCATAAACCTGCTTCGCCATCCAGCAGCAACCCCGCGTATGAAACCCCTAGAAGTGTTCCCCAGTTGACTACAGTAAACGAAAACGAACCTTCTTCCAATAGTGAAACAGTAACAAATACTATTGCGACCCGTAATGACACAAGTGTTATGTTAAAAACGGTGTGTGTGAACATACACGGCCCTAATGGTGCAATTTCCACGCACGCCTTGCTCGACGACGGTGCCACAGTGTCTTTGGTGTCAGCTGATCTCGCGAACAGTATTAACCTACAAGGTCAGCCTGAAACGTTACGAATGAGAGGCGCGTGGAACTCCGACATCGTGTGTCACAGTGAAATAGTGAACTTTAAACTTTCTAATACAAGAAATCAAATGTACGAAATGCGTGCGCGCAAGATAAATGAACTAGATTTACCAGCACAAAAGTTATCTAAAGTGAACCTAGAAGACTTTGAACATTTACGAAACCTAAAAAACTATGTAACCTGTAGTGATATAAAGCCCAAAATATTGATTGGACAGGACAACTTCCATTTAATGATGACCTTGAAGACTATTCATCGCAACTTCAACGAACCGTGCGCCACCCTGACACCTTTGGGGTGGTGCGTGCACGGGATTGTACCCGCCACCGCGCGCAGCCTACTTCTAACCACTGAACATGCATTAACTACAACGCTGTACGAGCCGCGCGGGCCGCCGATTAGTCTTATCAGCGGTCCCCCCCGCGCCCCCGCTCCGCTCTTCGACTGCATTCCAGACAAGACGCGCACATGCGCCGGCGCACACACGGCACAGTACTCATCGTTGCAACAATTATGCGAAACACACAGTGACAAAGTAGATACGGAACTACATGAATTAGTTCGCCGCTCGTTTGCTATAGAAGCAATTGGGGTGAACTCTAAACCCCGTGTAAATAAAGACGAGATTCGCGCAATCAATATTGTGGACCGATCTGCACAACTTTGTAATGGTCGATGGGAAGTGAGCCTACCCTGGAAGAATGAATTACGAATGCCAGATTCCTACTCAATCGCTTTAAGGAGATTTCTTGCCGTGGAACGAAGAATGAATTTAGACAATAATTACGCAGCAAGATACCGAGACCGCATAAATCATCTGTTTGAGAACGGTTACGCTCGTGAGTTAACTGATAGCGAGATTTCGATACCTGGAGGACGTGTGTGGTACCTGCCACATTTCGGAGTAGATAACCCAAATAAAAACAAGCTCAGATTGGTGTTCGACGCTGCTGCTAATGTCGCCGGCAGCTCCCTGAACGATTTTTTGCTGCAAGGGCCTGACCTACTTCAATCACTTTTAGGTATCTTACTACGATTTCGAGAAAGGCCTGTCGCTATCATGGGAGACATCAGAGACATGTTTCTTCGTATCCAAATAAACAGAGAAGACCAGCACGCCCTACGTTTTTTGTGGCGCGAAGATTCAAATGGGAAGATAAAGACCTGCGTAATGAACTCATTAATATTCGGTGCCAACTGCTCGCCCTTCATTGCGCAGCATATAAAAAACAAGAACGCGACTAGGTTTAGAGACGAAATGCCTGAAGCCACTGAAGCCGTCATACAGTCACATTATATGGACGACTACATCGAGAGCGTGGAGGACAGCGAAACCGCAATAAAAATGATCAAATCCGTGACCTACATTCATCAACAGGGCGGATTTGAAATGAGAAATTGGACTAGTAATAATCAACAAGTATTAACCGCCATGTCAAAAGAGACCTTAAGTGATAAGGCGATAAGGATCAAAACCGCAGGCGACGAGTTACCAGAGAGGACACTCGGATTGTTATGGTTTCCCGCCAGTGATTCGTTTGGGTTCGACCTGTCACTTAAGCGTATACCTAAAGAAATTTTGGAACTCCAAAGAATACCTACGAAAAGAGAACTCTTACGCATTTACATGTCCATATTCGATGTTTTTGGTTTTCTTGCTCCATTCACGGTGAAAGCAAAAATATTGCTACAAAGAACCTGGAAAAGCGATATTAAGTGGGACGACGAGATATCACAAAACGAAAATAAAGTTTTCCAAGACTGGATATTAGAATTAAATGCCTTGCAAGACTTACGAGTACCAAGATGTCATTTCACCTCATTAAGACTGTGTGAGAAAGAGAGCGCCGAGAAGGCATCTGGCGGAAGCGCTAGCCAAAACGAGACAACTATAGATTTGCACGTTTTTTGTGACGCTTCCCCGGCTGCATTTGCTGCGGTCGCGTATTATCGAAAGGAATTTGTAAACAAACAAGTCAGAGTGTCATTCATCGCCTGCAAATCACGAGCCGCTCCCGTAAATAAATATATAACTATACCGAAACTGGAATTGCAAGCAGCGGTTATTGCTTGCCGCCTCGCTGACACGATTACGCGTGAGAACCGATTAGTTGTAAACAAAAGATACTTTTGGACGGACTCGCAAATAGTATTGCACCAAATAAAAAATAACACGCGGAACTATAAAGTGTTTGTTGCAAACAGATTGGGGGAAATCGACGAATTAACTCGGACCAAAGAGTGGAACTATGTACCTACAAAGTTAAATATCGCCGATAAGGCTACAAAAATTAATACCTATAAATTGAGTATCGACGGGGAGTGGCTGCGAGGTCCGCATTTTTTACACTTGCCGCGCGAAGAGTGGCCGCCGATGGACCCTGAAAATATAGAAGAATACAATGATGAGATGTTGCAAGTTAATATTGTTTGTGAAAACAGCGTCAAAGACTTACCTGTGCCGGAAACAACTAAGTTTTCCTCCTGGCTTCGCTTGTGTCGATGCATGGCAAACGTGTTTCTATTTATAGAAAAATGTAAAACGTCGCGCAAAGCTAAACTTACTTTAGAATTAATGAAGCGCGCTGAACATCAGTTATTACGCTGCTCACAAGTGCGATCATTCCCTGGAGAACTGGCCCTTTTGAAAAACAATAAATCCATTTCGTATGATAGCCGACTACGAAAATTGACGCCAGTCTGGAACGAATATGGATTGCTGTGCGTCGGGGGGAGAATAGAAGCAACTACGAATGTGAGTTCAAGTGTGAAACGGCCTGTAATTCTGGATGGACGTGATTATATTGCACGATTAATAGTCAAATATTATCACGAGAGGACCGCGCACAGCTGTAACGAAACAGTAGTTAATGACATACGTCAGAAATATTGGCTGGTAAATTTACGACCCACAGTACGAGCAGTCGCCGCGAAATGTTTATACTGTCGTATAAGAAAAACAATACCTAGCAATCCGCGACTAGGAGACTTACCGGAGGCACGATTAGCGCACCATAAGAGACCATTTACCCATTGTGGTGTTGATCTGTTTGGCCCAATGGAAATATCTATTGCCCGGCGCCGAGGAAAACTGTACGGAGTATTATTTACCTGTCTAACTATACGCGCCATACATATCGAAGTGGTGCCGACGCTATCAGCTGATTCCTTTATAATGGCCTTGAGGCGCATGGCGGCGCGACGTGGATGGCCGTATAAAATGTACTCCGACAATGGCACCAATTTTCGAGGTGCTGACGCAGAACTCAGGAGGTCTTTCGAAGCAATCAACCAATCTAGTGTGAAAGATGAATTAATTAACCGCGGATTGGAGTGGCATTTCATATCGCCCGCTAGTCCCCACATGGGAGGAGCGTGGGAAAGATTGATTAGAAGCGTCAAAACAGCGTTGAGAGTTGTCCTAAAAGAAAGGGCCCCTCGCGAAGAAGTACTCATCACATTACTGGCCGAGGTGGAGAATATAGTTAACAGCCGCCCACTGAGCCATGTCTCCGTAGACCACGAGTACCCTGAAAGTTTAACACCGAACCATTTTCTCATCGGGACCTCTTCTAACCTACCTGTTCCGGGAAAGTTTGACGACAACGATTTCTATGGACGAAAATTGTGGAGAATCACTGAAAGACTCACCGATATGTTTTGGCAACGCTGGGTGCGAGAGGTTCTGCCAGCTCTTCTTCCACGTCAAAAGTGGTTTCAGGAAGGACACCAACTGAAAGAAGGCGATGTGGTCTTCATAGTAGACCCAAATATGCCACGAAACACTTGGCCTAAAGGACGTATAGAGAACGTCTACCCCGGCGCCGACGGTCGCATACGCATTGTCGACGTAAAGACGAGGACCGGAAAACTGACCAGACCAGTAACGCGCGTGGCCTTGCTCCCCACAGCGGCTGATGATTGTCCCGAGTAGACAATGGGGGGGAGAGTGTAGAGGACACGACGCTCTGCATCTGAAAAAAAAAAAAAAGAATTAATAATGTTTAGAATTTATATATAATTAGTTAATATGAAAAGCTTACCTTGTTTGCTCCCCCACTGCTCATTCCTGTAATATCTATACCAATAAAAGGTTGCGCACGAGCGCGTGCATATGTGTGCGTAGCATCCCCGCCAGTTGCCCTCTGACCGCGACGGAAAGCACGCATGTCCACGTACTTTAAGCGCACCGCTATCCGAGCTTTTGTTGTTTTAACTTATCACAGTACTTACCGATCCGCGCCTGCTCCCATCATCTACAGGTGGGTCGTCGGCGCGAAAAGCGATATGGCGTCCTTTTCACGTGCTTGACCGTACGCGCCGTACATATTGAAGTTGTTACTACGCTGACGTCCGATTCGCTGATCATGGCGTTACGCCGCATGGCTGCTCGGCGTGGCTGGCCTGCGAAGATTTACTCAGATAACGGGACCAACCTACTGGGAGCCGAAATCGAGTTAAAGAAATCTTTTGAAGAGCTGAACCACGAGTACTTGTTGGAGTATGCCTCTAATTATGGTGTTGACTGGCACTTTATATCTCCAGCTAGTCCTCACATGGGAGGCGCCTGGGAGCGTATGATTCGCTGTGTTAAAACCGCGCTAAAGGTCGTGCTTAAAGAAAGGGCACCCCAGACGAGACGCTCATGACGTTGCTATTGGAAGTGGAAGCAATGGTTAATAGCCGGCCTTTGACTCACGTCTCTGTAGACCACGATGCCCAAGAGACCTTAACTCCAAATCATTTTTTGATTGGCTCGTCATCGGGACTTCCAATACCAGGTGAATTTTGCGAGGGAGACTTATATCTACGACGTCAATGGCGCATAGCTCAGCGCCTCGCTGATTTATTTTGGAGTAGGTGGATGAAAGAGATACTTCCAACTCTTCTGGTCCGATCAAAGTGGACAGAGGAAAATCAAGATTTGCGCCAAGGAGATCTAGTGTTGATAATAGACCCCAATTCATCACGAAATTGTTGGCCAATGGGGCGAATTGTTCAAACACATCCTGGGCGCGATGGTAGAGTGAGGGTCGTGGATGTTCAAACGCGTACAGCCGTTTATCGTAGGCCCGCCGCACGCGTCGCACGGTTACCACTGGATGATGAGTGTCGCCGAAACGACACGCGGGGGAGAATGTAGACGACGCGTACCCACACACTCAAACACATACATGTTTAATTTTAAGGTAGTTTTAAGTTTGTGGCTTCTCATTATATGACAGATGAGGGTAGTGTTAATTTCCATGGTCGCAGCAACGGAACGGCGCGTGTGCTAACGCTGCCGCCACTCTTTACTCGTATTTTGGTGTTTTAATTAATGTCCCAGTGCCCGATCAGCTACACTTGTCATTTATGAATTGTTGTGTAATTGCAATATTTACTGATTATGTGTGCGTAAGCCGGGCCATTTTTACACGCGGAATACCGTATAGATAACATATCTACCTCTTTTTATATTAAATCATTGAGAGCGTATGTAACTGCGGGCTTCAATTTAAAAGTATAGCCCATCTAAAGAACGCATTAGATACCCCAACCAAGAACTTTTTTAAAAAATTATAATCATAAAATAATACATTACATTTGCTAGGATTTAATATGATTAGGTACATCAAAATCACACAAAAGTTACAGAGCTCTGCGGGTATTTTTAATTCCTTTCTATTGTTCCAGGATCCAAGAGCTTCAAATCATGCCGAACTGCAGGATAGGAACCGGCGACCTCGAGAAAGAGGTGCTCGTGGTCAAACAAGATGTCGACTTGCTGTGAATCTCCCTCAACTCAAAGAGAATACAACACTACGTCCTCAACTATTCGAGCTAATATGAGAAATAATTGCATTTATACATTATGTGGATAAGACAGGGCCTTCTATCCTCCTGACTATTCGTATACACGACAGTCAAGCTAGCACCTTTAGGTACTAGAATTATGTAGTGTTTCAATTATTGTAACTATATTTCTTTGACGTATGGTCATTAGAAGGCTATCCCACCTATGTCTATCGTTAAACTACGCATGGTCACGACTAACTATATAAATAACTTATCCATTATTCTAGTAGGCAGTATTATCGTACAAATAGCTATGTGATTTTGAGAACAAGATGCATACATACATAAACTTACGCCTTCGTTCCCCGAGAGGAGTAGACAGGATTACCTACAGCTCCAAAAAGTTGTTGATTATTCTGTAACCACATTTTGCACAATTAGGCTAACATGTTTACCAGCGTATTAGTGACAGGTTGCAAGCCCATCGCCTAACAGTACAGTCAAGTTCATAAATATATGTATACTTTAGTACCTTGTCTATTTAATGTCGCGTTTGAGCTGCCATACATAAATTGTCACAGCGTATAAAGTGACGGTACTAAAGTGTACACATATTTATGAACTGTACTACAAGCATTTATTCCCTTGGTCGCCTCTTACGACATCCACGGGAAGACATGGAGTAGTACTATTCTAACCCGGCAACCACACGGGTGTTCTGTAATTGTGAAACTATGTCCGCCTAACTAAACGGAAAGAAATTGGAATTAATTTCATTTATGATTTTAATTTCACAAAGTAATGTAGTAGTCTTGGTATTTTTGGTTAGGATAATTTAAATGGTAGGATACCGTTTAATACATGATTTAATTAGCGCCTTGTTTAGCATTTAAAATGTGATTTTAGTATGAACTATAAATATATGTATTGCTAAAGTAATGTTAGCAGTTCTCTAACCCTTTGTATGTCGGAGGGTCGCACCATTGATTGAGGGAGATAGCTTTATGGAGTTCCCAATAAGAGAGGCAGATAAGGTGATATTTATGGTTGTCTTTGTCATAAACGCGCTTTCTATTTTGCTGGGTACGTTCGTGTTTGTGGCAGGCAAACCGCTGTCATTGGTTCTTGTCTAGCTGTCATTTTGAAAACATCTGTCTATTTATTTCATTTTTTGTAAATTACTTTATCGCTGATTTTGGTTTGCAAATCCATGGCAACTTTGTGAAGTAACCTCCAAAACTG
Source organism: Acleris literana (assembly GCA_946894065.1). NCBI lineage: Eukaryota > Metazoa > Arthropoda > Insecta > Lepidoptera > Tortricidae > Acleris > Acleris literana. Next base: position 10,045,207 of record OX335687.1, read on the forward strand.
ACGAAGAATATGCATCAAATAAAATAACAGTGAAAAGTTGATTCTGAATGAGCAAGTGGTCAACAACACTCCAAGCCATTATGGTGGATGCCCGCCATCTTCAATGGTGTGCCGACTGGGACTGGAAGACGCCGACGACAACGACGATTCACCATACAATTGCTTATATATACTTGACATTGGCAAAATTACATAACTTGTAGACGCCATTAAAATAAATAAATAATAATAATAACCGCTGTCATTTCAAAGTTTTTTCGTGAACGTATGAGTTAGAAGCAAATTTAAGACAGGAAAGTTTGTTTTCAACGATTTGTTTGATGATGGTAAGCTTTGTTATGTTTGTTTTTTATTTATAAAATGGTGCATTGTTGTGTGATTGGCTGTAAAAGCCGCAGTAAGCGAAAATCTTAGAACACACATAACTTTTCATACGTAAGTACAGTATTTAGCCTCTTCTCATAGTGATTTTTGTGTTTTAAACGCGGAAAATACAGAAACTAATCTCCACTACGTGTAAAATAATACAGAATCATTAAAACAACTCTAAAATCCGCTTCAAAACAATTATTACTGATTACCCAAATTACGCAAGTCGATTAATGTCAATAAAGAACGGCTGGCTGGCAGCTATGTCTATTGGATATGAAATTTGGCCAGAATGTGAAGTGATTTTGGGGTTGCCAGAAAAACAATATTTTTTTACCTTATTAAACGGGTAAAATATTTGTTTCAGTTTTCCAAAAGATGCACCTGTGCGTAGTGCGTGGTTGAGATGTACTGAGCGATAGAATTGGGAGCCAACTGAGTACACTCTTATGTACTCTCAACATTTTGCTGATCATTGCTTTCGCAGAATGAAAGAAATTTATATTTTAGATATTCTCATTCCCAACATGGTTTCAAGACAAGTTTCAGTGAGTAATCATGTGTACGAAGTTTAATAAAAAAATGTGTGATTCTGTGATTACGCTCATACATATCGCTCGATATCGTATTACCAGTAACGTCACAAGCTATGCGGTATTCATTGGAGCGTTTCCACAAGAGGTAGTGAGGTAGCTTCACCGTCAATTTTCAATTTTTTTACCACTCTGGAAACCCCATGTGTTGTATGTTGTATATAGAGTAAATCCATCCCTTACGGTAGCACGCACTTGTCAGGTAAAGGGTATACTTCGTCTAAGGGGTCGCACTCTTGCACCCGTCATCCGTCGCAAAATGGCGTGACAAACGTCAAATTTAAAATTATAATTATTATTTTTTATTAAACGATTATTGGATTTAGACTAGAGTTGCGCACGCTCGGTCTTTGAAGGGAGCGCTCCGATATCGGTTAATCGGTCAAAGGAACTAGTTCGGTATTTTAGTGCCTTTAGGTCATTAAGCTCCGGAGCAAATTTTGAGATCTGAGCAGGACACGCTTTGAAATACTATTTGTCTCATTCACATCGAGCGCCGTGCCGTGTGCTCTTTACTCGTTCGCCCTGTTTCGCTGATACGTTCAACAATTGCTACTGACCTAAAGGACCGAAGACCGATTAAGATCGTTTACGAAGAACTAGTTCCTTTCGGTCTGTGACGGGAATTCATTCCTTTTAGTTTTTAGTTCCTGACCGAATCAAGCCTAATTTAGACTCTAATAAACTTCTTTTTAAGTTCAAAATCGGATAAAATGTTGATCATGCATGTGAATTTGCACTGATCAGTGCTTAGACATACTTACCAAGAGTTAATATTTATTTTAGTTCTTTATTTATTTATTTGTTTTTTATCTCCGTTTTAGTGAAGCGCATTGGTTGCTGTCTACATAGTATTGTTAAGTTTTGTTGTATTAAGTACCAATTTCACCATACGATGTTAACCACTTAACAGACGATTAGAGCGTTAACTAACAGTTGATTAACATTGATTAATTTTAACATCGTTTGGTGAAATTGGTACTAAAAGTTAGAGACATAATAAGAAAGTACTGACTTTGGAAAACTTACAGCTAAACTCTTACTGCCTGGCTGTACGACTTTAGGTGGCACTTGGCAGCGGTAGATAGTTTCATAATGCATTATTAACCATGCCGTCCGGTGCGTTGGGCGATGAGATTTTATGCAATATTTTTTCGCAATAAACCATTGTAACCTCAAATTTGTGGCCATGTAGTAGATTGTTTTAACAGCCGAGAACGTTTAATAGCAAATTCCTGTGTTGTCACTTTTACAATAGTACACAAACCTAATGTAGTGTAGCATCAAGATTGTAAGACGTTTGTCTTCAAAGATGCAGGCAGAATGAGCTAGATATTTGGGGTCTTATGAAATAATTCATAAAAGGCGGTTAAAGGAATGGTCTCTATTATGTGATTTGGCAACTCAATTGCACATTATGTGGTGCACACAATTTTAACCCTGGGTATTCCAGCAAACAATCTGATGGGTTTCTAGACTTTACCCTTTTCCAGGCCTTGCTAAAGTAAGGATACAAGCAAGAAATGGAATAGAGCCACGAATGCGTAGCTTCCTGAAGAATACTGATCCATGAAGTCATATTACAGGAAAGTTCAATTAAATTTGTGTCATAAAATGTAGGTAGTTAAGTTCAATTTTGAGCGACATGAATGTGGTCGATGAAATGTAGTATGCCTGGAAAAGGGTTAAGTTGTGTACAAAAGGAATTCTAAAAATCTTGCAAATGAGCTTAATATTTTTTACCATAAATATTTTAACCATGTTTTCTGGCAATATTTCCACCAAAGTTATCCAAAGTAGATTAGCGGTGCGCGAGGATAACGTCCACCTATACGATTCCTTCAATATAGCCTCGCATTGCGCAGCTATCCATGGATTTTTCCTTGCGCGCCGCGCTTAGCTACCTCGGTAGTCCTTGTGTATACGCAGCCTAATCTATGCTAACGTGCCTTGATTATTAAATTTGTCAACGTGTCATAATATCTTAAAAAGATGAAATCTATGATGATTTCGATATATTTTGATGTTGAATTATAAGGAACTTCTTTTTATAAATGTTGTTTTATTTAAAAGTTTTTACTTCAAATTTCATTTAAAACATATGGCTGGCATTTTCAAAAATATGCCTGGAAAGGAGATCAATATTGTGTATCGATCGTGTATAGTTGTGGTTTATGGCACCTTTTTCCAAAGTGCCCTCAACTAAAAGCTCGTAGATATTTCCGTCTACCAGGCGAACATAACATAAGCTACAGTTGATTGTAGCTCGCTGGGGATGAACATACATTAAAACTTGTCCGGCGCCGCGCAGAGTGCAACCAACTTCGCCATTCGATTCGCATCACTACGTGTGTGAACTGGAATGATTAATATAAAATTTGTTTGTTTTGTTTGTTAACTAGAAAATTATTCATAGAAATCCAACAAAAACAAGATAAAAGTTAAATAATTAATCTTGTACAGCAGTACCTATCTAAGGAAATGACCTTTGTTATTTTATTCCTTAGGAATTAGTAGATCGATTTACTAAAATGAGCTTCAGACCCTTTTCCGAATTATGTGTAGTTGTGTTTTTTCCCTCACACTTATTTTTCTGTCTTATTTTTTCCATTATGGAAATAAATTTGATAGTTGAGACGGAATTCTAATACGGAGCTCCTATTTCTGAGTGACTAACCTTTCTATTTATTTCGACCTTATAAAAATGGAATAGATTTAGGAAAAATGAAATACGAATCTAAAAATTTTATCAAAGAAAATATTTTACGAAAGTTATCTAAGTCGCCGCGAATTATCTGAAATCAAATAGAAAAATCGCTTCATGGGTGCTTATAATTTTTAGTCCGTTTTTCCATCAACAGATTGCCCAAACTCTTCTATGGAAACCAATTAAAAGTGTGACCTTGTCAACAAAAAAATAAACATTGAAATCACACAAATAATCAATAATTTTATTAACTACCTACTTTTCGATTACTGTTTCACCTTAACGTTGACTGGTAGACAATGCTTGTAGCATTAAGTCCGCAATTTTGTGCAATGAAGTATTTAAATGAATAAGTAATAAATTAACAAGGTAAAACGTTATGGCTAAAAATGAAGAACTCGAATAGATAACATATTTTTTTTAGTCTGTTATTAAGGGCCGGTTCAGACGGAGAGCATTTAAACTGTAAAATGGCAGTTCGAGGGCTTACAGCAGGCAAACCAACAGTGAAGCTAGCTCGCAGTTGGCGTGCAGTCCTGTCGACCGCATACCGACTGCAAGCTAGCTGCACGGTTGGTTTGTAGTTTTGATGCAGTTACGTTAACTGCATCAGAACTGCAATACTATTCTATTGCCGTCGTATTGCAGTTTGTAGGTACCTAACCGTCAGATGCTTTCATTTCATTTAGAAATGGAAGCGAAAACGTACAACGAAAACGTTTAATTAAAACACTAATACCTCTGTCGATATCGTCTAATTTTAAATTGAACGCCCTCCGCTAATCGACCTATAAAAATGCATCCACTCGTGAGGCCCGCACTCAGCATAATTGCTCGATTTAAGCAAAACAAATAAACCTAGTATTTCGCTGCCTGTTTCGCATTCCAGTGGCCCTAGAAAGGAAGCTTTACGAGATCGTTATCGTTTTCGAAATTGTATACAACTTGACGTAAAGTTCCGGACGGGCGCGTCGAGCGCTTATTTTAAATCCATACATTTTGACAGTTTTACACAATCGTTTACGTTAGCGTTAAACCTTCTTTGCATGGTGATGGAAATTTCCATCATAATATAATGCTAACTTTTTGTTTTTTTTTTGTATCAATTTTTTTATGCTAATTCAAAATCAAATAGGGTTTGAATTTACGACTTTTTTCATTTTTATGTTATTAAGGGTTATTGTCTAGGGCCACACGAGTGTAATTTTATTAAAAAACGTGGGTACCTACCCAAACTAAAGGCACTTGGCCCACCGCCACCGCCGACGATGAGCGAGAAGCGAGTACAGCCAGTGCGGCTAGCACAATTTGCCCGCGACTTGTTTGTCGCTCGGGTCTCCCTTTCTATCTAGTCAGTAACGATAGAGACGCACTGAGCGACAAACGAGAAAATACAACTTGTGCTATCTGTGCAGCGATCAACTATTAATAGAGGAAGATAGATCAATTTCAACTTAAGGAATAGTTTTTTTGCTTTGTTTACTATCTGCACAATTTAAGTTATTACAAACAGCAAACGTTATAAGTGTATCATAAGTTTATTACAGATTTAATTTATGATACTAAAACAAATGAGAAATGGCGTGCTCTTTTTTAATTTATTTTTTTATAATGTTAGTCGTGTTGTATTGTATCGGACAGGGAAGTTTCGTATAGTATGGGACACGTCCGCGCGTCCATTACTACACGTAAGTTAATAATAAATATTAATAGACATACCCAAAAATAAATGAAAAAGTACCTAACACTTTTAATTATGACAAGTTACTAGTATGTATTGATGATGTCCGGTACAAATCTCGCAAGTAAATTTTGATAAGATCAATCTGAATCTGAATTTTGTATAGGTACTTGTGTAGGTAGTTCAAATAGAAAATAAATAAATAAAAAATGAAAATTAAACGAATTAAACAATACTCAACAAGTTTAGTCGAGTTTTTATTACCAGTCTTGTTACCTACCTACCTTCGTAACTACTTACATTCGTCTCTTACTTAATATCGATAAATAATAAATAATAATAGTAAAATAATAAGATGTCCGGGGCGAATGGTTACTCACGTGCGCAGGAAGATTACCCACCGCCACCCTGCACGTGCCCTCTGGGTGGTGCTAACGAGCAATCAAATCTTGGCGGCTGTACTTGTCTTTATGACCTCACAGCCCTACACAGAAATAATCATGTCGAATGCATCCAAATCTCTAAAAGGCTCTTCTAAGAGCCCTCAGACCAAAGACATCGGACCATCAGTCAGAATCGCCATACGAATAAATTAAATTAAAAGAACTTAATATCGATAAATAATAAATAATAATAGTAAAATAATAAGATGTCCGTTACTAAACGAAACTGTCCGATACTTAACGAATTAGTGTTATTTTACTTTCTTCTTAAATTTTACTAATAACTCCCCTGACGAAAATGTTTGCAAGGTATCTATTGAAGGTAGGTATTCACCTATTCTCACGCTTATTAGGTATATAATATTTTTTTGGCCTTTTAAGTATACTGTCCGATACTATCGCATGATGTCCGATAGTATACTGAAAAAATATAAAATAATAATTGATATAAATCGGTTACCGATAAAGTTATTATACTTTTTACCAAAACGGTATAACGAATGAACTTCGATGTGCACAATTATTATTTAAAATGATTTAAAGTCTCCAATTTCAAGTCTTTATTTGTTAAAAATAAAATGTGTCCGATACTATACTATCTTCCGCTATATGTATAAATAAATAATAAACAAATATCAGGGGACAATGTCACACCAATTGACCTAGTCCCAAACTAAGCTCTAGGCTTGTACTATGGGTACTAGACAACGATATAAATACTTATATAGAGAAATATATACCTTAATACATAGAAAACATTCATGACTCGGGAACAAATATTCGCGCTCATCACACAAATATCTGCCCTTACCGGGATTTGAACCCAGGACCGCTAGCTTCGTAGGCAGGGTCTCTACCAACTAGGCCAGCGCGTCGTCAATGCGTCTCTTTTATTTACACGAGATACATATCTTTTGTTGAAGAAAGAGTTCTCGCCGGAAGTGTTAACAGCGAGCGATGAACTATTAATAATTGTGTCTCTTTTATTGACAAGGGATCTATATGTTTTGTTCGTTTCTTACGCCTAAGTACTCTTAGTACCCCACACACGTCAGGCAGAGTTGGTTCCTACCGCTTTGGCCGAGCTGCTTCATTCACGAAACCGACAACCGAATTAAAAACACAAGGGACTTAGCCTCGCCGGTTATTCATTCAACAATGAATTGTAAAGTCAGTTGTTTAAGATGTTCTTGGTTGTCTGAAGGCGCAGCGCCCTCGCGTGGTGTGTGTGCTAGCCTTAATTATTATTTCCAGTTCCTGCGCCTGACTGATATCAATGACGACACAATTATGTAGGTCTAGGGTCACATCGACATGACCCGCCTCTTTATTTAAACCAAGTTATCGATTGAACCCTGCCACTTGTTGAGCATTCGTTGTAGATAGATCAACGGGAACGGCATAACATCATATTTTTTTAGTTTATTTTACGTTAGAAAAATTGTAATTTGTTAGTTTGTGTGTGATTATTGATTAACGATCAGAGGTAAGCATTTTTTTCAGTTGACAAAGTCGTCCCTGTCACGCAAGAGCCTAGGAAGCTCCGTTGTGATTTGAAATTCCAGACAAATTGCTACACTAATTTGTTAAATTTTGACTTTTAATGTCTACTTAAACTAATATAATAGGCTACATATCATGTAAAATATTTAACCAATTTGTTATAAAACTTCTATAATGAGTTATGTAACGATTATAGTAATAGTCACCATATGAAAAAGTTCAATTAAAATAACAAATGACACGTGAATAACGGATAATTTTTATTTGGATTTCGAACCGTTACAAAACTATGTTAAAGTGACGTAATCATAAAGAGATACGAGACTTACGATTTGACATGTTGCGTCACTTTTAGATCCTTCCAAGGTTACCCAGAAATCCATTTGGGTTGACCGCACATTTTAACTTGAAATAAATAAATATCAGGGCACAATCTCACAAAAATTTACCTAGTCGCAAACTAAGCCCTAGACTTATTCTGCGAGTAGGTACTTAACTTAGCCAATGATAAACATACATAGAAAACATCTAAGCCTCAGGAAAAAAACCTCGCACTTATTACATAAATATTTGCCCATACTGGGGACCGCTGGCCTCGAAGGCAGGGTCACTATGTCGTCAATGTACACTTTATTTAAGAAATACTTAAATTTCATTTTCAGGGCTGTTCTGTGTGTTTCGACGCGCGCGCATGAGGACGGCATCACCCAGCTAGAGAGTGTGGGGTTTAACCAGCACCATGCTGTGCCGAGGAGCACTCCTTCCGTGGACTCCCATTTATTGACGACGTTAAGCCGCAACACCAGCTTAGGGCAAAGCTGAGTAATCGATCTTTCCATTTACATGGACAACGGGTTGTTCCATCCCCTTTCTAACTTGGCGCGGATTTATATTTATAAAGAAATGATAGCAGCACAATATCTACCTTGTTTGCTATTCGAATAGCACATAATAATATGAACGACTCTCCTTTTGACCTTCTGCTGGGACTCTTTGGGTTATGATTGTTAGGAATGGACTTGCACAGCTGTTCGTCGCGCCAGGCACCATTTTTAAATACGCAACTGGCACTTAGTAGTTCTACAAGTTAATTTAAAGTATTATCGTATTCAAAGAATAGACAATTCGGACACAACTCTAAGTTTGAATAAATGAACTGCGGGGCTAGACAAGTTGCCATCGAATACAAACGCTAGCGTTAGGTGATCACCTGTCGCTTTGAAAAATGTATGGAATTGACGTAAGATAGTCACGTGATATATCACTCGTTATAATTGACACGCTGTAAAGTGATCACTATCACTCGCGCTAATCAAATAGTGATAGTTTTGACAACTACGGTCGTTACGCGGTACTATCTTGACAGGTCGAATTCAACACGAGCACTATCGCAATATAAGCGCCGGTATCCAAGAGCGGTAACTATGCGAAGAAACTGTCAACTGAGTCAGTGTCATCACAGGTGATCACCTAACGCTAGCGTTCGCATTCGATGGCAACTTGTCTAGCCCCACTGATACTTTTGAGGTTCATTATCAACTGCACTACGGCCTCATATAGGGGTTGCAATTACATTAAAACTTAAGTACTATATTTATATAAGAGCAAGGTAAATTAACTTAAAATGTTACATAAGGAATTAACTGAATATCTGCCTGCAAATGCGTTCATGGGCAAGACTTTTTCTATTGAAAATGCCTAGCACATAGGTAGTACTTGTATATACGAACGTTCTGAACCTTGCCATGAATTGAAGCTGCGATTTGCAGTGTGCATGTTTTTTAATTATGTGTGTAAAAATATTTGTGTGTGCAAATAAATCTTTACTTTAGAACAATTGGTTTTACTACTTAGTACTTTTCTGTTTTGATTCGTGTTATACAATATTCTGTCGCGGTAGAAGTTTTTCTAGGCACGGTCGAACTCAGAAGTACCTAGTTCTACATTTTAGTACCTTGTCAAAGCTATTGGTATACTAAATTCAAATGACTCTCATTTTAAGAAGTTATCGCGACACGGTACTACTGTGTACAGTCAGCAGCAGGAGTAGGACAGTCGAAGAGCTTAGAATTATCTAAACACTCTTATATTATTTTAACAATGTGATGGTGTATAGAGGTTTTAGAGCTCTTCGAGAGTCCACTTCCTTCTATTGCTGACTGTACAGCGACTTAAGTTCGACAGTACAAGCGCCGAGGCACGTGTTTTTCAATTATCTCTCCTTTCATTCTCATTGAAAGAATAAAATTGTGCGGGCTACTCTACATTTCCGAAAGATGCTTTGCCCAAAGGTTAACTGCTAGATAGAATATCTTACGGCGTTTAGTTCACCTTTTATAAACGAAGTGTGTTTTAACTTTTGCAGTATAAATTTAATCTATCAATTAATTAAGATGCACCTGATAAACGATTCAGATATGCCTGAATACGAACTCAACTTACACCCTTAGTCAATGCTGGTGCAAATGACGTCTAAGTCTAACTTAAATAAATCACACTGCCGCATACGTTCACGAGCAAAACAATATTAGTCAATATTGAATACAATGGAATAGAAAACATATATTTCGTTTAATTTTTATAATACTTAATTACATTGCGCTCAAAAATGTCTGACGCACTCTAGGTATAACGCCTGTTAACGTAGGGGAGATACGCTCAAAGCGGGTAAGCTAAGGATGATGGTTAAAAAAACAAAGTTATTTTTATTTTATTTCCTTTATTAGTATGTATGCGTTTTTATAATCTTTTACGCTTTCGAACAAATCAACGGAATGAGAAAATACGTCAGTTTTATATATATAAAAAAAATTAAAATGTGCACCCTTCCAAAAAACCGCTTTGCCCGTGGGGGGTGCCTAAAACGGGTAAGACCTTTGGGCAATGCGGGTAGTGATTGTTCATATGCGATCAAATCAACTTGGACATTAATTAAGCTCACAGCTTTGTCCTAAAATTATCAATTTATCATGGTCAGCTTTTATTCATGTGTTTTAGTAGTGTACATAAATTAATACCAAACTTTTTGGCTGCACCTTTGACCGATTTTTTGGTCGCCTCTTACATAGTAGCCACAATGTGATCTCGCCCCACGGAGCTTGGGAAGTTTTTCCTTTATATTTACTACCATCTACATAAAAAAAGTAACTAAAATATTAGTCCGCTGATTAATTTATACAAATAGAGGCCAATGACGGGGACCCGATTTTCTCATACCCGACTTGCCTATGCACACGTTTTTGTTTTATCAACATAAAACTTTCAAACCGAAACGATAAAACACAAAGCAGCTTCATAAATAACAAGACTTATAACCAAAGAAAATATACTTAAAACAAATTAGAACATGTTATTAACCATTTCAGAGTAATCACATGTAAAAAAAAGAAAAAAAACTAGTGAAAACACCAAAAAACTTCGTTAGCGTCTTACCTTGTCAACACGTACACCATGCAACTGGTCTTAGGTACTTACTGCCTGTGATTGGCTGACGTGTCGAATGTCACTTCGCATACACAGATTTTTATTAGTGCTAAAGGCACACAAATTTAAACGGCTACCTGCTTTAGGCAGGGTACCCACTTTAGGAGTACTTCCCCTACAGTCTGTTCCTATTCAGACTTCCAATGACAATAAAAAGTATACCTGACTGTAATCAAATAGTGATGGGAATAATGTTACCTCTAATTAGTAACTTAAAAAGGTTGATATACCTATTCATCATCAACATCGTATTATGGTCTAAGTAAGATCCGAATAGGAGACGACCTACACCTAGCTGTTTATTCGATAAAAAGTATTTTATATCAAATTTAATATGCTAAGTAATATTTATAATAGGTTGACTGGAAAATTTCAGTCCAGTCCTTATATGATTAAAAAAAAACCTGAAAATGTTTTTTTTTTTAAATTGCTATTGCTTGTTCAATAGACCAATTACATACTTATCGAAAGCATGTAGCCTATAGAAATTGCAAACGTTAGGTTTAGTGCAAATGATTAGTACCGACTTACCCACCTACCTAATAGTTAAGATGGGAAAAAATGTTCGGCATTTTTGAGCGCCTTGTGTCAGTCAAAGACGCACCCTGCGGCGCGCCGAACGCCCGTGATAAATGGACCAGTTTCCACCGACCTCGGATTAGCTGCAGTTTCAGATTGTGCTCCGACATGGCTCCAACTCGAAGTAATCCCGAGCTGCACTCCGAGTTACTAACCATTCAGAAAGAGTTGCTAAGTCAGTCGACTAAGCAGAGAAGACAAACGAAGTAATCTATTGCATGAGTAAGAATTTTGAGATCGTCAAAAGGACAATCTTTGTTGCAGTCTGTACTTTTACTTTTACTTTGCATATTTAAACTTAACTCGTTCAAAGTTGGCGAGACTACTTTCCAGCTCAATTAGATGCCAGCAAGTGGCCAAAAACTTGATTACTTTCAACCGGAAAAACATACGGTCATACGAACCCAGCAAGTCAAATAAAAGCTTGTAGAAATAGTACACATTTTAATAGGCGATATACACTATAAATTGATATTGTATAGTGAATTGCGAATATAATATAGCAGGCGCAATGTTGCAGTTGGATTAGTTAATGAATTACGCAAATGAGGCCGCGTGCATTGTTCCTGCCGCGGCCATTATGTTTAAATTCAGCTGAACTATGCACGTGATTACTGCTGCGGTGCTTTGATACCCTGGTAGTTGGAGTTCGATATTTAATGCAACGTGTTGCAATAATGAGAATTCAATTTATTGAGCATAATGCTTCGCGTATAATTTTCATGGGTGAATATGAAATTGCACGTTTTCGGCTTGTCTACCTGTATATGTATGTTTATTTATTACTCTTTCACAGCTAAACCGCCGTTGGTATGGAGACAGTTTGAACCCTGAGGAAGGACAGAGGGTACGTTTATACTAGGAATTTGGACGGTTCCCGAGGGAATACCGATTAACGACTTCAACGCAGATGGAGTCGCGGGCAAGAGCTGATTTCTTATGTATTATTGGGTACATTAAGTACATTATATGGTTTGTTAGGTACATTAAGAAAAAACAGATGAATTGATTATATTTTTTGTTTGAAAGCGATACCGAACTCTACCTAGTAGTTTAAAAACATCTAGAATTTTACTTCTAATCGCAAGACTCAAGTACCTACTTGAATATATCCCCCCTCTTCCCTGTCGCGGAATTATGATTGCCTACCAGACGTTCTGGGCTCAGTTTGACTTGTACTTGTAGGTATACCAGTCGTGTGTAGCAACGCTAACTCTTAAATGTAACACTTTTATAGAACGGCCAACAGATAAAGGTTGGAAGGAGTCGGTAGTCCTTAAAAGCCTTTCGCGTTGTATGTACAGTCAAGGAAATTAATTGTTATGCCACTATGGAACCCTGTCATAATGACAGCGTCAAACCACATGATAGAAATTACGCTTAAATGAATGATTAACGTTATGCGGCAGGGTTCCATAGTGGAATAACAATTAAAGTCCTTGACTGTACCTAGTAAACATCCCAAGACTGCTGGGGCTCGGTAAAACCATATGGCTTTTGATATATAGTCGTATTTTTTTAACTCAGCTACCATTACTGTTAAGTAAACTAGATTTATCATAACATTGACAATACGATAACTTGTGAAAAGCAATATTGTTTTACTAGAACAGAGCCTCTTAGCATCTAGCAGTTTCATTAAAGTTTTGCGTCTTATGTGCACCGTTATGTAACCTAGAGCAATACCAGGGGTCCAGACGTCCCACAGTAAGTAATAGGCCATAAACCCAGTGCTTTATGGTCTCAACCCGTGCTATATTAGCCGCCGTGCTGTAAAACGCCGGCCTGCCATGACAAGACGCAATCGCGGCTGTTATGCAAATCTCATACCTGTTCTAGAGTTGGGACATCTCTTCACAAATATGCCCGCCTAGTATAAAAATGTTACAACATAAAAAAAATACACAAAATGCCGAAAAAGATCCTGTTTTCGTGGTCGAAATCGGATCGTCGTGAATTGAACGACTGCTCGCCCCGTCAAAATAACGTTAATGTACTTACGTTCAATTTAGTAATAGGGGTCCTGCTCTACTACTAAATTTAACATCACGGATTAGGTACAGTCAAACAATTTGATTTCTAGGCCACCATGGACTACGTCAACGTGACGTTGTAAACCAAATCATAGGGAGTCTCTTACGTTTTAGTTGTCAACGTCACTTTGACATAGTCCATAGTTGCCTTGAAGGGTCTATATTGTCTGCCATAATGATTTTTAGTCATAATATGCTTTAGGTCATAATCATCGCAAGTCATAACGTATTTATTAATGGAACTGTTACTTTTTCAGGATTTTTATAAATCAAACCTAACCTAACCTAGCCTTGTATACACGTTAGATATTTCAGAAATTATGAAAAGTTTACTGTTTTAGCGTTATAAAAAATTATGACTACCAATAATTATGTCAACAATGACATTATGACCAATGAAAATATGGGAAACAACGGGCTCCCGGCCTAGAAACTTAATGGGCTGAGTGTACACTTATAATTTATACACTATAATAAGTGAGATTCATATAGTTTCGTTCTTATTGGAGGACTTGAAGTTACTCCTTTCGATCTGGATAGACGCAAACAAACCTTCCCAACATAGTCATAATTTTCATGACAGTTGAAAAATGTCTTTGGCCATACAAAAACTCCCTGCACTGCCCAAGCCCAATTTATGCTCGATACTAGCACACAGATAACGTGTATCGATAGAACTAGGCACGCCACTATAAATGTAAAGTTTTTACGCCCCTATTTGCAAAAGAGCTCTAGGGTTACGACTCGCCCGGTCGATGACATGCACACCATGCACACACCCAGTCTCTGGCTGGCCGTCGATAATTTAATTCCCAAAGTCCTTTGAGCATCGGACAGTTTTAAACTTTGTGCTCCTGAAACGGTGAGTTATATTCTTGGCGGAGTTTTCATTGGATTGGGGACGGTGAAAAATGTCCTGTCTATAGCTAGACGCGATGGAAATTGTAGGATAAATTTACAGCGTGTTTTTTTTTAAATTAGAATCAAAACGAAATGGGCCTTATAAGGAAGCTCAAAGTCACTCAGAGGGCTATGGAGAGGGCTATGCTCTGGGTTTCTCTGCGTGATAGAATCAGAAATGATGATATCCGCAGTAGAACTAAGGTTACCGACATAGCCCGAAGAATAGCCAAACTTAAGTGGCAGTGGGCGGGGCACATTGCTTGCAGGACTGATGGCCGATGGGGTCAGAAGGTTCTTGAGTGGCGTCCGCGGACCGGGAGACGAGCTGTAGGTAGGCCTCCAACAAGATGGAGTGACGACCTTGTAAAGATCGCGGGAACGCGGTGGATGCGAAAAGCACAAGACCGGTCTGAGTGGAGAGCCTTGGGGGAGGCCTATGTCTAGCAGTGGACGTCTTTCGGCTGACATGATGAACCAAATAGGATTCTGAGGAGTTTCTTAGATTCATAGTGTTCTAGGAATGGGGCTTTATTTTTGTTTCTATAAAACACGAATGAGAAATATAGACACTGTCAGAAGCGAGGCCTGTGTCATACGTAGCATACGGCCAATAGCTCATTATAAGGAAATGGTATGTATTTGAATTATATTAATAATGATTAGAGTTTGTGTTGCCATTTAGTATGTACATTGTTTTCCAAAAAGTTGCTTTTGAAAAAATGGGGTTGTCAGACAGAGACAGAAATTTTGTTATATTTACGTTTGGATACACTACACCAGTAATTTTTATCTTCCCACGAGTGTGGTAAATAAAGAAAACTTTACACTCTTGCTCTATCCGAAGATATTGCCCGTTCGAGTTTCCAAATGAACTTGTAGGTTTTAAGCGCATTAGCCCGAGTGAAGCGAGCAAGGCGGCGCTCTCTGGTGGCGGACAAGTTTGTTTATAGCTTTAAGGACACTGCAGCTGGCGGTTACTACCGGGCGTTCAAAAAGTTATGATTTTAAAACTAGATAGAGAGGTTATCTTACTGTCTACTATATTCAATAGGTAGCCAAATTAGTAATTTGGGACATTTGAGAGTACAATGAACGATATCCCCTTAGTTACTATAAAAATCTATTACACTTTCTCTAAATTAATTTGCTATACATTCATATCCTATACCAGGGTGTCCACCTTCTGGAAAGTCAGGGAAAGTCAGGGAAAAGTCAGGGAAGCTAAGGGTGGTCAGGGAAAGTCAGGGAAAGTCAGGGAAGCTAAGGGTGGTCAGGGAAAGTCAGGGAAAGTCAGGGAAGCTAAGGGTGGTCAGGGAAAGTCAGGGAAAAGTCAGGGAAGCTAAGGGTGGTCAGGGAAAGTCAGGGAAAGTCAGGGAAGCTCTGGGGAGGTCAGGGAAAAAGTTTGAAAAGAAACGAAATACTTTCCCTCCATATCAATGCCAACCAACATCAATTATATCCCAGTGATTGTATGTATGTGTGTATGTATGTATGTAAACACTTTATTGTACAAACAAAAGAGATAACAATTTTAAAATAGACAAAAATATAACAGGGCTGATGTTTGTTTATCTAAAATCTTAGGGATATCACGGCACTCGTATGAAAGTTGTTCTAAATGCGTAATTTTAATAGTTCTCAAAAATTATGTGGGCCAGTTTGATTTTTACGAATTCCTTAATGATAATATATTACTTGCATACTTAACTGCTAAAAAATATTTTGAATACCAACTTCCCTTGAAATGTGTTTCGAATGTTTGTTTATTTTTAAGGAACTTGTACCTTCATTTATTTTTCTTAATAAATAAAAACTAATCATGTACATCTAAAGTATTATTATGAAAACACTCAACACACTTCCCAATTTCTTATTCAAACAATGATGTTTTAAATTTGATAAAAATCGAATAAAACGATTTTAATTTCAGCACTATCTCTTATGAGGATGTTACGTATAGTAAGATCTTTAAGTAATTGCTCTATCAGAGAAACAAAATAAAAATAACATGAACATTATTCAGATTTTGTATATACAGGGTGGCAGGTAACTCGACCTATTCCTTGAAACGGGTTATACTAGAGCAAATTTGCCATAACTTTGTCCTAGTTAACTGGGGGTCTAATGGCTTTCGTGTTATTTAAGTTTTTAGATATTTTTAAAATTTCCGTTCATGGGTCTTAAACTGTCAATTGTAAAAAAAAAAATATTCAGTCGGAGAACTTAAAATGCATTTTCCTAATAGCTGAAAAATTAGTAAATGCTTCAAACTAAAACAGTTTGCAAAAATTTCAAAAACCTCAGAAATAAGAGGTCTATAAATCACAAGTCATTAATTTTTATGAAAAATCTATTTTCTTTCGAGGGGGATTATTCTCAAAAAAAATTATAACGCTTGGCGTACAAATCATGGAAATAATTTCCTCAATTCATAGTAGGCTTTCCAAAAAGGTTAAATTCATATCGCGCCTTCTGCTCGTTTAATCAGCTTATTTTTCCAAACCTGTACTAAAGTGGACAACATTTGAACCTTTATAGAAAACCTACGAATTAGGGAAGTTATTTCCTTAATTTGTAGGCCAAGTATACATGTTTTTGAAGTAATGCCCCTCGACAGAATCGACATTTTCAAAAAAATTACTGATTTAAGAACCTTTTGTTTCTGAGGGTTTTGGAAGTTAGGCCTAGTGTTTTAGTTAAAAGCATTTGCTCGTTCATCAGCATTCAGTATGCATTTTTAGTTCCCAAAGGCTAGTATTTTTTTCACAATTGTCAGTTTTAGATAAAATTCTTAAAGGTTTTTTATTTGTTCTACTTCTCTCTCATCACTGCCATGAATAAAATACCCGCGTTCCGTGACGACGATATTCAGCCCATTTATACTGAGTTTGGAAATTAGTCCTACATTTTCAGAAATAATTTGTAATAATTCTTAAAAAATCTTAGCTTATCATATATTTATTTCTTAGGGAAAAAAATAAATGGTCAGTAATATTGTATTTTTGGTCAGGGAAATTTACAAAAATGGTCAGGGAAAGTCAGGGAAAAGTCAGGGAAGTTTTTTTAGGATGTAGAGTGGACACCCTGTATACATTCAAATGCTATAACAGTTCGTTTCTATTGTCTTCACTAAGGTACTATAAGTTTTAGATGCTCTAAAATTATTTGCTATACTTTCAAATTCTATAACATTAATTTACTCCGGGGCAGAAATAAATATTATAAGTACACAATTATACAGATTTTAAATGATATGCATGATGAACATTAGACATTTTAAAGTTATTATTAATACTGTAAAAAACTAGCGCTCTAGAATCTGCTATAAAGCTACAATTTATAAAGACATTCGCAGATAGGTACAAACGAAAAACTCTAAACAAAATAACGGAGAGAAAAATTAAAAATAAATATCGCGCTCAGCACAAATGTCACTTTTCGTTCTTTTCTTCTCAAAATGCCATATTTTCCGCAGAAAAATTGTAACAAGTCTGGAGCTAAGGTACCAGGAGAGCAGCTTAATGAGAGGCGACTCATAACAAGACAGGCTCTCGAGATGCCTGCAGTTTTTAGCTACGCGCCTTGAAAGGAAAATCTTGTCGACATTCTGCAAATAATTTAAATGTTGCTGTCATTTGAAATAATGTTTTTGAATTGTCCTTTACTTACATCTTTTGTGCCTGAATTGAATTTACAACTATAAATGTTGTCATGTACGATATTTACGATACGAAAACACGCTACGTTTCAGATTGTGTTGCTACGCCGTGTTACTTTCGTAGCGCTTAATTAAATCAGGCCTACGCCTTAAATGTATTAAATAATATCGCATATATCTTTGGGTGATTTTAGCTAAATTCTTCAACTCGTTGTTCTCGTAATTCTGTGTTAGCGTTGTTTTCATGTTGTTATTACAGAAAGGGACATTTATAAAAACTAAAAGGCGACGGCAGACGTACCTGTTCGAGTACCAGTAGAACACAATTACTTACAATGGAGAGAGAGATAAAAAGTTACTTTTAAAATAATAAAATCGTCAATATAATTCTGTATACAAAATAAAATTATTCAGAGTTACGCAACTAGGGCTCCGTACCATCGCAAATAAAAGCTAAGTAAATTAATGATTAATACGAGTATCAATGATGTGATTTGTTAAACAATGACCAACCACATTAAGAAACCACAGGAGCAGACAAAAACCGGATGGGTGACCGCTAAGAAAGATCAAGTTAATTTATTTATTTTTCTTAATCATAGCAGCACTTTGACTCACATACAATATTCTAACCTTTTTTAATTTGATATTTCTCTTGATCTTTTCTGTCTTATCTCTCGTTCCATCTAACTGATTTTATGGCAGTATAATGTGTATCTGAGCAGTTTAATGAGCAAAGTTTTCTCTTTGAACTTCTCGCTCAAATTAATCTTAAACTGATAATAACAAAACAAATAAGATATTAATTCGGTAGCTCGACAATCCGAAGTGAATGCCGGCCTCAGATACAAAGTGACGTCGCATTTTAATTACCAAAGTAAATTCCGTACGTTCGTCTGTCTGTTCTATCTTTGAATGGCTGTAAGTCAGTTGTTTTTTTTTCATAAGAGAGGCAGCAAACGTGCATGTGGTTTACCTGATAGGAAGTAATCACCACCGCTCATATACCTTAGCCCCAGCGAACCTTAAACTGCTTCGATATTAAAAAAAAAATGTTGATCGTAAGTTGATATAAGTAATTACAAGCTTTTATTTATCTTGCATTGTATGTATTTAGGTATATATGTATGACGGCGCGTGTGGTTTGAGAGCGAGTAGACATACTGTTTAGTTATGTTATGGTCCTGCTTATTCTGACGTAACTCGGGCACTGGGCCTCTACTTTCATAGTTCGAACGTTACGCTTGCTCCGTCACCTTCCCTCGACTTCAGTACGATGGGCGAGTGAAAGGAACGGAGTATCCATTAGCACTACTGTGGTGTTGGGAGTAGGGACCCGGACGTGCGTCGCCATGTTTGACACTCTTGTTCTAGACTTCGCTGGTAAAACTGGGTGGTGAAACATGGTACGCCGCGAGCGTGATAGTTCTGATCTGACCTTGGCACCCTGTGCCCCTGAAACGTCGTCAGGCGGATTTCTTATTAGATGACTGTATTTTGATAACTAAACAAGAAATATGTGAATCATCTAGAAAAGGCTTTTGGTTCTCCTTGCCCGACTATCCTCGCCTACAACTAAGTTCGACCATCGTGACGCTCCCTTTACCCAAAGATGAGGAGGAGCTTACATGTATGTACGGGTCAAATTTTGCACGTCAAATTTGACCCACGTCCTGGTTTTCAATGAAGCTGAAAATTTGCATATATGTGTAAATTGGATGACAATGCAATACTATTATGACATGGAGCTGATCTGATGATGGAGTCATAAGGTGGTGACAGAATCTTCGCTATACTTAACGTAGACCCACCGTGTTGGGACTCTTTTGTTTGGTCTTGATAAGCAGATAATGACTCTGCAAAAAAAGTGCAGTCGGCAGAAAAAACTAGTCCCAAAAATGTATTTTTTGACATAAACTTATTTTAGAGATTATCTCTAAAATAAACTAACAAACGTACACAAAATTTTATACTACAATTTTTTATTTTATACAGTCAAATACATTCACGAACACATTCATTATCGCGAATTCACCAGGACCCCATAAAAGGCCAGAAGAGTCCGCTAATCAATACAATAGACGCGGCAGTAAGCTCATTATTTCGGAAGGCTTACTCGGGGCGCAGCAAGTGCGGACGCGGCGCTTAGCCGCTTTGTCTTTGTCTATTCTAAAAGGCGTCTGCGAGAAAATTGCAGTGAAGACAGACTTGAAGTCAATATAGGTGTCCCTTTCCTTCTCACACACAAGGAAATGTGCAACAGGAAAACACATACCAGGGCCTACCCTATATTCTATACTTCTCTTGTTTTATTTCCCATATACTTTGTAAATTACAATACAGAGATTCGTCGGTACCACAATTATTTAGCCAATGATGATTTGATTATAGATAGACCAAGTAATCGATTTTTGAATCTCTCTCATGATTAGTGAGTAATAATGTAAAGTGGTGGTAGGAATTTAAGTAGGGTCCCGCTACTGCCATCTTATCCTTTAACCTACAGCTAAGCAGCAGTGTTCGCATTGTTTTCCGATGTAGGGATAACCGGTGAAATTACTAGCATTGAGGCATTCCGTCTTAGTCCTCGGGTTGGCAAAGCATTTCCATTGATTGCATTGTAGTCTTGAACTCTTGAGAATGCTAATGTCTATGAGTCACAGACCCCACTTACAATCAGGTGGCCTGTTCGCTCGTTCGTCTACTCCGTGTCATAAAAAAAAGTCCCGCAGTAATCTCGAATTTGGACCCAGTTGGAGGAGGCACTCGCATTTAATATGTATTATTAGTTACCGTGAGATTCAGAATCGAGCACAGAAACTTTATCCACTTCGTCTTATCTTATCTTATAAATTGGGCGCAATTTCGGATACACTAAGATCCTTTTAGGATCTTTTGTGCAATTACCCTCTTACACACTCAGCTGTTCAAATTTGCATGTTGTTTCCCCCCCCCCCACGTTGTTTTTCCTTCACCGCAAGAGCATGACGTAGTTACGTAAGCTAGAAAAACGCATTGATACATTGTGACCGCGGGGTTTCGAACTCGGTACCTTACGATCACGAACCTCCTAAGCCACCGCCGCATCCACTTGCTCTTAAACTACCTACTAAAATAAATTTCAACTAAGCAAATGGCGCTCTAACGTGTGAGCACTGTTCCCGCACATTCATTGCCAAGATTGGCTACATTAACACTATAAGAGCGCGCTATCAGCTTCACTGATGAAAAAGCAGAAGCAGACGTATGGCCGGATCGGCTTGGATGTGATACGATACCGCCACCACCTCTGAGGCCAAGATGCATTACGCTAACTAACGTTTCTATTCGTTGTGTTCTTAAACCAATCGCGTCACTGGTAGATCACGTGACTCTTCGTAGCACGTCGTCTACCAGTGACGCGATTGGTTTAAAAACGAAACGAATAGAAACGCTAGGAAGTTATCGTAATGCATCTTGGTTAGGGCCTCTGCTTATAGAATAAGGAGCTATAATCGCGTCTAGCGTGGAAAAATAGGGAATATGCAAGGATTTTTTCAAATCGCATTTGTAAAAAAAATATGAATATACAGTAAAAGAGAACACCAAAAGTGAAATTAAAATTAAAATCGGCCAAGAAATACGGATGATACAAGCATTTTAAACTGCTAATTAGACAACGATAAGACAGAGAGATCCGATATGCACTGTGACGTCATGTTACAGATCGGCCATATAAACTCCATGTTAAATTCTGTTTTGCTAGAAAGAAATATCTTGATTATTTTTATAAATATAAAAAAAAATTATTTTTCTCTATTGTTTTTACATGAATCAGCTTTTATTGAAGCTGTGTAAAAAGTGATGAATATTTCGTATTATGGCGACAACAAGTTTAAGGCCGGGATTACACCTGTAAGTTATTACGTAAGTTTTGAAACAAAGCTGAGAGAGAGATGCTGCCACTCACTCTTCCCAATAGTTGCGTCTCAAAACTTACGTAATAGCTTACAGGTGTAATCCCGGCCTAACGGCTGATATCTCTTACACGACCCAAACGATCTTTATTTTCATGAAGTAAAACCTAAGAACCATCTCGTTCAAACTAGCTTTAATTAAAAGAAACTAGTTCGAATCGGTTCATTCGTTTGGGAGCTACGAGTTAGACTTAAACAGAGATGCCCCTTTTTTCGTTTAGGGTTTAAAAAGAGATACTAATGGTATTTTCATAAATACGTATGTCTTAAATTACAAGATCCAACAAATATGATAATAATTATTTTTAAACATATTTAAAGCTATAATTAGCAAACAGCTGTTACCAGGAATTCCGTTCGCGTAGAAGTCGTTTATCGCTACTCGCGGAAAACGCAGTCCATGTCCTTCCTCGGGGTTCAAGCTATCCCCATATCAAATTTCATCGAAATCGGTTCACCGGTCTAGCCGCGAAAGCGGAACAAACAGACAAAGTTTCTTTCAAATTTATAATACTAGCTTTTGAAATGAAATGAAATGAAATAAAATTTATTTGGCACTTAAAGCACCAACAACTCCGTCCGTCCGCGTACAAGTCGTTTATAGCTATTTCCTCGGATGTGTCCAATTTTCTGGGATAAAAAATTGTCTGCTATTCCAAACTAATAATCTATCTCTGTGCCAAATTTCATCCGAATCCATTCAGCCGTTCTGGCGTGATTGAGTAAAAAATATCCAAACTTTCGCATTTATAATATTAGTAAGATTAGTATGGATGCTTGCCTAAAAGAAATTAAACTTAAAATTTAAACTGTTTATTTCAAGAATAAAAATAGCGTTAGACAATACTTTTTGTTACGGGTAGGCTGTGCCCCCACCACTGGGGCACGCCACCCACCGTCAGTGTGAAGCTGTAACAGTGTGCATCACTAACAGTGAATGTCAATTAAAAAAAAAACCTTCTTGCAACAATCTTATCTTTACTATTTTTAAGATTATATTTACTAAGAACGGGTTACCCTACTCCACAGCTTACCTAGCTTACACACACATACAGCTCCACAGCTTAGCCTGTAAGTAAGTATTTACGTTTTTATTCTATTATTCTATTGTTTTTTCTTTCGCAGTCCTATTTGTTTGCAGTATTCAATAAAAGGTATTATACTCGTATAGTACCTATTATTGAATATCTGTCAGCAGATTAACAATAATCCATTAAGGCTTAGTCCATAGGCTTTAATGGTACGGAACAGATCCTGCAAATGGACGTGCTCAGTAATTAAGGTAAACACCTCCGCAGATAAACATGGCCGACGCCAGCTGAGCCTTAATATTGACTTTGCTTTTTGGTGGTAAACATACGAAAAGAACAAAAGGGTTGGGGAAACCGATTCGTTAAAGTTGACGTTATAACTTTCTTGTGATTGATTGCATAGGGTTTTAAATAGAAAAAAAAACGGTTAAATGCAAGTGAAACTGTCACACGATAGGTTCCGTGCCGCTCTTGTGTGGCGGCCCTGTTATATTTTATATCATCTTTATTTATTTGTCTTATAGTTAAGCTATAGCGTTACTGATTAGCTAATAGAAGCTATTACGGTTCAAGAAATACAGCGATTGTTAAGGTGGAGAAAAAACGCCAAAAAAAATCACGTTTCTTTGTGTATGCAATATGTAGAAATACACGCTCTGTTAAAATTACAACTCTCTCCGTATTACTGTTCATGAAATACAGCCTGGTGACAGACAGACAGACAGACAGCGGTGGCTTAGTAATAGAGTTCCTTGGCACCCTTTGGGTACGGTACCCTGAAAACGATGTTAAGCTTTTAAACCTATCTGTGTAATTGTTTATATATATTACATTATATATTGTTTCCGAACTATAAATTTGTCTTTTCCCATAGGAATTTTAATAGTGCCTACAGAAATCAGTACTAGCACAGAGTAATAGCCAACGTTGGGCTAAAAAATTGTCTAATACGTCTCTATTATACCTGGGTCTATATTGGATGTTTCCCGTGACAACCGTATTACGTAATTTCAACGTAAAGTTCTTACTATATTCGCAAGCGAGGCATACATATGTATAAGAACAGGTGATTAATCATTTAAATTATTGTACGCCTCGCCGCCGCGACGTTTTTAGGTATTCATGTATTTATGGAAAGTTAAAGAAACTAATGTAATACCGTAAAACTTCCCAACTGTGACACTATCGGCCGCATTAAGTCGTTCCTTAGTGACGATTTTTGAGACACAATTTGAAAAAAGGAACGAGTTAATTGTCTCTGAAATATTTCTGAGTACGGCGGTAAGTGGCAACTATGGTCCAACGACCCTAAGAAAGTCGATCAAGCATATTTTATTTAAATATAAGGTCATCTACGTAGGAGCGGACATAAACACACACAGTAATAAGTCCGACAATGTCACAAATTGGCTCACAAGTGCAAATTGCGTATAATTTGGTTCAAAAACGGCTGAACATCCGCCTTAAATCACCAGGAAGTCAGAACTATTCAGCGAATATTACCCAAATGTTTTATTTCTGACGAGTGCAGGCTGCACGCGTGGGGTCGCTGCCTCCCAACCCTCTGAATTTAAAAAGGCACTTCTGTATTTCAGTCTACGTCAGTTGGCCGCCGCGACCGGTCGCCTGCGCCTCGTTCTCCCTCAAGTTTCACTAACAAGAAAACCAGTGTTTAACTGGAGAGCCGATGACGTAAGCACCAGGTAAGTTCAAATACCAACGCTCGTTCCGAATTTAAATGGCGCGGCGTTTTTCTTGTTTTACGGGTAAACTTTGCTAGTTAATCTTGCCGTCTCCGCTGGCTGGCTTATTAAAAAAGTTGAAGTTCGGGTAGACATTTAAAAAAGCATCGGAGTGTATTTAAAGGTCGCTGCTGCTTCATGGCTTCCGTCGCTTTTATATTCATTAGAGTAATGCGCGCGTTTAGTATTGTTTTATCGTTGTCGCCCGTATCGCTACACGTCGGGCTTAATATGTTTTTGATGGAGAGTGATTTGCGAAATGTCCTTTTTTGATTTCGTACTTACTCTAATAAATTAAGTTATTTATCAAAAGAAATATGTTTAAGTAAAATATTTGTATATTTCGTATATTGTATTGAACCAACTGAAAGTCAGGATGTTTTAATTCTTAACTTTGGGTGTAGTTCTTTTTCATACATTTGTCGGGTTGGCGTAATAGTCTCTTGTATTTATGTATTCAAATCGATTGTAATTTAAAGTCATAAACACCATGATTCAAAATAATATTACAGCGTTAGTATTAACGCTCGTGGTGCGTCGTGTGTATAGCACTTCAATATACTACAACCAAGTTAGTTTAACCGCTG
Source organism: Acleris literana (assembly GCA_946894065.1). Classification (NCBI taxonomy): domain Eukaryota; kingdom Metazoa; phylum Arthropoda; class Insecta; order Lepidoptera; family Tortricidae; genus Acleris; species Acleris literana. Next base: position 10,070,475 of record OX335687.1, read on the forward strand.
CCGCGAGGGCGAGCCGGTCCCCCAGGGGTGATCCGCCCTGGTTATTATAACCGGGACGCCCACGGTTCGTATTTCAAGTTAGTTACTAAGTAAACCGAAACTTTGGAATGCGTAAGCTGCTTAGGTACTACAAAAGTTCATTATCATAAAGCGTGTGGAGAATTAGATCTTAGTTTGCTAAATTTACATTAAGTACACGTGTTGGAAATGGAATAAGTTTTAGAAATACAATTTCAATTATGGTCGGATTGTTAATAGGCATAGTATTGTTAAAAAATAATTGGGTATAAAGGGGTTTGGGTAAAGGGTTGTCATTTGTAAAAGTCATACATTTTTAAGGTGAACGGCCATTCGTAAAAGTGGTAAATTATGATAGATCCATTAAAGATAACTATATTTTGTTATGTAATGTGTATGTCTGAAGTGCATCGGAGCCCAGATATATAGATACTTATACCTGGGCGTACTTTCAATACCAGAAACTTAATACTTAAATCTTTAATATTTCCGCTCCGATATTATTGAACGCATTAAATTTTATACATTTATGCGTATTTAGCGGTCCTCTAAACAATTATAAGAAAATCACACGAAGCCGCTAAAAAAAATTACGATAATGTTGATACATACTTACCCAATGCCCTTTAATAGTTGACCTTATATTATTGTTTACTGTGTAGGAAATTTAGAAACGTCCAACTTAACTTTAGCCTTAAACCGAATTAGACAATCTTTCTAATTGGACGTGTGTGTAATAAGAAAAAAAGGGTGTTATAAACTTCTCTCTTATAACAAATTGTCGATGTTTATGACTCGGTCAAAAAGTTTCTTTGTTCTTTTGTTGGTTATGTAATAATGCAGTTTAATCAGAATTTATGAACTCCATGGATTTTTGGGTATTTTATGTTAACAGTAGTTTAAGCAACGTAACGATTGGATGGATATTATAGCATACTCTAATGATGAGAGATTCGAACTTAATTCAGAAATAATATAATCAACTAGCCGTGTTATAATGGACTATAGAGCATTGTAAATATTGTCTTTTAATGGGTGTACGTGACCCTATAAAATACTGATTAGAGTGAAGAAAGGCAAAAAGGTATTTTTTTATCATTACTTCCCGTTGCATGCTCCAAAATAATGTAACACGGATGAAATTACAGTGCATTTAATATTTATAACTAAATATTTTATTCATACTCCCAGCTCCAGACTTGTCTACCGCGTCCCCAGGTTCCATTACTCTGAGGACGTTTTTGTTTGCATGTTAATTGAAAACATTCTGAATATTCTCTCGAGTGTTTGTTTTGTGGAGCGCTTTGGGTTATTTTTGAAGCATTTCTACAACAAAGCACAGAACGAAATACAAAAGGAGAGAACACCTTTTACTGTATCCTATTTATGTCATGTGGACTATGTAGTTATTTAGGGTGTTCCACAAAGGGGATATTTATTCCTAGTAGGTAGAGTTAGTTTGTCTTCCCTTAATGCATTGGAGTCGCACACAGTTGTTAGTTTTTTCAGGTAGGCTTTCAAAGTTTGTCGACCGATACTGAAGGTGTAGTGTCAATTTAAACAAGCTTTCAACTTTTAAAGGCTTGGGAATCGTTCACTATGGTTCTTAACTAGGTTCTTCGTAAACGCTCACCTAGAGCGGAATCAATTCGCGAGCGTTATGATCGCTGGGATTAATCTGGTTTTTTAGTTTTTGATTATTCCTGCACTTGGATGGTGTGGTGACTGTAATGTTTTAAAATTATAACACCTTGCATTCAATCTGAGAAAGTGAAAATAAAGCTTAACAGCTACCTATTAGATTAGAAAATACGAGAGTAAAATTAACCGTTATTTCGAGCGGAACATTTTTATTTTGCTCCCATCAAAACCGAATAATATCCATTCTGTTCGAGCGGAATCAAAATTAAAATGCTCTTTTTGAAATGAATGGCGATTCTGACGAGCTGGTAAAAAAATAACAAAGTAGGTTTCCGAGCCCTGCAGGCTATAGAGTTATGCATGTTACCGGCACTTGAATAGTCGTTTAATATGATACTCACTCATTTCAATCGATACGCCGGCCGCCTTATCAGACCGCTGATTAACGGTAAACTGTACAAGAGTGGAACCCTTGAGATAAAGAGCCTATCTAGAGTACAGAAAACGTAATAAACCGAGGCATCCCCACTTAAACTTAGGTATATATTATACCGAACATTTTCGAACCCCTGAATTTTTTAGGCGACCCGGACAGGAAGGGCCCTTCCGATGTGTATCGCGTTCGTGGCGAGTCCATCTTTTTAACGGCCACGTCCCGGTGACTGTAATGAGCTATTTACGCCTAGGATAACAGAATCACAGACATCAAAGATAACTGCGGATCCTTAGCGCTACTCGCGTTTTTGTCGCCTTGGTGTACTAGGAATAAGGCTGATAATGGCAAACACCGCGTAACAAGCGGCTCTGATCGCTCGACGGCTGCCCGCTCGTTATCTCATTGCCAGAGGTCGTTTGTTCATTAAACCACGCTGTTTGACCTCTCTCTGCACATTATATTTTTATACTTCAAACCTCTGATGAAAAACTCTGCCCATTTCGCACCTGACATTCATGACGTGACCGTAAATTAAAAATTCAAAATAAACAAATGATATACGGGTTTCGCGCGCTCGTAAATAAGTCGGTGCAATTTGAATTTAGAATCAATTTGGTCGCGGACGGGTCTCTAGCGGCTGTAGAGTAAACAATATATTCTAATTTAAAATTCTGCTTTGAAAGATTGATTTTGACTGTTTTTTTTTCTTTTAACACGTTTATGTAAAAATCTCTATAAAATATGCATGGATGTGACTTTAAGACTATACGACACTAAAGGTCCACTTGCTCAGAAAATTTAACCCTGGGTTAAGACGCTAACTCGAGTTAAAATGACAGTTTCGTATGAATGTGACGTTTACTAACTCGGGTTAGTGTCGTAACCCAGTGTTAAATTTTCTGTGCAAGTGGCCCAACTCGAGTTAGTAAACGTCAAATTCATACGAAACTGTCATTTTAACTGGAGTTAGGGCCACCTGAACCAAAAAATTAACACGGGCTTAAGACACTAACACGAGTTAGTAAACGTCAGATTCATGAGAAAACTATCATTTTAACTCGAGTTACTGTCTTAACGCATTCACTGCCAGCGGGCGTGGCCTAGGAACAAACTTGTATGACAGTGAACGCTTATATGCGTCGGTGGCAGTGAATGCGTTAACCCAGTGTAATTTTTTTTGTGCAAGTGGCCCTAAGCTGGATTGTGACCGGATATTATCGTGGCTGAAGCGTACTCAAGGTCACCAGTTGAATTTAAAAGGGGAACATAGGAGCAAGAGGGTAACATAATGGGAAATGACCAGCGTTGAGAATGAACGCCAAAACACGGTTGCAGGTGAATGATTAGTGTGAAAGAAAGGCAGCTGTACTAATTGGCTTTCTCTATCTAATCCATGACTCTATCAGATACCGCTACCAAATTATGGTTGTAATAGTTTATGTATTTATTGTCCATTTCATACAAATACATTTTGATAAAAAATTACCTATTGTATAAACTGAGATTAACCACAATGAAAACTGAAATTATATAATATAAGTGATTAAGAAGAGTGATACGGAACGTTCATAAGGCAAAAGGAATAGTGGGTTAAACCAACTGACGTTATACAAACGGCAAATAGGCAAGAAGGTTATTCACATACATACATAATCTCATGCCTTCGTTCCCAGAGTGGGGTAGGCAGAGCTACAGAATGACAAACATCTCTAAAAACTTGTTGATAATTCTATAACCACAATTTGCACAATTAGGCTAAGATGTTAAGGTTATTCCAAACATTATAATATAGGCAACCGGCTTAGGGTGCGTTTCCACCAGGGTTGTGATTCTCTCAACAAGCAAAGGTTATCGTTGGCTCGAGTGAAGGTCCAAGCGGCGAGTTTAAGTAGTCCCGACAGAGCGAACAAAACACATTTTAGCGCGTGTATTCAATTTGGCAGCATGACTTCTCGAACGTATAAGGCTCCCTAATTGACAATGCACGCGCTAAAATGTGGACGGGACTACTTAAACTCGCCGCTTTTATTCGCTCGTCCGTCCGACCGGCTGCCGTTTTTTGAGAGAATAACACCACCAGACATAAGCATTAATGTGTTTTCATACATTTGACAATCGGAGCGAGGTGTCGCGAGGTGTCAAATGTATGAAAACACATTAATGCGCATCTCTGGTGGAAACGCACCCTTAGGGGACAAGATGTACAAATTGCATCATCAAACTTTTTTTGAAGTTGGTTAAAAATTAACAAAGAAAGAAGAAATCAAAGCAACAAACACGGTAACAATAGGCAGCAGTAAATGATGCAGGGTAAATATAAATGCTTAAGATGCTCCTAAAAAATATCAAAACATAACTAAATAAACACAGTGATGAAAACGAAGCCAATTTTCTTGGTAAAACTAATATTCGCGAGGGACCGACTCGAATTTAATCAGGAACGCAGGAGGCGTAGGAGATAAACTGTCCGAGTGTCCCGTAGGTAAGAGGACAGTAATAAAGAAGGACGGCTGATAGCGGCGCGGATCCCGGACGTAGTTAGATCGGCGATAGTTACAGGTGATTTTGGCCCGTGTGCTCTGAATCGAGTATGCTGCCCTGGTATAAAACTAGTGCATACGTGATCAGAAAATGAAATTTCGGCTTACAATTTAGACAAGAGCGTTGATTGCGGTTTACAGTTCTGTCACAGATTTTATTTGTAGTAGTTACAACCTTATCGCATTCGTTTTTATTGACTTGACGTGCCTAAATTCATTAATGTAGGGTTCTCTGATTATTCAAAGAATATTGCGATAAAGCTTATTGAGTAATCGATGAAGTTTTAACCATTTTATTACACTAAACAGAACAAAGGAAAACGAGGCAACGTTTCCAATATTATCATATTTTTTTAAACCAAGTATTCGGTTTTACCTCCCTGAGATAATAATCCAAATGAAAACAGCCGCTTTTATATTATCACGGGAAACGATTCTCTTGAATAAAATTTACTTACGAAAAGCCCATTCTGGATAACAAAGTACCTTTTTATTATCTTCGTGAATATTTGTATTACTCTTTCAACTTATTATTGTAAAAGCGTTGCCGGATTTAATGCTTAAACCGGTATTTGGTAAACCATCTTTAGAAAAAATAATTTAAGAGGGGAAAACTAATCAACACTTAGGTACTTACACTCCAAAATGGAAAAACCCAATCAACGTCTTAATTTACATCGACTGAAAAGTTCCTTTGTTTATACGAGATAAATTTTATTTCGTTTTTCTTTACCTTTTGTGTTGGCTAAATTGGCATTACCCTTTTCAGTTTGAATTGTTCGCGATTCTCTGTGGAATCGTTCGTAATAAGTGACAGGTTTCCAAATTATCTGGGTCCCGTAAGGGCATTCGCAGTTCTGTATTCGACGGTCAGCAAATTAAATTGTGCTCAAGCCGACGTTTTGTTATTACATTTTTTTATAAATGTCATCATAAAAACCACCTGTTGCGCAGTGTGGCCCTACCTCAGCGCTTAACGACCCTACGTATGACCAAAACCGCTGCCGTTGCCACCCCTACGCTTGCTAAAACAAAAACAATGAACAAAACTTTGTCCGAATAGACAGGTCATAATGCGTACACCCTTTGTGAACAACTTTGTTTGTGAACTGGCAGGATATACTAAGTTCCTGCTGTGTACGATAATGCTCGTTATTATTTAATAGCTGCAGTCGAACGTCGGAAAAATATACGAAGCTGAGGAGCTCCGGCCATTAACGGTCCAGCTTTGAGAAGGCTCTTGATTACCTTTTGGAGTTGGGAAAGGAAATTATTCGCTATAAATTGCCTTCTCAACTAACAGTTGGTTTTACTAAATGTCTGTGGAAACATCCGAGCTAAATTAAGGTTTTATTTGTGCGAATATTCGAACAGAATTTAGGAACGATTGAGTTCGACTTTTTAATGGGATATCGAATTGTTCCCGAACAGAATTTTCGTGCAAAACTTTTCATCCATATGTAGGAAATTGAAAGTTTTTATCGCTGACTCGTGGTCGATAGATTATTCTGTGTGAGATATTAACTCATTGGTTTCGTATCATAATTTCTAAAATCAAAATTCTTAAGCACGAAATTTTTAAAGGCCAAACATTTAAAATCAATATTTCTAATGTACGAAATTCCTAAAGACGTAAGTTATACGTTCAATTGACCTACGTTAAAAATATCTAATGTACTAAACTACTATTGCACGAAAGTCCTAACGGCATTTTTCCTAAATATGTCTAGTTGACCTAAGTTTAAAATGTCTAATGTGCGAAATATCGAACGTCAATTGTCTTACGTTCAATTGACCTTACTTTAAAGGGTCTAACGTACGAAACTGATTATTTTATTTTATTTTAATCCAAACCACAACAGTTAGGATTTCTGTAACAAGTTAACCGGAACAAATTTCTTGTAAATTTTGCGAAAAATTGACATTAGTCTTTTTGTACGTCGGTATTTTGAGCATTAAAAACATTTAATTTTAATTTTCGAAATTAAGACCATTGACTAAAAGTGCACTCATTAGGACGTCCTTTTTTATGAATTTCGTACATTAGAAAATTTAATTTTCGAAATTATGCTACAAACACAATCCGTTTTTGTCGTATTGATAAATCAATTATTGAAGTTCACTAAGTATTGTTAAGTAAATAAAAGAGGTGTGAATATGTGTTTTCTTACATTAAACGGACATATTTTACACTATACTCGAAATTCTAATTTAATACCAAAATCCTAACCTCAACGGGCGCACATTCGCTGTGATTACTGCAATTTGGTGTAAGTGTATGTATTTTTATTAATAAAACTTACCCTAATATTACTGGTTACACGAGTTCTCATTCATATTTTTATGAAATAATGTTAAAATAACGAAATAATCAAGATGGGAACTGTCAGATTTTTTTCTTTAATTAGATTTGAGAGTATAGTCGAAAATCTAATTAAAGATCAAAATCTGAGAGGATCTGATAGGATTTTGGTCTTAAATTAGATTTTCGACTATATAAAGTGATAGTGACATTTCATTGAAACAGTTCAAACAGATCGTTTAATATGTAAAAATCCTCCCACATTGTTACCAGGCGAGCATACTCGCCAAGAGTTATTTTTCATGTAAACGAGATGGAATAAAGGGTGCGCTATATTTTACGCCTGCTTTTTGCTGAAGTGAACAATGCTGAGATAAAGCACTGCGCGCGCTGAAAGGTTTTTGCTGGCGGAGATATCCGCACAATACGCTATTCATGAACAGGTTGAATTAGTGGGTTAGTTGAGCTTCTGTTCTGTTGGGAGGCGGGCCAATGTCAAACGTATGGAAGTGAGTGAGTCGATCAGAATGGCAATTGTTAATTTACGTTGATGCCAGGAAAAAAAATATCTCCGTCTTTACACGAAATTCTCTAATCGAATTCTAATGCTATTTAGGGTTCTTTACTTTCTTTAGTAGGTTTCGCTTGCGAATTCATTCGTATAGAATCGGTATTTTCGTTAATAGGTTAGGTTAGGTTAGGTTAGGTTTTGAATTAGTGGGTTAGTTGAGCTTCTGTTCTGTTGTGAGGCAGGCCAATGACAAACGTATGCAAGTGATTGTTACTGTGAGTGAAACGATCAAAATGACAATTGTTAATTTATTTTGATGCCAGGAAAAAAAAAAATGCCCGTCCTTACACGAAATTATCTAATCGAATTCTAATGTTATTTAGGTTTCTTTACTTTCTTTAGTTGCTTCCGCCTGCGACTTCGTTCGTATAGAGTCGGTATTTTCGTTAAAAGGTTAAGTTTGTCAGCCACGGCGGTATTTTATTATTTTTACTTAATATATGAGATCAATATATTTTAAGTAACACCTTATGTACTCACTTTCTAGCCATCAACTATTTGATTTGATTTGAAAATGCAGATGAAAGAGATGCTGTATTTTGATCATAATATAAAATCTAAAACCAATTAATTGTTTCCATTTATAATTTTGAGAAATTATTATATCAGAGAGTAACCATTTTCATATAAATAAATATGGCATCCACATCTTGAATTGAAATCAAGAAGTGTTGAATAACTAAATCCATTTCATCGTATATTCCGTGGCATCCGACTTTTGTCTTTACCTAGAGCGTGTTCGATAGTGCTAAGGGAATGGGTATTCCCATCGCCACCAGCACAAAGAAGTATTATATAATACAAACTTTAGTTTCTTGGGATATAAAGCTCTTGTTAACGTCTCTATCGCTGACGCTATTGCGTTTATTTTGTTTTACCCAGTGGATGTATGGACGTAAATAGCGAATAGTATTAGATGCCTTCACGAGACTCTAGTATTGTTGTTGGAATAATAGCTTATTGTGTTAGATAAAATATAGAAAGAAATGTTTTTAATTTGTTCGATTTGAATTTTAGGTAGTATATAATTCGTTTGTGATTTTTGCACCTACAGAAGTCCTTAATATACCTTAGGTCCGAGGTTTTCTTGATTATTTTACAAGGAAATCGAGTTGTTTCGAGGATTATAAGACGTTTAATAATATAATATTAGATAACATTGATCAGAAGATTTTTTAATTAAGTATCTCGTGACTATGTAAAGTAAACGGCTGAAAACGTCAACGATAATTAAAGGTAAATTGATGCAGTATTAAAAAATGTGTCATGTCATGACGTCAATGTTGGTAAACACTAAACTAATTATAAAAATAAATCCACGAAAAAGTGCGTGACTATAATAACAAGTTTCCCACGAGTACATTAAAAGTTATTAATTAAATTTTGTAACTAACAAACTAATTTTAGTTAATAAAAGTTGTTTTGGGATTAGGTTGTCATTTACTTCGTAAAAATTGGAAATGTAGGTGTATTTAGAGACAGTTATCTACTCTCGGTATTAGAAAAATACATCAATGGTCATTTATTTATTTGTTAAACGTATTGTATTCGTTAATTAATTTGAATACTGATTTAGTAACTATTTTTGTTGATTTATCTGTCCGAAATAAGTATTTAAAAAACCAGGCAAGAGCATGTCGGACCATGCGCAGTGTAGGGTACCGAAGTCATTGCTACAAACACAAAACACTATCTCAAAAAACAACATGTATGATCTAATTTTCTATAAGTTATTGGTTTTTATTAAGTTTATTATACAGAATTCCCCGCTTCTTAATAGCGTTCGGCTGGCTATCGCTATCACGCTTGCACTCGCAACTGACAGTTATATTTGTCACTCGTGTGCCATAGAAAAACGATGATTGCCGATCGCTATTAAGAAAATGGTTGCATTTGTAAGTATGTGTTCTCATTTAAGATATTTTTCAGTTTTTATCACTTGTAGTTTTGGCTATAGCGGAGCCACTCAGCTTTAGCGAAAATTGCACTTTACTAGTTCAATATTTCCTAAAGATTTATAATAATGTAAATAATATATTTTTAAGAGCTATCAAATGATACCTCAGTCGATGCCAAAATGAAAAAATAATAATTTACCTTTGCTCTACTTGTACGAGAATGAAAACAAAGATTTTATTTTACAACTTTGTCGGCGACCAAAAGTCTCTGAGCGAGACAGCGAACAGACGGACATGGCGAAACTATAAGGGTTCCATGTTTAACTTCGGCACACTAAAGACTGCCTTGGACAGAGTGCCGTCTTACGGCTTACTACTTACTAATAAAGAACTTAGCAAAATTAATTACAATTTCTAATTACTCCAAACGTTGTAATTAAAATTAAAACCTCGTTAAAAGACGCGTTCTGCACAAATGAAAACGTAGTTAACTTAGGTTAATTAGTTTTTAATTAATCTAGCATCCATCGGAAGAAAAAGTCTGTTCTTGATATAACCGCCTCTCGACCAGAAGACAAAGAAGTTTCGTTATAATTAACAGTGTTTAATTAAAGTTAAGGTATATAAGACTAGATGATAACCGCCCCGCGACTTTGAACGCGAGGAATTTGTATCCCTAATAATTCACTCCACTTCTTCCCAAGAATTAAATTTTGAGAATTGCTTAGTTAGGTCATCCTGTAGAGGGTAGGTAAGTTATGTAATATGTTTTTCTCAAAAATGTCCGGAAATGTGGACATTCCTATCTACATATTGAGACGCGAAATACATAGTTTACTGACAGTTCTGACATGTTGCATACAAATTCCATTACTATCTAGCTTGTAACTTTTTAAAAAGTGAAAAAGGCCATAATGAAATGAGGGCACAAGTCTTATACATCCAAATTTTATTCGAAACATAACTTTTTTATCTGTGTCTGGAATAGCTTATGTTTTTTTAAAAACAAAGCTTGCTTTCTCCTTGTCATAAACAAAAAGGTGGTAAAGAGTGATGGTTTTTTTCACATGAAGTTTCTGTTTGTATGCAATTCAAAAAATGAGTTCAAGCGATGAAGATTTTACTCCAACACAAATTATTTCTTGCGATTTTTGAGAAAAGCACTATATTTGCCTCGGCAGGAACCGCAATTGCGGGCTTCGTATTTTTAAACGGACTCGCAAGCTCGTCCGTTTAAACCAATACTCGGCCCGCAATTGCCTACTTCCATGCCTAGGCAATAATGTACTATTAAATACTTTCAATGTTTAGTAGCTTATTCTGTCTCTTGTATGTCAGCCAGTCAGTTGATAATGGAAAAGATTTATAAGTAGGTGCTTATAGTATATCTACAAAAAAAACATAAAATTATATTTGGCTTGATTTGGAAATTATTGCTAATTGCGTTTGCATGTGTCGATACAGCGATAATCAACAAAAAATAATTTGGCCACAAAAATTCAATTTAAAGATCATACTGTACTTTTGTTATTGGTCTCCTTTTATCTTATTCAAATGAATTTATTCAATTCGCAATCAATATAATTGGTAAGGCTATCCTAGCTTGAGAAATCCGTTATAGCCTAAGATTAGTGCAAGTAAATTAATTAAACTTCTCGAAGTCCATCTGGCGAACGGAATGAAACGAAAGCAGCAGATAACGGGAAAGAAAATAGTTGCACTTGCAGCCAGTTTTAATTAAGAGTTTAAACATCGACCACAATATAGGTACACGAGCAGGAAAATTCCGCTAGGAAAAAAACTTTAACAAACTAAGTAGATCAATCTCCTCAGTATGTTTTTAGTGCAAGGAGTGGACTAAAAGTGTTTTACCTTCTATTCAACATACGGGAACATTTTGTGGACGTGAATTTGACGACAACTTTAAATTTACAAGATTTTGAAGTACCTTGTCATATAATGCACGTTAATTTAGTCATTTATTTATAAGGCCGCATCAGTCGTTATGCCACAAAACTTTTCCAGCCATTTTCGGTGATCTGATCAGTCGTTTTGCAGTTAACAAGGTTTGGGTGATACGCCAAGAAAGAATCATCATATTCATAAAATTTAATCGTTTTCACCACCTTTAAATGCTATATTGCTTGTTTAAAGAAACATTTTTCACATTAACATAAATGTTTAAAAGTCTCTTGTTCTATTTTAAAGCGTAATTAAAGGACAATCAATATTTGCCTCTTTCCCGGAGCACCCTTAATTACTGTGCGGTAGAGTCCGTCGGCTGACAGATCATTTCCATTCCCGGTCGGTTTGTGCACTCCTTTCTCTGCTCTTTACATAGTTTATTTGGTCGGTTAATTAATTTGGAGTGGACCATTTCCAAAATTAATTCGAATCTCGAATGTTGTTTGCAATTTGAAACGGATCTCAGTGAGGATAGGGTGAGACATCGTCGAAACATCTGGATAGATTAAAATTACTTATGGCGCATAAAGTGAAATGAAGATATTTTTTATTTTAGATCATGGTGTCGCTTACACTTTGAACAGTGCCAACATTCGGTCCAAACTCTTTTTTACCCAGTTACTTTTAATTGTTGAACCTTGCCGCAAAAAGCCAATAATTTACATTAAGTATTTTTGTGGTGTTATCGGTTAGACATAAGTCCACGTTGCAACGCGTTGGTTCGGTGAAGTTTGAGACATAATCACATGAGCAATGCTGCCGTGATACCAAAGGTGACTAACTGCATAGTAATAGTATTAGGATTTTATATTTAATGTCGTTACCAATAGAGTATACAATGCTTCGACTACTACATTGCAGTTAGCAGACAGCAGGATGGCTAGACGGCCGACGAGCCAGCAAAGACACTACAAGAAAAAAATAAAGAGGCCCGTTATTTTTGCTTGTGAGCAAAGAAGGCAATACAAAATCAAGAGAATAGTAAACACAAGGCACAAAGTGCAGCGGTCACTGCGCTGGCGGAGCTCCAGACTTGCATTCGTTTTGTTCCCGCGGTCCGGTGTTACTCGACAATTCAATTTATTTACTTAGTCTTACTAGGATTGGGTTATAATGCGAAAGAAAAAGACAAAGTCTGTCTGGTTGACAAGTACGTCGCACGTTTATAATTCTGACCTACGAAACTCGCTCGTTCATTTTCCACGAGCCACTATACAATCTCATATCATTAGTTTAGTTTTCTAATTAGGTAGTTCATTTTCTATTCTAGTGTGCTCTTTGAGATCATTCATATAAATAAATATCGAAGGACAATCTTATACAAAATGACCTAATCCCAAGTTAAACTCTACGTTAAACTGTAGATCTATATCCAGTAGTCAGTAGACGTCTTTTGGCTGAAATAATAATCATAATGATAAAACATATACATCCAATGCTCAGAAATAAATACTCGCGCTCTCATACAACCTTTACCGGGAATCGAATTCAGGACCGCTAGCTTCGTAGGAAACTAGGCTCACCGCGTCGTCGTTTTTGTATTTATTTAAATAATCTGTCCAATACTTCGAAATCTTAATTGAAACATCCTAATCTTTCTCACATATATAAACACTATTTAATTCTACCTTTTTTCTCCTCCACACTTCGCGAAACCAGGTAAAAGTCTTTAATTTCACTTATTTCTTTCTTACTTACTTGATTTTAAATAGCTGGACTGGTAAAATAAAATTACCGTGTGTTATCGATTGGTATTATGAGACTACCGACACTAAATAATGGACGCTACATTTTTAGTCAGATTTAAAATTTCACCCAGCTTTATTCCACACGTACAAACTATCGTTCACCCTATCCGTTCGCAATAGACGGGAGTAGCTAGTCGATATGTAAAATGAAATATTAATAAGAATGCAAAGTTACAACCTCACGGACAAAAAGCAGAGAAAAGATAATGTATTTTAAATGAACATTAAATTGAGAACCCTCGAAAAGCTCGATTCAAGGCGGATAACTCTTGATCGACTAATGGCCGAACCCTACGAGTATATTCAAACCGCGTATAGATAGACTTACTTCGGATTATAATTTGACACATTTTGTATGGACAAATGTGAAATTTTAACTTGAAGTAAGCCTTATCCATCCGCGGTTTGAATATAGGGTTCGGCCGTTAACCGGTTTTCATAAAACTATAATGAATACATCCTTTTTAATAAAAGATAGGCATTATAATCGGATGACATACAAAACACAGACATACCTAAGAAACATAAAATTTCGCTTTTTTGTATTGAAGTGTCAAAATACTTGGTCTTTCGAGTGTTGCAAATCTAAGCCTGTATTTTCTTAATTATGAAGAGAGGGCGGTCACTCGCGGCAGCCGTTGGCATTGCTCCAGCAGCGCTTCTTACCGTTCATTTTGTTTCGTACAGTCTGAAGTCTTGCACGCACTCCATTCTAAAGGAAGGTGTTTCGAATTAATTTCAAGCACTACATCTACTCATTTACTACTTTTGACACTTGACGATTAACGCCTAAGTATCATGTAACTACTACCCTGAGGGCCCTGCCAAGATGCACTACGCTAACTAACGTTTCTGTTCGATTCGTTTTTAAACCAATCGCGTCACTGGGAGATGACGTGATACGCGAAGTCACGTGATCTACCAGTTACGCGATTGGTTTAAAAACGAATCAAATAGAAAAACGTTAGTTAGCGTAGTGCATCTTGGCAGGGCCCTCTGACCCACCATAGAACTGTGCCACAGTGACGTTAAGATACAAGTTGCAAGAAGTGCCAAACAAATTGTTTAATAATGTCACTGTGATACCGTTCATTGTGTGTCAGGGTTCCATTGGGCTGAGAAATTTAATTTGACTCTTACAACATGAAGGATGGGTTTGGGTACTCATCACAAAGTATTCGGGTTATAATTACATTATGTTACTACTATTATAAAAGCGACCGTTTGGATGGATGTGTGTTATTCAATTAAGCCAGAACGGCTGAATCTTGAAATGAAATTTGGGACAGATATATTATAGTCTGGAATAGCACATAGAATACCTTTAATCCCAATCTAAATCACGGTTTCCGTGGGATGGCAAAATTACGAATTCTACGCGAACGGATTCGCGGACAGAAGTCAGTCTTGCATATTGCATATCGAAACGCACCGATTTTATTCAATTAAAACAGTCGGTTATCAATTCGTTTCATCTTGCTTTACATGTGTTTTTCCAAGTTTTGTAACACAATGTAAAACAAACTTCAGTTTCGTAGCGAAGTATAATGAATTCAACCCCTAGCTGGTTCCTATGTTTAAAAAGCGTACAAAGCAGCAATTTCAAGCGTTATAAAACTACACGTGTAAACAATAAAAATGAAGGACTACGGGGTCTCGCAGCGCTGAAAATACTCAAATAAATGCAACCGCTTTGCCTTTAATTAAATTACAACAAAACCGCACAAAAAGCTCCCTCGACCGCTCCTCTCCTTTGGGCGACCCTTTAGCGAATATAATGCTCCGACGATGTATAAAACAGGAACTTCGACCTGCTCTCGTGCTCAGACTTGGAAGTACTGAATTTTATTTATTTTTAGGTATACCGGGTGACTTTAAATTGGTATTACAAAACACTTGACTGTGGCTCTGTTAATGACGAATAGTGTACATTAATTCAGTTGTTTAAATTAGCCTTCTTTAATTATCGTTAATTTTGTAATAAATCTATTAATTAAATTCCTAAGCTGTGGTCACCCTACATTTAATACCTAGCTGTCATACCTATCACTCGATGTTATCGATCTAATTTAAATATAGTTGTAGGGTAACCGCATTAAGCCAAAAAAATTGAATAAATTAAAACTTAAAAAAGTACTGTTAATTAAATTAGCAGCATGAGACTTAGGAGACGGGTTTAGTTTAGGAACAATGTGTGTAAAACATTGATTTTGTATTACCAATTTGAAGTCTACCGGGATTTCGTACACAAAGAGAAAATACCTGTACTAGGTGCTGAAGCACTCTCTACTGGTAGAAAACTTTCTTAGTATTGATCTTTCGCACTGTGTTATTTGCTATACCTACTATTAGGTTTGATTCTAGAACTCGTCCAAGTTGAAATGACGCGCCCCTCCACTGCAATTTACAAATAAACTTATGTAATTTTCGGTGGAGGTTGACTTTGAATATCGCACAGAATCTGATACATTTCGGCATATTCATGAGTATGAGTATCGCACTGTAATGCATTTTGGCAATATACCGTAAAACGGGGTGAGTAGGGATTAAAGGGTGAGTAGAGATACAACCTAAAATAAGTCATAAGTTGTTAATAAGAACAATTATTAACAAGGATCGGAAAAACGCCCGTCATTTTGAAAACATAACCCTGTTCCGTACAGGAGAGACTTCCTTCTGATTTTTATTAAAAATATTATTAGGTATTTTACATTTATTATACCATTATTTATATGTATTCAGCAACAATATTATTAATGAATAAAACCATAATGGTTATGGGAAAAAAACACTTTCACTAATCAAAAAGAATGTCTTTTTTTTAAATTTTCGCCTGTTATTCCATAACGACGTGAATTTACGACCTATTTATGAGTCGAAAAAGTTTGTTCACAGTTTACGGAGGACATTGGGGCAATCGTTGACATTGGTTTACTATTTGTGTGTGTTCGTGTTTTCTAATTAACATTCCGGTGTCATTCATTAATAAAATTGTAGCTAAGTACATATAAATTATTGTATAATAAAACTATAAAATACCTAATAATATTTTTAATTAATATCAAGGAAGTCTCTGCTATACGGAACAGGGTTATGTTTTCAAAATGACGGTCGTTTTTCCGATCCTTGATTATTAAATAGACAATAACGTTACGTCTATTAGAAATAATTTCAATCTTATAACTAGTAACATATGCTTCATTTTAGGTTGTGTCCCTACTCACCCCTTAATCCCTACTCACCCCGTTTGACGATACTTTAGTAGGTGCTAGCTCATAGGAACCTGTAAATTTGATCCACATGCAACTAATTTTAGACCTTATTGTATACACATACATACGAGTAGATACTTGACGCTTCTTTATAATGCGGCCTTAGGCAAAATATATTTTTAGTAGGTTTTGGCCACGACTTTCGAGACTTTATATCTGTTCCCAGAGTGGAACTAGCGCTCACTTTACGATGAGCTACCTAGAAAAATTCATGGCCTCTATTTCGCTTTGTCTTTTAAACCATTGATTATAGAACCATATTGCATTTTTATGATATTAACACACTAACTTTTGCTGCCACGTTAATAAAATATAATCTGCAATATTTTTTAGTAAATGTCACAGTAGCTTTAAGCTTAGGGCTGACACACAAATAAAATATAAACTATAGGACGCCCGCGACTTCGTACGCGTGGAATTAGTTTCCCGCTACTCCCCGTATTTGTTCCCGTTTGGGGTCGATTTTCGGAAAATCTTTTCTTAGTGAACCCCTTGACCTCATAAGGACCCTACGTGCCAAATTTGGAATCTCTAGACCTTGCCTTGATATGTCAGTCAGTTCCTTCTTCTTCTTCTTTTCTTTAGATAGTATAAAACGAAGTCGCTTCAGCTGTCTGTTCGCTTAGATCTTTTAAACTACTAAACGGATTTTAATGCAGTTTTCAGCAATAGATAGAGTGATTCAAGAGGAAAGTTTCTATGTATAATAACTTCTGGATTATGTACGGGTGTTACAGAAAACTTACATAAACCGAAGCGAAGCGAGGGCGGGTCGCTAGTTGTGTATAAAAGATAAAGGCCCGTCAGTTACTTAAATAAGGGTTCCATTTTCAGTATTTGGTACGGAAGCCTAAAAGTAAAAGCTCCATTTTCTGGACCTGAATAGAATTTTCTATGAAAATACTTCACTCAAGTTAGGCATTTAAATACGCGACTTAGCCATGAGGCACAAAAAATTTACACGCAAATGGCGTCTGAAAAGGCTTTACATATAAGCAATATCTACACTAAGCCTCTAGAATTTGGTATTCTGGTCGCTTATACCAGACGTTTTATGCTTTCTGAATAAACTTCAATATTGGGTACTATTTTAAGAGTAGGTACATTTTGCATTACGTTTTGTCAGATTTATTGAAATTTATCGTGAGGGAAAGTCCCTTGAGTCCTTGTAGGCCTTGTATGGTTCCGTTTATCGCGTGACGAAATGTGGATGCATCCGTTACTCTCGTACTCTATACGAGTCAGAAAGTGACGGATGTTTTATCCACATTTTATCACGCGATAAACGCAACTAGGCTCGCAGGACACAGAAAAGGCGAGTTCCGTCGATCGAGCTGGTTTTTAAGAACGATGTTTGCTTCTCTCTTCGCAAATAAACTACTTATATGTATAGAACAATAACAGTAGGGCGGGAGGGTTATGTCCCCTACTAGAGGGGCTCGGGAGGCATTAAAAAATAAACCTATAATCCCTCTCTACTTTCATACGTTCGCACCAGCAGGGCTGTCAGATGAGAAAAAGCTAAGATCGTACACCAGCTTTCAAAAAGTTGTATTTCATGGATAAATAAAATCGTACATTTAATTATGGTTTTATTAAACATTATGAAAATTGTATGTACAAGAAATTTGTAAAAAGGACAGCTTTGTCGACTGCGGTCATACAATTAAAGTATTTATAAAAAATAAGCGAGACACTTGTATATAACTAAGTGCATTTGAAGGAGCATTCCAACAGGGAGTCTCCGAAAATCAATTAGGTTACGTTTTATTCGTGCATGTTTACAGTTTGCTGTAAATTAATACTAACAAGGAAAAATAGTTCGTGTTTTAAGTACGATTTTGACGTTTAGGTTGTACACATTAAAACATCGTAAAATCGTACAAACATGTTATGACAGCCCTGGTTAGTACGTCCATCCGCACGTACAGTTATATGTTGGATTAGTTCCTTAATTATTAGGTAGGTATCGATTTTCTTCGTTTTTCTATAAAGTGTGACAAATATATGCTATCAGTTTTGAGTGCAAGTGTGACCGCGATAGCCAACCGAACCAAACGTTATTACGACCTAACAACGTTATGCGTAAGACCACAATGACGATAGATATTTATGCACTTGAATCAGCATCATCATCATCTTGCCGCTATCCCAATAATTGAGGGTCGGCGCAGGTCTTTTTCTTCCAAACATCCCTATCAGCCGTCATCTCAGGATTCACTCCCTTGTTTTTCATGTCGCTGTTCACGGATTCTATCCATCTCTTCTTATGAGTAGGTCTCCCCCTTCCGCTGTAGCCCTCCACATTCATATTTAAAACTCTTCTCATCATATGACTTATTCCTTTTCATAATGCCCATACCATGACAATCTATTCCTTTTAATTCCTCTTACATTTATGCACTTGAATATTATGCTCAAAAGCATTATTACAATAAAGTTTTATAATTTCCAAAATGATGGTTATAATTAGTTACAGAATTCCCAGCTTCTTAATAGCTTTCGGCTGGCTATCGCTATCACGCTTGCACTCGCAACTGACAGTATATTTGTCACTCGTGTGTCATAGAAAAACGATATGGTGGTTAACTTAAAGGGGTTTGGGTAAAAGTGTTGTCATTTGTAAAATTCATACATTTACAAGGTGAGCGGCCATTCATAAAAGTGGTAAATTATGATAGAATTATTAAAAATAAACATATTTTGTTACGTAATGTAATACTCTAATGTGCATCGGAGCCGAGATATTTAAATATTCATACTTGGGCGTACTTTTGTACTAAAAACTGAATACTTAAATCTTTAAAATCTCCGCTCCGATATTATTTACCGCCATAAATTATATAAATTTATGTGTATTTAGAGGTCCTCTAAATAACTATGTAAAAATAATCCGTGGCCGCTGAAAAAAAAAACAATATTCTTCAAACAAATTTACCCAATGCCCTTTCGTTTCACCGCGCTAATCAATGAATATCTTACTCTCGTAGACTCTGTGACGTTGCGCGAATGCATGGAATGAAAGCGTTACGCACACAATTAAAATAGAGAGTTTGCCCCGTACTTAAGTAATGGTTCTGCATATTTTTGGATTGGTTCGGTAATATATTAACTTAGTTTATAATGGACTTGAAGGTGACACTTTGGCATCGTCATAATACTAACCTACAGAAAACAGTTTACTCGATGAAAATCGGTGGTATAAGAATTTACTCTAGTATAGAGATTTTATCCTTGGTTAAATGTTGGTGAAACTTAGAATCGGGTAACACGCGGATTATTTAAGATTTATCCTTAGAATAAGACTTATACTACGTTGGTGAATTCGTTGGTGCCTTTGCTCCAGAATAGCATAACTCCACTAAAATACTAAACTGCCAAAACACTTACACTACACGTGACTGTGGCTCCTGGAGGTGTCAGAGGCACAGCAGACCCTCAGCCAAATTGTCAGCGACTTCAATAAACCTCGGGAGCCCTCAGCGCTGAATACCAAGTAATAAGCTGTGTCAGGCACTTTAGCCTGGAAAGCTCTCCACCGAAGCTTTTTAAGCTTACTAAAACTTCGAGGTCACACCAGTGAATCCAAGTTTTTAAAATAATCTTAGAACTATTTCGTATAGCCTTTTATAAGTCGGCAATTATTGTCAGCATGAATTTTAAATAAAGAACCTCAACAGAGAACATACGGCCCTACCGCTATTTGTAGCTTGATTGATAAGTTGTATTAGTAACTTATTGAAAATGAGTAATTTGAAACCTCAAAAAACAACATTTGTGTTATCATATACTTTAGATAGTTGCATGTTTGGATAATGCATATTTACCGAGACCACTACATATACCTGCATATATCTATATAAGTTACCTAGAGTTTTATTAAATAAATAAAATATGTCATTAAGTAATTTTTTATCTTCATTGAGTCACAGCAGAAGTGTTGTTTAAATAAAATATTGTCAATAAATACTGAGTTAACCGTGCTCTAGCATTTTTTTATTGACGTGATATAAAAAAACCTAAGGCTAAATCCAACCAAGTGAACGACAGAAATCAAAGTGAACGACATCGGTATTTAATACACTTAATAATGTGACAAGTAATAATGCAACCCACCCCCTAGCCGCCCCTAGCAGAATGTAAAGCGAGATAACATTACTCACATATAATATTTGATATTATGTAGTGCATAAGTAATGTTCGCGCGTGGCCCCTCAGAGTTTCAGTTTGCCTAGTCCAATATTTTGACGTCAACTTACCGCAGCCATTATTGCTAGGCCTCTGACATGACTTCTGACAGCGCTCCTGAGCCTATATTACAGGGCGTTTTGGAAGTGACACGGGTCTTGACAGGTTGGTCACGTTTCTTACGACAATTCCCTTGATAGAGGACAGAGAATCTTAGTAATTGAATATTAAATTACGTGTCGCCTGTCGCACGCAACGATAAATATGTCAGGACGACAATAAAGAGAATAACACAGCCTAATCAATAAAAATATCTGCGACGTGTCTTGATTGACAAAGTTAATTAAAAACATGTGATTGTTGTCTTATGTCCATGTGACACATCAGATACATGTGCCAAGTAAGAAAAGTGTAGTAAAGAATTAATAATTCGTTTGTGAAAAATTAAATAGTTTAACCCGTTATTACCAAATCTATACGCGGCTATTAAACGCCTATTTTCAATTAGTAAGAGTTGGTCCATTGTTCCGTTTTGACATGAATTTAGAGTAAAATAAAACGATTGTATTGTATTCGTTTCGGAGTCTTGGATGTTTTCTATGTATTTAGGTATTTATTTCTTTATTTATTTATTTATTTTCAAACAATACTTTACAGCTTTATATTCTATATATTTATATCGTTTTCCAGTAGAAGCCTAGAGCTTAGTTTTGGACTAGCTCAATTTGTATGAGATCGTCCCTCGTTAAAAAAAACCTGAGACGTATAACTGTATCAACATTAGATTACATTTAATATAAAAAAAAACACTTTACCATTTTAAAAATACTCAATATTAAATATACTTAGCAAGTTATCGAAAATTCCCAATATACCTATCTCCAATATTGACTTACGAGTATATGAGCGTCGGTGCGGTATAACATATAACATTTCGTTGGCGTGCAAATTGTAACTTTATCACGTAGACTGTACGAGCGTTATCCGTTGCGGCGCTCGTGAGAGGGAGCGATGCAAGACGTCGTAAATATCGTGGTCGTGATTATTGTTATATTTCAGGATTTCCAGGTTTCTAGAGGTTCTGCCGCCAGTAGGAACATAGAATATGTTGTGTTTTATGATATTGGAGAAGGCAAATGCGCTCTTAACTTGCTGATACAGACGCACGCAGTTAACAAGAATATACGAGTATAATAGGAGTACATGCAGCACATTATTACAATATTCTATTGTAATAATGCACCGGCGGGTCCATTTCGCATGCATAGGTATATTTAATGATTTAATGATGTATGAATGTGGAAGAAGCGAAAGAGATTTGTCAGGATCGTAGCAGGTGGAAAGAAGTGCTCTCTGCCTACCCATCTGGGAAACAGAATTGAGAATACACGCGCTAAAATGTGTTTTGTTCGCTCTGACGGCACTACTTTAACTCGCCGCTCGGACCTTCACTCGTTCGTTCGTTCACTCAACATTGTTGCGAGAATCATACCCCAGGCGTGATTTAATGTATGTATGTATGTGATATCATTTAGTTTGGCACTCAATTCGCTTTCCAAGAAATACTTAAAGTTGACAGGAATTTAACTATTATAGGCATTATAGCATCTGCACTAGGTGTACATTTTTTGATGCAATTATGTAAAGCGCGTGCTATGGAGCGTGTAATGTTCAGTCTCTCTGAAGGATAAAATCCGTAACGAACGAAGTCATCCAACAGAGAACCAAAGTAACTGATATTACGCAGAGAATTAGCAAGCTGAGTGGCAGTGGGCTGGCCATATCTGTAGAAGAATTAACATCAGGTAAAAAAATATTACTAAGCAATCATAAAAAATATATATCAATAAATAAGTCAAACCTGACTTACTCATCTCATATATCAACGCACAGCCGAAACTACTGTACCTAGAAACTTGAAATTTGGTACAGGGGTTCCTTTCATGATGTACGTGAGCACTAAGAAAGGATTTTCCGAAAATCGACCCCCAACGGGAAGTAATAGGGGGAGTAGCGGGAAACTAATTCTACGCGTACGAAGTCGCGGGCGTTCTCTAGTAAATAAATATGCGTGACAATACCCGGATTTTGGGCCCTTTCTTACTAATATACTTTGATCAATTAGCCTTAGCTTTGTTTGCGGCTAGATCAATTTGTGTGAGATGGTCCCCCGATATTTATTTACTTACTACCTTTTGCGCGTGACTCCGTCCGCGTAGAGGTCGTTTATCGCTATTCCCTCGGGAACTCTCCAATTTTTCGGGATAAAAAGTAGCCTATGTTCTATTTGAGACTATATTAGTACAGAATATAATCTATCTCTGTGGCAAATTTCATCCAAATCCGTTCAGCCGTTCTGGCGTGATTGATTACAAACATCCAGACTTTCGCATTTATAATATTAGTAAGATGAGTAAACCGTTTGTAGTTTTTGTATGATTCACGAGTGTATGTATGTATGTAAACTCATTATTGGAGGATTTGCATATATTTTCGCCTGCCGCAGCAAACTGGCTGAAACACCTGGACATCGACGTTTGATCCATGCAGGATGAGTGCCATACGCATGATGATGATTGCATAAAAAACCAATTGCAAGCAAATTCATACATTAACTTAAGATTAATATGTACTGTAGCATTACCGCTACAAATCGCGTTAGTTCGAGTTAGTTATCGCTAAATTATTCCGCCTTTTCCGTTGCTCAGCCTTTTTGGTATTATGGGCTTGTTCATTGACCGGTTAGAGATAGATATATCTACTGCCAGTTTTGAATTTTGAATTAGTTTTTGTTAAATCCGATCCCTGTGATAATTCTGACATTCTATCTCGTACTCTTGCCTTGAGACTTTGAACAATTTTATCGAATCTTTTCTTATTCAATGGAACCTTTTCTACATAGAAAATAAATAAGTAAGGCTTATTCAAGTGCCGTGTCCGGTAGTTATCAACTAATACCAGCGCTATTGAATCGAATATAAACAGATCGATGGAATGCTGTTGTCCTCTTTGTTTGTCTGGATAACGGGTGAGTTGGCTTTTGATGCTGTTCTGCTTTTACTGGTCCCCTTCTTTAGGAACCCATCTTCCATGTTGTCTGTTCTACTTTGTGAGTAAAGGTGTTCTTTTCAGCACCCCCGCTTACCCCATACCTCTCATCACTTCTCAACTCAACGGAAAACCAGGACGGGTGACCTAGCAATTCACCGTGTAATTCGTCAACGGGTTCGCTGGGCGATGACTCGTCGACTGCGGTAGTACCCGCAGATTTTACACGCAACGTCGGTTACATTCTGGTTGCGGCAATCGCAGCTCTATGGATGTGACTACGCACGGCGGCGAATCGGCGGCGTCTTATATAACGCAAACTTTTCACTTCAAAATCCAAAAATCGGAGTCCGCGAACTCCACCCCAACCGATGTAGGTTACCTTTGATTACTATTTCAGCCATAATTTAAACACGGTACAGTTCCTCCTTTTTTACCAAGTAACACCCAAAATTATAACCTGTATTTCATCTCACTCCGAACTTGTTACAGATTTTTGTCAGTAGTTCCTTATGAAGCGCTTCTTGAATTATTACTGATAGAATACAACGTAGTTCAGTTTTACCTTAATAGAATTTTATACAAGTTTAGCCGACCGTGACCTGAGGTGGATGTCCACATTTATTATGGGCTGTACTTTAATTTAGATAGCTTTAAATTGAGTGACAATCTGCAATTTTTGTTATATTTTTCGTTCCGGTTTCATAAAAAGTTAAGATCTGTGTCAGCCTGCAAATCTAGTTTTTTTAATAGCAATGTAATTTGTTTTAATTTAATCATTACTTAAAGACTAATAATATAACCTCGTTAAAAATTCGTTCGGTTTTATTTTCCTTTTACAGGTCTAAATTAACGTGCTGGTGGTATTATCGCAACCACCCCGTGTAGTGTTCCTTCCCCTTTTTTGTATGGAGCGCTACAGTACCTAGTTACAATGGCGGAGAGTTTAAGTTCAATAAAAATAAAGATATATTATTTGTACAAAAGAATTTGTCGACGCGTTTTCGTGTCGCAGCCGTCGTACAATCTGCACACTTGCACAGTCAAGTGGCCCGGCACGGCGCGGGCAGGTATCGGTACAAACGCGCCGCGGCATGCACCGACATAAATCGGCGCCGCGTGCTCCGCCTCGCAACGAGCAGCCTTTATCGATGTTTGCTGGATATCAAACTTCTGTTTGAGAAAAATCTTGAAACGGTTTTATATTAGGCGAGTTAGCGCGCGCGGAGTCAGCTCTGGAAAAGCCGGCTAAATTAAACAAAGCTGTACATTTTTAACCCCCCACGCAAAAAGTATGTTATAGTGTGTGTGTGTGTTTAAGTGTGTTTTAGTATGTAAGTGTGTGTAGTGTGTTATAAGTTTAACCGCTCAGTGTGTGTGTGTGTGCGTGCGTGCGTGTGTGCGTGCGTGCGTGCGTGCGTGCGTGCGTGCGTGTGTGCGTGCGTGCGTGCGTGCGTGTGTGTGTGTGTGTGTGTATCCTTGGATAAGGTTGTTAATGTACCGGATTGTACATTTGTAAAGTTGTCGCATTGTTGATTTGTTACGTTGCTTTGACGCTCATTAAATACTTAGAGCCTATTTTTTTACCAGTAGTTAACTGAACGAATGGATCGTAACCAATAATTCAATATGAATAAAATATGTCATATTTTCGATTAGATTATCGTATTTGAACCATTAGTTAAGTCAACTACTGATCGAAAAATCGGCTGTTATTCACGTGTCCCACCGCCGACGATGAGCAGGGAACAAGTAGAGCCAGCTATCAACTATAACCATATGTGTCTCTGTTTTTAACACGGGATCTATATCTTTTGTTTCGACAAACTAGTGAGGAGAGTTCTCGCCGGCTCAGTGTGAACAACCAGAAATAAACTATTAATATATGTGTCTCTTTTATCGACACGGGATTTATATCTTTTGTTCGTTACTTGAGCGAGAAAATAGTCGATAGCTAATCGCTTCCTCGCCGGGACAAGTGCCTTTCTCCAATGACCATAATGTCGTATAAGAGCGGTTTCAAATTAGAAGGCTTGAGTAAGCGTCCTGTAGCGCTACAACAGCGCTATTATTTTTATAAAGTTCCCATTTTCCCAGTTACCGCAGTGCCTTAGCCTTAGCCGCACGGCTAAGCAGCTTAGGTAATACGAAAGCGGTCTTATCTCAGCGTTGAATGTGGCATCTCGCAAAAATAAGGATTATTAGATGCAGCCACAAGGGCGACGATAACGGCCATGTTTATACGTTGGTTTGTGGGTAGAATAATCGTATCTATCTATATACGCTGTATACCTATACATATACCTAATATCTCATTCGATACACATTGGACCTTGTTCTTTCGGATCTCTATCAATAAATCAACACTTGATATTACTTTCTGCAGAATAAAAATACATAGAGGATCTCTAACAGAATATTTAAATCTAATCCCAGGTTAGTTATGAGAGCAAAAGTGTGTTTTCTTGTCATTTTATCTTTTCAAGAAAGCCGAAAAGGACGAGATGGTTTTAGGGTTTTTTCATCTGGAAAAACGAAATTTGACATGGCAACATTTAGAAAATAAATCTCCGCACAAGGAGTCCAAAGGACAAGCAAGAGCAATTTTGACATTCACATAAGTTATAATTATAAAGTTTGAGTAGGTACAGTTTATTTTTATAGAATAGTATTGTACTATAACTTTATTTCAGGCAACAAGACCCATATTTACAAATACCTTACAGACTTTAACAAAATATAAAAGCACACAACTATAAGTAGCTGCAAACTTTTGTACCCTTTCGCTTTAACGCCTTCGACAGATTAGTTCGGCAGTTCAAACAAGACCTTAAAGTGATAAAGTACTAGTGTGCAGCTACCTAATAAAGTCGGCCGTAATATGAATTAGGTAACAACGCCTCTGACCTACCTTTTGCCACTCGAAGTGAAAGAACAATCGTTTTAATATCCTCTTTATTTAATAGACCGCTCGGGTAAACTAGCAGTTTGTAGCTTATCCATTACGGTTGCGTATTTAAGAACTGTTAAGGGCGGATCTGAGCTGATATTACGTCTGCGGTTTAGAGCAGAAAGTAGTTGATACAACACACAGTAGGCTATCGAGAGGAAATAAGACCATAATTTATGCAGAAATACATTAAGAATAAAAAATATATTTCCTTAAAAATAAATTACCCAAATTGGTCGAATATGTCAAGTATTAGCAAATTTTATATAAGTAAATAGGAATTTTAGTGGATTTTCGAGGGTTTCTGTAGTACATACAAACAACCTAAGTTTTAAACAAGGTCAATATGTGTAAGATTGTCCCCTGATATTTATTATAATTCATCAATTTGTAAGCGCTTACACTCACATACATGTAATGACAATCTCGGGATTTTTTATGACATAGCTATGCAGTTCATTTTACGGCGAGCGTAGAGGACAAAGCTATAGCAGTTGTATAGCTCTGTACTTTTCTCTCAGCGTAAACTAAACTGCATAGCTAATATAGCTATGCCATAACAATATATGGGATGACAGTTGACCACGTGGTTTATCGCAACTCACGAGAATATCATCCCATACATTTTGAGTGATAGAAAAGAAAAACTATTGTTAGCGTAGTGCATCTTGGCAGGGCCGTCTGGAATGCATCTTGCATTACGCTAAATAGCGTTTCTACCAGTGACACGAATGGTTTAAAAACGAAAAGTATAGAAACGCTAGTTAGCGTAATCTTGGCTAGGGCTTCTGAAGTAAGTAACCGGCGTGCTGTCTACCTCTCGCTGGTGCGGGTCGCAGCCGTGTCGCAGGCTGTGCCGCCATTGTTTCCGCAGGTGGCGTTCCGGAGCTAATTCTAGCCGTTTTTTTTACATGACTAACGGCCGCACTCTGTGTCAGTAAGACGATACGGGCAACGAGACGAGATAAAAATTGTTAACAAGCTTTCAAAAATCGGGTCACTTCGAACGCAATCCAAACAGGAATGAACTTCACAAAATGGTGGCCCTAATGTTGACAACTTCTGTATTGACAGCTTTCTTGTACCACGAATCGCGCAACTACAGCCGTCATCGACCAACTGAAGATATTATTTTGTACGAGAAATAAGGACAGATATATACTTAATCGCCCGCCATCGCAATATAGGTCAGTAACGATCAGTTTGTTTACATTCTTTATCTAAACACATATCATTATCCTCTATTATGCGTTCAAAACACGGAGGCAATAACCAGCATTACCTGTGTAATTTTGAAATTACGTTATCGAATATTGTAAGGTAATGAGATCCAAATTTGGAACATCTTCCAAAATTAACAGCTGTCATCGCTGTCACCTACTACCACAGGTAACGCATAATAGAGGACTTATGATATGAGTGTAGATAAAGTATAGTACGCGACTCTGCGTAATTGGCATTACGTAACCGACACGTAAACTACTATTATCTCGTCTCATTGGCCGTACTTTAAGTCGTTTCTTAATAACGATTTTTCAAAAACAAGTTTGAAAAAGGAATGAGTTAATTGTCTTTAAGTGCGGTGGTAAGTCTTCGTTCGTCCAGTGCGATAAAGATGCCGAAGTAGCGTCTGTAATGTAGCTCCAACTAAGAACAATTTATTGTTGAAACTCCAAGAAGACCATTAGGAAAACTACTGGCTTGTACATTTCAAGTGAAGAGAAACCTTGTATTATTTTATTTCTTTGGTATTATTCTGTTGTATTCGTCTAGTTCATAGATATTAATATACTAGCGTAATAGACACAGTGACTGTGCAAGCGAGAGCGCAGTCTCTTACGGCACGAATAAGTACAAGTGCAAACGAGATAGCGAAAAAAAAACTTTTAAAACCATTTTGAGAGTTCGTGGAGTCACATGCGTCACACTGGCGACAGCGTAATTCAGTATTTGTATCATTCCTAAAATATTCATTTTAAATTGAATAAAATGACAGACATTACGACGTTACGGACATTAAAACATGTCTGTTTTGGTGACGCGGGAAATAGTAGACTGTTCGTTTATTACGCCAGTATATTAATGTCTATGGTCTAGTCAAAAAGATTTTTTTTTAAATTTATTTAGAACACATACAGTCATAATCGAATGCGATATAGAAGTACACTGTACTAAACAATATAAGTATCAAAAAGACCTGGAGGTTCATTGATGAACACACATAATTAAAAAAATGCGCAAGTTTAAACTAACAATGGAAATGAAGTGAAGAATCACTAGAGATGACAATATCAGATACCATTAAACAAAATATATATAGGACACTAAAACAAATTACATTTTAATAACCTTTTAAGGCTAGTAAGAGAAACATGGAAAGGATCAATATTACACAGATGCTTATTATAATATCTAGGATAGGAGATTATGTAAGTACTTTAGCTTATCATGATGTACTTATTTAAGTAGACTTTGTTTGCGGGGTAAATTTTGAAGTTTAGTATCGTTTTTTTCTTTATTAAGCTCCGACAAAAAAAATATGTATACGTGTATCTGTGTATGGCATCGGAGCTCCCAAATGGATGTAGTTCAATCCGGATGATATTTGGATAGGTTGAATGAAAATCGTTTGGGCTGTGTAAGAGATACCAGGAGCCAAGATGCATTACGCTAACTAGGGTTTCTATACGTTTCGTTTTTAAACCAATCGCGTCACTCGTAGATGACGTGATACGAAAAGTCACGTAATCTACCAGTGACGCGATTGGTTTAAAAACGAAACGACTAGAAACGCTAGTTAGCGTAATTATGCATCTTGGCAAGGGCCTCTGCTCTGATAGAAGGGGTCGTCGTTAGTATTTATGTTACTCGTTGTCATTGTCACATTTATCTTGAATCAGTGTCATTTATTATGTTTGATTACTATAATTACCAGTAGTACAAGAACACACACTCTCTTAATGCATTGTCGACATACGTCGATTCCATTTAGGAATCCTTCTTATTATAGCATATTACCATCTCGACCTATACAACCGATTGATTTGAAGTATAAGCAACTACATAATTTTGTGATAATCGTAGTCAGGTCATAGCTGGGAGCGCAGCGGACTCGCAACAAAACACAGGAAGTCATGATCATACATCATATCCATTGCCAATTTCCTCAAAGCCCTCATAACTTTTGCCCTGAAGGCGAGTACTCTTTCACCCCTTTAACCTCTCCTAATATCGCAAAATGAATTCTAAAAGGTTATCTATTTGTCTAGTTTAAAAGCCGCTATAGGATATTGAACACAACTTTAAGGGCAACCGTTTTTGCCTTCATTATGAAGCTATAATGACCAAATGAGGGCCTTTTGTAATTAAACAAATTATGTTAACGAGTCCCTAGACGTCCATTTGGGCATTAACTGTTTTTCAAGCAAGTCTATTAGGACCTGATATTAATATTGAACAGGGGACAATAGTACATTATTGCCTAGGCATGGAAGTAGGCAATTGCGGGCTGAGTATTGTTTTAAACGGACGAGCTTGCGAGTCCGTTTAAAAATACGAAGCCCGCAATTGCTGTTCCTGCCGAGGCAAATATAGTGCTTTTCTCAAAAATCGCAAGAAAAAATTTGTGTTGGAGTAAAATCTTCATCGCTTGAACTCATTTTTTTAATTGCATACAAACAAACTTCATGTGAAATAACTATCACTAAACTTACAGCCTTTTTGTTTATGACAAGGAGAATCGCAAGCTTTGATTTTTAAAAAAACATAAGCCAGACACAGATAAAAAAGTTATATTTCGAATAAAATTTGGATGTATAAGACTTGTGCCCTCATTTTATTATGGGCTTTTTCACTTTTTAAAAAGTTACAAGCTAGATAGTAATGAAATTTGTATGCAAAATTGCGGGCTTGTGTAGCGAGCACGCAATTTATTTTATTTTATTGGGATCTGTCAGTAAACTATGTCCTTCGCATCTCAATATGCAGATAGTAATGTCAACATTTCCAGACATTTTTGAGAAAATGTCTGTTGACGCATATCGGCAGTGACGGCAGACAAAATGGCGCGACTTCACTTGAGACATCGCGCAATAATTGTCAAGAGTGACTTCGGTCAAATCCGCATTCTTTCGATATTTCGATACTTACAAATGTTGCCATGTCCGACGACGTTGTGATTCTTCGTCAGAGGTCGGTCGAAAAAATATGGCGAGATGTTGCCAGATGACGACCTAAGATTGTCAATGTTTCGCCATTTCATCTGACGTCACACCAACACGTGTCCCGGGACTCCCGGGAATATTTGTCCACTAGTGATGCTTAAATTAACAAACACGATCTACATAACCGCATTTGCATAATTCGAACACATTTCAATACTAAGCGCACTATTATGCGTGCTATTATGTTTTGCGCTCTAAGTAAAAGGCACTTTTGGTTTTAATGCACGTTAGTTCTCGCACTAGTCAGATTTTCACGGAGTTGGAAAAATGTGGAACACTGTTGAATAGATGAGTGTATGAAAGTTTATACAGATAATAACTATCGGTTATATCCTTCTTCAAAACTAATATCGTAACGTTTTAGTTACAACTAAACAATAAATTTTAAGATAGCGAGCTTAATCGCAATTTGAATCCCTCCTAACACTAGTAGCCAGACAACAAACTTAGGTGGTAATTTTTCACGGTCAATGTAATGATAATAAAGTATCAACCGCAAAATAGTGAAATCAGGTACCAGGGCAGCAAATGGGGCGAGGAGCATTAGCGCAGACAAATTGCTCCATCATGGCGGCCGGCGCATGGACAGGGTACTGATTCTCTCAACAAGCAAAAGTGATCTATCTGTCGAACGAACATATGACAGATCTCTTCGCCTTAGGTAGCATTGTCGTTTCACTTTAGCTGACAGGAGAGGAAAATGACGCTTGTAACCTAAGGCTTGCACACAACGCTCTAAATCAGCGCTTATTTATATATTTACTAAATGGTTTTAAAATTACGTATGTAGCATTTTAAGGTACTTTACGAATAAAATGACCTAATACATAACGAATTTACCAACGGCAGTAGCTAATCATGTCATAATTTCCAACTAATTATTGCGCATTCTACACCGAAGCGATACTAGCGCTCACAGACGTAAGCGGAACTATTTGTCCCTACTATCACGCAATTCTTAACTTTCTCAATTCGTTCGATCGTTCGACAATGAGATCACATTTGGCTGTCATTAGTGTCAAATTGAAACGCTCCTATTTTAGAGGTGAGCTGGTTTAGGGTGCGGTTTCACTGGACCGAAGCAAAGGTGAAGAGAGAAATGAACCAATCAGAAGCTGCGTTACGTGTCGTTTTCACTCTTTCACTCAGCATTGTTTGAGTGGAAACGTACCCTGACTTCTCGGACGAACAATGGCCGCCATCTAAAATATTGGTTGTGTAAATGTGAGTGGAGTGGATTTATTGACTTTACAAGAGTTGGTGGCATATAGTCAATTGAATATTAGGAAAGTTGGTGGTGATGTGTTGTGTGACAAGTGATGGTGGTGAAATAAGTGTATTTACGTTTGTTTACAGTTGCTACTGGAAGACGGGACATGGTTGAGAAATATTATAGCAGGTAATTTATTTCTTATTTGGGTAATAAACGCATTCATAATTTGACTGAGCTAACCTCAGTAAAGGTTTAAAACAAAATAATTTTGTCACGAGTTGGTTTACCTACCGATTGCTTGTTGCTTTCGTACCTAGCCTTCAACTGTTTTGCGAAAATAACTAGTTCACAAATTGATGGTTCTACTTTTTTCTTAAACGTAATTGTTACGAAAAAACGCTTATATTATTGATTTGTTATTTATTTTACCAATACTACCATCATCAGATGATCTTTCCCACATATTATTGGGTTGTAATTGAATTTGCATTATGTGTAATTACTAAATTTCAGCTAATTTTTATTGTACGAACTTTTCAACTCGTATAAAATGTTATAATAAATACCTTATTGATAATACCCGATGTAAATACATGAAAAGATATAAGGATGACAAGATATTACATTTCAAATTATGAATCACATACATACCACACGTCAGAAGAATTAAAATGTATTGCGTGTGAAATCTCTGGTTAGTCTTGGTGGTATGGAAATGTATGTTAATAAGTGGCTGAAATAACAATATGACAATCTCATACAAATTGATTGTAGTCACAAAATAATCTTTAGATTTGTTTGTACTATGGCTACTAGACAACATTATACGTATTTATATAGGTATGTACCAAAATGAAAATTAAATATCCATGACTCATAATCTAGGTCATTCATCCAATATGTGTTCTTACCGGGGATGGAACCTGGACTGGTAGTTTCTTAGATGAAAACACTTCTTACAAAATAGTTAGTAGGTATCCGTGTAATTAAGAAATTCCTACACTACATTTAGCCTTAATAAACTTTGAAATAGAAGCCTTCCTTCCAAATTACTTATCACTTCACTCGATATCACTCAAATTTTGGCATATAAAGACCTTCATGTACCTAAATACAGTTTGTTGTTACAGGTTTCACTTGCTACTTTTAAAAATAATTATGTTAATAAAAATATTACACATGTACCATAGAAGTAGTAAGTATATAACATTGTTTTATAATCAGTTTAATCATTACGATTTTTGGGGTCCGGTCCTGAAGGCCTTACTTGCATTTAGCCTTAGCGAGCAGAGCACCTTAGTTGTATATTTGACCGGGTAGCAAAATGTATTGGTTTGTAAACCGCCCTCATTGCTATAAGCCATAGTAGACGGGACATAGGGACCATGGCATTAGATAAACAAGTCATTTTGCATACTTGGTCAGTGTACTACTGAAACGTTTTGAATGCCAAGGCTAAATGCAAATAAGGCCTTCAGGACCGGACCCGATTATTGTAACAATGCATAATTCCCTATAGTCACTAATGTTAATGCCATGTACAATTATTTCATTATAGTGTAGTTAGCAGAATAAGTACACATAAGCAAGCTATAATTTTTCATAAGATTGTATATTAGCTTCATATTATTGTACGTAATAAGATAAAAAAGAAAAAAATACAGTACGGAACTAGCTATGAAATAAGACCCTCATTTTAAACTGCCATCTTTGCAAAAGTTTAGTATAATTAGTTAGTAGTATAGTAGTGTAGTATATAGACTTATTAGTTATTAATCATTTCATTAGACAAAATAATCCATCGAACGATCAGATATCCTTAACAAATGCCATATAGTATGCCCAGATATCCCATTGATAATATATTTGAATAGCTCACAGAACAAGTGCAAGTGATATCGACATCTTCAATAACTTATTGCAAGTCTTTAGGACCAAGTTGAGAGCTATCTAACATTATTTAATATTTTGTTACCTACTAACTAACCTAATTTAATTGTACAAAGGTTAGTTAGCTTAATAGCGCAAATTAAATTGTATAAATTGTAGGCGAGCTGAATACATTTGCTGTGGTATCGCACAAAGAATTAAAATGTTATACGAGTCTTTTTACATCTTAATTGTAATTTTAACAAATAATCAAATATAACGAACTATGTTATCATTTTGGAGTTTTTTTTTTATTGTGACATATTTCAGTAAACTGATATCGGGAGAAAATTTCACTCAAATTGAATTATTATAATCCCAAAATTAACTTTTAGTACTAGGGAAACTAAATTGTGATACTCACTTATACCCAAGAGTAAAAAATCCCGGCCCAGGACTGCTAACTTTTATGGTAAGGGTTTTAAATTATTGCTTTATGACTTTAAGTCTTTCAGTTTTATGATATTTATGACTGTATTTGGAAAAAATAACCTCCATAAAAGCACCTTGTGATATAATTTTCCGTTATAATTATACACCGTCCCTATCGGTTAGTTCATTGTAGGCACCTAATTACATTAGTCCCGCTGAATAGAGTTAGGAGTTCTCTATATACTAAAGACAAAACAAAACTTAAAAAGTAAAAACTATGTCTTACAAATCTTACAATGTTTGCAACTATTATATCACCTCTATATATATAATAAAAATAAAAATAATAAGGCATTATCTTGGTTCTCAGGGTTGGCAATGCGTTTGCGATCTGTATTTTTTTAATGGACACATTCATAACTCCTATTATGATATGTTGATTTTTTATATTATGGCTTTCACATGCATTTATTTAAATATATTAGAAATTTATTTAAATCTATCCTATCTACCAAACCTGGTTTTCAAAATGAATAAATCTTATTTAATTGTATAAGAAACTCTTGCGTTTTCCCATATAATTACTAATCTATGCTCTATCTATACTTATAACTTATAACTTATTAACTTAAAACTTATAACTTATATAACTTATTAACTTATAATATTATAAACAGGTAAAGTTTGTGACGTTGTAAGGGGTAATTTCTGGATCTATTGAACCAATTTTGAAAATTCTTAATAAATAGAAAGCCACATTATGTGTGAGTGTTAATTATATGATTATGAGTAAGCTATATTAACTAATAAATAAATGTTTATTGCCCAACTAACACGGCACGGGAACAGCTAGTTACCTGTAAAGATGAATAATTGAAATTGTTCAAAAAGCACCAACTTGACCAAATAAAGTTGGTTAATTATAATTTACAAAAAACCATTAAATAAAAAAATAACATCATAATCATGATCATCAAATAAAGTTTTAACTAGGAATCATTATATAACTAATGTACAGTGACCCACTCCTCTGTTCAAAACGGACAGGTTTCACAGGACTATAGGTTTTATAAAGTGAGACCTACAATTTCAAAAAAAATTAAGAACTTTTTATTGGTTGTCAAAACGAATAAATCATAATTTTAGGCAATCATATCGGAAAAATTGGGACTAGGTCAATTGAGGTGACATCATCCACCTGATATTCATTTGTTTTTATTCAAATAAACTTCCAAGATCTGGGCTCAAAATTTCAGTATACATAGCGCATATGAATCCCAGTGATGTGAAAACTTGTTAATATATTTATACTGAATTGTCACCTTATTGTCAGGATAGTGAAATGGGGATTGATCTCCGTACAAAATAATGTACTAAAGCATTTTAAATTTCATGTGGTTAGCAGTAGAGTATAAATACAATGAGTAGAGTATTTAAGTATTTATTTCTCTATATAAGTAATATCTATCTTTGTTTAGTACCCATAGTACAAGCCTAAAGCTTAGTTTGGGACTAGGTCAGTAGTAACTTCACCGGATAACCAGTTGTCTTATCCCCACACCAGAACACAAAAATGCGAACACTGCTGCTTGGCAGTGGGTGGTGGTAATACTTAGAAAATAAACTAAGGATTGTAAAGCATTTTGTTTAATAATATTTTGATATTCGATGTTGACATGTCACATACAGACATTATATACCTACCAGGGTGGATCACTCAATGTATGAATACTTTTTCATCCAACCTATTATATACACTGGTAAATGTTATTACCATATACAAAGGTGGTCACAAAATATACTGTGTACCCACACAGTATATTTTGTGACCTAAAAATATTACTTTCCAATATTGAGAACCAATTAAAAAGCTCTTAAATTTTATTGTAACTTATTGTTTACTAGTAAAGTAAGGTTTCAAATTATGTACCTACAATTTAACTCTGTTGCAAAGAAAGATTTAATTTCATAAAGTTTACCAAGCAATAAAATTTACTACGTAATTATTTAATTATAGTCAAATAAGATAAGTGATATTCGTAGGTAATTGTATGGAAAATATGTGAACACTTAGATATGTATATTCACAGTTATTAGCAACACTTTCCCAGGGTCCGTAAGTCTGTATGTACTGTCTGTGGTCCGTACACAACTGGTCAGGCTATAAATATAATGCTTTTTTAACATATCGCACTTTTAATTCAACAGTGACACTGGGTATGTAAAAAAGACATTCCTACCAAATTTAATTCTTCTTAACCGCAATAATGTCATTGTTCAAATGGTTTTTTAACTGGATTGATTAGATGTAATAGTAGATTATTTAGCCCATAATTTTCATACGGTAATCGGTGGGTATTATGTCATGAGTTGCCTTGTCTTGCTTGTCAGTCCAGTCATGTCATGTCATGTCGGTTGTGTGACATATGGACACAAGGCAATTTTTCATTTCACGCAATTGTTCGAGCTGTCAACCTTACTTTAAAAGTATAATTTCAATTAACATATAGTTCTGTAAAATTATCTTTATATTTTTTTATTACTTTAGTTTTGAACACAATTGTTTTTTAAATAATTATTCATTAAAACATTTTTTTACAAAGAAATTGGCATAACGAACCTAACCTAACGGAAACCGAGTGCGATTTAATTTTCGCTGCCATCGCTTGGTACTTCTTTTATTAAATAAAATTATGAAATTTCAAAAATAATGAAGTACACTAAAACACCCAATACGTGAAGCGGACCATGGTTGTTAGAAATTGACTGTTTACCTGTGTTACTTGTCTACTGAGGCCCTACTTTGAAAAAAAGTTCGAAGTTACGTTAGCTCCATCCCTTTCGCTCGATTTATTCTCGAAGGACGAGTGACAGAGATGGAGCTAACGTAACTTCGAACTTCGATTTTTAAAATAGGGCCTCTGTCTGGTTATAATTTATAATCTGTGGTTAGATAGCGACTTAGCCTAAAGAAAGAAGTCTAGTGTAATATTATTTTGCAGGACGCGTGTAAGAACAGACCTTACAGTCTTAATTTCAAGAATATGCCTACCCCTCTTGGCGATTGAATCAAGAAGTGAGCCTGACAGAGTCTGCGACAGTAAAGAAAGTAGAGCCGCCGATTTGAGTGCGTCGCGTCTGTTATGTTATGACACAAACAAACAAATAAACATAGAAAAAGTAAGTTAACATTCATGTAAGTACCATAATTTAAATACAGGTTTAGGTTTACCCATACATTCTTTTAAATGAGTGTCGATGAAACAAGGGTAAGTAATACGAGATATAAGAACTGATAATATTACAGTATCCTCGTGTGGTTGCCGAGTTAGAATAGTGCCACTCCATGTCTTCCCGTGGATGTCGTAAGAGAAGACTAAGGGAATAAAGGCTTGTAGTACTGTTAGGCGATGGGCTTGCAACCTGTCACTAATACGCTGGTAAACATCTTAGCCTAATTGTGCAAATTGTGGTTATAGAATTATCAACAAGTTTTTAGAGATGTTTGTAATTGTGTAGCTCTGCCTACCCAACTCTGGGAACGAAAGCGTGAGATTATGTTATGTTATGTAATATTACAGTTACAATATATACGCTCACATTGTATAAACCTGTTTAGTATAACATTCACTGGAAATAATGAACGAAATATATAATGTCGAAACAACTATTTTCATAAAGTGTAACGTTATTATTAGTATATAATACCAATTATTATAACGATTAAAGCGTATAATGTACATGATAGCTAATATATAAAACATATATAAAT
Source organism: Acleris literana (assembly GCA_946894065.1). Classification (NCBI taxonomy): domain Eukaryota; kingdom Metazoa; phylum Arthropoda; class Insecta; order Lepidoptera; family Tortricidae; genus Acleris; species Acleris literana. The sequence goes on from OX335687.1 coordinate 10,108,561, forward strand.
CAATGAATCTAACATCAAAAAACATAATGCACATATAATATAAATAGATAAAAAAAATCTAACCTAACCTAAGGTCTGTTCATTCATACTTGTCTTATATAGTAAACAACTTTCTAACCTCAAAATGAACCTATTTTTAGCTTAAACAGCTCTTTTATCGTAAATAAAGTAAACTGAATAAACATTATGGATATGACTTGGCTCATTAGCCTAGTCTATTGTCTGTGATTGCTTTATTTTGTTTAAAATAGCTGTTTTAGCCAAAAAAGATTCATGTTGAGGTTAGAAAGTTGTTTACTATATAAGACAAGTATGAATGAACAGACCTTAGTCAGTTCTACCCTGATTCATCTTGCTCATTGCATTTTCTGGATAGTTAAAACAAGTTATAAGCAAGATTTTCTAGGCAGATAAAAAAACAACTCAAAGGCCAAGGTGGGAGCAAAGCCGCTAATGCATATTGTTCATTATTAGGATATCTTGCCAAATTTCACTTTTCTGGTAAGCGATCCTTTCAGTACCTATTGAGTATAGTATACAATATTAGATCTTATAACCCTTATACTAAATATAATATATGCAATATGTTATGTATGTTTTTCGAACTGAAATTATACAATGCGAGTGTTATATAAAAAAAAACATTCAAAATTAATATAATGATATTTGACCGTTATTCCCTTTAAAAAATTGTTTTTGTTATTTTAGCTAACATTTATTATATCTTGTAAATATTATTATCATGAAAATATTGATTTTGTAGTTATGTCTCGTGAGACGCACCCAGAATGTATCACTTTGAATTTTCGTTTCATAGAAAGCTATTTTCTGCTGAACCCATGTTGATTTCAGGTTATCTTGTGATGGTTACAAGTCTAATCTAACCTAGTCTACGTGAATCATATTCAAGATAACCTGAAATCAACACGGGTTCAGGAGAAAATTCTGCAAAGTGATACATTCTATGAAATGGATGTCGGTGAGATATGGGGACACCTAAAATAAAAAAACTTTTCAGTTTTACATTAGTGTAACGTGCTATGGCTATCTTTCTTAAGTTTCAAGGATATCACTAATAGGAAATATGCATGGATTTCTTAAATATTTAAGATACCCACAACAAGCCCTTTTATTTTATATGTCAGACAATAATAGTTTGCAAAACTTTATTTTTAAATATTCCGTTTTACCCCCTAAACGTGATTTATTTACGTTACATGTCGGTGTTTTGTTTGGGTCACCAATTTACATATGTCACATCACATAATGTGTACCAAATTTCAACTTAAAAAACAAAAACAATATTCCTCTTCTGATGGTTAATGTTCAAGGTATGCTAACTAGGCAATCTTGCTGTTGCATTTTTAACTAATTTCAAAAAAGGAGGTGGTTCTATATTGCCCTATATGTAAAAAAAAAATGTGTCAATATTTCGATTTGGTTTATCCATACTGTTGTTTTTCATAATCGTTGCGCGTCATGACAGTCTTTGGTCATTATTTCAATAGTCATCATTTTTTCCTCCATCCCGTGACCCTTATCTCCTAAGTTTATAAATCAAAAAATCTGAAAAATCCTTACGTTTAGATAACTACTTATATTTAACGGGAAAAAAAAATGAAGTGTTCATTATTTACAGTTTTTGAGAAATAACAAAAAAAACTTTGAAAATCTTGTTCATGTGTCATTTCCAGTTCCTACTTTTTAGGGTTCCGTACCAAAATGGTAAAAAAGGAACCCTTATGGTGAGACTTTGTTGTCTGTCTGTCTGTATGTATGTCGCATCGGGTTTTCTCAGCTTCTACAAATGCTATCAACTTGAAATTTGGCATAGTTATACAAAATATGAAATTAAATTTATAATAAGTGGAAAAGGGGTCTAGAATGGGGGGTTGAAAAATGAAAGTGGTTTGATGGGGTGTCATGTATTTTTTTTTTAATTTTCTCTCATGTACTTTTTGATGTATAGCCAAAAATTTACAAAAAATGACCGTTCCCCCCCCCTCTCCCCCTTATCTCCGAAGTTTCTTATTCAATTTTATTTCTTTAATCCTGACGTATATATACCTAATTATTTTTATTAACCGACTTCAAAATGAAGGAGGTTCTCAGTTTGACCTGTATGTATGTATGCTTGTTCGCGATTATCTCGCGTTTGGCTGAATCGATTTTGATGCGGTTTTCAGAAAAGTATTTGTAACACTTAGGAGAAGGTTTTAGTCTTTTAACCGATTTGAAAAAAAAGGAGGTTCTCGGTTTGAACTTTTTACAGAGTTCCCCGATTTTAAAAAATCTTTTTTGGTTTGATAGAGCATACAAACATACATTGTAACCAAATATAAATCTGATGAGGGGATCCGTGAGGAATTGATGGAACTCCTCAAATATTATAGGCATACATACAGCGATTTTAGTGTTTTTAGTAACAAGTCTAGAATTTGCATAACAGATTATCACCAGTGATCGGAAATAGGTGAGCTAATTTGCCTAAACTTGATGCATGTTCATTCAATAATGTATTCCCATCTCTCTCACGCATGTATGAATATGCGTCAAGTTTAGGCAAATTAGCTCTACCTATTCCGATCACTGCTTATCACTGAAAAGTACAAAATAAAATAAATGTATTAAATATCAAAAAAACCGCCATTATACGCAAAAAATAACTTCTTTTAAAATGGTAACACTGTAAAGGGTTATTAATATTTTTAACTTCCTGTGAAACTAGCTTAAGGTAACTCTCGGTAATTCTCGCAGCAAAGCTTGGTAACTCTCCTAGTAAAACTCGGTAAATCTCGCGACAGAAAAAGCTTGCGGCTCTAACCTAAAATTGTGATGTCTCTAAATTAATACACTGTAAAGCCTCAATTAATGGTTAATTCGCAATAGTACGAATGTAGCAATGAGCAACATTGATAAAAACACAAAATAATTACAATTTAACATAAAAATCAGTATGTAAATTCAATAAACTTACGTGGACAACTTAATCTTCACACACTAAATTTAAATTTTTGGAGGGTAATTGTTTGACATTTCTTTTTTTGAATTTTTGGCAGGACGAGCATTAGTTTTGCCATATTAACTCTGGTTTTGGGACTTTGGATACATGGAAATTAAGCAAATATTTGGTAACGCTCGCAATGTAACTCTCGAGACAATATATTGCCGGACCAAGCGTTCCATGTATATTTTATATGTAAGAAACCAATTAACGTTAATAATAAACAGTCATTATTACCGAGAAAATAATATAATGAAGTAAATTAAAGTGATTCCATTCAGTACAAGATGTTGTTTTAAATATAATCTCGCACTTAATAGTCTTAAGGTAAGTTTTGGACACGTATTTTTAGTATGAACAAAAAAAAATATCAATTTTTGAAAATATGTTAATTAATTAATATTGGTACGATTTGTCGAATTTAAACAGCGTTTATATTAAAATTATTACTCATAACGTAATGGTTACTACACTAACCTATTTAAGTAAACTATTTATTAAGTTATTAACATATAATTTTATAGGACGTGTAAAAAGTAGACAATTTACAATTATTGGTGGCCTATAGGTCAGTCCAATTGAAGTCGGCGACTAACAATATTTTTACCCAAAAGCCGACTTCAGTTGGACTGACGTATACCTACCATTTTAAAAGTTATTTTTTGCGTTTTTGAAGGCGGTTTTTTGGTTTTTATTTTATGGTAAAAATAAAATGAGGTGTTCATTATTTACAGTTTTTGAAAAATAACCAAAAAACTTTGCAAATCTGTATTAAAATGTAGGCTATCAAAATGGACCTTATTGCATAGAAAATAAAGTTCATAATAAACAGGAACACAAAAAGCCTTTAAATTTATTGAACGGCTTATTGAAGATATCAGAGGCCCGATTCACGAAGCTACAAGTTACAAATTACAAGCGGAGGTCTCCTTCTAACTCCTTTTGCTAGAAAGATAGTTCCGCTTGTAGTTTGTAACTTGTAGCTTAGTGAAACGGGCCACTGATGGTATCTTATAGGTATTGTAAAAACCGGGCAAGAGCATGTCGGACCATGCTCAGTGTAGGGTTCCGAAGCCGTTACATACAACGAACAAATTAGACCTCGCGACAAACTTAACTTTGCCGTTAGAAAACTATTATCCCCATACATCGACAGTAGTATTTGTAGTTTTGGCTGTAGTGGGGGGGGGGGGGATACTTGACTCTAACAAAAATTAGCGCTTTAAAGCTTAATATTTCATAAACGGATACCTTAATCGAAAAATTGTTTGGACAAACCCGCAATATTTTTGAAACAACTATCCAACGACACCCCATACTATGGGGTAGATGAGAAAAAAAAACATCCCCACGTTACATGTAGGGGAAGGAAAGTAAAAAAAAAAAATTCAAGATTTTATTTTACCACTTTGTTGGCGTGACTAATATGTATATTCATGCCAAATTACAGCTTTCTAGTATTAAGAGTCTCTGAGCTAGGCTGCGGACGGACGGACATGGTGAAACTATAACGGTTCTTAGTTTGACTGCGGAACCCTAACAAAATTATTATATTCTTTTGCGGTTACCAAGCATATTATCTTAAATACCCAACCCGTGGTGCGTGAGTCCGACTCGCACTTGACCTGTTTTTTTAATTATTAAAAAGGAAAAATGCCTACTATTTAAAGAATAGTTTAATTTTCATATCTACTTATTAAAGTTAAATTAATCTATTATTATTTTATGATACAGACGTAAAAGACACCGTGGTCCGGATTTACTTCATGCCCTGTCTGAGGGAGATGGGCGACGTTGCGAGGGCGAGAAGGAGAGTGACGCGCACCCGCTGCGCCGCGCGTCCAATGGCCAATTCTGAGCGAGACCGCCGCACTGTGGGACGAAAATCGGCTCTAGAGGACATAGAAATCGAAGTTCTCATTTTTACAATGTTTTGATTGGGATTGGTTTCATTTGCAGTTATAATGCTAAATTATTATTTTGGTTGGATTGTGTTTGGAAACCGATGAGTTATAATTTTTTTCCTTAAAATTTGTATGGGACAGCATGAAAAAGTCCAAATATCTCTGAAACCGCAAGAGAAACCGTTATATCCTCGCAGATGGTTATAAAAATAATTATTTGTGATTTTTTGGCGTAGTGCATATTTCAGTCATTGCTGCGGTTTTTTTTTAAAAAATCGATGTTACTTTTTGTTAGTCCTGGCGGATTATTTTATCAATAAAAGACTTGAATATTTATATTTTGTATATTTTATACTCAAATTATAAATCAAACAATTATTTGATTTATTATGATCGCTTAAAATATATACAATTAAATATTTTTTCCGGTAATGAGGAGATTATTGTGCATGTTTAATGAACTATATTCAGTAATGGGATTATACTTAATTTATTTTGGTTGTAAATAGTTTGTAATGATTTCTTGAGTAATTAGTAATAAGTTTTAATGAGATACAGTAATTAATTCATTAGTAATAAGGTAGGTGATTACTTAACGAAGTAAGTGGTAAAGGAATCATCATTAGCTCACATCAATAAATAGACCAGACATTTATCCAAGAGCGATAATCGCAATTATTCTGTATAACTCTGAACATCTGTACTCCTGCTAAAATTTAAAAATGACAAATTTTTCTACCAACTTGGACCTATTTGTCGTTTTACAAAGCAAGAAGCCGGCATTTAATCAAGAAGTATTGTTCGAAGCAGTGGTGCAACGTTTGGGTTCCAGTTTATCTGAAGACGAAATAGAAATACTTATAGAATTCTGTACAAAGTTTACTCGATCTGCTGTTACGAGATGGCAAAAAAGTAACCGGAATACGAAAGACTTCAGAAAATACTACGAAAGTTGGCTTCAAGCTAATGTTGATTGGCCCAGCTGTCTACAAACTAATCTACTCAGCCCTGGACTACTTCAAGATTCTTCGTGTTCTGAGCCTTTGGAATCGTCAACTACGACTGATTTTACTTTACCAGAATGTTCGATACCATCTACTTCAACTGGAACAATGACCATGCGATCCAGGAAACCATTTGAAGAACTATCAATCAAGCAAAAAAAGAGAAGATTCGACAGTTATACAGGAGAAGACTCAACTGAATTAACATATGCAGCGGCAAAACTCTTGAAAGAAGATGGGCGTGAAGATATAGCATCCGTAATTGAGTACATGCTCAAAAATTCTGAAGCAGCTGCAAATATACAAAAAATGATCAAGAAATCAAATACTTCAGTTACATATTCACCAGATAAGGCACTCGGTCTTTACGTGGCATTAAAGCTGACTAAATGGCAATACATGACCTTAAGGGAGTCAGCTATTCAAGAAGGAGCCGAAGATCTTTATCCATCATACTACAAGATTCAGTCAGCGAAATTACAAAGCTACCCTCCGAAATCCGCTATAACCATAACGGATTCATCAGCTGAAATTAAACTTCAAGCTTTACTGGATTTGACTTCGCAGAGGATTCTAAAAGAATTACCATCTAATATTGAAGACAAAGAGTTGACGCTGATATCGAAATGGGGTTTTGATGGTGCATCCAGCCAGAGCAAATATAAACAAAAAATGGATGGCGAAAACGATGACTCGAGCATATTCATGGCATCATTAGCACCACTCAAATTGGTTTGTGGTGAGGACATTTTATGGACGAATCCAAAACCCTGCTCACCGTCTTATTGTCGCCCATTGATGTTCCGTTTTGTTAAGGAAAGTAAAGCCGTAGTTTTGGAGTTAAAATCAAAGTTCGAAGAAGAAATTAAGGGTCTACTTCCTACGGAATACAATACAGCTAAAATAAAACACCTTTTGAAGATGACCATGATAGATGGTAAAATTTGTACTTATCTATCGGAAGCTAAGTCAAATGCTACGTGTTACTTGTGTTTGGCTAAGCCTACCGAAATGAATAAGCTAGATTCAGTTGTAGTGAAGCAGATTTCGACAGAATTATATGAATTCGGGTTATCTTCACTACATGCTCGTATAAATTCAATGGAGTGCCTTTTACACATTTCTTACAGACTGAGGTTTAAAAAATGGGCTGCAAAAGGCGAGGAACTCAAAAAAATAATGAACGAGACGAAAAAAGTTGTTCAAGACCGATTCAAGGAAGAGCTCAACCTTTTGATCGATAATGTAAAGCAGGGATCGGGTACCACAAACGATGGCAATACAGCAAGAAGGTTCTTCGAGTTTCCTGAAAAAACTGCAGCAATAACTGGATTGGATGAAGAACTTGTTCGCAGATTTGCTGTAATACTGCAAGCAATAACATCTGGAGAAGGAATAGATGTTATGAAATTTAAGGAATATACCTTTAAGACTGCTCAAAAGTTCATAGCAATGTATGATTGGTATTATATGCCGTCAACTGTGCATAAGCTATTAATTCATGGAGCAGACATTATTGCCAGCAACGCCATTGTTCCCATCGGAAGTCTCTCGGAAGAGGCTTCCGAAGCTCGAAATAAAGATTTTAGGAGGTTCAGGGAGCATAATTCTAGAAAAAGGAGTAGGCAAGCTTGTAACGAGGATATACTGAATATGCTTCTATTATCCTCCGATCCTCATATTACGGCAATAAGACCTAGTTTGGATAAGAAGAAAAGGCAGGCATTTTTTGCCGAAACTAGGTCATTATTTTCGGTTCAGGAAGTCGAACTGGAACGAGAGGTTTCAGATCCGTGTGATCTATATCAAAATGAGTCCGATATAGATCATTCGTTCGATATATTAATCTAAAAAAATTTATTATGTATCGTGTTTATTTTAGTCACATTATGGTTAGTTATTTTTTTTAAATTTTTTACTTTTATTTCTATATAGTTACACAGAAAAAATACTATTACTTATATCACTTTTTTTTTTTACTTTTTATTATAATTATTTATATATGTAAGAAGAGTATTTGCATTTCGCTACCTCCCCCCTCTTACATAAGTTGAAAAAAAAATACGCCACGCACTTAAAAAAAAAGACAAAATAACATCGATTTTAAAAAAAAAAACCGCAGCTATGACTGAAATATGCACTACGCCAAAAAATCACAAATAATTATTTTTATTACCATCTGCGAGGATATAACGGTTTCTCTTGCGGTTTCAGAGATATTTGGACTTTTTCATGCCGTCCCATACAAATTTTAAGGAAAAAAATTATAACTCATCAGTTTCCAAACACAATCCAACCAGAACAATAATTTAGCATTATAACTGCAAACGAAACCAATCCCAATCAAAAAATTATAAAAATGAGAACTTTGATTTCTATGTCCTCTAGAGCCGATTTTCGTCCCACAGTGCGCCGACGTCGCGAGTGCGAGAGAGAGTGGCGCACGCCCGCCGCGCCCGTGCGACCAAGCGCCGCCGTCCCGCGCGTATGTGCACTGGTGGTGCCTATAAGGTCACCTCGCCCTGCAGCTGCAGCCTCGACGTACAGTTCGTGGTATCGTGAATGCGAAGAGACCGACGCCAGCAGTAGTCGTGGTCGTCGCTCTTCGTCGAGGACCTGCCTTGTGTTGTGTGTGTGGCTTGGGGACTCTGAATTTGCCTACCCTTCTGTCCGGTGGTGTCTTGTTCTTGTTCTTAATACTCTTACTCCGTGTTGCGCTTAAGCTATCCTTATTTAGTACCGGCTCGATGCTCATTATACTTACCTAGTGTTCAAGTATATTGTTTCATTTAATAACATCTCAAGTACTCAACCTACTGGCATGAGAGAACCCCCCTGATAGATTCTGTAAGGCCCTTGTTGAGAAAGAACTTTACAAAGTGTCCGGGTTGCTGCTAGCCTCATATTCGACTCAAATAGAGGCTTTTAAGCCAAACCACCCAGAAATACTTACTTATTTATTTGAAATTAGACAGTGTCGACGGAGCTCAGCTACGGCGGAGCTCCTATTTCTGAGTGGTTCGGCCCTCCCGGCCTACTGCAAAACTAACATAACCTAAACCTGCCTATGTATATTATTATAGATGTTTGACATCACTATTAATGGTGGTACCGTGGGGAAAGATTATTACCCATCGTACCACTAGGGGAACGGGCGGTGGTACGGTAGGTAAGAAGGGAGTAAAAGTCAGCAGTCGCTACTAGCTATAAATAGAATATCTAGAGTAAAAACAGGTTTACTAAATACTTTAATACATATTTAGACAAATTGACTAATTCAAGTCGAGAATACGTTAAAAGTTAAAAATATTTTTTTAGTTTTAAATGGTTACTTTTATAATTGTTATTATTTGTAGTTAATTTTATGAATAACTTTGTGTGTTGATTTTAAGTTTTTTTCGAATATGATTTTCTGCCTGCTCTCTTGGGTTTTTTTTTTCAGTAACTATTTAACTAATTTGTGATTTATTTATTTAGGTCATTTGTAACTTAACAGATGACACCAGGGGCACGTTTTATAAAGGTACAAGTACCAATTTTAAAGGTCTAAACTGGCAACACTGCTCAAATGGCTGCTCGTCATTGGTGAAGGTTGTGCCAAATGGAAATGAAGAATGTCAGTAGGTACGCTAAATCGCTTAAAACTTTGTAGCAGTAAAGTTTATAAATAAACAAACATACTAATTTTTATTTTATTCAAAAAGACTCAGTAGTTTTGATTCTATGAACGTTTAAAATTTGGGTCAATAATATTAAAGCGCGCGGGGGCCATCTTGCTGGGGTGACGTCATCGCTTAGCAGCGGTACGCGCCCTTATATGAAAAAGTAAGTTTACAGGGCTATAACTTTTTAACCGTTATAAGTAGCCAGTTGAATTTTTCACAGAATACGTGTTATTATAAAATCTATCGTTTAAAATTGTACAATGAACAATAAATCAAATCCCAAGAGGGGTCCCCATATAAGAAACATGAAAATATTTTTTTAGCATTTTTATAAGGATTGTATTTTTATAATGGCTTCTTATTTTGATGCTATTTTGAGCTTAAATTGTAGTCTAATTTTTGTAGTTTACGACTAAATAGCAATGTCAAGTAAAACTGCTACAAATATGTGACAAAACTGATTTTATTAACACGATATTTTAAGCGGTCACCCATCCTGTTTTAGACTACGCGTGTAGTTGCTTAACTTTGGAAGGCGAAGTACGGGTTGTATTTGTATAATAGCTTTTTATTTCGGTGTCACATTAAGTTTAGATAATAATCAAAACTCCATACAAACATAAATAGTTTACGACCAAACAGTAAACTGTAGTAAAACTCTTACAAATATGTTAATAAGTGCCTAGTTTAAATCAACACGATCGATGTTTAGGTAAGCGGTGGTTGTTTAACTTTGGTGGTAGGCCTTTCTTTACAAATTTCGTGTTAATTTAGAATTAATATCGCTACTGTATAAAAGAGTGAACTGTAAAACATGAATTTTTGATTGACCTAGCAGTAGTTCTGATACTTCGTGTATTCATTTCATCGATTTCAAATTTTGCGCGCGGGCGCTACCAACTCGATAGACGTACCCACCTACAACACTCTCGCTTTGCTAGGTCTAGGCATTATTGCCACTATCCCAATATTTAAAGTGCTTGATTATTATTCTAATTTTATTTTACCAACTTATTCGACAAACATTACAAATAGAAAAGCCGGTCATTGACAGACAGTTAGTTATGTAATACAAAATAATAGATAAACATAGCTGCCATAGTAACATCAAAACGACTTACAAAATTGCAAGTACAAGCGTAGTCTATAACAGGATGGGTTACCGCCTAAAACATCGTGTTGATAAAATCAGTTTTGTCACATATTTGTAGCAGTTTTACTTGAGATTGCTATTTAGTCGGAAACTATGAAAATTAGACTACAATTTAAGCTTAAAATAGCATCAAAATAAGAAGCCATTATAAAAATACAATCCGTATAAAAATGCTAAAAAAAATTATTTATTTTCATGTTTCTTGTATGGGGACCCCTCTTGGAATTTGATTTATTGTTCATTGTATAATTTTAAACGATAGATTTTATAATAACACGTACTATGTGAAAAATTCAACTGGCTACTTATAACGGTTAAAAAGTTATAGCCCTGTAAACTTACTTTTTCATATAAGGGCACGTACCTCTGCTAAGCGATGACGTCATCATTCGTGAGCGCTAGCCGCTGGGTTTCGAGCGCCACATACGAAGTTTAAAATTTAATATCTCGAAAACTATTTGACGTATCGAAATGATTTTTTTAAAGCTATTTTTAGTTTTTAATGAATAATACGGTAAGCCAAAAATCTAAACTGGCTGACATTCTCTATTTGTACCCTGTAAATTGTAATTTGTAACTTTATAAAACAGGCCACAGAGCGTTATAAAATTATAGATGAAAATATTCATTAACATTACTAAGTAATGACAACAAAACTATTAAATTATCTCTTATCAATTCTTTAGTTTAGTTTATTTATTCATCATTGTAATATAAATTGCATTGCATAGGTTACTTTTAATGTTTATGCACTCCTAGTATTTGACATTGTAATTTTTGTTTTAATTATTTTAATGAATTATATATTTGAGAAAAGCACTATACATACCTCGGCGGGAAATATGGGGTTGCCCGCCTCAAACCTATCCGGCCTCGCTCTGCTCGGCCGTCTATATGTCTTCGGCCAGCAACCCCTATTGTCCCGGCCTCTGTAGTAATGTACTGGTCAATCAGGTCAATGTCACCTTGATAGGTTAGGTTAGCGCGCCTTAGTTACGCGGAACAGGAGCTGGATTATTTAATGCGAGTCTGGATTCGTCGTGATCTACGTTCTACTTGCGGTGAGCATATTCTTTCCGATTTCGGAAACGAATACTCAAGCTATTAGGTACCTCGAAAATATATGGTAAGTAATAGGTGTCGTTTTATTGTTACAAAGGTAATATTAAGAAGAATCTAAGTTTACAGATCACTAAATTAAAATTTAAAAGAAATAAATATTATACTTGTAATAAGAAACAAAGATTTTTTTATTTTAAATTATTGAAAGTTGTATCGTTTCTTGAAAACGATGATTATTAAGAAAAGAATACATTCATTTATTTTGTGAAACAACATGAGTTAAAAAAGTATAATTGTCAGAATCGAATCTTTCGACCCACGGACTGACCCCGAGTTAAGCAGGGTATCAAGTAACTAACCTTTTGAACGCCATACGTCGAATACAAAATGCCCACACGCCAAACATCTTTGCTATGCTATGCAAATTACACCTTATTGCTACCAAACAAAGTCTCTTTTAATCTTGAAATCTTGTCGGCTTTAGCCGACGTGGCGTCAGTGGCACGACTTTTAGTTGACGGCCAGAGCCGACTGTGTGTTGAAAAGGTAAAGCCAACGGCCCTTCTAGAAAACTGGCGAAATTATCAATTCTAATACTAACGTCAAAAAGTTATAAAAAACAATAATAATTGAATTACCTCAGTTAACAACGCTATATACGGTGATTTTTTATTGGTGATCAGGTACCAATTTTTTTAATTCTGTAATTGATGTCGGTCACGTTACAGTCGCAGTTCTATGAAACCAACCTTTTGTTTCTTTTGTAATACCTAATTTTTGTTTTGAAAATAACTTCATCGAAATTAATTGTCACCCTACTTCCTAATTGTTTAGAAATTCTTAGGTATGCACAACATTAAGGTTAAAGAATTTAGGTCCATTGACATTATTTTATTAATTGACACTGGCAAAATATTCTACGAGACAGATGCTATTTAATCAAGAAAAGAAGAAAATATTTTTCTGTAAACGTCAATGAAAATTGGTAGTTTTGTTGAAACGTGGCCATAGCAACCCTATAAAACGACCAATAACGACTGTAAGAAGAATAGTAAGAATAGCTGATTGGGCGTTGTATGACTAATAAATAGTAGCTGTTGTTTAAACGTAGCCGTAGCAACTATCAGCGTTCGGATAAAATCGTGGGTTTTTCGTTTTTCCGATGTCGAAATTACCAATCATAATTTCTCCGTACGCTAACAATTGTCGCTAGGTTACGGTTTCATGACCTGCAATTGGTTGACTTTGGGTGAAGTAATTTTGTTGTCATGTCAGGTTGGTAGACCTGGCTCTCAAAAGTTAAAGTTTATTGACGTAAGATCTGTCAAATTCCCCGCCAAAGCGATGCCACTTGACGTGTCGTATCCACTTCACTTCAATAATGAATGTAGGTTGACCATGTCTTCAGTGGTTATTGGTTTTAACAATATCAGTAAGTGTAATTAATTAAACAGTGAGGTAATTGCGTGAGACCTCACCCATTGAATTCAATTTTGGTTGGTAATTAATATTTTTCAACTCCTGATCACCGATTAAAAATCGCCGTGTATATAGGTTGTTTCTTACGAACGTGGCCTCACGTGTTCACAGGATTATAGACGTTAAGGTGTCCATGCAATTCCCAAGCAGCACATTAGTGAATTTTGCAGCTTATCTTATAGCTTTATGTTCTAAATGAGTGGTTTAACAGTGTTTGGTATATCACCAATAGTGGCGAAAGAGATTTTTTTACGGCCCTTTTGGAACCTAAAGTGATTGCAACTTTAAGGCCTAGAAGGGCCGTAAAATCATGCCTATTCGACGGAGCTCTGCCGCTGGGCGGTTTGCCCTTCGGGCATCTAAACATACCTAACGAACTCAACCTACCTACTTTTGCGGAATAAATCATGATTTCTGACGAAAGTGAACTGACTAATAACAATGGGGGGATGTAGCAGGGGATACACGAGACTGTCGCTGTTATTTTCACTTATTTCAAACCACTAACGATCTAACAGTTCTAAAATTAGGACATAAATTTTTATTGTTCCTATTGCCTCTGTCAAAATATATTATTCGTCCTGCGGCACTCTGTTGATATAGGTAAATTTGTTTTGAACATTTGTTTCTGTTGATATAAAGTTCTAGACATTAAACTCATCAGAAATGAATTCCGAATAGATTTGCTTACAACAACAACTTAGGATTTTGGAACATTATTGAGGACTCCTAATTCACGAGCACTGGGCGATCTACAAAAGAGCAAATAATTAGTATTGGTAATAGTATTCACTGCTTTGCCACTCGCAAGATACAATTAAGTGATTTTCAGACCTGTTAGTTCCAAATAGGGAACAAATAAGTGAAAATAAACACTGTAAGATCTTTTTTGTTTCGACATGTTGACAAAAAGGAGTCCTTGAAAATGAATTATTTTAAACAGAATTTTATCACACTGACGCATAATCAATCACAGACGTTTGATAGTTGTGAAGATGTTACTTTAACATTGTACGTAACCTACAATCATTAGGTTAGATTTTTAACAGTTTTTTTTCTTATCAGTATCAGTTCCTTATTTGATTTAGCACTCTCTTTTTAAATATTCCTGATCAAATCAAAGGCGTATCAAAATGGCCTATTCCCAGTTGTCCACACCCCCTTTGTCCACACCCTCGAAAATAGGTGTGGACAACTGGGAATAAAAATTCCCAGTTGTCCACAGTGCGGATAACTGGGAATTTTTATTCCCAGTTGTCCACACTCTTTAATTTGACTCAACTATGTTAGTTTTTATTAATGTACTTAAGTAGATATATTCGTATTTATATATTATGCCCAGGTTCAGGAAAATACAAAGAGTCATTTAAGAGTACCTAACAAACGTTTACTTAAAATCTGGTTTATATTACAAAAAAATGTTTTACAAATATGAAAATAATCACGAATACATGTATTTTTTGCTAATATTATCTTTAAAACTAGACCAGATATATAAACCAGATTTCAAGTAAACGTTTGTTAGGTACTCTTAAATAACACTTTGTATTTTCCTGACCCTGGGTATAATATATAAATACGAATATATCTACTTAAGTACATTAATAAAAACTAACACAGTTGAGTCAAATTAAAGAGTGTGGACAACTGGGAATAGGTCATCGAAATTTACAAAGAAACCATAACCACCTACCATAGTTTCACCTTAAAAAAAAAGTTTAAAAAAACAAAAACCTGCTTTTGGTTAAAATATTGTTGGACGCCGACTTCAGTTGGACTGCCCTATTTACCTACCATTTTAAAGAAGTTATTATTTGCTTTTTTGAAGGCGGGTTTTTGTTTTTTATACACTTATTTTATTTTATACTTTTTTAGTGAGCATAATTATGCTGTTATTCTCCTACTTCTCAATTAATAAGAAACCATAGAACATATCAATCTCGCCGCAAGCAACGCCGTGGGAAAGTCATAGTCATATATTTAAACCTAAATATGCTTCGTCATAGTAGCTCAACTATCTTAATCGAAATATCTTGTCGCCACCCTCGAAATATATACCGTTTAGGAGTTCCGTTGGCCATCTGTGGATCTGTGGTCTTCATCAGCAGTTCCAATTCACCAAATAATGCTTTCTAAGAGCAAATACATGAGTTACAATGAAAAATACCAAAATCGCTATAGGTGTGCCTATAAATTTTGAAGAATTCCGTCGATTCCTCATGGATTCCATCATCAGATCATCATTTTGATAAGAATGGGACCAAACGGGAAGCACCTGCATTCAAATCATCAAAATCGGTTCACCCAGTTGAAAATTCTGAGGTTACAAACATTTAAAAAAAACAGACGAATTGAGAACCTCCTCCTTTTTTTGAAGTCGGTTAAAAATAGGCTGCAATTTTGCTCCCCGTGGTTCTATATTGGTTGCCTAAGGGTTCTTTCCACCTATATAGAGCTTATATATAACTCATGGCTATATATTTCACGTAAGTATCTAAATAGATAGACTTGGGTTTTGCAGCTGACCGTACTATCTTAACTGTCGATTAAAAACTCGGGAACACAGTTATTGTTCAAACATGTGGAAGAAAAATATTACTTTTGTAACTTGACATTATCAAAACGATGTCTCGTACAGCAATGCCTAGAATTTTCTTGTTCCCCGACAATGATATATAAAATATCATTGTTCCACGAACGATTTAAAATACTTGGATATGTTTTCGTTGGTAGGAAATAAGGCTTCTAAGTAATTAATAAAACATCCGATTTTTAGGTTGCGTCATATAATTATAAAAAATAAAAACAGCTTATTAAATTTGGGATGGATTAAAATGGACACTAACCTTAGTCCGTTACATATTTAAAAAAAAGTGAAAGATGTGCCTTGTCATAAAACTCATAAACAAAAACATAACCTTAGCTTGTCATTTCGCGCTCTTCGGTATTTTCTCTGGATTTCTTTTAATTTTTGGACTGCTTGCTTACCCACACCGGACTTTTGATATTGCCTGCTTCGACGTTAACTTTTGCTTTACGAGGCTCTACTTTGAAAATCGAAGTTCGAAGTTATCATGGACACTAACGAAGACAAACGATGGAGAGAACCTAAAATGTGTTTTTACCAAGCTAAGGTTATGTTTTTGTTAATGAGTTTTATAAGGGCCACTTGCACCAAAAATTTAACACTGGGTTACTCTTCGCGAAACGGGCCTCAGAAAGAATTAAAAGAGGCCGAACAAGTAAGCGATTTTTGACGCGATCTGTAGCGAAACGCTCAGTACCTAGTCTAAAACAGATTGGGTGACTGCTTAAAACATCATGTTGATTAAATTTGTTTTTCCACATATTTGTAGCAGGTTTACATGAGACTGCTATTTAGTCGTAAACTATAAAAATTACACGACAATTTAAGCTTTAAATAGCATCAAAATAAGCAGCCGTTATAAAATACAATCTGTATAAAAATGCAAATAAGAAAAAAAAACTTTTAAGATCCTTGTATGAGGACACCTCTTGCGATATCATTTACTTATTGTTCATTTTAACATTTTACACAATAGAACTTATAGTAAAACATATTTTGTAAAAGTTAAAGTTAAAGTTAAACCCTTTACGGTTGAAAAGATATAGCCCTGGGAACTTAGGTACTCATATAGGGCATGTACCGCTACGATGAGATGAGTTCGGGTTTCGAGCACCGCATACGAAGTTTAATTCAATATCTCAGAAAATATTTGACGTATCTAAATGTTTTTTTTAATGAAGAATACTGTAAGCTCATTGTAAGCTAAAGATGTAAACTGGCTGACATCACTAATATGCTATAATAATCTGTGAAACACGTGAAACGAAACGCAGCAATGCCAGCGCCCAGCAGTAGTATAGGTACGTAGTGGTTATTAATCTGTACCGCAGGCAGCAATCACAAATGTCATCTTACGTTGTTTTTCTTTTGCTTGCACGCACTGTCAGTCGGTATTCGTGTTGATAGGTACTCGATGACTACAATGGTGTTACCGAAGCCCCAGGCCCCGCCTTCCACCGCCTCGCTGTCTGAAGCCGTCGAGTGTAGTGCAAGTCTGTAGTGACCCGCTTGTTACGAAATCCTCTTCGGCGTCTCCGTGTGTGAAAGTGGCCCCTTGAACGCGCAACTCCGTCTACGTCGAGCGTCCATAACGCTTTCGGAGCGCCTCTCCAACCTACACCAGATTCAGTGGCATTTACCAACTATGTCACCATCTCCTGCGCCTGTGTGTAAGTACTTACTTCAAGGATGTTATTTATGTAGGTTTAATAAAGTTAGGTTATACTTATAATTTTATACTTAATTATATGGTAATACTTAATTTAAGGTAGGTTCGATTTTCAATTAGCTTGCTGATAGATTAGGTTTATGTGTTTTAAAGTTGATTTTGAAATACAGTTTTATTTTGAATTAATACTGTTTTAATCTAGGAGTGTGTTACTCTATTCTGATTAATTCTATGTTTGAAATCCTATAACACATCATTTAAAATGTTGATGTCTTTGGGCTTCTATACAAATAAAAGTAATATATAGGAGTCGCAGGCAACAGCTGCTTGCCTTGTGTATTTTGTTTGTTTGTATGTATTTGAGATTTTTTTAATGTCATGGGTTGATTTCAATGTCATTAAAAGAATATTGTATTACAAATAATTTTAGTATTAGTAGTAACCTAGTGGATATTTTATCAAAACGACATGATAGTCATATTAAAGTAACAGACCCGAATGTATCTACCCCGATTCTTTGCAGTACTTGTTTGCCCTACCCCTAGAGTATAATATAGAAGCCTGAAGGCGCGAAGTTAGAGCAGACCTTGCCTGCTGTAACACAATCAGGCACTCCTTAAGTGCTTAGCAGTTGCTAACCAGTATCTGTCCCGAAGACTGACTGCTGAGGTTGAAGGTTTGCGTAGGAGGTCCTGAGGCCAGAAAACTAGCAGGGGCTCGTGCGTAAGCGGCATAAAGGCTGATGAAGCGAGCCTTCGGGCAAAGCCCACCCCCTTCCTCCCCCTTATGACCAATCAGGTGAAAAGTAATTGTTTTTCTTCTTGTTTCAGTTAGCAACCATCACAGACTTCATGGCCACCATCACAAACATTCGGACAACAACAGCGAAGAAAGAGCAGTCTTTGCCATCGTGTCTGGTTCCAATTATAGGCACAAGAACCACTATAAAGAAAAAAAAATATTCAAAGGAAATTCAAGAAAAAATCAACCTCTGGGAACCGCTGATCACATAAACATAAGTACATAAATATTAACCGGACTTATTATGTTAGTGTTGTATTGTATATATTATAGTAAAATGTAAAAAATTATATACTGTTGTTTCATTTCTCTCTGTCTTTAAATGTTCTGGTATAGCTAATATCAATATGTTAGATGTTAAATCAATAAAATGTGTATTTGTATAGTAAATATTCTGTTTTATTAACTTAATTATACCTATACATTGGTTCGCCCCCACTAGACCGAATGTCATAAAAGGTAATTTCATTAGGCATACCAACTTTTGATGTAATTTTCACTAGCGCTAATGTCATGACAGCTAAACTTGTATGTCCAAATTGATAAGTATGCCTATATAGTTATATACCTTAATGCTTACTTGTACTAAACATTAACACATTCTAATATGAATGTGAATATGAATGTGTTAACATGATCTAATATTACTAAAACTGATAATGCCTATTCCTAATGATAAAGTAAGTCATAATTTCTAATGACTGTTTGAACTAATCATTGTTTGAACAAATATAAATAAAAACAAATACTCAATTAGGTTAATTTTACTCACATAGGTTTGGTTGGGTTAAAGTTGTGTCAATTTGAACCTAGGACTGCTAGCTTTGTAGGCAGGGTCACTACCAACTAGGCCAACTCGCCGTGATTCGAGCTCTTACAGTAAAGAAAAAACGTGATAAATAATTTCACAAATATCTTTCAGACCTTAAGTGTCTCTGACAGTAGGTAATAATATAAAAAATGATTTCACATATTTTTCCTCATATGACCTACTTGTTCCCTATTCTAAGGGAATAGGTATGATATACATATGTTTATCTCTTCTGTGCTCAAAATAATAGAAAATCAATTAACAAAATTTAGGTACAATAGGCAACTGCAAATACTTTGTTATTTGAACACACTCATTTTATCTCTACATCAACTGAAACAGTCCTGTGCTATTCACATTCAGCTGTTGCCCACAACGTTTCCTTCCAGTATGTGGTTGCCACTCCAGACCGTGACGTTCTACTAGGTTAAGGTAATATTTATATGGAGCGAACTATTGCGCTATGCTCATGTAAGATTTCTATAAGCTATTTAACAGACTGTAAAACCGCTATTAATATTGAATCTTTTCCTTCTTTAATATGTATTGTATGTAATGTACTATTAATGAGATGAATATGAAAATTGCATTGTAATGCTGTGTGAAAGGTTATAGGGTCGGGGGGGAATCATCAGATTATTGATAGTTTAAGAAGATATCAACCACCAAAGTCCTCAAGGTGAGATCAAACAGAGGAAAGAAACTAAAACTAAGCACCTAACAACACTGAGCTCGGCCTAGGTGGGCTGTTGCTTAGGAGAATAGGCTTTAATAAATAATAAAGTAAGAGGCTAAGACTTGATAGGGAAAATGTTCTTGTTAATGATTATTTATTATACTTTAGGATGGGAAATGGAAAAGACAATATATATACCTATTATTATTCTCATTGCTACAGTCACAACCAGTAACTTTGAATACTTGGGTAGGATAAAACATTCTTAAAATACAATACCTAATCATTTAAGTATTTGTGATTGGTATTTGTGATAAGGGAGAATGATATAAGACATCATTGATCATGCTATTACAAAAATATTTAGCAGAAACTATTTTTTAAGTCATATAATGTTACCTCAGAAATCAATGTTACCCGGATAGAATGTAATGTTAAAAATATTTTTATACCCGACCTAACAGAGATTTAAAGTCAATATGTCTAGGGATATCATTAGTAAGAGGATATCGTCTTTAGCAATCATAGAAGATAAATTATCTTCTACCGATCTCGCATCACAACCACATTCGCAGCTGGCTTTAATCCGTATCTTTGCCAAGTGGACACGCCGTGTTTTGTCACTAGGTACATGAATTTCTAGGGTAATAAACTTGTTAGCTAGTCTGCACGTTTGTCTTGCACTAGAGACTTGGGTTTGGCGTCGGTATCGGATCCAGTTTTACTTGCCGTATATGGGAAAATCTTCATTCATATGTAATGCACAGATTATAAGATATGTGATGTAATGTTAATATACCTCAATGTGTAATGTAAATAAACTGTGAAGCCCGGTGAAGCCGAACTCATAATTAACTTCACAACTGTCAAGACATAACAGATTGTAGTCATGTGGCAATTTTTGCAATAAACCTATACATATTACAAACAAAATAAAGCCTATTTTTTTAAATGATAACGTATAAAAAAATGTTAATTAGTTAATTATACAAATTGATATGAAAAACTAGAAACAATTTTATTTATTACCAATTTACCAACCATTCCGACACCAAGCACGGTATATGTGAACCAGCTTTAGGAAATTGAGTAAACTCATTGTTTAATCTGTGGTCTCTTCGCTCGTGTATACGTCCACCAATGCCTCACATTGCGACTGAATACCGTGATAAAGTTCTGGCGAACGATGTGTCGGACGTATAAGGCGGCCTAATTGAGAATACACGCGCTAAAACGTGTTTTGTTCGCTCTGTCGGGACTACTTAAACTCGCCGCTTGGACCTTCACTCGAGCGTTCGATCACCTCAGCTTGTTGAGAGAATCACACCCCTTCATTGCTGCCACATTTATCTCCTCGGTTTTATACGCTCCTGCTAGCATTTTCTTGTAAATAATTATCAACAATGTGCAAGAATGGGTGCACTGTGGTTTTTTTACCCGACTGCGTCAGAAGGAGGGTTACGTTTTTCGAGCATATGTATGTTTTTATTACCAAACTACTCAAAATGGAAAATGGAGGGTAATGTTTTAGAGTGTATGTAATGTATCCATGTTTCTTTGTGATTTATTGATTGAGATTATATGAGATTATATATATGAGATATGATAATATACATATATATATATATATAACGAAATTTCCCGAAGATGACAACTTGACAGATCGATTTTTCGCCCCCGTAAACCCATTTCAGCCGTTTCCGAGATTCAGATTATATATATATATACGGGGGCGAAAAATCGATCTGTCAAGTTGTCATCTTCGGGAAATTTCGTTTTCCGTAAACCCATTTCAGCCGTTTCCGAGATTCAGATTAAAAGATAAAAAGATAAAATTTATTCAGTAAGTAGGCCGCACGGGCACTTTTACACGTCAAGAATCTACCAGCGCTTCCCAAGAGAAGACCACTGCCGAGAAGAAACGCCGCAAGAAACTCAGCAGTCAGTCATTTTTTAAACATATTTCTTATTACAATGGTACTACTTAGTCTAGCATTATATAAAGCTATAAATATTAAATTAAATATAGTATTAAATAACATGCGTAGTTCAGCAGGAAAACATGCCAATTAAGAATCTTACGGGAGAGATAGAGAAAAAAAAAAACACATACTTATGTGTATATAAGATGGTGCGAGACGACCACATAAAAGTTTCGATATGTTTTCCTACATCAACGGTGTCCCCTAGACAAGATAAAGATTTTGCATTTGAATAAATTATTATTGACTAAGTTTCGGATTTAGGCCATGCATTTTTGTCTGTTAGATAGTCCTCGATCCTATAATACGCTTTAGACATTAACGACCTTTTCAAGTAACTTTTAAGTGCTGGAAAGGGTAACTTTAAAACTTCGTCAGGTAATTTATTATAGAAATGAATGCATTGACCAACAAATGATTTATATACTTTACGGACGCGGAATTTTCGGATAGCGATTTTATTTTTATTTCTGGTATTTAAATTATGTATATCAGAATTTTTGGTGAAAGAATCTAAATTTCTAATAACGTAAATAATATTCTCATAAATAAATTGAGACGCTACAGTCAAGATATTAATTTCTTTAAAAAGTTCTCTTAAAGAGTCACGGGAGTTTAAGTTGTAAATAGAACGAATGGCCCTTTTTTGTAACACAAATATAGTTTGTATGTCAGCTGCCTTACCCCAAACCAGAATACCGTACGACATGACACTATGGAAATAACTATAATAGACTAAGCGAGCTGTCTCAACATTGGTTAGTTGTCTAATTTTCCTAACGGCGTAAGCTGCCGAACTTAGTTTACCTGCCAGTACAGCTATATGGGGACTCCATTGCAAATATTTATCTAATGTTATGCCTAAGAAAATTGCCTTATCTACCATTTGCAAACACTCGTCATTTAGAAAAATACTAGAATGTACCGGTTTAACATTAGGCAAAGCGAACCTAACACATTTCGTTTTCTTAGCATTTAGTAGCAAATTGTTGCTAGTAAACCAATTAAGTACTTTAACTAGTGTGGTGTTAATCCTACTGTAGTCTACGGATTTTCTATCTACCTTGAAAATTAGTGAAGTATCATCAGCAAAAAGTACAATATCACAAAGTTTATCTACTGTTGGTGGCAAGTCATTTATGTAAACCAAAAATAAAAAAGGACCTAAAATAGAGCCTTGAGGCACACCTATTTTCAATGTAGCTCCAACAGATTGCGTTTTGTTTACAACAACTGTTTGAGTTCTATCACTTAGATAAGAAGACATAAGGCTTAAAGCTTTGTTGGACAATCCATAATGTTCTAATTTTAAAATAAGGGTCGTATGATCCACG
The DNA here is from genome assembly GCA_946894065.1 of Acleris literana. Taxonomy (NCBI): domain Eukaryota; kingdom Metazoa; phylum Arthropoda; class Insecta; order Lepidoptera; family Tortricidae; genus Acleris; species Acleris literana. Next base: position 10,131,692 of record OX335687.1, read on the forward strand.
CAATCAAAAGCTTTAGAAAGATCACAAAATATTCCTACTGCATCGCAAGATTTCTCCCAACTGTTATATATATGTTTAATGAGTACAGATGCCGCATCAATTGTTGATCGACCTCTGGTAAAGCCAAACTGGTTATTGTTAAGTAGTTTATTTCTGTTAAAGTGACCTAACATATCCTTTAGCATTACTTTCTCAAAGACTTTACTTAAAACTGGTAGTATGGAAATGGGACGGAAGTTCGTTATATCACTCATCTCGCCCGATTTAAAAAGAGGTATTACTTTACTATATTTCATGAGATCTGGAAAGACCCCCTCTGATATGCAATTATTGTAGATTAATGCTAGATGGGGTGCAATTACATCTATGATATGAAAGAGTACCTTAACTGATGTGCCCCACAAATCTTCAGTCTTTTTTAAACTAAGTGATTTAAATATCTTGACTATTGAATCTGAATTTACAGGGCTGAAATCAAAGTTTATATTACATTTACTGACATTAGTGCTAAGTAATGATTGAGCTTCAACCGCGGATGATTTAAGACATTTCGTAGTATAAATTATATATATATATATATATATATATATATATATATATAATCTGAATCTCGGAAACGGCTGAAATTTAAACTATAGGGGTTTACGGGGGCGAAAAATCGATCTGTCAAGTTGTCATCTTCGGGAAATTTCGTTTTCAACCCGATCGACGCTCGGTCTTCGGTACTAGTAGATTATACACCGAGGGGATAAAGCACTTTTTTACGTCACGGACGCGATATTGAATCCTGAGCAAATGAGGGACTCCAGATTTAAGTCCTGAGTGCAGGAGATTCAAGCTCGCCCAAGACGAAAACAGCTTTATCTCAAAGGAGAATACTCTACTTTTCTCACCTGTTGCGAGACAATAAAAAGCAAGGCTACTTACTAGAAACAACGTTTTATTAAAACTTAAAGAACCTTATTAAAAAAAAAAGTACAAATTGTAATTTTTCATAGGAATTCAAATCTCATTATTAACCAGCGGGTTATAATGAGATTCAGTACCATATAATACCCATATTATTGTTATTATACTAAATCTCATTATAAGCCGCTGGTTAGCCGAAGGCTATAATACCTACCTACTTTAGGTGAGGTTTGCATCATATATATAAGTGGGAAATTTCGAGCATGTGGTGTGAAAAGGCATTTTTAAGTGGGGGTATTGTTTGATTGGTATTAATCGAAAGAGTATGGCTATAATAAAACCTCCTCAAGTTGCAGGATGGCAGAAGGAGTCGGATTTTCAAGCTTGCGTTTTGTTACACTTGTTAGATTTTAAACCATATTATATCGGCTAAGAGTTGTCAACTGCTACACACAGGCCTCCTCCTAAGCTTAGCTATAATTATAAGCTTAGTATTGCAACTGCCACATAATGAAGGATCTTGTGATACGAGTCGCGAATTTACACTACCCGGCATTAAGTTCGCCTTTTGTTTAAGTGTAAGTATTTTTTGTGCAATACAGACTAAAAAAATACATGACATTTACGTTTATTAGAAAAACAAACCTATCAGAGACAAGCTAGTCTTTCACTCATTTGCAAAATAATTTCAGAAGTTATTGCCATATTTTTTGGAATCAATGAAATACGTCTATTAAACAACGTCTGCTATTTATATGATAATACGGCCTTACAGCTTACCTACGGCTTTTAATTACGCATGGAGCACTCCCACACATTAAATCATCATACTCGTACATAGCTTTTAACCAACAAAGGCTTCTAGAATTAAGTAAACTACATGAAACGAAAATCACCGGCAGCAAGCCCACTGAAACCACTCAGGGCTTTATGTGATTTATGAATTACCGTTCCCGCCTTTAAATATTTATATCATTTTAAACAGCCGTGATTTCACTAATTATGAGTAACGATATTATTATTCAAGAGAGGACTTTGCTGCGGTCCGTTTAGATCGGGATTCGGTTGCGGGTAGCCTTAAATTATGCACTGAGCGGAGACTGAGCTCCTGAGCTCATGAATACGGAGGTGTGTACTGGACGGTGCAGCGACTGGACAGCGTTCTTTGTTCCTTTCGGACGAAACTGAAAAAAAAGTCCCCGATTGTGCCGAAAGACTAACATAATCTCTGTGTAGTACCTACTCTCTGAGACTCCTTAGATGATTGTGAAAATATACTATTATCAAATCGAAAGAACTATCGATTCACCTACAGCATGTTTAAGTTGACTTTTTTATTTCTGGCTACATCGTTGTATTCACATACAGTCTACGTCACATGATAACTGAACTTCGTAAAGTGAAAAATCACCATCAAAATGATGAGCAGACAGGGTGTCTAAAATAAACCCTTGCGGGGAAGAGGTAGGCCTTGTTGTTTGATCAGCAGTTAAACTAACTAATTATTAAAATTCGAAAAAATAATGGAAAATTTGACACATTTCCTTGAGATTTTAACCATTAGTAACGTTTTTTGACCATTAGTTAGTTTAACTACCGATCAAACAACAGGCCATTAGACGGGAGAAATGGTGTTCTTTTCTTTTACAGACAATTGTTTTATCCAGCATCAATTCACCGAAATTCACTTCGTCGAAAACTACTCGTATTTCCTGCTGAAGCGCTGTTGTTTTCAGGTTATCTGAAATATTAATTACGTAGGTTAGGTTGGGTTAAACTTATGATTATGACTATGACAAAGTCTAATCTGCTGCGCCTAGAAAAGCCTGACAATGAAATGAAAATTCTGAGAAGTAATACGTTCTATGAATTGAGTGTCGACAAAACAAATATATGAACCGGGAGAAACAGTATTGACCATGAGTATGCTAATGTATATTATATGCGCACACATAATTATAATAATTATGTGTGCACGTGTCCAAACAGCCCCATACTCCCATATTATCCAAACTCTGTACTCTAGTCAATGTACAAGCAATCTTCATGGTTCTAAGCAATCCTAATTTCGGTAAATCTTGAAGCCGAGTCTGCGTTCCGCTCATAAGGTTGTTTGTTGCTCAGTCTATTAGCTCGAGTTAGTTGGCAGCAGCGCTAGCAGGAACTTAATACTGACGGAAGCCAAACTTCATAAGTGTTTCAACTTTTGAAAACAGGGTGATGTTACACTGTATTTTAGAGCAGCCTAAATGTCGGTAAGGTTCGTCTGTCCTGGTCAATTGGACATGTATTTATTCATGAGACACTTCTTTGCATAATACACAGTATAATATAAATGGCGGACTCAATGCCTTAAGACATTCTCTATATTCATTGTATATTAAAGATGTAGTCACGCGCGCCTAGGTGAAGTAAAAAACATTCATTATTTAAGACAACGTAACTGCGATAGCTTTTAATTAAAACAATCTTCGGGGTTTGTTCTTCTTTCTCTCTCGCTACGCTCTCTTGCTAGTCTTACCGACTCCACCCGAAGCCGAAAGACTTTAAAGGCCTCTTGCACTTTGTGTACTGCTCCATATTATACGTGTACAAATTAATAAATCAATTAATCCTACTCCATTTCTCTATTACTTTTTACGGCTATGTAAAAGCTCATTTATAATCTCAAATCTAAATTCGAACTCGTCACCATCAAACTCTGTCATTGTGACATTTTGTTTTACAATTTATACAATTTGGTTTTAAACGTCAATGTGACACAGCTATATAGCTGGGCAAGATTTATTTTTGCCCTTTATGTATACACACACATCTCTAGAAGAAAAATGTAATGTAACTGCAAGAGGATCACAACATAACTACAAATAGCGTGCGAATAATTTTAAATAAACCGGGGCGTATTATACACAAAAAAACAACGAGCTATAAACGTCCGGGAGCTTTTGTCAGTAAATTCAGCCTTAATTAAGGCCATGTCTCCGCGAAGCCGAATGTTCCGGATATAGTGCTGTAAAGCATTTGCAACCGTAACCGGATGAACCGGATTGGGTGCGAGCCACGAACGATTACGCTTTTACGATCATGGTGTAGATTTCCCGGAGTTAGCGCGTTTTAGGGGGAATGAAGATAGTGCCGTTCTCATTTTAATTAAAGTCAACAAAACTTTGAACCAATTTTGATCTGAATCCTTTTATTATATTACAAAAATAACGTCAGTTAGTGCTGGTAGGACGTTATGCAGGATTCGTCCGGAGCTCTACCATCATATTATACTCGTACTTTATGTCTTAAACCTACAGCTACTCAACAGTGTTGACACTGTTGTATTTTTATTTGAAGATAAGACAACCGCTGAAGTGACTAGCACATAGGTATCTTAGTCGTCAGGGTTGGCAACGGATTTGCAGTCTTAGGATTGGAGTCTTGAGATTGTAATCTTGAGACTTTATTTGGCTATGGATCCATCATCAGGTAGCCCGTGTGCCCATTTACCCTATAGGTGCCATATAAATAAACTATACTCACATTGTTGATTTGACAGTTAACTAGGTTAGCTAGGTTAAGTTAGGTTGGGTGTAAGATAGGCCCGAAAGCACGCGGAAATCTTTGTAAAGCATAGAAATATACAAATTTTGTCAAAGTTTGCTGCCGGGAAATTTATTATCAAGAAAATTTAAAGGCATGAAATTATACTAATGGAAAAATCTGTGCCTGTCATGAAAAAAATACCTATTTAGGTATTTGAGAATAATTACGCGCTACTCGTTTGTGCAAAAAGAATTCTAAAAAAATATATTTACTGTTAAGATTTGTATTGTATTGTATTTGTTGTCGGAAGCTTGTGGGCGATAACCAAAGGGCTGGCTATCACAAAATCCTAAATCTGACAAACTAGTAGTTAACTGGTAGAGAATGCTATTAATGAGAAAATAAATAAATAAATAAAATCGGCCAGATAACCTCTAACTTGGACCACAGTGCACAGACACTCGTAAACAGCTAATCCTGTCTCTGTTTCGCAACTACACGCCCGTAGCTCCCGTGAATCTAACAGCTACAAAAAAAACTTTATGCGGTAACTGGCTTAGTTCTAGAAACAGTCGAGCTCAAAATCCAAGCAAGTCCACCATAAACTACTTTAAATCGACAGAACCGGGGGGTTATTATGACGTGGCTATGCAGTTCATTTTATGGCGAGCGTAAAAGACAGAGCTATAGCAGTTTTGTAGCTCTGTCCTTTTCTCTCGGCGTAAACTAAACTGCATAGCTATGTGATAATAATCCCCATGGTCTGCATTGGTACTTCGTTAAAGAGTTGAGTTAATAACCTACACGAAGAGTTTCTTATAAGAATACACGAAGATCGAATCGACGATCAAAGATGTATAAAAATTATCTAGTCTACTCTAGGACCAGAAAATGGCTCATATCGTCATTTTTGACACTTAAAATAAAATCTCGCGACATATTTTCGAAAAGTTCAAAAAAAAAATAGGCATCCATTTGGCCAGTCCTGTGTGAAAACTAAGCGAAAAAGTTTAAAACTGTATTCCCAGGAATACAGAACAACTGATATATATTTCCACAGAAGTTAAAGGGATCTCAGAAACTTCAGAGGTACAAGCCCAGTTTAGCCTTGTATCCAGTGCAATACAGCTTTCGACGATCCATTGTCTAAACCACTCGAGAATCTTGTTACAACAAGCGTTCACTCGTTTACCGAGCTCGTGTAGTCGCTAAGCGAATGTTTACTTCCTCCTCTTATTGTATGTAATTAATGTATTTGTGCCTGAGTTCTATAGCGATCCCAAATTTTAATATAAAAAACCTAGTAGAGGAAAGTCATGAAAATGTTTGTTCCATTTTCTCTTAAAATTTTAAACATGTTCGAGATTTTTATTATTTTTGTCAAATATAAAATTTACCAGTTTCAACGTCAAACGTGCACGCCCTCTTGCACATGCAGCAAAAATATGTACACATTACTACACATACAATCTAAGGTCACGAGAATTGGTTAGAAACCACAGATTATGAGTACTTAGAAATTTTCGTCATAACGATCTGTATATGATATTTACGAATTACCCCAAATCCTTAGAATAATAAAATATAAAAACCTAGTCCACGGACCACTCAATGTGATGCCACTCAAACCAGCCACACCAAACTTGGGGACCTCAGTACGAAATTATTTGTCATACGAGAAGATAACGCCTACATGCCTCTGTGGCTTCGAGTTGGACGCGCCGTCTGTATGAAACTATCACTCTACGTTTTTATTGTAAGCCCAAAATCTAACATACCTACCTACCTACATATTTTTAAAGCGGAACGACTTTGGTCGGCAGCAAAATGCTCAGACAGTGAGTGCTATTTTCGAATAAAAACTTTTACGATTTAGTTTATGTTTTATTTCCTGTTCAAAATGGCAAGGAGCAAAATGCTCCTGCATTTTCCTTAGCACGTGGCTTGAAATATAAATTCCGTAATCATATAACAGTGACACAGCTGTTACAATTGTGAAATTTGAAACAACTTTCAACTATTCGCCTCGCTACGTGTTTAGTCACCCCATGAATGCAGAATCTCTGGCGCTGCGCCAAGCCGTATCTGATTCGTTAATAGATAAATCGTATGCTCACGAGCCTGGTAGATTAGATAGTCTAGATAGCGGCTGTCAGTGCAGCGCCGTGCTGCGCGACTGTATTATTAATACTCGCATCACTTATGCTCTTCTGGGAGCCTGGTTATGGGCACAGCTGGAACTTGAGATTTAGTTATATGGATATGTTTTTTAGTTTGTTTTGACATATTATTTATATTACCTGTATTAGTGCAAAAACGCAGTTGTAACTTTAATGTGGAGAGAATTAATACAAGAGATATAGCTTTACTTTAATATGTTTGAGAAAACAAACATGGAGGGAAACTAACTTAGGTAGATACTCACGACGGCTAATTTTATAATTGATGACGGCCGGAGTATCGATTTCAATTCATGACGTCATAATATTGTGACCTAGGTACTATAAAACTAAACTACAAAAACATATGGGAAAACGATGTGATTCTTTAAAATCGATGGATTAGATACTTTGAATACACAGTCCTGAGGATGGAGACGGAAGGTGGCCATAGGAACTAATGGCATTGTATAAATGGAAAAGTAGTTAGGCTCCGAAGAGTTTCCGTTAGCTATTCTTACTCGGGTGCTAGGGCTGCTCGACTCGCTTGATACTTAATACCCATGCAACTAAATGCGACGAGGGCGCGGCTCGACTAAACCGGCTCGGTCCGTCCTGTTAAGTGTTCTTGTGGTGGCTCGCGGTACGTACGGTCGAGCCAAGCAAACATGCAAGCCGCTATATATACCTTTGTTCGAAGACGAACTACTGTTTATAATGTGACTGAGGCAATACCAAATGCTGTCTCAATAAGGGTTTTGCAAACATAATATTTCCAATAAAACTCAAAGTTCAAAGGACCGAAGACAATTTTTTTTAAATAAAAATGTTTACTTTGTAGAAACGTATCGCGAAAGAAATACTTTTTAACAAAAATAAATACTTTTTATACGGCACGGACTAAGTAATTCAATATTAGATGTTTGTCAGAGCTGAGATAAATATTATTTCACACCACATGCTCGAATTTGAACAATTATATATCATACAAACCTCACCTAAAGTAAGTGATTATAGCCATCGGCTAACCCGGGTTATAATATTGTACTGAATCTCATTATAACCCGCGGGTTAATAATGAGATTTGAATTCGAATGAAAAATTGTTTCATAGAAACCTACAGCAAATAGAACTTATTTGAAAATCGAACTGGCCACTGCAAGCTATATACGCAAAACAAAGAAAATAAAACAAAATGGTGAGGAAAGTAGAGTATTCTCCTTTGGGATAAAGCTGTTTTCGTTTTGGCCGAGCTTGAATCCCTCGCTGCACACAGGACCCCGTTTCTATTCCCTCGCACCGCTCAGGAATTAACTCGTAACACCCTCGCTACGCTCGGGAGTTTAATCTGGATTTACTCAGGATTCAATATCGCACCCTTGACATAAAACAGTGCTTTATCTCCTCAATGTATAATTTACTGCGAATATTATTCATAGTTGCGACGCGTCAGCCTAGTTGGCAGTGACTCTGCCGACGAAGCTAGCGGTCCTAGGTTCGATTCCCGGTATGGGTAAACATTTGTGTGATTTGTTTCTGAGTCTTGGACGTTTTCTATCTATTAAGTGTTTTTTTCTCCATATAATATACCTATATTTATCTTTGTCTAAGTATTACCCATTGTACAAGCATACGAGTAGACCTTAGTTTGGGACGAGGTCAATTTGTGTGATATTGTCCCCGTCGGGTTAACAAGTTTTTAGAGTTGTCGGTAATTCTGTAGCTCTGCCTACCCCACTCTGGGATAGAAGGCGCGAGTGTATGTATGTATGTATGTATGTCCCCCCTGATATTTATATTTTTATTTATTCAATTTCAAAACATTTCCATCCGCCTGGGACTCTATTACAGTAAAGTCTTATTACAAAATTCTTCTTACCAACATCACCGTCCCTTCTGAACGAGCCAGACTGCTAGTAGTGTCGGAGCGGGAATCTGGACATTGGTTGCACGCTCTCCCTTCTCGGAATTTGGGATCCCTGTTGGATCCCTCTACTCTTCGGGTGGCTGTTTGTCTACGCCTCGGTTTACCTATCTGTGAACCGCACCCCTGTTGCCTTTGTGGTCAACAAGTCAACTCACTGGGGCGGCATGGTCTCTTTTGCCACCTGAGTGCTGGCCGTTTTTTTAGGCATAGTTCTTTAAACGATATTATCATACGGTCCCTCGGCACAGCCAAAATTCCGGCAACCCTGGAGCCCTCAGATCTTTCTGCCTCGGATGGCAAAAGACCTGACGGTTGCACTTTGGTGCCATGGTGTTTGGGCCGCCCCTTGGCTTCGGACGTAACATGCGTTCCACGCATGTTACGTCCTTTAGCTCCGTCTCACGACGCAGGAACCGCACGTCAGCCTGGGTCCGCGGCTGACCGTGCCCAGACCATCAAGTGCCACAAATACGCTTTTCTAAAAGAAAATTACTTTTTTGCGGCACTTGCAATTGAAACTTTGGGTCCGTAGTCTTCCGACACCGAGAAGTTTGTAAGAGAGCTGTTTGAAAGACTTATTTTGGCGGCGGGTGACCCCAGAGCGGGCTCGTTCTTTGTGCAGCGGCTCAGTCTGGCTGTGCAAAGGGGGAACGCGGCCAGCATGTTAGGGACCATGCCTCAAGCGGGTGAACTACAAGGGCTATTTTATTTATAGTTATTATGTTAAGACTTTTTGTATTATCTTACCATGATGTTTATTAAATAAATATATGTTTATATTTATATTAAAGACACTCGTAGTATGGTATCGTATTTTATTCTAATATGTAAATATCATGTATGTAAACACTTTATTGCCCTTGAACAGCTACATAACACAAACATTAAAGTTACAAAAAAAACTAACTATTCCTGTTAAGAGATCTCTTACAGTTAAACCTTTGGGCAAATCCTAAATCGCCTTTATTGATGATACGAGATGAAAATCATCGAAAACGTGTTAGCAAAATTTAGTACTAAATACGTACACGCTGTTCCGATCGCCACACACATTTCTCTGTAACATTACGTTACCGTACTTACTCGATAGAGGGACAAACATTGTACTCGAGCTACAGTCACCAGCAATAATGTATTATTCAACATTTGACGCAAAATATCTGACAGATCTTTATTACTAGAAGTATAAGAGCGTGTGCACGCCAACGAAGGAAAACTATCTTCTTAATTTACCGTAAAACGATAATAAACTTTTACTCCTACGTTGGAATAACATAAAACCTACTAACAAAGCTTAAAAAGAATCTCCACATTTTTTAATTAAAAAGTAAAGTGTTTTTAATTAACAAAATGCCGAAACCGCCAAATATAATCGAGCAAACATCAGGTGTTCTCCAAGCTCTTAATAAACGCTTTTTAGCCGACTTTATCTCAGCAACGAGAGAATGTAACGCTCGCTTGGACGGGGGCTTTATTGTGTGGCAACCGCAATCGTTACTGCGATTATTTAACTTTGTGAGCTTGTACACAATTATCCTCTTTGACCAAAGGAAAAGATAAAGTAAGTATAGACTGTGTGTATTGAAATTGGCAAAGATGTAAACAAAACCAAACGAACCAATTTACCATTATTACTCGATTACACGTAATTTTAAAGATCAAGTGAGGTATTTGCAATTATTTATACACTTGCATATTACTTTTCTATTTGGTTTAGATGAAATGGCTGGACACGCTGCCGTGTGTCTAGATAATGATTAATTATACGTTGTTTTAATAAAAATCATTTAATTAATTTTTGACCTTATGTGTCGGATAGTACTAATTTGTTTACATCTTTGCCAATTTCAATTGACATAGACTTGATAGTAATGGCAGTGTCAGTGTTCATCTTAAAACCTGGGGCTCTATTTTGTTCGGTAAAACCATATTGCGTTGACATCTCATAATTAATGGCTTTCACTCCTTGTTTTAACAAGATTTATTTCGCCAATGTCGAGTTTTACACGCGATGTCACACGCGAGGAGAATTGTTCGGATAAAGAATTTACCCTTGTGGACTAAACAGGGTTATGATTCTCTCAAAAACGCTGTCGGACGAACGAACGAATGAATGTGGCAGCGGCGAGTTTAAGTAGGTAGTCCCGTCCGAGCGAACAAAACACATTTTAGCACGTGAATTTTCATTTTGGCAGCATGGCTTCTGTCGATAAGATCGAACGTATAAGGCTGCCTAATTGAGCATGCACGCGCTAAAATGTGTTTTTTTCGCTCTGACGGGACTACTTAAACACTTGTTCGTTCGTCTGACCGCGTTTTTGAGAGAATAACGACTACAAACAGGGTCCCACCGCCGACGATGAGCGGGAAGCGAGTACAGCCAGCGATCAACTATTAATATTTGTGTCTCTTTTCTTGACACGGGATCTATATTTTTTGTTTCGACAAACTAGTGGAAAGAGTTCTCGCCGGCAGTGTGAACTAGAGATGTGTCAACTCGATTTACCAAACCGGTTCAAACCGAGTTATGCTCAACTCGGTTTGAGTCGGTTTGAAGTTTCTCTAACTCGCTTCGTGCGAGCTACTCGGAAACCGTGAGCCCGCAAGTCAAAACGGTCGGACAAAGCGGAAATTATCGAAATTTACCGATTGAACCCGATCAAACGCGGCGCGGCGTTCCGACGACATGACGGGTGGACGGGCGGCAGCGAAGCGGCACTAACGAAGATTGCCGAACAAACCCGACACAGACTCGGTTTGGCTCGTCTCCTGATGAACATAACGCGCGTGCATGCGTAGGTTCGTACTATCAACTCGGTTTGAGCAACCCGGGTTGAAACCGGTTTACATCAATTTTCGACTCGGGTGACTCGGTTTCGAATATTTACGGTTTGGCCCATCTCTAGTGTGAACAGCCAGTGATCAACTATTAATATACGTGTCTCTTTTACTGACACTCGATCTTTATCTTTTGTTCGTTTCTTGGGCGAGAAAATCGCCGATAGCTAATCGCTTCCCCGCCCTTGGTGGGACCAGTGACTCCCACCCCTGAAGCACATGGGGTATGCTCCAAGCGCTTCATCCTAAATAGCTCTTACTACAATACGATAACATATCAAAGGTATGTTGGGTTTGCCGAGTAGAACAGGGCCTCTTTGCTGTGTACATTTAACCGCACTTACGATTTCAAGTTTACCCAGCGGCAAATAATTATTTACCCAGTACAAACTTTTGCAGAGTTATATAGATTTTAACTGAGCCTGACTGCCTACGCAATGCAACTTCCTACCTCAACTAAGACCACAGAAGTTTAACGACTTAGCGATATGTTACAAAGCAGTTAGATACGAGTGCAGCTAACGGCCGAGCTAATTCTGCCACTTGGCGCATGCATTAGCGGGAACAATGCGCCGTGGAGACGCCACTGCTCCACGCTTCTGCACTCCTGGTCCCTAATGGAGTTTTCTATATATGTATACCTATGCATTTTTACCACATCTGTTTGAATTATCGGCCATTTTGTTTTATTCCCTGTATTTATAAAATCATAAACGTACATTTAATCAATTAATTCGTTTTCACTTCTCAGGCTCTAAAATGACTCATAATAGCCTTGTATAGGCGGACTAAAGTTATGCAGCTATTTAATCCCTACGGATTAAAACGACACTTTACTCCCTAGGGACTAAAGTAGTTTTTCTTTTTAATTTACTTTGGAAACCCTTAAACAGCTAATCACGGTGTTTGTGAATGGAGGATTATCGCCATTTTCAGTGATTGTGTATGGACCATTTTTAGGCCCCTGGAAATAACCTCAAAACGACAACTGTGCAAAATTATTAAAAAAATAGTCACAAATAGTTTTCAAGTTTGTATCTGTTGGCTAAATATGCAAGCATTTAAAGTGTCACTTTACAAAAAACTTACAACCGCGAAACAAACTTCTCAGAAACTTTGTTACATATTTGTTGAAAATTGTAATTTTGTATAAACCGTCGCTTTTTTCCTCGCATTCAAAGTCAATAGTAGGTAGAGTGTTTAAGGGGAGACTAAACAACCATAATGACACTCGAACTATAGCCACTCTCGCTCGTCGATCGCTCGCGTGGCTAAACATCTCGTGTCATTATGGCTTGTTTTACTCCCTTGTTGAACAATACTATTAATTTATGCTTTGTCACTTTTTGGCAAATTCAAATATTACTGTTACGTACGTGGGGGTAGGTAACTGATAGAAATGCACGAATACACCGATAATCAAAAGTAGACTTTAATTACGCACTTACTTAAACCGTTACAAAACAATTATCGCAAAATACTCAGATGATCGCTCGGGTCGCTCTTATTCGCACTGTTCGCTTTCCAATTAAAGACTGACTCGTCGCAACCGGTGTCCGCCGTTTTATAGTTCCCGAGTCTGATTATTGTAGAACGCCTTCCGGAATGTTCTATGTACCTCGCCCCGCCAAGGTCGATCGAGACTGTTCGTTGCTGGAATGTTCTACGCCTTGCTACCTTGTTGTTTTTACGATCGCAATGACCTTGACTCACGGGTCTGGATGAGTCTGGAATGTTCCGCGTGTTGCCGTCTCATTTCGTGTTATCTCTTTCACACGCTTCTGGAAGGTTCTCAGTATAGCTGTCTCTTTCTAATCATGCTACCTCTTTCACACGCTTCTGGAAGGTTCTCAGTATAGCTGTCTCTTTCTAATCATGCTATCTCTTTCACACGTTTCTGGAAGGTTCTCAGTATAGCTGTCTCTTTCTAATCATGCTATCTCTGTCACTCTTAGTGGAAAATTGCCATATACTAAAATGTACTTCAAAGGCCCATAAGGGGTCCTGAAAATGCCTGAAAATGGGTTTTCAGGTTATGGCGTCATCTGATAGAGGGTAGCCTGAAACGGACTGAAAACATGTTTCAGGCGCCTGAAAACAACGGCAAGTTGGTCGAAATTCTGATAATCTGGTATGTGATAGAGCTACCTCTGAAACGGACTGAAACGATATTTCAGCCTGCTGAAAACGCTTCTAAAGCACCAAAATTAACCATAAAAGATGAGACGCCTTATGCCATCGGCGTAACATTACAATGAAAGATAATATGTCAAGCATAATTTATAAAAACGCTCTATAACTGCATGCCATTTGCAGATATCTCACAGTGACAGATACTTATTTACTACTATTACTACATTATGCTGAATACAATGTCACCGGTGTAAGTACATGATGTCTGTAAGGATAAAATATGGGTACAATTTTATAGCAAAAACCGTGAAGATGAAAAATCGACATCGAAAATACATAGTAATTCATTTCATCATTTTACTGATATAAAATTCATACTTAGTATGTCGATGAATTATTGCCTTCCAGCATTGTCGTCAGTTGCAGGTCGTAAATATTCAATAATTAAAATGAATTCCTCGTTCCAATACGCTTAATTCTGTGAATTTCATGTGCACAATACTCGCGAGTTGGAAACAAACAGTATTTATTACAAACAAAAAGAGTGAATAAATAAGGGTTTTATTAGTGGCAGTTTGCCTTACTTCGTTTTAATCCGTATAACGTTTATTACTTTGTAAGTACATATACACTCAGGAACAAAAATAACGGAACAGAGTGCGTTTTTCATACAAACGAGGCTATTTCGAAGCCTTGGCTCCTTGCCAGGGTTTGTTTTGAGTGAGGTTTAATGGTGGATACTGCGAGGTTCAATAGAGGAGCGCAAAAGTTCTTAAGATACCTAACTGATCGCACAATCAGTTAACACCACAGCGAGAGAATTTGGGTCAGCATTTAGATTTCCTTACATTTTATTGCCATTTTAGATGTCATTCTGAACATGCACAATTCCGGAATTAACCGCAGATTCAATCAGTTAGGTATCTTAAGAACTTTTGCGCTCCTCTATTGAACCTCGCAGTATCCACCATTAAACCTCACTCAAAACAAACCCTGGCAAGGAGCCAAGGCTTCGAAATAGCCTCGTTTGTATGAAAAACGCACTCTGTTCCGTTATTTTTGTTCCTGAGTGTAGTTATATGTTGTACTACCACAAAAATTAAAAAAAAACAAAATTCAAATTATTTATTTAGTAAATTGGCCACATGAGGGCTCTTTTACACGTCGGTAACATGGAATGAATCTACTAGCGCTTCGGACAAGTCCATCATTGCGGAGAAGAAGCGCCGTAAGAAACTCCAGCAGAAGGTCATTTCACAAATATCGCTTAAACTATTTGTGGTTTCGTTTTGATGCTTATTTCAAATAACGCCTACAAAATAAACGTCAACATGGCAGGTGAGCCAGAATATAAAGGTAAACTAAATAATATATTATAGTAAGATTTGTCTAATATGGTCTGAATGAGTTATTATTGCAAATTAACCTTTCTAGCTTAATCAGTAAAGCTGCTCTTCGGCCGAATGATATTGTTACATATTTCCTTTCATTTTAAACCGAGGATTTGCGGTTGCTTCGCATTGAAGTAAATGACTTTGTTGTAACGGTCTTAAAGCCAATGGTAGCAAAAAGATATATCTAGTATTAATCTTAAGTTCAGAAAGGCTGTATCAAACATTATATGGAACTCTTAGTCGGAAATCTTGTCTGTTTTTGAGACTAAAACTAGAATAGTGTTTTTCGTGCAAGTATTAAATGTTACTGAAACTAAGTGGGAATAAAATATAACACGGTGTAAAATGATTAAATAGATAAAACCTCCGGTAAAATTCTTCGTTAAATAACCGCGGCCAAATTATTTATGAAATATATGTATATAAACCCCACTAAAACAGTTTATTTTAATAAATTAAAACCCCGGTAAGATTCTTTATTAAATAAATTAAAACCCCGGTAAAATTATTTATGAAATAGACAAAAACCCCTGGGAAAATTCTTTCAGAGCAGATATCTTAAACGGCCCTCAAAACTAGACTTAACCTAGCTAAGAACCATCCCGATTAAACTAGGTTTCTTAAAAAAAAACTTCGAATCGGTTCATCCGTTTGGGAGCTACGGTGCCACACACAGACACACAAACACACACGTTAAACTTGAACCCTCTTTTAAATCGGACTTTAAAAAAATAAATGATATTGTGCTCATTGAAATTGTAACTCTCGACTCAGTTAATTAACATATTCACCAAACAACTGAGGTGACAGATAGTTTTTTTTTATAGCCGGTGCCTTTTGGAAAATTCATGTTATCGCGAGCATAACTCTCAATCACGGCAACAACGAGCTCGCCGCGCTATCAATATTCATTGCCCACGTCATCAGTCGACCGGCAATCTCCCGCCGCATATGCTGCCCTGGTACAATTAATTGTGTTTTTAATCAAACTGCTAGAAAAAACATGGTTAAAATAGCAACGATGAAACGTGTACAATTTAGTTGGATGATTCACTATTTTTGCGCGACTGCCGAAAGGACAAATAAATAATAGTAGGAGATCCGAATAGGAGACGATTTACACCGGGCTGTTAATTCGATAAAGAGTATTTTATACCAAATTTAATATGCTAAGTAATATATGGCGAATAGGTAGGCTGAAAAATTTCAGTCCAGTATATAATTAATTAGAAAAATTAAAATTAACTTTGTTTTGAAAAATTGCAATATCTTGTTTTATAGACACCAACGTACCAATCGAAAGTATGAAGCCTATAGAATATGCAAACGTTAGGCTGACTATTTTTTTCCCGTCAAACTGTTGGATAGGCAGGTATAAACAGGTAAGTCGGTACTAATAATTTGCACCAAACCTAACGTTTGCATATTCTATAGACTTCATACTTTCGATTAGTATGTAATTTTTCTATTAAACAAACATTTGCAATTTAAAAAAAAACGTTCATTTTTAATTATTTTTTTAATGATTTAAGTACTGGGCTGAAATTTTTCAGCCTGCCTATTCGCCACATATTATTTAGCATATTAAAT
Source organism: Acleris literana (assembly GCA_946894065.1). Taxonomy (NCBI): domain Eukaryota; kingdom Metazoa; phylum Arthropoda; class Insecta; order Lepidoptera; family Tortricidae; genus Acleris; species Acleris literana. The sequence goes on from OX335687.1 coordinate 10,148,173, forward strand.
TTGTTATAAAATACTTTTCATCGAATAAAAAGCCTGGTGCAAATCGTCTCCTATTCGGATCTTAGACCATTAGGGGACTAACAAATCACAAAAAATCATCTACTTACAGACTAAATTCAGGCTTGTACTATGGGCGACGTATACATAGACGATGATAAACATACTTATAAAGAGACATACATACAAAACCTCCAAGACTCAGGAACAAATACTCGCGCTCATCACACAAATATTTGCACATACCAGGAATCGAACCCGGGTCCGCTGGCTTCAAAGGCAGGGTCACTACGTCGCCGCAACGTTTTTGACTTTTACGTATGGTCCCAGTTCCCTCGTTGAAGCAGAATGAATGGCCCGATGTCGACAAATGAGGTTGTTGGATTCGCTGAAATTGCCAATTTGTTGAAAATACCGAATATAACGGTTTTGACCTTATTCGACGACATCGAACATACAGTTGAGTTTTTAATGTTTTTTTTGTTAGACTCGTAAAAGTAAAGTTGTAAAAGTGATAATGTAACTAATTCTAATAACTCAATAATTGTGATCTAAACAGAAGAATGGAGTTTCTTAAAAGACCATGCGTCCAAACAGTTATTGTCTAACATAGTTCAAGTTTAATACACTGTAATTTCTATAACTATATTCTTTACTTAGCTTAACGACTACTTAAAATGTAAATGAACTCTGTTGTTTACGTGTTAACTGGTTTAGCTGGCCTAGTTGGTAGTGACCCTGCTTACGAAGCTAGCGGTCCTGGGTTCAAATCCCGGTAAGGGCAGATATTTGTGTGATGAGCGCGAATATTTGTTCCTGAGGCTTGGATGTTTTCTATGTATTTAAGTATATATTTCTCTATATAAGTATTTATATCGTTGTCTAGTACCCATAGTACAAGCTTAGAGCTTAGTTTGGGGGTCAATTGGTGACATATTGTCCCCTGATATTTATTTATTATTATTTAAAGGTGATGGATTGGGAAATACTAATATTTAACGTTTAACCAGATTATGACCGATGCGATAGCTTAAATTTGAAATTCAGCCTTTTCATTGAATGCACTTCATTACCTTGGATTAAACTGAACTAGGCAGGGTTTGAGATTGGATCGTAAATTAACCATCGCTTGAGAGCGTCCCGCAACTCTCGCTAGTTTTCTCGAGAACTCAATTCAAAGTTGGGGAATTCTACGAATTGAACTAAAGGAGTCTTAATTTAGACTTCAGAGCTCGCTGCTGCATAAGTCCAGTCTGTAATAAGGCTTTCGAACAAGCTGGCTAAATTAGTTTGTGTATAAATTTCAATTATATTTGTCAACCGTATTCAGCAGTAAGGCTTTAGTTATGTTGAAGTGATAGCACTTAATCTAAGTGAGACGAGGCACAGTACCTATATCTATATAACGATTTTTAAAAGCTAGTTTATTTTAGTGAACCTAAATGTAAGTAATTATTGTTAAAACTTATCTTCGTTTCTAGGTATTCAGAACTTTTAGTAAAGTATTGAAAGGGCTAAATAAAAAAGTCGGTAGATATATATATTAATCAATATTTATTGACCGCTTAAAATGGTGTTATTAGGGTACCCCTAATAAATTGGGTCTAGCTACTTATACAGATATCATCAATTAATAACTTCAACTAGCATAATTAAACTTATTACGAGGTAGTAATGAATGAATAGCATTATCAGTTCCAATTAGTTATCTCGTAGCTAATTCTACGAAATGCGTAGCACCTCTACGAATAATGTAGCTCTAATCACTTAAAAATTATTGTTGTCACAGGAAATTAAATACAGACAAATCACGAAGAAAAGAACCATCGGTCATTTTGTAATAAGTATTTTCTTAAATGTGACTAACAGAAACTCTTTTGTACTTTGTTTTAAATCATAATATCGTTACCATATTGTATGTTATAAATAAACGATTATCTGTTAATGTCTAAAGAGCTTAAACGCCACCATGGTCCCTTCTACGTCACAGCTAGTGCTACGTTACGCGGTTTCAAACAAAATGACGTCAATCCGACCACTTGTCCAAAGGGCGTAAATAATAATATTAAAAAAAAATCTCTTTTAAAAAGTCCCTGTTGGAAATTTACCTACAAAAGCGCCTAACCCTCTGCTAATGTAAACATACATCATAAAGTATCTGTCAGTTTTACGGCGGCCATATTGGTCACGTCTCGGCGAGCGAGTAATTTGGTTAAAAGCTGTCCCGACACCGCTTAATAACGTGTTATAACCTGTTATGACGTTGCGGTCACAGCGCTAGGCTATAGTCGGCTATAGTGCAGTATGTTGCCTTTATTAGGGTCGGTTATAGCATGAGATCGCTTTGCATATTCTAGGTATGGCTTTTAACGTACATACGTCGTCGTGTGGTTCTCCTAGCCTTTTTTTAGCAGACATTATTGAGCAGACATCTGTAATAATTTTATTGGAGCTAGTTTAAATAATAATTATTTATTAAGTATTAAACTTTAAGTATTAATGGGTTTTATGATTGAAATTCTCCGCTATGATGGTCTTGTCCGAAGCGCTAGTGGATTCACTCTATAATGTAATAATGTCCGACGTGTAAATCAGCCCTCATGAGGCAAATGTACTGAATAAATACTTTTAATTTTGAAATTTTCCATTTTTGACTTTGTTCTTGGAAGAGTTGGAAATGTGTGTTTGGGCGTGTACTGTCGGCCTATTAAGTTGTCTTCCAATTTTGGCAAAACTTCTTTGGAAATCAAAATATCGTTTAAGTACATTCTTTAAATTGACTTACGCACCTTAACGACCTTGTTTTAGTAAAATTATAATATTCATCTTAGCGTGGAGCGGACATTAGGGTAGATATATGCCACTTTTGGAAATGTTTCTCAAGTCAAAACTGTAAAAGACACTTCAAACAATGGGCATTTAGCACTAGTTGCACAAAAACACGTTAAATACGGGTACGAATCATAATATATAAAGTTCAAAATACATAATGGGTCTTATGACCCATACATAATGATTTATAATATATGCTGGTGTTTTTTCTGAAACTGTAAACTTTTCGGGATTGTTATAAAATAAACCTAGCCTAACCTAATGGGTTCTATACAATGACCTTTTAAAGAATCCTGAAACTCTTACAGCTTCAGAAATAAAACCATTATATATTATGGACCATTATGTATTATGACCCATTATGTATTTTGAACTTTATGTATTTTGATAAGTTCCCGTGAATTACATTATCGTAAAACCAAGCAAAAATTGTGTGCTCCTATTTTACAAAACGCATGAACATTTAAAACTCGACATGAATTATACATCGCTAAACATGTTCTCCTCTTCAGTGACATTATCGGGCAAGACAGGGATGCATGCTTACGCATAAATTTAATATGCTATCATTTTCAGAGATTTTAAAACAAAACGCTACGAACGATGTTAACCACTTAACAGACGATTAGAGCGTTAACAGCTGTCAAAATGTATGAACTAACAGTCGATTAACATTGATTAAATTTAACATCGTTTGGTGAAATTGGTACTTAACCAATTAACCTTTTAGAAAAACTAGAGATTTACTTATAGCTGAGGAATGTTAATTACAGACATAACTCGATTTCCGGATAAGTGAGTGTTATCATTCCAGAAAAATAAGTAAAAACATGGGACGTTAGCGGGTTTTTACATGCACTTATGATGCATCGGAATTTTGTTATCAAAACTAACGTAACACATGAACCTACTTTTATTCAGATTAAATAGGAGTCTTTAATACTTTACGGTTCTTTTATTTTCGATAAAGGTACCTTCAGTTTTCGTCGCAGTTTACATTACAACCAACCTAAGCAGGTTAGACTAGTGAATAGTGATTGATATGTCCTGCTAACCAATCAGATTTCTATTTAACTCCAAGATTATAAACTCAACTTAATATATTTCGAAATAATAAAACATAAATGTAAAATGGCGAAAAGGATTGAACGTATTTGGATTTGGCAACTTACGTAACGAAATTAATGTCGAATCTGAAAACGTTTTCGTTCCCTTTTGTCAATTTTTGCCGTAGAAGTTCTATCACTTTGTTTTCTTGCAATTGTTAAAACAGTGTAATTGATAATCAGTACAACTATAGTCTGTGCCAATTGAAATTAGCAAAGATGTAAACACAACCAAACGAACTAATTTACCATTATTACTCGATAATGACGTGCTTTTAAAGATCAAGTGTAGTCTTAGCAAGGATGTAGACACTTGATCTGTACTTTCACATAAAGTTTTAGATTAAATAACTATTAATAATTCGTTATTTTCAATAACAACACGCTTAATGATTATTTGAGTTTATGTGTCAAACAGTACTCATTTGTTTACATCTTCGGCAATTTCAATTGATACACGCTATACTGCATCCAATAGAAGAAAAAAAACTCAAATTACCTACATTTCGGATTCGTTAAGTTTTGCATTGTGGGTGGCTGAGGTTTACGACGACCCGGGCCAACTAGACCACACTCTCGCAGACACCCTAATCACTGCAGGTGGTAGCGAATGCCGGGATCAACTAAGGCTGGTTCGACATAGATGGCACCCTCGCCAATTTTTCAAAGTCCAAAGAAATAAAGACCCCTTGACATCTATAAACATATTTTTTTTGTTCACAGGACGCTCGAATAAAGCTGTCAAGAGAAATATTTCGGTAAGTAGGATCTATGTACGTATTCCCTTATCGCCGCCCGTTATAAATCTTATCAACGCTTCCGAACCGGAAATTTTTGCCGACAAAAGGCTCAAAATCCCTGCGAAATTATTATAAAAGATAAATTTACGGCCGAAAAGCGTTGGGTTTTTCGGAGAAAATTAAAATTGCAGCCGCTAGGGATGTTAGTGGTGGGAGAAACGGGACATGAGACCACTGAAATTAAATGCTATGCAAATAATATGTGGCATTACTTATCTATGTAAAGGGACCTTATTGTCGATGGCGCTTACGCCGCACTGTGTCTCGCGACGTTGTATTTATATAAGAGCATCTTTAATAATGGCGGAAGCGCCATCGACAATAAGGTCCCTTTTCATAGATAACGTCATATATACTCGTATAATGACGCCTATCTATCGAAGTAAAATTAAAAATCTACTTTCATGTTTCTGGAGGTAGGTAAAATTTTATATTTAACAAATACCTAGTAGATAATTTCTCAAAACACTATGTTTAAAAACTAAACAGGTCGAGGTTCTCAGTGGTAAAAACCGTATTGTCTTTGACCTGTTATCGTATTGTCAACGGTTTGGTAGCTCTTATTTACTTGATAGTAATGGCGGCCGAGGTTAAAACAATACCGTGACAGGTCAAAGACGATATGTTTTTTTGCCGCCAAGAATAGAGGCCCAGGGTGTCGGTCACCTGTCAGTTCCTGCATGAAACTATTGCAAAAAGCGAGAACTACAAATTTCCAACTGAGATCTTAACTCGAAAACCGGTACAAGCCGTGGTAACCGGGACAAAAAGCAGTACTAATATTCGCGCCATTTACGATCAAGTAATTTTCCCTTAAAATATATATTATTTATCACCTCGTCCCATTGTTAAGTGGAAAGTCCTTAAGTTTAAGCTACTCGTAAAATATTTAAACACAAATAATAACCACAAAATGTCGCTCGTGGTTATTAATCTTGTTAATTTAACGAAGATCTTTTCGTGGGTATTCGAGTCGTAAAAGAATCCTAATATAATTCAGAGTTACAAAGTAATAAACAGTTGTCATTATACAAATATACTGAAATCCTGCTGTCAGAAAAAATACGAACAATCATAATAAAGCGGTCTAAGCACAGGTAGTTTCCGAACGTAATACATCTTCCTTGGTGTTGCCAGCGTATGAACGATGATAGATGTTGCCAGGCAGGGGGAAATTACCTTCGTGGAAAATGCACTTTCAAGATGGCGGCTATGAAGATTTATGTACACACACGGTAAAAACCTTCCCTTTCCGTTAGGTTACAGTTTATTTATTTTTTCTTTTATTTCTTTCTATAAATAATTCTTCTTTAGATACTAAATGGAAGTAAACAAAAGAAGGCATCTATTTCCTAAGCCTTTAGTGAGACATATGAAATTAGTTTGTACTAGGATCGCATATAGTGCAAGAAATATCGCTGCAACTTCGTAGGTGCTATGAAGCGGGCGACAAGACAGTTTCATAACATGCGGGATTATTAAGCGCGTGTATTACAAGTGGATGACACACTCGAGACGCTCTTAGTTCATCTACTATGCATGTTGCCATTATTAACGTTGACTGCCACTGTAAATATGGTGTCCTGGTACCATATGTTTAGAATCGCTTTTAAAGTGCCACATCCACTTGCATGAAATAGCAAAATCTCGTATTTAATCTCGTATAAGTAGTATTTTACCCTCTTATTCGTAAACGCGCAATAGCTAAAGCGTGCTTGAAATATGCTCTGCCCTTTATCTGTCATTATGACATTTGAATTGGATAGGAAGGGACAATGAATACTTTAACTAAAATAGCACTGTGCTGTGCGTAAATACTGTGCGTTTATCAATAAGGTGGTTAATTTGATAATGAAATGAAATACAAAACCATAAGAAACAAAACACTACATTATGAGATTAAAGAACAAGACGATCATCACGTCATACAAAAATGACACATATTTGTAGGCAATAAAAGAATGACGCTGATAAGGTCCTTCTGATGATTCCCCAACTGTTTGCGGACTAAATACTGACGAGCTCTGTAAAATTATGCTAACAGATTGAAAACTTCGACATTCAATGAACATTTTGGAATGAACGGCGGGACCCAATCAAGTTAATTACACGTGCGAATACATTTCGACTACCTACTGATTTGAATTAACATTCGAAATTCAAACGTAACACATTCTGTGCACTAATAAATTGGGTCTTTGACGATCGTGAATTAAAAATTTTCGATGGTTGATAGGGGGTCCGTTCATTTGACCAAAAGTACGTTTGACAAACGTATCATTTTACAAACTTTCATTTCGCAAAAACGTGTTTGTGCTTAAACCATTACATATTGCACAGATTAAATCAGCTTATTAAATAGGTTAGGTTAGGTTAGAATATCGACCACTAAAAACTTGAAAATAATACGGCGGGAAGTATCTCTTTGTGAAATGAAATTTTGTAAAATGATACGTTTGTCAAATGATGATTTGGTCAAACATTAGTGAACCGGTGGATAGAGATACTTCTAAAATGTATGACACGAAAGTTATTCATTTCAATGTTTATTTATTCCCTCAGAATGACCTTATCAAAACTTTTATACGACCAACATTTTTTACCTTGAGCATAAAGATAAATTTAGATAAAGGCTTATTCAGTTTAGCTGTGTCAAAATATATGGAATTGTATGGATCACTTGCATTGTAGCTAAAAGATAATTCTAGTTTTAGGTTCAGCTATTTTAAGATTATTTGGTTAAGTAATTTCAAAATGTATGGAATTGTATGGACCACTTGCAGCTTAAAGATTATTCTAGTTTTAGTTTCAGCTATTTTAAGGACTTTACGTTAAGTAATCTCAAAATGAATAGTCAACTAGATTTTTATTTTTCGTGCAAGCATCCCTTTGACACAAACGTTTCCCAAAATTGGTGCGGACTTTCGCATACATAGTTAGTATGAGACCCTCGAATTGTCTCGATTGTTCAACCCACGCGCAGAACGCTACTGGGCCGTCTGCAAATATGTACAAATGAATTTTTCACCAGTACGTAACAAAGAGCCTTATTTGCTGACCGTCTGGATGTACGGTCGACGAATTAATAGCTGATGAAATTACCTCCTGTGTTGCGCGGCACATTTTGCAGTAACTAGTTTGTTAAGGGTATTTATTATGGTTAATTTGGATAATGAAGTAACTGTATTGAAGATAAATAAAATTATAAGCATTCAGTTTTTAGTAAAGGAAAACTGAATTTTTAAATTATCTCAGTACTTAGTTAAAAATGTCTAGTTAATCACTTATTAACGTTAATCTTCAGTTCACCAACCAATTGAACAGACGGTTAAGTCTTAATCAGCTGTTAATCAGTACTTTTGACACTCGTTAAACCACTAACCGTCCGTTTAATTGTTGGTTGACTCGGCCCTTAGGTACTTAACTGAATGTAAACAAACGAGACCTCGTCAACGACGCCATTTTTTGTCTCATACTTTGACGTATCTGCTCAATTCTGCTTCTATTAGCTGACAAACGACTACGCTAAATATGTTTAGGTATATTTAGCGTAGACAGAGTATTAATTATCTATACATTGATTTTTCGACTGTAAATTACTGCCCATATAAATTACTACGCGGTGCTCATTTGTTTCTTGCATAGGACTTGGATGGCGTAGTCCTAATAAAGTAACAAAAACAGAGTATAGACAAGCTGCTCGCGTACACCCTTTGAGATAACAATACAGACAATCCGACCAAATGACATATCACCTTTAGCAGACAAAGCTTTTGTCATTGAGTGCGTACCTTATTAAGGCGGGTTATCACGAGAAATTATTACCGATGAAAGGTTATGTTTTCATCTTTTCGAACACACTGGCTGTAGTTTATGCAGCCTAAAATACAACAATTCCAATCACAGATGTCTACGATACCTCCAAAAATACATATAAACACAAACAACACACAATAGAATAGTTGAAAGCAACAACTCGCTCCATTGTTTGGCACCCCAGTTCTGGTGACAACAAAATGGGCCTTGAAAAAACATACCTATATTAAAAATATACGCGGAATGAGATCAAAAGTAAATAAAAATGCCGTCTTTTTTATTTATACATATGTTTTTCCGTATAAATGCTTCTCTTTTACTCGTTGTATTATTTTTTCGTGCCCCGTCCTAGTAATGCTCGTCCATGAAATTTAATTATTTTTTTACACGACTGCCCCAAAAAAGGACTGTAATGTTTTCAGGGTTCATGTTTGTATTTATGTATGTATGTGAGTTTCTTTATTCCACTATAACTTCTAAATCCCTTGACCGATTTAGATGTGTGAGGTATCGTTAGAATCCTCACGTCATCACGGGTGACATAGGATACCTAAACTGTTAAAATTGAAATAACAACAATGGCAAAATGATAATTATTTATATGTGTAGGTATATCGACGACGGTATAAAAAATGCAGTCGGATTTTTAAAGCTTGCTTTTCATACATTTACTATACTTCATTAAATAAGGTAATAACCTTCATTAATGAAGTATAGTAAATGTATGAATAGTGCGAAACAAAAAAATACAACCTCTAACTAATATTTCAACATTCTTCGATTTCATGTTTCGAGATGCGAGAGAGCGAGTGTGATAGCAATAGGCAACCGATAGCTATTTATCAAATATCATACGGCATTATATTTAGTCGGATCAGTTCGTTTCGCTTTCTCAATTAGCTTATTTGAGAGTACTAAACTATTCTCAGTAACAAAGAATGTGAAGAATACTATAACTCTTCCGAAAAAAACATGTCGTATGTTCATTCGGTATCCAATAACTTGCTAAACAACATTTCACACACATATCATTTTGGAAAACGCTTTTTTGCAAAATTGTAAATATTTGAAGACCATCTTGTTTTTATAGGTTAGGTTAATTTTATAAAAATCCTGAAATAATTAGTTTCGGAAAAAAATCCTGAAATATAAAAATTTTAGAAACGACTGTTAGTAAAAGATGGTGAACCATGTATTCACTACATCTGTACATACAAAACCAATCGCATAACTGTTCGAATATACCAGTGCCTAGTATTCAAACCGCAGATTGATTAGGTAACATCGAGTAAAATTTGTCAAAATGTGTCAAATTATAATTTGGAGTATCCTAATCTATCCGCGGTTAAATCTATACTAATATTATAAAGCTGAAGAGTTTGTTTGCTTGAACGCGCTAATCTCAGGAGCTACTGGTCCGGTTTGATAAATACTTTCAGTGTTAGATAGCCCATTTATTGAGGAAGGCTATAGGCGCTAAGACCAATAGGAGTGGAGCGCCAATGAAGAATGTTTCAACCTTCTACGTTAACAAAGTCGCGGGTTAAAGTTAGCGTTAGCCCAAAGTAACTATCCAACGGGGACGAAGTCGCGGGCAGAAGCTAGTATTGGGTATACGCATCAATAAAATTGATACTTGTTCTAAACATCTTTTCAACTTCGTGAACCCTTATTGCTTTTGAGGTGTTATCGTATTGTCGACGATTTGATGATATATATGATAACTCTTATTTACTCGACATTAATGGCGGCCGAGTTAAAAAAAATATTACAACATAACAGGTCAAAGGTAAAATAGTTTTACGCAGTAGAATAAAGGCGCAGAAAGAAAGTTCTTTGCTGAATCGATATACTAGTATCAATAATAATCAATCAATAATCTTTGGAATTTATCGTTCCCCTTCATTTCACAATAAAGACAATTTTCTTAGCTCTCTGAATGTGGTACTTGGTGAATCTAAGGGTTTTCACAACTTGGTGGTTATCGGAGACTTAAACATTAATATATTGGATTCCTCACATAGTCAATCTTCTGACTACTTGCACCTTCTGGCAATGCACGAATTTCTCCCGGCAGTTACCATTCCAACAAGAAGCTGCTCGTGTTTGGACCACATCTTTATCAAATCTGAATCTAGCTCAGTCGGTGCCGTCTGTCAGTGCTCTATTACTGACCACGACATTGCTATGGCCGCAATTGCTGCTCCTCGTAAACCTAAAAAGCGGCCACGCTGGATTACAAAAATTGATTTTATTGCTGCAACCCTGGACCTACGAAAAGCTGACTGGTCTAAGGTAACTACCTCTGTTGATGTGAATGACGCGGTTACTCATTTTGACCAAATTATATCCACTGCAATAAACACTAACACCCATAAGTTCAAGGTGAGCCGATCTAAACTAAACCTCAAACCCTGGATCACACCCGGCCTAATAAAGTGTATGAGGCACAGAGATAGACTGCATAGCAGAGCAAGAGCTGCACCTAACGATCATGTCCTTCAGACCATTTATAAGCGATATAGAAATTTCTTTGACAACTTACTGTACAACTTGAAAAATCAACACGAAAGTAAACAACTGACAGAAGCTCGGGACAACCCAAAGAAATTATGGAAATCGATAAAAAATATCTGTCATTGTAACAATAGTATGAATTCCGCAATCGATCTGACAATTTTGTCCAATTCTCCAAAAGATTCATTGAACATATGTAATCAGCACTTCGCATCGGTTGGTCAGAGCTTGGCTTTTGATATCCTGTCCAAACTCTCTGAGACTCAATCAACGTTAGCATCAAAAGTAAAATCAAGTAATTCATTTGCAAACTCCTTTTTTCTCCATCCAACAAATGTAAACGAAGTAGATAAAATTATTTCTAATCTTAAAGCTGACAGTGCACCGGGTCCGGATTCTGTCAAGCCCCTGTTCATAAAAGAAATCAAAGATTTAATTCTAGAGCCACTGACTCATATCTGTAATTTAAGTTTGACGTCTGGTTGCTTCCCCGATCTTTGGAAATTGGCTCAAGTGTCTCCCATTTATAAAAATGGATCTAAAAATGATGCCAACAACTATCGTCCAATATCCCTGCTCTGCGTTTTTTCCAAAATCTTAGAGAAGATGGTTAACTCTCGTCTTACGGGTTTCCTTGAGAAAAACAAAGTTCTTTCAGATAATCAGTTCGGCTTCAGAAAAGGAAAGTCTACGGAGGACGCAGCAATTTATCTATCAAATAAAATATCCAGCTATCTTGATCGTGGTGGTAAATGTGCGGGAGTGTTCCTGGATCTTTGTAAGGCGTTCGATACTGTGTCAACTGATATCCTACTTAGTAAACTGAATGCCTCGGGCATAAGAGGGGTAACTCTAGAGTGGTTCCGCAGTTATCTAACCAACAGGCGCCAGGCTGTTAAGGTCGGTGAGTACATAAGCGATGAGTTACCAATCACTTTTGGAGTGCCGCAGGGTAGCATCCTTGGCCCGACGCTCTTCCTTATTTATGTGGACGATATCCTTAGACTTGGGCTGGATGGAGCGGAGGTAGTCTGTTACGCAGACGATACTGTGGTGTTGTTTCACGGATCGACATGGGAGGAAGTATTTTGCCTCGCGGAAGGAGGGTTGTCAGAAATTAGTGCGTGGCTAGATAACAATTTACTTACCCTCAATGTGAGCAAATCTACCTATCTTGCTTTTTCAAAAACGTCTGTTTCTTGTGCTTTCCTTGATAGACATCTACCAATACACTCGAGCAAATGTCACAACCTGGTCAGTAGCTCCACATCCTGCGCATGTAGTTCTATAGTCAGATCTGAAAAAGTTAAATACCTGGGACTTATTATTGATGAGAATCTTTCCTTTAGACAGCATATTGCCGCCCTATCTAGTAGAGTCAGGAAATGCATTTATATAATGAAGAAACTCCGCCACTGCTCGTCAGAACAAGTACTTCGTATTGTTTACTGTGCGCTGTGTCAATCAATATTGCAATATGGTGTGACGGTCTGGGGCAGCACCCCGAAAAGTACGCTGCTGCTACTAGAGAGGGCGCAGCGCGCAGTAATTAAAGTGATGTTGAGGAAGCCCTTTCTTTCCCCAACTGACGCTCTTTATCGGGATTCGAAACTCCTGAGTGTAAGGCGGCTGTATATATTAAAAGCAGTAGGTCGAGCGCATGCGGGATTAACAAACTTACCAAACTACACCGAACTATTGGCCAAACGCACATTCAGGGTCCCCCTGCCAAGTTACAGATCAAGTCTCGCTAAGCGTTCACCAGACTATATGCATCGACGTATTTATAACAACATCTGCAAAGTGCTCAGCATCCAACAATGTACAATTGGTAAAGTTAAGGTGACTGTGAGGAAGTGGCTACTGACTTTATCATATCAAGACACAGAGGCCCTTCTACTTGCCAGCTAATGATAATTCCTGTCGGTACATATTCAGCTGCAGACACACACACACACACACACACACACACACACACACACACACACACACACACACACACACACACACACACACACACACACACAGACACAGACACAGACACAGACACAGACACACACGCACAAGCACACACGCACGCACACGCACATGCACACGCACACGCACACAAACACACACAGTACTGCACGGCGCGTGCGCTTATCTTATCACTCGTTAACATGAGTTAAATTCTTGCCTTGAAATTTATATTGTATAACTTCTTTAATTAATATGTTTCACACATTGCACTCCAGGGTCCCAAGATACAGGCTCAGCCTAGTTTGGGGTCCGCCAGATATGTCTTTTTATGTATACTCGGTGTTGTTTAGCAAATAAAGTTTTTTGTATTGTATTGTATTGTATCTCGTTGAAACCGAAAAAAATCTGAAATAAATTGTAAATTATGTTTATTCTTTATTTCGTAAGATTACATGATCATTGATCGACTAAATACAATACAATAAAGAAAAAAAAAAAAAAGAAAAAAAAAAAAAAACATTCGGTGGCAAAATGACTGATATTTCACTCTTAATTCAAAGGGCATTGGGTAAATTTGTTTGAAGAATATTGTCTTTTTTTTTCAGCGGCTACGGATGATTCTTATATATTTATTTAGAGGACCTCTAAATACATATATATATATAACGCTATAAATTATATATATATAATTTATGGCGTTAAATAATATCGGAGCGGAGATTTTAAAGATTTAAATGTTCAGTTTTTAGTACAAAAGTACGCCCAAGTATGAATATTTAAATATCTGGGCTCCGATGCACATTACATTTAATAAAATATGTTTATTTTCAATAATTCTATCATAATTTGCCACTTTTACGAATGGCCGCTCACCTTGAAAATGTATGAATTTTACAAATGACAACACTTTTACCCAAACCCCTTTCATACGGTCCTAAATTGATTGTTGCAAAACAAATGAATAAACCTTATCTTATGTAAAATAAGAATCTAGTGTCCATTATTGGTGCTTGTCCCTTACTGGTTCCATCACCCTAGATACTTATCATAAAAATTAGCAAAACAAAATATCTCCTGTTAAAAATGCTTTCCTGGTATCCACCACCCAAGTATCCAATAAACTATGTCAAGTGAGGGAACTGCGAGTAACTCAGTCAGTAGCACCCTTACCATGAGATACAATTACCGTACTCGCTAGAGAGTCGGATGCTCTGTCTGTCCCTCGCACTCTATAAGAATACTCCGAGTGTAAGAGGGACAAGGCATTCGACTCTCTAGCGAGTTAATTGGCAATCATGGTACGGGTACAGTTCCCGAAACAAACAAGTACAGTTATCGAACTAAGAATCAATGGCGCTGAATAATGAACCACCCGAGTTCCAGGGCCTCAGCAACCGCCAGCGATCCGGAAATAGAATTAACGTACATTAAGTTCCCTTTTTCATATATTAGAAGTTTCTAGAATAGAGTTCGATTGCAATTAAGAAATAAGCGGCGAGATCCAATCTGTACCGATTCTTGTCTCTCATTAGGAATAATTTATTGCTTTAAAGCGAGGTGCAGACTAGCAATAAAAATTACAGAGGTTGACTGGTGTCTTACTCTAACTTTTAAGTTAGAAAAAGGCAGCAAAATTGTGCTTCTTGCTCTAGAACAGAAGTTAAAGTAAGACAGCAGTCAATTTCTGTAATAATTATTGCTAGGTGCCCTGAAATCAACACGGGATCAGTAGAAACTAGCTTTCCATCTAAAAAAAAAAATTCTGCGATGTGATACGTTCTAAAAAATGACTGTCCGTGAAACAAGGGTAAACCATTCTTTTTACTAGTAGCTTTTGCCCATGACTTTGTTCGCTTGTACATCTCCTATAAACATTTTCGAGGATAAAAAAGTGTATCATGTAAACTATCTGTGTGCTGAAATCCGTCCAGCTGTTTAAGCATTATTGTAAAACCAAAATCTAGATAGCTTAACATTTGCATGGACCAGCATTACCGCCACATGAATAATATTAATATTACCTTCACTGTTTAGAAGTAGGTTACACTCGACTGCTTTCTCCGGACGCCCACGTTGCTCGATCCAATCGTGTCTGGAACATATCAATACCGCTAAAGACTTATTTAGACAGCGCACCAAAGGAGCGTGGTTTGAATTTTAAAGCGGACATTTTTGTCTCATGAATGAATCATGAGGGGCACCTGGCTTGTTGAGTGGGCTTGGAAATTAGCACCGGCGGCGACCAAACACTCGGTTTGCGGGTCATTGGAGGCTTGAATGGTATGATGGAGTGATTTTTTGTAACAGTGCAGCAGTGTGACTCTCACTTACCCGTTTATAGCATATTCTTAAAAATTACTAGCATTTTTATCAAGTAGTATCTGGCCCCTATTTCACAATCCTGACAAAGACACGTGACAGGTGACATTCTAGTGTGCATGGCGCAGCTTATATTAATCCCAGTGATGTAAAAACTTATGAACTCGGCAATGTATATCGAATTATCACCTGTCACCTGACATTGTCAGGATGGTGAAATTAGGTGCTGGAAGACCGAGCGTCGTTCGGGTTGAAAACGACTTTTCCCGAAGATGATGACTTGACAGATCGATTTTTCGCCCCCATAAACAAATTTCATCGAAATCTTTACAGCCGCTTTTGAGAACGTGACATATATAAACGATTATAACAATCATATCTAGACTGCAACAAACGAAACCCAGGGGATTAATGTGTCGTGTCACGTGTCGGCAGCGATGTCAGACATGGTGGCGCAACGTTGCCGACGTTGACATGCCAACATCGAACAATATTTTAATTGCAATGTTGCCAGACTTTATTCGAAATTTTTGGCCTAACGTAGCTACTGACACGTTTTGCGCGATGTCACTAAACATGTCAAGTGAAGTCGCGCCGTTCTGTCTGACACGTGTCGCGAAACATTTTTACTCTAGTGAATACGAAACTTTATACCTAAATACTCAGTAACAGTTATTTCATTTTACACTAATCCTACTTGATTTCTCCTGGGGATTTTGAGATTTCTCAACAATAAATTATGTTTTTAATCAAGTGGTATTAGTAAAGATTTCGGCACGCGAAAGTTTTTCAAATCCTTATTATTTAGTAAACTAGGTAATCATTGGTCTATGGCATGATTTTTCGCCATACGCATTAATAAAATACATGACGGTAACACAACTTCAATCAATTAATCAATAAAGGGGTTTGGGTAAAACTGTTGTCATTTGTAAAACTCATACATTTTCAAGGTGAGCGGCCATTCGTAAAAGTGGTAAAATATTATAGAATTATTAAAAATAAACATATTTTGTTATGTACCTATTGTAATACTCTTAAGTGCACCGGAGCCGAGATATTTAAATATTTATACTTGGGCGTACTTTTGTACTAAAAACTGAATACTTAAATCTTTAAAATCTCCGCTCCGATATTATTTAACGCCATAAATTATATATATCTATGTGAAATTAGAGGTCCTCTAAATAACCATGTAAAAATCATCAGTGGCCGCTGAAAAAAATAATGACAATATTCTTCAAACAAATTTACCCAATGCCCTTTGGTTTTATAGCGTCATCAATACTATCGATTATTCGACCAATGTCAAGTTTCAAGAAGCCACCGTGTAGACGACAATTGGTGAGGATCTAAAACAAAAGACAGCACAAACATTTTCTGTTATTCCAGCTACGGGCTACGGACATAAATAACACAACTTATATTTGATGTAAACGAATTCTATGCGACGCAGTTGCCGGCAAAACAGCCAACTGGATGTCAGAGCAGTAAAACTAAGTACTAAACAAACGTCGAACTACCAGGGAGCTATAAGCTATCTGGAGTTCAGCGGAGCGCAGAGCAGTCACATAGCTTTGTCATAGCGCAGCTGACGGGGTTCAAGCAAGTCCAACTTTTTACAAGTAAGTAATGCTAATGGATTCAGCCGGTCCCTTCCTCTCAAGTCAGGTTAATAATGAACATTCCTGAAGCGGCTTATATACACAAGACTTTACTAGACTCACTGTGGTCGATTATTAGGATCGGTAACCGGTGTTTTGTCTAATTTAAATATGTTTATCGAAAATTGCACAATATTTTGATGAAAGTATATCTCAGGAATATCTTTGTATTAAACTGAAAGCTACATGCAAAGAAGGGAATATAAAGCTAATGGTTTTAGGCCGCCCATTATTTATATTAAAGTTGACTCGCTTTTTGTAGGCCCCACAAATTTATCAGTTTGAAATACAGACGCCGAGAGATGATTCCACACAGACAAGGTACATGGCAAATACATGTACTTAAGTAGCCGTTACATGATCTAAACAAGAAATTTAGGCATCGTGTTGTCACCGTTACTATTTACTCGATAGTAATTTGTACGTGACAAATGTCATATTGGAGCCCAAAGCAACCAAATCTATCCGCGGTTTAAATATGACGAACGAGCAATAGGGTGTGGAGTAAGAGTTTTCCTAACTTAAATACAATTACCTGAGTACAGTGGTTACCCATGCTTCTACGAGAAAAAATATATTTACAAAACCTGGAAATTTGAACAGCTGAGTAAGTAAAACGGATAATTGAAGATTCTACAGGCTCGAAGTAGCTCCAAAAGAGTCCTTTTTTATCTGTTCTGACTAAGATAAGACACAATATTAATATACACTTATGCAGTACAACTTGACACGAACGCGGTCGCTCCGACCAAATTTAATAGAAAAGTAGTTTGTCTACGGCGCTTTAGGAGTTTTTGTTACCTATTGCCGTTCGAAACTTAATACGCACGCAACCAAACGCGGCGAGGGCGCGGCTCGACTGAACCGGCTCGGTCCGTCTTGTTGAGTTTGCTTGTGGTGGCTAGCGGCGCGTACGGTCGAGGCACGCACACATGCAAGCCGCGCGATATACCTTTGTTTGAGGACGAACTGCTGTTTATACTGTGCTCCGACCGACTACCCCGAGTGCAGATACTGTAGTTACCAGCACGTTCAATATCGCCGACTTGTTTGTGGACTCACCCGACGAGTAGTGAGGTATGAAAATTCCAGCACATTTAAAGCCTTTTCATCACTTGCATGCTTGTAAAGAAAAAGTTTTTTCATTAAATCTTGCTTCTTTCGTCTTTTCAGACAGTTTTCAGTTTTTTTGGGCATTTTTTTGATGGCTGAATAATATTATGGGGATATAAAAGTTAGCTTTTGCCTCCGACGAATCCGTCTGCGCAGTTGTTGCTTTTCCGTTGGATTCTGAACAATTTTCCGAGATAAAATAGTCAGATAAAGATCGAAGATTATTCTGTAGTCTGTTTGGAAGGTGGAACAAACAATTATACTTTCACAGTTTAGCACAAAAAAAGTTTTGCTAAATACTAATTTACTTCAGTAGTTAAATTACTTTTTGATACAATTCATTCCCTTTGAAAATATTCACGTTGTCATCGACACGTTTTTTGTGCGTTTTGTGCGTCCATTAATCATCGCATGGATCTGACAAAACACTGATGGCTCGTGTTAGGCGGTCGCGCCGAATCTGAAAATGGAGGCTCTCTCACAAATTCAGTTGTTTTTTTTACATAATTCCTGTTCCTTTCTCTCGAATGCATAATAACTGCAGAGTAGAAAGGATAAAAAAATATTTTTAAGCGCCATGATAATTAAGTTAAACACAGCTTGTTAAACGTACTTTTGGTCAAATGAACTGACCCCACTTGGTCCAATTTGTGGGGTCAGTTCATTTGACCAAAAGTACGTTTGACAAAGTTTAATTTCGCAAAAATGTATTAGTGCATAAACTACATGTTACATAGGTTATATAGGCTTATTAAATAAGTTAGGTTAGGTTAGATTCTTCAACACAAAAAAAATATAAAACTATGTGGTGGGAAGTACCTCTGTACGAAATGAAAGTTTATAAAATGATATACCTAGTTAGTTTGCCAAATTATAATTTGGTAAAACATAACCTATAATGCGTCTTTGCAACAATAGTTATTGCAGTTTACGAGTGTAAAAGACCCCGAGCCTGGGGAATGCAATTTAGAATGCGGATCAAGCTTGATTGGCAATAATGTGGTCTGATTGCGAGGCGGGAACAAAGCACGCGGCCCCGGTGTAATTAATATCGTTTGAAGCGGCGGTAATAACGCTCCTTTGGCTTCTGCTTGCCTGGTACTTAAGACTACTTCAATGCCCTTTCTATCCTCTTTTCTCCCGTACACGAGCTCTCTAAGAGCCACGTGTAGCAAAATGATATAGAATATTGACGCAAAATTTTATTAGTTTTGGTCTAAGATCCGAATAGGAGAAGATTTGGACCGGGCTATTTATTCGATGAAAAGTATTTTATATCAAATTTAATACGCTAAATAATATGTTGCGAATAGGTAGGCTGAAAAATTTCAGTCCAGTACTTAAATCATTAAAAAAATAATTAAAAATGAACTTTTTTTTAAATTGCAAATGTTTGTTTAATAGATAAATTATATACTAATCGAAAGTATGAAGTCTATAGAATATGCAAACGTTAGATTTGGTGCAAATTACTAGTACCGACTTACCTGTTTATACCTGCCTACCCAACAGTTTGACGGGAAAAAAAATAGTCAAACTAACGTTTGCATATTCTATAGGC
This sequence comes from Acleris literana, assembly GCA_946894065.1. Taxonomy (NCBI): domain Eukaryota; kingdom Metazoa; phylum Arthropoda; class Insecta; order Lepidoptera; family Tortricidae; genus Acleris; species Acleris literana. Next base: position 10,167,857 of record OX335687.1, read on the forward strand.
TTCATACTTTCGATTGGTATGTAATTTGTCCATTAAACAAGCTACTGTTTTTTTTTTTTAAAAAGTTATTTTTTAATTAATTATATACTGGACTGAAATTTTTCAGCCTACCTATTCGCCATATATTAGGTTAGCATATTAAATTTGGTATAAAATACTTTTTATCGAATAAACAGCCCGGTGCAAATCGTCTCCTATTCGGATCTCCTACTATTTCACTGATAATCACTATTAATCAGTCTTAACTTTATAAAGTACGAAATCCCGAAGACAAAAGGCACCCTATGGTTTGTTTCGGGTCTCTATGGACTGCCATAAAGTTAAAGTTTCGATTATTGTTGTCCAAAACGTTTTACACTATACTTATAATCAGTCATAATGTTAAAACTCATAATATTGAAGAGTATAAATCGGAATATCAATTATTGCGGTTCATATTCATTGGAAGTCATAAAATTCATAGTCATACCAATAATAATTAAACTTCATAATACCCCCCGCACCCCCCTCCGTTTCCACTAAGTGTTGCCTTTTAATGATTTCAATTATAGAGATATGAATATTAAAATCAAAATGAAGGTATGACTAAAAATAATTGATACTATAAAAAATATCGCACCTTCAGAAAAATAGTGACCTAATTCAGAAATTTTAAATTTTGAATTAGGTCTCTATAATAATAAATTTATGACTTGAAGTTTGAACGCTGAAATTTTGAATTAGGTCACTATTGTTCTGAAGGTGCGATATGTGCTAAAATATTAACTTTTTTTATTTTTTTTTATTTTTTAATTCATTTATTTTTTTATTTTTTTATTTATTCCAAAAACAGTGTGGTACATTTTTAATTTAACAGTTTGCCAAACGTAAGTTTATTGGCAATTATTGCACTCACTTTTACATTCTGCATGCACCTAACAACTGCCTATGATTGGTTGACACTTATAAATATGACTCGAATTATAAAGCGTTATGACCGATTTTTTTTATGACTTCCGATAGTTATGAACATAAATAATATGGGTACAAAAGTCAGACTTTCAATAATCGAGACAATAAATGTATGGCAGTCAAAAATGTATGGTTTGTTTCAGTAGGTTGCTTTTACACCCTTACTAAAATAGACATCGGGTCTTACGAGGACTTAAACATTTTGGAGCCAAGTTATTACTCCAGAGGACAACATGACTATTATGTGCTATACTACTAAGAGCACCAGTTTAATTTAAATGTGACAACATGGGGAACTGTCAATCTTATTCTACTTTTCAGACTGACTGATTATCTTTATTTATGCCATATAGTCAAATTATAACATCCAATTCAAACCTAATTCAAAATCTTAAATCAACATTGAATCGTTAAATGAGACGCGGATCTGAAACGAATCTCATCTACCAGGGCGGCATCAATCATCGGCAGGCGCGCTTGGCAGCTCTGGCGGGCTCGGAGTGCCGACACGCTGGACTGGAGACGGCACCCAGATATTATAAATACTTCGTACAAGTACGCTACTTTGTGCTAAAAACTAAATAAGTTTGTGTATTAAACTATTATAAAACCGTATTGCTTGTGACATGTTATTTTTGCCAGTACCTAATGGCGGCCGAGTTTAAAACAACACGGTAACATATCGAAAGCAATATCTTTTTATTGAGTAGAATAGATCCCAAGAACTTTAATATTTGATACTTTCATAAAAGCTTACTTTATGATGATGACTAGCGACCCGCCCTCGCTTCGCTTCGGTTTATGTGAGTTTTCTGTAACACCCGTACATAAACCAGAATTGATTATACATAAAACCTTCCTATCTATCTAATTGATGATGAAAACCGTATGAAAATCCGTTCAGTAGTTTTTCAGATTATCGCGAACATACAGACAGACGCGGCGAGGGACTTTATTTTATAAGTAGTTATGATTATGATTGAGGGGAGGTAGGAGCAGGCGGCATAGCCAATCAGACCGATGCCAGCAGTACTAGGATTGCCGACGTCACTCCCGATCCCGACGTACAAGGAAACAAAGAGCAATCATTACAAAGAGAGAACGGTGCTGAAGCCTGCTCTAATTCGAGGGAGGCGGTCAAACGTGCGCGAATGTTTAAAAAACGCGAAGTAGAAAAAAAATATAAGCAATTATAATTGGGATTTATAAATTGACAATTATATTTAGAGAGATTGTCGTGTTACGTGGTCTTCCGATAATTCGGAAGACCAGGTACCAGACGTTAATGAAAGATCAGAGAAAAAGAGAGGTAGATTAGAGAGAAAAGGACAGCAATAGTAAGTCAGGGTCTGGGTATTTATTTAACACTTAGGCTTTCTTCACACAGATAAAATAATTATTACACATAAATTAAAAAAAATAACACAAGTCCCTAATATCACCAGAGTAAAGTTAAAGATTTGGTAGTGAAGGTGAAGGTAGTTCCTCCGGGACTTCCTTTAGTTCGCGTCCCGGAGTCGTCGGACCAGGAACACCGCTGGCGCTGTAATGCGGGGCGCTAGAGGCAGCGGCCCTGGTGGTACACGAAGGTAGGTGGGCCCGAGGTGGGACCCGTCAGAGAGAGTAGCAGCAGGAACCTAGTAGATGAAGGATTCTTGAAGCGTAGGGCCCGACTTGGCCACAAACAAAGTCGACTTTTAGTATGAGGAAGATAGAGGCTTCTAGGGGTCCGACTTGACCCTATCTTCAGAGTTTCAAGTTTCCACTTTAGAGGCTGAGGGAGAACTGATCGCTCTAGTCCGAGCCGCCGTTTATATACCCTGGTGATCTAGGTTTTTTATTTACAAATTCTAAATTCATAAAATTTCAAAGTTATACATGCCAGATAATAATTCTATGGTAAAACTGTCGTTTTAACTCCATGGTCCAGTATAAACCTAAGATATCGTCTCCGTAATTGCAATATGGTGCAGCGTAGGGCTCGTAGCAACTCGCGTAGCCGTACTCGTAGCATCGCTACGGCGACGCTACCATTATAAGAAAAGAACTATAGTTCGGTCAATCTTGGATGATTCCTGTGACAGCTCAGATGAACTAGTATTTCACTAATATTATACTTAAATGCGGAGGTTTGTGAGGTAGTATGTTTAGGCAGGTATGTTACTCCTTCAAGCTAAAATGGCAGGACGAAAATCGATGAAATTTTAAATAGAGAAAGCTTACCCTGAGTTAACACGTAGGGCTACATTTTATCCCGACAAATAATCACTGTTCCAGTAGGATGGTCTATCTATGGGACAAATTCATTGTGCTGTAGGATGGTCTACGCGGACGAAGTCGCGGGCAGACGCTAGTTGATAATGACCCTTGCGATAATCTTCAGTGATTTAAATGACTATTATTTACCTCTTCTTAAATACTTTGCTTCTATACTAGTAAGCGTTTATTAGTACAAAATACTGTCACTGGCAAAATTGTATATTAACTGAAGACTACCGATTTTTTAATTAAAAACAGTTTAAATCATCAAATACAAAAAAAACCGTTAACAGTTAATAGCAGGCATATCAAAAACAGATCTGTCATAACTACAGTGCGAATACAAAATAAAACCGCGAGTTCGCTCCGAATATAAAAGTGCAATATTTAAGTAACGTAGAGAAATGCAGCTTTATAAATTTGTTGAAGCTGACAGCCGCAAAGGCGAACGGTCACGGAACGACTAATATTCAGAACGAAGAGCACAACTATTATAAAACCTCTATTGCAAATGCAACCCTATTCGTAGGTCAGGAAGATTTAAGCTCCTATGGCTTTAAAGTTGCAGATGGACCCATTAAGTTTGGGAGGGTAGAAATGTGGACTATTTTTACGGATTTTCCGACTTGTCTCACTTCTCTCTGACGTTTTAAGACTCGCTTCGTCAGCTGTTGCCGGATTCCGTTACCTTTGACTTTGATGCTTAGTGAAAAAAGGAGATGGAAAATAGGTTTTGAATCGTTTTGTTAATTGGGATTAGACTATACTCGAAAATCTAATTTAAGACCAAAATTCTAACCTCACATTCGCTGTGATTACTGCATTTTGGTTTAATTTTTATCACTAAAACTTACCCTAATATTACTGGTTACACGATTTCTCATTCATATTTTTATAAATTAATGTTAAAATAACGAAATAATAAAGAGTATAAATAATATTTTGTTGAACATATGAAATGTGAAAGATGTTAGTAAGTTTGTCCTTATACTACATGAACGACTGAACCAGACAGTTTATGTCCTGAAATAAATATTGTATTGTGTCTGTTACAATTCTTAAAGAATTTACTACTCTGTATGTTATTTTATATAAAACACTTAATAAAAGCCTACGACATCACAGATCCGTGCAAATCTTTTCTGTTATATTGCTAAAGCGTGTGCGAAATGTAAATACTGTTTTTTTTGATAAATTATAAAATTAGTGGTATTTCCTAAATTAGAATTTTAATGCCTGAGCTTCGACGTAAATCTTGTGATTTTTTTCAGGTCAATCCTTTTTTTACTGTATCATGTATACGTAGTACCTACTAAAATATAAATCGTATCCTTGGGTAAAATTTGGTTTACATTTTAAGCCCAATGTTAGCTAAGATATTATTGCCGATAACTATATAACATTGAAAATCCATTAATGTTTCAGAAGAATCAATAATGGATATAATCTTTCTCCCCGTTGCTTTTGTACTATTCTTGGGCACCCATCAATTATTACATTTAAATGATCGTCTGACGCTTACATAATAAATACACGATTGATTGAAACTCCCTAAATGTATTTTGAGTAACGCAAATCCGTTTAACACGAGAATGAGCAAGCAAATCGAAAATTCTTCGCTCAACTTATCTACCAAAGCTACCAGGACAACAGAAAAATGACGGAGTTATTTCTTCTCAAAGACGCTAATCTCGTTCAATGCGTCTACAAAGCCTTAAAGGCATTCCTGGCGGACTTGCCGACACCAAAGACAATTTAATTACTTTGATGACACGCAAAACCTTCGGGCGGCTATTTTCGGCCGACCCTTGTTTACACAGTCCCTTTTCGGGGCTGACCCTTCGTAGACAGTGCAGGTGTGACGGAATATATTGGCGTATTTCAATTGTGAACACCTGTGCTCTCATGTAGCCCTGGTAGCCGGAGGTTTATTTATGACTAGGCGTTGCGTAAAGTTGACCGGATTTGACCGAGTGAGATAGATGGATTTAGAATAGAAAGTTTTACTTACCATATTATATTCAATTATACATAAAAAGACATTATATTAAAACTTAAAAATTTGAAAAAAAAAAAAGAAGAAATTACTAGAAATACTCTGTTATAACTACTTACAACCCCTCTCTTACTGTATACATATTTGATTTCTTGTAAAACTTTACGAATTTCGTGACAATAACCAAACTACAGCTTCAATTAATTGTCTTGTAACGGTGTTGATACTTTTGTAATATTCAAACCAAATTGCTTCGCTATTTGGGATTTGACACACGTTCGTGTACGGATACACAAACTGTTGACAATCATAACTGGTATTAAATTTCAGACAAGCACCGTCATATGTGCATCAATTTTGTTTCGAATCATAGTTATGTTGGTTTCACCATGCACCCAGAATGTTACTCTTAGGCGATTTCTCTATTGTTATATTTTTTCATGGCGACATCTCTAGAAGGTCATCTGAAACCTCTACATCCATTAGCGTCCTCGCTGACAGACGATAATGTCAACCTGTCACCGCGCGCAAACTCTGCCCTGATCAGGGTAATTAATAATATTAATAGCGGATTGGGTCGATGACTCATTTAGCTGAACTATCAAGCGGCTGCGCTGCACACTCGCTACACGAGTAGGTATTAGGTAAATTAATGAAAACTGGCACAACAGGAACGAACAACGAATTTCACGAATTGTTATGTAAGCGCCGTAAATGTTTTGCTGAGTTTTGTGAACAGCTACAAATTTGTAGTCGAAGTTCGAATTTAAATCAGCCTGTATTGTGCTCGTGCGAATGAAAGTTACAGGGTGTTTTAAAACGGCACTTATTTTTTATACCATTGTGACACAGGTAATACGGGTATATGTTAATTTGTAAATGGTGGCGCCGCTGTCATAAACTCATAACATTTGTTTTTCGTTCGCTCGCCTTCTTAACTGTACGTTAAAAAAAATCGTTCACTCATACAAACCATTTATGCTAGGTCAGCTCTTGTGAAATGAAGTACCTGTATACGAAAACAAATGATGGTATGTAAGCATTAAACTCTTTACTTTGAAAAAAAATCGAAAACACAAAACATAAGTATTAATAACATACATAATACATAATCTCTCACGCCTTCGTTCCCAGAGCGGGGTAGGCAGAGCTACAGAATTACAACATCTCTAAAAACTTGTTGATAATTCTATAACCACAATTTGCACAATTAGGCTAAGATGCTTACCAGCGTATTAGTGACAGGTTGCAAGCCCATCGCCTAATAGTACTACAAGCCTTTATTCCCTTAGTCGTCTCTTACGACATCCACGGGAAGACATGGAGTGGCACTATTCTAACTCGGCAACCACACGAGGCTAAGTATTAATAATACGAGTACAAAACATAAAAATACTATTATTTCTACTACTTACTACTTGGCTACTCGCTGTGTAAATTTACCCAGAATCGTAAACTCTTATACATAGACTAGGTTTTAAGTTAGCAAGGATTATGGAAAATGAAAAAGTGTAAGTGTAAGTGTGTGGTGTAGTGTGTGTAAGTGTACTTATATAAATTCGCGTAAATGCTAAAACCTTTGTGTTTTTCATGTACTCCTGGTAGCAGTGTGGTGTAAAAATACCCGTATAAGGCCGTGTTCACACGCATGGCCGCTGATCAAACGCGATCGCCGGCGGAGCGTACGCGATGCGGGACACTTCGCCGAGCATGCCGTGTGTACACACGGCTTTATTGGAAATTAAAATGTGTCTTTTTTTGACTGACACTAGACTATGACGGCAAGTGCAACCTCATTATTGAAGAACATTGTAGAACCGCAAATATATCGTTTAACATTTTTTTTCTCACAAAACCACCCGTGAGCGTCCTGTATAAACAAGTGCGTATAAATAACACAACTTCGTTCCCAATATTCATCAAAACGCGGTTAGTACATTTGATATTAACTTCGGCTTAAAATTTGATATTTGCCGCGTACAAAATGTGACAAGTTTTAAGCCTGAATTAACCAAACCTATCCGCGTTCCGAATACTGGGAACGAGCGAAAAGCTCTAGGGGACGTCTATCATTACTTGATATTCATGTTAAAAAGAGGGGGATGTCATCGATAATTACCAAAATGGGTGTGGGCACAAAGAGGGTAATCAAAATACATCACGATAATTAATTGACACTCCCCGTAGTAATAGCAATCATTATTACCACAACAGCCTTACTACTCTATTTCACTCGGCAAAACAATATTGCTTTTCACATGTAATCGTATTGTTTTTAACTCGGCCGTCATCACTGTCAAATAATTAAGTACTATCATACTTTACTGCCCCAGAGCTTTAAAAGGTACCTAATTAATTATTTTTGTTACGTTACGTGACATATTAAAAAAAAATATGTATATTTTCACCTAATGCACGTTGTTCTCGATTTTCACTATGGATATATGTGGTTAATTCAGGGTAAAAATTGACACATATAAGTGAAATCAATTTTTATACCAAAGCAAGCAAACCTATCCATGATTTTAACATTAGAAACGGAATGGGAATGGTATCTCCTCGCAAGCACTTTATTAATCGGGGCAAAGCTAGCAAAACAATAGCAATCATAATTATCAATTCGACATACCAGGGCAGCATAAAATGGCAGGCAATTGTCTAAATTGTACCGGAGTCCCAATTACTGTCACACGCCGGCACTAGGACGCGATAAGCCGAATTTGCAGCCGCAGATACGGTACAGTCCCTTGCGAATTAATTCAATCACGTTAACAAATTTAATTCAATTCCCTATTCCACGTCATTTGAATGCACAGGCAATGTATTTTGCGTGCTTCCGACGTTATACTAACATTAAATGTACCTAAGTTATTGGACAATTAATGGAATGTTACAATTATACTTTCCAAAAACAGTCATTGTACTTTGTAGGAACTAAATGGGAAACGATATTTTGAAATGTACCAAAACGATGATGGCGATCCTTGGGGGAGGCCTATGTCCTGCAGTACACGTCGTTTGGCTGAAATGATGATGATGATGATGATGATGATGATGATGATGATGATGATGATGATAATGATGATCATCGCTTGAAACAATTTGACGGAAGCATAGAAGTAAGGGGCACCGTACCTTGAAACGATTTATGCGTCGTTGGACTAAAAGTAAATATGGCGATGTATAAAAATGTCTACATATAAAATAAAAATTGGTCCGAGTATTAGAAAGCCAATACTTCAAAATGTCTAAGTCTTATCAAGTCGGAATATAAAAATGACTACTTTCAAAGTATACAAATATCTAAGTCTTATCTTAGTGCCGCAACATATTTATATTTGGTCTAATATACAGGTGGACATTTCTATACTTCGTCGAAATTATATACGCACGAACTTATGCAAGTAGACATTTTTATACATCGCCATATTTACTTTTAGTCCAACGACGCATAAATCCTTGAAACTTTGGTCTTCATAAATCTACTGGCATTTTACATTATATTTCTGAGTCATCATGATAAGTAGGCATGAGGCGCAAATCAACATTCATAAAAAAAATACACGGGACAATGTCACACCAATTGACCTAGTCCCAAACTAGAAGGGCATCTTCGGCGTCGTTGTATGGATTTGACAGCAAAGCCGTCAAAAAATTACCTACAGCGCCCCACGCCCCGCCTTACCCCTCTCTCACCTGTCGCAAAATTAGGGTTGTCACAAGTATATAATACTAACTGAGCCCGGAACCTCGTTCGTGTAGAATTAGTTTATTTACCTGTAAAACTATGTACGATAAAATAAAACTAAAATGTCCGTAAAATTTCAAATCCGTAAGACTTTCCAATAGTTCCACTGACGTACGAGTGTGACAGCGGATGACAGCGGCACAAGTCGGCGCTAACTAGGCTTGTAAAAATTAAAGTACTTTTATTACAATTAAATCAGATATAAAGTTGTAAGAACAAACGCAAAGCCTATAAAACTAATTTATATATGTAGGACGTATTTGTGAATTTTATTAATTAATTTAGCAACTCTTTCTTTAATAATATAACGTAACCACTGAAATACTATCTAAGACTTACTTAATTACGATTAATATTGGATAAAACATAAAGTGCATACGTAAATAATGTATTTATTTAATTCTTTCATTTTAACGCTCTTTACTTAATGTGTTTATGTTACAATGAATAAATAAAGATTCAAACTTCGTTGATATCGTCCTACAATTATTATCGTAAAGCACGTGGTCAAATACGGAACTAACAATTTCGTATGGTAAAACCACAGTTTGCGTATACAGTGGCGCCTTTAGAGCTTCATTTGAAATATTGTTGCACGTTTACTCCAAGCGCCGATTCCGGGTGGTACCTAACCCGCTAGTGTTTGCTGCGATAAGTAGTCCTGGACTGTTGACAGGCCACGCGAGAGCGCGCGTGGTGGGGATGAAGTTACCCTTCTAATAGTATTTATTCTTATGCCCTAGGCTTGTACTATAGGTACTAGACAACGATATAAACACTTACATAGAGAAATATATACTTAAATACATAGAAAACACCCATGACTCGGAAACAAATATTCGCGCTCATCACACAAATCTGCCCCAACCGGGATTTGAACCCAGGACCGCTAGCTTCGTTGGCAGGTTCACCACCAATTAGGCCAACGCGTCGTCATAAGCACGAAACTTTTACCTCGTGAAAAAGTTATTTTATTACGAAATAATTAACATTCGCCATCTAATTTTCCAGAAGGTTACAAATGACTTGAGCCTCTTTAAGGCTACTTTACGCTGCTACTGAGTCGGCTACTTCATCCTTGGCCTTATGTCATGGTAAAATCTGTGATCCTAGTTAAAATGGATACAAGTCCACTTAGCTCTTAATAACAAAGAATAGACTAACGTTTTTAACTTGATCCTCGGGAGACTTGCTTCCCATTTCATTAGGGCCACATATTTAGTTATGACATAAGTATTTCCATTGCCTTTTACTCCTTTTATCTAAATATAATCTTAAGGTCTCCATTTAATCCCTCTCAATATCACTAGATTTACCTAATTATACCTACCTACATTTTAATTTCCATCATGTTTGGATCCGCCTTAATTCAGGCTGCCGTTACTAGGACCCAGTCAGCTGTACATTTAGGTATTTCTAAGGCATTCCATAACTCTATTATCACATACAACAAATGGGTACACATATCATCAATGTCAAATTAATCTCTGTTACCGAAATTACTCTTAGCACGCATTCACTAACGTATTGGTTTCTAAAGAGTTATAAGTAAGTATCACAGATAAGGTTGCTTGAACCATTTGTAAACAAATACGCAAATATAAACCCTCTGCCTCTCTGCTAAAATAAAATCGTAAATGGTAGACGCGACCGCCCGACGGTGCGGTATTAGGACTCGTCCCGAGGGAACTACGCTTTTACCAAATCAAGCCCGCCGACTACATCGCGCAGCGATGCGTGAAACACGCCCTTATTTTTACGCCCTTTGCGGGTAAACTTTATGGTGTAACTGATCAGTAGACCTAGGCCCTAATATGGCTAGGTTTATTGCGTGACAAAGTGTGGATAAGGCATCCGTCACCTTCTGACACGTAAGGTAATGGTCCGAGTGGATGACATTGACCCACTGTATGACTTTTTTGCAGTTAATTTGAAATAATAAGACAACGGATATTAATATAACGCAAAAACGTCGATATACGGGGTATACCCCAGTTTATATCATTATTACCAATTTTACTACAACATTTTAGTAAAAAATAAATTAGATCAAAATGGGGGTTAGAACGCTCAACAATGTACACTTTGTTTTCAGCCCAATTACGCGTCTTCTTCCCACGCATAATTCGCATTATCTTGCATCACAGGCACGTCTGGGCATATATTAGGCACCTGTGCGATATATTTCGTAGTCAATATTTACGAGCGTTATCAAATTATGCTAATATAGCGCTAAGCGGCGGCATTGCTCATGCGTACGTACATAATGTGTGTAAACGTACATATGTACAATTGTACTTACATAATATGCATGTCAATATGTAGCATACGCATTAAATAGATATCGTTTCTTCTCTATAATATTTTTTCCTGGCATAGAGAAAATAAACGAGCACACATGCCTCCTGATGGTAAGGCTGCGGCTCCACTGAGGCGGAGACGAGCGGAGCTGAGTGGAGCAGAGCTGTGAAAAGAGTTAAGTGATTCCACTGAGGCGGAGACGAGCGGAGCTATGTGGAGCCGCAGCCTTAAGCAGCATACAGGGCGTAAAAAAACTCCTCTTGACTGTTTCCACTGAAGCGGAGCGGAGACGAGATGTGGATTGCAACTAATATGATTGGTCGATTCCCACACGTCTCCTCTTCGCTCTGCTTGTCTCCGCCTCAGTGGAGCCGCAGCCTAAGTGCGGGATCTGTGACCTATAGACCTTTCAAAACTACAGTCTACAGATTGCAGTCTAAAGATTGCAATCCTAAGACCGCAAATGCGTTGCCAACCCTGAGGACTAAGATGGAATGCCTCTATGCTAGTAATTTTCCCGGTTGTCTTATCCCGACACCGGACCACAGCAAGTGAACACTGCTGAAATATATAAGCAACAGGCTTGGTCAGCTCTATGTTTTAATCCATGAACTCTTTGTTTGTTAAGTCCTGCAGTTAAGCACTGTAGTTTCGCACCACTTTTCGGTGGTAGATTTTTATCCGAATTTATGTCTAATATTTTTTTTCAACCTGGTTTCAACAAGCATATCAAAAAGATAATTTAAAATAACGCCGTTAATGTGGTCTATTACAGTAGTTTAATCGGCGTTACATTGTAAATGTCGAGCGATAAATCTCAGCAGACGGTAACTAACGACTATCTGATAATAGGCGCCCGTAAATTGTCTATTTCGCTGGCACCCCTTCTAAATCATATTCCCTGATAAAATAAGAAACATAGTTTGCGGGTTTAATCAGAAAGTAACAGAACGTGGCCCCTATTCTAGGCGGCAAAAACCACAGTGTATTTGACCTGTTATCGTATTTTTAACATTTTGATAGCTCGTATTTACTTGACAGTAATGGCGACAGAGTTAAAAACTACCACAACACGTCAAAAACAATATGGTTTTTACCGATTAGAATAAAGGCCCAGAAAGGCTTTATTTCTTCGGCGAGTTTGTTCGCATGATACCGATACCTTCTTTAATACGAGGCATAACATTCTATGTAGTACAGTCAAGGACTTTAATTGTTATGCCACTATGGAACCCTGTCATAATGACAGCGTCAAACCACATGACAGAAATTACGCTTAAATGAATGATTGACGTTATGCGACAGGGTTCCATAGCGGCATTACAATTAAACTCCTTGACTGTACCACTATCTAGCTAGCACGAAAACAGTTTTTATTTTGTAAATGAAATGTAGGTACTGAAACAGAACTTATTATTACAAAGTAAATGTTTAAAAATTCCCTGATTAGTGTAATAGTAATGCTTATCTATTCAAATAGGTATTATTTTAGTTTATAATTGGCAAATATTTTGTCTTAACTCCCGACATTTCAACTTGAAACGCCATTGAAAAGGCTTTTTCAGGCGTTACAGATCTGATGGAATTAGGATTCCAAATCACATACAACACGAGATGTTTATCAGATTTCAAAGCTCCCCGTATCTCGATATCTCACGAAAATTGGCAAAAAAACGTGTGACGAAATAAACCAAAATGCCGTCGGCTTCTAAATCCAATCCCGGCGTAAAATCGCAAGAATAATGGAGTTACCATTTATGATTCCCTAGTAGCTGGCTCTCATTCGACGCGACCGTATTCGCTGGAGACATCCTAAAAACTCGATAGTACATTTCGTAGGTCGTTTTATTCCAAGAGGCTATCAGTGAAACATCGAGAATTTTTGGCCCTGACTCTCTACTAATCTCTACTCAATGTAATAATTAGAAATGACGTTCAATTACGTAAAGTAAAACATAACATATAATACAATAACCGAAAAAATAAAAATACGATTAATTATGTACATATATTATAGTCACTAATTCGATTTTTACGAACAATTTATGAATTAAGGTAAACTACTTTGTGAGGATCATATTGATAACATACAGGGTGTCAAAAAAACCAATATTTTGCGGTTAATTTTAGTTTCTGTTAGTGTTAACCAAAGAACAACGTTTGATTACGTAACTTTTTTTTATATTTTTTCGATGGACGCGGTCGTGTGAGTTTCCCACTAAGATCTAGGCTTACATCTTGTAGGCCTGCGGTTGCCAACATTTTGTCTTCACCCTTATTCTAAATTGTGTTTGTGTTGTTTGTTTGTGTTTTGTGTTTTGATATTTTGGAGATGCGATGTGAATGCGACGCAAACGGCAGCAGGTGTAAAATTACAGCTTAGCGGCTTTGTCGCCCGGGGCCCAAAACGTATCATACGGATCCGTCGGGCTCAACTGAGCCAAATATTAGCCTTCTCCCAAGGCCCAGACGTAATTTCGTCTGTTTTATTTCGATACCGTGTATCATCCCTAAGTATGAGCCCTGCCTTCTATTAGGTGCAGTCGGCTTTACCAAGTTGTACCTTTATACAGGCGGTTTACTTTTTATAATACCTATATTCTTAAATCTTCTCTAGTTATATGTAGAAGTTCGTTTTGCTCTTCTAACATGATTTTACTGTTTAACTTCATTTACGTAGAATATAGGTTATATAATAAAAGTTTTTTTGGGAATGTTCCACTCCTGTGTGATTCATAAGGTAGTTCCTTCTATTGTACCAGCTTTTCTTAAACTAGCTACGAGTACCTTGTATAAATAGCCTGGGCCTATATTTGACATTCGAGGCCTTTACACGTTAAGTTCGGACCGCGGGGAACGCCACGCGCCATTCCAATCTTCGTTCCGAACCGTATTTTTTTACTATTTTACTATTACTTACAGTTGTATTTACACGTACGGTTCGGAACGAAGATTGGAGTGGCGCGTGGCGTTTCCCGCGGTCCGAACTTTACGTGTGCAGGCCGCTTTTGTCTAATAGAGCCCTAACAGAATTAACCGCCTTCATAATAATTTTAATTTAGAATCAAATAAACAGGATGCTTTCAAACTAGACACTAATATTTTAATGATCCGTTATTTGATTATTGAAAACTTACACAATAGAAAATATGTTAAGTTAGATAGTTAATTAGTTTAATATCAAAAACTTCATCAAGATAGAAGTACAGGAAAGTATTATATAACAATATCTTCGCGCTATATAAATAATGTGCATATGTGTATGCAAGACAATATTCGCCCGCTGTTGGTTTTCCATTACCTCGCCCCACTTTATTGCTTATCCTAAAACAATAGTGCACCAAGCTTTATTCTCACTCAGGTTATACTGTACAAACAGAAAAGTTAAGTAGTAACCTTTTATGTTTAACTCTGCTATACTCGTAGCGTTGAACTGTTGAAGTAGATTGAGCAACTAGAGATTAGAATATTATTTAATGGTTAAACAACAATTAATACTCAGTCTTAAAGCATTAGAAAATATGTAATTAAATAATACACTCAATTTTTGTTTCATCACTAACTATTATCGTTACTTCTATAAAAACCTTAAAATACAAGATAATAAACGAAATTATCGGTGAAGCATTCGAAAATCAAACGAAAAAATCATTCCGCATTCAAACGTGAATCTCGTCCGGCGCATAATTAAAAAAAGACAGCAGATCGATTCGTGTCCATTTGAGTAACGGGGGAGAGGGACGGAAACTGTCCGCAGATTCTATTTCCTGCCTGAAATGCGCCGACAGGCCTGTTAACCTCGATCTAGGACGTTACGAGCGCCGGCATCCTTTTATGTTGGTAGTTCTATGCTTTTGAATACGCTAGGGACGCAGTATAGGATAGTTTAGGTGCTTTCTTTGCACAATACAATATCACGTAAAACTTAAAACGTAAAACTTATTGCCTAAGTAGGTAAACGTCTACCACAATCGATGGGTTACGAACACGGTTAATTGAAAACAACAAAAATAATTAACTTATATTAATAAAAGTCTGACCAGCAATTGCCCCTAACCTATCTCAGTTGCCGAGCATAATAAAGATGAAGTCACGGGTAGAGTTCAATGTAATCACTCTTGTCTTAAACTAGTATGTTTATCTCTCCGGAAATACCTACAAATAAAGGAACAATAAAACACACCTAACAATTTTATTTTGTTAATAACACAAGATGAAGTCTTGCTCTAGTCTATGTAGCTTCTGGCTAAACAATGACAGTATTTTATTAACATCGTTAGGCTGCCGGCACGATCTCCTAGCTTCAGCTGATTTCCTGGTATTTTTTCATTAATGACCGAGTTGCAGAAATTCGTTTGACAAATTCAATTGACAATTCTTTGTAAAATTAGATAAGATTTTCATTTATTGGTAAAAGAAAAATTACGTAATGTAACTAATTCAGTTATTTAAGTCATTTTGAGCTTCATCACTCACTATGTGAACTTTTTAGTCGTAGGTAAAATTCGATCATCCTATGTCTATTATGTTGTGTTTCTAATGTTTCTATGTAAGTATTTAAGTAATGTCTTATGTCTGTACTTATTGTTATTTTTCAGCTCCCTTAGTAGGTACAAGCATACATCTTAGTTTAAGATTAATCATGTAACATTGTTTTCGGATTATTTTTATGCCAACTGTTGTTTGTTCTTAATCATTTCATTTTTTGTCATATCTCCTACGAAAAGACCTACACAGGGTGTTCTTTAGGTAAAGTAGATTTTATTTATGAAACCTTTTATTTCATTAATATATCACAAACTACAACGTATTAATATGATTCACCGATATATCATAATCTTACTGGATCCACTCCACGATTAAGAACGAACGTCCCAACTATTGCTCATGCCACAACAATGGCAGCAGGAAATTCCATACATTTGTCCGGCGGCGGGCGCATTTGTTGGGGCACTCTGCTGATTAATGAATGGCGTATAAAACTAAGAACAACTACATTACGTTCGTGGGATCCGCCGTTAAGATGGAACAGCCTGTGTGGCACGCGATCTCACTTTAAGATACTTAAGTAAGACTCAAGTAGTTACCTATACTTGAAGTTTTAAGTACGTATCTATGGCGTTTGTATAAGAATTGATGTTGCGTGATTTTAACAGTGTCCACATTTTTTTTGTCATAACTATTACGGTAACTATTAATAACTTTAGCCATCTTTTAGCCACCCCAAAATCAAAAACAATTCAACTTCAAGTTAAAAGCATAACAGTAGATATTGGCATAAATCGAGTATCGGCACGGTGCGGCCAGCGGGTCGGAATCACCGATACAGGGTGCTTGATTTCACAGCTTGGCTGAAATTGCCGATACAGGATATATAACTTTATACACCTGTAGTGTTGATCTATGTTGGCCGTTACACGAGACAACCGAAATATTAAAGAGATACGATTAAACTTTAAACCATGCTCTTTATAGTTTAGCAAATTAACGAGCCAAGAAACAATTTAATTTCTATTACACATCATAAAAGTTAATAACAAACATTACTTTCCTTTACAAAAAAATCGTAGCGTGCAAATTACATTTACAAAAGGGTTTAAAAAGCGTTTACACGTTCCGGGTGTAATTATATTTTTACCGCCCGTAAACTGAGATGAACAATGTCAAACGTTTGTGCTACTGCCGGCTGTTTACGACTCGGAATGAAGGCTCCATTTTATTTATGCCACCCTAGTAACTTATTTTGCTGGCAATTGGAAGAGGGATAAAAAGATCGTTCATTAATGACTAGGTCAACAAAGTCGTCTTATACACCGTTGTATGAAAAAATAATATTTAAAGTGTAATACAAACTACCCAACTAATGTAAGGACCGCCTTTCAGAGCGTGTTGTATAATTATGGAGAAGGCGACCGAGCACACGGGCCACCTTTTATGCTAAGTAGCCCCCTGAGGCCCATGCAATCTCAAGTTTGCAAATGCATTGCCATGCGTAATAAACAAGGTTAAGATTAGTTAATTCGTCATTAGATGTTCTTTTACTCTTCGCTGTAACTCAAAAAGACGTTCGGGCTTAAGCTGGGCATTCACGGACGCGTCGTTTGTCTCGGTGACAAATGGAATGCATACAACTGGATGGACGTAATATTTTGATCACATTCACGGGCGCACCACGCCACGCCTCAACGGTGCGACATCACGGAGCAGACTGATTAGAAAATGGAAGCCAGAGAACGCATTCACGGCGACGCCATTTGGCTAAGCTGGCGCGGAGGCGTGGCGTGTTTCAACGTTGAATTTCGACATTTACGATAGTTCCATTCGGATTGCGCGTTGGCCTACCGCGCTCGATTTCCGACCGTTTGAAAATCCAACGGACCGCGCCAAGTACTTTTAAACGCTACAGTTTTGGTATTCACGGATCTATTTTGGCGCAGTGCTGCTCTATTCGGTGTTGGAGCGGTCGTGAATGACCAGCTTTATTCTGCAGTGTTACCCTTCCTAAAAACGTGTTTGTTGTCGATCGGTCGTTCGGTTGAGCGATTTTCGAGCTATTTAATTGAGAATGCACGCCCTAAAATTTTGTTCGTACGCTTACTTAAACTTTAAACTTTAAACTTCGCCGGTTCGGTACGTCCGTCGAGTGGTGAAGCGAGTTGGTGTAGAGAATCACCTTCGAGGTTTCTCACTCGTTCATGTGTTCTCTTATGAAAATCGTACCAAACGAAATCTGAACCTTAAGGTATTTTTTTATAAGGTGCTGGGCAAAACCTTCCTCTATGGTCTCTCCATGTATACTTAGTACGTCCTGATATGTCCATTTTTTTCCTGATGTCTTTAAACCCGAATGAACTTACGTTAACTCAACTTAATTCAATTCAACGAAGCACGAATTAATATAGGCTGTAATGGCAAACGACTCGAAAAAATCGCCACATCCGCCTACATGACAATAAAATCCTCAGTTATAAACAATTTGCCTGCAATTTAAATAAAAACTGATTTAATTCGGTCTTCGGCGTTACACTGTTATGCATATTTATGCATATTTATAAACACTGCAGTTTTTTGGTGGCACTCGCACTCGCCGCGCGGCTTGTTTTCAGCAGTAACGAGCCCTGTTTCGTGTTACTGTGTTTACTCGCTGAAAATTCGTCTTACACACTTATGAACTACTGGTCATAACATAACGTTACTCAAGAGATACCTAGATAGATATAAAATTATTTCAATATTAGACGGACTTGCACGAAAAATTTAACACTGGGTTACAACACAAACTCGAGTTAGTAAACGTTATGCCGGCACCACACTTCGCTATTCGCTATTCGTTATTCGGCTTATGCGCCTATATTCGACGAAGTGTGGAGGGTTTATTCGTCTATGTTTTCTTTATTCGCACGAATAGCGCATAAGCGCGATAGCAAATATTTTAACAAATACGGCGCAGCCGCATAACGAATAGCGAATAGCGAAGTGTGGTGCCGGCATTAGATTAATACGAAAACTGTCATTTTAATTCGAGTTAGTGTTTTAACCCAGTTTCAATTTTTTCGTACATGTGGCCCTTAGAATGCTATCTTATCTCTAAGTAACAGAGGCTATGTTTTATTTTTCTGCGCGGACCGAGTCGCGGGCAACAGCTAGTCCTATATATTTTCTATAACAATAACGATCTCGCAAAGCATCTTGCCTAGGGCCACTGATTAGAAATAAAAGAATCATCAATGTAACGATGCAAGAAACCATACCAAAGAAACTAAAGGCTATTTCTGTTGTTTTTTCTCCAAAACGCAAACTACAACAGTCTCCAGCGAGTCCTGCGCGCCTGGTACTTCTCCGCAACTGTGTCAAGTGCACTCGCGATACTGTTCCGATGCAGCTTTGTTCGCACTCGCTTCTACAATCACTTCAAGTCTAAATATGGTTCGCTTGACAATTTTGTTAAAAACAGTAAGTTATGTAAAACCAGAAGTTTACGCAAGCCGACACGAATGGAAATGATGGAACGAATGCCATCGATATTGCGTAATCGCAGGCTTGTATAGGGTTTGCTGCATTTTGTCAATTGCTACAGCTTTTAGTTGCCGTTGGAATTTAAATCAGCCTGTATATTCGCACACGCACATTTTTAATATCAATCGTGCCAAAAACAACCTACGCATATAGGTACTCTTTAGTTAAGATTTATAACTATTCTATACATACGGATATAGTAAATATATCTACACACATTAAACGTCTGCGGTAAGGTAGGAAACCTATTTATTTGTGACTGTGTTTCAGCGCCTCTATTCAACACGGTAAAAACAATATCGCATTTGATCTGTTATGGTATTGTCAACGTTTTGATAGCTCTTATTTTCTTGACAGTAATGGCGGCTGACGTCATAACAATACCATAACAGGCAAACTACGATATCGTTTTTACCGCCTAGAATAGAGGCGCTGATATTTTTATCGTAATTCCGGGGTAGTTGGCCATAGTTTTTCTTAAATACTGTTAAAAAAAAACCTTACATATTATTATAGAAATTTTAATTTGTAATTAAACTTTAAACAATTAACTTTGGAATTATAGAAATAAAAATAACAATTACTAATGAGATCAAATAAAAAAAAAATTTTTTTTTAATTCACGCTTGGTCATCTCTCCCGAGATGTCCGGGTGTGATGACCATGGCATACGAGGTATGATGGCCATATCCTTAATTCTAATTGTAACATAGTTTTTGGTCTTATTTCATATTTTTTAACAGCCTTTTTTTCTCTGCACCACATTTAGAGCACATGTCTTCAAATTCAGTGCAATTTTCGTGTACCCAAAACTGGCACACCGTGCATTGAAGCCAGTCCTCGAAGAGAAGAGTTTCATTATAATTTTCTCCACACCCGCGACAATTATCTCTTTCATTTAACTTCTTTTTCTTATTCTTATTTGCTATCATGTTTAATGGGACGTCGTCACTGCTATCAGATAGTCTTCGGATAGCTTTTCTTTTGTTAACTCGCCGATCAGTATTCTTTTTTGCCTCTTTGTTACCGGATTTTTTAGTTTTTTCTTTTTTTATATGTTTCTCTGCAGCACATTTTCTGACATTGATGTGTTCTTCCGAAGTCAATAGTGTTGCAACCTGTTTTGCCCGTTTACGGGTTTCAATTAGTTTTTAATTCAAGATGGGGTGTAATCTGGATCTTCAGTGGATGGATGCTTTTGTGGAGTGCTTGGCTTTGCAACATTCGACACAATGGCAGTGTTCAATGAGGTTTCGGTGCTATTATGACTAGTATCTCTTTTTAGCTCATTAGAACAACCTGAAATGGATGCATCTATATTATCCTCCACTGTGAATGTAGTTAGAGGAATCGCTGGTGTGTTTGAAGTATTAGACGAAGTACCTGCTGATTCTTGCATAAACGCATATTCTGGCACTGCTTCTGGATTCAAAGGATACACACCCGTTGCTCTAAAGCCAGAAATGGCATTTTCCGCCGACGCTGCTTTTCCCCAAGCCTTGTCAAGCAAAGCTCCGAAAGAAAGTCTCGTTATGCGATGTCCTGGATTTTGATTTAGCCAAAGTCTACACTGTTCATAGAAGTGGGTTTTTAATGATTTAAATACTGCACGATCTAAAGGCTGGAGATAATGCGACGTATGGCTCGGCATCGATATCAAAATAATGTCGTTCTGATTTGCATATTCCAACATTTCCACGGAATTGCAATGAGAAGAATGGCCATCTAGCAGAAGAACAACTTTTCTCTCTGGTTTTCTTGGAACAAAGTGTGTTTTTAACCACTCTAAGAATATCTCTGAAGTTATGTATGCTGATGAGGCATCCCATCTTCAAACTCAGGTTTTTTGTTTTTGCCCTTCATGATACAAGCAGGTGGCAGAAAAGTGCCTTCAGCATTGCAGCAAGCTATAATGGTTATCGTCTCCCCTTTTTCGGTGGAAGTAATTGTGGAAACCGCCTTAGCACCCTTTTGAGCAAGCACATGCCCTGGACAACTATTTAACTGCAGACCTGACTCATCCAAGTTAAATACGCAATTAGGTGGTAATACCTTATTGTCATGTATAAGTACGCTTTCAAGAAGTTGGAAATATTCGTTTACTTCTGTTTTATTCATCGCGTTGGCTCGAGCCAAGGAGACACCTTCTGATTTTCGTAATGTAATATCTGTATTTCTGCTTAAAAACATTAGCAACCAGTCATATCCTGCCATCTGAGTTTCGTTGTTGAATCGATGGTTTAATTTTAACTGTTCGGCAAATTCGTAAGCCATTTTCCTAACGTCCTTCATTGTCAACGGAAAGCCTTTGGCTTGCATCGTTTTGATTTGAGCAACCAATCTCTTCTCGTTTTCTTCTCCGAATAAACTGGATGGTCCCATACGCCCCTTTTTGTCATTATTCTTCTTTAATCTCCTTTCTAAGGGTTTTCTTGGAATGTTGTACTGGAGAGCTGCGGCACGCACAGAAGATTCATTATTTTGTACAGCAATTATAGCTGCTTTTAGTGATTCTTTACTCCAATTGCCTCTCACAGCTACTGCCTGTCGCTTGTATTTATTAGGCATCTAGAACAAATAAAAAAATAATGTTTTGTTTTTAATAAGATATAATTTCTGTATCCGGTATAAGATGGCCATATGGCCACACATATGGCCACATGGGGTTATGACTAACACTGGCCATCTCTCCTTTTCATCCGGGAGATCCTTAAAAAAGAAGACCTTAAAAAAAAACAAGTCATAACACGATGCGAGTAATTTTGAGGTTAGGACAAACTGTTACTCGTATACTTTGCAACCAAATCAAAAATACCAATTATTTTACGAAACTAATATCATAACAACCTTAGACAAGAACCCTCTGAAAAATATTTACACTATACGAAACAAATAACACGGATTTTACTTACTTTTGATTTTTTTTCGCCAAAAAGTTGCACGCACGCCTACACCCACGCCGCGGTCGCGAAGCGATTTAAACTATTACTAGTGCCATCTAGCCAACCGTTCAGGAATTATTTCGACGGGCCATCTCTCCCTTATGGCCATCTACCCCGGAATTACCTACAAAAAGCTAAGTAATTGTCGTGAAAGTAGTTTCTAATAATAATTAATTACTGGGTCGCGTATGGGTAGCGTATTACTTTTCGGGCTTCTATCTTATCTTATCTCCAACTTTTTATCTATCCCGTCGATCCGTCTCAATCTTAATCGGAAAAGTGGACAAACAAAAGTGTCTATTCATAACAAAGTTACGAAATCGCTCACATGACGCTTTTCACTTTTCCAATCTAATTTTGAACCTTATTACAATGCAATAAGGTGATAAAGTGGATACACCTCTTTGTAATCGACTATACTTTTCCTAATTGCGGCGGAAACAGCATTGCACCTCTTGTTGTGTATATAGTAAGGTCTGTTCATCCTTACTTGTCTTATATAGAAAACAACTTTCTAACCTCAAAATGAACCTTTTTTGGCTAAAACAGCTATTTTAAACAAAATAAAGCAATCACAGACAATACATTGGCCAAGTGATGTCCAAAATGTTAACTGGGTTTACTTTATTTACGATAAAAGAGCTGTTTTAGCCAAAAAAGGTTCATTTTGAGGTTAGAAAGTTGTTTACTATATAAGACAAGTAAGGATGAACAGACCTTAAATGGGTACATATTATTTTATCGAAACACCCTTCAACGCACGCAGAATTACGCAGAATTTTAATTTCTTCAAAAGACATTTCTCGCCGCATAAAGTTGTTTTTTTTAGCAGTCACAAGTCTATCCTAACCTAACCTATGTAATTAATGTTTACGATAAACATAATGGTTTCAGCAGAAAACAGCGTTCGATGAAGAGACACACAAGATACCAAATCATGGGTTACCATAGTAAATAATAGTCAGACTACCACTGCCAACTGCCACATCCCGCTGCATTTATAACGATTTACCATAAAACGGGGTGAGTAGGGACACAACCTAAAATGAAGCATATGCTACTAATTATAAGACTGAAATTATTTCCAATGGACGTAACGTTATTGTCCATTTAATAATTGTTCTTATTGGTAACAATGTTATGACTTATTTTATGTTGTGGCCCTACTCACCCCGTTTTACGGTACTTTATTAAAACTGAATCACTATTCTAATTATCATTTTACTTAAACTAGACCGTCATATTGATTATTATAATTCCACCGCATCAAAAGTCGATAGTTGCAACAATATCGCAATCGAGGTGGAATCCGGCCAATAACCTGTGTAGCGTCGGCCGGGTCAGCGCAGGAATAGCTTTCAATCCATACTGAACTTATACATCGATAATATTATAATATCACTGGAAGGTATAGGAATTTAACACCTTAAAAAAGAAGGGTGTCATTTGTTTAACGTGTGTATCTGTGTATCTGTGTGTCTGTCTGTGTAGCTCCCAAACGAATGGACCGATTTGGACGCGTTTTAACCAAAGCGGTTGGGTGGTTTAAGAAATATGAGTTCTTAAAGAAGCGGTGCCATTATATCGGGGTATTTATTAATATTTAATATTAACTTTTTTTTAAAGATAGGTCTTAATAGGCTAGTGTCCTAAAAAAATCGAATTAGTCCATCATTTACATTATCAAAAAATATTGAAAACATATTTTTCTTTTGTCAATTAAAGAAAAAATTACGAAGATAAAGTGCGTTGAAGTGACGTCACGCCGTGGCGTACTTTATACCACGTTGTGACGTCACGAGCACCTACTCCCGAAATTTGGTGCGCGTTATATTTGTCAATTTTGATTAATTCGAAAAAGCAAAAAATACGTGTTCAATATTTTTGATAATCTTAGTGACGGACTAATGCGTTTTTTTTTTTACCCAAGACACACCCCTTATTATGACGTCTTTGACGCCCGCGAAATCGTATGCTTTGAATCAGTTTCCCGCTGGTCCCCCTATTTTATTTACTTTACTTAGGGGAGGTATTTATGAATTTCCAAAAAATCCTTCTTAGTGCACCCCTAGGATATCAAAGGAATATTTCCTCTAACCCTCAAGATTTTATATGTGGCTATATATATGAAAAGGGACCTTATGGCCGATGACGCTTCCGCCATTATTAAAGATGCTCCGATATAAATACAACGTCGCGTGATGCTGTGCGGCGTAAGCGCCATCGACAACAAGGTCCCTTTTCAGATAACGCTACATATTGTCGTCATGCAAGTAGAGCTTTAATTCACTAACCCCCTTACTAATAAACGTTGAGTAACGGTGGTATAGCTATACAATGTTTTGTCCTTATCTGTCAAAGTCAAATGTCACAATGACAGATAAGGACAACACATTGTATAGCGGTATAGCTATACCACCGTTACTCAACGTTTATTAGTAAGGGGGTAAAGGTATAGGGAGTATTCATGATTTTTTTTCACAGCTCTTCAATAAAAGCTGATTCATGTAACAAATAGTTGAGAGAAGTAATTTTTTGAAAATCTATAAATTAACCAAGATATAAGCCAACAAATTTTTTTTCCTATATACACATACATACATAATCTCACGACTTCGTTCCCAGAGTGGGGTAGGCAGAGCTACAGAATGACAAACATCTCTAAAAACTTGTTGATAATTCTATAACCACAATTTGCACAAATTAGGCTAAGATGTTTACCAGCGTATTAGTGACAGGTTGCAAGCCCATCGCCTAACAGTACTACAAGCCTTTATTCCCTTAGTCGTCTCTTACGACATCCACGGGAAGACATGGAGTGGCACTATTCTAACTCGGCAACCACACGAGGATTTTTCCTATGTCTTTCTGGAAAAACAGAATTTAACATGAAGTTTATATAGCCGACGTGTTACATGACGTCACACTCTCTGTCTAATCGCTGTCTAATTAGCAGTTTAAAATGCTTGAATCATCCGTATTTCTTGGCCGATTTTAATTTTAATTTCGCTTTTGGTGATCTCTTTTACGGTATTTTCATATTTTGTTGACAAATGCCTAAAAATTCATGCATATTCCCTCTTTCGGTATCAATCCACGCCAGCGCTAAGCACTTAGGCATTCAGTACCAAAGCTCGTGGATCTAAACCTAGAATTAATAACCGACAGTTGGCATAACATAATATGAACGTTGAGGTATACAAGTAAAAGTGAAACTAACCTCGATGTAAGTAACGTCACGTCCGTATTTGCATGTCAAACGGCAAACTCAGTCAATGTTATTCCAACTCGAACGTACACGCATCAAGTTATTTCAACCAATTCAGATACTAAATTTAACATTGGTACGTACGAACAATCAGACTTTGTTGTGTTTATTTAAAATAACCGAGCGGAGTAGGTATGATGTTAATACTAAACATAATATATGTTATTAATTTTATTAAACTTTTTGTTTTCAAGCATGCCTTTCTAAATAGGGTGTTTGCCTATTTTTTTATTAGTATTTAAATTGAATATTTTTTACCTTCCGAATAGCCTAGTATAAATAGTTATTTTAATATCTTTAAAAATAAGAAAGATATAAATGAATTACACGCACGACATCGTTTCGTGAGAAAGAGATAGACAAAAAACTTTAAAAGGCTATAACTTTTTTATTTTATTACCAATTTCAAATTTGATTTTGAATTATTTTATCATACTACGTATATTGATATATTATCCAAATTAATATGTGAAATTTAATATCAGGCAAATACCCTATTGAAACACCTTTCGACGAACGTATTTTTACGCAGAATTTTCTTTTCATCGAAAGGCATTTATCGCGGCATGAGCTTTTTTTTGGTAATCATAAGTCTAACCTACGTAATTAATGTTTAAGATATCCTGAAAACATTATGGTATCAGCAGAAATGAAATTTGATGAAATGATACAATCAATGAAGTGAAATTCGATAAAATGATGGGTGATCTTTTCAATTTCTAGTGTAAAAAAGAAAAACCGGGCTAGAGCATGTCTGACCATGCTCAGTGTAGGGTTCCGAAGCCGTTAATACACAAAAACTATCTCAAAAAACCACAAGTATTAAGTAATTCTCTATTTAAAGTTATTTAGTGCTGTCTTAGGTCATTTCAGTAGGTATAAACACTTTTGTCACCTGTATCTAAGGAACCAATCAAGTCTACTTAGACGGCATTGTGTAGTTGCGTGGCATGTTTTATCGGTTTTTTATTTTATTTTATTTTTATTTTTAGCTGTATTTTTTTGTTAATTGTCCTGTAAATTGATGCGTGTGCGCTCGTGGCGTCATTGCGCCGTGTCTTCACCAAATGGTCACAACGGAAGATCAGCGCTGGCTCTGCCAGCATCACGCTGAGTTAGACCATTTCGCGGCAAATTATCTTTTATAAATTCTGTGTCAATTAATGTTAATGTTTGTCATGAATAAACTATTTCTATTTCTATTTCTATTTCATAGTTTTCCTTTAAAATTCCCTATATGTACTTTCATTTAAGATACTTTTCATTGAAAAATTTTTTTTACAAACCCGTAATATTTTTGATAGGCCTATCCAACAACACTACACACTATGGGGCGGAAGAGAAAAAAAAAATACATCACCACGTTACGTGTAGGGGAGGTACAGTAAAAAAATTTTTTTTTCAAGATTTTATTTTATACGTATTTTATACGTATACGTGTAACAAAATTCCCTTAATGGAAATTATACCATTTATGTCACTAAATAAGTTTTCACTTTGGTTCGAACATTCTTCCTAAGTACCTTGGCTTGACCTACATACACTGAAAAATGCAACTCTTCAGTTATTAATTGCTTGAAGTCCGGATTTCCATTGCAAATAAGAACAAAGCATCCGGCGTCCGGCAGAGAGCCGGGCCGGACGCGGCGCCGGCTCCCGTGAATTACTGCAACAGGAAATTGCACTCGCAGACTGCACCGGACCGGTTCGTAAACAAAGCTGCCTTAGATATAACCTCCTGTGAAAGAAAGTATAATTTTAAAAGAGGTGAGTGAATTTGAATTTTGTTTTATGAATGAATGTTGCTGAAAAAGATCCAAGTATGAGATTATTTAAAAACCGGTACTGCCAGTCGGTACGTGCGCCGAGGATTCCGTACCGCCCAGTACAGTAGGGATATATATTTCGATTTGAATGTTGTCTTTACCAAGTAAAAAATTAACATAGGCATTCCATCTTAGTGCTCTGGGTTGGCCACGCATTAACGGTCTTAGGATTGCAGTCTTAAGATTACAGTCTCGAGACTGCAAATGTCTAAGGGTCACAGATCCCACTTACCATCAGGTAAGGGGAACGACCCAATGCCATAAAAAATACCACCGCGATCCATAAACACTAGCAACACAAAAGAAGTCGCAAGACACTAACTGCCTTTGAAATAGAGTAAGCTCGTTTTCTAAAGGTCCCTAACTCGTGATCGGTTCGGAAATACCGACGCCGAGACTTAATTCCACAGGGACGAGGTGCGTGGCTAAAAGGCTAGCGAGAAACGCGCTCACTAAGGAATAATGCCTATTGAAATCGTTAATATAATAAGTATTGAATGGATAACCCCCGTAAAAATGGCGACCCCTACTTTTGGAACTGATGATAACTCCTAAACGGCTCAACCTATTTTTATCGAACTTAGCTAAAAACCTCCCTGATTATACTAGCTTTCTATTAAAAAAAACTCCATTCGAATACGTCCATCCGTTTGGGAGCGAACGATGCCACAGATACAGATACACACAATAGAGGTTAAAGACTGCGAGCAGTCTCGTGGGATTCGCTAGTAATATTATAACTCTTATAAAAAGCTAAGACTTTCAAAGGTTATAATGTTATAAAGTATATTGAAAAGCACAGTGAGTCTCCCGGGCCAGCCTGGTCATAATTCCTGCAAAACGCAGCCCTGGAGGGTTGTTAGCCTCCACCTCTTATCAGCTATCTACTTATTTCTCCCTGGGGGTGAGCTAACTCAAAGCTCAAACAATCCCAACTTGAACAATCAGTTTTTCTTGATTCTAATTTGTACATACCTTTTTTTACATATTTTATTTAAACGGCTGTACCATAGTATACAGGATGTCCCAGAAACCGACGTCAACCCGCCTAGATAGAGCAGCTAAAAAGCTATCGATTTAACCCCGATGTATATTTAGCGATTTTCCCTAGTTTCGGAGATATTGATCATTTTAATCTTAATTTTTGTAATTTTCCCTTATGTCCATGTCACAAAAAAACATTTATTTCATGTTTTATTTCAAAAGTTTAGTTTAGTTTAGTTAGTTTTTCAGTGGGCTTACATAGTTAGAATTATTACGAATCAGCGAAGTTTTTAAACCTATTTGCCCGTTTTTTTAATATATTTTTTAAGTAATCACATAAAGTTGTCTTTTCCATAAAAAGTGATAGCAAACACTGGGACACCTAGTATGGAGAAACAAACTTTATGTGATTACTTAAAAAAAAACTGAAAAAACGGAGAAACAAAACTGAGAAACTACAAAAACAGTGCTTTAATCTCGCTCTAATGAAATCTGTATCGGTGTGAGTGATGGGCCCGATCGCTCATCCGGAAATTGGTTAAGATTTATCACTTTGGTCGAATAACAACGTTGACCGTGTACAACGGCCTCCCTCGCGTTGGCAAAATGTAATCGTCTAAGCCAAGGCCTCTATTCCACTGTCTAAAACCATATTGCTTTTTACGATAATTATGTTCATAATCGAATGTGTCGAATTTCACTTCATCGATTATATCATTTTATCGAACGCTATTTTCGTTCGCAATCATCGTTTTTCTATGACACACGAGTGACAAATATACTGTCATTTGCGAGTGCAAGTGTGATAGCAATAGCCAGTCGAAAGCTTTTAAGAAGCTGGGAATACTGTACGTAGATTGGGTTAGGTTAGACTTGCGACTACGAGAACAAATTAACTAATGCGACGAGAAATGCTTTCCGATGAAATGGAAATTCTGCATAATAGGGGTGTGTCCTGGGTAAAAAATAATAATTCTAATTAATCCGTCAGTAAGATTATTAAAAAATATTGAACACGTGTTTTTTGCTTTTTCAAATCGATCAAAATTGACAAATATAACGCGCATCAAAGTTAGTTTTGGTATAAAGTGTGCCACGGCGTGACGTCACGCGAAACTTCAACGCACTCTTCGTCATTTTTTGTTTAATTGACAAAAGAAAAAATATGTGTTCAATATTTTTTGATAATGTAAATTACGGACTAATTAGATTTTTTTAGGACACTAGCCTATTGTTGAAAGGTGTTTCGATAAAAAAATATAATGGGTACCTACCCGATATGGTCACTTTCAGTATTTTTCGGTATCCTTTCTCTAAATAATAAGGCGCTTAACTTGTAAGTGTGCATGTACAATATTTATGTAACAGTGTACTTATTGTTGAAGGCCCTAATAAAAAAATAAAAAATAAAAAAAAAATATGTCGAAATGCCGGATAAGTTTTTTTAAGTGCCTAGTTTGAAAACGTCATCGATGTTTATAACGGCTCGTGATTGATCCCTAGAGTCGCAGGAACGACGGCGAAACGAAAACGA
The DNA here is from genome assembly GCA_946894065.1 of Acleris literana. Lineage (NCBI taxonomy): Eukaryota > Metazoa > Arthropoda > Insecta > Lepidoptera > Tortricidae > Acleris > Acleris literana. The sequence continues at coordinate 10,197,682 of OX335687.1, forward strand.
GACTTAAATTAAGGTTCCTTTCAATGTTGAAATAAGTATACGTCGCAATAGTAGTTTTCACAATCGTGTTATAATAGAGAGCTTTTTGGTCGAGTACCGTGTCTAGGCCACGAAGCTTGCTGAGTGGCCTAAGTAAGGTACGAGATTAAAAAGCTTGATTATGACACTATTGTGAACAATACTTTTTGTACGAGTTCATTAAAATTAATTATTTAAGTGGTTAGTTTTCATTTTAACTTTTGAAGCTTAGCTTTGAAAAGAAAAGTCATCACACCACACCGGCGTCCGTAATGTTGCAGTACTGTGCTGTGATTGGGTAAATACTAGCCAATCACAAAGCGTCTTTTTTTTTATGAACTGGATACAGCAGCAGGTTTAAGTAGATTTTTGACAGATGACGCGACGCTGCTACGTTCCGAAATCAATTTTGTATCGGATCGAATCTCTTTAAGGACACATATTATTGAAATACGAAGTTCTATTTTCAATTTTTTTTCGGTTGTCAAGAGCGTATCGAAACAGTTATTTCAGTTGTTTCGGAAGTAACATAGCATGCAGTATTGAAATCTTAATACACAGATTTTAATCGACGAGTACAAAAACTTCATTGGACAATCGACATAAAATTAATACATGATGTATAAAACAATAGGTAACTGAAAACTAAAGCTAAGCTTAAATAAAACTAAAACTTACATATCAAAATAATCTTAAATAAGTAAACATTAAATCTAATTAAGGTTCTTGTGGTATTGTACCAAAGTTGCTGGCAGCATGTCCTCGTTGAATAGCTTTAATTATACTATGAAGTCTACAAAAATCAATGAATGGATTCTATTGAACTTTTTATATACCGGAATCCATCAATAGATTTTAGTACTAATACTACAATGTCCACGAGTGGATTGATGGATTCAAAGTGTATTAAAAGTTTAATAAAATCCATTGTTGGATAAGTCATATACATAGTAGTGTACTAAGATTCATTGATGGATCGAAGTGTAATTAAGAGTGCACCAGAATCCATTGATGGATCCCAGCGTATTTAAAAAGTGTACACGACTCCAAACGGATTCAAGTATGCATGAAAGCCCACTCTACTCCATTAATGGATTTGAATGTACAAAAACTCCGCTTGACCCCTTTAATGGATCCTAGTGGACGGAGGGACTTAATTCGTTGAGCGAGGAAACTGCCAGCTCTTCAGTCTCCAGTGACGTCAATGAGTCTCTTTGACATTTCCTTAAATAGGCTTAGAGCGCTGCATAAGTATTAACTTTTTGGGCTTTTTTTTTTGGAGGCAACTCGTTAAAACTAATAGTATTATCGGTGATGTTTTGTCCGTACTCACGACCGAGCCAGCGCCGTATAGATACAACACAAGTACAGTCGAGTTTATAAATATGTGTACAATTTTGTCCCTTGTCACTTTAATCGCGTGACAATTCATATATGGCAGTTTAAACATGACATTAAATATACAAGGTACTAAAGTGTACACATATTTATGAACTCGACTGTACACGGAACAAGTACTAAGGTATACCACTAAGTTATGGTTAAGATTACTTAATAATTTCTCTGATAGAACATTATGTGACGAATGTAAATAAATATAACCAGTATGAATGACACCTTAACCACCATATATCTAAAATATTAAAGAACACCTGACGTCTGAGTGACCCAAGAATTCATGCATTTTAATCTTGAAATTAGGCATATCACACCACTTGAAAAACTCAAGTAATTTTTACGAAAACTAAGAAAAACGTTCGAAGGAACAATGCCGTACATTTTTAAAATTTCATGAAGCAGCATTTAACTTTGTATCCAAAGTGAACTCGTGCGAGTTTTCAACTTCCCAGGGCAAGTTATGGTGCTGTACTAACGCTGCTGTACATACTTTAATCCCACTAAGCTACGATAACTTTGGGATCAAAGTGAGTTGAACTTATCCTTTTTTTGAAACAAAGTTGGCCGTCGGGATCATAGAATATGCTTTGAAGTAATATTAGTATATTTGTTTGATAATGTAACGGAAGATTTCAGCTGTGATTTATAATACAGCGAGTCGAGTTTTTCTGGTAATGGATTCATGTTAAATGAAAATTCTATCTGATATTATGGACAGGATGTGTATAGTGAATTTTTTTTTTACAAAAAAAAAAAATACGTTACCCTCTGCCCTATCGTAAAAAGCTCATGATAGGTCCAACTGATTTTCCCATTCAAAAAACTAAGAGCCAACCAAAAGTTATTATCTCTTAAATTACTTACACATACATACACACGTTGACATAAATTGAATAAAATAGCTATAATATTAGTAACATCAAATAACTTTTAAAAGGTAATATAGCAAGTTCTTTTGTGATTTAACTTTAGTGAAACCACCGGAGACAATCTTTGAAATATTCAAATTCAAATTCAAATCGTTTATTGCATGTCACATTACAAGTATTACAGGCTTCGTAGGTACGTAACACCGCTCTCTATCAGGTCGCTAATGATAATACGCTTCCCTGTGCTCTCAATAGTTTTGAGTACCTAGTTAGAAAACTATTGACGGTTGTAAATAATGAGTTGTCTTGAACTTCGACACTTTCGACGCGGGCGCCGTGTCAAAATCGTTACACAGGATAAAACGAAGTCGCTTCCCGCCGTCTGTCCCTCTACGCTTAGAAACTACACATTAACATCTTAGCCTGATTGTGCAAAATATGGTTACATTATTAACAACAAATTTTTAGACTTGTTGGTAATTATGTAGCTCTGCTTACCCCACTCTGGGAATGAAGGCGTGAGGGTATGTAATTCTGGACTATGTACACAAAACTCACGTAAACCGAAGCGAAGTGAGGGCGGATCGCTAGCTACATATATTTTAGGGGTTAGGCGGCGTCAAATAGTTACTGAACGTTATCGATACATTTTTGAGAGAAACGCCGCGAAGTTCGAAAGAAGTTCAGGGTCTTATATGATAACGTCAACAAGGTGATACAATAGGGAAGCAAGATTAAAACAAAGGTTAGTAGAGGCCCAGTTTTATTTATTTGTGAGCATTATTGAATCTCTGCTTGAAAGCGTAACTATGGCTTGCACGATGACAAATGGCCGCCGGCACCTGCGCTGGGTGACCGATAGCCACATCCATCTCGGCACTGGAGTCCGACGTCCGACAGGGCCCATTTTTATGTACTGGGCTACTGGTTTCCAAACTCGTTTGTTCTTGTTCGAACCAGTTAAAAATACAAAGCCTGATCTTTAATTTAAACGTGTTTGAGATTAGCTATAGTGCAATATAAGAGTAAAAACCGGCCAAATGCGAGTTGGACTTGCACACGTAGGAATCCGTACCATTATTACCTTGGTTTGTATAGGGGCCTGATTTTTTTGTAACGGTTATAGAAATAAACACTCTGTGAAAGTTTCAACTGTCTACCGAATACGCTTCATGAGGTTCATGAGCTAAAAGGCCCGCTGACGGACAGACGGCCAATGGAGGCTTAATAATAAGGGTCGCGTCGGCACCCTTTGGGTACGGAATCCTAATAAAAAAAGACATCATCATCGTCATCACCGTTCGACACCGGCTAACAATCTACGTGACTTGGTTCGGTTTCGTGCTATTCCCATCAGTAACGAGCTTCTAGAGAACAGGCTCGCGACCCGCATACATCACGATGTTACGTGCAACAGTTACAGTTACGGCATTCTGGTGAGTACCCGGCTTCTCGCGATCTTCACCAGATCGTCGGTCAACCTTATGGAAGACTTGCCACATACTCCACTTTCCAGTCCGCAAAAAAACAAATTAATTAATAATTTAAGTAGCGTTTGTATTATTTATTTCCTCTCATCAATATTTAATTCTAAACTCAAGTCTGTATTAATTAGTTTGTAACCTTTCTTCGTAACTTAACCCTCGTGGGAATGAAAAGGGAGTTCGAAGTTTGTATGAGAATTTCAACATATAACAAGCAAAAGTAGGGCAGGTTGCTAAATCATATGCGTAAACGGTTCTTAACAAAGGTAAAGAAATAATTAAATAAGTTAAACAATTGGAAGTTTTCCAAGTTGAATACAGTTTCGAGGGAGGTTTTAACAGTCAGGCACGGACTTCTACTTACAGAAGACATTTTCAGCCAAAGCACCCACAACACTTTAAGCTAGACAAATGAAACGTCGAAGTTAAATACTTTGCTTTAATTACCCAGTCAGATAAAGGGATTCTTTCTTTGTTTATAACAAGTGGATAAAGTATCCAGCTACAGATAAATCGCTTCTGAAACGCATTTACGCATGCGTGTGTAAGCGTATGAAATGATAACAACATTAACAACTGCCATTGAAGGGTGCATGGAAAGAACAAATGAGATTTTAATCTCAAAATGGTGAGTTCAAAATGACCTATTAGGTACAGATATAAATCTCTTCCACGATAATGACAAGAAAATACTGGTTCCTAATTTTCAAATCGTGATATCTCAAAAAAATGCTTAGGTCACTAGACACGTTATTTCCGTGTACCCTTCATTTGGATATTCCGTATAGAGACGTGTGTTTGTGTGCGACTCGTTCTAAAAATTGTCCGTTGTGAAATGCCAGGAACGATAAATATTACTAGAAAATCGCCAAAGTTTCAATGTATTTTGCTCATAATAAAGTAGTTCAACGTAAGAGCAAAGTTGGTGAAAAGCACGGTAGCGAGTTTACATGGATATTTTAAAGTACCTTGGTACTTCATGTTTACCATAATTTAAGTTACTGAAGTGAAAGTGCATTTCTTGTATTCGGTTTGTTCTACTTTCACGTTAAATTGGAGTTTCGTTTGTCAACATTATATCATTTCTCAAAGGGAACAGCGAGATGTAATTTTGCGGGGGCTGTGATAATTGTTAACCCATTCATTGCCGACGACGCTGATCGGCGTCATATTTTCACTAACGATTCCATGGAATATGTTTCTTAAGTAAATATCGGTTATCAAAATTATATCTTTATTTAGCCTTTTACAAAAAAAAATACATATTTTGTTATTGCTAATATTTCATCTCGGATGCCGGTGACGCCGATCGGCGTCCAATTTAACTTAATAAGGATGCCGCGGATGCCGATCATCATCACATTCAGCTTTAGCTGAGTGACGCTGACACCGATCGGCGTCCAATTTATCTTGAGCTAGAATTTGCAGACGCTTATTGGCGTCACATTTTGGGACAAGTTCGCCTTTGTACATACTTTTTGTGTTTCTATCTATGTTGTTGTTTGTTATTTTCCCGTTTGTACAATAAAGTATTTACACACATAAGTACATTTGGCTATAGCTGGGTGCCACTGACGCAGATCCGCGTCACGATTTAAAGGAACCCTTTGGATACCGCGGACGCCTATCGGCGTCGCAATTAGCTTAGCCTGGATGCTGTAGAAGCCGAACGGCGTTATGCTTAAGGAGTCGTCGGCATCGCGACATAAATAGTGTGTTTGAGGACGCCTAGCAATGAAATGGTTAAGCTCTGTTTCAGAGCTTCTTAACCAGATGTCGTTGTACCATGATGATGGTAGGTTTCATCACGATCACGATGCATTCTTAAGTGCCTTCATTCAAGGACGACATGCACCTTGTCAATGAATCCTACTCCTACAGTTCTATTTGAGAGGGGTGCGTGGGCGTTTTTTTATCTTTTAAATGATTAGTGTCATCGGAATTGTATAAATATGCAAAATTCAATGTCAAAGTCATCCAGACTCCAAAAATTGAAAGTCACCTTCCTAGACTTGTCTACATAGTTATTTACATACGATCAAAACTGATATATAGATCGTCGTCATCATCATAGCATATGGCTCTCGTCCTGCGTGGATCAAACGTCGATGTCCAGGTGTTTTACCCAGTTTGCTGCGGCAGGCAAAATAAAACAATATAATTATAATAAAACTGCAGAGATTCAACGTATAAAGAACTAAAGTCGCCGTCAATAGAACTTGTGAACGATGTAAACAAATTAGTACTTACTGTTTGACACATAACCTCAAATATTCACCAAGCGTGTTTTTATTAAAAATAACGTATAATGAATAGCTATTTAATCTTAAACTTAACATGAAAATAATGATCTAGTGTAATAATCATTGCAAAGACCTCACTTGATCTTTGAAAGTACGTGAATATCGAGTAATCATGGTGAATTGGTTCGTTAGGTTTTGTTTACATCTTTTGCAAGTTCTATTGACGGCGACTTTAGTAAGTATGCTTTGGAGACAAAGCTCTATAAGCATGTATTTTTTCACACACCTTTTAAAAAAGCTCTTGGTGTCAATTGTAATTGACTCCAAAAGTTTTATGTGTCTATTTTAAAACGTTCTCTAAATTATTTTTGTAATACTTATCTTTACTTGTAAAAGTGTATGTTTGTTTGTTGATTCCGCCTTCACGGTCCGACGCCTGCACCGATCGATCGATATAGCCTACGTCCGTCTCCAGGGTATCAACTATCCCTGTTCTAAGTGTCAGGAACAGGGATAGTTGGTACCCCGGAGGCGGACGTAGGCTATTTCCCATCCCGGGACAAAAGCTAGTGTTGTATAAATTAAGACAAGATGACACTCAACAACATTTATTGACATCAAGACTGAATAAATTGTATAAATATCGGAGTGACATAGATATTAATTAGGCATCTAACATTTACATGTAAATATTACCATTTACGCAGCTAAGATCTAAAGTTAAACAAGAATATAATTATTAATAAAAGAAGGTCATTTTACTAAGACAATACAAGCATAATCAATGTCAAGGATACACAGGATTCGAATAGAAGATATAACGCTTTTTTCACACGTACCACACCACATGTGGCCACGCAGTGACAAAAATATATGACGGCAAAATGTGGTCCGTGTGTATAGAATTATTTATTTTCATACAAAGTACCGTCCGACCACATCGCTTGTGGCTGCGATGTGGCGTGGTTGTGGTATGTGTGAAACAAGCCTTAGACATTATCAAGGCCCGTATTATGGTCACCTTTATCGCGGTGGATAAAGCACACGTCCCTTTCGCACTTACATACTAGTCAGAAAGTGACAGATGTTTTATCCGCGTTTATCCACATCGATAAACTCTACCTACTCCTAAAAGAACTCTCACAGACAGGCTATAAAAAAAAGCGTTTTTGGCACTGGGCAGAAAATATTGTAAATATTTTTGATGCTTTATATATAATTAGGCTTAAAATGATATTTATTATTAAAGCGTCGCCATTTCCGTACCTTCCGCCAACGTACAAAAACAGCCATTCCAGTAAAAAATAACAAATATGTACTGATTGAAAGTAAAAATAGGTTCAATTCAACACCTTTCCTCAATATGTCCATGGTATCATTGGAGGGACAAGAAATTGTCATACTGGCGTTAAACATTTTTTTATAAATACTATAAGGCCGTAAAGAGTTCAATTTTATTTCTTGTTCTTTATGTATCACTTGTTAAGAACTATGATTACAATATGAGAATTTAGGTAGTTTCAAATACCTACTGGTTGATTCAACAAGCTCCTACTTTGATTTACACTTGTGTCTTAATTGATATTGATGATGTTTCCACACAATCACTCTCACTTTGATTTTTTTTCTTCCTTTATCACGCACGTGGTAGACCTATCACCATCTGTGAAAATTACAAATTTTCCGATTCATCATTTTAAAATTATAAAACTTTATGGAAACCGCACCAACCAATAATTACCAATGTAATAAATACTAGTACGATGCAGTATGATTTAAAATCGTTAAATATAAATTTACCTATTTTCAACTTAATATTCAAGCGCGTTAAAGAAAACATTGTGCTTTGAAAATTGGATGTAAGTTTTTATAATCTGGCTATTTTCCGTCAATGAATTTAATTGATAATGTTTTTTTCACACGAAAACTTACCTAATTGCACTCCAATCAGTAGGCACACTTAACTCCACTTCCAACTCTACAAGGCAGGATTACTGCTGCAAAATAAACGATTTTTTCTCTATAACTGCAATTATGTATGCAAACTGCACCCGTGTTAACCGGTGTAAGCCAGTAAACTCGAAAGGCATGTGGGAAGTCCTGGGACCTGGAACCCAGTGCGCAACTCGAACAGACGCTCTGCAATTTATTGATTTAAGTTATTTTTAGTGCATTTCCCGGGCGTACATAGACTAGACAAGCATATACATGCCCTATGTATCAAGAAGTCCACAGTTATTGATGTGATTGTACTCATTGGTTAACGTACTTTGGATGTCAGTTTAAAGCTTTCTGATATCTGTTATATTTACGGAATAATCGCATAGCTATAGTTAACGATTACACACTGTATAGCGGCGATCAGCGAGTAGCACGTCACACCAAGCGAATTGGCTTGCGCTGATTGCATTCGCCTGTCACACGACTCGCGCGAGCGCTGCCATCGCGGCGCGAAGCGCGCTCGCAGCGATAAAAATGAAACATGCTGAATTCATCCATTATTCTCTTAAGCGGTTCGCTTTTCAACTCGACGCCGCTAACATTAAACGGGAGTTGTCTCGTCAGAGTGTACAAAAACATTTAAGGGCGTGCATTCTCAATTAGGTAGTAGTTTGCGGCGACTTTATTAGCGTCGAGTGATTTTTTATAGCAGTGAGTAAGTAGCATTTCACTCCAAGCGAGTTCGCTCGCGGCAATCGCATTCGCCTCGTGTGACTTCAGGCGACGGGCAGGGCAAGTCTTTCCATACGATGCTTTTAATATGTTGTTTTAATTTTGATTTTTTTTTTATTAAAAAAAACATAATATTTATATTTAACCAAAAATAAAGACACCAACGAAAAAAAAATTGTACCTACCGCTACAAAAAAATAATATCTGCTCATAATATGGAAAGACGTTGCCCTACACCCGTTGTTTTAAAAACGGTTCAATATAAGGCCACAGCGCCATGACCACGCTTGTATGAACGTAGACTCACCTAATTGGGATTCGTTAAATAAGCATGTTCAAAAAAGTTGTCAGAAAAAATGTTTTTTTTTATGCTAGAGGGCGGGCGAGCTACTCGTATGTGAAGTGATCGTCGAGGTGGTGGGGATGACCTTGGCTCAAAAATTAGTTTATAACAGAAAATTTCTAACCCAGAAAAGAGCTCCCGAGGGCCATAAACGAATTATATGCCCACGGAGTCGCGAGCCAGAGCTATACTTTGGTCCGTTGGCGCGCTGCCCAGGCGAGTAATCTCCCCGATGAAGAGGTATTCCATTTCTCCGCCGGATCATAATCATAAGCACGGCCATTTAACTGGGGATACGCAGCCTCATTGCTTACGCCAAATATAACCTTCAATTTAGTAAGTTAGGGTCTCGTTTTGAATGGTGATTGTGTTCAGTATTTTAGCTGAGATGTAGCCTGCTAGTTAGTGTTGTTTAGATTTGTATTGTTTTGGGGATCTTTGCCTTATGATTAGGGATGATAATGGTTGATACGCAGTGGATCAATTAATTTACAGTTTGTAGACTAACCTTCTTATTCATAAACGCATGATAGCTAAGGGCCGGTACAGACGGACTGCATTTGAACTGCAACTCAGCTGCAAAATGGCAGTTCGAGGGTAGTTCTGATGCAGTTGATGTAACTGCATCGAAACTGCAAACCAACTGCGCAGTCCGCTTAGGTGTGTCATTATCCTTCGTTGTGGTTTTTAGATTTGACAGAAAGGGACAATGAATAAGGGGTAAATAAAGGTGTACTCTTTACATCATATTAATTACTTTTCACAACACTGCTCGTAAATATGGCCATAGATGGTCTTGTTTGGGGTCACAAAACGTCACTTATAAGGACAGACCAAGAATGTTTTTGTCGGCGTGTTTGCTGATTGTTCGAGAACATTGTTGTCCAACTTTAAGAACCAATGAAAATCAATCAATCAATTTTTGTGTCATAGCTCCTTAAAACGAAAAATTGAAATCGACCAATCAGAACACACCATTTTGTGCCGTGAAATATTAGGTGTATTTTTGCTAAAAGATACACAGACTAAAAATTATGTCAATGCTTTTTTTAAATGTAATTCAAACTTGGCCTCTAATCTCGAAGCACTAGAGAGGAAATTACATGGGAGATATGGCGAAACAAATACAATTTTATATGGAGTTGACATCTTCATCTCGCATGTTAGTTTATTAATCACGAGTACCACGAGAATAGGGGTCCAGATTAAAAAAAAATTATCTATGGTAAAATTGGCGGTGATGTCACATTAACATGAATTAAAATTTGAGTTTTAAATATGAATTTTTATTTTATTTCCTCTCAGTAGTTGTGAAAAGCACTATGTCTGCCTTGGTAGAAAGTGCAATTTATGGACTCGTACACTAGAGGGCCTCAACTACGTTTCGGCCCTCTATATGACTCGTCCAAAAATCGCGTACTTTGTATCCTCTGCAACAATATACTATTTCCTTGTGTAGATCTTGAGTCTAATATTGTTATTTTCTTAACAAATTATGCCTCATTTCATCTGACAATAATAAAAAATCTTGACCCGCGTGCTCTTATGCCTATGCGGAGTAAGGTATCTACAATCTTTCACTCGACGACACGATCATATGGTGGTCATGCATTCAGTTTTTTCGTATTCCACAAAAATTTATCAGATCCCAAAGCTAACGCAAAACAATATTTTTACGCGGACGAAGTGGTGAACAAAACCGTAATTTGACAAATATGAAAAGTACAGTTTTACACTAATTAATTATCTTCATAGTATAATACGATAACTTTAAATTGCAGACAAGCCATTAGCAGTTTTATATCCTATAGCGTAATGTTGTAAGTGGTGTGTCTTGAATTTAGAGTTACGAGAAATAAAGTCATATAAATATTCTACAATTCTTGTGCATGTACGACTTTATTGCCAGGCAATCAAAGTTGACTTTACTCTTTCTATAAAATTGCAGATACGCTGTTTTGACTGAGGAGTTTAGTATTATGCTTGAGTTTTCTCCGGACTTTTGCGACACTTCTTTATGCTTTTTAAAGTGTTCTTGTATCACAGTTTTATCCGCCGCGCGGCCATAGGCCCTTTATTACTGCGTTATGCTTTGTTTCTGAAAGAATTTCCTTTTTAGGATTCCGTGCATAAGGGCAAAACGGACCACTACTGCAGATACTTTGCTGTCAGTTTGCTCGTTCGTCTGTCCGTGCGCAGACACGGATCTCTAGCTCGTGTAACGGAATAAGTTGCAGATCTGTTATTTGGATTGTTTATTATGTAAAAGATTGACCCAAAACCTAATATAGAATTTTAAATTTAATTTAATAATTGCATCATGAAGGAACCGAATTACTAATCTAGAGCTCATTAGCTAAGACGAAGAGACCAAGAAGAAGAGACGTATTTTTCGGGTAGCCCTAAAATCCCTAATAAGTAAATAACGTTGGTCCTAAGGCAACATTTGTCTGAATTATTGTTTGTTATAAACTGGCTTTCAGCTGAGTCAGATAAGTTTTCAACTTTTCCAAAAATACCTGCGGTTAGGTTAGGTTACGGGTAACACAAAAAACAACAAAATCAAGAGATTTAGAGAGAGGCTTTAGGATAAACGAAAATTCGAATAAACGATGTATTAGGGAAGACCCGTATTTTTCACAAATTCCAAATAAAAAAGATCGTCACAAAAGTTTATTTTAGACTATTCTGTTCACCAGTTTGTCGATTTTAACATACCTCTGGGATTTCCAACGACAATAATATGTTACTATCGAACTGATATGGCCGTAGAAACTTTGCAGATTCAGACAGTAGGTTCGTTAACTTAGGACGCGTTTGGCTTTTGTTTTAATAGCGAGTTCCACCATCAGTGATAGAAACAGTTGGCAACAAAACTTGTCATCATGTGTTCTGTATTACCATTATCAATAATTTAATTAGGATTGTCGTAACCGGCCCGACGATTTCGTCAAGCGCTTAATATCAATGCCATATATTTTGCCAGTTGTAGAAAAGTTGCTGTCAGTACCGCAACTACTGATACCGAAAATACTGTAGTTTTTTACGTAAGCTTCGACCTTGACAAACACGACCGAAAAAAAACGTTAATAATAATACCATCGTTGTTATATCATCGTTAATATTTATGTTACTTTCTTTCTTATTAGATGGCAGCTTAAGAATGTCATGTTAAGAAACATGTCAGGTTTGGAGAAACAGTAATTGGTAATAACGTGTACGTAAGCCTTGTGTAGAGACAAATAAATTGGATGACAATGTTAGGATTATAGTTTATACATAAAAATCCTGTAGTTTGGAGAGATAATGATGTGTTCTGTCTAAACACATCGGTGCCATGAACTCTATATCGGGTCCGTTAAGTATGAAATTACAAAAAATATGGTAATTATTCTGGTCGAAACAAAACGTCATGTAATCAAATTTTCAGCGAAAGTAAAATATTAACATTATTTTGTAGCATAGCAACGTATACAAATATTGTTAAGGAAATATGGAACTGTATTGTCAGGGCTTGAAAACAGATGTGTAGACACTTGCTAACTGAGACTATATTATGAACTCTAAAACCGTTCGAGTACCAAGCTGCGGATGGAATAGATACGAGTAAGCATATCTCCTGCTATAACTCTCCTGTCACTGCCTGGAAAATGGACGGTCTGAAAGTTAAGTCGTCTGAAAGTAATACGGTTAGTGAATCCACAGATAATACTTAATTGAACTTGTGTGTACAATCTATTTAGTTTATTCTGAAACATCCCTGTTCAATAAAATTATATACCTATACTATAACTTATTACGTTGATAATAAGCCTTAAGAGTACTGTGAACTAGACGCCTCAATCGCGTACCTAGCTGTGAATTTTCGAAAGTACAATAACTCCGGGCCATAACGTTCTCACCCCCTAAATCTTATCCGATTTCCACGATTTTTGAATATGTTGTAGTTATTGTCAATACCTAACTATGTTTGTACATTTCCGTTATTGTTTATTTTTAATTCGTTTATTTCCAAGAAATATTTTATTGGAAAGCAAAACGTATAGAGCTTTTCATGATGTCTACATCACATCCAAAAGTCTTAAAAATTGGCGTAGGTTTAAGGGGAGAGAAATTTTATCGCATTTTGTATGCAAATTTTCAGCTTCATAATCCTCTTAAATGTTAATTTGCGAACCTAATTGTTGTTGTTGTACCTAATTGGCGAACGGGACACGCAGTCACTTAGGCAAGGGCATCAGCAATTATATTATTTTCCAGCATTGTGCTTAAAATATCTGGCACGTCACACGTCTACTACTAAAGGCATATAAGATCGTGTCAGATATTTTTGAAAGTACCTAATGCTAGAAAATGTGTTATTGCTGGTGATGTATGACTGGTGAGTTTCACGTTCGCAAAGTACGTTTAACGTTGAAGAAGATTGTGAAGCTGAAAATTTCCATAAAAAGCTGGTATAACGTTTCTAATTTGATGCCTAACGTTAGATTGTACCTATATCGGTGGTGACTGTAAACCCAAAAATTAGAACTTTGACGAGGCAAGGCTAAAAGATCAATGTTCGCGCCTAGCGTGTATATTGATGGACAATGGCATTCTGGCCTAGGCGACTGATTAATCTATTTTTTATTTACTAATGTAGATACTCGTATTTTAAACATTATTACCAACTTTCAACTACAAAACCAAAATAAAAGTTCCGGGCCTTCATTTTTGGGTTATTTTTTTTGCTGCCGACTGTAGCTACTTGTTTTTTTTGTTCAGTCATCAGCTGCTTGTCGAGACCAAACTATCAAATCCCAATTCGGTGGATCTACGCTATGTCAAGTGCAGCGGAGAACCTGTTGCAACCCCTGGACTCCGTCAGATCAGCTCCAGAATGATACCATAATACGCCTTGCCCTCGGGTTTACTCGTGTATTCCAAATGTTTAAAGTGAAACCACTTGTTTATTTTAAACAAATTTCAGTTTGAGATTATAAAACCGGAATGACATACATACGAACAATTTAAATAAATAAAAGCTTCTAATTTTAAATTAATAACGTTTCTTTCAATCTGTTTCAAAATATGAAACTACATGCTAAACAAATTCCGACCGAGTTACTGTAGGAACACCACCTATAAAAATGTAAATTGTCCCTCGCATTTCAAAGCCGTGATGTTCTAAAACATATCTCACTCCACGCAACGTGTCGAGGAGCAATTTCCATTCATTACGACTTGAGAGCACCTCCTCATTGCCCATTATTGCCTGGTAGATTATCTTGTAAAATGAGCAACTGAGCAGTGTTCAAGAGGATTTGTTTCGCACATCCTCGTTGCTTATTATTGCCTGGTACATCATGTTAATGGGGGTAGATTTCCCAGGGTGATTTTTATTACGCCTACGTAAAAAAGGTGTTATAAATTTCAGGCCTCTATTTGTATGCAGATTTGAATTTGTTTGCGAGATGACTCTCCTTGCAATGTTCAGTTAAAATTGGTGCTATCTTTTTAAAACACCACGCTTTTCATTTTTTGAGAACGTCGGGTGTGTCGGGTCGGATGCACAAAATAAAGAAGTTGTATTCGTAACTCTAATTAGTTCGTATTTTCCGATATTGAATTGTCATTGAAGTTTGTCTGAAAGGGTAAATTTATGAAGAATTAAAGTCTTAAAAGTAGCTTACTTACGTTGTAGAAATGTACCTTGTACCAAACAAACAAAGAAAGACGTCAACATCAAAAACGTGTTAACTGTGACAAGGTTCTAAAAAGCTCAGCAATTAAATAGTCTTTCACTTATCAAAATACCCTTGTAAAACTTTTCATTTCACCCGTTGGGCCGATCAACTTAGAAAAAGTCTTCGAAGGTGTACTTGTAAATTGTTTTGTTAATATATTTGTTAAGCGTACACACAGGTAACATGTTAGAAAACGTATGCCAACAGCGATGTCTATCAGGATGCCCGAAAATAGCTATCCTATAACTTTGCATCACACGAACATATCTGGGTCAATAGCTTTTGAAGGGTATCCCTTCAGCGGTTTCCCATAACGCTATTTTCTTGTAAAGAGTAACAATATTATGTCTCTCTAGTAGCCGAAGGGTCCGAGGGAAATCTCACTTCGGATGGAGCTATCTGTGAATATAATAAATATTACTACTTACATTTTATAAATTGTACTTTATATGTGCGGTTTTGTTTACGTAGAATTCGTTATTTGATTTTGAATACTTACCGTACCACCACTAGAACTGTCCTACACGATTAAAAACGCTAACGCAAAGTTTACGCAGTAACGTGTCTAATAAAACTATACATATTTGTACACTTGTACAGAATCACGTTTCGTTCTCCGGTTCGTTTTAACTTAACAGAATGACTAATAAAAACATGTTTGCATTTAATTAAACATACCCAATGTTCCGTTTTTTTGTACATAAGTCAGATAGTACCTACACAGAGTGAGGCAATAGACACGAATATTCATATTGATTGTGCACAAACTTCAAAAGCGAAAAGTTATTTTGTTTGAACAACAAATACGACTAGAATAAGTCGTCCGTTCTTTAAGAGATTACACAGCCTTAGAATATATAATCACTACATGAGACAATTTAAAACAGACTACCATTTGTAATCGTGATATCCATTCCTACGTTTACAAAAGTCCCACATCACCTCGTAATATCTGTTTGTAACTGCGAGGTCGTTTAGAAACTTTTCACGAAGTCTAAAATAAATACGCCGGATGCACCCTAAGGAGCTCCACGAAAGCATTGTTCAATAAAATGTAACAAAATATGAAACTTGGTGCTGAATACACTTACCACGCTTTGCTTTTAACGCATTACAAGATTCACGAGTTATCACGAGTTATTTGTTTCCCATAATCCACGGAGTAATTCATCTTTTGTTAAGAGCTGAGGCTTAGCCCTGTTCGTGATCTGTGATGGATGACCGAAATAACTGCTTTCCATTTAGCTTCGCGTTTTATTCCGGCGGGAAACAAATCTGGGCTTCAGCGATCTTTGACTTTCATTAAGACGTCGTGTTTTGTTGTTGAATGATTTCGCGAATCGTGTGTTGGCTGCTTTTGGGGAGTAGTTGACTGAGTTTTTTAAGTCGGGCTGATCGAAAAATAATGAGTTGTTTAGGAATATTTACGTAAATAACAGATATATGGTCAGATTATTATAAGCAGCAATAGCAGGGTACATATGAAAACTCGACCCCAGAGGAATTTCAGGGCCTCTATTCAAAACGGTAAAAACCATCGTTTTTGACCCGTCATCGTATTGTCAACGTTTTGATAGCTCTTATTTACTTGACAGTTAAAAACAATACCATAACAGGTCAAATACGGTTTGTATTTTACCGCCTAGAATAGAGGCAGATAATACGTAGCCGGGTCTTAATTGATTAATAATT
Organism: Acleris literana; assembly: GCA_946894065.1. Classification (NCBI taxonomy): domain Eukaryota; kingdom Metazoa; phylum Arthropoda; class Insecta; order Lepidoptera; family Tortricidae; genus Acleris; species Acleris literana. The sequence continues at coordinate 10,214,128 of OX335687.1, forward strand.
GAAAAACGAGAAGGTATTGTGAAAACGAAGTCGAGACGAAAGTAGGAGAGGAGAGATGTCTATTCACTAACTGAAATTGACTAGGGGATTGGGTGAGTTCACTACGGCAGTGCAGAATGCATTCCCTGATGAAGAATTTATAGTCATGAAATTTTGGAATTGTAATGACATGGAGAATCTATAATTAATTCATCGATTTTTTAACAGCCTGCCAAAGTCTCACTGCTGAGCAAAAGCCTCTCCCTTTGGTTTCAGTCACTCATTAATTTTGAATTATGAATTTTCTGTCATTTCCAAGTGTTTGCGTACACAAAGTACCAGGGGAGCATTTCGGACGAGGAGTTAATTTTCCGTCTGCTGCGTTAATTGCAGAGCCGTCGGCGCAGCCAGCTGTGAAAATGACGCTTTACTTCGGTGCGGCCTTACGTAGCTCACGTCATTTCAGAGCGCGTTTGCAGCCCTTCAATATCGCCGACAGATTATTGGAAAATCTAATACACCTACGCCACCTACGGGTATAAGGTATAACTAGTTTAAGCCCATCTTATCCAATACAGTATTATTGATTGAGAAATTCTCGAGCATCTGTATTTATGTAGGTCGGTTAAGTGTCATTCTAGTTACCCGAATTGGAGTTTTGGGTATTAAATAGCGGTATTTTATTATCTTATGTGAGAAAAATTTACCGAAATGTTTAACGAATTAAAATTTATTTTTATTAGACATGCTTTTGTGTTTGTTGCATTTGTTTTCGAACTAAAATATAAATAAATAATTCTTAAATAATAAATATTGGGGGACAATCTTACACAAATATGTAAAACATACCCCGAAATAGGAAAAACACAATTCAAGAATATTTAAACAAAGTTACGCGGAACTTTAATTTTAAGATTAATTTTAAGATTTCGTGATACTGTTATAATAATATTCTGAAATACACTTATTAGCGCAAATGTAAGTTTAGAACATGATATTGAAAAAAAGAAACCGCAAATAAATGTAATACGTCGAAGTGGATAAACAAAAAACAAAAACTGTGAACGTTATACTCCCGTACCTACGAAATTGACCGGTTTTCTTTATGCGTATTAGCTTCGTTATGTTTAAAGGGTGTATGGCATAAGTTTCAACTCTATTAATTACTTGAATATTTATGAGATCAAACATTTAAAGCAATGCACAATTAGCTTTTTTTTATAAAAGCTAAATTATCGAAGTACCAGCACCACATAACACAACAAGAGCACCATTAATCAAGTGCAAATCAAACACGGATCACCGAGCGGCACAGAAGCGAATTTATCTCTGCCTTCACATCCGTATCCGTACATAAACGAGCCTATGTGGCGAGAACGATGTTCATACATATTAACGGTGTTTCATTTAGTACATAAAGCACGTGAAAAATGGTATCTCGATTCATCTAAAGCCTTTGGATCGATTCATATCTCTTGCTGGTAGGTTCTAGAATATAGATAATCATATCTATATTCTAGAACCTACCTTTGCGTGTCTTCTAACGATTTATTATAATTGTTCATTAATAACGCTAATTAATATACTTAACTATTTTGTTTAAGTTAAACATACATACATATAGGGTGAAAAAACGCATGGATTTATTAGTATTTAAGACAACAACAACATGTTATTAGAGATTTGATGAATTAATTCCTGAATTAGTTAACTTAGCAATACGGCGCAATGTGTGCAAAATAGATTAAAGATTGCATTAAATGGAAAATAAAAAATGTTTATTATATATATTATAAAGTGGTGTCCCATCGGAATCCCTAATAACGTTTGTCCGAACGCATTGTTTGTCCGAATTATAATTCGTACTAAACTGGTTTTCAGTTAGGTAAATAATTAAATATGACAACTTTTAAAGTTATCAAAAATTCCTGTGGTTGGTTTAGGTTGGGGTTGTACCTATATTATAACAATATCAGAAACCTTCAAAAATCTTTAGGCTTTCGGCTTTAGGATAAACAAAAATTCGGACAAAAGATGCCCTAAGACAAATAACAATTAGAGATTCGTTAGAGGAACCATTATAAAGCAAAGTTTCCTTTTAATTGCAGAAGAACCAATGGTTAAGGTATTTACGTAGGTACTACCAAGATACTTTATTTATCTCACTGCCGCCTTTTTTTAACCTGTATAGGTTAAGAAATCTTAGCAGTAAGTTACTGAATTGATATAGTCATGCTTGAATTGGCAAACTTTAACGCCCTTAATAAAATTTAATTTGACAGAAAAGGGCTAAAAAAATAGTTTAGCTTATTCCACATTTAATAAGTAAGGGAGTATTGTTTAACTAACGAACAAGATTTAACTACAGATGGAAAGCTCCTTACCCTCGTAGATAACTTTTAAAGTGTGTTTTTCTTCCTTCCGCACCGAACTTACAGGTACAGTTAAAAGCAGAGTATAAGTAGGAACCCGACTATGTATCTATTGCACTCTTTCTGGCATCTGTCAGTATATTATGCCAAAGAGTGAAAGCGATAGACAGCTGAGTTCTATAAATACTCCTGTTTTACTGTATATCTACGCGATTATGATCGAAGTTAATTAGAAGGCCGAATGTACTACTGTTATACTAAAGAAGGCGGCTAACTGCAATGTTATAGTTGAGGCATTCTATACTCTATTGATATCAACATTAAATTTAAAATGCTTATACTATTACTATGATGTTATCCGCCTTCCATTTTATAAGGGCAGTGTGAGTATATGCTACATTTTTCTTTGGAAAATTCAGAAGATAATTTCTATATGTATGTTCTGTATCTTTATGGTACTGTGCTGACCCCAGGGGGCAGGCCTTATAAAATATAAAAGAAAGATTAATTTATTTAATCTGTTTGGCGGACCGGTAGACAAAAGATATTTGCCAATCGAAATAGTGGTAGTAACGTTGTGTGGGTTTTTTTAAATGTTTTAGTAACCCATGGTTCCTAAGGCGAGAATGAGGAATAACAGATTCTTCTGATTAAAGAGATATTCAAGAATAAGGGAATTCAAATAATTGTATTAGTTGAAGAAAAGAAACGTCTAGAGAACTTCAGTTTATGGAAATTCGACAAGTTTTGTGGTCTGGTAAAAGCAGAGCCCCTCCCCGCTCTTGCTCGTGTGCTCGACTCCAGGCTGGACACACTCCGCCAGCCTGTCCCGAACTTGTCTGGGGAGAGCTTCCATTACGTCGCCAAGTCAGTCTGAGTAAGTCCTCGTAACCAAGAGAGCAGAGGGCCCGACAAATTATAGTCACTCCAAGAGACAGGATTTAATTCTTTTCCTAATAATTTAGATGGAGAGACTATTGACCTAAACTACCCCTCTTGTGTCCTCGGATATTTAGGACGACGGAATGTGTGTGTTTTCTGCAATCCAGTGTGACAGGTATCAAAGTAAACCCAGAATGTTGGAGGTCTCCTCCCCTTCGAATCCGTCAAGGCACCCGATATCACACGCTCAGCTTTCGCTTCGCTTAGTCGAGTCCCCACGAACCGACATGAGAGCCGGGAGTAGAAAGCAGTTGCCGAGCTAAACTCGCAGGCATCCTTGCTGACATGAGATCATAAAAACCAAGCCAGCAAGTCACCTCAACTAACTAACGTCTTTCGACCAGAGGTGAGATCGACTCTTGACGCAACTCAAATCCGACCCCCGGTTCCCCAAGATAAATTTTGAAGCTATTAACCTTGAACCTTTAACACACTGAAGCAGTCTGTGCAGTCTGTATGGAAACTGAGCGTACAGTGTGAAGTGTCTCTGCTTGCTATTTTAATCCAAGATGTTTAGTGGCGGTAAGATGTCATCGACGTCTGTGACCCGCTGATAACTTTCACCAAGACACTAAACCCTCTTCGACTCGAATAGAAACATGTATAATATCCGATGCATTAAACGAGAAAGGTAAAGATAAATTGTAATTTAAATTGCCAGGACACAAGCAAAACTGTAAACCCCAATATAAGAGCCGAAAGAGAACTAAATAATCTTAGCCAAACAGCATGGGAAAATTTAGAAAGGTTCTTCCAATAAACTGAAGATTAGACATGGAGTCCTAAAAGGTACACAAGATCCAAAAGAATTAGATCAGTCTTGAATTATTAATAAGCCTTCGAATTCCCTTGATTAAAAACATTTATAAAAGAATATCAAATGAACAATAAAATTATTTACCTTTAAATAATTATTAGTTTCGCGATAGAATTATAATCCCGTGAAATAATTCAAAGAAATTTATCACTAGTTTGGTTTTCCGACGACCAGCGTATATCACTATTGAATTCAATATGATTTGCTTCTAAGAATTTATTTTTTTAAAAATTGTTCTGTTTTTTTAAATAAATTGTTCCTCCCAAAAAATAAAATTTCGAAACTCAAAACATTTTGAAAATATTCGTAAATAAAAAAAATCAAAATCAAAGAAAAATATTCAAATAAACATGTTCTAACAAGGACAGCTTTGCTACGAATGATCTAATAGCCTTGTTGTCAAAATTGCAATGACATCTTCCATAATTCAAAATATTTTGAAAATGACGACATCAAATGTCATTCGTAACCAGCTGCATTACTACCCCACGTGCAACGATGCACCCATCGAGTAACCACTAAAAGACAACACTTAGCTTCGGGTCCCGACGAGATGTCAAGGCCGCGCAGCCGCAAACCGAACTCTCCCGACAGCGACACCAAACCGCTTAGAAGCCCTCGTAGTAAGCGACGGAGCTCTCAGGGTCATGCTCCCGCGTGAAATGTATTAAAATGAAAGGTTAAATATGCAACTAAGGTTTCCCTGTACTACGAAAGTTTTCCTTACTCTATTACTATACCTAGAAACACAACAAACATTCACAATAAATTAAACACCATACAGAACCCTTTCTAAACAACGACTATCACCCTTCCATTCGTCTTTCAGATCCTCAACCAGAACACTCATCCCCAAGCTTCTCTATTCTAAATGATAAGACATATACGAAAGATTAAAATACCTATGAGAAATCACTAGTTCGATTTTCTTGTTCTCAAACCATAAACCAAATTATTCGTAAACATGATTTCTTATAGATAAGTGTTTCCAACAACGGTAGGACTACAATATTTACCTTTTTAAGTAGACTTAGTCTACATGAAAACTCACGAAAATCTCCTAACGTCTCCCTGCAAAATTCCTATAGATCACCTCCTATATGTTATTCACAATTATGCACACCGCACATTATTAATTATAAAAGGAAAATTTTGTGGATACACCACTATTATTATAAAGAAAAGCAAATAAAAATCTTAAGAAAACCATTTTTTTCAAGCCCGACGATCACTCCCGTCAACCACCAACCGTTTCCTAGCAACCCCCACACTCTCCCCGTTTTCTAACCAGTCAAATACCAAAGACAATTTAATTCTTGCTTGAAGGTTTGACTCGAGATGAGGTCAGTACAATCCCCCCCTAAATCTTGACGATATTCAACGGAGCCAAGATTTAACCTTCTTATTCCAACTCCTTGTCTCCAATCAATCCCAAACAAGAGTTAAATTTCATAACCAATTCACCAACTGAACCCCAAAACTATTTAAGGAGTCCCCTAACTTATTTTATCTTTCTTCCCCCCCCCCAATCCTTTTTCCCCTATGCTACATCTTTCCCCCCCCCCCTCTCCTAAATTAAACCTCCATTACCAAATATGAATTCAAAACCACTAGCCAGTAAGCAAATACTTTATTAATATTTCCAAAGCCTTATAATATTGAACTAAACACCAAATACCATATAATCTAATACTCAAATATATTCCAAAGCAAAATTACTCCGAATTAATCCTACCCCACATAACACTCACTAATGCTTTTGCATGGAAATTCATAACCGACATCAACGTCCCTATAAAATTTCTAATTCCCCAACTTCTAACTTCATTTTCCTGATTAAACATAATATCGTGCTAAATGTATTGCATTGAACATCCCCTTCTCTTGCAAAGTTTCGGGGTGTACCAAAACATAAACATTATCAAACTGTCTTGCTGCTACCCTGTATGGACCTTCATAAGTTAAATCAAACTTCCGAGTAACTCCACTCATAGAGTCAGACTTGTTCAATCTTCGCAACTTAACCAAATCTCCAACCTGATACTGAATTAATTTATGAGTTAAATCAAACCTAGTCTTTCTCTGTTGACTAGCCAATTGTAAATTAACCCTAGCTTGCTCCCGAATCTCTCCTATATCCCTATTGCGTACAAGATAAGGCAAATGGGTATCTATTGATAAATGAGTCACACTACCAAAAAGAACTTCATTAGGTGTAAACCCCGTACTTAAATGAAATGTATTGTTATACAACTCCTCAATCTTCTCTAACCATAAACCCCAATTTCTATGCCTTTCATGACAATAAATCCTAAAGAATTTTCCCAACTCTTTATTAACACGTTCCGTCGTATTTGGCCTAGGGTTCCTAATAGTTGTATATATAGCCCTAACTCCCATATTCCGTAATCCTAATTTCCATGTATTCCCTATAAATTGTTTTCCATTATCAGTCATTACAGTTTTCGGCTTTATTGTTAATGCAGAATTTTGCATCCTAACCACAACCGCTTTCGCTGTTGCCACCCTCAACCCATATAATTTAATGTATTTAGTAAAAGAATCTTGTATTACGAATATGTATGTTATTCCCCCCCTAGACGCTGGTAAGGGTCCATAAAGGTCTGCCATAACTAAATCCCCTGGATTCTCCGTTACAATAGAATTACACGCCCCCACATACTTAACATTATCCACTTTGGATAATTGGCAAATATGACAACACCTAACAAACTTCTCTACCAAACTCTTCATTCCAAGCCAATAAAATCTTTGCTTTAGATATTTCATCATTTTATAAATCCCCAAATGCCCTAACTCCAAATGAACTTGTCTACACACCTCAGCTTGCAAAGCTTCTGGTAAATATAAAACTTCAACATCGTTGACATGTTTTCTAAAATAAAGCACACCATCGACAACTGAACAACGCATCGCTATCCTAGACAATCGACTTCCTCCTTCCACTTGCCCTAGCACGCGTTCTTTAATGCCTTTAGCTACATTATCCATATCCTGAAACTGAACCATCTGTTCTAATTTAGATCCTAATTCAGTATTATTCTGCACCCCCATATACATTATCGATGGACACCAAGTTTTCCCTTCTTGAATGTCCCCATCCCTTGGAAATCTAGACAAAACGTCCACTCCCCCATTTTCGACCCCCCTAACATGCTCTATTGTGTAATTAAACTGTTCTAAATACAATATCCATCTTGTAATCCGACTATTAAATAATTTAATGTTCTTTACAAACACTAAAGCTTTATGATCAGTCCTAATAATTAATTCCGCCCCCCTTAAATAAGTCTCAAACTTCTTAACCCCATAAATTACTGCCCAAAATTCTTGTTCTGTAACTGTCCACCTCAATTCTGATCCTCTCAACGACCTTCCACAAAAACTCAAAATCCGTTTATTACCCTCATCGTCATATTGATATAACTCTCCCGCAATTCCTACCCCTGAACTATCCGTCTGCAAATAATAAACTTTATTTACATCTGGATGTGACAACATAATAGTTGTAGAAAACTCCTGTTTCAAATTCTTAAATGCCGTATCTAACTCCTCATCCCAATACCAAACTTGTTCCTTTTTTAACAATCTTGTCAAAGGTATAATCAAAGTACTATAATTTGGAATAAATCTCCGATAGTAATTACATAACCCTAAAAATGCTCGCACATGCTTCACCTTTTTCAGAGTTGGAAACTCTTGAATCGACTTGACTTTATTTGGATCAGTCCGAATCCCTTCAGTAGAAACTATATGTCCTAACATTTTCACTTCCCGACAAGCAAACTTACACTTCTCTAAATTACAAGTCAAACCCGCATTCTCTAATCGTTCTAGGACCTTGTCTAATTGCTCCAAATGTTCTTCCCAACTCCCTTTCGTTAATATTGCCAAATCATCTAAATAATTTACACAAAAACTTCTAACTCCTGGCCCCAACACTACATCCATCGCTCGACTAAAACTTCCCACAGACGTCTTCAGACCTTGTGGCAAAACATTATACATATAGGACCTCCCATTCACAGTAAACCCGGTATACTGCCTACTCTCTTTTGATATAGGAATTTGAAAATACGCATTGTTTAAATCTACGATAGTTATAAATTTTACACCATGAAATGCATTTAAAACATCTATCTGCATTGGTGGGGCCTCTGACTCTGCCACCATGTACTTGTTAATTTCTCTAGCATCAAGTAAAATACGAATAGACCCATCAGGTTTGCTTGTATATGTTAAAGGACTACTATAAGGAGTCGCCCCTCTAGAAATAATCCCCAACTCTACCATCTCATTTAATTTTTCATCAATCTTATTACGATAAGCATACGGAATCGGATAGGATCTATTTATTCGCGGAGTGTGTTCAGACATTTCTATATGATGAACATAACAATTTGCCCTACCAATTTGCTTCGTGAATACTATCTTATGACTCTCTAAAACTTGCTTTAAATCCATCCTCATACTATCAGTCAATTTTACTCCCACATTAAGTCTATCCAGAAAATCCTCACTCTTCACAGTGGAATCCCTTTTATCAACCTGACCGACTCGTAGAGTTCTAACATTTACACTCTCTTGACCTTCATCAATAAACGGTACATTAACTTCTTCCCCATTACCCGACAGAATTAAAGACTTAGGATCTCGCAAATTAATAACAGCATCATGGGAAAGTAACCAGTCAAAGCCTAATATCACCGGTACTGTCAATTTTGGAACTACCAACAATCCAGTATCGAAACTTATCCCCTGAATTTTTAACTCAACAGATGTTAGCTGCTGTATTTTCAAACTTTTCTGCCCTACTGCTCCTCTAATCTGTATAGGTTTCACTGGTAATGATGGAAACCTTGTATCTTTAGTAATTTGTAAAGATTCATAAAGCTCTTCTGAAATACAACTCACTTCACTCCCAGTATCTATCAACCCATTTATTGTATTCCCTAATATTATCTCAATAACAATCTCCGCTCTAACCTTGCGAGAACCCTCATCAAAACATACCTCTTCATCAAACAAGGATGCCGCAACAAAAGTTTGTAAAAATTCAGAAACACGTGGCCGATCTAATAAACTTGGGGAAAGATTTGGAAAAGCATCTAAATTCAACTTAACTTCCTTATTCTGAACTCTATTCTCATCCCCAAAACCACATCTACCAAAATCTGACCAAGTCTTATTAGCCGATATGGGATATAAATTTCCATGCCCATCTTTCCCTAACCCTATTCCCTCAATCGCAATAGTAAAAGCTACCTCAACCTTTCAAATTGCACTATTCATAATTCTCGAGAAACGAAAGTAATGCCTCTCCCTTAATTCACAAAATCTCTTCCCCTCAATCTGCTTAATACCCTAGAATCCTGGTCACGCGGCACCAATTGTGCTGACCCCAGGGGGCAGGCCTTATAAAATATAAAAGAAAGATTAATTTATTTAATCTGTTTGGCGGACCGGTAGACAAAAGATATTTGCCAATCGAAATAGTGGTAGTAACGTTGTGTGGGTTTTTTTAAATGTTTTAGTAACCCATGGTTCCTAAGGCGAGAATGAGGAATAACAGATTCTTCTGATTAAAGAGATATTCAAGAATAAGGGAATTCAAATAATTGTATTAGTTGAAGAAAAGAAACGTCTAGAGAACTTCAGTTTATGGAAATTCGACAAGTTTTGTGGTCTGGTAAAAGCAGAGCCCCTCCCCGCTCTTGCTCGTGTGCTCGACTCCAGGCTGGACACACTCCGCCAGCCTGTCCCGAACTTGTCTGGGGAGAGCTTCCATTACGTCGCCAAGTCAGTCTGAGTAAGTCCTCGTAACCAAGAGAGCAGAGGGCCCGACAAATTATAGTCACTCCAAGAGACAGGATTTAATTCTTTTCCTAATAATTTAGATGGAGAGACTATTGACCTAAACTACCCCTCTTGTGTCCTCGGATATTTAGGACGACGGAATGTGTGTGTTTTCTGCAATCCAGTGTGACAGGTATCAAAGTAAACCCAGAATGTTGGAGGTCTCCTCCCCTTCGAATCCGTCAAGGCACCCGATATCACACGCTCAGCTTTCGCTTCGCTTAGTCGAGTCCCCACGAACCGACATGAGAGCCGGGAGTAGAAAGCAGTTGCCGAGCTAAACTCGCAGGCATCCTTGCTGACATGAGATCATAAAAACCAAGCCAGCAAGTCACCTCAACTAACTAACGTCTTTCGACCAGAGGTGAGATCGACTCTTGACGCAACTCAAATCCGACCCCCGGTTCCCCAAGATAAATTTTGAAGCTATTAACCTTGAACCTTTAACACACTGAAGCAGTCTGTGCAGTCTGTATGGAAACTGAGCGTACAGTGTGAAGTGTCTCTGCTTGCTATTTTAATCCAAGATGTTTAGTGGCGGTAAGATGTCATCGACGTCTGTGACCCGCTGATAACTTTCACCAAGACACTAAACCCTCTTCGACTCGAATAGAAACATGTATAATATCCGATGCATTAAACGAGAAAGGTAAAGATAAATTGTAATTTAAATTGCCAGGACACAAGCAAAACTGTAAACCCCAATATAAGAGCCGAAAGAGAACTAAATAATCTTAGCCAAACAGCATGGGAAAATTTAGAAAGGTTCTTCCAATAAACTGAAGATTAGACATGGAGTCCTAAAAGGTACACAAGATCCAAAAGAATTAGATCAGTCTTGAATTATTAATAAGCCTTCGAATTCCCTTGATTAAAAACATTTATAAAAGAATATCAAATGAACAATAAAATTATTTACCTTTAAATAATTATTAGTTTCGCGATAGAATTATAATCCCGTGAAATAATTCAAAGAAATTTATCACTAGTTTGGTTTTCCGACGACCAGCGTATATCACTATTGAATTCAATATGATTTGCTTCTAAGAATTTATTTTTTTAAAAATTGTTCTGTTTTTTTAAATAAATTGTTCCTCCCAAAAAATAAAATTTCGAAACTCAAAACATTTTGAAAATATTCGTAAATAAAAAAAATCAAAATCAAAGAAAAATATTCAAATAAACATGTTCTAACAAGGACAGCTTTGCTACGAATGATCTAATAGCCTTGTTGTCAAAATTGCAATGACATCTTCCATAATTCAAAATATTTTGAAAATGACGACATCAAATGTCATTCGTAACCAGCTGCATTACTACCCCACGTGCAACGATGCACCCATCGAGTAACCACTAAAAGACAACACTTAGCTTCGGGTCCCGACGAGATGTCAAGGCCGCGCAGCCGCAAACCGAACTCTCCCGACAGCGACACCAAACCGCTTAGAAGCCCTCGTAGTAAGCGACGGAGCTCTCAGGGTCATGCTCCCGCGTGAAATGTATTAAAATGAAAGGTTAAATATGCAACTAAGGTTTCCCTGTACTACGAAAGTTTTCCTTACTCTATTACTATACCTAGAAACACAACAAACATTCACAATAAATTAAACACCATACAGAACCCTTTCTAAACAACGACTATCACCCTTCCATTCGTCTTTCAGATCCTCAACCAGAACACTCATCCCCAAGCTTCTCTATTCTAAATGATAAGACATATACGAAAGATTAAAATACCTATGAGAAATCACTAGTTCGATTTTCTTGTTCTCAAACCATAAACCAAATTATTCGTAAACATGATTTCTTATAGATAAGTGTTTCCAACAACGGTAGGACTACAATATTTACCTTTTTAAGTAGACTTAGTCTACATGAAAACTCACGAAAATCTCCTAACGTCTCCCTGCAAAATTCCTATAGATCACCTCCTATATGTTATTCACAATTATGCACACCGCACATTATTAATTATAAAAGGAAAATTTTGTGGATACACCACTATTATTATAAAGAAAAGCAAATAAAAATCTTAAGAAAACCATTTTTTTCAAGCCCGACGATCACTCCCGTCAACCACCAACCGTTTCCTAGCAACCCCCACACTCTCCCCGTTTTCTAACCAGTCAAATACCAAAGACAATTTAATTCTTGCTTGAAGGTTTGACTCGAGATGAGGTCAGTACAGTACGTTAAAATTATAGAAAGTACTGGTATTAACAAGATAATCTTAGAACGAACGACTGGTTATTCTTTTGAAGAGGTTTACATGTTTGGATTAAGTGTGTCAACCGTGTAGTAGTAGTAGTATGTACATTGTTCGTTTTTGGACACTTCCAAAATTGTAGTCTTCCGGCAGAAAAACAGAAAAAAATGAAACGGTCAGGATTTTTTAGGGTTCCGTCGTCAACAAGGATCGCCATTCAATTTAGAGACTCTTGGTTATACGAAGCTGTAACTTGCCATATATACCTACACATTTAAATTACGCCGACTAAGTTGTTAAATAAAATCTTGGTGTTTTTTTCCGGGTTTACATAATTATGTAAAGCAAAAGTTCGTGTTTTACATTATACCCATCATCGAGTGAGGTATCATCAGATAGCCCCTAAAATCATTATGCATATGTTATCATCAATGTTTAAATTTGAGGGGCCATTTAGGAAATATTTAACTCGAAATTGATAACTGACATGACTGACTAGGTTTGCATGAATTGAAAAGGGTCTAATCATCACCCGGCGGCACAAAAGCCCTCGATCTCCAACAACAAGATGACTTGCCGAACCACGCTACAAAATACAATTTATAACCCTATTATTACAAGATATTCTTACAAATACAACCTTACTTTGTTAAACTTACTGTAAGGTCGTCAGTTGCTTGGACGTTAGCTCTCAATTTAAAACTAATTTCAATATGAGCAAGGTTGTTGATCTTATAACTTGATAGAGTGAGATGGTTTCAGCTGTATCGTGAATACAAAAGGAAGCACGATAAACAAACACACTCAAAAAAGAATAAAGGCATGAGTGTTATAAAGTCACGGTCTATTAGACTCTATGAACAAGTTACATGCAATTATAATTAAAATGTAAATACGTTTAGTTTTAATTTTTAATTGTATTATTGTTGAATTCTGTATATACGTTATTATATGTATAATAAAATGAATAGCTATATTCTATTAAAATGTCATGCGTAGGTATGGTATGTAATAATGTGTCATCAACGTTTTAAAAAAAAATCTTCCTGATGCGCTATAATGTAAAATGTCACTACCGAAATCTAGATTTATGTCTAAAACTGATATCTTCCCGTAACGAAATGTTTTCCACAAAGCTCCTAGGATTTTCACGAAAATACAAATGGCGCGATCGTCAACAGACGTTAACGATAACGAGACAAGACTTGACAAATTATATACGAAAACATGGTAGTACAGACAACAACTTTAATTGTTGAGGCATTATACAAATCTGTCTTAAAGAGCCATGATTTGAACTGAATCTGGTTATACCAAGTTGAATACTCGTAGAGGCCCTATAGATTATATGTGGCGTTATCTATCTATGAAAAGGGACCTTATTGTCGATGGCGCTTCCGCTATTATTAAAGACGCTCCGATATAAATACAACGTCGCGTGACGCAGTGCGGCGTAAGCGCCATCGACAATAAGGTCCCCTTTCATAGATAACGCCACATATATAGGTTACGGGTTTATTCTACGATAATTATAAAGTTTCTAAGCAATATATTTACAGTACGTTTTTATTGTTTCAGCATCATGAGCCCTCTCTTCGCTGCCCTATGCGGGCTGTGCCTGCTGCCAGCTGTGTTCTGCCAGACAGGTGAGTTGCCTGTAGAGCCAGTCACTGCTTATAGAGGCCGTATTATGATCAGAGGTCGGAATAGGTAGTGCTTATTAACCTAAACTTGTTGCATCTTCATTCAATAACGTATCCCCATCTCACTCACGCATGAATGAACGTGAGTCAAGTTTAGGTTAATAAGCACTACCTATTCCGACCTCTGATTATGATCCACCGGACTGCCAAGTTCCAGACAATATGGGGCCGAGTTATACCAGTCTTTTTTCTCTATCCCTTCTCTCATTAGAAAATACATAATACGGCCTTTGCCGATGAACATTCTCTCAAAAACCCACGCGAATCGCTCACATAAAATAATGAGATGTATAACTCTTTATTTATGTACTCTATTATAAAATAAAGATTCATACATCCTTTACTCAAACAGATAAACGCAATCAAGCGTACTCTTCACCATTTTCAGGCCGGCCACACTGAAACTTACGACTTACGTAAGTAGGGACGCAGCTTTTGGTTGGAAGTAGATAGAAATATTTTTTTCTAAGGCCGGGATTACATCTGTAAGTTATTACGTAAGTTTTGAGACGCAACTATGGGTAAGAGTGAGTGGCAAATATCTGCATCTCTCTCTTTCATATAGCTTTGTTTCAAAACTTACGTAATAACTTACAGGTGTAATCCCGGCCTAATTCTAACAAATAGCTGCGTGCCTACTTACGTAAGTCGTAAGTTTCAGTGAAAAGGCGGTCTTAATCTTCTCAAAAATATCCCAATTACTCCCAGAAACTGAGGCACCAACAACAACCACCACCAAAGCGCCCGCGACCACCACCACGACCGCGGCCACCACGACGCCCTGGGTCACCAAGACCCTGAACGAGGGCCAAGCCATCCAGAAGGCTCTGCAATACCTCCTGCAACACCGGCAGCCTGACTGGGGGTGGGGCAACGACACCCATGACGTCATGCTCACTCTGCAGGTAAAATGGACACTGCTTCAACGCTCTTGCTACCCTAGTACTTTCAAAACTTATTTTTGCATCAAAAATAGGACAATTCCTTTTTCCTGGATTTACAATAGGAACTTTTATAAAAGGTGTTCTGAAAAAAATTAAGCTTATACAATTTTGTCTCAAAAACTTTTTTTTTTAATTTTTCTTACTTACTCTCGCTTTCGTTACCAGAGTGGAATAGGCAGAGCTACAGAATTACCTTCAACTCTAATAACTTAATTTATTTAACTAAATTTTTCATTTTATATTTATTATTATTTAGGTACTGAGAAATAAAATGGACTAGTGGTCGGAATGACGTCTTTTTGTTTGTAACCGCGTTGCGTAGCACTAACAGTGACGTAGAGAAGACCATGTGGCGTTAAAGCTCTTTAGCCGCTAGCAGAAATTGGTTTATTCAATGAACAAAAAATGTAAGCTTTTGAAAATACCATTTAAAAAAGTTCTTGTTGCCAATTGGATGTAAGTATTAATAAAAAAAACATGAGATATTCAAGTGCCTTTAACACTTTAACAGCGTAAACATTATCGGCAAAATGGAATGGAAGTGTTTACCAATGACGTTATAGATCAAATCTTTTTGGCAAACAAAAAGTCAATGTGACACAGTTCTATGGAGGGACTGGGTTCCATTTTGACAATTTAACAGACGCTATCAAATATATTAGAGCACACACGGGGCTACAAAATATCTAAACAAGCTTTAACAAATGCTTTCAACAGAGTCAAGTTAAGTTATGTATGTTTCGTGTTTGATGGGGACATACTCGCACCTAACCATAAAATAAACTCAATTGCAATTAAAATGACGTAAAATTAAAACGTTTCGCTGTGTAAATAACAATATTATGCTGATTACCGACTCTAACCGTATTCCAGCTCGCGAACAACACCGGCAAGGAGATAGAGCAGCAGGGCCTGGAAATGCAGCTGTCCGCTAAGCAGATGGAGATCGAGATCCTGCTCATGATGTCTAAGTATGAAGATTCAATTTTGTATCGGAAAATAAGTAATACCTATAGTATTTATTTTCCTTTTGCGTCAACGGTGTATGTACTTTTCTGTCACCAGTTATCATTACACAATCTCTCTCCCTCTCTTTACTTATGAGTCAAGCTTTTGTGGAGTACTGTGCAGTAATCAACCACTCCGATCTTTTGTCATCTGCTTGGCTTCAAACATACTGATCCTGGTACAAAAGTCGTTTGTTTTTGCATAAGGCTCAGTATTATATTATTGAATTCTTTGAAATGCTACCCCAGTTACTTGAAAACAAAACAAAAATTACGGGTACAAGGTACGAGAATACGAGATTTTATGACAAAATTGCCGAAAATAGTTGTTTGACTATCGATTCCCAACCACCAATAATAAGGAACCTATAGATATCGCCAATCTTCTCAGGCACCACGAGTCCCCGCCGCCGCTGGCTCGGCTGGCCGCCTACACCCTGGCCTTGGGCGCGCTCTGCAAGGACCCGCGCGCCTTTCACGGGCGCGACCTGGTGGTGGCCCTGCTGCACCGAGAGCCGCCGCACGACTTTGACTTCGCGTATGCCACCCTGGCCGCATGCTCATCAGCCGCTCACATGAGGCGGCGGCACATCAGGCGTTTGCTGGACATAGCTAATGCTGCTGCTGATCACAGTCTTGGTTTGTTACTTACAAAGGTGTTATTTTAACGGATTCTTGCGAACGAGCGAGCGAACTCATACGAGCTAGTTTTAAGCTACCTGATTAAAAATGCACGCCCTAAATTGTTGTTTGTATGCCCTAACAGACGACTTAAACTTCTCGAGTTGAAAAGTAAGTCCTTAAGATAAAGTACTAAATACGGACACAGAGGCACTGTTCCACTCGACCTACAAATTTTCTCATTGACGATGCGTTATCGTTGCTTACTGGAACAATAGAAGGATAAAGTTTGTGCTTGAGTTAGGTAATTACGAAATTACCTAAAGGTAAAGCTTTTCATATTTTGGCAACCACCACATTATCACAGTCTACTTATACATATAATATGACAGTGAACTGCAGTTTTTAGGTAAAGATTGGATTAAGTAAATCAAATTTCATTCATTTTTACACGACTGTCCAAAAAAGGAGTGTTATGTTTTCAGGGTTCATGTATACATACATGAACCCTGAAAACATTTAACATTCTTTATTCCACCATAACTTCGCGTTTGTGGCCAAGCCGAATCTCATCTAATCTTACTTTGGGAGGAGGGGGGGTCGAGCCGAATATATATAACGTTTTTTTTCCGCATAAAGACAGAGCGAGATTGAAGGAGTAGTTGATTTTACTGAAAATCACATAGACACGTTGGTTCCAATAGTCATTCTTAAGACCGTGCATGCAGGAGTCTCCGTCGCACCAGGAGGGGAGGGGGGGTCCGAAAATCGCCAAAAACGCCTCACGTAATTAATGAACGCCCCTCCGGGTTTGGGTAAAGTCACATAGACTTGCATAAAAGCTTTATGAGAACTAGAAAAAAGTGGAGAGCCAACCCGAAGGACCTTGTAAGTGTTATACGTACGTCTTGATTGGATAAGGACTAGAAAATCACTAGATGCATGCAGATAAATTGTCCGTCGCTAATTTATTTATTGAGATGATTGATGTCACGGATTTCCTCGGTATTACTTACGTCATTCGAAGTGTCAGTTGCTGAAAGAAGAGCAAAGTATAGGAAATATAAAAGAGGAAATATAATTAGAAATATCTAGTGCCTCGGATTCCTCCAGAATGTTGAAATTGGCACTTAGTAATTCTTAAGCTGTAAAGTAAATTAAATATATTTTAATTGTGGTTTCTGTCAATCTGTATGAATAAAGCTTTACAATTATTAGCTAAAGCAAGTTCAAAAATTACTAGATACCCGACCTTTGGCAAGGTAAAATGTATATTTATTCTGCACTACCTATTCACAGTATTAGATAAAGGAGTTAAAGCAGTCCAGAGATTACCTTTACTTCATTCGGTTATACGTAACTTAGGACTTAGGTAGGTAATTCATATTAAAAAAAAATTTATACAGGAACGAAGACGTCCATATATTTTTAGTAAACTTAGGCTAGGTTAATATTTATTAACTAAGACCAACTTAGTCCTTTCATTAAGTTTTCACATATATCTTCAAATACTTTCAAGATAGTGATTCTGCTCCCGCGCAGTCTGTAAAGTAGTGAGGTAGTATTTTGTAATATGAGTTTACTTTAATTAACGTTAAACGACATAATTATTCGATTATTCAACCTTCGCAACAAACATACACCTTCGAAATCGTAAGTAATTTCTCACATTTTTTTCCCTTCCGGTAACCTATGGAAACATATGATTTTCTAGTCGTAGGTAAGCGTAACCAAACGCACACGTTGCAGACACGATCTCGATGGTGATTCTGGCCCTGCGCTGCGTGGTGCAGGACCACCGGCACCGCTCGCTGCTGCACTTCGTGCGCCGCCCCATGGCCGGCCTGGCGCGCCAGCAGCACCCCGACGGCGGCTTCGGCACTCAGCTCACCACCACCGCGCTCGCTATTCAGGTAAGGACTTTGTCGGTTAGGTTGCCCTAGTCTCTTGGTAAAACCAACGGACCTATTATGGTCGTGTTTATCGAAGTGGATAAAACGTCTGTCCCTTTCTGACCAGTATGTAAGTGCGGGAGTGACAGATGCTTTACCCGCCGCGATAAAGGCGGCTAAATACTGGCTCAGGGCAGAATAGGAACTTCCTTGGACAACATGCAAAATAACGTGTTATTGACTATGCACAAGGCTCATAAGGTCAAAAAATTCTAATTACGCTCCTGCAGCCGCACTTGCTATTCAGATTTTCATCATCCATTCCCGTTTCTGTTGGTTAGTTACCTCATTATAGCTGACAGTTAGGTCTGTATGGTATCACTCTCATGGCCTTGATGGAGCAATCCTATTATGTATTTCCCAATTATATTTGTCAGGTAGCACTTTATTTGGCTGTTATTATTATCGTTTGTTTTCTTTCATACGACATGCCAAATGTGAGGATGTAAGACCAGTATTTGGCAAATACTGCCAAGTGAAGCACCGCCATATCATGCAGTCAATTCGTCTTCATTGAAAATCAAGCCACTATTTCCTTGAACGAAACTTTCTAATCAACTCTCTAGGCCCTGGAAGACTCGGACAGCGGGCCAGGCGCGCACCAGCACTGGAGCCTGCCGTCGGCCCGCAAGTGGTTGCTGGAGCGGCAGCACGCGGACGGCGGCTGGGGCGACGTGCGCGACACGGCCGCCGCGGTGGCCGCGCTGACTCCCGCCTCACTGGCCGCCGTGCGCCCGCCGCACTGCAAGAACAAGCTGCAGGACAACCGGAATGAGCCGCTAGGTAAACGCAGCTATAAACTACACTGTCTCCACTAAATTAGCTGGCAAGCAGAGGGGGAAAATGCTAACCTTCAGTACAAAAAAAAACTTTAAGGAAGGACCCATCCGATAAATTTGCCACGGGCCTCAGATGGTATAGTTACGCCGAGCGTTGCCCATAATTTCCGAAAATCATATTCCAATATTCCCATTTTTTCCCGATCTTAATTTTTTCCAATCACATATTTTCCTATCCGAATTTCTCCCAATTGAAAATTTTCCCACAATTTTCAAAGGAAGGTAGGTTTAGGTAATAAATGTTAGTTTTGCAGCAGGCCCGAAGGGCCAAACCGCGCTAAATAGGAGCTCGTCGACACTATCAAATTCATTTCTGGAATGGTAACAACGCGTCAGGGAAAAACGAGCCAGTGAAAAAACACGACTGTAAAAAATTAAGATCGGGAAAAAATGGGAATAGAAATTCTGCTACGAATCAAATTTGATATTCTGAAATTATGGGCCACCCTCTTTACGCTACTGCAGACAACGTTTGGGTTACGAAACTACTAGCCCCGGCTGTTACAAGTTAACTTAAGATAATTTAAGTGTTGTTTTTTAGATAACAATGGCGGCGACGGCAGCCTGAAGATGTCTTATCTCTCTCACACGAGCAACGAGTCAGATGCACGCAATGTCTCCTTCACCTACACTCTATGGCTCGGCACCAACGTAACTGAAAACTACACACTGTACATGATGGCTCCCAGGTACACTACCCAACTTCTGCCCACCTATTTAGCAGCAGGTCATATAAAATAATAAGCGGATTTCTTGTATCCGCACACCTAAGGCCTCTATTACATATATTTTAATTATATTTTTACGTTATAGCTTCTATTTAATTTAACAGCAGATACCTATAACGTCGACAGACTGATTTCATCATTATCTATGTATAATTCCAGAAACATTTCCTTCTACCACGTGATGCAAATGGCGGCCGAGCAGGACCCTAAATTCAAGTTCGAGGCTAGCGAATGGCCCAACGGTCATTACGTGCACACGCTGGCCGGGCACAAGGAGGAACCCATGGGCTACCACTACTGGCTGCTGTACCGCCTCACTGAGATCCCCGACCCCGCCAGCCCTCCTGGCAACCAACTCGTCGCTCCTGTTGGTAAGGACTTTCGATGCTGCTTATAGTGACCACTTGAATAATGCAATATGCATTTTCCTGGTGGGTTGTTGGTTTCCTTGTAATATTTCCGTAGAACTGGGAATGCTGAGCAATCAGAGTACGTTGCTTCTCTCACTACCTTTTCTGATTTGCTGGCCACCTAGAACTTTTTAGGCCGCGAAGAAAGATATATAAAGATATATCTTGGATTGCTTGTCACTAATATTAATCTCCTTCTCTTTTTCTTTTTGGCCACTTTCTGCCCATTTAGTACGGACCGGTGCAGCAATTTGCTTCATCCACATATCTATAAAAAATAATTGACCAAAACTTACTTTTCTGTTTTCAGGCGTTGACGATCTTTTGGTTGAAGACGGCGAGCACTACCTCTTCTGGTACAAGAAGCTGTAAATCATACATACTGTCGCCACGTAACAGCAGCTAGAACACCAAATTCATACGCAAGTTTAGTATCGACGGTTCAAAACTTTGTTTAAAAAATCAAGACACGTTAAAATGGACTTTAATGACGGAGGGAGCGGTGCTACTAAGGTAATCGACGAAAATAACGAAATCGCCTTGATTTCTTCTAACAAATTTGCGTATGGATTTGTCTACCTTAACTTAAGTCAATGTCATGTAAGATCGGTCTGTTATCTTCCTGAAAAACGTCTTAAAATAGTATTTCGGGTTCGGCTAAAGTCGGTTAGACTCGCATAAGAGCACATGAGAGCGAATTAGGGAGTGACACACCCAAAGACTTTTTAAGAACTATAGCTCTGTCAGTACTTATGGTGGTCGGTGACCAGCAATGGGACCTATGGGCCTACGATAAGTATAGGATGGTAAGCGGATTTATTTTTCCTCTTTAGTAAAAAAATCATTTTAAGGCTTTCTGACCTCCAAGCCAAACCAGCATATCTGCAAGTCATAATATTTGACCCTGCAGTAAATTACTTTTAAATTATTATTATTTTTCTCCGTCCTGTAAACTCTCAGGAAATCCAAATCAAACTAATTTAGCTACTTTCTTTTATGTTGCGGAAGTTTAATCATCATGATTACACACATTTTTTAACTCAGGTTACGTGGGATTTACTTAAAAGTATCGATGTGCCTGTCTCACTTTTGCCTGTATAACACATTAACAGCGAGACGAAGTGTTTATTTTCTTTTAATTCCCAAGTAGCCATTTTAATTAACAGGTCTGTGATTTTAATTATTCTGTACCTATGTTTAAATATTTTCATGCCAGTAGCGGTGAACGCCAGTTGTTGTAGGTATATGTTAAGATTTGTATGTTTTACCCAAAAATACAGTATAGTGTCGTTTCATTACGTAGTCATGATGCTGTAGAAAGAAATATAAAGACTCGGTTACTTGTTCGGGGTTTTTGTATGAATTAATCAACAAAATACTTTATGTAAATAATGGGTGTTCATGTTAGTAGTTCACCATACGTTTGAGTAGCCACTGGATCTACAATAGAAACTGTTAATCTTTGAATAGACTACTGTAACATTTCTTCGTGTAACCATTATGAACTCATCTAGTCTTTATTAACTCTACGCAACAAATAGTCATAGAGTAAACTTTAAGGTAAATTTATCTTCCTTTAATTTAAGGTTGATATCCTGTAATTTCTAATATCTGGCAGCCTAACACATTAATACAGTACATGTAACAATTTGTTAATTAATGTGTTACGTTTTTGTAAAACTAAGTTAAAAGTTAATTTATTTTACACTGTCATTACATAACCTTCAGGTCAACTTACGATAAATTAATATCCCAAGAGAACTTGAATCCAGAGTTGTAAAACTATTAATTAAAAAGTTCAGTATTCTTCTGTGGTTGTTTCTGGGCCTTCTATATTGCTGTTGCTATAGTTACGTAAATTCAAATGCATGTACATTAGCTATTAGAAGTCGATCGTTTATCTGTAGTAAATATTTTCGATTGCATAGTTGGAAATATTTTATCAATCGTGGGGATCAGAGATATGGTTCTCTTTTTAACAATTACAATACAATACAATCAAGGGTACGCACCCAGGGAAATGCTTCTCTCTAACTACGCGTGGAAAAATAACGGGTCACTTGGTCAAGATTACCAGTACCCACAGTTATTTTTGCTCGTGAGTAGGTAGTACAGTAGAAAGTAAGAAATTGAGAGGAAAAAGCGACTTGAAAGTTGATAATTGCTAATACGACTGCCAAAATGTTTCCCTCTATGCTCATTTGTTCTAAGAGTACATTATCTGGAACAGTCATAGCTATAATCTTCGTTTTAGACGAGACTGAAATGACTCAAATATTGATTAGACTTACATTTTTATTGTACCTACTGAATGGTTCTTAATAAATAAATTATGTAAAAAAACGTGTTTCTTTATTTTATTCTTTTCTAAGGACCTTTCTTTGTAGTTTCCGTCGAGAGACGTATGGACGTTAGATACAATAAATTAGGGCACGGTACACATAGTTAAGGACTAAAATTAAGAAACGTCACGAAAATTTCTCATACATTTATATACTGCCCTCATAGGCGCCAAATAGGCGGGATTTCAAATTCATTAATCGAAGCAGATTCAAATTTCACCCGTTAGTAATATGGTTGCAATTGCTAAAAGATTTTGTCTGAGATACCACGTTTTATCTTACTACTATTATGTCTAAACAGTATAGTTAATTTTCGTGACGAAATGGTAAAGTTACCGTTCCTTAATTTTAGACCCAAACTTTGTACTTTTTTTTTGAGAACCGTTCATAAATAAATAGTAGTTTATGTAACTGGTTTATACTGAGAGGCATTAACACACGAGTGTGGTTTTATGAAACGAACCGAAAGGCGAATTTCATAATAAGCTCACACGAGCGTTTTAATGCCTAATTATGAGTACAGTTTTCAACATTATTTGAGAAATCTGTATCTGTGGTTGCCATGTATTTTATTGTAACACATCGATATCCGATACTTTAATTAATATCACGCAATACTTTAATGTTGACATTAAAATACAATCGTAGATATAGACTGTGCCAATTGAAATTAGCAAAGATGTAAACACAACCAAACGAACTAATTTACCATTATTACTCGATAATGACGTGCTTTTAAAGCTCAAGTGAGGTCTTAGCAAAGATGTAGACACTTGATCTTTACTTTCACATAAAGTTTTAGATTAAATAACTATTAATAATTCGTTATTTTAAATAAAAACACGCTCAATGAATATTTGAGGTTATGTGTCAAACAGTACTCATTTGTTTACATCTTTGGTAATTTCAATTGACACAGGCTATACAGGTTTCTTGATATAGGCCATTTGTGCTTAACGTTTCTGTTTGTTGCGTTTCGTAGGGAAGTTATGAATGTTATGATATGGACGTAGGTAAAATAAATAAATGAACAACGGTAAAAATGAAACGCGTGGTAAGATCCAACGTTTATTAAATCTGTACAGTACACATCAACACATTGCCATTGATGTAGGTACATATTATACCTAGGTAGGTGCAGGAAGCTAATACAAAAACTTACATATAACACGTCAAAAATTTAAAAATCACGTCTTTTTATAAAATATTGGGTAATTTTATACCATTAATTCATTATATATAAAGTTACATTATATTAAGTGCTTGAGTATGTCACAGGAAAGTGTTTTTAAAAAACATCGTGTCAAAACGAGGCACACAACCTTCAGTAATATCAAGAATATCGTTTTGTGCTTTAAAATGCGAAATTTGAACTATTATTGCGATAATACTAGGAAATAACTTAAAAATAATTCTCACTCGCAGTAAAAGTTACAAACCGTGTCAAGTTAGTCCAGCCCGGGTCAAATGTAATGCAGCCGAGTGTACAAAAACTCTAAATAACATGTGTATAACAGGACAGCGAGCCATTCACAATAAAAAAAAATAGAATAGATTTTTAAGAATCTAACTAATAAAAAATAATACATGACGGTTTAAAAAATATAGCATAATAATTTAAAACGTCATTCCTCTTTTGATTCCATGCGTAAACATGGTGTAAACATTTCGAACTACTTTGAATAAATAAAAATATCCAGCCATTAAAAATAACATAGTGGTAAGTAATACTACTTGTTTGTACATACTAACGGTGCGGACGTAATAATAAGATACTACCGATCTTCAGTAGTTCCTGATCTCCTAAAATAATGATGACAGGGAGTGATAGAATCTTTGACTGAAGTAGCCAATATCACTTTACGGCACAAGGTCGAACATTTATCTTGAAGTTTCAAGATTAATCCGTCACTGATCCTGAACATCTAGTTATTCATAGGAGACGAGAAGAATAAACAGCTCAATACGTTTGAACAGGTACAGTGTGTGCTACCAAATTTAAAACCATCACAGTACTACAGAAAACGACGAAAATGCCTCAATTTAAGTAATGATATTTTACGAGACAATTTTTTGTCGCCTTGTCATCACACTACAATTTTCTTATAACTATATACCAAGTTCATTCGCCCATCATCACAGCCCAGCTATACTACCCACAGAGATGAAAATGTTATATTTATAGATTTCCTAACCACATAGTTAGCACTACGATTAATTACTTGTAAATCGGGTACAAAACTTTGTTTTTGTAATCGGGGTATGTTTATTCCAAAAATTTATTTTTTAATTACACGCTTTGTTATTGCCGACTGTTTTTGTATCACTAATAACTAATTCACTTTGAGAAGACCAGCTAAACGCGTCCGGCCAACTATTAGCCATTGAGGAGTTCCTATGGCCACCTCCGTCTCCATCATCACACGAGGTCGATGTTACCATATTATTGAATCATCATCGGAATTACAAAGTATCCAAAATTCAAGTCAATGTGACAACTTATTAGAATTAGGATAAAATCGACTTTCACGATTTTATTTAATAGTGATTTAGTTACAAGTGAAGCTAAAAAAGCGTGTCAAAAATTTAAAGCAGTACCCAAAAATATTACCAATAGTGGCAAATCACAAAATGCGCCTATTGGCGGATAATTCGGTCAGGATAAAAAGTTTACAAAATCGGTCTGAGTCAAGGTGACAGGTTACATAAATTCTTAGAGCAAGGGGTTATCACACTGAAAGGAGACTGTAGAAGTGTAGACTCTAGAGGTAGATACCAATTACAAGAAAGTTAGCCAAAATGCCTAGTTTTAGGTACTAGGGTTCCTTTCTCTCTTGATTCGCGGCTAAATCGAGAGATAGAAAACGTGCCTTTGAAGTTCGATTTTGGACGATCCCCGCATGCCAGACGCGTTTACAAAGAAAGGATGATCTAAATGGTTTCGAATGGGTAAAAAAAACAGCTTTAACATGTTGTGGGTGCGCTTGTTACAACCTTTATCATAGTTTCATTAAACTTGCAAAATAATAAACGTCAAGCGTAAACATAAAATTCAGAATTTTAGTAAGTTGAATTAAATGTTGTGTAATAATGATAGGAAGAACAGCCTAAACTCTCGATTTTTTTTCATTCCGCTTTTCATCGTGATTGTGTTGCTTCGTGATACTCAAACTCGTAATTGCGATAATTTGGCGGTTTCAGAACCGAAGTTCTTGTTTATGAAATTCGGAAAAAAATATTTCGCTTCAATATTTTAGGTAAAATAAGAACTGATCCGTTATCAAATTAAATGTATGTGTTTTGAATATTATACAAGGTGGCTATCCTAATGTTTGATGCAACAAGATATTATGCACACAGATCATTATTTATTAAACCACACTTGGCCGACGTACTTATGTATGATATATCGTTTGTTTTGTACAAACAAATTAATAAAACGATGAGTTCAATAAACAGACAAAATAATTTCAAATATCAAATATACCTAACTAAACATGCACACAACACACTGCATGTGCTGCAAACACTTTGACTGGGATGATGATTTTGTGACGTTTAATAACAAAAGTTACTAGGGTACTAGTAAATCGCAGATTAGTCATACACGCGTCAAGACGAGGCGGCCTTCTCCGCGATGCGATTCATGACCGTCGTGTACGCCAGACCCAGCGCCCACGACACTTCGTGCCCGTTCACCTTCTTGAACAGCTGTGGGGACAAACACTTTCAGTTATTGGGAGTAGATGGGGCGGTTTTTTTTAGCCGTAGTCAACCATTTATTAATTAACTAATAACTAAAAAAAACTATATCGAAAGGTTCCTATATTTAACTATAAATTGAAGTCATTACGTTTCAAGAAACCCACCCTTAAGAATTTCGTGCTCTCTACCAGTAACCCTTGGGTCTGATCAAAACAAGTATTTTCTGATTCAAAACTAGAGAAAGAGGGGAATTTATATAAAGAGAGTAATGACGACTAAGACGGTCTGTGCTTTGTTATGTCATCAATGGCAGTCAATTAGATTAACTTGATTCTAAAAAGTCGAGGCCGCCGCGGAGTCCCTCATCTTGTAGGCTTGCTGCAGCAGCGCCAGCACGTAGGACAGGTCGACGCATGCCCAGGGGTGCTCGACGTTTTCCGCGCCACTGCGCGGTACCAGGGAAACATATAGCAGATAGATCACTAACCGAGATGGACGCAGAGCCCTTCGTCTTGTAGGCTTGCTGCAGCAGCGCCAGCACGTAGGACATGTCGACGCATGCCCAGAGGTGCTGACGTTTTCCGCGCCACCGCGCGGTACCAGGGAACCATATAGTAGATAGATCACTAACCGAGATGGACGCGGAGCCCTTCATCTTGTTGGCTTGCTGCAGCAGCGCCAGCACGTAGGACAAGTCGACGCATGCCCAGAGGTGCTCGACGTTCTCCGCGCCACCGCGCGGTACCAGGGAATCATATAGCAGATAGATCACTAACCGAGATGGATGCGGAGCCCTTCATCTTGTAGGCTTGCTGCAGCAGCGCCAGCACGTAGGACAGGTCGACGCATGCCCAGGGTTGATCGACATTGCTGGCGCTACACGCGTGCAGCGCCGCTCTATGATATGCCGACACCGACACCGTACCTCCTTTCATCACATCTGCAGACAAACCTTCAGCTAATCAGAACTACCAGGGATATAGCAATGCGCAGGAGCTCAAGCGACAGCATTATGAACTGACTGTCAAATGCTTTTTGTTCATCAAATATTTTACAATTTTACAGAATTTTTCAACCTCAAGTCTGCACTATCTACACATTCATTACTAACGTAAAACGCAAATGCGAAAGGACAACACTACCAGGCCACCTGAAATGCGAGAGAAGTTTATTTATCCAGTGAGGTTTGGGCGTAATATGTAGCAAAATGTGTGCGCCCACATTTTGCTACATTGTGCAGATTTTCAATGAAATTAATAGCCTAGTCTATAACATCCTAAAATTGAAGTCTGGATAACGCGCGCTGTGAAAAATCATTACTAATTGTTAAAAATCGTTACTAATGGTTAAATCTCAAGGAAATAGGTCAAATTTTCGATTATTTTTTCGAATTTTAACATTTAGTTGAGTTAACTACTGATCAAACAACAGGCCCTAAGAGTTTAACAAGACTAACAGACTGAAAATTGATGTACCACTTACCAATAAGCCCCGCGTCTGCCGCGACGTCATAGAAGTAGCTCATAGCAGCCACCTTCCCGCGGGGTGGGTTCTTAGGCTCCCAGTCAAGCGTTTTCATTACGTATTTGGTCACGAGCCTGTAGCAGCGTTCGAAGGCAGCTTCGCGCTTCATACCGGAAGGCCGAGAAGCGCCGCTGAACATATCACATCGACATGGTTTTGTTTAAAATCCACAGAGAAGATTTAATTTAGAATAGGGAATATGCTATGCATGGTTTTTTTTTACAGCTTCAATAAAAGCTAATTCATGAAAAAATATTTTTTGAATAGCTATAACTGTGTAAAAGATGATATGGCTAGAAAGGGAGTGACTACCGAGATGACGACTGATAGAGAAGTATGGAAGAAAAATACATGTTGCGCCGACCACGAATAATTGGGATAAGGGCAGGAGAATGATGATGAGCTATAAAAATAACAAAGATTTGTTCCTATCTCTTTCTAGCAAAACAGAATTTTACGTGGAGTTTATATGGCCAAACTGCACAATGACGTCACCGGTGCACTTCGGATCTCTCTAATTAGCCGTTTAAAATGCTTGTATCATCCGTATTTCTTGACCGATTTTAATTTTAATTTCACTTTTGGTGATCTCTTTTACGGTATTTTCATATTTTGTTGAGAAATGCGATTTAAAAAATCCATGCATATGGTGCCCTTACCCTATTGGTGCATAAGGCCTCTTATATTTAAAAACATACGAGTAGACTAGAGGCAACAGGAATACTCAAGCATTTATTTGAAATAGAAATGTCGATCATATTTATTGATGATGATGATTGAACGGGTTGTGCGCAAAAGATCCCTTTCGTTATAAGTACATTCGTTACTTTCGCAATGAACCTTTTCAAAATGTCTCTTTTCTCGTCTCATGTTTTTCTTTCCTTGTTTCATTTTCTTTGTGTGGTGTTCAATAAAACGTATTTGTATGGCATTGTCTCTCTTGCGGAATTTCCAATTTAAAAAAAAACAAATCGGTCCAGCGGTCTTTGAGTATTATACAGCGGTGGCCCCATAATTAGGAACGCTTGCGTTTTTCCAAAACACTTTTCAAAATTTACAACAAAAAAAACATGAGAACTTTTTGTTTAGAATCTAAACCAATTTTATTTTAGGGTGGTATTCCACCTATCCAACATCTTTGTCCAATTTATATATCCAATATTTAACCAAATTTCTTTGATGGAGGCCCATTCCACGTATCCAACATCTTGGTTCAAGTTTTTATACTATTTGCGTAGCCATTTTGAATTAAATGTCATTCGTAATATTTGATCAAAATTAAATGTCGGCGTTTGGTGAAGTCATCCAATTTCTTTGATCAAATGCACATTGGACAAAGATATCGGACAGGTGGAATACCACCCTTAGTTACACTTATCGTTAACTAATAAACTAAGGTTTAAATGTATGTACAATATATATCTGTTGGAAATGAATCATTTTATAGGGATTTGAAAAAATAAATGTTTTATTTTCATACAAAGTTGTAGAACTTTGTATGGACGCGTCAGCACTACGTTTTTAAATCCCTATAAAATATAATGAGCTGAAGTAAATTGTAATTAGTAATAAAATTGGCCAAGAACTTTCCAGTCACACGTGAAAACAAACCACTCCAACTCTTGGCGCAGATCTCACCTGATGGTATACTCGATGTTGGCATAGATCCACTTCTCGCCCGAGACGATCGGCTCCACGCACTCAGAGGTTAACTCCCGTGAAAATTGCCCATGTGTGCCAATCTGGAAGATGCCGTGTCTTGCTGCCAGCAGACCTAAGTTCAGGTAGCTGAGGAAGGACATGGCATACGATTACTAATTGTCACGATATGGATAAATCACTCAAAGGATGTGGTTTTTGGGTGTAGTGGTAGCGTTTCTCAGAAATATGAGAGCTAACAAACAAGTTTCTTTTTTCTTATATCAAAGAACTGAGTACTTTACTGAGTACTTTACTTCATTCGTGATTTAATTTACTAGTGCTGTTTAGAACGCGTCCCTTTCGTGACGTCACCTCGCGGCGGGTGGGACATTCAAATTTGACAGTGGGTCAACGAAGATTGTTTATCTTACCATCAAGGAACGAAGACGCACACTCCTACATCTCATTCGCCTGTACTTTAATTACTATAAAAGTCTAATAAATAATTGTAAATTAATATAATAAAATCATTCACTGAAAACACTCCTAGGATCCGATGTAATGATACAATCGATGGCGTGGAACTCGATCAAATTATGGGTTGCCGTTATATCGAGCAGTGTATGGTAATTACGGCTCCCACAGACCAACAGTCGGCTTAACCGGAGGGACGCAGCTATTTGTGGCATTATCTATGAAAAGGGACCTTATTGTCGATGGCGCTTACGCCGCACTGCCTAACGCGACGTTGTATTTATATCGGAGCATCGTTAATAATGGCGGAAGCGCCATCGACAATAAGGTCCCTTTTCATAGATAACGTCTCATTTGTGAATAGAAGACGTATATAATTTCCTCAACCTAATGATTGGGGCGCCATGCCCAGAGCCAGGGTTGTCATCAGGGTCCACTCCAAGCGGTACATTTCATTAGTAGACTTGTAGAAAATTGTGTTGAGTGAGCTAATATTATTAGTAGGGTTAGAACTTTTCAAATCATAAATTCCTTTATCCATACCTACTAATGTTTGTTATAGTCCATTCGCTTAGATAGTGTCGCTAAACTCACAACGTACTTGCTGCTATTGTCATAAAATACGAATATAATTCGAATTATATTTGTATTTTATAACAATAACCGCAAGTATGTGTGATTGTAGCGACACTATCTAAGCGAATGGACTATAGTTTGTAAGGCTTTCACAGCGGAGATATCTTCCGTACCAAGTAATTTAAATTGGTTTAGCGGTTTATGAATTATTTTTGAAATATGAAAATAAAGAAGGTCAAAATCAAAGCGGAAAACCACGATATGCCACCAAAAGTCACCACCCTAATTATTAGTCTAGTGAGTTTCGAGAAATGGGCCCCTGGGCTGAAGGGACTACTGACCCCTTACCATGAGTTACAATTACCGTACTCGCATGCTGTCCCGCGTATTCTATAAGAATACTACGCAATGAGCAGAGATCGGACAAATGGGTGTCATTACTCGCAATAATGTGGACATGACTCCAAAGATTTTAGATAAACAAATTAAATTTTGATTAAATACTTACCCTAAAAATAATTGTAATCCTTTGCAAGGCAGTAATAAATAAATAATACAAAGACTTGTTATTGTGTAGATTTATTAAGCAAATAAACAGTAATTTCTATAATTTTTCCGTGGTTAATTTATTCCTTTTCACGGCTAAAATAAACTTACGCGTATGAGGTGAAAACCTCCTTTCGCAATCCACGGATGTTAATGGAGCAAATTTAAGTAGATTAATATTAATGGCCACTCCTCACGTCTTTGTATTATTTATTTGTTACTGTCCTGCAAAGGATTAAGATTAAAGTTCAGGTAAGTAATCAATTAATGTAATTTAATTTGTTTAATTAATATCTTTGGAGTCATGTCCACATTATTGCGAGTAATGACACCCATTTGTCCGATCTCTGTATGAGGGACAGAGCAGAGCAGTAAGGCTACTGACCTGTGCGTGTAGACGGTAATGTTGGTGTCTCCGGCCGGCACCTGATGCGTGTCGTGGGCCGGCACGCGCGGCGCGTCTGCGGGACTCAGCTGGTAGGTGATCTGGGTCGACCCGCCGCCTAGGTCTAGAGCTGCCATGGTCTCGTCCGACATCAGATCTGAAAACCAACACGGACTTTAATTGTTGATCCAACCTAAGGTCTGTTCATCCTTACTTGTCTTATGTAGAAAACAACTTTCTGACCTCAAAATGACCCTTTTTTGGCTAAAACAGCTATTTTAAACAAAATAAAGCAATCACAGACAATACATTGGCCAAGTGATGTCCAAAATGTTAACTCGGTTTACTTTATTTACGATAAAAGAGCTGTTTTAGCCGAAAAAGGTTCATTTTGAGGTTAGAAAGTTGTTTACTATATAAGACAAGTAAGGATGAACAGACCTTAGATCTCTGTCATGATAGCTGACATTAGAAAGAAAGAAAGAAAAACATTTATCCGTGACAAACCACAAAGAACAGAGAAATACGCACAACAAGAATGTAGGGTCTATATTGTCCGCCATAATTATTTTAAGTCATAATGTGTTGTCGGATATATTTATCGTAAGTGATTCACTGTTACGTTTTAAGGATTTTATTAATCAAACCTTACCTAACCTAGCCTTGTTTACACGTTAGATATGTA
This sequence comes from Acleris literana, assembly GCA_946894065.1. NCBI lineage: Eukaryota > Metazoa > Arthropoda > Insecta > Lepidoptera > Tortricidae > Acleris > Acleris literana. The sequence goes on from OX335687.1 coordinate 10,246,403, forward strand.
AGAAATTCTGAAAATTTAACGGTTCCAGCGATATAAAAATTACGACTATCAATAATTATGTCAACAATGACATTATCACCAAAAAAAATTGCATACAATGGGCTCCCTGAATGTAGTCACGAAATATTCCCAACGTTTAGTATCTGATGTAACGTGCGCAATGTCAAAGGGTTTACCAATCAAGTATTTCAAGTATTTATTCAGTTCATCTATGTTAGTGATACATCAAAAATGTTAATTCAAAATTCAAATTAAAATAATTTATTTCAAATAACTATGATTCATTTGGTTAGTGACAAAATGAGATTATCCTTACATCTATGTTAGTGGTACATTAAATAATCATGTTGTTGGTGATCATGGCCCGGACGCTGCTCCGGCTGGCGCGCACTCAGCTCAGCAAGGACGCGCACCGCTTGCGCAGAGTGGTGAAGAAGCAATAGGTGCGCGCCTCACAACAGCGAACATACCCCGACGCTCTAAAGCATACAGTAGCGCGACAGTCGCAACAGCACCCTGAACGCGTTGTTGGATTGAACGCGCAGGGCGTCAAACGACTTAATAATTATGTCATATTTATTGTTTTTATTGCAACAGTTGAAAGTGTTATGCATGTATTTGCTGAGAAACCCGTAGCCGTTTCTACAGTAAGAATTAAATTATAGAGGAGGGATATAGGTTTTTTGTTTTAGTAAACGTTTAAAATGTCAAAGCGGCTGGCAAATAAAAAGGGAGGCCTTTGCCCTGCAGTGCGACACTAAACAGGGCAGTAGCCAATATTTTTTTGGATGCTATAATATTGGGGTAAACACGATATCAATTCTGTCTAGCCAAACAAGTAATATCCAATTATTAAACATTATACTAACAGAACTGGCACATACACACTCAAAACGTATGTCGCCAGTGTTACTGCAAAACCGCGTAACCAACAGATTTATTATAGATCAAAATAAACCTTACCAACTTAGAAAAAAGGTGCATTTTGCTCCTAATTAAAAATGTTCCTTACGCGGTTTTGCAGTTTCACCGACGACGTGTTATTTTATTAAAGCGAAAAATTATTGGATATGTTTAAGTGGCCTCTTCAATCAACTGATACGATAACATCATTGTGCAAACTATTTTGGTACTTAAAGTATTATTTTTACACCTTCCATTATAAACCAGTGTTATTTACATAACAGCCCGATTATTTACCGACCGGGTTTAAGAGGATTGTGAAGCGGCGCTTAAATCGCGTAGCTGTCAAAAAAATACAATTAAACATTTATTGAAAAACGACATAAGATAATTAATTAATTAAATTTAGTTTCGAGCCATAACGTTTTTAAATAAAGCCCGATTTCCACGAATTTTGAATATATTGTAGTTACTATGAAAAACTAGGTTTTCACGTTTCTATGTTTTTTTAAACGCCAAAATACGATTGGCGTTTCATTATCTACAAGATATTCAAAAATGGTTAAAATCGCACTAAGTTAAGTGGTGAGAAAAGTAATCGCATTTTGTATGGAAACGTTCAGCTTCACAATCCTATTAATCCGTGTATTTGGGATTAAATGTTCCATTGATGCTTGCGACAACATTTAGTTAAAACTAGCTAACATGGACCGATCCTCATAAAGGATGTTGAACTTTATAAGCATAGACTAACTCTTGCACGCGATATACGGGCTATTTCGGGTCGCCACTGTCCTGAACGCATGGAACGGGTGCTGTCTGTGGGATCCGGTTTGTTGACGCTTGCAAGGACCTGTTTTCCAGTTAGTTATTTTAATTATCGTTCCTAACACAGATACCTCTCATCGTGTTGTTCTCACTTTACCTTATATTATAAATGTAGCTTAATTTTAAGTATTGTATTTTATGATTAAAAAATGTCCTTCTGCTGGAGTTCCTTGCGGCGCTTCTTCTCCGCAATGATGGTCTTGCCGAAGCGCTAGTAGATTCACGCCATATTACCGACGTGTAAAAGAGCCCTCATGTGGCCAATATACTTAATAAATATTTTGAACTTTGACTTTGACACCAACGTAAAAGACGTTTGTCGTCAATTCCCGCGGGATATGTTATTTCACAGGATAATCGTAGCTAATGTCGCTCTCAAACAAGTAGATCCTTTACTGCATTGCTGCGTGGAAGAAGACAAACCAACAACCTAACATCCACACTTTACGTAGGCATACGAGCACACAGGCCACCATGGCAAGCTGGGTCTGACCCATATACATTTGAATTCTCAAAAGATATATGCGTTGCCAACCCTCAGGACTGATGTGCAATGCCTCTATACTTACTCATGTCACCGGTTGTCTTATCCCGACACCAACAATACGAGAACGGTTACCTACCACAAGGTCGAATTTCAGTTACCAACTGATTTGTTTGTCAGAATTTAAGTTAAAATTTTAAGTTTGTATGAACTTATAAAACAAACTATATCTAACCTGGTCCTGAAAATATAACTATTCAGAAATTTAAAAAAATTATAGTTTCAGAAAATAATGTTTTTCTAATTTATGAATTGTCGGAGAAATAAAATATTTTGGTACTTAACAAAACTTCAGATCTGCGACAGGATACCAATATGAGTAAAGATAGGGATAAAGAGTGAATACTGACCATGCAGTAGGTTGACGGTATACCAGATGAAGATGCCCTCGTCGGCGCCGTCCATGATCTCCACGCCGGGGCGCGTGTCGTAGCCCAACCTGCAGGGAACATTAAATTTCGAATATTCGCTCTTTAGACGTATTCACCGCTGGTATTCCACTATTACCCCAGTTTTAATGGAATTATATTGACTACGACTGCCTCTGAATAAATATTACAATTTCGACAACCAATCAAAAGTTAAAGGTTAAAGGTATTAAACCTTACTTAATAGTAGAGGATCCGAATAGGAGACGACCTTCACCGGGCTGTTTATTCGATAAAAAGTATTTTATATCAAATTTAATGTTAATTTATATATGGCGAATAGGTAGGCTGAAAAATTTCAGTCCAGTATATAATTACTTAATTAGAAATTAAAAAAAGAACTTTTTTTCTAAAAATTGGAACTGCTCGTTTAATAGACAAATTACGTAACAATCGAAAATATAGAGCCTATAATAAAATATGCAATTGTTAGGTTGACTATTTTGTTCCCATCTTATAACTATTGGGTAGGCAGGTGTATAAAGCAGGTAAGTCGGTACTAATAATTTGCACCAAACTTAGGCTTCATACTTTCGATTGGTATGTAATTTGTCTATTAAACAAGCAATTTCAATTTAAAAACAAAAGTGCATTTTTTAATTTTTAATTAAGTAATTAGTATACTAGGCTGAATTTTTTCAGCCTACCTATTCGCCATATATTACTTAACATAATTTATATAAAATACTTTTTATCGAATAAACCGCTGAGTGAAGGTCGTCTCCTATTCGGATCTTAGACCATAATTATCTAAAGTAAGTTGTAATCAGCAATAAAAAAAAACAAGTACTTTGATTGGTGGTCAAATTCGATAAGTCGTATTTGTATGAAAAAAACGCAAGTGTTTTTAATTACCACCTATTTATAATGATATAATGCTTTTTTGTAAAAAGCAATTAAGATAATTTCACGCACAAAATTGAATATCCCTGCCCTTTATCAACTTTTAAATTTTGTTTTGAATTTCTTGGTCCTTTCGATGTTTAATGAAATTGACAGATTTAAAAAACATGCAGCATTCAAAAATTGAATTTTCTTACGTTGATTTCACACCTACAAAGAAAATGAGGCTCGCATATTGTTTTTCAAATGAATAAACATGTTTGATAAGACTGCGGGGCTCTATGCTACGCGGTAAAACCATATTGATTTTGACATGTGTGATGTTATCGTAGTATTAACTCGGCCGCCATTCCTGTCAAGTAAACGTTTACTTCCTTTTTTTTCATTTAACATGTCAAAAGCAATATGTCATTAGCGAGTAGAAGTGACTCACTTGTCGACCGCATCGGTGACGTGTTCAAGCAGCTCGTCTGCCTTCTCGTTGGGCAGCAAGCGCAGCCCCGCCGTGGCGCGCACGATCAACGGCGTGCTAGACCGCTTCGTCGCAGGAGTCAGGAACTCCGCCTTCTTTATCAGCTGCACTATTGTTTCCGCGCCCTATTGACAACACGTTACACTACAACAATTTGTTTTATCTGTTTTCCCAACATTTCTTCACCAGTAGCGAATTTGCACATCGTGTTCTTTCATAATCACTTTTCTTCATGTAGCGATTTGTATACAACTCTATTAAATGTTCGTGATGTTTACTATTCGTATATTTACCGTTCCCAATTTTACCCATCGCAAATTTTCGCAGTAGTAATTACATCATAGTATGTAGGTAGGTCAGATTAGGTTCGTTTTTTATATCAGGTCCGGAAGGCCTAAACAACCCTCCTCCTATTTCTGTTTCGGAGCTCCGTTAACTCTGTCAAATTCGATTTTTGGGATAGGAAAAAATGCGACTAATAAAATAATCTACAGATCTAGTAAATAATCTTTTCACATCGTGAAAACTCGGAACTCAAGTCTACTTCCGAATGATGCCGACATGTCTATGAATTATTGTATTATATAATAAATAGAGTACTTTAGTTATCAGTGTCAAACGTCAAACCACGAGTTTGAAGTATATCACACCGAGATGTTAAAACCACCACGATCAAATATATAGAAATTAGGTGTTGGTAAACAAAAAGTAATATAAATAAATGTTGAAAATAATTTTACAGGCTGGTCGATCTAAACGTTTCCCAGGTCTTAATGCTTTCGGCATGACTATTAAAAAGAACTGAAAACAAACTTAATCTTAATTAACAAAAAAATACTCTGGTATTAACCACTCTATATCGCTCTCGCGACGCGACGTTCCCCCACGTTGTCTTGATGGCTACTGAGTCAGACTGAAGTAGCATTACAAATACGAACATTTCCGAGAAAATACGATGTGAAAGGATATTTCACTACATCTGCCTACTAGTAATTTCAGCGATTAAAATAAGCGCGAATATTAAATAACGCTACATGAAGAAAGACGAATAATTAAATTTGCGATCATGAAACAACAACAAAAATTCGCTACTATGCAAAAATGCGTTTGTGAAAATAGTCTAACAAAACCTTTTTTATGCTTGGATATGGCAAATAAATTCCGTGTTTTCGTTTTTACTCGTATGGTATTCAGAAAAGAGTTAAATGGTGACCCTGTGCAGTGTCCGTCCGGATCGCTACACCGCCGCCAAATAGCAGTATCCGCAATAACAACCGTCCAAATGACTACCATACAGGCATTCCATCTAAGTCCTCAGGGTTGGCAGCGTGATTGCAGTCTTGAGATTGTCATCATAATATTGAAAATGTCTGGGTTTCAGAGTCCTCTTACCATCAGGTGGCATGTGTGCTCGTTTACCTCCCTCTTAACAAAAAACATAGGTACCTTCGCAGGGTCATCGGCGAACGCGGAGAGTCCGGGTTTAGACTGCTCAAAGTATTCCTCTTCTAAAGCTATGTTACTTTTTCCAAATACTGCAACAAAATCGTACAAAATCGGCAATAATATAAGAGGAAGTAAGACAGCATAGTTTTATTTTTAAAGGCAAAATTTCCTAAATGAAAGTTATACACAATGTTGTTTTTTTAACGAGCCAAGTACCAGTCGGACTCGCACACGAAGCATTCCGTATACCGTTCTTGACTTTTTAGTTTTTTTTTGTTACGTACTCATTATTTGCGCGCCGTAATGTCGGTAGAATTATGCCATACTCATAGTTATGTTAATACCAACTGTAATGACTATATTCTTGCAAATAAATTATTATTCTATTTTTATTCTATTCTATACCAAATTTATCAGAACCTAGTTTTATCGGCACTTACGTTATCGAGGCGTAAAAAACCTTATCAGTTTCACCATAGTTGATAAACTCCTGTTATTTATAATAATAGTAACAGGGAAAATCTTGCATAAATTAACCTAGTCCCAAACCTAGTCCCAGTTCCCATCACGAAAAAAGACGGCTGGCGATGTACCTGTGCAGTCGCGCATTTATATACGAAATTGGTGGTATGAAGGGGGCGGGACGGGAGAACACTCCGCTGGTATGCTTATGCGCGCACGCTATTGGTTAGTGACTGTACCACTATACCCATGCGCAAACACATCCACTCCATTGTCGCTCAGCGGTCTATTTACGTGACGGGATCTGTACTGTGGGCGCTATACAACGATATATTTATACTTATACTAGAGGACGCCTCCGATTTTGTACGCGTAGAATTAGTTTCCGGCTACTTCTCCTATTTTAACCCCTTAGACCTACTAAAGTAACTTAACTTATTAATTTCACCAATTCGAAAAAATGATTTACCATTTAAAGGTAAATTATTACGGATGGACATAGGTATTCTATAAGTGTAGCCTGGTCTTTCGTGCAATGGTACAGATGAAATAATAAAATAAAATAAATTAGTACTGAGTAGGTATAGCTATTGGAGGTGGGTATGGTAAAGTTACTGCGTACCTGGCACTACTTCATCAGTCATCACCATTAGGACATAGGAGTGATTCAGTGTCCGTTTATTAGAAGGATTGTTGGTAGGTTGGGTTTTAAAGAATGTTTTCTCAAAAATTTCTGGAAATGTTGACATTACTATCTACATATTAAGACGCGAAGGACATAGTTTACTGACAGATCTCAAATTAAAAAAAAAAAACATTGCGTGCTCGCTACACAAGCCCGCAATGTTGCATACAAATTCCATTACTATCTAGCTTGTAACTTTTTAAAAAGTGAAAAAGCCCATAATAAAATGAGGGCACAAGTCTTATACATCCAAATTTTATTCGAAACATAACTTTTTTATCTGTGTCTGGAATAGCTTATGTTCTTTTTTTAAACAAAGCTTGCGATTCTCCTTGTCATAAACAAAAAGGCGGTAAAGAGTGATACTTTTTTCACATGAAGTTTGTTTGTATGCAATTAAAAAAATGAGTTCAAGCGATGAAGATTTTACTCCAACACAAAAAAAAAACTTGCGATTTTTGAGAAAAGCACTATATTTGCCTCGGCAGGAACAGCAATTGCGGGCTTCGTATTTCCATGCCTAGGCAATAATGTACTATTATTAACCCGTCGAGCGATATGTCAAAGTTATTGTACATCAAAATGAAACTCTATGTCAAATTAATAAGTCACAAAATGTCAAAAAGTGCGTAGGTCACCTGCTCTTAAAATCAAAGGCGAAATGGATGGATATTATACTTACGCGGCAAATGGAAGGGCATGCGGAACTTGTAGGCGAGCACGCGGGAGCCCGAGGAGCCGGCGTCGATGATGACGGCGTAGTGGTACTCGCTCTTGTAGCCCAGCGACTTGGCCAGCCGGTCCAGCCAGCTCGTCTGCCCCGCGAACAGACCTGCGCACATATACTGTTTATTAAAGCTATTAAATGAATAAAACACCCGATAGGTACAATACTGCTCTCCTTAGAAAAAAGGGCGTACTTCTCTTAGAACCGCATATTTATTAGTGACTTTATTGCTTAACATTTGGAGTTAAATTTGCTTTGACTATCAAATTGCGTCTTTTTTATTTAGAAGGGCAGAATGGCGAGTTGGCGGCCCCTACTTTTCTTTTGCATGAGAATCAGTTTGAGCCAGCTCTGAAAGAAGGGGGAAGGGGGTTTGTATCTATTTAAGAGGATTGTGAAGCTAAACATTTCCATACAAAATGCGATAACGTTTCCCTTCCCTTAAAGCTAGTCCGATTTTTATATATGATGATGTTGTAGATATTACAAAAACTAGGTCTATACGTTTTATTAGAAACAAATATTAAAAAAAGGAACCGTACAAACCTAACTTTTCATAACAACTACAACATGCTTACAGGTCGACACACGTAAAAAGAGCTCTGAGCGACCCAGTGATACACTCTTATCTATGATTGGTTTGTTAGTAGACAACATGCACAAACATATCCCCACTACTAGCCGCTCGGAGCTTTTTTAAAACGTAAATACGTGTGTCGACCTGTACCTGTTGAAAAATCGTGGAAATCGGACTTGATTTAGGGTGTGAGAAACGTTACCGTCCGGAGCTAAATTTGTACGGATTTCTTGATAGCTACGCGATTTACGCGCCGGTACACAATCCTCGTAATACTCGAAGGTATTTTATTACTTATTAATGATCATATTGTGTGGTCGCACGGACCCACACAAACACACACACACCCACTTAGCCGGTTTGTTCTTACTTATTCCTAAGCATACTTATGCTTAGAGCCGCTTTCACCAAAAAATTAACCCAGGTTAAGACACTAACTCGAGTTAGTAAACGTCAGATTCATACGAGAACTGTCATTTTAACTCGAGTTAACACGTGAACTGAGTTTATCGTAACTAAATTGATCGCGTTTAATTTCATTGGTGAAATCGACCCTTAGTCTCCACGTACAAACTTAGCCGTAGTTTTTAAGTTTATGCGAGCAAGTACGAACATGTGTACCAGTAAACGACTTAAGCTTTAGCCTAAAGTTTAAGTCATTTACTGGTACAGTCAACGTCATGAATATGTTTACACTTTAGTACCTTGTCTGTTTAACGTCATGTTTTAACTGCCATATGAAATTGTCATAGCGGATAAAGTGACAAGGTACTAAGTGTAAACATCTTTGCCGTCTACTGTACCTACTCATGTTCGAAGTTGCTCGAAAAAACGACGAGCAAGCTTGTACGTGGAGGGAGACAAAACATAACATAATTATACTAAAAAGGATTTATCAAGCGTTTTACAGAAATTATAATCGAACCAACCATAATTTAATAGGTAGGTTGCTAAATTCGAAACAATCTGCGCAGGCACAGCGTAACACCATGTTGATTGATTCGCACAGCGGCCATTAAACCACAGCGATAAACCCTATCGTAACGTGGCCAGTAATCTTCTAGAAAACTATGCTAAGTAATGTGATAACCGTTCATTTGACCAGAAATACGTTTGGCGAACGTGGGCACCTAGGGATGGAACCAGTAATGAACAAGGACCAATAATGGACACTTAATTCTTATTTTACGAAGATAAGGGTTATTCGTTTATTTTGAGACGATCATTTTATAACCTTATGATCATTGAATTAAGAGTTAAGTGTCCATTATTGGGGCCTTAAGCTAAAAGTGTCCAACATTGGTGCCGTCATCCTATCATTTTACAAACTTTCATTGCGCAAAATTTATTTATCCTTCAACGGTTACACCTGATAGGTTACATCGGTTAAGCGGGTCATGTACGTACACACATACCGTAGGGGCAATCTCGGATTTTGACCCCTAATTGCATATCTGCCCCTGCTTTAGACTCGTGGTTACAAAAAAGAAACAGAGGCAAGAAGTACCTTTGTGGTAAAGTAAAATTTGTAAATTTATACATTTTGCTAACGATTTGGTGAGCGGCCAGTATCATTTGTATATGTGGGATTGTAAGCTTGAAATAACACAGATATATCTAGATAATCTTATTTATTTTTAGAAAGCAAGTTAAAGGCGTACCAGGCCCATGTCCGCAAAAGAAATATTTTATAATCTCGCTCACACATTTATACCGTTCCTTTCATACGTTCCATTTCCTACCTGATTATTGTAGACAAAACTTTGAAGGGCTTTATATACAAATCCAAAAAACTTTATAAAAGAAAGGAGAGATGTAATGAGCAGAACCACGTGAACGATAGAGGCAGTGGATTTACTCTGAAAAACCGGTCAAGAGCGAGTCGGAATCGCGTTCCGAGGGTTCCGTACCCCCGGTATTATAATATTCAATTTGAATTCAGTTTTTAAACGAATCAGCGCGAGCCCAACTAACAGTCGACCAATTTTTAGTATTTGTTGTTTTTCTTCAAGGTTTGTAACATAATCATACCCAATTTGACGCTTGTATGTTTTACCGTTTTTACAATAAAACAAAAATAAAAAATATGTTGAGAAAAAAACGATTCTTGAATGTGGACCCGCTTTAATTCACTTTCTTATATTTTTATATTTGTTAGTAAATCAGCCATAATAACACGTACCTATTCTGAAAAAAAACCGAACGAAAGTTCAAATTTAAATTGCTCTTTTACGATTCAAAAGAGCAGTTAAAATTTGAACGGACAGACGGACGGAAAGCATAGGCATATTAATAGGGTGCCCCGTTGGGCTCCGAAGGGAATTGGGCACGGAACCCTAAAATGGAAACATATTATTGTATGACCTGGAGAATGGACTACGATGGTATTACATTAAGACGCCTCCATCCGTTAAAAACTTAACAATTTTTTTATTCGTTTATAGTAAATTGTCGAATCGTGTTCGACCACATCAGCCAAATCAGAACTTTTTCCACATATACAGTAAATACCAGCATAGCGCTACACACAGGACCACCAATACTGAGAATAAGCGGTGCAAAAACCTTAAGTGGAAGGTCATATTTGTAATTTGAGAGGAAAAACAAGCGAGCCAAATCTGTTGCCTTTGCATTGGCATTAAACTTATGAGTGATTTACATTGGTCCAGCAAAATCATGCCAGTAGAAGGGTTTTTCACTGAAACTTGTACCCCAATTAAGGACTGAAATTAAGGAACTTAAACTTTGTCAGTTTTGTGACGAAAATTATGATTCCTGTGGAAGACCAGCTCTGGCCTAAAAATCAGTAACAGGCTGATCAGGAACCATTTTGCTCCGTCTGGCACTGGTTCAGATGTAATTGTAATGTAATTTAATTTTCTGTAATTGTGTTAGATGTAATCAAATAAACGTTCTTTCTTTCTTTCTAAAATTAGCCATATTGCGGCCGTCAATGTATAGCTAATTTTCGTCACAAAACTGACAAAGTTAAAGTTCCTTAATTTTTGTCCTTAATTGGGGTAGGTGCACGTTTTAGTGAAAACGCCCAAAAGTACATTGCGTCGTTATAATAGCTCTCGCATCAAACGTGAAAACCAACTCGTCAGTGTACGTACTGGCATGCTTTTGCTGTACCAATGTAAATCAGCCATTAACGTCTATGTATACGTTGTTCTAGCTATCTGCTCGTTATCCGAAAGTAAAATTACAAAGACCGAATTAGGATCTTGAGGCCGGGTCCCCTGAGTCTGTTTTTCTCTACATACAACCACTGCATCTAAAATCCTATTCACATTTACTACATAGTGCAGTCAAAGAAATGTATTTGCTTACCACGGCAGAACCTGCAGCTGTATTAAATGTGTCACATTAGCAATAAATGTCGCTTTCGCGTTATTTTATGTACCAACCTATTTAAGAGAATTGTGAAACGACGCTAAAATCGAGTAGCAGTCAAATAAAATCCATATTAATTTAACTCTGGGCCGTAACGTTTCTCATACTCTAAATCTTTTTTTTTTGTTTTTTGTAGTATTGTATACATAAATTGTAAAAATCGGACAAGGAGGAAAAGGAAGAAACGTTGTCGCATTATTTATGGTTTTATTTTGCTTCACAATCCTCTTAAGCACCTTCATGTAGAGTCTGCCTATCCTGCCTTTCTATTTAAGCATGAAGATTTTTGTTCACACTTCTTATTCACCACCTTACTTCACAGTTCACACATACGCTCATATACATAAGAAAGGACCAACAGCGCTTTCTTAAGTCTGGTTGCCTTGAAAATCAGCGTCACGGCATTTGTCTGACATCATGCTGAGTGGCACCTAATTTGGTGCATTTTAACTAAGGTTCTAAGTTAACTACGATATTTTTCCTTCTGTCACAATGACAAGCCTCATCACTTAACGTTTTTTTGTGATATAATAGCATCCTACGGCGGCACGCGAATAAGTTTCCTTAACCAGATGTTGGTATGTTTTTCTCCAAGCGCCGTGAAGCCCAATCATGTTGACAGTAACAAGGCATATTATTGGTGACGCGTTTTGAAATTATTTTAACAACATTCTGTAACAGCAGTTGACACGAGGGGTTTTAAAGAACACAACAGCATTCAGCGTTCCTGGAATGCTTTAAAAACACTTTCTAAGTAGAACAATGCCTCGTATTTTGCCTCAAACAACATTGAATATTTATGAGTTTTATGACCAGTGCGTTACGTTTTGTTATGAAATGATAATTCAATGTATCCGGACAAAAATAATAATTATAGGTAATATAAGAGCTTGTCTAATTTGAAATGACGCGGCAATTCAACTCAATTAAATTACATAAGCCTATAAAGTTTTCGGGCGAGAAATATTAAAAATCTCGCCATATCGCGGAAAAGTTATGAACGACCATTTCCTTTGCGACTCAAGTTAAAAAGCCCAGTCATGTGATTCAAGTCTTATCTAGCAGGCTATACTTAGAGGATTAAGAAATTAATATCCAGTTACATTATGAGAGTCAGTGTCGTCTCGTGACCCACCTGACTAAAGTTACCGTTTCTTAATTTCAGTCCTTAACCATGTACACTTTTTTGAAAACCACCCTTGAACGATAAACCTAGAGATCCAAACCACATTAATTAATTTTAAAGTACAAATCCGTGATAAACAAAATTAAACAACTTAAACAAATAAGTTCCCAATTCTCCGACAAAACGCCTTAGTCTTTTCTGTGGAAATCAAACCACGACGTTGGCTCTGAGTCATTATTTAAAAAACGACAAGTTGAGCTCCTCATTTTTTTGGGCGTAGCTAGAGATTTTGTTAAGGGAGGGGGGGGGGAAGGCGTACACAGGTTAGGCTGCTATAGGCTACCTGCGTAATATTACTTTACGGTTTGTGAGCATCCTGCATCTTCTAGGGGGGGGGAGGGGCAGCTGCCGCCACTTAAAACTAGTATGAGACACTCAAATACCTGTCATTATAATTGGCAACAAGCTTATCATCCCAGCTTCTCGCGCTACAGACGTCTCACCACAATGTTTTATCTTGTCTGCGCCTGCGGTGCACGAATCACATAACAATTCTATATTTTGAAACCGGAACTTAATATATACATGTGTGATCACTGTTTGTTATCCCGAATAAATAAATAAAAATAAAACTTCATTTGGGATTAAATACTGGTCTATCATGGCACATGTTTAACTTATCGAATGTAGACGCAACTAAAATATTTCAAAAATAATAGCCAAGTGGAGTGCCATCATAATAAGGTAAAGGGAGGCTATGTTTGTAATCATCGAAGTAATCGTCTATTGTATATAATTCAGGCTGGGATATGATCTAGCTCTCTCTCTAAAACAGCGCTGCGCGGTAGTAAAATAATTACTTTTATCGATATCGATACTTATGTAAACTTCTGATGTATTTTGACACAGCGGCATAATTATTTATGACGGAGTCAAATTACGAACGATCAATGGAATATTTAACAAAACTAAATAATTCATTTTGTTACTGATTCCAACTAGTTATACCTATGTAAGTGCCACGGTCGTGATTTAACCATATAATCGCAAATTTACTTAGTATACGAGTAGATAGCGTGAAAGACGGATAAAGCACTCGTAAAAAAACATTAAATGTCGCAAATACGTTATTCCCGATCATTGACGTAAAATTATGTGAAACTCAGTCGTGTTCATTCTCTGCATCGACAGTATTCAAATGTATAAATAATAATAATAATAATAAAATCTGTTTGTTTCAATTTTCTGTTATGTTTACAATTTTTACTTAGCTAAAATCTTTATTAATTTAAGATTATTTGGCTAAGTTAGTGAGGACACTATTTATAAGAATTATTAGACATAAGAAAAAAACAACATAACATAACATAAGAGTGAAAAAGGTACGCGAATACATTTCCTTGACCGTACCTATGTTGTGCAATATTTGTCATGAATGTAAGTTTCTGCTACGTATGTTTATTCCAAAATCACAATTTATACTTATTATAATCGTGCAAGTTTTTGGGTGTGTGAGTTAGTATGTTTGTTACTAAATAATAAATGGCTAGACTGATCTATATGTCTCAATTACTACATAGGATACGTTTTATCCTGAAACAAACATTGTTTTATTTTTATTTTTCAGTAAGCTTTGTCGTGAAAGATTTTTTGCGCTTAGCCCAAGTATAACATCGCCAGTTAAAATACCGTTTCATATATAATGTACACAAGACTACAACAAAACTAAGTACATTAAGCAAAAATATCGAGCTAGACACGGGGCATTACAAAAATATTAATTCGGACCGAAACATAAACACAACGCTTGTTTAAAGCGAAACAAAACAATTTTTAATTTATAATGTTAAGTCGCAACATTCCAGATTGAGTTTTCTACACAACAAGTAATGTTTTAGTGATAAAAATCGCCTTAAAGATATGGAGATATTGCGAAGTTCAGTTTTATAGCTAATAAAGTTTTACAACTATTTTATTTGATTGTGCAAAACTATCGATTCGGTCGTACGGTCGATAACATCACTATTGAATTTGTGTTGTTTGGTGATACGATAGTTCTAAGATGTTTGGATACGTCACCTCCGACGGATGCGAGTCCTATGCGTAATTCACGAAAATGTTTCAAAGTTGATGTAACAAGAATCCAAAACAAATCAATTATTGTAGGGCCATTACCAACTCAAAGTCAGGGCAATAAATCATTTTTATCGGACTCTCGCTCGCACTCGTGGGGCTTATGGCGAGCGTAAGGGATGCGTGTAGTACTCAGTAGTAGCAGCGTGGTCTTGTATCCCTTACGCTCATAAGCCCCAAGAGTGCGAGCGAGAGTCCGATAAAAATGATTTATTGCCCCGACGCTAAGTTGGTAATGCCCCTACAATGATTAGGGTGACGGCACCAATGACGGACACTTAGCTAACAGGCACCAGTAATGGACACTTCACTCTTAATTCAAATTTCATACGGTCCTAAATTGATTGTTGCAAAACAAACGAACAACCCTTATCTTCTATAAAATAAGGATCAAGTGTCCATCATTGCTCCTTGTCCATTACTGGTTCCGTCACCCTAATTTGTTAGGTACATAAAATTTGAAACATTTTCGTGAATAATTACGCGTAGGACTCGCACCTGGGGCCTGTTTTATAAAGCTACAAGTTACAATTTACAGGTTACAAGTTTCCATTTGACACAACCTCGAGCAATGACGACCAGCCATTTGAGCAGTGTTGCCAGTTTAGACTTGTAAAATGGTTACTTGTAGCTTTATAAAACATGGGGTTGACGTATCCAAACATCTTAGAATGTCCAATCTTAAATATGAGCCACACAATTACAGCTTTGTAAACTATTAACCTCGTAAGGCCCACCATACTACAAACGGAGTTTTTTGTGAATGGGACTTTGAGTCTACCATCAAGGCAATAGAGTTAAATTACCTTTGTTCGATAATGCCATTTTCAATTTATGAAGTTAAGAAAATAAACCTTATTCCCATTGCAACAGAGTTGAAATTAAATTATTGCCTTACGAGGCTAAATAGATAAATACCCTCGATATAGCTAATAGTATTAATATCTCCATATCTCCGACGGATTTTCATGAACCTAAGAACCATCCAATTAAACTAGCTTTCTATTTTTTTTTAAACCGCGTTTGAATCGATGCATCCGTTTGAGTGCTACGATGCCACAGACCGATACATAGATACTAGGGAATGCAAATAACCGGTTTTAACCGGTTTGAACCAGTTATTTTTATACAAAATCGTCTAATAACCGGGTAAACTGCATTCCCTAATAGATACACACGTTAATCTTATAACACCGCTCTCTTTGCGTTAGTTTATACGAGTAACTATTAGATAGAGCAAAACCCCCGATATAATGGTGACCCCTTCTTTCAGAGCTGATATCTCTTAAACCGCCCAACCGATTTTCATGAAACTTAGCTGAGCTAAGAACCACTGCTAGAGAACCCAGTGGCCTATTGCCCTAGTGCCTAACGCACTCGCAATCGCTATCGCCTTCAAAGAGGAACAATTGTTTTCATTTTTAAAGCAGACTCGCCTTGGGACTGTCATAATGAAAACGAGGCATTCGAAGCAGACAGATAGACGCACGCACGCACGCACGCACGCACGCACGCACGCACGCACGCACGCACGCACGCACGCACGCACGCACGTACGCACGCACGCACGCACGCACGCACGCACGCACGCACACACGCACACACGCACACACACAGTACACTGGACTGGACTTTATGCCTAATGGCTTAATTAAATGTGAGAGAAATAATATTACAAACATATATGAACCATAAAAACATTACGCTCGTTTTTTTTGTGCAGTCGTGTAGAAATATTTATGAGTATGAGTTGCTATTCAACTTCGAACAGCGCCCTCATTTTTAACATAGATAGGTACTTTACTTTAAATAATAAAATACGTTTATTTGTAAATCAAAAATTAATTCACAACAAGCTTCGTCAAATATATACCAAGAATCATCAGCAACATGCTTCGTCAATATTATTTAATTAATTATGCCAATGCATATAAATTACTTTAGTTTTTGGGTTGACTCTCAACATTACAATACTTATGCGATTTCGATGACAATACAATAAGGAAGCGTCCGCGCCGACGCGTAAAATACGGTGACGTTGCGTAAACAAAAGAATGGGTCATAGTTAAACATCGGTATGAACGTTCAACTTTCATGGCACAGTACGGTTTGCAGAAAAACAAATACATCTAGTATTTTGAACTTATATTTTTTATAAACAAAAAGAAAGACGCTAAAAATGTATTAAAGGTTTAATAAATTTGTTCCATGGATTTTGCTGTTAACCTTTGAAATCTCTTATAATATATAGGTAAAAAACTTAAGTAAATGACCTCTTGCATGTAGTTATAACACATCTGTATAGACCGTTCGACATTCTATATTTGAAATTTTACGTAAAGTCCATATAAATTTTGTACACGTGACTTAATTACCTTTCCACACTGACTAATATTTATTTGGTGTGACAATTAAATTGACTTTCGTTACCTATTTGGCATATATATTATTTTTCGAATGCAAAATAAGTATTAAGGTTTTATGAAATTATTTAGAATATAAACCTCTTTAAGCATAAGTACAGCATAAATATAGATACAGTTAGCTGCTGCATTACTATGTTTTAAAAAATAACACAAAATAAAAGTTATTATTCATTAAATATTCGAACGTATTTCTTTTTTTGCTACCCTTACCGGGTGCCATGAAAACTGAACGTTGATACCGATGTTTAGTCATAGTAATTAGGTACATGGTGCCAATTTTGACGGACTGTAATTTACCGTCAAACTCCGATGTCCGGTTACGGTCAACCCGAGTGGTTGCCGGGTTAGAATAGTGCCACTCCATGTCTTCCCGTGGATGTCGTGTATGCCGTGGATGTCGGGTTTACATTGTGTATTCCAAATATTAGCCAATTCCAATTACCGAAACTGTTTCAAACTTGACTTGCGAGAATTGACCCAAACATACGTACATACACACACGCCTTCATTCCCAGAGTGGGGTAGGCAGAGCTACAGGATTACCAACAACTCTATAAACTTGTTGTTGATTATGTAATCGCATTTTGCACAAACAGGCTAGATGTTTACCAGTGTACATTCATGACAGGCTGTAAGCCCATCGCTTAAGAATATTCCAAGCCTTTATTCCCTTAGTCGCCTCTTACGACGTCCACGGGAAGACATGGAGTGGCACAAAAGACGGTAGCCACACGGCCGTAAAGACCGGAATTACCCTGAGAGTTGAGTGGTTGGAGCCCCGCCACAGGGTTAATTTTAAGTTCTTTGTGGTAACCTGTTGATGTTTCGAAAAAACTTTTCTCCGCTGTTTCGTTTGTCCGAAAATTATTTTTCTCTGAACCCATTAATTTTTCAAAATATTTAAAGAGATATATGTACCTACAGAACCTGTAGGTTAGGTTAGGTTAGTTTACAATCCAGGAAAGTTAAAGGGTTTTTCGGACTTAAGATAGGTAACCATTCTTTGTAGTGAGAGTACCCACCAAAAATCCGTCGACCTTTTTAACCCATTATAGACTAGCGGTCTCGTTTGGGAGCGTATGTCGTGTTTGAATGTGTGCTTTATTGTTATATAAATTAGAATTCAAAATGAAATTGAAATAATCAAATAATTTATCTTATGGGTAAGGAGGAATTCTGGCCGAGGTGTCTTATTTCGTCGATTTCGTGGCCGCCGCTAACTGACACCGCGAAATTGTTTTATTTGCCACATTAATTTTTTAAGTTATATATTGTTATATTATAATATTAGTCTGTAAGTTATTTGGAAATATGGGCCTTGTTTACTGAAATGAAGTTCATTCTATTCTATTCTATACCACTGGACTTCTTCGGGTTGAAATGTCCATTATGATGAAAAACGGGTATAATTTAGACCCAAAGCTAAATTGGTTTTATATAATGCTTTTCAATTGGGAATCATTAAATTTTCTGAGATAATAAGTATCCTATATTTTAACCCATGCAAGTAAGTAACCCAGTTAAGTAGATGGACTACTTGTGAACCAAAACTACCAAATACCATTTAAATCCGTTCTGCCATTAAACATGAAGGAACCATCATCAAAACATCCTTAAAAACTTCCTTTCTCACCGACTTCATAAAAAGGAGGAGATACTAAAATAGAAGTAGGAAGTAGTACCTATCTACACTAATATTATAAAGAGGAAAGATTTGTATTTTTGTACGTTTGTAACTAATAAACTCAAAAACTACAGGACCGATTTACATTTGCAACATTATCTCTGAGTAACATAAGCTATTTTTTATTACAGAAAAATGAATGGTTCCCATGTGAAGACAAAAATACAAATCCTATGAGGACAAAGTCGTTGGCAGAAGCTTGTGTAAAAAATATGTTTATAATGAATAAATAAATAATCACTAAATACTAGAGACAAACTATCACAGATTGAGCCAAGTTCCAAACTAAGCTCTAGGCCTGTACAATCACCAGCAATAATATATTGTAAAACATTGGGCTTGGAACAAGAGAAGTAACGAAATATTTTGAAATTATCATCAACATTTTATTTCACATACTCTCTCATCCTCTTGTAAATAATAAAATAACGCACCAGAATTTGGTACAACCAAATAACAGAAACAAAAAACTATCCTTACATTTTTGTAAGGTTTTTTGTAATATACTGTGTTGCGAGATATTGTTTTTTTTTTAAATAATGTAAGTATATTTCTTATCCCAGGATATTTTTAATATGTACTACAGAACACCATTGTTGTTATTAATAAAATTTTAATTAATGTATGTATGTATGTAAACACTTTAATGTAAAAAAAAAACAGAAAATCAAACACAATATTTACAGAATTGGAATGTACAAAGGCCAACATATCCCATATTGAATCCTTCTAGAACTCTCATAATTAATTAATTCAGTCATTGCCCATTGGCCATTATAACAAAATAGAATGAATATTTTAAGATTTTAATCAAATAATATGGTTTAATAAAGTTAATCATCATTATTTATAGTAGGAGTGGATAATTCAATATATATAAGTGTTACTACTACGTACCCAAAAAATATGTAATGCATAGTGCAGCAATGATGAGGAATATGAATGTTTTCTTTAGCCGGCGCGGAGGCTTGAGGCCCCGGGTCCTTATGTTGCTTGGTGGGGGTGCCACATCATCTTTTAACTACAACAGAAAAAAAACTTTCACTGTGATATCTGGTCAAGAGAGAGTGATAAAAGCAGGGTTAATTACAGTTAAATATTCACTATGACACTCTAACGTAACAATTGAGGATAATTCCTAGTTTTAATGGCGGGTTCCCAAAACATTCTGCCTTTTGAATATTGGTAACAAGCATTGAGTAATAAGTAATTTTAATCACATATATGTAATTATATATTTAAAATGGCAACTAGTAAACCAAAACGTATTTGACAATACATATTTTTTTGATAATTTTTTGATTACTTCGACACACTAAAAAATATTTGTCTGTAATTTAGGAAAAACAGCTAAACCCAAACTTCATTACAATATCCCAATACTCTTTTAATTAAAATAATTGATAACATCAGGATCCGAGAAATTTAAAGTAAACGAAATTGATAAAACAAAATGTCTTCAAGATTTTTTATTGCAACCGTAACTGCTAAAAATAGTAAATAAACCATAGAGCGTTATTAAATAAATTCAATATTTACATTATACGCTCAAAAAATTGCAACCAACACCCTTACCTCTAAGTACCGGTAAGTACTGAATTTTCCCATATCGGGTTATAATAATCATCACAACCAGTTAATACTTAATTGATTAAAATATACGTCGGTGCTTCAGACATTATATTCTAGCTGAAAATAGACTCCCCTTACAAAATTTTGAAGACGTACTAGCTCCGTCAGATTAAAATAAATACTGCCTGTCACCTGTCATGTCAGTACTGTCACCGCCCGCAGGTCCGCAGCTATTCCAGTTTAGCAACATAAAAAAAGTGTCGAACACTGAAGTTCGTTCCAACGACATAAAATGTATCTGAAATAGCTTTTTAACTTTAAAAAAAAAGTTACATAGGCGTTTTTGTTTGTCAGTCAACGCTACCTCTGCTTTGTTTATGAAAGTTTTATTTCTTGATCTTGCGTTGCAGCGTGTGAACAGAGCGTAACGTAAGTTTTATCCATAGGTTTTATCATAAAGTAAACAGTTTTTTATTACGGTTTTAACCAATCAAACGGCAAAATAATGTGAAGAGGTTAAAAATTATAAATGACACTAAATGTTGATTATCATTTGCACATATCACATTTGCATTGAAAGAGCTAATGAGTTAAATGTAGACCAGTCTGACCTAACTACAATCTTTATACATTCAAATTCTGTGTAAATCACAGTTTATTAACCACTAATCATTTTGATTGGTTATTATGACAGGTTAGAAGCAACTTACGTCTTAACGGTGTGTTATATTCTCTTTGGTTAGAACCTTGAACTCCAAGTAACAATGGTCTAATAACCTTCATTTTTTTGTAGTTTACTTGTTTCCTAAGGACACTGGTAGAATATCATATCATTGAGTACCGATGTTGAAAAACAGTAAGTATAGTTTAATAGGTATAGCTAACCCGTCAAAGATCGTCACAATTCACATTAGCAAAATATTCTAAAGTTTTAAGTAGATACTTAGACACGATGTTAATAGGTTCTTACTTGGTAATTAATAAA
Organism: Acleris literana; assembly: GCA_946894065.1. Lineage (NCBI taxonomy): Eukaryota > Metazoa > Arthropoda > Insecta > Lepidoptera > Tortricidae > Acleris > Acleris literana. The sequence continues at coordinate 10,267,640 of OX335687.1, forward strand.
ATATGACAAACTCACCTTTCGCCTGCGTACGTCCGTCATTGTTGAATTTCTTAAAAAATTAACTGGAAATATTTCACTAACAAATTTTGATCCTACGCTCGTTCGTTACTGCACGAATGATCCGTAACTAATGATATAGGTACAGTTGTCAAGGAAATAAAATAATCTAGCGTCCAGCCGTATTGTTGTGTCACGATGATTCGTGGTTATAGTATCTCATCGGTCTGTACCTATTATAAAACGCAATAGTAGCGCTCCCGAGTCTCGTATGCTTACTGGAATGATCGTACATTCGTACAAGCTTAAAATATGATATGTATCGTTATCTCCGCTACAGATGATAGAGCGTAAATAGGTACCCAATGTCCTAGTGGGCAATTAAATAATAATATTGTGTAAGCGCCAGACTGTCGTGTACACAAGGCCATAGTAATTTGTTTATTTGAGACTTTTATTTAATAACTAGGTATGTTCGTACCTTACCTAATGTACCTATAGGTACCTACTTTACGTAAGTAGTTAGGTATAAATATTCTTAAAACCACGTAATTTAATATGCCGGGCCAGTGATAAGGATAAGCGACAAAAAAATATTTTTGAATTTTGTTTTTCATGGGGTCTTCTATACCTAATTAGATAGTACTTATATTATAAGTATGTGACTATGTGTTAAGTAAGTATATTTTTGTACAAAGAAATTATACAGGATTCCAGGAAATTCGATACATTCCCTTGGAGGGGTTAAAAGTAGAGCTCATTTGCGATAGATTTTGTCATAGAATACCTACTCTAGTCGAAAGCGATTAGTTTCTGAAAAAACAAGTTTTTATACTTAAATGTCGAAATTCGGCGAAAAACTTATGTACGTTAAATAATGTCCTATTTTAATCTTTTTTTTGTGCATTACTTATCTGATAGTTAACAATTCAACACTTTCTCGAGATTAACAATAAGCTGAAGTAAACTATAAACTTCATGTTGTGGACTAGGAAGCGCAAGAGGTTAAAATAAAATAAAAATGCTACTTCATCAAAAAAATGTACCTATTAGACGTGCCGTACAAGTTACTAAAATAAATAGTTTATGTTACTTGCTATCTAAATTGATACAAAATTCTACAGAAAACTTTAATTTTGAATAGTTATTACTTAAGTTATTTCCACGGAGGAGAAAAGTAGAGCTCTTTTGCGTTAGATTTTGTCATGTGATAGGTACAGTCGACTACAAAGAGATGTAACTACTTGTAACTACATAATAATCGAATGCAGCTTCATCGTGAATTTGTATAACAAAACTGAATGTTACTTAACTTAACATAAAACTAAAACTTAACAACAGTGGATTTCTGTGTAGGTACATTAACTTTTTTTAGAGTCTCTTTCGAAATAAGGTTTTAGTGACATGAGAGGTTAAACCATCTGTTATTTGTTGCGCTTCGCTTAATATCCTCTGCCTGAGCTCTTCAACGTTATTTATTTTGCTGTTAGGTGATCGCGATGAAACTTGGACTCCTCAAAGTTTTACAGATATATTTAGGGTTCTCCATACTATAATTATCTAATATGAAGCGCCAAAATTCAATTCATCTTGTCCTTATCTTCATCTTCAGGGTGTCTCATCCATGGCAAAGTTGCGAAACTGCATGTCGATTCAAAATTAAGAATTACTCCAGTAAAATTGGCGATTGAAAGTACGGGGTAATTTGCTTCTAATACGGTATCTAGTTCTGATTTTATGCAGCCTTGTTTATGACGTTGGCCCAATGAATAATCCAAGTTTGTGACTTCGAGCGCCGAACGCAACATTGCCAAAATTAAAATTCCGCAAAAATCCTATCCGATTTTGGCGATTATAACCCTATTATTGGCTATTATATGCCAATCATTCTCTTAAGATCCATTCATCATATCTATGATGTACCTATCTAAGGAAACATTTAACAATCAATCAAAAAGATACATTTTTCATTTTCATTTTTAACCGACTTCAAAAAAAGGAGGAGGTTCTCAATTCGTCGGGATGTTTTTTTTTTTTTTTTTTTTTTTTTTTTTTTTTTTTATGTATGTTCCCCGATTACTCGAAGACCACTGGACCGATTTGAAAAATTTTTTCGTTGTTCGAATAGATATACTTTCTAGTTGGTCCCATTGTCACCACGTCAGGATCTGATGATGGGATCATGGAGAAATCAAGAGAACTCCTCAAATATTATAGGCAGACCTATAGCGATTTTGGTATTTTTCACTGTAACTCATGCATTTGCTTTTGAAAAGTACTATATGGTGAAGTGGAACTGATGATGAAGACCACAGATGGCCACCGGAACTCCTTAACGGTACCTATTTCAAGGGTGGCGATAAGATATTTCGATAAAGGAAGTTGAGCGACTATGACGAAGCACATTTAGGTTTAAATATGACTATGACATTCCCGCGGCGTTGTCTGCGGCGAGCTTGAAATGTTCAATAGTTTCTTATTAGTATTTAGAAGTGGAGCTACGTAACAGCATAAATAGGATCACTAAAAAGTATAAAATAAAATAAATGTTTAAAAAAACAAAAAAACCGCCTTCAAAAAGCAAAAAATAACTTCTTTAAAATGGTAGGTAAATAGGTCAGTCCAACTGAAGTCGGCGTCCAACAATATTTTAACCAAAAGCAGACTTCAGTTGGACTGACCTATTTACCTACCATTTTAAAGAAGTTATTTTTTGCTTTTTGAAGGCGGTTTTTTTGTTTTTTTAAACATTTATTTTATTCATAGGTATATTGCATAGGCATTGTTAATCATAAGTACGCAATAGCTCTTTATCAAACACAAATCAGTGACGAATTGAATGCGATAAAGTGCTTAATAGTCTAAATCGCGAGGTAGGTACAGTTGGCTAAATAGGAGTCTTTCAATTTTAACTCAAATTCTTAAGTACCTAATGATAATATCGTTAAAAGTCCATCTCTAAACATCTTATCGACCCTATTGTTGTTGACGACGTGGAAACGGAATTAAACCTCAGCGTGGACCAGATTTAGCCGACTGTATACTTATTTACATGTTATCGCTGGTCCTATTCGGTCCAGATGGTTTTAATTAAGTAAAGTACCTAGCTATCAAGGTCAAGTCGCCGTCTCAACTTAATTCTTTCAATTCGGTTGTTCAAAAATTGTCCAACCGACGTCAAAACACGTTAAATTTTTTGCTCAACTAATTCTAAAATAACTTTACTTTGGTTGAATTGCGTGGTTGATCCGACGATGTACCATTACAAGGTAGGATCCATGTAAGATCCCTATAATAATCTAGTGTCTGTCTGACTTCAAAATAAATACCAAAATTTAAATAATAAGTTTCTGTCAAAAAAATCGCTTTGAGACAAGCTTTTGTTGCCGACTGTACATTTTTTGCAGTCATTATCTGCTTATCAAGACCAAACAAATGAGTCCCAACACGGTGGGTCTACGTTAAGTATAGCGGAGATTCTGTCGCCACCTTCTAACTCCATGATCAGATCAGCCCCATGTCGTAAAAGTAGGTATTGCATTATCATCAATACATACATTGCAAGTTTAATAAAAGCTTATAAGTAAAACTGCTACCTATTTATACTTAAACGGTTTCTAATCAAGTCTGAAAGTTATCTCGAATATTTCAGGAATTTTAACTTAAATTTTCGTGACTGTTTCATTCGATATCTCGTAGGATTCCGAAGATAATATAAATATTTCGAAAAGTTACTGCCTACTTACATAGGTACCGAAAACCGAAACCAACCAACGACGCGTCGCTAGTTCGATCGATAACCCAACGAGTATAGTTTCCAGTATGTTCGTTAGATGGCGACGCTTGTCTCAGCGGAGCTTCTCCAGCAGCACGGCGTGGGGCGCCGGAAGCGGAGCGATGTCCTGTTCAGAGACGACCCCGCACCGCCACGGCTGGGCGTGCGCGATGAGGATGACGAGGAGTTGTGCCATGAATTGTAAATTCTCGATACTATGCGTGGGAAAAAAGAGTTGCGTGGTAACAGCAGGGCCGGATTATTCAAGATTAATGGAGATGATTAATCCGGCCCTCGGAAACAAGTGGAACTATACTCTATTCCAAATAACATTAGACTAGTAACGGTCGAATTCGTAAATGTTTCGTAATATCTCGACGGCATCTATCACTAGTTAATATTTGACTAGCTATAGCTTCCTCTTCAAGTTGCTGAAGGTGGAAGGAGTAATTTTGAATTAACTGTAATATTAGTCTTATCTTATGTTATTCGGAATAGAGAATAAAATAAAATAAGTGTTTAAAAACCAGTCAAGTGCGAGTCGGACTCGCGCACCGAGGGTTCCGTATTTAAGATAATATGGGTAACGGCAAAAGAAAATACTCATTATGTTATAAACTTTATCCTCAATGCAATATGGTCCATTTTGACTAGCCTAAATTTTTTTTTTTTTGCTATTTCTCAGAAACTGTAAATAATGAACACTACAATCAAACCACTTTCATTTTTCAACCCCCCATACAGACAAACAGACAGACAACGAAGTCTCACCATAAGGGTTCCTTTTTTACCATTTTGGTACGGAACCCTAAAAAAAACAAAAACTCGCCTTCATAAACGCAAAAAATATAATTTAAAATATATATGTATTTGCGTTTTTGAAGGCGGGTATTTGAGTTTTTTTACTTTTATTATTATAAAATTTTTAGTCTCACTTCTATATATATATAGGATATTAACTAATAAGAAACTCCCGCAAGGAACGCCGCGGGAAAGTCATAGTGCATATATTTATACATATAAACCGGGAGCTCTTTGTTTCCCATAATTTTATTGGTCATAATGTAATTGTTGACATAATTTTTGATAGTCATAATTTTTGATATCGCTGAAACTGTAAACTTTTCAGAAGTTCTGAAATATCTAACGTGTAGACAAGGCTAGGTTAGGTTAGGTTTGATTTATAAAAATCCTGAAAAAGTAACAGTTTCTTTAAAAAAACACGTTATGACTTGCGATGATTATGACCTAAAGCATATTATGACTAAAAATAATTATGTCAGTCAATATACACCCATATAAACTATTTAAATGTGCTTTGTTATAGTCGCTCGACTATCTTAGTGGAGATATCTTCATCCCTTCATCATATCAGGTCCTAACGTGTTGACAATGAGACCAACTAGAAAGTATACTCTTTCAAAAATTGTTTTTTTGTTCCAAATCGGTCCCGCAGTCTTTTGTAATCGGGGAACATACAAAAAAAAAAGAACCCGCCGAATTGAGAACCCCATTTTTTAAGTCAGTTAATAAAAGAATCGCTTTCACGACGGCGACACAGTGCGGAGTTCAACTAATTTGAACAATCGGAACCTTTATTGAATCTTCCCAAATGTCTTTAAAATCATAATTCCAGAATAAAGTCAACATGCAGCATCCCCGGCTGCCAGTTCTCGACGCACTCCTTGCTGGAGTTCGAGGGCCACTACAACGCGTCACACCGCTACAGCTGCAGCGGCTGCAAAAAGACGCTGCCGTCGCCGCATCTGCTGGACCTGCACGTGCAGGAGCAGCACGACTCGTTCTTCGCCGTTATGGCTTTGAGGAAACCTTCAGTGAGCGAATTTACAACTTTATCTAGGGTTTAGTACTTTCGGTGGCAGTCTGGAATCCATGGAGTCGCTAGTTTGACCGTGACCTAGGGACTTATTTATCACAATGTACACATATATAGCGATTTTGCGTTAAGACCGCCTGTTGACTCACTATCTAATATTTATATTTTGTATATCCATTCCTTGGTGTATGTGGTGTTCAATAAAATGTTTTGTATTGTATTTTATATCAAATTATCACCCGCCGCCATCTGAAGAAGTTAGTTTAATATTTATTAATAGGGCCTTGGAGGCCTTGGAGCACGAGGCCCACTACATTATCTTGTTTCATACAGAATATTCTCCCTGTATCCTTTTAAATGCAGTAGCAGTGTTAAAAATCAATATCACCCAAATAATAGCACTAATTCATTTGTTTTTAGTATTGCTGTTACGTGGAGTGGTGCAAAGAGAAATTCATGAACGCAGAAGAGAGACTCGACCACTGCGTCAGCGAACACAAAATGCCTAAAGACTTCAGGTTCTACCAGAAACCCAAACCGAAACCTAAAAGCAAAAATAAGAAACCTAACACGGGAGAATCTTCCATGGATGTCGATACGCAGCAAAAACCATTTTCTTTTACTAATAGAAAGCAAAAGACTTTTGCGAAATATACCGGAAAAAAGTTTACGACGGATTCTATAGATACAGAGAAGACTGCAACAGATGTGAACATGGACGAAGTAGTATCAGATTTAAAAAACAGCTTGCCATCAAAGTAAAACAATTAAACATCTTAACATTTTATTTACTTTTTCAATCACATAGCTTAATAAATAAAATAATATATTACTACAACTTGACTTTATAATGACTTGCATATGCAGTTATATGGTTATTTATTCGCGAAGAAGCGCATCAAAAAAATCATGTCAATTTATAATTTTAGATAGCGTAACGGCAAAATATTCGAGATTCGTAAACATTCAAAACACCAAATGCTTTAAAACACTAGAAAAACTACGGCAGTGTGTCAAACAAATGTCTCATATTTTATTTATTCTATTATTGTTTCTATCAATTGAATCAAATATTGCATTAAGCAACAAACATTGATAACATTCAAAAAAAATTTTTTTCATGCTGCAATCATGCAAGTACATTAGATTCTTTACTTAGTACATGTACTCTTTGATCTATGGTCTCCTAACCGGTTTTGGCAGTGTCCTTGCAAACCAGTTGCCTCTTTCCAGAGCCTTCCAGAATCATACAGAACAAGGCTTGCTTTGATTGGACAAGGTTACCAAAACTGGGGAACCAGTAGGTTTACTTGGCTTTGCCCTGGGCAGCCACCGCGGCCATGGCCGCCTTGATCGTCTCCTCGTCGCCAAGGAACTGCATGGAGTCCGTGGGTTTCATGTTTTCGTCCAGCTCATACACGAATGGGACACCAGTGGGCAGGTTGAGCTCCATGATAGCAGCGTCGCTCAGGTCTGGTGGCAAAGATGATTGGACATGAGAACACCAAGCAAAGCTGTGTAAGATTAGTTGTGTTATTTCCCCTAGCAGCAGCAGTTATAAGAAGCAAATATTTAATGTTTAATAACATTGTCAAATATTAAGTCATAAACAACCACTCATACATAACTCATACAAGTCACACATTTTGTAAACTCCCATCAGATCTTAAATAAATGGTTAAATTACCAAATGCTAATTACAAAAGAAGGCGATTGTGACAAGATTACAATATATTGTTTGTCTGAAAAATTCAAAATATTTATTCAATAAATTGGTAACATGGGGCATGGGGTAACATAGAGTGAATCTACCAGCTTAAGCTTACATCCTAACACTAGGGAATAGATGGACATGTCTGGTATGTGGATGATATTACCACGGGTACAATACAATACAATAATCTCAAAATACTTCTTTCCGAATTTTGTAAACACGAATTTCAAAATTGCGATTCTGAAAACTCCGAATCATCACTATTCTGAATTTGAGTTTTACGAAGCATCGAAAATCATGATTTTTTTAATTTCCGTCTAATAAATATCAAATGTTTAAAATTTTGAAAAATAGGGTGCACTGCATACTTCCGAATTGATCAAAATTCCGAATTGACATAATTCCGAATGCAATGTTTTGATAGAACCGTATGTTTTGATTTCGCTAATAAATCAAGCCTAACCTACTAGGTACGTATAGCAATTAGGGAATATGCATGGATTCCAATCGCATTTCTCAACAAAATATGAAAGTACCGTAAACGAGATCACCAAAAGTGAAATTAAAATTTAAATCGGCCAAGAAATACTAATTTTAAACTGCTAATTAAACACCGATTAGACAGAGAGATCCAATATGCACTTTGACGTCATGTAAAGGTCGGTCATATAAACTCCATGTTAATTTCAATTTTGCTCGAAAGAGATAGGAACAAATCTTTGTTGGCTTATATCTTGGTTATGTTTATAGCTAAAAAATGATGTTTCTCCTCTGTTTGTTAAATGAATCAGGTTTTATTGAAGCTGTGAAAAAAAGTGATGAATATTTCCTATTAAATTATGAATTAAATTAAAAATAGCTCCAGTATAACAAAGCTTCTGGAAAAATTAAAATTTGGACAAATTAATATTCCGAAAAAATAATTCTGAATTTTGAGGTGTTTCCCGAAAAATACTATCCCGATTATCATATCTCCGACAAGACGGAAAGAACACCAATTTCTTAAATTTCCGAATCACGAATTTTCGGACACCCAATTAAGACAAGACATAGGTAAAGGCACTCACTATCCAAGTGCTTGACAATTCCTCGAAGACTGTTGCCATGAGCGGCGATGATAATACTCTTGCCTTCTTTGATCTGTAAGAAGTTCAATAAGTCAGTCATTATTCTTTACATATATATCCTCAAGCATTGGTCCCTTCATGACAAAAACAACTATGTGTGTCGACAATTAAGTGCCCTAAACTAATTTAAATTGTCCACACACAGTAAACTAAGCACCTCCACTCTTTTTAATCATGTTAAATATGTTAATCGGCTCTTGCCGTGCCAGACCATACTCAAAAAAACTAAAGTTCACTTTAAAGTTAGTAATAAATGAGAAGAAGAATAGAGCTTCAGATCTGATATTTTAGAGTAGTCTATTTGCGGTATTAAGCTTTCAGTCAAGTGAGTACCCATCCTGGCCATGAGCAGTCCTTATTCATGTAGTACAGACTTTCTTTATGATATGACGGCCCAAAACGGCTGGCCTATTGCCTAACGCACTCGCAATCGCAATCAACTTCAAAGTGGAACAATAGTTTTTATTTTGTATGCAGACTCACCTTCGGAACCTCTAAACGATTGCGAGTGTGTTCGGCAATAACCCTACAGGAGTGTGTTTTCAGTGTTTATGTATGTATCAAATTTCTCGCTTCAGCAGGGCTTCCTACACTACTCCCGGTATAGAGTTAATTTATAAAATTACCTGAGGTACAATAACATCGTTCCAGTATGGCAGTGTGCGTTCAATGGTGAGCTTCAAGCTCTCGAACATGGGGAATTCCTCAGGCTTTGGGTCCCCGGCGTAGCGAGGGTCTTTGATGATGGTTTCGTAGTAAGGGTGGTCCTTCTCCATCGGTGGAGGGGGCACATCGAAGCTACGGCGCCATATTTGCACCTGTTCAAGAAAATCTTTATTAATCATGGGGATGAATGCACTCGAAATGTATATAGGTGGGAAGGCATAATTTTTGTATTTAGCAGCAATAGTCTAGAATGTAGACATTAAGCCCTTCAATGGTAGGTAATCAGTTTTTAGAATGTCGACTTCAAACCCTTAGATGCTTGATTTAGTATATTATCTTTTTAATATTAATCAGTTTTTTTATGTATTAAAAAAATCTACATAATTCTATTTTCCTAATAAAATGGAATAAGAACAATTTAGTCTGAAATTCATCTTCATCTCGATGGTAGTAAATATCATTGCCAGCATCAAATTTATAAAATGTGGTAGGAATGTACTACATTATAAACAAGAAAGAGAGTCCATTTATTTTTATTGGTAACTGGCAGGAAGCCAATTTGATTCATCTGAGAAAATCACACAATTTTTAAATACGCTAGTACTTGCATATTTTTCAAAGTAAAAATTATCAAAGAGGAAATAATGCACTCTATGGTATAGTTAAAAAGGTTGCATAACTGAAGTAGGTGTTAGAAGCCTAGCCTAGCCTGTTCCTAAATTTACAACAAGTTTAGATAAACCACTACAGGCACTATGTCCCATCAGAATTAGTAACAGTTTCAGTAAGAAAAATGTGATCACGAAACAACAGATCAAGGATAAAAAAGGAATAAAGACTTTTCTCTCAATGATTGTGTCTTTAACTTTGCAATGTAACCTCTTGAATCCCCAGGTTTTCAACATTTTACCAAATATTAAAGGCAACCCTATGGCTAAGTAGGCAAGGTTGCAATCACAAATAGGTATTGGGGTCTTGCGAGGCTATATCTGATGAGACTGGAGAATACTGGTAATACATTCCTTAATGATATTTATTGAAGACTTTAGTAGAAACAACCTTAAATCAAGACTAGAACTTTTTTTTAATGCAATACAATAGCTAGGTAAATACCTGCGCTTCTCCATATTTAGCTGCCGTCTCAGCCTTGTTGAGGCCGGTGAGACTGCCGTAGTGCCTCTCGTTCAATCGCCAAGTCTTATTGATGGGGATGTCAGTCTGTTCGATCTCTTTCAACACAGAGTTCAGAGTGATCTGTGCTCGCTTCAGAACCGAAGTGTGGGCGACGTCAAAGGTCAAACCCTCGGCCTTCAAAGCTTTACCGGCGGCTATCGCCTCCTCGCGACCTACGACAATTATCTAATCAAACCACACACCAAAGGAAAAGAGGCAATTTCAAGTTGTAAAACTCACCCTTGTCACTTAAATCAGCGTCGAACCACCCGCAGAACAAATTCTTTTGATTCCACTCGCTTTCGCCATGGCGAATCATAACAATTTTGTACTTTGCAGGCATTTTCGTAAATTTTGTGACCGGTCAAATCCTCAATTCAATATCTTATATCAATTTCGTACTAATCTGTTTGACAGTAATAACCTCTCTTTGACCTTAGCAGTAAAGTCGAACAATTTTGTATTCAAGTTACAACAATATCGACCGTTTATGACGGTAATAAAACCCACTATGAACGCACAATCATTTTGATAAAAACCATAAAGAAGGAGCAGTGGTAAGCCTGATTTAAAGAACGAACATATCCCAAAAAACGCCTATGAATTGCACCTGATTTTACAAAGCGGTATACACACTCTCCGACAAAGCTGAAGCGTTTGCATTTGGGTATATGGTATTTTTTACTAAATTTAAATTGTGAAATTGTATTAAATCAAAATTAGACTAACAAATACGCAAATTTACGGGGTGATGATTATACACTCGAGAATTCAAGGTCCGAGATCAACAGATTCAAAGATTAGATTAAAAGGGCATGTCTAAATAGGTGCAGGCGAGTGAGTTATCGGCGTAAGAAATGTAGAGTAGAAATCGCACGTTTCAATACGGTTTAAATTCATAGGAAATATTTTTAAACATTTGCTTGTCGTGCAGTTGTCTGTTGTATTTCGACAAACTTTCCAATATTTTGTTTATTAGTATGAAAGTAAACGTGTATAATATTGTTAGTCCACTTTATAATACGGTATCATAGTAAAAAGCTATACTAGCTGTACAAAATAAAGGGTTTTCACTCATTTACCTTCCGAAGGTTAAGTGTAAAAAATGCCACCAAAGAAAAATGTTAACAAAACTGAAGTTGTCCCCAAAATACCTAAAGGTAAAGTTCCCAAGGGTCGAATTAAAAAAGAAAATCCCAAACTCAAGACACCGACAGTTCCTCAATCGAAAAAACCTCCTCCAGGTAAGTACATAAAGTTACTACAATTCAGTTACATGCTTAAATTTTTTGCAGATTTAGCAAATTTCTGTAGTCGGCGATTCCCTCAATGGGTACGCAACCGCACTCTTTAGGACATTTTTTCCTTTTAGTTGAAGACAATGAATTGTAATCATAATTTTCTGCTATAAAAAGTAGTTTAATGCTAACATAAACAGTACATTCAAAAATTATGTATAACCCTAAATAATAGTGCTTGATATTCATAGTCAAATAAAGGCGTTTGTACCTGGGCCTAAACATAAATCAATATCAGAGAACTATCTCCCCCAAATATCAAATATATATATCAGCTGACCTTGATCCCAGCTAGATGAGGACTGTTGATATAATTAGTATATAAGTTGACTAGTGTCGGGTTCCTATATTGAAACCACGGACAGTTAATTTCAGGTTAAAATTTGACATTTAACAATACATAATGTGTCAAATTTATTAATCTGAAGTAAGCTTTATGGGTGATTCCATGAGCGATTCAACTGCAGTCAGTCCGCTGTCATAAATATTGAAAGAATGAGCTACACCAAGCAGCTAACATTCACACAGAGCTATACTGTTATTCTTGCCACAATTGATCGAATTTTAAGTATATTATCGCCTATTTCTTAAATACTTAGGACAGCGGACTGACGGCGGTTGAAACGCCTGTGGAATAACCCTTATCTATCTGCGGTTTGAATATAGGAACTGGACATAAGCAAATTTTAATTAGCTTTTTGTAATAACTGTAGATCATATTGCAAAAGAAGATAATGTGCCTGCTGTGGAAACTTCCCCAGGAACGACCAAGGCTCCAACTAAAAGAAAGTTGATGTTGGACAAAATCAATGAAGGTAATTATTTTACTGACATTTGACTCATGCATGGCTAATATTGTAGAACCTATTCTGTTATTTCTCATCGCTCTTACACTACAGATAAAGGAATTGCATTCTTGTCAGTAAAAATGAATATGTACCAAACAGTACCAGACCAGTCTTTAAAATTTATTGGTTATTTGGAACAAGAACCTGCAATTGATAAAGCCCCATATTTCTTGCCAGATTACGGACTGAAAACCAATGAAAATAAATAGTCCTCTGTCAGAGTCATAAGGCCCCATTATTCTAAAGTGCCCAAGGCCTTCAATAAGTATTAAAAGATAGTATAGCCCCGAATTGTACTAAAACTGGAAAGTGCCCTAAATGATTTTCAACCAAACTTGATAATACATATATGTATGCAACCAAACTATGCACACATAAAACACCTTAGCTATACAACCATTACTGTTAGTGTTGACTTACTTTATAATCCTTTATAATGTTGCATTATAAGGTCATATTGCAGAAAAAAATAATGTGCCCGCAGCTGAGACTTCCCCAGGACCAACTAAGGCTCCGACTAAAAGAAAGGTGATGTCGGACAAAGTAAATGAAGGTAATTATTTTGCCGACATTTGACTCATTTATGCCTAATATTTCGCTCAGGGCCTTTAATAAGTATTAAAAGATAGCAAAGCCCCAAACAGTACCTAGTAAAACTGGCAAGTGCACTAAATGGTTTTCAACCTAACTTGATAATATATGCAACCAAATTGTGCACACGTAAAAGTTATGTTACTCATACAGTTTATAAATTGACAATGTCCATCCAATGTTAACTGGCTTTATAGTAACTGTAGGTCATATTGCAGAAAAAAATAATGTGCCTGCAGCTGAAACTTCCTCAGGACCAACCAAGGCTCCAACTAAAAAGAAGTTGATGTCAGACAGAATCAATGAAGGTAATTATTTTAGTGACAATTGACACATTTATGCATAATATCTTAAAACTAACAATATAATTGCATGTCTAGAGAAAACTAACAAATCCAAACTCGATGGGTCTATGTTAATTAGGGATGCAACGATACCGATGCCGATAATCGTAAACCGCAGGTTATCGTTATATTTGACGATCATCCGTATCGTAAAAATTATTACGATTTATAACGAATCTTGAAACTAGATTGATGTAAAAAAAAATCGTGCAAAGGAATGCAAGACAGCATCGATGTTTGCGCTGGCAACACTAATGACAGTCATCTTTTTTTTTTTTTTTTTTTTTTTTTTATGGCTTCTGTCCAATGAGACAACTTGCCAGTGTCAAGGTTGAAAGGTACACGTGATCGGTGTACTAGATCCTGCGAGTTGGCAGGATTTCTTGATTCGATCTCTACTGGTTTATCTGAAACTACGAGACGGCACAATGTTAATTAACTACTTCTGTAACTACACATTATTACTAAAAACTACGACAAAAACTTTCAAAAGGGGGTGACTAACCTGAGAGGAAGGATATTATTACTTATAATTTTATATTAAAATCTGTAATGAATTTTGCAAGGACATACACAAAAGACGAGTTAACACAGGTTAGAAGAAAGCTAACATTGACTGGACGGGGAATACACTTAGGAAGGAGGTCGTACAAGGATATCGGATTTCTAGGGCAATTAAAAAATATATGATCTGACGTACCATCTTCTAGACCGCACTCACATAATGAATGATCGCGGACATGGATCTTAGCTAAAAAGGAAGGTGAGCAAATGTGACCAAGTCGTAATCGTATTATCGTGGAGACTGCACGCTTATTGGCATCACGATATTTGAAAAACCAGGGTTTTACTGGCAAATCGTGTTGAATACCGCCGTAATACTTGCCTTTGGAGCAACGAGAGATGTTCCATTCTTCATTCCAACATTCTCTAAGATGGGACTTAACAGAGGTACGAAAATCTCGACTAAAACATTCAGAGTATGAAGTACAACCAGTTCCGATGGCCTGTTTGGCGCACGCGTCGGCCTGCTCGTTGCCGGTAATGCCAGAGTGACCCGGAATCCAGGCCAAGGTTACCTGAATACCCACAGAGTGACATCTGCAAAGGGATTCCCTAGTCTTCAAGTTTACATAAAGATTGTCTTTGGAGCGGAGCGGAAATTTCGAAATATCCTGAAGGCAACTAAGAGAATCCGAGAAAACAATAGCTTTATTTATTTTATGCGATTCTATATAAGACACGGCTTCAAAAAGTGCAATAGCTTCACCGGAAAATACAGTTGTTTGGGGGGGACATCTAAAGCTTAAGACAATTTTATAACGAGGTATCCATACCGCCGAGCCCACAAAACCGTCATTGGACAACTTCGACGCGTCTGTAAAAACAATGGTCCAATCTGCCCAATGATCAGCTATTGTTTTGTTGAATAAGCTATTAGCGTTCGTTGTATCTTTTTGTAAACCAATAGAAAACAATATATTTGGCTGAAATACAAGGGCATTGAAGTCAGTGGTAAACAAGGGATTACAAGAAAACTGGAGAAGAGGGGGAAGCCCAGACAGCTTATGGAAACTCTTAACCAGACAAGGGGTGTTTTTGTGGGACCAGTATTTGGAAAGGGAAACTAAACGAGACAGGTTATTTATACGGGATAAAAGAGGATGGTTAGAGAGTTGGGCAGTCTTGAAGAAGAAACGGTCTGATAGAAATTGTCTTCGGAGTCTCAAGGGAGGCTCTAGGCACTCCACTTGCAGGGCATTTATGGGGGAAGATTTCATTGCCCCGCAAATAATACGGAGACAACGTGACTGTATTTTGTCCAATGTTGACAGAGCCAACTTGTTGCACGGTTCTAGTAGGAATGCCCCATAATCGAAGTGGCTCCGTATGATCGCATTATACAATAATTTCTGTGAATATGGGTGAGCTCCCCACCAGGCGCCCGAGAGGGACCTCAAGACATTTATACTTTTTTCGCACTTATTTTTGATAAAGTTTAGATGAGAGATTCCGGTCAGATGCGAGTCTAAATATAAACCCAGAAACTTAACGCTATCATTCACCTGGATAATTTCCTCGTTCACTATAATGTCAACGTCAGGGGTCCATCTTTTTCTGGAAAATACAACTACAGAGCTTTTAGAAGCCGATAAGTTTAAACCCTGATCTACTAACCAATCGTCAAGATATCTCAGAGCAGTGTTTAAGCGATTTGTGCAATCTGAAAAGGACTCAGAGGAATAATACAGGGCTATGTCGTCTGCGTATTGTAAGACGTCACAAAAACCTTCGACCACTTTTTCCAGATCTGCCGTGTATAAACTGTATAAGATAGGGCTCAAGACAGAGCCCTGTGGTAAACCTTTCCAAATCGTTCTAGGAGGCAAAGTTGAGTCCTGAAAGCGGATAGAAATAGAGCGACCCATGAGAAGATTACATATGACATGTACCATCTTCGCTGGCAAACTCAGCTGTTGCATTTTCTGCCTGAGTAGCGGAAGCTGGACGTTGTCATACGCCGCAGTGATATCAAGGAAAACACCTACAAGGTGCTGTCCCCTAGAGAAAGCTAGTCGAATATCCGAGACAAGGATACTGAGGTTGTCCATTGTACCCATGCCTCTGCGGAAACCAAACTGAGATCTCGCTAGAATTCCCCGATTCTCCAGTATCCACTCGAGCCTGTTTTTAACTAAATGCTCAAAAATCTTTGACAAAACAGAGGAAAGTGCTATTGGTCTATATGAATAGGGATCAGAGGGATCCTTACCAGGTTTTAAGATAGGAATGATAATTTGTTGCTTCCATATTTCCGGAATAGACCCCGAAACGTAGATCTTATTTAGAAGGGAGAGAAAAAATTTTTTTGTTGATTCAGGACATTTTTTCAAAAAGGAATACGGTATGCCGTCAATGCCTGGGGAGGAATCATGCAAGTATTCTAATACCGAAGTAAGTTCCGAAAGAGAAAATGGCAGATCCATCCGGTCTGACGATGAAGGAGAAGAAGAAGAAGGGAGACAGTCGTCCGAAGGAACGTATGGAGGCGCAAGATTGTCTAGAAAGGAATCTAACCATACAGAAGGATCGTTGGAAGATGAATCAGAGCTCAATAACGAGCTGCGATATCTTTTAATATTCTTCCAGACGAGAGAGGAGGGCGTACGAGGAGATAAGCTTTCGCAAAAACGAGTCCAGCCGAGTCTTTTTTTGGAAGATAGTAGTTTCTTGCAAGAAGCATTGGAGGATTGATATTGTAAGTAGTTTTGGATGCTACTTAAATCTTCAAGAAACAATTCTTCAGCTCTGTTACGGCTTTTAATAGCTGTCGTGCATTCAGCATCCCACCACGGGGGAGATGAGAGTTTTCCATCAGAAGAATTTTTAAGAGGGATAGAGATTTCTGCAGACATGGACAAGATTAGTACAAATTTAGAATATAGTTCTAGAAAATTTTCATTAGACACAGGAGGGAGTAATCTCACCTCATTCTCTACCCGAAAAGAAAATTCGGGCCAATCAGCCTTGTCCAAACGAAATTTCAAGAGGGGGGGAAGACGAGCCGAAGAAATATGAACATTAGACGAAAGTGTAATGAGAAGAGGAAGGTGATCACTGCCATAGGCTTGAGAAAGCACCTGCCATCCAAGACGAGGAGCCAAACTAGGGGAAGCCATTGTCAGATCCACTGCACTAGGATTTTGTAAAGGAGATGTTCTTCTGGTGGGAGAGCCATCATTCATTATACACAAATTAACATTGTCTAGCAAGTCTAAAATAAAGCGAGAGTTAGAGTCACAAGAGTTAGACCCCCACATAGTATGATGGCAATTAAAATCGCCCATCACAACTAAAGGGCCAGAAAGAGAAGATAGCATAGAATCAAGTTCCGAAATAAGGGT
Organism: Acleris literana; assembly: GCA_946894065.1. Lineage (NCBI taxonomy): Eukaryota > Metazoa > Arthropoda > Insecta > Lepidoptera > Tortricidae > Acleris > Acleris literana. The sequence continues at coordinate 10,284,915 of OX335687.1, forward strand.
AGAATTGGGATATGGAATATATAAAGAAATAAATGTAGTGTTAAGAGTCTTAATAGCAACGACATTTAACCCTGATGAATGATTGGGGAGGGGGATTGAGGAGAAGGGAAGGGAACGTTTGACAAGGAGGGCAGAACCGCCCCATCCATCATCACTGTCATCCCGGAGACATGAGTAGCCAGACACCCTAAAAAGGGAACCGGGCCTTAACCATGTCTCCGGGATGGCCATAATGAAAGGATTATATTTATTAATAAGGAAGGAAATCTCATGTTTTTTATGCCGGATACTTCTACAATTCCACTGAATGGCTGTATGGGCCATTATTGGACATAATTTTAGTTAATTGATTCAGTGATTCTAAGACATTGTTCGGTATCGCATCGGAGAATTTTGAAAGGAGATTCAGTAACATAGTTACTAAAATTTTGATAAGATTATCATTGGGAGAAATTTCAGACTCAGAGCCACTGAGGGCACAGCCATTCATTTGTGAAGATTGAGGATCTTTTATAATATTATTGTGAGCGGCTGCGTCGTACCCTGAAGCAAGGTTGGGGGAAGGGCGACGAGGGATATGGACAGTTTTTCTATAGGATTGGGAGGCATAAGTGGAGGGCTGATTGGACTGCTGAGATAGATACTGGCTAGATGTCTGGGGAAGATGCGGATTAGGAGTCTGAGTGCCTGGTGAGGAGGACAATCGAGTGGTATCCGCAAAGGAGCGGCGAACATTACGGAACCGCAGAGCGGCCTCTGAGTAGGGGATGTGTTCCTCAGACATGACTATTTTAATTGATTTTTGTCTGGCATGTTCAGGACAAGCAGAGTTAGTGGCGCGATGAGAACCTGAACAGAAAAGGCATGAAGCCCTCTCATCAGGGACAGAACAAGTCTCACCCTCATGAGGCTGAGAGCATATGAAGCAGCGCGGCTTGGATCTGCATGCAGATTTAATATGTCCGAATCGACAGCACTTGTTGCACTGGATTGTTGGCAGATGATAAAGCTCAACTGGTAGTGAAGCATTAAAGCAAAACACTTTCTCTGGGAGTATCTGACCAAGAAAAGTTAGTGCTACAGATTGAGTAGGGGTCCAGGATGTCTTTTCTTCTACTACTGTTTTTCTGTTAAGTCTGCGAGCCTTGATAACTTTGCAGTCTGTCACAGAGCATTCAATTGAACCAACTAGTTCCTCCATAGTCCAGTCAGTCGGGATATTTCTAACTAAGCCCATTCTAGTGATGCTGAAAGTGGGAACTGAAGCAGTATATTCCTGTTGGGAAAGAATTGAATTGTCGAGGAAAGCATTTGCCGAGTTAGCGTCAATAAACTCCACAGTAACACGATTACGACCGTTTGCTTTAATACCGTCTTTTTTAATGCCGCGGACAAAGTTCTTGTGTAATAATTGTGCGAACTTAAGAATGCGAATGGAGGAACCAGAAGCTGGGTCCTCAATTGTTTTTGAAACCTGAACGACATAAGGAGCTTTGTCTGTAGGGCTATATTTAAGTTTGGAGCCCGGAGCAAACTCGGGCACGGTGAATGTGTGTTGAACGGAAGCAGAGGCTGGCATGCCTGTGGCACGTTTGTTAATATTATAGTCCGAAACAACATTATTCCGCTTTCGTGAACCAGACAAGAGAGCACTCTGGGTATTGTCAATTGACATTTCACCACTATCCTCTGAACTACCGCCCCCATCAGGGGGCTCCTTATCGCTCATCTCAAACACAAAACTTACAAACACTCACCTGGTTAACCACAACCACCACCAACTACAAAACCAACACAATATCTAAAGAAATCCACAGATACTATGGATTACAAAAAGCACAAAATTCCGCACGTGTAACAGACAACGCCGTCAACCGAGCAATCACAGTCATCTTTCATATTTTTGACGTTTGACACTGACATTGCCAATTAATTTGTGACATTTGTTTTTCGCGCTTGTAAGGTTGTGTTGTAGTATTTATTGTTTTTGTAGGTCTTTGCACCCAATGCAGAGATGGATACAAACTAGGTATTCAATTTATTGGAGAAAAAATACTGTTTCCTAACTTGAAAAAATTGTCACATTAGTATTTGTCCATCAAACAAGCTACTTTAAATTCAGAAATATTGTTTTCCACAGCTGGTTTAATCCATACATATATACGAAATATACTAAAAATTCATAATTAAAAGAAAAAGTTTTCTTCATAAGAATTTGAAAGAAATTGATTTAAATTATGACATTTAGGTGGTATATGGTCTAAAAATTAAATAAATGTTGATTTTACTCAATTGTCTTGTTTTATTAGATGTAAATAAAAAAATCGTAATGCATTCGTTATCGCATTCATTATCGTATTCGCTATTACGATGCATTCGTCATTCGTATCGGTATCGTAATAGACATATCGTTGCATCCCTAATGTTAATACAGCAGAGATTCTGTTGCTACCTTCCAACTCCATCATGAGATCACCTCTTAGAGACCATTCATTGATATCTATCATTGTTATCGCATTTACATTCATATTATAGGTGGTCACATAATTAGAATCACTTGCGTTTTTCCCTTACAATTGCCAACAAAATATGACTTATCAAATTTAACGGCCAATCAAAAATTACTGTACCAATTTTATTGCTTGTTATAATTTACCTAAGATTTAAAATCTAAGTGCTGGAGCGTCTATCCAAAATGTTATATACCTCGCTTAGGAATAGGGTTGCCAGGTCTTAAAACGAAAAGCCGGACAGACCAGCTAGTCTAGCCAGGCATTTAGGTAAACAGAGTGGATACCCTGAATTGTTTAGGCTTAGTATGACACGACTTTTTTTCAAGTATTCTAGAATTTATGGCAAGGCTTTTTATCTTGAATTCCAATAAAAAATACAATAAAATTGAATGAATCAGTTTTCTTTATTATATTACACACTAGCGACCCGCCCTCGCTTCGCTTCGGTTTATGTGACTTTTCTGTAACACCCGTATGTAAACCAGAATTTATTATACATAAAAACCTTTCTCTTGAATCACTCTACCTATTGATGAAAACCGCATTAAAATTCGTTGCGCAGTTTAGAAGATCTAACTAAGCGAACAGACGGCGGAAGCGACTTTGTTTTATACTATGTAAAGATGAAAAATGTAAAAAAAATACCAAGTTTATATAGCCTAACAAAAGCCGGACAGGCCGGACGCCGTCTAATTTGGCCGCAAACGCAACCAAATTGCCTGACTGTGTCCGGCTTTAACCGCTACCCGCAACACTACTTTGGAATATGTTTGAAATTACGAAATATGTCTGTCATTGGGATCATCCTGAACGTCAGCAATATAAAGTATGTTGCTGATATTCAGGATACAATACTGAACTGATTATAAATTTAGTGCATAAATTGGCAATGCGAATGTTAACTTATTTTGTAATATCTCTAGGTCATATTGTGAAGGAAAGTAACGTGCCTGCACCTGCCACTTCCCCAGCGCTAACCAAAGCTCCAGTTAAAAATATGTTGATGTTGGATAGAATCAATGAAGGTATTTATTCTAATGACATTTCACACATTTATGCTTAGCTATATCTTAAAATGTATTCTTTTATTACTTATTTTTAATCACTCTTAGACTCTGCAGATCAAGGATTGACAATCTTGTCGACAAAAATAAATATGTTAAAAACACAGTGCTGAAACTGGCAAGTGTCCAAAAATATTTTAAACCGAGATTCTTATTTGTGCAACCAAATAGTGCACACTTCAATTAGTGTTGCTGATCATTGAAACCCCTATTATTCTATCAGTAGGGGACGAAACATGCCTATGATCCAAAGCGCGCGCTCGGGCGTCGTCAGTCGAATTGTATATGTAAAATTGTTTGTGACAAAACATAGCTAGCTTTCAGTCCGTCGCCGCCTCCGAGACGCAAGTTCGAAAACTGTTATGTTGGCGTAATGCAACTTTGACTTGCGTCTCCTGTTGGTCTTATCGTGTAAAGGTGATCTAAGTTGTTATGCTAATTTTTCCCATGGTTTTGCTACTACTGCTCCATGGGGGCTCTTAAGAGATCATCGTAGTGCCGGTGACTGGGCATAGAGGGCAGCGCATCATATGCTGCGTCATTTGATGTGACCCGCAGACACATTCGGAGCTTTTTGCTGGTAGAATACCCCGTTTGAGGAGATTGTCATTGGGCCGACTCCTGCTCGTACATGGTTGAGGGCCTGAATTGTGTGTGTCTGAAATGTTGTCATTCTTGCCTGGTTCACTTCGTTTAAAACGCATCACGCAGAGCACGAGCTTTGGGCGGTGATTGGGCCTGAAAAATCGTTTTCCTTATTTGTAAGATAAAAAGAAGGTTCAAAGGTGCGTCTGAAATGTGGTTTATGTGGTCATTCTAGCTCTGTTCACCTTGTTCAATATGCATTACACAGAGAGCGGTGAGTTCCTCGTGCGCTTGGACTTAAAAAAAACGTTTAAGTTATATGTTTTTTTTTTATTTAATCTTTATTGCAAGAAAGAATACACATAATAAACAAAAAGCGAATTCATTGTTCCTATTGACAATTATTTTTAAAAGCATTGAAATTTTTATTTTTGATCTTGATGTCGCATTTGAGCGCGTTTTAAGTTAACAACTTCAGAAGGTAATTTCATAACTTATTGGTTCTATAACTTCACTTTTTTATAAATTGTTGGTAATATTTCAGTTGCAAAAGCTCAGTTAGTAAAAGGAAGTCCAGTAACTGAGATTTATATAGAAAAGAAGAAAAGGGGAAGAAAAAAGAAGATAATAGAGGTGGAGCCAGGTAGAACATTTCACATTTATGTTAATTGGTGCAAGTAACAATTTATCTATATACAGTGGTGCCCACATAATTAGGAACGCTTGCGTTTTTCCCATACAATTGCCTACAAATACGACTTTTCAATCTTGACCACTTATCAAAAAGTTCTTGACCAATTTTATTTCTAAATACAATTTACTTTAGATCATCAACTAAGGTTCAAACCAGGGATGTTGCGGATGCCGATTTTTTCACATCCGCGGATGTGAATGCGTATGCGGATTTTTGAAGGCTCACATCCGCGGATGCGGATGCGGATGTTTAAAATCTTTTATATATATAGTATATGAATGAAGAATTAAAACAATGATAAAGTAATTCTTAACATTTTTATTAATGAAAAGTAGTATAAAGTATAATGCTCCTATTTTTTTTACTCTTCACTTTCAAATTTTCATATTAGTAATAGCATAGGACCACAACAAACGCGTCAGATCTTGTCACCAATTTTTCGCTCCCATTGGTCATTGTCACGTGCGAACGGCACGCGCTATTCGCCGGCTCCGCCCCATTTCTCTCTTGTCGCAACTTATATTACATCCGCATCCGCATGAACATCCGCATTGATTATTGCGGATGCGGATGCAGATGTCCAAATCTATGCGGATGCTCCGCATTTGCGGGTGCGGATGCGAATATTTGCAACATCCCTGGTACAAACTAATGTACAGTGAACTACTGTTGAAAACGGACCTTATATGTTATAGGGATTTAAAGAAAAAATATTATTTTGTCATATTCGACCATTTCGATTCCCGGTTATGGCAGACAAATTTTCGAAAATTCAAAAATTTCGTTTTTTTTTTTCAAAAATAAATGTAAGTCACCTTTGCGTAGAACTTGCTATTTCCAATATTTAAGGTAGTTGCTGTCCTTTTGGCGTTCGTTTTTTCCACCCTGTATATAATATATAGCCTTACAAAGTTGGGGCAGCCAGTCCACACTCCACACAATAAATGATTATCTTATCTTATCTTATCTTATCACAAAAAAAGAGTGATAAAACTGTTATTTCTATTGCATTTTTAGGTTCAGATACCAATGAAGAAACTCCCCTGAAAAAAGCGAAAACAGTTCCCGAAGTGCTTCCTAAAACAGACGTTCCTCCTAAGACAGAAGTTCCTTCTAAGACAGAAATTCCTCCTCAGACAGAAGTTATTAAAAAAACCAAAGGTTAGTTTAGTGCTTTCTGTTTTGCATTTAATATTCACGATAATAATATGCAGAGATACACCAGAGATTTGAAATATTAATTAACAGGTCATTGTAACTCGTAATTCATATAATTACATTTCAAGTTACTAGTGCATATGGCATAATATATCTTCCTTTTGCAGGCCGTCCCAAGAGAATTCAACAAAATACGAAACAACATCCAATTTCAAAGCCTGTGATTAAAAGACACGCTAGAACTAAAGCATTAAAAGCGGACAGTACAATTGTTAAAAGAAAATCTACAAGAGGTAAGGCTGCTGCCAATGATGATGATTCCACAGTCACATCGCCGTCTATTCTAAGCCAGGGTTTGCTGGATAGAAAAATATCTAATAAACCTGAGAACACCAACATAGACTCCCGAAGGACGTCTGTAAACAGCGCCTCAGAGTGGTCGTGGACTAAGGACATTTCGGGGTCGAGCACGACCACCTGCATCACGGTCTGCTCGACCGATTTTGTTCGAATAGACAAGAGACTCCCTGTGGTTAAACTTCATAATATTGACTCAGACCTTAAAAAAGTAGAAGCTTTGCGGGAAAAAATAGAGGGAGAGCACTCCCTCTCAGAAGACAGCACGAGTTCCAGTAGCTCTTCCAGTTCATCCACTAGTGCCTCAATCTGCACTACAGTTGATAACTTTTTAAATTTAAGCGAATCCTCCGTTTCCCCCTCTAAGGCGCGAAGTCCCACCTATACACCAGTTGATACGGGTAATAAACCAGTCGATCGAATATCTACACCAGTTAATACGAGATATAAACCAGTTGGTCCAATATCTACACCAGTTAAAGTGAGTCCTAATAAAAACTCAGGTACTGGCACCACAAAGGATAAGTTGACTTTAACTCTAGAGAAGTTTGCCGCGAAATTGAAATGTTTCAATCTGGAAATTTGGAGCGATGACGAAGACGATGTCTTCCTAAACATGAAGGAGTTCGAAGTGAACATGTTTAGGGTGATGGAGGAAGAACGTGGCGCGCTTTTGGAATGTAATTTTTTGGCTAACATTTTGTCAGAGAAATGTGTTCTCTCGAACCAGAATGCTGATGTTCCGTTAGAAAGCGAAGAGAGCGATTTCGCTAAACCGGATGCGAGTGTGATAGCGAGTAAGCCCGCAGGAGATGCGCGGAATGAGAACCCGATCGATAGCGTTAGGCGCCGCGACTCTATATCGTTTGATGACGATGACGATGCTTTGTCTATATTCGCTGAAAGCATTACAGGTATCGACTCGTCACGGGTCAGTAGCTCGGCCTCTTTAGTGTGCGGAGCCGCGCCCGCCTTAGTCGAATACGTCCCTCAGCCTGTAAAGCGAGAAACCAGGGCTCCGGTGGTCCCGCGGCATTACCAACCGACGCCCTTAAAAACCATCAAAATAACGGAAGATCTCACACAAAAAACAAAAACCGTTTGCGAGAAGCAAAACGCGGACTCCACGTCGATTCAAAAAGAATCTGAACTAGCTAATCTCACTTTACATAGTGACAGTGTCGTACCGCTAAGCGATGTCCCCGAAATAGAAGAGAGCCGGGTCGACAGATCCGATTGGGGCGCTCAAAGGCAACAACGGCTCACGATTGCATGCTACGAAACCCCGCCCGGGATAAAATGTAACTCAGTCGCACTTAGAGGAGCTTGTTTTTATAACCTGATCTCAAAATGCAGAAAGGTAAAGTGCTTATATCCTCATGTTCAGTTAGAGAAGGCTACAGTCGTGAATCGCCTTAAAACGCTGAGCGAACCCGAGTTTCTGCGAGAATTCATGCATTTCGCAAGGTGGCCTAATCTAAGAATGCGGTACATCAAATGCTTCTTTGAAGAATGCCAACGAAGAGAGCTTTCAAAATTCCTTGTAGAAATGGTAATAGTGTATATTAATAGAGCTAATAGGAATTCACAAGAGGACATGGCAATCAAAGTGGATATAATAGAACATACGATGCTGTACTTGAACGTGGTGGATTTTTCTTTATGTGAAGATCTGTTTAAGTACAGATTTACCGACGGTAAGTTTCTTTGCGAGGTGTTTATGGAGACGATCGCGAACACGCAGAACTTCTGGCGGTTCAGAAACGTGTTTATTAACCTGACGGGCTTCATGGTTCGCGCGCGGCGGACCTTCAAATTAGAAGTGGCCTCTCACATTTTAGAGCGAGTATCTATTTTCCCTTTTGAATTGCCGTTGGCGTTGGTGATTCTTTCCATTCTGGAACATACGGACAAAGAGATTTTTGAAAACTCTATGATGAGGATATTTGAGAAGCAGCTGGAAAGTTTCAACAGGACATTGCACGAGAGATTCTTGGCTATCAAGAGTCAGAAGGAGTGTGCCCCGCCCGCAGAGGGCCCTAGTCAGGAAGAGTCGCTAACCGTATGTCAGGCAGTGGCTCCGTTGAATGGCTCGCTCGCCCATGCAGACTCTGAGAAACGGTACACATCGCCCGACACCACGAACTTGGATAGCTTGGTGAGTCTTTATACGTTTTCTGTTTGTGTAATTCCGGTGTCTGTCGGTCTAATGTATAATTTCCCAAATTTTCATTTCTCAAAAAGTTATCATTATTCTGGTTTTATTGTCAGGATATCAAAACGCTATTTACAAGTACATCGGTTAGGTTAGACTTGTGACTTTCAAAATGCGAACTACTGCTGCGGGAAGTATATTTTTTGGTTACCTATTGTATATTTAATAAATTATATATTAGGCAAAATCTTTTGCACCAACAGCAGAGACGTCTGTAAATCATACCATAGACTGCCGAAATGCGTAAATATGAAAGTAACTTTGTATGTCTGTTTGTATCGGTTTCACGGCTAAACCGCTGAACCGATTTTGATGAAATTTGGTACTTTTGGTGATAGCTGAACCCTGGGTTCATAATGCACATGTATTTACTTTTATTCAAAACTGTTTAAATTACTACTGGCCGGTCCTCGCTTCGCTGCGGTATATGTTAGTTTTCTTTAATATCCGCACATAAACCAGATTTTTACATAAAACCTTATACAACATATTCAAAAATCGCAAAAATCGGACTAGGGAGCGAACCGTTACCGATTTTTGTTCGAAGATGTTTAGCAACAATGCTCTTATCTCTTTTACTTTTGATTGTGTGCAGGAAAATGAGAACAATAAAGTAATAATTCCAAAACGAATAGTCATATTTTTAGTTCACGTTGTGACTGATTTGTTCAAAAAACGAACTAATTAGCAACATCAACCAAGTCCATCGTCGCGGTTGCCACGGAGTTTGTAGGTTCACCCTTATTTTCGCATTTTTTAAATTTTAGAAAATTTCTATTGTGTTTCTGGGGGCCGATTTTTGACTTTCGAGCGCTCGAAAGCTTCACTCGGAAGTGAGCAAAAACTTCGAAACCGCTTTTTAAAATACGAGCGGTAGAATTGAAATCGAATGGTGTGGAGTCCACACCATTCGATTTCAATTCTACCGCTCGTACACTGTGGACCACTCGTGTTTAAATTTTCTATCGCTCGTAATTTCAAAAATACGGTTTCACAGATTTTGCTCACTTCCGAGTGAAACTTTCGAGCGCACGAAAGGCAAAAATCGGCCCGACCCCTGGGTCCTGTAACACGAGGCTTTCCTTCTCCTCTATCCAGGGCTAAGGACAAATTTGTATGTTCGTTGCCAATAAATATTTTGATTTATCAAATATTTGTATTTATCAAAATTACTAAGAAAAATGGCGTAAGCCTAAGGTTAATTTTGCGACATGTGATAAGGTTATTTTTTTTACATGTCTATGGTTAGTAGTGATGGGCCGCTCTCGAGAACTTGCGGGAACAAGAGAAAGTTGAAAGAAGCTTCTCAAGAAGATTCTCAGGAACGGAAATTTCCGAGAAAGTACCTTAAATATATTTAAAATTTTTGTTTTTATTGCTTGCAATTATTGTGTTCGTAATTTATCACCGTGTATGAACCATTTGATGAACGCTGGTTACTCTATCGGCGAAATTCTCTATGTTCTCAAGAAAATCTCGAGAAAATTCCCGGGCATGTTCTCCGGAGAAACATCTCTGCTACATTTCGTACTATTTTTTCAAGAAATGAAACATAGTTTGACATGTAACTGTACTTTAATGATAAAAATCTGACAAAAGTAAAAAATAATACACTTTGATAAATTAAAAGATGTATATAAACAAAATTTGTAAGTCAATAATTGTAAGAAAATATAGTTACAAGTAAACATAGCTCAATGACTTTTAATCGACAAAAGACGGTTTAGCATTACACTGCTCTTCATTATTGCAGAACACCCATCTAGGCAGGTAGGTAGGTATTCATCATGGATTAGAGTGGTTTTTGGGATCTAAAATAACGGCAGCAAGGTGAAAAGGTTTCACGCAGTTTTGTTTTCTGGTTTGATTTTTTATTTCATGTTCCTCAGAGGAAGTTCTTCAAATATACTTGCCGAATTATCATTATCCAGTACTTATAGTACACTTTTCGATTTTAAAAAGTTTTCTGAACAATGCAGGTAGCTGCCCCATCTAGTCTTAGGGGAACAACAGTGAGACGTTCAATGATTTTTCTCGCCTACAATCTTTTAAAATTGGCTCTGTAGATATTTGAATGTAAAATGTATTTTACAACTGCTACTACTGATAAAAAGGTTTCTTGAATAGCGTCCGAAAGCGATCACCTATCAATAAGTTTAGAGTATGAGCCAGACATTCTACCCACATGGTGTTCTGATATTGGTCAGTCAGCAGTTTTCCGCATTTTTCCATATTAGCGGCATTGTCAATGATGATGCCGAGAAACTTCTCGGGTCCGATTTCTTCCTTGGTGTGGCTTATTTTTTCAGATAAGTATTCTGCAGTTTGTCTTTTATTTTGGGTATCACATTGGGTTCTTCAATTTTTTCTGTGACTTCCCCTTTGACGTCGTCATATTCTTCCTCTAGAAATATTGTTGACGGTATTTTACGTGATTGTTGACTTTAGTAGGCCTTTAGAAGCCGGTAGTCCGGCCTTAACAGTTGAATGGCCTGTTTCCATAATGGATGCTCGAATTATATTGAAAGTGGCTGGCTAGTGAAATAAACTGCTCATCGTATAACATGTAGTCCAATAACTCATAATTTCCGAGATTTTTATTATTTAAAAAACAATTCCATAGTTAATTTAATTTGAACTCTGTCACCTTAACCTAAAGCATTATTCACCAAGAAAGATTCATGTTGTAAGTAGCAATATCATCAACGTACAACATAAATTAATTTAATCAATTTCTTTCAAATCAATCGATGGTTAAAATCCTTGGGGTACGTCCCGGGCACGGTGTATGAGAAAAATAAGAATGAACAGACTTTACTATCCTATCTTAAATTCTTTTGTTTGTCACTTGTAACCCTTCATAATGGACACTTTATATCGTCATAATAATGAGTGCAGATTTTTACTTTATTATTCACATTTATAAAAAAATTAAATTGTTTTATAAATAACTTACACCTTGAGTACGTGTTTGAATAAAATTAAGCACTTATTAGAAAAAAAATGCGTTATTTACCAATACGTATATAAATATGATATGTAGGTATTTGATTAGGTACGATTTAACACTTAGTCATATTTAGAATTTATCATCGAAGATTGTACTTCTAATGCATAAGCATAAACATTTCCCAAAGTATAAAGAATGGATGTCGAAGAATTCGAAGTAAAATGCTTAAATCCAAGCCACCATGATAACTAAAGACAAAAAACAAGTATATTTCAATTATAAATTACACTATTGGAACTACTTTATCTGGAAAAGTATACTAGAAGGTTCCCATCGAGAATATTTTCGAGAAGCTTCTCGGGAATTTCTCGAGAGCATAGAGAATTTCGCTCTTAGAATATTCAGTTCGTTCAAAGTACCTTGCGGATATCTATGAATCACTAATAAAAAAACATTCAAATTGGAAAATATCTAATTTAATGAAAATATTATGAACTTTCTCGGAAATTTCAGTTGACAAGAACCTTCTCGAGAAACTACTAGAATGCTCTGGAGAAGGAATTCTCGAGAGCGAGAACGTTCTCGTCGGCACATCACTAATGGTTAGACAAAGGCTTTAAAAGCGCAGTATGAGTTTAACATAGGCTACATCTTTTAATAATATTTCAAAAGCTACTATACTAACTTCACCACCGAAGATGTGGCTTAACTGAACACAATTAAAAGTGCGACTGTAGTAAAAAAAAATAACCACGCTTAATATTTAACTTTTTTTATCTACACCATTAACTTTAACGAACTAGTATAGGCTTCTCTCACTCGCACAGTGTCATACAAATGACAATGATAAAGGACAGAAGTAGGTAGCCAAACCACATGGAAACGATAAACAATAAGTCGCAAAAAGGGAAACAAACGCGTCCGCACCGTACAGACGTGAGAGCCGACTGATTACCTGCTCCATTGTGAGTCCGGCTTTAGAGAATTCTCATTACCCAATCACGTGCAACTGCACTTTCCCAGTACTAGGTCGTTAAAGTAAATGGAGAATAATAATTATTATAAAGAGGAAAGATTTGCATTTTTGTATGTTTGTAACGAATAAACTCAAAAACGACTGGACCGATTTTAAAATTTATTTCACCATGAGAATTCTACATTATCCCTGAGTAAAATAAGATATATTTTATCTTTCTGCGCGGACGGAGTCGTGGGCAACAGCTAGTTTTTATTTTAGTCAAACCTAAGCACTATGGAATTTTGTATTCTAATTTTGTACGACTGACTTTTAAGGCCCAGACACAGCGCTTGCGTGACGTGCACGTGCGCGTTCGCTTTCCACTGCGTTGTATAGTATGAATTCTCATTACGACGTGTCACTATACAACGCAGTCGAAAGCGAACGCGCATACATAATTCCACAGTGCTTTGGTTTGACTAAAATAAAAGCGGTGTGGCTGGGCCTTACAATACCTTTATTTTGAAAATGATCTTGACCACCGACTTATTAAATCGCCTGTTTATCTATAAACGTTCCAACTCTCTTTCAGAACAAACCAGTATTCGAACCAATTATCAAACGAACAATCAACCTTGACAAAATCCGCGCTCTTGCCAATAACGCCGAAGGGAAGCCCAATAATGTGAATATGTCCTATAAGAATTGGAGTCATCGGTCCATCTATGATCAGATCCCGAGGCTAGCGTCCCCTCGGGCCCCGTTTGGTCCACACCTAAGGCCCCGCACGCCGGTCAAGCGCCCTATGGGCCGCCAAGTACAGTACGGCCCCAGACAATTTGTATGTTAAATTTTCTTATATTTATAGCAGCTGATTGGTATTGATATTGAACACTTGTGCAACTTCCAAGCCGAATTGTTTTGGGACTTAATATTACTCTTTTAGCCCTCGATAGATTGTTCTCCAACAATGATCGACGAAAAGTGTTAATACCTAGTCCCGCGTATATAATGCTTATGTATGTATCCGTGATGTTGTTTGTGTTCGTTTTCAGATTTTTTTAAAGCCATCTTGATAAGTCTTATGCTCGTATTTACTAACATTTTAGGGCTTCTCAAGACTTAAACTTGATAAATTGTCAACTGAGTCTCAAGAGTGTTTAGAATCCTAAAATGAACTTTTTCTACTTTATTAAAAAGGGGCAATGAGACATGTAAAGATAGCTTTTGACTTAATACAATACTCTACCTGGGCCTCTGTTCAACATGGTAAAAACAATATTGTCTTTGACCTGTTATCGTATTGTCAACGTTTTGGTAGCTCTTATTTACTTGACAGTAATGGCGGCCGAACAATACCATAACAGATCCAATACAATTTTTGGATTTTACCGCCTCGAATAGAGGCGCTGCTGTTAGTTTGTTTATGGAACTGCGCATTAGTTACGGATATCATTTTTTTTTATTGATTTTTACGTTATCTTGTGTTAGTTATAGTCCAGGTCCAGTCTGTAGGGGTTTCTGCCTTACAATAGGTCGAGCATGTTTTTTTTTTTATTTATTGTAAATCCAAGTTTTCGACATTATAGGCGTGAGCCGCCATCTTGAATTTAAGGTGCCAAAATAAAATTTTGTAAAAATAAGACTTTAGACGTAACGTCACAGCATAAAATTCATGACGTTGCTGTTTTCTTCGGCTGCTCGAAATTTTTATCGGGAAGACATAAAAAAAGCACGTATGCACAAACTGTGCACAATTTTGTCTTGTTTATATTTCTCATAGACATTTTTGTCGTAAAGTCTATTATTGTGGAATTATTTAAAAATGAACTAACTTTGGCACATTCAATTCAAGATGGCGGCTCCCGGCTTTTATTAGGACCCCATGCTTTAAAAAGAATCCATCAAAAAATTCTATGCTCCACCTTTAGTACAACAAAAATCCCTACAGACTATGCTATTATGCTAATTTGATGAATGTTTGCTACTTTGACACTATATCTATTGTTTCAGAAATTTCCTCGAAGATTTGGTCCGAATCACTACGGGAATCAATGAGGTATTTGATTTGTAGACTGTTAATTTTGCTTGAGTGTCATCTGAAAATCTCAAAAGATAAGATATCTGTTGCATATTGAATGTGTTGACAACTGTACCTGAACGTGCAGCTAGCATAAGTTATATTTGTAGGAAAAAACTTCAGTGAAGTTATGGCTGTTTACTTAAAGTATAGTGTACAAATAAACCACAATATCTTGTTGGCTTTTGTTTATGTGCGGACGTTGGTTATTATAAAGAGTTCTAATTTTATCGAAACCTATTATAATTCGACAATTTAATGTTAAACTAGTTGCAGTGAAACTATACAATAGTATAACCTATTTTTGCATTACTTGCAATTTTGTAAAAAACAAGCTTTGTACAGTATAGACATAGTTAAAATACCTTTCACTTCTTTAGTTATAGTGCAAGGGTGCCTATTAAATTGTAAGCGTAAAAAAAAATGTTAAAAAAAAAACCGCCTTCAAAAACGCAAATAATTACTACTTTTAAAATGGTACGTGTCGACGTCACATATGTTTACACTTTAGTACCTTGTCTATTTAACGTCATGTTTTAACTGCGATATGAAATGTCATAGCGGATAAAGTGACAAGGTACTAAAGTGTATATATATCTTTGATGTCGACTGTACACTGGTACAGGTCGATGACTCACAATATTTTTAACCAAAAGCCAATTTTTTGCGTTTTTGAAGGCGGTTTTTTGTTTTTTTAAACATTTATTTTATTTTATACTTTTTAGTGATCATAATTAGCTGATGAAGCTGTTATGTAGTCCCACTTCCTAGTTGATATGAAACTTTAAGAAATTTCAAAGCTCGCCACAAGCAACGCTTCGGGAAAATCATAGTCATATTTAAACAATTTAAATGTTCTTCGTTATAGTCGCTCAACTATCTTAATCGAGATATGGGTGATTCCACAGGCGTTTCAACAGCCGTCAGTCCGCTGTCGTAAGTATTTAAGAAATAGGCGATAATATACTTAAAATTCGATCAATTGTGGCAAGAAGTACAATAGTATAGTGCGCTATGTGAATGTTAGCTGCTTGGTGTAGCTCATTCTTTCAATATTTATGACAGCGGACTGACGGCGGTTGAAACGCTTGTGGAATCACCCATATCTTAAATCAACCCTTGAAATAGGTACCGTTGAGGAGTTCCGTTGGCCATCAGTGGTCTTCATCATCAGTTCCACTTCACCAAATGATACTTACTGCACGGCTAGCACATGTTGTCCGCGACTTGTTTGTCGCTCGGATCTCCCTTTTCTAGTCTGTAACGATAGAGACGCACTGAGCGACAAGCGAGAAAATACAACTTGTGCTACCCGTGCTGAATGCAAATGCTAGACTTGTTACTAAAAATACTAAAATCGCTCTAGGTATGCCTATAATATTTGATCCTTCAATCCCGCTGCGCTGTCCGTCTGTCAGTCTATCTGTCGGGTGTCTCATCAACCATAGGGTAGACAGTTTTCTTAGCAACTGGCTATTCGGTTATGTTGTTACCGGGAATTTCTAAAATTTGTGAAAAATATACATAACAATTGATACACGGAAAGAACATGTTTTTGATTTTGAGTGGTAAGTAATAGTTCATTGCACGGTATGCCGTGCCGTCCATGTGGCGTTCGTTGTTTACACCCTGTATATAACCTTAAATTAACATAGCTACCAAAACACTTTCGCGGTGTCAGCTAGCCAGCGGCTACGAAATCGCCGAAGTATCCACATCGACCACAAAATCAATCAATCTTAAGACTATTCTGCCTCTCTTAGTAACGAAGTCGCATCTATTATAAAAACCGCGCCGCACATGCGATAAGTATAACCTCAAAGAGTTCAATATGCTTAGGGTATTAGATTACAGAGGTGGCTTTCCACTTAGGGAGCAGTGACTGGAAATTTCCTATCGGCAATATGTGATAAAAAAGCCCAGTAGGTCCCAATAACAATAAAAGGGTTTGAGCAGAGGAGAATAGCCCTTAAATAGTATTAAAATGTAATATTATAGTTAGAATATTGAAAGTGTATGATCTTATGAATGTGCACCCCAGGTGTAAATTAACTCGTGTGTTGTATGTGGTAGGTAGTTATCGCTTTGATTCTCTGTCGTTTGCCCGAATTTCAATTGCCATAATATTCATTTGCCATGAAGGCATTTTTTCTGAATCCGTGATTTATTTAGAAAAAATCGGGCAAACGAAATGATACGTATCGTTTTTATTCCAAAAGATCAGATCAATCCAGCTCTGCCAAAAACCATATCATGCTTGAATTTGGATACTTTTATCTGCAAAATTTATAATTTGACTTAAAATCAATAATTTTAAAGATAAGGACATTAACACCTAATTTTAGGATTTAAATGTATGAGAGCCATGTTACATTGTATGTTTTTTTTATAATCGGGACTCGCATCGTTACCTACCTCAGCAGTCAGCAGTAATTTAAGAGTTGATTGGTTTATTTTAATAACTAACAGTTAAACTAATCTTAGTGGTTTAATTACTGTCATTATATTAAGTTATACCGAAACGACACGTGCCAAGTGCCGTACCATAATGTAAAATCTCAGTATCAGATATAAAACGCCATAGTATATAATAAGTTTGTTTATAGTTCATCGTATTGTAAGTTTTCCTTTTGTTTTTATATAAATGTAGAAAACGTTGAAATTTATGTTGAGTTTTCATTTATTATTATGACATTATGTAATATAATATAATGCTAGTTAGGGTGACTAGTAACAAACTAACAACTGCTTTCCTGATTGTGCCCGTTCTTAGCCCATTCACGGCTTGCTGTGTAAATAAATACAGCCATAATAACCTCTTAACGAAATAGATTTTATAAATTTTATTATACGTGTTAATTATTTATCAAAGCTAAAAATAATGACAGCCCTAGCAGTCGCCCTGTCAGTCAATGACTGAGATGACAGCTTACCAGGGCTGACATTATTTTTGGCTTTGATAAATAATTACGTTTTTATGGGTATTTTTGTAACATGTTGTATACCCGTAAGGTAGAGATTTGCCCACTTTTTTAGCTGCTGTTTGCGTTTGAGTAGCGACTATAAGAGCATTTATTTCGTATGATTCTGTCAAGCTGGCGACGTCTTCAATGACCATACAATTTTACCCATTACAATTAAGACTAAGAATTTCTAAATTGATTTTAATAATTATTCTTCTATTAACTCACTGAAACGCTATTCACTGAACACGGTTTAAAGTAAATTATGTACTTTAATTGCAATATGTTTAATGTAAAATAACGCATTAGAGAATCTCAATTATGTAAAGCATAACGTAGTAATCGTTCGGTAATTTAAATGGTACAGCAAAAAAAAAATGAGTTTGAGAAAGTTGTAGCGGCGCAGAGGCAGTATCGTATGCAATGCAATGCACTAAAAATTTCTGCCTCGGCGCCGTATAACGTTTTTAATCCACGATGTCCCGGGACATTTTTTAATGTAATATACATTGATATAACTGCGCAAGAGTGGCAGGGTGAGCCATCGTGGATTGCACACGGTTCCTCTATGGAATCCCTAATCGTCATTTGTCCTAACGCATCGCTTGTCCGAATTTTCATTTATCCTAAAGCCATTTCCGCTTAAATTTTAAACCTTTTTAGTGTTGTTAAGGGGGTTCTTGTCTAGCTGTCATTTTGAAAACAACTGTCTATTTATTTCATTTTTTGTAAATTACTTTATCGTTGATTTTGGTTCGCAAATCCAGGGCAACTTTGTGAAGTAACCTCCAACACTGACGAAGAATATGCATCAAATCAAATAACAGTGAAAAGATGATTCTGAATGAGCAAGCGGTCAAGAACACTCCAAGCCATTGAAGTGGATGCCCGCCATCTTCAATGGTGTGCCGACTGGGACTGGAAGACGCCGACGACAACGACGATTCACCGTACAATTGCTTAATATACTTGACATTGGCAAAATTACATAACTTGTAGACGCCATTAAAATAAATAAACAAACAACATAGTGTTGTTAAAATACAACCCTAACCTAACCGAACCGCAGATATAATTGGAAAACTTAAAAAGTTGCCTGAGTCATCCCA
The DNA here is from genome assembly GCA_946894065.1 of Acleris literana. Taxonomy (NCBI): domain Eukaryota; kingdom Metazoa; phylum Arthropoda; class Insecta; order Lepidoptera; family Tortricidae; genus Acleris; species Acleris literana. Next base: position 10,303,561 of record OX335687.1, read on the forward strand.
AAACCAGTTTAGGGCAAATGATAATTCGGACAAACGATGTGTTAGGACAAACGTTGTTAGGGATTCCGAGGGACACCCATTGCACACACTATACCGCCGAATACTTTCGGGCGTTTGAAACTTAAGCATATGCGTCCTTGTAACTGTTAAAGGTCTGATCGGTTTTTAACTAAAGGAGGACCCATATCGCACGCTAAAACCAACAGTGACACTAAATAACGAAACAATATATTTGAATAGTGTCATTATTGCTGTCACTGTTGGATTTAACGTGTGAATGTGTCATGTCATGGTAGACCATGAATGGGCTATGAAATAAGCACCCTGTACCCATATTAAGTTCATTTACTATGCTACCCCAGTAGCGTCATTTTTGTTCTAAGCCCCATACGAAGATATTTATAAATTGAAAAAAAAAACTACTGTCGAGACGTTTGCTTCACACATTACGGTTTTACTCACTCAGTTAATCACCTTATTATACCAGTTATATGGCACCTAGTAATTATAATTATCAGTTCTCATAACTGGAAATAAAGTTCTGAGGGCCCTGCCAAGATGCATTGCGCTAACTAGCGTTTCTATTCGTTTCGTTTTTGAACCAATCGCGTCACTGGTAAATCACGTGACTTTTCGTATCACGTCATCTACCAGTGACGCGATTGGTTTAAAAACGAATCGAATAGAAACGCTAGTTAGCGCAATGCATCTTGGCAGGGCCCTCTGTTGCCAATAATCGGTAGGGTGCCAACAATACGACTGTTTACTGGTGTCTAAGCTGATCTCATGATGGAGTCGAAAGGCCAGTTAAAAAATATAACTGGTCTTACATACTAGCTGCGGCATTGTCTTTTAACTTGTTAAAACAAGCCTATCCTAGTGGGAATTATATATTGGGCTCAAATATATGTCTAATATTTCATACAATATTTCAATTTCACTACTGCGTGATATCTTGTATGCGAAAGTGTGTATGGACCCTTTAGTCTAAGTCACTCTTTACTATTATTATTTAGCTAGCGTATATTAAATTAAGTGAACAAAAATAAAGGATAAGGTGACCCGGAGGTGTATCTTCCAAATATTTTATTCGCTAGTTTAAGTTGCAGCGATGCTATTTGCATTCTGTTTCAGTGCTATCTCGCTCTGAGATGCCACTTTGCACCAAAACCAATGAGAAAGAAGATTCACACTTTGAAATAAGATAAACCCGGGTCAACCTACCTATTCTTGTGTAAACGCCGACGCACATTTCGCAATATTTTGTAAAGAGCCATACTTTGTAGTCGTAGGATTTTCTGCCTGTTATATTGTTGATATTATATTATACGCATATTGATAGTGCGGTCGGATTGGAATTCATACGACGAAAAGGAATGGTTTTTTACAAATATATTATGCACTCATTCATTTCTTGCAAGCTGTTATGCATCAACCTTTATTTCCTAGTTTTTTTTTTAGATTAAAATAATTATAGTTCAATTCGTACAAGTTTTCTTGTAGAATGAAGATAAGAATGTGCTGTACAGTTTGCTAATTCTAGTTATTAATAACTAGGGAATAGAGTGCAAATTTGCTTAAACTTGATGCATGTTCATTCAAGCGTAAATGAATTAGGAATAGTATTGATATGATCTAACTAATTTATTCCGCGTGAATGAAAGTTACAACTTTAAATGAACAAGCACTACCTATTCTCTAAAGTACAATTGCACTTCATTTCTTATTATTACTTTGTTTAAGGCAAAAGTATGCAACATATGAACATACCTGTCATTAATTTTAATCAGAAAAACAACGAAATAAGGTGAGAGGGGGTAAGTATGTCTACGGGGCAATTGCGACAAATCATATATTTTTAGGAGATGTTGTTGATGACGCACTTTTCCCGTAGGCAAGTGCCCTACGTGACCGTACTGAACCCTATTCGGGTTTTAACATTTTGTTATACTAGGTACCTAACATAAGTAGAACGCTGTTACAGCGTGTTGTTATTTGGTTTTCAGGGTCGTTTCAAACATTATGATAAAAAAACTTTTAATAAACATCATACTTTTAAGCAACAGCACGATTGTTCTGCATTCATTGGACTATGGTCCGACAAGTTCCTGTGCAATCGTCTTGCGGGGGAGAGGTGCATTAGGGGAAGGAGGGACTTCTATTTTAAATAATTCTCACTGCTAGATGAAAACAGTAGTAACTCAAAATACAACTGTATTTCAAAATCAACTTTAATACAACTTCTATGAACTTGAAACAAAACTAGCAAGGATTTTGAGTTGATACTGGTTTGATCTAGAAGTGCGTATCAGGGGACAACTCACCTAAATTGACTTAGTTCAGACTATGATAAATATGCAGTAAGTATATCCAGAGTATTAACCTTTTCAACGCCACAGTCGGCTCTGGCCGTCAACTAAAAGTCGTGCCACTGACGCCACTTCGGCTACAGCCGACAAGCGTTCAAGATTTAAAGAGGCTTTGTTTGGTAGCAATAAGCTGTAATTTGCATAGCACAGCAAACATGTTTGGCGTGTGGGTGGCACATTTTGTATTCGACGTATGGCGTTCAAAAGGTTAATCGTAGGTATAGGTGCAGTGAATAATCCTTTCCCATCGTTTTTTGTCGGATAAGTTCGTATTTGTCTTGCTAACTTAGGACCGAGTTCACCAACAATTAATCGGACGGTTAAGTCTTAATCAGCTGTTAATCAATACATTTGACACCCGTTAAACCGCTAATCGTCCGTTTAATTGTTGGTGAACTCGGCCCTTAGTTGGCGTATTAATGTGTACTGAAGCTGATTGAGTAATACGAACTTATCCGATAAAGAACGGTGGGAAAGGATTTTTCACTACATCTGTACTTGGCTGTATATTGCCTTCACACTGTGGCATCTGTTAGTTTTTTTTTATGCCAGAGAGCGTGAGACTGAGGCTGAGTTGTCTCAAAACACATTAGAAAACTGATGACTACTGATTTCTGATGTATCTTGAGATGGTCTCTCAGCGAAGATCCATTAGTTAATACGACCCTTTGCCCGTCACATCAGACAACATTTACGTGCCACGATTCGTGTCTTTAGCACGTGAAGATGAGTTAGACGAGTTCCATCTACAAAAGTTAACGATTGCTTGTTAAGTATAATTGACATTTGATATTCTATACATCTCATTTGATTTCGGCAGTCGTTCACTTTGCTGAGGCATGGTTGGATCCGATAAAAAAGGACTAGATAACCTTTATTTAATAAATCGGAGCCAGGTTTTAGCCTTTGGAGCTGCGAAGGGACTTTGGATCTCTTTTCGTATTCTATAGGCTCACGGGGAGTGCTCTGAGGAATTGTTTAGCTAAGGTAGTACCTACAGAACCATTCTATTATAGGACCACTCGCCACCGGAGTAAGGTTCATCCGTACTACCTGGCGCACGTTTTATAAAGCTACAAGTAACAATTTTACAGGTCTAAACTGGCAACACTGCTCAAATGGCTGTGGCCCGTTTCACGAAGCTACAAGTTACAAATTACAAGCGGAACTCTTTTTCTAGCAAAAGGAGGTAGAAAGAGACTTCCGCTTGTAATTTGTAACTTGTAGCTTCGTGAAACGGGCCTCTGGTAGTCATTGGTCGAGGTTGTGTCAAATGGAAACTTGTAACCTGTATATTGTAATATGTAGCTTTATAAAACAGGCCCCTGGAACCAATCAAATCGACTACAGTCCGTTTCCAAAGATCCTTTCTTCCTCGTACCTTGAAACTATGGAATGAGCTTCCCTCACGGTATTTCCTTTCCTGAGCACTACGATATGTGCTCCTTTAAACGCAGCTTAAAAAGAGTATTCACTGAAAGGCCACAACTTCGCTGTGCCCCTGGCATTGCCGATGTTTATGGGCGACGGTGCTTACCATCAGGTGGCCCGTATGCTCGTTTGCCTTTTACGGCTATAAAAAAAAATTTTTAGCCCTCTGCCAAAGTTCCTAAAGATCTGTTGACTTAACAGATCTTTGTTCTCCCACCATAAAAGACTTAAATTAATGTTATGACGGAGATTCAACCACTCAACCATCAGGGTAACTAGTAAGAAAAGGGCCTCGCTGATGCGACTTCGCCCACTTTTAAAAAACTACATTTACTTTAACGACCTAGTACTGGAAGTGTGCCGTTGCTCGTGATTGGCTAATAAGAATCCGCTAAAGCCGCACTCACAATGGAGCAGGTAATCAGTCGGCTCTTACATCTGTACGGTCGGACGCGTTTTCCCTTCTTGCGACTTATTGTTTATCGTTTACCTATGACTTGGCTTGTGAAACGGACCGATGTCTCCAAAATCTTTTATTTTCAAATACCATCGTGAACGAGTCCTAAGAAGATTATCGTTTGTAGCCGCCCACTAGGCTACCTGCCTCTATCTTTTGTCCTTGTCATTTGTATGACACTGTGCGAGTGAGAGAAGCCTATACTAGGTCATTAAAGTAAATGGAGTATAGATTAGTCCACGCTACTACTACTATTAGGTACTTATTCTGTAATGCTGCGCCACTTTACTCCGATCTCAACTGTTCCATATTCTACAACTCCTGGGGCAAACTTTTATAAAACTACAAGTTACAATTTTACAGGTCTAAACTGGCAACACTGTTCAAATGGCTGGTCGTCATTGACCGATGTTGTGTCAAATGGAAACTTGTAACCTGAAAATTGTAATTTGTAGCTTTATAAAACAGGCCCCTGGGCCTCCTTAACAGTGGCGAAGCTACCGAAGGGCTAGGCGGGGCAGTGCCCCGGGGCCCCCAAGCTCGGGGCGGGCCCAGAAACTGATTAGCAAACCTCTTATTGCTCTAGCTAGCTAACTAGCTGATGATACCTAGTTAATTATGATTAACTTATGATAAGTAGCTGTAAATATTGATAAAACCTAAACAGTTTAGTGGCCCCAGTTTTGTTTTGCCCCAAGGCCCTTGATCACCTAGCTACGCCACTGCTCCTTAAAGTAATGAAATCTCTATTGCATATCAAATAATAGCTTATATTATAAGTGGAAATCTCCATCCAACAGTATGTATTAATTAAAAAGAGACTTCCGCTTGTATTACACGTTACAAGATTTTATGAAACGGGCCTCGATAAATAAAGCCGTGTGGGTGCAGCAGAACCAGCAAGTGGTCCGGTCCAGTCAATGCGATGCCGCATTGGTTCTATGGGATGAGCTTCTTCCCCAACTGGGTGTAACCATCAGTGTCCTTTTTCAGACTCTTCGGTGGCAGCACCCCGCGATAGGTTTCTAATTTACTACCACTTATAAAAGACCGCCTGTAGCATGATTCTTTAAAGATGCTCAGTATCGGACTGCCCATGGAGGAGGGTAATGTTTTTAGAGTGTATAGAAACCGTAGGACCTCAGACTTAATGGGTAGACTGTTTTTTTATTGCAAGGTCCCGTTGGATTAGCTTTTGCCAAAGAGCATCAACCTTATCCTTAGGTACTTATATTATAAATGCAAAAGTGTGTTTGTATGTTTTGTTTTCACCGGCAGATTTCTATTAAATACCTATGTATGCACTGCACATGCAGACCGATACTTTTTAAAACATTTTTTTAGATGCGTGCCCGTTAGTGCTAATTTATTCAGAATCTTATATTGAATAGATGGTAAATGCTACCCGCCAACAGATAGCGCTTTCGTTTACCTTATTATCCGTTAGATGTCGTTGTTTAAACATTGTTAGTTAAAGTTAGAAGTCCGATAACCACGCAAACAAAGCCACGGCTAAAAGCTATGCTATGAATTCTGATGCTGTGGTGGTTTGTTAATTAATTGAAAACAATTAAAATATTTATACTAGCAAAACCATAGATTCAACACTAAAGTATGTACCTCAATATTTACCCTGAGCCTACATACTTACACCTAGTTTAAGTATTAAAGCTATAGTTTTGCTAAACTGATTTTTTAAGGCTAAAACTTGATTTACCTTTTTGCTGCAAGTGGCGCCCTAAGTGTAAATTGTAAACAAAAACACTGTTCGGCGACACCTGTTGGTTTTTCAAGTTTACGCCTTCTAATCCAGTTATAATTGGAACTACCATAGTATAAATAGAATACTCTGGAACTACGGTTCATTTTTTCTAAATAAGAAATACATGTAATGGTGTCTAAGTAAGGGACCTTAAAAGGGGTGATAGACTGGCGAGTAAGTAAGTACGCCGTACTTGGGCATTTTCACGAAAAAAATTACCCAATTAAGGACTGAATTTAAGGAAGTTTAACTTTGTCAGTTTTGGCGGCCGTCAATGTATAGCTAATTTTCGTCACAAAACTGACAAAGTTAAAGTTCCTTAATTTCAGTCCTTAATTGGGTACACTTTTTCGTGAAAATGCCCAAGTACGGTGTACTTACTCGCCCGTCTATCACCCCTTTAAGAATTAAATCTTCAAACTAGTTAGGCACACGCAAGGTTCATAGATGGCGCTAGCTGTCCTCACAAATTAAAGTCGTTAAGAAGTAATAAAATGCTCGCTTTTCTAGATGATACATCTACATATTTTTTTCCAACCCATTGATTTGTGATTACAGATTATACTGTAAGGTGTACACAGTTTTTGTTATTTCTTATTGTTCGAACCAACAAGTAGCGACATTAAGAGCCTTGAATTTGGAGCAGAAGTATGATTTACGATACTTGTTATAAGTAAATCCGTAAACTCCGAAAATAAACAAGTAGATCTAACTATATAGATTTATTACTTAAACCTCAGTAACACAAGATAATCCTAGATGGCGTTAGCTGTCCTACTCGTTTAAGTTCACTTCGTCCACATTCCCATTTCGTTCACATTCCTACTTCGTCCACAATCTATTCCCACTTCGTCCACTTCCTATTTTGTCCATATTGAAGCGGTGAAAAGGTCATGAATTCTATTGAAATTTGTATTTGTATGTTAATTAAGTGGGAATGTGAACGAAGTAGGAATGTGAACGAAATGGGAATGTGGACGAAGTTGGAAAAGGACGAAATGGGAATATGGATGAAATGGTAATGTTGACGAAGTGGGATTGTGGACGAAGTAGGAATGTGAACGAAATGGAAATTTGGACGAAGTGAACCTAAACGGTCCTACTATATCAGTAGAGATAAAGGCACACGCTAAGGGTTGAATGGTCGAAGAGAGTGAAACAAATGTGTACGTAGAAAAAATGTATCGTTTAATTCTAATTAAGTAAATTAAGTAAAACGCTTAAATACTTTAGGGAATACGGACGATCCTCAACCTCGAACTTAATTACCGGATTTTCAATAAAGTGCCATTAGGAAAATATCCACTAGCAGTTACAGTTTTCTTTTATGAGGTACAAATTATCCATATACATAATATGATAAATTTCACGGAAACAATCAAAAATAGAATTTTTTGGTTAAACTTTTGCTAAAGTGGTGCTTACTGGTGGCAGTTTTTTTTAACGATAACGTATTCATTTGATCGATACGATCGATCGAAATTCGATTCACTTATTGGTAAAATAAATAAAGTTACAACACAAATTAATCATACAAGTAGCATATAAAAAATACATTATAATGAACGTTGTACAACCTACATCATCATTTTAACTTTTATTACAGAAAAGATCTAAAAATAGGCACTTCCGTGGCTAATCAGCATAATGTATTGAGGTGGTACCTTCCTTTGATTGGTATTTATACATTACTAGGAATTTGAAATCCTGGAACTAAATGCTAAATAGATTCCTCTGAGCGGGTTTGCTCCTATTACCAAAGTCCAATAATTGGGCCATTCTCTCCAGGACCTCTATTGGATTGTGTTTCAGCCCATCTTGCTTATTTACAGTAATCATATTGTTAAAGTTATCATAGCTCTTATTTACTACACAGTAAGAGCTACTACAATAAATCAAAAATATGATTACCATATAGATGCAAGGCGCTGTTCACTCACCCCTTTGTTCACTCACACTTGGACTTCTTTCCCAGTTGCAAACTGGCAAAAAATAAAAAAGTTCACAGTGAAAACAAGGGGTCGTAAAAAGAAGGAAATAGCCCTTAAAAAATGTGTGACATACATAAAATCTTCGTTAAAAAGGTCGCTGATAAACAAAATCTCTGTCTAAATAAATAACGTACACTAAAAACAAACACTAAAATAGCCTCAATAATTGTGTATAGATATTACAGATCAATGTAAAAATCAATTATTAGATTAAGCCTTGGCCACAGATTCCATATTACATAATAGCAGCCTATAATATTGTCATAGCAAGCGTAATTCGTATAAAAACCTTACGCTACATATACTCTAGAAGTACAAGCGTAATTTTGGCGTATTTAATACTGGATTAACTATAATTATGATAATACTTGAAACTTGTTTAACACAGTACTGAAACTTATTGCTTACATTCAGATCAGATAAGTACAAATACCAGTTATACATTTGATATAAACATTATGTGTTATAATATAAGATGCCTGCAATTGGTTCAACAAAGTGGTGTCTTAAAATATTATTTCAACATTAATTATTGTTCATTAACATTACAAGATATAGTCCAGCTGATGTTTGTATTTGTTTTGATTGTTCTTGTTAAAAATCTAGGCACATTGCTTGCGATATTGTAAAAGTAACATTTGATTTAAATGTAGCATAGAACCACTAGTGAAATCGGTACAGTGTTGTTACTTAATACCATTTCTAACATGACTTGGACAATCAACTCAACGACGCCTAGATATAAAAAGAAATCAGTATCATAAAATAACGATCAGTTATCACTGTTATCGGACATAATAGATCAACCAATGTGAATGTTTAAGGTATCTGTGTGTGTGTTGTACAATTTTATTGGTCATTTATTCTCTCTTAAATGTAATCAGAGGGCCCTGCAAAGATGCACTACGCTAACTAACGTTTCTATTCGATTTGTTTTTAAACCAATAGCGTCACTGGTAGACCACGTGACTTTTCGTATCACGTCATCTCCCAGTGACGCGATTTAAAAACGAATCGAATAGAAACGTTAGTTAGCGTAGTGCATCTTTGCAGGGCCCTCTGGGTGGTTCTACACACAACCTGACTCGAAAATCTTCCATTCTGTCCTTACCTACTTCATTCTTACAGAACACAGCATCTCACATAAGCTTAATTATTGTATGTACCCTTACATTCTGAAACCTAAAGAGTGAATCTGATTCAGTCAAAGGTCATCACAAGAGCAGGGACTCTATGACGACAAATAATATCGCTTTTCACCTGTTATCATATTGTTAGCGTTTTGATAGCTCTTATTTACTTGACAGTAATGGCAGCCGAGTTAAAAATAATACCATAAAACGTCTGTTCAACGTCGTAGAACAGAGACCCTGGCATGATTGAAACAAACTATACTCCCTAAACAATGTTTTTGGTTGTATATTTACATATTATGTATTCTTATTATGTTCACATACGAAATACATGACATTTAATCCAATCGTGACAATCTATAAAGCAGATACGATCCTTTTTCAACAGCATTAAACTAATGAACAAAGAAGATTCAAAGCAGATGCACTCTTTTAGCTTAGATAGTACTTCCCTCTTTAGAAAAAAGGGTGCATGTCTCATAGAACCACATAAAGAGCAATTCACACAGCGGGCGGGAGCGGGTCGGGCGCCCGGCATGTCGTTTTGATCGCGGGACCCGCGACGGGCCCGCCGCGCTCGCCGCCCGCCACTACCAGCGCGCGGGTGTGCTCGGGTGATCGCAGGCGGGCAATCGGGATCGGATGTTAATGGCGAGTATATAGAGTAGAATTTACAACGCGCTCTGTGAGAATGCCTATCGGAGAATGCGAGTTATTACGACCAAGGATGCCCGCGACGGTCCCGACCCGCTCCCGACCCGTCCCACCGCGTGTGTGAATGCTTCCTTATAACTTCATGTTAAAACACCCGCTGAACTCCCGACCCGCCCAGCGCACGACCTGCTCCCGCCCGCTGTGTAAATTGCGCTTAAGTGTTTGTGACCTTATTTCTTAGATAGGGGGTTAAATTTGCTTTGACAATCAAAATGCACATACATCCTTTTTATGTAGAAGGGCAGAGTAGCCGTACGGGACCCAGTAAGATTCATTTCTTATCCCAAATTTTCATCTCTCCATTCAATCTAGGCCAAATTCGATTTACAACCAGCGCAATAGCGACATACATTATAATATCCAATCACATGATTATAACTATAAATTGGCAGTATATTGTTAACCCTAAATCCATATTCCTTTCCTTGTGAACATGACCAATATTTCCAGCACCATAGAGATGAATATATCTCGTCTCATTCACCATTTTATCTCATTGTGCAGGACAACAAGCATTTTCATTACTTTATTAATTAAATACAATACTAGAATGGTTGTAAAACCATTTTGGAGCAGCCTAAGCCTTTGAAACATTACTGGACAAGTTAAATATAGCACCAATTGCATAAAATAGAGACAGTACAAAGAAGCTATACATTATAACCATACATTGAAGCCGGTGGGATATACTTGTGCATTTAGCGGTACAAAGCCTCAGTGAAAGAGTGCTCTCGGCCTCTTCTTTGCTAGGATATGCCATGAGTGAGTAACTCCTTTACGTCGCTTTGGTGATAACCTGAAATAAAGTAAAATGTCACTCAGTATCTATGGGAACGGAATATTGATATATTACGCTTTGGGCGCTCCCCGACGACATTACAGCCACTTAGTTGTATAAATTCATTACGCTTGGTGCCTAAATTTTAAAGAAACTCATGTTTAAATTTAGGCACCTAGCGCACTAATACTGCATCCTCATGTTATACCCCCACTATACAGTATGTATATGTATGTATGTTAAGTCTTTATTGTACAAAACATATAACTTCAAATACGGACTTGACTGAAGCACGTGGAGCTAACCCCATGTGCTTCTGTTTAGTCCATTTGAGAAAAATCTCTTTTACCGAACAATTGTCTTCGCGTGTGATATCCATGGACTTATTTCTCTAATAAGTCCATGGGAGTGTCTATAAATAACTCGACATTGGCGAAATACACCTTAACAGGAGTGAAAGCCATTAATTAAGAATAGAACTTCAAATACAACATTTACAGAATAGGATTGTACAGTCAACAGCATAAATAAGTGATCATTTATGTACCTTGTCACTTTAACGTCGTGTTTGAAATGTCATACAAAATCGTGAAACGATTGAAAGCGACAAGGTACAAAAATGATCACTTATTTATGCTGTTGACTGTACAAAGGCAAACTTATCCCATTAAGGGATCTCTTCAAGCTAACCTTTGGGTGAGGTGGTGGTAGAGTCACCAGTAATAATATATGATCCAACATCGGGCTCAAAAATGACATGACATGTCTTTATTGCTAGAGGTATAAGAGCGTGTTCGATATTTTTAAGCGCCATGTTGGATAATATATTATTGCTGGTGACTACACCACCAACTCAACAAGGGGCGAAAGTAAAAACATTTGTAAAAATAAAGACCCCTTACCCGTGGTCTGGCGTGTCAGGCATGTACGGCGACATTCGGAAGTCTCGGCTATGAGGAGTTTCAATGCCAAACGGGCTGTACAACTTTGCTGGACTCCTACCTAATACCTGAAATATTTTAAAATAAGTTTTAAGGGCTTTTTTAACCCATGGAACGTTATGTCATATACATATGTGTAACAACACATACATATTAGATGAAGCGATAGCTTTTTGTAACCCTGCCTACGAAGCTAGCAGTCCTGGGTTCAATTCCAAGTATCGGTAATTATTTGCATGATGAGAACAAGTATATGTTTCAGAGTCTTGGATGCTTTATAATTATCTTCTTCCTTCTTTTTCTTAGCATATACTAGTCCACTGCTGAACATATGCCTCTTCTCTGTTTTATATGTATTTAAGTATTTATATTGTTGTCTAGTACCCATAGTACAAGCCTAGAGCTTAGTTTGGGAGTAGGTCAATTTGTGTAAGGTTGTCCCCTATTTATTTATCCCTGTGAGACCTTATATATATTTTTGTAACATTGTAATTGCAACCTTGTCGAATAACTATAGGGTGCCTTCTATGTTTGGTATTATATCCTTAAGCGAGGACTTGGGGACTCAGAGGAGGTTAATTTTTTTTTTTTATTAATATTGATCTTAGTTCGAACCATTCTGAGTTCCAAATTCAAATTTTCTTATGGACCACCACCATCTGTCCACAGGTGGCGATTTATTTGTGACACTACCTATAGTGAAGTATCATTGATGCAACAATGCAACAGTTTCAGTGGTGGGCACAAATTCATAGATTGAAAACACTGTAATAATCAGAGCTCGGAATAGGTAGTGCCTATTTACCTAAACTTCGCGGGAGGACGTAATTAAGAGTGGTTACAACCAACAACAACAAGTGGTTACAAGTGGTTATAATTATTTCTTATTATTGAATGCGGGATTTCCCGGGATTGACTGTATTACTCTAAAGGCTTAATACGTTTAACTTTACTTATAATTTATAAATCTTGCTATATTGCATATTATTTATTTATTATCTTGAAATAACAATCAGTCATAAAACAATATAATATAGCTCAAATTGAATCAAAGGGAGCCTGAAATTGGATATTTTTAGTTGATTTAAATAGAATTATAATATTGTATAGAACCTATTCAACAAAAACAGATGTAGCCGACACTTTAGCCGTGTACTTACTACCTGCAGTTTGCGATTCTGATTTATAAGTAAAGTCAAATGTATTAAGCCTTTAGAGTAATACAGTCAATCCCGGGAAATCCCGCATTCAATAATAAGAAATAAATATTTTTGGTGGTTGTAACCACTCTTAGTTACGTCCTCCCGCGAAGTTTAGGTCAATAGGCACTACCTATTCCGAGCTCTGGTAATAATACAAATACTTATACGTTTCTATCAGTAGGACCATTTATATAGTAAATTAAGATATTTTTTAGTGATGACATCAATAATGAACCGTAAAGAAGCAAAAAGGATTATTCACCTGTTTTTTCTTAGTCACAGGAGTTGATGGTGTTCTACAGGGAGAGCCAGTCTCAGCGAGGCGATGCCTGCGCCTTCCGCCAAGCCGGAAATGCTGCAACAACACTAGTGTTAATACTTGTCTTCTTAGTTGCTTGTCATTGGTGTTAAAAAGCAGGGCAAAGCAAACACAAATGCATCTAGTTCCAAACATGGGATGAACCATGAAAAAAGTAGTCGACTCATATACTGAACCTATAAAGAACGTAAATAAAACATCCGTGACTTAGGTAATAAATAAAATCATACGTGCTATCACCAAGTTTCTATACGTGCGCGGAATTGTAGAAAGCTATTATAAAAAACACGAAATGCATTTTTTTTATAAAATTAAGTATAAGATAGGAAGTTATGAACAGTTTTTTCCGTACCTGTGACAAGTTTCCGAAAGTGTTCCTAACACTTCTAAACGTCCTCGATATCTTTTCGGCGCCAGACTGCAAAGCACGACGGGAATTGGCAAACGATTTATTCTTGAATAAACTCGTATTGTAACATCCGTCGATGTTTTTAAGGCTTTCCCTGGCCGGTGAATCGATCGCGGAGTCCGACACAAAGGGATCCTTCATATTTTCAAAGTATAATACGCGTAGCGAACTTATCGGCAGGTAAATCGCCTTACTATACTTAATACGTGTGATTGTGATACAAATATATGGATATTTAATACATTTTATAGTAAAAAATCTATAAAATCAATCACGCTCACTCGTTATTGACGGCCTCGTAACGTTTTCTTTTTTCATACGTCCGTCCGTTACACACACATCACGCACACATACAAACTATAAACCACAGATTATAATGCCGGCACCACGGCACCACACTTTTTTTTTTTTTTTTTTTTTTTTTATTATCTTTTTGGCCCTTGCACGGTCTGTGCTTTTGGCCCGAATGGCAACAAAAACGGGGAAACGGAATTATCAGAGAAAGGGTTAAACGGAATTTGGAAAAACGGAATAAAAGATCAGGAATGGAAAGGATACATAATGGAATAATGGAATAACTGGAATTTAATATATAAATATATGGATACAAATTAAATTTTAATATGATTTAATATAATAAAATCTGTTAAAATTTGGTATATGTGAGAATTAACAGGGGACAATAAACAGGATACAGAGGAGGGGAAAGGAACTTTAAGGGAAATAAGACCTTCTAGGAGACATGAACGGTCATATTTGCTACAAGCAAATATGATGTGGTTGATATCACCTTCAGGGTCACCACATTCACAAATAGAACTACTAATTATTTTAAGCTTTGCAAGATGCGCCGGAGAACAAACGTGACCCAGGCGCATACGGACAATTATAGAAGTAGCCTTCTTGCCGAGTCTCAACTTGGAAAACCAAGGTTTATGTAAAATAGACGGTTGAATGGCACGATAATGACGACCCTTATCGTGGTTTGCTGACCAGATTTTATCCCAGGAATACCTGAGATAAATTCTGGGCAAAGCTGCAAGGTCATGAACATAATTTTTATAGTAGTGCAAATCCCCACAGATAACCGCATCGTTGGCAATTCGATCGGCTCTCTCGTTACCAGATATGCCACAGTGAGCAGGGACCCACGCAAAGGACACAAAACAGCCTCTCGATGAGCAATCCAATAACAAAGTTCTTATTTTAATGATAATAGGGAACAGATAGTGGGAACCGAATGGATAACGGGCTAAGGCTAGAAGAGCACTTAATGAGTCCGAAAAAATAACGGTTCTATTTAATTTCATCAGCAAAACATATTCAACAGCTTTAAACAAGCCGAAACACTCGCCAGTAAAAACGGAAGATTCAGGGGGAAGTTTTATTTTTTGAATTATATTATATTGAGAGTGATACACCCCAACACCCACGCAGCCGTCGGCTGAGTGTTTGGAGGCATCACTAAATATACGATGCCACTGTGGCCACTTTGAGTCTACCACGTGGTTAAATGTCAGCTTCTGGTTGAAGCCAATCTTTGAAATACCAATACTTAAATGAATGTCAGGAAGAAGGGTAAGAGATTCGTAACTAGATGAGAATAAAGGGATGGAATTTGATCGGTGAGTAGGGGCTTTAAGAGAAACCATTTTTTTTAAACTTTCTATCAGACAAGGAAGACGTTTGTTTCTCCAATAGTTACAACTGTCGACTTGGTCAGCGAGGCATGATAATTTAGTTATAAGAGGGTGGTCGGTAAATTGGTAACAACGGAATAAATATTTGTCAGCTAAAAATTGTCGTCTTAAACTCAAAGGAGGCTCTACAGATTCTACCTGCATGCAATTAATTGGGCTTGATCTCATGGCTCCTAAAATAATTCGCATCGCTTTAGCCTGAATATTGTCCAATTTCTTGAATGCAAGGACACTACCAGGTTCCAACAAAAATGTGCCAAAATCAAGAATACTTCTTATCAAAGCATTATACATTAACTTTAATGAAAAAGGATGAGCTCCCCACCAAACCCCGGAGAGGCATTTCAAAATATTTAAATTCCGCTCACATCTAGCAACTATATACTCGCAATGAGGAAAACCAGAGAGCTTAGTATCTAAAATCACTCCTAAAAATTTTATTGAATTACCTGAGGGAATCGAGGCATTAACATATTTTATATCAATGGGTGAAGGATTGCGCATTCTGGAAAACAAGACTGCCCTACTCTTAGGAACTGATAATTCTAGACCATTGTGGTCTAGCCATGATTTTAATAAACTGAGGGAGGAGGTTAAATAATTACAATTTTCTTGAATAGACGGGCCAGTTTTATATATCAAAAGGTCATCAGCGTATTGCAATACTTCAGAGGACCCTCTTAGGCTCGATTCTAAGTCATATGTATATATATTGTACAATAATGGGCTGAGAACCGACCCTTGAGGTAGTCCTCTCCATACCGTTCTAGAAAAGGTCGCTTCATCCACATATAAGTTGATATGTCTTTCACTGAGGATATTAAATATAAAGTTAGATAAAATTATAGGAACATTTAAATCTACGAGTTTCTTCATCAATACAGAAATAAGGACGTTGTCATAAGCTGCGCTGATGTCAAGGAAAGTAGCAACTACGGATTTGTTATTTGAAAAAGCCAATCTAATGTCTGAAATAAAAATCGCTAAACTATCTATTGTGCTCTTACCTCTTCTAAAGCCAAACTGAGAGCGAGCTAACAGATTACCCTTCTCCACAAACCATTCAAGACGGTTTTTTACTAAGTGTTCAGCTATTTTAATAAGAACAGAAGAGAGAACAATAGGGCGGTAAGATGAAGGGTCGTCGGGGGGCTTGTTGGGTTTTAGAAAAGGAATAACCGTTTGAGATTTCCAAGAATGAGGAACACAACCTGAAATCATCATGGAGTTTACGATATCTAGATATAATAGAAGGACTTTATCACTGAGATTTTTAATAAATGAATAAGGGATTCCATCTTCACCGGGAGTGGATTCTTTCACACGGCACAGTACTCCTTTGAGCTCAAGAAGGGAGAAGGGAGAGTTCAAACCAGAAAGATCATTTACAATGGATGGAGGAATGGAAATTTGAAAGGGCACATGTTCAGGAACAGAAGGGGGAGCGAGACGATCCATAAAGCGGTCAGCCAAAGAGAGAGGGAGTTTCGAAGACGAACCATTAAAAGCAGATCTAAACCTACGAATGTTACGCCAGACCACTGACGGACTGACATTAGGGTTAATACTTGCACAAAATGATTGCCAGCCTTCAAATTTCTTCTTTTTAAATAATTTCTTGCAGTTACGGTCAGACTCTAAGAAAAATTCGAAATTGTCTGCAGTCATCTCGCTACAATATATTTTCTCTGCCGATTTCCTTGCTTTAATTGCTACTGTACAGTCATGATCCCACCAAGGGGGGGACGGGATATGAGACATTTTTGCACTTTTAATAACAAGAGTCTCGTCCGCAGACTCAATAAGAATTTTAGTGAGCATATCCGCAGAAATTTGATCTCTATTGGAAAGAGAACTAGTTTTTTCTTCCACTGTCTGTCTAAACAGCTGCCAATCTGCGTTGTTTAATTTATATTTAAAGCGTGGGGGACGGGGGTTTCCAACGGGTTTAAGAAAAGGCATGGTTATTATGATAGGAAAGTGGTCACTACCATATGAAGACGGATGAGGTTGCCAGTGAAGGGTGGAAGCTAAATCAGACGAACATAAAGATAAGTCTGGAGCACTGGCGCCTTGACTCGGTTCCGTATGGCGAGTAGGTAAACCGGTGTTCAAAACGCATATGTTATGAGAATCTATTATATCTAATAAGTGTTCACCATACCAATTTGATGTAGAACTACCCCAAGACTGATGTTGGCAGTTAAAATCGCCTAACACCAAGAATGGTTTTGGGAGCACAGAGAATAAATTATTTAATTGAGAAAAAATATTTACATTAGGACGCGAAAAATAAATTGAAACTATACAAATATTATTTACAATAGCAGCGATAACAGATATGTCATCGCTGAAAGAGGGAAGAGGAAACAAAGAAAAGGAGACAGAATTCCTGATTACTATGGCCACACCACCATAACCGTCAGGTCTGTCTTGTCGAAGAATGACATAACCAGGAATACGGAAAAGTGAGTCCGGTTTAAGCCATGTCTCAGACAGAGTGGAAACGAGGGGGTTAAATTTATTATGAAGGTGAAGTAAATCGTGTTTATTGCAGATTGCGCTTCTGCAATTCCATTGTATTATTTGGTCGTATCTGTGATCCATAACTGGATTTTAAATGTGTTAAAAAGTCAATTGTTGGGCAGCGTTGTTCGGTAGAATTATTATTGGACATTGTGTTAATTTCAGTTAACAATTGAATAACATCAGATATGGAAAAAACTGTTTCATTGTTGTTTGCGGATAGGTTAAAAGCTACACCGTTGGAAGGAGAAGGAGCATCGTAATCTTTTATAAGAAGGTTGTGTTCAGACTTGTTATAACCTCTGTTTATTTTCAAAGGCACTGAGGGTTTTGTGAACACTGTTTTTTTATATGACCTGATGAATGGAGGGGGTGATTTAAGTGATGAAGAAGCTGGAGAAACTTGAGCAATAGGGGCGTCCGACTGAGGATAAGATTTTCTAATAACGTCAGCAAATGATTTAGAAACTGGCTCATATACTTTATTTGCTTCAGCATATGAGACACAGTTTTGAGCCATATAGGTCTTTATTTTTGTCTGTCTTTCAAACTCTGGGCATTTTTTGTTGGTAGAGAAATGAAACCCGGAACACAAACAACAGGTTGCAGATTCTTCCTCAACCGAACAAGAATCTCCAACATGACCATCACCACACTTGTAACAGCGAGGGCGAGAATTACAATTAGTTTTGGTGTGACCAAAGCGACAACAGTTAAAGCATTGTATAGTGGGGAAGGTATATAGCTCTACAGATAAAGCATTGTAACACATAAAAATTCGTTTGGGTAAAACTTGACCATCAAATGTAAGTACAACAGTCTGAGAAGGTTTCCACTCAGGAGGTGAAATGTTTCTAACTTTGTAATTTAATCTCCTCACTTTAAGAATTTTGCCGCACCCAATAGGAACCGATACATTCTCTAGAACCTCTTCTGGAGTCCACTCAGAGGGAACGCCTCGTACAAGACCCATTCGGGTCACACTAAATGATGGAATAAATGCTTTGTAGTTATTTGATGATAAGAATGAATTACTGATAAAATCATTGGCATCTTTGTAGTTTGAGAAAGCCATTGAGAGCCTGTTTCTGCCTATGCGTTTGATACTACCATTAACTATATTCTTAAAAGGACTTTTCTTTAAGAAATAACCAAACTGAACTGGATGGAGAGAGGGATTTTCACTGCCGGATAATGCTTTTTGGACATGAACTATAAAGGGCTCTATGTCATAAGCCTCATATTGGGTTCTGCTAGTCTGAGCAGTAGACTGAGTTGGGTTCTTGTTAGCATTGGAGATGTGATCAACGGATATATTTTGACTAGTCTGGAGAGACTGTTGATCTGAATGAGCATTGGAAGAGGGAGGTTTAGTTTTGGGCAGTTGTTCTGGTTGGATAGAAGTTTGTTTATTTGTTTCAACAAGTTGAGACTCGACAGAAGGAATATCTAATAAATCATGACATACACAATCAGTATCTTTTATTTGTCGTCCTGGTTCATGCCTTCTCCTACGCTTATTGCAATGTCTACATATTTTCCGCTGATTAGTAGTACGAAACCTTTTCCTTTCTCCCCGCTCTAATCCACGCACAGACCCGTCGGTGTCCATGCTGGAATCATTTGTGCCTGGTAAAATGGCAAATTCGTTTGAAATCGTAACATTGTAACCAACCGGGGGAGTCAAGCCTCCCCCGGGGTCATGCGGGGGGTCCATCTAGCTTAGCCTATGCTAAGCTAGATATGAGAGAAAAAACTTAATAAACTTACCAAATACTGCAAAATATATACAGAAAACTATTATACACAAATTAAAACTAAGTATTACATATAATAAGGTACAAAACCTGATCTTTTATACAAGTTAAAAAAATATTTAAAATTTTCGTAGCAAAAAACACTCCCGCCTTGGCCGTCGTTTCCCGCGCTTTCCAAGGCACCACACTTCGCTATTCGCTATTCGTTATGCGGCTGCGCCGTATTTGTTATGCCGGCACCACACTTCGCTATTCGCTATTCGTTATTCGGCTTATGCGCCTACATTCGACGAAGTGTGGAGGTTTATTCGTCTATGTTTTCTTTATTCGCACGCATAACGCTTAAGCGAGATAGCAAATATTTTAACAAATACGGCGCAGCCGCATAACGAATAGCGAAGTGTGGTGCCGGCATTAAAATATTTGCTATCTCGCTTATGCGTTATGCGTGCGAATAAAGAAAACATAGACGAATAAACCCTCCACACTTCGTCGAATGTAGGCGTATAAGCCGAATAACGAATAGCGAATAGCGAAGTGTGTGTGTGGCACCACACTTCGCTATTCGCTAGGTATGATAAACTATTTCCCCATGAAAGTATAAAGATGGACATTCACAGCCCGTTCTTTAGACGGCAAATCGACTCGTGGAGGGTTATTATTAGTTATTACAAAACTTTAAATTTTAAACTTTGTACGCCCTATCCTTGACACTTGTTATTCATGAACATATCGGGAAAAAGGGATAATGGTAAAGTAATTTCGAACGTTAATTTTTGACTTATGTCCTGGTAAAATCTCAGTCGACTAAATGGATTTTCATTTCTCAGTCTGGGAACTCGCAAATGGATGACTCTTTATTTATTCACGGGCTTCGCGGCCTGAGGCCCTACTTCGAAGCTACGATAGCTCCATCACTTTCTCTCGACATAGTCTCAAATGAAGAGAGACAGAGATGGAGATAGCGTAACTCCGAGCTTCGATTTTCAAATTAGGGCCTCTGTTGCCACGGCCCAAGGCGCTAGGTTTTCGCACGAAAACGGTTAAGATACGGTCAAATTTGACTTACCCCCCACGCCAACCGACACGATGGTCTAACTGTGAATGTCCAGCTTAATGTAAACCACAGATTAATAACCTGTATACTATGTAAACGAAGAGTCTCGTTCGCATAAACCAAGAACTGACGTTTTGAGAGGCCTTGCGCATGATGCGCATCACATCATCGCAAACTCCTAATATAGGTCTCCCAGAGGCCCGTTTCACGAAGCTACAAGTTACAAGCGGAACTCTCTTTTTCGTAAAAGGAGTTAGAAAGAGACTTCAGCTTGTAATTTGTAACTTGTAGCTTCGTGAAACTCATGCATGACAAAAAGAGAAATTCAAATTTATAGCTTGCAACTCCGAGATAATAGGATTTAATCGTCTTGATACTTGATTTTTCACCAGTTCTATATAATTAATTATGGTCAGTCAGAGTAAAAATCTTTAGTTCTTTAAAATAAAAAAACTATTTTCCACGATACAATTTAAACATCCCGACTGACACGACTGTGAAATTAATGATCTACTTATTACTTATACGGAACCATTATCACCAACTTGGGAATTGCATATCCTATTATTCGAAGATGTTTAAGTTAAATTAAAACGATCATGGGTTACATGTATGTTTAATAGGTTTTAATTAAAAATAACTTTTAACGAATTCACTGCCACTGACGCATATCGTCGGCCTAAATTGCAAACCTGCTAAATCCATTTTTAGTATTTAGCAGTTTACCATTCTAAATAGATGAAATAAAGTGCAAAGCTGCTAAATCCTAAAAATGGATTTAGCAGGTTTGCAATTTAGGCCGACGATATATGCGTTCACCGTCATACAAGTTTATTCCTAGGCCACGCCCCCCCTGGCAGTGAATGCGTTAAAACTCTATGACGTATCGTCGCTTAGCTGAAAAAACTTTGTATTACATTGAATTAACTCTTAAAAAGCTATGTTTAATCGTACAATTATGCAGTAGCTAAGCGACGATATGCCACTTTAATGTAAATCGATTTCGTTGTCTGAGGGGATGCGCGCTATTTCTTTTTTTTCTGTTCTTCATTAAACAGCAAAAAGACCGTGCCTCACAGCTACGATTCGCCGTGTGATGGCAATAGGTAGATAATCCTGGAATTAAATGGCACTTCATTATTGAAGGTTCTAACTAAATGGACTTTTACATGTCAAACATAAAAGCGACATTTAATGATAAGTAACGTTCCTGCAAATGTACAACGCAACTTAAAGTATCAATATTATTTGCTTTAACTTACCAATCTATCGAAAAACACAACACAAAAACAAAACAAAGATTGTGTTTGATTACTTTGATTTACATCTTCTTCCTCACAAGTTTTACAGTACACATGATTAACAATATTTTTAACTTGAGATCGCAGGGGATTTAGGACATTTCCCTGGGAACTGCAATATTTGAGTAAAAATAAGAAACAATAACAAACCCTGACAAGCGGAAAATAATTTGACTCTCATTTCACATTTTAGTTTTTGATGGGATAATATAATACGGAATACATTAGGACTCGTTGTATAATCTCAGAGCTAATATTTTTAATACTAGAAGGAGATAAGACTGATTTAAGGTTGATGAAACAACACAATTACTATTTTTATTTTAACTACTTATATTTGGTTCAAAATTGGCTTGCAAGATATGCCCCAAAAATACAGGTGAAGTTTAATAAAAACTTGTAATAAAGTAACATCTACTACTGTACTTCATCATTTATTTATGCCCCTCTGTGCATGTAGTAATCAATGGCCGTTGAGAATGCTGCAAATCCTGCTGCGCCTAGAATGCCTGCTCTAAGACCCCCTGGAATTAAAAAGTAGGTAATTATAGTAATCTCTCTCTGTCTCTTGGCATTTGTTTGTCAATTTATCGTTAGTTCATTTGTAATTTGATAATGATTTGTGATGTATTTGGCTATGATGTGCATAATTACACTAGCAGCAGTTCATATTTTCAGTTGTCTTTTGTTTGTTAAATTTTATTTTTATTTTTTTAAAAGCAAAGATTTATATTGCTTCATTTGTTTCACAATTTTATACATATAGGATGGTACTTACAGTAAAAGCAGAGGATTAACTTAGTGTATCAAAAGATGCAACAAAAAAAGGGGTTGTACCTCTTAATCCAATAAGTCCACCAGTTACACCGCCGGCATAAGTACCATTCTTCCAGTCTGATTTGCCTCTTGCTGATTCTATACAGCACTCGACCCCGGAAAATACAGCTCCAAGCATGGCAAAATTTTTGGCATAACCTAACATGGCAGTTCTCATTTCTCGTAATATTTCTCTGGCCGTTTGTGTTTGTTGCGCTGTTGTGTCTGTTACATTTGGCATGAGAGAGGATGTGAAGAGGCCAACTGCAGCTCCAAGCCCATAGCCTACAATATAAATAAAAAAATCAATTTTACAACATAATAATAATAATTTATCATGGGACAATTTCACACAAATTGACCTAGTCCCAGACTAAGCTCTAGGCTTGTATTATGGGTACAAGACAACGATAAATATACATATACAGAGAAATACATAGCAAAAACCCAAGAGCAAATACTCGCGCTCATCACTTAAATCATCGCTCTTGCTAGGCGATCGGAAAATCTAGACATGTACCACGACAGCTTCTATACTTTTAAGCGAAAACTTGTAGATAACTGTTGATGCACCTTCTAGACCTTTATACCGATTAAACCCATTGATTTTTTCTTTTTATTAATTCTAAATTGTTGTTTACAACAACAACTTTTATCTACAATTATGTAGATAAAAGTTTAATCTTGAATTTAACTCTAATAGTATTATAGGTAGCTAAACTGCCTGTTAAGTGATATCAACGCATGCTATGTTCACCTGTAATTAGTGGTACAATTGTTATACTGGGTGATTCATAAGTCGTGATCACAATGATCACCCCTGTGTTCTACCCACGAATATGAACAACTTTCACTATGGGACCAACTATGAAATCACGAAAAATAAAAACTGTTACATAGAAAAGTTCAATACATACTCGACCAAAATGTATGAAGCAGCTGATTCTTTTTTCCTGATTGGATAGTTGGTCCCATAGTGAAAGTTGTTCATATTCGTGGGTAGAACACAGGGGTGATCATTGTGATCACGACTTATGAATCACCTGTATAGACTAATTTGTTATATTTTAACTAGCTTTAAGAAAGTTGTATCTACTGTTGGTTGCCCATACCAGGAATTGGTCTGCTACCACCTATGCTAATGCATTGTCAAAATATTGTTACTTAAAGTTTATAAGAATCAATCCATGTTCAAGAAGAATAGTATTGATCAAACTTAGCTAGATGAGGGATTACAGCCGTAGTATCAGAGTAGTATGAATAAAGAGGGCTAAGGAAAGAGTGAATTAGAGATGTATACCTAAACTGTTGTTATGTGGAAGAACAAAAGATGGTGTGCCTACTTCGGATTAATGGGAAAAGATCAAAAGGGCAAGGATGATGAATAAATGTAAATGACTTAATCATATAATGATCGAACATACCAACAACACAACTTGTAAGTGATTTAAACGGGCAGCTCTCTACAGCAGCTTCAATCATTTTCTCCTCGTTAGATTTTATCTCTGCCGGACCCAGATACTTTGGTATTAAAATATTTTCTCGATATCGGTAGACATTACCCACCAAATGTTTGGCGAGAGATTCGAAATCATTATTTTCGTGAAACCTTTGTAAATTGGGATCTAGAGGAGGAGGCTTTGAATAATCAATCATTGTTTTTGAACGGTACCATTAATTTTTCAGGGGATAAAGGTATTATAGATATTTCAACAGCATTTAACCTAAAACAAGACCGTCAGCTGACTAACTGACATTTAAGAGGCATTTTTCAAATCTGTTAAAGTAACTTTGTGTTAAATTACTGGCAACACTAAAAATCAATTTTCACACCCGCTTCAAAACAGCTCGTGTGGTGTGTTGGGACCCGCAAGAAAAGACGCCTAGTATTACCATTGAAGAAAAAAATCAAAGAATGAGAAAAAATACACGACCTCCGCTTCACTTGTGTTTTTTTCTAATTTTACTGTCAATAAGCTGATAATTCGATGCATATTTTGTATGCAACAGTTATTTTGACTTAATATTGTGCTCTATTATGCACCAAACTATTGCGGGGACGGCTCGAAGTGGTTATTAACTAAAATCAATAACAATCTGAGACCAACAAAGGTACGCTTGTGTTTGCTTTTACTCAGCTTATAACCTGTGTTTTGTGCTGGCGTCCGGTTGGCGTCTGTCACGGCGGTCCCGAAACTATCTAATTAGTCTTATTTTGTAACAATGTCGCGGTTAAAATGAGTGCTAGTGTTGTTGCAGGCGGTGTATTAACGTGACGGTTGTTATTTTAGTTACGAAGATGAATTATGAAGCGGAAAGAGCCATGAATCAGAAGCGGTTGCGTATGGACGGCGAGCCGGGCCATGGGGTCGTCCAGGGTAACGGGTTGCCGCTCAATTACATGGGTAAGTGTATTTTAACCCTTGGACTAGTCAAACTAGCTTGGAAGTCCGCGTCACAGACGCATCAAAAGTGCAACTAATCTGGGACCTCTTTATTACATTTTCCTAAGTCATAAGCATAGTTAACATTAGAAACTTGACTAGTCACTTTCCACTGGTTTCAAATACTATTTTGTTTCTTTGAAAGTATGAAATGGTGACAAAAGGCAGTGTAAGTAATAGAATTAATCTGGTGTCTAGATAAGAGTATTTCAGTCATATTTTTAATCGGATGAAGACTACTGGTGAGGGTAAATTCCAATTTGTAGTTTAATATATCATATTTATTTATCTATATTGCATATCTATATAGCACAAAAACAAGTTTAAATGGCAGGCTTAATGTCTATTGACATTATCTTCCAATCAACCAGATAATCAATTGGAACAATTGTTTTACACCTGAGCGGAAATGATTGTTAGGGTTTTTTCTGAATAAACAAAAGAACCGCTTCTATTGTTAGTTATTTAACTCTTTGGGTAATGAATTAAAAAGACACTTACTAATTTTCAGTGTCTTTGTGGTTTTAATAAACCCCGAAGACACTGTACACTTCAAAGGTACTTGAAAAAAGTTAAATCCATCCATAGGAATATGAAGCATTAATATGGTTTTTGACATGAAAAAACATGGCCCTAATTACTATAGTTCTCTTTTTTATTGTCAAATCTATGCAGCCTAAAACCGCACTTTTGAGAAATCACTAGAAGTTTAAAACACAATTAACCTTGTGCCGCCCAATGTACAGCACAGTGTACAAAGTGACACATAGCATAGCCGTCGAGACTTAAGCCATAATCCAGGTAGGCTTATTCATTAAAAAAAAAAGATTAATACTCATGGGCACTTTCGCCATAAAAATGGTTTAGCTTATACATTGCACACTGGGCGTTTAGCTGATCTCGCGGTTTTTTTTTGGTCGGCACAAGATTAAAGTATGTTCCCGTGGGAAGTTACATAGATGGTAATTGATTATGTATTTTAAGGTATTCTTCTTAAATGACAATCTCTCTCTCTCTTCTTATTGGAACCAACAAAGAGTTTAACAGAATGAGTTTTTACATTTGTTTCTTGGTGTACTGTACATTTTGTTATCTCTGGCTGATACTAAACTTGTGAAACTTGGCCTGAAAAGTTTGCTGATTGTTAAACACAGACAAGAAGTCTTGGACCCCACCGGCCATCTGTTCGGCGAGTGATCTGTTTTTTTTTGTAAATAGATAATAAAATAAAATAAAAATAAAAAGAGGTTTTATTCGCTGATCTCTGCTGCTAAATACATACATTAGTTAAATATAATATTGCCATTATTTCATATTGCAACTTTAGCATCCAGCATCAGGTTGTCCTTGGACATAGGCCTCCTCCAATTCATGCTATTTATTTCTATTTTTTGCCATCTGGCACCATCCTTTGGGGAAATCGTCATCCCACCTCATTATCTGTCTTCCCCTACCTCTCTTACCATCTCTTGAGTACCATTCTGAGATTGCCTTTGACCATTTCTCCTTAGGGGATCTCAGTATGTGTCCTGCCCATTTCCATTTAAGTCGTTTAACTTTTTTGGTGACATCCGTTACCCTTGTGGCTTGTCTGATTTTAGTAATTGACCATTTGTCTCAAAGCTTGATGTGTAGCATACTTCTTTCGATTGAATGTTGGCATACTTTTAGTTTTTGGCTGAGGAATTTTGGTCAAGCCCCAAGTTTGACAACCATAGGTGAGCACAGGTAGGATGCAGGTATTGAAAACCTTTCTCTTCTCTGGCATGGGTATTTCTCTGTTCTTTAGTACTTCTTTGAGTGACCAGAAGCGTGCCCAGCTGTTACTTAACTTAAACTTAACATTTAAATATTTCTTGGCTGTTGTTTTGTGAATCTGGTAAAAAGAGGAGTAGTCTGGTATTTTTAAATTGTGGTATTTTGGAGTGAGCACAACTACGATTGCTTAAACTTTTCTCGTCTCGTCTTGATCGTTTTACTTGGCGGCGATATAGAGCACGTCGATGGACTTTCTGTTAAATAAAATAGTCTGCCATTATGAGTACATTGAACAAAACAAATCTGATATTTAGGTTTAAATGTTTTTCTAGACAATGGCCACCAGATTCCGTACCAGCCGTACGCTGGTGCGTACAACACTCACTACCCGCCGCCGGACGCGTTCGCCGCGTACGGCCCGCCCCCGCCGGGGGGCTATGCCCCCCAGAACCTGTCATACGCCCCCCCGGCGCACCAGAACTACCCTCATCATCAGAGCTTCCCTCCGCAGCAACCACAGGCTCAATTGCATATGCCCCAGTCCCACATGGGTAAGTTGTGTAAGTGATCGAATGTTTTCTTGTTTTTTATTATTAATTATTGGTGTATTTTTCATGGTGCTGCTTGGGAAAGTGTTCCTATGTAAGACATACAAGATTTCGCATTTGAAGAAGTTGTGCAATTATGTACATACGTTTTATTTGTAATATGTATTTGTATTTTTTCCATGCAGTAGTCATGAAAAGCACAATGCATGCTATTAAGTGGAATACGGGACTATGTAATAATTTGTATTATTATAATTTGTTTTAATGTGTAAGCTATGGTTTTGCAATGGCCAGGGATGAGCTACGTGTGTATTGCATACACCAATTTATCACCCAAAATTAGCTGTTGCTCGAAACACCGTCCGATTAGACGTCGTTTATTGCTGCTAGCAGTATATAGTACCCTATGTCCTTCCTTGGGTTTTAAGTTATCTTTATACCAAATTTCGTCAAAATCAGTTCAGAAAACGTAGGTAACAAAGATACAAAGCTACTTTTACTAGCTATAATATTAGTATGGATAAGAATCGTTTACATTGGTGACAAAAATAGTCATTCAAATGAACTATGATATTTACGTGTATTAAGGGATTTGGTTAAGAATTCTACAGTCTAATGCGCATGCTACCGCATACGTCAAGCTCAAAGTAAAACGTAGTTCCGAACTACTCGGATAATTTCGGGGTTTTACAATATTTTTAAAAATAGCTTCGTCTGGGACAGCCTTCTGCCGTATTTTGCTTCACTTATTAATCAAAATCCTTTATAAGTTCTATATTCTGTGTCCGTAGTCCAAGGCTACGGGCCAGAGCTGGTGCACAAGGCGGCGTGGGCACCGCAGCCGCACCTGCTGCCCCCGCTGGACACGCAGAAGCCCCTCGATGTCAAGCAGCTAAAGCCCGAGATTAAACTGGAGCCAGCAGACGCCCAGAAAAGACCGCACCCTGAAGAGATGATGGTACGAACACTGAGATCTAAGGCATAACGCTGTGGTGTCGCTATCTAAAATGCTTAACTTTTTAATTAAAAGTTAAAATAAGTTTTTTTTTATAATGTCTTAAATAATTCAATATGATTGTGTCCAAGAAATGGAGTTGAAAGGTACTTTAAGTATAGCGGAGATACTTTTACGATCTTTCAACTGCATTGGATCAGCTCTTGAATACAATATAATATTGAATTATTTTGGAGTTTACATAGGTATTCCCAATTTCAGTCCATTCCAAAAACGGGAAGTTTCGGTTTCATCCTTGTTCGCGCATTTTCAAAGTTATATCGTGTATTCATTGATAGTTTCATTAATGGTATTTACTGAACGATTGGATTGAGTGACATTACATTTTAGGTAGGTTTTAGCATCCATGAGGATAAACTATTAATTAATTATCGATGTACGCCTTTTTAAGGGTGGAGATTTGGATCAACCGAAGATTAAAATCAAGACAGACATTTTTAAGCCGGACGACTTGGCACACCGACCCGACGTGGACAAACCTCATGGTAAGTACAGCCAGAATCTCTCGAAGAAACTTTACACCAGCTAAGAGTAAAGATAGGTCCCACAAAACTTTAAAAGTGTATAATTCGTCAAAATTTTCCATTTCCGTTTTTTCTCGAATGAACTTTGCACAGTCGCGGTTTTTTCCTGGCGCATTTTTCCCCATTACAGAAATTAATTTTATAGCGTCAACGGAGCTTCGCTTTCGCGGAGCTACTATTTCTGGGTGCTTAGGACCTTTGGGCTGCTGCTAAGTTAACATAACCTTAACCAACCTTTTTTAGCCGAAATAAAAAGGGCAAATATGCGATTAGCATCGAAAAATAAATTAAAATTGGAACAGCAAATTAGTAAAATAGTTAAGGCTAAAGCTATAAATTTGTAATACTTACATCGGAGTAGTTTAGTCACATTTCAGCTATTACTTGTATTATAGTCCGACTAGTCTGTGTTTGACGTTAACCGTTGCGGTACTAATTT
The DNA here is from genome assembly GCA_946894065.1 of Acleris literana. NCBI lineage: Eukaryota > Metazoa > Arthropoda > Insecta > Lepidoptera > Tortricidae > Acleris > Acleris literana. The sequence continues at coordinate 10,332,952 of OX335687.1, forward strand.
GTAATACGGCGTATGATTACTTCTTGATTTGATTACTGCGACATGACGATTTCTTTCATCAAGAAGCGCAGAAAGTTACTGTGTAAACCGCATACATACTCGTTTACCAGGTCAGGTCAGAAGTTTGATTCCAATTATGTTTTTGATCATAACTTTCGTTGCAGATGTAGCACAAAAATCATTGGACGTTTCCATACCTGTGGAGCAGCAAAAAGGTATGTTAGTTAATGATTTTTTAATTCTGACAGAATGTGTAACTCAGACTCAATTGGCTGACAAGATTTATGGAGAATATGATTGTCATCTCCATAACCGGGCCTACAGAAGTCCGGCACAAAAAAAACTTATAAATCATTGTATTATCTACTGTTTTTCTAATGCCTGATCTGATCTCATATAAAGACTTCCTCGGTTTGTTGATTTTTCTTCGTTCTCCTGATATTTGTATTTTTTTGGGTGTAAACATTACTTGTCAATGCAAAAACAAAATGTCATACAAAAATTGTCAGTTAAATTGATTTTACGTTTCCCAACATCAATTTTGCTATTTAATAGAAATATTAATAAAATAATTTATGGTCTCTTTTCAGATGATGGACAGCCAAATATAGGTGTTGAAGGGAAATCTGGAGAAAAACCTGCAGGTAACCTTAATTAAAAATCACATTCAAGTAGTTTAAACATACTATGAGGGAATGAGATTTAATGCTACAAAATTAAATTAATATTATAAATATGTAATTTGAAACGTTCTTCACCTTTCGTTTGTAAGGATCCTGGTACTCGATTTTTTTTTAAACTACAAGTTTAAGTGCTTAAAAGTATACGTACTTAATGGATCGATGTTTAAACTCGAAAATTACATGTGCAAATTCTTGGAATGAGTATCTTAGCGTGCACCTTGTTTGTGGCAGAAGCATGCAAGCCCGAGGGCTCCGCGGAGGGCGCTAGCGACACGACGCGTGCTGAGCCACACGTCGCCGGGGACAAAAGGTAAATAATAATATTATATAGGTACATACATACATACATTCATCTTCACGCCTCCAATGGCGTAGGAACCTCCAACGATAAACATACTTATAAAGAGAAATACATTATAGTTATTACAGAATTAACTACCACCGACACTATCGTCATGTAGTTCCACGCCGTGGTTATAGATGTCGCTAATAGATCATTTTATCCGTTGCCAATTCAAACTGTCTCGTTCGTATTTGTTTTCTTTGCTAATGTATAATTAATAAGAGATTTGTAGGTTATGCTAAAAGATTTGAAGATTATTTAGAATTAAAACATAAGGTCCTTTTACAATACTGTTTATATAAATTTTATAAATCGTTTCCGCAGTGAGGAGGATAGGAAGCCCTTCAGCAGTCCTGAGTTGCCGAAATCCGGCACTCCCGGCAAGGCGAGCACGCCTGGTTCAGAGGTACTTCACTTACTAGAATGCAATTAGATTAGACGCAAAAACACAAGGGAAACAAAAATAAATAAATACATATCCGCATTATTTAACTATTAAACTATTCGGAGTAAAATTTCATTTCTATTATACTATTTGGAGCAAAACTTTATTATTACAAGTTATATAGTTGTCTTTTTATTGGGTGTTATTTCATAATTTTAGGTACATTTATGAAATCGAGCAACGTTTCTTAAAAGTTTTGGGGTGTCTAGTTTTGGATTGCTCTCTGTTAATTTCCAGAAATACACTTAATAATAAAGATGATTAAATTTATATAAGGTATTAATATATCTGTTTATAAGTATTTATATACATCCAACTAAGTACAGAATTCCGCGAGCGGACCTGCTAGAGGGGGTGTTCTTTTTATAGTGGTGATTATTATTTATATCTTTAATATTTGAGTTGCTTAGTTAAATTTTAATTTAAATACGTTTAGTTTTAATTTGATGAATTCATTAATATATTAGTCTTGAGTGAGGTGCTAGTTGGAAGACTCATCAGAAATTACAGTTTATACTATAATATACGACTATATGTTTGTTCGGAAGTGTTTTGAGATGAGCATTTTATTCGAGACCAGCATATTAAGCTAAAAATATTAAATTTTTAAATAGTAAAAAAATGTTCCGGAGGTCGATTTTTTAATCTTATCTGGTGACAAAAGCTTACCAAAATAACTGATTTTAAGAAGTTCGTATTTTTTAATTTCACCGGTATATAAAATTATTTCGTTCACTGAGTGATTTAATTTTATAATTACTTCAATTAAATGATATGTGACAAAATCTTAATAGGGTATTTGCCTATTTTTTGATTAGTATTTACATTGAAGCTCGTTTACTTTCCGAATAGCTTAGTATAAATAGTTTTTTAATATCTTTAGAAATAAGAAAGATATAAATGTTTAAAACTTTCTTTTAAACAGAGAGAAAATACAGTAATATGACGTCATATTACTCAACCGTCGTTTCGTGAGAAAGAAATAGACAAAAAACTTTAAAAGGCTATAACTTTTTTATTTCATTACCGATTTCAAATTTGATTTTAAATTATATTATCATACTGCGTATATTTATATATTATCTAAATCGATACATGAATTTTAATATCAGGCGAATACCCTATTCGACATCACAAAACGGAGGTGATAGCGATCGCTGCTCGGTAACAAAATAAATAGAGAAGTTCAATAGAACGGGTACTGCGATGCCGGAAAGGGGTAACATCATCGGGATCCAAAAATCGACCCTCCGGCCTCTCCGGAGGCGGGCTGCCGCGATGTTCCCGTCGGCTTACTCGCTGGCTATGATTGTCGCTGTGTTTCGCAGCCGAAGAAGCGCGGGCGGCCGAAGGGCTCGACCAACAAGCCGAAGGCGGGCGGCGCGGGCCCGGCGCGCCCGCCGCCCCCCGCGCGCCCGCCGCCCCCGCGCGCGCTGCCGCCGCCGCGCCCGCGCCCCGCCGGCTACCAGTACGCCGTGCGCCCCTTCCGCAAGGACTTCTCCGGGATACAGTTCAGGAGGTCAGGCCGCGCTCACATCGTCTGTCGACGCTCAAACGTCACTTATGTTTTAGCGCTACCGAGGCGAGGACGTGTGTCGCGAATATTAATAGTACATTATTGCCTAGGCCCGGAAAGGAGGGAATCGCCCGACGAGGCGGTGACCTAAAATCCGAGTCTACCGATCTCCGTTTCGGCCGTGGAATATTTGATGCTTTTCTCGAACGGGGCGGGTGCGAGTCGGGTGTCCGGGTTTCATTTTTCTTTCGATTTTATATGCGATAGAGATCATTATTTTTAAATAAAAAATCGCAGCCACCGGGAGGGTTTCGTTACGTTTATTTTAGTCCTAAAACAAAATGAGGCTCTTTCCGTCTTCATTTTTCAACAGAAGAGCCTTATTTACGAGCATGTTTGAGAAAAATATACGTATTTAACGTAAACTAAACACGAGCTCCCGCGCTATATCGCGTCGATAAATATAAGTTTCAATGTATCTGTTAATTAAAAAAGCAATTTTAATATCACTAGGAAATTAAAATTAGTGATATTAAAATTGCTTTTCTCAAAAATGTCCGGAAATGTTGACATTCCTATCTACATATTGAGACGCGAAGTACATAGTTTACTGACAGTTCTCAAATTTAAAAAAAAAACATTCCGTGCTCGCTACACAAGCCCACAATGTTGCATACAAATTCCATTACCATCTAGCTTGTAACTTTTTAAAAAGTGAAATGGGCCATAATAAAATGAGGGCACAAGTCTTATACATCCAAATTTTACTCGAAACATAACTTTTTTGTTTGTGCCTGGAATAGATTATGTTTTTTTTTAAAATAAGAATTGCGTTTCTCCTTGTCATAAACAAAAAGGCGGTAAGGAGTGATGGTTTTTTCACATGAAGTTTCTGTTTGTATGCAATTCAAAAAATGAGTTCAAGCGATGAAGATTTGACTCCAACACAAATATTTTCTTGCGATTTTTGAGAAAAGCACTATATTTGCCTCGGCAGGAACAGCAATTGCGGGCTTCGTATTTTTAAACGGACTCGCAAGCTCGTCCGTTTAAAAATACTCACCCCGCAATTGCCTACTTCCATGCCTAGGCAATAATGTACTATTATATAAAAAGCTACACGCGAGCCGAAACCTCAATTGTCACTTGTATTTTTATTTCGTAAAAAAGCTAAAGAAAGACTTACTGCGCGACAAGAATTACAGGTAAATTGTTCATGCCCATTTGTTAGATGAGATGACTTTCCCAAACGCATTTTTTCTTTGAAGCTAATTTTCTTTTCGCTTTTTTTCCCGAACGCGGTATTACTAATCATCTTTTTTCCGGCAGTTTATTTTCACAGTTTTGTTTTTACCCTCACGATTTTTATCCAGTCGCTTCTTTTTCTGGAACCGTATTTTTACTAACGTGTTTTTCTAACTCCAATAATCTAATTTGACACAATCGACGGAGTTCCGCTACGGAGCTCCTATTTCTGGGTTATTAGGTCTGCTGCAAAACTAACATGACCTAAACCTACCTACATTACGATGTAATTGCTTTTGGGAATAAGCGGGACTGGGATAAAAATAAACGGGAATAAATGCGACTGGGTAAAAAGACGACCGAGAACAAAAGCGACGGTAGTAAAACCGAGCAGGGAAAAATTATATTGGGTCAAATTAAGAATGGAAAAAAATGCGAAAATAAATATCGTTTCACGGAAATAATGATTTTGTGAAAATTATCTAACAAACCGATTTTCATTTGTCTATTACAGGCGGTGGAGTGACGAGTGCCTGGACTCATCGCACATCCCCAACGAGGTGTACTTCGGCGACGTGCCGGTGTCGACCGAAGTCCTGTTCAACTACTACGATGCCAACGCGGAGCGCGAGCGGCTCGCCGCGCAGGCGGCGCACATCGCCGCGCAGAAGGCCGCCGCTGCCAAACTCGCCGCCGCTAAACTACAAGCGAGAGGAATCATCTCTAACGAGGTGAGTGAACTAAACGCCTACTGGTTTCTGCAAGCTAGGTACCTGTAGGCAAACGCCTTCTGGTTTCTGCAAGCTTAGTACCTGTAAGAAAACGCCTACTGGCTTCTGCAAGCTTGGTATCGGAGCCGGGCATAGCTACACTAATCAAATCGATTATTATATCACACCTTTAGTACTATTTTTAAAGCCTTTGACACTTAAAGGAATCATGTGAAAAAAACGGTGTATTTGTTCGAAAACTACTAAAGAAAATTAGATATTTGATCGCTTTTCTTTTAGCTTCGCGCGGGTTAAACATTCCTTGTAAACTTGTTAACATACTGGTATATTTTATACCACACTACTGCATTTTTTTTTATCTAACTCCACGTCTATAAAATCAACCTAGTTGGTTTCTATAATACGTTATATTATAATTATAACATTTTTTACTATAGTCTAAAAAAAAAATGATTTTTCAAGGTTATCGTGTCATTGTTGCAACATTCGGCGATAGATGGCGCTGTGGTCGAGTTAGCTCGCGCAATCGTTTGTCCTACCGAGTTTCATGGGGCGGCTCGCGTTCGGCTGTTATGTTAACTTTGCGCAGAGGCAATATCGTAACCAATGAGGTTAATCCGAGGTGCGATTATTGCTAGTTGAAAACTTTACCAATACCCCGCCGTGTGGACGTGAAATACCGTCCGCTATGGCAATTTTTGTATGGCTGTAAAGGCCTCAAATATACTTGAAAACGACTTGAGTAAGGCCCAGCAGCAGCACTCATGGTGAAACGCAACTGTAACTTCTAGTTTCTTTTGAGTTTCATTTGAGTTTATGCCATAGACTCCTTTGAGAGACCGCACATGACGCAACCATTTTGAAACCGGTTTGAAACGCGTTCCAGATCACTTGCTTTGATACCAGCCTGCAGGAAACTCGTGTTTGGGTTTCATCGGATTTGGCGTCATTTTTGTTCAAATCCGAACTGATTGTGAATAATTTCATCACATTGTAGTTACATTAGGTTGCGGCGTGTGTGGAAAACGAATGAAACTGGTTTCAAACCAGTAATTTCAAAAGGGTTTCGTTGCAGTTACGTTTCACCATGTGTGCTGGGCCTAATCTGTTAAGTAAACTTTATATTTCCGTATTAGCTTAGTATTAGCTCGGCTCGTGGAAACTGTAGAAAACAGATAGAGGTCTAGTTATAAATCTTTTATCTTATACTAATCAAATCAATCCAACATTACGATCAAAATTATCTGACATGACGCGCTCTAATCTAATACTAATAGGCATAGGGCGGAATTTTCATGGCAAAAATCGAACGTCAATAGAGTTGGAATGTTCAATTTTATCGACTTTTCCAGCTATCGATAAGTTAAATCTTCTTTTATGTTACTGTCTTTTAACATTATCATTTGCATCGCCATTAAAAGTAAATCGCATGGCAGTCAACTAGCGTTTCTGCCACTAGTCTTTTTGCAACTAATTCGCGTATGTGAAAAATGCTTAATCCAAAATGGCGGCAGCGGTAAAGAACAATAATGTTTTTTATCTAGATCTGATTATATTTCTACTTTCTTGCAACTTCCCATGGAAAAGCATGAACAACCCACAATTCCGTATTTTTAATGAAAAATATATTTGTTGTTCCTGTTCATCATCATTTGAGATCTATTTTTGTTAATAAATAAATAAATAAGGTTAGGGTTCGTAAATATAACTTATCGATAGTCGATAAAATTCAACGTTCCAACTCTATTGACGTTTCTTTTTTGCCATGAAAATTCCGCCCTCTGCTAAGTCTAATAGTGACGTGTTACGTACGTATTTGTGTGAGATTTATTACTGGTATGGTACCAAGATATTGGACAAGTGGAATACCACCCTCAAACATGAATTTATTATTATTCAAGTTTATTCTCATTGTTATTTTCAGGTGACGACAGTAGACTCGTCGTCGTCGGACACGTCGTCCGGCTCGTCGGGCAGCGACAGCGATGACAGCGATGATGTAAGGGTAAACGTGACTTTCATACTATGCACGCAACACCGGGGAGCCAGTGAGTCAGTAGCTAGACGGACGTTTGTACCGGACATTAAGTTTTAAGTTACAAGTGTTGTGTGTGGAAAAACTTTTTAAAATTGTTGTCTGTAGCTTGTTAGTGTACATATTTAAATGATTTTACATTTGGGATTGTGAATGTTTAATGCTTATTTGGGCACAAACTGTACAAGTAAAGAAAAATTGTTACAGAAAAACTCACATAACACATTGACCAGTGCAGTTGCTACAATTAACTAAAACTGAACAGAGTAACACGTCAAAAATGTGTGTTTACGTAGTATTAAATTGAAGTATAAGTATTAAATTAAATTCAAGTACAGACAACGCAATTTTAAATCTAACAAGGGAAAGACTAAAATATCTAATTGACAAAATGAGCTATTATAGTTTTTAGAAGTTCTACGTAAAAATGAATTTGACGCATATTTGTTACGAGTAAAGGGAACATGAAATAGATTGTTATTATTAGTTGGCGTATCTCTAGGATTTTTTTTTATTAGGTGTGGGCCTCGAGGGTAAATAAGATAAATCACTTTATTATCAATAGAGGGCAGTAGTGTCTGTAAAAAGCATTTTGGTGCTTGCAATCTTTTTCGAATTTTTAAACGACTTATAATGTATGGTAAAGTTTAGTTTCGTCAATATAATTTCATGATTTTTTGTTTGTTTACGTAAGCAGGTTTACAAGCTGTTATTTAATTTGCCATTGCCGTAGTAGTTAGTTGGTGGTATTGGTACGGTCACGAGCGTTAATTTGGGACCCATTTCAAGAAAAATATGCTTGAAGTCGTCAATGTCATTAGAGATGTCAAGTCTTTAGGAAACTCGACCTTATTGTTGTAGAATGTCAGATTGACTTTGGACCTAAGGTGGGTACCAAATTTAATCTCGTGACTGTACAAGTCATGCTAGATTATTTTCATGTTAACTTCTGATGGAGGTTATGTAGTTAATGCAATATTAAAACACGGGTGGCGATAATATAATGATGTCACAACGAGCTCATGTAGTTGTAAGGTCTGTTCATTCTTACTTGTCTTATATAGTAAATAACTTTCTAACCTCAAAATGGACCTTTTTTGGCTAAAACAGCTATTTTAAACAAAATAAAGCAATCAAAGACAATACATTGGCCAAGTGATGTCCAAAATGTTTACTCAGTTTACTTTATTTACGATAAAAGAGCTGTTTTAGCCAAAAAAAAGGTTAATTTTGAGGTTAGAAAGTTGTTTACTATATAAGACAAGTAAGAATGAACAGACATTAGTTTAGTATATAGTAGTGCTAAGTATATACGCTTATTAGAGTATGTAGAACATACTAATTCGAGTATGTATTCGTTTAGATAGGAATTTATTTATTGTGTTGCGTGCATGGTTGTATTTTTTTTCTTAGTACTACCTGTAGGTACAGCCTGCCGCTTTGTGCGATGGCAATAATGGACGGCAAAAATAAATGCATAAATATAATTTATTTGGAATGCTTGATACATCAAAGTTGTAAGCCGGGCCGTTAAGCGCTCTGAGGGGCTAGCACGACTGACCCGAGACTTTTGTCGCGCAATTTTCCACACAATAAAAGAGACGCCCGAAGCGACAAACGTGCAAATTCTGGAGTCAGGGCGGGTCGCTTTCGACTCGATAGCTAAATAGTAAGCCATCGATACACGATTTGCTTAGACTTTTCGCAAGTCAATCGCATAAATTGAAAAGGTTTTTGTTTAGCGTCGATAGCAAATCGTTTAGTCGTAAAGTACAGGTTGTATTTTCTCGCTCGCCGCTCAGTGTGTCTCTTTTATTATCTACACTTCGAATGCGTCAAAAATTTCGGGTAAGTCGTGAAGCCGTCCAGGTCGGGCCGAACCTACCGAAGGGTTCACCTTTAGCACAGTAGCGGGACATCTTTACCTGGGCTTATTTGCAGGACGCTCCGCTGAAGCGCGGGCCGGGGCGGCCCAAGGGCTCGCGCAACTCGGCGCCGCGCACGCCCGCGCCGGGCGGGGGGCGCCGCGGCCGCCCGCCCGTGCCGCCCGAGCTGCGCCAGCCCGGCATCACCGAGATGAAGAAGTTCTGCAAGGCGGCCGGCATACGCTTCGACTACAAGAAGCTCGTCGAAGGTGCGTCACCTCTCATGATGATAACGATACTGACGATTCATTTATTTGTTTAAACTTGCACGAAAAAGAGCACAAATGGCGAATTTAACGCCTCGTGGCATTCTCTACAAATTGACCGAGTAATCAAACACTTAACACAGTTGGTGCACGGAAAAAGAAGATTGAAAACAAAACAAAGAACAAATTTATATCATAATAATATTATATGCAAAAATACTTTTAAACAATAAACGTGCTGGTAAACTTTTTGATTGGTGGTCAAAATTGAAAAGTCATATTTGTAGGCAATTGTGTGGAAAAAACGCAAGCGTCCCTAATTATGTGACCACCACTGTATATTATTATTCAATAACATTATTGATCCGTCAGGTTGCACAAAGAACAAGGAGCGCGTGGGCAAGATGATGGACCTGCTGACGGCGGCCGGGCTCGAGGGCAAGCCCACGTTGGAAGCGTGCAAGGCGCTCAAGCAGGCCAAGGTGGACAAGAAGGAACAGGAGAAGAAGGCCAAGAAGGAGGCCAAGGTCAAGCACAAACCCGAGCCCGCGGACGGGGACAGTGAACAGAGTGAGTACACATTAGTACTCATGCTTTGAATCTTAAGCAGCAAATGCAAAAAGCGGCGGCGACGCTTTCTAATACTAAAGACGCCACATCGTTTTCACTACGAGAACTCGCAATCTATCCTTGGTAATATTAATAAGGAAATTTGTGAATGTTTTGACAGTTTAAACTACGGGTAAAAACTTATTTAGTTTATAATGTTTCCGCAGCGCGCAGCTTTGCTTTTCGCAGAATATCTCGCGTGATTCGTTTCAACTATGTCCGATAGATGACGCTAGTAAACCATCTAGGGCCCTATCACGCGTAAGTTTAAAAATACAATTTACAAGTGACAAATAACAACTTTTTAAATATTACATACGTCTGTACCACAAATATTCAAGTGACATAATTGTAGCATTTTTTCTTCACAAAAGTAAAATGTTGAGTTTAAAATATTTCCAATAGATGGCGCTAGTAAATCATCTAGGTATTGGACAATACTTACGCTATCACCACGGGTAAACACTATTCTTCTTTTCTTTACACAGTAAAACTAAGTCGCTTTCCGCGTCTGTCTGTATATCCGCTAACTTCTCCTAAACCACTATAAGTTAGGTAATTTTTCACGCAAGGTTTTTATGTATTTTAATTTGTAGTTTATGTATGAAACGAAGCGAGGGCAGGTCGCTGTTATAGCTTGTAATAATTCCTCACCGCACTGCTTCGCTTTCTACAATTTTATACCATGTCGCGTGTTTAGTTTAAACTATTGCCGATAGATGACGCTAGTAAACCAATTACGTATGCAAAGGTAATGTGATAATATCAAATTTCGTGCTTCTGAAGAGGATTGCAGTGAAATAACTAGCTCTTGAATTGGAGAATGTAAAAATTATGAAAATTCAAATGTGTCTGGAGTAAGATAAACATTTAATCGTGCATCAAAAAATTAAAACCGCACAAAGATAAAATACTGAACTGCACAACAAAAAAACTAAACGCATACCAAACTACGCGTTTGATGAACATTTAGTTTTTTTCTTCAGTTTATATTTCATATATAAATAATGTAAATGAAGATAGCGACTTGGCTGTACCCTTCGAATTGCTATCTATGGGCGAAGGTGACCGCTTTCCATAAGGGGCTCGTCTGCTTAGCCTTTCATTATTTTAATTATTTCATTTCGCTTTCATAAACATTTAAAATGCAGATTTAAAAGTATTACCTTGTCGGTCAAGCAGATGTTGACCGTGCAAAAAATTCAGATGGCAACAGAAGCTTGTCACTGAAATGAAATCTTTAACAGAATGTTTTTTTATATGGTAAAAATGTGTTGTTTTTGTCAGGTGCGGTGGCGCGGCGCATGACGCGCGGCGCCACGGGCGTGAAGCCGCGGCAGCGCATCGTGATCTCGTCGGACGAGGAGGACGACACGCCCGCCGCGCGCCGCACGCTCTCCAAGCTGCGCTCCAGCGTCAACGACGACTCGGACTCCGACTAGGTAACGTTCACTACCCGCTCTTTGGTTGGGCTGATGTGTTACGTGACAATGTACAGTGCCGGTGCCGGCGCCCTGCCCTTAGACAATTTAATCAAGAAGCCCTTCGTATGTTTTAGCTTTGTCTTATGTTTAATATGCTAAATAAACCATAACTGTACAGTCGCCATCAGATATATTGTAGCGGGCGAGGTACTCAAATATTTCGGAGCAGCATTACTTTTCAATAAATTCGTTACACTAGTTATGGTCAATAACACCAGAACATGCAATTTGTCATAAATATAAGAGCAGCGACTTTTCAATAAATTCGGAACATATAACGAGGTAAAAATATCAGAAAGCACAGAACGTCAAAGGTATCTACGCAGTCAGGGTGATCATAAAGATCGGAACATTTATGGAAAATATACCTTAAGTCCGTATCACACAGTTTAAATTCGTTGCTATAATTATTATGCATGTCGATCTTTGGCATGACGTATTTATCTTTTGTTTGGAATTCGAATCGACTCGTGACGTGTACACGTCACGAGTAGATTCGACATGCATAATAACTATAGTAACGAATTTAAACTGTGTGATACTGACTTAAGGTATATTTTCCATAAATGTTCCGATCTTTATGATCACCCTGAATGCGTAGATACCTTTGACGTTCTGTGCTTTCTGATATTTTTACCTCGTTATATGTTCCGAATTTATTGAAAAGTCGCTGCTCTTATATTTATGACAAATTGCATGTTCTGGTGTTATTGGCCATAACTAGTGTAACGAATTTATTGAAAAGTAATGCTGCTCCGAAATATTTGAGTACCTCGCCCGCTACAATATATCTGATGGCGACTGTACATTGCTTCCTGACGGCGCGCGCGCAGAGACGCTTATGCGCCGGGCCGGTAGCATTTGCTACTTTTGCTATGTGGCTAATCCGACATTGACAACGCAATATAATTGTGGTTGATTTGATGATGGAATCAAAAGGTGGCAACAGGATCTCCGACAAACTTAACGTAAATCCATCGAGTTTGGACTTGTTCATTTGGTTTCGATAAGCAGGTAATGGACTGTGTAAAAAAAGTACAGTCGACAATCAAATCTTGTCTCAAAAATGTTATTTTTCGTAAAAAAAAAGTTATAATTGTTGCTTACCATCACATCACATAGACGGGTCATACACAGATTTAAGTTACCGTCTTTCCTCTGGACATACCAGAAGTTAACGTTTTTAAAGTCTAATTTTCTGGCTGAACCCATACCCGCATAAACGGCGTCTGGTCTACTTGAGTCCTATCAGATAAACACATAACTTATATGCACAGAATTCTAACTATTGACCACAGGAAAGACAACTTGTTTTTCGAGTATGTCTGACCCAAGTTTCCCTCGCCTCGTTTGGAACCAAAACAGCGCGCGCATGATGATTAACTAAACTAGTTGTTGCAGGAGGTACTCGTCGAGTTCGCAGCCTGGTAGCCGCCGGCGCGGGTCGCGCTACAGACCTCTAGAAAGTGCTTCGAAAGGTCGCAGGACTGCTCGGGCCGCGCCCCACGCGAGTAGTGGGCTTGAGGTGACGCTCGATATCAACTGTAGTACGTGTGATAGTGGAAATGGTTATCTAAACATTAGATAGAGTGATGTGACGCTGGATTTGTTAATTTTAATCGGATACGCATAATAACTGTCGGTTCTCATCATGTTTTACCCGTAACTTAAAGTTAAATTGGCAGCTCTTAGCGGTAAATTACTATATTTATTTGTCGATCTCACATAAGTGTAGGTTCTAAATCTTCTTAACGTTTCTTAGATGCATTACGTCTGAGGTTGCCTTGTATATTCAAGTACAGTGGTGAAATTAGTTGAAGCCGTGTGCGGTCGCGGCGTGTTGTTCAAAATAACATTGGCCAAAATAGCGTAACTGGCAATAATGGAAGTTAAAAATAACCTTTATATTGAAGTGGGTTAGAGTTTATTTGGAATGTGCGGATTGGGCGTTGTTAGCATAGAAGGAGTCGGATTGAGAGTAGGACTAAACCCCTCGCCTACGGTGTAAGTAGTGGTAGTGTAATCAAGCTTTATGTGAGGCACCCGTAATGTTCATTTGTGCCTATATATGTGAAACTATATGTAACTTACGTGTGTCGTTATTTCTCTTTTATATCAACATAATTTTTCCATTTATTTACATAGCAGAATATATGTTTGTGTGGAGTCAAATTTTATACTATAGTTTTTAAAAATAAAAATATTAGATTATCACTAAATTGGTAACACCAAACGGTTGGTAGTGTAGCTCATGTATATACGGAGAGAAATACATTATTGTGTGTCCTACCTTATTTTTGTACAGTTTTGATCGTCGTGAAAATTGATCGCTTTTGTACATACGCGATCCTAGTATAGATTTTGAAGTAATAATAAAAGGAGGGCTTGGAAGAGCTTCGATAAGGAATAATTGCAATAATCGATGTCGTGCGTGTTTTAAGATCATATTTGGATCTAGGATAGGCGATGTGCTTCTGTGGAGTTAATGACTAGTATGAATGCAGGTGGGTTACTCCGAAACACTAAATTCGGACCTGAGGAAGCTTCATCCCTCTTACTCTTCCAATTATTACGCTATCACGGAAATGGGGCATGGTTTACTCATCTGCGTACAACTTGGAGTCGGGTCTCTGTTTTATATTTTACAACAGATAAATTGACATATAAAAAGGAATAGACATGGAAGGTATAGAAGGAGAACTGAGAGAAGCCATCACTCACTCGCCAATTACTGCTTAAGAGTACAGCGAATTTTATATTTACCCGAGGGTTTGAAGGAGGGTTTTTTCGAGCGTATGTATGTATGTATGTCTATTTCTGGGCACGCTCTGCAGCCTAAACGGCTTGACGGATTTTGACATTTGGGGTGTCATTCGATTTGTCTTAATTGTTGAAATGACATAGGGTATATAAAATTTCAATATGGCTTCGCGGTAAATAAAATGGAGGGGGAATAAAATAATAATAACAATGTGTCTTAAATAAAAGTTGATTATATGATGCTACCACTTTCACAGGAAAATCATAAAACTACGTAAATGTTAAAATTAATTGAAACTGTGAAATAAACTAATAAAAAAACCCCCGACTGCAATAAAAATATCAACTTTCCAATATTCAAATTTTATAAGTAGGTACATTGCTCCTACTATTTTCTATAGGTTAGAGCTTGTTTTTCGCTCTTCAGTTGATATTTTTGTTGCAGTCTGTTTTTTTTATAATTTAGTTTACATTCTCTACGCCAGGGGTTTCAAACTCATTTTCATAACGCCTCTTTTGTGTCATCGAAAAATATCTACGCCCCTCGTATCCCAAGATCATCTACAATAAAAACCAATTATTGTTCTAAATATATATTTCGGATATATTAAATCATCATAATGATTTTATGAATTAAGAGGTTGAGTTAGGTTGGTTTTTTAACAATCCAGGAAAGTTCAACGGTATCAGAAAAAAAGTTTTTCTTACTTATGATAAGGAAACAAAACAGTTGGGAACTGAAATTCGTACTTGTGATAGGTAACCCCCGAGTCAGATGATGGCGGATGGAGAAGGTATGTTAATAGCAAATATTTTATCTATATCAATTTTCGTACTTCAGATGATCCAAGTTAGAAACTGGATCAACATGTGTTCAATGTTACAACTGAGTTACAAATTATAACGACCTAATTCCTAATTCCTAAATATTGGAGAATTCAGTTATTAAAAATAATGTATAACATGAATGCAATAGGTGAGACGGTAGGCATCGATACCGTTGAGAAAGTCTCGGAGTTGAGGTTTTTGCAACCATTTTATTTCGAAAATCAACAAATATATTTATTTTATTACCTATTCTTGATCGGTTATGATTTTTTTGGTGCCTTAAGGAATCTCATGCTATTGTAATATATGATGCTTTTTAAAAATAACTAGTAACATACAATTTTTATTGCTCTACTTGGACAATTATTAACATTCCTAAATACTATAATTTACATAAAGCGAATTCTAAATTGCATTTACTAACCGGAACTGTATTGGATTCACGGCAAATCTTAATTATTGCAATGGCTGGAATATGCAATGGAATGGAGTATGGGATTAGTTAGCAGGGGCCAGTTTCATGAAAACTTGTAACTTGAATAACAAGCGGACACCTCTTGCAAATTACAAGCTTTAATAAAACGGACCCCAAGTGTTGTCGTGATACCTTGAATGTCGAAGATATTGTTTTATTAATATGAAATCCAAACAAACGTAATAAATTAACATTGTGTCAAAATTAACAATTTCCTTTACCAAGTGTGATATGGTGTGTGGCTCTGAGAATCAAAATATCATTTTTAACATAAATCTGTACATATTAGGTGTAGCGTAGACGTAAGTTTCCTTATTAAGAGTATATTTAGACGTATGTAAGATATGTTTAGATGTGTTTGTTTTACCATAGTTTCGGCCACGTAGGACACCTCGATGTACTCAACCCAACGGTGCCTTCGCCTTTTGACCGCACGTACCCCTCCCCCCCGCTACTACTTCGCTCGCAGCGACGGTGGGACTCAAACCGCATAACATTCGTCGCAGTCAAAAGGCTCTAGTGGTCGAGTAATTTAGTCAACCTTAATACGGATTATATTAAATGCTTTTCGCTGACATTCTTATTTTTATAGTTTTATAGAAAAATCGTTACGTTCATTTATGTATACAAAACGATAAATATTTAATGAAATATGTTTATATAAAAATAACGATTAAGTTATTTGAGAGCATGCGTTAATTACTTGCCAATGAGGCGAATTTATTTACCCAAATGTAAAATGCTATTTTCTTTTACATTTAGTTTTGTAAGCATACATTTTAAATAAAAATGACAATGGGATCATCACATAGTTATTTGAAAAGATATTATTAAAGCTTTGCATAGTTTGAAATTGCGAATGACTGTACTGGGGCGTCACAAATGTATTTGAATGATTTTTATTACGATTTCAGAGATCTACGTCAGTTTGGTCTCGTAAGTTTATTTGTATGACGCTAAAACCAAGACAAGTTGATAAGAAGGCAATCCTAAAACATTTCACATCCATGAAGTTTATGAATATTGATGACGTTGACAGCAGTAAAACAATGCTGTTATTTATTACTATTCCTTCACACGCAACAAATAAGCTTAACATTATTTTACTGTGATCAACAAATTGTGCAATGTTTCAGGATTTAATTCTTATCTGCCTAGTGCTGTAATCCGAATTCCTAATATTTAAACCCCAGATAGATTCATTACTAAGGTTAAAATTTGACATATTTATTTTATTCTTTTAGTATTTGTTGTTATAGCGGCAACAGAAATACATTATCTGTGAAAATTTCAACTGTCTAGCTATCACGGTTCATGAGATACAGCCTTGTGACAGACAGACAGACAGACAGTGGAGTATTAGTAATAGGGTCCCGTTTTTACCCTTTGGGTACGGAATCCTAAAAACTAAGTCCGTATGTTTTCCTTTGCAAGAAACAAAAATAATGGAAATGTAGAAATCTAGTATTTCATACTAATTACAACATATTTTAAAATAGTTGAAATGATTTATTTGACAGCTAATCGATTCATGCGTCGCTTCACAATCCTCTTAATTGTAAAACATGAGACGGTGCTTGGCCCACGTTGGTGGTAATGATTATAATTTGTGACGTCACGGTCAGATCAATTTGTAAATTTGACATTCAGTTTTATATTCAGAGTAAGTTAATGCACAAGGTTTATTCGCTGTCAGTTTAATGTGAAAGAATCAAATGATATGTGAACAACGCAAAAAGGACTAAAGTGAAAGGCATACCATTTGAAACAGCATGAGTGCCAGTAACATATAGTCCTTTTTAATTTGACGTATTTGTTATAGCGTATTTCTAAGTACAATTTTTGCAATATTTTATATGAAGCGATTACTGAGAGAAAATAATTATAGTTGAGATCACTTGTTACTGTGAGGGAGAACACCAACAATTGCAATAGCTAGTTAGTAATTTGTAATGTATTCGTATTGTTCTGTCGAGCTGCACATATTTGGTAGTTTACATGGAAAGTTTGCCGGGAGTTTTGAAAACTGTTGACTTTACAGATTTCTACGTGCTCTTTTTCAATTTTCACTTTGCCGCCTGGTTTCTTTGCCGCTTGCGCTGCCTTGTAGAAAATTGGCGCCCAAAAATAGTTTTTGACATCTTTTACGATGAAAATAGTTCTAACGGTATGCAACGGAAGCCTATTGGGCAAAATAAACGCAACTTCTACCTCATTGTTGTGTTGAAATGAGTATGTATGAGCCAAAACGCGTGTTGGAGTAGACGTCGCGGACTTGCGGCCGTCGTACGCTAATACTATTATCTATAGTAACGAAACAATGAATCACGCAACTATTCGTTCACGTTTTTGGGCGCCATTGTTTAATATGGCGGCTCGAGCGGCAAACATACGAGGTGGTAAAGTGAAAACTCAAAGGGGGACGTCGAAATCTATAAAATCACCAATATTTTCCAGGTAACCTCTTGTTTAGCACCAAATTATTGTACTAGCCGGGTAAATGCTAGGAAGGGAAGCAATAAGGTTAGGTAATTTTCAGTGCGTTAAGCGCGGCATAGAATGGTAATAAAAATTGTTTATCGTGAGACTCCCATGTTACAAACCGGCAGTTTTTTAAGAGTGGTACTTTGAATCTATTAGCAAGGCAATAAAGCTCAATTTGTTTTGTTTGATAATGCTATTTTCAGTCTTTGAAGATACTATAAACTTTATTCTCATTACATTTCACTTTATTCTCAGTTCAAATTAAATTGCCTTGATTATGTGTATACTATTGCACATTGGGCCTTAAGGCGCGTTTTCACTTAGTGTTCTGAACAGTTCTGAGCGAGCAATCGTTTGTTCGTGCGTAAATGAAAACACTTGAGCGAGCGAACGTGTCTGTTCAGTGATGATCGGCTGGACGCGACGAACGATTGCCCGCTCACTCATTCATTCTGTGAAAACGACGTATGTGGCGAGCGAGCTGCTGCTCTGAGCATTCGCTTGGCGTTGTAAGTGCTCGGTGGGTCTCCGATCTTTGTTTTCAATCACATTGTTCTAAACAACTGTTCGGTTCCTCATTGAATGAAAACGGATTTTTTTTTTCTATTTTGAGCGAACATCGGCAGAACCGCAATCATTTGCTGTAAACAAATGTTTATTCAGAACACTAAGTGAAAACGCGGCTTTCTTAAACTCCTGTTCTAAAGCAAGAAGCACTATTTTGCTGCCTTTTTCTAACTTAAAAGTAAGGCCGCAGTCAACTTCTGTAATTTTTATTGCTAGGCTATGCCGCGTTTTACGCTCAGCGCCGACTTCATAATATTTCAGAATAAAGATGACGTTTTCTTACCTCTAAAATATGGTGAAGCTGCTATGAGCAAGTATAGTCAAGTGCCACGGAGACAATATACAGGATTTAACACTTAACCTTTTGAACTCCGTCACAAGTTCAAGATTTAAAAGAGACTTTGTTTCGTATCAATAAGGTGTAATTTGCATATCATCGCGATCGTTTGGCGTGTGAATGACACATTTTGTATTCGATGTAAGGCGTTCAAAAGGTTAAAAAAAAGCTCGAGGCGGCCCTTTAACGGCGCAAAGTTTGGAAACCTCTGCCTTAATTAATAAAAAAAAAGAGTCTAACATCTAAACGACCCAATGTAGTCCACACGTTCGGCGCCAGGCTTCGGAACTCCGTACAAAATGAATTCGAGCTGGGTCCCGGCGCTGAACGATTAGAGTCTAAGGCCGTATTTACACTAGTAAGTTGTTGCTGTAAGTTTTGAAACCAAGCTATATGCAAGACGGAGATGCTGGTATTTTTCACTCACTCTTACCATCTTGTAAGTGTAAATGCGGCCTTACAAAAACTGTGCTGGTAACATTGCATTTTTTAGTTTTTCTTCAATATTTTAGTAAATTTAAGTTTTTTTTTATAATTTAGGCTTCCTACATATAAGTACACCATTCATTTTCACTTCAGCAATAAAAAAAAACGAAAAATTGCCATGTCAGCACTGTTGCCATCTCAGTTTTTTTTTTTAAGAGGACTTGTTAGATGCACTTTAGTAGCTGAATAACTTGTTACTGTGTAAATATCTGGCTTGATTGCGGTTGAAGACATAAATTCAAAATTGTATTGTATATACGTAGTGTGTGTGCGGCGGTCGGATCCAGTGAATTAGCTGCTATATTTATTTGCAATAAGTGAACTTTGTAAAAATATCTTTGGGATGTAGAATGCCATATGTGATTAGTTTAGCTACACGAAGTATTTTTCAAATAAAAGTATCTATGTATACATGATATAAGTTACGTGGTTTTATTCATTGACCGGATATTAGCTCGGTATATTGTATTCTAGAAGGTCAGCGGACAAGTGAAGTATCAGAGTAGTCAAGGCAAGGGCAAGACTCCCACTTGTAAAATATAATAAAAGTTACAGACTTCGCCCCATAACGGGCCGATAGACAGATGATCTACAGACCATTCAACCTTACTTTGTCTTTAATTTTACGAAACACTTATAACCTCAAAATGCGACGTTGGATACAACGGCCGTTTTCCCATAGATAAAGCATAGAGATCACATTCTGTACTTCATTTTCCCAATTTTACAAGATGGATTGTAGTTCGTGGAAAAAAAATCAGGATAGTTGCATTTCTAGGTTATATGTGTTTTCACCTTAACACCACAAAGAGACAGGTTTTGCTGTTTAAGACTGAGCAAAATTCGATTTCGCTGCGTGTGCGACGCAAAGCACACAAGAATGTCAGAGGAGATCAGTCGCTAAGGGCCTGTTGTTTGATCGGTAGTTAACACAAAACACATCAGTGTGTCACACATCAATGAATACAAACTGCAGAGAGGATTACGAGATGACAAACGTACCTAAACAAAAATGAAAACTCACCACTCATGGCTACATAAGATTTCACCTTTTTAATACAACGTGGCGTCTCCTTGTGAGCAAATTCACAGCTTTTAACGATTCATTTGATTTCCCTTAAGAATGATATGTTTTTTCGGAATAAAAACTACCCTGTCCTGTTCCATTTTCTTTTCTTTTTCGTCTGTGCAAACACAATACCCATGACGACTTTTTCGAAAACCATCATGGCCGCCATCTTGAATCCCAAATTTGATATCATTTTCGAATTCGCCATCCCCGAAAACATGAGAAACGATACCCATGACGGCTTTTTCGAAGAACATCATGGCCGCCATCTTGAATTCCGAATCTGACATCATTTTCGAATTCGCCATCCCCGAAAACATGACAAACGATACCCATGACGGCTTTTTCGATAAACATCATGGCCGCCATCTTGAATTCCGAATCTGACATCATTTTCGAATTCGCCATTCCCGAAAACATGAAACACAACACCCATGACGACTTTTTCGAACATCATGGCCGCCATCTTGAATCTGACATCGTTCTCGAATTCGCCATCCCCGAAAACATGAAACACGATAACCATGTTGGCTTTTTCTAAAAACATCATGGCCGCCATCTTGAATTCCGAATCTGACATCATTTTCGAATTCGCCATCCCCGAAAACATGAAACACGATACCCCATGACGGCTTTTTCGATAAACATCATGGCCGCCATCTTGAATTCCGAATCTGACATCATTTTCGAATTCGCCATCCCCGAAAACATGAGAAACGAAACGATTCCCATGACGGCTTTTTCGATAAACATCATGGCCGCCATCTTGAATTCCGAATCTGACATCATTTTCGAATTCGCCATCCCCGAAAACATGAGAAACGATACCCATGACGGCTTTTTCGAAGAACATCATGGCCGCCATCTTGAATTCCGATTCTGACATCATTTTCGAATTCGCCATCCCCGAAAACATGAGAAACGATACCCATGACGCCTTTTTCGGAGAACATCATGACCGCCATCTTGAATTCCGAATCCGACATCATTTTCGAATTCGCCATCCCCGAAAACATGAAACACGATACCCCATGACGGCTTTGTTGACAAACATCATGGCCGCCATCTTGAATTCCGAATCTGACATCATTTTCGAATTCGCCATCCCCGATAACATGAGAAACGATACCCGTGACGGCTTTTTCGAAGAACATCATGGCCGCCATCTTGAATTCCGATTCTGACATCATTTTCGAAATTGCCATCCCCGAAAACATGAAACAACACCCATGACGACTTTTTCGAACATCATGGCCGCCATCTTGAATCTGACATCGTTCTCGAATTCGCCATCCCCGAAACGACTTCCGATAAACAGCATGGCCGCCATCTTGAATTCCGAATCAGACATCGTTTTCGAAATTTCCATCCCCGAAAACATGAGAAACGATGCCCACGACGACTTTTCCGAAAAACAGCATGGCATCGTTTGACATCACAATAATTCACATTGTTTCGGAAAACATGAAACTGATTCACGACGACCTTTTTTTTTTACGGCGTTTTTCAAGATACTCCTCCCTCTTACCCCTGTATTAAGGCGGGGAAAGCGCGCTGAAAAACGCCTGTAAAAAAGGTCACCACCCACCTGAAAACTCCCGCTAGCTCCAAAGCCATGAACTTAGGTTAGGTAGGACGTGACTTGCTCCGTGGCTGGGCATTGTGTGCCGGGTGATAGTCAACAACGTAACCTTCCGTGGTAAACAATGTTTAAGGCCGCGGAGCGTTCAAACCACAAAGACATATGACATTACGCAAAGCATTCATTGTCCAGGTACGGCCACAGAAGTTAATTTGTTACCCATTTCAAAGAAAATCGGCTTGAAGGTGTCTTTGTCATTAGAGATGCGAAGTCATTTGTAATTGATAGGAGACTCAACCTTATTGCTGTAGAATGTCAGATTGACTTTGGAACTAAGGTGGGTCACAAATTAAATTCCTTGGCTATACCATGTAATAACCTAATCACAACTACCTATTGTAATTAAAAATAAATTAGTAATTGTAATTATTTATTATTAGTATTACATTTCGATTATACACACACACAAACTTTCGCATTTATAATATTAGTAGGATTCTAAATATCGGGGGACTGATTATTTTATCGTCTAGAAAAGTTAGCATTTCATTCCTTAGGCTTCCTTCCACTTGTTGTTTGTCAAGAAATGAGGACAGCTTACGCCATCTACTACTCTTTTGCGTAATTAAAGTTTCAATATTTATTCAGAGAAGAATCAGTGAGTTGTTACATGCTACATACTATTACAGGTTTTAATACATTAAATTAAACTTTTAAGATATTTCCCACAGATTTAGTCTAGAAATGTTGCAGGATGAAGTAACAAGTACTCGGAAAGTAAATCTTTAAACTCTAGTTAAGCTAATGAATCTTAGATGGCGTTAGCTGTCCTCATTTCGTTACCAACAACAAGTATAAAGGTTAAAATTCAAAATTTTCTAGAAGATAAAATAACACTTACTAAGTATCTGAACCGTTTTACATACATTGTACAGATCGATTGATTACCTCATAAGGTGGGTACAACATTTGACTTATTGTTAGTTACTCAAAATAGTCATAGATGGCGTTAGCTGTCCTAATTTTCTTACGATTTCCGTTACATTTAATTACACTTTTAGGATATTTCTCGTAGATGTATCGTAGTGTATTAGGTATTTGCTAACCGGAAATCCGGTAATAAATTGATGTGCGCTTTATTCGGAAAAAAAAACTATTTGGTGCGAATCCCGGTTGGTACCTACCTATCAGATTTTTCCCTTCTTTTAAATCGAGGCCTTAATTCCAAAGAACCCTAAATCTCCACAGTTTTCGCATTCTCCATTACTGAACCATTTAAATTGCTCAAAAAAAGCAATAATGTACAATTCCTTGGCATTATCAGTAGTAGGTAGCTGAAAAAGTTATGCACCGACATAATAATATTCTTACAAAAGATTAACTCGATACGAACTTTCAAGTTTCTACTTTTATGGCAAATATCGTAAAAGTTTAGGTAATTGAATGTGAAGAAAACATAAATTATTCAGGATAGCTAGCGCCATCTATGACTCTTTTGTGCAACTACGCTATATTGTGAAGTACAGTTGTAAGTTGTAATCAATAGTCTGTACACGATGTTTGTAAAACGCTCCAATTATTATTTTATCGTATAGAAAACATTTGCATTTTATACGTAACACTTGTAGATTGTAAAAAAATGAGGACAGCTAACGCCATCTAGGACTCTTAGGCGTAACTAAAGCTTACGACCTTATTAAATACCTACGCTGTCCGTCCGTCCTAACTTTAAAGAGCTGTTGCTATTGAACCGTAATTGATAGCGGGTTTTTTCTTCAGAATATGTGTTATTACTACTAAAAAATAAAAATAAGCAAAATAATAGATATAAGGATCGTCGAGTGGCAACCGGTGCTACCCCGCACGCCAGCATCCTGTCACCGCACCCCGTCGGGCTGCCGACGGTTTCTTCACCGCTGCTCTGCCCTGCTTAGCTAAATAGTAGCATCTCAAATGAAACTCCTTTAGCAATCAGAATCAGAACCTCATTACTAAGAGCACAGATTACTATACTCTAAGAGGAAAGGTTTGACTCTACTTTGGCAAATTAATCTAACACACTGTTTATTGACTTCGGAGGGCAGTACAGCACTAAACTGCGAGGGAAGTGCTCTTGCGCTTCACGGAACCAGACCACACAATACGGTAGGTCCGTAGTGTGTGGTCTGTTTCCTGGAACCTACCGTCTTCTGCTCACACTACCGGAGATCTTTCAATTAATTCTTTGAGTTTTTAGTTGCCACCTGGGGCCTGTTCTATAAAGCTACAAATTACAATTTACAGGTTACAAGTTTCCATTTGACACAATCTCGACCAATGACGACCAGCCATTTTAGCAGTGTTGCCAGTTTAGACCTGTAACATTGTAACTTGTAGCTCTATAAAACGTGCCCCAGCTCCCTATTTCACCATCTTGACAATGAGACGTGACAGGTGACAATTCGGTATACATTGCAAAGTTAACATGCTGATACATCACTGGGTTTCATGTAAGCTGCGTAATGCACAATAAAATGTCTCCTGTCACCTGTCATTGTCAGGATGGTGAAATAAGGGGCTGGTAGGACGTGACAGTCGCGTCAAAGGTGATGATTATAGTACAAAACCTGAAAAAAAAACAACAAATTCTAAAAAATTGTCAAGTGTGAGTTAGGCTCGCGCTGATTCGATTCGAAATCGATATGAAATCGGAATAAGTATGATAAATTGATAATATCTACTCTGCAACGATAAGGAACCCTCGCGCGCGAGGCCGACTCGCACTGGATCCGTTTTTTATAAGAATGTCTTCGTGTTTACACATACGTTCACGGAAGCAATTTGAATGACAGCGGTTTGCCTGGCACAAACCCGATTGTGCCCAGCAAAAAAAAGCGCGTCTATGACGAGGACAAAAACAAATATCTCCTCTGTCTCCAGCGGGCCTAGTATGGCTATATCGCGTGTCATTTGTGGATAAAGCATCCGTCACTCTCGAACTTATTTACGTGTCAGAAGGTGACGCATGCCTTATCCACACTTTGTCACGCGATAAACGCAGCCATATTAGGCCCCCTGAACTGATAAAAAAAGCTCCCTCAATCTTGGTATTGTCATTTGTGTGTCGGGTCTGGGGTGTACTGGGTCTTAGGGTTTGAAATCATCTATGCTTATTCCATGCTATACGCTAACATTCTTCTCATTCATGTCACAGTTTAGTCTCTTTCTTCGATTTACTCTTTCAGTCTTTCAACATTACAAGTAAGAAAGGGACCAATTACTTACATTCATAACTTTCAAGGGGATTTCCCATAACAAGGGCAAATTACAAGAAAAGCGTTGCTAGCTCATCCTTAGGCTTTGTTACCTGGAGAAACGAAAATTTAACTTGTATGAAAAAAAACAACAATTAAAAAAGCCGAAAAGCCGAATCAGACCTATGTTTAAATAACATGTTAAATCCTTCGGGTACCTAGCTATGTCCGGGTACAGGTACACTACATAATAATAAAAAACCGGTCAAGCGCGAATCGGACTCGGGCACCGAGGGTTTCGCACCTAAGTTGCATTTGTATGATTGCTGTCTTCATACTTTAAAAGCCCCTTCAACTACAACTAGCTAAGTCTACCAAAACTACCCATGCAATCGGCCCAAAAATTTACAACGCCTTACCTGACAGCATCAAAAAATTATCAAATGAACATTCTTTTAAAACCGAACTGATAAAAAATTAAGTTTAAAAAAACAAAACCCGCCTTCAAAAAGCAAAAAATAACTTCTTTCTTCTTTTTGGTTAAAATATTGTTGGACGCCGACTTCAGTTGGACTGACCTATTTACCTACCATTTTAAAGAAGTTATTTTTTGCTTTTTGAAGGCGGGTTTTTGTTTTTTTAAACTTTTTTTTATTTTATACTTTTTAGTGATCATAATTATGCTGTTATTCTCCCACTTCTCAATTAATAAGAAACAATAGAACATTTCAATCTCGCCGCAAGCAACGCCGTGGGAAAGTCATAGTCATATATTTAAACCTAAATATGCTTCGTCATAGTCGCTCAACTATCTTAATCGAAATATCTTGTCGCCACCCTCGAAATATATACCGTTTAGGAGTTCCGGTGGCCATCTGTGGTCTTCATCATCAGTTCCACTTCACCAAATAGTGCTTTCCAAGACCAAATACACGAGTTAAAATGAAAAATACCAAAATCGCTATAGGTGTGCCTATAAATTTTGAAGAGTTCCGTCGATTCCTCATGGATTCCACCATCAGATCTTCATTTTGATAAGAATGGGACCAATCGGAAAGCACCAGCTTTCAAAAAAAAAAAACATCAAAATCGGTTCACCCAGTCGAAAGTTCTGAGGTAACAAACATTTAAAAAAAACAGACGAATTGAGAAACTCCTCCTTTTTTTGAAGTCGGTTAAAATTACTTATTAATAATGCATTTTATGACATTTCAGAATTCTTCGATAAATTCTCTAGTAATATATTGTAATCACCTTCTTGTAATATTGTACCGGGTAGAAAAAATATTATTACTTAACCATTAATATTATTGTACCTTAACTTTAAATGAAATATTTTTGTAAATATGACAGTGTGACATGTAATATTCTGTAAAATATTATGAATAAATGAGTATATGAGTATACGTATCACAAAAATGATCCATTTTAAAATTGCCAAAAATATAATTATCGTATTAAGCTTCAGTACCGTTATTCGAAGCCTAATTAAATATTTGAGAGAGTGGCAACACTGTTTGGTGTGACGTAACGGTCGCTGATTGGTCAATATCCCCGCTCCTTTTTCCCTCCACGAGTTTTCCTTTACTCCCACCAGGTGGCGTCGCGTCGTTACGGCTGCAGCCGGAGTGCGCCTTATCCTCATTGGCGTCTTGTTTGTGGAGACGTACGGTTGACAAATTCAAGGAATTTGTAAGTTTTGCTGTTTTTATTATTTAACGGTTTTTACCGTTCGAAAAATAATTTATTTTTTATTAATTCTAGTTTATTTTACAGATTAATACTGTGAGATAAAACAGCATGTCGGACTCAAGTTCTTCTAGCTCGAGTTCATCATCCCAAGAGGAGATTACACCCACGGCTGAGCCGTCATCACAGCCGCCACCGCCGCATCCTGCAACTTCAAAAAGGAAAGCGAAGAAATCACGGTCTGCGCCAAAACGGAAGCGGCAACGGCGTAGCGATAGCGATGCTATACAGCAATTGACCAATCAGGTTAGCGAAATTCAAAATTGTATCAGTAATATGTTGCAATTACAATCCATGGGCCCGATAGCCCCTTCGGATGACTGTGAATATGAAATAGAGGGTAACGTGAGCGGCGAGTTATATGAAACAGTTGATCAGGAAGCCCAGGCTTCCGATGATAATTCATCAGCTATAAAGTTCTCGTTAAATACCGTTCTGAAGGAGTCATCGATTCCAAAATCCTTGCCCGCTCACGTCAACCTCTTAACTGCTATTCAGCACTTTGATTCAGAAGACTGGTCAAATGTTAGATATTCTGAGGTACAAAAGTCTTACTGTTCACAACCGGCCTTTACAGACCTTGAAACAAATGACGAATTAAAACCTTTCGATAAATTTTCAAACTTGAGTGTTATCGAACGCGGCTTTGCGGCGCTAACACACGCACTCATTAAACAAGGCGAGGCCGCCGAGGCTTCCTTTGAGTCATTGGTAACATGGTCGCGAAACACCACAGACTTAACCCCGCAGTCATTGCAAGATAAAATTAAGGAACTTTTTGTTGAGGGTAGCTTTAGAAAAATTTCCAATGACGCTTTGCAATTAGCATGTGGTCACCGCGCTGACCTTATTCAACAGCGACGAGATAACATTCTCCGCTCAGTAAAGGACAAGTTCTTTAAGGAATCCTTAAGAAAGATTCCGCCAAGCTCTCAGCATCTCTTTCAAACGAAACCCTTTTCTGTAGCCATAGAAAGACAAGGCGGAAGCTCTAAGATTTTTTGGCCGATTCGATCGGCAAGTCAAAATAAACCTGTTGCGCAAGCAGGCACAAGTCAAATTAATTATGGTCATAAAGCACCCGCGCAAGGTGCTTACCTCGACCTATCCAGACCTTTGCCTGCGCAAGGCAATCACAATTTTACGATGGGCTGGCGCGACACGTTTCGCCCAACCAGACCGTTTACAAGTTTACAAGGAAGGTCCGTTCGCCAACGAAACACAATACCAAGACCTCAGGGTCCCTCTGGCTATCAGCAACCAAGCACCCGTAATCAGGGAAGGTCAGGGCAGTACGTTCCGCGCAGGGACTATACCCAAAAAAGGAAGTTCTGACTTGAACACATTTCGAGCGGGGCAACTAAAGAACTTCGTAGACGTGTGGGAATCGCTCTATGCCCCTTCACCCTTAATAAAGTTGATCCTAGGTTTTCGAATCCCTTTTTACAGGAAACCCCCGCTTTTCTTGCCCAATCAAAATTTTCAAACCCCATACTCAAAAGGAATGCAGGAAGCCATTCAAACATTATTAAAAAAGGGAGTTTTAGAACCTGCGAGCCATGGCCCCAGTTTTGTCTCTCCAATGTTCTTGACTCCGAAAAGCGACGGCTCCTCCCGTCCAATCTTCAACCTGAAAAGGTTAAATTTGTATCTACCAACCATGAAATTCAAACTAATAAACATGCATCGAATACCAGCCTTTCTACAACCCTCAGATTGGCTGGTAAAAATAGATTTATCGGATGCCTATTTCCACCTGCCAGTCGCGGAAAACCACAAAAGATTTCTCAGGTTGATCTTCAACGGTCGTCTGCTACAGATGACCTGTCTACCTTTCGGTCTAGCCTGTGCCCCAAAAATGTTTGCGTCTTTGACCAATTGGGTTGCCCAAATTTTAAGGGAAAAAGGGTTCAGGATCATAGTTTATCTGGACGATTTTCTTTTAGCACATCAAAACCCAGAGACCCTAACAAAACATGCCCTCGAGACTGTGCATATGCTAAAACAGTTAGGCTGGCAGGTCAATCATACAAAGTCCAAGCTGTCCCCTCTGAAGGTCATAGAGTACCTAGGTATATGTTGGAACCCTCACACCAACAGGAAATTCCTACCGGCCAAGAAATGCACGGCACTAAGGCAGAAAATAGGGGTCTTGTTAAATCGAAGGTCAGCGAGCCTAAAAGAAACCCAAAGCATAGTGGGGTCAATAAACTTTGCCAGTTTTCCAGTGCCACGAGGACGATTAAATCACAGAGCCCTATTAATGTTTTGTCAACGCCTTCTATACATGCCCGTCCATCACAGATTCCCTATTCCACAGAAGGCTCTGCACGAACTGTCTTGGTGGATGAACAATGTAAACAGCGATTCGTTGATTCACTATCCACCAATTTGCCATTATCTCGTGACCGATGCATCAATGCTAGCTTGGGGTGCCCAAATAGACAATGTAAAGATATGGGGACAATGGTCTCACGGCGAATCAACTCTCCATTCAAATCGGAGGGAAATGCTAGCGGTTCTATACGCCTTAAAAGGTCTCTGTCGTTACCTAGCAAATTCAACTCTAATGATACAAAGCGACAACAAAACTGTAGTTGCCTACTTAAGGAACGAGGGAGGAACCCGGTCTCCTGCCCTAATGAATATATGTTACAACATTTTTCATCTTGTAGACCGTTACAATATTCATTTCCAAATTCATTATCTCCCCGGGAGTTACAATTGCGAGGCAGATCGGCTTTCTCGCCTATCTGCCAACCCCGAGTGGCATCTCCAGCCCACAATAACAAACAGAATATTCTTGAAGTGGGGAACCCCAACAATAGACCTGTTCGCGTCGAAAATGGCGCATGTAGTCCCCAATTATGTTTCACTAGACGCGACCGATCGCCAAGCTCAATTTCACGATGCGTTCAGTCGCACGTGGGAGTTTCAGCTGGCCTGGATATTCCCACCTCCATTTCTGATGCCTCGTGTCCTATCTCACCTGAACACAGCAACAGGGTTATACTTGATCGTAGCCCCGCGGTGGCTGAAGGTGTTTTGGAGGCCCGACCTCAAAAATCGAGCTCTAGCTCCACCGTTCACAATACTTGCTCTGGATCAAGTCCTAGTGGACACGGCCACGGGCCAACCACCACCACAAACCCAGGACATGACCTTGGAAGTATGGATATGTGGGGGTGGGCGGAGAGCGTAAGGAGTTGGTCACAGGAACAAAAGAACTTGTTACTTTCTAGCTGGCGACAATCTTCCTTAAAAACCTATAAGCCAGCTTGGGAACGGTGGTGCTCATGGTCACGAGATCATAAAGTTGATATTTTTAAGCCCCGGGCTGCCGACCTGGCTAGGTTTCTAATCGATTTACACCAAAAAGTCGGTCTGGCTTATTCTACTATTTTAGTCCATAAGTCTGCGGTTGTTACCCTTATTGACCCTGATATGCAGTTTAATCTAGCTTCTCACACCCTTGTGAAGCATGCGTTAAAGGCTATTTCCATTCAATCTCCTAAAGTAAACAAAGTTCCCATATGGGATACTGATATTTTAATAGAGTCGTTAAGAAATGGTGCTGTCAATGAAAATAGCCTTTATGAATGTTCAAAGCGAGCCGCTATTTTGCTTTTGTTATGTTCAGGCCGCAGAGTCCATGACCTTACACTATTATCCATTAATTGCAATGATTGTGTCATGACTGAAAATTCAATTACATTTTGGCCTATCTTCGGATCTAAGACTGACTCTGCCACATGTAGGCAATCGGGATGGCGTTTACTTCAAAATAAAGATTGTAAAAATTTAGATCCCATATTTTGGATTAAAAAAGTTATCTCACTATCAGCCGAACGACGTAGCAGTAGCATATGTAAGTTTGACAATTTGTTTGTAACAACGTGTGGCCCTTCTAAGGCGGCATCTCGAACAGTTGTTGCGAACTGGGTTAAGAGAGCGCTGCTTGACGCCGGCATCCGAGCCAGCCCGGGTAGCGTGCGCCCAGCAGTAGCATCTAAAAATTGGGTACAGGACCTCCCTTTAGATGATATCCTAGCTCGCGGCAACTGGCGCTCTCAGAACACTTTTTTAAACTACTATTGTAGAGAAATTAAACAATTAGCACCGGCCTCTACTGTAACCAAAACCTTTGCTCCAGTAGATAATTAAGATTCTGAAATATATCTGTACAAATTTTGATTATAACCATGTATTTTTGTACTTGTTAGCTAAGAGGGGAGAGTAAATAAGTATAACAGTCTGTACCGATTCCATTTATTTTTACATAATAAACATCATAAAATGCCTTCATTTACCAGTAGATTTCAATTTATTATGTACTAAACTTAGGATGTAACGCAAAACTGCACTGATTGATTACATACCTAACAATACATTGTATTTTCTACTGTTATTAATTTATGAAATTGTTACCACGATTCAATTATGATTATAAATTGTCTGCAAATAAACATTCATAGTGTTTACTGGTATTTTATTTAATCTTCATCACACTTCATGAATTATCCGTCTTGTTGACTTCTATCTCTAATAATAAGCTTCTAGCTTATTTCTGTAAAAGGTTTGATAATAAGTAATTACAAACTCATTATTTACATAGGTATATATTATGTGCCTAAACTCGATCACATTGGCGTCTCACCACCAGGCGATAACAGACAGATCTCAAATATTTAATTAGGCTTCGAATAACGGTACTGAAGCTTAATAGCAGTGTTTTACCAAACAATAAAACACTTATTAAGCGAAATACCTTATTCGAAGCCTATACTTTTATTTCTGCCAGGCGGTAGATTTATTTTATTTGCAATGAACCACTTTCACTTTTCAGTTGTATTTTAATATTATACTTGGTGTTTTTTGCACTACCACTGCATATATTTGTATGGAAAGTTTTGAAAACATTTACTTCACTTCAATTTTGTTGAAATTCACTTTGATAATTACTAAGTAGTACATTGCTTTATTTACTGATTAAAATGATTAATTTGAGATCCAATGAGGATAAGGCGCACTCCGGCTGCAGCCGTAACGACGCGACGCCACCTGGTGGGAGTAAAGGAAAACTCGTGGAGGGAAAAAGGAGCGGGGATATTGACCAATCAGCGACCGTTACGTCACACCAAACAGTGTTGCCACTCTCTCAAATATTTAATTAGGCTTCGAATAAGGTATTTCGCTTAATAAGTGTTTTATTGTTTGGTAAAACACTGCTATTTTGTAGTGGACGTCTTTCGGCTGACATGATGATGATGATGATGAAGTCACCTGATGCACCAACTCACATGATGGGTTAAAACATTTTTTTTTTCTTTTAAAAACTATAATACGTAGAAGCCGTTAATCGCTGTTCCCTCGGAAAATGGTCTTAATGTCTGGGCCATATTTCCGTCTCCGGGATAAACTATCTCTTTATCTTGGGCAATAGGAATTGAGGTTGAGAGGTTGAGGAATTGAACGGAGCAAACTTACAAATATACACGCATGAATCAAATTAATACGATATTAAATAAAGCATTAAATAAAACTAAATAAATAAAACTAAATAAAATAAATAAAGCACGTTTCATCAACACTTTTTGAACACGATTAAATGTATGAATGTTGTGCAATAATGCCCATAAGTAACATGTTATAGAGTCACAGATTGACTGTTGAGTTTCTTTGGCGTTTCTTCTCAGCAGCGGTCTCCTCTTGGGAATATGTTTGTCGTGTAAAAGTGCCCGTGCGGCCTACATACTGACTAAACATCTTTTATCTTTTTAAAAGTTTATTATGCTCGGAGTTCCGTTGCGAGATGAAAAAAAAAAATGTTTTTTTTTTAATCAATAATCAATCAAGCTCATCGAATCGTCATCGAATCCGCAGAAGAATCAAACGAAGCAACCGACAACATGCCCCTCTCTTTTTTTAAAATTTTATTTTAATGGCCACGATTGGGCCTAGGATCTGCAGACTGCAACACATTCACTCCACCTGTAACCGACATCCCCATACCCAAAGTAAATTAGTTCAATTCAATTCAATTTTTAGGAGAATAATGGCCCCATCAATGTTTTGATGATTCTGCCAGTGTCGAGGTCGGATAGGGACTGGGGTAGTAAATCCTCCCCAAGACAGCTTTCCATTCATCATATTTTACCTACTTTACGTAACATTCGATGCGGGGTTTGATCATCCAGAATTTGCGGCCAGTTGCTCCTGAGTTCCAAGAATTGCGGGAAAACTCCAACAACTGCAAATCAACAAAGTTGATAGGTTTTACGATACTGGCCGGCCGATAGCCGCGCTCGTCGACGACGCACCTCCATGGGATTTGACGATTTGTAATTGGAACGTGATGCGCGCGCCGGCAGTCGTGTGTCGAGCTAATGTCAGTGTCGGTTGTTAGGTGTCAGTTCGCCACAACGCGCGTGTTTTTTAGGGAAGTAGGAAGCTCTATATGGCATTACTCAAACATTTGACTATCCAGGTGCCCCGGTACGCGCGAGCGCTTGCCTCGTCACCCTTCGATGAACTAGACATTACTTTTAACAGCCCCAAGGATGCCTTCAAGAGCAAGAAGACCAGCGAACTAGTCCGTGCTTATGTCGTCTATACGTTATTCTCGGTTAATTTTCTTGTCGAGAGAAACGACGAGGTAAGTGGATCTATTATATACCCCAGCTTATGGATTCGGCTGAAACCAAGGCCCGATAAAAAAAAAAGTTTAATTTAACTTCACATGTTTGCCAGTTACTACTAAATATGATTAGTTTAAATCTTGGAAGTTAATTTTGAACTAGTTTTCTAGTTGTATTTAAGAACTGACCTGATAATGGAGTCGGAGGGGTGTATAGTGTAGCAAAGGGGGTACAGATACTTCAAAAATTTCAAGGCGTATTTGTATGGAGATGGGACTTAAAAAATTAAACTGGCTCACACCAAGCAAAGGGGAACATAGGTATTTTGTTGGGTCCGACAGGAGTTAGGTTTGTTAATGATAGGTCCGACAGGAGTTCGGTTTGTCTATGTTAGGTTCGGCGGAGAGAATTTGTATGGAACTGGAACTTGGTTTAATAGGTAATCAATTTTCAAAATTTTATTGCAATCATAATGTATATCTACAAAGACGGAAATATGTACATAAATGTTGCATTATGAACCCAGCGGGCCTATTACGGTCGCGTTTATCGTTGTGGATAAACGTGGACAAACATCTGTCACTTTCTGACCAGTACACAAGTGCGAGAGTGACGGATGCTTTATCTACCGCGATAAAGGCGACCATAATACGGGCCCTGATGGGCACAGCAAAAGTATTTAGGGAGAGGAAGACTTACCCTTTTAATAATATGTAGTACCAGTAATATCTAGTATCTTTACATATTCAATAGCTGAGTACTAATAAGCAGAGGCTGGAAATTTCTAGGCACTTTTGGGCTGTCGTAGTGACTACTCATCGACTTTCAATATCGATATAGGTACTAAACTTCTAAATAATTTTTTAGCAACTTATCGTGTCATGCTGGTAACCAGATAATAATATAAACAAATAGGACAATCTATTTATTTATGAATAAACTAAAGAAACATTTGTTAGCACAATCAAGTATTTTGAACATGAAATTAAAAAGGCCGATATAGATTAGTAATAGATATTGTTAGCCGTATTTGGAACTGATTTTACAAGATGTAAGTATATTTTTCCAAGTAACTATGATATTAAATTCCATATTATGTCGATTTAAAATTTTCAGCTAACTAAATGTTATCTAAGAGATCGCTCTTCAGCCATAAGACCGCCTGTGGTTTACCTCTACCTTTAATCTTCTTTTGAATTTTTCTTTTCTCCTTTCGGAAGTCGATAAATGAGAACTCCTAGCTTTATTGAAAATTGCCACGTAAATTCGGAGCCCTGCTTATAAGTTCTTAATCCTGGTAAACCAAACCATTTTTAATGTTGTAGTTAATTAAAGTAAACAGCAATTATTTGAATTTGAAGCCGCAATAAAGGCACGCACAAACTATAACAACTAGGTACATCTATATATATATATCACGTTCTTGGCGCGGAAACACACCCTTTCGCTTTTTGTGCACGCGTGGCAACATATGTGACATACCTATGGCTTTAAAGAAGATTTATTCAAAGTAACCACTCCCACTCCCACATGTCGATCATTGTTAT
This sequence comes from Acleris literana, assembly GCA_946894065.1. Taxonomy (NCBI): domain Eukaryota; kingdom Metazoa; phylum Arthropoda; class Insecta; order Lepidoptera; family Tortricidae; genus Acleris; species Acleris literana. The sequence continues at coordinate 10,367,929 of OX335687.1, forward strand.
ATCTTTGTGAGAAGTGGCGGCCAACTCGCGAGTGTTATTGTTCAGCGAATAGTGGGAATTCAATTGGCTGTCATTGTTATTTCATCAACAGATTCTCCCTGCCACCTCTTTCGCGTGGATTCCGTTTCTCTGTCCCCAAAATTAAGGGCAGCATTTATAACGCTAATGTTAAGGAATGCCCGTCTCATGATACGTGAGAGCAAACGTCATGTTTAAAAAAAAAGGTCAAGTTCGAGTCGGACTCGCGCGCAGGGTTCCGTACTGCCTCACATTATTAAATTCCGATTTGAATTCGATTTCGAATCGAATTAGCGCGAGCCCGACTCACACTTAACCATTTTTTAAGTTTTGTTGTTTTTCTTTAGGGTTTATTTATTTATTTATTTACTTTATTGAAGAAACACAGGAACAAGTGTACAAAAAATAATACATAGATTTGAATATTATTCTAAACATGCACTTACCCCCTTGACAGTTCTCACTAAAACATAAGTATAGGGTGGGTAGTTCAGTACTCTTACGCTACGCTTAAACTAAATATACTATTTAAGCAGTCACCTATCAGTATAGTGGGCTAAAAAGCGCTTTAGTACCTTGACACAATAAGCTTCAAACAGAACATCAAATGACAAGTATGACCATGAAGAAGACAATCATAATGACACAGTTCTAAGTAGGTATGCTAGGATTTTCACTATATGCTCATATTATGTAAACAAAGCTATGAATCTAAAATTTCACATATTTTATTTCTAAATTGATATTTGTTCACATTAAATATATCTACTGAAACAAAAAACTTATTATATATTTGAACTATAATTGTATTACCTAATCTATCAAATTTGACGGTTTTAACGGAACAATAAAACAAAAATACGTTGGAAGAAAACGCCTCTTGTATTGGGGACAACCTTTATTATTAAACTTTCTTTAAAAAAATGTGACTTAATCCAACGAAATGACACATTTTGAAAAAAAAAACCGGCCAAGTGCGAGTTCGACTCGCGTGGAGAGGGTTCCGTCTCCACACCATATGCCTTTCTTTTAGTCTGTCTGTCTATCTGTCCATCTGTCACAGCAAAAACTAGGAAACCACCTATAAGAAGTTTGAGTGTTCAAAGTAACGTAGGAAAATTGCGAATGTATGTGCGCGCCTGGGCGCGGACATACATTTACAAAATTCAATTTTCCTATGTTACTTTAAACACTCAAACTTCTTATAGGTTTTCCTGTAATCTATAGGTGAAGAAATATTTTCCATATTTTTTCCAAAATTTCAGGCCCAACAGTTTCGGAGATAAGGGGGGAAGGTCATTTGCCTATTTTCTGAAATAACTTTAAAACTGTTTGTATTAAAATTATCAAAAATATATATTTGAGATGCTCACAACATTTGACATGGCCCTTTCATTTGACATGTCACGCAATAAGGTTTGCAAAACTTTTTTTTTAATTTACTAATTTACCCCCCAAAGGTCCCTTGTCCAAAATTCCTTTATTTACGTTACGCGTCCGTCTTTCGGTCACTGACTTACATATATTATGTGTACCAAATTTCAACTCTAGCGGTCCAGTAGTTTTGGAGCAAATCGGCTGTGACAGACGGACAGACAGACAGACGCATGAGTGATCCTATAAGGGTTCCTTTTTTCCTTTTGAGATACGGAACCCTAAAAACAACCATTGGTTTAAAAGATACAGCTCTTTATAGTAAGGAAGGACGGACGGACAGTGTAGGCATATTAATCTCTTCTTAAGATGGTCATCAGATCAGTTTGTTAACACGTTCCAAGGGCTACTTGTTAAAACGTAATTACTTTTGACCTGTCATCGTAGTGTCAACGTTATCGTTATTGTTATCTCTTATTTATATCTTACAGTAATGGCGGCCAAGGTAAACGGTATGAAACAAAAACGCTATCTGCAACTGTTTGTCTGCTTACTCGCCAACTTTCTTCTTAACTAGGCCACGGATTTAGATTCGGGTTTTACTACTTTTTGAATGTTATTCAAAATAAAAATCGGACAAGAGCATGTCATTGTCGGTCAATGCTGTGTAGGGTTCCGACACTTTTACATACACAAAAAACATTCTAAAACAACAACAAGTAGGTATAGGTATGGGAATTATTTGGTCTGTTATCTATAATGATTATTCGTCCAACGGACTTTAGGCGTAGTGAATGTATACAAAGCTTGACTATGCCATAAGAGTTTATTATGATTATAGTCATTTATTCTTAAAGGTATTAATATTATGCGATATATAATATATATGACGAAAAAACTATGCTTAAGAAAGAGGAACCATTGTTATGCTAAGTATGTTTTATATAATTTATTGTTCATGTTGGTTCACAGATATTGAAGAAACTGCGCAAGTACGGCGGCAAGTATGTGTTCGACTTGTGCATGAAGTCCACGATCTACGGGCAGTTCGTCGCCGGCGAGGACCAGGACAAAATCCGCCCCATGGTCGAAAGGTCACCAGGGACTTTAGTTTTACACAATACAATAACCAGGGGTTGAACTTTTGTTGGAGGAAGAGGAAACAATTAAAAGAATATCGATGTGTATAACAAGCCGTCAAACGCGGCCCGCAAAAAACTGACCCCTATTAATACGTCAGTTCAAACCATTTAAGTGTGGTTCCATGGTACCGTTGAGGAGTTCTGGTGGCCACTGTGGTCTTCATTATCAATTCCACTTCACCAAATGATAAATTCAAAGTCAAAATTCTTTATTCTTCAATTTAGGCATAATCTATGAATGTCAAAAACGCCTACTGCCGGTTCGAGAGTTAATATCTCTACCCCGAGAAGAACTGGCGTAAGAAACTCGGCACGTGCACAGTAGTAGGTGCACCTTATTTAGCGTAGATACCTCATGCGATGCAGCATGTCCTCGTTGCTGCTAAATATCCCTATCCATGATTATAATATTTTACTTTATATTATGATCGGGAAATGAGTAGTTTGGAATTTTATTGTAGAATTTTATACAATTTCCCAAGAATGATTTTGAAGTTTATGCCAGTCTGTTAAATGTAGTTTTTGACTTTCCCTGTTCTCCTGGTAACTTTTGGCTCATCAATGTTCGTTGGGAAACTGTGTAAGTACATTCTCTTTTTTTTATAAGAGGGAAGCAAAAGAGCACGTGCGTTACCTGATGGGAAGTAATCTCCACCGCCCATAAACACGCTCAAGAAGAGTTGTCGGTGCTTTGCCAACCGGGGGAAAGGAGGGGGGGGGAAGGGGGGGAAAGGAGGGGGGAGGGGAAGGGGGGGAAAGGGGTGAGGGGAAATTGGGCCACAGGCACTCTCACTTGACCAGATGAAACGCAGCAGAGGTACTGCTACTTGCACCTAACGATTGAATACAGCGTGGCTCTACCATCGTTCCTAACAATTATTATTATTTCAAATGCATATAGCGACAGCAGTGTTAGAATATATATTTCCTTAAAGAGTTCCCTCAATGACCGTGGGAACCACACTGCAATTTTGATTCCAATGTAATACAGTAAACAGTTGTATTTACAAATTCTATGATTTCACCAATGAGTTTAATATTCCAAGCTAAAGTATGTATATATTCGATACATTCGCTAGTGAGGATTTGATACATTTAGTTTTTTTTTTGGATTTAACGCTACGTTATTGGCAGCAAACCAATCGGATATCTTGGAGAGGATATTGTTTGCTCCAATAAGGTCACTATTAACTTTCCTATTAACCTTGAATAGTAGAGAAGTGTCATCAGCGACCATGACAATGCCTGATCTTCAGCTTAATATATATGGTAGATCATTTGGGTTCCCTTTTGCTTTTGGGGCTTTTTTTTTTTTGTCCGGAACTGTTTTAGCATAACAGACTTGGCATAATCGGTTTTCGCCAAATGGTAATGTGGCAGAAACCTTATTTAGCATAATTTGTAACATCCCGAAAATGAGTTAATCCGAAACTATTTACGCCGAATGTATAGTTACCCCGAATTTTGTTTTCGCATAATTTTTCTCCAGATTAAACGGACAATATTTTTTTAAATGTTTTGTGTAATAATCCTGGTAGAATAGAGCAGGTTAGGTTAGGTTTATTTTATAACTTTTCAAAAAAGTCAGAGGTATCAGTAGAATAACAATTATGCCAAATTAGTATTCTGCGAAATCATCCATTCGGACAATTTATGTATTCGGACTAACGAAATTCTGCGTAATCAAACTATGCGAATGTATATTCTGCGACACCAGATTATGCGTAAAGCCTAATATGGCTATATAGGTTATGCCACAAAGAGTGATTACTTACAAAATTATGCCACAACGATTGAACCAGATCATTTACATAAACAAGGAACAGGAATGGGCCTAAAATAGAACCCTGAGGTAAGCCTATGTCTACCGTTGTTTCCGACGAAACGGGTCTGTTTATCGCTACCTTTCGTCTTTTCGTTTTTATTAGAGGGTCAATGCATTTCCTCTAAAACCATAAAAACTAAGTTTACAAATAAAAGTGCCATAATCCAAACAATCAAAGGCTTTAGAAGTTCGTAGAAGACCTCCAGTATAGACCTAGTATTCGTAAAGCCGGATTCCTGTGCGTGCAAAATTTTATTTTTGAGAAGACAATTGCGTTAGCATTATCTTTTCAAATATTTTGCTCAACGCAGGTAGGATAGATACAGGAGATAATGACAAGGACCGGACTTTATAACCTGTTTTTTTCTAGATTTTATTTTACATCTTTGTCGGCGTAATTTAAATGCCAAATTACATCTTTATATTACCAAAGAGTTAAACAGCGGACAGATGGACAGACGGACGTGGTGAAACTATTAAGGTTCCCTGTTGACTACGGAACCCTAAAAAATTTCAAGAAGTTTCCCAATAAGTTTTGCCACTGAAGACAGGTAGATGTCCGTTCTAATTTCAGACTACGGTCCTTCGGCGTCAAGCCTTGCCTAGACTACTCCGTGGAAGAAGATCTGACCAAGGAAGAGGCGGAGAAGCGGGAAATTAGGTATGTTATAGATAAATAACGTCGCATTAGTTTCTTTGCAAAATAACAAATAAAATAACTAAAGGAATTAATGGGAAAAAAAGGTCTCGATTGTTCCTTCAGCTCCTGTAAAGGAACAAAAGCGAAGGAATAGTCGCAGTAGTACCTTCAGTTTTTGCAAAGGAACAAAGGCGAAAAAAAGGTATCTGTTGTTCCTTCAGCTCTTGTGAAGGAACTAATGCGAAAAAAAACGCAACAGTTCCTTCGAAGGAACTACCGCGAATAATCCATTTTTTGCGTGTGCAATGGTAACAGTTCAGTTTTACTGCTGTCAACATGATCAATATTCATCAACTTCATGGTCGTGCAATGTGTCAGGGTTGACTTATCCGCCTAGTACTTTAGTAACTTTACAATAGAGGTTCCGAAATGCGGCAGGTAGCATACACTTTTGCGATAGCGGTGTACATCCGTCAATGGAGTTGAAAATTTCATCCATAAAAATAGGTGTTTCTGCGGAAGTTTACCTCGGGTAACTTTATTCCTCTGTCCCGCAGTGCTTTGACGCCACAAGCACCTGACAAGAAGGAAGCGGGCCAGATAAAGCAGTACCAAGTGGATCAACGTTTCGCTGATCGCCGGCACAAGGTTACCAGCGCGCGGACGTACTTCTACCTCAACGAGGCGACGTGCGATCGCAACATGGAAGCCTTCTTTAAGACCGTTGATGCTGTGAAAGGTATATGGGGCCCTAGTACCTCGAGATTTAACTGGCGGCAAAATTGTGGATGATGTGGCATGAATTTGACCCACTTGACCCACCAAATTTCCTACTAATCTCTTCCTAAAAATCCTTCTATTTTCGGTTATATTCCTGTACGGTTTCATCTACGGTTGAAAAAAACCACAATGGGTAAGCTTATCAAAAGTTTTTTTCTGTTAACTTAACGCTAATTTTATTTTGCTAACAGAATTGCTTGACATAGATTGTGGGGCCACCATTGTCCTCTATCGTAGACAGTATAGTATTGTAGTAATTATAAAGTACTAGCAGTCCGCGCCCGGCGCCCCCGGCGCCGAGTTTTGTTTTTTCATTTCCTTGTCCAGAGTGCCCTGCCAAGATGCATTGCGCTAACTAACGTTTCTATTCGTTTCGTTTTTAAACCAATCGCGTCACTGGTAGATCACGTGACTCTTCGTATCACGTCATCTACCAGTGACGCGATTGGTTCAAAAACGAATCGAATAGAAACGCTAGTTAGCGTAATACATCTTAGCAGGGCCTTCTGACAATTAATTACGAACACGACAAAAAAGAAATTATTCAAATCGGTCGATACCAAAACCAAACAATTTACAGTCACTGGTGTTCTCATAAATAGGGAATAGGGACGCTTGCGTTTTTTCCAAACAATATTGCCTAATAATATGACTTTTCAATTTTGACCACCAATCGAAAAGTTCTTTACCAAATTTATTGCAAAATACAATCTACTTTAGATCATGAACTAAGGTTTACTACCAATTTTACCATACGATGTTAAATTTTATCAATGTTAATCGACTGTTAGTTCATAGGTACATTTTGAGGGTATCAGAGTTATTCTTCTCATTCGTTTTTCGTTGAATTCTTATTTCGTCTCATTCTGTATTCGTCACTCATTCTTTATTCTTCATGTTCGCTATCTGTCCCTATCTTCCCAAGTCCAACTCAGTAATTTGTCTCGTTCTTAATAAGTCTTATTCGTTTTTCGTCACGGTCTTCCTTGGACTCATTCTTCATTCTTCCCTTTCGATTTTGGTCAGATTAACTTATTCGCCTCAATTTTTTGGATTCGTTCGATGCTGGTCACATTCGTTTTCAGTCCAATTCTAAGTTCGTCTCATTCGTTTTTCGTTCAATTCTTATTTCGTCTCATTCTGTATTCGTCACTCATTCTTAATCTCATCGTATAATAGACAGAAAAAGGTAAATTAAACTTAGGATTGCACATAGAGAAATAAGAAGTATCAAAATGAACATGCCGTACTAAAGCCGTACTAACCTATAAATTTGGTCACCGTAACTAAACAATTAATTTTTTGCATCAATAATGCTTTTCTTTCTTCTTGTTTTTCTTTGTACTTCTGTATAATAGTATACAGAATCTCCCGGACACCGCCTCTTATCGTCGACGGCATGATTACTCCGTATTTTTATCAATTTAGATCTCGAATTGACAAGTTTCTATAAACAACAAAGTCCAAACGACATATTAAATAGTGTTGCCAGACTCGTCAGCCAAGAAAAATCCAGGTTCAGCTTTCATTAGACAGACTCTATTCGTGTTGTGTGGATGTGTAAACATTAAAAAGAAAATTCACCAAGTAGGTATAATCTGGCAACATACATTCATGACTAGATTTATAACTGTATGAGTAACTGGCTTTTGCCCGCGTCTCCGTCCGCGAAAATTCTGTTTCGTAAAATTCATATAACAAACGAAGCGATTTGATTGATTGACCTGAGCCGACAATTTGACAAACTGAAATTGCCCAAAAATTGGAGTTCATGGACTTTCTCATTTTTTAGACACAAGGGGGCTTATAAATAAACCTACCTTAACTTAAAATTCCGTTATAATTCTATGAATGCAGTTATTCTTATTTCGAAAAATAAAATGATGTTTATTTGAGTAAAATTATCTCAAGTAATAAGGTCTTCACATGACCCCCGGGTTTCAAAAATAATGAAAAGGCGTAAAATCCAAAATTTAAAATTTTATTAACTATGAATTGCTGATTCGGTCAAAAAAGATATGAATACTCGTAGCAAAAAGACGTACGTGAACGGGACGAGTAGCGAAAGCGCCCAAAAAAGAACGAGACGAGTTGCCAAAAACGCCAAATATAGAAAGAGACACCAATAACGAATGTGACTAAAGACAAAGTGCGAATGATACTAAAAACGAGAGAGACAAACAAAGACATAGCCCTATGAAGACCGTGACGAAAAACGAATAAGTCTTATTAAGTTTTATAACTTTATATTAATGAACGCCAAGCATATTTTTATTCAAATCCTTATAAAATAAAAATATTCGTTTTCAACATGAAAATAAAAATTAAAATGTCATGTTTAGTTTATTATAGGTGAAAAACTTAAGTAAATGACCTCTTGCATGTAGTTGTGTACAAAACTAGTATGGAATTAACGTCATATTTCAAATATATGATGTCGAACGGTCTACACAGTTTTTAACCCCCGACGCAAAAAAGAGGGGTGTTATAAGCTTGACACCACTCTTTTTATTTATTATAATTATTAACCCGCGTTACAAAAAGAGGGGTGTTATAAGTTTGACCGCTATTTATGTGTGTGTGTGTATGTGGGTTTTTTACAGTTGAATCGGGGTTTTTTTTTTATATATTTAAATATATTTTTTTCACCTAGCTATAGTTAACGACCAGTGTAACTAAAAATAAATTTGGTTAAGAGCTTTTTGATTGGTTGTCAAAATTGTAAAGTAATATTTGTAGGCAATTGTATGCAGAAAACGCAAGCGTCCCGAATCCCTAATTATGTGACCACCACTGACTGTATATAGATTGTTATCAATTGAGATTACTTGCGCTGCGCTACTAATATGTCAATAAAAAGTACTTACAGATGTATACTCGAAACTGTAATTAAAAACCAACGTGGGTTGCCATTAATTAAACAAATATTTGCCTTAGTATATTTCCACTTTTTAAAAGACCGCACTAAGAATATTTATTTGTAGGTAGTTTTAAACCTTCCATTTAAATAAACAAGTTAATTCAAGTTACTTACACAAATACAAGATGGCCTATTAAATATTTAACCATAGAAGATTTTTGGTAGCAAAACTGTTATTGCACTTGTAATACTTCAGATATTAATAACATTTGGTACGATAAATAAACAATAGTTGTAAACAACGTTAGGTGCAATTTAAATATTACATACGTTTAGCTATTCGACAAAATAACAGGCCAAAAGTGTGTAGCTCACTTTATAATGACAATCATAGGGCATTTTACCAGCCATGACACCATGGGGTCCATGGGTAACTGTCAAGTTTAAATCAAGCATAAGTGTAAGGCATCCCAATTTCGCTTGTCATTTTGTTTTAGCTGATAAAAAAAATCGCCATTGAACACACACACCCGCCCTTTAATTACTTAACACACTATATGAGAAAATATTTGTTTAGGGATATTTTAATGTTTTGAATATCGGGTAGAAAAAACATTGAATGCATATTCCCTATTGTTAAATATAACTTGATACTGAAAATGTTAGAATTATCTACAAATATTTACAACAATTTGATTATCAATGCAAAAAGGTTGGCTAACTCTGAAATGTTCCATTGACACTGACATAAGCGACTTTAACACTTGTGACAGTGACGTATCTATCGTAGTTTTTTTTGGTCTTAAATTACAGTTTCGAGTATAGTGAAATATCCTTTCACATCGTATTTCTCGGAAATGTTCGTATTTGTCATGCTACTTCAGTCTGACTCAGTACCCATCAAGAGAACGTGGGGGTACTAATGAAAACCGCCAGAACCAAAGAAAATTGAGAACGTGGGGGAACGACGCATCGCGAAAGTGATAATCGATATAGAGTGGTTAATACCAGAGTTTTTTTTTAATTAATATTAAATTTGTTTTCAGTTCTTTTTAATAGTCATGCCGAAAGCATTAAGATCTGGGAAACGTTTAGATTGACAAGCCTGAGAAATTATTTTCAACATTTATTTATATTTCTTCTTGTTTACCTACACTACACTTAATTTCTATATATTTGATCGTGGTGGTTTTAACATCTCGGTGTGATATACTTCAAACTCGTGGTTTGACATTTGTCACTGATAATGATAACTAAAACAACTAAGTACTCTATTTATTTAATACAAACATGTCACTTAACAATTCAATAATTCATAGACACGTCGGTATCATTCGGAAGTAGACGTGAGTTCCGAGTTTTCACGATGTGAAAGGATTATTCACTAGATCTGTACTGGCTACGTGGCATGACGGTGATGTCAAGCTATTTTACCCTGAAAAGAAAGATGAATATCCTAGATTTGATGATGCCAAAGAATAGTGCTTCATAAAACCCAATAAGTACCTCTGGAGTGAAATATAGGTGAGAGTGAAATATACTGTTAGAGATTTAAGTGGTATTGCTAGCGTACCCTTTCTGGATCTTTGGAATTGGTGCGGTTTGCCCACGAACCGCAAAATCTCCGACAAAGGAAACCGAGTTGTCTAATGTTTTTTTGGGGGTCCTGTCGTTTGACCAAAAAACTTTTCACCAAATGATTCATTTCACAAACACATATCATTTGACAAACTGCAATTTTTCCGAAACTGTAAATATTTCAGGATTTATTTGAGGACCATAGTGTAGAACCCTATAGGTTAGGTTAGAACTGTTTTTTAAAAATCCTGAAATATTTAGTTTCGGAAAAAAAGCGGTTTGTCAATGATATGTTTGTGAAATGAACCATTTGGTGAAACGTTTTATGGTCAAACATTCGTTTTTTTGGGTACGTATTTGAATACCGAAAGTTAATTCAGGGTGTCCGGTATATAGTGGACTATCTTACAGGGCTGGATAGCTCAGCTCAGGAGTGTTGAAAATGTGATACCTAACTCATGTTTAGTAAAAGTCGCATGGAAAACGAGATATCTCAAGTTTTAAAAATTTTGGAAAGCGGCACCCTGGTTCCCCATTTCCGATGCCACGACCACAGTTATTAAAAATTTTCAGTTTCGTTTGCTGTGAAAGAAAGCTGATTAAATTTGCTTTAAGATCCTACTAAGAAATTAATAAATAATAAGCATTTTTTTAAATTTTCCATGTCAAATTTAAAGTTTAAGAATCTGAGTTTTTTTTCCGGCAAGTTTGACCAACAGGCAAGGTTGAAAACCTATAGTGCTGCTTTCTTAAAAATGTGCCTGTTTAATGAAGATTCTAAAATGATATCACAATTTAGATTATTGATTTTAGCAGCGAAGTTAATTATTAAGTTTTTCCAAGAAAGACTGAATTCTATCAAAGTATCGAAATTAAAAAACGACTTTTGCATTCGTTTAAAATGAGGTTACCTGGTTTTTCACTTCTCATACTCAAAAAGTGTGTCATATTAGACTTATCAAGCGAGAACAAAGTAGTACATGTAAACCCTAGAGAATACATTATATTCATATTTTCCCTAGGGGCACTTGCGGGAAATGTTCGGTATTTCGAAGCCCTGTAGGTATTTTGTACTATTGAGGTATTCTTTGGCGTCATCAAATCTAGGATATCTTTCCAGGGTCTTTCTTGAGGCTCCGCGCGACGCCGTGTCCGCCGCGTCGGCGCCCGAGCAGACGTATATGTACCGTGAGTGTTGCCTACGTCACTCTCGAATTTACCTCATTGACCCGATTCGCGCGTCTCAGGTCCAGCTTATTAGGTTGTGCTCTGACTGTCACTCAGTCACTGAAGCCTTCATATAAAATTATAATGCACTTGATAAGCTGCAAAACATAAAAGATTCAAATGATACCCCTTAAAGACATTTATAAAAAAATGTGAGACTATTTTTTCCACTCATCGAAAAAAGAGACGTGCGGACAACAAACTTCAACAAAGAACGGCGAGACTCGAGTTTATTTTATTCAGAGCCCTTATTATGGTCGCCTTTATCGCGGTTGATAAAGCATCCGTCACTCTCTCTTCTACGGACTGGAATGAAAGTGACACTTGTTTTTTCCACGTTTATCCACATCGATTAACGCGACCATACTACCCTCATTTAAAAAAGGGCGTGTCATAGAACCGCGTATGTATTAGTGACCGTATGTCTTCAGATAGGGGGTTAAATTTACTTTGACTATCGATGCGCGCATGTGTCCTTTATATAGCAGGGCAGAATAGGCCCGCTGAGCCTGGTAGCCGTATCTCAAACGATTAATATGATGTTCCAGCTACTACTCAAAGCACCGGACTGGCGGCCGTGAAGCTCACTGCCCTGGGAAGACCGCAGTTACTTGTAAGTGGTACATTAGAGATCCGTACCTCCGAAAAAAATAATATGGGTGTCAATTTTGGAGGGTAAATTAGAAACTCTCTTTACGCTCTTATGCTAGCAGTCTTGACCCGAATCCGACAGAAGTTTAAGGCCGGTAGCACACCTCCGCCGCGAAACCGATGCGGAATATCGGCGATCTGCTCACACGCCGCTCAGCTGAGAGCGGCGTGTGAGCGGATCGCCGCATATTCCGCGAGAAAGAGATAGAAGCATGGTCAATTTAACGCGGTAGAACAGGCAGTTTCGATAATGTGTCGCACGTCATATAACGGACAAACGGTAGCGGAACGTCAGCGGTTTCGCTGCATCGATTTCGCGGCGGAGGTGTGCGTGTGCGGCGGAGGTCTAAGAGCTATTGCTATTCTTTTGGGTTATTATTATTTCATCGAAACACCATTCAACGAACTTATCATTTGGCAGAATTTTCATATCATCGCGACGCATTTTTATTTTTGTAATCACACGTAATGAAAATTACAAGTAATTTGTTAGTAGGAAAATCAAGAAAAGTATAGGTACAAGAAAAGTTAGCCAATGTTCATTTTTGTCATTATCATATTAAGCTTGCATAAAAGCGTATGTATGCAACGGTACATAATTAGCTCTACTTAAAGATACTCCGTATAACTAAACCTAACCTACGTAATTAATGTTTAAGATATCCTAAAGACAACACGGTATTAGCAGAAAATAGTGTTTGATGAAATAAAATTCGATGAAATGAAACAATTGAACTGAAATTCGAAAAAATTATGGGTTACCCTTATTTTGTCTATGGCATTATACGATGACTTTTGAGTCGCTTAACTTCAAACTCGGATAAATCCATGCAAAAGGAATGAATGTGCGTCTTTTTTCAAACAAATTAAGGTTTAAATTCGTATACGAAATTTCAATGAGATATACGAGTTTGAAGTTAAGCGACTTTTTTGTTTCTCTAGTTGCAACTGTCAGAAGTAATAATGCGCGCGCGCAACTACATGTCAGAGATAGCGGGCAGCAAGGGCTCTGAAGCCGTGACCGCGCACAAGAAGACCGTCGAGGACCTCAAACGGTACTTCGGGGAAAACAGCTCCAAGCCTGAAGTACAGACGTTTATGAAACAGATCACTTGCGATAAGGAGGGGTGAGAATCTTTTCGATATATTCGGTGAAACTGCTAAAAAAATGCACATTTATGAAAATAAATTTTTAAAATTATTTAAAATTTTTTTGTTCCGATTCAACGCTTACAACGCCATTTGTTGTTTAGAGGCATCGTGCACCTGTTCCCTTGGTCTGACATCCTGGACAAGGACCTGGGTCTCTCAGACACGTTCCGCGTGCCCGAACCCAAGACCGGCCAGATGCGGCGGCTCATCTCGCAGATCTCGAAAAATGTACGTACAACGTGACGTGTCTGAACTCCAGCCACCTCATCAACACAGCCCGATGTTGATGAATGATTGACAAAGAGTAGAAATAAACAGACAGTTAAGTCCAGAAGAACATATATTATGCCTACACATTCCCAATTTCTCTGACACTATTTATAGTCCAGCAGCCACCGCCTGTTTTTTTCAGTCATTAATAACAGGCTGAATCTTCGTGAGTTCGTTCGGTTCGACGAGACGCCTAAGTTTTTCCTCTGTGCACCTTCTCAAAGAGGTAGCTAATGAACTGCGCAGATCTAAAACATGCCGATTTGGTAGGGTGTCGAAATTGTCTGACAAACAGTTTTTTTTTTTATTGAAATCTTAAGATAATTTTTATTTAAGTCGCACACTAGAGTAAGAGAGATAGCTAACGACAACGTGATTTACTCGGGGTTGTTTACGAATTTAACTCTGTATTGAAATGTAAAGTTAAATATGTGGAAAAAATATATCAATTCCTGGAAATACATACCACTTTTGGTGTAGGACAGTGGTAAAATTTTGTTCTACACTTTATTCCCGATGGGACGAACTCAAACCTAGGTTGTTATTAATGAAAAAAGTGTTCCCGCGGAGTCGACGCCTTCCGAGCGCGACGAGGACAACTACCACTACATTTGTAGGACTCTGTGGCCATTCAATTATACTAATATTTACTAAGCTGCATACAAAAAATCAGCTGGTTATTAATATTTTTTATGACCTCGTTATTTTGAAATATTCGGCGTGGAGGACGCTCCAACTCAAACCATCGATTTTGTAGGACAATAGTTTTTCCGAGTTTATTACCATATTATCTTAAGATTTCAATAAAAAAATACTGTTAGTCAGACAATTTCGACACCCTACCAAATCGGCATGTTTTAGATCTGCGCAGTTCATTAGCTACCTCTTTGAGAAGATGCACAGAGGAAAAACTTGGGCGTCTCGTCGAACCGAACGAACTCACGAAGATTCAGCCTGTTATTACCTAATCACTGAAAAAAACAGGTGGTGGCTGCTGCACTATTAGCACTATCAAATTCTTGATAACTCCATTGAGTAGGTACCTACTCAAAAAAAATTTAATTTAATACGATACTTTACAAAATTTTAGTTTATTTTTATTAAGAATCCAATAAGAACTTATTATTGCTGTTACGAACTTATCCGACAAATTTACGATGTAAAATGATTATGATTTATCGTGATTACATCCAGTGATTATTTTATTTTTAACATTACGGGGGAGGCAGGTTTACTCACTTGACAGTAACTTACTTTTAAGTATGATTTTATGATTGAAAAAAATTACCTTCTGCTGGAGTTTCTTGCGGCGCTTCTTCTCCGCAATGATGGTCTTGTCCGAAGCGCTGGTAGATTCACTCTATATTACCGACGTGTAAAAGAGCCCTCATGTGGCCTATTTGCTGAATAAATATTTTGAATTTTGAATTAAAACTATTTGTTGCGCTCAGGAGGAGGAGATGTTCCGCAACATGCTGCGGCGCCTGGTGGCCGTCATCGAACGGTCCGATAACGCCAACGTGCGCCTGATGATCGACGCGGAGCAGACGTACTTCCAGCCAGCCATCTCGCGCATCTGTCTTGAGATGCAGCGCAGGTTCAACCAGGTACCTTGACGGCTCCTTCTGATATGCCTCCTAATTCTTGAGTTTGTGCATAAATTAAGGCATTAAGAAGACGCGTTGGCCTATTTGGTAGTGACCCTGCCTACGAAGTTAGCGGTCGTGGTTTCAAATCCCGTTAAAGGCAGATATTTGTGTGATGAGCGCGAATATTTGTTCCTGAGTCATGGATGTTTTCTGTGTATTTAAGTACATATTTCTTTCTATAAGTATTTTTTATCGTTGTCTAGTATCCAGAGTACAAGCCTAGAGTTTATTTTGGGACTTGGTCAGTTGGTGTGACATTGTCACCTGATATTATTTTGTTCCCCGAATGTTGAAGTTGTATTAACCAAACCACATACTTAAACCTAAATTCAATCTTAAACTTAATATGAAAGTGATAATCAAGTAAATAAATCATTAATAAAACCACACGTGATTAGTGATTATGGAGTAATAATCTAAAATTTGTTTTGTTTACATCTTTGCCCATTTCAATTGAAACCTGGAAAATAATACCTGGAAACACTATTCACGCCAAAACTTTCATAAATGAAAGTTTTTTAGTAAAGCGGTATTAAATTGGCCAGTCAGTGATTAAGTGATCAGTACAGGTAGGAAGCTACCTATGTTAAAAACGAACCAAGCAAGAGAAAACTAACACGAATGATTTATGCAAAAACTGGAAATTACGTGTGCCTACTAGACTAGCAATTTTAGGTTTGCCTAAGATCCCGGGCTCACCGTGCTCTTTCGTGCTTTACGTCTTTGAGTTGCTTCGTAACTTCATCCCGGACTGGATAGACCTCAACATAGCTCCGATTCTGAAAAAAAAGAATAATCGTCTCTGTCATGGTAGTTCAGATGTTAAGTAACAGTTAGAAATGGACAAAGAGGATTCACCTGTGAAGAGTGGGTTTTTTTATACTTTTCTCAGTTGGAATTAAAAGAATGTCTCCGATCATAGCTTATCCAAAATAGATGAAAGTGATTAATTGTCGTAGTCTCCATGTTTAGTTCAGAAGAGATCATTTGATATCCTTTAAAAGCATCCTTAATATAGCCACCAATGATGTGTGCAACATATAGCAATTAATCTCCAGCCCTGCTATAGAAGTTATAGGTTAATGATGATCAGATTATGATGTATGCGTGTATGCATGTATGAGTGTAGGTATATGTATCCATGACTTTTTCCGTTCCAATTCCTCACAGAGCTCAACATCCATACTCTACAAAATTAGTCTGGTTTTGAAAGCTTGCTTTTGGTTTTACTTATAACATTATTTAACGCTACGAGCTGCCCCCACCCCGCGTTTTGACGTTGGTTTTAGGAGTATATGAGTAAAAGGTTCACACGTGTGGTTGCAGAAAAAGTGCCTGGTGTACAACACTTACCAGACGTACCTGAAGAATACGTACAACGAAGTAGTTGCGGATTTGGAGCAGGCGCAGCGCCAGAAGTTCTACTGGGGCGCCAAGCTCGTGCGCGGCGCTTACATCGAGCAGGTCAGCGATGCTTACATCTGAGTGACTCTTATTACATTTTTAGCGTTGTATCGTGATGGGTGACATTCTATGAATGGTTGCCGCCTTGCCACGATTTTGAAACGTCCACTGCTGGACATCGGCATTTCCCAAAGGTCTCCACCACGATCGGTCCGGTTCAACTTGTATTCAGCTGGTCAGTACAGCCTATCAACCTTTTGGGAGGCCTGTTAACATAGCGCATTCCTGTTCGTGGCTGCCACTCCAGAACTTTTCTGCCTTAAAGACGATAGTTTCTGCGAGCAAAGTCCCCGTCCACTGCCTCTTAACCTCTCCACTACCTTTGACCTACTAGTGCGTCAGCCATTCTAATTAAGATTTTGAATTTAATTTTTACAGACAAAAGATTAAAAATTCGAATTTTAATGTTGCAATTAAAATCTGTCTGACATACGATACGACAGGTTAAGGTTGCAACATAAAGCGATGTCGATAATATTAATTATACTGGTGATCTCATTTCTGATTCGATCCTGCAAAGACGAAGACGTTAGCCGCCCAGCTCGGTTGGATTGATGGACGTTTGCTCTTTTACAAAGTTGGACGTATCTAGCTGGCTCGTTTGTACCAAGAATACTTTCGTACGTATAGGCATACATAATTATCGCCAACTTCGATAATATAGTCCCCAACCTTCTGAAAAGTGAATACGACATGAAAATTTGAGATGATTTTCGTCTTGTGCATGTTTATCTTTAGACCTACTTACAAGATGAGCGACTACTGACGCCTTCGAGTATTATACTCAGGCCCACATCTGCAGAAACTGTTCACTGCTGCAATGGAAGAGGTCTCAAGCGTCTGGGCCCGGAAGGAATTTTGATCAACGGCGAGAACATCACTCACCTCAGATTTGCCGACGAAATTATAGCACAATCACGTGGCTAGTGGAGAAACTAGCTACCTATAGTGAGGCTGAGCTGTTGAATGGTCTGTTTGATTGCAGGAGCGCGCGCGCGCGAAGGAGATGGGCTACGACGACCCCACGTGCGAGAACGTCGAGGCCACTACCGCCTCCTACCACAAATGCCTCGAGGAGGTACTCGACTGGTTCCAGGTCAGTTCACGCACAGAGGCCGTTATATGAGGTGTAAAACCTGATAAGTTCCAGGCAGTGAATGGGGCGGAGATATTATAGCGTAGTCCCTTTCACCTTACCTGACTGCTCAAGGGTATGTTTTTTACGTTTGGGTACGGATTTTAAAATGTGAGTTATTGTTAGATTCGTTTTTTCCAAGGACAAGCAAAGACTTTTCCACTAAATTTCAAGGTTTTCATTGTGTTTTTGGTTTTATTTTGCTTATATATTTATTACAGGGGAAAAAGAACAAGGACAGTTTTCTGACGGGCAAAGTGGGCGTGATGGTGGCTTCCCACAACGAGGACACGGTGAGGCACGCCATCAAGCTGATGCGGCAGTTCAACATCCAGCCCAAGGACAAGGTCGTCTGCTTCGGACAGTTGCTTGGCATGTGCGACCACGTCACCTTCCCGCTAGGTGAGTCAAGGAAACTTGGAGCAATAGGGTCTAAGCAGGGAATCACGGGTCAGCAGGCACCAATATCACAGTTCAAAATTGACGTCAGATTGACAAACAAAAAACACAAGCAAAATTACAAGCGAAATTGCTTAGAGCACCTGTGGAGGTTTGGTCCGACACTGGTTCCGGATGTAAGCGCAAAGGTTTTGACTATAAGTAGTAATGTTTTTCGACGACACGATTAGCCTAGTTGATTGGTTTGCAGTGACCCAGTCCATGGGTTCGATAACTCGATTTAAAAAAAAAAGTGTAAGTGTGTGTGTTGGTAGTCGTTCCTACGTCTTGGATGTTTTATATGTATTTTAGTATATAATTTGTAATGTTGCCTAGTAAATTAAAGTACCTATTATTATTTACATTATGTAGGTTTATCTTTGTCTAGTAGGTACCGTAGTACAGTCAACAGCATAAATAAGTGATCATTTATGTTCCTTGTCACTTTAACGTCGTGTTTGAAATGCAAAATTGTGAAACGATTGAAAGCGACAAGGTACATAAATAATCACTTATTTATGCTGTTGACTGTACAATCAAAGCTCGACTGCTCTGTGTTTGGGTCACCGGGTCAATTTGTGTGAGATGGTCCCCTGATAATAATGTAAGTCAAGGAAATGTATTCGCGTACCTTTTTGACTCTTATTGTCATTGTGACAAGATTGAAAAAGGTACGCGAATACATTTCCTTGACCGTACATGCTCAATTGGAGGACTCTTTAATAAATAAGAATCTAAATAATCTTTGTTATCTTGTGTCCCACATAAGCAGTCAAGTAGAATAGATGAATTTATTTTCATATGTTTAATACATCCTTTGGTCAACTCGGCCCACACCTCACGCCGTGGGCCTAAATACTCACTACGAAATTTATTTATATATTTTTATAGTCAACTCAGCCCACGGGCTTAATCGAACCGCCCTTCCCTTGCCGCCGGCCCTTTGAAATGATTTTTGGGTCTTATGTTTTTTTTTCGTAGTCGATCCATTATGACTGTAATTCGTCGGTGGACTGCTGTATAGATAAATTACCCAAAATATTTTTTCCCCAATATTTTTCACTGAATTAAGTCGCTGTCGCGGAGCTCCTATTTCTGGGTGCTTTGGCCCTTCGGCCCTGCTGCAAAACTAAAATAACCTAAACCTGCATACCTATTCCATTGCAATAACAATAGGAAAATATGCGACTGGGTATTGGCCCGGGGGCTGAGTTAGGTTTGGGCTAAGTTAAGATTTTCAAAGGTTTCAATTAGACCCGTGGGCTGATTTGACTATCAAAATATATAAATAAATTTCGTAGTGGGCATTTCGGCCCGTGGGCCTAGTGAGGTGTGAGCAGAGTTGAC
Source organism: Acleris literana (assembly GCA_946894065.1). Taxonomy (NCBI): domain Eukaryota; kingdom Metazoa; phylum Arthropoda; class Insecta; order Lepidoptera; family Tortricidae; genus Acleris; species Acleris literana. Next base: position 10,387,479 of record OX335687.1, read on the forward strand.
CAATAGGAAGTGTTTAAAAAGAAGTGATTAGGGTAAACCAGAATTTAGATGTGCCGATGTAAACTATGTATTACGGGTATGTCTTGCTTAAAGATGCCTATTCTGTAAGGCCACACGGGCACATTTACACGTCCTACTACCAGCGCTAGTCCTGTTCGCAGCCCACCGCTTAGAAGATGCGCCGCAAGGAACTTCACCGATTTATTTTATCATAAGTTTTACTTATTTTTAAACACTTTATTGGTGAACTCGGTCCACACCTCACTAGGCCCACTACGAAAGGTTTACTCTTGCTTCAACGACACTCATTTCTTAGAACGTATCACTTCGCAGAATTTTCGTTTCATAGAAAGATATTTCCTGCTGAACCCGTGTTACGAGTAATTTCAGATTATCTTTGTTATGATTACAAGTCTTACCTAACTACGGGAATCATATTTAACATGAAACCTGAAATCGACACGGGTTCGGCAGAAAATAGCTTTCCAAGAAACGAAAATTCTGCGAAGTGATACGTTCTAAGAAATGAGTGTCGGTGAAACAAGAAGGCACCCTAAATTCTTCCTCTGCAGGTCAATCGGGGTACTCGGCGTACAAGTACGTCCCGTACGGGCCCGTGGATGAGGTCATTCCGTACCTGTCCCGCCGCGCCCATGAGAACCGGGGCTTCCTCGCCAAAATCAAGAAAGAAAAGCGCCTACTTGTGAAAGAGATCTTTCGCCGAATCTTCTCCTTTCAAATGTTCTACAAACCCGTTGGCACCTATGTACCAGTGTAAATTGAGCGTAACGCGTGCTGACTGTCCCTTTTCCTTCGTAAAGTGGTTTAGAGTTGCGAAATATGTTGCGTCCGGCGTGAGGAATACTGGCTGGTTGGAGAAATGTCCATGGCGACTCATTAATGGCAAGCACGTGCGAAACTCATTAAATATAACGTTATTTTCGTATGATTTTTGGTGTTGATATTTTTCTTAAGTTTCAGATGAAATGTATATGAGAAAATAACGTTAAGTGGCGTCAGTGCTTTCTATTAAAATTGCCTAATGTACCTACATCATTTTAAGAGTATTTTCTACTTACGTCTTAGTTTAGAAAGAGGCCAAAAAAATATTTAATTAAGTATGTCTGCTTAGACTTTTTTACATCATGTATATTGTCATATTACTAATCGGTGAAATCGGTCAGTATATTTGAAGATCAAACTGTAAAACCGGGTAAATTTATAAACTATTGATAAAAAAATATGTATTATATAAAATGTAAAAATAATTAAATCTCGAATATGGATCTAACGTTGTTAAAGAGTCTGCCCTAACAAAATTTATAAAAAAAATGTAACAGAACTTAAACTTTGCTAAATAATCACAAAATTCAAGTTTTGTTATAAAGATGTTTGAAAACGAGTTTAGCCCCTCAGCTGTCGAGACAAAATGGCCGCTGACGCTCGTCTGCGGAGGTCCCGCAGACCTGCTGCACAGCGCGGGATTCTGGGGTCAAGTGATACGGAACTATGTTTTAGATTTTGGAAGATACTTGCTTTGTATTTAAGTATCTAATTATAATGATGCCGTTCATAACAATACAGTTGTGTTATGACCGTAGGCACAGCTTGCGACATTTCAGATTAGTTTTACATTTTTAGAATCTTAATAAAAATCGTAAAAACACGTTTAACCTTAATAAAAAACGAAATATTAGATATTTTAACTAAAGTTTAGTTTTCTGCTGAGAAATTCCCCATAAATTCACTAGATAAAGGACATAAACACAAAAACTCGCGACGATTTTGACCAATGAATTGTTTTCATCGTTGACCATTCAAATGATCGCTTGCTAGCTGTCTTGCTTCATTGGCAATAAGTTTCAATAGGTTCAAGCAAGACAAACATATATTCCACCGTTATTCCATAGTCACTATAAATATATATTCGAACAGAGACGGCCCGCCGGGCCCGCGCCCCAGAGTCCGGTTAAAATATCGACAGCCCGCCAATGACATTTTATATTAAGATACGTTATGCTCATAATAAACGCATTCAAAACCCGTGACCAATTACTGGCAGAGACAAAGACTACAATCCATAGCGAACGCTATTGTTAGAAAGAGATAAATAGATAAAAAGTAAGGCAGTTTGCCTTCCTTTTTGAGGAACGTTTTTGCGCGTAGATGACGTATCTTTATATAAAATTTCATTGCAGCCCGCTCCACAGCTGAGAAGTTAAGTAACAGCGTGTCATTTGGCAATACATAAAAGTAAGGGTTTATTATTTTTTTTAATAATATTTTAGGAATTTTGCAATACGGTATCTGCCAAAAAAACAGAACAAGGTAATGGTAAGACATTTTAGGTTTGATAAGTTATAGAAAATATGAAAAAAAAAAGTATTTTTCCCTGATTTTCTAGAATTTGTTTTTTATTTAACGAAAACAACAAACGCATTGAGTTTCGGCATGTGTAAACTTTACACTGTAAAGCAATGATCAGCGTTTTTATTTTTACACTTCACACATTTGAATATGAAACACGACGATAATGAGGTCACTGTGCAGAGTATCTTTACGTAAGCACAGTTTTTGCTAAGTTTCCTTTCCCTCGTTTTTTGAATCGTAATATTTTTTTTATAAGTATTGTCTTGGAATAATAACACATAGAAACCTAGTCCACGTCCAAATGTGAAACAACTCCATAAAAGTACACCAAAGTAGACAAAATTTGGTTGACTCAGCGATTGGCTAAATAGTAGGTAGATAAAATTGTTGGTTGATGCCATAAATGATTGATTATTGATTATTGAGAATCTCACCCGGATTTTAAATAAAAATGAGGAGTTGTACCGTGCCACAGCGAAAAGAAAATATAATACCTACCTTTAAACGAGCAATCGTATGTATATATATTATATTCTGAATCTCGAAAACGGCTCCAACGATTTCGATGAAATTTGAAATATAGGGGTTTACGGGGGCGAAAAGTCGATCTGTCAAGTTGTCATCTTGGGGAAATTTCGTTTTCAACCCGAGCGAGGCTCGGTCTTCCGGGTACTAATAATATATAGGTACTAGGTTTTTTTTTCGTTTTACGTAAAACATTCACCAAAATATTTCATTATTAACAAACGCCATAACAGTATTACGAAATTATTTCCCCAAACCTTCATCTGAGGTCAGAGCTAATTTTAAAAGGACTGTCGAAATACATATGTGCCACACGATGATTAAGGCTGTTTTTTTTTAGTTATTTATATACAAAACTAACATTTTCCTAGTTTTACTCAACAAAGTCTTTGGATATTAGACTCTTTTGGAGTTATTTATTTATTTATATACACACACATATATATACACTTTATATACAAAAGGCGAACAATGCCGTAAGGCATTCTCTACCAGTTAACCTTTGGGCAAAGCAGAGATTGTGGTGGCGATGCAACATAGAGTCGAACTATTTATACATAATAGTACACCTACATATCAACATATTAAATTAATATTAATACTTACATGGATTGCACTAATAAATAACTACATACATAAAGATAAGCACAAAACATTACAGATAACACACTCAGAAAATCTATCTCAACTCTACCTACAAAGAAATTCGCGAACTTTCTTTTTAAAGCCAAACTTGTTGGAGTTAATTTCTCCAGAACATTATAATTTAGTAGAAGCATGACAATTGTTGAACTTATTTTAATATAACAATACATTTGAAAAATAATAGATTTTAAAATGTTTTAGTCATGGAATTACCCTATATTTCAAAATAAACTACCGATATTTTTAGTTTGGATTATCTATACGTCCTAAAGCGCTGAGACTGCCAAATCCGCTGTGTTCTTTTGTATAAGGAGGATTTTAAATAATTATTAGACGCTCTAATTAAAGTTCGGAATCCTGTACCGTAAACAGGGATGAGTAGGGATTAAGGGGTGAGCAGGAACGCATCCTAAAATTAAGCATATGTTACTAATTATAAGACTGAAATTATTTCTAATAGACGTAACGTTATTGGCCATTATACTTGGTCTTATTTGTAACAGGTTATGACTTTTTTTTGTGCCCCTACTCACCCCGTTTTACGGTATGTGAAATTAATCACAGTAGATTGGCAGTTTTAGTTACGTTTATATTTATTTGTTTGTTCCTTACGATTTTACAGCGGAGATAAGTATCCTTCATACGAAAATTCATTCAATTTGGTTCAGCGCTTTAATGAATGAATGTAATCCACTAGGAATTATGTCAGCGCACGAAAAGATGCGCCTACGCATGCTTCCAATTCCATTCTACTAGGCTTCAAGTTTGACGCGTCTGTATGAAACTATAATTATGTGCGTTATTATTCTTAGACGAAAGTAAAGAAAAAAGGTGGTTATTTATCCTTTTTGTTAACTCTTTACACTTACACTACTTATAATAAAAAAGAAAACTGAAAAAACCCGAATTATTTTCTCTACCTAGGTTTCTCTATTTAGCGTAAGAAAAAAAAACGGAAAATAACAAATATTTATCATTGCCTATTTACAATAATAAAAAAAACTGGAAGATATCAAAAAAAAAACTAAGAGTTAAGGTCATCGCATACAGTTCAAAGTGAAATATTTACGAACTTACTTACTAACACAATTTGTATTTAATAAAATACATTTCTCAAGTTAAAGAAAAAAAGAAAAAAAATCCAAAGTCCACATTTCAACGTTTCACTTTGAACTGAGGCGGTGCTGATCTGGTGCTGCCGAGGCGTTGTAAGTAATGTGCGATGATCTTTACCGTAAAAAAAGTCAACTTGCCCGTCAATTTTCAAATGAACTTAATACGTATTCCATATTCAAATTTTAATTTTATTGTTCCATGTTGCAATTTTAATTTATCTGCCGTTATGCGATATAATTCCATGTTGTCTTGTGATTTTTTATATTTTAGTGTTTTTTTTATAAGAGAGAAAAAAAGAAATATGTCCAGTGTTCCATAAATACAAAATGATATGTGGTATAATGCTGCTCTTCGGAAAATTTACCTTAAGGTGTACTTACACGGGCAATTCTTACTCTAATTTTGTATAACCCTTTACACACGAGCTATTCAGATCGGTTCGTACTGAGTGCAAAACGTCCTATGATGCATTTGGTCTGCTAGGTATAATGTCTGTTTACTGAGAAGGACCACAGGGAAGAAAGCCCAGGGAGCAAATCGTTGCAATTAAAGATGCCAAATGTCAGTAAAAACCCTCAATCGTATCAGCTCGGGTGTGTAGGGATAGTAAATGGGATGTCCGTACTGTCACCGGGCAATCATTTCTTAAACAATTATCCGTGTAAGTGAACCTTTAAGAAATGCCGCCTTACGCTCGCTCCTCATACAAACTTAAAAGAAAATGGGAAAAAATGAACGGGAATCGGGTGAGGCGATTCTCGATCGCGATCGAGATGAGTTCCTATTCGAGTCTCCATAGAAGTGGCGCTGTCATTCCATGCAGATTCATGATAGAGATTCATCTCGAATACCCGAGAATTGACATCGGCACGAAACTTATAAACGTTTTATTTTTTCGCTGGTCCCTACGGCAATAACAAAACTCCAGTTTTTACCTGGAAACTTTTCAGAGTTTTGAAAATTGGGGATTTTATAAATTTCGACGTGTTCTTTTCCAATTTATGCTTTGCCACCTCGCCTATTTGCCGCTCGCGCCGTCATATTAAAGCGCCCGAAAATAGTTTTTTCACATCACCTATTCGGAAAGGGGCCTTTTCTTCCCTGCTAGGAGGGATCAAAGTGGCACTGTTCTGTTCAAGTACATTTTGTTGCCAAATTTCATAATTGGTTTTAAATTGGATAATTTCCTGTTTTTAAATTTGATAATTTCAGCACCTTTAGAGAGTTTAAATAATTAAATTTGTTTCATCACTAAGATCTCTTATTTTCCTTAAAGGTGATGTGTCACACGGTAGCGAAATTATTTCCACCTTGGGCATTAACTCTTGAATCCCTCACTCTGCCCAGGATTCTATTTTAGAATCCTTCGCTTCGTTCAGGATTCAATGTACGCCCTCGTACATAAAATTAAGCATTGATTTGTTACAATTAGAAAGTCTACAATGTGAAGAAATATCTTAAAATTGTAACATTTCACTACATATCCAAGTGGCAACATCTAGTTTACAGACATTGATTTGAAATCACAAATGCATTATCTTATTTTAGGCGCTTAAAGCTTAACTCCAAAAACTGCTATTATGTTCTCATTTGGTCTTAGTACATATGAAATGAAATGAAATGTTTAAACCCGGCTAAGGTTCAAATTGAAACCGCATCCAAAAAAAATGGAGAACGTTTTTTACAAAAAAACTCAGACTGAATACCTAATGTTAATTTTTTTCTAGATCAATGTAAATTTAAGGCTAACTACGGGGGTGTTGTGTTAGCTGCTTTACAAATAAGAAAATTAATTTGAATCCCTACTAAATAACTTGATTACGATCGATGTATTCGTCGGTGTTTTGTGAAAAATGTTGTTTTTGTAATTATATTGTTTAATTTAATTTATTTGTAAGCAGTTTTTAGTTTGTCGTCGTCTTTACCGTTATTATAATTGTAATGCTGTTTTTAGATTTCTTACAAAATACATTTAATAAAGACTGATAATTTATGCCTATTTCAATCTTATTTTATTTTTATTTTTTTCTCTAAGCCATAATCCTACGAACATCCTACTGGTTGGTCGCTCATAAATAGTTAGTAGGATTTTAAATACTTACCAGATTCTCAACGTAGGTACTGGAATGGAAACTTAACATTCATATTAAGGTGTTATTTAATAACCAGGGGACGAGCTTTTGGTGCCAATGACGTCGAAATTATGAAATGTTGCACACAGGGTTGCTGTTTTTCGCATAAGTTCCTTTACAAGAAAGTTCCTTCGGGTAATTTGAAGGAACTATTGTGAATAAAGGTCTCGGTTGTTCTTTTAAAGGAACGAAGGCGAATAGTCGCAATACGTCATTTATTTAGTTCCTTCGAAGGAACGCCGGAACTACCGCGAATAATCCGACGAAGATAGCCGATTGCTATTTTAAGAAAATGGTAGCATTGTATTAACGAGGACAAATAAATACAGCTTAATCGCAATCAAAATACGGATCATAGCAACAGCGTATGTTTTTCAACATTTATTACTAAAAATGGCAATGTAGAGTCAATATTCTTTTATAAATCGCACTGCTAGATCTAAACAGAAGTAACTGTACAACTGTATTTTAAATTCAACTTTAATACAACTCCTTTGAGCTTGAAACAAAACCAGCAAGGATTTTGAGTTGATGCTGTTTTGATCTAGAAGTGCGAAATGTCAATTTGGCGAGTATGTAACCTAAAAGCTATGTTTTACGTATAACAATTCAATTTAAGAAATATTAGATACATGTTCAAAATAAACTATTCGAAGGAAGGTTATTGTTTTTAACGTTTTTTGTGTAAAAATTACAAAGTCCCAGTTTTCTTTCATGTTTCTTTCAAAAATGAAAACCAAAACAAAAAGTTGAATCAATTGAGCGATTCAAAGACGGTTTTTCTCCCATTTTGTTTACTGTCATTAGGTACATTAAATCTGCGGGCACGATAGTAGACCCCCGCCCCCCGCCAAGACGAGCCAACCGAAGCGCAAGGGTTTTTTGAACCCTCATGGGTTTGGATTATACCAGATAAACAAAATTCTCGGGTTATGGTGTCAATAGTGGACTTATTAAACATTTAAAGCTCTGATACCTTTCTAATACTTTAAGAGTTGATTGATATCTAAAAAACTCCTATTTCGTCACTGACTCACTGATGATCATCAAAATTCTGAAGGTAAGTAGTCTGTAAGGTAGTATTAGTACACAAACAACAAAAAAAATCTAAAACTTGAAACTTTCTCTCCCCAACCTCTTAAACTAGGGGATGGAAGTTTGTGAGAAAATTGATATAGAGGCTCCTTGTAAATAATAACACACATATTTTAGGATTTAAATTAGGGGAGGGAATTAAGCGCGCCTAAAAGCAACTTACACAAACTCTACCCCTTAGTCAAAATATTTGGTCGTTAGGCCCTACGTTGCCGTCACAAGGGCGTAAGGTGAACAATTTATTCACTGTTCATTAGTTTTCCGTTACACAATAGTTCATGTAGTAACGAAACGGCCAAGACACATATTTTGATTGAGGCGTAGCGAGTTTGTGAATTTAGGGCTTGTACAGTTAGGGCGCATAGAGTTAGAAGCTTGGCTCTACATGAGATCTGGGGCCGATTGCATAATAAAGTACAAGCTAATAGTATTAGAGGTTTTGTATGGATTTTTACTAATAGTTATGGGCTTATACTTTATTATGCAATAGGCCCCAGATAACTTTTTGACAGTGCGAGCCATATGTTTTTGACAGTGCGAGCCATACCTATGGTCTCGTCTTGGTAATATTTGATTGTTTTTTGTTTAGATACGATATTTTACTAAGGCTTTATTATTACATTGTGTTACTATGTACGGTCAGCATCAAATATATAGACACAGTAAAACTTTCAAAAATATGTAAACACTGTTAGAATGAAATCAAAACATTTAGATAGAGATTTATTCGACACTATTCGACATGTATGTTACCCACAAGTTACTATAGCAACAGCCTAACTTTTTATAAACCATAGAACTAAAGAGTTCATATTCTAACATCTTCTCTTTTTGATAAGTTAGTCTTTGCTCAGACCCATTTGGTTACAAAGCATGAGAAGCCTTGGTTTGAATAGTGGCTTGGTCATCATATCCGCCAACTGGAACTCTGTTGCCACTTTATTGATCAGCAACGCACCTTCTGATACTGCTTCTCTAACAAAGAAGTTTCGTATCCTTATGTGTTTAGTCCTCTGGTGGAACTCAAACGGTGGGTTGTGTGCCAGTTTTATCGCTGATTCGTTATCAACGTGCAGCACTGGTACCTCAATAGCTCCATCAATGCTTTCTAGCAGTCTTTTCAACCAAATCATTTCTCTTGTAGTTTCACTGGCTGCAACTACTTCTGCCTCAGTGCTAGAAATTGATACTGAAGCCTGTCTTTGGCTTTTCCAGGATATTAGCCCACCAGCATATATGCAAATCATTCCTGTTGTAGAGCGTCCTGTTTCCAAGTCTCCACCATGATCCGCATCGCTGTAGCAGGACAATATTTTTCCATCGTTTTTCTTGTAGATTATGCCCCAATCCAAGTTACCTTGAAGATATCGCAAAATACGTTTCACCTTAACAACATCTTCATTGCACGGGTTCTCCAGTTTTCTAGAAGCGACACCTACAGCAAAAGCGATGTCGGGTCTCGTCCCTACCATCAGGTATGCTAATGCTCCCACCACTTGCCTGTACGGATATTTGTGAGACACATTATCTTCTTTTATTTCTGTGAATTCTGTGCTATCTTTTAGTATCGGAGTGCCAACTGACTTGCATCCTTTCATACCGAACTTTTCTAGCAGTTTCTTGGTATATGCGGCTTGATTAAGCTTTATTGAACCATCTTCTCTTCTTTCTATCTCTAATCCTAGAAAGTAACTGGCTGGCTTTGTCTTAATCTTGAATAGCCCCTTTAACTCTTTTAGGAAACATTCTGATTCTTCTTGATGAGTGGAAGCTAATAAGCAATCATCTACATAAAGACATAGAATAAGCTTTCTCTCCCCCCTCTGTCTTATGAAGAGACATGGATCAGCTTCATTTTCTGTAAATCCAATTTTCCGAAGAAACAGTTTCATACAGTTATTCCAACACCTTGGAGCCTGTTTAAGTCCGTATAGGCTTCTTTTTAATTTGCAGACTAAACTTGGATTTTCATTATACCCTTCAGGTGGTTTCATGTAAATCTCCTCATTCAGACTGCCATAGAAAAAAGCTGTAGATACGTCAAACTGTGTTAGTATCATGTTATCTCGTGCAGCAACGCTCAGTACGGCTCGAATTGTGCTCATTTTGGCTACTGGACTGAAAGTTTCATAGAAGTCTACTCCTTCCTTTTGAGAGTAACCTTTGATGACTAATCGGGCCTTAAATCGCTCGACACTTCCATCTGGATTAGTCTTCACTTTAAAAATCCATTTGCATGGTATGGCTCTTCTTTTTTCCGGTAAAGGCACCATTTCCCATGTCTGGTTTTCTTTCAATGATTTGATCTCATCATCCATAGCAAGTTTCCATTTATCACTCTCTTGACATTGAATTGCTTCTTTGAATGACTGAGGTTCCTTAATTTCATTCAACTCAGCTACTGTAGTCATCACAAAATCATCAAATCTTTGAGGAGGTTTAAGTGCAGAACGATCTCTTAGTGTCATTCTTTGCTCAATTTCTAGTTCCTCTGATTGTTCAGGTTCTTCTCTACTATCTGATCTTTGTTCTACTGCTTCGTCGCTGATTGATGATGATTGATCATAATCTATGCAAGTCGGATTTTCCTCTGGAAGTGGAATTTCTATTGTATTTGGTGGAGAAGAGTCTTCAGAAGTACTTGGAATAACAGAAAAAGGTATTTTTATTTCTTTCTCTTTGTTAGTTCTCAATGTCTTCTCTTCAAATATAACGTCTCTGGACCGAATTAATTTGTTCTTCTCTAACGACCAAATTCTATAGCCTTCATCGTTGTCGTAGCCTACTAGGATACCTTTTATTGCCTTTTTGTCCAATTTCTTCCTAGTTATCTTTGGAACGTGTGCATAGCAAGTGCAACCCATTATCCGCAAGTGCTTGATTCTTGGCTTCCTATCATACCAGATCTCATATGGTGACTTGTCCAAAGGAGTTGGGCCTGTTCTATTTAAAACATATACTGTAGCACCAACTAGTTCTGCCCAAAGAGCCTGTGGTAGATCATTTGCATGCATTATTGTTCTCATGGCTTCAACTACTGTCCGGTTGTCTCTTTCAACGCATCCGTTTTGCATTGGTGTATGTGGCATAGTCAATTTTTGCCTAATTCCGTTCTTTTGTAAAGTTCTTCGTACGGTTTCATTATCAAATTCTCCACCGTTATCACTTAAAAGCTCTCTTACTATAAACCCTGATGCTCTTACTTCAGCAAGCATAATTTCAAGGTTTTTGTGAACTTCCGATTTCCTGTTTAAAAAATAATCGAAGCGGAATTTGCTAAAATCGTCCTTGAAGAGTAGGAAGTACTTGTTTCTCCCAAAAGAATCTCTGAACGGCCCACATACGTCAGCATGTATGAGTTCTGCAGGCTCAGTCGCTCTTTTTCGCGTACCAAATTTTAGTCGATGTGCTTTTCCATATATACAACCTTCACATGTTTCATCATCTAACTTCAGCTTTATACCAAGTTCTCTATCAACTACTTTCTTCACATGAGCTTTATTCTGGTGTACCAATCTTTCATGGTATAACTGAAGCAAATTCTCGTCTGAAATGCAATTTATTTCAATTGGCGTTACAGACTTTACATTTATTAGTCTGAGTTTGTAAAGACCTCCATGTTTCTGTCTGTCTCCAATAAGTATTACATCTCCATCTTTTATGATTTTGCATTCTGTTGTCGTTGACATGAAGAGACAGTTTGATAGTCGGTCCTGAGCTGATAAGACTGAAAACAGGTTCTTATTTATGGTAGGTACATACCACACATCTGCCAACAATGTCGGAATCCTTTTTCCATTTACAATAGCCTCTATAATAATACTTCCTTTACCAACAGCCTTGATAACTTCACCATTTGCTGTGGTTACAGTGTGTGGCGCCTTAAAATTCTCGAATGATTGGAAAAAATCCTTTTTGTTTGTCACGTGACTAGTCGCTCCGTTATCCACAAACCAATTATTTCTATCGTCTGCATCATTCGTATTCTGTACTGCCAAAACATTCATGTTGTTCACACTTGTCGAAGCTTTTTCTTTAGGCTCCTTAGGTGGTCTTCCGTTTGAAATCCATTTCGAACATTGTTTGATTCTGTGCCCAATTATTCCACAGTAGTGACATCTATCTGACTTCTTCTTATTCTTTAATTTAGAAGTTGGGTTCTCTCTTACTACGAGCGCTTCCACTTTCTCCCCAGTTCTATTGCTTAACGCTCTTTCGTATGAGCATAACTGACTAGTAATATTTTCCACAGTTCTTTCATTTTTAGCCATAAGTAACCAGCTAGATTTAAATGAGAAATATTCTTCTGGCAATGTTTCTAAAATCTTACAAATAAGAAATAGCTCGGGCAAATCATTCTTAGAGGGTTCCTTTTGAAGTTCTCTTGTTAATTCAACCCAAATATTCTTTAATTTGCTGAGATGAGTTGCCATATTGTCACCTGTTTGCATGCTATAGCTGAAGAATTTCATACAAAGGTCGTAAGCTTTGTCTTCTGAAACACCATCAAACAAGCGATGCAGCTCTAGCCATACCTCTTTTGCAGTGGAAAATCTTATTACTTTCTCTAAATTGTCTTCAGATAAATTCGTGGTAATGATAAGGAGGGCAGTACTGTCAGCAGTCGAAAAATTCTGTAACGTGGTCTTGTACTGTGAAAGCTGCTCTTTAGTTGCGTTTGGAGGAGGTTGGTCAGGATTTTTGATCTTGCCTTCAACTATATCCAAAACTCTCAAACCTTTCAAAGCGATCATAATTTTATACTTCCATGTGATCCAATTTGAGTCCGTTAACATTCCAAGTTGCATTTTTGAAGCATCCAAAATACACTTCTCCATCTTGGCAAAATACGGGTTAAAACCTTTACTTGAAGTTATTAATTATATCTCGCGAAACCACGCTCTGCTACCATGTTAAAATGAAATCAAAACATTTAGATAGAGATTTATTCGACACTATTCGACATGTATGTTACCCATAAGTTACTATAGCAACAGCCTAACTTTTTATAAACCATAGAACTAAAGAGTTCATATTCTAACAAACACGACTCTGCTGCGAGGAAATAAGGGTGTATATAAATTTCTGAAACCTTGTTAACGTATATATATTTATGACGCTGACCGTACAGTCAACTTCAAAGATATGTTTTGGTACATTTTTGCTCCTAATTCAGTGGAATAAGGTTAAAAAAGTAAACATATCTTTGAACGCACCATAGTTAAATAAATAAACATCTATGTGTGGTATGGTATGGTACTTCGTAAATTTCAAATAAAAATGATTAAAATAACCAATATTAAAATAATGCCAGTTGTTTATTACCCTTAACAAATGTTGCATTGTGTGACATGTGCTGAAGTGACGTTTTTAAAAACTGATGTACGTTTTGCGAACGGGACCTTATGATTCCTTACAAAGTTAATTAGAAAATATGTAAATCGCTATTTATATAATGTGCTTTTCATTTGTGTACCTATGTAAAACACTTATTGTAGGTATTCGCCAAAACAAACAAAAAAACAAAAAAGTAAAAGAATACCTAAATAAAATAAAGGGTTAGTTCTGAAAATTGAAGGAAGCGTAAGTAACTCCGAATAAATACAAAATCAACAGGATTATTACTCGCGGTGTTCAACTGTAATACTCATTATATTGATACAAGTATTTTTTTGAGACACTTTTAGAAAAATATTCTAAACCTGGGTTAGTTTTGAAAGTTGAGGACAGCGCCATCTGCCGTGGTACTCTAGAGAACTATAAAGTACTAGCTGCCGCGCCCCGCGCCGCCGGCTGCGTATCAGAACGGCTAAAATTAATAAGCCTAATAATCATAATGCCTAAAATTCATAATATATAATGTTTTTTTTTACTGAAACCGTAAACTTTTCAGGATTGTTATAAAACAAACCTAACCTAGCCTAATGAGATCTATCAATGGCCTTTTAAAAATCCTGAACAGTATACTGTTTCAGAAAATAAAAAACCATTACGTATTTATGGTATTATCTTCTTTAGGGATTGATACATTAGGCCTATTAATTTTAGGCATTCTGATATGGAACTGCGCCCGGGTGTATTTTCTTTCATACCTTAAGAAAGGGCATTGGGTAAATTTGTTTGAAGAATATTGTCATTATTTTTTTCAGCGGCCACTGATTTTTTACATAGTTATTTAGAGGACCTCTAATTACACATAGATATATATAATTTATGGCGTTAAATAATATCGGAGTGGACATTTTAAAGATTTAAGTATTCAGTTTTTAGTACAAAAGTACGCCCAAGTATAAATATTTAAATATCTCGGCTCCGATGCACTTTAGAGTATTACAATACATAACAAAATATGTTTATTTTTAATAATTCTATCATAATTTACCACTTTTACGAATGGCCGCTCACCTTGAAAATGTATGAATTTTACAAATGACAACACTTTTACCCAAACCCCTTTACTTTACGACCTATTCTCATACCTAACAAATACAAATTAATTAAAAACAAATATCGGTCGACCATAAACACCGTGACACGAGATAAATATATATATAAATAGTTAAGTATAAATATATTGGTTCACCTTGTATTAATTTTTAACTTCATTGCAATTAAGTGTTTATGTACCTACATTCTTTATTATTATTTTTTACAAACTAACATTATGTTCTGGAGTATGTTTTGAAAGTTGACAAACGCTCAATCTTAAATCAGCAATGGAACCACAATTTTCATATTGCCAGTAAGTACCTATAAGACTTCTAAAAACCCTTAAGTAGGTAATAAATCGCATTCAGATTCATAATATACTAGCTGTTGCTCGCGACTCCGTCCGCGCAGTAGTTCATCGCTCTTCCTTTGGGGACAGTCCAATGTTCCGGGATAAAATGTATCCTATGTACTTCTCCGGGCCTCAAGTTATCTCCAAACCAAATTTCATCGAAATCGGTTCTGCGTTTTAACCTTTTCAACGCCAGAGTCGGCTCTGGCCGTCAACTAAAAGTCGTGCCACTGACGCCACGTCGGCTACAGCCGACAAGAGTTCAAGATTAAAAGAGACTTTGTTTGGTAGAAATAAGGTGTAATTTGCATAGCATAGCAAACATGTTTGGCGTGTAGGTGGCCCATTTTGTATTCGACGTATGGCGTTCAAAAGGTTAACCGTGAAATTGTAACACAGACAGACAGTTACTTTCACATTTAGAAACATCTTAGATAACTAGTATGGATACGTTATACTAGCTGTTGCCCGCGATTTCGTCTGCGTAGATATCGTTTATCGCTATTCCCCCGAAAACTGTTTGATTTTCCACCGAAATAAATACCTTTTTTTTTACCTAAGTACAGACAACCAATTTGATTTGTAGGCCACTATGTACTATAATAAAGTGATGTTGTCAACCAACACGTAAGAGACTTCCTATGATTTAGTTTACAACGTCACGTTGACAAAGTCCATAGTGGGCTAGGAATCAAATGGGTTGACTGTACAATTTGTCCATTTCCGGGTAAGTTAGGTGTCTCAATACCAAATATTATTAAAAGGTTGGATTTAGCTGTTAAAGCGTAACAAAGAAACAAATAGTTACTTTCAAATTTATAATATTTAATTTATTTATTTTTAAATAAATAAAAATAAAATAATGTTATTATGGCTATAGTATAGTAGAGATGGATTATAGTACAGCAATTAAATACGGTAAGATTTGTATGGGGAAAAGGTAGGTACAGTAGATACAATGCCATGTGAAGTGATGGGGTGCGGGCCACTAAAATGCTCTATAAGGGTAAAATTGAAAGAAATACGTCCCAATTTCAACATTAAACGTCTTTATTTCACAAATTCCTATTTCTGACCCTTTTTCAAAGCCAACGACTAAATATAGTTATGTTTACTACAAAAGCTTATTAAGTCACTAAAGACTATAACAAAAGCGTTTAATTTCGTCATCGAATCAAAGCTTTAATGCTTACTTAATTTTATTACTTATTATTAAACACCGTTTAACAATTCTTACAGCATTCTCACACCCGTTTATCGTCTGGTCTGATTGAATTCGCCCTTTACGCCCAGGCTTTGTTGAAAAAAGACATAAGTGCCGCAAATAACAAACAACAAACTACTTTTAGTATCTTAAAATTAGCAAACCGGGCCTAAATATTTGACTTGGTGCATGAAAGCAATGCTGCCCTCCTAAATAAAAAGGACGCATTCGCAATATGATGGTCAAAGTAAATTCAGCCCTCCGTCTTAAGAAATAAGGTCACTAATACACACGCGGTTCTATGAGACATACGCCCTTTTTCTAAGGAGGGCAAAATGATTAGGCGTTTGCGCTTGTTTTTACCACTTTCCTATCTTAACAAAGTTATACCTAACATAGGTAGGTACTTAGGCTAGGTTTTTGCGAAGATAGACGTAACATTATCGCTTAGAGTAGGCTAGATTGAGGTGTTTTTGACTTGTGATAGAATTCATAAATCATGCTATTGACGTAAATTATCGTCAAAAACGATTTATAATTTCTATTTCAGCCCAGGGTAATCTAAAAACCTACAACCAAAGTTAAGTCGGCTTTGAAAAAGGGCGTTACATTACATGTTACCTTTTGACATGGACCGATAATGACAACATACAAGTAAATATTACTATTATTGTCTGCAATAATCTGACACATTGCTATGCTACGCAGGGTCGGCAGGCCCCATTCTAATTTCATTACATTTGAAGAGTTTACATTCACTTTACCAGAGTTTTACGCCATCTGACCATTCACAAGTATATTGACGACAATCGCAAGGACATGCCAGAAGGACCATCTGCGGGCATGCTCTGACGCCATAGTCTAGAAATGAAACCATAGCTTAGAAACGGGTCCAGTATTTTTTTGTTTACTCTGGTGTATCGACTGGCCATGCTGGTTAAAACCTGGTGAGTTTTTGAGAAATAATGCAACAGTGCCAATTAGTGTTTCCCAACTTTTTATAGTTCCTATTTAATAATGTTTTCAATTTTTCAATTCACTAAGTGCCGCCTCACTTCTTATTTCTGCGTACATTGGTGCAACAGTGCAACGTCAATTTGAGTAGCGTAGTGCGCCGTCGTGGATCGAAACATTTGAAACACTTATATTCCACGGCCTTCGAGTCTGTACTTCCATCGCACTCGCTTCCACACCCTTTTGCGAGTCTAACAGACTACCCGTACCCAAATAGAGCTGCTGCGCTGTCCTATTCTCTGCTTCATTTCTTTATACCCGGCTTCAATTTATTCATTTTCAAATTTGATTTTCATGATACGTAAGTAACATTTTTTGAGTTTTTTTTTTAGAATTCAATCGGGTAAAGTACGTTGGTACTTACCAAAATTACATGGAGCTTGATGGTCATTCAAGTGCGTATCGGGGAAAGGGTAAGGAAAGCGCTAACACTTTTAAACACGAGGCCGAAACTGTTCAGCCTCGGAATCGTTTTGATATAAATACAAGATATTTTCAATATCCGATGTCGATCAAATGCCGATACCATTTCTCGAGTTCTAAAGAAAAAATATAAACGAAATAAAATAAATTATAGGGATGCAAATAAAAATGAATTGTCAAAACGATCTTATGTCTTTATTAAATGTCTATTCGTAAAATAATCTAAAAATAGCATCACAATTATAATAAGCGACGATAAAGAAACGAAAAACCGCTTACAAATAAATTGAAAAACAAAATAATACCAATTAATATGTCTCACAAAACCCCGACGAATATATATTATATATCGCATAATATCAAAATAAATTGTGAGATTCATTGTTATAGCTACATTAATTTTATAATGAATCTAGCTTTAACTGCTTTCCAGTTAAAACAGATTTAGATTTAGAGATTTGAGGTGCTAGCCCTTTCCACAATAATTATTAATATTATTTCAATTTTATTTCATACTTCGGTTTCGTCGGGGTAGGTAATACTTCAAATTAAATCAATGTGGCTTCCAACTTAACAATATTTGTACAAAGCGAAAAAAAATTAAACAATTTAACCAAAACAAAAAAGAAGAAACTGTTATGGCGATGGAAAGAGAAATTCTCACTGCCAATGCACAATGGTGAAATTTGCAGGTGATTTGGATTTCCGTCGGTGTAAACTTATGTGGGTTATAACAGCGAATCAATATTAAATGGTACGCATTCAGGTTTATCTGATTAAGTCTTAGTTCCTTCTTAACAACATGAAGCTACTGTAAACAATATTTAACACTACCACATTCTCTTCGCTTCTGATTCCATTTTCTTACGTCTTTGGCCAAGGCGGACAAGTAAATCTCAATACAGTTGAAAGATCTTGTCTGGGGCTCTGGGCAGTTCAGTTTGCCCGGTCTCTTGTACATTTTTTATGTCAAGACAAAATATTATAATATAAAATGGCAAGAATCCGATAACTTACAGGTAGATTCACTAAAGCTGGCACGAATGGAATGAACAAAACTAATGTCACCTATGTGTGTGAGTGCCGTCCTTTGAACCGATGTTCGAATTTCAAACCAAAAACCTGTTATTATTTTATACACTTGTATAGGTACATACTTTCGTTCACTCATTTAATCCATTCGTGCCAGCTCTTGTGAATCGACTTCTACGTAAGTAGGTAATCAACAGTGCTATCGAAATCTCGCCAATTTATCAAGTATTTGAGCAACACCCAAACAAGTCCCATTCGATGTTGGTCTGGCTGTAAATAGTTGTTAACCGCTTTCCAAAATTCAAATTGGAATTCAAAATCCAGCTCAATTTTTTCTTTTTATCCAGCGCGGTTACAGGACGCGTGCCTTCTGGCCAGTATTAAACTTAAGTTTTTTCAAACGACGGTATATACCTAACATATACTTTCTCATTTTTATGCACAGCTGTGTCCTTTTTTGTCGGTGCAATTTTTCTTGGTGAGATTCAAAGTATTTATTTGAGATTAGCGATATGTCATCACTTCACTTAGTACTACATTTCATTAGTTGAATCCAATATGGCTGAATAACCCATACAGCTGGACCTTTCACATAGATCATGAGTAGAGCCAGTTATCTAAATTACACAATAAATAACATTAAATTCAGCTTTCTAAATTAAGTTATTAATAAGACCTGAAACACAGTAAAATGCACTTGTAACTGCTTCAAGTAAATAAAATTGCGACAAAAATTAACCCAATATTGCAATTAAACTAAAATCGTTTCTCACTAGATGTCGCCTTTTAACGCCGTGGGATCAATTTAAAATTTAAGATTTTTCTGCAACAACCGTTTCTTTAGTTTCGCATCTTCTCTTATGTGTATAGTACGTTTCACAAACGATGTTAATGATTTTAATTCAATTTTAATATTGAAACTGAAACTAATTATTTAAATTTTAAAATCGGCATAAGTACTTGTTGTTTAATTAAGTCAGATTTAACACTCGAGAACTAACTTTTTCAATAATGATCATTGTTTCAACTTGTTTTACTGTTATTTAGTTTTTAGTGACTACACAAAATATGTCGTTACTAAGAAATACTGCTTCTTGTCTTTTCCTTTGGACATAATACACATACAATAACACATAAAACAAGAAATACACACAGACAACACGATACTATAATATATCGGTTGATTCATTAAAATAAATTATATAATTTAAAACAATGATCCCAAAACTTCAAAAAAACTGCAAAGAAAATCGCTAATACGACAACTATAAATTAAGTTTTAAAGTATTTGTGATCGCGTTGCAGTTTTATGGAAGTTAAGTGAGACTGAATGGACACGGCAGGAGTTTAACTAGTAATTTTAAGTTTTTTGAAAAACAATTTATTGATAGATATTGTTACGTCTAAACTCTAAATTAAACAACTCCATTATATTGTTATCCTACTGCTACCACGCTTTAAGCGATATGTTAAGGCGAATTTAAATTTTATTATATCAATAAATGTTCATACATACATACGAATAAATACTCAATGTTATGAACTGTGTTAGAGGGTGTAAAATCTTTATATTTGTATAAATATCTTAATGATATAACGCGCATGTGTATATGTACAATATAAATTCAGATACATATACAAATATCGTTTATAATGCCAGAAATATTCCTCGAGCAATTTGTTGCTTGGTTAGTAAAAATAAAATAAAAATGTATTAAAATATTATAACTATGTTTATAAAAAGATACGTACAATCGATTTATATTTATATGTACTAATTTAATAATTAATAGTGAATTGTGTGTTACTCGCCTTAACATAAACACTGGAAGCAACGCAATACAAAACACTCCTTCAGAACGAGCCATAAGGTCTAAAATCAATTTAAATGTATCACATAGGACAGTCAAATTAAATTTGAATTTGGAATAGTTTTATTTTCACAACTTTTATAAAGAGTAAAATGGACAATGACTCAACAGAAAAGTTCATCATAAGGCTTGCGCAAAGATGTAAAATTCATATAAATATTAAACAAAAAAACAATGATTTAACACCAGTCTCAACGATGCCTTAAAAAAAGACGTTTAGTTAAGCGATTGTAAATCTTGATTCAACAATAAAAAATTGATAATTCCTCAGTGTCAAATACAATGAACTTTTTTTTAACAACTTATTACTAAGAAGCAGAACGATTTTTCATTGCAATAACATACCATCCATATTCGAGGTTCAATCATTTAAAAAAAACATTTTATTATTTATACTTTAACTGTTGTTTCTAAATTGACCCGTTCGTTTCACACGTTATCTTCGAAAATACTGACCGATTTCATTGACTAGTAACAACATGATATAAAAAATGTCTAAACACACAGATTTTAACTTACTTACGCAGTGAGATTAACTAGAGGCTCTCAGCCTGCCTCATTCTTAAGTATGACATTGAAGCAAGATAGGAACAAAAATACTCTTAAAACTAAGTGTCTCGCTGTAAGAGGAAACGCTGGCATTTTTCCTACATTTCAGATGCAAAAAAAACATTATAGTGCATCATAACGTAAAATAAATACACCATCAATATTTTTTCTTTATTTTTCCTAACTCGTTTTCCACGCGCTTCCCCTTAAGGTCACTATAGACATTTTCCTAACCAGTCAGTATCCTCACACCCGATGTTCACGCACACAACCGCATCAAGTTACACACAAACGTCGCAACTCTAAGCGAACCACTCCGCAAAGAAATAAGACTACAACACGACGCATTACTATTTTTACACTGGTTTGTAGTTGCCAACGGGTTTGTAGAACATCTGGCCGGTGACGATGCGGCGCAAGATCTCTTTCAGAAGTAGGGACTTCTCTTTCTTGATCTTGGCGAGGAAGCCGCGGTTCTCGTTGGCACGACGGGACAAGTACGGCAGCACTTCGATCACGGGCCCGTACGGCACGTACTTGTACGCTGAGTAGCCCGATTGACCTGTGAAGAGGGGGTATTAGAATTTAAATGTCGCGTATATTGTAACAAACTACGGTAAAGTTATGAAAGCCTGATACATCACGGCAGTTACTTCTTGCCGACAAACCCCATTTCATAGTTTTCTTTTAAATAAGGGACATTATCTTTGATATTTGGTTAGCCTGCAAGAGGACTCGGTTGATCTATGCTTTCCTGAATGTCAGGTTTCCTTTAGACTCACCAAGCGGGAAGGTGACATGGTCGCACATGCCGAGCAACTGTCCGAAGCAGACGACCTTATCTCCGGGCCCAATGCCGTACTGCTGCATCAGCTCTATGGCGTAGCGCACCGTATCCTCGTTGTGGGATGCCACCATGATGCCAAGCTGAGATGGCTGGCCCTGGCGATCCTGCCACAAAACTTATATAAGCATGGAGCCTAGTAAATAGAAGTGCATTCTGATGCATGTGACTAAGGTTTAGGCCGTGTCTTGTGCTTATTTACATTTGCTTACCTGGAAGTAGACATACAATGTATTTACTGAAGAATTAGTTATGGCAGTCACCTAAGATAACACAAACGATGCTCTCAATATTCTAATAAGTAGAGGAAAATATAGTGCGGGACGGGAAGGAAACTACTAATCGGAGATTTAATCCCCTGAATCATAAAGTATACATGGCTGTCCCCTGAATCATAAAGTATACATGGCAAGGCATTATGTGATCTTGATCTTCCCCTAAACCTAGTCCGCAGGGTCGGCAACGTATGCGATTTTATATGTCTGACTTCAGAGGTCAGTTTCTATCAAGTAAAGAAGAAGAACTGACCTTGACCCTGGAGAGTATCTCCTTGAGGCACTTGTGGAAGGAAACAGTGGTGGCGGCCACGGACTCGCACGTGGGGTCCTCGTAGCCCATCGCCGCTGCGCGCGCGCGCTCCTGCAAAGACAGACCAGTCAACAAAGTTGCTCCACCGTCATTTTGAAATTGTTAAATTGAATTGTTGTAGTGAAAATTCTCAAATCTATTACAGCTACAAATGTTACAATCGAATACCTATTTAGGATTCACGTACATATACGTGGATACATGATTTTAGATTGCGTCAATTTTCATAAGTGAAAGGAAACTGTTATCCAATATCACCCACAAAGCGTAAATACCGTAAAGGCCTTACTGACTAACTAATCTTGAGCGAGGAACAAGTGTCAAGGCACGTCAAAGTAAATATCACCTCATAGAAAACTTTCTCTGGTGCATGTTGACACGGTATCTAACTTAAGGTCAGTTAACCTTTACAGTACGAAATGATACTGTCGTGCGGGTAAATGTCATTGAACGTGAACCTTTTTCCGTGACTCAAAAATGAGCAAAACCTAATTAATTTACATCTTAAAAACCATACGAGTCCTTTTATCCGGTAATAAGGAAGATTCAATATCATTCTTGACTTGTGCAAAGTTCGGTCTGAAAGGTTTATTAATTTAATACGGTCTTAAGATTTTCAAAGTACCTGTTCGATGTAAGCACCGCGCACGAGCTTGGCGCCCCAGTAGAACTGCTGGCGCTGCGCCTGCTCCAAGTCCGTGACTATCTCGTTGTACGTATTCTTCAGGTACGTCTGGTACGTGTTGAATACAAGGTATTTCTCCTGCAACCACACATGTGTTCAAGCTAATTAATCGATCACCTATCCATGACGAACATAAGCCGTTTATACAATGTTTTTGAAAGAACGTTTTTGGGTAAAAACTGTCAAATTTTACAACCTCTATTTAATCGATGATTTAATCGTAATTAACAAAAGAGCTCAGCGGGAGAGGGGGCTAACGAGCTCAAGCCACACCAAAAAGTTAAAAAAAAAAATTGGGAAGTCAACCTTTTGTTATGACGGGTGGAAAATTTAAGGTGTACAACTCGAGTGAAACAGCTCTAACCGCTCTAATTTTGTGTGCTGTTATTTTTTTTTACCCTCAGTTGGGTCAAGCCCCTCCCGTACCAATATCCTGAATCTGCCACCCAAAGAGGGCAGTACAGTCTACTCAACTTGCAGTGGGTTACCTTGTTGAACCGGCGCTGCATCTCGAGGCAGATGCGCGAGATGGCCGGCTGGAAGTACGTCTGCTCCGCGTCGATCATGATGCGCACGTCCACTTCGTTCGCCTTCTCGATAATGGTGTTCAGCCGCCGCAGCATGTTGCGGAACATCTCCTCTTCCTAAGAAAAAATACCTTATTGTAATCAAGAGTCCATTATCTTGTTTTAACCACCTTTTGTCCGCGACTTCGTCCGCGTAGATTTCGATTATCGTTATTGCCTCGGAAACTTTTAAATTTTCCGGCATGAAGGCTATGTGTTAATCCAGGGTATAAGCTATCTCCATTTCAAATTTCATTCAAATCCGTCCACCCGTTGCAGCGTCAAGGAGTAACAAACTAACAAACAAACTTTCACATTTATAAATCTTAGTAGGATAAAATTAGTCATTCCCAATAAGTATATCATAGTAAAAGTCTGGCCTGTAACTTCGGTCTACGATGGTAGAGTCTAGAAGTTTTTCACAGTGACATCTTGCGCAGTTTTCGCAACCTTAGTGTTAATTTTGTAAAATACTCTTAGGTATTATTTCGTAACAAAGCTACAAACTAAGACTATACTAGTTATGTAACATGAGGGCAGTGCTAATATCATCCGTCTACAATAAAACCAAAATAACTTGTCAAGGTTAAATTGTTAGGCCCTTCTTCCAACAAGCAAGACGAGATTTTCTTTTCCATAAACTCTTAAACAATTAATGTTAATTGACATTATATAGTAAGAACAATTACACTCGTTCTCAGTGATTTAAGTCTCCGGACGTACCTTGGGCGAGATCTGCGAGATGAGCCGGCGCATCTGGCCGGTATTGGGGTCGGGGACGCGGAACGAGTCCGACAAATTCATGTCCTTGTCCAGGATACCGGACCACGGGAACAAGTGCACGATGCTGAAAAAATACATGCGTTTTACAACAGATAGATGACGCTGAATTGAAGGTACGATATTGTGCCTAAAGAGAGCTTTCAACATTATAAAATTGTATAAAATACCAGTTTACTCAATTTTTAAATGAAAGGATGGCGAGTGACACTAGCATTACATCAAGCCAAGTCCTTAGGGTGCGGCTCCACTGAGGCAGAGACGAGCGGAGCGGGGCGGAGCTGTGCCAATATTAACCAATAGAATATAAACTAACATGCGCAAGGCGCGTTCGACGTGACCGCATGCGCCTTCTATTGGTTAATATTGGCACAGCTCCGCTCCGCTCCTCTCGTCTCCGCCTCAGTGGAGCCGCACCCTTACAGTCTTCCAATCAGAATATTGAGTCAAAATTATAATATTGTAGCGCCATCTACAATGAGTAACGAGTAACATTCGTTAACTAGCGCAATCTGGTGGCGCGAGCTGAAAACATGATAGTTTAGCGACAACGCTTACGAGTTACGACACAAGGTGGCGCCACTGACCGGTCCCATGGGAATATGTGCACCACGCTAGAATAACAGGGACCTATTAACATTTGTATACTTAGACTCTCTTTCATAATGTTTTGTTTTAGGCACTGGGCCGCTGCTGGGTCGCCGAATATAAACATAACAGGTATTATGTAAGGTACAGTGCTACCATTTTCTTAATAACAATCGGCAATCTTCGTTTTTATATGACACACGAGTGACAAATATACTGTCAGTTTCGAGTTGCGAGTGCAAGCGTGTTAGCAATAACCAGCCGAAAGCTAGGTGGGTGATCGAATTCCAGATCAAAATCGGACAGGTCCCATCTTGGTTATTTACTTATTTTGAAATTATTTCATAAAAACATGACTGAGAACTCGTGTAACACCTAATATTAGGGTAAGTTTTATTGATAAACATACCTACACTTAAACCAAAATGCAGTAATCAAAGCAAATGTGCGCCTGATCAGGATAGGATTTTGATCTCGAATTCGATCACCAACTGTAGCTGGGAATACTGTACATGCAGCGCTACTTCCGGTCATTTATTTAATCAATTCGATGTTACTCTTGTAAAACTTCTTCAAGCAAACTCAGTAAAGACATCTGGTTGAAAAAGTCACTTTAACATAGTTCATAGTGCCCTAGGAGTCAAATTGGTTGACTATGTTACTGTAAGCAAGCCCTTTCCCTAACGCGGTTGTATCGCAAAATTGAACTTTGTCGTTTAACAACAACCTTTCCACTCTACCCTCACTCACAACTAGTGATGGGCGATTTCTGAAACATTGCAAAACTTTCCTTAACTGCGAAAATTACAGCGTCTGAAAGTTACATAATTAGATGGAAATGATTCTGACACAAGTAAATTTCATTTAAATTTAATGAAAAGTTTCCGTTACTTACATTAAATGTCAAAACTATAGAAAATTTCAGAAATTAAACGATTTCACTTTGGTAACTTTCAGAATATTGCATGAAATTTTAGGTGAAAGTTTCACTTTCGAAACTTTCACAATATTGCAGAAAATTAAGTGAAAGTTTCACTTTTGAAACTTACAAGCAGCCCATCACTACTCACAACACAACAAGCTTTTTTAGTAGGTATATTATATTAGGTAGGTAAAGTGAGGCCAATGAGACGAGACAAAGAATGTAAACAAACTGACCGTTACTGAGTTATATTGCGATAGCGAGCGATTATTATATCTTATATCTGTTCTTATTTCTCGTACGCAATAATATCTTCGGTTGGTCGATGACGGCTGTCGTTGCGTGATTCGTGCTACAGGAAAGCTATCAGTACAGAAGTTGGCAATAGTAGGGCCGCCATTTTGTGAAGTTAGGTAATTCCTGTTAGGTCGTGTTAGCCAAAACAGCAAATAACCGAGGAAAAACATTAACAAGTCGATTAATTTTAAACCGATCGGCCATAATAATACAATAATTTTTTTTAGGCTATCGCAAAAGGAATTATTGAATTTTCATCATAGGTGGAGTAAAATAGTGTGCCACTCAGATCGTCTCCGCTGATGATAGGTACATACACATACATATGAAAATTTCCAGACTGAATAGTTGTAATTTCCTCTTGACATCTTATTACAAGGGTTAACTCGTGTCGCTTTTGTGTTATACAGAAAAATAGGTAAAAATAGTTGGGCATTATCGTGAAAATACGGATCGAAAGAATAATATCACGTATTATTTTTCAAAACTTAAACTTAAGATCGTTCGTAGGAATTTCAAGTTACGAAAAAAAAAAAATGATTGGCATTAAGCCACTGAGTGATTCAGCGAACAACAACAGAAATAGTTTCAAACGCTTTTGGCAGACATAGCCACGGCAGTTATGTAACCGGAGTACGACTCATTTGGCTGACGTTGTAGGATATCCGATATTCTATTAACGGTCAAGAATTTTCAGATAAAGATTTGAGGAAAAATACAGCTCCAAAGTGAATAGTTTAGAAATTAAAAGTAAAGAAAAAGGTGGTCAGAACGACCCATACACCCTCTGCCCAAACAGCCGATGGTTGTGGCGTCTGGCAAGTCAGAAGTTCAGAACGAGCATGGCCTTACCGTCGTAAAAGTCTTTCACAGGAACCTACTTGTACCTACCAACGCAGAAATGAAGAAGTATCGCTCATCCTATCTCTTTAGATTCAATGATTATTTTTTGCTTATGTAATAAAAATAAAAAGAGGACTCATTAACATGCACTGTGGCCGTAAAAATGTTATAAAAGTACCTAGTCTATTTATCCTTGAAACGTCGGCGAAGTATTTACGAACAAACGTACAGACTCCGTTGACATTCACCAAGCGCTCCCCAATCACTAACTGAATTGCTCTTGCGGATGACCAGCACTTGCTTTAAAACCAGCAATAAGCTGACTTGGGACCATAGCTTTAATTGACCTGTCTATATCTTTTATTTGATGTGATGTCATATATTCTCTGTCTACTCACCCCTCCTTATCCGAAGTGACCCGTTTCATGAACTCCTGCACCTCAGGCTTGTTGCTGAAGTCTCCGAAGTACCGCTGCAGGTCCTCGATGGTCTTGTGGTGAGTCAGCACATTGCCCATGCCGCCCACTATCTGTTGCATGTAGTTGCGCGCGCGCATGATCACTTCAGACAGTTGCAGCTGGAAAGAGGTTAATGATCTTTATTTCATAAAAAAAAAACACTTGTTTTCTGAGTGGCTGTTGAGACAGGTAACAAGAAGTATGAGGGTTTGTGCTGAAATATATATCAGACCATATGTAATTCTTTTACATTTAAATGTATTTTATCTATACCAATATTATAAAGAGGTAAAGTTTGTGACGTTGTAGGGGTAATCTCTGGATCTACTGAACCGATTTTGAAAATTCTTTTACCAATAGAAAGCCGCTTTATTTGTAAGTGTCATAGGCTAAGGATATATATATTAACCCAAAAAAATGTTTATTGCCCAACGAAGTGGGCACGGGAACAGCTAGTTTTTAACCGACTTCAAAAAAAGGAGGAGGTTCTCAATTCGTCTGTATTTTATTTTTATTTTTAATGTTTGTTACCTCAGAACTTTCGACTGGGTGAACCGATTTTGAAGATTCTTTTTTTATTTGAAAGCTGGTGCTTCCAGATTGGTCCCATCTCAAAATGAAGATCTGATGGTGGAATCCATGAGGAATCGACGGAACTCTTCAAAATTTATAGGCACACCTATAGCGATTTTGGTATTTTTCATTGTAACTCGTGTATTTGGTCTTGGAAAGCACTATTTGGTGAAGTGGAACTGATGATGAGGACCATAGATGGCCACCGGAACTCTTAAACGGTATATATTTCGAGGGTGGCGACAAGATATTTCGATTAAGATAGTTGAGCGACTATGACGAAGCATATTTAGGTTTAAATATATGACTATGACTTTCCCACGGCGTTGCTTGCGGCGAGATTGAAATGTTCTATTGTTTCTTGAGAAATGGGAGAATAACAGCATAATTATGATCACTAAAAAGTAAAAATAAAAAAAAAGTTTAAAAAAACAAAATCCCGCCTTCAAAAATCAAAAAAATAACTTCTTCAAAATGGTAGGTAAATAGGTCAGTCCAACTGAAGTCGGCGTCCAACTAATTTTAACCGAAAGCAGACTTCAGTTGGACTGACCTATTTACCTACCATTTTAAAGAAGTTATTTTTTGCTTTTTGAAGGCGGGTTTTTGTTTTTTTATATATATATAATATTATAAACAGCAATCGTTTTGTTAAAGAAACGAAACTTTAGGGTGCCAATGATGGATACTTTTAGCTGACAGGCGATGGACACTTCACTCTTAATTCAAATTTCATACGGTCCTAAATTGATTTTTGCAAAACAAATGAATAACTCTTATCTTCTGTAAAATAAGAATCAATCTGGTCCTGTCCATTACTGGTTCCGTCACCACGACGCTTTTATCAAAATCAAATTATTATGATGAAACAAAATATAGATGTTGCAGTGTTAGCTTTAGTTGAGAGTTTGGAGTTTGGATTGCTTGTTTTTTCTTAAAAAAGAAAAGATTACTGTCGGTTTCAAGCCGTATTTTTTTAGGTTCAACTTACAAGTAACTGCGGCCTTCCCAGCGCAGTCAGCTTTATTGCCATAAGTCCGGTGCTTTGAGTTGTATCTGGAACATCACACGAATCGTTAAGCAAGTAAAGAAGAGTTATAATAATATAAAAAATGTCATAGGTCCAACTAGGAATGAATAATGTATGTAAAGTCTCTTCATCCTTACTTGTCTTATATAGTAAACAACTTTCTAACCTCAAAGTGAACCTTTTTTAAAACTAAAACAGCTAAAACAGCTCTTTTATCTTAAATAAAATAAACTGATTTAACATTTTGGACATCACTTGGCCAATGTATTGTCTGTGATTGCTTTATTTTGTTTAAATCAGCTGTTTTAGCCAAAAAAGGTTCATTTTGAGGTTAGAAAGTTGTTTACTATATAAGACAAGTAAGGATGAACAGACCTTAAGTCTAGTATCAATTATAAATTACTCTGTAATACTTTAAATAAATACACGAGGATATGCAAACAGTTGCGGTACTGTTGCTCAGGGTCACATATTTTTTCGAAAAAGGACTATTTAGGTAATAACGATCCTCCAAAGTAGGAACATAGTTTTTGAAAGAAAAATATAATACTATAGTAGTTTCTAGATTTAACATAGCAGAGTTAATTATGGCGTACCACGAGGCAGAATACTGGGACCGCTACTGTTTTCGGCCTATACTTATAAACATCTGGGCGATGATTGTTCGCTGGATGTGAAACGTAATTTTCATCCAACATTATAATAGTAGTTTATGTAACTGATAAATAATGAGAGGCCTTAAAGTACGAGTGTGGTTTTATGAAACGAGCGTCAGCGAGTTTCATAATAGGATCACACGAGTGTTTTAAGGCCTAATTATGTACAGTTGCATACACTACTTTATCTACCAACATATCACAAGCCTCCATGATGCATTCAGGAGCCGCATATTAAATTTTAACCGGTAATGGCGTTAATGAAAAGACTGAATAGTGTTCTGGCAGCTGTTTTTTTTTTAAATTCATTGACAAACTACAGTCGGCTCCAACTATCATATCGTTCAATATCTTCCTTACGTGCGACATTTGTCAAATTTGTATGCAAATTGACAATTCATCAACGACTCGACTGATATTAGAATAGAGGTCAAATCAAATTTCTTATGTTTTTCAGAGATGTTCGAAATTTGAATGTCATAAGAACATCGAAATTGATGTTCTTAAGAATCCATAAGATTACTGCCGAAGATAAAAAAAATGCTCTAACAACAGAGTTGATTATTACGCTGGTCATAATTTGCGGTTTCTGAACGCATCATAGAGGGTTTATGATATGAGTGTAGATAAAAAAATAAACTGTTAATGAAATGGTGGTCTAATCGGTTTGGTGGTGATGGTTTTAAATAACAACAATGTAAAAGTAAATCTAAACAAAATTAACATTAGCGTTTTATGTACTAAAGCGCCCACCGACGCACGTGAGAGACGATCCTCTTGAAAAAGATTTAATCGCGTCTAGTATGTACAATTCGATTACTTAACCACCATCGCTAAACAGATTATAAAATTCCGCCAATTAACTAGGCTTTGAGGAATACTTCCCATATAATGTTTATAAATTAATTAATAAATTAATCTCAAACTTCGAAACCCATTTAAATGTTAAGGTACCAGGGCAGCACAACTCAAAGAAGACTCACCGGCCACAGCGTCAATGCTCTTAAGGAAGGCTTCCGTGTTGCGCTCGCACGCTGCCTCGTTGAGGTAGAAATACGTCCGCGCGCTGGTAACCTTGTACCGGCGATCAGCGAAACGTTGCTCCACATGGTACTGCTTCAGCTGGCCTTCTTCTTGTTTATCGCCGCATTGCGAGATCGAAGCGCTGGGGAACAATAAGGATTATCATCAACAACTTGTCTTTTACCGTGAATTTTCTCTTGATGGTGTCATCATTATGTTATGATAGAGCACCAGATTTTTTTAATTTCGTGTGCCAAGCTAACAAACCGATACTTAGATGTTTTGGTAATTAGTGGATGTCTTTAGGTTGATAAGGGGTGAATCAATCTGTTTCCCAAACTTGATTATTCCACGTAGCATGTGGTGTATCAATCGCATTTTATCCCATTCTTAATTTGTCCTGTCGCTTGTTTTCCCCAGTGCAAATTTCCCCATTGTAATAAGACCGAAATAGTTAGGTTAGGTTATGTTAGTTTTGCAGCAGGCCCGAAGGGCCAAACCACCCAGAAGTAGGAGCTACGCACTAGCGGATCACCGTCGACTTTGTGGAAATGATATAACTATTCAGATAAATACAGATTAGGAAATTATGATACTGGAATTATTTCTGCCGAGAAAAATTCTCCGGTTAAGCTATACTGAAGAAAATAAAGACTGGTAAATTTTGCGAATGGAAATATTGCTAGGTACCAGAAAAAAATGAATATTCATACATATGTATACTCCTCGATCGATCGTTCGACATATAGCCGATTTTAAGAAAATATAATAGAATAGAATAGAAACGTCAATATAAAGTCTGAACGTCTTTCGGCTGATATGATGGTGAATAAAATTGTCTAACTAAATTTCTTTGGGATAACATCCGCAAAAGAAAGGTTGTATATCTTGGCCATATACTACGGCATGACAGATACCTCTTACAACTGATAATGATGGGAAAGGTCGCTGGCAAAAGACATGTAGGCCGCCGGAAGAAATCATGGCTGAGGAATCTCCGGGAGTGGACTGGTGTCACGAGTGCTGCCCATCTGTTTCGCCTCGCGACAGACAGAAAAGTTTTCGGAGCTCACTGCCAATAGTTGGAGAGGCACATTAAGAAGAAGATGAAGCTAAATGTAAATTTCACTACGGGAAAACTTAAACTAAATACTTCAAACGTATTGTAATCTATATTTTTACGTTAATTTACATCCTCTCTGTAAGAATCTGTTTATTTTCTTTGTAGTGAACGTCATATAAAAAAAGCCTATAAATTAGCTGTCACTGGACTGCGCTGCGAATTGTTGATTACAATGTTCGTAACACAAGTTAGGCACATTTGCCTTTGCCTTAATAAAAAACGGGTCAGTGACCTCAATGACGCTTCTGTCGCAAAAATACTCTTAACTGACCTAGTTATTGATATAGAATAGGAAGCGATCAGACTGAACTTTATGTTCATAAACATAAGATGCAAGCAAGTTGGCACAGAGCCAGCTACACAAATTAAATTAATTTGAACTTTTCGTGTCTAACAATATGCTGTAAAGTGGATTCATATCAATGATTCATGATGATGACATTCTAGAACAAGTTGTTGTTTATTAAGATGTAATTTAGTTTTTTTTTGCGTTATATTCTAGAAAGATACAGCGGGTTCCATTCCATTGAGTTGCCCTAATAATGCCGTTGCGGACGTTTTTTGCAAGTCTGTGTTGCCAACTAGATCGCTTCACTTTCTCTTCTTTTTCATTAACGTTTTTTACAGCTATTGCTCGAGGCCTTAATTTGAGTTAATCTAAGCACACATCCGTTATACTTATAGAGGTGAGTTAATTTTACGCCTTAACAATATGTATTGAAGTGTACCGCTGTCTTACTTATCCAACAAAGTACGATGTCGTCTGAGTCTTCATTATATTCCCTATATATATTCTACGGAGACTAGACTTAATGTGTGTACTTTACCTAAACATTTGCTTTTATTTATTGCGTTAATCTTTATTGCACTAAATACAAAAGGTGAATTTAGTAGAAAAAAAAGCGAAGAGTATAATGTACTAACTAATTTATCTTTTAACTGGAAGTATTTTTAGAAATATATAGCCACGCTCGTTGTTCCTAAGATGGAAAATAAAATAGACATTTTATTTTATGTCAAGAAGGTCTAAAACAGGGGGACTTACCTACTATTTTATCAAAACACCTTTCAAAGAAGAAAGAACGTATTATTAGTTATTACGCAGCCATTATAAATGGATGTACGCAGCATTTTCATTTCTACGAAAGGCATTTCTCGCCTCATGAGTTTTTTTTGGTATTCACAAGTCTAACATAACCGAACGTACGTATTTACTAATTAATGTTTAAGTTGTCGGGAAAACACGATGGTTTTAGCAGAAAATAGCGTTAGATGAAATGATACAATCTATAAAGTGAAATTCGATAAAGTTACGGGTTACCCTATGAAAGAGATAAAAGAAAAAAATGAATACTGACACATACCGAATGTATTAAGAGCTGTAGCTAATAGCAAAATTTTAAATAGCACTTAATATTACAAGTGGCTAATCTGTCTGAAGTGGTCAGCGGATCTATTGAAGTGGCAATTGAATTGTTAAATCATGGCTAAATCAATCTAGTCAAAGATACTCGGTCGGATCCAAATTCAATTTATGAAATCCATTATAGGTGATCTTTTATTTTACCAGTCTATCAAATAAATCACTTCATGTCTTTGTTCTGTCAAGTTAAAATTTATTTGGTATTTGAAACGGGCTGAAAAAAACACATTTGTAAGCGCAATGATAATACAATATAATTGTGATGTATTAATCTGTTTCTCAAACTCGATTATTCGGCGTAGCAATTTATCCAGCCGCGATTTTCCCATTCGTGATTTTACCCAATCGCATTTTTCCCCATGCTTAATTTTTCCTGGTCGCATATTCTCCATACTGGAGTTTTCCCCGTCCGCAAATTTCCCCATTGTAATTAGGCCGAAATAGGTAGGTAGATTTAGGTCATGTTAGTTTTGCAGCAGGCCCGAAGGGCCAAAACACCCAGAAGTAGGAGCTCCGCACCAGCGAAGCTCCGTCAGCTCTGTGGAAATTATATAACTATTCAGATAAATACAAATTGGAAAATTATATATTAGAATTATTTCTGCTGCGAAAAAATCTCCGACAAAATAAGCTACTGAAATAAAAAGACTGGTAAAAGGGGTTTGGGTAAAAGTGTTGTCATTTGTAAAATTCATACATTTTCAAGGAGAGCGGCCATTCGTAAAAGTGGTAAATTATTAAAAATAAACATATTTTGTTATTTAATGTAATACTCTTAAGTGTATCGGAGCCGAGATATTTAAATATTCATACTTGGGCGTACTTTTGTACTAAAAACTGAATACTTAAATCTTTAAAATCTCCGCTCCGATATTATATAACGCCATAAATTATATATATCTATGTGTATTTAGAGGTCCTCTAAATAACTATGTAAAAATCATCCGCAAACAAAACGATTCTTCAAACAAATTTACCCACTGCCCTTTGCGAATGGAAATATACCCACCAGAAAAAATAATGGGAAGAATGTCGCCATACTCGTTACTGTTAACTGCTAAAAAAGGCACTTTGAATATCAAAGTTTTGATAAAAAGTTTTTATTACGTGATAACATTAAAGTAGTTTTGTAACGTAGGTATGATATAATTATATAACTTTACGCTGCGTACTATACGGTACTACACCGCTATCCCCGCTAAAAACACTGAATGGAATGCCAAATATAAAATGATGTCGTCATCACTGGACAATCTGCGAATTGATTGTCACGGCGCGATGATGACGTGAATTTCTCATTTACTCTGCTCTCTGAAGCCCTACTTGACCTTCACAATTAGATACCTACACTTTCTCCTTGCGATCATGTTCTATCATTAGGCATTTGGATCGATGAAATATGTTGCTAAAGAGGTATTAAGATAGAGCTACATTTTGTATCGAAAAGTTCCCTGTTGCTAAGAGGGTAGATAATTATTTTAAAATCGTTGATGGACAGGACGCCTATAGCCGCTATCCTTGAAGACAAGTGATACGACAGTACGACGTTCAATATACTTAAGGGCGCTGCATACGTAACGTGATTTTACACGGACGGGACGGGGACGGGACTAGACAACAATATCGTTTCATAGAAAATGTGTCGGAATGTGCATACACGTACGGGATGGGAAAACCAAAAATGTATGCAACCACGTCCCGTCCCTGTCCCGTCCACGTCCTGATCACGTTACGTATGCAGCGCCCTTAAAGCTAGTAATATCCATCAACGTGCTGTTAAGCAGATTTTATACTAACTATACATGGGTTTTAACTTAATTAATTAAAAAATAAACAACGTCAGGTATTCATTACTCTCATTCCTTAATTAGTAACCGTAAATAAATTCACCGTGTAATTTAAAAACTCTTAAAACTACAAAGATGGTAATGTCAAACTACAGATTACTTGTAATTAGCTAAAAACACATCTCATTGTAGATAAAAACTAAGTATCCATCGCTAATTTACTAAAAGAAAACTAATTACCAACGCTACAACGTCAATGGTTTAATGAATGTCAATTACTTTTTAAAATTAACGTCTACATGAACGCGCTAAAACAAGGTGATATTCAAAATGGCCGCTAAGAACTAAAAATTAAAAATAAAAACCAGGCAACAGCAAGCGCTTGTAAGGCTCGCGGACCGCTTTTTAGCAGCTCGTTCAAACGTAAGCTGGTTGTACTGCCTCTGAAATGACGCGAGACAGCTCAGTTGAAGAAAAAACAATTCATGCCTCGTATAAATAAGTATTAACAATAAAATTGCATTTCAATGAACATATCAAATGGTCTCGTGGCTTTCGTCTGAATGCTGCGTATTTATTTTGAGACAGACCTACTCAAAGAAGTTACAGTTTCATTTAGTACATTTTATGAAACAGAATAATCATCAATTATTACGTGTTTCATTACATACTAGCGACCCGCCCTCGCTTTGCTTCAGGTACTATTAGGCTGGGTGTCCCTAGAACCAACATACTTAAAAAAAAAACTTGATAAAAAAAACGGGCAAATAGGTTTTAAAACTTCGCTGATTCGTAATGATTCTAATTATGTATAATACAACTGAAAAACTTATGGAATAAAACATGAAATTAATGATTTTTCGTGACATGGACATAAGGGAAAATTACAAAAATTCAGATTAAAATGATCAATATCTCCGAAACTAGTAACAATCGCTGAACATACATAGTGGTTAAATCGATAGATTTTTCGCTGCACTATCAGCCCTCTCAGTTTTAGCGTTGGTTTTTGGGACACCCTGTATATATTATAAGACTCCCTTGAATTGAATCACTCTATCTATTAATAAACCGCATTAAAATCCGTTGAGCAGTTTGAAAGATCTAAGCGGAGGGCCTGACGGCGGGAAGCGACTTTGTTTTATACTATGTAAAGACTAATGAAACCCTATCAAAATAATTCAATAGTCTACAAGCAGCGCAAATTAGTCTTATGCGATAAAAGCCAACGAGCCAGTTACTGGCAACTACTGTAGTTCTGTGAAACGCGTTTCCGAACCGAAGGCCGCCGTTATAGTTCGACTGGACTATTTTCGAATCACGACTCCATTGTGCCACGTACATTCTCTGAGTACACGCTTAACCAACCTACATATGAAGATTGCCAATGGTGACGTGCCGCCTACTTACTTGCAAAAATCTAGAATACACGTAACATTGACCTACTAACTCCTTATGTTTAAAGCAACGGTCTTCCACGGTATCTTAGCATAATCAATCATTCAAGCCAAAACACATAATTAAGTATTCATGTTTATAAATATCCCTATGTCTTGCAGAACATTCCAGATTAACCCTCTTACTTATTTATAAACACGCAATAGCAGGTCCCCGGAAGGGATTTTCACCTCTGATTCTTTTTCTTAAAGTAATGCAAGTAAAAAGCAAACAAAAGCAAGGACTTTTGTCTTGGACCCCTCAGGCGATTACCAAAAAAAAAAACACGCAATAGCTAAAGTGTGCTTGAAATATGCTCTGTACTTATCTGTCATTATGACATTTTGAATTTGACAGAAAGGGACGAAGAATACAAGTCTACAACAGACTTTTGAAGTAGACATCGGCCTATGATATCACAGAGCTTCAGGGCCTCTATTCTACTGGTTAAAACTATATTGATTTGACGTGTTACCGTATTGTATTAACTCGGCCGCCATTACTTTTAAGTAAATTAGAGCTATTGGCACGTTGACAACACGATAACATTCAAAATTCAAATTCAAATTTATTTATTTCAAACAATTAGAACAATCCTTTTAAATCTTATAATATAGTAAATTAAATAGTGTTTACAAAAAGGTTTCAGGCATGAATTTCAATGGTCCTCACACTAGGACAGGCCTGTGTCGTGAGAACCGAGTTGATGCGTTACCGAGGTAGATCAAAAATACATGATGCGTGAACAGATTACAGACGTGGAGTAAACATACAAGATTGAATGGTGTGCAGGATTACATTAGGAAATTAAAGTAAAATTTTACAAGATTATAAGTGAGTTTAGGTACTAGGTTACTTATAAAATAGTGTGTGTGTGTGTGTGTGTGTGTGTGTGTGTGTGTGTGTGTGTGTGTGTGTGTGTGTGTGTGTGTGTGTGTGTGTGTGTGTGTGTGTGTGTGTGTGCGTGTGTGTGTGTGTATGTGTGTGTGTGCGTGTGTGTGTGTGTGTGTGTGTGTGGGGGTATGTGTGAGTTTGTATGTGTAAGCGAGTACAAAAAGTATTTTAGGACACAGATTTCAATAGGTCCTCAGCATCCTTATACGAGAGTGTAAGTAGCCATTTTTTTAATTTAGCTTGCATTTCTTTTATCGGTAAGTCCATCATGTTGCATAATCTAATAATTCGGTTGTAAATAAAAGGGTGCATGAATCGTGGAAAGCGACGTGCGTAGTGCGTTTTGACTGTGGCACTAGGGATACGAAAGACCCTTCTGGCTTGCAATTCATGATAATTAGGGGAATTTCTAGCATTTTTATGCATGATTACAGAAGCCTGATATATAAACAGTTGGCGAACAGTAAGAGTCTGGGTTTCTCTGTAAAGTTCACTCGTAGGGTATTGAAATGGTTTTTTATACATTACTTTAAGGACTGATCTCTGCGCTCTTTCCAGACATATCATTGCTGAGGTACCGGTACCACCCCACACAGCGATACAGTAGCCCAGTATGGATTCACACAAAGCCACATAAACAAGCTGAAGGACTCGCTCATTGCATGAATTTCGTAAAAGACGCATTATGTAAATTAGTTTTCTCACGCGCTGTGACAGTGATAACACATGGTTTTTAAACGAAAGATGCTGGTCAATTTCGACTCCCAGATATTTTACGCATTCCGCTCGATCAATGACGTCACAGGAGCCTAAGCTAGAGTTATGGGCAGCTACAGTGTTAATCCGCAGTACTGCAAGGTGTTTGGGTTCAGAGGCTTTTGTTTTGTGGAAACAGATGAATTTGGTTTTGTTTAGGTTAAGTGTAAGGAGATTTCTGTCCAGCCATTGCTTAACACGTTTCATTCCAATTTCAGCTTCTTGCTGAGCGCGAGTCCAGGTGTTTCCGTAAAAGAGAGCCACAGTATCATCTGCGTAGCAAATGAGGTCGGTTTCTGAAGGGTTTACGAAAAAAATATCATTCATGTACAAGATAAATAAAGTTGGACCAAGAACGCTACCCTGTGGGACCCCAAAGCGTACCGGCAATTCTTCACTTACGCACTCACCGACTCTAACGCGCTGACATCTATTTGTGAGGTAGCTTGAAAACCACTGAAGTGGGAGTCCCCTGATTCCGTAGTGTTCCAGCTTTTTGAGCAATATTGTTACTGACACCGTGTCGAAAGCCTTTGCAAGGTCCAGGAATACACCTACACACTTTTGACCATTATCAAGGGCTGTAGAAACTTGTGTTATAAGGTGATTAACTGCATCATCTGTTGATTTGCCGTGCCTAAAACCATGCTGAAAGTTTGACAGCAGACCGAACCGCTCCAGGTAGCTACTCAGACGGCTATTGACAATTTTCTCTAATATTTTTGAGAATATCGGTAAAAGTGATATGGGTCTATAGTTAGAAGGAGATCCCTTGTGGCCTTCCTTGTAGATAGGAGTAACGATCGCCTTCTTCCACAGTGCTGGGAACTCACCAGTCGACAAACTTAGGTTAAATATATAAGTTAGGGGAAAGACAATAGCTCGGCAAATCGCTTTCAGCAATAAAGGTCTTAGGTTATCCAAACCCGGTGCACTGTCATTTTTTAGTTGACTAACGAGTTTAGAAACTTCGTGTTCATCAGTGGGTGCGAGGAAAAGCGTGTGTGTCGATGGATTCAACAGTTTTAGGCTCGAAGAAAGTGCGTTTTCAGTTTTGTTTTGATTCGAAAGAAGTTTACTGGAGAGATTTGTTCCAACATTGGAAAAGTAGTTGTTGCAATAATTTAGAGACTCTTTAGGGGAACATTTTAATTTGGTTAATTCGGTAGATTTTGTGATATTTTTGGGACATTCAGCAATTCCTTTGATGACCCTCCACAGGCCTTTAGTGTTGTTTTTATTCTTTTCGAGCTCCCTACTTTCGTGATCACTTTTTAACTTGTGCTGTAGGTTTGTGAGAAAGTTTCTATACCTATTGTACACAAGCTTGCGAGAGGGGTCATTAGGGTGATTTCTCAAGTCAAGGTGAAGGCGATCCCTATGCTTTTGACACCTAATAATCCCAGGAGTTATCCATGGCTTGAGCGTATACCTAGATCTACTAGCAAGCGTCTCAGTAGTGTGTTTCTGTATTATGGAGTGTAGAATCTTATGGAACACTGCAGCTGCTCTACTAGCGTTGTTTTGTTCTGTCACCGTGGTCCAACTGATTGCCCCAAGGTCGGACTGAATAGCTTGGTAGTCTGTTTTCAGAACAAGACGGTTTTGGTGTTTTTCGCTTACAGAATTTAGTGACATACCAAGGATTACCATGTCGTGATCCGTTATGTGGGTTTTGCACACTAGACCTATTACATCGTGTGATTTAGTTTTCACAAATATATGATCCAGGCAGGATTCTAACCTAGTGGGCTTAGAGATAGCTGGGCGAAGGCCTGACTCAGCCATGAAGCATAAATATTCATTAGTGTTGTGATCTTGCGTATTTAACAGATTAATATTTATATCTCCTGCAATGACGATAGGAGAGTTACTTTTGATTGAAGCAAGCGTATGGTGCAAATATTTAACGAATTTCGCTGTCTGTGTAAATGAAGGAGAGCGATACACTCCGAGAACTGTAACCGATTTAGATAGTTCTATTTGAAGGCATTCCGCTTCTTCAAACCTTGGTTCGCTTACAGTAGCACTCCAATTGTCCCTTACGTAAGCTACGATGCCGCCAGCACGGTTGAGATTATTTTTAGTCGCATACTGGTTATATCCAGGAATCTGACCAGGACGCGCTCCAGCGGTCAGCCAGCACTCGGTTAGAATGATCACATCCAGTTCACACTCAAGCCGCTGGAGTGCCACAAGGAAGGAGTCAAAGTTCCGCTGAATACTGCGAATGTTAAAGGATAGCAGTTTAAAGTCGTGCCTACTATTTATTTTATGTGCGCAGTTTTCTAAATAATTATGAACCTGACATTCGATCGACGTAGATTCATTTATCTCAGTACATGTCACGGGCAACAAGTTTTACCCGTAGACTTTAAGACCCAGCCTATGTATTCTACCGACCAGCAATACAGCAGCTGTGACAATACCGCTACCACTTTTGAAAAGGTGTCTAGGGATAGATTCAGACATTATAGATTCATCAATCTCCGATAACGAGCAAAAGGGAAGGAGAGACTGAAGCACTAATAGTAATAAACAACCACAATAGCGTGAACTTAAAGGTACCCGTTGCTAATTGACAGAACAACGTGTGCGATTAACTAAAAAAAAGTGTGCCAAGCGCAGTGTGTGAACTAAACCTAAATGATGATACTGTACAGTAGGTACTCCCAGCTTCTTAATAGAGTTCGGCTGGCTATCGCTATCACCCTTGCACTCGCAACTGAGAGTATTTTTGTCACTCGTGTTTCATACAAAAACGAAGATTGCCGATCTATATTAAGAAAATGGTTGCACTGTAAAGGTTGATGGTACAAAATGTCTTCAAATAGTTTTACCTACTCTTTCAATACTCATTCATTACTTGATCCTCATAAAGAAAGAAAATGAATGAATTAATAATTTACCATGCACATACTGTGCAAGAGCTCTTAGGGTTCAGGTAAAGGTTTGACCAACATAATAGCATAAAGAGCAGCAAGTGAGAAAGAAGTACGAACTCGAAGAACGTAAGAGCTATTGTACTGTACTCGTACTGTAAACGACTCAGAATACTGTCAAAGGCATATTTTCTTGCCTGATAAGTTTCAATTTTGTTAACCTAGCGCTTAATTCTCAATAACTACCTAGACTACATGTGTTATGTCTACTTGTAGGCGACACGTTAACCTTAGTTGGTAGTGACCCTGCCTACGACCCTAGCGGTACTGGGTTTCAATTCCAGTAAGGCCTTGTCCCACCGCAGGCGAGAAAGCGATTAGCTATCGACTATTTTCTAGCTCAAGAAACGAACAAAAGATATAGATTCCGTGTCAATAAAAGATACATATATATATCCATAGTTGATCGCTGGCTGTTTACACTGCCGGCGAGAACTCTCTCCACTAGTTTAGCGGAACAAAAGATTTAGATCCCGTGTTAATAAAAGAGACATATATTAATAGTCGCTCGCTGGATGTACTCGCGTCCCGCTCATCGTTGGCGGTTGGACAAGTGCCTAAGGGCAGATATTTGCGTGATGAGCGGGAAGTCTTGGGTGTTTTCTATATATTGTAAGTATGTATTTCTCTATTATAACTTATAAGTACGTTGAACTTAGTTTGGGACTAGGTCGAATTGTGTGATTTTGTCCTTTAATATTTATTTATTTTCTACGCGTCATTAGCCCGAGGAAG
This sequence comes from Acleris literana, assembly GCA_946894065.1. NCBI lineage: Eukaryota > Metazoa > Arthropoda > Insecta > Lepidoptera > Tortricidae > Acleris > Acleris literana. The sequence goes on from OX335687.1 coordinate 10,429,186, forward strand.
ATTAAACATTCGAGTAAGAAAAAAAAATTGAGGAAAAACCAAGCATATTCATTAAAACGTTATTGTATAGGTTTGACAGACAAGCGAGTTTTGTTGAGCTAGTCATAGCACTAAAGTACTCGTGATGGTATGAACATAATTAAATTAAGATAGTACCTATATTTAGTACGGTAACAATAATTACTTAATTAGGTTAAGTCAAACTGTACAAAAAATATTATAATTAGGTACTGTTGCTATTCGACGCTAAGACTCTCGAAGCCAGAGGCCCTAGACAAGGTGCATTCGGCGTTCGTTATCGATATCCAAAATGTATAGGATCGACGTAAGCTATCAGACGGTCGCGTCGACCTACATCAATTCCACTCATTTTTTCAGTTTTCGAAAATCGTTTACGTTAGCGTTAAGCAATTTGTGTAGCCTCACAGGAAATCAACAGGGGTTAGCGCTACAGGATATCTCTGAAATACGACTCGTCATAAAGTCCTTTCATTGCTTAGTAATAAAACGGCACATCGCATAGGTATTTTGCACTTAAAACCACCATTTTCTCGGTGATACTGCGATACCGAGTAACTAACAATTCAATAAGTTGCAAAATGAGCCTTAGAAAGATTAAAAATTCAAAATATTAATCAGCAAATTGGCCAAATTAGTCGGTACTACGGAGGGAAGGTACTAGCGCTTCGGACAAGCCCATCATTGCTGACAAGAAGCGCCGCAAGAAACTCCAGCAGAAGGTCATTTATTCAATCATTAATTACAATAATACTTAAAAGTAAGTTGCAGTACGTGGTAATAAAGTAATAAATCCTTTTTTAAAACTAAAACAAAAAAAACAATAAATTAAAAATAATGACTAGGTGAACAACATGACGGGGTCTCTACGTCAGAAACGATAATTAAAATAAGTAACTGGAAAACAGGTCCTTGCAAGCGTGAACAGACCGGACCCCACAGACGGCACCCGTTCACGAGTATGACAGTCAGCCATCGCCTCCCTCAACCATGTGTTCTGGAAGGTGGCGAGCCGATCAACGCCGCCGCCGTAGGCAAAGACTTATTTGCTAAGGATGTACCTATTTTGCACCTTGTTTCTATTTGTCAGTTGTATACATCTATACATACCTAAGTTCTCGCTTCTCCGCCTCTTCCTGGGACAGGTCTTCCTCCACCGAGTAGTCCAGGATAGGCTTCACGCCGAAGGACTTCAGTCTGAAAGATGGTAACCACAGTTTATTGTTAGGGTTCCGTACCCGAAGGGTAACCCAACGGCACTGTATGCCTACGTTTGTCCATCCGTCCGTCCGTCCGTCCTAACTAGAAAGAGCTGTATCTTTAGAACCGAAACAGATAGCGGGTTGATTTTATTTCAGAATATGTATTAATACGGCGGATTTAGTAACAAAAAAAAATTGAAATAATTAAGGGGGCACATGAAAAGTTTTTTTTTTGGTGTATCGTAAAAACGGTAAAACATATAAGGGTCGAATTTGGTGTGATTATAGCAGGTACAAACCAATAAATACAAAAAAAATGGTCCGGTGCGAGTGAGACGCACGCTCATACAATTCGAAATCGATTTCAAATCGGTATATAATTAATCTGTGCGGCGGTAAGGAACCCTCGGTGCGCGAGTTGGACTCGCACGTGACCGCTATTTTGTCCTATTGCAATTTATAGGTACTTCGGTATTGTTATTGCTGGCAAATAGCCAATCCGTAATCAAGCGACCTACTAACACGTAACAACTGAAACGGGGTATCGTCGGTTCGTAGGACTAGGCCAGAGTAATTTGACGATAGTCCCCCTTGTTCATGAAGGAACATCGTCATAACATATAATACTAGTGAGCCGCCCTCGCTTCGCTTCGGTTTAGATCAGTTTTCTGTAATACCCGTACATAATCAAAAACTTATTATATGTACGTAAAAACCTTCCTCTTGAATAACTTTATCTGTTGCTGAAAACTGCATCAAAATCCGTTGAGTAGTTTGAAAGATCTAATTGATCAGACAGCGGAAGCGACTTCATAATTTTATACCTACTATGTAAAGAAAACAATGGTCTGTACTGTGCCTAAAATAAATAGGTAGTAAACTAAAATTATCAAATGTAAGTATCAAAATAAAACTCCATTTTTAATAACAATGAGCTTTCAAAGACGTAAATAATTTTGTAATGTTATGCCAGTAGATGTCATATTATGTCTTTTGCTTTAAAATCATTAAAAGTCAAACAATTATGCTTAAGACCAAAATACAGTAACAAAACGTCGTATTTAAAAAATTACAATTCAATGTAGTTTGTTAATTCCACGAACTGAATTCAACTGTTAAAATATAGTTCTTTATTCAGATTTATGACAGCTTGTCGAATTAAGTGACGCGACGCTAAAACGATGCTCATTAAGCCTTGAACGAATTGTAAGCAATTTAAGAAACTGACCTGGTACTAAACCCTAATAAGTACACAACGTTATTTCCTGTTTCCCCTTAATTTTGGTACAAACACTACTACATATTTTATCTACACTCATATCATAAGTCCTCTATTAAAATATATATTTTTAGTCAGAGTACTATAAATACCCCTTAAAACCCCTTTTTAACCGACTTCAAAAAAAGGAGGTCTCAATTCGTCGGGTTTTTTTTTTTATGTATGTTCCCCTATTACTCGAAGACCACAAGACCGATTTGAAAAAAAAATTCGTTGTTTGAATGGGTATACTTTCTAGTTGGTCCCATTGTCAAGACGTCAGGATCTGATGATGGGATCTTGGAGAAATCAAGAGAACTCCTCAAATATTATAGGCACACCTATAGCGATTTCGGTATTTTTCACTGTAACTGCATTTGCTTTTGAATGGTGAAGTGGAACTGATGATGAAGTCCACAGATGGCCACCGGAACTCCTTAACGGTACCTATTTCAAGGGTGGATCATAAGATATTTCGATTAAGGTAGTTGAGCGACTATGCCGAAGCACATTTAGGTTTAAATATGACTATGACATTCCCGCGGCGTTGTCTGCGGCGAGCTTGAAATGTTCTATAGTTTCTCATTAATATTTAGAAGTGGAGCTACGTAACAGCATAAATAGGATCACTAAAAAGTATAAAATAAAATAAATGTTTAAAAAAACAAAAACCCGCCTTCAAAAAGCAAAAAATAACTTCTTTAAAATGGTAGGTAAATAGGTCAAACTGAAGTCGGCGTCCAACAATATTTTAACCAAAAGCAGACTTCAGTTGGACTGACCTATTTACCTACCATTTTAAAGAAGTTATTTTTTGCTTTTTGAAGGCGGGTTTTTTTGGCTGATAATTTAATGTTATCAAACAGAACTGGTACCTATCGAGCGTGGGCCGGATCTTGTTCTGGTCTTCTCCAGCCACGAACTGCCCGTAGAAGGTGGCCTTCATGATGATCTCGAACAGCTTGTTGCCGACCACCTGACGCATCCGCTTCATCAACTGGGGACAAACACAACCATATATAACATAAGCATAACGGATATACAGAGCGATAGCTGGGCCGATATTGTTTTGTTTCCCATAAAATAAAAGTTCCGTTTTTTACAGTCCATAACGTTTCTCATCATAAGTGCATAATGTTGAAAGTCATAATATTAAAAAGCATAATTTGTTGTTTCAATTTTCGCGAGTCATCTTTGTCGAGTCATAAAAAAAATCATACTATTGTTATAGGTAAACATTAAGTTATACCTACTTGTCATATAACATACGGACTGAAATGGCCTTTAGCCTGAGAAAAAAATGTGTAGAAAAATATTTAAAACAATGTTGTGGCGTAAACTTTTCTTAAGAATTTGTCAAGAAAAAATATTTAGAAATAATCGTAACAACATTTAAGTAGCGAAATCTGCCGACGAAAGCGCAATTCTAATTGCCATTTACCTGTTTAAAATTGTTTCACATTACATTGCATTGGGATTTCCAGTTATTAATATTTGTTAATCCATTGACGAATGGTTAAATTAAAAGCTATTTTAAAACAATAGCTATTATATTATGCCAACCGAGTTTACCTGTACTTGGAAACAACTAGTTATTTTAAAATCAAGTACAAAAATAAATTATATGATACCTATGAGCTATGCTGTTTCTTAAGGGGATTGTGAACCGACGCTTAAAACGCGTAACTGTAAAAAAAAACATGCAAATTTAGCTCCGGCGATAACGTTTCTCACCCCCTAAATCAAGTCTAATTTCCATGATTTTTGAATATGTTGTAGTTTTAGTTTTTATGAAAAACTAGGTCTGGATGTTTCCGTTTTTTATTTTTTTTATTTGTTTCTCTCCAAGAGATATTTTCTTGGAAAGGAAAATGTACCTACACACCTAGTTTTTCATAATATCTATAACATATTCAAAAATCGTAAAATTCGGAGTAGGTTTAAGGGAAAACAAATGTTATCGAAATTTGTATGGACATTTTTAGCTTCACAATACTCTTAAAGGAAATCCAATTTAATTATCACGCATATGGGGGCCGATTTTTGACTTTCGAGCGCTCGAGAGTTTGGTTCGAAAGTGAGCAAAATCGGTGAAACCTTATTTTTGAAATGACGAGCGATAGAAAATTTAAAGCCGAGTGGTCCGCACCATTCGTTTTCAATTCTACCGCTCGTATTTCAAAAAACGGTTTCATTGATTTGACTCACTTCTGAGTGAAACTTTCGAGCACTCGAAAGTCAAAAATCAGCCATGCGAAAATCTCAACCTGTTACCTAGGTATAAAACGGTTCAAATATACAGGTATTAGTGGCCTGTGAACTCCTGTGAACACCCTTTGGGTACGGAACATAACATGTGATTATCGATTAACAACAACGTCCCTACTGTGCGAAAGTCTACTCGTGCGTGACGTAGCAACCTGGCAACTACCGCGAGCAACATGTGTAAGTCTGTGATTAAGGGCCTGGCTCCACATACAGCGAAATTCGCCAGGTGTAAGCGATTTATAGCGTAGCGTTGTAACTATAACGTAGAGTCTTCGCTATTAGGGCTTCCACACATAACTACGATGCGATGCGAATTCGCAGTTATGTGTGGAAGCCCTTAGGCCCGAATCTTGGCATTTCGCGAACGTTAACAACAGCAGTATTTGAAGAATTTGTTTAGTATTGACGTAAACTAACGAGCGTACGTTTTCTACAGGCGCTGGCTAATGAAGAATGCAGCTTAGCTGGGGCTCTATTCAACACGGCAAAACAATATCGCTTTTGCCGTGTTATCGTATGGTTTTTAAGTCTGTCACCATTACTGTCAAATAAATAAGAGCTATCATAAAGTTGACGATACGATAACATGTCAAAAGGACTTGACAGATGCGCGTGGAGCTAACCCCATGTGCTTCTGTTTAGTCCACCAGAGTAAATCGCTTTAACCGAACAATTGTCCTCGCGTATGATATCCATAGACTTATTTCTCTAATAAGTCCATGACGATTGTCTAAAACTCGATACTGGCGAAATATACCTTGTTAAACACAAGGAGTGAAAGCCATTAATTAATTAAGAAAAAAACATGTCAAAAGCAATATTGTTTTACCGTACCCATTTTAACCTTTGTAGTGTGAAAAGCAGAATGATTACGTTTTTTTTACACGACTACCTTGGCAATAACAAAAAGCAAGCTTCAAAAACCCGATTGTTACCAACCAACTTTAAATGGTTATAAATCATAAATGATCATTCAAAATGAAAAATAAAAAGAAACCTAAAGATGATTTCAACGATACCCCACTTGTTATAATTCGTCGACTTTATTTTTTTTCTTTTTTACAATTTTGTCTCGTTGCCGCCATATTATTTTTTTATTACTGTCGTATCTTTAGTCACATTCACAAGATTAAGACAAATCGATTGACATAATAATCATTAAAATCGGTCAACGCGTTTAGTTTCTAAAGCGCCACAAAGGGACAAACATACATATACATATAGGCTGATAAACACATTACCCTCCTCCTTCGGCAGTAGGGTAAAAATTAAAAAAACATTACCGGTTTAGATTTGATTTGTATTGTCTTAGAGGACGTAAAAAAAACGCATCTCTTTCCTTTGCAATTCCTTTAATATAAGATAAAAAATATCGCTCTCTCGCCGTATGTGGGACCAGTCTTTATTAGGCTCTGTACTTCACACATTTGGCATTGTCAAGTTCATTGCTAACGCGGCCACAACACAATGCGGCGAGCGTCCTCCGAACGTCCTCAGCCTAGCGTCCTATTTATAGCATGTCTCTATGTAGAATTAGGATTTCTTGCACAGATCCGGTCACAAGACTCGGTGACCTTGCGGGGAAGACTAACAACGTCTAATGATTTTCGATAAAATAAAGTCTAGGTAAGTATGTTGTTACGATGTGTGCCGCGTCTGTTTCTATGCTTGCGATGCGACGTTAGCGCTTATATCAGAGGGCCCTGCCAAGATGCATTGCGCTAACTATCGTTTCTATTCGTTTCGTTTTTAAACCAATCGCGTCACTGGTAGATCACGTGACTTTTCGTATCACGTCATCTACCAGTGACGCGATTGGTTTAAAAACGAATGGAATAGAAACGCTAGTTAGCGTAATGCATCTTGGCCGGGCCCTGAGTGTGATTCTCTCAAAAACGGCGGACGAACGAGCGAAATCGCAGCGGCGAGTTTAAGCAGTCCCGTCCGAGCGAACAAAACACATTTTAGCGCGTGCATTTTCAATTTGGCGGAATGGCTTATCGAACTGCCTAACGGCTAAATAACTGCCTAATTCAGAATGCACGCGCTAAACCACGTATCAATTATGGCAAGCTATAGCCAAGATGCAAACGCTACTACTCGTAACGTTTTTCTTTTCTATCGCTTAAAATGTTTGGGATGACAGTTGACCACGTGGTCTATCGCAACGTTCGAGAACGTCATCCTATACATTTTCAGTGATAGGAAAGAAAAACAGTAGCGTTCGCATCTTGGGTAGGGCCTCTGAATCGATTCTGATGCATTTTAACTACCACCTAAAATACAAATAAAAATAGTTTATTGTCATAATCATAAATCACATCTAATACTAAACTTGTGAGATTATGAGTATTAAGCCAATTTGATTCGTGTGTGTTTTAAATTGAATTATTGTTCCTTTTTTTTCACTTTTATTAACAGACTTCAAAAAAAGGAGGAGGTTCTCAATTCGTCGGGTTTTTTTTTATGTATGTTCCCCGATTACTCGAAGACCACTGGACCGATTTGAAAAAATTTTTCATTGTTCGAATGGGTATACTTTCTAGTTGGTCCCATTGTCACCACGTTAGGATCTGATGATGGGATCATGGAGAAATCAAGAGAACTCCTCAAATATTATAGGCACACCTATAGCTATTTTGATATTTTTCACTGTAACTCATGCATTTGCTTTTGAAAAGTACTATATGGTGAAGTGGAACTGATGTTGAAGACCACAGATGGCCACCAGAACTCCTTAACGGTACCTATTTCAAGGGTGGCGATAAGATATTTCGATAAAGGTAGTTGAGCGACTATGACGAAGCACATTTAGGTTTAAATATGACTATGACATTCCCGCGGCGTTGTCTGCGGCGAGCTCGAAATGTTCTATAGTTTCTCATTAATATTTAGAAGTGGAGCTACGTAACAGCATAAATAGGACCATTAAATAGTATAAAATAAAATAAATGTTTAAAAAAACAAAAGCCCGCCTTCAAAAATGCAAAAAATAACTTCTTTTAAAATGGTAGGTCAGTCCAACTGAAGTCGGCGTCCCACAATATTTTAAACCAAAAGCCGAATGCAGTTGGACTGACCTACCATTTTAAAAGAAGTTATTTTTAATAAGTAAGTGCCTATGTTTTGCGGCTTCACACTCAGGGAATAATCTCGCGTGAACAAATAGCTCTTTCAGCCATGAATTTAAGGAAAAAAACGACTGATACATACAGTAGAAATTATTACCTACCTAGGCAATTCAAGATTTGGTTGGAATGTTATGGTGCCAATAAAACCATGTACAGGTAACCGGGCCATTCTATTTATCAGTGTACATTTTTGTTATCGTCCGATAAAAAGTATACCAAATTATGAATCCGCGTGTAAATAAATAACATGAACTTAGAATGTTTAAGTTTAACGGTTTTCAAAATAACAACCCTTAAATTACTCAATTATCGTTGAACAATCTTGGTACCTCAGTGGTAAATTGCACTTTAGCCATAGAAAAGGCGGGGACATCAACGTCCACTGCGTTACTCACTTTATAGTTATTACAAATAACTTTTTACGCGACTGCGTCAGAAGGAGGGTTATGTTTTTCGAGCGTATGTATGTATGTAAGTATGTAAGTATATATGTTTGTATGTATGTCTATTTCTGGGCACGCTCTGCAGCGTAAACGGCTTGACGGATTTTAACATACGAGGTGTCATTCGATTCGTCTTAATTGCCGAAGTGACATAGGCTATATAATATTTCAAAATGTCGTCCGCGAAAAAAAATATGGAGTAGGAATTAAAAAAAATATTTTTTATTATAACAATATGTGTATCAAATGAAAGCTATTAAATAGCCCATTCCAAATATATATACATTATAACCCTTTGATGCTACCATTTTGACAGGAAAGTCAAAAAAATACGTAAATGTTAAGTAATAAACTCCTTTTGCTAGAAAGAGAGTTTCGCCTGTAATTTGTCACTCGTAGCTTTGCGACTTTAAAAATTCGAGCTCCAGAGCTCATATATCACTTAGTAATAATTAATTATACCACTTTTTTATTAATAAAAACTAAAAAGAGTTAAATAAATTAAATTATTAAAAATAAACAAAAAACCCGACTGCAATAAAAAATCAACTGACAAGCGAAAATCAAGCTTATAATCTGTAGAAAAATTTAATAGGAATGTACTTATTGATATTTATAACAATTTAAGGGTAATTATCTCAACCACATTTTTGTAAGGTAGGAAGGTAAAACTTGGATTTTCAAAAATAACAAGGAAGATTCCCTAACGATTATATTTTAATTAGCCCGATATGTTATTATTGATCGTGAGTTTTGCTAAGAAAAGTAATTTTGGTGGATAATAACAATTTTGGTGGTACATAATTAGTAAAATCGTTATATCTTAAAAAACACTTGGTATAATAAAGGGCCATTTTAACACTGTTTTTATAATGACTAATGACGTCACTTAAACGTTTAATTGTAAACCCTACTAAGAAAATAAAAAATACCACCAAAATTAGGATAATTTGACGCTTGTTGAAATTCACCCTTAAATTTAACTTGAATATTGGAAAAGGTATTGCAGGCGACAAGCAATGAATTTCAAACCCTATTTCTCGCGAAAAAAAACATTTGGCGTAGCTTGTCCTCGCCTGGAACACCTTTTCCAATATTCAAGTTAAATTTAAATTGTTATAAATATCAATAAGTACATTCCTTTTAAAAAATTCTATAGATTATATAGCTTGATTTTCGCTTTTCAGTTTATTTTTTATTGCAGTCAGGTTTTTTGTTTATTTTTAATAATTATGAATTAGGACAACTCTAAATATAAGCTTAGGTATTTACGTCCCTTTTCGAGTTTCAATTTAGAAAACGCAGCACTTTACTGTTTTTTGAAATAAAAATACTTTAGTGAGAACGTGGCAAAAAATTATGTACCTACAACGACAAGTACAAATGGCCCAATCCGTGTTGTGAGTGACATCCAACTATTTCAACGATACCCCACGGCAAAAAGAATCTCATCTAAATAAAGAAAAACCTCGTTTGTTCCGATTATCCACACCTCCGCCATTGAACTGAAATACCCGCCTCGTGATTACCTAGAACAAAGCGTAGCAACGACGACGGCCGGACTTCAAGGTAACGTATTACGTGAAGACTCGGTGTCTGACGACGGACGACCGATTTTCAGATTCAAGGCTTTATTTCAGTTGCATGCTTTTTGTAATACATTGCGCCGCTGCAATAGCTCCCGACTCAATAGTGCTAAAACAACTCGTCAATCGCTTGCTACAAGCATGCGGGCTATCGACCAAAGAAACTAGCTAAGCCTTCACTCGTGTCTGTAGCAAATTTTACGTCACATAAAAACAACAATGTTATACTAAGTAAGTAGTTTAAGTGAAAAAATACTATTAAACGAGCAATATTTGTGTATACATACGAGTATATTGTATATTTGTTATCACGTTCTCGAAAACAACAAACTGTTTCGATTCGATATGCAATGTAGTGGTTTACGGGGGCGAAAAATGAATCTGTCAAATTGTAATCTGGAAAATTCGTTATCAACCGAGCGACCCTCGGTGTTTTAGTACTAATATTAAATAGACAAAATCCCCGATATCTTAGCGATGTAAATGACCTTTTGCATGTAATCCATCTGTGTAGACCGTTCGACATTCTATATTTGAAATTTGACGTTAATTCCATACTAGTTTTGTACACAACTACATGCAAGAGGTAATTTACTTAAGTTTTTCGCCTGTAGCTTAGTTTGATCCTAAACCGAAAATACATCCTGTATAATACTCGCGCTGATCATACGAATTTGGCATTACCGGGAATCTAACGCAGAACCGCTAGTTTCGTAGGCAGGGTCGCCCAAGTGTCCAACTAACCCAACTGCGTCGTGAATCTGTTTTTTTTCCTATTCCAAACATCGTGTTTGGAATCGCTGTTTAATTTCATAATTACACAAAAAAATATTTGAAAAAATGACCTTCTGCTGGAGTTTCTTGCGGCGCTTCTTCTCCGCAATGATGGTCTTACGCCCTAGTAGATTCACTCTATTTTACCGATGTGTAAAAGAGCCCGTATGTGGCAAATTTACTGAATAAATATTTTGATTTTGATTTTGAATCATGAGTTGTCCTTCTGCGGGTCTATCATGGTCGAATCTACCTATCGATGAAGATAAACAATCTGTTACTGACCTAAGTGCGAGAGCGACGGATGCTTTATCCACCGCGATAAAGGCGACCATAATACGGGCCCTGCACTGATAATTAATAGGGCAAACCTTGGTTAATCGGTGATAGTTAGGTTTATTGACAATATAATATTACCTATCGATTAAATTATTTTTGAAGCATTACTATGTAAAAGTGGAACATTTATTTTGACACATGAAAAAGTAGGTAATTCAGTGATATCCAGCTTAATGTGTGACATGAACTTGGTTATTCTGTGATATAGTCAGATTAAGCTATGGTATATTTTAAAACTATAAATAAAAGACATGAAATTAATAAAAAAAACAATTATAATATTCTATATTATGCCACAGGAGTGCACCTCTATTTCTGCAGGCAGGACATAATTATGGTTTTCCACGTTTAGACTGAGTTGTGGCAGAAGGATCATGATGACGGCGGCAGCTATAGGCTTTCAAAGTGCTTCAGAGAATAGAAAACTTTATTGCAGCTTTATAAATAGTACTTCCATTGTTAATTTCCATAACGACAGCTTTTATGCTGGATGCATTGTAAGATTTTTATTGTTGAACAATTTTTGAAAGGAGTGTCCTGTAAATCAAATATGTGTTTTAGTGTTGGCTTTGCTGTTAAAACATACATAGAACAGAGTCATAACCCATAATTGTATTGAGATAAATTACTGCACTTGGTTATGTGGTGATATAGAAATATACAAAACAACGAAAAACATTAAGAAATCAACCGCCGATATTAAGGATTTAACGAACGAAAATGTTAACTTGACTTTGCTTTAAAAATATAAACACTTATAAAAACTCTTACCTTAACGGGTTTTTGTTTTGTTTTCGCAATTACTTTCAGTTGTTTTTAGTAATAAAACTTTATTTACACTTCGTATCAACCCATCTAAGAATGTAGGTCAGGACAATTAATTTGCCAATTAAGTTTTGATTTTTAATTTTTGTGAGTTCATTCGGATTCTCGCCCTACGCTATCATAATGAATGTAAGTCGCGCAATCTATTGAAAAATAGTACCATCTATAAAAATATTAGATAACTACGCTATAAGACGATAACAAACTATTACCGAATACGTGCACATCACCGAATAGCCAAGGTTTGCCCTAGGTGTTAATAGTAATGATTGAGTGAGAAATAAATTATTCATTACGTCGTCGCTGCAACAATGTAAGATTAATTTGCTTCTAATCATACAACATGGTTAAGGATGATGTAGTTTACGACCAAAAAAATACCAGAGTGATGCAGATATTTCGACAGGTCTTTTGAAAACACTGTAAGGTTCCTAATTAGTTTGGATTGGGTGAATATTTTCGGAAGTAATCGCTACGAAAATTGCATAAATCGTCCCGCCCCGCCTTTATCTTTTAAATCTTACCTAATAAGTAAATAAATACTTTCAACGAAAAATATTTTCAATATGATCGAATACCGTCTTTGAGTGATTGCCGAAAAACTGCGCTTTTCAACAAAAGGACGTAGATAAATGTCATGAAGATACGCTCTTTTGCTGGTGCTTGAGATAGTTTTTGCGTAGTACCGTAAAACGGGGTGAGTAGGGACACAATCTAAAATGAAGCATATGTTACTAATTATAAGACTACAATTATTTCCAATGGACTTAACGTTATTGTCCATGTAATACTTGTTCTTATTTGTAACAAATTATGACTTATTTTAGGTTTTGTCCCTACTCACCCCGTTTTACGGTAACGGTTTGGGAACCCTACACTGACAGACATGCTCTTGCCCGGTTTTTATTTTGGCTTTGTAAAAATGGTTGTAATGGTATGACGGGAAACCACGATTTTGGCAAACACATAATACCTACCTCTTTTTTTGGCAGATTTATTTATCTTAGCCTTGGCCTTCGCCATTTAAGACCGAGCAACATTCCAGAAACTTCTCACTTTACGTAATGCGCTCGTAAAATGTTTTTTTATACGTGCAGCTTGTATGCACGTGGCACGCGCATACATTGAAGATTTCATTTGTACAGCAACCAGCAATAATATACCTATAGTCATAGTCAACAATGGGCAATTATCCAACAATGGGCTCAAAATAATGAGCGTGTCGGATATTTTTGAGTCCTATGTTGGATAATATATAATTGCTGGTGACTGTACGAGTCAAACACTTTTTGTAAGAGCCTTGTGCTGAAGTGGAAATTTGGTTGTTAATAATGAAATATCGGGGTCTCTGCCTTTTGGCCGAAATATGTTTGGCCGAATGTATCATTTCCCAACCGTTTCATTTGCCAACCGCCTTTATTTTCTGTAACTGTAAATATTTCATTATTTTTATAAGTTACAACACTAACCCATAGGGTTCTACACGATGGTACTGAAATAGATCCTGAAATATTTACAGTTACTGAAAAAAAGCGGGTTGGCAAATGAAACGGTTGGGAAACGAGACATTCGCCGGCCTAACATATTACGGCCAAAAGGCATAGGATACCGAAATATCTAACAGACAAACCAAAATTAGAACGATTTTAAGTTTTGTATGAGGAACAAAAGTTTGTTGTAAAATCCAATATTTAATAAAATCTGAAAAAACGCTAGACTAACAAAAATTTGCACTTTAAATCTTAATATTTCACAAAACGCTACGTTACGTGTAGGGGAGGTACCCTAAAAATATTTATTTTCCAAAACTTTATTTTACCACTTTGTCGCCGTGACTAATATGTATGTACCTACTCATGCCAAATAACAGCTTTCTAAAACTAAGACTCTGAGCTAAGCTGCGGGCGGGTCACCGGACCGACGGACATGGCGAAATTATAAGGGTTCCAAGTTTGACTGCTTGTTAGGGTTTTTAAAAAGGAAGGTGTTAATTCTCTTTAAAGTGTCTCTGAGCTGTTGGTCTTTCAGACAGCAGATTCAATGACGCGTTTGGTATGTAGGCACGTCATCTCCGCGGCGCGCAGCCCCACCTCCGCCCGAATCTGCGCCTGATCAATCAAATGAGCGGCAGCCATGCCCTTGACCTTGTTTTGTCCGAAGACTTCAGTTACGCTTTTGAATGACGGTGTCGTTGTATTTGTGTAAGTAGTGATTTCATCGAGTTGAGCTGTTTCTTTGCAGAATATGTTTACATGCATGTATAAAAAGTATGAGGCTGGGGGCAAGTAAAGCAAGCTTGACGCACCACGCTCGAGTCGCTGGACCCGCACACTCCTTTATACCGTTTGTTTACATTATAGTAGTTTACACGGTGCATAGGTAGCTATAACCTGCGCAGGCGCCTCAATATGCGCAAGTGCACAAGCACCATAAGGTAAGGAAAGATCTTATAAACATCTTAGGCCCGATTTAGAAAGACCAAGCGAACGAACAAGAATTCTATACATTATCTCTTACGTTTTCTTTGTAAAAATAAATACAAAACATATTCTAGAGCGCTCCTTCGCTTGGTTTAAACGCACCTTTAAATCTAGGTACAGATTACTATACTCATCTAGGTAATTAGGCAATGTTAGTTAAAGTTGACATTTGCCTAGTTTTTAAGAGTACATGTGTTTATTAAGTCAACCCGATTTTATATGTCACCTCGTACATTGGAATTTAAGGAACCTAATTTCAACCACTTATGGGGCCGTCGTCCGTAGTACCTATGACGTGTCAATAATTTCAGTTTCAGGCAGTGAAACGGAATTCGTATCTACGTCACGTGCCTGGAACTTCGCAGGTTTCAACACGTCATAATACGGCTTTTGATTGTCATACGGGTATCAATATCTATATATTTGTTATCATCACGTTCTCGAAAACGGGTCGAACGATTTCGGTGAAATTTTCAATATAGGGGCTTACGGGGGCGAAAAATCGATCTGTCAAGTAAGTTTTTCGGGAAACCTGGTTTTCAACCCTAGCGACGCTCGGTCTTTCGGGTACTCAATATGATAATTAAAATGACAAAACAATACATAATTCGTAATGGCTATCGAGGGTCTGCTAATGCAGATGGAAGGTGGCCATAGAATTTCTTCGGTGGTTAATGGTTATTGTAGTTTGGACTCGCTTCTAAAGTCTAGTAAAGAGTTAGTTATCGTTCATACGCGTACAAGAACAATCCCTTTCAAAGCGTGTCATATATGTTTTTTTAGAAAAATCGTATAACTGACTAATGTAGATAGAGAAAAACATGGGATACTTCTCGCGAATTCAGTGGCAACACCTATCGATGAAGTGACAATGACAGGCAATTCCCATCGACCGTTCGCCAAACAATAACAACGGCGACTCGATCGTTACTTCTAACAATGAGATAACAATAATTGACATGTTTCGGTCGTTCATTACAATGTACGTAGCTATTAACATAACGATAATAATTTTGCTTAGAATTATTTAAGACCAATTTGTGGCTTAAGTGGCCACATGTTGCCATGCCCACACAATAATTAAAAAGGACGGCTTTATGTGCTTCGAGAAGTCGATCGAATCGATGTCAAATTAAAAAAAAACCTATAAAATGGCTTACCAGGGTTAAAAAAATATAAGTACGCATCTATTGCATCAACAGACGTCGATAACGATCGTAGGTTTTCGATGATTCAACCAAAAACATGTGAAAAAGGTGTCATGTTTAAAAAATAAAACAGTCGGGGTTTTTTTTATAATCGTGTATCCACGTTTAACAGTCGCAAGGAAATATGACCAATTTAATATAGCCAAAGAACAGTCACATAGGCGTTATGGTTATTGGGATTCAGATCGCGGAACACTACCGACTTAATCATATATGGCCTTAAATAGCTAGTTACCCTACCTATATATTTGGACCCCCCGACGACCGATTTGGACGCGGCTATTTTTCAATGAAAGATACGAATTTTATGAAGTGACCCGATTAGCGAAGAGATGTTAGAATAGCCAAACTTAAGTGGCAGTGGGCGGGGCATATTGCTCGCAGGACTGATGGCCGGTGGGATCAGAAGGTTCTTGAGTGGCGTCCACGGACCGGGAGACGAGCTGTAGGTAGGCCGTCAACAAGATGGAGTGGCGACCTAAGTAGTAAAGATCGCGGGAACGCGGTGGATGCGAAAAGCACAAGACCGGTCTGAGTGTAGAGCCTTGGGGGAGGCCTATGTCCAGCAGTGGACGTGTTTCGGCTGCCATAATGATGATGATGACCCGATTAGCGAAGAGATGTGTTTAACAGAAAGGGCCAGTTTAAGAAGTTCTTACCATACCTAGTTTAGGCACTTGTCTCACAGCCGACGATGAGGGAAGCGAGTGGAGCCAGCGATCAACTATTTATATATATGTGTCTCTTTTATTGACACATATCTTTCTGATCTGTATCTTTAGTTCGTGTCTTGAGCGAGAAAATAGTCGATAGCTAATCGCTTTCTCGACTTTCTCGTCGACAGTGGGGCAAGTACCATAATCAGGATCGGGGTTGGGTTGTTTGGGTTGTTGGGTTATTTATCTACGCATTTTTGACAGGCCGGTTCTTAGAACATCGTATAGGAGCTACTCAGAAACCACGTTGATTTTTACCCGGTAGACCAGGACCCCTCTCTATCAAGAAATATTTGAGTACCTTTTTTTTTTATCTGGCTCTTACCTTATGATGAATAGCGGAAAAAGAAACAAGTTCAAGGTCAATTTGTTTACATATTTTTTATTAAAGTCTCTTCGTTCGTACTACCTCGTACCTACGTCTTTCATTCTGGTTCAAAGGGCATTGGGTAAATTTGTTTGAAGAATATTGTCTTTTTTTTTCAGCGGCCGCGGATGATTTTTACATAGTTATTTAGAGGACCTCTAAATACACATAGATATATATATAATTTATGTCGTTAAATAATATCGGAGCTGAGATTTTAAACATTTGAGTATTCAGTTTTTAGTACAAAAGTACGCCCAAGTATGAATATTTAAATATATCGGCTTTGATGCACTTAAGAGTATTACATTTCATAACTAAAATATGTTTATTTTTAATAATTCTATCATAATTTACCACTTTTACGAATGGCCGCTCCCCTTGAAAATGTATGAATTTTACAAATGACAACACTTTTACCCAAACCCCTTTGCAAGTCTGTTGAACAACTTCTCGCTACCATCATTATAATTGCTCAATTTTGAGATACGTAAGTAAACCCAAGAGCAATGCAATATTATGGTGTCTAGGACATGTACTGATGATGGAGTCGGAAGGTGGAAACAGGATCTCCGCCGTAATTAACGTAGACCCCCCGAATTGAGGTTCGTAAGTTGGGTCTCGTTAAGCAGATGACGACTTTCAAACTATAAACAAAATTATAGACGGCAACAAAAGCTTGTCTCAAAAATATATTTTTAATTGACAGATCTTTTATATATCTATTGATTATTATATAACCCAATAAAATGTCATGAATGTCATGATGTAATGAAATTATTTCGCAGCCAAGTACGAGTATCTAGCTGGCCGACGGAAGAATCTAGTTTGGCAACTCGTAAAGACGGCATCAATTTGGGAGGAGAGGCCGCATACTGACTGCTCCCGGTATTATGCAACTGGCTGCAAACAACTGCATTAAATTTTCGCTGTACAGGGCTCTTTTACTGCGGGCAGAATAACCGCACAGCCAACAAAGCAGTCAATGTATACTGAATATTTTGATAGAATATCTTTCAGGTGGCTCCCGAATGTTATATTACGCAATTCCATTGCCAATTTAGACATTAGCAACGGGAACCCGTCCCGAACACCAACCGCCGGAGCACAAGTAGTTCTGAACCTTAAGGCCATTAAAATAAGGATATGTATTTGTTTAGCATGGTGTCAAATCAATCCGGTCGATTAACTTTCCTGGATGTTTTTGAATTGTGAGACATCCGGAATTGAACTTTGTAGTAAACAATTTAGAAGTTACATTGGTCTGTAGTAATTTATGGTTAGTTTTTGAGTTTCCCCCAGTTCGCAATAACCGGTTGGTGGTTTTTTAACTTGTGTTAGTTCATTGACCCCATGGTAAACTCGGTACATGTATGCTACGCAGTTAAACTTAAATCATTCTGCAGTATTGTCTGATTCGATGGTTCAGTGATTGTACTAACCTGTCACTGTGCCCGGCGCGGCGTACTGGGTTTGATTACAAAATCCTTCTTGGAATCCCAAGTATTTGATATACCTACCTATTACTTATCCATTTAAGTAAAGATTTATCAAATCAGTGTTTTTTCAACTAATATTATTATTAAGAAGCTGTACTTACTAACCCTATGGATGTAATGCTGGCCATCCACTGCGAGCGGAACGAGCTCCGTACGGACTTGGTTTAGGTTACAATGGTGACTTCAAGCGTTCCCAACGCGAGCAAACCTCTTGAAGAGACACCACGGAGTCCGTACGGGGCCCGCTCCACTCGCAATACAGGCATAAAGTCTGACAATAATACTTATTTGATTTGATTTGATTTAACGGGGTTGGTAGGTGAAACAGAACCCATCGTCCGTAGGCCTACCACAGCAAAAATATATTCTCATTTTTGGACTAAATCAGTGTTGTATTCAGTTACCGAAAATTTTCGTCCCATGAACCTTTAGGGAGTCGATTCTAAAGCTTACTGATGGATAATAATAAAGTGAGTACCTACCTTATAATTAAAAAAAAGTCACGCTGTGATCTCATTTATAAGTAATAATTACCTAGTAAAAATCGGCAATTTTGGTGAGCTATAGTCATCCGAATGAATAGAATTGAATTAATAATTAATTTATTCTTAATAGTTAATAATAAGTTTAATTTTAATTTTTAATTGTATTAATGTTGAATTCTGTACTTAGTTAAATGTAAATAAAGTCTTATATAGAGTAAGTTAATAATAATAAATAAAATAAAAAATAATAAATGATAATAATTAATGTATTCACTTGAGACAAAAAAAATCAAAGGTAACCTATTTATAACTTAGTAAGTCAAAATAGCCGTTGCAATATTTCTATCATTACCTACACTAGCTATCCACCCGGTTAGCTACCGAGCTCATTATCAGCCGTTGGCATTGGAGCTGAATGTGACACCCCTGAACGAGTTACGTAACGCCCATGTCACTCATCTGTTGCCGGACGAAACTGGCGACCTTGAGACAAAACAAGAATTTAAACAAATTTAAACATCTCTGAAACAATAATGTCATCTGTTGCTAACACCTGTGCACGCGCAACGTTCTCTTTCGATCTGGATGCTCAGTCCGTCTTCATTATAGGTAGGTACCTGCAGGGTGGAATATTTAACTTCCCTACTTGCTTGAAATACTTCAGATAGTCAATTCGACCCAAGGAGACTACATTTTCTTAATATTGTTAATTTTGGGTCTATATTGTCTGCCATAATTATTTCTAGTCATAATCTATTTTAAGTCATAGTAATCGCAAGTCATAACGTAATTTTCTAAGAAACTGTTAATTTTTCAGGATTTTTATAAATCAAACCTCACCTAACCTAGCTCTCCATGTAAGGTATTTAAGAAATTCTGAAAAGTCTAGTCTGTATACGGTTCTGGAGATATAAAAATTATGACTATGAATAATTATGTCAACAAACTAATTATGACAAAAAAAAATGGGAAACAACGGGCTCCCGTTAATTTTAATTATATAATGTTTCATTATTTAAAAAAATCTACTGCATTTGTGTTTCTTATAACTAGATATGTAACCTTTTATGTGTGGCATGACTGTTAATATAATAAGGTTAGTAAACAAATAAAATGCATTTCAAAAATGACATGGCTTTTTAAAAATTTACGTTTTTGTATCGGGAATGGAGACCGCGACGAAAAATAACAACAATATAAGTTTAAAAATGTAAGCACTTATCTTAACTAGTTCGTAGTGTGCTAACCGTTATCCAATTAAAATAAATGCATTTTCACGAATTAAAAGTACCTACAATGATAACGCCAAAGGGTACATGATTTCGATCGTATGCTATTCTGAGCCAAAAATGTCTTCTCAATTGGTAATAAGCTTCACTGAAATCACGTGAGGTAGAAAACAATGCAATGTCTTATCCCCTTTACTTTTTCGTTTTATGCAAAATGAGTTACTGACATAGATATAAAGCAACGGAGGGTTTTGAATCCATACAAATATTACAAATGTTATAAATGCAAAAGTCTATGTCCGTCTGTCTGTTACACTTTGACGGGTAAACGTCTGAAATATGTAGATTGAACACCGGGAAAAGACTTATAGATGCTTTCATCACATTTTTTTTATAGTTTATGAGGGAATGGCCATAAACGAGTTCTATGTAGGCAGTTTCGAACAAAACCAAGCTCTAATAATACAGTTTTTAGTTGTCACATCATTAAACCACTCTTTACGTGTTAATGACTAATAAATAACTACAAGACAATCCACCTTGTACTCGTCATGAACCGTCATAAAAAATAATGGAAAAACCCTTTCCATTCTATTACCCTGTCAAGCAATGAAAATATGTTTTCTTTAAAATTATCTATGTTCCAAAATGATCCTGTAAAGTAAACAACTTAAGTTAATTTTACCTTAATAGAGTTTTCCCAAGATCAATCAAGATAATGAAAGTGATTATATCTGCTACTATCTGCAGTCGAAAAGAAAAAGGCCGAATAAGAGTATGAACTCCATGCACATATGCCTTTTTGCCTTGATCAGCACACCATCCACACGCAATCCATCATGGGACACACCTCTTCAACATCGCCAGTAGCTGTAATAGCTGTGTAGTTTTGTAGCTGAATTATAATTTATACCTTAAGTATAGTATAGTAAGTAACTATTTGGTTATTAAGTAAACAATAAACAAATCAGTCTGGAAAGCAACAAGAGTGGTTCATGTTCGCTATGCTTTCCCACTACAATGTCGTTTGCCGCAGCTTGTCGAATTTCATCAACAACTTAACGGAAGGGTCAGTTCCCATATAACAACAGAAGAGTAAGATTCCATACTCTGTTAAATAGATATATTAGATTAGAGATGCTTATGGTGCTGCTGGACATAGCCCTCCTGTTACAAAAGGGGGGTTACCATGACATGGCTAAGCAATTCATTGTTTTAATTAACAATTCTTTGACCTTTCAGGAGGGGCTTTCGAGACCTCAAAAGATACTAACGAATTCTTCCATTTAGCCGGCGGCATACTGCCAATTAGATCTTAAGAGATAAACGGACAATCAAACAATATTCCTAAATATTCCAAACTTATACAAAAGCCACTGCAATCTGGATTTTTAGCAATGTTCGGGAAATTATCACGTCCACGATCTAACCTGATTATCACTGAAGAAAATTTGATAGTCACGAGTCTCTTTCAAACGCCGAAATCGATTGTGCAATATCGGTCTCGTCTTTTGTAAAATGAAAAGATTTTTCAACAAGAACATAAAGTCACCTAATTAAATGGTCGTTCAATATTGGCACAAAGTGTCGTTGTTACTCGTAGCCAAAGTAGAAAACCAATATACAACTTCACGACTTGAAGAACGGTGGTTATTTGGTTACGAGGAACTAACCGTTAAAGTCGATCCTTCGAATTGACTGGCGAATTTATGACGCATGTTGGGTATGAAAGTGATTCATTACACACCCGACATATTTTGGCCGTTCGAGCGCCAGCGAGTGTTTCTAAATTCTGCATTTTATTTCGACTAAGAGAAAAGTAAACAAAAATGTTCCAAGTTAATTCAAAATAAATTTCCTCCCTTGGTTGGGATGGAAATGTAATTTTTATATTAGTAAATGGAAACCCTTAACTTTTTGAACAAGACAGATGTAAATGGAATTCAACCTAGTTACTAGGTTGAATTCCTAGTAGCTAGGCTACATATTTCCTAGGTCCTAGGTAAATCTGTGATTAGTGATCAAAGTTCAGAGTGCTTAGTGCCGCGTATTTTTTTATAAGTGGCTGGTCTTGCAAAACAGTTTTTGAATTAGGATATGTACTCGATCGTAAAAGGATATCATAAAAGCTTAATCGCTATACATTATTTGTCATAATATGTAGTACATAGAAATTGGATTACATTTTCACAGAACAATTACGGTACAATTACACTTTAGATCAATTTATAATTTAATATGCAACATAAATTTAATGGTGCTTATTTTATTACAAAGGTACAATAAAGTTTACAATACGAACAATAACGTTAAGTATAATAAATAATAATTAAATGTAGGTAAGTACTCAACTCATACAATAGTTATTCATCTTAAGGGCCTTCCGCTTATTCCACGGTGTTTATTTTCAGCAATAATCGGTAGTCTAAAATCAACATCTGGGTTTATATGAACCTGGATAGTATTTTTTATAACGCAAGATTCAAAAGCAACATAAGTTTTATGCAGTTTACAACATTTTTGAATTTCGAATAAGTACTACAAAGAGGGTGGTATCGTTTTTACCCGACCGCCGAAGAAGGAAGGTAATGTTTTTGTATAATACATCCTGTATACCTATACATTGAACGCGATTTTGGAATATACAACCCTGTAACATTTCAAAATTTCTTACTAACAAGTCGAATTTAAATAGTGAGGTACAAAGTATGTATATCAGTATCCTATCACTTGCTAAACAACATTTCACAAACTGATTCATTTCAAAACATATCATTTTGCAAAACGCTTTTTTTCCGAAACAGTAAATATTTAAGGATTTATTTAATTCAGGACGATCTCGTAGAACTCTATACGATTAGGTAGTTTAGGTTAGTTTTAAAAAGAACATGAGTTTGTGTCCCGGTAGAGGCAAGCTTAGTGAAATGTGATACGTGGGGCATACTGAAAGTTTCTGGAACTGGCCACTTACAATAAATATAATAAAAAAGCAATATACCTATAAAAGAATTTGAAAATAGAACTGTCTAGGAACATATTACTTTTTAATTTTCAAGACTGTCATTTGTTTTTTCAATTTGGCGGGGTTCAGAGAATTGTGTGTCGCTATTATAATAAAACTAAGTCGTGAAAAGGACACTGCCAGGTCTCCATAGAAGCTTTGGCCTAAGAAAAAGTTGTGACGGATTATTATAGAATTGGGTTTATTTGATGTAGAAAAATATTTAAAACAATGCTGTGGTGTTAGTTTTTCTGACGAAATTTTCTAAAAAATATATATTTAGAAATAATCGTAACAACACGTTACTCGCAAGATTGTTTATTTACAAAGTATCTTAATAGATAGCTCTATTTTTTGTATAAGTTCCCTAAATGTGTAAGTAGTAAAAAAAAAATATTTAAATATCATACAAAACAGGTCATATCGAAATCCTTCGTATCCGCGAGCTTTTCTTTTAAAAAGTGTTTTAAGCCAAGATCTGGCAGTGTCCTTTCTGCTCAATGTTTTTTTACGATTTTCGCTGCGGCTTAAGTCAACAAGAGAGTTGCCAGAGACTTCGACTGACGTTTAATGATGAAGCCCCATCTCGTAGCTCTGTGTATTCGTGTTTCGGAGCATTTAGACGTGGACGAGATCATCTCCATGACGATGTACGTGAAGGTCGGCCGGCGACTGCGGTTACTGAATCTAATATCGATACCGTACGCCAACTAATTGAGACTGACAAAAAAATGACTTGTCAGCAAATTCGTACTGTATTAGGCATTGGAATGAGTCAAGTGCAAAACATTTTGCACGAGCGACTGAAGACTCAGAAGCTTTGCACTCGATGGATACCGCATGATTTAACGGAAGACTAGAAACGACTCAGTGCCGAGAAATAACAAAAAAGTTTAATGGAGGAAAGTCATTGGCTGTCTATATTATCGTGACAGGTGACGAAACCTGGGTGCAATGTTTCGAATCGGAACGAAAAAGCCAGCTAGCCGAATGGGCTTTTCCTTTTGAAGAGTTGCCAAAAAAGTTACGAAGAGTCGGAGCACTGGCAAAAAATGGTGGCGTCTTTCTTCGGGAAAACTGGACATTATGTAACAGTGTCGCTTGAAAGTCAAAGGGCAGTCACTGCAGATTGGTATGTACCTAAACAGTTGCTTGCCCAGTGTCTTAGAAAAAGTTCGTGAAAAGCGTCCTCGGAGTCATGCCATCCTTCATCACGATAACGCGTGCGCACATTCTGCTAAGAGAACGAATGCGTATTTGAAGGCTTTAAATATGGAACTGATGACGCATCCGCCGTACAATCTGGACCTCACATCATGCGAATTATTTTTATTCCTAAGAATAAAAGATAAACTTAGAGGTTTACCATTCTCAAGCCCAGAAGCGGCGGTGAATGCATTCCAAGAAGCCGTTGTAGAGGTCCCTACTGAAGACTGACCCCACTGTTTCACACAAAGGTTCCAACGCATGAAAAATGTGTAAATAGTGAGGGTATATACTTAATTTAAACATCTTATCTAGTCTTATTTATCAGAATCCAGAAACTTTCAGTATGACCTAAGTAATTACTACTAATATTGATTATTTATCGATTATTCTTATGCACCCATAGAAGGTGGAACTAATCCTGCTCGGAGTAGGTCAATCATCTTTCGATATTATCCCCCCACTGATATTTATTTAATTATTAAGCATTACCCACATAGTCACAATGTCATTCATTAAAAACAAATTATATACATAATACCTACATATAACATAGTATGACAACATAAACCACAACTTTTCATTACCTATATGGGGATTTACTTATTGCTACATTACATTACTATTTAATGTTTTAGAAGGAAAATGTATTAATATTCTTATAGGTAAGTATACTTATTATCTGCCCTCATTTTGTTTTGTTTGTCAAATTACGAGATACAGTTCTATTAAATACCTAAATAAAATGTTGTCAATTAATTTTTAATATTTGATATGGCGTTAACCGTTAACTTTCGGTGAATAATTTTGAAACTGTTTGTTTTCAACAAAAAACTTACTGTTTTCATTGATTTGCTGTAGGTAGTTCATAGTAAATAATGATCAAGGTTCTAGAAATCACGAGTAATTTTTTTTGCGGGCAATTTACCGGTTAAGTAGCTCGAGCATTCGACAATGGATTTACATAACAATAAAACTCGCCTCATGCAACCACGTGGAACAAGACGCGAATTATTAGTAGAATACATCATCGGAAGTCGCGAATCTCGACTCGCTCTTCACCCAGACATCCCACAAGCCAGACAGTTGCTCTGAATCATGTACGAGGGTTACATAAAGGCACGACAGTGGTGTCCCGATGTCTAGACATCGGAAGTATCGGAACGCATGCGCCCTTCTACCGATAAAAAATCCATTCCCATTCATACCCGTCCGTACCTAGGTATCACCTAACTGCAATTTAACAGTATTACCCTCCTTACTGCCGCGATCGATCGGTCACAATGCAATAAAAACTCCGCTACACCACATTAACGATGCTATTGAACTCGAGCAAAAAATCCAAACCTCACACCAAGAACTCGAACCTCCTATTTAGGTGAGTTACGTAATCCATCAGCTGGGCTTATCGATCCACTCACCATGTCGTTATTCTCGACGAGCCAGTTGAACGAGCATATCTGGTAGACCAGGTAGGCGCGCACCAGTTCGCTGGTCTTCTTGCTCTTGAAGGCATCCTTGGGGCTGCTGAAAGTTAGGTCGAGCTCGTCGCGGGCCGGTGGCGGCGCGGAGAGCGCGCGCGCGCCGCGGGGCGCCTGGGTAGCCAACCGTCTGAGCAGAGCCATGTCGAGCTCCGCGCTGCACCGAACACGCGCGTCGTCCCCGGCTGACGCCTGACAACTGGCACTGACCTGCGCAGCGCGCGCTCGATACGCAGACACTATACAGGCTGTGCTGAACGCTCTGAAATTTTCAGGGGTGGTATTAAATTGACATTTTGGCCGAAGTAACTTATTCTACAGACATTTAACTTTTTTTATATGTATAGCAAAATCAAACGTCCTGTTTAGGGAAGCCTGGGTATAATTTGTATCTTCTAAACGAGTTAACCCTACTTTTAATGAGAAAAAAAAACAAGAATTGGTAAACCAGTTCAATAAACTACCTAATAATTTCATATATTTTGGAAGTAGGCAACTAAGTAAGTACATTGAATTTAGGTATTTGGTTTTTCTTATACAAAATAAATGTTATGCTACTTAATGCCCGTTGATGTCTTTTGCTTTCAAAAGTTTAACTTAATATACCAAACAAAATGTCAACAAGAAAACGAAAAATTTGTCGAAAACATTACATTTTATACATCTGAAAATTGAATTGAATAGGTCAAGCAAGGTACCTACTAAGCATATTTCACGAAATATTTTTGGTTGGTGTTGAAAGAAAACATTGTGAGGAAACCTGCACAACTGCACATTCAGTAAACTTAATGATTGGGTCCTCTCAACACCGTACCGCGTTAAGAGGACTTTATCACTGTTTAAGATAAGGCCTGATTTACACTTTCCTAAGTGCAAGTGTGAAGTTCAAATCAAGCGTTAGGCAAATAAAAATGTACAAACAGAGGCCCGTTTCACGAAGCTACAAGTTACAAATAACAAGCGGAACTCTCTTTCTAACTCCTTTTGCTAGAAAGAGAGTTCCGCTTGTAATTTGTAACTTGTAACTTCGT
The DNA here is from genome assembly GCA_946894065.1 of Acleris literana. NCBI lineage: Eukaryota > Metazoa > Arthropoda > Insecta > Lepidoptera > Tortricidae > Acleris > Acleris literana. Next base: position 10,455,733 of record OX335687.1, read on the forward strand.
GAAACGGGCCACAGATGACAATGCAACATTCGCAACTGTCGTTCAATTTCATACAGAGAGCGAGACTTCAATTTTGATTTGTACAATTTATTGTGTTGACTTTACCATTAAAACCTTAAGACCGCATCTCTTAAGTAATAAAATAGTTAACTTGCTTTAGAAATAAAAACCTGGTCAAGTGCGAGTCGGACTTGCGCACCGAGGGTTCCGTATTAAAGATAATATGGTTGGAAAACGCATTTGAAAATACTAATTTTGTTATGAACTTTATCATATATGCAATAAGGACCATTTTAACTACCCTCAATTTTAATACAGATTTTCAAAGTTCTACGATAATTTTGTTTAAATGAGGATTTTTTTCAGATTTTTTGGTCCATAAACTTCGGAGATAAGGGGAAGGGGTGGGGAATAGTAATTATTTGTTTTAAATGAAAAAGTTAGTCAAGGAAAATTATAAAAAAAATAGTTTTGAAATGTGTAGACTGAGCCCTTTCATAATGACACCCCGTCTGCTATACTACCTAATCAAATCACTTTTCAAATATTTAGAAAAACTCTCATTTTTTTTTACTGACAACAGATCCCGTAAGTATGTTATACAACTATGCCAAATTTCAAGTTGATAGCTTCTATAGTTTCTGAAAAAAACTGCTGTGACATACAGACAGACACCGAAGTCTCAACATAAGGCGGAACCCTTATGGTTTTACCATTTTTGTCCGGAACCCTAAAAATAAGACTACAGATTCGCCAAGGATACGCCGTACAACTAATTATTTGCATTGAAATAAATAAATAAATTACTGTAATAAATATTAGGCTACGTACATACTGTAATCACCCGTTCCGTTCCGCTTGAGCTGCATCGGATTTATTTACACTTTGTTGCTTAGTTCAACAAACAGTCAAGTTCAGATAATTTGGACCACCATCCACGAAAAATTTGCAACTTTGACATTACTTGATATATTTAATGGCGGGCGCCTGCTATGGGCCAGCAGTGGTCGTTTATTGTAATCAAAGCACTAGAAGCGCAATAAACGCTTTATTGTACAGCACACAAAAACGGAACGGAAAGGAATGAGGTGAAACGTGTGTAACCCGGGGCTTAAAAATTAATCTAATCTGTGGTAATGTCATGTCATGTCATGTGTTTTTTTTATTAGTCTGTGGTCCTTCGCCATTTTGCTTTGTTATCTGACATAAAATTACTTACGAAAATAATATGAACATAATAAATAACTTGAAAAAAACGGGAATGTGAGGAATGAAAATTATTCCAACTGAACAGTTAAGATACACTAGTGAAATGGAATCAAGTCTATCATTCTTTAGCTTGCCAGTAAGTTACAAAGTGACTGACACATTAACGTAAACATCGCTTGCTATGATAATTACGAAACACGCATTTTTTTACAGTTCGTGGACTCTGAAAGCACAGATTTAGTGCTGAATATTAAGAATGATAGCCGCGTGTGTGGGTACGACGAGCTCCATTCTGGTTTGCCGTCGCACGGCGGTCTGCTGGGCTCGGACGATGTTCTGGCCCAGTTTCTGTCTCCAGACGAGCCTCTCGATGAGCCCGACCTCAACGGGCCCACCACACTGCACTGCGAGATATGCAGGAAGAAGTTTGATAACGCCAAGAAGTATTACGGACATTTGAGAATACATTCCAAGGGCAATGCTTGGGTTTGCGGTAAGAATTCCTTTTTGGTATACTTGGCGGCTAGTTTACTTTTCTATCTCCATCACAGTAAAAAAAAAACTACAACTTTAAAACTGTGTTTCATTGGTTATTTAATACATCAGAGTTTTAGATCATGGTGTCCAAACACCAAGTTTTTGATGTTTGCCCAGAGTGTAATGTTTATTTATTTATTAAAACAAAAGATTCATGATGGCTTGGGATTTGTCTGTTTATTATTGATATCTTTTCAAAATAAAATTACTGAGGAAGTTAAGTTGCACCAACAGTTTATATAATTGTTAAATCTCTGATTAATCTTACTTGTTATCATAGGAATTCTGAAGTCACTTATATATATCTGAGTTATTATAAAATATGTAGAAAAAGGTTGAGCTGAAATAACATGGTCATTCCACAGACAAGTGCCCAGAGCAGACGTTTGCCACAAAGCAACACCTGATGAAGCATGCGCTGGCGCATGCACCATTGGAGCGTGTGTGGCGCTGCCCGCAATGCAGTCTGGCCTTCGAGGCACTCTGGAGACTGCAGCAGCATCTTTTCTCTACACATCTTGAATACAGGTATGACATGAAGCATTACTGATTTCTTTTGATTACAGCATATCGTCACATCCATGCCAAAGTTGCGAATCTGCATTTCGATTCAAAATTAGAATGGCAGATTCGCTACTTTACCATGAGGCGTTTCCGTCATTGTCTTTTCAAGTCAAAGTGCAGATTCGCAAATTTGCCATGGATGTGACGATATCATCAGTAGCGCATAAGTTGTTTATCATTTATCATTATGTCCTTGTCTGATTTTCTGGGGTTAAAAGTATCCTACAGAAGACATCTACGTCATCTACGTGTTATAAACTATGTTTATACCAAATTTCATGTCAACCATCTCTACCAGAGTTTTTATTCATATACTGTTAATATTTTTTTATTATATTATAGATCAGTATATATTGCATAAACTACTTTTTTCAGGCCCCATAAATGTGACGAATGTGAAAAGACCTTCCATAAGAAATCAGACTTGAATAGACATAAGGATGTGCATAGCAGTGAGTATCGCTAGTTAACATTTGAACCTTACTTTCAGGATATTATGAAAATGAAATTCCATTTGGATTTCTTAGCTTTTTAACAAACTACCACGCTTTTATATAAATAGCTTCAGTTGTATGTCTATCAATACAAGAACCTTTATCATCATTGCCTGAAATTTGGAATACATAAGTAAACTCTATAGCAATATAAAGGACCTGATCTTATAATAAAGAGTCAGAAGTTTGCAATAAGATCTCAGCTGCACTTAACAAAGACGTAGACCCTCTTAATTCTTTAAAACAGAGTAATGAAGAAAGATACTTATAAGAATAAATCAAACACTGCTTCTTCATAAAACAAGATACCCTCCATCACTATGGTGAATGATCGCATGAGAATTTGTATCTTTATTTATTTTCAGATGTAAAAAAGTTTGTATGTTCGGAGTGTGGCGTGGCGTTTACTGACAATTGTAACCTTAAGCGGCACATGCTATGCCATACGAAAGAGAAGCCCTATTGCTGCAGCGCATGTGGCCGCCGGTACAAGCAGGTGTGGTCATAGCTATTTTTAATGTAGGGGTACTATATGAAGGGGGCTGTAAACACTTGTCGAGAGCCTTGCACACTCAAGCTGAAACCAACCGTGACCGGGATGTGGCGAGACGATCCGAGAGTGAGTGAGTTAAAGAACAAATGTGACAAGACGAGAGCAGCAGGAACACACTCGCTCTTGGGCTGTGTCGGGGTGTCTCGATGAGTGTGTACAGCCCGCATGAGAATGGCGCGACAAGTGACGAGATAAAGGACGAGTGGAAAGATCAGTGGGGTACAAGAACAAAAAAATAGGATTGACCTGTGATTGACCTCCCAAGGGTAAAACCCTGTCACTTAGGGACTAAGTGCATCAGAGGGACAATTGCAAAAAGATTATAAACGGTAGATGATGAAGTACTATGTTATGTTCTTACTTTGTCATGACAGCTAACAAACATATGGATCACTAGTTTTTGCCCCTTCATTGCAATGCATTGCATTTTTTGTACTACTAATCTACTCTACTCTACTAAATCACTACTACTAAGCATCACTATATTAGTTTACTTTTAAGTTATGTCGGTTAAATAAATGAATTTTGAATTTTGAAATTTGAAATTCTATAAAAATAATTTAAGCAGTCAAAGCGTAATAATAATTAATCCGACAGATTCTTTGTCTTTTCGAATTCATAATAAAAGCAGAGATATATTCCTTAGGTTTACCTACTCGGGCTCGGCCCGAAGTGGATCTTGCCCTCCGATACGAGTTGGCGCCAGCGCGTCCTGTCTTGACCGACCTCTCAATTTTCTGCTCGCAGGGCGCGTAGGTCATTTAGTAAGCATTGTGTATTGTTGTTTTCCAGCTGGCGTCGATGAAGAGGCACAGTCAGAAGTGCCGCAAGCGCCCGGCGGGCGGCGGCCCGCCCCCCGCGGAGCCGGCGGTGCGCCAGAACCACTGCCGCATCTGTGGCGCCAGCTTCACATACAAAAGCGCGTTGCTGGAGCACACAGTTAGGTAATTTTATGAATCTTCAGCTTATTCCAATTCAAAATTCGTTTTTAATACAGTTGATAGAGTTTTCTAGTAACCAACAGTGCTTGAGACTACACTTCAAATCTGTTTTTAAATATAGGTATTTAAAAACAGATGTTGATTTTTTGTTGCACAATATTTCTAGTGCTTCAATCCATACAGGGGGGTTATTATGATATGGCTATGCAATTCATTTTACGGCGAGCTACGGACAGAGCTATAGCAGTTATATAGCTCTGTCCTTTTCTCTCAGCGTAAACTGAACTGCAAAGCTATGTCATAATAACCCCACAGTTCTAAGATCCAGTAAAAAATAGAATGGCTAGTGATTTCACTAGTTGTCTTATTCCGACACCGGTACACAACAATGCGAACACTACCTACTGTTTGACGGCAATAAACCCTGGCTCGAGGGGCTATTGCCTAACGCACTCGCAATCGCAATCGTTTTCATTTTGAAAATCGAAGGCTTGTCTGCATACAAAAGGAAAACAATTGTTCCGCTTTGAAGTCGATTGCGATTGCGAGTGCGTTAGGCAATAGGCCAGCTGGTTTTAAGCCTTGATAGAAATGGGATTGATTGTTATAAAACAAAAGTCTCACTTATTCTCGTAGACGATGGAGGCTAAATTTTTTCATAAATGTCTATGTAAAAAGAGGTCTCTAAAGATCATTGTCGTGCGGCGAGAGTTGTAGGACCTAGTACGAACTGAACTATATCAGCTTTCTATTCTCTATAACAAATCAAAAACATTCAACTTGTACAGGAGGAGCCTAATCACCATACGGCACAAAAGTGATTATTTTAAGCAAGCTGAGTTTGCCTATATTTGGGTAAACACCCTGTCACTCTTCCCTACTCATATAATTTTAAAATTAAGTTCATGGTGTTGTATCTGTTAGCGAACCAAATAAATAAATATCAATTTCATGTTGTCATACTTGTTCATGAACAGACACCACGGCAGTGGCCAATCGGCACCCGCGGCGGAGCGGCAAGAGAGCCTGTTACGCATGGAGCGGCGCGCCGTGGACACCATCGTGGACGACATCCTTTCGGCCGAGGACGACTACCTAACCCTGGCGCGGCCGGCGCTCGACCTGCCCCTCGACCTGCTGCGTTCCCTGCACCCACTACACTCGATGCACGACGACCTGTACCCCGAGCTCGGTCTGGATGACCTCCCGCCGCACATCTTCAGTCTCAACGATGTAGACACCGACCGGAACGGGGAGATTCTGTTCGATTTCGCCGACGGAAGAAGCCAGGATCGAGACATAATGAGCGCGCTCACACGAGCCCCGAGCTTTGAGACCACGACCACTCCAGCTCCTGTATCTGTCGACGAGTGTGCGACTATATTCGAAAGCGATGTCGATCTAGAAGCCAGTACGAACCTCGCAGCGAATCTGAATCAGCTGATCGGTGAAAATAATGTTCAGTACGTTTCGACTGAAGATGATGATACGTTTATCATAAGTTTGAACAGTGCTATTGACGCGGAACAGTTGACTGACATGTTGAACATAGGCGTGGAGTTGATTGAAAATAATAATAATAATAATAATAGTGCTAGCGAGGAGGAAAAGGTGCCTGAAGTTAATAATAATGCAGAGGTAGATAGCGAACCGATCGTAATTAAGATTGAGGAGCCGGTGGTAGATAAACAAATACTTAATAATAAGGAAAATGATGCACCGAAACCAAAGATAAAGAAATGTACTTTGTTTATATGCCGCACGTGTAACAAGGTTTTTAAGAAGAAGGAGAACTATAAGTCGCATAAAGGTAAGTAGTCAAATTAGAGTTACAATAAGTTACATGAAGTATCAACTAAGTCCTTGATCACTTTTGGACCTTAACCCCTCGTATGCGGTAGGCATAACTTTTTTTGACGGCTCGGTGTGGCGACACTGTGATGTGACCGGAAAGACTCACAGAAATGGCGGTCATCTTTATTGGCTTAAATGTTTTATAAATTGATTCAAAATGTGACATTAAACGTTGAAAGTTTAAAAGTTTCGATTGTTTATTCTCATATTTAGGGTTCAGTACATTAAGGTGTCGTATCTCATGTCATGAACCGTAATAGGTACACATTTTCACAGAGGGCTTCCATAGAAAAACCGTGTTTTTTTTTTCGTTTTTTTTCTTCGACCATACCAGTCGCCGTGTGTGGATCGTAATAATCGTATGTATACACATTTAAATAACAAATTATACTATAAATAATAAAGGTTAAAAATTAAAGGACCTACGTTGAGTTCATTCTGACCGTTAAGAGTACAGTCGCCACCAAAAGTGTGTGTTGTTGTAAGTAATTGGCTCTGTTTGTGTGCAGCGACGCACAACCCGGCGCTGCGCGCGCACCGCTGCGGCGAGTGCGGGCTGCGCTTCAGCTACCGCTCCACGCTCAACAAGCACGCGCGCGCGCACGCGCCCAGCCCGCCCGCGCGCGCGCTGCCCTGCGCGCGCGCCTCCTGCAACAGGACCTTCGCCGCACCCTGGATGGTCAGTCTCCCTCACCCCTCTATCATACATTACAGGACCTGTTTCTTAATACCGATCGGCAACCTTCGTTTTTCTATGAAACACGAGTGACAAATTAATATACAGTCATAGTGCATCCTTGTGCAACCTTGCGACATGGAATATTCATAACTTTTTTCATAGCTTCAATAAAAGCTGATTCATGTAACAAACAGATGAGAAAAATCATTTTTTGAATAGCTATAAAAATAACCGAGATATAAACCGAGCCGACTAAAATTTCTTCCTATCGCTTTCTAGCAAAACAAAATTTAACATGAAATTTATACGGCCTACCTGTTACATTACGTCACAGTGCATGTCGGATCTCTCCGTCTAGTCGCTATCATCCGTATTTCTTAGCCAATTTTAATTTTAATTTCAGTTTTACGGTATTTTCATATTTAGTTGAGAAATGCGATTTAAAAAATCCATGCTTATTCCCTATTGCCTTACTCCGTAACATCCTGACTAATCCTGCTATATAGTAACCTATATTACATGTTTATAGTTAAAAGTCCACATGGAGCGCGACCACGACAAGCTGACCCCTTTCAAATGCAAGCACGCCGACTGTGACAAGAAATTCTACAAGCACTCAGACTTGGTCAAGCACGAGAGGTAACATTTACAATTTAATTTGTAACAAAAACTGTTAAATTAGAGTTGATTCGAGCTGTTCAGGTGATTTTTTTTTGTCCGATTGCATCATGTTGCAAAAGAAAAAGAAATAAATTTTATTACTCCGCAAAAAAATACAAGTACATTTTTAGAACTCTAAAATTTAGGAAATTATAATTTTGACCAACATTATTTTAGCTGAACTCATCATCATCATCATCTTTTAGCTTCATTTATTGACAGGTCTATAATAAAATTGATAAACAACAACATCTGCTCGCGATTCCGTCGGCGCAGGAGTTGACTGTCGCAATTTCCGGATACTGTCCCCAGTGTCCATCTCCGGGCTATAATGAATATGTGTACGTTTATTGTGGTCCCGCAGGTTCCACTCGGGGGAGAAGCCGTTCTCGTGCGGCGTGTGCGCGCGCGCCTTCCAGCAGATCTCGCACCTGCGCCGGCACGCGCGCGCCGTGCACCCCGCCGCCGCCAAGTACGTTACCTCGCTTATGTAAAGTCGTGACGTGTACGCGGCTCGCAAGCCTGTTCTCCACTAAAGTCGGTGATCGAATTCGAGATCAAAAATGTAAACATACAATTGTCAACGTCAAAGTGACATTCCAGGAGTATACAATCTTGTTTTTCAAATGTAATTTTTGAAATTTATGAATTTTAATCAGCAAATATAAATACCGATACCTACATGTTTTTCAGTACGATATTGGCTGGAAGACTTTTGGACACCTAAAGATAGTCTATTCATATGTAATCGTTATGACAGGGAGAGTGGAAATTAAACACTTAAATATATTTTTTTAAGTTATTCACTGTTAATTGACGGCACTGTTCTAGTGTCTGAATCGTAATTTGTAATGCCGGCACCACACTTCGCTATTCGCTATTCGTTATGCGGCTGCGCCGTATTTGTTAAATATTTGCTATCGCGCTTATGCGTTATGCGTGCGAATAAAGAAAACATAAACGTATAAACCTTCCACACTTCGTCGAATGTAGGCGCATAAGCCGCATAACGAATAGCGAATAGCGAAGTGTGGTGCCGGCATAACATTAATAATAAATCTATCTGTAACAATAAGAAAAAAAATCTAACAACAGAAAGCGACGATACCAAAGGATAAACAAAAAGAAGCACATCCATTCGATACATGTCAGAAAACGAATGCCGTATTATGTCCGTATTGCATCTTAGAAATATAAAAAAAACGATCAATGACTCTGAATATTAGACAATAACATTACAGTTATTATAATTACGAACCAAACGTTTAATACTTCTTACCATTGCCAGTAGCATAAATTAAAACGCCATATATTTTATTCAAACAACATAAATACGGAATAAAAAAAAATATATTTACTGTTTACCTAAGTGTAATATTTTGAACTCTTCCAAAAATATTATATAACTCTGATTATTATAATTTTTATTTTTATTTCAGTGGTTTTGAACTAACCATCACTTGGATTTGTTTTTTTATGATGGCAATCCATTTTTTTACATTTTTGATCTCGAATTCGATCACAGACTGTAGTAGGTCGTTACTGTAACTGCTCCGGTTATAGTTACAGCTCGCTTTATGCTATGGTCTGGTACACGATCAACTTTTTACGGCAATGTGTGGCTGGCAACTATTGCTGTCTAACTCTTATTTCGTATGTTAGAACAAGATGCGTATAGTTCCCGGCCACAAATTGCAGTGAAAATGTTGCTCGTCTAACCGGCCCTTAACAGAGGGAGCGTTCACTTGTAATGTAAAGCTTTAGATTTCACGGCAACACGGTCCGGAAGCTGGGGAAGCGAATATGTAGCCGTGTCGTTGCCGGTCAGTGGAGAAACGTATTATAACTTCATACATTTTTAATTTGTCGGCTGTCGGCCCCTAATATTACTGGTTACACGAGTTCTCATTCATATTTTTATGAAATAATGTTAAAATAACGAAATAATTAAGATGGGAATTGTCAGATTTTGGTCTTTAATAAGATTTTCGAGTATAGCATAAAACAAAGATGCTCCCCGCCGTCCGTCCCTCTGTACGTACGCTAAGATATTTCAAACTACGAAATTAATTTTAATACGGTTTTCATCAATAAAGAGTGATTAAAGAGGAAGTTTTTCAAGTATGAAAAAAATCTTGTTACAGAAAACTCACGCATACCGAAGCAAAGCTAGTTTATTCATCAAAATAGAATACGGTATTTGACTAATGTCTAAAATAAAATATTTAACTCTATCACTAAACCAAGCATTTAAAAATACACGAAAATAAGAAAGTTTTCGCTTATTTTTGCAATTTAGTCTATTTTTAATTAATAAAAAATTAAAAATAGTGACGTCACAAGACAGTTTTTCATAGAAACTTTATACTAGCAATCGTTTTTGACGTTTCAATAAAAGTTCCTGATTTGATATAGAGCCAACCGTATTGTAGGCATTACGGTTAGTAGAACACCAACTGTAATGCAATTCTGACGAAAAACCGAAGCCCCGAGACGTACTTGGTATCAATACTTCTTATGGCTAAGGTTATAAAAAAAATGGCAAAAATATCAAAGATATAAATGGTTTTTTTTATAATGAGTACAGGATGGAAATTTTTTGTGTTTCAGAGACAAGCATTGACGGCGTGTGCGGTACGTTTAGTAAAATATTTCTTATAAGCCGTCTGTGATAGTGACGTTCGATTTGCTGTTGATCTCCGTGTAAAGCATATACGCTGTACGTAATTTACTGCCTTATTATTATGATCTCGGTCTTTATGACCAAATAAATTATAAATAACATTGTACCAGTCTCTCAAAGTAGCAGTTGTGACATTCTTTTTCTAATTTTGTGTAATAAGCGTTTACGATTTCCTTTTTATGTTCATTATCGTAATAAATTATTAACTGTACGTGTTGTTGTTTTGTTTATTTCCAGCTCCTTCAATTTAAAACGTTTATTTTTTATTTTTTAGTAATTAAAAAAAGTGTAAGCGTATAAAACATTTTAATTCTTAATATCAATTGATTTACAAATTTCAATAAAATAAAACGATAAAATTAGTTATACTGGGTGTCCCTAAAACCAACGTCAAAACTGAAAGGGCTGATAGAACCCTATCGATTTAACTCCGAAATTAGTAACAATCGCTGAACATACTTTTTCGCTTTTACGCTTTTTAGCTGCTCTATCAGCGCTCTCAGTTTTAGCGTTGGTTTTAGGGACACCCTGTATTTGGGTGAATTTCAGAAACAGTGTACGTAGTCGAAGATTTATTCAGAGAACAACAAAGTGTACTTACTATCTTTCCCTCTTCAGGCCCAGCATATAACGAAATTTGTCAATGGAATATGAGCCTATTGTGAATACCATAGAATCAATGTCAGTCATAAAAACAAAGGAAAATCTGTATTTCAATATGTACATTTTTTTGTACGCAGGGCTTTATGAGTTTTCTCAGTTAAGCCTATAACTACTTACAATATTTTTGGAATTACCCATTGAATGTGATGTAGATTGAGATCACTCAATATAAAAAAAAATGACGGGCCTAACTAGGTCAAGGCAAAGATTAAGTCAGACACACCACTCTTTGACGGCAGCACCTTCAATTCTAACCTAATATACTGCTAAGGAGCGCGGTAGTGAGCCAACCGGCGAGTTGCCGCAAGCACCTCGCGTATTATTTTATTTCCCGAATAAATTGGTCTGTTCGCTAAACATTTCTCGCTTGAACGTATACTCACATGGTGCCTTTTTGTGAAGTGCATGGCATGGTTGTTGCAGTAAAAAGACAAACAAAGAAGGGTTATCGTTTTTGTCATTGCCGGAAGAGGAAGAAAGGTAAGTGTTAATCTAAAACCTCTCTTTTAACCTCTCTGCTCCGCACGCCAAGGAACAACCCGTCCAGTAGATAAATAGGAACTTTAAATTCCGTCGTAGAAGGTTTTATTTCGAGTTGAATGTTGGTCATGTATAGATGACTATGGCGTGTGAGCCTTGTCATTGGCTGTCACGACTAGATGATTAATAATAATAATGGTTAATACTGCACTTAATAATATAAGTAACTATTACGAATGACGATCTTATTATATCAATATCAGTCAAAGTAACAAATAATTGGATAAGTAAATGATTAACTCTCCTTGAATGGAACCTGCGTCCATTGCCAACTAAACATTTAGTCATCGGTAAAAAAAAGTAAACAAACAAATAACAGTGTCATTTGTGTGCCATTGAAGCTAATATAAATGAGTTAAAAAATATTGTAATAACGGTAACGGTTGTAACGTACAGATAATAGTAAACATTGTTTCATTTACAACTCATTATTTTATTTTATCTTTTGGTCTTGGCACACCCCTCGCGTATCCGTTCGATGAGACATTTGATCACGTTCACGCGTTAAATTTATTTCGGGTCCTACGGTGAGTAATTAACGTTCATTTTTGCTTGCAAGAAACAAAATGGTATTATGTAATCATAATACTTAATAGGTTACGATAGCGTAGGTATTTGATATTTTGTATGAGAGTGGTGTATCTGTTCTTATTATCTAATCTGTGGTCAAGGTAGCAGTCTCTTAGAAGGGTTTTATTATTTAGTTTTCTTATTACCATAAGATTCTTCGAGACACGATGCAAAATGACAAAAAACTGTCACTGAAATTGATAAAATATGAGGACTAGAATAACAGGCAGATAAGGGTAATACTTGTGCCCGAAGGGCACAGTGCCCATTTATAGAAGCCCCGCCGGGCGGAGCTACATAGAATTTAGTAGCGATTTTGTTAAAATATAATTATTTTGAGTTGCTTTAAATAAATACAGAATGTTTCGTATACCTTACACATAAATTAAAAAAAATCCTGCCATTATAAAACGTTTCATGTTCCCCTGACAAAGGGTCTAAATTATGGACATGTTAGGGAACTACGCATCTTCTTCGTCCCGGATGGTCATGTGCTGCATGAAGCTCTCTAGGCTGTTGGGGCTGTTGACCAGCGCATCGAACGTGTAGTGTTTGTCGCCCAGCTGTTGGAACAGAAGGCGAAGGAAAGGAGTTCATTATTTGGGCATTTCGATTACTGAAAAGCTAATGGATCAAAAGAGAGAGACTTTATATACAAATTACCAGTGGCGGTACTGCCATACAAGCCCAAAAGCCGGGCTTGCCTTACAAATATAACAATGATCAAAAATCAAAGGTCACGATCACGAACTATTTCAATTCGCGCTCTCATTAAAATTTTCAAATAATGCAACAGCAGCGTAGTACCGAATTTGATCGCGCTCCGCCGCCGCACGGCGGGCAGCACTGCTGCGCGCTGAGACGACCCGAACTCGCTCGAGACACGGCTAGTCATCCCACTCGCACGCGGTGGCTTGCAAGGGGGCTTCTATCTTAACCGGTATATCTCTTTCTTACGCATTAGAACTGCCTTATAATGAGATATAACTATTCATAGGTTCATATAGGAAATAGTACGAGATTTTAAGCCCTGCTTGCGTCTGAAGTTGTACCCGAGTCGAGTAAAATGCGAAATTCGCGCATGCGCGTGTTGAGCCGCGTTGACGGCCGACTTCACTTCTATTTATTTGCTTGCTTACTTACTTCAATAATTTAACTTATTTGTTTGTTGTGAATTGTGAATTGTTTTGTTTGAGTCAACTGCGGTCACTAAGTATTTTGTTTTATGTGTTGTTCAATTGGATTGGCAATGGTGGAAGTATTCCCTTGTGAATCTTGTGATTGTGATTATTTAAACTGTGCACAAATTTTGCTTGGCGAGTGAAAGGTAAACTCTTTAAACTTTGCTGATAAAACATCAGATTTTCAGTACCTATTTCTCATTTCTCGCATAAGTAAAAGACGGTTTAATGTTTAATACCTAGATCAGTGTAAAAAACACAATATTGCTGCTGTTGTAGTGTAGGTATATTATTATCTAACGACAAACTTTGGAATATACTAGGTATCTGATTATGAAAAATCAAATAACTTAGCTGACACGATTAAAAGGTATATTAATTTTATTTGCAATAAGACACGAACGATTTTTGTAATTTTGGTAAAAAGCGAATTGAGACATTTATCCGCAATAACTTTAAAAACTACAAAATCATATCTCTCGGCTTGCCCTATCCTGAAACCCTAGGCACGCCACTGCAAATTACAGTACTTATTAGCCTTGGGAAATGAAAATAAATTATTCGCCGTTAAGAAAGCGACTGTTAATCGTCTTTTTTCTTGCTTATAAATTATGTTGCTGGTTCAACAGACTAGCTTGGCCTTGATCAATCTTTAATCACGATAAAATAATAAATAACACACATCGGATATACAACTACGTCTAAGAATTCGCTTAATTCACTCACGCAAACAATGCTACTGCCCACACTCTTGTAGGCTCTAAAGTCAGAGTAAGATGACAGTAGTCAACTTCTGCAATTGGGATTCCTAGTTGCAGATGGCCCTGGATGGATGGTCCCTGGGCTTCTATTCTAGGCGGTAAAAACCATATTGTCTTTGATCTGTTATGGTATTGTTTTTAACTCGGCCGCCATTACTGTCAAATAAATAATATCTATCAAAACGTTGACAATAAGATAATAGGTCAGAGATGATATGGGTTTTACCGCCAAGAATTGCCCTGATGGTACTCACGAAGTTCTTCACCCAGCCGGAGAGGTGGTCGGTGTAGTAGGAGCGCGCGAACCTGGCGTCGACGAGCAGCACGGCGCCCCAGTCGGCGCGGTGCCGCACGCAGCGCCCCACCGCCTGGTTCAGGGCCCTGCGCACGCGAGCGGTCACTTACCATCTTTTTGGGTATAATAGGAGTTACACTGAATGAGCCGCCGATCGCGAACAGCTTTCGGCTGGCTATCGTCATCACACTTGCACTCGCAACTCAGTGATTTTTGTCACAAGTATTTAACAGAAAAATTGATATTTTCTGATAACTATTGAACAACTGGTATAGGTACTCCATTGGTTTAGGTAGGTACCATGGAACAACATCAGACAAACGACGATTAGGGATTCGAACATAGAATCAGGTACGGTCAAGGAAATGTATTCGCGTATCTTTTTCACTCTTGTCACAATGACAATAAGAGTCAAAAAAATACGCGAATACATTTCCTTGACTGTACATCACGTGATGTAAATCTTCAGCCAATTGAAGCAGAACACTGATACGTTAAAGCTCAACTGTACAGTTTTACAAAGCCCCTTGGCTTGGTTTGTTTGCAGCCATTTACCTGTAGGCCTGCACGCGCAGCCACTCGCGGCTGGAGAGCAGGCCGCGCCGCGCGGCGTGCTTGTCGTTGTACTTCATCTTCTCCTTCACAGCCATGTCGAACGTGTTGGGGAACGGCACGCCCACCTGCCCAGTTAACCCATTTTAACGTTGTTTATACAATTTAAACATGGTTAGTATGGTTACTGAAAGAAATGAATTTTAGAGAATAGAAAATAGACCGAGACTAAATCATGGCGGTTTGACAACCCACCATAAACTCCTGTTGAGATAGGGGAGCTTTCTTTTTCGCATTAGTTCCTTCACAAGAGATGAAGGGAGGACTGGGATTTTTTTTCGCCTTTGTTCCTTTGCAGAAACTGAAGGTACTACTGCGACTTTTCCTTCGCTTTTGTTCTTTTACAGGAGCTGAAGGAACAACCGAAACCTGTTTTTCGCATTAGTTCCTTTGCAAGAAAGTTCCTTCTAATTTGAAGGTTAGATTTGTAACCATCACAAGATAAAGGGTACGGATGAGATAACGGGTTCAGCAGAAAATAGCTTTCTATGAAACGCAAATTCGGCGAAGTAATAGGTTCTATGAAATGAGTGTCGGTGCCTCCAAAACCACCCTTAATACATACAGATTTACAGAAATATGTGTGTAATCAAATAAGCAACTCACGGTGATGACGGCCCGCGCCTGGTGGTCCTTAAAGTCCATGCCCTCCGAGACCTTGCCGCGGTACACGGCGAACAGCAGCGCCCCTCGCTCCGACACGCAGTACTTGTAATAATCCTGGAATTAAACGATTAACCATCGAATAGCAGGCGACAGAGAGCCTATTTGGGTCAGTGTTCTCTAATTTTTAAGCCCCGATAAAAAGGGATGTTATATTATAAGTTTAATCATCCATCCATCCATACCTTCACGCCTGGCCCCCAATGGGGTAGGCAGAGACTATGGAACACCAGGTGCATCGGTCTAAAGATACAACTTTCGCTTCATCTAAAGGTGTCATGTTTGAAAAATAAAACTATTGAGGATTCTGTTTCTAATCGCGTTTTCACGTTTAACAGTCTCAAGGAAATATTTTCAAATTTAATATATGCAAAGAACAGACACATACATAGGCGTTTTGGTTATTGAGATCCAGATCGCGGAACACTACCGACTTTATCATATCGTCGGTGATAGTGCAATACCGCGTAACGAACAAATTAAACAGGTAAGGTGCAAAATACATCTTGTCAAATAAGTCAGTAAGGTACATTTTGCAATGTATTGAATTTGTTAGTTATGCGGTATTGCAGTACCGTAAACCGAGGTTACTTTGATTTACGGGGTGACTTTGATAGCAACTACCATTCCACACAAACATGTATTTTTTGAGGAGTTGGAATACGTCGGCATAATTTGTTTCGTCACTGGTAACGGGGATAGTTGCGAAGTTAAAGTAGTGCGCGAGTTACTGTCTTTTGTCGTATAGACAAAAAAATGAATGGTTAGTGTGCGTTTTGTCTTGATTTTTGAGGCAAAAAACTTTGAAAGTATGTTATGCAAAAACATATGTTATTTGTATGGTGTCTTATTTTAAGCAAATCTAATTAACTAACGATGTAACTTTATTTACATCCAACTAAGTACAGAATTCAACATTAATACAATTAAAAATTAAAACTAAACGTATTTAAATTAAAATTAAACTAAGCTACTCAAATATTAAAGATATAAATAATAATCACCACTATAAAACGAAAACACCCCATCTAGCAGGTCCGCTAGCGGCATGGTCCCCATGACACTGGCTGCATTACCTCTCTGGATAGCTAGCCCAATCCTTTGGGAGAGGTAAGCACCAGCTCTAGGATCTCCGGAGGATTCTATGAGCCGAGAGGACAAGGCCTTAATAAAGCTTTTCATATCAGCTGACCAAGGTCCCATGGTTTCCACTGCAAGCGCCACAAATTCGTAATTATTTAATAATGACGAATATTTGCGGCGCTTGAGTGTTTGGGCCTGATCAGCTGCTGTACCGGCCCGATTACGGGTTGACTGGACGTGGGAAAGGGCGAATGTGTCAACGCACATCGCGTCCCACACCAGTGCCCTACATAGTTTCCACGGCACCAATGTAGCTCCGTCTGGTCGCTTGCCATCGTCTCTATGCAATCCTGCAGGTTCCAGAACAGCTGGTACAGAGGCAGTGGCAAGCGAACGACGGATTAGATAATTAATTGTGCCGTGACGGTACAAACGGCCGGCACTTCTGAAGCATGAAAGGCCATGTCGTCCCAGCTCACTCACTTCCTTCCCGCACGCGCAAGTATGAGGTTCACAGAGTCTAGCCCCAAGTCGCAAGTTTATTGCTATGCGCAAGCTGCTTGGGTCCAAGACTGTGCCTATATTGCGGGAAGGAAGAGCGTGGAGCCAGTGACCTGATTCGCCTGCTGAGACAGCGAGGAGACGGGCGCGATCTGAAACGTCCGGACTATTTTCTATGAGTGATGCATGAATTGATATGAGGCGAGGTGTATCCCATGCTCTCTGGATATGCCTCTTGACTGGCATATCCACTCCCGGGATATGACTCACACCAAGCATCCCTAACCTCCACCAGGTTCGCAATCTCAACGTCAAGTATCTGTGGGTGATTTAAGATAATACTGACGAGAGGCAACGAACCATAGGCGGAAGACAGGAAAGCCGGTAGTGCCACGCTAGAAGAGCATCGAATACCAAGTCACCTAAACTGAAATTAATGTTTAATAATTTTGTCAGAGTTGATTGAAGGGTAATATCTAATTGGTGATATCGAAATTGAACAATATCTATTCCATATTTCTTCAGATTTTACGTGCTTTTCAGGGGGTTTTTCTTGAGATATTCAGTCAAATATTTAGTGGTTTCAAAGTAACCCCATTCGTAGTTTAACTTTGATCATAGTGGTTTTTTTTTACGAGAAAATCAATCTCAATTTTTTCTAATTAATCAAGTCGAAAAAAAAAGGAAAAACCGATTATGGCATATTTTTATTTTATCATTTTGTCTTTTAGTTTCCATAAAAACTCGTGTTAAACTTGAAATTTGATCAAAGTAACCCCGGTTTACGGTATCTCCGACGATATGTAGCCTCTTAAATGACATATGGTATGAGTGCTCGTACCTCCATGATGTCGTTGTGGTCCCGCACGCTCCTGCTCTCCATGAACACATGCTTTGTCTCGTTCAGCTGCGACCACAAGCCGGTCTCACGCCACCTGGTGGGAGCACTTGGAGATAAGGATTTAAGAGGAAATGTTAACTATGTTCAGTGCAATGCTTCATCACCCTTGTTCTATTCTCTATTATACAAAAAGCACTAAAGCGCAGCATGCAGTTTAGTGGTTTATTTTACCGTCATGCTCAACTTAGGGCTTGTTTACGGTGACGCGGAGCGTCGCGCGTGGCGTGCGGCATGGCGTTGCGCGGCGCGTCGGGCGTTTTTTCCGTTTACAGAGAGGCCGCGCGTGCAGCGGACCGCGTCATCACACGCAAACATATGGCAATGTACGGTGTTGTTTATAAAGATGCGGGGTGTGATGCAGCGCGTGATGCGGGCGTAGAGAGTAGCGGAGTCCGCTACATCCGCGACGGACTCTCGAGCGTGTAGCGGAGCGCGCGGCGGAGCACAAGACTGTCAGAAGGTTCCGCCGCGGGCCCCGCTGCGAGCGCAGTGGCGGGAACCGCCGTTATTGACGCGTGCGACGCTGCGTGCAACGCGGCGATGCCATCCGCGGGCTCCGCCGCAAGTAACGCTGTATTTGAAGCAAACGCGCGTAAAACCGCTTCTCCGTAAACGCTTTTATACAACGCCATATGTTTGCATTCAGTGCAGACCGCGCCGCCCAACGCTACGCGCGACGTCCCGCGTCTCCGTAAACACGCACTTATCTGTCAAAGGCGTTTAAGCTACACGGTAGGTACAAAAGTGTGCAGCAACTTTTAAGCCCTATACTCCGGTTTTTCGGTCACAAATTAAGATAAACTCACAGTTTGGCCAGTTTGTTCATGAGCATGTAGCTGGGCATGAAGCAGAACACTCCGATGGGCGTGACGCGCGACACCCACAGCACGGCAGGCTCCAGCACGTCCCGCGGGCCGGGCTTAAGACTTACCGCTTGGCTAGTTTGTTCATGAGCATGTAGCTGGGCATGAAGCAGAGCACTCCGTTGGGCGTGACGCGTGACACCCACAGCACGGTCTGCCCTAGCGCGTCCTGCGTGCCGGGCTGGTCGGCGCCGCGGCTGCTACACTCTAGCGGCACGCCGTCGGGACACGTGTTCAGAGTGCCTATCCACACCTGCGGGCGAAGATTGCAATGTACAGTTGAGCGGGTATAATGAAATTGTAAGTAACTATAAGGTCAAAGGTCAAGAATGCTGATTCAGAGAGTAGTTACTCTTCTGTGGCGTCAGCGCTTCCAACTGACACTGGCGATGGAACGGGGTAAAACAGGTTCGCGTCCGAGTCGTCATTCTAAGTAGCCAATCTTAATATAGCGCAGATAACGTATCCCGCTCACTATCTTCATCCCTGTGTGTTTGTCTGTCTGTAAAGTCTGTGTGAGTGTGTGTGATTGGACGATTAATTAACTACACAACTTTTGAATGCGAACGGCAATTAAAATCTTACCAGACACGAACCCGTCTAATTAAAATCTCATAAATACTTTAATAAATCAATACATATACGACATTTCGTACATTGTAGGACAAGAGGTAATGTAAATCTGCCTCTGAACATTTTTTCCTACTTCACCCGTTTTTCTCCCTTACCTTAAATGTCATTAGGGGGGTTTTTAAATATTATCAATAGAGTGGGACCGAAGATACTCCCCTGCGGGACGTTAAAAGTGACTGGATAAATAGAACTCACTCTGTCGGGCGGTATGACGTGGCTGGGGCTGACTTGCAGCGGGAACTCGGCGGCCAGCTCGGAGTGCAGGCTGTGCAGCGGCGTGAGCGTGCCGGACGCCAGCACCACGCAGCGCGCCGGCTTCAGCCCCTCGAACACCACGGCCGGGCTCATGCACAGCAGGCGCAGCGAGAGGCTCTCCTTGTCTGCATTCTGGGACAAGTGACGGTGCTTACAGATGGGCAATGGGTAATAGTGCTTAGGTGAGTATCCATTATTAAAATTTGAAACATGTACAGTAGGAACTATTATATTCGGATTTGAATTCAATTTTGAATCGAATCAGCCCGACCCCGCACTTGTATTTTTTTTACTATTTGTTATTTTTCTTTACTATAAAACAAAAACAAAAATCCGTTGAGAAAAGTCGTTTCTTGTATAGGGTATATTTATTTTTCCTTCTAAAAAAAAAACGTTAATCCGCCGTAATACTCTCACCCGGGAATCAAACTTGCTAAACATTCAAACAATAAACACTCGCTACAATTAATTTTAGATAGCACGATCTTTTTTATTTCTAAAACCAAATGTTTATTATAGAGATTTTATCCTAACAATAATCCTATCGATTAGTAGAATAAAATAGCGAGTGTTTATTTTTTATTTTTAGCTGTTTCCATTCCGGGGTGAGACAATCGAATTTTAGAAAACCTTTGAATGCAATATTGTTTGTTTAAAAAAATTAAAGAATGTTTCCTTTAAGTAAGGTTATCTAACTTAAGGACTGAAGGTAGTTTTCCCTCCAGGGCCCATAATTTTATTCCATCCTGTATACCTACTTGACTGAACTGCGAGTACCGCATGGATCCTTCCTCGCTGGGAAGAGTCTTTACCAGCGCCGGGACAAAGTCGTCCAAATACTTGCCGTCTTCGCGGAAGAGGAACGCTACAACAAAAATAGTGAATAAGTTGAATGCTCTGTCCTTGGCAGACCTCGCAGTATTCTTATAGAGTGCGAGGGACAGAGCATTCGACTCGCTAGCGAGAACAGTAATTGCAACTCATGGTAAGGGTACTGACAGACAAATCAACAGAAAAAAATAAGTATACAGTGACTGGTGTAACAGCGAATTAAGTAGTAGAGGGCGTCTTAGTGGATTGAAATCATGTAATGCATCCACTTTTGCACCTTATTTCAATGGAATAAGGTTTAAGTGTATACATGTCTTTGTAGTCGACTGTACATCGACGTCTAGTTCCTATCCTCCTGAGGTCCCTTTTACTAAACATAGAACATAATAAAATTTAAATATATATCTAGTGCAAAGGGAGTAAAGTGGATTTTTTTTAATGACTAATGATCAAATTAGAATGAACCTTTATTATTTATTTTCACGTGATAATATGTTGTAGGTTTTAGTCTCGGAACTCTTTGGATCGGTAATTGACGACGAGATATTAAAACAATTTCATTATCACCATTTTGACACTGCTGTTGCTGTTAGCAGCAGTAAGCGTATTAGGAATTAACTTGTCTTTTTTATTCCTTTTAACCTCGGTGGGCGATTTGAATCAGTCAATTTGTATGCCACAGCATGTCCTGTACTTTTATTAGTAGAAATCATTACCTGTAAATGTGTAAGACGGTTACCTATCTTAAGGTCAAAAAACTTTTGTCCGCTGTTTCGTATAACCGAAATTTTAATTAGTTCGAAAATATTATTTTTCTGA
The DNA here is from genome assembly GCA_946894065.1 of Acleris literana. Lineage (NCBI taxonomy): Eukaryota > Metazoa > Arthropoda > Insecta > Lepidoptera > Tortricidae > Acleris > Acleris literana. Next base: position 10,477,078 of record OX335687.1, read on the forward strand.
AATCGTTTAACTTTCTTGGATTATTATAAAACTAATCTAACCTAACCTAACCTACAGGTCCAGTTACAGGTGGTAAGTATAGGTAGATTCACTAAAGTTGGCACGAATGGAATGAACAAAAGTAATGTCACCTATCACTGAGTGAGTGCCGTCCTTTGAACCGATGTTCGAATTTCAAACCAAAAACCTGTTATTATTTTACACACTTGTATACTTTCGTTCACTCATTCAATCCATTCGTGCCAGCTCTTGAGAATAGACTATATCTCCTTAAACATTTTGAAAAGATAATGGATTCGGAGAAGAAGTAGATAAATCTTCGGACAAATGAAAATCTCGGACAAACGAAACAGAGGTGAAAAGTTTTTCGTAACATCGATAGGTTACCGTGTAAGAGCACTTTCTTGGCCGACGGTACTGTAGGTACTGATACCCACCCAGAACTGTATGTATGTTCTCTATGAGCGTGCCGGTGGACTGCGAGACGCCGTACAGCGTGCGAGGGTCCTCGCGTAGCCGCTTGCAGAACAACTCAGCGCTCGACTGGAAACCTGCAACACCAGGGGATACAGAATTTTAACCACGTAAGGCCCAAACCAAACCACACAAATGGAGATTTTTATGATTGGGAATTCGAATCTACCAGCAACGAAATCAAGTCTCCGGAGGTTTAGGACCCTACCCTCCTACCCTACCAAAACAAAATCGACACCCATCGATCGATAGTGGGGTCCTAGTGAAAAAGGGTACAAGTCTTCTGAAGATCAAGTGAAAAAGGGTTTAAGTCTAGTATACTCCGTTCAGAAGGTTCTCGAGTGGCGTCCGCGGACCGGGAGACGAGCTGTAGGTAGGCCTCCAACAAGATGGAGTGACGACCTTGTAAGGATCGCGGGAACGCGGTGGATGCGAAAAGCACAAGACCGGTCTGAGTGGAGAGCCTTGGGGGAGGCCTATGTCCAGCAGTGGACGTCTTTCGGTGATGATGATGATGATGACTCCGTTCATGTATATATCCTTTTTTATTACGAGTTACGAATAAGTCGACTTGTACCCTTTTTTACTAGGACCCCAGTAATATAGTTTTTTATCTTGTAAACCGAACTGAAGCGAGGTTGGGTCGCTAGTGTACACCAAGGGATACTTAAGACGTGCCCTTTTTTTTATCTTATTCACATTGTGATAAGAGCGCAAAAGGTACGTCTTTGGATTTCCACGACTGTACATTGTGTACCTCCGAACTGCTTCTGGCCGATGTTGTGGTTGTCGAGCGTCCTCACGAAGTGCTCCACCTCCCACGTGTGGACTGCCTCGTTGTTGTTCACGGGCCGGTTGTTCACCAGCGGGAGCTGGTTCCCAAACCTGGGAAAGTGTAGTATATTTTTTCATTTATTTCCTAAGTAAATTAAATGTCAAATTCTGTAAAATTCATGTCCGCAAGGATGATAATGCTAAAGTTTATATAGTAAACAGTGAACGTGATTTAAACAAATTGCTCTAGTTTGTCGCTTGTTAAAAATTTTGCTCAAAATTTTAATGTTATTAGTGTTTTCACTTGCAGAGTACAAAAGTTTGAGTACCGTTGTACGGCTCATTAAGTTAAATCGCCCCTTTTGTCTGTCGCTAAAGCTTATCGCTACCCACATTGTTTATTATGCACTGTCGAACCGCTCTTTAAAATATAATTGTCTCATTTTTTCGCACTCGCTTCTAATCATGCTAATTATCTTGCTCTTTCGCACTTACGGTATTTCTATGTCTTGCTTTGGATGGTGTTTACGCGCTGAGTTATTAATTCTCGAATTTTTATTCAAAGTATTTTATAATTACTCCATTTCATTTTTAAGTGATTATATTCGATAGTTCAGGTACGAGAATGAATTATCCTACTATTTATTATCAAAATGTGCGGGGGTTGCGTTCTAAAACGTTAACGTTTTACCGTAATCTAACTCGTGTGGCTTTCGACATAATCATTTTGACCGAGACGTGGTTGTTGGATGGAATTCTGTATTCAGAGTTATTTGATGACCGTTACGTTGTTTGGCGACGGGACCGTGACCTCGCTTTGACGGGACAAACCCGCGGAGGTGGCGTGGTTATTGCTACGCGCAGGCAGTTGACGGTAACCCCGCAGCCAAATTACCGGTCTTCGGCTGAGGACCTGTGGCTCACTATTTCACTTACTGATGGTAAAAAAAATATGATTAAGGTTCATTTGTGCGTCTTATACTTGTGTAAGCAATCTCAGGGTAACTCTTTTTCGCAGCAGTTGTCTAATTTCTTGAGCTGTTTAGGTGACATAGTTTTAAATAATCCTAACGATAAGTTGTTATTAGTCGGTGACTTCAACATGAGTAATATATTATGGACGCCACGGGGTTCGGTGTTGGTTCCGTGTAACTACGTAAGTGACGATGAGTGTAGTTTTGTGGATGATATAACAACACATAGTCTTTGCCAGTATAATGGTATCTTAAATAAATTCGGAAAACTATTGGATCTCGTTTTGTCAAATGATGTTGTGAGTGTTGGTGAATGCTTGAGCCCGCTGGTACCGATTGACCCGTATCATAAAGCGTTAGTTATTGAAATTAAATTTTCAGTTATTAATTTGTTGCAGCCTGAGTCTCGCACGAAATATTTCTATAACAAGGGTGACTATGCGTCTATTAACAGTGAACTAACTTCAATTAACTGGGAACACGAGTTTTGTATGCGGTCATTAGTTAATTCCCTTGATTTCTTTTATGAGACTTATATAAAATTAAGGCTTAAATTTATTCCCAGTATGAAACTAAAAGTTGATTCGTATCCCAAGTGGTTCTCACATGCATTGAAACGTGCTATCAAAGAGAAATTTAAATTCTTGCATAAGTATAAAAAGTATAAGAATAAATCTGACTTGGTTTCTTTCACAGTACTGCGTGATCGAGTGCGAAGGCTTGAGCAACAGTGTTTTGAAACGTATATTAGTCGTGTTGAAAGCAATATTTGTACAAACCCCAAGCAATTCTGGTCGTTCATCAAGTCGCGTTCTGGCTCCCATGGCATACCTAGTAGCCTAAATTATAATGGTGAATTAGTTAACACTGGGTCGGACATATGCGATGCTTTTTCAGAGTACTTTTTATCGTCTTTCTCATTTTCAAACTCCAGTAACACTGTTCTTAACTCTATGAATAATGGTAATTCCTCAGCTTTCTTGGCAAACATTGAAGTGTGCCCTGATTTAGTTAAAAACCTCCTACTTACGTTGGACCCGTCTAAGTCGGCTGGTCCGGATGATCTACCTGCTCAGTTCCTTATTAATTGTGCGGAAAGCTTGGCATTTCCCATATTTCTACTATTCAAACGCTCATTTGCTGAGTGTATTGTCCCGTCATTGTGGAAATCGGCTTTTATAACACCAGTCCATAAAAAAGGGCCAAAAACAGAAATACAAAATTATAGACCTATTTCTAAATTATGTATACTATCCAAAGTATTAGAAAAAATTGTCTATAACCAAGTATACTGCGCTATAAAAAATTCTATTAGCCCTACTCAACATGGTTTCTTGCAGCGCCGATCCACGGTATCCAACCTTGTGCTTCTTAACGAGTATGTCACTGGTGCAATGGATGATAACGTTCAGGTTGATATAATCTACACTGATTATAGTAAGGCTTTCGACCGAATTGACCATGCTATTTTATTATCCAAGCTGTATGATATCGGAATCAGTGGTGATCTATTGAGATGGTTTTCTTCCTACATTGACAATAGGTCCCAGGCTGTGGTTGTCAATAACTACATCTCTGGATGGGTGAAGGTGCCAAGTGGCGTCCCCCAAGGCTCTTTGCTTGGACCATTGCTTTTTAATATTTTTATAAATGACATCAGTAAATGCTTCATTTATTCTAAACTTCTTTGCTTTGCTGATGATATGAAAATCTATGGAAAGGTTGAGTCAAGATATCACTCTTCGTTGATTCAGTCTGATCTCGTGCGACTTGATGAATACTGTATGTTTAATAAGTTAGATTTGAATCCATTGAAATGTTTTTCTCTGACATTCTCACGGAAACGTAACCTGATTCCTACTACTTACACACTTAAAGGTCAACCTCTGAATAAGGTTCAGTCTATGCGCGACCTGGGGGTAGTTCATGACTCTAAACTTCTATTTAACACCCATATTGATGGCATCATCGGTAGTGCATTGAAGACGCTAGGTTTTATAATGCGTAATTCTGTTTATTTTAGTCAGGCTAAAACACTTAAGATTCTTTTTTGTACACTAGTCCGGAGTAAACTTGAATATGCGTCTCAAGTTTGGAATCCTTGCTACAATACTTACATAGACAGGGTTGAACGTGTCCAGAAAAAATTTGTTAAATTCCTGAGTTACAAACTAAAGTGTCCCTACAATTCATCTAATTACTTAAGTATTTGTAAGGGGCACCATCTGGTCCCGTTAATTAAGCGTCGTGATATAGCTGACACTATTTTCCTTCTTAAAATCACAACTGGCGCCATTGACTGTCCTGAATTGCTCCAGGAACTATCCTTCGTTACTCCCTCTCGGTCCAAAAGACACTTCCCTCCCATTGCTCTTAAGCGTACACTGTCCAAGTACAGACAGAATAGTTTTCTTAACCGTGCTAGTCGAAGAATTAATAATTTGACAAGAGAGCTTGATATTGATATATTTAACTGTGTAATTCCTTCTGTGAGGCGAAAATTAACTAAAATGTGTTTTGAATGAGCGGTTTTCAAGTTGTGAACTGATAAGCGAGCTAAGTTCTTTTAGGTGTTTTATTGTTTATTGTGCATTGTTTTATTGTTTAATGTTTATTTGGGTATGGCCCTGTTGTGAGTGGCACTAAGGTGTATATTTCCTAATTTATATCTATTTGTGAGTTCCTGTAATTGGCTCTGTACCTCTATTTAAGTAACTATAGGAATTGTTAAAGCTGTTGGTTCTCCTTAAATAAATAAATAAATAAATAAATAAATTAAAATATTCGTCGACAGACAGACCCGCAGACAACATGAAAACTGACAGTTTTTATTTAAAAAACAGCTAAAACTGACTGTGGCCTTAATATACTAATCTTTGACTGTTCTTGTATGAGGTCTTGCTTTTACTATTAAGGATATCACTTGCTACTTCATGGTGTTTTCCCAAAAAGTCGACAGTTAGGCAATTTGATCCATCGACAACTACGGTTTTAAATACTTCTTACCTAGTAAGAATAAACTGGCAAAGCATACTTTAACTGGATAGCCAAGGTTGAACAAACTTGGTTTATATTGCAGATTTATGAATAAGGAGTTTAATCTTTAATTCTCCCTTAGTCAAACCGGATAAAAGTCGACTAAGCTTGTAATAAAAGAGTACAAATCAAATACAGATTATAAAAGACTTATACCTTTTTTCCCCTTGAAACACAGAAGACTTAAACCCTTTTTCACCAGGGCTACAGAATATAGTCTCACCAGACGTTCCAGCACTGCAGCGTCTTCACGAGGTCGTCGATGTAGTCGAGCAGGTCTTGGTTGGCGTAGCGGTACTCCGCCACCTTTTCCAGCTCCTGAACATGAACGGTAAGGTAAAGTTGACACATTCGCTGTCTTCCCTGTGCCTGGGTCTTTCTCGAGGTTTTATACGAGGTTAAAACGCACATATACGTACGTATGTTCGCATTGTTGTATTAAGATGTGGACAACTAGAGGCATTCTCTATTACTCTTCAGGGGTTAGCAATGCATTGGCGATCTTAGAATTTATCTGTGAAAACCTGTAATTAGGTATGCAGTTAAATATTGTAAAAAACCTAAATGTTAGTGCTGATGGTTTTCTGAATAAAATAAAATATATTCCCAAGACGACTATGTGGGTTCAAATTGCAATATTTTGTGGAGTGATCCGGCTGACGCCCGGCGCCAGATCGGGTCCGGGCCGTCTGGTGTGAAATATATTGGACTACTGCTGTTCACAGCAATCCTCACAAAGACGGGACAATCAGCAGACACCACACGCTCACGCATGCTACCTGGAACGTCCGCGGGCTCTCCAAACCTTGTTTCCTATGACTGAACATGTCTTGAGTCAGGCACTGAAGATTGGTAAAATACCTTGATCGCGTGCAGTACTTCGTCCCTGGTGATGGTCTGGGACGCGGCGTCGCGGCAAATGTCCTCGATGTTGTGCGCTTCATCGATTATTAAAATCTTGTCGCGCACGTCGATTGACATCTGAAGTGAATAGGACTGGTTTTAAAAAAGAACTTGAAATCTAAACCCTATCTATATCCTCCTTTAAATGCGGCTTATGCGGCCACATACGCTTAAGTCGGTATTGTTCCGCGATCTGAAGTTCAATAACCATTACGCCTATGTGCTTCTTTTGGAACATTAAACTTGATAATATTTCCTTGAAACTATTAAATGTGAGAACCCTGTTAGAAACAAAAACTTCAATAGTTTTATTTCCCAAACATGATATCTTTTTCGGTAAACCTTACGACCTTTAACTATGACTTTTGATTTAAGCTTCAGAACACAACCAAAGTAACCATTAGGTACGTATTTATGACAGTTATTTCCCTAACTGGATCACATGTCTTTTTTGTAATAATTGTATGGACCATACTCTTAAATCATTATCTTTTCTCGCAAAAATTCATCACAAACTGTTCCAGAGTATTCTAGAACATTCCAGATAACACACCCGCTTCTTCTAATACCCGGGTTTATGAGGTTATAGGGACAAGCGCCCCTGGCTTCCCCTACCGAAACTAACTCATCTAAATTGAAGCTATATACCAGTCGCTCTAGCTGGATATTCCCGAACATTCCATATAACTTACGCTACTCCTGATACCCGGCTCTATGAGGTAGTTATACGGGCAGAAGACGATATATGCTGATGCCGCCATAGTCCGCGCCGCGAAGTACGGGCAGGCGGCCCTGGCTTCTCCCGCCGCAACCAGTTCATCCAGGTCGAAGGCGGGGGGGAGGGTGCTATGGCCAAGGGCTTTCTGGTTGTCGTAGTACTTGCAGTTGGAGGCTTTCTCGCCTTTTGCGTTGGTGTGAGTCTGGAATAGTTTTATTTGTAATGATTTAAATAGCGGTTGTATTTGTAAGTAATAAATAGTCATAGTCATATACTTTATTGCCTAATGGTGTACAAAAGATCTTAAAAACTATTACGAGTACATGCGTCAACACTAACCCTGCAAGAGCATTGCAATTTAATTTAATTCAATCCTAATGAACTACAAACAGTCACTATCCATTTATTAATTTAAATTTAAAAGACGTTGTTCAATATACCGTTGCATCGCCATACCACGCTCAGAGACTATGATCACATTGATCACGAGTCTTTTAGAGGTAGTGTCAGTCGCAATCAAGTAAAGCACATAAAAGACCTAAAAATTATGAACTCGCTTTAGCAAGTGTAGAGTTTAAATATTTTTTTGCACCGACATAATTGGTGATTTTAAATGTTCCGATATATTTGGTGGCGACTGATGTACTTGACTAACCGATTGTCAAAAAAAAAATCTTGTTTGTCATGCAAGTTTCGTTGTGATGGTTTGTGAAAATAGAGAACCAGGAGGATGGCACTTCTGACCAATATCCCGGTAAAATTCCAGTAATGCTTCCCACAACAGAATTTTCATACAAGCGGCGGCGGTGCTGGCCTATGCATTGGTGGAAACTCTGGATGCGCCCCTGACGCATCCCTCAAGTGATTCGCCTTCCTTCGTAAGGCCCAACATAATATTAAACGGTCGTTTTTTGCAAGTGAATATTGAATTAATCATTAATGCAATAAAGCTCAACTACCTACTTTTGTGCTGAAATTATATTTGTAGTCCATATTTGCACTAACACGATAAATGCGAACACAGTTAAACCGCTGAACCGATTTTAATGGAATTTGATATGGACATAGCTATTTATCCGGAGAAGGACATATGGTACTTTTTATTCTGAAAAAATTAACAGTTCGCTAAGAAATAGCGATAAGCGACTTTTACACGGACGGAGTCGCGGGCAACAGCTAGTGATAAACAAAAGAAAATGAACTTGATATCCATTATACTGCCCTACTGAGCCAAATGGCAGCATCTCAGATAAAACTCCTGTAGCAATCGCAACCTAATTACTACCATGAGAGGATTCAATCTGCTTTGACTATTGAATTTGAGATACCGCTTATCGGCTAAGGAGGGCATATCATAGTCGAGCTGTAGCACCTAACACTACGCACCTTCGTACACCCCCTACACATATCATTCTTCGTCTTCCACTGGTTCCGGTCGAACTCCCTGATACACCCGTACTCTCTACTGGCCAGGATAGTCATGGTTGCCTGCCCACAGTACGCCGTGCGCTTGAACTCCTTGATGACCTGCTGCAGCTGCTTATGGGTCCTGGCTCCGTAGTAGATGGTGGGCACGCTGGAATTAACAAGCATTGATGTCCGGATTTGAAGGGAGGTGACCAGGTTGTTCAGGCGTCTGCAATAGAGGTTGTTGTTACCACCACCAACTATATTAGCAATGCTACTACTACATAACACTAATATACGCTACTCTTACGCTAGTAAAGGTTTAAAATATTCTATCAATCATTTATTTTGCTGTCTTATGCTCGTTCCAAATAGACTAAGTTACTTAAAGTTGAAATTTTAACTGTACCTTTAGCTGTAGGAATATTAGTATAAATGCACTGTCAATTCCTTTGAGTTTGACTCATATTCGTATATATGCGTATATCAAAATATTTTATTGCCCTTCAAGTATAATAAACATGAAACTATCTGTCAAACATGCTCTTTAATGTTAATGTACTATTAAAAAACTCACACATGCAAGTTACGACTGTAAAATAATTCACTGATATGAAATAAAAATAAACGTTCCACGAACTCTACAGTAAGTTTAAAACATGCAACAACAAATTCTACTGAAATCAAAAGTTCGCTACACAAAAAAATAACAACATATGCAAATTTTCTAACAACAGCAGCGCATGCCCGGCACTACGTCGCGTAGTACTTGTTGGTAAATATTGCTATTTCCGAGACAAATCTTCAGGGCCTCTATTCTCGGTGGTAAAAACCATATCGTTTTTGACCCGCCATTACTGTCAAGTAAATAAGAGCTGTCAAAACGTTGACAATACGATAACCGGTCAAATGCGATATAGCTTTCACCGTCTAGAATCTCGGCTCGGCTAATCGTATAACCAGCCCCCTATTTCACCATCCTGACAAAGACAGGTGACAAGTGACATTTCAGTGTTATGTACATGGCGCTACTTATATGAAACTCAGTGACGTAACAGCGTCTTAACTTTGCAATGTATAGCGAATTGTCACCTGTCACGTGTCGTTGTGAGGATGGTGAAATAGGGGGCTGATCTTGACTGAGATACACGTCTCAAGACAAGTTGACATCTTGAGACGAGTATCCAAACCGAGAATATTTTATAGAATTTAGTAGACGGGGCCACCTCGCCTTCCCCACGTCTATAATTTCGCAGGGCGACTGTCCCGTGTATGTGTATACTCTATGTACTGACAATTCCTATCCGTTGTTGTTTAGAATGAGTGTTGTTTGAAAATTACCATTATGAGTTACTTTGACTCATAGGAATATACGTATATTCCTCTGGCCCTAAGTAAAATTTACTGTCATTTCTAGGTCACCTATGCTACACGTACAAACTAAACACAAAACTAACTAGAAAACATTTTCTATGGTGTTGGTTATATCGCTGGTTACACCTCGCCTTCCTAACGTCTTTAATTTTGGTGGAAAGAAGAAACATGAAGTAGACGGAGTAAACTAGATTTTGTTTTGATCACACGTGACACATGCAATTACAGTATTCCATCAGGCAAATCTTACCTGATCTGTTCAGGAGTTTCTGCTTGCGGAGGGCTGTGGGCCTTTTGAGGAGTTGATGGGGTTTCTGGAGATGAAGATGACGGGGTCGAGTCGACGGAAGCGTTCAGCTTGCGCTTCTTGTGGATGGTCACGAGACCCTTGTTTGAAGACTCTGTAAAGTTGATATAAACAATAGGAAATTATAAAATGTGACTATTTGCTTTTCTTTTACGACTAAAAGTGGCGAATAAGCGAATAAATCTATATTGTCTCGGACCAAACCTTATCCTTATATTTAAAAAGTGTTAAACAAAGTCACTATCCGCGTCTGTATGTCTGTTTGGCCGCTTACTTCTTCCGAATTATGCATTGGATCTTGACTTTTTGACGTTTTCACATCGGGAGCCCTTTGTTTCCCATAATTTTATTGGTCATAATGTAATTGTTGACATAATTTTTGATAGTCATATTTTTTTATATCGCTGAAACTGTAAACTTTTCAGAACTTCTGAAATATCTAACGTGTAGACAAGGCTAGGTTACGTTAGGATTGATTTATAAAAATCCTGAAAAAGTAACAGTTTCTTTAAAAAAACAAGTTATGACTTGCGATGATTATGACCTAAAGCACATTATGACTAAAAATAATTATGTCAGTCAACAACCCTAACCCTTTCACATCATTAAGAATATTTATTTCGGAATTTTTTCAATCAATCAATCAATCAATATCATTTATTTGCAGAATATAGTACACAAGATGTTACAGTCAATTTTAAATAATAATAATGTCCAATTTAACCAGCTTGCAAGCAAGCGTGCAAATATTAATTTTATGCAATATAGAAATTTATTTGTTACAAAATTTGAATTGAATAACACGCAAGATGTATATGTAGCATTTGGGTTTAGGCATCGGTAAGGCAACAGGGGGTAGCCGTAGGCCGGACAGCGTGGGTTTTGGGTAATGAAATATTCATTTCTATGACTTACCTTCCAAAACTCCTAAGTAATTTTTGATGAATTCCCGGATTTAGGCTTTATTTGCTTTGTGCTAGGTTGTTATTGTACTAACGTGGGGCGGAGAGATGTGACTTTGAGCAAGTAAGCAGCGTGTTTTAGATGGCCGAGGTTACGTGTAAGGTTATATTGTACACAAATAAACGGTATTGTTAATAAAAGTTGCTTCGTAGGAATCGTAGGTAATGGGAAACATCGTTTATTCATACTTTGTACTTTTGTTGTCAGTCCGATTGGTTTATTTATTGGTTATGGTAACTCTACTCGTAATTCATATTTCTTTAACAATGTATAGTAAGAGACTGAATGACGTACCTTTTTCGCTCTTCTCTTGTCACAATGTGAATAAGACAAAAGAAGGCACGTCATTCAGTTTCCACTGTACCTACTCTAGAGGAATTTGTATGATTAGCAATTTGACATAATACGTAAAGGACAATGCCAGGTCTCCATAGAAGCTTTGGCCTAAGAAAAAATGTGACGTATAATTATAGAATTGGGTTAATATGATGTAGAAAAATATTTAAAACAATGCTGTGGTGTTACTTTTTCTCAAGAACTTGTCTTATTTTACTTTACATTACATACATTACTCGCAAGTTGTCTTATTTATAGAGTATCTTAATAATCTGAATATCTGAATTTAAATCTCATACAAAACAGGTCGTATCAACATCCTTCGTATCCGCGAGATATGTTTTTTAAGTGTTTAAAGACAAGATCTGGCATTGTCCTTTGCCGTGATATACATTTTCCACGTGTCATCAGTCGTGAGTATCGTGACACGTTGGGAAATGCGATGAAACACGGCTAATTAACGTATTCAATTAACATCTGTTAGACCGTAAGGCCAGCCAGTTCAGAGCAGACCCTTACAGGTTCTAAACTCCTGGTACAGTCAAGTTCATAACTTTAGTACCTTGTCACTTTAATCGCTGTGAAAATTCATATAAGTCAGTTTAAAAATGACAATAAATAGACAAGGTACTGAAGTGTACATATATTTATGAACTCGGCTGTAACAGGATGACTAAGCATCCTCATCTGAATGATTGTCAAATTAGAGCAGCTTACAACTACGAGTATACTAACAGCAGCTTAGCTAATTGCCGTATTATGTTATGTCAAACTGCTAAACACTAAAATTCTACCTACGTGTTTTCCAAATATTATATATTATATATTTTATATTTTGAAGTACCTAACAGAGGATCTAGGCAAGTTACATTATACAAACACTAATAAATATGGAATGATACAGGCGCGACAGCTTACTTCAATCCTATAGAAATTATTAGAATTATTCAGTTGTTAGCATTTTGTGAAATCCCTTAAATTTCTCTGTTCTTTATCAAAATAGAACTACCAACATTGAAAAATTGAAAGAAAACCATGAATAAATTATTTAAATAATCACTATCAGGATTCATTACATTTCATTAGTCATTCATTAGTAGTCATTACAAAACTTTAATGTAAAATCGTGTTCTACAAAATGTGAGTAAATTAGATAGGTATGTGATAAGTTAACGTTAGTTTTAAGGCATTAGCGGCCTGCTCACGTAAAGTTCGGACTGCCGGAAACGCCACGCGCCATTCCAATCTTCGCTCCGAACCGTACGTGTAAATGCAACTGTAATAGTAAAATAGTAAAAAACCTACGGTTCGGACTGGCGCGTGGAATGGCGCCTGTTGTTTCCCGCGGTCCAAACTGTGCCGTGTAAAGGCCGCTATTACATTTTAATTAATAGAGGGTTAGCAGAGCCCATAAAAAAAGGAAACAGCGATCTCAACTGACATTTAGTTTTTTTTTAAAAGCCCGACATTTTGTTCGTCATTCCCAACTTTCTTTACACGTCGTATACTTAACTTTATGTATATTAGACTTCTATTCACATAGTCCCCTCATTTTTACAATTTTCCTGCAACTTCGTCAAGTCTCAAGCGCCGGATGAGTACCTTTACCGCTGTATCATAAAATAATAATGGACTAAAATACAACGTATTACGAGGTATTTTTCAGTGGCAGATATCCGTATGAAGGGGTGGGGGTGAAAGGGGTTGAATGTAAGTGCCATCATTGTCGTTGATTTTAAGTGGTCGGGGCTAATGACTAGTGTAACGTCATACAGGTATACAGCGTCATCAATTTTATATTGGAGGTTTTCATCTTGGTTAATTACTTTGTTAGGCACATTACTAATATTTTAACGGCCGGTTTATCCTAGTAGGTATAGTGGCCCTACGTAAGAGCTATCTGTCGTGGGTTCGATTCCCGGTATGGGCAACAATTTCTGTCCTGAGTCTTGGATGATTTCATGTATTTAAGTATGTATTTCTCTATTTAAGTATGTGTATTGTTGTTTAGTACCCAATTAGCCAATTACCCATTGTTCAAGCCTAGAGTTTAGTTTGAGACTAGTGAATCAGTGTGACATTGCCCTCTGGTATTTTATTTTATCAGAGTTTGTTCCTTTGCTATATTTCTCAGGATTCACGATATTATTCTAGTGGCAGGGCCAGAGAGTAACACATACTTTAATAGTTAAATATGTCATTGCTTAAGTTACGTTCGCCGGCCGCCTAGCTTTTCGTCGAAGATTTCCCACGACTGAATGTTTCAAATACCTTCAAAGGTCTCCGAGAGCGGTTCTTGCCGCTTGACTCCGGAGCCCGAGGTGTCCCCGCCGCCGTCCGGGGGCTTGTCGTAGATACTGCGCTCGCCTGCAATCAAAATCAACCGGACGTTCATTTGTAATAATAACTTAACGTCACTTTACTGTGTGTTCACTTGTTTGTCCATTCCAGTCCATTTCCCGCACACACAACACAAGATCAAGTTTGCGTGCACAATCTTGAGTAGGTACGTGACACACAACTTTAAGACGCGACTCCACCCCTGCATAAAATACGGAGACGGTACGGAATCGCAGTGACGTGCCGTAAACGTCACGACTTTACCTTGATATTCACGGCACGTCACTGCGATTCCGTACCGTCATCGTATTTTGAGCAGTGGTGGGGTCGCACCTTAAATTGATTTTATGAACATGCCTTTGCAAATAGTTGATAACGCAGCTCGTTAAGGTTTTTAGTATCAGAATATCCCCCATAATAATATAGTGCAAGTAATGGCCGTTCCAAATTTTGTGCAATTATAGACTGTCCATAGTTTTTGAAGTGTCGTATCTTAGTTACGTATGTATTCAAAAATCAAATTGTAGCGCATTTGGTCTTGTTAATTTAAAAAACTCAAAAAGTAAGATTTATAAAAAACTGAAACCACGTCAAAATGTTCGTTGTTTTCTGGAGATGGCAGACCCCGCGGCAGTATCACAAGGTCGCAAAATTGGATTTTTTACAAAGGGATTTCATTTTGAACATATTTGCTTTTGCAAGGTAGGTATAATTTTACTGAACGATTCGGCCGTACCTATATTTAGTAGGTTACGATTAGTAAAAATTAATTATATATTATGCATCTAGTAATGATAGTCAGAAAAGCAATACAAGCATTAACTTATACCCGATTGATCATGAATATCATGAAGTAATTATTTTGTTTTATGTATCAATCAAAGTATTTGTTTGTTTGCAAAACGATAAGCAGTGATATTTATCAGTAAATATCACTTTGTGAATCGTTACTCGGCTAAACATGATCCGCAGATCATGCTGCAAATGACTTATAAGTAAATCATCACTATGTCATCACGACTATTAAAATATTCTATTATCGGACCTCGTAATATTTAATGATAAAAATATATTAATTGTAATGATGATCGTCAGTCTTTTATTATGAATTTTATCTAATCTTTTCACTCATATAATCCATAATGATATTATAAATGTGAAAGTTAATACGTCTGTCCGTTTGTTACGTTTTCACGGCTCTATAATTTGATATGGAGAGCGTGAGTACCCCGCGATACCTACTTATTATTCCGGAAAATTGGAGAAGAGAATAGCGATAAACTACTTATACCTACGCGGAGGGAGACGCGGGCAACAGCTAGTATTCCATATATCAAAAACGGTTTCCGGACATCTTTACTCATACCTAATATAACACAAACGCGACATGGATGCTTTGACTTCGGCTTTGGGAGTGGCGCACACCCAAAACAATAATAATCATTATCTAGACACACGCACTCAAAAAAATGAGAGCCCCCAAAGAGAGATTTTCACTTAGGTGACAATATAAACCAAAACTGATAGTAACAAACAGCAATTTCTTTAGTGATTCAACTAACATCTTAGTTGATGTATCTAACGTCTTAGTTGGTGTATCTATCGTCTTGTTAGGCTGGTATGGGATCAAGACGCTTATGCACAACAATCACAATCTTTTTACAAGCGACCAATTATTTTTTTCAGTGCGGCAGCATCAAGAAAAGTATGAGAAATAACTAAGTGTTTATTATTTATTTATTTAAGAGCATATAATGTCCCACTGCTGGGCAAAGGCCTCCCCCATTCTTTCTACGTTGCTCTATCTTGGGCAGTCTCAATCCAGTCCCGATTGAATGTATCAAGCTCATCAAGATCTTACTAAGTGTTTTAAGTAGTAAAAAAACCCGACGTAGTAAAAAATATGGGTAGAGTTAGATCTCTAAAATGGCCCAAACGATTCTCATCGGACCGGCGCCAGCGCCCCTATTGCAGGCGGCAAAATCCAAATCGTATTTGACCAGCGCCTCTATTCTAGGCGGTAAAAACGATATCGTACTTTGCCGGTTATGGTATTGTTATGACGTCAGCCGCCATTACTGTCAAGAAAATAAGAGCTATCAAAACGTTGACAATACGATAACAGATCAAATGCGATATTGTTTTTACCGTCTTGAATAGAGGCGCTGCTCCGAAAATGTCCTCATAATTTTTTATGAAACTTTCCTTTTTTGTTACTAACTTTCTTTGGTTCATGGTAACAAAAAAGGAAAGTTTCATACAAATGTATGAGGACATTTCGGGAGACTATGTTATTTAGGCTCAGCTTCATTCACCTTACCAACCCGCAATTTTTTTTGCAAATCGAAGTTGTAAATGAAATGTACAAACTTTTTTAGAAATGCTCAAATAGTGTTGGCGTTGGCTTCACAGCCAGTACAATTCTGAGTTGGGACTTGGGACCGTTTCGCAACAATTAGGGCTCGTATATTAATCACATCATGTTTATTAGCAACTTTTTAAACACATGCTCTTGCCCGGTTTTTTTATGTTATGTGTATTTATGTGTAATTGTTGTTAATGTTTTTCTTTCTTTTAGTGCTAGCGGTACACCCCGAAATTCAGTAAAATGCTGCAAATGGGGTTAAAAGCATAAAACTCTGAACGATTGATCTTTAGGCCATATGAATCAATTTGACCCGTAGCACGAAAAAAAAAGTTAATATTAATAAATAATATACCTAAATATGATTGAAAACTCCTCTCGCATTATTTATATTATATTATTTATATTTATATTCTATTTATATTATTTATTTATCATCCTCAGTGTTTAAAATTAAACTTAAAAATTAAAAATTAAAATTAAACTTTTTATACATGTTTCAACTAATTTTGATTTTATCACACTTTGTATAATATTAAAAAAAAAATATAAATATTTTCAAAATTACTTTCTTGGGGTTGGATATGAGGCTATTACGTATCATTTTAGGTATATTTTACAAATAATTATTCAACCGTATCATATCTGGGGGAGCTCAAACTTGGTATGTTTGGAAAATGATTTTTATTTTAATTTAAAACAGGTGACTGAAATATAATGATGTGATATATATTTAGAATAGGCTTAGTAAGCACTTTCATTAGATACCACACAGGATAGGTTTCAAAACCAAAAAAAATATTTCCCATACAAAAATAAGATGACGTCACAACTCGTCACCCTTTTTGTTTTTTTTTCGTGCTACGGTTCAAATTGATTCGTATGGCCTAAAGATCCATCGTTCCGATTTTCATGCTTTTAACACCCTTTGCACCGCTAGCACTATTTCTTTATTTAAACCATCTAGTGCATTTAGTTGGGTGTACAGTCACCAGCAATAATATATTATCACACATCGGGCGCAAAAATATCTGACACGTCTTTATTACTAGAGGTATAAGAGCGTGTCAGATATTTTTGCCCCAATGTTGGATAATACTCGTATATTATTGCTGGTGACTGTACATGACAACTTGCCCAAATTTTTATGTATGTATTTGGTGGGATGTGGGATATCTGTGCATTTGGGAAGGTAATCAATACCCTATGAATTAAATGTTAAACTAGATACTATTACATTTGTAATGTTACGTGTACATTCTGATAAGGAGTATAATTTGCCGACGCGATTAGCCTAGTTGGTAGTGACTGACTATGCCTACGAAGCTAGCGGTCCCGGGTTCGATTCCCGGTATAACGGCAAATAAATACGTGATGAGCGCGAGTATTTTACCTTTCTTACTCTTGCATGTTTTCTATGTCATTATTTATATGTATAAGTATGTTTATCGCTGTCCAGTAACCACAGTACAAGCCTAGAGCTTATTTTGGAACTAGGCTAATTTAGATGATATTGTCCCATAATAGTTTTTTTATTTAAATAGACGACGTCCACGACTATGTACAGTCGAGTTCATAAATATGTGTACACTTTAGTACCGTGTCTATTTAATGTCATGTTATTTAAACTGCCATATATGAATTGTCACAGCGATTAAAGTGACAAGGTACTAAAGTGTACACATATTTATGAACTCGACTATACGTGCAGAATTAGTTCCCCGCTACTGCCCCTATTTCCTCTCGTCGGGCGCCGATTTTCGGAAAATCCTCATTAGCCTCATAAGGAACCTACGTGCGAAATTTGGAATCTCTAGATCCAGCGGTTTTGGCTGTGCGTTGATATGTCAGTCAGTCACTCATTCAGTTTCTTCTTTTATATACCTATTTAAATATATATCGCACAAACATACGAACATACACTGAAAAAAATTATTGGTCGCTTGTAACAAGATTGTGATTGTTGTGCATAAGCGTCTTGATCCCATACGAGCCTGACAAGACGATAGATACACCAACTAAGACGTTACATACATCAACTAAGATGTTAGTTGAATCACTAAAGAAATTGCTTTAGTTAACTATCAGCTTTGGTTGATATAACTAATATCTTAACTATTGTAATCATTTTTTGTCAACTAAGTGAAAATCTCTCTTTGTTGGCTCTCATTTTTTTGAGTGTACAAACGCCCACCAAGTTCAACAGATAAGCTGCATTATCAAAACGACACTGATATGAATCATTATGTGTGATATATATACCTATATATATCATGCCAAATTGTTTCACAGTGCAGACGTTGTTTTGATAGTACCATTGTGAGCTACATTACTATTTCAGGCCAAAATGGACGCATCTTTAGGCAAGAAGTACATCTTGGACACCACGGAAAATTTAGATGAATACCTCATTTATATTGGTAAGTTTATTAATTAGGACCTTCAATAATAAATACTCTGTTACATAAATCATACTACACCTTACACCCGTACACTTACGTTTGCCTTACAAGCCAAAAGCGGTAAATCAAATTTAAATAGCCAGAGCAGATTCAATCCTTTCCCGTTAGTAATGAGAATCAATTCGCCACAGAAGTTTCGTCAGAGATATCACCATTTGGCTTAGCAGGGTATGCCATTGTTTTTTTTCTTTCTTAAGTAATGGCTTTCACTCACTCCTCGTGTTTAACAAGTAGCGTTGAAAATGACTTGTAAAATACAAGTATCTTTCAAACGCCCCTGTATTTTTCAATAAAATACAGAATCTCTCCTTGCGGATCTTCGGTTGAATCTTTGGCAAGTTTAAGTTTTTTACGTGTATTTTACAATGTATGTTTCGCATAAATATATTATGATAGTGATAGTGACATTGAATTGTAGAATATGTATGTAAATACTTTATTGTACAAACGGGAAAATAACAAACAACAAAATAGACCGAAAAACAAAAGTATGTATAAGGCGAACTTATTCCTTTAATTGATCTCTTCCAGTTAACCTTTGAGCGATTGGGAAATGGTTGAAATAAAAAATAGCAAAACGTACAACAGTGAAAGGGACTAGATGTTTCATAATAACATTAATATTAAATAACCAATTTAATACCTACTAAGACAATAAAATTTGTTTCTTCAAATAATTTACTCTAATTTTGTTTATTTTGTGTCAACCGAGATATTGATAACTGTATAATTTAGATAACTGTTAAATTAATATTAATAAGCAAGATTATTTCCCCGAAAAACCGACGTGCATGCATGACTCGATGTATGAATGTCGAAGAGGCGAAGGAGATTTGTCGGGATCGTAGCAGGTGGAAAGAAGTGGTCTCTGCCTACCCCTCTGGAAAACGGGCGTGATTTAATGAATGTATGTATGTATTATTTCCCTATGATTGTTAATATGAAAATTACACAGTATTAAACAAATATTATAAGTGAATAATTGTATTTTTCAGACGAACCTCTATTTTGTTTTTTTCGAAAATTACATGTATTTTATAGGAAAGATACAAAGTTGCGTAAAAAACAAAATGTATCTTTCGCAATTTTCATCCCTATTAACAAGGTGCATTTCGCCAGTATCGAGTTTTAGACAATCACCATGGACTTATTAGAGAAACAAGTCCATGGATATCACACGCGAGGACAATATGTTCGGTTAACCACCACTCTGGTGGACTAAGCAGAAGCACATGGGGTTAGCTCCACGCGCTTCTGTCAAGTCTATACCATTGTTGTTTGTGAAAAACGGTCCCAACGGAAGACCAACGCTGTCTCTCAAAGCCCAACTATTCTTTTGCAGCAATTATAACCTTTTGGTAGTTTTTCTATGATTATATTAAGTAATTATTTATTCATTAAGGTTTGCCAACAGGTAAGATACTATGAAACTAACAAACTATATATGACATTTCGTTTATATTCATTGAGTATCCACCAAATTACAGGCAAACTCAACATGCATTACAATTTAACGCTTATTATCTAGATATTCAATATACATACACACATACATACCTTCACGCCTTCATTCCCAGAGTGGGGTAGGCAGAGCTACAGAATTACCAACAACTCTAAATACTTGTTGATAATTCTGTTACCACATTTTGCACAATTAGGCTAAGATGTTTACCAGTATATTGGTGACAGATTGCAAGCCCATCGCCTAACAGTACTACAAGCCTTTATTCCCTTAGTCGCCACGGGAAGACATGGAGTGGCACTATTCTCTCCCGGCAACCACACCGATATACACAGGAGATATTCAATATGTTGTTGCAAATAAATGTAGTTTTTAGGGTTTTTAGTTTCTTACCCAACTGGGACCCTATTTCTAAGCTTACTCGGTTATTAGGTTATTTGCAAAACTAGGTATTATCAAACATAATAAACGCGAAAGGTTTGATATTTAAGCGTCCTGGCCTCTATTCTACTGGATAAAACCGTATAGCTTTTCACATGTTACCGTATTGAAATTGCACACAAATTGACCTAGTCCCAAACTAAGCTCCAGACTTGTATAGTCGACCAAGAAAGTCCTTTACTTTCTAAAGAAAGTCCTACACTTTTGGACCTTAACGTCATACAAATAGAGTCGAAAAGTGGTAATGGAGTTTCTTGGTCGACTATATTATACTTGTACTACATAGAAAACATCCAAGAATCAGAAACAAACATTCGCGTTCATCACACACAAATTTGTTCCAAACATGTATCTAATTATTTCTTCAATAATTAGGAAGAAGCGAAAGTCAACGGCAAATGGCTAAGACTCTGAAGCAAGAGTACTTGTTGACTTCCAATGGGAATGGCACGTACACCTACACCGTCAGCATCCCCGTCGCCAGCGTTCAGAACACCTTCACCCCAGGAGTCGAGTTCGACGAGAAGAAACTGGACGGTACCACGGTGAGACTACTTCTATTACTATAATATTTTTATAGCTTATTGGGCCTGTTCAGATTATATGGAAAATCATTACAAAATCAACGCATGACTGGGCAGTATGGCGTTCGACCTATGTTAAAAATGTCATGCAGAAAATTAAAAAAATATATATAAAGAAATACAGTGGCGGGAAAGAGGTTTTTGACTTGTTGAGTTACGGAATTTACATTATAACTTTTTTATTTCCTCGTAATCGAAGTGAAAAGCAAAGTGTATAAGTATAAGTATTGTATAAAATGGTTTGTTTTATGCCCTTGTTGTATAATCTACTATCTGCGTACAACGAAACGCGTGAATATATTAGGTCAATCACTAGCTTTCGAGTGAGGACTGTCAAAAATACGTGATAATGGGTTCATGAGAAAATAATCGCGACATATTTTCGTGTGCTATTATTTTCTATCACTCGAAATTGATTTCAAGTTCAAGCACTAGAAAGTAAAAAGTCGCCCCCCTGGTCTCAAAGGATCATCAGGTGAAGCACTCGACTTTTTTTTTCTAAAGGGCTCATTCATTAATCCCGTCATCTGTTTAACAACTTTTTAAGCCAGATGACAACCCCCTCACCTAAAATCGCGTGTAATTTATGGTACTGGATATTTAAAAAAAAACAGAATATTTAAGGCGCGTCAAGTTCATGTGCCGCTTTTTGATTTAGAAATCGCGCGTTGAACGAAAAAATAAATACACGTGATATTTTCACTACACCTCCCTCCCCCTGCGCCGTGTGAAATATCATGTTTCCCGAATTCAATATTGAACCTCACGTGATTAATGTACATGCCCTTACAAGATATTAATTAATGATTACAGGCAAAGTCGTTGATTACAATTGAAGGCAACGTGTTGACACAGATTCAGAACGATGGTGGGAAAACCACAAAGAACATCAGAGAATTTTATCCCGACAAGTTGACTGTGGTATGTATTAAAACATTAGATAAGTAATTTAAAAAATTAAGCACTTTGTTACCGGCCGTACTTCTAATACTGACTAACTCGCTTTTAATAAAGACGAGTTTTTTTTTTGATTTGGCGGTTCTTCTATAGCCACTATACGCTGTGAGCATTATATTGTATGTATCTACGAGTACGTACTTGTAAATTTGTAATATATGTATTTAAACTTCTAATTGCACACCAATATATTTTCAATGTAAATGTTAAATGTTACTTTTCATGGCAGCAATCATAAACGAAAAAGCCAAGTTTCCGCACTAGTGAGTTTTTTTTTTGGAATTTTTCGTCACGTAATTTACTTAGACATAAACTTAATAGTCAAGGAGGATTAAATTTAAATATTTACCTCTATTTTGTTGGAATATTTTAAACTACATTTGAAAGAATCAAAGTGGGCAGAACCACTTGTTTTAGCTAACTTAACTTAAAAATAAGTGTGCCAATGTAATTGAAATGTTTCACAATAATTTATTTATATTTCAGACGACCACAGGCGCAGGATTGGACAAGGCAGCAAAATGGTACTATGTTCTTTCTAAGTGAAGTACTCCCAAAAATACAAAGAAAAACATTCAGATCTTTGTATTAAATACATAAAATTGACAATTTATATTAATAACCATTTGTAATTTATTAAAAAAATAAAATTTTATGATGTTAATAAAAACTATTGACAAGTAATGTTTATTTTTTGTCATTTAAGTTCCAAATCTGGGCACAGTACTACTACAATGCGATAGCTCTTAGAAGGGGCTTCGGGTTTGTATTTGTCTCTCACTCACTCTCATACGCTCTTTTTAAGAGCGAGTGAGAGAGAAGTACAAACCCGAAGCATCTTCTAAGTTCTCACAGACTGTAGTTTCTTAAGGGTTTGGTACACGATCAACTTTTTACGGCAATGTGTGGCCGGCAACTATTGCTGTCTTACTCTTATTTCGTATCTTAGAGCAAGATGCGTATAGTTGCCGGCCACACATTGCCGTAAAAATGTTGCTCGTCTAACCGGCCCTTTAGAGCGTTCGGCGATCTTCGTCCTTCTATGAAGAACGACTGACAAATGACTGTCAGCTACGAGTGCAAGTGTGATAGCGATAGCCAACCAAACGGTATTAAGAAGCTGGGAGTACTGGATGATTACCACGAACCACCAAATTCGAAACATTGGGTAACGAGTCCCTTTCACTCGTCACTCGAGTCTAAATTGAGAGAAAGGGATGGAGCTAACGTAACTTCTAGCTTCAATTTTCAAAGTAGGACCTCTGTATAGCCTGACAAGTTAAGCCTGCTCTACACTTAGCTCGCGAAAGCCGCAAACGGCAAGAACCGTAAGTGTGGAGCCGTTTCGCATATATTTGTGGTTTTGCGTATTGTTCCCCGATTTTTGTCGGTTTTTGTCCCGTGTCAAAGGGACCGCGAACTTTATTTGTAAATTACCGTGAACTACTGCGAGCGTGGAGTCATGATTTATCACCCCGCAAAGTATCGGCAACTTCGCGCCGCGAAATCGTGCCATGTTTACAACAAAAAGCTTGTACTACTTTACATGAACTGTCAGTTTACTTCATGCGAAACAGTAGGAAGTATCCAAATCCAAACTTATAAAAATGTATGTATGTATGTAAACACTTTATTGTACAAAAGAAAAACCAGAACAATACAATTAATATAAAAATATGTACAAAGGCGAACTTATCCCTTTAAGGGATCTCTTCCAGCTAATCCTTGAGAGATTGAGAAAAGTTAAATGTAAATGTGTAAATGTTTAATGTTATTATTAAAACGTAATAATAATGTACGAAATAGTCCGTTTGTTACAAGAGCAACTTTTTGGGGACATATCGGGAATCCGTTTTTTTATGGTCCCAACCAACATGCATTTTTTCAAATATGTAGAAAACAATATCGTTGCAATTTTGTTTAAATTAAAACAAAATTAATTAGCTTTTTTATGGCAATTGAAAGGGAAACGAGCATACGGGCCCAGGTGAGTGGGATCTGAGACCCATGGACATTTGCATTTTAAGAAGCGGGATAGCAGAATTTTACTATCAAACGAGTTGATACTTATATAATTTATCCCTTTACGATTAAACTAAAATTGCAAACAAATAAAAATGCTGTTTTATCCAACAGATAAGCTTCTTATCAGGAGCGCACTGATAACAATCATATGTTAGATAAACATTTATGCACAGTTGTTCGATAGCACAGACGTGGAACAAATGTGAGGTGTGATATATTTACTGTGTGCCCAAAATGGAAGAGTTTTTAGGTAAAAAGTACGTGTTAAAGTCATCGGAAAACTTTGAAGAATACCTCAAATTTATTGGTAAGTAAAAACCATTGTTTTTTTGTTGATAGTTCTACGCAGATAAGAAGTCAATCCTGACACATTGCACAACCATGAAGTTTCTCAATATTGTTAATATTGACAGTTGTAAAACAATGGTGTTATTACTATTCCTTCACACGCAACAAAACAGTTTAGAATTGTTTTACTGTTGTCAACATTATCAATATTCAGAAACTCCATAGTAGTGCATTTGACTTTGTTATCATCAACTACTATAGTTTACTTTTGTTCTGTTACGTTCGTGTTTTTATTAATTACATATATTTGTCTAAGTGCCGAGCCTATTGTTTTTGGGACCGATGTATCAAATCCTCAGATAAAGTATCAGTCAGTTTAAGTTATCGCTTTTCTTTGTCTCTACCATTTGAGATTACCTCATGTTATCTTACGATGGCTAAATCAGCACTTAATTCATTTTTCAGAGGTCAAACTTTACTTCACTTGTTCAGCTTCAGTTACGCAAATGATCTAAATAGCGTGAAATCTTGCTAGTTAATTTTGAATCAGATCCTATTATTGCACAGGTTCAAATAAACAACACGTGATGGTGTTGAAGAGTGTAAGTGAACAATTTAAGTTTAAACTTGTTAACGTAGAGAATGTGATGGTTATGGAAAGATTTGCATAACCATCAAAATTAGTAACACGATGGTTTTTGAAGATATTCAGACGACTAGACTTGTAGGTACTTCTAAATCACAGTTCACTGAAAGATAAATTAATTCGCAGACAAAATCCAATATAACTTTTGCTGCGTCTTACTTATTATTCTTAGTTTCAATTTCAATAGCCCTGTTTTACGCGATTTTTAATACAAACAATATTAGGCACGGTCACGAACGTCAATTTGTGACCCATTTCAAAACAAATATACTTATAGTCGTCAATGTCATTAGAGATGCCAAGTCATTTGTAACTTATAGGAAACTCGACCTTATCCTTATTGTTGTAGAATGTCAGATTTACTTTAGACCTAAGGTGGGTCACAGTCAGTTTTTGACTGTAACACTTTTTTTTCACCACCAGGGAAAGGCTACTTCCACCGCAAGGCCGCCATGAACCTGCGGCAAGAGTGCTGGCTGACTGCTAACGAGGACGGCTCCTATACCTTCAGCTTCAGCTCACCTCTCGTCAGCTCTGATACCAAGTTCACCTCAGGAGTTGAGTTCGAGGAGACGAAACCAGATGGAGTTAAGGTATTATTACTAATATTACTTCTTCTTTCAGAAGATACTACTACACTCAAAATAATGAGAGCCAACAAAGACAGATTTTCACTTAGTTGACAAAAAATGAATACAATAGTTAAGATATTAGTTATATCAATCAAAGCTTATAGTAACAATAGCAATTTCTTTAGTGATTCAACTAACATCTTAGTTGATGCATCTTACGTCTTAGTTGGTGTATCTATCGTCTTGTTAGGCTCGTATGGGATCAATACGCTTATGCACAACAATCACAATCTTGTTACAAGCGACCAATTATTTTTTTCAGAGTACTACTCTCACTACTATCATTGTTTCTACAACTCTTCCTACTACTTTAACTCTTACTACGACTTTTGCTATTGTTTCTACTTCTATTATTAGGACTATGACCACTTCCACCTTCAATACTAGCTCTACTTCAACCTGATGTCATCCAACCAAGCTTAGTATGGTCTCTTCCTTTGTACTCTTACGTACTCTTTCGTACTCACTTTTATACACTTTCGGGTATTCCTCATCAAGATTTTACAGACTATTGACTTAATCTCGTAGTTAAAGAACAAACATTTATAAAAGTCATGTGGCTAAACCTTAATGTAAGTGGAAGTAGTCACTGCAAGATCATGGCTCTGAGGCCGGAGTGTCAACATGGCACCGATACCTTCAGATTAAGTTTGTCCCTCGTCAACTCTGAGATACTTAACGTTATTCTAAGGCCTAAATTACAAGCAAGCGGCGTAAAGCGAAGGCACGACATTTTGGTGCCGCTTGAAAACTTGCTCATACAAAATGTCGAGCCTTTTCTTTAGCCGCTTGCGTGTAATTTAGACCTAAGGTGCTGAAAGCGTTTAAGTTCTAGAATGATCGACGAAACGTACGTATCGATCGATAGTTCAGTTTTAAGAACTATTTGGTGCATGATGCACATTTTGACGATCATTCCAGCAAACGCTTAAGTCAATGCTCAAGTCTATTAGCACCATTAGGAGGAGATTTGGCGGAGATAAAACTTGACTTAAAATATTTTAACACAATAAAATAAGTCACTTTTACTAAATAATGAACAAATATAAATAATTTACAGGTTCAGGCGGTAATAACAATAGAAGGCAACATAATGACCCACATACAGATCGAAACGAATGGGCGAATCTCAAAGCACGTCAGAGAATTTCATCCAGACAGGATGACCGTGGTATGTCCGTCCATATGGTTACTGGAATTAAATAGTAGGTACTTGGGTCACAAAGGACCCATGTCTAAAAATGATTTTCTCAGGGTCAACTTCAGACCTAAATAGAACGATTTTTACCTTCGCAAAACCCTATAAACATAGAAATAATAAATCATTTTTGAAATAGACAAAATAAACAAAGGATGTCCTATTATGTCGTGATAGATTTCGTAGAAAAGTAATAATAAGCAGGTCGCAGATTGTAAGAGTAAAGTCTGTGAAGTGTATGTTAAGAGAAAAGTTGCCTAAAATAAAACAATAACAGATATTTAATCAGATGTTTGAAAAATTTGCCCTGCTGAAAACTTTGTTTATATTTTAGACGACCACAGGCGAAGGATTCGAAAAAACAGCAATAAGGCACTGTGTTTGTGTTGCATGAAATATTCCCGAAAACACAAAGCGAAACATTTAAAACTTAGTTAAAAATAACTTTTAATTTTACAAATGTATTATCGTTAATAACCTTTTGTTAGTTATAAAAGAGTACGTTAAAATAGCTATAATTTATACGCTAGTCAACCAACTGATATTATTAAAACTAATGTTGAGTTATACGTTATCTTTTGTATTGAAGTTCCAAGTACCTATACATATTTTATTTATTTATTTATGATTTATTGGAGATATAGCTAAAATAACATAATATAATGTTAACTTATATAATTAGAAATGCAATTAAAGTTGGATTAAAATATATAATATTTAACCTTCGTTTCATCTATTTAACAACCCAACCAACACAATTTAACGTCCAAATAATTTAATGAAAGTTTATTAGCGTTTTCACATCGCAGGAACATAATTAAGTCAGGCCGAGAGTGAAGGTGTTTTCTTTGTTCTCTTTTACGTAAAAGGGCAAAACGGCATTGATGTTTTTTTAAATAAAAGCAAAACTACGACTGCAGATTTGAATAGCAAAATAATAAATTTTCACGAACGATTTTGCTTGGTTAACCATAGAAAGTGTAAATAAAATAGACTCACCGTCGTGGCACTTGCTTTACTAGAATATGAAAGGAATTAAAACTATTTTAAAAATTGTTTTGAAGGAAGTAACGAACAAATTTCACTGAACAAGTCTGAGCCTTACATCGAATTTAAAATAAGTTAAAATGAGTACAATGGACACCCAGTATGAATTCCATTATTAAAATAACTCTAAAACTATTACATCACGACTTTAGCCTTACAATTTTAAACTGCAAGGCTTGCTTCGGGCGCTTGTTAATTTGTTTACTCAAAATTAAAATTAATGAAAAAGAAGAACATTTTCCTCAACCGATCGTTCTATAGGGTGGGCTGAAATATTTGTATTTTTAATAGCTTTTACTCATGCTAATTTGCAAAAAAAATTGGCCCACCCTATAGATTAACTCAAGCCATAAAAGTGTCGTCCAACTTGTACTATTATGTATTCTGTGTCCAAACGTTCAAGCTAAGCCCCTAACCTTATTACCCTCATCAGTTACGCTCTCAATTTCCAACCCGACCCGTTAAATATTCCATTACAAATACCCAAAAAACAATTAGACGTAGAAGCCGCATTATTAACGAACCCACTACTAAACGAAGCTCAAATCAAATTTCAACCTAATCCCTATATCTACTTTCACTTAACAACCGAGAACATTCTCTCCGGGGCACTTTCCAAAACACGATCCGATATTCCATTAGACCCTCCCGAAGTTATCTCGCGTTATTTACATCGCCTGACCGTATCGTCTTATGTAGTCAGCCCCTGTGTGGCTGGTATATAAGTGAGCAACGGTGGTCCTTAAAGCGTTGGTTATAAGGTGTATTTCATGGTCGGTGGGGTGTGGGGGTGTCGCGGTGTGGTAGCCATGGCAACGGCGCCCGGACACCGGATCTCGACGCCCGCAGTGTCGGCCGCCGCGCCCGCGCCCCGCCGCACAAGTGACACGCGCTGCAAAAAAGCACAACCACCCTGTGTGTAGGGTGACCAGGGTGTTGTATCTAACCTTTGGTTTGTTCTAGTTTTATATTTTTTTGTATCATTGATCAGCGACCTTGGTCAGGGTCGTAGAGTGCAGAAAATTATCTAATTTTTAATTAAGAAGCGGGCACTATTGTTCTAATTTTTTTTCTGTTCTGTTATGATAATGTTAGTATTTAAGCGACTTTTTTGACCGTGAAGGTTACGAGAGTTTATCGTTTAGTATTATCGCGGCGACAAAACAACGTGGTCCTGCTTTGATATAGCTGATGTCATATTATTTTGGTTTTAAATCGAATTTATACTACTAGATGTCGTTCACATTTTTTTAAATATTAGAAGTTATTCGACATTCGAAGTCTTTGTGAGTAGTGGTCTATGCGGGACCAATCTCTTAGGAACCAAGAGATACATCTAGTTAGTTTTTTTTCATATTAGAATAAATTTAGGGGTGACGTCTCAAGTGAGAACTTATTTTCCTATTAGATTCTATTTGAATATTAAGATAGATCAAGTGTGTAGTGTTCGCGTCATAAAATCAGAATAAAATCAACCCAAACACGTCACGATGGTTGTGTGAGGATGAATATCAATTGAGAGTTGAGACTTTTCTATCTATCTATTTAAACACATGTCAAAACCATCATCAGTTGCTTTGTCTTTTATTATTTCTTTCGCTTCTTGTTTATTTTACCTACTAGTGGATTTATCTCGACATTATCTTGATGGTAGGTATGATTAAAACAGTACAAAGAGTCGTACGAGCCCTAAACAACTATTCGTCTAGTAGTTGATGCGATAACCTATATCAGACATCTATACGATAAACCGACTCGTAAAATGGTATTTCGCAGTGTAAGAGTCAGATGAACGTATCTACTTTTCCTAAATTTTACAGAAGAGTTAAAAAACGGTGGCATTACACCTGTCTTACTTTACAAGCTCTTTATTAGAGTTAACTGAGGAAAAAAAACATTTATTAAAATATTTATACATTATCATTACTTTATTTTTTGTAATATAGTCCCTTAATTTTCATTTATTACCTATTAACTTTAACCCGATAGTATTCTTATATCTACCCGGCAAAAAGAACAGTATGCAAAACCAAATAAACCTGAACTTTCGCTGCTTTTGCACCATACTATAAGAGCATAACGTTCGAAACGGTAATTGATACTGTTCCAAAAACAGTATAAGCTTGCGGCCAAATTTTACTTTCTTGACAGTAATTTGAAACGTGTATAGCATTGTTAATATTGTAAAGTAAATAAATAAATAAATTAAATAGTAATGTTCGATCAGTAACCGTGAATGTTTTGTCCTATACAGTTTTCAAGTACTTGATAATACTTTTGGTGATCACTTGAAGTGTTTTTTTGCGCTACTGTGTATAGTAGGAAATTATTTTTTAATGAATTATATCAAACTCTCGCAAACAATTCTTACCTACCACAGTAAAAAAACAAAACAGTGTCCTCCTGTCTTCAACAGCAGCGTGGTGCCCCTACCGCCCGCCCCTCCCGGATCGATGCAGGGGGGCTCGCACCTTTTGTTTAGGCCCCCCTGCCCCCTTCATTACTCGTGCCCTGCTCGGAATGTTTGCCGACGGTTTAGGCGCGTAAATGTAGGAAATGTCACGTTTTCACTTTTTATTATTTACCCGCTGAAGTGCGCTTGAGCCCGTGTTGTGGGTTGTTTGGGTTTGGGGAGGCCATTTTGTTGAACTAGCCTCTTCCTTCCTCCAAAAGTAGGATTAGTGGGTACCTCTGGGCAAACTTGCTCCATCGTGAACCTTGTTGACTCTTAGCTCTCGAGCAAAACCATTAAAAAAACTTGTAAGAGAGTTTCGAGTAAGTAAAGATAATTACGGACAAAGTTATAAATAATTGTAAAGTTATTAAAATGTTTTCGTAAATAATGAGATTGTATAAATATAAATTAAAAATGTTGTCGTACCAAAACTGACTGTATAATTAGTTATTTAATGTAAATGTGACATATAAAATATTATTTTTACAAATAAATTATCTTATCTTATTCAATAACGCTATTTTAAACCACTATTGCTCCATACCATTGAAGAGACGATTCATCGATTGTACAAAATTTTGGTTTTAGTTTGCAATATGGTCGACTAAGTTGTTAAAATTATTTTGAAAGATAAATTGCTTCGTTCTATACAGACATAGCAATATTTATCCGAATAATGATCGTCACTGTTAACAAAAAGAACAGTAAACACAGTGGACCTGACAAGCTGCATTCTACTAACTTTGGAAAAAATAACGCTTATGCCAATCCTATACTTTTTTAATTTCGGTCACAGAATGCTAGTCTCCCGGCTCTCATTTTATTTTTAAAATAGATTCTGTCAAAAAAAAAAGTCCCAAGTCTTTGTTCTGTTTTCTCTTTGTGTTCAATGATGAGTTTTGTTTTGTTTTGTATTGTGACTGTTGTGTATTCGTCAAATAACTGATGTCAGTCTTAGTTTTGAGTTTGAATAAATTAATCACACCATTATTGTGTTTTATTCCTAAAAAGCATGTAAGTATTAAAAAACCAATCACCTGTAAGTAGGTATCGGTAACTTTTACATAATAACATTTGAAACTTAAAAATACTAACACTATTAAAACGTCAGTTTTGCTTCAGTCAGTCGACTACTAATGGCCTGTTGTTTGATCGGTAGTTAAACTAACTAATGGTCAAAAAACGTTACTAATCTTAAGGAAGTTTGTCAATTTTTCCATTCCTTTTTCGAATTTTAACAATAAGTTAGTTTAACTACTGATCAAACAACAGGCCCTAAGAGATTTATCTTTTTCACCGTATTGCATTGTAATAAAGGCTTAAAGTGGATACATATCTTTGTAATCGACTGTACCGAGTTGACTCAATTGTCCGAAGAACCGTCCGACCGGCTAAATATTTTCAAGTAAAACCAGGAAGAGTAAATTCACGTAAATACAAAAGGTCAGGGGAAGTTTCAGTAAGGAATCCATCTAAATACAACTGTACCAAAACATTTAAAACTTTTTAATTTACGTAGATTTTAAATAATACGGCATTTTAGGGGTTTTTATTGACGAGAACAGGAACCATACATACAGTCGCCGCCAAATATATCGGAGCAGGGGGCCCTAATATGGCTACGTTTATCGCGTGACAAAATGTGGATAAAAAAGGTGACGGAACCAGTAATGGACAAGCACCTATGATGGACACTTCATTCTTACTTTACAGAAGATCAGGGTTATTCATTTGTTTTGCAACAATCAATTTACGACCGTCATCATCATCATCATCATTTCAGCCTATTGCAGTCCACTGCTGGACGTAAGCCTCCCCCAGGGTTCGCCACAAGGCCCGATCTCCCGTTTTCGCCATCCAGTCACCACCAGCCACTTTTTTCAGGTCGTCGGTCCATCTGGCTGGAGGGCGTCCTACGCTACGCTTGCCGAGCCGTGGTCTCCACTCGAGAACCCGTCTACTCCACCGATCATCGGTTCTGCGACAGATGTGAGCAGCCCACTGCCACTTCAGTCTGCTACACTTCTGAACTACGTCAGTGACCCTAGTTTTATGCCGGATCATCTCATTCCGGATTTTGTCCCTTAGCGAGATTCCGAGCATACACCTTTCCATAGCTCGCTGGGTGACGTGTAGTCGGTGGGCTAGTTTCACTGTCAGGTTCCACGTCTCGGCTCCGTATGTCATGACCGGCAGGACGCACTGATTGAATACCTTGGTCTTCAGGCATTGCGGCAAGGTTGACTCAAAGACGTGACGCAACTTTCCAAATGCTGCCCAACCAAGCTGCACTCTTCTGGTGATTTCACCCTCAAAGTTGTCTCTACCCAGCTGTAACTTGTGTCCTAGGTAGACGTACTCCTGGACAACTTCGAGGGCTACACCTTCGACGGAGACGGGCTCAGGGACGATGTGCTCATTGAACATGACCTTAGTCTTGTCTAAGTTCATCCCGAGCCCAACGCGTCTCGAGGCAGCATTAAGGCTGGACAGCATTTCCTGCAGGTCTTGTAGCGATTCTGCCATTATCACTATGTCGTCAGCAAAGCGGAGGTGTGTGAGATACTCACCCTTGACATTGATGCCCATCTCATTCCACCGCAGAGTCTTGAAGACATCCTCCAGAGCATTGGTGAAGAGTTTCGGGGAGATAACGTCACCCTGTCTTACACCTCTGAGCAGCTGGATGGGTCTTGTTTGATGGTTCTGCACTTGGACGGACATAGTCGCCATTTGGTAGAGACTTCTCAGCACCTCCACGTACCACCAGTCGACTTGGCATCGCTGCAGAGACTCCAAAACAGCCCAGGTTTCGATGGAGTCGAAGGCCTTCTCGTAGTCCACCATCGCCATATACGGCGGTTGGTTATACTCCTCGGACTTCTGTATAACCTGCCAAACAGTATGGATGTGGTCCACGGTGCTATAGCCTTTACGAAACCCAGCCTGCTCCGGTGGCTGAAAGGCCGGCCGATTTACGACCGTATGAGCCCGGTCAGCTGAAAGTGTCCAACACAGGTGCCATCACCCAAAGTACGAGAGTGACGGATGCTTTATCCACATTTTGTCACGTGATAAACGCGAGCGATACGCGATAAAATATAATAAGCATTTTTGGGCACCTTGTCTGATCCGATATATTTGATAGCGACTTAGGTATTTTTATTTGTCACAATGTAAAAGTAAAAATAAAGGCTATGAATGACACTTCTAGGATAAAGTCCCAACTAAACACATTTCAAAATCCATCAAGTCTAAAGTCACAGGTCAGATCTAGGTACAGTCGGCCTAAAATGTGGTCTACCTCCCTACGGTTGAAGTTCGTTTGCACGTTCGATTTTCCCTTGCAATAATATTATTACAGTGACAAGTGTCAACTTTAGGGATAATTAGAACTCACAGGAACTATTGTCAAAACTGGTAGACCACTTTCTTGGCCGACCAAAAATATTACTAAATAAAAAAAACATTAAACATTAGTATTATTACCCTTCTTCTTAAACAAATAAAATAAAGAACAAATCATTACTATAGGCACTGAAGCAAATAAAACAAGTTCTTTCTGCGCGCCGTTAGAATATTCAGCGACTTCCCGATATTTCGTGATCACGGGAGCGACGAAATATCAGGATCTAGCCGTATATTCTAACCGCAGTAAGAACCCGTTTTAACTATTAACTTTAGTATCATAAAATGAATAATAGGTAATAATGAATAAATAAGATCTGTGATAGTTTAATGAAAATGGTGTAAAGAAAATTATTCATCCGAAAATCCACCGGATACTGCTTGTGTATTTGTAATCGTGTGTTTTATTTAAATAAAATTATTCTATTATCGTTAGCATAATCATCATACATGTAACATTACTAAACTTAATTTTGTGGAGAACAGTCAACAGCATAAATAAGTGATCATTTATGTACCTTGTCGCTTTAGATCGTTTTACAATTTTGTATGACATTTCAAACACGACGTTAAAGTGACAAGGTACATAAATGATCACTTATTTATGCTGTTGACTGTACAATAATAAATACATAGCTATGTCTATCGGGTGCCTGTTGTTCGGGCGAAATATTTTTGGTCGAATGTATCATTCCCCAAAAAGCCAATTGCATTTTTGAGGATACAAAAACCGCTATTAACATCGGTTACATTAGGTTAGACTGTTATTTTCTTTTTTTTTAATAACCGGTTAGACTTATGACTACAATATACAAACCGGCGAGAAACTTTTTGGGAATGATACTTTCGACGAAAAATGTCTCGCCCAAACGGCAGAGACGTTTTAATTTATTAGCGTGTATTTTTGTGGTCAGCGGTTGGTAAATGGGTAAAGGGGGTCGGCCACCTTTGGGTATGGGCGAAATATGTTTGGCAAAATGTATGGTTTGCCAACCGGTTTTTTTTCTGTAACTGTAAATATTTCAGGATTTTTATAAAAACTAACCTAACATAACCTATAGGGTTCTACACGATGGTACTGAAATAAATCCTGAAATATTTACAGTTACAGAAAATTAATTAAACGGTTGGGAAACGATACATTTTACATACATATTTCGGCCAAAAGCCAGGATACCGGGTAAAGGCCTTCTTTGTCTATCTATTGGGTCGCACCAACGAGATCAGGTGATCCTGCCATCCTACTGTATCTGTTCTAGGTAATACAAAAAAAAGTTATCATAATTATTAATAATTACTTTTAAATACATAAAACAAGCGACATATTTCCGATCACTACTTTCAGATCTAATAACTCTGAAACGGCTCAATCGATTTTCATCAAACCTAGCTAAAAACCAGGCTAGTAAAACAAGTTTTGTAATGAAAAAAAAACTGCTACGGACAGATACACAAACACACACACACACGTGTATACACACGTTAAACTTACAACACCAGTTGGTTTGCGCCGGGTTTACAAAAACACCCATTCATGCGGAATATTACCAGCTCAATTTTCTGGTGGCAAT
Source organism: Acleris literana (assembly GCA_946894065.1). Taxonomy (NCBI): domain Eukaryota; kingdom Metazoa; phylum Arthropoda; class Insecta; order Lepidoptera; family Tortricidae; genus Acleris; species Acleris literana. Next base: position 10,512,225 of record OX335687.1, read on the forward strand.
ATAAAACTTAATTGGTAGCTTTATTAAAACCTGTTACTGCCAATAATAACTGAACAAAATGAGTTTTCGTTTCACCGCTGCTTTTTATTTTACACGCTTTATACTCGTATTTAATACTTGTAACTAACAATGTACTTAGGTAATTAAGTATTACAAGAAAATTTCAACCTAATTCCGTCCGATTGACTTGAGATAGGGAATACTAATAGAATTCCGATGAAAATACAAATAACATTATCATGTCATGGTACCTACTGTCGAGTTGGTATGATGCTCCTTAGGAGCAGGGATCCCCTAAACGAGTGGTAGAAGAAAGATAAGTTTCTTATCAATGATAAGAAAGACGAGGTTGAACAGCATTTACAATATAGCTCAGGGAAGCTATGATATCGCTCTATGGAGAAACAACAATATATTGTACTAGCTGTTGCCCGCGACTCCGTCCGCGCAGAAAAATAATATGTAATAAATGTAATTTAGAACCATTTTCTTGAAAAAACTTGTATTTATCTGTATCAAAATGTCATAAATATTTTATTTTTATACTAAATTGTTATGAATATACCGTTTTTTCAATGAAAATAAAAAAATACATAACTAAGAAAAATATTGTATTTACCGACTTTTGATTGGACTATAAAAAAAAAACGGGCACCTACTGAGATAAGGTTTTAACTATTTTCTACTGTTCTAAAGTAGGACAATGATATTCTAAAGGTTTGAAAGCGGGATCGGTTACGGTTTTCTTACAATAAGATACCTATTTTTTAGTTTCATACAAAAAAAAACACATTTAATTTTTTTCTGCTTAAAATAAGCCTCATTTTGAAAAATTTTATTTAACATTTTTTATTCCTCACATAATTTCCAACCGAAAAGCATTTTCTAAAATAGGATTTTTAGAAAAAAATGCGAATGTCCATTTTTTATTCATTTCGATCCACTGTGCAGCAGTTTGTTGAGTTTATTCGTTACAAACATACAAATCTTTCCTCTATATAATATTAGTGTAGATATAAGTTTTCTTAGGGTTCCGAAGTCGAAATAGGAACCCTAAAGGACCAGCCACACCGGTTGCGTGACGTGCACGTGCACGTGCGCGTTCGCTTTACACTGCGTTGTGTAGTATGAATTCTCATTACGACATGTTAGTATGCCAGTGTAGTAGTGTATAAAACGCAGTGGAAAGCGAACGCGCACGTGCACGTGCACGTCACGCAACCAGTGTGGATCGGCCTTTATAGTTACGCCATGTCCGTTTCTCCGCGGTCTAACTGAGAGACTCTTGGTACACTGAAAAAAAATATTTTTACAATACTACCAGAATGTGTAGTAAATCAAAATTTGTTCCCCATACAATTTTTGCTGTACAGCATACCATATTATGATATACTAGACTATATTATGCGTAACTATAACAATTTGTTTGTAACGGGCAAAATACAATTCTGATGATTTTAAATCTCGTTAGAATTACTGTCTAAATGTTACCCCAACAATAGTTAAGTAATAGCAACAACACTGTCGTTGTGTTTACAAAATCATCGTAGTGTTTACAATACCATCACTTGCCACAACAAAATGATGCGTAAGCGGCGGTGCGCGGGGCGGGGGGGCGCGGGCGGGAGAGGTGAGTTTTTCAATATGGCGCTCGACACCGTGCTATGAACAACAAGTGCTCCGGTGATTTAATAGTGGTTGTACTGGTGGTTTGATTAATAATATGGACGAAGACACCAAGGAGATATTAAGTGAGTGGGGCCTGTCGGAGTACGTTGAAATTTTCAAAGGTATGTTAAGTAAATATAAGAAGAAAAACATTACGCGGCACGAAAGTAAACAACATGGCCGCTACTGCGCAGGTTCGCTTGCCCCGGGCGCCGCCTTCACCATAGGTGAGTGAGGCCCTAAAATCGACTTTGCGCACTTTTTACTTTCGTGCCGCGTGACACAATCGACACAGAATAAAAGTACAAAAAGAGAAAAAGTACAAGAAAGAAAGAAAGGAAGAAATAGGTAACTACTCTGTGCTCGTTCGTTTGGCACGCATCAAATTAGGTAGTAGTCGCTTTATGTAGTTTTATTCTTGTTTTTATTTGTATATTTTTCTGTCCTTGTGTTCAGTTCGTCCGCTCAAATGGTTTCCATGCCCTGACCCGCCGCCGCCGCTACAAAAGCCACGCCGCTATCGGCGCTATCGCCGTACAGACAGGTACAAATCCAATGCGTACTGCGAGTTGTACTGTCTGAAAGCCGGCACATACCTACCTACCGGGGGCGGCGCGGCGGGTCGAAGCATGCAAACTACCTGTAATATTTGAGTGGACCATGTATACGTACCTAGATAACCATTCAAGAATTTTTATTTTGCAGACAATAGGATCGATATCCATTCTCTAACTATTTTAGATAAGGATATGACCAAAGAATTAATCGGGCCCATTGGTGATCGCGCTAGATTCACACAAAACCTCAATCTATGGAAGCAAATACAAGGTGATAGCATCCCACAACAAGAGCAGCCACAGGTACCTATTTACTTCAGTATTTACTTACATAATTACCTATCAATTTAAGAAATTATTTGTGTAAGTACCTATAATGGTATTTTTAATTGTCAAGTTTATTCACAAAATTTGAATTTAGAACTAAATCGTTATTGAATTGCTTTTCAGGATACAGTATATGTTGATGTGTTGAATGAGAAACATCGAAACCCACCACCCTTAAACAATTATGAAAATGAAGTGTTCACAGTGACACGCACAGATGTTATACTTAGTGACACACAGGTGGATCTACCTTTAGCGGATGTGTCTAACATCGAGCCATCAAGTGAGGTTTACAGCTTGGATTGTATATCGCCTTCCACGGCTTCTACCAGCGCCACTAACGTGACGACAAATCCTTCATCAAAAGTAAGATTTATTACTATCTACCTACCTAAACAATTTCAGCAAACATCAACGTGTGGGCACATATTTCGACGTTTTTTATTTAATTTTATATTTGGTGCTTGGCTTTGGATTTTAAGTGTAAATGTCTCTTTTATTTCAACTTCACAAAAAGTTTACACTATAATACCTACAGTAAAACCAGCTCATTAATTGTAGGGCCTGCTGTCTCTTGCTGTCCCACTATCACTCACACCTGACAATATATATCATATTTTTTTATTGATTCAAAAAATAATAATCTTCTTTCTAGCTATGATTTATTTCCATTTTCATACTAGGGCGATAGACATTATTGAGTAGCCAGTTTCCACAGTTGATGCTTTATATATGGATTTTGTTTTCATTGTGTACAGTCACCGTCATAAATAAGTGATGATTTCTGTACCTTGTCGCTTTTAATCGTTTGACAATTTCGTATGACATTTCAAACACGACGTTAAAGTGACAAGGTTCATAAATGATAACTTATTTATGCCGGTGACTGTACAAGTATATTATAGGGAAAATTATTGTACTTATGCCTTAATATTGATTGATTGATTTTATTTGGTTACAGAAACTATTAGACCTGCTCAATAAATCTAATAAGGGTAGAAACTTAGTAAAATTATATAAAGAAGAGGGGTTACTAACAAATAATGGCAGAAGAGTAATATGCAATATTGTTGTAGAAGATTTACTGTCAGAAGATCACGAAAAAAGAGTTACCCATGATACTCTTTTAAGTATCGCCCATGATATCAAAACTATTTTTCCAAAGGAAAATATAAGTACATATTATATTCCTTATGTGAATAACAATAACATGAAAATTAAGACTTGTGCCAAAGGCAAACTGTATGACTGCTTACACAACCGCAAAAGAGAATATCGGGAGGCTGAAAAAAAGAACACTAGTCTGAAAGTAGACCAACTGACCAACATAAATAAAGATACACCAAATCAAACTGACCAACAGGAGGGTAAGTAGATATAATATTAATTCAACCATGATTAGCGTTGTGGTTAACGTATCTGTCTGCCTATCTGTCTGTCTCACACATAAGAAACGTGTTTTATTGTACGGTGGTACAGGACCATTCTTGTACGAGTCTGACTCGCACCTTAGCCGAGTTATTATGGGGTATGTATATTTGTCGATATTTTCCCTAGCTAAGAACTAATTTTAATTATGTTTTTAACCCCCAACGCAATAATGGATGAACTTATTTTGATTTAGTATTTTTTGGTTAGAAAGGTGAATTAATCATAAGTCATAAGTGAAAGCTTTCATGAAAATCCGTTAAACCTTTAGGAGTTATGGGTTAGGGTAAAGGAAAGGGGACGCAGGACTTTTTTTCGCCAAAATGGTATCATTATGACACCTAATTTAAATGATTTTATCGTATAGAATACGTTAAAATAAGCATGTTTTACTTAAAAAACTTTTCTCTAAAATCAAAATTGGCCGAGTTATAAGGGGTTCAAAAGTTGGTTAATATCAAGACGTCAGGGACTTAGAAAATTTTGGTGCTTGGAAATTATGTCAATATAAGGTCTATTTATGATGATTTTATTGTTTAGAATATACTAAAACAAGCATATTTTTTTAAACAAACTTTACTCTAAAATCAATTTTTACTGAAATATTACGGTTTGAATTAAGGTTAGAAGGACACGTCTTCACCGGGTGTAAAATAGGTTAGGTTAGGTTAGTTTGTTGTCCAGGCGCGAAGCGCCAAAACTACGTAGAATAGTCCGTCCGTCGACATCGCTATTGTAATCTTTGATGGCGTCTATCTCAGTCATCTTTAACTTTAGAAAAAAGTTTTTCAAGTAAAATGTGCTTATTTAACGTATTATATGTGATAGAATTATAAAATAACCCTCCTTCTGACGCAGTCGGGTAAAAATAGTGTCAATAAGACATCGCATTGATGAAAAAAATTCTAAGTCCTGTCTCCATACAACGACACCGAAATTTTTCTAAGTCCTAATTTTTTATGTGTCGTATCTCAGTAATTTTTAATTTTAGAGAAAAGATTTTGAAATAAAATATGCTTATTTTAACGTAGGTATTCTATACGATAAAATCATTTAAATTAGGTGTCATAATGATACCATTTTGGCGAAGTCCTGCGTCCCCTTTCCTTTACCCCAACCATTTTTTTAATTAATAGGGTGGACTTACATATTTTTTATGAAAAAAACACAACCCATAAAAGTGAATATTTGAACTACAAAATTGAAGGCAATTAAGGTACAATTTTAGTTAAGTAGTTATTCATTTTACTAATTTATATTTTTAGATGTGCAACAACACATAATCTGGCTTGAGAATTCGATTGAGCCATGGCAGATGGTACAGCATAAATGGCAAGTAACAGCCACGCACAGACTAAAGTGTTTAAACAGTAGTGACAAAACTATCGAACAATACCTGACTGAATTCCCTGCCTTAAGAAATCCAGCTGGTTATTCTCTACTGACAGAAGACTTCAAAACCCTTTATCCTGACAAGGAATGTTTGTTACATGAGAAATTTTGTTTCCACAAGGACAATATTTTAAGCCTTGCAAAGCAAAAAGCTAAACGTGACGAAACAATCAAAAAGATCATTCAAGAACTGGAAAATCTGCCTGAAGGTGAGGTCATTTTAGATATTGTATATATTTCTTATTAATAAACTGAAATCCATAAATTTGTACAGGCCTCGTGAATAATCCTATGACATCCTAATTTGTCCGAGGAGTTCGTATTCATATTCGTATTTTTGGCTACTAGAAGACAAAGGTTTTTATTTCATGCGTTTTAGGGGTTTTTGAAGACGGTTTTTTTATATTGTTTTAATTAATTTTACATAATTGAAGAAACGATAAAGTTTATTTTTGAAGAATAATTTATTTAATTAATTTTCTTGGAGCGGTTATAATATCTCTTTAGCTTATACTTCAAGATTTCACTTTGGCATTTATCATTTACCCACTAATAAAGTTTTGTATTTGTTTGAAATAAACACATCAGTTATTAATAAGATTCTTTATATTACGAAACAGCTTTTGGAAACAATCGTGGTATCCGTTTACTCGATGTCATAGGATTATTTACGAGGCCTATATACTCATTTGCACCATTGAAATACACAAGTAAAAAAAGTATAAATATTTAGCAAGTCGACTGTACTTACAATAATTAAAAATATAACCCTAAAAGCTAAAAAATATGCCTATCCATTGTATGTTTGAGTTAGAGCTAAAAGTAAAAAAGTCAATATTGGATTGGTCTTTTCAAAGCCATTTTAATTATATGTATGTATTTGTGTTGTAGCAAAATCAAACTATAAATTTTATTTTTAAATGAGGCCTGTAATAGTTATGGTGTGTTTTCAGATGATGAAAACATCAGAACTAAGGAAGCAAAAACGATTATAGCATTTATGGTACTGCCGTTATTGCTAGGTAACCCCCTGTCAAAAGTGAAAAAAAACAGTTGGCGTCCATCAAAACAGGAATCCAGTGAAGGTTTCATCACTCATATTTATGATACAAGTGAGCTACAGAATACAATTTCAAGTAGGAGAGATAAATTCTTTAAATTGAATGTGACGTTACAACCCTTTATTGTAATTGTTGGACGTAACTATACCGCAATTAATAACTATTATGTGGTGGTCAATAATACATATTACGTGCTTCATTCAATCATCGATGCAGTTGATGTATGCTTCAAAATATTTCATGCATTAAGTTGTAGATACCCGATTGAATGCTCCTCAACTTGGCAATTCATCCAAAAAGCTTTGTTTAATTTGCAGACGCCATATGATAAACAATTTGTTTCCGTCAATGCCTTAATATCAGACCTGGGGATTGAAATTGATTAATATGCCTAAATGTTTTTTATGTAAGTTGATTTTACCAAATATAAAAGATTTGTGTAATCATATTAAAATAATTCACAGAAATATTCAGGTTGATTATTACCAGTGTGAAGAAACAAACTGTAATAGGAAATATTATTTACTAAATTCATTCAAAAAACATTTGGCAACACATCAAGACTTGCCAAATTTAGTTGAGCATAAGAAGGACCGTAATGACACATTTAATAGTAGCGCTACAAACAATACTTTAAGAGAAATCACAAGCTATTTACACTCTCCAACAAATTTGAATGATAGCAGTGTTTCCGATACTGTATCTGTAACAGAACAAGACACGGCAAATGTATTGATGTCAACCATGGATCATTTTTCTAATTTCACGGCCAGCATGTATGCTAATCCGTTAATCCCAAGAAATGTAGTACAATTTGTTATGTCCAATATGGAAATTTTTATTAATAGCTCTATTGTGGATCCCGTGACCTCTATATTATCAAATACTTCTCAAACTCAAACCTCAGAATTTTGTACACAAATATATGATCATTTAGATTCAATAAAAAAAGGTTTTAAAGAGTTACATTCCGAGCATTTACGACTTGAGTTTTTTAAAAAGAATGGCACTTATATTTTACCTATTGAGTATACCATAGGGTGTAGAACCCAAACATTAGTACAGACCCCCCTAACAGGACAGTGTATTCCTTTGAGATTAGTTTTACAAAAATTCTTTGAATTAAAAGATGTACTCAGAGACACTCTTAAATATTATGACGAAGTGAAAAAATCTTTAAGCGATGGTATTTTACAAAACATTGTGCAAGGAAGTACATGGCAAAAGAAAATGTGTTCTCATCAGGAACAAATCGTTTTACCACTGGCATTATTTTACGACGATTATGAAATTGGGAACCCCCTAGGTAGCCATGCAGGCGTTCATAAATTAGGTGCTACATACGTAACAGTTCTTTGCTTTCCACCTCATTATAGAGCAAAATTACAAAATATATTTCTAATGACGCTTTTCCATTCTGCCGACAAGCAATACTTTGGCAATAAAGCTGCCTTTTCACCAGTAATTTCGGAACTAAATTATCTTCGAAACCAAGGTATTATAATAAATGTTTCAGGGTCATATACTAGGATATTTTTTGAATTAGCAATTATTCTGGGTGACAATTTGGGTGTTCATTCTATAATAGGTTTTGCTGAATCGTTTTCCTGTAACTTTCCTTGCAGAATGTGTAAAGTATCCAAAGAAAAAATGAAATATCAAGTGTCATGTGATCCGCAGCTGATGAGGACCAAGGAACAATATTTAAGAGATGTTACTATCGGAAACGTATCTTTGACAGGAATTAAAGAACCATGCATTTGGCATGATGTTGATGGTTTTTCAGTAATTGATCATGTAGGAGTTGATGTTATGCATGATTTGCTGGAGGGTGTATGTAAATATGATTTAGCATTTATCATTCTCACATATGTAACAGAATTAAAATTGTTTTCATTGGAAACTATGAATGAAAGGATACAATCTTTTAAATATGGTCCGGATGAATGTAACAAACCTATTATGCCAATTACGCTAGATCAGTTAAAAAAAAACACAATTAAAATGTCTGCGTCAGAAATACTTTGTTTACTTAGATACTTTGGGCTACTCATAGGTGATTTTATACCCTCCAGTGATTATATTTGGGAGTTATATATAGTGTTAATGAAAATAATTGATATAGTTACAGCTAATGCTGTTCACAAAGATAACTGTGATTTGTTACAATGTTTAGTTACTGAACATCATAAATTATATTTGATGTACAGTAAAAAGTTTTTAACTCCAAAATTTCATTTTTTAACGCATTATAGTGATATGTTACGGAAGTTTGGTCCTTTAGTGTCAATATGGTCAATGCGTTATGAAGCAAAACATCGCATATCGAAATTGACTGCAAATGTATCTAGTAACAGATAAAACCCATGTAAAACGTTAGCAATCAAACATCAGTTACAATTAAATGACATCTTTATAAGAGGATCTCTAGATGAGTTCTTAGAATTTGGAAAAAAAGAAACGGTAACTGATAATACTGCACGTAAAATAAAACAATCTTTAAACTTAACATGTCAGACTCAGCCACTATTCCAAGTAAGTTGGGTTTCTATCAAAGGAATTAAATACTCTAAAAATATTGCAATGACTTTAGATATATGCGATGGCCTCTTACCAAACTTTGGAATAATTAAGTGTATCTTTATAATATTTGAAACTAAAACTGTTATTTTTGAAGTAAGTTTATTTGACACACTGTTTTTTGATGACAGGCTTCATTGTTACGATGTGGATTTGACTGATAATATTAGTTTTTATAATTATAACTCAATTTATTGCTATATTCCAAATACTATGTCAATAACGTCTAACAATAGAACTAAAATTGTTCTAAGATCTCCTGTATAAATAACAAAGACTATTTAATTTTTGAATGTAGTATTATGAATATTATGATAATTTGTAACATGTGAAACTTTGTAATAATTAAGTGTATCTATATCATATTTGAAACTAAAATTGTTATTTTTAAAGTAAGTTTATTTGACACGCTGTTTTTTGATGACAGGCTTCATTGTTACGATGTGGATTACACTGATAATTAGACTCCGTTATCAATTGCTCAGTTTGGGGGCAAACGTCGCAATAGGGTAGTCTGGGGACTAAATGGAACGGTGTTCATTAACACTACATCCTAGTGTATTGGTGTTCAACGGTTTTTTTTTTATAATCAGGCATTCACGATATAAATTACTTATAAGTCAATTGTCAATTGATTAATTTAGCGGTTATCAAAGCAGGATTTGTAACGGTTGCTTGGATTTATTTGTATTTCTTGACCTGCATTAAGATTGTTAACGTTACGCGACGTGGCAAATCCGTCCTTTTTTTTAAAATAAAAATCTCAACTTTTCATACATCTTTCGTCTTCTTTCGTGCAGAATTAATTATCCACTATCAAAACAGATGGTGAAAAGCAAACGCGTTTTTTTTATGAAATTTTATTCTCTTTCAATGTTTGCTTTCAATATTGTACTTTTTGCCTCTCTTATAATAGTTTGATTTATTAGAGCTTTCAGAATCTATTTTTAATGTGGTTTAGAACAACTTTATCATTACAAAGGTTTAGTAATTTAGAACAACTTCTGATCTGGTACAAATACTCAGTTAACGAAAAAACAACGTTGCTAAATCATTGATAAATTAATCAATTGACAATTGACTTGCAAGTAATTTATTATTATAGTTTAATTTATGTCGTGTTAATGAACACCGTTCCATTTAGTCCCCAGACTACCCTATTGTGACGTTTGACCACAAACTGAGCAATTGATAACGGGGTCTACTGATAATATTATATTAGTTTTTATAATTATAACTCAATTGATTGCTATATGCCAAATACTATATCAATAAGTCTAACAATAGAACTAAAATTGTTCTAAGATCTCCTGTATAAATAACAAAGACTATTTAATTTTTGGATGTAGTATTATGAATATAATACAAAAAAAACAACAAGTAAGTAAGTAAGTTAAGTATAATTTGTAACATGTGAAAATTGACAACAGGGTTTTTTATAAAGGTGTACTGAAGAATATCATGCTTGTAGAGGTTTGTCTCAAAAGCATAAGTACTATTTTTTTAAATTATTTTTGTTCTTTGTTTACTGAGAAATTAAATAAACAAATGTCTGCTAATTGCTAAAGAGCTTAAACGCCAAATGAACGGAATGACGTCATTTTGTTTGCAACTCTTACTTTTGATGAAGGATTTGTCGTCACGTTAGTGGCGGTGGTAGAAGCCGTGGAAGGCGATATACAATCCAAGCTGTAAACCTCACTTGATGGCTCGATGTTAGACACATCCGCTAAAGGTAGATCCACCTGTGTGTCACTAAGTATAACATCTGTGCGTGTCACTGTGAACACTTCATTTTCATAATTGTTTAAGGGTGGTGGGTTTCGATGTTTCTCATTCAACACATCAACATATACTGTATCCTGAAAAGCAATTCAATAACGATTTAGTTCTAAATTCAAATTTTGTGAATAAACTTGACAATTAAAAATACCATTATAGGTACTTACACAAATAATTTCTTAAATTGATAGGTAATTATGTAAGTAAATACTGAAGTAGATAGGTACCTGTGGCTGCTCTTGTTGTGGGATGCTATCACCTTGTACCTATTTGCTTCCATAGATTGAGGTTTTGTGTGAATCTGTGACGTCAGTTAGACCATTTGTCGTTTAAGCTCTTTAGCCATTAGCAGATATTTGTTTATGTAACCGCGTTAAATTGCTAAACGATCTCTTAAAAGGACTCTTCTACGATTTCTAATTCATGCTGGTTATTGAAATTTCCTCACCTTTTATAAGACTCTTTCATAGCACATATCGATATGTTATTTATCGATATCAAATCCGTAGAGAGTTAGCACACGTATGATACACTAAATACCAAAAGGTTATGTATAAATAACATTAGATATTTAACAAATTCTTTATTAGACATAGGTACATATTGTTTTTGTTATAGACATTAGCGGTCTGTACACGGTACGGTTTGGACTGCGGGGATCATCCGCACTATTCCTACCCGCGTTCCAAAAGAAGAAATTTGTATTTAGAAATGCATTTATCTGTTCGGTTCTGAACGCGGCGCGGGTTGAAATGGCGCGAGGTGTTTCCCGTGGTCCGATCTTTACGTGTGGTAGGCGTTATTGATATTAATGATAATTGTTAATGTTTAAGATAGATTTAAGTCCAAGTACAAAATACAATTATGATGGTATTTTAAGTTTTTTATTCCATTATTAAGTTTTCAAACCCAAGTAATTATTTTGTAGTTCATAGAGGTGCTTCTTGTATGCAATGCATATTTATTATTCGAATTGTAAAATACTTTTATCTGTCTTTAAACAATATTTATAATTAGTAATGCCATTTATGACAAAATATCAGATTTGTGTAGAAGATGCACCCACATCTACTATGTTTTTTTTTCATTAAATCATTAAAATATGTTTATTTTCACAGTCAACTTTAGTATTTTATAATCTGCAGAATAAACTACTAATTAATCTATTGTATTGTGTCGTAGTATCTACTAAATTATTTGGAGTGTATACAGTCAGTATCAAATAGATGTGAGGAACCAAAGTGGCCAAATAGTTCATAACACATTTTTATTTCTATAATAATAAAGATGTGTCGCGAAATATTTGGCTACGTTGATTGCCCCCTCTAAATATGATGTTGACTGTACACACTACAAATAATTTAGTACGACATAATACAATATAGTAGATACTACGATTAATACAATATACATTACAAAATAATATAGTAGATACTACAATATAATACAATATACATTACAAAATAATATAGTAGATACTACAATATAATACAATATACATTACAAAATAATATAGTAGACACTACGATACGATACAATATACATTACAAAAATATAATAGATACTACAATATAATACAATATACATTACAAAATAAAATAGTAGACACTACGATACAATACAATATACATTACAAAAAATATAATAGATACTACGATACAATACAATACACATTACAAGATAAATAATAGAAACTACTGAAATTATGTAGTGGCTACTAAAAAGTAATGTAGCAAATACTAGAAAATAATGTAGTAGTAACACAGTATAGTATACGTAACATTGCAGTATGGTAGATATAACATTTTTTTGGTAACGGATAACAAAGGCTATAGCTATAAGCACAATCATATTCTTCACCGGTTACAATTCGATTTCTAATATTTACTATGTGCATTGTTGTATATACTATATACATATTTACCCGTACAATTAACATTTACAAGAAGTGAATCGTATAGTTTACTATCTGTAGAGTTGTCACATATACTACGAAAAAAATTGTAGTTCCTACTGAATTCTCGTTGCAGTAACCAGATTTTTTTTTCAGTGTACAAAGCTATAGTTTGGCATGGCAAGTTATACATTTCAATTACGCCGACAAAGTTGTAAAACAAAAGCTAGTTTAATCGGACTGGTTCTGAGAAAAGTCGGTTGGGCCGTTTAGGATATCAGCTCTGAATAAAGGGGTAGCTATTTTGTATATTAGAGGTTATTACCGGAATATTTATTAGTTATTCACAGGTAAGTTACGTGGTAAAGTTAAGAACTCAGAAAAAAATCGCTCATTTTTGCCACGTGAATCCATATACGAAATTATGTTTATTTCAACAGGAGTATAGTGATATTTTTCCCAAAAAAATAATAATCTTGTAGCAATACCTATTTCCAATCGCAAAATTTACCAGTGTTTATTTTTTTCAGTCGCTTATTTTGCAGAAGTATTTTTTTCTCAGCAGAAATAATTCCAGTATCATAATTTTCCAATCTGTATGTATGTCACTGGTTATATCATTTCCACCGATTCGACGGCGGAGCTCCGCTAATGCGGAGCTTCTACTTCTGGGTGGTTTGGCCCTTCGGGCCTGCTGCACAGCTAGCATAACCTAAACCTACCTATCTATTCCGGCCTAATTATAATAGGGGAATTCGCGACTGGGAAAAATCCAGAATGGTAAACATGCGACCAGGAAATATTAAGAATGGGAAAAACGCGAATCAGTAAAATAACGAATGGGAAAAATCGCGTCTGGAAAAATTGCTGCAATAGTTTCATTAAATTGGCCTGATAATTGTATATATACATACTTGTATAATACATACATAAAATCAGGCCTGTTTCCCAGAGGGGTAGGCAGAGACCACTTCTTTCCATCTGCTACGATCCTGACAAATGTCTTTCGCTTCTTCCACATAATTGTATATATAGCAGGAGTTAAGTAAATACATCGAGTACATTAAGATGATAATTGAAGGAAAAATAGAAGGAAAAAGAAAAAGAGGTAGACCAAGAAGAACTTACCTAGACCAATTAAAAGAGAAAGTTGTGTGTGTGTGTTAAAGAGAAGGCTTGGAACACGGAAGAATGGAAATTACTCCACCGACAAGAGCTTAGCTCTTAAGTAAATGATGATGATGAGCAGGAGTTAATAAATATGGCTCGGGTCAAAGCGCTTACGCTATTGACCGAGAGTCCATTATTGCTTTATCGGCGCGCCGGCTATACCTAAATGTAATAGTGGATTTTATTTCCCGGCCACTTTCTTTGACGACCTTCTTCGTTTTTCTTTTTTTGTGACGACCTTGTAAAGGTCGCGGGCACGCGGTGGATGCGAAAAGCACGAGACCGGTCTGAGTGGAGAGCCTTGGGGGAGGCCTATGTCCAGCAGTGGACGTCTTTCGGCTGACATGATGATGATGAAGATGACTTTCTTTGAACGTAAGTGTACGACGCGAGTAAAATAACTTTTATTCAAAACAATTTTTACATCTTTTATTATCAGACTTGTAGAAAGAGGGACTTGTTTTCGGTTGTATAGATGTTATAATGCATGATCAAGTTTTTTTCTCATTGAGGAGCTTTGCCGTTTGGCGACAATATTGTCTTGATGGAGTTTGAAGTGTGTTTTGGCCTTTATCACTTAAGAAAGTATCATTAAAAGGCTAGTTTTTGTATATTTTTGCACTAAATGCGTTTTATAAACAGGTAGTTAAAACAGTAATGGCCTGTTGTTTGATCTATAGTTAAACTAACTAATGGTCAAAAAACGTTACTAATGGTTAAAATCTCAAGAAAATGTGTCAAATTTTCCATTCCTATTTCGAATTTTAAGAATTAGTTAGTTTAACTACTGATCAAACAACAGGGCCTGTAAGTCTAAAACATTTAGCCATTTCAGGTGTACAATTTTGATGACAATACATTGTCTTTGTTCGACTTGTTAAAAATAAAATAACCCAGAAACGACATAAGAACCGATTTCTTTCAATTGACATCATTTGAAAAAAAAAACAACAGAATTAAAAATCTCCATCAGTTATATCAACCAAAACAGATACCTACTAAAAACAATAAATCATTCGTAATTCAACTAACAAGTAGTTATAAACGTTTTGTTTATGGAATTAAGACGCTTATTGTCACCGAACAAGAAATGAAAATTAATAAAAACATTTATCGTTTTAAATTACATAGCTCAGGTACTCGTACAGTTGAAGCCTTGAAAACTTTGGCAGTTCGCACTGTGTTTAACAAAGTTTTTCTTTAAATATACTTAAATTACTATTTTACTTTACTGTTTTATTATATTGATAATGGGTTTGACTAACTTTTGCCCCTGGAGGATGAAAAAGACTTTACTTTACTTTACTCTACTTTAATAAAAAATCTTGATAAGTTTAAAAAAAAAACATAAACGAAAACAAAAGTGCAGTGATTACACGCACCTGCTCATCTTTTATGTTCACGTATGTTTAAATAATAATAATAGCTGAAGGATTTTTTATAATGTTCAGTATTTGTAAAAAAAAAAAAAAATTACAAACAGAACCTAAATAAATATCTTGAATAATAATACAAACAATCTTGTTAGAAGCAACTAATATTTTTTGGTGCTGGTATTTTTAAATAAACCTAGTACGCCATACTAAGTATTTATACTCGTTACTAAGCGTCACAAAAAAGAGCAACGGTGTGGAATCGATACGGAGTTGACGCTGCGGGTGTGAGGCCCCGCCCACAATTCGCGCGAGAGGTGACGATTGGCCGAACGGTGACACGCACACATGCACAACCGTTATAAGGATTATGGTGGTTTGAAAGTACGGGGGCCGTTTTCAGGACTTCTAAACATATACAAACCTGTATAGGTTGGCGTTTGACCTATTTCTAATGGCTTCGTACAGTTGATACAGATCCTTCGAAGCCGGAAACGTTATGCAAAACTAAAAACTAAACAAAAGTAAAAGTATTTTCAAATGTTTTTGTTTACGTAAAAATGTCACAACTATAACAACAAGGGCCAAGCAAAATATACAAATAAAATTAGCTCACCGCGTTGCCGTTTCTTATTATAAGTTGACTACGAGTAGTCGACTTTTTGCAACTACGTTTAAGTTCATTTCTGTCCCGTCGGAAGATGAATAGTTAGAATAGACATTCAAACCGCGAATATTTAAGGTTTAAAGGGCATTGGGTAAATTTGTTTGAAGAATATTGTCTTTTTTTTTTTCAGCGGCCACGGATGATTTTTACATAGTTATTTAGAGGACCTCTAAATACATATAGGTATATATAATTTTTGGCGTTAAATAATATAGGAGCGGAGATTTTAAAGATTTAAGTATTTAGTTTTAGTAAAAAAGTACGCCCGAGTATGAATATTTAAATATCTCGGCTCCGATGCACTTAAGAGTATGACATCACATAACAAAATATGTTTATTTTTAATAATTCTACCATAATTTACCACTTTAACGAATGGCCGCTTACCTTGAAAATGTATGAATTTTACAAATGACAACACTTTTACCCAAACCCCTTTGTCACTTCATTTGACACATGTGTAAATTCTTTGTGGCATTAGTAGAGACTCTGCTTACTGAGCTAGAGTGGTCTCGGGTTCGATCCTCGGTAATGCATTGAAAGCACGTAAGCATTTGTTCCTATGTTCTATTTTTTTGAGTAAGTATAGTTAAAAGGTACACATTTATGTTTACGGCCCTTATGTTGGGCTTGAAGTCCTTGGTCGAAGGCAGTGCGTTAACCCACCAGATTCAGTGAAAGAATTAGATCCCTACTGATTTTCCGAAAACTGCAATTACACAGGAGTACCTCAGGGAAGTGTGTTTGGTCCGCTATCACTACATATTACAAAACAGAGTTTCCCGCCGCCTGTCTGTTCGCTCATTAACTACTAAACGGATTTCCACCATCAGTTTTTTTTAAGGTATTGTTTTATGTATAATATATTCTTGTGTTACAAAAAACAAACAAACCGAAGCGAGGTAGGGCGGGTCGCTAGTTGTTTATTTTACTAGCTTCTGCCCGCGACTGCGTCCGCGTAGATTTCGATTATCGTTAATCCCTCGGGAACTTTTAAATTTTCTAGGATGAAAGTGTGTTAATCTAGGGTAAGCTATCTTCATTTCAAATTTCGTCCAATCCGTCCAGCCGTTGCAGTATGAAGGCGCAACAAACTAACACACGAACTTCCGCATTTACAATATTAGTAGAATACCTACTAATGACTTAACGTTCACCTAACAAATCCTCAAAACTAAATCAAGCGTGAAACTAGGAAACGCTGCAGGCGATACAGTAAGCCAATACTTCATAATAACACCGATGTTATTATTCGGCCGCTACCGTTAACACCAAAAAAACATGAAATCTAATTCCCGTTCCATACAATCGAGCAGATGCGCCGGCGCAAACAAAAGCGCTTGCGCAATCGTAATAGGTACATCTAATTTTACACGCAGTTGCCATAGTTGGAACAGTACGAGAGTGGATATTTTGTTCTTGGTAAATCTATGTAGGTAAGTAGGTATAGGTTAACCAATTATTCCCACAGCAAATTATACATTTTTATAATATAAAATTGTGGCAGTACAATTTTCAAGTCAACTGGTTTTATTAATGACATTAGATAAAAAGATGTTAAAAGCTAAACAGTACTAACTCAACAAGGAAGGATCACCAAAAGGTAGTTTTTATGATATTGCCTACTTTTTAGTAGGCAATTACCAAAAGACACCGCGGTTTTGGACATCACATACCTACATTTCCTCCTAGTATCAGATACCTACCCTGCCCTCCTAAACAAAAAGGACGCATGAGCAATTTGATAGTCAAAGCAAACTTAACCCCCTATCTTAAGAAATAAGGTCACTAATAGATACGCGGTTCTATGAGACATACGCCTTTTTTTCTAAGGAGGGCAGTACCACACTCTATTTTGAGTCCAAGCGCTTGTGATTTACCTATTTTTACATAATCGAGGGTGTTCACAACACACAAATAAAAAATATGCGAGTTTTCTGAAACACGTCATACTTAATCCAGAATTTATTATACATAAAAACCGTCCCCGTGAATCATGATCTAAGCGTACATACCAGAGGGACGACGGGAAGCGACTTTGTTTCATACTATGTAATGATTATACTACTGTAGAACTGTGTACTGCGCGAAACGCAAAAACCGTCGGTCATAACGCGCACTCCTGCGCTGATCGACAGCTCCGATAATTTGAATATGGAGAGGCATCGGTGCGCGAGCGGTTGCGCGCAGTTGCATGCACACCGATCTTTGTTACATCTGTACTTTTGATGTCTTCGTGCAAGTTTTGATGTTGGTTTTTAAATAGGGGTCGTGATATTAAACGTACTTTTTACAAGCTTTTATTTAACATGCACTGCGCCTCTATTCTAGGCGGTAAAATCCAAATCGTACTTGACCTGTAATGGTATTGTTTTTAACTCGGCCGCCATTATTGTCAAGTAAATAAGAGCTATCAAAACGTTGACAATACGATAACAGGTCAAAAATGATATTGTATTTACTGTGTTGAACAGAGGCCCTGTTCGTGTGTAAAATTTGTACCAGTTCCCGTTATGGAATGGGCTGAAATTTGGACCACGTAGGTAACCCGATAACAATGCCTTATTATGGTATCTAAGGGCTGGTCTGATGATGGAGTCGGAAGATGGCGATATGATCTCCGCTATATTTAACGTAGACCCACGGCGTTCGGAGTTCTTAGTTTGGTCTAGATAAGCAGATAACGACATTGAAAAAACAAAAGTACAGTCGACAGCAAAACCTTGTACCAAAAAATAAATGTTCGATAGAAACGTATTGATTATGTAGTGAAGATAGATATTATCATTAAAAAAATCTTAAGCGCACGTTTTAGTGACAATGTAGAGTATTGTAGAGGTAGACAAACATTTTCTATGATGACACATCAGCTAAACACGTGCATCACAATTGTCAAAAAACTTGTAGTAACAGGGTTAACCTTTAGATTTCTCTCTTACGTTTACGCGCTAGAGATTTAAGTCTAGGAAGTCTAACCAATATGACGCAAACATACTAATATTACTAATACATATTTAAAGTTTACCTGAGAACATCCGTCTCGAGCAAAATAAACGTATATTTAAGAGAAAACTAAAGAAACATCTATTAGATACACTGCCTTAGAATTATTTAACTGGTACCTATTGTGTCGAACTAAACATTGTACAATACTAAGATTATAGTACTGTTCTTTTAAAGGCTTCCTGCAGTCAAACTGTCCTAAAACAGTATTGCAGGGCTTTTTGATTCCTAGGCCACTATGAACTATGTTAAAGTGACGTTGTCAACCAAAACGTAAGAGACTTCTCATGATTTGGTTTACAAAGTCCATACTGCCTAGAAATGAAATTGATCAACATTCATACCATTAGTACTCACCGAAGCTGGGTTTGCTGAACAGTGTGGACAGATCAACGGAGTTCTTGGCAGGCGACGCTATTTGCTCCACCACGTTCTCCTTCCCTCGCAGCTGGGGGTTGGCGTCCTGGAACTGCTGCGCCAGGGTCGTAGCCACGCGGTCTGCGGAGAAAACCAATGATGTAGACATACGACATGGTATTTTGTCGAAAAAGTTTTTTCATCGTTTTTTCGTTTGTAACCGCGTTATGTAGCACTTAGGTATGTGACGTAGAAAACACCATGTGATTATTTCTCAGTAAATAATCAATAAAAAAAAACTTGCTTGTCTCAAAAGCAAACGTCGATAAACATGTTTTCAGAACTCATTTAAAAAAAAGGTTTTGTTTTCAATTGGCTTGAAATCTAGTAAGATACGCTAAACAAATTATAGAAGAATTGAAAACCTATTTTATTGAGGTCGGTTAAAATACGACGTCGTATTATTGTTTATTACTTCTACGAGTGTAAGTAGTTTAAATTCAGTGAACGTAATCCGAACCCGAATGTGTTCTTGAGCGGAGATCGCGATCCTGAGAAGGTAACGTAGGACCATTTAGATGGAGCCATGATCTTCGCACTTGTAACTTCTGTTTTAAGATAGATCGCGATGATATTCATGAGATTTTATATGTTTTTTTTAGAGACCCGACCTTCCTGATGCCACATTTGGTTCCAGTAATATAAAACAGTGAATGAAATAGGTTTCACCTGATTTTGGGCTTATACGTAAAACCATCTACTCTAATATCAAAATCTAGAATAAATATTGAGGTAGACCATAAGTACCGTGTTGAAAAACAATTAAGTAAAAAAGGTCGATAGACACTCGTCTTAAGATATATTTTTTTATTTTTTTTTGTTTATAGAAGGCCTATTAATTTAGAAGTAAGTTGAGTTATACGGAAAACGGTCAGACAACGAGATTATATTGACCAAAAATATTCATTTTTATACATAACGTAAAGAAATCTACAATTTAGCTGAAATTCGGCATCAGACATGCCTACTTTTAGGGATACAAAAATACTTCATTCAACATAACTCAAAACATAAAAATCACAAGCGTGCCATTAATTAAAACTAAATAACATCTTCTCGAAACTTAATAAAGCCGATGAAGCCGCGAGCATTTACGTCCAAAAAACCCAAGCAAGTCTAACATTGTCTTCAGAGACTACCAAGAAACTTCCGAAACTTCCCAATCCCTAACTCAAACTTGTAGTTAATTGCTGCCAGCAAAACCTCCGAATTAAATGGCAAAATTTCATATTTCCTAAAACAGTGGAGGCGAAACCCCCTCGGCAACATAAAGAACTGTAAAACCCATGCAATTTGTACCTACTTACCCTCTGCTCTCGGCTTGTATATACCTATCGATTTATCGCAAACACGAAAGCGTAGCTCAAAAAGTCATCTCGTTAGATTTGCAACTTTGTTTCTCGTCGACTTAGCTTTAAGAGTGATTTCTGGATGGTAGCAGCGTTGGCATGTACGTTTTCTCGGTATGGTGGCGTGTAAAAATGCCGTCTTGTCGCAGCCGCCCCACGGTGGGGCGACATTTTTTAAGGGGAGGGGGCCCACCCGTGGACTCTCGTCATTTCGTTGTCATCCAGACCCTTTTTGCGCGATCACGATGCTCGCGCCGACAATACTGTATTTTTATTCTTACACGAAAAAATACCGAGTAGAGAAAACGAACAATGGCGCCCTCCAGATTACCGCTTCGGAAAATGAACGCTTTGTTAGCCCGGACGGACTGTTTTCAGTTGTTACATTAGTCTTGTCATTTCCATTAGACGATGGGTTTAGCTGGGCATGAAAAGTTGCGGATACGATTGTCTACGTTTCAATTCAGAACTCTTTCACGTCGCATTTTGGGGTTTTGTTGGAAATTGTAACAAAAATAACTCCTCCGCTCATTTCTCTCGGGCATTGATGAAAATGAATATTTCCAAGATGATAATACCAAAACAGTTTTTTTTTTACAAACTTTAGATCTCGTCTTCAGTAGGTACTCGTACGATCACGAACGTTAATTTGTGGCCCATTAAAAAAAAATGCTTGAATTTGTGAATGTCATTCGAGGAAATACAACTTTGTAACATAGAGGAAATTCAACCTTATTGCTGTAGAATGTCAGATTGACTTTGAACCTAAGGTACGTCACAAATGTAAGTCTTTGACGGTATACGGTCTTTGTGATGTGTATGAGTCATAAATAAATTTATTTCATCTCATCAAACTTATTTTTGTTCACTGTAAGGAGACGTGATAACTCGCAAGCATTAATATTTATATCGCAGCAGTCTTCGCATATCTTAGTATAAACAGTAATATATATTTCTTTTACAATTAAACTTATTCCGTGGCACCGTGACTGACTGACTGACTCACTGACTTATAGCAACGTAAAGCCCAAACGAAAAATATAACTGAAACATTGGAAGCAAATTTTAGATAAGTTCGTCAGATTTCGCACAATAGGTACACGGTATAATGTATGCCGGTTTATATTTTAATAATACAATGTTTTTTAAACTAATCATTACAGCCTTCTTTTGTCAGGTTTGTTTTGTAAAATGAAAAAATAATGGCGTTGGTAGAGGAAAACAACAGAATAATATTTAATTAAAAATTAAATACTTCCAGAACACAATTATTTGCGAATGTTGTAGACAACTTCCAGTACCTTTAGCAAAGGGATATTACTTAATTATTTACTTAATCTTTATTACACAGAAAAAACTAAGTACAAATGGCGGACCTAATGCCTATAATGGCATATAAGTACCCAGGACTGGGTAAGTGAGAACCAGAAACGCCAAAAGGTCTAGTTTTCCCGAAGATTCATCATAAAAATATGTTGTAGGTTGTGGAAGTATAAGTATCGCTTTTTGGACATATTTCTTTTTAAATCGAAGGAATTTTTAATTACAAACAAACGCAATAACAACCAGTTTAAATAGTCAAAGCCCAATTTTTGATATATCTTTAAACTTGTCTTTACTTTCCATACCGGTTCCAACTCTCAATACCCAAAAGACCAGAATCTAAGCCAGATTCACAGCGCGGCTTCGTCAAAGAAAGGCGGCAGCTAGCCTTTTATAAACCGGCGTCTAAATCAATGGCGGTGTAACGTGACACCTATACAACTCCTGTACGACTCCTTTACAACTTCTTTACAAATCGGCAGCCGCAAAAGCCTCTGCGGAACCACTTCGCCGCCAATCATATCATGTGGGCCACAATAAGAATAAAACAGGATGGGAAACACCTGTGAATGGTAGGTTTCTGTGGTTTACGGTATCGCTCTATCAAACGTAAATTGCGTTTTTTTGTATGGTGTGTGATTTATTAACACCAAGTTATCACCGCCATTTGAAATATCTGTAAAATATGGATAGATACTTTCCCAGAAGTTCACATCTCGCAGAATATGTAATTTAATATGTTTACTATGTGATATTTAACAAACACGATTTTCACACGGTTGCTGTAACGCTGTGTCCAATTAAATGATACATAATACGCGATTAATACGTTTATTAACCCATAAATCACGCATAATTCATGAAGCAGTTTGTTCGCTGGTCTGATACTTTCATGAATCAAATTCGACCAAATTGATATGAATGAAACAAAGTCGCTTCCCGCCGTCTGTTCGTCTGTATGTACAGTGCTTCTATTGTCTTAATGTAGTTCGGCAATCTTCGTTTTTCTATGGCACACGAGTGACAAATATACTGTCAGTTACGAGTGCAAGCGTGATAGCGATAGCTATCCGAAAGCTATTAGGAAGCTGGGAATACTGTACGCTTACATCTTTCAAACTACGCAACGGATTTTTTAATGCGGTTTCATAGTTTCGGTCATCAATATATATAGTGATCCAAGAGGAAGGTTTTTATGTAATAAATTCTGGATTATGTACGGGTGTTACAGATAACTCACATAAACCGAAGCGAAGCGAGGGCGGGTCGGTACTATAACATTAAACAGTGGTTATAAAAAGTGAAACCCTTTTCCTCCTTACCTTGTTCTTTAAAAGAAAATAGCGGCATAGTAACCATCGGTTGCTACATGAATGTAAAGCCTGACCAGAAGGATAAAAAGCCTCTAATGGGGTCACATGTATTTCGTGAATTGCAATAGAAATGACAGTTTTTAATAATTTCCGCAATATGGCGAGGTTCTGGTCAGGCTTTACCTATTCTATATTGACACCATTTTTTTTGATAAGATTAAATTAGTTTAATCTCTTAACCTGAATTAGATTTCTATTATGAGATATGATTAATCCCAGTTCAAGAATAAGAGAGTTATAAATTATAACTATATACATTATTTGCTTGGCTGTGTGTGTCAGTCTGTCTGTCATTGTGTGGCATTGTGGAGCGTGAATGAATTTAATTACTTTATTTAGGCTTGATGGAAACCGTTGGGTGGTTCAACATAATTAAGTTTTTACTTCGTCGGTTTTAAAAGTTTTAAGTTATGATACTGTACCCTTACCATGAGATACAATTACAATACTCGCTAGCGAGTCGAATGCTCTGTCCCTCGCACTCTATAAGAATACTGCGAGGTCTGCCAGGGACAGAGCATTCGACTCGTTAGCATGTACATAAATAGTAACTCATGTAAGTAAAGGTTTGCTACTTGAAGCGTGCTTGCTGTATCTTATGTCAGCCATATGTGAATTAAGAGTTGTTTTGAAGAATTTTAGTGTTCTGCCAAGTAAAGTAGGACATGAAAGGTTGCGTGCGATTCACTTTTGTATTATTTTTTATTGTATGTTTTTGTGTTCACTATGTGTGTGTAACCTTCCGTGGTTTCACCTCATGGTTCCAACGGAAGACCAGCGCTGACTTCAATGCCAGCATTACGCGGAGTTGGGACCATTTTGTGTCTACATTCTTTTTGTGCGTATTTCTCTGTCCTTAGTTATTGTTTGTTGTTTGTCTTTCTTTATTTATTTAGTTTAGTGTCAGTTGTTGCTCAAGAAGAAGTCATAAAGTTCCACGTGTTTTGAATGATCTCAAGCAATGCTGTATCATTAACCTCGTAAGGCTCAGCGTGCAATAGGATGTATATAATCAAGACAATTTAATTTGAACTGTGTTGCAATAAGAATAAGGTTTATTTTCCTATCTTCATAAACTGAAAATGGATTTATCGAACAAACGTAATTGAACATTATTGCCTTGATGGTAGATTCAAAGTCCCACTTACACAAAACTCCCCGTTTGTAGTATGGTGGGCGTTACGAGGTTAATATCACTATTAAACTATCCTTCTACCGCACATGCTGCAATTTTAATTATAGTGATACTAATCAGTACATAGTATAAAACGAAGTCGCTTCCCGCTGGCTGTCCCTATGCATGCTTAGATCTTTAAAAATACGCAACGGATTTTGATGCGGTTTTTTTAATAGATAGATTCAAGAGGAAGGTTTTTATGTGTAATAAGTTTTGGATTATGTACGGGTATTACAGAAAATTGGCATAAACCGAAGCGAAGCGAGGGCGGGTCACTAGTGAATGATATACGATATATCTTACCTATGTATGAGACACATATATTTAGTCAGTATATCAGTCTTTGTACAATTTATAGATTAGTATTATAAACGAGAAAAATACATTTACAGCATTACTACGCAGGTCTGTCTTACAAATTTAATTAGCTAGACTCTATCTAATTCTAGCTGCTAGAGCGAGAATACGCAACAGCAACGAACGCGCGCGGTGGAGGCTCTCGCTCTAGCTTGCCTAGCTAGAGGGTTATCTTTCTGAGTTACAGAAAGAGACAAAGTTAGATAAAAACACGCTTCATTCTCTTCACGCCAGTCTTATAGTGCCAACGTATTTAAGGAAATATCTAGAATTTCGGTGTAAAAAGTACGAAATTATTATAAAACAAACACACCGCAGCTTTAATATTAGTCACTGCTTTATAAACTACTTTTTACGATCCACGTTTAAAGCAGAAGACCCATAACTATAGATTGACGCGTGCCCCAACTTTTTTAAAGCCAAATCATGAATTTTAAACAGCCACAGAAACAAATGAACCGTGACGTCAGTGTTGCCAACGCTTAAATTAAAAATGCGGATAAACATTGGAAATTACCGCTGAATTTGTTTTGCTTACCAGTTGTTATTAAAAAAGACCAATCGTTATTGGAAAACTGATAATTGTTAAATAAGATATAAAGTAAGTAGGTGTATTATTATTAAGTCAAAAAAGTATAATATACTAAGTAAAAAATTAACAAATACCTAAATAAAATCTTTATTCAAAATATTAAACATGCCAAATGCAACATATAACTTAAAAAAACGGTCAACTGTAAAAGGAGTTTGAATGTTACAAATTATGCGTGTTTTTAGTTAGAGGTCGCTTAGTTAATTTTACCTATGTATGTGGCAGGTACCTCGGCCGTTTTATCTACGAATTTACTACCTAAATTGGCAACACTGCGTGGCGTGACGAAGCGTCTTTCCGATGCCGTGTTAGCGGCGCGTTATCGGAAAACGGTCTCGTGTCGCGGCGATATCGAATAGCCGTGGAACAACGGAATAACCCTTTATCTAGATGGGGCCGCGGTGGGACGTCGCGAATATCATTATTGAGAAAAATTATTCAATTATTCATCACGAAACGGTTTATCTTGATAACGCAATCGGATCTGATTAAAAAGCGGGGTTCGGAGTATAAATATGGATGTTTTTTTATTGGTAAATTTTCATAGATATTGGGTTTTGTTTATTGTTTTGACATTTTTAGTGTAGTACAATAAATTGATTGCATATGGTAAACAAGGTTTAAACTATTATAAATTGGAATAGCTGTCAATTCATATGCACTTTGACGTAAGTATATGGTAAAACTGTCACCTCTAATACCTTTCTAATCGCGGCTAGATAATAGTTTAAACTAAACATTTCATCACAGGGTGATTTTTTATATCAATGTTAACATTAACGTTCAAATTAAATAGTTTAGGCACACGGTGAGATATTTAAATATTAATGGATCCCACTAGCAAGTGTTTATGTAGTATTTTGATTACGTAACAACTTACTTCAAATGCTGGTTTCTTATTTCATAATCTTCATCTGCACCTGGCTTGATGGAATATATCCTGCTTTGCATCACTTCGTCCTGACATTTCACTTCAATTCATTTCAATCGCGGATTTGCCACAAAACTTTAGACGTGCACAAGTTGACAATATTTTCAACTACTTATTTCAGAATCTACAATTTCGTAAAATTGTACACTTTGTTTTGGTTCTTACGTCCTGCGATATAAATTCTCCAATGAGGTTTTTTTTTAATTGAACTTAATAAAAAATACTCCACGTTTGATTCAAGCTCGTATAGACCTCAAAATACATAGAACATGCCACGACCCAAATCAAAGCGTAAATTGATAACCAATAATTAGAACAATCTACTCTACGCATTGCTTGGTCGAACAAAGACGACCCAAGGCGCAGCGCACAAAGGTAAGGAAATAGCCAGTTTTGGCACAAAAGGGCTTATTAGCCGCAATAGGACATAGCTTGTTAGAAAAAAGGACGTAAGCTTTATAAACAGGTCATTACATAATGCAACCTTATTTGTAAAAATATATGGTTGATTATCAGATAAATTTTAAATTGCAGAAGCGATTTTCATTTTTGCGGGGAGACCGGTAAAAAACGGATGTGTCGATAATTAACTGAGTGATTGGGGAGCTCGTCGCCCGCGGCCATCGCAGAACGGATTATTGGAAAAACTGGATGAATTAAAAAACTGAGGTTCCGTGCCATAATAATGGTTTTGGTAGAAGATGCAATTGGATATATTGGGCTGAATTGAAGTCAGAGGTGATGGGGATGGAAAGACAATCGTTTGCGAGTTCTAAGTTGAAGAGACCTAGCTACAATTCATCATACATACTAATAGATCAATATACATATATTTATTCTTGGCATTGAAATATAAAGGCACGGAAACAGCATTGTACGGGCAAAAAAGGCTTCAAAATCCGAAAATAATTAATATTTGTACAGACTCGTAGATTTTTCATCTACAGGGTGAACCCTAAAAAAATAACGAACGCGCATTGTCGTCGAACAAAAGAGTTTGCTCGGAGCTGCGCCGTACTGTTTCCAATGGGGAGCGCGGGGCGAAAATTATTGCACCCGCGGGCGCGACGCGAGTGCGCCCGTGTGGAAAAAACCACTGGATTACCGGGGACGCAGCCGATATGTAGGCATGTATTTTAAATTACCTATGTGGTTATTTCAGGCGCGAGGGCTAGGGGGTTTTTGTACGGCATCCGAGAAAATAGGGTCCGAGAGTAGCCTGTGGTATTTGTATGTATGAGGCGGCCGGAACAATTTAAAGCACGCATAAATGGACGCTTCTATGACAGTTGGAACATGTTATAAATGCAGGGGCTTTCTTGTGATATAATGTTTACGCTTAGTTCTGGAACACCCTGTATATTAGCTTAGCTTAGCTCCTTACAACCCTATATGACTGTATCGGTAGAAGCTACTTTGAAATTCTAGTTCATAAAGTTGCGTTAGTTCCATTCCTGTCTCTTGATTCAGTTATGAATGACGCGTGAAAGGGACGAGGCATACGAAATTTCGAATTTAGTTCTTCGTAGCGTTGATGCTTTTAATTATACAGACGCTTATAAATATTAAATACCCTATGAAAACCATACCAGAGGGAAACTCCCCCCGTATAATACACGAAGCTTGTCACAACAAGTTACTAAGTTAAAGCCTTGCATTTGTACACGTGTGTAAAATCGTCAGAAATATCGTAACTAACACAATCTCACACAAGCACCTTGATATGTGTGTGTGTGTATCTTCTTCTTTATCTTTAATAGGTACTATAAAACAAAGTTGCTTTCCGTCTGCCTGTAACCGCTAACTTCTCCTAAACCACGCAACGCTTTTTGATGCGGTTTTTACTATCAGTTAGACAACTTTTCACGGCAGTTTTTCATGTACAACGAATTCTGATCTATGTATCGGTGATACAGAACACTCACAAAAACCAAAGCGAAGCGAGGTCGGGTCTCTAATGTTGTGCTAAATTATTGTTTTAACGGCTTTACCACTACACCGAAACACCGCAACCCTCTAGCGACTTATCTATAGTTACGAACGACGCCATGGGCTAGGATTAATAAGTAAATGGAATGTGAGATACATTGAGTGCCGAGAATTCGATCGAGGACCATATCTGGCTCATTTATTAAGGTTTTAGGGAACGTGGCACTGAGGTTGAGGGAGGGCTCTGGTATACATGTAAACCCTGGGGACAAGCTTTGTATAAACTATACGCTTAAGTAGTCATCGTGATTCGCAGTTCTTAATTTATGCAAAATGTGTAAAGTGTTGTGTGTTTAGTATAAAACTACTTTGAAAACTAATTTATAAAAATTATCGTTTTTTAACCTTAAGCAATAAGTAGGTACAGTAATAAATAGTACCTAATAATCATTATCACAAATAAAATACACCCACTACAAAGGAGCACCACTACAACCAACAGCAAAAATAATAACAAATCGGCCCCAAAAAGCGACGTCTTAGCTCTCAAAGTTTTGTAAAACGTTTATAAATGTAAACGATTATACCCGCCTTAGTATTTCTACCATATGTATGTAAACTATAGATTTAGTATGTAGTATAAACGTCCAACTTGTACAAGTTATAAAGTAATACAGTATGGCAGAATCACAAGACAGAACAAACACAATATAACTTTATAGTAATCTGTGTCAACGACAGATTATCAGATGCATTCAGAACATAAGTCATTACAACGTATATAATTACACGTAAATACGTGATGTTGAAATGTTTGATTATGTTTGTTGTGTTGGCGTGTTTTTGTCAAGTAAATGTGAGTTTGAGTTTGATCATTTTAACTTTTACTTTGGCGACTGCAAAATTGTCACACCCTGTATGCATCTACGCTAGTCCTATAGTGAGCTATATCAAGTTTACAACGTAAACAAACGCGCACATAGGCAAAATCTCTGCGTAATTGCCCATCTATCCCCCAACCCCTAAGGACCAGGGGTAACGCTAATCCTCGCTAGTAAAAGTGATGGGTCTATTCATCCCGGGGGGAGGGGGCGAGGGTGAAGCGCTAAAATTTAATAAAGCGGGGGTTGAGTCGGGCGATTAATTACGTATAAGAGGGCAGTTGGGACAGGGGATGATGGGACAGCCTTATGTCGGTTATACAGTTATATTATGTTTAATCTTTAGGTCTATCCGAAAGCAAACTACTCAAATTAAATAGATGAAAACCGGCGACATATTGCGATCGCTACTTTCCGAGCTGGTAACACATAAACGTCCCAGGGCCAGTATTATGGTTGCCTTTATCGCGATTGATAAAGCATCCGTCGCTCTTGCACTTACATACTGGTCAGAGAGTAACAGAAGGTTTATCTATATCGATAAACAGGACCATAATAGGCCGGCAGGTTTAGTTTGTCGGTTAAAACTATGACAACCAATCAAAAAATTAATTGTATAACAGTATAACGTCAATGGTTGTTGATTAACAAAAACCTCTCATCCGAGGGAAGAACGATAAACGACTTCTACGCGGACGGAGTCGCGGGAAACAGTTACTAAGTATTTTATATAAACAACAAACCTACACTGAAATCGTAAATTACGCTCAGCAACCTCTATACGAGACAGCTTTCGCATTTAATATTGATGAAGTTGTATTGCTCCCATTTTGATGTTAGTTAACTGAGATAATTTGTCTTAATTGTGTCAGCTGACGAATTAACAGCGCACAACTAAAACGTTATATCAGCCTAGGAAGAATTAATATAATATTAACTTTAGACATTCGTTCCAAAATCTATTTTCCAAGAATTCGTTTTCAGTTGATATGAGAATAATTGGGTTCAAATCAGAACTAGGGGTGATCAATTTTAATGGCAACTAATAGGAGTGTCTGTCAGGAATAGCAATTAATTGCTTAAAACCTGACTTAGCTGAAAGGGAATTTTTAATTAAGTATAATATCAGGCTCACTTGAGAATATTGTGTCTATTTTAACAAAGAATTCCGTCGTAATAATAATATTATTGTTTTTTAAACCCTCGACACGGCCTTTTTTCAATACTAGCGGGTACGCAAAAGAAAATATACAGAACGTCAAATGATTATGCTTATGCTATAAATAGAGGGGAAGTGAATTGAAAAAAAAAACAAAAATACTTAATTGAGCCTTTTTATTTAAAAGTGTCTAAGTAAAACTCTTTCTTAACGTTAAAGATAAAATTGGTTACCTACCTAATTTGGAAACCGAACAAATAAAATGTAAAAATAAAACAAGTTGAATTCAGGTATGTACTTGTACCAAAACTATTGCTTACTTTTAACAATAAAACAAAACTATCGAAAACAAAAGCGGCGCATGTGTTTTGATATAAGCGTACAACTGTGACTATATGAGCTATATCATGCCGCACCCCCTCACCTCATGCCTACCCCGGCTCTTAATTAAATAGTACTCCTATATTTTCATGATGAATATATTTTATGCTATGAATTGTCTCCTTAGGTAATTAACACGTGTCGGTAGATGCTTTTACCGACCTCAACTCATCCTGTATAAGACATAGACACGGCGCGCCCTGTATATACCTATCAGCAGGGAACCCAAGTCTCAAGTGTGCGAGATTACATACATTACGCATCGCATGCATATCCCGCTGAGTATGCAAATGTCTGTCTCCGAGGGGACACGCACGCTTGAGAGGCACTCATTCCGAGTGACATAGAAGAGGGTTAAGAGCAGAATTATCTACCACATACAAAAATAATAACAATACCTGCTCGAGCATACAGTACAGTACAGTACAGTCCACCAAATGGGTTTTTGGGCCACTTTGGAACTAAGTCAAAGTGACGCTACAATCGAAAAAAAGTCTACTTGGAATTAATTAAGTAGAAAAACGGGCCCAAAATTACATTTGATTAAGTAACTGTACGAGTACTTATCTAAATAGATTCTTAGAATCATAACCGTTATTTTTCAGCTTGCTATAGCGTGCTATTTCCGGTGGAATTTCTGTCCAGAGACTTAAAACTCAAATCTACCGCTAAACAGCGTTGTGTTCCGGTGTCCGGATAAGGCAATCGGTGAAATTAGTAGCATAAAGGCATTCCATCTCAGTCCTCAGAGTTGTCAATGCATTTGTGGTCTTATGATTGCAATCTCAAGATTGGAGGTCTTGGGCATGGGACAAAGATCCTACTTACTATAGGTGCCTTGTGTGCTAGTATACCTTTTCTATGACATAAAAAAAGCTATTCCCATTACTGTCTGGAATTAGGTTAGTTTTGATATTTCAACATAGTCCTCTGTAGTCGTAAAAAAAAACGATATTCGTTTTGCAAAATTTTGAAATCGATTGAATCAGAATGTCGATGAGGATAGGCTATGTAACCCTTGTTATGTATTTAATGCTCTAATTAATACACGTGGAGTAGCCGTGGAGTAGGGTGGTGGGCGCTCGTTCACTGAGCGGATCGCTGCAAACTAGTACAATCGCTCTAATTTACTAATTCGGTCTTTTAGTTCTTATAGTACACTAGTACACTGAAAGAAACTGGTCTGTTCATGCTCCTTTGACCGAATGAATGGCCAGCTTTGCTGTCAGTGTCACTCACTGCCCTGCCTGCTCTGTTCGGTTCTTGCTCCGCGTGTACTAAATGAACTAAGAGCAGAAACTTCACGGAATAGTTCGTTCTAGTACAGTGACGGGAATTAATTATTATTGGCTCTTAGTACATGTACTACACAACCCTACCGTGGAGTAGCTAAGCCATGCTTTGTCCTTATCTGTCGTTGTGACATTTGAATTCGACAGATAAGGCTTAGCTTCTTCACGCATACTCCATGTCTACTAATAAGGGCATTAGTCTTCCATAACTTAAATGTATTTTCCTTTCAAACTATTGGTATATAGTATATTGCATTACAAATAAAACTACCATAAGGTGAACCTAACTATAATTAAACAAGCGCAGCCGCTAACGACATCTTTTGTCACGATCACTTGTGCGCTGGAGTCGGTAATCCTTGCGGCTGGAGTGTTCCACATAGCTCTCATTCATCGCTGGGACCCGTCACACTTCAGCCGAGGGTCGGAGCTTAGTGGCATAAGCGGAATGGAGTTTTTGACCGTTGGAGTAAGAAATTTAGCAAGGGAATTTACCCGCTTAATTTGTTTCAGCAAACCTTTGCCGTGATACATGCCTATCTCCTTTTAGTAATGATTATATTTCATTGTACTGTTAGAACTCTGACTCTCACACATTTTGTGGAATGGTACTGGCGAAGCACACGACAGCTTATTTCAATAACTATACAAATTCAATTTCTGCGTCGCTAACTTTCGCGAAATAACATTTGGTCAACAGATGCCATAGATAAGATGCTTAACGCTAACGTATTTTTTTTTTGAAAACTGCTAAAGTGCATTGAATTGAGATAAGCGCTCGACGCGACCATCCGGCAGTTAACGTCAATCCTATACATTTTCGATAACGTTAACGATTTCGCAACGCGTCTTGTCTAGAGCCGCAGTGCGGTAAGTACAAGTTGTCCGCATATCGTTTTTCGCTCTGTAATTCTCCTGTAGCTAGTTTATAATGAAAGAGTCGCACTGAGCGACTTCAGACTACTATGTCCAGACTAATATGTAAAATTCCACGGTGTCAGCTAGCCGGTGAAATAATCGAAAAGAACGAATCTAATCGATCATCTGTCAAAAGGACGAGGTGAATGGAGAGTTTGCGCTGCCGTAGTACATGGGAAATCACAAAACTCTTACAGCCAGCCAGCTCGCTACGATCCAGTAGATCAGGAAAATAAAACTCAAAAAAAAAAATGTGCGGAGGGCATTTCATTAATACCTTCATTACGATGAAGGACTTAATTTAGGTAGGTACCTTTTTGTAATTTTTAGGCTTTGGCACTGTCTTCACAGAAGGTAGGGTCATTTTCCGAGACTTATAATTCTTAAAACTTGTAAAGAAAGAGACTGAGCGACAAGCAAGAAAACGCATGTTATGTAGGTCTTTCAAGCAGTTCTATTTCCTCTCCAAACCCGCTCTCTCGTGGTGCGCCGACGCCGCCTCGCCTTCGTAATTGACGCTCAAGTGGCAATTAGCCTGCCGGCTGTGTCGCGAGCGAGCTTTCTCTTGTTCGATGCCATAATACGCGAACACTGGCAGTAACGTAACGCAACGAGGCTGTTTCACATTTCTATGAAAAAGTCATACTCGACCATAAAAATTCACATCTGCGATAATACTATTTAGAGGCTGCATAAATTGACCTAGGTTATAGCAGATTTTCAATGTTCAAACAACAGACAATACCTAACATTTCTATCTATTTATGTCAAACACTAATGATACCTACTATAATCACCACTTTTCCGCCTGTTGCGGTTCGGTGAATTACCTTCTCATGAAAATTGATTCAAAAGTTGTCAAAGTGTGCAACCCCTAAATACCAACAAATATTACAATTATAAATTCTAGTACCAAGAATTCGAGCAGTCATTGAAAATTGCAAAGTTAGTACAATGAAACACCCTGTGAACCGATACAAAAATTTAATGTTTCTTCGTCTAGTAATATCGAGTGTAGACAACTAACTATTTATTCATCCCTAAAAAAAGAGGTTGTGTCGACTAAATACTTTAAGATTATCTTAAGTGGTCTTTCTGTCGATTTCGTTCCCGTCGTCATCTAGGCTGCTTCAAGTCAGGGACCGTTACTGGTTATCATTACATTGCATCATTACTCATTAGCCTACTTAAAAAAAATGCCGGGATCTTTTATTGGACATATATTCATGTATAAATTTTTATCTACACTCATATCATAAGTCCTCGATTATGCGTTCAAAACCCGTAGGCAATGACCAGCATTACCTGTGGTAGTAGGTGACAGCGATGACAGCTGTTAATTTTGAAAGATGTTCCAAATTTGGATCTCATTACCTTACAATATTCGATAACGTAATTTCAAAATTATATTAGCTGTCATCGCTGTCACCTACTACCGCAGGTAAGGCAACGCTGGTCATTTATCTTTCGGCTTCTGAACCCATCTTAGAGTACTTATAATATGTGTGTAGATAAAGTATTGTACGAGACTCTGCCTAATTAGCATTACGCAACCGTCACGTAAACTACTATTATCTTGTCAACCAATTTCGATGATTTTTAAAAAGAAAAACATACTTGACAACTTTTTGGTCTTAAAGTTCGACTATAAACTTATTGCATAGTATCAAGATAAAACCTGCACATTTAGCACACAAAAAGTGTCTAAAAAGGTATTTTTACAAACAATCCTACAAGTTAAAAAAAAGGCAAATGGTTCATTATTCCCAACAAAACGACATAGTTGCATTACTGTAAATATTTATTCTATGCGCTAGTGTTCGGTTACCTAAACCACAACTTGTGTTGAGTCGCAGGTGCCTTATTTATTTTATTTAGAGTTAAAAACTTATTTTGAGTCACAATTTTTACCGCGTTTACATTTTGGGTTGTATTTACTTTAAAACGAATTAAAATTTGGCTATAAAACGCTTCTGCAAAATTGTTTTACATAAAAATAGTTTATGAATACAAGAGGGTTCGTAGACGCTGCTACGGTGTCTACGGCGTAGCACAGATACCGCTCAAATGCATAACTAGAATTGATTAAACCATTGATTGTTTCTGTCTTGAATATGCGCTTTTAGAATAAATTAACCGACACAATGTGACCTCTATTCAACACGTTAAAAACCATTATCTTCATTCTCTTTTTGGTGAGAAAAAACATTTTTTGAATAGCTATAAAAATAACCAAGATATAAACCAACAAAGATTTGTTCCTATCTCTTTCTAGCAAAACAGAATTTTACGAGGAGTTTATATGGCCGAACTGCACAATGACGTCACCGGTGCACTTCGGATCTCTCTGTCTAATTAGCAGTTTAAAATGCTTGTATCATCCGTATTACTTGATCGATTTTAATTTTAATTTCACTTTTGGTGATCTCTTTTACGGTATTTTCATATTTTGTTAAGAAATGCGATTTAAAAAATCCATGCATATTCCCTATTGACGGTTATAGCGGCTGGTTAAATAACAATACCATAACAATTCAAAGACGATACGGTTTTAACGCCTAGAATAGAGGCCAGAGGCACGTTTACCATGGACGGGGACGATACAATCGTGTCGTGCGGCGGTAAATTTTAAAAACACCCTATATCTAGTATACCTACAGTGTTATTCGATACATTCCTTTTATGGCCTATGCACTTTACCTACGTAGTACTACGTGCTGCTCATGGTACCCTAGTACATTTTAAGACAGCCGCCATGAACCAATGGCTAAACCGACCACTCCTTCTTCGCCCACGTTCTTGGTTGCCTGGCAACCGCTATATCTACATACTTTGATGTCCTCGTAAGAACGAAGTTTCAGGAGCAACTTTTTATGAGCAAGTTCGTAAAAAAACAATATTTTTATAGGATTCTGTTTACTTTAAAGTAGGGCATAATTTCCAATCTGGTGGTTTGTTTACAAAATAGTTTATTCCAGAAACATAGAACCTCGCGTAGAAGGTTTTTAATAGATAAGTAATTAATATTGTTGGTCGTTTTTACCAGACTGCTTTATAAGAAGGGTTATATATTTTTCGAGTTATTTACTGTGTACGAATTAATTGCCATGCCACCTCATCCAAATAGGATGAGTAATTTAGGTACTACAATGTGGAACGTAAAAACAAACAAGCATACATAGACTTCTAAAACCATAACCCTTTCTTTTGCCTACATCGTAGTCGGGTAAAAACCATCGGGTTTGTGAAGTTTTCTCGCTCGTGCTTATTTAAAGTCAGTCAGACTTGTTGCCCTGTAATTAAGCTGCTAAAAAAACACGATATAGTTATAAAGCTGTTAATAACTCCAATAGCAACCGTGACACGCGTATTATTAAAAAATACGCCGCATGTCGCCGTAGCACACAACAAAATGAATATAACACAAAATATCGAGTCCCGAACAGTCCACCCACAAAACAATACCCAAATACGTTTCACCACCCTCGCTGTTATTGAACCTCCGGTCCGTGACACCGACCACAGCAACTATGGAACCCCGTCGTTGTAATTACATCAACATACAGTGTGTGTTCGCATACGAGACACGAAGCCTGTTGGAGCGACAAGGTAGTATAGATGATAGCACTAGTTTGTATCGAGGACGTGCTCAATAATAATGAATCGGAGCCAATAATCGAGTTTCCTGGGGAGACTCAATTTGCGAGGCCCTTCATTAATTGCCAGATCATCCCCTTGATTTTTAGGGTGGGCTGTTATAGCTGTTTTACATGATTTTATATTATGACTTCGGAGATAAAATATAAATTAGTTTTGAAGTCCTAAACGCAACCAGTAACCAGTTTTTGGAACAGATTTCTGTTACAGTTTTATAACAGTACATATTATAACACTGTTACATTATATTTCGCGTATAAACTAGTCTATAACAGTTTAAGGAAAAGCGTTGTTAGGCCACGAGCCAGGTGCTTTAACGACGTACGTATGTGGAACTAGAACATAGACTAGAAGCAGGACACATTGGAAGAAACTTAAAGGCTGATTATTATTTTTTACAAATTTACAAGCAATATTGTAACCGATCGGATTCTTTATCGTTATGTCTTGGCTAAAGGCCCAGGCCACACCGCTTGCGTGACGTGCACGTGCACGTGCGCGTTCGCTTTCCACTGCGTTGTATAGTGACATCTCGTCATGAGAATTCATACTATACAACGCAGTGCACGTGCACGTCACGCAAGCGGTGTGGCTGGGCCTTTAATCTTGCCTTGACAAATAAGGCGCTGGTGCCAAATAAAGGCATCAGGAAACCGGCTGTATGTATACTGTATAAATAGCTAGAGACAATGCCAAATGTATGTCTTGTATCTGTCAATCATAAGATCAGCAAAACCTAAAAATCCAGCCAAAGACCTCGACGCACTAAAATGCCATCATATCAATATCGGGTCAATTTTCTTCGGAACTGTAAGGGTCAGGCACCGAATATGTTAAAGCATTGACCGCCAAAGACGCCTCTGCGTGTCGTAAATGTATAAAAAATATTATAAAGGGCGCTGAATGTTTTGAAAGAGTGCGTGATATATTACGAAGCAAAGCAGCAGGGGGCCGTCAATCAGCACCAGTATAATAAAGTAACCTTACCATTCTTTCGTTCAAAGTAAAAAGGCAGTATGCGCTGTGGACTCCACACGCATAAAACGTCTTTTTCTTGTGGCATTATTGGATTCAAGTCAACGATCAAGGTAAAATCGATCAGCTGATGAATGTGAACTACATTGACTGCGTCATTGATACAAGTACATTATATTGCGAACAGTAGTGCAAATATTACACGTCAATAAATCTATCTTAAGTGAGTTTCCTTAAACGAATGGTAGGGGAGCCCAGAGAAAAAATGGGGTTAATGAGGGATTACCGACAAAATATCCGATAATAAATATTTCGAGAGAAAGGCATGGAGCCAACGGAATTTCGTACATCGATTTTCAAAGTGGCCCGATTTGAAAACCGAAGTTCGACTTCTATTTATACATGCTAACACACACTTTCGCGATTCGGTAATCTACGGCTAAGGTAAGGTCTTAGGTTACCTGAGTTTGGTTATCATTAGATTATACCATAGAGGAAATTGCTGAGTAACAGAATATGTTAAAATTGTAATACATACTCATTATACTTAATATATTATTGTTGCGTAAGCTGTGGATACCTATAATTAGATGAACATTAATTGTCATTATTATATGTAAGTTAGACTTTGTAAGTTATAATGTATCATCTGTTGGTATTCTTCAATAAAAAAAAGAAATTATTATAGTCTGGAATAGGACATAGGCTACCTTTAATCCCGAAACAAATCACTGTTCCCGTGGGATGGCAAAATTACGAATTATACGCGGACGGAGTCGCGGGGCAGAAGCTGGTACGTATTATAAATGCGCAAGAATCTTTGTTTGTTCTGTCTTCATGGTTAATCATCTTGACCGATCGATGTTAAATGAGGTGCAGAGCTCGGAGATGATAATGGGATACGTTTTATCTCGGGAAATCAGTCCGGACGTAACCGGAGTATTTTATCTATAAGTGCCTGCACTAATGTATCAACTGCACGGCTGCACGATATACTCGTAGGTATATCTTGGGTACGAATTTTCGTTGCCAACAGTTTAATATGTCCAAACTTGTATGTCTATGGGTCTCAGATCCCACTTACCATCAGGTGGCCTGAGTGCTCCCGCACCTTCTCCATGCTATAAAAAAAAGTTGAAAATGCATTTGGTTCTAAAACCGTTTAAATATTCCAACCTAACCTGTATATCGATTTAAAAAAAGAAATGCATTCCAACTTATTACACATATTTTCGAACAAGCGAATCAGTTGACAGAAAATTCGGATTTGAACTCTACTTTATTTTACTTTGTTTTGACACCATGACAGCGCCTCTATTCAACATGGTAAAAACAATATAGTTTTTGACCTGTTATCGTATTGTCAACGTTTTGATAGCTCTTATTTACTTGACAGTAACGGGGGCCGAGTTAAAAACAATACAGGTCAAAAACTATATTGTTTTTACCATGTTGAATAGAGCCCCGTTACTTATTCGCTTGACAGTAAGATCTGTCATGACGTCATCAGGTGATTTCAATATTGAAATAGGACTTAACTTAAGTGGAATAAACCTGTATGGCAGCTTTTCGATTGCAAATGTGACAAAGTATCTAAAGCTCTCACCGGCACTCAATACTCGTATACCAAGATACACGGTTTTCCCGCCGACCCTCTGCGGACCCCAATCGGAATCGATACGGCTCCGGCAGCGTTATTCTCTTGCGAAACAGCATCGAGCTTGAGAGTCGATATCGAGTCATGTTTATATGAAAACCAAGACCAGGGGACCAGAGGTTCGAGGTAGGTAGTGTTAGACGTATAAACAATATTGATGAATGTATTGTACCTATAATGTATGGCGTAGATACGGTCCTAGTTTCATCATCATCATGTCAGCCGAAAGACGTCCACTGCTGGACATAGGCCTCCCCCAAGGGTCTCCACTCAGACCGGTCTTGTGCTTTTCGCATCCACCGCGTTCCCAATAATAATTTCGGTCTTACTTTATTTTGTAATAATATTAATTAATTCTTGACGGCCTCCTTAATCTTGGCTATCGCTGGCTGAAAAAAATATGGCCTCGCAAAGCTCAGTAGCGCCACAGTTTCACTCTTACGCCGTCTCGGCGTTTGGCGGGAATAGAATTAGGCATTTTCAGCCAGTGTTCGAAAAACAAAGAAGTGATAAAAGGATTTAATCAGAATAAAGCCAATATTGTATTTGAGAGGATTCATTATTCATGGCTTTAGGACTGTAACCCTGTAATTTTACACCCTAACTTAACCATGGAGTAGCTAAAGCATGTTTTGTCCTTATCTGTCATTGTGACATTTGAATTTGACAGATAAGGACTAAATATGGTTTATCTAAACCAAGGTTATTCCACGTTTATAAGTAAGGGGGTAAATGTTTAAAACTTAGGTTATGACGGTGGTACTCGTAACGTCGACTTTAAACAAACATTCCATTTATAACCTCCTATGCTAACAGAGGAATTATAAATTGAACGTGTGTTTCTGTGTATCTTGTGTCTGTAGCTCCCAAACGAATGGAGCGATCCAGACAAGGTTTTTAAAATAAAAAAACTAGTATAATCGGGTTGGCTCTTAGATAGATGTGATGAAAATTGTTTGAGTCGTTATGTTTACAGCGCTAAAAGTAGAGTAAATAAGTATGTTTCAAATAGTTCTGAAAAAGCGACCTGTTGAAGCTTTTTAATAGCTTTCGGCTGGCTATTGCTATCACGCTTGAATTCGCAACTGACAATATATTTGTCTAGCTATTAGGAAAATGGTAGCACTGTTTTAGTCTTCGACAATAATTAAGAGCGCTTTCTTGGACAAGCAGTAGCGCTGCTACTGGAGATCATATTTAAAAGTAAAGTTGGGCATTCACGGACGCGCCGTTTGTCTCGGCGACAGATGGAGAGTATACAACTGGATGGGCGTAATATTTAGGCGCCACGCCATTTAGTTTCCGCTTCTTTACGTTCTCAATGGTGCGACATCACGGAACAGACTGATTAGAAAATGGCAGCCAGAGAACGCATTCACGACGACGACTTTGGCTTGGCGCGGTGGCGTGGCGTGTTCCGAGGTTGAATTTCGACATTCACGATAGTTCCATTCGGATTGCGCGTTGGCGCGTCGCGCTGGCTTTTGGTCCATTTGGAAATCCAACGGGCCGCGCCAAGTACTTTTAAAAGATACAGTTTTGACATTCTCGGATCGATTTAGGCGCTACGATGCTCTATTCGGCTTGTTGGAGCGGTCGTGAATGCCTATGCAGCTTTACAGCGAAAAGTGCTTCTAAGCGCTTCATGACATAATCTTGGCGACTAACCTGATAAAGATTAACGGCGACTAAGGAGCGGTGCAACCGCTGAAGGCGTCTACTACCAAACCATTGACCAGTATATTCTGATTACCGATTCCTTTAAAACCAGAGGTCATAATAAAATGGATCAACAGTTGCAACACACTTTTGTACCTTGTCGCTTTAACGCCTTTGACAGATTAGTGCAGCAGTTCAAACATGACGTTAAATTGACAAAGAACTAAAGAGGCTTATAAGGCTGACCGTACCACTACAAAAGAATAACACCGATGACGCTCGCGCAATATAAACTTCGCTTCTTTTATCTCGAACAAGCAATAGCTTTATTTTGAACTTTATTTCCAGTGCCAAAAGGGTGGTTTGACTTTACATGAACACGAGTTTGAGAATATCAGTCGATATACTGAAGTATCCCATTCTTTCGCGGAATTTCTCGTTATTGCACGAGCGTAGCGAGGTATTTGCCGTAAAAAGGGGACGGCGGCCCTGTATTGACATGTTTTAGAATCTGTTGAGGGTGTAGCGGGATTAAAAGTAAGCTTGGAGTTTTAATCATCTCTTTTTCAATCAGTTACGAACTAGTGGCTTAAAATTTAATTTGTTATGTATGAAGGTTTATAGGAAATGTTTGATGATTGTCACAATGCGTCTTTGAATGATATTAGGATAGAGGTGATGCTGACGATTTAGTGGTTATTTATAATCGAATTACAAATGAGAATGACTTGTCCTTTTGGTTGTTAGCCTAGAGTTTGGGAGTAAGTTAATTTGTGTGAGATTGTCCTATAATATTAATTTATTTTGTTTTTCCTTCTCTTATAATATACTAAAAAGTTAGGTATCTGACACGTCTAATGATGTCTCTAATGTCTCTATCATCAGATTAGAGCATGAGTGTAAGCGCAATGTTCAATGTGAGATATTCTTGGTGGTGATTGTACCATTTCCACTATAGAACATTTCAAATTAGAGACAAACGGAATTGGTAATTAGAATAATTGAATATTTTACGGTGAAAAGTGGTCTACTCAAGCGGATTTTTGGTTAGATGCAAAAACGTGAAAATATTACGAAATATTAAAAGAAATGTAACTCAACTAGCCGTTTTCAGGATAACAAAGTTTTAAATAAAATCATTATATTTTCTAAATTAGAAAATGTATTTTTTCCTAAATCGAGATGACTTGAATCAAAGTGAAATAAAGGTACGAGTACAAAAGGCATAAGGGAGAACCAATTCCAAAAACAAATGCACAGCGTTTAAAACGCAGAAACTCCAATTTAAACATTGCAAAATCGAAACATCAATTCCAAATTCAAAACGCAAGCTCATTCCAAACCAAACCAGCCAGTGACAATTCAAGTCAGGCCAATATCACTTTCCCGTATCGCGTTGCATATCTATTTCATGCGAGCTAGGGTCGGACTCGCGACACGGAGGGTGTGCTACCCACACCCTACTTCGTACACCCTTCACACGTTCGCTTTACCCGTGGCCCGCTAGCAAACCGTTCAAAACTGAGCTTTGTTCATATAGGAGTAACATATGTGGTGGTTTTTCCCAAGTGTAAAGTAAGTTGGCGTTTGTGTACATAGAGGGCGCGCCCCTGGCTGTCACCGAACAAACATGGCCGGCTAACGAGGTTTTTGCGAACGCTCGTGAGTGATTTCGCGCCTAATTTGGACGTAGTATGAATGTGATATTTTATTTCACATCGCGCGATCCGGGATGACTTTTTATTCGTTGGCTGGTGTGAGTTATTACCGCAGTTTGGTAAGTTTCCGAGTTAAGTGTGGGAGTTAATGATGGGTGATGTTTGTTGATGGATGTGTATAGGCACTTATAGAGTATATTAGTACCTCTAGAGTAAAAATATGCTATTAAACATACTTAAAACACGATTAATTTACTTTTTGTCTCCAAATTAATACGGATAGAATTCGTCAAATTATTCTAATTTCTGAGATAAAAAGAACTAATAGAAACTCTTCAGCTCTACAAACAACTAAAAAATCGGAAAATACGAAAAATCCCGGTTGTTAAATTAACTCCGTTCCATTGTACCGTAACGCGTAAAAGGACAAAATGGGAAATAATAGTATATTATGCAATTAGTGAATAAAGGACGGATTTACAGCGAGGGCCATAGATGACTCACGAGCCAGTGAAGGATACTAACGACTGATTATGATTGAATCAAGAGCGTAGGTGCTGTGTTCTAAATTCAAACACCAAAATAAGCTTTCTTTCAGTGAATAAAATAAGCTTTTTATAGGGGGAATGGTATAAACACACTTTTACATTCGAATTGGATGGATGGAGTGATCGTAACCATTCGCGACGAATGTATATGAATAGGAATCAAATTAAAGAACTTTCATGCTACAGATAAATTATCGGTTTAGCAACTGTTTCCCTACTGCTGGCTTCACACTGCTTTGTGTCAGAAGATAACGAACACAACACAATTCTCGCTGTGCTCGTCGTAGCACTTAACAGTTCAAAGGACATCATACATCGATGTAACGACGTAAAGTTCTACAAGCAGGACAATAATGTGATAGGAAAAAAATGCAGAACAATGTGTCGGTTAATGTTTTAACTTTATAATAATGATAATTAGATATTGACTTACTAACCGGTCAAATTACTAGCCTAGATAGAGGCATTCCACCTTACTCGTCAGGGATGGCAACACATTTGCAGTCCTAGGATTGCAGTCTTGTGATTATACTCGTAGTCTTTAGA
Source organism: Acleris literana (assembly GCA_946894065.1). Lineage (NCBI taxonomy): Eukaryota > Metazoa > Arthropoda > Insecta > Lepidoptera > Tortricidae > Acleris > Acleris literana. Next base: position 10,555,906 of record OX335687.1, read on the forward strand.
ATGCAAATATCTATATCTATGGGTCTCAAATCACACTTATCATCAGGTGACCTGTGTGGTCGTTTAGTTTCTACTTGACATAAAAAAGTTTTTTCACAACACTGCTCGGAAATATGGGTAAATATATATCTTGTTTGGGGTCACAAAACGTCACTTATAAGGACAGACAAAGAATGTTTTTGTCGGCGTGTTTGCTGATTGGTCGAGAACATTGTTGTCCAACTTTAAGAACCAATGAAAATCAAGCAATCAATTTTTGTGTCATAGCTCCTTAAAATGAAAAATTGTAATCGACCAATCAGCACACACCATTTTGTGTCGTAAAATATTAGGTGTATTTTTGCTAAAAGATACACAGACTAAAAACTATGTCACTGCTTTTTTTTTAAATGTAATTCAAACTTGGCCCCTAATCTCGAACCACTAGAGATGAAATTACATGGTAGATATGGCGAAACAAATACAATTTTATATGGAGTTGACATTTTCATCTCGCATGTTAGTTTATTAATCTCGAGTGCCACGAGAATAGGGGTCCAGATTTAAAAAAAAAGTGATCTATGGTAAAATTGGCAGTGATGTCACATTAACATGAATTAAAATTTAAGTTTTGAATATGAATTTTCATTTTATTTCCTCTCAGTAGTTGTGAAAAGTACTATGTCTGCCTCGGTAGAAAGTGCAATTTATGGACTCGTACACTAGAGGGCCTCAACTACGTTTCGGCCCTCTATATGACTCGTCCAAAAATTTCGTACTTTCTATCCTCTGCAACAATGTACTATAGATAAATTAAACAGGGAAGAGAAAATTACACTTTTCGAGTTCAATATTTCCTAAATGGTCCTAAAATTGATCATTACGTGAACAATTATTTTTAAGAGCTAACCAATGATACTTCACTCGATGATTTATTTATTTATGGGAGGTACCCGAAAAATATATTTTTTTAACAAACGTACGATAATTTTCCAACCTAATATTAGGTAAGTATATCCTAATGCAAGCTTTATGTGTTATAATTTATTGTGTTAAAACTAAAACAAATATTAATTATTTTAAAGTACGTAAGTAAATACCATTTTACTAGGGCTATTGGACAAACACCTCAAAGTATTTGAAAATAATAATTTAATGTATGTAACGTGATAAAATTCAAATTATCGTTTTTTTTTATATAAAAAAAATATGTATTAACACAATTTACTAAAACAAACTAAAACAAAAGGAGACTTGTTTTCATTGCTGCGTGCGTCCTCTTCTGCCCATCTCCATTTTCAAGAAGGTTTTTCCTTAAATGTCAATTACTTTGGGCCTGAGGACATCGCCAACGAAAGTAGAACGCCCTTTCAACAAGACTACAGGGTATCTATTCTAGGCGATAAAAACCATATCGTTTTTGACCTGTTATCGTATTGTCATCGTTTTGATAGCTCTTATTTACTTGACAGTAATGGCGGCCGAGTTAAAAACAATACCACAAGTCAAAGAGGAGATGATTTTTAACCGACTTCAAAAAAAGGAGGAGGTTCTCAATTCGTCGGGGTTTTTTTTTTTGCCTAGAATAGAGGCCCAGACCTCCAACACACATTGAAGACAGAAATAGCGACAAATCAAATCAAATATATACGCTATACTGGAAAATCTAATTAAAGACCAAAATCCGCAAGTTCCCATCTTGATTATTTCGAAATTTTAACATTATTTTATAAAAATATGAGTGAGAACTCATGTAGCCAGTAATATTAGGGTAAGTTTTATTGATAAAAATACCTAAACTTAAACCAAAATGCAGTAATCACAGCGAATGTGCGCCGGTTGAGGTTAGGATTTTGGTCTTAAATTAGATTGTCGAGTATATGTAGACATCTATAGACTAAAACAAGTGAGTCTATAACAGCACAATGAACTCAAATCACATGCCGTACAGTACAGCACGTAGGTATACGTAGTGAGGACGTTAGTTCGGTCGGCGGGACAATAACGGAGGCCGGTAGACTGTGGGCCCCCACGCCCCCTGCCCTATGTGTGTTATTTTGACGTAATGGCATAGGGTATGCCTATTTCAAAGTTGCAATCAATTCTTTATCCGATTTGGTTTGCTACTAACTATACGAGGCTACAAGCAACCAGGGTATTTGACCTGGCACTTGGTAATTGATTACAGTATTCCCAACTTCCTAATAGCTTTCGGCTGGCTATCGCTATCACGCTTGCACTCGTTACTGACAGTATACTCGTGGTCATAGAAAAACGATGATTGCCGATCGCTATTAAGAAAATGATTGCACTGTACTTCTTACTTACTTTATAACGATGCCTAAAGTGTAGCTTTCTAGCTTTAGTGCAAAGCAGTGGTAAAGGGTCATTTATATTTTCATTTTGTTAGTAATTTAGCATAAATGTTTCGTTTGAGATAAAATACTTTCCGTCCTTTTTGCAGGAATCTGTATCTGTATTTTAAATGAACGAAAGAAATGAGTCTCCGCAGGTAAAGTCGCAGTCGGAATACTAATTGTCTTAAGTGCCAAAGTACCAATATATCTCTAAGTATCTATGGTAGGTACATGAAAAAACTTATAACCAGAGATCGGAATAGGTAGAGCTAATTTGCCTAAACTTGACGCATATTCATTCATGCGTGAGAGAGATGGGAATACATTATTTAATGAACATGCATAAATTTTAGGCAAATTAGCTCTACCTATTCCGATCTCTGCTTATAACTTAGCAGTTTTTCGGCTTGTTCCTATGAAATATGATTAAAAAGTGTAAAAACTTAATGCTAAATTACACAAAAACCTAAATAATGTACTTATTTGCTGTACTGTATCAATAGCCGGAAATTTAGCTAATCTAGGGTTAGTGCTCGAGCACTGCTTTATGCTTTACGTAAAGTTATGAAAATTTACATATATTTAGTTTTTAGGTACAGGTAATCAAATAAGCGGGTGAACAGAAGTCGGTTTATTTTTTTCCATACAATCGTGAACCACTTTTTTCTTTTGAATTATAAGGCAGTATGAATGTGGAGGATACTAATTACTAATACTACTACAGCGAGCGTACAGTCAAGTGCAAAAATATGTATCGAAAGAATCCTCTCATAAATATGTTATGAAGCTCTTATTACACCGGAATAAGGTGCATTGGGACATATTTTTGAGAAGTTGCATTCTCCCATATTTTAACACTTGACTGTACTTCACTAACATGGAAACTTTATTAGTTTAGTAACTAAACTATATGGGTTGTACCTGGGTACTAACTGTTATAGGTACTAAACTTTAGAACCTATACAACTATAGTTTGCTCCATTTTAACATGGAATGTTACGGCAAGGCATTTCTCACGCCATTGTACTTTTTATTTCGAAAAATCGAACGGTTCCCCAAAAAATACCTATAAACAACTTCTGCGACAAGAGTGAGTATTGCATAATTCAAAACTGCTATTATTTGTATTGTCGAGTTCATAAATATGTACAATTTAGTAGGTACCTTGTCTATTTAATGTCATGTTTAAACTGCCGTATACGAATTGTCACATCGGTTAAAATGATAAGGTACTAAAGTGTACACATATTTATGAACTCGACGGTACATACATAACATATCCTAATGTTTATATGGTTCTGGAAATATAGCTCTGTGGTTTAACGCTAAAATTCGTTTTTTTTAAGTATTTTTTTATGGTATGGAGTAGGCTAAGTAGCACACACACCTGATGGTAAGTGGGATCTGAGATCCATAAACATTTGCGTTTTGAAGACTACAATCTTAAGACTCGAAATGCGTTGCCAACTCTGAGTAGCAAGATAGAATGACTCAAACTCTATGCTAGTAATTTCTCTGGTTGTATTATCCCCATAGCGGAACCCAACAGCGAAGCCTGCTACTTGGCGGGAGGCAATAGGATAAGATGGTGGTACTGGTAGCAATCCATAATGCATGCATAAGGACTTACCGCCATTTACGTACATTACAAAGAATAGCATCGTCTATATGCATAAAAATGAATCCTTGTTTCCCTTGGTCACGCCATAACTCGAGAATGCCTCGACCGATTTGTGTTTACACAAAAAAAAATACACCAGAGCGGCGCCGGCCGCGGACAGCTAGTAGGTAATTTATAAAAATACGAACATGTAAACGTTACGCAAAGCCATTTCTTCATAACAAAGTTTTGAAGTAACTACCTCAACATCACACACACATCACCCCCATCCAAACTCCAGTCCACCGCTCATGCAACGGAAGAATAACAAAGAGCTTTATTTGTACAATCACGTAATGAATAGGTACTACAAGAAAGCACCCAGAGCTCCGATTTAAATGCCCGAGGATTCAACTGACAACAAAAACTAAGTTATCAAACGGAAGGAGTTGAACCGACCGCCATAAGCTGATCCGGTACACCTTTGGCTGACACTTAAGACTATAAGGAGTGCAATAGCGAACAAGGCGATAAGAAGGTCTCGACAGACTGGTCAGTAAACTCTAGGAGTTTCGCGCAAAAGATCGCAACAGTGATTTATTTTAAAGCAGATTCGATCATCTTATACTAAAAATAAAGATTGAATTGCTTTTGAAGTTCTTAAAGAAATGATCCCTTTAGTATGAGGGGCAGAACAAATAGAATCGTCAAGGAGGTTCGTTAAAAGAGCATTGGGTCTAACAAAACGTTATTAAATCTGGGGATAAAGATATTTTGAGCCATTGTGTTGTAACGTCGGCTGCTTTCGCGCCTTTTCATTGAGATTTCTCTTATAATGTGCTGCTATTTGAAATAAATTCCTCTATAGATATGATGTTTAACAACTGTCGATCAGACTTCGAAGCTGAGCCAATCACTGACATTATTTCGACGTCATGCGTCTGAAAAAAAACATCGTTGTAAGTTGTCGATTGAGATTGAGCTGATGCTTTTTTTTTAGGTTTGAAAACGCAAAACATCAGAGAGAGAGAAAATATATGCTCTATATTCTGTGTGTGAAAATGACGATAAACGTGAACTGGTTAAAACGGTATCGAATACGTACACTGAAAAAAATAATTGGTCGCATTTAACAAGATTGTGATTGTTGTGCATAAGCGTCTTGATCCCATACGAGCCTGACAAGACGATAGATACATCAACTAAGACGGTAGATACATCAACTAAGATGTTAGTTGAATCACTAAAGAAATTGCTGTTTGTTACTATCAGTTTTGTTTTATATAACTAATATATTAACTATTGTATTCATTTTATGTCAACTAAGTGAAAATCTCTCTTTGTTGGCTGTCATTTTTTTGAGTGTATTATTAAACTAGCAAAAGCCCACGCACGTAGCAAAAACCCACAATTATCCTTCAAAATCAGATATCACAAATCCTTACCATTATCAGGGGTCTATTGCGCATCAAAACCATGCGACATCGTTCTCATTGTCGTGTCTCTTACAAGCGATTAGCCTCGAGCAAAATAGGATGAAAATGTCAAAATACAATCTCAAACGACAATCTATTTACATCAAAGAAGCTAAAACCAACCGTATCCTAAAGATTACAAAGTTTAGAAGAGTAAATAATTGTAACAATTAAAGTGTCAATCATCAACAATAGGTAACAGTAGAACTTGTGCCAATATTATTTACATTTTTTGCGAAAGTAATGACATTGTTGGGTTTTTGTGACGTCAGCTTTGTTAGTAACAGGAAGACGAGACTTGTGTTACGGTTTGCGCAAACTTGAGTTTCATATCTTGTTAAGGTTTTGGTGAACAGAAGAACAAGAGAATAGAGGCGTGAATAGAGAGGCTACGGGTGTTATAAAATAAAATATCGCTTATTGTATAGAACGAGAAAACCTTACTAAGGCTGATATGATAAGAAGTCAATCCTGACACATTCCTTGATAACTGTGAAGTTTGTAATTAATGTCCTCATTGATTTAACGTTAACAACAGTAACTTATTTGTTGCGTGTAAAGGAATAGTAATAACAACATGATTTTTCTTATGTCAACATTGTACATATTCAGAATCTTCTGACTACTGGTTTGTGGGTATTTCTTCTTGTTTATTGTTTTTGTGTGCTGTTTATGATTTATCAGCAAGAAAGCCGAGCTCAACTGCATCCAGAGGTATTTAATCAGAGCCCATTTAATACCATGTGGCCTATTAGCTGGCCTACTCTATGCCAATAAAAAACATAGTCTGAGTGGATTATTCATTGAAACACGTTTTAAAACTTAGTGCAGTTTCTCTGGCTACACTAAAAAAAACTAGTAGAACTTGACAAGATTGTGATTTAAGTAAATAAGAGTCTTTATTGCATTCGATAAATAAACTAAAATAAATAAATAAATAAAATAATAAATAAAACTATGGCGTACTTAAACACCAATTTATTTTCTGATTAATTCCATTACCTACCTTCCTAAGTTAAATCACGAATAAACTTGATAATCTTACTTACTGTCAGTTGATAGGTAAGTATATCAATTTTCTTTATTATTAAACTTTTGTTTTGAGTGTAGTTCTGCTATTATTACAAAAATGTAAAAACATCTACAAGCAAAACCAAACCAAAATATAAATACCGAATAACAACTCCACACCTTCCAAGATGGCGGCGCGACCCGAAACTCCCTTGCCTGTCTTACCCACAAATAAATTGGCCTACAACCCACTTGCCCGGAGGGGATTTTCGGATTAAACTTTATTACATCTCGAAAAAACTATTCTGGCTTTTGTCGTCGCGTTAGCCATTGTGATAGCAAAGATGGCTAAACCTTTGACAACTTTCTTGTCTGACTGTGTTTTTTTGATGTTCGAATGTTTCGGATGTTTCACAAAACGAAAGGATAATTTGGAAATAATTGAATTACAGATAGTTTGTTAAGGGTTGGCTTAAAAAAGTAAAGTGCTGGCATGTAATCCATTTATTTTATACTAGCTTCTGCCGGCGACTTCGTCCGCGTAGATTTCGATTATAGTTATTCCCTCGGGATTTTTAAATATTCCAAGATGAAAAGTAACCTATGTGTTAATCCAGGGTATAAGCTATGTCCATTTCAAATTTCATCCAAATCCGTCCAGCCGTTGCAGCATGGAGGAGTAACTAACACACACACAAACGTTCGCATTTATAGAATAGAATAGAATAGAATAGAATAACTTTATTTCAGACTACAAGGCCCATATTTACAAATACCTGACAGACTAGCATACATATCAATATATAACATAAAATGAATACAACTATTAATAAATTTTCGCGGTGTCTGCTGGACGGCGACCACGAAATCGCCGAAATAAGACTCCCCTCGGCCAGAATTCCTCCTTTAAAAAGGTCGACAGATCTATGGTCGGTACTCTCATCACAAATGACTTAAAATTAACCTTGTGGCGAGGTTCTAACCACTCGACCCTAAGAGTAAATCCGGTCTTAACTCGTACATACTCTACGAGATCTTTTGCCTCCGTAGAGTAATGTAAACGGGACACGTACAACTGCGTCGTGGGCGTAGCAGGACACAGCAAGTGGTTCGGTCCGGTCGGTGCAGTGCCGCACAGGTTCCTCGGGGCAGGCTTCTTCTTCCTCTCCACCCGGGTAAAACCATCCTTGTCCTGCTTAGGACACGTCGGGGGCAACACCCCGCGAACGGGCTTACTGCGGTTCTGCGTCACCTCAGTAGGGAGCTGTGCTGGTTGCCTAGCGATTAGTAGGATAGGATTAAAACCCATAGCAAAGAGAAGCTACAGAACACAATAAAAGTGGTAATTTCGCTAAAAAATACGTGAATTTTAGGTCGCTAGCTTTAGTACCGATTTCACCAAACGATGTTAAATTTAATCAATGTTAATCGACTATTAGTTCATACATGTTAACAGCTGTTAACGCCTTAATCGTATGTTAAGTGTTTAACATCGTGAATATGGTAAGTGTTTAGCTTTCGCCTAGCAGCAGTTCTTACGGTTGTTCAGAGTTTTTCAAATAAATGTAGAGTGGTAGTAACTTTTAGTTAATTCTGGGTCTCTATTACAATTTGTCGTGTTTTCAGTTTACGAAAAAGCGCCTCATTACGTAATTTTACGTCGCTCTGGATTGCGTAAGCATATAGGCACGCAAAATAAGTGTTGGTCGAAATCAAAAATGCTCAATGGTTCTTCTTCACTTGTAAATCTGCCTTAAAGGATTCCTTTTTACAAGCTTTAATTTAACTTGCTCTATTCGTATGTACAGTCAGCTGCAGAGATAAGTATACCCTCCTGCATACAAGTTTCCTAGCAAAGGGGTTACATTTCTCTGCAGCTGACTGTACAATCACGAACGTTAATTTGAGACCCATTTCAAGAAAAATACTAAACTTATAGCAGACTCAACCTTATTATTGTAGAATGTAAGAATGACTTTGGACCTAAGGTGGGTCCCAAACTTAAGTTCGTGACTGTACGAGTATGTACTTAATTATGTAAGTTGTCCGCTTCAAAATTTGCAAGTCTCTTTTCAACCAGTAACTTTTGATGGAGTCGGAAGGTGGCGACAGGCTCTCCGCTATACTTATCGTAGACCCACCGTGTTGGGGCTCATTAGTTTGATATTGATAAGCAGAATGACTTCGCAAAAAAAAAGTACAGTCGGCAACAAAAGCATGTCCCAAGAAGCATGTTCATTCTTGGGACATGCATGCATGACGGAAACTTATTTATCTCAGAGACTGTTTAAATCTCAGTCCATACAAATAGAGGGTGATTCTTCGGCTTTTTAACAGCCGTCATTGCCACATCCGGATAATATTTCAGAAAAAAATTAACAAGATGTTTTTTTTTTAATGAAATCAAAACTATCCCCGGTTTGGCTCGCCGGTCGTTAACACTTTAAGGCAAAAAAAATACTCGCCCAAAAGAGGGGATTTTGTTCATACAATTGTTAACAAATATAACATCTCAAATCAGAGAGTAAATTAAAAAATACTGAACCAATTTTGATGTATTTAACGTAAGTCCAAAAGTCCAGCATTTTTTTTTACAGGAAATCTCAAAATATCCATAAATTACCTGGGGGGTTAGACGTAGCTATGCAGTTCAGTTTACGCTGAGTGAAAAGGACGGAGCTATATAACTGCTATAGCTGTCTTTTACGCTCACCGTAAAATGAACTGCATAGCAACGTCATAATAACCCCCTGTTCGTAGTAAATTATTGTTTTGTACAACTTTCAAATTTACGGATCTTTTTAGTTCCTTTGGAAAGAGTCATGACCTTTAAAAAGTATATTCTGAACCTAGGTTATTTGCAACATTACAAGCTACATCAAAATTGGTTCAACATTTTTGAAGTTACTCTCTGATTTAAGAAGTTGTTTAAACAATTGTTATGAACAAAAGACGGATGGGGAGTATTGCCTTTGAATGTATATCGAAGACAACAATGACGACTATAGAAACGCCTAGATATTCACCCCATTACAACAAATATAACAACAAATAAGCATTGTTAAAAAAAAATGACATCAACCAACAATATTTTCTATGGGACACATTTCAATTATTTATTCTCAACCATGATTAACTATTCGATGTCAGCCATGACAAAGCTTATTTATAGTCCCGGGGCACTCGATGTCATTGTGGCCCTGACGTGCGTCACAACCGGCGACACCGCCCCGCATTTGTGCTGAATAAATAACATCCACCCATTTTACATGAGACTTCAAAGACACGTGAAGTTGACACTAAGCGTCCGTGTGACATTCCCCCTTTGTCCCTTTTACAATATCTTAATTCACACCCCTGGCTATTTTACCACGGTACTCAACTTCCAACCTAAACAGGGCAATATTTAAGTTTGGAATGGCTTACAACGGAATTCAAAAGGTTCCCTTTTCATATGCTAATTCGTTAAGCGTCGTCATTTGAAAATCGACTCAAATCTCAAAGGACGAGGTTCTGTTTTGGTGGACGCGAGAATTGTATTTATTATATGTGTGCGTAGTTAAAAGCCGCGTTGGGCGCAGGGTTGGCGGCTCTTTGTAATTAATAAGTACATAGGGTAGCGCAATTGATATGCCAGATTGCTTTGCGGATCACAAAGGATTTGGAGGGGCACTTAGATTTATTTGTGATGGTCGACTGTGAAAGTTTGTTAGTTTTTTCATTATAATTAACTACTAACTTTGACGTTAAGTTTACGAAAAAAATATTGTTTGCTATGTTACTTTACTAATACTATAAATGAGAAAGTTTGGATGTTTGGATGTAGTTACTCAATCACGTTTCAACCACTCGGGATGAAACTTGGCACACATATAGGTTAGGTCGTGGAATAGGACATAAGCTACTTTTGATCCCGTAAAATTGAAAAGATCCCGAGGGAATAATGATAATCGATATCTACGCGGACGAAGTCGCGGGCAGAAGCTAGTAATTTATAGAAGACCAATGTTTGTTTGTCAGATACCATGGCCTATAAAATTTGTTGTATAAGTTTTTTCATTACCCAAATACCTATATCATGCTATCAAAATCAAATCAAAAATAGTAACTTAAAGTCATTCGTATGTTTAATATTGGAACGCGATTGAGGATAGCCAGATTTAGAAAGATGGAACCCAGATGGACATTATGGTTAGTTCACGTTTTGATTATAATCATAGCCTGATATGGCAGTTTTCTCGTGGGATCAAAAGACAGCAGAGAAGCCACGGGACCAACAATGAACAATACGTGAATCCTGAGCAAATAGGAGACTCCAGATTTAACTTCCGAGCGTAGCGAGGGTGTTATGAGTTAATTCCTGAGTGCAGCGAGGGATTCAAGCTCGCCCGAGACGAAAACAGCTTTATCCCAAAGGAGAATACTATACTTTCTTTTCTCACCTTTTGTTTTATTTTCTTTGTTTTGCGTATATGGCTTGTAGTGGCCAGTTCGATTTTCAAATAAGTTCTTTTTGCTGTAGGTTTCTATGGAACAATTTTTCATACGAATTCAAATCTCATTATTAACCAGCGTGTCATAATGAGATTCAGTACAATATTATAACGCGCCGGGTCATAATATGATACTGAATCTCATTAAGTATAACCCGCTGGTTAGCCGATGGCTTTAATGACTTACTTTTTTAGATGAGGTTTGCATGATATATAATTCGGCAATGTCGAGCATGTGGTGTGAAAAGATTATTTAGTCGCAATAATTTTTCTTTTCGAATTGTTATCGGTAACTAAATTATAAATGTGCTTTCATTTAAGGTATTTTTGAAACTCAAGCAAAAATGTCACTTTTAGAGTTCAATATTTCCTCAACAAATGTGAAAATACATAATAATAGACACAATTTTTTTTTAATAACTAACCAACCATACCTGAAACGGTGATGTAAAAATAATATACTCTTGTTGTACATGTATCGAAAAACATAATATCTGAGGATAAGTGAGTGTGTCGTAGAGACAGACAGACAAACGGGACGGACGGATCTATTGACCAAAGATCCCTAAAATTATATTCCAAAAAATATCAAAGACTTTTTCATAATTTTACATTGAGAATTGACTGACAAGATCGAACCACTTTTTCAAAAATCTATGTTTTTTGCTGGGAGCCCCGTAATAATTTATGTCTTCAATGATAGTGATCCCTATATTACTATTTGTAGCAAAACAGAGACAAGAAAATCAAACCGGACCTAACTAGATCCACATTGAGGGAAGGCGCCACTGTCTATGCAGAATATCCAATTACAATACAAATTCCTTAGTACAATTTTTAGTCGCGTATCAATTGTGACTGGTTGGCAATAGTTGGCATTGGCATACTATAAAAACTACCGTGAAGCTAGTTAGTCTACAGCTCCCGTAAAAAGTTTCTGACTCCACAAGGCAAACTAGTTCTAGCACCCTCAGAGAGATGGCGTTGTTCGTAACAGTGCAGTAGAGCGCGGTACCAACAATACTTAGTTCGATATTTAACTCATAGATGGCGTCAATGTTAATCCCTTTGAGAGAATATAAAAGTCATAGATAAAGTATAAAGTACTAAAAAAGAGAGTCATTGTTATTTTAATATTTAATTACATAGGTTGACAGTTGATGTATTAATTAAATTAAATTTTAGTTACGGTTAGAAACCAAGTTTTATGTCTGAACTGTGTGGGTGTGTGAGTGTGTAAAACTAAGTAAAATTAAATCATAAACCGAGCGCTTCAAAATTTGCACTGATGGAACGCATATCAAAATATCTAGTGAAAATTACAAAACGAAGCCAAAAAAAGATGGCTCCTTTTTCTCATTTTTTTGGTTAGCGTAGGTAATGCAAATTTACCTACCAATCGATTTCATCCAAATCCTTTGAGTGACAAAATTTGGTAACGCAGTGCAGTCTTGAGATTGCAAATGTCTAAGAACTCCGGCGCAGATGTCGCTGGCAAGAGATAGACCACAACAATTATGAGGTACATGTTAGCTCGCCACAACATGGGGTTCTGTTGTTTTTTACAAATATAAAGTACCTAACTTATCTTTAAATGTATAATTATTCGTTATATCCGATTAAATCCTCAGAAGGCAAAGGGCTATACAAAGCAAACTTTACTTCACCGGTTTTACTTGTGAGCTTCGTTAGACAACTTGCATTCTTCAAATACGTAAGCATTTTCTGTAGTGACTGTAATATTCAAATATATAACTGAAGTAAGCTGTCCTGTGTTTGCGTATGTCCATTTAAACAGTGTCATACAATTTTACGGACTTCTTCAGTCGTTAGATTTCGTAGACTAGCCCTACAAGAGAAAGAAGGAAGAATATAAAATGTTTACGTAGTATATACATGCCGTCGTGTTAATCGTGCGATGTTGAAATGCTGGTTATCGAACAAGCTACTTACATTAAATGCACGCTCTAAAATCTCTGGCGAGACATTATACACTTGCCGGTCAATAATTCATTCGTGGAATTATAAAAGAGTTGTTTAGTAGAAGAAATTAACAAGCCGATCGTAACGTCCGGCGGCCATAGAGATCGTTATCATTATCGAAAATGTATAGGATTGAATTGACGTAAGCTTCCGGATGGTCGTGTCAAGCGCTTACGTCAATTCCATACACTTTGACAGTTTTCGAAAATCGTTTACGATAGCGTTATGCATTTTGTCTCGGGCCTTGGTTCTTTTCAGGCAATGCAAGTGTTAACCTTACTCACAAATAATGATTTGTTTAAAAGTCGCTTGATGCCAAACCAGTAGCACATAATTATTTTTTTCGATATTTACTACGAGCCTTGAGACAAAATCGATAGTATCTCTTACTTACTCTATCTTTTACTTAGCTTATCTTTTACTTAATTTCACAATAATCATTCATATCGATCGAATATCACATTTATTATCTATTATACAGCTTTCTAAGAAGAATACGTGAGAAATGGGTGTTTACGCTACAGTTTAGTTCCGCTACTTGGCCATAGATGGCGCTACCATTCACTATTTAAACCACGACGCGTAAAACGCAAGCAGAATAAGTCGCACCAAGAAGGCATAATAAGTAATTATAAAGTGCTATTTATACTTTTCAAGTTATAGCGGCATAAAATTGCAGCTGCGGTCAATATTCAGTGGTCACAAGTCCAATTATAGGTAAGTACAAAGGTTATAATTTTCTCGCGAGTTAAAATAGCGTACAGTCAACAGTATAAATAAGTGATCATTTATGTACCTTGTCGCTTTCAATCGTTTCACAATTTTGTATGACATTTCAAACACGACGTTAAAGTGACAAGGTACATAAATGATCACTTATTTATGATGTTGACTGTACCTATAAAAACCGGACAAGAGCCATGTCGGATCATGTTCAGTGTAGGGTTCCGAAGCCTATCTCAAAAAACAACGTACCTATGAACGAATTTTCTATTTAAAGTTATTTGGTGCCGCCTTAGATGATTTTCAGTAGGTATAAACACTTTAGTCGCCTTTGTCTCAGGAACCAACCAAGTGTACCTACTTTATCGTGTTAGTTTTCCTTTACCTAAATTAAATTATTTGCATTTATTTAAGATATTTTTCAGATTTGTATTATTTTTGGCTGTATTTTCGAATTCAATATCTAAAAACTGATCTTAACATGTACATAAAGATTTTTTAAGTGCTATCTAATAATACGTCACTCAATTTTGTAGCGAGAAATAACGGGATCCCCTTGGAACGCATAATTTTTTTAGGCATATTTACTTTTCGCATATTTTTTTTCGCATAACATCGCATTTAGGCTTACATTGCAGAATTTAATAAAAGTCGTTTTTGTAGATTAGGTTAGGTTATGGTATGTTAGTTTTTTATAATGATTGGAAATAAAACTACATACATAATCTCACGCCTTCATTCCCAGAGTGGGGTAGGCAGAGCTACAGAATTACAAACATCTCTAAAAACTTGTAAATTCTATAACCACAATTTGCACAATTAGGCTAAGATGTTTACCAGCGTATTAGTGACAGGTTGCAAGCCCATCGCCTAACAGTACTACAAGCCTTTATTCCCTTAGTCGTCTCTTACGACATCCACGGGAAGACATGGAGTGGCACTATTCTAACTCGGCAACCGCATGAGATAAAATTATAAAAAAAAATTAAAAAAAAAACAAAAACCCGTCTTCAAAAAGCAAAAAATAACTTCTTTAAAATGGTAGGTAAATAGGTCAGTCCAACTGAAGTCTGCTTTTGGTTAAAATATTGTTGGACGCCGACTTCAGTTGGACTGACCTATTTACCTACCATTTAAAAAAAGTTATTTTTTGCTTTTTGAAGGCGAGTTTTTGTTTTTTTAAACTTTTTTTTAATTTTATACTTTTTAGTGATCATAATTATGCTGTTATTCTCCCATTTCTCAAGAAACAATAGAACATTTCAATCTCGCCGCAAGCAACGCCGTGGGAAAGTCATAGTCATATATTTAAACCTAAATATGCTTCGTCATAGTCGCTCAACTATCTTAATCGAAATATCTTGTCGCCACCCTCGAAATGTATACCGTTTAGGAGTTCCGGTGGCCTTCTGTGGTCTTCATCATCAGTTCCACTTCACCAAATAGTGCTTTCCAAGACCAAATACACGAGTTACAATGAAAAATACCAAAATCGCTATAGATGTGCCTATAAATTTTGAAGAGTTCCGTCGATTCCTCATGGATTCCACCATCAGATCTTCATTTTGAAAAAATGGGACCAATCTGGAAGCACCAGCTTTCAAATAAAAAAAGAATCTTCAAAATCGGTTCACCCAGTCGAAAGTTCTGAGGTAACAAACATTAAAAATAAAAATAAAATAAAAAAATACAGACGAATAGAGAACCTCCTCCTTTTTTTGAAGTCGGTTAATAAAAACCATTTTAGGTCAAACGATTTTATGCGTAAAGATACGTTATGCGTAAAAAAATCATGCGATCCAATAGGGATCCAGAAATAACGACCTTTGTTACATGAATGGGAGGTAAGTAAGTAGGTACCAAACCAAAAAAATGTTTTTCAATTTTTATTTTACGACTTTGCCGGCGTAATTTAAATGTAAAGCTATGCCAAATTACAGCTTTGTGCTTTGTATGGTCCATTCCAATAGACTCGTCTTATTTAGTAAACACTTTTATAACCTCAAAATGCATCATTTTTGGACAAAATGCCCGTTTTCAGCTGAATAAAGCAACTAGAGACCACATTTTGCACACCATTTTCCTGGTTATACATCATGGATAGTTAATTGTTATTTTAGGCGAAAAGGGAGCACTTTGAGGTTATAAAAGTGTTTACTAAATAAGACTAGTCTATTGGAATGGACCATAGTTCCAAGAGTCTCTGAGTAAAACCGCGGACAGACGGACAGCAAAATTCATGAGTAGGGGGTCTACCAAAACGTTATAAAAAATTAAAAGCATTAAGGAAACGTTATAATTACGGGACTATATAAGGCTTAGACTTGTCGAATAAAGTTGCGCAGCTTGTCAGATTTGTTTTCTACGCATATAATGCGTCCATTATCAGGGTTATTCTTTTTTTTCTGGAGCCTTTAATTGGATGCCCTCTTTTAGGTATATGCGTCTCCAAGCTTCATATCATATCAAAAGTCTATACGATCTGAAGCGAGAAACCTTGACATGACATATTCATGTACTAAAATCTAGTTCTTTAAAACTAGGGATAAAGTTATCTAGAAGGTTAAACCAAGTTACAGCGCTTTTCGTTATGACTCAAATTATTGTAGTGCATAATTACAAAGTTTATTTAGCAGCGTATTGTCTTTGCATAGCGTGCTACATGTAAGACCGAGGTATACAGCGGCCTTCTAGGGCAAGGCTGTTTAGCGGAAGTTTATGATAAGTTTAATAATTTATAGCTTTAATAAAATAATAGAAGGAAAGCGGTCCAACCATTACTAAAGTCAGAACTGTGGCAGAATGGCTGAACCACTTTCATTAATGATTCTATCTCTTTAAAGTCAGGTTCCAAATAGTACATACCAAATAAATACAAAACTTTACCATCGTCATCATCAGCCTATACAAGTCCACTGCTAGCCTCTCCAATTCCACGCCACCGACACAGTACGAGTATAAACAGTAGTTCGTCTTCAAACAAAGGCATATTGCGCGGTTTGCATGTGTGCGTGTTTCCAACGTATGCGTCGCGAGCCACCACAAGCAAACTCAACAGGACGCACCAAGCCGGTTTAGTTCGGGCCGTGCCGTCGGCGCGTTTGGTTGCCTGCGTATTAAGTATCGAGCAACCCTAGCGCCCGAGCAGCTATAGGTAACAGAAACTCCTAAAGGGTTTGGTCCATTTATACTATGCCACTATGCACCGTCCGCGGCTTTTCTCATCCACCTCTTGCCAGCCACTTTGGGAAGGTCGTCGCTCCACCTAGTCTAAAGGTCATCAGCCAAGCAACGACCGCAAAAACTTGGACTTGTTAATTTAAAAAACTACACAATTTTATCTTATATGTATGTAATTTAAAGTTAGTACGAGTTGGTACCTTTTTCATAGAAATTATTAACCGTCAAATAAATTGCATAAACCCAAATAACTTGACGAAAGGGTTATACTAAGTTAAAAAAACTGACAGTCAAATGTGGGTCAGCACCTAAGTCTATTTCTCGAATTGATATTTGAATAACACCATTCATTGCAGAAATATGATGTAAGTATCCTAAGTGCAACTAGAATAACACCTCATAAGAATACCTTATTGAAGTTAGTTCTCAATCGAGTGATTTACCTTCATCAGATTTCAACAATATTTAGAAACGGTAAGGTAAATAGGGCATATCTGAGAGAAGAAAATGATAATATTGATAATGCTCAGAAAAGAATTCCTTCAAACGCATAGACTTTCCTGACATTCTTAAAGAAAAGGGGAGAAATGGGCATTTTTTCTAAATCGCTCAAAGAGATAAGTCCACCTTTATGCGATCTTGCTATATAGGTATATTTACTATACGTCTATTTTTTATTGATTATCAGTAATGATTGTCATCTATACCAATTTATATTTACACCTACCTAAAATCACGTAAGAAACTTTCTAAGCAAACGCAGGAGAATTATTGTAAAGGAATACAAAATGATTGCTGCCCAAAACCGTTACAGTAAATACTGACTTCATCAATTAAATTGATGATTGTAAGTCTATTATTGTAAATCAATTAAATTGATGCCTTAACTTTAATAATAGTTTAAAATAACACATCAAAACTCGATAAAATATAAAATAAAAACAGGCACCTGCTATAAATCATTCATCAGTAATATTCATTCAATCCCTCGCGTATTAGCATTAACGACCGTTCCAAACCTAATTTTAAATGAGAATGCCACAAAAATCCAAAGACAATACTAATTCTTATTTCAAAAACAGCGATCCAAATCGAGTCACGAACGCTCATCGCATTAATACATTGACGTGCTCAAAACTGTAAAATTACCATTCCAAATATGATTCTAGAAAAAAACCGTTTAAAAAAAGACAAATAGGCTCATTGTGATGAACGATTAGGGGCGTAAGCGCCGCCGCGCACGAAAAAGTAAAAACGTTATCTATTAGTTACAAAAAAGCCACCGTTTTTTGTCATGGCAATGAAGACGACGCTATTAATAAAAAATAATGGTCCAAATTCGAATTGAAACCAATCTTTAAACTGCTTGGGTAATTCGAAGACATCGTACAACAGGGTAGGTATTGATATTTAGCAAAAACAAAAGCCAAACAAAATTCAGGAAACTTACGGAAAGTTGTGAATCACGCGACACATCGACTTATTTACGACATAACCAATAGGTTTAAAACGAATTTAACTGTTCAGATTCACTTTATCGAATCAGTATTCGGATCTTATACGAATACACGCGATTATCGTGTTGCGAGACGGTGTCACAATGAATTTATCGTCATTATTGTTATATTCCAATGCACGCCATTTACAGCTGAAATAACGTTGTGTTTTTATTGCCAGTTAGTCCAATAATACGTTCAATTACTAAAGAGGTGAATCGGTTTACAAATTTTATGGCTTTTATTGTTGGCTGGAAAGAAAACGCGAGTAAAAATCGAAAAGGAATAGACAATGACACACAGATAGCAATCGACGTACCAACATTATACGTTTTAACAGTTATCGATAAAATTGAATCGAGAAACCGGAACGGCACACGGCGAAGAATTTACGATAATGGAAACTACTGGCTGATCGGATCTGGTCGTAATCGGGATTTTTTATTTTTTTGTTGGAAAGTAGACTGTTTAAATATTCAAAATTTGCCTACCCCTTTTTGTCACGGCAGACTTCCGTGCGACTTGCCGTTATTCGATGTTCAACAGATAATGGTGTGACTAGTGTAGAAATTTGAAACGTGGAGAAATTATTACACAAATTCGTGTTGAAAAGGGCTTAAAATCTTGAAGTTTATTAGTTAATACACGGTAAAGTTTATAAACATTACAAGAATTATGTAGACATAATTATTATCTTCTAATAAAAATCAAATTTTAGCATGTAGAAGGCATAGGCACTCTTTTGTCTGTTACGTCACGACTTTAGAAAATCAGTAATTTTGGGAATACGGGAAGGAATGCGTAACAAAAATTTATCAAAGTTTCTATTTTATAGTGTGTCAGTCCAGGTGAATTCTATGAAGTGAAATATACCTTATTTGTTCCTAACTTGACCATGACAACGGCGAATATTCCTATGTATTGTCTAAGAACAATTATTCATGTTTTTTATGTACATATTTAAGTAGGTACCTATTTATATTTAAGCGTAGAGTGATTCATTCTTAGTATGCATACATGTTTTTTTTTTGCTAAGATCTTAATTATGTCAACCAAAGCTGATAGTTGACAACAATCACAATCTTGTTAGAAACAACCAGTTATTTTTTTCAATGTGACATCATCCAAATAGAGGCGCATTTTTCACCCGCACACACAATACACAAACTATCGCAAATGCATAAGGTTCGACGCGGGACAAAAAACGCCTAAGCATTAGCATGTGGCCCACATGTAAATCGGCAGCTTACGACCAACTCGCCCCCGGCCGGTTAGCATAGTTCCACAGAATAATAAGACGTTTTCCGTGAGAAAACGAAACATTACGTTTTTATCTGTTTTTTAAATTCAAATAAGGGTCTTGTTTGAAATGCAGATAAGGATCACCGATGTTCACCGATTTGACTTCATGCGATGCGAGTAGAACGACACACTCGCGAACAAAACAATTGCATCACTTTCCATTTTTTCATGTCCGCCCAATATCTTTGTGCCCAATTTGACAGCTGTCAACTCGGTACAAAACGTTTTTGAAGAATTTTTGAGGTTATGATTTTACTACGATGGCAGCTACAAAACGCACGCAGTTAGGCAACAAAAAGCACCAAACACGGCTCGCACCAAACAGTAATATTTTTTATTTTTATCAAAACGCGTCCTTGTTTTTTTTATCTTATGATCTGATGGCAGAAAAAGAATACGCCGCCCACCTTAAAATTCACAACTAACTAACTTGTTTTCAACCGACTAAGATTCGTCTGAATCAAGAGAATCTGCATGGCATGCAGGTGCACCGATGCAGTTCCCGCATCACCCTAACTATCGGAAGCGGTATAAATTTGTATGTAAATGTACCGAAGAGCAATAATCGCCCGGGGCCGTAAATAACGTTGACTACCCTCAGAATTAACACGCGGGCGGTACCAGGGCACTGGTTTTAAAGGACATCTTGGTAGGAAATGTTTGCGGGGAAAAACAGATTAATATTCATGATTCGTCGCTTCTACGAAGAATAAGAACTTCGTTCAATAAAAACTCCTTGTAGAGACACTTACCCTAATATGGTGCAAGAGAAAAACTTCGAAAAGAAGACTAGCAATAAGCAGATATTTGTGTGATGAGAGGAAGTATTTGTTCCCGAGTCTTGGATGTTTTCTATGGATTTCTCTGTATACCTAAGTAAGTTTGTCACTGACTAGCCTAGCCTAGCCTAGAGCTTAGTTTGGGTCAATTTATGTCAGATTGTCCTCTGATATTTACCTATTTTAATTTTAAAACACAAGTTTAACAAAAATTTAACTTTTAAAACCGGACTATTATTGCCTATGATATAGGGGTGAAAACCAATCAAACGACAACCCGCACTATCAAACCGTCCTGGCGTTTAGCCTAAACGATACATACACCCAAAAAACATTAAGAAAGAAGGTAGTCCGTTAAAAACCAAAGATCAGGGGAGAGTTCGTAAAACAATGTCGACAGTACGTTAATGGGAATAAAAAATAAGCCAAAATAGTAACCCGAGCCGATTGGAGCAGAAACCGACGAATAAACTTGTGCAAATAGGTTTAATTGACATTGAGACCGAGAAATCGTACGAGTATATTGTTGTATCAAATAAAAGGGCAACATGAGCAAATATACTAGTTACACTTCTTACATTTAACTTTTGGACAATAGTATGGAGATATAACAACAAGAAACAAGCAAAAACACTTTTACACAGATACAATATACACAAACAGCTGAAAACCATTACCCTCTTATTTGAATGATCGAGTCAAAAACAGTATAAATCTTCTCTCTCATCTAGCTTTTGTTCTAGTAAAATCAATGGTGACCTATCATCAAAATCATTTGTCACCACGCTACCGCGTTGGAACGCGTCGCAGACTCGAAATTCAAATTTAATTTAGCAAAGGGTTGCCAGCTACGCGGAACGAAAAAACCGGGGTAAAACGCAAGGGAGAGACGGCAGAATGAAATTCAAAGACATGTCTGGGGGCGGCAATGTGTCACGTTGCGTGCGGTTTTTGGGACGTTCGGGGTAATTGATGCGTTCACGATTAAGATGGCTTTTTATGTCGTGGAAGGGATTGCTAAAGACATGTGATGGTGATAACGGAGTGTTGGGGTAGTTTTCTTAATAAAAAGTGCAATATTTTGATGAATTTAAACTGTTTTACTTATATCAAGTCAGGAACCAACAGCGCCAAGTGTTAAGTAATTAAATAGGTCATTTCTTGTAATTAATTGTCTACTACGAGCACCAGCTTCCATTTCGTTGTAGATTTATGTTCTAAATGTATAGAAAAAATATGAATAGGTGGAGCGACGATATACGAAGGGTAGCTGGCAGCGACTGGAGGTGAGAACAGACAAAGATCAGGCTGTGAAAGAGTGGCGAGCAATGGAAGAAGCTAACGCCCAGTAGTAGACTGACGTTTTAGCCTGAAGGCATGAAAATATTAAAACTAATGTGCTATGATGGGTCTGGTAAATTAAAGGCCTTATCAAATTTTATATACTTACACACTTACACACACTTTCTTTTCAGATCGACAATCTTTAACAGTACCTACGGTTTATAATAGCAATCGTCACTTAATTTCAAGAAATAATATAGCGATCTAAATGCAAAATAAATTTGTCAGAGGTAGTTAAGTTAACTGCCGACTAATTTCCATTTAAAAGCAATGCTGACTTACACGACTCTACCATCAACTTTTTGTTCTACAGTCTTCATGTCACAAAAATGTTATAGTTTTGCATTAGACGTCAAAACTCGGCGGAAAGTTTGAAACGCGGTCGAAATACGTTCACGATTGACTCGTCAAAATGGCTGACACGAAGAAAATTGGGCGGGAAATTATTGTGACCAAAATATTCGGCTTCAGTCTGGTGCAAAAAGAGCGCAAGTCCTTGTACATTTTAAAGATAAAATGTATTTTTTAAACTGGCAAGTTTTGCGATAGAGCTGTCACCCGCCAAAGCCATATGCTGTGTGGGCACCGTTTCTCACCAGCCAGTTTTAAAAAGTCACCCGGAACGCGGCGAACTTTGATTAAAGTCAATCAAACTGCCGTGTTCTTTTTCTTTTGTGTCTTCGAACTTTTAAAGTTGGTTAACAGATAATAACGTCGAGTTTTAACTTTTTGTTAAATAGTAGTTTACGGGACTGCTGCGTAATGAGTAATGACATGCACTGTAATTTTAACACGAGTGTGATTTATGAAACGAGTTGTAAAAAAAACCGGGCAAGAGCATGTCGATCCATGCTCAGTGTAGAGTTCTGAAGCCGTTACTACAAACAAATTAGACATCGCGACAAACTTAACTTTGCCGTTGGAAAACTGTTATCCCCATACATCGACATAGGTCGCGGTCAGTTTACCAACACCGCAAATAAGTTTCGGTAGGTATAAACATTTAAACCGTTTGTAACTCAAGAACCAATGAAGTCAGTGAAGTCGTGATAGTTTTCCTATTAAATTCATTATATGTGCTTTCATTTAAGATATTTTTCACATTTTTAGTATTTGTAGTTTTGGGTGTAGGGGAGGGGGACACTTGACTCTAACAAAAATTAGCGCTTTAAAGCTTAATATTTCATAAACGGATACCTTAATCGAAAAATTGCTTTCACAAACCCACAACATTTTTGAAAGACCTATCCAACGACACCCCACACTATGGGGTAGACGAGAAAAAAAAGATACATAACCACGTTACGTGCAGCGGAGGCAAAAAAATAATTTTTATTTTCAAATGTTTTATTTTACCACTTTGTTGACGTGACTAATATGTATATTCATGCCAAATTACAGCTTTCTAGTACTAAGAGTCTGTGAGCTAGGCTGAGGACGGACGGACGGACGGACGGACGGACATGGCGAAACTATAAGGGTTCCTAGTTTGACTACGGAACCCTAAAAAAGAGGTAATCATTCCCTCAAAATATGTAATAAACCTTTTTTCTCGTAATAGCAAATGGTACTGTACTGACCTCATCTCGAGTCAAACCTTCAAGCAAGAATTAAATTGTCTTTGGTATTTGACTGGTTAGAAAACGGAGAGAGTGTGGGGGTTGCTAGGAGACAGTTGGGAGTTGACGGGAGTGACCGACGGGCTTGGAAAAAATGTATTTCTTAAGATTTTTTATTTGCTTTTCTTTATAATAATAGTGGTGTATCCACAAAATTTTCCTTTTATAATTAATAATGTGCGGTGTGCATAATTGTGAATAACATATAGGAGGTGATCTATAGGAATTTTGCTAGGAGACGTTAGGAGATTTTCGTAAGTTTTCATGTAGACTAAGTCTACTTAAAAAGGTAAATATTGTAGTCCTACCGTTGTTGGAAACACTTATCTATAAGAAATCATGTTCACGAATAATTTGGTTTATGGTTTGAGAACAAGAAAATCGAACTAGTGATTTCTCATAGGTATTTTAATCTTTCGTATATGTCTTATCATTTAGAATAGAGAAGCTTGGGGATGAGTGTTCTGGTTGAGGATCTGAAAGACGAATGATGGTCGCTGTTTAGAAGGGGTTCCATATGGTGTTTAATTTATTGTGAATGTTTGTTGTGTTTCAAGGTATAGTAATAGAGTAAGGAAAACTTTCGTAGTACAGGGAAACCTTAGTTGCATATTTAACCTTTTATTTTAATACATTTCACGCGGGAGCATGATCCTGAGAGCTCCGTCGCTTACTACGAGGGCTTCTAAGCGGTTTGGTGTCGCTGTCGTGAGAGTTCGGTTTGCGGCTGCGCGGCCTTGACATCTCGTCGGGACCCGAAGCTAAGTGTTGTCTTTTAGTGGTTACTCGATGGGTGCATCGTTGCACGTGGGGTAGTAATGCAGCTGGTTACGAATGACATTTGATGTCGTCATTTTCAAAATATTTTGAATTATGGAAGATGTCATTGCAATTTTGACAACAAGGCTATTAGATCATTCGTAGCAAAGCTGTCCTTGTTAGAACATGTTTATTTGAATATTTTTCTTTGATTTTGATTTTTTTTTTATTTACGAATATTTTCAAAATGTTTTGAGTTTCGAAATTTTATATTTTTTGGAAGGAACAATTTATTTAAAAAACAGAACAATTTTTAAAAACTAAATTCTTAGAAGCAAATCATATTGAATTTAAAAGTGATATACGCTGGTCGTCGGAAAACCAAACTAGTGATAAATTTCTTTGAATTATTTCACGGGTTTTTAATTCTATTGCGAAACTAATAATTATTTAAAGGTAAATAATTTTATTGTTCATTTGATATTCTTTTATAAATGTTTTTAATCAAGGGAATTCAAAGGTTTATTAATAATTCAAGACTGATCTAATTCTTTTGGATCTTGTGTACCTTTTAGGACTCCATGTCTAATCTTCAGTTTATTGGAAGAACTTTTCTAAATTTTCCCATGCTGTTTGGCTAAGATTATTTAGTTCTCTTTCGGCTCTTATATTGGGGTTTACAGTTTTGCTTGTGTCCTGGCAATTTAAATTACAATTTATCTTTACCTTTCTCGTTTAATGCATCGGATATTATACATGTTTCTATTCGAGTCGAAGAGGGTTTAGTGTCTTGGTGAAAGTTATCAGCGGGTCACAGACGTCGATGACATCTTACCGCCACTAAACATCTTGGATTAAAATAGCAAGCAGAGACACTTCACACTGTACGCTCAGTTTCCATACAGACTGCACAGACTGCTTCAGTGTGTTAAAGGTTCAAGGTTAATAGCTTCAAAATTTATCTTGGGGAACCGGGGGTCGGATTTGAGTTGCGTCAAGAGTCGATCTCACCTCTGGTCGAAAGACGTTAGTTAGTTGAGGTGACTTGCTGGCTTGGTTTTTATGATCTCATGTCGGCAAGGATGCCTGCGAGTTTAGCTCGGCAACTGCTTTCTACTCCCGGCTCTCATGTCGGTTCGTGGGGACTCGACTAAGCGAAGCGAAAGCTGAGCGTGTGATATCGGGTGCCTTGACGGATTCGAAGGGGAGGAGACCTCCAACATTCTGGGTTTACTTTGATACCTGTCACACTGGATTGCAGAAAACACACACATTCCGTCGTCCTAAATATCCGAGGACACAAGAGGGGTAGTTTAGGTCAATAGTCTCTCCATCTAAATTATTAGGAAAAGAATTAAATCCTGTCTCTTGGAGTGACTATAATTTGTCGGGCCCTCTGCTCTCTTGGTTACGAGGACTTACTCAGACTGACTTGGCGACGTAATGGAAGCTCTCCCCAGACAAGTTCGGGACAGGCTGGCGGAGTGTGTCCAGCCTGGAGTCGAGCACACGAGCAAGAGCGGGGAGGGGCTCTGCTTTTACCAGACCACAAAACTTGTCGAATTTCCATAAACTGAAGTTCTCTAGACGTTTCTTTTCTTCAACTAATACAATTATTTGAATTCCCTTATTCTTGAATATCTCTTTAATCAGAAGAATCTGTTATCCCTCATTCTCGCCTTAGGAACCATGGGTTACTAAAACATTTAAAAAAAAACCACACAACGTTACTACCACTATTTCGATTGGCAAATATCTTTTGTCTACCGGTCCGCCAAACAGATTAAATAAATTAATCTTTCTTTTATATTTTATAAGGCCTGCCCCCTGGGGTCAGCACAATTGGTGCCGCGTGACCAGGATTCTAGGGTATTAAGCAGATTGAGGGGAAGAGATTTTGTGAATTAAGGGAGAGGCATTACTTTCGTTTCTCGAGATTTATGAATAGTGCAATTTGCAGGTTGAGGCACTTCACTATGCTAAAAGGAGGAAATAAAGCTTTCACTATTGCGATTGAGGGAAATATAGGATCAGGGAAGTCTACCTTATTAGAGAAATTGAAAGTGAATAAATTAGTAACAGTATTACCGGAGCCAGTACACAAGTGGCAAAACCTAGATGGGATTAATTTATTTCAATTGATGGTAGGAGAGCCTAAAAGGTGGGCGAGTGTATTCCAATCGTATGTCATGAGAACTTTGATAGATCACCATGTTGCGCAGGTGAATACTCCTATCAAAATAATGGAACGGTCCGTTTACAGTTCGAAGTATTGTTTCATGGGTGTACTTCTTGACAATGATATAATCCATCCGGTAGAGGTTCGAGTCCATGAAGAATGGATGCGTTTACTAAAGGACCATATGTCTATGAGTGTCGACTTGGGAATCTATATACGGACAAATCCGGAAGTTTCATTTCAGCGAACATTAAGTAGAGGAAGGTTGGAAGAAAGTTCGATTACACTAGGTTATCTCACACAGTTACATAGTAAGCATGAAGATTGGTTTTTGGGAGATAAATGGCAGGATTCTTTTCAGAGTATCAGAATTATAGATGGTAATTGTGAACCAGAAGCGATCGTTAATCAATATCGAGATATTGAAAGGGAAATAATAGCCACTTGGGAGACTAAGAATTAGATTTTTTTTATCATAGCCAAACTTTATTCCAGAGTTACAATTATGAGCAAGAAGAGCCGAATTAACCGAAAGACATCGTCACTGGCCGAGGAAATGAATGCTACGCATGAATCAGAAGGCCGTAAAAGGACTGTCGTCGGGCAAGCAGGTGCCTTGTCTTTGATGATTAGAACATTGCGGTCGACCATTGGGAGACTGAATTTGAGAGTGACAGAATTGCAGAACCAAGTCCAAGGTGGCCAGGTGAGTCTAGAATCTAGTTTAGAAAAGCCTCAGGTTGCTACTTGCTCTTTTATTGATGGAAGATTTGATCGTCCCAAATTTCCCGGAAGGGGAGATATTCACCCTGTCTCTTTTATAGAAGACTTATTTTCATATTTACGAAGAATCCCCACAAGAGAACATGTCATAGATAATATAATAGGATGTTTGGAGGGGGATGTTAGAAGATGGGCCAGAATTTATAGGGAACGTTGGAATACGGAAGAGGACTTCAAGTCAGATTTTATGGACACTTACTGGGGAGAGCCAGAACAGAATTTACTGCGAAGAAATATTGTATGTGGAGTGTGGGAAAAAGATAAGAACAAATCCATGATGGGGTATTTTATATCATTAGCAGGGCAGGCCAAAATGTTAAGTACGCCTATTCTGGAAGGTCAATTAGTTGATGATTTAATGCATCATTTCCCAAGGGAGGTCCAATATGCTTGGAGGATGAGGAAGGGAACGACTATTATTGAGGGAACAGAATTTTTAAGAGATTTGGATGATGTTGATAAGCAAAATCGTTACGTAGAGAATCGAGGTAACGGGCAGACGTCGTTTGGAACGAAACGTGCCACGACCGAATTGGTAAAACCGAAATTCACAAATAAAAGACCTAAGGTTGTTGCGAGGCTTGACGTGGAAGAAGAAGAAGATTTTGGTGGAACTGAAGACAATAACAATGATTTAAACTAGTTGAAGCTGATTCTAAGGACCCGAAATTAGCTTACAGGAAGAAGGGCATATATTGTAACATCCCTTTGCGGATAATGTTGAAAAATGGGTGGAAACCAGGAATAGGATTAGGGAAAGACGGACATGGAAATTTATATCCCATATCGGCTAATAAGACTTGGTCAAATTTTGGTAGATGTGGTTTTGGGGATGAGAATAGAGTTCAGAATAAGGAAGTTAAGTTGAATTTAGATGCTTTTCCAAATCTTTCCCCAAGTTTATTAGATCGGCCACGTGTTTCTGAGTTTTTACAAACTTTTGTTGCGGCATCCTTGTTTGATGAAGAGGTATGTTTTGATGAGGGTTCTCGCAAGGTTAGAGCGGAGATTGTTATTGAGATATTAGGGAATACAATAAATGGGTTGATAGATACTGGGAGTGAAGTGAGTTGTATTTCAGAAGAGCTTTATGAATCTTTACAAATTACTAAAGGTACAAGATTTCCATCATTACCAGTGAAACCTATACAGATTAGAGGAGCAGTAGGGCAGAAAAGTTTGAAAATACAGCAGCTAACATCTGTTGAGTTAAAAATTCAGGGGATAAGTTTCGATACTGGATTATTGGTAGTTCCAAAATTGACAGTGCCGGTGATATTAGGCTTTGACTGGTTACTTTCTCATGATGCTGTTATTAATTTGCGAGATCCTAAGTCTTTAATTCTGTCGGGTAATGGGGAAGAAGTTAGTGTACCGTTTATTGATGAAGGTCAAGAGAGTGTAAATGTTAGAACTCTACGAGTCGGTCAGGATGATAAAAGGGATTCCACTGTGAAGAGTGAGGATTTTCTGGATAGGCTTAATGTGGGAGTAAAATTGAATGATAGTATGAGGATGGATTTAAAGCAAGTTTTAGAGAGTCATAAGATAGTATTCACGAAGCAAATTGGTAGGGCAAATTGTTATGTTCATCATATAGAAATGTCTGAACACACTCCGCGAATAAATAGATCCTATCCGATTCCGTATGCTTATCGTAATAAGATTGATGAAAAATTAAATGAGATGGTAGAGTTGGGGATTATTTCTAGAGGGGCGACTCCTTATAGTAGTCCTTTAACATATACAAGCAAACCTGATGGGTCTATTCGTATTTTACTTGATGCTAGAGAAATTAACAAGTACATGGTGGCAGAGTCAGAGGCCCCACCAATGCAGATAGATGTTTTAAATGCATTTCATGGTGTAAAATTTATAACTATCGTAGATTTAAACAATGCGTATTTTCAAATTCCTATATCAAAAGAGAGTAGGCAGTATACCGGGTTTACTGTGAATGGGAGGTCCTATATGTATAATGTTTTGCCACAAGGTCTGAAGACGTCTGTGGGAAGTTTTAGTCGTGCGATGGATGTAGTGTTGGGGCCAGGAGTTAGAAGTTTTTGTGTAAATTATTTAGATGATTTGGCAATATTAACGAAAGGGAGTTGGGAAGAACATTTGGAGCAATTAGACAAGGTCCTAGAACGATTAGAGAATGCGGGTTTGACTTGTAATTTAGAGAAGTGTAAGTTTGCTTGTCGGGAAGTGAAAATGTTAGGACATATAGTTTCTACTGAAGGGATTCGGACTGATCCAAATAAAGTCAAGTCGATTCAAGAGTTTCCAACTCTGAAAAAGGTGAAGCATGTGCGAGCATTTTTAGGGTTATGTAATTACTACCGGAGATTTATTCCAAATTATAGTACTTAGATTATACCTTTGACAAGATTGTTAAAAAAGGAACAAGTTTGGTATTGGGATGAGGAGTTAGATACGGCATTTAAGAATTTGAAACAGGAGTTTTCTACAACTATTATGTTGTCACATCCAGATGTAAATAAAGTTTATTATTTGCAGACGGATAGTTCAGGGGTAGGAATTGCGGGAGAGTTATATCAATATGACGATGAGGGTAATAAACGGATTTTGAGTTTTTGTGGAAGGTCGTTGAGAGGATCAGAATTGAGGTGGACAGTTACAGAACAAGAATTTTGGGCAGTAATTTATGGGGTTAAGAAGTTTGAGACTTATTTAAGGGGGGCGGAATTAATTATTAGGACTGATCATAAAGCTTTAGTGTTTGTAAAGAACATTAAATTATTTAATAGTCGGATTACAAGATGGATATTGTATTTAGAACAGTTTAATTACACAATAGAGCATGTTAGGGGGGTCGAAAATGGGGGAGTGGACGTTTTGTCTAGATTTCCAAGGGATGGGGACATTCAAGAAGGGAAAACTTGGTGTCCATCGATAATGTATATGGGGGTGCAGAATAATACTGAATTAGAATCTAAATTAGAACAGATGGTTCAGTTTCAGGATATGGATAATGTAGCTAAAGGCATTAAAGAACGCGTGCTAGGGCAAGTGGAAGGAGGAAGTCGATTGTCTAGGATAGCGATGCGTTGTTCAGTTGTCGATGGTGTGCTTTATTTTAGAAAACATGTCAACGATGTTGAAGTTTTATATTTACCAGAAGCTTTGCAAGCTGAGGTGTGTAGACAAGTTCATTTGGAGTTAGGGCATTTGGGGATTTATAAAATGATGAAATATCTAAAGCAAAGATTTTATTGGCTTGGAATGAAGAGAATGGTAGAGAAGTTTGTTAGGTGTTGTCATATTTGCCAATTATCCAAAGTGGATAATGTTAAGTATGTGGGGGCGTGTAATTCTATTGTAACGGAGAATCCAGGGGATTTAGTTATGGCAGACCTTTATGGACCCTTACCAGCGTCTAGGGGGGGAATAACATACATATTCGTAATACAAGATTCTTTTACTAAATACATTAAATTATATGGGTTGAGGGTGGCAACAGCGAAAGCGGTTATGGTTAGGATGCAAAATTTTGCATTAACAATAAAGCCGAAAACTGTAATGACTGATAATGGAAAACAATTTATAGGGAATACATGGAAATTAGGATTATGGAATATGGGAGTTAGGGCTATATATACAACTATTAGGAACCCTAGGCCAAATACGACGGAACGTGTTAATAAAGAGTTGGGAAAATTCTTTAGGATTTATTGTCATGAAAGGCATAGAAATTGGGGTTTATGGTTAGAGAAGATTGAGGAGTTGTATAACAATACATTTCATTTAAGTACGGGGTTTACACCTAATGAAGTTCTTTTTGGTAGAGTGACTCATTTATCAATAGATACCCATTTGCCTTATCTTGTACGTAGTAGGGATATAGGAGAGATTCGGGAGCAAGCTAGGGTTAAATTACAATTGGCTAGTCAACAGAGAAAGACTAGGTTTGATTTAACTCATAAATTAATTCAGTATCAGGTTGGAGATTTGGTTAAGTTGCGAAGATTGAATAAGTCTGACTCTATGAGTGGAGTTACTCGGAAGTTTGATTTAACTTATGAAGGTCCATACAGGGTAGCAGCAAGACAGTTTGATAATGTTTATGTTTTGGTACACCCCGAAACTTTGCAAGAGAAGGGGATGTTCAATGCAATACATTTAGCACGATATTATGTTTAATCAGGAAAATGAAGTTAGAAGTTGGGGAATTAGGAATTTTATAGGGACGTTGATGTCGGTTATGAATTTCCATGCAGAAGCATTAGTGAGTGTTATGTGGGGTAGGATTAATTCGGAGTAATTTTGCTTTGGAATATATTTGAGTATTAGATTATATGGTATTTGGTGTTTAGTTCAATATTATAAGGCTTTGGAAATATTAATAAAGTATTTGCTTACTGGCTAGTGGTTTTGAATTCATATTTGGTAATGGAGGTTTAATTTAGGAGAGGGGGGGGGGAAAGATGTAGCATAGGGGAAAAAGGATTGGGGGGGGGAAGAAAGATAAAATAAGTTAGGGGACTCCTTAAATAGTTTTGGGGTTCAGTTGGTGAATTGGTTATGAAATTTAACTCTTGTTTGGGATTGATTGGAGACAAGGAGTTGGAATAAGAAGGTTAAATCTTGGCTCCGTTGAATATCGTCAAGATTTAGGGGGGGATTGTACTGACCTCATCTCGAGTCAAACCTTCAAGCAAGAATTAAATTGTCTTTGGTATTTGACTGGTTAGAAAACGGAGAGAGTGTGGGGGTTGCTAGGAGACAGTTGGGAGTTGACGGGAGTGACCGACGGGCTTGGAAAAAATGTATTTCTTAAGATTTTTTATTTGCTTTTCTTTATAATAATAGTGGTGTATCCACAAAATTTTCCTTTTATAATTAATAATGTGCGGTGTGCATAATTGTGAATAACATATAGGAGGTGATCTATAGGAATTTTGCTAGGAGACGTTAGGAGATTTTCGTAAGTTTTCATGTAGACTAAGTCTACTTAAAAAGGTAAATATTGTAGTCCTACCGTTGTTGGAAACACTTATCTATAAGAAATCATGTTCACGAATAATTTGGTTTATGGTTTGAGAACAAGAAAATCGAACTAGTGATTTCTCATAGGTATTTTAATCTTTCGTATATGTCTTATCATTTAGAATAGAGAAGCTTGGGGATGAGTGTTCTGGTTGAGGATCTGAAAGACGAATGATGGTCGCTGTTTAGAAGGGGTTCCATATGGTGTTTAATTTATTGTGAATGTTTGTTGTGTTTCAAGGTATAGTAATAGAGTAAGGAAAACTTTCGTAGTACAGGGAAACCTTAGTTGCATATTTAACCTTTTATTTTAATACATTTCACGCGGGAGCATGATCCTGAGAGCTCCGTCGCTTACTACGAGGGCTTCTAAGCGGTTTGGTGTCGCTGTCGTGAGAGTTCGGTTTGCGGCTGCGCGGCCTTGACATCTCGTCGGGACCCGAAGCTAAGTGTTGTCTTTTAGTGGTTACTCGATGGGTGCATCGTTGCACGTGGGGTAGTAATGCAGCTGGTTACGAATGACATTTGATGTCGTCATTTTCAAAATATTTTGAATTATGGAAGATGTCATTGCAATTTTGACAACAAGGCTATTAGATCATTCGTAGCAAAGCTGTCCTTGTTAGAACATGTTTATTTGAATATTTTTCTTTGATTTTGATTTTTTTTTTATTTACGAATATTTTCAAAATGTTTTGAGTTTCGAAATTTTATATTTTTTGGAAGGAACAATTTATTTAAAAAACAGAACAATTTTTAAAAACTAAATTCTTAGAAGCAAATCATATTGAATTTAAAAGTGATATACGCTGGTCGTCGGAAAACCAAACTAGTGATAAATTTCTTTGAATTATTTCACGGGTTTTTAATTCTATTGCGAAACTAATAATTATTTAAAGGTAAATAATTTTATTGTTCATTTGATATTCTTTTATAAATGTTTTTAATCAAGGGAATTCAAAGGTTTATTAATAATTCAAGACTGATCTAATTCTTTTGGATCTTGTGTACCTTTTAGGACTCCATGTCTAATCTTCAGTTTATTGGAAGAACTTTTCTAAATTTTCCCATGCTGTTTGGCTAAGATTATTTAGTTCTCTTTCGGCTCTTATATTGGGGTTTACAGTTTTGCTTGTGTCCTGGCAATTTAAATTACAATTTATCTTTACCTTTCTCGTTTAATGCATCGGATATTATACATGTTTCTATTCGAGTCGAAGAGGGTTTAGTGTCTTGGTGAAAGTTATCAGCGGGTCACAGACGTCGATGACATCTTACCGCCACTAAACATCTTGGATTAAAATAGCAAGCAGAGACACTTCACACTGTACGCTCAGTTTCCATACAGACTGCACAGACTGCTTCAGTGTGTTAAAGGTTCAAGGTTAATAGCTTCAAAATTTATCTTGGGGAACCGGGGGTCGGATTTGAGTTGCGTCAAGAGTCGATCTCACCTCTGGTCGAAAGACGTTAGTTAGTTGAGGTGACTTGCTGGCTTGGTTTTTATGATCTCATGTCGGCAAGGATGCCTGCGAGTTTAGCTCGGCAACTGCTTTCTACTCCCGGCTCTCATGTCGGTTCGTGGGGACTCGACTAAGCGAAGCGAAAGCTGAGCGTGTGATATCGGGTGCCTTGACGGATTCGAAGGGGAGGAGACCTCCAACATTCTGGGTTTACTTTGATACCTGTCACACTGGATTGCAGAAAACACACACATTCCGTCGTCCTAAATATCCGAGGACACAAGAGGGGTAGTTTAGGTCAATAGTCTCTCCATCTAAATTATTAGGAAAAGAATTAAATCCTGTCTCTTGGAGTGACTATAATTTGTCGGGCCCTCTGCTCTCTTGGTTACGAGGACTTACTCAGACTGACTTGGCGACGTAATGGAAGCTCTCCCCAGACAAGTTCGGGACAGGCTGGCGGAGTGTGTCCAGCCTGGAGTCGAGCACACGAGCAAGAGCGGGGAGGGGCTCTGCTTTTACCAGACCACAAAACTTGTCGAATTTCCATAAACTGAAGTTCTCTAGACGTTTCTTTTCTTCAACTAATACAATTATTTGAATTCCCTTATTCTTGAATATCTCTTTAATCAGAAGAATCTGTTATCCCTCATTCTCGCCTTAGGAACCATGGGTTACTAAAACATTTAAAAAAAAACCACACAACGTTACTACCACTATTTCGATTGGCAAATATCTTTTGTCTACCGGTCCGCCAAACAGATTAAATAAATTAATCTTTCTTTTATATTTTATAAGGCCTGCCCCCTGGGGTCAGCACAGTACGTTTGTTGGTGATTCGAACATGTTCGAAAGGGCATTGGGTAAATTTGTTTGAAGAATATTGTCATTATTTTTTTCAGCGGCCGCGGATGATTTTTACATAGTTATTTAGAGGACCTCTAAATATACATATACATATATAATATATTATATTTTAAAGATTATATATATTTTAAAGATTTAAGTATTCAGTTTTTAGTAAAAAAGTACGCCCAAGTATGAATATTTAAATATCTCGGTTTCGATGCACTTAAGAGTATTACATTGCATAACAAAATATGTTTATTTTTAATAATTCTATCATAATTTACCACTTTTACGAATGGCTGCTCACCTTGAAAATGTATGAATTTTACAAATGACAACACTTTTAGCCAAACCCCTTTGAGTCATTACACTCATTACAGTATCGATTATTAGTTATTTATTTATTTATTTAAGTTATAGTTATAGCTATAGCTATGTATAAACCACGACTACATCGTATAAAGTAGGTACACTGACGCTGATGGAGCTGTCGCTATTAGCGTCAATACCGAACGGATTCATTTTATAGAATAAACAACAAAGTTTAGTATCTTATTCGGCCAAATTGTACTTATTATGCTAAATAAAAACACAGGCTTAAGCAAACACAATTTTAAAGTTAAATATAATACTGTGTCAAATATTGCGTCATTTTTATCAGGAAAAATAATTAAGGATAATTTGCATGTCCTACGTCTCGTTATTGTGTTAGCAAGGTTGGAGATAATTTTTTTATCTACCTCGTACCTATTTAAAAAATAATCTAATTACACTATACAAACAGTAGAATTTTAAATAAGTTAGCTATCGAACGACATTCAACACTTGCAAGGAATGGAATTTAAAGAGCACGCAACCATGTTCTATAATCGATGGTCAAGCTCCATTACTTTTTACTCTATGGTATATTTATTGAACCACTATTGTTCTGAAGAGGTAAAAACTACGTAATTTGGAGGGTGCGAAGTAATTACACAGTTTTACGGTACTATTACATATTCATCGATACATATTTTAACATTACAAATAAGGTAATTTGCCAGCGCAAAGAGATTAATTGTTTTTTTTTGCGCCAGGTGTCAAGTTGCATTCTGTTCGCTGCTCTATCTAGTAACGTCAATTGTTAGCGGGGAAAACTTGTCTTGAAAATTGTGATTTAAAAATTTCATGTGGTTAACAGAGACGCCAATTAAAACCCAATATTTATGGTGATGATGTGAAATATCATTTTCTGTTGTAAACTTCAGTTTTCTTTTTACATTAGTAGATGATTGACAAATTCGCACACGTTTATATGCGTATCAGGGGACAGTTAGGGAACGGTCTCATACAAACCGACCTTATTCCAACTCTCGGCTGTTACTATGGGTACTGGGAGGACAACGATAAACATACTTAAAAAAATGCATACGTAGAAAACATGGCCGCGATTCACGAAAGCTTGTAACTTGTAATACAAGTGGAAGTCTCTTTTCAATGCATAATACGGACCCCAGGAACAAATACTGCCGCTCATCACACAAATATTTGCCGGCTAGCTTCGTAGGCAACGTCCCGTCGTCAAAACGCGTCGCTTCCTTGATATGAAGATAAAAGATACTAAAGATACTTATTGAATCCAAATAGGTATTAATACATACATACATAATCTCACGCCTTCGTTCCCAGAGTGGGGTAGGCAGAGCTACAGAATTACAAACATCTCTAAAAACTTGTTGATAATTCTATAACCACAATTTGCACAATTAGGCTAAGATAATAGGTATTTTGGTGTAAAACTTCATTTTAAGGCGCGTAGCAGGAAGAGGCCCGTATGTGAAAAATTACAAGTGGTGTTTAATAGGTATTAATAATTGTTACAATTTAACTAATTGAAGTATTAGGTCAAACTGCTAAACATTTGAATTACTTCGTGGTACATTTTTCCTACAAAAACAATATTTTTAACTGGCTTCCGAAGTTAGCAGGAAAATTTGGCTAATCAATTAGGATTGTTGATTTCCAACTTTCCATCGCTAGGAAGCCAAACGAAATAAATATTGTATAAGTAAAGTAAAGTACACGGCTTGCGTAAACTGACCTTGGCCTCAACAATTGTTTTTCTCAATTTTTTTGGGTCACTAATTCCATGTTTGATAAGGAAGGAACGTGTTTTAATTTATTTGAGATTCTTCCGTACTAATATTGTAAACGCAAAAGGTTTTCTTTGTTTCGTCTTTACCGTTCAAAACCTCCATCAATCGACGTGAAATTTAGTACAGACATCAGATCAGACAGTACGTGGACAAAGCTAGTTCATACGTACAACCTATGGCGGTCTTATGCCGGCACCACACTTCGCTATTCGCTATTCGTTATTCGGCTTATGCGCCTACATTCGACGAAGTGTGGAGGGTTTATTCGTCTATGTTTTCTTTATTCGCACGTATAACGCATAAGCGCGATAGCAAATATTTTAACAAATACGGCGCAGCCGCATAACGAATAGCGAATAACGAAGTGTGGTGCCGGCATTAGATATTATCGCTTCCGCCTTCAACGACAATGATACATTCAATCTCTCGCAATCACCGTAACGACGATGTTCTAAACAAAATAACATGTGAGTAAATAACATTTTAACGATTTAAACGTTACACCCAAAGAGTGAATTACCAAAACTTGCTCGTGCCCGTCAAAGCGACAGCATTTATTTTAGCTTTGCCAGCCATTTTAACTGTGCATAAATCGTCCAGTGCTCCACATATTCTTCCTCAAGGATTCCTGCGACCTTTACTTAAGTCTGGGGTGGTGGAAGACTCCGGCACGCGGTCGACATTCTCCAACTCTTTTGCTACATCGGCCACCCCTTCTAAACCCACTGTGGCCTGCCTATAGCCTGTCAAGTCGAGCAATTCTTCAGTCCTACTGCTGATCTCATCGTTCCTGATTCGCTCGACACCGGGACACTCAAATGCTACAGCATTTTACCAGTGCGTGTTGCCACGTGGCATCAAGGGAGTACCTAGGTTTTAGCCAAGGGAGAGGCTTTTGGCCCAGATATAGGCTTTTGATCCAAGGAGTAACTTTAGGCAGGGGGGAGGGGGAATCAGAAACCTACGCCGGATCTCCCGAGCTGGTTTTGCTCAACCAACAAACTAAACTACGGCACATTAAATTCAGGGGAAGGCAACTGTCCCCCTCCTGGCCCCCTGGGTATGCCCTGTGCCAGTGATGAGTTTAAGGCACCTAAATGTGTTCCTTCATAATGGTCTGTTTAGATGACCCATGGTCATTTTAAGATTTTTTCTCATCAACACAAGGTAATTTTTAATAAATGGTAAACAGGTATAAGCATCCCAAAACGGTCACGCGATCAGTGACGCAATATATCAACGTACTCTACGAAATATTTTACAGTGCGCTTCGAGTGCATAAAGTTTTGGTGTAAAACTTCATTTTAAGGCGCGTAGCAGGAAGAGGCCCGTATGTGAAAAATTACAAGTGGTGTTTAATACCTTGTATCTATTTCTATTAGAGATGTGATAAGCTATTACTATCATCGGTAACATACTTATTAATTAGGTAGGTCAAAATTGTACGATTCTCAAAAACAAGTATCTCTATCCGACGGGTCCATATTGGCTCACCTAATTATTTTTACTCATAACGACTCATAAGTCCTAATTATCGCAACTCCTAACGTATTTATTTCAGCAACTGTTACATTTTCAGGATTTTTATAAATCAAACCTAACCTAACCTAGTCTTATCTACACATTGAATATTTCAGAACTTCTGAAAAGTTTACGGTTTCAGCGGTATAAAAATTTCATTTTCGGAGTTCCGATAATAGGAGTTGCAATTTTAGTTGAACTTTGGCGCTCCCCTATCCGACACTACATCTCAGAATTTGGAACAATTTTAAAAACTTATTTCGTTTTGTAAAACGTTACTTCGTGTTCAAAGTGTGACTTGCTTGGTATTTGGTGTGGATTAAGAAAAGTATAAATATCCATAGTACAGATGATCAGTTAAGTGTGAGAACTAAGTTTAACAAACTTAGTTCTCACTAATACACTTAATCTAATACACTTAAGAGTATTAGGATTGACCTACACAAAATAAAAGCAATTTCGAGTTGTCGATACAAAAGTTGTCTTAGAAAAACATGTAATAAATGCACTTATACCAAATTTTGAAAGTCCAAGAACTCAGCTCCACCCTTATCCAAACAAATAAAGGTTGCATGCGACCAATGTATTCAGTATTGGCGAAGCGCAATTTTCGTGTTAGGCTGTTGGCTATGGTCGTGCGACAACCGCTCTATGATTTATGGCAGCGTAACGGCATGTTTGGCTTCCGGCCGTCATCACGCGACCACTTGTCTTTGGTCTAGGTTTATTTAAAAGTTGGAAATCTTCGAATGCCTAAAATATTGCTAGACGAATTAGGTATTCGGAAATGATAAGATAGTCCCTGTCAATGTCATTACCGAAAAATTTTGATCGCTTCGACCTTGTGTTTGCATTAAATGTTTAAAAGCATGAGGTTTACAAGATCAAAGGGCCTAGTCGGCCCTAGACAAGATTCATGACGCTAACGTAAACGATTTTTGAAGTCTGTCAAATGTATGTATTGTCAGGTAAACTAGTGCATAACATAACATATAATCTCTGATGAATTCTGCAACTTTTTAGGTAAATATATTCTTTGTACACTATCTATCTGTAGGTATGCAATATTTTCGATACGAATGATTATTTTTTATAAAAGACAATAATATTATATAGCAAAAAATAATCACAATTACCGTAAGTATCTTTTAATTGCCTAAATAAAGATCGGCAAAGTGCCAAACGGACTCACGTGCAATGGAGAGGGTTTCGAATCGTTCCGAACTTTACCAAAACACAAACGAAAATTAGAATAGTTTAAAACTGGATATTTTTTTAAGGATTTCTTGTAAACATTGAATGAGGCCTTATTTTAGGCTCAAAATTCCGGAATTGCAGGAAGACTGCTTTATGTGATACGTCTGTGATTGGGTAATTAAAATCTGTTTTTACCAAAAAAACTTTTCTGTCTAATAGATTCGGGGAAAATAGGCTGTGAAACACAGCCATGCCAACACGTGAGCGTGAGTGATTCAATGGGTTTCGTTTTCTCATTGGATAAACGGAACCTTACAATTCAATTATTGTAATACTTAGGGATACCAATTTATATTAAATACTAATACTAATACTGTAATCCCAGAGTGGGGTAGGCAGACCTACAGAATTACCTACAACTTTAAAAAACTTGCTGATAATTCAGTAACCACATTTTGCACAAATAGGCTAAGATGTTTACCAGCGTATTGTGTGAAACGTTATTAAATATAAGTAGATTCACTAAGCTGGCACGAATGGAATGAACAAAAGTAATGTCACCTATCACTGTGCGAGTGCCGTCCTTTGAACCGATGTTCGAATTTCAAAGCGAAAACCTGTTACTATTTTACACACTTGTATACTTTCGTTCACTCATTCAATCCATTCGTGCTAGCTCTTGTGAATCGACCTGTACTAATGTACTCGTACTTAAATTAAAGCATATATATATAATTAATTGATAACTGACACTGAACACTGAATTTTTCAGATTTTTCTTCAGACAAGGGGGGAACGGTCATTTTTTGTTTCTGGCTATAATTCAAAAAGAAAGTCACAAAAAATAAAAATATCAATAGCTTTGAAATGTGCAGATTGAGCCAACACCCCATTTGCTATAATCAAATTATTATACAACAAAACAGATGCGGGCAACAAAGTTGTACAACTATGTTAAATTTCACGTTGATAGCATTTGTAGTTGCTGAGAAAAACTGCTGTGACATACAGACAACTAAGTCTCACCATAAGGGTTCCTTTTTTACCATTTTGGTACGAAACCCAAAGAGACCTGACAGGTAAATTGTGTTACTCGAAAATTGACCTTTATTTGCAGATGCTGACACCTACATAAGCAAATCAATTCTTGTAATATGAAAAATGATACATGTTATACTCACTCCTTTGATTTTGCTGCCAGGCGAGGGCAGCGCACAGCAGGGCCAGCGTCTTTCCAGACCCTGTAGGGCTTTCCAGCAGACAGTTCTGACCCTTGTTGATTGCTGTTATAACCTATAAACAAGTACTTTATAGTAAACTGCATAATATGTATGATAACTAATTTTGTGCAAAATAAATTTCGAACAGTTGTTTAAAAAAAACAATTAGGTTCAAACTTTTTAAAGAGCCCTGAGAAGAGACAAGAATGATCTAAATCCAGAGCCAAAAATACAGATAGGTCATTTTATTTTATGTACTTTTATTATTTTTATAAACCTTCATTTTCAAAATTTTATTTAATCTTCAAAGCTTGGTATTATAGACTGCCATACCCGGACACAGCCGGGAAAAAACATAACAATTCAATTCAATTTTTAGGAGAATAATGGCCCCATCAATGTTTTGATGATTCTGCCAGTGTCGAGGTTGGATAGTGCACTGCCATATGACATTTTAGACTTGTTCGGTGCGTTGACAGTGTTCGGTGGGAAAAAAACATAACATAAGAGACATTGATATTTCATATGTCACTAGACTGACACATGAACTAGTGAGACAGGTTTTTCTTAGCTAGTAGTGTAGTAGCTAGCTAGTAGAGCTAAATATTGTACTTACCGCCTGTTTCACAATCGACAAGTAAACCATATTTGACAGATACATTTAGTCCTTTCTCTTTGTTACACTTGAGAATAGACAATGAGAGAGTCAACTTAAATGGCAGATAACTTTACTCGTCGATTGTGAACCAGGCCCTTAATTATCTATTTTATCACTGACATGACAAAATGCAAATAAAATTACAATTTCAAGTATTTTTTTATCAACTTTGTCCGTGTAAGGTTTTAATGTATAACTATGCCGACATCGCAAAGCTATAAGGGTATCTTGTTGACTACAGAACCCTAAAAGCCAACCATTTTGTAAGTTTTAAGAGTTAAGAGGTTTAGAACGGAGCCAAAAATAATAATATATACCTTGAACATCAAAGCGATCTGGCAACCATAAGGTTGAACAGGTAAATTAACTTTAATCCCGCCTATCATTTTATCAAAGCCTGGTAGTCTTTCTGTTTTAAAGTGCATATAAGAGGCAGGTACGCTCTTGTTTCCTGTCTTATTGGCAGTAGGAAACAGGTTTTTTATAGCTTTACTTTTCTTTGAACTGATATGGACTGCTGGAAGCTCTTCATCTTCTGATGTCAACAAGACCGTTTCACTGTAGTCTTCCGTCTTATCGGAGTCAGTTTCACTCAACACCGTTGTGTCTTTGAAGCAGGAAGTTACGGGACTCTTAGATTTTGCAGGCGCCTCGAAACTATCATC
This sequence comes from Acleris literana, assembly GCA_946894065.1. Taxonomy (NCBI): domain Eukaryota; kingdom Metazoa; phylum Arthropoda; class Insecta; order Lepidoptera; family Tortricidae; genus Acleris; species Acleris literana. The sequence goes on from OX335687.1 coordinate 10,597,686, forward strand.
ATCGTCAGATATTTCTATCGGCGAAGACATGTTTTCGCGGCAAATTTCACTAGAGTTAGACTAAGTTCGCGAATGAATCCCTTCGTATTTGCACCAATATCATAAGTCTGTGTGAAAGCTGAACAAACAAACAGCACTATCAGATCTCAGATATCAGATTATTTTCACTAGGGAATGCTTTTAAAAGCGTATTTCTATAGAAAACTCGACTACATTTTATCAAAACAATCGGGTGTTTAGTGAATCTGACACTGACGTTTTGTTTTGACAGTTTAAAGGGTTGCAGCGTTTCGGTTTTCCTCGATCAGGATGCTCCTCCTGATTAGGAGGAAAACCGAAACGCTGCATTTAACTAAATTGCATTTAAAATAACCGTAATATTTTAATAAAACACGAGATACAATCGGAACAGCAATTTAATTTAAACTTTTTATCTACGTGTTGAACTGGGAGAAATCTTCACGATAAAAAACAGTTTTGATATGCTTCTCTTCATACTTTGGGTGTAAATTAGTAAATTTTCACGAATGCAACTGGAAAGATTCAAATAAAACAATTACACTGTTAAGTATTTAGAATAAAGGTACCTACTAACATGTTGATTGTTATGAATATAAGTACTTTACCTGCTCGAAGAATTATTATGCTGGCTGCTTTTGCGGGGTCATAAACATATAAGAAATAAGCGAAAACGCTAAAGCCCAACCCAGCCAACACATTTTAAAAACAGTTTTGTTATAGTTTTTAGAATTTTCGGGTTTATTATCCTTTTTTTCTTGCTTTTTACGCGAATTCTGAGTTCCGATTGTACCAACTTGTCAAAGTTAGTGAAGCTTTTTTCCTATCACAGGGAATGTTCGTACGTGCCAGCAATAAGTTAGTATAGCTTGACAAAAGAGTTTTTACCTCACAGCACCTTAGAAAGCACAAACCTCTATGGACTCCCTAGTCAATACCTAGAGCACAGAATAAGAATATAGTATAGAAACCGGACTATAACACGTACTTTGCGTCAGCTATCTTACTCTGCTTTTTAGATTACGTATTCCATGAGAAAAAATTAAACAAAAAGTAGGCTGTTTGTTCTTATTTAACTGTCATTGTCACAAGGTTTTACACAGGGACTTCTTTGTCCTTCCTATAGGAAGGATTTGTCTGTCCTTGTCTATAGGTCCAAATACTATAGGTGCTTATAGGTCCAAATCACGCCTTACTTGTGACAATGTACCAAATAACGAAAGAGCAACTATAGATTCATCTCTTTCCAACTCACTGTGAAAACCATAAGTAAAAAGAAGTGAACCGCAATGTATTTTCTGCTTATTTAGTACGGTTTCTATGCCTTTAGTCTTTATTCTGTGACCCATAGCCTATTGACGAGTGACGACGTAACATTGTGTTGAAGCAATTTAATTAATCGCCATTTGGCGCTGCCGAGTGCCGTCGCTGCTCTGTTAGAACTTGGTACCTATAGTCTACCAGAATCTCATGAGTCATGACTCATGACAAATTTAAAAGTAAAAAGAAATCGATTTTCATATGGCAATGTTGCCTTACGCCTGTCAATTCAAATTTCACCACTTGTCAGAGTTTGTTGTTGCTTGTTATTTTTACTCAAATATAGCGGTAGGGGCTGAGCTACAGGCTACCTACGGGGTCACAGGTGGCGGATAGTGAACAGCCATCAGATATGATGGTTAGCTGCGAATATACCAAATAAGCAGTCCCCGACCAAGTAGCGGCAGAGTTATCAAGACGTAGGGGTTAGAACGGTGGGACGGATTTTCCTTTAAAAACTACATATGTCCTAAGACGACTCTGTGACGTGGCGAGTCAATGCCGCCACTAAATAAGCATTCCCCTGGTGACAGGCAGCAGTGGCATCAGTACTAGCAGATAGCCGAAGAAGAGGGTTCTGGAAGGATTTCTGTCAAGATATTAGTGGGCGAGTAAAAACGGCCATTAAACTGCGGTGCGGAAGGCAAGTTGGGAAACCACTGCACTATATTCCCTGTCTAGGAGTAATGGAAATGTCACTAAAAGGTAATAACGTTCTTGACAACGGGCTTCCACGATGTAACATGCCGTGGCGGTCTGAGTCCGGCAGGTGCAGACGCAAGGCTGAACCGGTCGTCATCATGCAAAATCCTTGCCAGATAGGGACGTGGAATGTGAGAACGATGCTGGCTGAAGGAAAGGTTGAGGAATTAAAGATAGAGATGGAAAGATTAAAAATAGATATTTTAGGAATATGTGAGACAAGATGGGAAGGTAGTGGAGATTACTGGGATGAAGACTTTAGGATAATATATACAGGAGACAAACAAGGTGCCAACGGAACAGCAATAGTACTAAACAGAAAATGGGGAAATTTAGTAGAAAATACAATACACTATAGTGATCGTATAACCGCCATAAAGATAAAGACTGTACCTGTAGATACTATAATAGTACAGGTCTACATGCCTACTGGAAGCCACGGGGATGATGAAATAGAAGACATATACAATGATCTGGATTCCATATTAGATGCAGTTAAAGAGAAAGACAATCTTATAGTAATGGGGGATTTTAACTCAGTAGTTGGGGAAGGAGCAGAAGAAAATATAGTAGGTAAATTTGGATTAGGAATGAGAAATACTAGAGGAAACAGAATGGTACAATTTTGCAAGGAAAACGACTTGTTTGTTACCAATACATTTTTTGAACTCCCAAAACGAAGGCTTTACACATGGAAAATGCCAGGAGACATAGGACGATATCAACTAGACTACATATTAGTAAGATCAATTTACAGAAAACAAGTACAATCATGTAAAGCCCTTCCGGGAGCAGACCTTAGCACGGACCATAATCTATTGTTAAGCAAACATAATCTTAATGTCACAAAGCAAGGCAAGAAACGTAAGCCAAAGAAGCTTGATCTCAAAAAACTTAGTGATAAGGATAGCAATACTATCAGTGTGCAATTTAGTAATAAGGTTGGTCTTAAAATAGAAGATTATAAAAGTAGGATAGAAAATAATATAAATAATAATCTAAGTGTAAACAATCGATGGGAAAATATTAGGGATATCTTAAGGTCTTCAGCCGAAGAATGTTTAGATAGAGAGAAAATAACACCACGGAAAAACTGGCTATCTAAAGAAATTATTGATTTAATGATAGAAAGAAGACAATTTAGAAACAAAAGTGATGAAAAAAGTATACAAATATATAAAAAACTAACGAATAAAATAACAACTAAATGCAGAGAATGTAAAGAGAAGGATACAATACAAAGTGAAGAAATAGATAAATGCATTCAGAAGGGTCATATGAATAAAGCATATAACATAATAAGAAATTTTGAGAAGAAACACAATGCAAAAAGTACAACTATTCTAGATGAACAGGGTAATATACTTATAAATAATAGGGATATATTGGAAAGATGGAAGAGATACATAGAACAACTTTACAAAGGACAAGGATTGGATGATGATGATATAGAGGAAGAACAAATAGTGGAAGAGGACGAGAAAGGGCCAGACATCTTAAAAGAAGAGTTTTTGAAAGCCTTGATGAGTATTCACAATAACAAAGCAGCAGGGTGTGACCAAATATTTATTGAAATGATAAAATATGCAGTATGTGAACCCATGGTACAGGAAGTTTTTGAGTTAATGAGAGATATATACATAACAGGACAAATACCGGTAGATTTCCAAATAAGCAGAACAGTGGCATTGCCAAAAAAACTTAATTCTTTAAAATGTGAAGAACACCGAACCTTAAGCCTTATTTCGCAAGCATCTAAAATTTTATTAAAAATAATTCAAAACAGATTGAGACCAATTGCTGAAAACCATTTAAGTTCCGATCAGTATGGTTTTCGACAGAATAAAGGGACTAGAGAAGCTATTTTAGCTCTTAGATTAATAGTTGACAGGCGGTTAGATTTAAATATGGATACACACATAGCATTTGTTGACCTGGAGAAGGCTTTTGATAAAATAGACTGGAAGAAGATGATGTATAGCCTGCGTGGTGTTGGTGTTTGCTACAGAGACCGAAAGATTATTTGCGAACTTTATAAGAACCAGGAGACCATTATAGAAGTTGGAGAGGAAAAAGCAAAAGCAAAGATAAGGCAAGGTGTCAGACAGGGTTGTCCACTCTCACCGCTCATATTTAACATTTTTATAGAAGATGCCATAAAAAAGGTAATAGATTCAGATTTGGGGGGAATTAAATTTAATGGACAAAAAATTCACTTCATTAGGTTTGCGGATGATATTGCAGCATTTGCTGAAACCAACAGTCAACTACAAGACCTAGTTGTAAAAATGGAGGAAATTTTCAATCAGTTTGGACTTAAAATTAATAGCAGTAAAACTAAAACTCTTATAACATCTAAACGTGCAAAAAAACATAACCCAATCATTCTTAACAATAGTACAATAGAACAAGTAAACAAATTTAAATATTTAGGAAGTTTAATTACCAATGACTCCAGATGCACCGCAGACATCATTCAAAGGATAGCCATGGCTAAAAAAGCCTTCAATAACAAGAAGCACCTATTAAGAACTAAAATATCAAAAAAGGCTAAAAAACGCTTAATTAAAATCTACATCTGGAGCATTGCGTTGTACGGTAGCGAGACTTGGACACTAACACAGAGAGATAGAGAAAGGTTGGAAGCGTTTGAGATGTGGTGTTGGCGAAGGATGGAAAAAATTAGCTGGACGGAAAAGAAAACCAACGAAGAAGTTTTGAAGATGGTGAACGAGAAAAGACATATTTTAAAAACTATAGAATGTAGAAGAGGAAAGATGATGGGCCACTTGATGCGGCACGATAGTTTCTTTTTGAACATTTTGGAGGGTAAAGTCGAAGGAAAAAGAGGAAGAGGAAGACCTAGGCTCACATACTTTAACCAAATAAGACGGAAGGCGAATGTCGTGTCGTATCAGGAGGTGAAAAGGCTGGCACAGGATAGAGAAAAGTGGCAATTACTCCACCGACAAGAGCCTGGCTCTTAAATTTAATGATGATAGCGTTAGCGCGTTAGCTATCAGGCCACTCGATCTCAAGCGAAAAATATCGTTAATCATGTGTATTGTAAAATTCGTGAGGAAGATGTAAATCAAACACAATCTTTGATTTATTGTCGTGTTCATAATAGACTAATAAATTAAGCCAAATAATATTGATACTATAAGGTCCGTTGCACATTTGCAGGAACGTTACTTATCACTCCATTTGGCCTTTATGTCTGACACGTAAAAGTCTATATTTAGAACCCTTAATAGGTAATTAGCTGGCATTTAATTTAATTCCAGGATTACCCATTGCCACCATACGATGAATAGTATCTGAGCGGAATGGCGTCCGTTTATCAAACGCTTGTAACTTGTATTACACGTGGAAATCTCTTTCCAACGATATGTATTGAAAAAGAGACTTCCACTTGTATTACAAGTTACAAGCTTTTGATAAACAGGCCTATGGTCTTCATGATGTTTTTATGAGTAATAGAAAAAAAAGAAACATCTCACATCTCAGATACAAAATTAATTTACGTTAAAGGGTTGCAGCGTTTCGGTTTTCCTCGATCAGGATGCTCCTCCTGATTAGGAGGAAAACCGAAACGCTGCATTTAACTAAATTGCATTTAAAATAACCGTAATATTTTAATAAAACACGAGATACAATCGGAACAGCAATTTAATTTAAACTTTTTATCTACGTGTTGAACTGGGAGAAATCTTCACGATAAAAAACAGTTTTGATATGCTTCTCTTCATACTTTGGGTGTAAATTAGTAAATTTTCACGAATGCAACTGGAAAGATTCAAATAAAACAATTACACTGTTAAGTATTTAGAATAAAGGTACCTACTAACATGTTGATTGTTATGAATATAAGTACTTTACCTGCTCGAAGAATTATTATGCTGGCTGCTTTTGCGGGGTCATAAACATATAAGAAATAAGCGAAAACGCTAAAGCCCAACCCAGCCAACACATTTTAAAAACAGTTTTGTTATAGTTTTTAGAATTTTCGGGTTTATTATCCTTTTTTTCTTGCTTTTTACGCGAATTCTGAGTTCCGATTGTACCAACTTGTCAAAGTTAGTGAAGCTTTTTTCCTATCACAGGGAATGTTCGTACGTGCCAGCAATAAGTTAGTATAGCTTGACAAAAGAGTTTTTACCTCACAGCACCTTAGAAAGCACAAACCTCTATGGACTCCCTAGTCAATACCTAGAGCACAGAATAAGAATATAGTATAGAAACCGGACTATAACACGTACTTTGCGTCAGCTATCTTACTCTGCTTTTTAGATTACGTATTCCATGAGAAAAAATTAAACAAAAAGTAGGCTGTTTGTTCTTATTTAACTGTCATTGTCACAAGGTTTTACACAGGGACTTCTTTGTCCTTCCTATAGGAAGGATTTGTCTGTCCTTGTCTATAGGTCCAAATACTATAGGTGCTTATAGGTCCAAATCACGCCTTACTTGTGACAATGTACCAAATAACGAAAGAGCAACTATAGATTCATCTCTTTCCAACTCACTGTGAAAACCATAAGTAAAAAGAAGTGAACCGCAATGTATTTTCTGCTTATTTAGTACGGTTTCTATGCCTTTAGTCTTTATTCTGTGACCCATAGCCTATTGACGAGTGACGACGTAACATTGTGTTGAAGCAATTTAATTAATCGCCATTTGGCGCTGCCGAGTGCCGTCGCTGCTCTGTTAGAACTTGGTACCTATAGTCTACCAGAATCTCATGAGTCATGACTCATGACAAATTTAAAAGTAAAAAGAAATCGATTTTCATATGGCAATGTTGCCTTACGCCTGTCAATTCAAATTTCACCACTTGTCAGAGTTTGTTGTTGCTTGTTATTTTTACTCAAATATAGCGGTAGGGGCTGAGCTACAGGCTACCTACGGGGTCACAGGTGGCGGATAGTGAACAGCCATCAGATATGATGGTTAGCTGCGAATATACCAAATAAGCAGTCCCCGACCAAGTAGCGGCAGAGTTATCAAGACGTAGGGGTTAGAACGGTGGGACGGATTTTCCTTTAAAAACTACATATGTCCTAAGACGACTCTGTGACGTGGCGAGTCAATGCCGCCACTAAATAAGCATTCCCCTGGTGACAGGCAGCAGTGGCATCAGTACTAGCAGATAGCCGAAGAAGAGGGTTCTGGAAGGATTTCTGTCAAGATATTAGTGGGCGAGTAAAAACGGCCATTAAACTGCGGTGCGGAAGGCAAGTTGGGAAACCACTGCACTATATTCCCTGTCTAGGAGTAATGGAAATGTCACTAAAAGGTAATAACGTTCTTGACAACGGGCTTCCACGATGTAACATGCCGTGGCGGTCTGAGTCCGGCAGGTGCAGACGCAAGGCTGAACCGGTCGTCATCATGCAAAATCCTTGCCAGATAGGGACGTGGAATGTGAGAACGATGCTGGCTGAAGGAAAGGTTGAGGAATTAAAGATAGAGATGGAAAGATTAAAAATAGATATTTTAGGAATATGTGAGACAAGATGGGAAGGTAGTGGAGATTACTGGGATGAAGACTTTAGGATAATATATACAGGAGACAAACAAGGTGCCAACGGAACAGCAATAGTACTAAACAGAAAATGGGGAAATTTAGTAGAAAATACAATACACTATAGTGATCGTATAACCGCCATAAAGATAAAGACTGTACCTGTAGATACTATAATAGTACAGGTCTACATGCCTACTGGAAGCCACGGGGATGATGAAATAGAAGACATATACAATGATCTGGATTCCATATTAGATGCAGTTAAAGAGAAAGACAATCTTATAGTAATGGGGGATTTTAACTCAGTAGTTGGGGAAGGAGCAGAAGAAAATATAGTAGGTAAATTTGGATTAGGAATGAGAAATACTAGAGGAAACAGAATGGTACAATTTTGCAAGGAAAACGACTTGTTTGTTACCAATACATTTTTTGAACTCCCAAAACGAAGGCTTTACACATGGAAAATGCCAGGAGACATAGGACGATATCAACTAGACTACATATTAGTAAGATCAATTTACAGAAAACAAGTACAATCATGTAAAGCCCTTCCGGGAGCAGACCTTAGCACGGACCATAATCTATTGTTAAGCAAACATAATCTTAATGTCACAAAGCAAGGCAAGAAACGTAAGCCAAAGAAGCTTGATCTCAAAAAACTTAGTGATAAGGATAGCAATACTATCAGTGTGCAATTTAGTAATAAGGTTGGTCTTAAAATAGAAGATTATAAAAGTAGGATAGAAAATAATATAAATAATAATCTAAGTGTAAACAATCGATGGGAAAATATTAGGGATATCTTAAGGTCTTCAGCCGAAGAATGTTTAGATAGAGAGAAAATAACACCACGGAAAAACTGGCTATCTAAAGAAATTATTGATTTAATGATAGAAAGAAGACAATTTAGAAACAAAAGTGATGAAAAAAGTATACAAATATATAAAAAACTAACGAATAAAATAACAACTAAATGCAGAGAATGTAAAGAGAAGGATACAATACAAAGTGAAGAAATAGATAAATGCATTCAGAAGGGTCATATGAATAAAGCATATAACATAATAAGAAATTTTGAGAAGAAACACAATGCAAAAAGTACAACTATTCTAGATGAACAGGGTAATATACTTATAAATAATAGGGATATATTGGAAAGATGGAAGAGATACATAGAACAACTTTACAAAGGACAAGGATTGGATGATGATGATATAGAGGAAGAACAAATAGTGGAAGAGGACGAGAAAGGGCCAGACATCTTAAAAGAAGAGTTTTTGAAAGCCTTGATGAGTATTCACAATAACAAAGCAGCAGGGTGTGACCAAATATTTATTGAAATGATAAAATATGCAGTATGTGAACCCATGGTACAGGAAGTTTTTGAGTTAATGAGAGATATATACATAACAGGACAAATACCGGTAGATTTCCAAATAAGCAGAACAGTGGCATTGCCAAAAAAACTTAATTCTTTAAAATGTGAAGAACACCGAACCTTAAGCCTTATTTCGCAAGCATCTAAAATTTTATTAAAAATAATTCAAAACAGATTGAGACCAATTGCTGAAAACCATTTAAGTTCCGATCAGTATGGTTTTCGACAGAATAAAGGGACTAGAGAAGCTATTTTAGCTCTTAGATTAATAGTTGACAGGCGGTTAGATTTAAATATGGATACACACATAGCATTTGTTGACCTGGAGAAGGCTTTTGATAAAATAGACTGGAAGAAGATGATGTATAGCCTGCGTGGTGTTGGTGTTTGCTACAGAGACCGAAAGATTATTTGCGAACTTTATAAGAACCAGGAGACCATTATAGAAGTTGGAGAGGAAAAAGCAAAAGCAAAGATAAGGCAAGGTGTCAGACAGGGTTGTCCACTCTCACCGCTCATATTTAACATTTTTATAGAAGATGCCATAAAAAAGGTAATAGATTCAGATTTGGGGGGAATTAAATTTAATGGACAAAAAATTCACTTCATTAGGTTTGCGGATGATATTGCAGCATTTGCTGAAACCAACAGTCAACTACAAGACCTAGTTGTAAAAATGGAGGAAATTTTCAATCAGTTTGGACTTAAAATTAATAGCAGTAAAACTAAAACTCTTATAACATCTAAACGTGCAAAAAAACATAACCCAATCATTCTTAACAATAGTACAATAGAACAAGTAAACAAATTTAAATATTTAGGAAGTTTAATTACCAATGACTCCAGATGCACCGCAGACATCATTCAAAGGATAGCCATGGCTAAAAAAGCCTTCAATAACAAGAAGCACCTATTAAGAACTAAAATATCAAAAAAGGCTAAAAAACGCTTAATTAAAATCTACATCTGGAGCATTGCGTTGTACGGTAGCGAGACTTGGACACTAACACAGAGAGATAGAGAAAGGTTGGAAGCGTTTGAGATGTGGTGTTGGCGAAGGATGGAAAAAATTAGCTGGACGGAAAAGAAAACCAACGAAGAAGTTTTGAAGATGGTGAACGAGAAAAGACATATTTTAAAAACTATAGAATGTAGAAGAGGAAAGATGATGGGCCACTTGATGCGGCACGATAGTTTCTTTTTGAACATTTTGGAGGGTAAAGTCGAAGGAAAAAGAGGAAGAGGAAGACCTAGGCTCACATACTTTAACCAAATAAGACGGAAGGCGAATGTCGTGTCGTATCAGGAGGTGAAAAGGCTGGCACAGGATAGAGAAAAGTGGCAATTACTCCACCGACAAGAGCCTGGCTCTTAAATTTAATGATGATAGCGTTAGCGCGTTAGCTATCAGGCCACTCGATCTCAAGCGAAAAATATCGTTAATCATGTGTATTGTAAAATTCGTGAGGAAGATGTAAATCAAACACAATCTTTGATTTATTGTCGTGTTCATAATAGACTAATAAATTAAGCCAAATAATATTGATACTATAAGGTCCGTTGCACATTTGCAGGAACGTTACTTATCACTCCATTTGGCCTTTATGTCTGACACGTAAAAGTCTATATTTAGAACCCTTAATAGGTAATTAGCTGGCATTTAATTTAATTCCAGGATTACCCATTGCCACCATACGATGAATAGTATCTGAGCGGAATGGCGTCCGTTTATCAAACGCTTGTAACTTGTATTACACGTGGAAATCTCTTTCCAACGATATGTATTGAAAAAGAGACTTCCACTTGTATTACAAGTTACAAGCTTTTGATAAACAGGCCTATGGTCTTCATGATGTTTTTATGAGTAATAGAAAAAAAAGAAACATCTCACATCTCAGATACAAAATTAATTTACGTTAAAGTTGCATAATATAGTCACTTCGCTTAGCTAATAATACCACGTAAGTCAACGATTGAACGCGAATGAAGAGTTATTTATAATATACAAACTTCAAAATTATATACTCGTGCATACAATTTTCACCTATGAGGATATGAAACGATACGTCATCGAATTTTTGAAGTAATTTTGAACTGAATCCTAATAAACACATATAATATCACACGATTGTTTAAAAACTTTAATACTTGCAAATAATAGAAAACGCAAGTCCAAAGTTGGTATTAAGGGTTACGTAGGTAGCTAATCGTTACTAATATTATAAACATTTATTTGTTCCATCTTCACGGCATAGATAAATAGTTAATTAATTACACAGACGTGATATTTTAATTTCAACCTAGAAAATTAAATACCTAATTCCTAAAAAATAAACTGAGTCCACCACATCATATACTACAAGTATCAAGACCTTTAAATCCTATTACCCCGGAGTTGCCAGCTCTAAATTTGATTTTCCCTTTCTGTCATGAGCTTCTCGTAGACCTATACCGTCATTTTTTAACTTCAAACGCAAAAAAGGTGTGTTATAAGTTTGACGTGTGTATCTGTGTATATGTCCGTGGCATCGTAGCTCCTAAACGGGAGAACCGATTGATTTCTGAAATTCCACCGTTTTCATAATAATGTGTCTTATTAGTTGATAGAAAAATATGATCAAAACTAAGTAGCAATTTACAAATGTTATGATTAAATGACAAAAACGTATAAAATGCGTTTTATTGTTCACCCTACATTAACGCAGTCGCATTAGTCAACTGGCTGTATGGTAGTGTTGCTTGTGCCTCGCTGCAGTTCCCGCCAAAACGCGGCGCCATTACACGAGTGAGTTGTCAACGGAGGTTATGGCGCGTTATAATTTGGTTTATAACCCGACACTGCGCTGTTTAGTCGATGCAATTAACTCGAGATAGTCGTCTCATGCACTGTGAATAATAAATATGCACGCTGTTACTGCGCAATAGATATGGTTTGGTCCTTAGAAACGAGTTATTTGGTGACCTAATACTAAAGTCTAATAATAAGTAATAGTAAGCTCTTGGTGGTGACTTTTAAGCTCTAACAAGTCCTGAATATTGAGACCAAGTTTCGAATGATCATAGTGAGAGTAACACAGAAGCCAACTGAAATATTTTACTTAATAATTAGTAGTTATCAGTAGGTATTAAAGGATTTGGGATGTTTGTCAAGTTTTCTATATTACCTACAGATGATTATGACCGGTAAGTATATCTTTATATGTATTTGTACAGGAATTTACGTCAAGCAAATAGGTGTGAAATTGAATGTCTAAGTAATCATTTTCTGTCTCGATTTTATTACCAGTGATCGGAATAGGTAGAGCTAATTTGCCTAAACTTGACGCATATTCATTCATGCGTGAGAGAGATGGGAATACATTATTGATTGAACATGCATCAAGTTTAGGCAAATTAGCTCACCTATTTCCGATCACTGTTTATTACATAAGACTTAGTAGGATATCCGAATAGGAGACGATTTGCACCGGGTGTTTATTCGATAAAAGGTATTTTATACCAAATTTAATATGCTAAGTAATATATGGCGAATAGGTAGGCTGAAAAATTTCAGTCCAGTACATTTTTTTTTTAATTTACTTTGTTTTGAAAAAATGCAATAGCTTGTTTAATAAACAAATTACTTACATAGGTACCAATCGAAAATATGCAAACGTTCGTTAGGTTGACCATTTCTTTCCCGTCAAGCTATTGGTTAGGCAGATATAAATAGGTAAGTCGGTACTAATAATTTGCACAAAACTTAACGTTTGCATATTCTATAGACTTCATACTTTCGATTAGTATGTAATTTGTCTATTTAAACAAGCATTTGCAATTTAAAAAAAAGTTCATATTTAATATTTTTTTAATGATATAAGTACTGGACCGAAATATTTCAGCCTACCTATTCGCCACATATTATTTAGCGTATTAAATTTGATATAAAATACTTTTCTTTGAATAAACAGCCCGGTGCAAATCGTCTCCTATTCGGATCTTAGACCATCTATTCATACATAAGCGATTTTACAACCAAAATAAAACTCATATGACAGGCTGTCAGCCAACAACAGTGTTAACAAAACTGTGCATCTTTATTCAAGGATGTCACCCCATTTTTCGGGCCATTCAACAGTTTACGTCCGCCTTTTAATACGATTCCTACAAATTGGTATACGTCATAAATTACAGTGCGAAGACGCAGCCCTAGCTCCCCTCGGTTGGCTGTTCGCATTGGTATGCTTTGGCTTCTTGCGGGGCAAATATTGTTGTTACTTTTTGTTTGCAATATTTTTTTGTCGAAAATATTAATTGCAATGTATAAAGGAAACTGGTTTGATGGATACAGTTAGTTTTCTACTGATCCTACTTAAACCGTCCGTTTACGTTGAGTTGCTTGGGTAGTATTTCCGAAATTACGGCCAACGTGTGGCTAACGTCTGGACGCAGTAGGGAATGCAAATAACCGGTTTTAACCGATTTTAACCAGTTATTTTCATACAAAAACCGTTAAAAACCGGTTAATTTGCATTCCGTAGGACGCAGCCATAACACCAGCGACATCTGTGGAACTTTGTAAAAAAAACCGACGGCAACATCACAACTTACCGTAGGTACGAGCCAACTACCCTAACTACCAATTTACTCGCCCACCTAAGCGAATGGCCAATACCATTGGTACTTACATATTATTATCAAACGTAATAAGCCGGCTAAAGGCATAACTGCGTATCTCTGACAGTTTTAGCGTTCCTGCTCTCTATTCTTCTTCTCTTCTTCTCTGATCGGTCGTGATTTGAACCTGCCGTGCAGTAGTGTTTATTACTATGTAAACCTACTTGAATAAAAATTATTCTGATTCTTACTAGTTCCTACGATTCTTCCGAAGTATCCTATTCTGAGCAGGCCAGCTCTCGCGACCAAACAGTGGCGCGTCCCTACCAATTATTGACATGCTTTATTGCGCTCTATCTGAGGCGCGCTTTTATCAGCGTATGTCGTCCTGACCCAACGGCCAATACTATCCCAACACCCTTACACTCCAACCTTTAACGTTGAATTTTGCGTGAATGTGACGTGTGTGTAACGTGTGGCTGTATCACACAGTCACACGACACAGATACACCCCGACTAAGCTATATTCAACCATAAGGGTATAACACAACGGAGTCAAAGTCGGAAAGGTGGTAGTGTTGACCGTTTCGCGTTTCTACTTAATTTGATGGCAAAAGTTTTGGTATCGGAGTCATTTATAAGACTTATTATAGATGTTTCCCTGTTTATTAATAAAATTAATAAAGTAGGTACAGTACATGCTAGTAGCAGGAAAGTATGGATACGAGTATATTCCAATAAAAAGCACCTTTAACACGCCCTCTCAGAAAAAATCGGGCTGTATTAAGTGCCCTATAATTTTATTCATTTCCATCCTTAATCATATTTAGCACATAAATAATAAATTATGTTTATCCGTCCAAAAAATGTACTTACTCCTTCGAAACCACAATGAAGCGTTCTTTTTCTGTTAACGTCTCGTCTCGTAGCGTCGAAAAAAATATTGAAAGAGAAAAGTTAAAGCAAATCAGACGAAATAATCTGAACAATTGGAGAAGAGAAACTAAACTAAATGTAGAGTCGTATGAGGAGGTCAATAAATTGACGAAAGGCAGAAAACATGGCGGTCAACCCACCTATGGAAGCATGAGCTACATTGAAATTTGATGATGATGTACATAAAGTAAACTGACAATTGTGCATGTTAATCGTAAGTTTATGTACGAATTTGTATTTGTTTTTTTGTTATTTTTTATTTATTTATTTACTTAATCTTTATTGCACAAAAATACAAATTAGATTACAAAAGGTGAACTTAATGCCTAATGGCATTCTCTACCAGTTCACCTTTTTTGTGCAATAAAGAGTTTACCTAAATACATACATACATACAGTTCTCGAGTTATTATTTTGATAAAGGTTAAGAGAAAATTTAACAAAAACTGGTTGTAATATAATAACCTATGTTCATTTTTTTTACAACGACAAGTTAACATATAAATAATTTGTACTTACCTAGTGTTACAATTAAGTAATTGAAATACCTACAGAATACATGACCTGTAAGTATACTTTATCTATTAAAAAAAAAGACTAAAAACGTGCGTCATGCAATGAAGAGAATGTATATACCATTCAGTGATTTTATATGCTAATCAAACAGTAAACAACAACAAAGAGTACAGTGCAAAAGTAACAATTCAAAAAAATAAGTTCCTAATTAATCCAATTGACAGCCCGATCGGTTTCCTTTATCCGATGTGGCCAGCCCTACAGCACAGATAAGAAACACCCCATTGTCAGTTTATGCGATTCGGAGGTCGTTGCTTCTTTGATCTTAATCTCCGTGTTAATAAGTCTGTTGCCGCGGTTTGACACTTTTATATTGCACTAGTTAACTCTGCAGTTAATCTCGGAATGAGCAACAGATAAAACAACAATTAAAAGAAATAATGGAACTTGTAACTTGTGTTGCTATGTTGAGAATTAGTTACAAGGCGATAAAAGTAATATGTTTACAGACCTTCTTTTCATCCAGGGTCTATTCATTTGAGGATTTTTGTTTTCCTAACTAACTCGTTGTAGGAACCGTAGAATGTGAAGATAATTATATACTCGTCTCGGCTGCTACTGAGAGTTATTAAATTAACATGATCAGTTTAAGTCTCTTATATCCAGATACATCGCATACAAAATGGGCTTTAAAATCTTGAAACGGAACAGAAAGACATTATAAAAAAAAAAACCCGCCTTCAAATAACAAAATTTAACTTCTTTTAAAATGGTAGGTTGTCAGTCCAACTGAAGTCGGATTTTGGGTAAAAATATTGTGAGTCGCCGACTTCAATTGGACTGACCTATACCTACCATTTTAAAAGAAGTAATTTTTTGCGTTTTTGAAGGTGGTTTTTTGTTTTTTTAACACATTTATTTTATTTTATACTTTTAGTGATCATAATAAGCTGTTACGCAAATTCTAGAATTATACTAAAAATACTAAAATCGCTGTATGTACTGTGCTGACCCCAGGGGGCAGGCCTTATAAAATATAAAAGAAAGATTAATTTATTTAATCTGTTTGGCGGACCGGTAGACAAAAGATATTTGCCAATCGAAATAGTGGTAGTAACGTTGTGTGGTTTTTTTTAAATGTTTTAGTAACCCATGGTTCCTAAGGCGAGAATGAGGGATAACAGATTCTTCTGATTAAAGAGATATTCAAGAATAAGGGAATTCAAATAATTGTATTAGTTGAAGAAAAGAAACGTCTAGAGAACTTCAGTTTATGGAAATTCGACAAGTTTTGTGGTCTGGTAAAAGCAGAGCCCCTCCCCGCTCTTGCTCGTGTGCTCGACTCCAGGCTGGACACACTCCGCCAGCCTGTCCCGAACTTGTCTGGGGAGAGCTTCCATTACGTCGCCAAGTCAGTCTGAGTAAGTCCTCGTAACCAAGAGAGCAGAGGGCCCGACAAATTATAGTCACTCCAAGAGACAGGATTTAATTCTTTTCCTAATAATTTAGATGGAGAGACTATTGGCCTAAACTACCCCTCTTGTGTCCTCGGATATTTAGGACGACGGAATGTGTGTGTTTTCTGCAATCCAGTGTGACAGGTATCAAAGTAAACCCAGAATGTTGGAGGTCTCCTCCCCTTCGAATCCGTCAAGGCACCCGATATCACACGCTCAGCTTTCGCTTTGCTTAGTCGAGTCCCCACGAACCGACATGAGAGCCGGGAGTAGAAAGCAGTTGCCGAGCTAAACTCGCAGGCATCCTTGCCGACATGAGATCATAAAAACCAAGCCAGCAAGTCACCTCAACTAACTAACGTCTTTCGACCAGAGGTGAGATCGACTCTTGACGCAACTCAAATCCGACCCCCGGTTCCCCAAGATAAATTTTGAAGCTTTTAACCTTGAACCTTCAACACACTGAAGCAGTCTGTGCAGTCTGTATGGAAACTGAGCGTACAGTGTGAAGTGTCTCTGCTTGCTATTTTAATCCAAGATGTTTAGTGGCGGTAAGATGTCATCGACGTCTGTGACCCGCTGATAACTTTCACCAAGACACTAAACCCTCTTCGACTCGAATAGAAACATGTATAATATCCGATGCATTAAACGAGAAAGGTAAAGATAAATTGTAATTTAAATTGCCAGGACACAAGCAAAACTGTAAACCCCAATATAAGAGCCGAAAGAGAACTAAATAATCTTAGCCAAACAGCATGGGAAAATTTAGAAAAGTTCTTCCAATAAACTGAAGATTAGACATGGAGTCCTAAAAGGTACACAAGATCCAAAAGAATTAGATCAATCCTGAATTATTAATAAACCTTTGAATTCCCTTGATTAAAAACATTTATAAAAGAATATCAAATGAACAATAAAATTATTTACCTTTAAATAATTATTAGTTTCGCAATAGAATTAAAATCCCGTGAAATAATTCAAAGAAATTTATCACTAGTTTGGTTTTCCGACGACCAGCGTATATCACTTTTAAATTCAATATGATTTGCTTCTAAGAATTTATTTTTTAAAAATTGTTCTGTTTTTTAAATAAATTGTTCCTTCCAAAAAATATAAAATTTCGAAACTCAAAACATTTTGAAAGTATTCGTAAATAAAAAAAAATCAAAATCAAGAAAAATATTCAAATAAACATGTTCTAACAAGGACAGCTTTGCTACGAATCATCTAATAGCCTTGTTGTCAAAATTGCAATGACATCTTCCATAATTCAAAATATTTTGAAAATGACGACATCAAATGTCATTCGTAACCAGCTGCATTACTACCCTAAGTGCAACGATGCACCCATCGAGTAACCACTAAAAGACAACACTTAGCTTCGGGTCCCGACGAGATGTCAAGGCCGCGCAGCCGCAAACCGAACTCTCACGACAGCGACACCAAACCGCTTAGAAGCCCTCGTAGTAAGCGACGGAGCTCTCAGGATCATGCTCCCGCGTGAAATGTATTAAAATAAAAGGTTAAATATGCAACTAAGGTTTCCCTGTACTACGAAAGTTTTCCTTACTCTATTACTATACCTTGAAACACAACAAACATTCACAATAAATTAAACACCATACGGAACCCCTTCTAAACAGCGACCATCCCCTTCCATTCGTCTTTCAGATCCTCAACTAGAACACTCATTCCCAAGCTTCCCTATTCTAAATAATAGGACATTTACGAAAGATTAAAATACCTATGAGAAATCACTAATTCGATTTTCTTGTTCTCAAACCGTAACCCAAATTATTCGTAAACATGATTTCTTATAGATAAGTGTTTCCAACAACGGTAGGACTACAATATTTACCTTTTTAAGTAGACTTAGTCTACATGAAAACTCACGAAAATCTCCTAACGTCTCCCTGCAAAATTCCTATAGATCACCTCCTATATGTTATTCACAATTATGCACACCGCACATTATTAATTATAAAAGGAAAATTTTGTGGATACACCACTATTATTATAAAGAAAAGCAAATAAAAATCTTAAGAAAACATTTTTTCAAGCCCGACGATCACTCCCGTCCACTCCCAAACTGTTTCCTAGCAACCCCCCACACACTCTCTCCGTTTTCTAACCAGTCAAATACCAAAGACAATTTAATTCTTGCTTGAAGGTTTGGCTCGAGATGAGGTCAGTACAATCCCCCCCTAAATCTTGACGATATTCAACGGAGCCAAGATTTAACCTTCTTATTCCAACTCCTTGTCTCCAATCAATCCCAAACAAGAGTTAAATTTCATAACCAATTCACCAACTGAACCCCAAAACTATTTAAGGAGTCCCCTAACTTATTTTATCTTTCTTCCCCCCCCCAATCCCTTTTCCCCTATGCTACATCTTTCCCCCCCCCCTCTCCTAAATTAAACCTCCATTACCAAATATGAATTCAAAACCACTAGCCAGTAAGCAAATACTTTATTAATATTTCTAAAACCTTATAATATTGAACTAAACACCAAATACCATATAATCTAATACTCAAATATATTCCAAAGCAAAATTACTCCGAATTAATCCTACCCCACATAACACTCACTAATGCTTCTGCATGGAAATTCATAACCGACATCAACGTCCCTATAAAATTTCTAATTCCCCAACTTCTAACTTCATTTTCCTGATTAAACATAATATCGTGCTAAATGTATTGCATTGAACATCCCCTTCTCTTGCAAAGTTTCGGGGTGTACCAAAACATAAACATTATCAAACTGTCTTGCTGCTACCCTGTATGGACCTTCATAAGTTAAATCAAACTTCCGAGTAACTCCACTCATAGAGTCAGACTTATTCAATCTTCGCAACTTAACCAAATCTCCAACCTGATACTGAATTAATTTATGAGTTAAATCAAACCTAGTCTTTCTCTGTTGACTAGCCAATTGTAAATTAACCCTAGCTTGCTCCCGAATCTCTCCTATATCCCTACTACGTACAAGATAAGGCAAATGGGTATCTATTGATAAATGAGTCACTCTACCAAAAAGAACTTC
The DNA here is from genome assembly GCA_946894065.1 of Acleris literana. NCBI lineage: Eukaryota > Metazoa > Arthropoda > Insecta > Lepidoptera > Tortricidae > Acleris > Acleris literana. The sequence continues at coordinate 10,617,192 of OX335687.1, forward strand.
ATTAGGTGTAAACCCCGTACTTAAATGAAATGTATTGTTATACAACTTCTCAATCTTCTCTAACCATAAACCCCAATTTCTATGCCTTTCATGACAATAAATCCTAAAGAATTTTCCCAACTCTTTATTAACACGTTCCGTCGTATTTGGCCTAGGGTTCCTAATAGTTGTATATATAGCCCTAACTCCCATATTCCGTAATCCTAATTTCCATGTATTCCCTATAAATTGTTTTCCATTATCAGTCATTACAGTTTTCGGCTTTATTGTTAATGCAAAATTTTGCATCCTAACCATAACCGCTTTCGCTGTTGCCACCCTCAACCCATATAATTTAATGTATTTAGTAAAAGAATCTTGTATTACGAATATGTATGTTATTCCCCCCCTAGACGCTGGTAAGGGTCCATAAAGGTCTGCCATAACTAAATCCCCTGGATTCTCCGTTACAATAGAATTACACGCCCCCACATACTTAACATTATCCACTTTGGATAATTGGCAAATATGACAACACCTAACAAACTTCTCTACCATTCTCTTCATTCCAAGCCAATAAAATCTTTGCTTTAGATATTTCATCATTTTATAAATCCCCAAATGCCCTAACTCCAAATGAACTTGTCTACACACCTCAGCTTGCAAAGCTTCTGGTAAATATAAAACTTCAACATCGTTGACATGTTTTCTAAAATAAAGCACACCATCGACAACTGAACAACGCATCGCTATCCTAGACAATCGACTTCCTCCTTCCACTTGCCCTAGCACGCGTTCTTTAATGCCTTTAGCTACATTATCCATATCCTGAAACTGAACCATCTGTTCTAATTTAGATTCTAATTCAGTATTATTCTGCACCCCCATATACATTATCGATGGACACCAAGTTTTCCCTTCTTGAATGTCCCCATCCCTTGGAAATCTAGACAAAACGTCCACTCCCCCATTTTCGACCCCCCTAACATGCTCTATTGTGTAATTAAACTGTTCTAAATACAATATCCATCTTGTAATCCGACTGTTAAATAATTTAATGTTCTTTACAAACACTAAAGCTTTATGATCAGTCCTAATAATTAATTCCGCCCCCCTTAAATAAGTCTCAAACTTCTTAACCCCATAAATTACTGCCCAAAATTCTTGTTCTGTAACTGTCCACCTCAATTCTGATCCTCTCAACGACCTTCCACAAAAACTCAAAATCCGTTTATTACCCTCATCGTCATATTGATATAACTCTCCCGCAATTCCTACCCCTGAACTATCCGTCTGCAAATAATAAACTTTATTCACATCTGGATGTGACAACATAATAGTTGTAGAAAACTCCTGTTTCAATTTCTTAAATGCCGCATCTAACTCCTCATCCCAATACCAAACTTGTTCCTTTTTTAACAATCTTGTCAAAGGAATAATCAAAGTGCTATAATTTGGAATAAATCTCCGGTAGTAATTACATAACCCTAAAAATGCTCGCACATGCTTCACCTTTTTCAGAGTTGGAAACTCTTGAATCGACTTGACTTTATTTGGATCAGTCTGAATCCCTTCAGTAGAAACTATATGTCCTAACATTTTCACTTCCCGACAAGCAAACTTACACTTCTCTAAATTACAAGTCAAACCCGCATTCTCTAATCGTTCTAGGACCTTGTCTAATTGCTCCAAATGTTCTTCCCAACTCCCTTTCGTTAATATTGCCAAATCATCTAAATAATTTACACAAAAACTTCTAACTCCTGGCCCCAACACTACATCCATCGCCCGACTAAAACTTCCCACAGACGTCTTCAGACCTTGTGGCAAAACATTATACATATAGGACCTCCCATTCACAGTAAACCCAGTATACTGCCTACTCTCTTTTGATATAGGAATTTGAAAATACGCATTGTTTAAATCTACGATAGTTATAAATTTTACACCATGAAATGCATTTAAAACATCTATCTGCATTGGTGGGGCCTCTGACTCTGCCACCATGTATTTGTTAATTTCTCTAGCATCAAGTAAAATACGAATAGACCCATCAGGTTTGCTTGCATATGTTAAAGGACTACTATAAGGAGTTGCCCCTCTAGAAATAATCCCCAACTCTACCATCTCATTTAATTTTTCATCAATCTTATTACGATAAGCATACGGAATCGGATAGGATCTATTTATTCGCGGAGTGTGTTCAGACATTTCTATATGATGAACATAACAATTTGCCCTACCAATTTGCTTCGTGAATACTATCTTATGACTCTCTAAAACTTGCTTTAAATCCATCCTCATACTATCAGTCAATTTTACTCCCACATTAAGTCTATCCAGAAAATCCTCACTCTTCACAGTGGAATCCCTTTTATCATCCTGACCGACTCGTAGAGTTCTAACATTTACACTCTCTTGACCTTCAACAATAAACGGTACATTAACTTCTTCCCCATTACCCGACAGAATTAAAGACTTAGGATCTCGCAAATTAATAACAGCATCATGGGAAAGTAACCAGTCAAAGCCTAATATCACCGGTACTGTCAATTTTGGAACTACCAACAATCCAGTATCGAAACTTATCCCCTGAATTTTTAACTCAACAGATGTTAGCTGCTGTATTTTCAAACTTTTCTGCCCTACTGCTCCTCTAATCTGTATAGGTTTCACTGGTAATGATGGAAACCTTGTATCTTTAGTAATTTGTAAAGATTCATAAAGCTCTTCTGAAATACAACTCACTTCACTCCCAGTATCTATCAACCCATTTATTGTATTCCCTAATATCTCAATAACAATCTCCGCTCTAACCTTGCGGAAACCCTCATCAAAACATACCTCTTCATCAAACAAGGATGCCGCAACAAAAGTTTGTAAAAATTCAGAAACACGTGGCCGATCTAATAAACTTGGGGAAAGATTTGGAAAAGCATCTAAATTCAACTTAACTTCCTTATTCTGAACTCTATTCTCATCCCCAAAACCACATCTACCAAAATTTGACCAAGTTTTATTAGCCGATATGGGATATAAATTTCCATGCCCATCTTTCCCTAACCCTATTCCCTCAATCGCAATAGTAAAAGCTACCTCAACCTTTCAAATTGCACTATTCATAATTCTCGAGAAACGAAAGTAATGCCTCTCCCTTAATTCACAAAATCTCTTCCCCTCAATCTGCTTAATACCCTAGAATCCTGGTCACGCGGCACCAATTGTGCTGACCCCAGGGGGCAGGCCTTATAAAATATAAAAGAAAGATTAATTTATTTAATCTGTTTGGCGGACCGGAAGACAAAAGATATTTGCCAATCGAAATAGTGGTAGTAACGTTGTGTGGTTTTTTTTAAATGTTTTAGTAACCCATGGTTCCTAAGGCGAGAATGAGGGATAACAGATTCTTCTGATTAAAGAGATATTCAAGAATAAGGGAATTCAAATAATTGTATTAGTTGAAGAAAAGAAACGTCTAGAGAACTTCAGTTTATGGAAATTCGACAAGTTTTGTGGTCTGGTAAAAGCAGAGCCCCTCCCCGCTCTTGCTCGTGTGCTCGACTCCAGGCTGGACACACTCCGCCAGCCTGTCCCGAACTTGTCTGGGGAGAGCTTCCATTACGTCGCCAAGTCAGTCTGAGTAAGTCCTCGTAACCAAGAGAGCAGAGGGCCCGACAAATTATAGTCACTCCAAGAGACAGGATTTAATTCTTTTCCTAATAATTTAGATGGAGAGACTATTGGCCTAAACTACCCCTCTTGTGTCCTCGGATATTTAGGACGACGGAATGTGTGTGTTTTCTGCAATCCAGTGTGACAGGTATCAAAGTAAACCCAGAATGTTGGAGGTCTCCTCCCCTTCGAATCCGTCAAGGCACCCGATATCACACGCTCAGCTTTCGCTTTGCTTAGTCGAGTCCCCACGAACCGACATGAGAGCCGGGAGTAGAAAGCAGTTGCCGAGCTAAACTCGCAGGCATCCTTGCCGACATGAGATCATAAAAACCAAGCCAGCAAGTCACCTCAACTAACTAACGTCTTTCGACCAGAGGTGAGATCGACTCTTGACGCAACTCAAATCCGACCCCCGGTTCCCCAAGATAAATTTTGAAGCTTTTAACCTTGAACCTTCAACACACTGAAGCAGTCTGTGCAGTCTGTATGGAAACTGAGCGTACAGTGTGAAGTGTCTCTGCTTGCTATTTTAATCCAAGATGTTTAGTGGCGGTAAGATGTCATCGACGTCTGTGACCCGCTGATAACTTTCACCAAGACACTAAACCCTCTTCGACTCGAATAGAAACATGTATAATATCCGATGCATTAAACGAGAAAGGTAAAGATAAATTGTAATTTAAATTGCCAGGACACAAGCAAAACTGTAAACCCCAATATAAGAGCCGAAAGAGAACTAAATAATCTTAGCCAAACAGCATGGGAAAATTTAGAAAAGTTCTTCCAATAAACTGAAGATTAGACATGGAGTCCTAAAAGGTACACAAGATCCAAAAGAATTAGATCAATCCTGAATTATTAATAAACCTTTGAATTCCCTTGATTAAAAACATTTATAAAAGAATATCAAATGAACAATAAAATTATTTACCTTTAAATAATTATTAGTTTCGCAATAGAATTAAAATCCCGTGAAATAATTCAAAGAAATTTATCACTAGTTTGGTTTTCCGACGACCAGCGTATATCACTTTTAAATTCAATATGATTTGCTTCTAAGAATTTATTTTTTAAAAATTGTTCTGTTTTTTAAATAAATTGTTCCTTCCAAAAAATATAAAATTTCGAAACTCAAAACATTTTGAAAGTATTCGTAAATAAAAAAAAATCAAAATCAAGAAAAATATTCAAATAAACATGTTCTAACAAGGACAGCTTTGCTACGAATCATCTAATAGCCTTGTTGTCAAAATTGCAATGACATCTTCCATAATTCAAAATATTTTGAAAATGACGACATCAAATGTCATTCGTAACCAGCTGCATTACTACCCTAAGTGCAACGATGCACCCATCGAGTAACCACTAAAAGACAACACTTAGCTTCGGGTCCCGACGAGATGTCAAGGCCGCGCAGCCGCAAACCGAACTCTCACGACAGCGACACCAAACCGCTTAGAAGCCCTCGTAGTAAGCGACGGAGCTCTCAGGATCATGCTCCCGCGTGAAATGTATTAAAATAAAAGGTTAAATATGCAACTAAGGTTTCCCTGTACTACGAAAGTTTTCCTTACTCTATTACTATACCTTGAAACACAACAAACATTCACAATAAATTAAACACCATACGGAACCCCTTCTAAACAGCGACCATCCCCTTCCATTCGTCTTTCAGATCCTCAACTAGAACACTCATTCCCAAGCTTCCCTATTCTAAATAATAGGACATTTACGAAAGATTAAAATACCTATGAGAAATCACTAATTCGATTTTCTTGTTCTCAAACCGTAACCCAAATTATTCGTAAACATGATTTCTTATAGATAAGTGTTTCCAACAACGGTAGGACTACAATATTTACCTTTTTAAGTAGACTTAGTCTACATGAAAACTCACGAAAATCTCCTAACGTCTCCCTGCAAAATTCCTATAGATCACCTCCTATATGTTATTCACAATTATGCACACCGCACATTATTAATTATAAAAGGAAAATTTTGTGGATACACCACTATTATTATAAAGAAAAGCAAATAAAAATCTTAAGAAAACATTTTTTCAAGCCCGACGATCACTCCCGTCCACTCCCAAACTGTTTCCTAGCAACCCCCCACACACTCTCTCCGTTTTCTAACCAGTCAAATACCAAAGACAATTTAATTCTTGCTTGAAGGTTTGGCTCGAGATGAGGTCAGTACAGTACCTATATGCCTATAATATTTGAGGAGTTACCTCAATTCCTCACGGATTCCCTCATCACATTTATATTTGGTGACAATGGGACTACCTCGGAAGTATACTCCATCAACCCAAAAAAGATTTTTTATAATCGGAGAACTCTGTAAAAAGTTCAAACTGAGAACCTCCTTTTTTCAAGTCGGTTAAAATACTAAAAACTTCTCCTAAATGTTAAAAATACTTTTCTGAAAACCGCATCAAAATCAGTTCAGCCAAACGCGAGATAATCGCGAACAAACATACATACATACATGTCAAACTGAGAACCTCCTCGTTTTTTGAAGTCGGTTAAAAAGATGATGTTCAGGCTGCAGCCTCCGCTGTCCGTCTATCTATCTATCTGTCTGTCTGTCTGAGAGATAGATGTCTGTCTGTCTGTCATCGGGTTTTATCTCATTAACCATACGAGTAATAATTAGACGGTAAAAAAATCACAGAGATTATATTTCTATTGCCGCGATAACAATAAATAATAACTTATTGTTATAACGGCATTACCCAATACCAAAAAGAGTTTATTGCTTGATCTTAATCATAAGGTAGTACGGAATCCTTCGATAGTCTTGTCCTTAGCCGGTTTTCGTATTTACCAATTTATCCACAAGTTTATCTCATCGTCATGCACATTTTTTCACCAAATAGTCACATTCGACTATCCTATTGCAAATCAAAAACAAAGGATCGGCATTGACATCTCAAACACCTCCGGTGTTGCCCGCCGTCGCACCCGTCCGCCGATCACTCCATTCAGTTTGGCCACTCGTGCGTGGTAACCCCAGTGTGACCCGCCTAATTTCTTTGTTACTTTGTGGAATTTAAAAGCCTAAGTTTTCGGACTATAGGGGCGCCCGATTTTGCGGATAGGTAAGCATTGTCAGGGGTCGCGTACTATATTTTTATTTATTTCCGTGGTAGGTAAACTTCTTTACAATTTTCACAAAGCTAAAACTTTTGACTTACCTAACTGCTCAAAAGCCAACAGAAAGATATAGAGTTGAACAGTCTTTGTAAGTATCTATGTTATTAAAAAAAATGATGTAAAAACTCTAATTTAGCTCCTAGACCGGTTTCTTAATTGGTGTGCCATACTCGTAAGATTCGAGAAGAACGTGTGACTGTCATAGAGCCTTTACAAATTATAAGGGTGCCTGCGTAATACTGTTGCAAGTTGTTTTTTTTTGGTGGTAACTTCTGAGTTAGAATAACAAGTTAAAACTAACGAATATTATTTTAATATTTTTCCGAAAAAAAATTACGACTTGTATTCATTTAAACTTTATTGCACAATACGCAAAGTAAGTAGGTACAAACTAAACTATGTGATAGAAAAGCAAAATAATAGTTTGGTTTGGTGTGTCCAGCTGGATTATACCTAAGCACATAGTGTATTTTCGGCGAGACTCGAGAGTCAAAAGTATTTTATCCAGTTCATAACTTTTCATGTATGATTTAAAATATACATAAAACGACCAATTTTGTTGCCTGATGGCCGCTACATAGTAAATATCAGCTTCTTTAATGTTCTCGGACCTCGATGTATACAAACAGTCACAAGGCTTGGGTACGAAAACTTACTTTGAGCTATAATATTAAGAAGGATTAATGGTTCAGACTTGGACTTAAGGCGGATGATAAAAATGGAGCATAATAAAGTGTAAATTTAAGACTCTACCCATATGTGGTCTAAGATTAGTTTTTCTATTGCTTTAACAAATTTAATACCTTTATTTCAGAAAGAAATTAAATGACATAAAATTGTGACACTTGTATGCAATTTGACAGTTGTACCAGATGTTGCCAGCTTACAAAAATATTTCGAAGCTTATTTTCTCCGCAACCCTTACAAGCTTACAACAAACATTCGTATCGAATGTAGGGAATTACTTCTGTTTCGTTAGAGGCCGGTGCGGCGGACATATGTCGCGGGCAGAACTTCGCTAGGGAGGCTCTTGCCCTCCACCGCGTTAATTGCCGACTGTCCAAGATCGGAAGTCGAGTGTGAATGCAGTTAAATAGATGGATTCACCCACAGAGCCAAATTCGCAAAGCAACATTTGTATGTTACCTATTTCTTGCTAAAATCGCACTCTTCGTTTTAAAGTCGGGGTCAATAGAAATGTCAACAGATGTATTCAAATCAGTACTGTTTGACACATAATCGCAATATTTCAGCAAACGAGATTTGATTTAAGAAAACGTATAGTTAATAGTTATTTAATCTTAAACAGAATGTTAAAGTAACAATCAAGCGTGTCCATTATTAAAAATACCTCCCGCGTTGTCCATAAGTACGTGATTATGGTGTACCTAATAGTGGTAAATAGGTCCGTTTGGTTTTGTTTAAAATCTTTGCTATTTCTATTGACCCCGACTGTATGTGTACCTACCTATTAAGTTTTACAAAAAGGATTTATTTTGGGACTTGTCAATCCGATAAACAAGCGACGAACTTTACCGTCCTATAAAACGCCGGCGGTCTTTTTCCCGGCATTTTTGAAATAGGAATAGCTATGTAATTGGTTTTTAAAAAACAAAAATGTCACCGGCCAGTTGTTACGGCACGCGTTTCTAAGTACCTGCTAATGCGATGGAGCTATGTCGCGGAGGCTCAAGGTATGTTGTAACCTGCATTTTTATGGAAAAATACACCCGCTATCTGCCAAGACCAACTGAAAGGGACGGAGCTATATAAGCAACATAAGTACTCTCCTTCACGCAATAGTAAAGTTTTTTTTCTGTAGATAGCTACACCTGCCGCGCCCCAGTAGGTCTAAAGGCGATGCCAATCGGAATTCGGTATTCTTTTTAATCAAGATATAATTACCTTTATTTGGCCACCCCACCATACGGTAAAGTTAAATTTTATAGTTCAATGATTTCTATCTGTCTTTTGTCAAATTAAATTACTTCTTTGGGCACTTATTTAAAAAGTAGGTTATCATACTTATCATCAATTCAATAATTAATTTGATCCTTTTCCGTCCAAACAGTGGTTGTACATATACCTAATCGATCTAGGTTATTCAGAAGTCGTGAATTTGATTCCCGTTAGCTCCAGGTACAGTCGTGTTCATGAATACATACACTTTAGTACATACCCTGTCTTGAAATTGCCATATACAAATTATCACAGCGATTAAACTGACAAGGTACTTAAGTGTATACATATTTATGAACTCGACTGTATTTTCAAAATAATGATACTTCGTTAATTGTTTTCAGGTCTATCAATTATTGTTTTGTATTTTTGTGAGATACAGGTGGATACAGGATAACCAAGTTTGGGATGTCTTATGCGACATTACGTAAGTATGTATGATGTGTTATTATGAAGTATAGGTAAGTAAGTTTTAGTATCTACAATCCCTTCTAATAATATCTGTCAGTTTTAGTCTCTATTATTAACCGCATTCGATTTAACCTACTTTAATTACATTCAGGTACTTGTGTGTCGATATTTTTGACAAAGACGAATACAGTCATGTATTGAATAACTTTAATATAAACTACTTAGTTACTTACCACAATTGCAAAATCATTCAAAACTTCACCGGACTACAATATTAATTCATTAGTCCCTAACTTTTGGTCTAGCTTCAAGATCCAAAGCCACATTCAACTTAACACTTTATTAATTTAACAATACGGTCTTAAGTTTCTGAGACTACGAAGTTTTGAAGGAGCCCGCATCAGGATCTTGGGGAAGTTCAACTGGAGGAATGTTTGCTCCACACTTTCACTCGGGAAGTTGGGATTATCTCCCCAACTTGGTAGTTATCGTGTTAAAGGTATTTAGCTGGCTTTTTGTTCGTTTCGCGGAAGTTGAATTTTGGCTAGGCAGCTTAAAATTTAATATATTGTTTTAGACACTGGGTATAATTTAAAATCTATCTTCGACAAAAATAATGTCTAGTTGATAATTGTATTATCTGTCGCCATCAATTCAGTCAGACAGTTTTTTTGTGGGAGATTAACAAGGTTACAACAATATTATAATGATAGAAGACGAGATAAATGTCAAATGCCTGCATACTTACTTCTTAACTGCCAACGACAATTTAAAACCAATACATAGAAAAATATGGTTTTCTGAAAACCGCGGTATCTCACAAATGAACCCATATTCATAAATAAAGTTCTTGATCATTACACTTATGATCAAAAACTTTTTTTACCTCACTATTTTATTTATTTCTACGCATTAGTGATAAAAAACATTGTATGTCTCACGAGCGGAACTATGAGAATTACAAACCTACACTCATTAAATCCCTTAGCCGTCGGCTTCGGGCTTCAAACAGTTGATTGTAATTCCTTTTTTTTACCCTTATAAACAATGTATTTAACGCAGACGGAGCCACGGGCAAGAGCTAGTTAGGCATGTTAGGCAGTTATAAAGTTATAACGCATTAGTGTAATGGGCGACGCGTTTTCGCCCTGACTGACGGCTCGTTACGCGCTGACACGAATTTTTCACAACTTTACCCTCTTTTTGAATAATGGCTATCAATTTTTTTTTGGGACTCTGCCTAATGAGCATGTGTACGAAAATTTTAGTTTGGTAACACCGAAAAATTTCTCCGATTTTTAAGGGTTCGCAAAAGGTTATAAGTTAGCTACTTAGACAACGCCAATGACTTCGCGTAGAATTAGTTTTTCGCTTCTTGGCATATTTCGCCCGTTTTAGCGGTCGATTTTCCACCAAAGGAATATTTACTCCAAATTTCAAGTCCCTAATTTCATTAGTTTAGGTCAGCGAGTCGGTCATTGCATTCAAATGTATGAATAGGGTGAATAGGATATTTAGTTTTTGAAGGGTTTTTTACGAAATCAAGATCAAGTTTCAACATTGCTTAGTATCGTTTTCGCGAAAATGGGAAAGAAGCGAAGAAGCGAACAAAATTGTACACTTTTATAACAAAGGATTTAAATCATAGGCATATAATAAGGCATAATCTAACTTAAACCATACCTTGAACTTTCGCCCTTAAGTAACTAGGCATTATGAGTGAGTGTATGAGGCTCCTTTGCCTTTTCTGTGAATGATTCCATTAAATACCATACCCATGTATGGTAGTTAAGTTAAATAGTTACTAAAAGCGTGTTGTAATACTTGTAATAGCTACTAATTTAGCCCTTTTTTCCTACTATATTTTTCTGCCGCTTTCTACGGAACCCTAAAAACTATCACAGTCTCATTATACTAAGCGTGTCGCCACACGCAACTATTTAGGTTTTTTGTAAACTTTTCCTTTATCAGATTTGTTTGATTGGCAGAAAACAACTTTTTTCCGTGTTGTTTATTGGGGCCATTTGTTGCTTTTGGAGTTTTGTCATGTTATCAAATAGCTGATTCAGTTTAAATATTATTTTTTATATGTACCCAGTTTGGTGTTTTAAGAAAAAAGAACGTACCAGTAGCTTATTTTCTAAATACTTCTTGAAAATCATTGAGGCTTTTTGTAATTTTGTCTCCAAAATAACTCATACCTATTACTTTCTTTTGGAAAATGAATTAGCATTTCCAAAATGACAAATTACTTAGTTCTGTCTGAATTAGTTAATTCTGATTATAAATCAGGAAACCTGAATCTAACTGAATGTGTTGACAACAATATTCGTAGCTCTTTAGAGTTACTTTTCATTTGAATTAAATATATCAAAAATAAAACCCCCATTCACTTTGCACTTATCAGACAACAATGACACGCCACGCACTGTCCGGCAAACATAAATTACGGCATAATCGAACAGTTTGGACGGGCAATTCAATGCGTCGAACGCTCCTCCGGTAATGTATCGAATAGCTCCTGCATTATACTTGAACAATGCAAGTTGGGCAATAGGCAGTTTAATTGAGTTAAATGCGGTAAACAATGCGTTTTGGAGGCTGGGGTCGAAAGAGATTGTGTGTCAGCAACCTATGGATTGGGTGAGATTAATAAAATAAATAATTATCAGCGAACAATATCACACAAATTGAACTAGTCACAAACTAAGCACAAGACTTGTAATATATAAACACAGATAAAAATACTTATTGTAATAAGCAATACTGCCCTCCTAAATAAAAAGGACGCGTGAGCAACTTGTTAGTCAAAGTAAATTTAACCTTAATAATAAAGAAATAAGGTCACTAATACATGCGCAGTTCTATGAGACATACGCCCTTTTTTCTAAGGAGGGCAGAATATATAAAATTACTGACTGTTGAGTTTCTTGCGGCGTTTCTTCTCAGCAGTGGTCGCATCTTGGGAAGCGCTGGTATTTTTTTTGACATGTAGTAGTTACTTACAGAACAAAGATTTATATTTTTTATCTTCATTTATATAGAGAAATACATACATAAAAAAAACTGATCGCGCTCGTCACGCAAATTTTTGCTCTTTCCGGGAATCGAACCATGGCCGTAGGTAAGCTTTGTAGGCAGAGTCAATATCACTACCAACTAGGCTAAGATGCATCGCGTCGTACCATGCATATTTGACCTGTATGTATGTATGTGTGTATGTTCGTTCCTATGTCCGCTCGTAACTACTCAACAACTCAATCGATTTTGATAAATAATACGTCATTAGATTCACCTTGATGGCGCGGTCCTAAATGGCGGGTTTATGCGCTTTAATTTTGTAATATATATCGGCAACAATATCGAAAAATGCATTCAGATTTTTAAAGATGGCTATTTATTCGTAAAAATATACTATGGTGGTTCCGCATTATCACCGAGGCGATATAAGTGGCGCCCTACCGTGGGGCCTAAAGGTGGGTGACAATCGGAAAGCCATTACGGCCCTCCGTCGTTACGGGTTCTGGCACGAAAGGTCGGGATAGGTGTTTGTTTTTATTTATCACGTGGCATTTATAGAGAGCGATACTAATAGACTCATAAAAAAGCAGATGGACGCGTTTTCCATCAGAATAATTGACAAAAGATTTTTTTTAAATGTTTTCTGATAAAAATCATGCTTATAGAGGATTGTCCCAAAAGCATACTTTTTTTTATTATTATTATTATTTACATACATACATACCCTCACGCCTTCATTCCCAGAGTGGGGTAGGCAGAGTTACAGAATTACCAACAACTCTAAAGAATTGTTGATAATTCTCTAACCACATTTTGCACAATTATTATTACACTGGCCCGCAAAACTAAGTATCACACTTTTAATACTAGCTAGTATTTTTTTTTTAAGTCTAGTGCTAGTTGGTACGTAGGAAAGACCAATGGCTTTTAAGCTCTTTAGCTATTAGAGAAAATAAATTAGTCTAAATAATGACAAACCTTTGTAAAAATAATAATTGGAACACCTTTTTAAAAAGTTCCTGTTGTCAATTTACGCATTCGGATGGCAATCAGCTGTATGTAATATTTGAAGCAGATCATGATTACTGTACTTATTTGTTTTTGGAATAGAGAAGAGCATAGGTACAGGCCTCACTGATGATCAGTGGGCTCTGAGGGTCATCACAGACATTATTTTCAATCTCAAGACCAAATGAGTTGACAGCCCTAATGGAATGTCTCTATGCTAGTGATTTTGGCAGCTGTTTTACTCTCATACCAGACCACAATGTGAATATTACCGCTTGGTGGTGGGTTTGGCGGAAAGAGTCAAAGCTATTTGGATGGATCCTGCAGAAGTCCTTCCCCCGCCTCTGTTTGGCTTCATTTTATCGATTTTTCTCACAGCTAGGTTTAAATGTATTAATCTAAGATGTATAAAGGTCGTATAAATGTCTAAAGGGTCACTAAACGCTAAGGCATCAGGTGTAAATAGACATGTTATGTGATGTAAGTGTCGTGCTATTAGCCGTTAGCGTTAGCTTACATGGTTGATAAATTACTAAGGATTTTTGTACTAAAGCTACTTGCAGAAATAAGATAAATGTAGTCTGAGTTTAAAATCGGACAGTTCCATTGATTTTGACACAATTACCTAACTGAAAATTAAGACTTTGTAAATATTTATCTTAATCCAGATTTAATACTAAAATTCGATTTTATTTTTCTGCAAGTGGTCGTAATGCTTTCTTTACAAGTATTTAGTTCATTAGTTATATGCCCAGTTACACGGCTCATTTAACGCTCACTAATAAATCACATAAATAACGATCTGGAGCCCTATGTAGATAAGATACATACCTAACGCTAATGTAAACGATTGTCGAAAACTATTAGTGTATAGAAACGACGTAAGTGCTTGACGCGACCGTCCGGCACACACACATGGCATAACATTTCATCACATTTTCAAACTCATAACGTAACAAATAGGTGCACACTGCATCACACAACAGACATAGTATCAACGTATGCCTCTGCTACGAGGTCCAGCTCATCATTTCACTGGATTATACCCTCATCTGACTTAGTGTATGCGGCCGAAATGTCCAGTCATTCCACGTAAATAATCAAAAATAACTCCACACTCCATGATTCCATTAGTTACATCGTTGAAAACAATCCAATGATTCGATATGTAAGCCGACCCGATATCACACTCGTCGCGACCAGGTGTTGTAACACCGTTAATATCAATTGAACATTGACCGTCTGCCACTCAATAACCAGCGTAAACTAACCTCCAAACCCCCCTTTAAACCCCACATTTTCGACCACGCCGGGGAATCGGCTACCAACAAGAGGGTTGAAGTTAAAATGGTCGTGAAATATTTTATGAGCCGATTTCCGTTCAAAGAGTAATTTCGTGGAGTAACTCCCTTCCGTTTTAATGTCAAGTATTTCGACGATATATTTTAAGCTTGGCATGTGTTAATAATGTGAAATATCGCTCTGTTGACGCAATATTTATCATGTGGGTAGAACGGCCTTATGACAGGTAGAACTTTTAATGTAAACGCACGACAGAATAGTAATAAAATACGTTTACGCGGTATTGTTTTCAATAACCACCTGTCTAGGAATTTAAACTGCGGGCGTTTGTAATCTCAAGACTGTAATCCTAAGGCATTGTCAACCCTGACAATTCTAAAATTGGTAAGCCATATAGCTAAGAATTTGAAGTTATAGATTATTCATTTTTAAACACAAATTAAGTATTCCGTTTATTTCATATGTAGCGCAAACAAATAGACTGGGGCTCCATATTAGGTCAAGTAAATAAGCGATATCATAACATAACGGTGACAATATGATAACATGTGAAAAGGAATATGGTTTAACCGATTAGAATACAGCCCCTAATTTGTAAAAATCGCTATATATAAAACCAAAACTGACCAACAGGACTCGCACAAGAAGGGTTCCGTTCCGTACCATTGTTGTATGCGTTTCTTTTATTTGTTTTATTTTGGTTACAGCGACAATAGTTTTGTCGACGATGCTCAGCAAAAGTAGTAGGCACTTAGCTCCTACGAGCGCGCGGAGAAACTAAAGTTCGCCGCTTAATAATTTTCATCGGCGAAGTGGTGAATTGTTCTACAAAATGATTGAGGTTGATTTTGCTTAAAAATATTTTTTTTTAATCCTCTGTATATTTATACACTTAGATATAGTTATAGTGCCTACACGCGTACTGAATTTTAACTAAAGTACCAAATAAACATAACTTTCAAGAAGATTAAAAACAAACGAACAATACGATATAACATTAACGATGCGTCTTAACATTACGCTTATCTTTCCCATACAAAGCCATTTAAAATAAAAGAAACGATAATCATCGTACAATTTATGGCGATCGATGGTGTCTTTATAGTCTGTAATCGATTCCCATGACATGTGTGCATGACAATACATGAAGACTTCTACATAAAATATCTAATATCACATCCAAATAACAATCCAATAAGCTCCTTATCACAAATCAATACGGTTCTCTTGCAACAATCGGATGAGCGGAGTTAATGCGTTTTGGATCGCGGTGGTAGTGGTGGGGTGAATTTTGCGCCACGCTCAGCGCCCGCGCATTCAAACGGAAACTTGTATGAATTAGTTGTTCGAAGAGTTAATACGTTCACTGCCCAGAACTACTAACTGTAGCTCAAAATGTTTTTTTTATTGTGTTTTCCTCGGAAATTATCCAATTTGATAGAATGAAAAGTAAAAGTACCCTATGACCTTTCTTAGAGCTAAAACTTAACTATCTCTTAGCCGCACTCAAAAGATTTTGACGATTTTAGCGTTTGACTGTTAGTGTGATGTAGCGGACACAGATAATTGATGTCCTGGTATTTAGACGTATCGTTATCGTCGCGGTCGTTTTTTTAATCCCAAAGGATTTTTTTACTTGGAAGATTGACATTTTTCCCAAAAGAACCACCAATCTTATTTTATCATGTCTTGTGCGGAGCGAAAACCTAGTCATAAGTACGGTAAAACTCGTCTCATTTAAAACTCAACGCTCCTTCACTAATCGACCTACGAAACATGCATCCACATTGTGAGCGTAAACCATGACGTTCAGTTTAAAATTAGCCAATAGCGGCCTTTACACGTAGAGTTCGGACCGCAGGCCGGCAGGAATCACAGATTTAACCGCGGTTCAAACCGTGGTGACATTCCGTCGTAATAAAGTCTTGACAGTTTGATGCGCGGTCGAAACCATCGGACGGACCGACGGTTTCATCTGCAGTTCGGAACGCAGTCCCAGATGCACAGTCCAAACTGTGCCATGTAAAGGCCGCTAATCTCAATCAATGTTGAAAGCTCAACGTCTCACGTGCCGAAAACAAGTGCCTAAACGTCTACCGCAGATAATTCATCAAGTGACACGTTACTAAGCCATGCCTCTGTTTTGCCGCAAGATTCAATCATAACTAAATCCAAGATAAACACATAAACCACTGAATCAAATTCTCGGCTTCTGTCCGAACGGGGGTCAAACGAAGGGACGTTTAAAATGATAAGATCAGCAGTAGAGCCGGAGATCAATATGGGGATCATCGGGGTTAAGAAATGGACTTAGTGTATTTATACAGAGGGGATAAACACTCTACTATTTAACCCTATAATTTAGTTGTCGTGTTGTGGAATACTAGCCCGCTATAACCCTTACCTATATCTAATTCCTCAATGATGTATTTTTTATTTCCTGAAATTGTTAGAGCTGAAGTGGCTTCGTCTGGGTGAGTTACTAATAATACCTAGCAATGTATTTTTACAGAAAATCAACAAAAATCGTTTTTTAAATGGCGATAAAAATAACATCTTAATCTATTGCGTATTTGCGTTATTTAAGCGCACACACGACTTAATTGTATAGTACCTATTTGTGATTCATTTATTAAAATAAAAATCGTACAGTTTGGTACTCTTGCAGTTCTAGTTTACTTGCTGTCAATATTTGCCCGAAACTTTTGAACTAACGCCGAACAAGAATTTGCTTGAGAACTGAGAACTTAAAATACGAATGGAAACTGAAAGTAATACTTATTACTTAGTCACTTTTACATATAGGTGTAAGTTAAAACTTTAATGTCTTTAATGTACGAGTACCTATCTCTATTACAAGTTTCGAGACGTAAGTGCATCAATTTTGTTCTGAATTATTGTTTTGTTGGATTTAGCAATACTCACAAACATAATGACCTCTTCGCTTGTTTGCTTCCGAACACATTACATTAAAAAAACGAATATTATTCTGTGGCGGTATAATCAGCTCTGTACATGCCCAACACCCTGCGGAATCCGTCTCGGAGATAAATATGTAATCTTAATATAATTGCGATCGACAAACAGATCGCTGCCCTTATTGACTCCTGCGCACAGATGTTGGTAGATATACCACTTTATACTTGGTAGCTTAAATATCGGTGGCGCTCATTTGTACTGTTTTTTTTTAAGTTACCCGATTTTATTGATGGCCAGTGTATGTATATATTTAAGGGTTCTAGTCCAAAACTTAAAGGTAAAAAGTAAAATTAGTTTTTGTACAATAATCGTTAATTTGGTAAAGTTTGCCTTCTTGTTTTAACTCGCTATCCTTGCCACAAGTTGATAAATGGTGACGAGATACTCGTAAGGGAAAGGCAGTGAAATACCTAAGTAGCTTGTTACATCTTATATAGGTCCTCAAGGTTGGCGACTCATTTGAATTATCAAGAGCCAATTTGCTATCAGTAGCCTGTGTAATTATTTGGCATCTCCATATTATAAATAAGTTTGATAGCACATGATATAAGAAAATAAAAAATATATCTACTTGAAACGGGGGCCCGTTGTTATAAAGTTTTTTGGTCGTAATGTAATTGTTGACATTATTATTGATAGTCATCATTTTAATATCGCTGGAACCGTAATCTTTTCAGAATTTCTTAAATGTCTAACGTACAAAGAGGCTAGGTTTGGTCAGGTTTGATGTATTAAAATCCTGAAAGACCAACAGTTTCTTTGAAAAAAAAAACGATATGACTAAAACAAGATATGATAAGTATGACCTAAAACTTATTATGGCTTAAAACAATTATGGCAGACGATATAGACACACATTATTACACATTCTAAGAATATTATTTATATGTGTATTTTTTATAAGAATTATTCATTTTACTGAGGTTGCTGTTTTATTCCGCTGTGTCGTGAAAACGCCAAGCGTTTGGCAAGGGTGCTTTGCTAGAATGTCTCACAGAGAAGGAAAGTATTGTAAAATTGCATCTATCGATATATGTATATCCGACGACGCGTTGGCCTAGTTGGTACTGCTGGTAGTGACCCTGCCTCCGAATTTAGCAGTCCCGGGTTCGTTGCCTGGTATGGGTCAATATTTGTGTAATTTGTGTAAAACAAATTTATCAGAAACTTTGTAACATGCAATTATTAATCAATAGTCATTAGTTAAAAATCAGTAATCAATCACTCTTCTAAATAAAAATGTATTTTGTATTTTAGTCAAAATAAAGTGTTCTCTAGTAATCTATCAACTAGATCATCTCTCTATAGGTAGTAATTATATTTTGCAAGCATCTTTAGCATAGGTAATGAAATTGTTAGTTATTTAGTTATTTTTGTTTTTTCAAGGTAATATGTATATCTTCTGAGCAACAGAAATGTAATTTATATTATAAGTGGAAACTGTTTTGGCTGATGTACTTTTTAAATTTGATTGTTTCTTAATGTGTTAAATATTGCTGTTTGTTTCCCAAATAAATAAATAAATAAATAAACATATCTGTGCAATATTGTAATTTTGTATAGAACGTCGTTTTTTTTCCTCGCATTCAAAGTGAAAATTAGATTGTTTAACGCGAGACTAAACAACCAAGTGACACTCGAACTATAGCCACTCTCGCTCGCTCGCTCGCGTGGCTAAACATCTCGTGTCATTATGGCTTGTTTTAATCTCTCGTTGAACAATCTACTATTATTTTATCCTTACGGAGCCAACGCACCCATACTTAGAAGTATTAAATCGATTAAACTTCACCAAATTTTTAATATATTTTTTTTCACTTATTTTTCTAAAATGTACAATTTGTACATGCGTTATTATCTCATTACAGGCTCGCCAAACTGTTATCCAGTTTGTTGGCGAGTAAAGCGCGCAAACTTATAGCTAATCATCCGACATAGGAATCCAGGGGCAAAATTTTATGACGGGTAGGGAGTTCCTATATCGATAAACTCAATTATCGATGCTTTTTCCATATACTAGTGATCGCCCCCAGCATTGTATGTATTTTTTGTAAGTATTGTTCTGAGTAAGTATGAAGTTCACACATTCAAAAAAAATGTTCTGCCCCTATTACCTCCACAGAAATTGAAAAGTCATTTAGCCACCTGAAATAGATTTATCACTTTTATCAGCCAAGACGGAAAGGTTTAACGCCCGAAAATTTGGAACAAATTCTGATCGTTTATTTTAACAATAGTAGATGGGACAATAATGAAGAAAAAAATAATGATGAGTAAAGTTTCAAAAATCTTTTTGAAAAATGAAGAGGTAGAATTATGTTGTTATTTTGTTTAATATTTTCACTTTTAATAAAAAATGTTTTTACAGGCAGAACTTGGAGTGATCACTGGCATATAAAACAAGCATCGATAATGGAGTTTATCGATATAGGAACTCCCTACCTGTCATACAATTTTGGCCCCTGGATTCCTATGTCTGCTAATCATGCACCTGGGCATAGTAACTAGGTAACTCTCTCTTCAACACTTCAACAACCTACCGGCGAGCGGCAGTGATCGCATTACTACCATACAGGCATTCCACCTTAGTTCTCAGTGTTTGTAGCGCATTCGCAGTCTTAAGATTGTAATCTTGAGAATGCAATTGTCTATGGGTCTCAGATCCCACTTACCAATATTAGGCCTGTGTGGTCGTCTGCCTTGTCCTCGCCATAAAAAACTTTGTGGCTGTATTTATGAGCAAGTTTCAGCCAGTAAAAAGGGACAGATATACAACCTATAGATATTGTATCCCTTTCACTGACAGAAAATTGGCAGGTTTACGCACTTCATAATACCCTTTACCTCACTCGCATGCCTGCGGCCTGTTTCATTAATGTTTGCCAAAATGTTAACCTAAAACATGGCAAAAAATAATTCACCATCACATTATACATCAGATTTTGGGTAAAAATTGGATCATGTTGCCAATTCCAAACTGCATATTTTTGGTCTATCCTTTTTTTTGCGACCATACAGTACGACGACGGCGTCGTACTAATATTTTTTGATTCTTTAATACGTACTTAACCTTAATTATATTAATTTTTATTTGTTTGTAAACAAGTAACAGATTCCTTCTCTGCATATACAAAACGAAAATAAAATAATAGTAAAAATACATCTGGTGGTTTGGAACTGTCGAGTCGAGGACAGATAAGAAATAGAGGACACTGGGCTGTCACTTGCACCGCGTTGCTATTGAATGGCACCCGACCACAGTTGATAACTATTTTTTAACCTGTGGGACACCGTTCCGACAGAATTCGAATTCCGAATTTAAATACCTACGGATAAAAATAGAGCTTGTTTGTATTTTTACTTAACAAAAAAGGATGTTTTTCTTATTAGTAGCTGTCTACCAAATAGCCCGCTTTTTGATCAGTCGTTAACTGAACTAATGGTTAAAATTTGAAATTCGAATCGAAAATATGACACAATCGACAACAATTCATATGTGCTAAGGTAGTAAATAAAAATACCATTTATAGATTTTACACTGCTGATTACAGTAAAAATATTTTTGGATTTTTTTATGCAGTAGTTTTTTTATATTTAGGAAAAACAGTAAAAAAAGTTGAATTGTGAATGTTAGGAATACACTTATAGTGTCCTTATTCCATTTATTACCATAGTAATTGAAAAAATATACAACTGTCATGTAAATTTTTTATCTGTCTGACGGATTACTTGATTCTAACGACACGCTTTCGATTCTCGTAATACTATTGTTTTGATATAGGTACGCTATTTAAAATGAAAGTGACTAACGGATTTGTATAAGCGGATAGCCGCAATCTGCCCAAATTCTTGTTATTATTGACAAGTGACATGACATGACAGTCAGTTCTGTTTCTGTTTAAAGTTACTTTTTTTATTTTATATCATGCTAAGATCACGACATCAGTATTCCTAACTTTATGTATAAGGTCTTTTTAATGACTATTTCTTTAATAAATTATTAACGACGAATTTAAGTTAAATAAAGAAAAACCGAGAAACACGGGTAGTCTAATTTTTAACCAGCTATTATAAACGCGAAAAAACAAAAATGCTTTTGTTTTTGAAATGTTGTCAATTGGTTCAGATTTATCAATTTGTTACAATGGCCTGTTGTTTGATCAGTAGTTGAAATAAGTAATTGTTAATTAAAAATCATAACTACCTACTTAATGGTAGTAATGGTTAAATCTCAAGGAAATGTGTCAGATTTTCGATTCTATTTTCGAATTTTAACAATTAGTTGAGTTTACTACTGATCAAACAAGCGAGTTCATATTTTTGCACAATTTGAAGCTTTTAAAATTAACAGGAAGCGTTCCTAAAATATTCGGTCACACCAAATTGTGACCTGCGAAGTGTAAAGGAATTCCAAACGAGCTTTCGAAGTATTGGCAGCTCAAAGAGTTCATTTTACTATACATTACCTTAATAGAATAAAAACATTAAAAAAATGTAGCCTAAGCAAATAGGAACTTAAAATCCTTTTGCCATGGTTTAGCGTTAGTGCCTAACTTAACGAATGAGTAGAATTTCCAACTGTCAAACATTTATTTCAACTAGAAAATTATCTGTGTAAATGTTCCTCTAATACATAATTAACATTCAATTATAACAAAAGGACTCTCACAGGAAACCGACCCTTCTAACTAACAAAATTACTGGTCATACAAATGACCGTGTTCATACACAGCGAGTACTGGTCATTATTTATCACCATTCTGTTTTGGTTGACGGTGTTCGCTCAGTCTGGACACGGCTTTGACAGCTTTATTGGCCAAGTGTGACCGAGGTGTCGTCATGCTGTGTTATTTGTCTAATATGCGATTTGACGCAATTATGGCATTCACACAGTTATCGGCGGAAACGTGGATTTGGGTCGTTTACCTTTTGTAGGGATGGGTGACGTGGGCCGCTGCACTGCCGCCCGCCCCGCCTTGGTCAATTGCTACTTACAAGTTGTTTTTTTATGGACAATGATAAGAGATTCGATAATCCAAAGTCATTACAATATAAACAAACAGGCTTGAGCATATTTTGGATGTAAAATTTTCTGCAGATCTTTTTTTTTTGTTGTCATTTTAACATGTTAAAGTACCTATAAGTTCATTATTGCTCAATTGTATTTAGTTATACTCATAAGTTAAATTTATTGCTACACCCTAGTAGGGTCCATGTTTTTGTAGGTACTGGCTATTTAAGATAACATCTTGTAAATACCATGGTTGCAAGGAATAAATGAATATGAATATGAATATGAACCAAGTAAATTTAGTAGTAAAATGTTAATTTAAATTGAATAATAAAAAATACTTGTATTCCCTAAATTTAATGATATTACCGTCCAGGATTGAACAACGCACCGTTAGATGTTTTACTCAGTTTAGTACTAACCGGTTATAGGCAGTTATTATTGAATCTGCTAGAATCGTCTGATGCAACATGAATCGTATAAAAGTCGATTGCAATCAATAAAGAATATTATCTAAAGTAGGTACTCGTAAATAACGAGTAGCTATTAGAGATAACGTTACTGCCATCCGCACTCATAAAATTGTATAAAAGCTGGTTCAGTTCCCGCATCGCGGTCACTCGAGTCTCACGATGAGTTTTGCCAACAAAGTTGTGATTGTCACTGGCGCCAGTTCTGGCATCGGAGCTGCTACGGCGGTTCTCTTGGCTAAGGAAGGCGCTGACGTTGTCATCGTTGCCAGGACAAAAGACAAGCTCGATGCCGTTTCTAAACAGTGCAAATCCCATGGAAAATCCGCTCTCGTCATCAAAGCCGACTTGTCTAAAGAAGCTGACGTTGCCACCGTGATCCCAAAAACCATAGAAAAGTTTGGAAAGCTGGATGTCCTCATTAACAACGCCGGAGTAGCCGTTGAGGGTTGCCTACTGGACGGCAAAGCGTTGCAAGCTTACGATGCTGTGATGAAAATTAACATGCGAGCCGTGATTCAGCTGACGATGGCAGCAGCGCCTTACCTTTTGAAGACTAAAGGCAACGTCATTAATATTTCCAGTGTGGTAGCTCTGAGCGTTTGTCCAAGCCCTACTAATCTACCGTATTACGTATCCAAGGCAGCTTTGGATCACTTCACGCGGTGCGCTGCGTTGGAGTTAGCAGCTTCAGGAGTCAGGGTCAACACGGTCAACCCAGGCCCCGTGGCCAACGACTTCTTGATCAACAATGGTTTTGAAAACCCTGAGGCATTGGGGAAAGGTTTAATCGACATGACTGCCCAGGGTTTCTTGGCTAAGGATGAGGATATTGGTGGCGTGATCTTGTTCCTCGCGAGCGATAAGGCGAAGAGTGTCACTGGGTCCAGCTACGTAATCGACAACGGGTATCTCTTGAAGAATTAACAAGTTATTTGAGGGTAGCGCTTTTGTGACTATTATGTTTACCATTGCACCCAAAAATAAATGTTTAGCTTACAGTTGTATTTATTTATAACATTCAGAACATTCGTATCCTTATTCCAAAGTGAGTGGTTACGCAATGGATCTGTCAATTTGGACTGCCATCGTCTTAAGTAGTCAGTTCTCGGATCCGTATCAGAGGGGAAAATCAGATTCTCGTAGTCCCAAACTAAGCTCAACGCTTGTACTATGTGTACTAGATGACGATTTAACATCCTACCCTTCGTACCTTCTGAAAAAGACAGACAGTCTGTAATGACAGTCTCGCAAGCAGCAACGATAAGTTTATAGGCGAGGTCTCCGTAAAACCAGCTAATCTCTCGGTAAGGTCTTGTAACAAAATCGCTCAGTCACTGATGCTATATTTTATAAATACATGAAAAACATAAAATCGCAGTCGAAGGTAGTAAGTAGAAGCCTATTTCACACAATACAATAACGTGGACCCCGGATCCACAAATAAATAACAGGTTGCGCCCGCGACTGGCGACAGATCGCACCAATTTGAATATTAATAGTAGCAGCGAGGCGTGAAAACTGACGCATAGGGATAAAAATACTGGAAAAGGCATTTACGGGTCAATTAATTAACATATATGTATTTATCCAAACCTATTCACGGGGGGGTGCTGGTTCCGACACTAATGTTTGGCAGCGAAAGTTGGAAATGGGAGAAGAAACATGAAAGTGGAGTTAATTAATGCAGTAGTGATGAGAGCGTTGAGAAGTAGTTGGATTAGGAACAATGTAATAAGAGAACGTTGTGGGTTTAAAAAAGATGTAGTGACAGGGATCAATAAAGGACTGCTTAAGTGATTTGGTCATATGGAGAGAATGGATGAAGTGAGATTAACAAAACAGACAAATGATGTAAGATTAAAATATAAATCTCGGAAGGGGAAGGCCAAGGCGAACGTTCCACGATCAAACTGGGGACGTATTAAGAAAAGGCCGGCTGAGGAGTACCCTAAACCGACGCACGTTTATGAAGAGACTTAGGTATGATTGTGGAGGAAGCGAGGAAAGTTGGTCTGGATCATAGCAAGTGGACGGAAGTTGGCTCTAACTACCCCTACGGGAAAGAGGCGTGATTGTATGTATGTATCTATATTTATCTAAAGTTAAACGGATTCTAACATGGCAACACGTATAAAAAGGTCAATATTTATCGTCCGACCTATTTTCATTCCGACGACGTTTCGGACGAGTTGCATCGGCCGTGATCACGTAGATTTATTATCAACTACCAATTAACAGTTTGAATCCAAATATTGGGTCCCGAACTCGGTACTATTGACGCCTGGGTGTGGATCAATATTTCTAAATACAGAAATATTAGGGGCCAATCTCACACGAATAAAAAATTACTCCTAATATAAGCTCTAGGCTTGTCCTATGGGTATTAGACCACGATGAACAAATTTAATGAAATAAATACTCAAATACTTACTTACATAATACATATACGGCGGAATTACTAAGAAATAAGAAAATGAAGAAAGTAAAATAATAATGCGGACAACCATGCAAGAAACGTTTTTTTTTAACGTATTTTTTTTTTAATTGTAGGTTTCGTAAACACTGTAAAACTTACAGGAGTCAATGATTATAGCCTAAAAAAAATGGAGTGTGAGTTGGGCTCGCGCTGATTAGATTTGATATCGAATTCAACTCGAAATATATTTCTGTGCGGCGGTACGGAACCCTCGATGCGCGAGTCCAACTCGTACTTGATCGGTTTTTTAACATACATATAATTTCTTACAATACAAT
Source organism: Acleris literana (assembly GCA_946894065.1). Lineage (NCBI taxonomy): Eukaryota > Metazoa > Arthropoda > Insecta > Lepidoptera > Tortricidae > Acleris > Acleris literana. Next base: position 10,642,922 of record OX335687.1, read on the forward strand.
ATCCTATAATTTTGTTAAATACGAAGAATTTGTGGCGCATTTTCATTTTAATAATATGATGGTATGGTGGTAGAGAGATTCAAATTCTATTTAGAATGTTAGAGTATTATTTAAGTAAAAAAAATTGTGGCACCGAGGGTATTACTACAACGATGCCACCGAAATTACATCGTTTTAAAATAAGTAATGAACATATGCGCTTACAGGTCTTTTAAGAGGATTGCGAAGCTAAAAATTTCTATACAAAATGCGAAAACGTTTTTCTCCCCTTACACCTAGTCCGATTTTTACGATTTTTGAATATTTTGTAAATATCATGAAAAACTATTTCTGTACCTACGTTTTCCTTTACACGAAAATATTAGAATGAAACAAAATGAAAAAACAAAATTCAGAAACGTACAGACCTAGTGCTTTATAATAACTACAACATATTCAAAAATCGTGGAAATCGGACTTGATTTAGGGTGATGGATGAGAAACGTTAACGCCCGGAGCTAAATTTGTATGGATTTTTTTTGACAGCTACGCGATTTTAGCGGCGCTTCACAATCCTCTTAAAACATGTGATAAAACTTAAAATTCAACTTCAGCATGATTTTTAACATTTTGTTCTCTCGAAGTCATTGTAACTAAGAAATATTTTTATGTTAATAAGTAAATTCTGTGTTTATAGTATCTGATTATTTTTATTCATTTATCTTTTCTGATCATTTTCTTTCATTGACTACCTGGGTGTTTAGAAATCGAGCTGGCTCTAGATATTATGTTAGGTACTCGATGCACAACAAGATAAAAACCCAGGGGAAGTACAATAATTTAATAAATAACTCATTAATTAGTCCAATCAAGAAGAGGACAACGGGCAACGGAGCTTTTACTTAGTTATTGTGAGCTTTTAACTTAGGTCTTTACAGTAAATGCAAAATATTGGGCGGAAACCAATAAACATTTAAATATCATTAATAAATATTAGCATCGTTAAATACAATGTAATTTTCGCTACGCTTTTCTGCTAAATCTATGATACTGTTTTTAAGTAAACCCTATACAACGAGGACAAATAATACTCGACTTGTAATGTTGGTTGGGCATTTGTAATTTCGGTGGACAAAAACGCCACCAAAATTACGCAACCGATATTCGGCAAAAAAGTTTTCCAAATATATCTGCTGTGTTATAGAATTTTGGCTTACATTTGCATGATGATTATGTATGTCAGTGTATAGGATGTAAAAATATTTTATTTCTATTATTTTAATTATAATTTTCCGTATTACATACGTGTGACACTCAAAATTGCCTGTTTATCTAAACTACTCGTAAATAACGAGTACTTAGCTAGAGATAACGTAACTAACATCCGCACTCATAAAAATGTATAAAAGCTGGTTCAGTTCCCGCATCGCGGTCACTCGAGTCTCAAGATGAGGTTTGCCAACAAAGTTGTGATTGTCACTGGCGCCAGTTCTGGCATCGGAGCTGCGACGGCGGTTCTCTTCGCCAAGGAAGGCGCTGACGTTGTCATCGTTGCCAGAACAAAAGAAAAGCTCGATGCCGTTGCCAAGCAGTGCAAATCCTATGGAAAACCCGCTCTCGTCATCAAAGCCGACTTATCTAAAGAAGCTGAAGTCGCCACTGTGATCCCAAAAACTATGGAAAAGTTTGGAAAACTGGACGTCCTCGTTAACAACGCTGGAGTATCCGTTGAGGGTTGTCTACTGGACGGCAAAGCGTTGCAAGCATACGATGCTGTGATGGAAACCAACATGCGAGCCGTGATTCAGCTGACGATGGCAGCAGCGCCTTACCTTATGAAGACTAAAGGCAACATCATTAATATTTCCAGCGTGGTAGCTCTGAGCGTTTGTCCAAATCCTAAAACGCTACCGTATTTCGTATCTAAGGCAGCTTTGAATCACTTCACCCGGTGCGCTGCGTTGGAGTTAGCAGCGTCAGGAGTCAGGGTCAACAATGTCAACCCAGGCCCCGTGGACAACGAGTTCTTGGTCAACAATGGTTTTGAGAACCCTGAGGCATTGACGAAAGGTTTCATCGACATGACTGCCCAGGGTTTCTTGGCTAAGGATGAGGAGATTGGTGGCGTGATCTTGTTCCTCGCGAGCGATCAGGCGAAGAGTGTCACTGGGTCCAGCTACGTCATTGACAACGGGTATCTCTTGAAGATTTAATAAATTATTTGAGTGTTGCTCTTTTGTCATTGAAGGTCAATTATAATTGTATTCTTTATTATTATGTTTTCGATTGCTCCCAAAAATAAATGTTGTATTTATTTCTTAATATTCATACCTACCGTAAATTTATAATAATTAAGGTTTAGTATCGATGTTTTTCTCGAAGAAGTGGTAATGTAATTTAGAATTTCAACTCGTATTAAGTTTCCTTGCAATAATGCTTTTATTTATAAAACTTTAAAGCGTTTTAAAGAGTGTTTTACTATTTCTGGTGGCTCCGATTGGTAGGATGCTATAAGGGCCTTCAGAATATTCATATCCGTATTCCAAGTGTACGGTTGCGCACTGGATCCGACAATTTGGACAGCCGTCGTCTTAAGTAGTTAGTTCTCAGATCTGTATCAGAGGGAGAATCTCACACAAATTCACGTAGTCCCAAACTAACCTCAAGGCTTGCACTATGGTTACTAGATGACAATTATAGCATCCTAGTTCCTACCCTTCGAACCTTCTGAAAAGTACAGACGGACTGTAATGACGATGCGATAATTTTAAAAATACCTACATGAAAAACGTGAAATCGCAGTCAAAGGTAGTAAGTGTTAGCCTTTTCACAGAATACAATAACGTGGACCCCGGATCCACAAATAAATAACAGGTTGCGCCCGCGACTGGCGACAGATCGCACCAATTTGAATATTAATAGTAGCAGCGAGGCGTGAAAACTGACGCATAGGGATAAAAATACTGGAAAAGGCATTTACGGGTCAATTAATTAACACACATTTAAAGTTAAACGCGCCTCAAAACTCAGGCACTTGTGCTTCCGTCGTCACGGTAATCGGGAAGCGAGTAGAGCGAGCGATCAACTATTATTAATATAGGTAAGTGTCTCTTTTATTGACACGGGATATAAATATTTCGTTCCGAGAAACTAGTGGAGAGCGATCTCGCAGTGTGAACAGCCAGCGACCAACTATAAATATGTGTGTCTTTTATTGACACGGGATCTATATCTTTTGTTCGTTTCTTGAGCGAGAAAATAGTCGATAGCTAATCGCTTTCTCGCCAGCATCGGGACATGTGTCTCAACACGGTTACACGTATAAAATGTTAAATATTTACCTTTTCATAGATTTTTTTTCCGACGTTTCAGCCGAGTTGCATCGGCCTGACTTATTATCAGCGACTAATTCACGGACGAAAAACTACTCTTTAAAAAAGCCTTGCTAGGGATCAATGTTTATAAATAAATAAATATTAGGCGCCAATCTTATAAAAACAGAACAGGTCCCAGTCTAAGCTCTAGGCGTGTACTATGGGTATTAGACAACGATAAACCTATTTAATGAAATACATAAGTACGCTACATTATAATTAAATGACCCGCAGAAACAATATTCGCGCTCGTCACGCAAACATGGCCACTTCTAGTATCATTTTTTTTTAACATATAAATATGTGATTTCTTACAACATTATTTAGTTTTGGCAAGTACGTAGTATTTGACAGGCGTCATGCAGACGCTGAAGAGTTTCCGTACAGCGAGAGAGATGCGGAATTGCGGAGTTGACTGCCACGTTCAGTCATGAAACAGAAGACGAAAACCAGAACTTATGATTAGGAACAGTAGATAAAATAAATAACTACTTAACCCAAGGCTGCTCACATGCTAGGAAATATCCAGCCACTTCCAGTTCAAAAGCCGGTCAAACCAAGCGCGACCGCCGCGCCCCCGCACCATCGGCGGCTGCATAAATCAAACGCTAATAAATATCGTAATGCCACACTTCCTGTGCTGTCTTTTGTGAATTTGTATTACATTAACGTTTGGTTATATTAACATTTTGTAAGCCTTTATGTTAGTTTGCGACTTACACAATAAATTTGGGGACTTTTTACGACGCGGTCCGCTATCAACTACGAAGCTAGCGGTTTGACTGCTCGAAACAGACAGACAAACTCACTTTCCCATTATAATACATAAGATATAAGTAATATATTGACTTAGTACGAATTGGGAAATCCTTGCGCAAGTACGCGATCTTGCGTAGAGACTTCATCGTCTGGTTCTCCTAGCCAATATTTTTAGTTAATGTTATTGATCTAACATATTTGTGATGATTTTATTTAACATTTTTTTTTACATTATCACCTTGTAATGTTACTTAATTTCAAGTAGTATTATGTTTTATGATTGAAAAAATGACCTTCCGCTGGAGTTTCTTGCGACGCTTCTTCGCCGGAATGATGGTCTTGTCCGAAGCGCTACCTACTACATTCACTCCATATTACCGACGTGTAAAAGAGCCCTCATGTGGCCAATTTATTAAATAAACATTTTGAATTTTGCCCCTTCAAATGTAGCTTTGGCTGGATGCCGCGGATGCCAATCGGCTTCATGCTTAGGGAAGCAACGACATCACGGCAAAGAATGTGTATCAGACGCTGGGCAATGAATGGGTTTAATAAGTACCTCTACATTTCCCAGCACAATTATCGTAGTGACTTCATCTGTTTTCTTTTATCATTTATCTACACACATGTCATAAGTCCTCTATTATGCGTTCAAAATCCGTAGGCAATGACCAGCATTACCTGTGGTAGTAGGTGACAGCGATGACAGCTGGTTTTGGATCTCATTACCTTACAATATTCGATAACGTAATTTCAAAATTACGTTACAGCTGTCATCGCTGTCACTGTCACCTACTACCACAGGTAACGCTGGTCATTTGCCTTTCGGCTTCTGAACCCATCTTAGAATACTTATAATATGTGTGTAGATAAAGTATTGTACGCGACTCTGCGTAATTGGCATTACAACACTCGTGTGATCTATTATGAAACTCGCCTTGCGGCTCGTTTCATATTGTTATGCCTGTAATTACGCAACCGTCACGTAAAATATTTTTGTATATCTGTGTGTCTTAGTGTTAGTGAATAAATTTTTTCTTCTTCTTCTATAACACACGCAAAAATAAGTTAGGTTAAAAATACTTACAATATGAGTTATTCTTAACCCTTATCTCTGTCTTATCACCGTTAATTAAACATAATCAACAAGTACCTATGCAATTGACCTTCATTGACGAGTGGGACAACACTCCTCTCTTTAAGTGATTAGTTCCTCAAGAGTAATTATGTATTTCTAGTGCCAAGCAAGGGTACAAAGGACGTCACGTTCGCTTAGTTCGTAGAGACCCTGCCTACGAAGCTAGTGATCCTGGGTTCAAATCCCAGGGCATATATTTGTGTGATTAGCGCGAGTATTTGTTCCTGAGACTTGTACGAGTATGTTTTCTATGTATGAGCATGTATTTCTGTATATAAGTAAATTGTATAGTGGTCTAGGTCAATTTGTGTGAGATTGTCCCCTGATATTTTATTTATTTAAAGTCGACTTGGCTCGTAATAAAAAAGGGTATACATCATTTGCAGAGCATACCTACTAGACATTTATTATATTTCAATTGAACCTCAGAAGACAAGACAACACAGTCACCGAACTATTTACCCGAATACGGGAAAGTAACAAGGAGGATGATGATTTCAGCAGTCTATCTATCAATAGGTAACAGCTCGGAGCCAGTGACACTCTTCTGCCTACTCTCCCCTCCATTTAGTTTTGTGACTCCCTATACATATTCGTATCAAATTTAAACGTTTTCCGTCCAGAAATTTCAGAAAACTAGGTTGTGACAAACGGACGATACGTTATAGGGTTACGTTTTTTTGAAAAATTCATTAATATCCTCAAAATCACACAAAATGTATCCTTAGTCAGTGTTTGGTTATCCTCACTTAATGTTTGGAAGTATTGTATTTTTTTTTATGGCAAGGAGAAGGCACGTGATCACTCAGGTCACCTGATGGTAGGTGGGATCTGAGATCCATAGACATTTGAAACCTCTACAATCTCAAAACTGCAATCCTAAGACTTCAAATGCGTTGCCAACCCTGAGGACTAAGATGGATTGCCTCTATGCTAGTAATTTCACCGGTCTTATCCCCACACCGGAAAACAGCAATGCGAACACTACTGCTTGGCGGTGGGTTAATGGATAAGATGGTGGTAGCTATCCGGACGGACCCTGCACCATGAAGTTATAGATAAAGGTGGAGGCTCTCTAGACCAAATGAAGCGTCTTGAATGTACTTTTTCGTCATTCTATCTCAAACACTTTGTTCCCCTCCTCTCTTTCTAACTAGGGTAGTTAGAAAGACAGGAGGGGACCAAAGTGAGATAGAATTACTTCAAGGACGCTTCATTCGGCTTCAGAGAATGATGCCTCCACCTTTATCTATAACTTCATGCCCTGCACAAAGTCCTACCACCACTAAAAAGTCTTAGAATTGCAGTCTTGAGATTTTAGTTTTACGAATTCAAATGTCTATGTGTCTCAGATCCCACTCACCATCAGCTGGCCTGAGTGCTCGTGTGGCTTAAATCCTCGTTGTAATAAAAAAACATATTTGCTTATGATTAGATAACATCCAAGACAGGAACAAAATACTAGCACTCATCATTGAAGTATATGCCTCTATTTAACTGCAATCGAACCTAAGACCTGTGTACGGTGGTGATCTGGTGATCCGGGTCACCACCACACCGACTTTGCTACGCTACGTCATTAGTATTATTTATTTTAAGACATACAAGTGGCCTAATATGGCTGCGTTTATCGCGTGACAAAATGTGGATAAAACATCCGTCTCTCTCTGACACGTATATAAGTACGAGAGCGACGGATGCTTTATCCACATACTAGGCCCGCAGGACTTAATGCAGAACTAGCATGATAATGCATCCCACGTTTAGGGACCTAGGGTCCCTTCGACATGTCATTCAACAGTCACAGTGGGTAGTAATAACGGAGAATTAGCATAATGCGAGAATCGGCTGCTATGCGAACTCAACGCTATGAATGGTGATACCACAGAAACTCACTTCTGACTCACTTGAAATAGTTTTACTGAATACGAGCGGATAAACGTCATTCGGTTACGGTGGCTGTGAAGGGAGCAAATTTATTACAACTGATGCTTCTACCGTTTATGTACTAACTCGACTGACGTCTTTTAGTTTCTTGTGAATTGCTTTGCTGTTTTATCACATTGGACCATTAAGTACGTAAGGGTGGGTACGAGATGGTAAAAATGTGAGAAAAAATCTCAATATTAATAATAATAATAAAAATGAGTATTAGTATTATCTTTGCTTAAATGGAAACATTTATTCGATGCGGGCATTGATTGGTAGTGCGGTAACGTTTTTCATATTATAAAGAAATATATATTTTTGTTACATTTTCCTTCAACCAGTCGTAGTTCCTAGGAATAAGTATGTTTTCAAATTAGGAAAATTAAATGAAATTTGACGAAGTATTAACTTATAAAAGCAATTCAAAACTACGTTCATTATAAATGAAAGCTCAGACACACATACTTCTACTACTAATTTCTACTTCATATTCATTCACACGCTAATGACGTTGCACATGCGTATACATGCGTATGCGTAGGTATTTCAGCTCTGCCTATTCCGATCCCTGGTCACTCGACACTCACGGGTGAGTCACACCGGTGGTAACTCGGCAGGTTTTTGTTGATCCCCATTTAACGCTAACCGACAGAGAGAACGTTTTATAACCTCTAATTGTACTGTATTTATTGCCACTGAGTGGAACAGGGGAGGTATGGAGGCGAGAACAGTATTTTTACGAAAATATTTTTTTTAGAAATATTTAGGTACATGTAAACCACTTAAGTATTTTAATAAGAAATAAAGGCTATAAAAAAGGAAATAATGCTCGTACCAACATACGTCAGAAATGACAGATTTCTATATGATCTGATTTTTACCTTGACGTGTCTTGAGACGGGGATCTCAGCCAAGATCGGTCTATTAATACAAACAAGGAGTATCTTCCATGCCCGCTTTAATTTCGACTGTTTCATGTTCATCTTTTAAGTGCAAAGCATCTTTAAAAAAACAAAAATGAATAGAGTAGAGAGTTCTCAAGTTCGAAAAAGAACTTTTTTATATTGAGATCATAAAATAAATCAATAAATATTATAGGTAAATAATTAATTCCCGCTTCCACATCGCGCTGTTTACGTTGTACGGCACTTTTCAATAAATATTGAGAGTTTAGGACTTATACACCTGGGATGTGATTCTCTCAACAACGACGGACGGACGGACGAACGAGTGATTGTCCAAGCGCCGAGTTTAAGTAGTCCCGTCAGAGTGAACAAAACACATTTTAGCGCGTGTATTCAAATTGGCAGCATGGCTTCTCGAACGTATAAGGCTGCCTAATTGAGAATGCACTCGCTGAAATGTGTTTTGTTTGCTCGGACTGGACTTTAAACTCGCCGCTGCGATTCGCTCGTTCGTCCGACCGACCGCCGTAATTTGAGAGAATAACACCCCTGTCCTCCTGACCTATTTCATCTTTACACCCAGTATTCTTAGGCGATCTCGTTGTGCGATTCCTCCGCTTTCACACCGCTCCTACTACTGTTCTCAATTTAGAGAAATAACATAAAACATTGTCCGGCAAATTGTCAAAGTCAAGTTGAATTGTCTGACAGCTAAATTCAGATATATCGAGCATTGTCAGAGGCTCTACTTAAAAAATCGAAGTTACATTAGCTCCTTCCCTTTCTCTCGATTTAGTCTTGAATGACGAGTGACAAGGATGGAGAACTTCGGTTTTCAAAGTAGGGCCTCGGGTCCCTTATTCTACTTTGTCAATACACGTACAGTCAACTAATTTGATTCATATGCCACCATGGGCCTGTCAGCGTGACGTTGTAAACCAAATCATAAGAAGTCGCTTAGGATTTGGTTGACAACGTCGCTTTAACATAGTCCATAGTGGCCTAGGAGTCAACTTGGTAGACTGTAAGTATAGTCACGGTAAGAAAAGGTTCGTCACTTTTGTCATAATTCATAATTCATTTATTGCATTTATGGATTTTACAAGATATTAAAGGTAAACATGGTTCCAACATAAACCCTGTTAGGGCACAGCAATAACAGTGAAACAAATTATTATAAACTAATTCTTAAAAGTATCGATAGAACATATCATTAATTATTCCTTATAACTAAAAAACTCATGTAGGCTATAAAAACATCCATTTATTAAGAATTTCTTTAATTTATTAAAAAACAAAGCCTCCCTATCAGTTGTTTTTAAATCTCCAGGAATATGATTGTATACTTTTACAGCCATATGGTGCGTACCCGAATATACCATTTGTAATTTTGTAAGAGAACTGACCAGTTTATTTCTTTTCCTCAGATTTTGAGATCTAGGGCAATTGTCCCTTGCCTGTTCAAAAAGATCGTTCTGTTTTTTTACAAACTTACACATTTCAAAAATGTATTGTGAAGCCAGCGTAAGTATTTTAAGTTGTTTGAAGTGTGGTCTACAACTGTCTTTGTCAGAAATATTTACCAGTATTCTTATACACTTTTTTTGTAGAGTAAAGAGTTTGCCAGCATCCGTGCTATTTCCCCACAAAATAACGCCATAGCTCTGGACCTTTATAGCGTTGAAATACCTTTTGGACCTCAATAGCGTTTAAATACAGTCGAAAAGTGACGAAACTTTTCTTACCGTGACTATACTTACATACGTATGAAAACAAATAGCCGACATTAGCCTACCTATTTGGTAGCAACACTGCCTACGAAACAAGCGGACCCGGGAGCACGTAGATATTAATGTGATGAGCGCTTCTATAACTATTTGTTTATCTTTGCCCATATATAAGTATGTCTACCGTTGTCTACTTAGTAGGTACTTATAACAATATACAAGCCTAGAATGTAGTTTGGTAGGTACTAGATAAATTTGTGTCCCCACATTTTATTTATTTAGCTATAGCGTCTGCCCGCGTCTTCGTTCGCGTAGATTTCAATTATCGTTATTCCCTCGGGAACTTTTAAGTTTTCCGAAGTAAATCCGAATCCGTCCAGCCGTAGCCGTTGCAGCGTGAAGGAGTAACAAACAAACACACAAACGTTCATATTTATAATATTAGTAGGATTTCACATCGTTTGAAGTAATCGTAACACCCATTTAAAATCGTTTAAAACGGCAATATAACTTTATTTAATATAGCTAGCTCATGGCATCTCTAACACAGTTGCGCTAACGCCGCAAAAACGTGAAAACTTGTCAAAGCAATGGCTGATGCAATTTGCCGTCTAACACAATGCGTCTGCGCAGGGATTGTTAACACGTCGTCGCCGTGTCATCGACATATAAATAATAGATTGAATTGAATAGATTGTGTCACTGTACGGTAGTTGTACCTCAGTGCGGCGAGCAAGGCTATCTATGATAAAATATTGACAGTTGATCACTACGATATTATATAACAAAAAGCAAGCTTTAAATACCCAACTGCTGTTTGGGTAGGTAATGTCGTCAATATAATGTTTACTTATCTATCTTTTTTGCAAAGGGCATTGGGTAAGTTTGAAGAAAATTTACATTTCTTTTTCCGCGGCCACGGATGATTTTTACATAGATATGCAGAGGACCTCTAAATACACATAGATATAGATATAGACATAGCTATATATTCAGTTTTTGGTACTAAAAGTACGCCCAGGTATGAATATTTAAATATCTCGGCTCCGATGCACTCAGGAGTATTACATTATATAACAAAATATGTTTATTTTGAATAATTCTATCATAATTTACCACTTTTACGAATGGCCGCTCAACTTGAAAATGTATTACTTTTACAAATGATTATACTTTTACCCAAACCCCTTTCAAAGTAGGTATCGTGACACCCGCCGCGGCGCCAAATGAATATATAACGACACCTCGCTTGTCAAAATCGGACCGTTCGTAATCGGAGTTCAGCCTTTACAAGGGAACAAAGAACCATACATACAATTACATACATACATACAGATCAACAACATTACCCTTCTCCTTCGGCAGTCGGGTAAAAAAAGTTTGTCTGTTGGGCTTTCACATCTAAAGCGCTGAAACAATTTTAGTTAAATGTGGTACGAAGATGTCTCGAACCCCGGGTAAATTTATTTTGAACTTTAATGTATAGAACAATAACATACAAATTCTAACCACGACACAGGGTCCCAAATGGCACCGCTTGCCGTAAATTGGTGGAGACAACTGTACTCGAAGATAGATGCGTTTATTAATGCTGCCCTCCTAAATAAAAAGGACGTATAAGCATTTTGATTGTCAAAGTCAATTCAATCCCCGATCTTAAGAAACAAGGTCACTAATACATACGTGGTTCTATGAGACATACGCCCTTTTTTCTAAGGAGGGCAGAATGCATAGGATTACAGAGTGCACTTCTTATATAACATACAACTGAGAGATGAGCAGGTGTGTGTGCAACTCACACTACAGTACTTTTTGTTCCGGAACAGATTTTTGTACAGTTCCCTAATAAAACGCTTTAAAAGATTTCTATGCGGACGGAGTTGCGGGTAACCGCTAGTATTTCTATTTAAGTATAGACGCTAAGAAGAGTTTTGTCTTGATTTGATTTTTCGGTCGAGTTCACAAGTGAAATTCTATAGAATGACGGGTTGGGTCATACACAGATTTAGGTTACCGTCTTTCCTGTGGACATACCCGAAGTTAACGTTTTTAAGGCCTAATTTGCTGGCCGAATCCACATCAGCATAAACGGCGTCAGGTCTACTTTAATCCTAGCAAATTAAAACATAACTTTTATGCACACAAGCCTTTAACTATTGACCACAGGAGAGACAACTTTTATTTTTTCGAGTGTGTATGACCCGGTTACCGGTTTATCGCTATTCCCTCGGAACTGCCCGATAGAGTGCAGAAAATAGCTTATGCGATTACATCGATGTATAATATGTATATTAATTATGTATAATATGTAAATTTATCTGCCATTTAAAGTTGGCTTTCTGCTTGTGTATTTCCAAGTGTAAGAAAGAGAAAGGGCTAAATTTATCTGTCAAATATGCTTTACTTGTCGATTGTGAAACAGGCGGTTAGGGACATAAATGATAACAGTAAAAAAAATATATTTTATTAAAAGTTCAACATAAATATGCCGGTAAAATTATTTGTTTATTAGTTTTTCAACAGCCATCCATTATCCATGACGTAGTTGGAACCGGTGACACTCTTCGCCTGGTCACTGGCAAGGAACAGGATCAGGCCCCCAATCTCCTCGTTCTTAGCCATGAAACCCTGGGCCGTTGCATCTGTCCGCTGCTGATGGGTAAGGTTAAAGCCATTGTTACTGGAGAAGTCATTATCCACGGGTCCAGGGTTGACACCATTAACTCTGACTCCAGAGGGTGCCATCTCCAATGCTGCACACCGCGTGAAATGGTCCAAAGTGGATTTCGACATGTAATATGCCATCGCAGTTGGTACTTTACAGACCGTCTTCCCTGCTCCGCTGGATATATTGATGACGTTACCTTTGGTCTTCACCAGGTGAGGCGCTGCCAACATGGTCAGCTGAACAACAGCTCGGACATTAGTTTTCATTACCGTGTCATAGGATTCTAAAGCTTTTCCATCCAGTAGAGCTCCTTCAACAATAATACCAGCGTTATTAACCAGCACGTCTATCTTGCCAAACTGTTTTATAGTTTTTGTAATCACGGTGGCGGTTTCAGCTTCTTTAGACAGGTCTGCTTTAATGATGAGGGGTTTCTTGCCGTGGGCCGTGCACTGCTTGGCAACGGCTTCTAGCTTGTTCTGGGTCCTGGCTACAATGGCTACATCGGCACCTTCCTTGGCAAAGAGCAGCGCCGTCGCGGCGCCGATACCGGAGCTGGCGCCCGTCACGACCACCACTTTGTTGGCAAACATTATAGTAATTTTATTTTGAACTGCTTTAAGAGTAATGAGTCCAGTAACTGAAGCCATTCAGGCTTTTATACTTATTTTGTTAGCAACGAGTGGTGAGTGAGATTAGTGAGCTAAGTCAGTTAAGTGCCTACTCAGAGATAGAGTGGAATATAATTGAGTACCTACTGCTAGATAGTGCATTTTAAAATATTAGTTTAACTAACCTATCGTGGTTTGCTAATTCTTAACTGAGATATGAGATATAAGACCGGCCAAATCCAGCCTTAGGTTGGCAGACCACTTTTTTGTACCCCTACTGAATAGCACTTCTTCTCAGCATAATAAAATAGTCGTATACTGCAAAAATATATTTCTTAATACAGTATAAGTAGGTACGCCTGGTAAAACACGTTACCTTGTCTATATAGGTTATAGGTTATAGGTTGTGGCGGGTTTTTTCCGGAACTCGACGACTTAAATGTGCACCTATTTTGCGTGAGAGGGTTGGTGACATTAGTCCTGCCAACCCAGTTCTACCAGGAAGCCTAGCAGACCCTTGACGTTGCCGACGACTTCTGGTAGCGACCTCGGTTCCAGTCCGAGGTGTCGCGCCCGGTATGTTGCCACCTCTGGGCACTCCATGATGACGTGGGCCGCGGTTTCTTCCGCTGTCCTGCAGGCTCTGCACAGGGGGCTGTCTGTAACACCTAAATTGTGTAAGTGTTTGCTAAATAGGACATGGCCGGTTATCGCCCCAGTTACGAGTCTAAGCTGAGTCCTTTTCAACTGTCGTAGTTTCCGTGGCAAGCCGGGATTAATTGTCGGGAAGGCTTCTTCGGCCTGCCTGCAAGTGTTTAGGTTACTCCAGTATCGTTGGTGTTCTACCTTGGTTAAACGTCGCAGTTTGTTACGCAGCCATCCGAACATTACCTTGTCTATAAAAATAATGGTAGCATTCAACTAAAAAATCTAGTTCTGCCGAATATTGATCGTGATCAACTTGATGATATATGTTTAACGAGAGGACAAATAGAATACTTTGTCAAAAAAAGTGTTGGTAATATTCCGCCGACATATTTTTTCAAGGTTCGCAATTCGCTGTGCTATATTGGTGATTTTGGTTTTTCTGCGGATGCGAGTAGCACGAAACCGGCCGTCGTGGAGATCTTTGGGGAAGGCGTATGTCCAGCAGTGGACGTCTTTCGGCTGATATGATGATGATATTTTTTTCGAGTTTAAATTAATATGTTCGCAAACTAACTATACTTTACCAAGGTCGCGGACTTAAACCGGTAAACAAACACTTAAACACACCATTATCAAATCACTTGCAACTAATCTTAAGTGTGTTGATCAAACGCGTGTACTTACTATACCTTCCTAACGTCTGTTCTTTAACTCTAATAATAGGACATCCAACACAAAGCAAAGTGTAGGATAGCAATGAGGAGAGATCTACTGCGTTTATTGTGTTCGTATTTACGGTTTAACGCTGCAACAAATTAACGGCCAATACTTTTTCGACGAAATATTCTATTAGTCACCCTCGTTACATTATCACGTTTATCACCACCAATATTTGGCAAACCTAGATATTTCAATTGGAGTTTAACGTTTTACAAATCATAAGAGCTGTTCTTACCTCTCGTACCTACTAAAAAATATGTCACGTTGATTTTAGCGGTACATAAGTGTGAATTTGATGTTCCGTTTTCAAAACAACGGCGTTTGGTAAAAATAATCAAAAATGATCACAACGATAGACTAATAAAAATAACACATTATAAATACCGAGCAACAGTACACGTATATTTTGCCATTATCTTTTAAAGTAAGTAACAATAAAGTAGTTAATATATCTTTGATTAGGCACTTAACTCGTTATTATTACAAGTTGCTGATAAAGTAAGTATAAAATCCTGAACGGCTTCAGTTACTGCACTCTTTATGCTTGAAGCAGTGCCAAGTTCCAATTTAAACTACCATAATGTTCGCGAACAAAGTGGTGGTCGTGACGGGCGCCAGCTCCGGTATCGGCGCCGCGACGGCGTTGCTCTTTGCCAAGGAAGGTGCCGATGTAGCCATTGTAGCCAGGACCCAGAAGAAGCTAGAAGCTGTTGCCAAGCAGTGCGCGACCCACGGCAAGAAACCCCTCATCATCAAAGCAGACCTGTCCAAAGAAGCTGAAGCCGCTACCGTGATCCCAAAAACTATAAATCATTTTGGAAAAATAGATGTGCTGGTTAACAACGCTGGTATTATTGTTGAAGGAGCTCTACTGGATGGAAAAGCTTTAGAATCCTACGACACAGTAATGCAAACGAATGTCCGAGCTGTGGTTCAGCTGACCATGTTGGCAGCGCCTCACCTGGTGAAGACCAAAGGTAACATCATCAATATATCTAGCGGAGCAGCGCTGACGGTCTGTAAATTACCAAATATGATAGCATATTTCGTGTCGAAGGCAGCTTTGGACCATTTCACGAGGTGTGCAGCATTGGAGATGGCATCCTCTGGAGTCAGGGTTAATGGTGTCAACCCTGGACCCGTGGATAACGACTTTCCAAGCAACAATGGCTTTACAAACCTAAGTCAGCAGGACCTAATAAACGGCACGGCCCTGGGTTTCATGGCTAAGAACGAGGAGATCGGAGGCCTGATCCTGTTCCTTGCCAGTGACCAGGCGAAGAGTGTCACTGGTTCCAACTACGTCATGGATAATGGATACGTGTTGAAAAACTAATATCAGTTATTTGATGGTTTATACATGTGGCAATTTAAATAAATGCATTTTAAACTGTTAAAACTTGTTTATATTGATGTAATCGTATGTGCATGCTACACTTATTGATGCATGAAATACCTAATCAAAACATTCAAAATCAAACTCCCAATATTTTCACTTTACTTTAGGCGTTACAGTACGATTACTGGAAGATCATTAGATGTCACTAAAATCTAGCAAAGAAGGAATGCAACATTTTATAATTTGTAACACCTTAATTCCTGTAAAGTCCTTATATAAATATAATTTATTAATTTTCGTCATTAAAATCTAGTTCAAGGATCAAAAATATCCCTTCATTATTTGTAATCCTTGGACACTTTTGACGTTTGCACGTACCTACTCCCATTTCGAACCGGCAAAATTGTGGCTAGGAATACAGTTGACCTCAGAATATATTGCAAACATGTCTGAACTGCGTTTGACAGATCTTTCAACCCAATCGGGCATTGATAAACGAATATCCAAGAACGACTCCGAAGCACTCAATGCAAAACTTCAAATGCCCTATCCCTCTTCATGTGACCTAATAGAAAGAGACAGTGATAACGTAGCTTGGAACTTCGGCGTTTGTAGTTGGATAATGAATGAAGTGTCGAGCGGTGGGAGCGACTGCGCCGGCGCCGGTGGTGCGTGAAACCGTCGCATTGTCGCGCGGCGACCGTCCGTGACGACGCGCCTGCGGTCGCCTCTGTAGGGATAGGATTTGAAATTTAATAATTGGTGATATTTGGCTCGAAGGAGTATGTTTTGGTCTTTCGTCTTTACTTTTGATCAAGAGAAATGGGTACAAGTATGGGGAATTCAGAAACTATTACCTATAGAAAAACAAGGAATTGAACTTTACGGCTAAAATAAATAAAGAAACCGACGATTTCGAAAAAAATTACATTACTGGTTTCCATTCCTGCTCTGTACGATTTCAGACCTTTGTAAAAGCTGTCGCATAGTACTTTTAATTACTGTTTTGTTTTATTTGGACTTGTGCAAACTTCATAACATAATTTTTGTCTTAAAACGTCAACACGTAAACTTTTAAAACTTACTCAAAAATCCAAACCAGAAACACGTTTTGCGACACACGAAATTACCACAAAGCCAAACGTCCACTGTCTTAATCCAAATCGACATAAAATACAAAATGCTACTATTGCATTTCCTACCTTATATCAATCGAGATTTCAAGATAAAACGACACAAGCACTTCGCCACTTATGCCGATTTAGATAAGGTTCATATTGTATCAATAGCTAACCGCATATTTGTCCGGATTCTTCCGTCCCCTTTGCTAGATATTTAATTTTGATACGAACCCGCCGTGACGGTCCAAATAAATCTTATCCTGCTACCAGCCAATATCACCGCAAAATATTAGGCGTTGCGAATCTTAACATATACACTGTCCACTTTATCCTAAACACAATCAAAAAACAACTTTAACTTTAAGAGAAAGAATTGGTTTTCGAGGCTCTAAACGAGGTGTCTGTCAATATGTGGTAGAGGAAAGTACGATCTATAGCAGAAACGTCAGATTTGACTTTGGAACATTCGAATAAAGTCAGGAAGTATGAATTATCTTGAACAGCATGCCATTGGATTATAAACTCTAGGTGACTAAGCTAAGGTTGATGTTAATAATGAAAATAGAAATGATATTGCTTGACCCATCTCTAGGGATTTAGTAGGGTTCTTAGTTACGGTTATATTTGAATTTACCGAAACGGTTTGTGACAAATATTTGGA
Organism: Acleris literana; assembly: GCA_946894065.1. Taxonomy (NCBI): domain Eukaryota; kingdom Metazoa; phylum Arthropoda; class Insecta; order Lepidoptera; family Tortricidae; genus Acleris; species Acleris literana. Next base: position 10,660,501 of record OX335687.1, read on the forward strand.
GTTTTATTACTGTTGTGAGCGCGGAATATTAAACCGTTTTATTTGATCTCGCGGATTGTGGTTGGTCATGGGCGATTGAAGGATTTGTGTGAATTAGGATGATATTGGGGATATCAATGGGGAGAGCTCAAAGATTGGTTATATATGGTTAGTATTATTGTAAGGTCCTAGCTAGAAGTTACAATTGCTTACTATCGCTTAATTTTGTAGGTAGGGTAAGTAAAGAAATTAGGTACGTCATTTTTTTATTAATCGAAAGTTTTAGGTTGGTATTTAGCAGTATTTGCTAGTTCCGAATGTTGCAAAATGCTAAATCTCCTCTATTTCTTTTATTCCAATTTATCAATTTTGACTGACGTCCGATTTTGATGTTTTTTATAACATATTTACCTGCAATGCAAATGCAAAAACCCTGGCAACCAATATAACTTAAAAGAGCCTGACTTAGTGACAGGTGGAAGCAGCAGTTTTAAGGTAGAGACTGGTCGTTAACAATGTCACTCCGAACAAATCCCTTTTTTCAAAATCTTTTTGCCAAGCAGTACGTAATTTTGTGCGCAAGAGTACGGGTGGGCTGATCTATTTCCGATCGCTCCCGACAAGTACCGAGAACCGCCGAGCTTCTGTCGTCGAGATTACTCGCCAAGATACTCTGAATTAATGACGGGCTCGATGTACATTAGTGTGCCTCTAAATGTACTGAACAATTGATAAGGCTGAAATTATCTTCAGGAAATACGTGAGGGTTTAAATATACACCTAATTGAGCTATAAAACCAAATATAAACACGTCTACAAAGGCACCAGTGGCTCTAGCCAAGATGCATTCCGGATCTCTATCGCTATCGAAAACGTTTAGCATTGACGTAAGCTGCCGGACGTTCGCGTCGAGAGCTTATGTCAGTTAGATATTTGTCCTTTAGGACATTTTTCGAAAATTGTTTACGTTAGCGTTAACTATATTGATTAGGGCCTTAAACGGTTTCCAAAAGTCTTTTATTCCTCGAACGTTAACCTTTTATTATAAAGGTCAACTTAAAACTACTTCAATTTCCACGGTGTTTCTACAGCGCTATGACATACTCCTTTTATGGTTGCTTAAAAAGAGTATATTCATTACCAAAAGGCAAACTTAAGGCAGAAGATTTGGCTATGCTTACGTGTAATGTATTTAAGAAAGACGCAATGCACACAGCCCCAGATAAATGGGGATCAAAGTTCGATTTATCTCGACGTCCCCGCGTCGGCGAAAAAACAGAAAGTAATTTTTAGTCCAATCAATCAACGGGAAGGACCGGCTTGTTCGCGGGTAATTCGCCAGAATTCCGCCAAAGATTTACTACCACAACGCGTGCTAAACCAGCGACGAAATAATGAGGCAAAGCCGGCTCATTGTCCGAGCCTAAAAAGACGAGATAAATAACCAAATGAGAATGGAAAAAGGGCAAAAATGGCGGGATAAAGGAAGCTTCAATTGGACAAAGGCGCCGAAGAGGGATAATTCGTCGGGAATATGCACCAATTGTCACCGTTTTTCTCTTTTTGCTGACAGCGAAGACGGCGACGACGCGCCGACGGCTGCTATAAAATTGTCACGCCACCAACGCCTTGTCTTTGGCTCCGATAAAGGGGAACCATTTATTTGGCAAATAACCCCGGCTGAGCTATAAAACTTGATTTGGGCAACAAATTATAAGTGGCTATCGGACTTTGTAAGTTTGCAACCTTAAAATGTCACGGCATAATGTAATCATACACAACCACAAACCTACTATATTCGTTCTTCTATTGATCTTATAAATAAAATCGTGAAAAAAAACCAGAACGTGTCAAACGGAACAACAACGGTTTAAAATAATCTTGGTACTTGGTATCGTTGGTGGTCGCAGTTTTTTAAATTTCCGTAAAGCCTAATAAATAATGTATGTTAGTATTGTTGGCACAGGATGTCTATCTAAATTACTCGACGATTAGATTCCCAGTAACTATTTTATATGCGCCTGGATGCACTTACAATTTGGGAGGCAAAAAATGCAATGTAAGACGAGTTGAATAAGAATGCTGATGTCGTGTGTCATCATGGCTGGAATATAGTTGGATACTTACCTACATCTTACCTACACTGAGCATGGTCCGACATACTCTTCTTGCCTGGTTATTTTATTTCTATGAAAACCACATGAAAACTTAAAGTTCAAGGTGAAAAACATTTTAACCGTAACTTCAGTAATTTTAGAAGAGCAAATTAAATTAATCCTTTACAGCGGTCAAATGACGTCAACCCCCGTTTTTTTTTAATTCTAGATGGGGCAAACGAGCTGTCGTGTCACCTGATGTGAAGTGATCACTGCTGCCCATGCAAACCTGCAACACCTGGAGAGGCGTTGCAGCTGCGTTGCCAGCCTTTGAGAAAAGATTATGCTCGTCTCTTGAAGGTCCCCGTACCATAACAATTTAGCCGATTTTTTCGTATAATGTTGGGAAAAATGGTACAATATTTTTTGTTTTTCATAGGCAATTTTGCAAACTGATTTAGGACAAATAAAAATTATGAAATGTTTATTTCAGACATGACAATACAAGGGTGCTTGCAACTTGCAACCTAGTTTAATCGAGACAGTATTAATTTCTGTTTAATTCTAGTTCTTACTTCCTTACTAGTATTGTAAATGCTTACCTGAGTATGTTGGTTTGTTGGTTGATTTCGCCTTCAGGGTTCAACGCCGCAATAGATCCATGAAAAATTTAGTACAGGGATAGTTTATGGTCCGCCAACGGTCATAAGAGTACTTTTTATCTAGGAGATCCTACAGTTTCCGAAATAATGACGATTAACGCAAACGTAGTCACGGGCAAATAGTTTACAATGTTCACGACTTAAATTTAACCTAGTTTATGTATATATCATTTAAAATATCAGTACAATATCTCGGATCGTCGCGCAGCATCAACTCGATGTCGTGACTGCCCAAAGCGGGATCATTTGCCTGCGAGTTGTCGCTGTGCGTGCGTTGATCGGCGGAGACGAAGGACCAACCCTAGTAACTATAGCTAAATCAACTCTATCATACAGTAATATATAGTCAGTGCAAAGATGGGTCTATAGGAATCCCTAATTGTCATTTGTCCTAATGCATCGTTTGTTCGAATTTTCGTTTGTCCTAAAGCTATTTCTGCCTGAAGGCCTCTTCAACTAGTGAAGGCTAGCAGTCAGCCCCGCATATTTCTCTCGGTCTTTGGCGAGGTTGAAAAGCTCCGCTGCACTGGTGACTCCAGTGCATTCCCCAATAATTCGCGGCCACGATTTCTTCCTGCACCCGACAGCTCTTCTTCCACCTACTTTGCCCATGATAATAAGTTAAAGAAGTTCGTATCTTGAGTGCCTCAGCACATGACCTAGACAGGAACTTTTCTCCTTTAGATGGTCTGCAACCTAACCTAACCGCAGGTATTTTTGGAAAATTTCACTTCAGCTGAAAAACAGTTTATGTCAAATAATAATTCGGACAACCGATGCGGTAGGACAAACGTTATTAGGGATTCCGGGGACACACCTCACAGATATATCCATAGTTGGGTGACGGGTCACTGACGGGTAAGATTTTTTTTTCAAAATCAGTTATTTCCTGAACCGTATGTTCCATCAGCATTTTTCTACTGTCCGAAATACAGCTGTCATGTTGATCATTCTACATTGACCGAACTTTAGGTATAGGCGACCAAGGAAGTTCTTTACCACTTTTGAATCTTAACGTCATACAAATAGAGTCGAAAAGTGGTAAACGAACTTGGTCGACTTTACAATCAACGAAAAGGTTTTTGACCACTGTGCGAATATGTCAAAGTGATAATTGATTACGTAACTTGAGCATAAAACCAAAGGTCCAGAAATACATTTGGTTGACTATATAAATACATGACAGTAATAGTTGTAATTAAAACTAACTTTCAATATTGTTTCTATAAAACAGTAGGTACTTTATTTAAACTTAAATATAGTCAATAAATATTACGGGACAATCTCACTCAATTCGTATTGTCCCAGACTAAGTTCTTCATATAGAAAATCAGAAACCCAGGACTCAGGAAATAATAAATACTTCCTGAACTCAGAAACACATACCCACCCTCATCAGCTCCTCACACACACTTGCCCATACGGGAATCGAACTCGGGACCGCTGCCTCGGCTGCTAGTATTTTGCTATTTATGACGCCGAATATACAACCCTCGGTGCGCGATTCCGACTCGCTCTTGACCACCTACATTTATCTAGCTACATCTTCACTCTATTAAAGCACATAAAACAAAGCATTCTGCATAATCTAACATCATTTTATGATGTGAAATGTTGCGCTCGCGCACCCACGGGCCCGTCACGTCCGCGTCGTGACGGCGTCGTCACGATCTCGGCCCGGACGTGACGCGTGTTATCGCGGAGATTGGGGCGACATCTGCCGGAGATTGTGGTGTTTTGTTAGCATTGTAAATGATTTTAAGTTTGGCCGTACTAGCAACGCGTTGAATATTCGGCACATTTGTTTTGTTTTTGGCGTACGTTAAATTGAAGACCGCCAGTTTTAGTCTTATTTTGTTGCCTCTGCTGAACGGACTTGCGTCAGGATGCACGGTGAATATACGTCAAAAAAATTACCAACTAGCATCCACACCACCCGATTTGATTTGACACAATCGAGTCGAGCGGTCCCGAGGCAGTCCCGACCAACCAATGTCCTTCGATTTCATATTTCTATCCACACTGCTCAATTCGATTGCCAATCTAGACAAATTGGTCGTAAAATTATATTGTTTGGAAGTTTTAGACCAGTAACAATTGCCGTTTCGATCGTAATAGGCTCATATAGTAGATACGGTGCAAAACAGTCAATGTTTATATTTTTTCGGTAAAACATACTGCTTTTTTCTAGTGTAGAGGCATTCATCTAAGTCCTCATAGTTGGCAAAGCATTTGTTGTTTTGAGATTGTCATCGTAAGATTTCAGTCTTGAGATTGTAAATGTATATGCGCTTCAGAGTTCACTTACCATCAGGTAGCATGTGTGCTCGTTTGCCTTTTTCATCCCATAAAAAACATCAAGTTTTTTTCTTAAAAGTTATGCGTCTCACCTACGTTAGTTGATGGAGGTTTTAGTAGGTTATATAGTAATCTATAGTTAATTAAAAAAACTATCTCGTACAGCCCGTCACATTAATCAATTTAAGTAACAGTTCAGTTCACGCAAAAACCTCAATATGTGGCGAAAATTGGCCCTTATGAATTACCGGAATAAAAACCAGAATGGCAAAAACCCGACTCCCACACTGCTTGTCAATGAACATTCGTTAAAATTCTACGGCGCCTCTCAAAAATGTCCAAAAATCTCTACTTCATAAAGATAACGTAACTCCAATTAAAGACAAACTCATTTGCAGTTTTATACCTTGCCTGCATAAAGTTGAATCTCGCGTTTCTGATTCGAAGTTGTGCTTTTATGTTCCTCTAGTGCTGGCATAAGGCTTTTTGCGTGAGTCGTTGTGCCAAAATGCTCAAATAACTGTCATTTTTTCGTGGGTGGTGCAATTGAGCTGGCGTGGGTTCGGGCTTATTCTGGGATGCCTCATATCGAGTTTTACCAATCCCAAAAAACTATAATTTTACAACAGTCAAATTGACTATTAACCGATTACACAAACGTTCATTATCATTATGACTAATTTCTCATTCAAATCCTTCCATTACTTTCAAATTTGAAAGGGTAGAAAGTGGCCGAGCAAAAGAAATACATAAAACTACTTGCTTAATATGTTTCTAATCAAATTAGCTGGGAAATTAACAAATCGTCCAAAAAATCCAACCTTACCAATACCTTAATCCCTATTTCAATTTACACTGTACTGCATTTCTATTAAACCGGTAACCCAAAGAGATACCTAAGATGGCTAAAAAAATTGTATTGCCTACAATTATGGTACTTACAACATCATGGATAAGACTTCTCTTATGATTGGGTAAAGTAGATACGCAAAACAGCTATTTATTATAGTACTAGCTTTACTTGGGTTCTCCACTTTAGCAAAATTACAAATGCTTGGAGACGCCACAGAACTATATAGAATAAAGACTAATAATCTTTCCATTCCGCCTTTAAAAGCCAACTAAACGCCAAAATTCCTGCTTTCAAGCTTCTCGACTCTACCAACTAAATTCAAAATAACTTTAAAACTTTTCTCAGAGTAAGGCGCTCTAAAAAACGTGACATACGACGCGGTACCTGATATATTCGAGGATATACTTCTGTTATCAGTCAGGTATTCTGGCTTTCTTTCGTTTCCTCCACAGCGCCGCCGCTTCGACAATTAGTCGCATACTAAAGGAATGGAGGAGTTTATCTGAAGCAGTTCTTGGTTCTGTGACACTTGCTAAATATTATTATTCTCATAGAATCAATAATATTTCAGTATAACGTTGTAGCGCGTTTACTTTATAAAACAACCAGCCAATTGTTTGATAAAGTACCTAAACGCAGGACTGGACAAACTATTTTTTTTAATTTATTGAAGAGCACGATATTTTGTGATAGGTATGTTAACCACACGGTGGTAGATCGCGGAAGAAAGCGAACATAGGCGTGAATCGCCATAGTAAATTCATAGATTATATATAAATAGATAACATAGATTATAAGGCTACGTTTAGATAATCGTGTTGGGTTTCCAATACATAGTCAAGCAGACACCAAAAATTCATGGAATGAATACCAACATGTTCTTAAATGTAGTATAGAGAATACTGAATGCTATGTTAGATGTTAGTTATTTCTTCGCTTCATTACTAATAGTGTTCTCAACCATTCCCTACAAATTTTTTTTGGATTATGCTTGACAAATATTAGACAGATCTTTTAGAATACCTTTGTTTTAATCCTTCTTGTTTTCGAAACGAAGTGGTTTTTTTAATGGTACTTATGATCGCTTTTATTTTTAAGTAAATAAAATTAACCTAAACGATTAGGTTAACGAAAACAAAGTAAAATAGAGACCCTGCTGTTCGATTTTTGAGAATAGAGCGCCCAAAAGTCACTTTTAATCAAAGTCTATAATTTGGATACTTACACCTAAAAAGACCTTCCGATTAAGACGATTCTATGAAAATTAGTATTAGTGACTGACTTTTTTGCAGAAAATATCTACGAATTTTCTTCAACTCTTGTCGAATACCGTCTCTACTTATTAAACAATATCCTCAACACAGTTTGAATAATAACGATAACTCAACAAAACGACTAAATCCGAAATCAATTCTTTAGGTATCTGTCTCATTGTCTCAAGTGATTTGTTTGTGAGAACCCTGCGCCCTAGAAAACGAGATGGATGTATCCTACTACAGGGAGATAAAGAGGGATAGCATGGCATAAGTCAAACCAATTAATTAAAGTGGGGTATTCTAGAGCTTGTTCGATTCTTTTTCTCTTTAGCTTGGGACGGTATTCGGATGCCGCGCATTCGAGTTCACACTGAATTTCAAATTGACAACTGAGTTAAGTCGTAAATAAACGGGGACAAATTCTTAAAGTTATTTGGGAAAATTATATGGAGATAATTGGGTCAGGTTGTAGGAGTTTGGTTGGAATATCAGTAAACCCAGCCAAGATGTAAACGCTACTAACGTTTTCCTTTTCTATCGACTTGAAATAAATAAAAGAAAACAGGGACAATGTCACACCAATTGACCTAGTCCCAAACTAAGCTCTAGGCTTGTACTATGGGTACTAGACAACGATATAAATACTTACATAGAGAAATATATACTTAAATACACAGAAAACATCCATGACTCAGGAACAAATATTCGCACTCATCACACAAATATCTGCCGTTGCCGGGATTTGAACCCACGACCGCTAACTTCGTAGGCAGGGTCACTACCAACTAGGCCACCGCGTCGTCACAGTCGTCGTCGTGGAAATGAATGGAGTTGACATAAACGGTTGACGCGATCTGTTACGAGGCCCTAGTCAAGATGCATAACGCTAATGGCCTGTTGTTTGATCGGTAGTTAAACTAACTAATGGTCAAAAAACGTTACTAATGGTTAAAATCTCAAGGAAATGTGTCAAATTTTCCATTACTTTTTCGAATTTTAACAATTAGTTTAACTACTGATCAAGCAACAGGGCCTAAGTAAGTTAGGATTGACTTGTGTGTGTCAACGCAATACGTTTCGAGTCGATAGAAAACAGAAACGTTAGCTGCTAGGCTGATTTTCGAAAATCGTTAACTTAGCATTTTTCCTACCTTTAAAGATCTGTATATATGTAAACCAATAAAATAGGACATTTTAACAGAATGTGTGTTATAACGACGGATTTCCCAACAAAGTAAAAAAGACGTACCTACCTAAAATAGTCAGGGAGTGGGTAATTATAAGAAACATTTACTTTCATATTTTGTTTCTAAGGCAAAACGATATTATATGTAGGTATACCTACAAGCGTTCAGTTTTGTCTGTTTACATGCAAGCTCTAAAGAAAAATAAAAAAACCCGGTCATTGGTCTGTTTAATAAAGCTACAAATTACAATTTACAGGTTACAAGTTTCCATTTGATACAACCTCCACCAATGACGACCAGCGATTTGAGCAGTGTTGCCAGTTTAGACCTATAAAATTGTTACCTCGTACGGAACCCATGGTAGCCAAGTCCATCTCGCACTTGAACGATTTTTTTTTAGGTTCTATACCTATTACCCAAATGTTAAAGGTAGCTAACAGTAACAACTCACAGAATAAAAATCCATTAACCTGTAAGTGCTTTATAAAATATGTTTAAATATGGAAATAATTCCACACCCATTACGTGGATTGGCTCCTTAAGAATGCATGTGCAGTAAGATGTTAGTTCTTGCATAATATTTCACTGCGCTAGCTTACTGATCATTTGTTTGCATTGATCAGTGTCAGTAAACGCTGCTGGATTAAGGTCTGCTGTCCACTTCAAAAGCGAATATAATTTTAAAGCAAGATACTTTCAACTTGGTGAAAATGGAACCTACATACCTACCTAGAATTTGATCAGTTTAATAGTAACCCTATTATACTGATTCGTCAATAAACAATTTAATTAGGTAACTTGCACTACTTTTGTAGTCCTTGCACCTTTTTAAACTGATTTGTACTATACTTACTAGACCATCGAGAGTTATGCATATTTAGTCCAACAATTGCCATGAAATATATAACGCTCTGACGGTGCGAATAAACCGTCGATTTGATTTATTCGCATTTTATACACTTTCGCAGAAAGTCGACGGAGGTCTGCTGCCGCAGAGCTCCTATTTCTGGGTTGTTTGGCCCTCCGGGCCAGCTGAAGAACTAACATAACTTAACCTACCTCATATTTATGGCACTAAGGGGTGCCTTGGGTCTGGAATTGAAATTTTTTCAGTGTATAAAATGCGAAAGTGTATAAAGTGCGAATAAACCGTCGATTTCCAAGCGAATAAAAACTATAGAATGTAGTATTTTTTATATCTGTATATATTACGTTTCTTAGAAGTCAATATTTCTAATGGAACTGCAATTTATATCTTTCAAAAAATAATCGCATCGCTTACTGTATCATTGGTATAGTATAGCTTGGTAGTGGACGTCGACCTTAACTAAACACGCTCGATGACAATAACTGATCGCTTCTCCCGATGCAGATCTCGAGATTGAGCTTTGTTTTAACCTCCACCTCTTATGGAGCTTTCGATAGCAAGCTGTCTACTGGTTTCCAGAAGATAGATTCCTTTGGAACTTCTAGGTGGAATATTTTAATTTGAATTAAATAGATAAAACCACCAATATAATGGGTACCTATACTTTCAGAGCTGAGGGCGTGGGTGTATTAATCTGTTTCCCAAACTGTGATTTTACCCAATCGCATTTTTCCCCATTATTAATTGTTCCCGGGGAAAAAACCAGAAAGGGAAATATGCGTTCCCTTTCTGGATTTTTCCCTGCCGCACATTTCTCCATTGTAATTAGGCTGAAATAGGTAGGTCAAGGTTATGTTAGTTTTCCAGCCCGAAGGGCTAAACCACCCAGAAGTAGGAGCTCCGTCGACTCTGTGGAAATGATATCTATAACTATTAAGATACAGAATACAGATTGGGAAATTATGATAATGAAATTATTTCTGTAGAGAATAAAATCTTCAGCAAAATTAGCTATTGAAAAAAGATTTTGGGGAAAATATAGCCATACTCGAAGGCGTAGCCAGGATGCAAACAATCTGGCATCGTCAGTTGTTACGTCAATCATATACATTTGTCGATTTCCGAAAAACGCAAAATTAACGTTATGCATCTTGACTGCCCCCTGCAGGCCTAGTTTATCGCGTGACAAAATATGGATAAAGCATCCGTCACTCTTGTACTTATATAAGTGTTAGAAAGTGAGGGATGCTTTATCCACATTTTGACACGCGATAAACGCTGTCATATTAGGCCCCCTGATATCTCTAAACGGCCTAACTGATCTTAAGCAATTCTAGCTAAGAAACATTCTGATTAAACTAGCTTTCATTTAAAATAATATTGTAGATTTTAACATTTCAAACTTTATTGCTTACTTAATTACCTACACTTTACTTTAATATAATTGATATTAAACTATATTTAATGTAAATTGGTTGCCGGTCGTTCAAAAGCAACTCTGAAATGACCACCGTAAAATATATCGCAACTTTTTAACTTTTTTAACCGAACGTTTAGACAACGCCAACATAAGGACGTTGTAAAACTTGTAATAAAAATGCTCTAGGTGTCTACAGCCAAGCCCAGTGTTAGGTCACGCGGGTCAGTATCCCCATTCCTGCATGAATGGGGACTGGGCAGTATCTGCCCAGTTTATCTGCGACACCGTGTTATCGCCCATCTCTCACGCCATAACTTAAGAGCCAGTTGGATCCTTCGTGCAGAATAGTTGTGGTTGGAGATTAGCACCGTTGGTAAAAAAACGGACAAGTGCAAGTCGGACACATACACAAAGGGTTCCGTACGATTCTTGTAAATGGCCTTCTTTAATTTTTAGTATTCGGTACCAGAAACGAGCCCAATGGAACCCTATAATGGGTTTGTAAAGTTTAGCATAAAAACAAATGGTCTAATGATAATTTTACATAACACGATTTGTATAATTTCAATCTGTATAATAAACCATCGATATAATAGTCATGATGCATAAAACGAAATACATAATTTCAAAAACTATAAATTAAAAAATAAATATTTCTAACTGCTTTCATCACTATTAATCTGGTAACAGTTCTAACCTAACCTAACCTATTTAAAAGAAATTGAATTAAAGTGCATTATAACAAGAAAATGATAGTTATACTAAATGAGTGTTATGTTATTCGATCGTATGCCAGATAAAATTATACAATTGGTTTTCATGCTAAACGTTCATTATGCTTTTCGTGGTTAGTTAAATGAAATTATACAAAAGGTTTTTATACTGATTGAAGCGCACCCCCCTATAATAGGTATACCTCCACTGTCCAACCGTCCGTCCTAACTCCTAACTTTAGAGAGCTGAAGTCCCTGCCAAGATGCATTACGTCAACTAGCGTTTCTATTCGATTCGTTTTTAAACCAATCGCGTCACTGGTAGATGACGTGATACGAAAAGTCACGTGATCTACCAGTGCCGCGATTGGTTTAAAAACGAAACGAATAGAAACGTTAGTTAGCGCAATGCATCTTGGCAGGGCCCTCAGTATCTTTTGAACTGTAATAGATAGCGGGTTGTTTTTAATTTTCAGAAAAAGTGCTATTAAGGCGGAAATACAAACATAAAAAAATAAGAAAGTGAAATAATAAAGGGGTTCCCCATACAAGAATATACGTTTTTCAACGTATTTTTTATTTATATTGTATTGTAAAAACGAAAAGTTATAGAAGCGGCAAATTTATTATGATTATAGTACAAGCCCTGAAAAAAAAAACAACAAATAAGTACTAAAAAATGGTCAAATATGAGTTGTTCTCGCGCTGATTCGATCCGAAATCAGAATATAATAATATCTACTGTGCAGCGGCACGGAACCCTCGGTGCGCGAGTCCGACTCCCACATGAACGGTTTTTTAATTTAAGTTTTATCATTTAATTTTGTTGTTACAGCAGTAATAGAAATAGGTACGCACTCAGTGAAAATTTCGGTTATCGGTTCGTTCGTGAGGTAGAGTTCGCGGACAGACAGCGGAGGCTTATTAATCAATAGTCCCGTTGGCACACTTTGGGTACGGAACCCTAATCAGTAACAGGCAGTTGGATTAGAGTATAAAGTCAGTTTACACATACTTGTTCGCGATATTTGGAAAGCGGATAAATTTGAGTAGTGAGTTTCTCCTTACTTAGGTGTCCCAGTGTTTGCTTCTCAATTTGTATGGTAAAAACAACATTATGTGATTACATAATCAATATCTCCGAAACTAGTAAAAATTGCTGAACATACATCGGGGTTAAATCGATAGCTTTTTAGCTTCTCAATCAGCCCTAGGCGAGTTGACGTCGGTTTCTGGGACACCCTGTATAGGTGGAAAATTTTAAATTTAAAGTAGAGCATAAGTACCTAGACAGTGCACCCAAATCAAAAGAAAGAAATAAAAGAAAGATAATAAATTTATTGACACGATAACGACTCGGTTTAACGGTTTAAATCAGAACTTTTTATGTAGGGCAATGAGTTGTCTACACAAGATGCATTCTGCTAACGTCGAAAGAAATGCATAATTAACAGTTTGAATAAACTTTGACAAATTTTAACTCATGTAGGTACTTTAGCTGAATGCTTCTTCTGATTTTTGGAATAAGCAGAAACTTACCCTTATTCTATATTCAACCGAAAGAAAAAACCATATTCATAGGTATTTTACAAGCTTTTATTTAACTTGCAATGTAGGTATATATGTATGTATGTATGTACGGGTCAAGTCTTGCAAGTTAAATTTGACCCGGTTTTCGATGAAGCTGAATATTTCGCACTGCCAGATCAACACAGTATCATTTCAAAAAACTAGCTTGTTTTGTTTCAAGTTCATAGGAAATGTAATAGAGTCGATTTTAAAATGTAGTCGTATTTTGAGTTAATGCTGTATTGATCTGGCAGTGCGATTTGCATACACCTTTAGTTCTGATGACAATACAATAATATAGCACCATCGAGCTGGTCTGATGATAGAGACTCAGGGTGGCCATAGGAACTCCGAAATTACACATGTGGCCCGTTTCACGAAGCTATAAGTTACAAATTACAAGCGGAACTTTCTAGCAAAAGGAGTTAAAATGAGACTTCCGCTTGTAATTTGTAACTTGTAGCTTCGTGAAACGGGCCTCTGGTAAACCTGTCGTATTAGGAATCGTCTTAACGAGTTGATGACGACTGTGCAAAAAAAGTACAGTCAGCAACAAAAGCTTGTCCCTAAAATGAAATTTTTGACAGAAACTTATTTGAATCTAACAGTGTTATTTAAATAGTTAGAGTCCAACTTAAGACACGAAATATAAGCTTGATAGAGCGAGACTATCTTTGGCAGATCCTGTATTATCTTCACCTCTACTGTACAACCACCTTAACGATGCGTAGCAAGCACCGTATCACAAACTAGTTTAGCACGAAAGAGTAACGCTCATCAGATAGTGCTAGTGTTAGCAATTACGTACGTGCCGTACGCAGATCGTATCGCTGGGAGCGGCCGCAATTATTGTGCGGGTGTAGCGATGCCGTGGATGACAAGCCTTAGAATACCTAATTAACTTGTTGAAGACTGTCTCGGCTAGGCTGCTCGCTGGAGTAGCCTCCTCCGGCACCTAGGATCCATCAATGGAGTCGGGTGTACTTTTTACGCATTCAGATTCATCAATGGAGTCGGGCAGACTTAATGTAGGTAGGTACACTAGAATACATAATGGAGTCAAGTGGGTTTTTAGTACATCAAAGTAAATTAAAATCCACGTATCCTAGTCTAAAAGTTCTACTAGACGATGATATAGTTCACCATACTCTATTGTGGATGCTTACCCCTCGTATGCTTAGTAGCAGATCTGCTGCATATACGCAAACTGCTAGAGCGCAGATCTGCACCAAATGCTTTGCGTGCCTACCCGAATTTAATTTGAACCTTATTGTGAAGCTTCTTAAGGTTAAAGTTTATTGTAGGTTAGCCAATAAAGTTATCAAATTTACCAAAAATCGCTCCTTACATAAAAATATTCGATATAGCCGCTATGTCTGTGGGTTTAATGTCACGTGGCCGCGTCGCCGCACTGAGCCGTCAACAATTTTTCTGCTACCGCATACGAGAGGTTAACTCCATTGATGGATCTGAATGTACAAAACGTTCATTCGACTGCATTGATGGATCCTGCCAATGGATCCTGGTGTCCGGAGGGGAGTAGCCGACTCAAAACTACTTACCACATCATCATAACTTAAGAGCTACTCTTGTCGGTGGAGTGTTCACCATTCTTCTCTATTGTTTGCTAGGTTCTTGACATCTTGACATGACACAACCTTAACTTTTTTTTACCTAACCACCTATCATCATTTTATTTTGGTAAATACAATGTGCACCAAAATTTAAAATCTGGTATAAAAGCAGTTGTAGTTGTAGGACCTTGTCTAACTTACCTAACCTATCAAGTAGTGTTTGTGTTCCACTATACCGTCAGAATAGACTAGGTACTGGTGTAATGACTATCATAGAGGCATTCCTTTAGTTTGCAACGATTTTTTTCTTGAGTGTCTATGGTTCTCAGATTCACTTAATATCAGATACTTGTGGACTTTTTTGTCATCCCTATGCCATGCCATAGGTACCCGTGATATCAAATCTAAGTTTCACAGTTTTATATACACACACGGAAGTTTGAAAGAGTCGAAATACTATCTATAGATATTCTTTCTGGGAAAAGTTCTTCGGTGATATTAAAAGTTATAGTTATAGCTTTACCTAAGTAGGTACATATAGTACTTTTGAGTAGCGAAATGGCAAATTTACCTTGGGAAAAATCTGGCTTTTAATTAGATAGATTATTCATTTATTATTTTTGACATTCCAAAAAGGAAAGTAATGTTCTTCAGGTAATGTATGATCTATGTTCCTTTGTGACCTTGTGGGCTTAACACCTTGAATCATTTTAAAGTTTGTGTGTATCTATGTAGGTATGTATGCAAACTTTTTATTGCACATACAATTACAAGACACGTTTACATCAACATAGATAATGTAAACAGGTGAACTTATCCCATATGGGATCTCTCCCATTTAACCCAAGTAAGAGGCATCGTTAGATTAGTATTCTTTCAAGGAGTGTCACAGGCTACTAGGATCGCATCAGACCTGATGCTGCAGGGGTAGTTGCGTTTCTAAAGGTTCATTTTTGAACTGGAATTCCCGTTTCGGATCGAGCGCCACAAAAATTAGCTTTTTTACCCAACTTCGTCATAATGTGGGAATATTTTTCGGACATATTTAATACTAGAGGACGCCCGCGACTTCGTACGAGTAGAATTAGTTTCCCGCTACTCCCCCTATTTCCTCCCGTTGGGGGTCGATGTTGGGAAAATCCTTTTTTAGTGCTCACTTACATTATGAAAGGAACCCCTGTCAGGTTTGCCTTTTATATATATAGATGTATGTTAGTATATGTGAATTATGTGACCTCATGTAGGCTAAACTGCTACGGATCAACCTGTCAACACGTTTAACCGTTTTCTGCCAAGTTTGAGACATTTAAATTGTTTGAGACCAGAGGGCTAACTAGCGTTTCTATTCGTTTCATTTTTAAACCAATCGCATCACTGGTAGATCACGTGACTTTTCTTATCTCGTCATCTACCAGTGACGCGATTGGTTTAAAAACGAATCGAATAAAAACGTTAGTTAGCGCAATGCATCTTGGCAGGGCCCTCAGGGGATGTTTTTTCTTTACACGCATAGACACGATCACAGGCCAAGTTAGGCAATACGGAAGGATAGTCCAAACGAAAAATAGAAAAACTGGTGCGTTTGAGTTTAGTAAAGTGTGCAGGGTCCGTCCGGATCGCTACCACTTCAAATTGTTCATCTTTTAACCTGCCGAAAAACAGCAGTGTTCGCATTGTGTTGTTTCGGTGTGGGGCTAAGGCAACCGGTGAAACTACTAGCATTATCCTTACCATGAATCACCATTAACGTACTCGCCAGCGAGTCGAAGCTCCGTCCCTCGCAGACCTCGCAGTATTCTTATAGAGTGCGAGGGATAGAGCATTCGCCTCGCTAGCGAGTAGGTACGGTAATTGTAACTCATGGGAAGGGTACAGGTCTTGACCACAGATTCAAGTATGAGTGTAATTAAAAACATAAAGGATAGCAAGAAAACAATAGTATTTCTTCAATAGATTTATCTATTATATTTTAATGAATAATTTCTCAAGTACAGCTGTTTTTACATCCTGCGCTCACAGCTCCGCAAGCTTGTTTTGTAGAAAAATGTTAAATTAACAAACTATATTGCGAGTCAAATATCTGGGTATAATTTACAGGCTAATTTGACAAAACAAATTACTGGCGTGATTACAGGCAAAGCACGTAAAGCGATTGGTTAGTTGAGCCATCGTGTTCTCTGATTGGTTGATTTCATTATGTGACGCAAGATATGTGGCACGTTATTGGTTCATATCCGTGTCAACTACACACCAGTAATTTATATTGCCAAACATCAAAGAAAAGAGCTGTTTTCAAAATAAACTCTTATGCTTAAATTTAATGAATTCCATGGAAAATTATTTTCATTTATAGATAATATATTTTGTATTTTAACTACAATAGTTACCAACTATATATTACAAACTTTTATAACTTACAGTTAGATTTTATCAATCGTTTTATGCAAGCGTTCAATTGTTGGAGGCAAGATATCTCTTTGTTTTCAATCATCTTAAATATTTTAAGTTTAAAATTTAGAGGACTTAAATGTCTGTCTAAAACAGAGCATTTATACTTGGTTATTAAAAAATAAATTACAGTACAAAGTGCACATTGTGTATGTTCGTTGACAAATGTAACGTCACTGAAACATCAAATTTTAATTTTTAGTCTTGAGTCGTCATTTAGAGTACTTTGTGTGTACTAGTATTATTATTATTGGGGGGGTTGAGATGGGCCTTGTGTGCCACTTCGACCATTGCTGATCTTTTGTGGCAGCCCTTAATTTAAAGTTCACCGCAAAGGCCCGTTGCGTCGTTGCTGTACTAGTACTTATAATTTGTTTTTTTTTTGCAATGTTCTTTGTACTAACGTCATAAACAAAAATGCGTAAGTGTGAAAAATGCATTCACTTAGGTACATTGTTTCATCTTGTTCGATTGGATTACAGTAAGCCACACAAAATAGGTTTTTTTTATAGCCCTAACACTTTCTGACACTTAGAAATATTATTTGATAGAGCAAGATGGAAAACGTCAAGTCGGAGTGTTCTTGCTCTATCTAATCTTTTCACTCAAAATGAAGCGCGTTTTGCGTTTTACGCTAATTTGAGTTCTTTTTCATTCATTTTTCGTTTAGAATAGCCAATAGTTGTGGTAAAAGGTGATGTTTTTAATGATTGCAATTTAAAGAGATACATAGGAATCTTATTTTGTGAGGCTCATTGTGAACCTATCGTTAATTATAATTATATCCAATAATTATTCTAAAACTCAAAATAATATGAATCTAATCAACAAATTCAATTACAACATCAAAATTCATTTTTTTAAATTACTTATTCAACAATTAAACGCAAGCCAATCTCACAGCACAATTGACAAACATATTTTCAAAATATGTTAATTAATAAACACGCATATATACCTTACAAATTGTATTTACAAAATAAAGCGATGTATTTAATATTACTTTATATTAGGGTGAGTTTTAAATGAACTGATGAGTTGCGATTTGACAGGCTGTTAAAAACATTTCTTTTAAGTAATACGCAAGTATTATTTACTTTTTGTGACTAATAACATATTAATAATTTTGAGCTTAAAAATCCATATCTAAGTGATAAAAAAAACAGAAAAAAGCTATCGCATCGGCGAAAATGTTTCTATAATTATAACCTATTTACTATTGCAGTGGAAAACCTATGAGTGAATACTATTGTGTCATCGATTATACTACGTGTAGTGTTCGATGTTATTTAATGTCATAAAACATAAATACTTCAATGCACTTCCAAGAGATCCATAACTCTATGTGTTAATTATTAAGCTCCGAAATTTTCAAACTGAATGGGACCATTCAAGTATTACGTAACCAGAATTAACCCCCAGACAGAAAAACTAAGTAAAGGAGAATGGGCAAAAATGTATGAACGCTGGCCTAGATACCAATAACAATAAGCACTATATCATCGGATATCCTTTTTAATTTTGCAACGGTTTTGTGTAGCGGGAAACCTCAAATAACTGTGAGGTTTTTTTTAAATCTGGAACATCGGGACGCCTACATAGACGAATTTAGCATAATTACTATGAATTACCGCCGTCTTTGCATGGCGATAATTTATTTCACACAAAGATTTCGAACTACCTGCCATAGTAATAGTTTTTTAACTTAGAATTACCTATCCGGTGACATATCGCTTGTCCTTATTGGTCATATAGGCCAATTTGCCCACCCTCCTTTCTAACGCCATCTCATCTTCAACACTGTTACAATACTGACGTAATCACAAATCAACCTACAACCTCCCTATTATCAAAAATTAGCTAAGAGAACACCTCCCCCCTTTGTGCTTAGGTAATACTTGAGTGACCCCTATGCTAAAGTAACAGAGTGTAGTAAAAGTCAAACAAGTCTTGAAACAAAACATAATGTAAATATTTTTAATAAAGTATTGGGCACAGTTTTTTTGAATGCCGGAATTTCTATGGTTGTCTTAGAAGTGCAATATTTGACGGGCCGCCATCTTGAATGGCGTCATAGCCCACGTTGAACTGCCTTACAGGTGTCTAACGAACCTAACGACCTAATTAACTATGTACATTCAGTAGGTATACGAATATCGACCCGAATAGAACTCGACAGAAAAAAATAGGAACGATACAAAATTACGCCGCGAAGTGGTGGTTTTTGGTGGTGCTACGCCTTCAATTACGCCTCTAATTTGTTTTCACTCGAAATCTTTATTATGTGATAAATTAATTTGACCGAGGCAACTTTGCCTTAAAATGTCAACTTTGCCTCTTTACGCTGTGGTAATATCTTTGTTAAACAAAAGAAAATAAAGATTTGAAAATAAATAAATTATTAATTTATACACACACGCTTGTTGTTTTCCTAAAAAAACATAAATTTAACAATAAACAAGCTGTCAACAGCGTGAAACATAAACCACCGAAGATATTTAAAAAAAATTGCACAAGGCAAAGAGGTCAAAAGTTTACATATTTTAATGTAGAAAGCGTGAACACACCAAGCACGTGCGGCGGTACTTTGATATAAATACACGGTATTTACAACACTACGCGTTCAGCCCTGGGTTTCCACGTCCAGCCCGTTCACCATTCGCTCGATGCTCTTCAGGTCTGACGGGGGCGTC
Organism: Acleris literana; assembly: GCA_946894065.1. Lineage (NCBI taxonomy): Eukaryota > Metazoa > Arthropoda > Insecta > Lepidoptera > Tortricidae > Acleris > Acleris literana. Next base: position 10,680,117 of record OX335687.1, read on the forward strand.
GCGGCCGTGGCCGTGGCGGTAGGAGGATCGGGAGGAGGGTCGGCGGAGGCAGCTCTAGCAGGGGGAGACCCCACTCGGACCCTCGCTGGCGAAGAGCTCAAGCTCCTCGCTCTTGGAGCCACCTGCTCAAACGCCGAACCCAGCCCTGGCAACGCGTAAGGCGCAAACCTGTGCATTTTACCCAGGGGAGAAGGAGCCGGCAACGCTGGCGGAGGAGGCAACGCATACTGCTGCAGTAAAGGATGTAGATTAAACAGGAGACCAGGCGGCATTTGCGGCTGGAAGAAAGGTGGAGGATACAATGACGGTGGGTACAGGTAAGGCAATAGGGGGGTGTGGACGGGAGGGCCGAGAGAGACGTCGGGGGCAGGGGAGGGACGGGAGGGTCCGGGAGGGGGGGAGGAGGCTCGCGCGCCGCCCGAGCACGACGAGTCGGAGCCGGCTTCGATGCCTTCCTCCGCACCGGAGTCGCCGCCGCCACCAGAACTAAACCAAGCTGTAAAGAAAATAATGGTTGTAGACACCTAATTGAAACTTTTATTGATCTCCATTAGAAGTCAAAGAGGCTTTGTCCCAAAATCTGGGTTGAGATATTAGTTTTAAATTGATTAGACATGGTGTACCCAAAAGTTTTGGAGTAAGAAATTCCATCCCATTAAATAAATATACAAACTATCGCAGCCCCTAAGTAGGTTACAATAGCAAATGGTAATGCAACCTGGGTATCCGAAAACACGCTTATGATCCATGATTATTCTGTTTTCACTTTATTCAATTCCTTACAAGGAACTGATGAGTGTGGGCTACGGGGCCGATCGTTAGGGGATGGCTTTACTCAGCTCTATTTTTCTGCTGATGTAATCATAATGAAGCATTGTATCCTTCATGTCATGTGGTACCTAAACGTCAAAGAGGCGACGTGGTTACTTTCAGCTACAGCAACAAGATCTTGGCTCCGATACAGGTGTAAGAGACAGAGGGATAGGTTTTCGTAAAGGTATACTCACAGGTACTGGTGTGATGCGTGCTGGAGGCTGCAGGGGGGCTGGATGGCCCGCCAACGTCCAGCGGGCGCTCGTCGTCCTCATCACGCGGCTCCGAACGCGCCGTCAGCATCGCCTGCCTGCGGTACACGGACAAACTACTCGTGTTATCATTGCGAATTTTGTGAAATGGTACGCTGAAGAGGCAATGGACATGGACCAGGCGTCAACGTAGGTATGTATAATTAAATAGTGGGAAGCGACGTCGTAATTATATCGCTTGATTGCCACTGCTGATACTGGCAATACTTTCTCAGGTTACAAACATATCTTCACGCCCCTATGCCATTCATAATAAGGTCCCTCTATGTTAACATATATTTGGTGCGATGGCCGAATAGATATGTGCTTTTGACTGTAGGTACACAACACAAGTGAGACACTTTAAGTTTTATATTTTAGTACATGCGCACACAATTAACATTATCAGATAAAAAGTAAGATCTCAATAGAAGTGTAAAAATGATTTACTCACATAACACACAAAAAATAGGGAATACTTAAAATAATATATCAATTATTTTTTATGACAAGGAGAAGGCAACTAAAAATAGGCATCGATAAAGTTAAGACGTAAACAAATTACACGATATTCAGCTCCCGAATATTAAAGTTACGCAGATTCTCTATTCAGAATTATCCAAAACCATAACCTGCTTACAGGTTAAAATGCTCAACTAAACATTTCTTAGTTTTTAAAATGAAAATGACCTGATTTATTTAACAACCCATTTAAATCCTACTAACATTATAAAAGCAAAAGTGTGTGTTAGTTTGTAACTCCTTCAAATAGGCTACTTTTCATCCCGGAAAATTTAAAAGTTCCCGAGGTAAAAGCGATAATCGAAATTTACGCGGACAAAGTCGCGGGCAGAAGCTAGTGAAAAAATATTTACTAGCTTTATTAAAATCGAAAGATATCTAAGATTCTTTAGAAGTACAAAAAGTCTTAACCCTAAAAAGCGTAAAGGGCAAATTGATAGGTAGGTTTGGGTCAAATTTCGTCGTAGTCATTAAGGGATGATTAACCTTTCCCGGGGGTCGTTGCGGCCCATTATCCCGAATGTCAACCTTTTGACACCCCCGCAAACACTGTCACTTTAAAATGGATAGCTTTGGCCCGTTTGAGGTTAAAAGGTAAACTTTGGTTGTTTGAGCGCGTCAGAAACTCGGTTAGAATATTATTTTATAAAATATATTAGGGCTAATTCCATAGACTAACACAACTAAACTGTTTTAGAGACAGTCTTCTAACTATTTGGTGCATGTGATCCTTAGTCGATTTGGGACCTATAGAGTTTAATATTCATTAGTATTGTAGCTGTCTTTGACGCGGATAAGACTGTTAAGACCGCTGTTAAATGATAGAATGGTTGTCTAAGTTGTAAAATATTAAAGCTTTCTTTTTGTGTCGAATACAAATCTCCATAAGTACATAACGAAATAAGTCTAAGAGGCAAAAATTACAAAAAACTAAGAAGCAAAGGCAAGTTGGCTTACCTATACCTTACTTATAGTATTTCGAGGGTTGCGTGGTCAAACCCGATAAATCGAAATAATTGTTTATTCAAATTTGAATTGTCTTGATGTATAATGTTCTTTTTCATTGACACAACAAGTTATATCGACTTATCGGGTTTGACCACGCAACCCTCGATTTATTGCATGATTTGTGAAGGTATAGCTAGGTAAAAAAAAATCGATCCCATGTGGTACCACCATGTTGCCATTAGTCGGAATAGCGTCCTCATTTTTCAAAAAAACTTTAACTAAGCTTTCGCAATCTATTTATTTATAAGTGCATGGCTAACGACCGAGTACAGTCACGCACACACCAACGTTGACATTAACATTAATAATCTACACTAAACATAAAGAAACTCTAACATATGATCAAAGAAAGTTATCCCATTTTATAATTTCAAAATGTGGAAAAAAGGGTGTCCTTATTTTTCACCGAATAAATTCGTAACAGATTCTTTTATACAAAATGTCAAAACGATTTCCATGACAATGCGCAATTATTTGGCTACACTTAACCCGACGCATTGTTTTAGGGGTCCGCGGTGGATTCCGTGGTAAATTATATTAGATCATCTCATTGTCGGCTTATAGAATTTAATTTGTGCCACCCCTGCAGCGTAGGGTTGGCGATCGGTTGGTAGATTACTTTTATGTTTTTTCAAGATTTTGTTGACCTTTAAGTACACGTAGAGTGTTTACATAAAATAGATTAAAGGGACATTTGTGTACAGCAGAACAATAGTATAAATAAGAATGAAAAATATATTGTTTTAAATATGGCTTGAAGTTTTTTTTTTTAACGAATGTATTTATGAATAACATATCGTAACTCAATTAGCATCGACTCTTAGTTCGAATACTATGTAATAGCTCAGTAGGCGACTAAGTTATCTAGTTAGTTAATCATGACAGATTTATTCATCACTGTTGATTTTAAGGTTCCAGTTCATCATCATCCGACGAAACGTAGCCTAGTTAGTTGCCTACGAAGCTAGCGGTCCCGGGTTAAAAGTATGAGCCAATATTCTAGTCTTGAATTTTTTCTATGCATTTTTATAATTAAGTAATTTTATCGATGTCTATTACCTATTGTACAAGCATAGAGCTTAGTTTGGTCAATTTGTGTGAGATTGTCCCCTTATATTTATATTTGTCTGACAAAAATCCTTCAAATTAAACACAGTTTTGATTCGATTTTTATACCTCTTTGTTACTGCCGTAGTGGCAACCCTGAGCTAAACTGTCGGCATTAGGGTGTTCGCGTTACAGTGTAAACTCCAGGGGTGGCTCGCCTTGTAATTTCACCAATTTTTTATTCCCGTTTAGTCCCCCTCGCGTTTTATTGATGCCCCATAGTTTATCCCTAAAGCTCAGATGATGAATTCAAGGGATTCGATTATCTTTGGTTAGTAAAGTTGGGATTACGTCATAAGTAAGCGTGGGGCAATCTGGGAATTTGATCCTGGAGATTTCTTTTAGGTGATGTTGATCGAGCGTTCGTTAAAAACAAATTGAAATCGCAACCAGAACTACATAACAACAATCTTGGCAGAGGACTTTCACGATTTATTAACTTTCATGGTATTTAATTCGTTTGTCCAACTTAAGTTCGGAGCGTGAAAAAGTATGAAACAAACTTTTGTATTAAAAGTTTGTCCATGTTTTAACCTAAAACAAAGCGATGTGAAAATATGCACTAACTTAGATAACTTCTTTGTCCAAGTTATCTGAATAGTTAGAGACTATGTTATTGATTATTAAGAATAAAAAATAAGAATGATTTTTCTTATAACTTACATCAATAAAAAAACATTAGTTAAAATGGACAACAGTGGGTTTAAATTACTTTATTTTATATCTAAACCAAATAACTTTAACACACAAATAACTTTTTACACTTAAACGAAAATTGCTCAGACTTATTAAAAACTTTAAAATTAAAAACCGTCCATCAGAAATTTTAATTCGCTTCCAAATTCAAATGCCCCTAATTACCGCAACATCTTGGCAAAGGACATTCACGGCACGTTAACCACTATCGACCACAGACTACACAAAGGGATGATGAAATATGCGCGGCATGTGTCCTTTCCCGAGCGCGACGTTTGTCAAAACGCTCACGTTTCCCGCGCTTCCGGGCGGCGGCCATTTTGAAAAAAGGACTTCCGGTGCGGCTCATCCGATGTAATTCGGATGCTGCGGTATGACCGCGTCCGGTGCGAAATGTTAAGCGAATTAAAGATACTTTAACACATGTACCTCGGTGTGTAACGTTGGCATAGGTGTGTACCTACATTAAACCATAATGTGTGTACAAATTGTATGCAAACAATGTCTGTATGATCTCAAAGCATATCAAAATGGTTTCGTGGAGGAGGGAGGGAAAATACAATATTGAAATGGGTGATCTTATTCAACGGATATACGAGTAAGAATACGATTAACCTAGCGTCTATATTACAAAACGATATCCATTTAAGTACCTAGTTAGTAACATTTGTAACATAATAAGGTTGCTACTAACTATCCCAAGATTGATTAACCGTGACATAATTTAACATGCAATTTGCAGTAATCGTTGTCGTCAATTATTTTCTCGATGACGCAAAGCGTAATGCGAAAAAAAATCGTCCACACGACAAAGGTGTACGAGGGACACAAAGGTATCCGGGAAAGCGGGAAGGCTAAAGGGTAAAGGTACTGGCCAAGCCAATTTGCATAAATAATTACATTAAAATCAATATCCCAAAGAAATCCCTATACATTAACTGGTAATGCTGAAATAATAAAGTACTCAAAGGGAACAAGATTAAGGTTTCATAGTGAAAAGACAGCGTTTCGAATCTTTTGCGGCGCTTCCTCTCCAACGGTGGTTTTCTCTTGGGAAGCGTTGGTAAAGTCAGACAGGTAAAAAAGGCTGCATGTCATGTTTTATATATCATTCTCAACTTCCAACGCAAACAGGTGATAAATGCTTAAATTCTGTTTATGTGTCTATGTATCGGTGTATCTGTCTGTGGCTTCGTAGCTCCCAAACAGATGAACTGATTTGGAAGCGGATTCTTGAAATAGAAAGCTAGTTTGACTTGGGTGTTTTCTAGCTAAGTTTCATGAACATCGGTTAAGCCGTTTAGGAGTTATCAGAGGGCCCTGCCAAGATGCACTACGCTAACTAACGTTTCTATTCGATTCGTTTTTAAACCAATCGCGTCTCTGGTAGATGACGTGATACGAAAAGTCACGTGATCTACCAGTGACGCACTTAAAAAATATATTCTCGACGGTAAATTAATTAATCTAAAAGTAGATTAGTAACAATGAGTAATAAACTCCACTTCTTTTCGAAAAGGTGCCCTTTCTCCTATACAATTCCTATAGTACTTCCAACCTCTACACTAACGGTTAAAGGTCTAATCTGGATTGTCGACTTAATTGCACATGCGGCCTTTTGGATTGAGAGAGCGGTAATACCTTGCCTACCCGCTTCACTGGGGTGGTATGAAATGAGTCCGCTAACAGGTTTTACTGAAAGCTTATAAACTTTATAATATAAACTACCTACACCGTCCTCTAATTTGCAAGACAATGTTTGCGGTCTGTTTGAGCATTAAGAATTGAAATATGACATATAACGTATCATTTAACGATCGTTTTTCAGGAGAATAAGTGTACTTAAATTATGGCATGATTTAAATCACCTATCGTTTTATTATCGTTAATAATTAAGAACTATGAAGTACCTGATCGAAAATATCTTTTATTGATAACAAGTTTACTCAAATAGCTTCTTAATAGGCGAAACCTACAGAATTGGTTTTGAATCCATGAATATCTGTGTATATCCTAACTATTGCGAATTATTTCCCATTTTCAGATAGAACTTTAAATATTATTCCGAACCCAGTCACTGACCTAAAATACCTGCACAAGCAAATAATTCCACCATTCACCCAGATTCGCATCAAATGAAAAAAAATACATAATTCGATTTAGCTATTCATCAAAAGACCGGCTAATTGAGTTCCCGTTCGAATTTCAAACACGTTCGCGGAAGCGCAACCTATCCTACGGCGAGTAAATTACGCCGTGAAAAAAACGCAGAGCTGATTTTATCGCGAAAATCCAATTTTCTCCCTTGCACGCTAAAGACGGTGGAAAAAAGCGCCAAGTCGAATGACTCCACCATTTTGAGCCGTTACCCGCTATGTTTAAACTCGGAACACGAATAAGGAGGCGCCGGATTGGTTTAATTTGAATCTCGAACGGCGCCGGGCGGGGTTGCGTTCGGAAATGTCGGCACTCGCTCTAATTAATTCGAGAGATCCACAGATACCACGCTAATTTCGTTAGCTGTTAACTTTAGTTAAACAGCCGGCGGTTTTTGCCTTCATTAATCTTACACTTGGCTTTTAGTAACGGGCGCCACCTACCGAGTGGTTTATAATTGAATTGCTATTACGGTAATTGTGTTTCCTAATACGACGGGGGACGCGTTAGTTATCTAATCTCAAGATAAACTAGTGTTATAAATTTGGTTCCTGCGCTGCTTTTTGATTCAGAGTTCGTTTTATGTAATAAATCGTTCAACATAAAATTACTCTCCTTATGATATTGCTCAAAACAACGCATGGTAATAAATTTTTATTGAGTTTAAATGTATTATTACTATTATCGAAGTATCATGGTGAGATAAGGGATAGATACTTACTTCTTTTCTCTTTTCCCCGCTCCGGTGTCTCGGAAGCCTTTGGCAAACGGGTTGTTGTCGATTTTGAGCTGCGTTATCTAGAAACAAGAAAACATAGGTAATATTGGTAATAATAATTCATTTAATTTATGCACCTGACCTATGATTTTGGGTGTCTTTGTTAGTCTGCACCGGACCTATGAATTATTATTGTGTTAGTCTTGTTATAAACGTGGTAAACTTACAGAAGTAAATGATACACCAACTGCCATTTTCCAAGATCATTTGAATACGAGTCTATTTACGTAGTATTTCAATTCGTTCTGGCAAATTGCTGTTTAATATAAGAAAACTGCGATAAAGTCCGTTGTTAGAGTTGTTGGAGTCATTGACAACGTAATTCTAGAAAGGCCAATAACTCATAGGACGTATGAGTGTTAAGCAACAATATCGTAACGCAGGCTACGGCAGGAACTGTGCTGTGACTAAACAAATACAGCAACTTCCATACGCATATAAGTTTGTACTTCATCCTTCAAATAACGCGACTAAATCTCGAGTGTCAGAGAAATAAGCAAGAATTAGCAAGCAGTAACAACATTTAAGACGAACCTTCTCATTCTGGTAGGCGGTGACCGCGATGAACTCCGTCTCCTTGAACACGTAGGTCCTGAAGGTGGAGTAGGGCAGCTTCAGGATGTCGTTGGCGCGGACCAAGTGGAACCGCGGCTGGTACTTGTGCATCGAGTTCAGGATCGTCTGCGTGACACACTTAAAACAGCTTAGGAACTTGATCGGTAGGCTTATTTATGCGACATATTGTAATATGGGGAAGTAGAGGATGCACGAGAATTCGTTTCCTGATATTCTGATATACTGAAATTTTCATGAAATTTGAATGAAATTTACTTGTAAAAGAATTATTTCCATGCAAATAAGTAACTTTCAGAAGCTGTAATTTTCGCAGTTAAGGAAATCACTACTTCTGCCACAGTTTAATTCGCCGAGAACTTGACCGCACGTGACATAAGGCAACATTAAACTTAATTAAAATTTGTGCAACATTAGAGCACCTTTACTAAAAGACATTAAATTTTAAATTTCGCAATAGAGACAATAGTTGAAGCTGTGTGAAACGGGACAATTTTGAAAGTATAGAAGAGTCTTTTCCTGGAGATAAGATCAAAACATCAAGAGTATCTAGGTAAGTATAACGTGGGTGATACTAGCTAATTCTAACAGCTGAAAACTTAACAATTTGGCTAATGGCTGGATAATAAGGTAATGAGAAAAACGTTACAAAAGTTGTTAGTTATCCCAAAACACCTTTTTCAATATTATACCTAATCTATTGGAATATAGCGAAGATATTAGTCACTTTGGGAACTTGATTGGTAAGTTGGTTTATACCTGAGACTTTTTGTAATGCAGGGCGCTTGGGTGGTCACTAATGGCTGACAAATATTCTAAAACTGATGCCTACCTAGGTGTAGGTAAAACAAAGCTGGTAGTCATCATCAAATCGTTAGCAATAATTCTGGGAAGCTCGCGAATCATGAACAATCAATACCATCTATGAAAAACCATTATATACTAAATGTGCCTATAGATTTCTTAAAGATTTACGAAGGATAAATACGCTTTTTGTCTACAATGAGCCAAGCTGCTATCTCCGTCCGTCTCTCTGTTTGGCCACTTAACTATTTCTTCTCAACTGCGCGACGGATTTTGAAGCGGTTGTGGGAAAGTTGTAATGTGGTATATGAACGTGAGATTTAGAAAATTTTAATTAAACCAAAGGGAAGCATGGACGTTTGCTAGTAAATTGTATAAAAACGTAGGAAATAATTTTAATTTTCTTATTTCTGGCTTTTTAGGACTACTACTTATATCTTTGATCAATCAAATAGTAATAACGGGCACATCTATCTCTTGTTTCGAATACACCAACAATTAGAAATTAAGACAACACATTGCGATGTATCTGCAAAAGCAAACGCTGCTTGAAAATTTTCGCAAATGACTTCGACACCAATACTTTCCTGGTAAGTCTCGGCACCATAGACGTCCCCGATTTCACTCTTATTGAAAGCATTAATTATATTTACATAATTATTTAAAGACATCCTCGAATGGTTGATTGATTGCTCACCCACGAAGCAAATCGGGTGCTATTAAGAAGTGGCCGCTATGGCAGTAAGGCGTGTCCCATAATTACACCAAACAGGCTCATGTATAACTTCATGTGCCTTTAGAGCAGTTATTTACTTAAAACCAGACGTGGTCGACCGGTTATGTGGTCAGAGAGTGCGGGTTCAATCTCATAAATCCTTTTTATTTAATGAAAGTATTGATTATTGTAATTTTAATAAGCGGTTGACAGCCTTCATGAATAGCAACAGTATTATTTGGAAAAGTTGTGTGATCGTTTGTCTTCTAGTGTGTAATTTTTAACTTATCAAAGAGAATTCTTGTTCAAAGCTGTTTGCAATTATTGGCTGTTGTATGTTTCAGGGTCCTCTCGCGACAACCAATTTTATAGTTAGTAAAAAGTGACTTTCTATTTTAAATGACAAATCCAAGTGAAATGTAGCTTTCCTGTACTAATTTTCCCAACCAAACCAATTTCCGACGATTTCTATTAAAATATCTATCCTTCGATGATGTTTGTTCGAAAATTAAAACGTTTTATAACGAATGACCGTTTCCTACAGTCGACTACAATACAAAGACATATACCTATCTACTTTTGCCCCTTACTCCATTGAAATAAGGTGCAAAAATACATGTCTTTAAAGTCGATGTAAGACAGTATTGCCGGCTAATGTTAACAGAAACGTATTTAAAGCAGATTAATACAGAAAAAAAATATCAACGTTATTGACTATCAATAAAAAGCTGAAGACTCCATCAGTACAGTTGTTAACACCTCCCCCCCGCGTCCTACTCGACTGCACGCGTAAAAAAACGTACCTAACAAGAAACTCCACACGTTTTTCAAGTGGACAATTACACGTTACTTTTTTAATTAATTACAGTCTTTAAGGCCGGCCATTCATCACGGGAAAGGTGAAGGGTGGTCCAATTATTTTGACATACGGCGTAATCGGCCATGACAGTAGGCAAATTGAAATATCGCGATGTACCTGGTCTACTTACGTTGATGACGTGTTTGTTCTTCGGTTATTTATGAGTTAGGAAGAGCGTCGATAGAAACCATTAACCTTATTAGTGTAACGCCCAGTTGACAAGTTTTCATTAAATTGTCGCTTTTATTCACTGTCACTGTCAGTGTTTCCCTTAGCAAATATAGCTAAATATAGAAGGTGACAGAGGGTTGTAAGTACATATAATATTTGTAATGTCGTAAAGGAGGTATTGGTTGACTCTTGAGTTTCTTGCGGCGCTTCATCTTGATTGTGGTCGAAAGTGCCTGGACAGCCTTATATTTTTATAACCTTTCAAAATTTATTAGAAATCAGTGGTTTAAAGAAAAGTTGCAAAGTAAAAGATTGTTTTGTCTATGTTTTAACTTGACTTATTTTACAGTCGTAGTTCTCATGTGTAAGCTTACCAGGAAACACACTTAGGTAGATTCAGACTCTAATTTAATTAAGGTTTTTTGTCGTAGTTTTAAATAGGGGTATTTCGTAGTTATTAAATTGAAAAATTGCTTTTCTTCGGAACCTAACTGGAGATAATTGGCAACTGCAAATCCGCATCGGAATTGCACCCCGTGCTCACCCTATATCATTAAAGGTCTTTATCGCGTACCCTGTTGAATGTTACATGAGCCGATCGCGATCTTATTGCGATTCGCCTGTGATTGGAAACTAGACCTAATTGCCCTATTACAATGCAATGAAATTTCTCAGTAAATTAGCATTTTTAAAATATTATTGATCGTGTGGTAATGTGTAGAAACGACTGTAGATGTTTTATCTATGTTCTAGATTTTCAGACTTAGGTATTCGTTACACGTTAACTTTGTAGCTACAGTTTGGTCGTTCTAATAGGGTCAATTTGACAGCTGTCATCTCAGTACAAAATATGTGTTTGAGGTTATATTTTGCGTTGCGTTGACAGCTGTCAATTCGGCCCTCTTAGAACGGCCAAACTGTATATTAAACCTTTTTGACAAGACTTGAATCCATGAATTTAAGCCTTTGTTTTATACAACTGGATAGTGTGGTGAGTTAGACCGGGCACGTCACTGAGACGTCATGGAGTCATAGCTATAGTTTTTACTCCATTGAATTGGCCAGATTTAATGTCGTAGAGGAGGTCCATAGGAAGTAATACTTATGATTAAATCATGAGAAATTACAAAGTCCGTGTACAGTCCGCGTTACCCACTCATGTCTTCGGGTATATAACGTTTATGATGTGATAGAATATATTTCTTTTTAGTTTATATGCTCTCTAAAAGTTACGATTTAAAAGCTTTTCGGTAAGGTGTTTTTTCTTTTAATTCCTTTGGAAAACGACCAACAGGCCGTTATATTTTACTTATGTTAGTGTCTGTAATAAATCCTTACATTTATTAACATTGAACAGCTTAACAAATTTCTTTAAAAATAGACTTGTATGTTATCTATAGCATGGAAACGACAAATAGGATACTTTTTTTTCCTAATATCCTACATGGATTTTTAGAAATCTCATATTAATATGAGAATTGCTACTCGATAGCAGATAGCACGGTCTTTTTGCCTTATTTAATAAGGTAATACGCATCAGTTAGCAGTTGCTATTCAAACCATAAACGTGCCGTTTTTCTTCCGAATATATCTATCTTAGAGCCAAAGATACTGAATTTCAATGTTTTTTTGCTACACCCACGCGAACGATCGAACTTTAACTATTTTGTCTTGATACTTTAATTAATTTTACTCTTTAATCCCCAAGTGCATAGAAAATACTGCTTATAAATATTTCAGAGCGTATTACGTTAAAATAACGAGAATTTTCCGAATTCGGTGGTTTCTGTGGTAATGACCGGGCAGGGGTCACAAATTGCCGTGTATTATCAAATGAATACCGGCCTTGGGGGTAATTTCGGTGGCGCAACCCTCTTCATGTATATTTTAGGATAGCGTGTGAGTGTAAAGATGCGTTGTGAGGGTAGACTATGATAAAACGCCTCTTTGGGAACTTGTCCTGAGCCTTCTAAATTGAAAAAAAAGTTGGCAACAACAACTAAGCTTGAAAGTTATAGGTACAACTCACTAAGGTCCCGGTTTTGAAATGTAAGTAGTTGTTAAATTAAAATTATTCAATCAATGACTCAGCGGATTTTTTTTACTTAGTCCAAAGCGACTCAGACTGAGGGCCTGTTTCACAATCGACGAGTAAATTTATCTGCCATTTAAAGTTGGCTCCCTCCTTGTCTAATTACAAGTTTAAGAAAGAGTAAGGGCTAAATTTATCTGTCAAATAGGCTTTACTTGTCCATTGTGAAACAGGCGGTAAGCCTACCCATGATTCCATTTGTGGTAGTCCCACAACTACCAGGGCCTTTTTTATTTTTTAGGTATGAATGTCATTTGTGATTGTCATTTATTTATACCTACTTGCTTTGTAGGTATTATTTATTATGTTTTTGTAATGGTCCTTGTACACACAAGCCCAGCGTGCTGCTCCAATGTGCATGTGAATTTGCCAATTGGCGCAGTTTTGTCAGTACATAAATGCTATGATACAATTTAACAGATATTATTTTGCAAAGATGCAAAGATGGATGGGATTGTAAGTACATAGTAATAAGTTACATTATTACTGGATGTAGCGTTTCGTGGATTCATATGATTAGTTTAGTAATCAGTTTAAGTGAAATTAAGTAGCGATACGTCAAAATTATTATTATAAAACCTGTTTTTATTTGCGGAACGTACCAAGGCCTTGATCTAGCCTAGGTGGTTATTCTACCAAAACGAATCCAGTTTGCATTCACACAAACAATTCACATACAATTGTTATCTAGATACATTGTCTAGGGCATTCTTATAGCAAAAATGTGTTTGTATGCAAAACTAATGTCGGTATGCGAAAGCGACGAGTCGGAATACCGACTCTATTGTATTATGCATAAGATCGTGATGAATCAATATTCAACAGGCTTCTGATTTCGTATGTTTAATGCGATTGGGAATAAATTTGTTCATATAAAGCTAGATTTTTCTGTTATCATTTCGTTTACGTTATTTTTTAGTTACTTATCAAAAATAATTAGTAAGTATGGTTCAATGGAAGTAAAACCGCCCAAACATGTATGTGTGATGGCATCGAAGGTGGCACTCTCTTTTTTAAGCAAAACCACAGATACAATTAGAGACTTCGTACTACTGCGTGCATACCTACGCTTTAATAAGTTTATTATGGTACAAAAAGATATACGTTACGTGATTTACGAGTTTTGGGACCACGCCTCAATTTTATACGCCAATCCTATATTTGACAGCTTTCGAAAATCGCTAACGTAATTATAGCGTCATCCAACTTACAAGCAACAAGCTTGTCGTTTAGGTTATAACTGGGCATCTAGTGCAAAAGGTATAACTCGAATTAAATCTTAATAAAAAAGGGTATATACGAGTAGGTACTATCAGGAACGTTAATTTGTGACCCATTTCAAGAAAAATAGTCTTGAAGTCGTCAATGTCATTAGAGATGCCAAGTCATTTGTAAATTATAGGAGACTCAACCTTATTGTTGTAGAATGTCAGAATGACTTTGGACCTAAGGTGGGTCCCAAATTTCAAAGCGAAAGTTATAGGTAAAACTCACTTTAAGGTCCCGGTTTTGAAATGTAAGTAGTTGTTAAATTAAAATTATTCAATCAATGACTCAGCGGTAATAAAAAAGGGTATATACGAGTAGGTACTATCAGGAACGTTAATTTGTGACCCATTTCAAGAAAAATTGTCTTGAAGTCGTCAATGTCATTAGAGATGCCAAGTCATTTGTAAATTATAGGAGACTCAACCTTATAGTTGTAGAATGTCAGAATGACTTTGGACCTAAGGTGGGTCCCAAATTTAAGTCCGTGACTGTACATTATCGGAGTATACTAGACCCTTTTTAACTTGATATTTTTCACGAGAACCGGTGTAGTCGTTTTTCGACTGTTTATAGCGGAAACCTATTAAAAGCGGCAGTTTACAAAATTAAACAAAAGTTTCATAATGTTGACCCGAACTTTAGGTCAAGGTAGTTAACAGAGGAAGTTCGGAGTGATTGTTGAACATGATTTATTAATTTAACTAATTGCGTCTCCCCCATACAAATCTGAACGCTTTATTACTTTAAATTGTTTTTAATTTCGTTAAGTGATTTGATTACAGCTTCCGTTCATTTAAATTTATGCGTTTTGTTTCTTGCATTCGTGAGATTTTAATAAGACATTTTTTATTCGTTTTGTAAGTAAAATAATGTAGGATTAATATTAGGTAACGGACAATTGACCAAGTCCAAAACTAAGCTCAATATCTAAGGCTTGTACTATGGACAGAGCCCATGGTAAACATAATTTGTCCAGTCGACGTCAAAGCCATACCTACCTATACATATACATACTAATATTATAAACGTGAAAGTGTGTATGTTTGTCCGTCTTTCACGCTTCAACCGCTGAACGGATCGAGATCAAACTTGGCACACATATAGGTTAGGTCCTGGAATAGGACATAGGATAGTTTTTATCTCGGAAAATTGGACAGTTCCCGAGGGAGCAGCGATAAACGACTTCTACACGGACGGAGTCGCGGGCGAAAGCTAGTTTACTATAAAGTAGAGTGTATAACTCGGGTCTAAAAGCCATATTAGGTACCCCTCGAACAATTTTCATAAACATCTCGTTGTGTGGTACATACTATGGCTTATTTTAGACCCCAGTTATACAATCTACTATAGATATAGTTTTCACAAAACCACACGCTTATATTTTTATTATAAATGTACTAGGTAGGTAAAGTTGTTTATTTATATTTTGCTTTTGCAAATTAATCAAAGTACCGGTGATTGATATTTGACGCCAGCGGTAATACCAAAGACAATTTGAGTCACACCATTTCTCTAATCAGACATAATAATAACTCAATCGAACACTAAACACGTCAGACCATAGACCACCGACTAAACGTTTTTTCTCTAACGAAGCGGCGAGACTCTGACGATACCATTCCAGCCAACATTAAAATATAAATAATTACAGTATCGAGTCAGGTTTAATTGCTGGAGTTTTATTCATCCGTCCAATTTCTTTATTTTACGGCTGGACAACGTATTAAAAATAAAATGTTAATCGGACGGTGAGGTGGTCTGGTCGACGCTAGGGTATCGATTAAAAATAATCGATTCTTAAATATAACGGTTAGATGATTTACGCGAGCGCTGTTAATTGATAGATAAGCTGATTATTATCTGCTTCCGATGGTTGCGAGAGGCAATTTACGTGTAGTGATAAAATACAGAAATATACGAGGAGCTTTTCATTTTCAGAAAGGCATTATATACAACCATAAACCGTAGAATACAAATACAAATAAAATAGGTATCTATTATATTCTGTAAAATTATAGTTACCGACGTGTAAAAGAGCCCTCATGTGGCCAATTTACTAAATAAATATTTTGAATTTGAATTTCAGTTGAACTAGAATATATTCAGACGAATCCAAATTTGCCAATCATCCTCTACGCCAAACACCAATCACCTTTAAACTATCAAACAATGATATGTGTATGTACCTATCTGAACTTTAAAAAAATGCTCTATTTTCCAAAAAAAGTAACCTAAAGCTGGTTTCCAAAATTTAGGAAAAACTATCGATATTATAGTAAACTGGCGATATGTTCCAGCCCTACGCCCATTAGGCAGATTACACCAACAAGCGATAGATGGCGCCAGTCGGCTCTCGATACTTTCGACACGCTCACGGGTCATAAACCAATTATCCAGTTTTTTTCTAATTAATATGACGTAAGGGTGAGTCAGATGTTTTGATACCTTGTCAAGGAAATATACAAGTGTTTTATTAAACGTTACTGATTTTATTGTTAGTAATCAAGTCCTGAGTCTTTGTATAATTAATATTATGAAAAGTGATGTTTTCGTATTCGTAAAAGTAGGTATGTAGGAAAGCAAGTTTTCGACTTTCTATATCTATAAATTTTACGTTTGCCTTAGGTATTCGCAAAAAATACGCTTATAAATAGCAATATAGGATTACTGTCAATAAACTTATTTGAGTAATTTTAACGTATATTTTAAAAATGCATTCTTTATCTTCTGACAGTTAATAATTAAAAAAAACGACAATGTGACCTTATGACCAAAAGGCAGCGTAAAACAAGGTATTAGTTTCGCTATTCCCCGCTAGATGGCAGCGTGTGTCCTTATATTTAATCTTCGTATTATTATATTGTTTTTAAATAATATTTACTATAGATCTGATCTTGTATTTTATTTTTATGAAATTTATGATTGTTTTCTTTAGAATTAAAACTGTTCCTGATTAATCTTTAATAAAATCTTTTCATCGTCGTACACAGCATCATCCTTTCTTATTGTACCTACTGGTAATTAATCACCAATTTCAACGCTAACTTTAATGCCGCATTACAATTAAATGTCGACATTAAGAAAAGTGTCGGCGTATCTAGACATTCCCAATCGGCCGATACATACGCGCCGCCCCACACTCGCTAATTCTCGCGCCATGCCATAACTTCATATCTCGACGGCGGCCCCGACAAACATACACCTATCTCCCTCTAACGAACTAGAGAAACCCAATCCTGTTTGTTTTTCCTTTTAGATCCTTTCAAATCTTATTTTGAATTTTATTCCTTCGCAGGGGCGTTGCAGTTGTCGCATGTTCTGCATCCCTCTCGCGCCGGCTGCGTCCGTCCTTGTCTCGCTTTTTGTAATTTTAATTCGCGGAACGGCATCGAAACGTGATTCGAGTCTATAGGAAAAGTTTTTTATTGCAAATGTTCGGAATTCGGCGAAGCAACGACGAGATTTCGGCAAAGCATCGGTTTGAATTCGAATTTCGAACGCTCGAATTCGAACGTCATCGGGAGTAACATAATGTTGGTACTCTACAAATGGGAATTCGTTATTGAGTCCGTTTTGTATGAAAATGCTAAAACCTGGCACTGAGTGATTATAGGTGAAATAATTGAAGGTTGCGGTCGTTATGTTGTGGCAAAGCCAATACATCACTGATTCAGAACTAAATACACACGTGACAGCGCTTTGGACAAATTGAATGGGTATCGGTTGTACCTAACTTTTGTAGTAAAATTGTTATCATTGCATACGAGTACATGTAACATATACGAGTATATAGGTACCTAGGTACATAACTTGTCGTTAGTCTTCGAAATTTGTTGGATTAATCATGTTAGGTGCAGTCGGCTTTTTACGTAGCTGCGCAATTAAGAAAACCGAAGATCAAAAATAAATGCCTGTTCTTGAACGACTTTGACAGATTAGTGAAGCAGTTACAGGGGCAAAGCACTACTATGCTTATAAGGCAGCTACTTAGAAAAGTTGACCGCGTACATTGACGAACGAAAATAAATAAGTACTCGTAGTAACAAATTAAAAGCCAAAAAACAAACAAGGGGCAACTTTACAGCTCCCCTGAAAGCTATTATTCTAAAGCTAAATTGAATCATTTAGGGAATCCAAGACTAGATAATAATAAATAAATAAATAAATATCAGGGGGCAATGTCACACCAATTGACCTGGTCCCAATTTAAGCTCTATGCTTGTACTATGGGTACTAGACAACAATATTAATACTTATATAGATAAATATATACTTAAATACATAGAAAACTTCCATCTCGGGAACAAAATATTCGCGCTCATCACACAAATATCTGCCCTTACCGGGATTCGAACCCAGGACCGCTAGCTTCATAGGCCGGGTCACTACCAACTAGGCCAACGCAATAAGATAAACCTATTTTAGTGTGAAATCTCACGGTACAATGATGGCCGCTAGGTTTCCTGGATACTCGACACCAAACCGTCTCTAACACCGATAACCATAAACTAAAAACAAAAACAAAACAGAGGAAGCCAACTACTTTAAGTGTAAAAGAACAAAACCAGTGGGCCGTTTGCCGACAGATTAGCTTGCTCAGAGAAGCCGCTTCCCCAATATTTGCGTTGGCTATTGACACGTGAACCGCCTTAGCTGTTGTTGGCTGTGACAACAGAAGGGTTCACTAATGCCCTTTTTACCACAAAAAGCTTGGGCAAACATCGCCGCAAACAGCGTAGAATTATTATCGATAATATAGATCGATAGTTTCAAACTAGAACTCGACTCGCGATTAGGTTAGTTTGACACATGTGGACGTTAAGGTAAGTTTACACGATGCCATTTTACGGCGCCAAATAGACGCGTTCTCTATTCTGTGGTAGCGTTGGCGCGTCGCAAAATTCGCGCGGAAATTGTTTATACGGTGCTTTGTTCCTGGCGGCGAGATTTTGGCGCAGCAAAATTGTCATCGTGTAAACTTGGCATTAAGGATCGACCACACGTATTTTAGGTACGTCAAGCGTGGTCACGTTCAAGAGAACGCCATACCTATCAGCTTCCTAACAGGATTGTGAAGCGACGTTAAATCACGTAGCTGTCAAAAAAATCCATGCAATTTAGCTCCGGGCGATAACGTTTCTCACCCCCTAAATCACGTCCGATTTCCACGATTTTGGAATATGTTGTTGTCATTATCAAAAACTAGGTTTTTTTCGTTTTCCATTTTTTTTGTTTCTTCCCACGAAATATATTCTTGGAATGGAAAACGTACGGACAGTTTTTAATAATATCTACGACATATTCAAAAATCGTTAAGATCGGATTTTTTAGCTTCACAATCTTCTAATAGCGTTCGGCTGTCTATCGCTATCACACTTGCACTCGCAACTTTCAGTATATTTGTCACTCGTATTTCATAGAAAACCGAACATTGCCGATCACTGTTAAGAAACTATTCCTGCAGACTTTTTGCCATTTTGGCGCAGCCCAATTTACGCAGCTTTAGCTTATTTTAAGCTTCGATTATAGATTAAGATCGCGCGACCATCAATATCTAATATCTAGAACCTTGTGCCGCCAGGAAATGGAAAAAACAAGAGACTTCAAATCGGTTTACATTCCCTTCTTTAACAGTAGTTATGAGGATCCTAGCGAAAAAGGGTCTCGACTGAACTCGTTAAAGCAAGGGTATATAACGACAACGGGTATAAAATACTACCTTTTTTCACTTGAATATTTTAAGATGTGGTGAGTCTGTCTTCTATGACTCATACATTTAATTATAGTTACTGTTAGGTAGAAGGAGTTAGGAGTTTTTAGTTGAGATTCCGTCCGCAGTGTATTTCAAACTATCCGACATTTTTTTGTGCAAATTACCCATTGTTCCATTATGACGTAAATAGTAAAGGCATTGAAAAGCATAATAATAACTAGTGTACGAGAATTCATTATTGATACTATCTAAATTAAAACCTTTTGTTCGTTCAGTTAGGTTAGTACTCTAAACAAGTCGTATTTCGATTCGTAAAAAAAATATTAATCGATACCATGAATAAATATTGCTTTTATGAATGTCGTCGAGAAGGTTTGAAGTGCGACCAATAAACGAATTCGCCGCATACACATATACAGAATATATATGAATGTACAGTCGAGGTCATAAATATGTGCACACTTTAGTACTAATTAATCGCTGTGACAATTCATATATGGCTGTTTAAACATGACATTAAATAGACAAGGTACTAAAGTATACACATATTTATGAACTTGACTGTAAGTAAACTAATCCTAGATGAGTTCGGTTCTGACATTATTTGTCGCGCTTCAGGGCCTCTATTCTACGACATTAAACAATATCCCTTTTAACGTGTTATCGTATCGTATTGTTTTTAACTCGGCCGCCATTACTGCCAAGTAAATAAGAGCTATCAAAACGTTGAGAATACGATAACGGGTCAAAAGCACCTTCCTTGTATTTCATCATTTCCTTAGACTCATCACGTATTTACGCGTTCACATTCACGTATTTCCGTATTTGCGAAAATATTAAATCGCGCACAATTGACACAATAACCAGTTTTAACGTGATAATGATAATCCCGTTTTTTTAAAACACTGTTAACGTGAACATCCGCCTACATGCACATTTACATTGTGTAATTGTTACACTTAATTCCTCGCAGTAACCCCTGGCGTCCGCGCGGGCGCAGGCGGTCCATTAGGTATTAACGAGCGATCGGCGGCGCACTAAATTAAAATAAATATTTGCAGCGTCCGCGCACGCTCTTTCAACTCGCCGACACAGGTGCCGCGGTACACTCGCGTGCAACTTTCGTACGTAGGTACTTTTTTTAGTAAAAAATAAGCAGAACACCCAGAACACACAGTGTGGGACACTTTTCTGTGGGATAGACTTTGTGTAGAGTTTACGTTAGGTACTCATATCATGTCTTGCGTTCGTCTGCGTCTTTCCATTATAATTAACAGAACACCCAGAACACACAGTGTGGGACACTTTTCTATGGGCTTAGAATTTGTGTAGGGTTTACGTTAGCTGCTCATATCATGTCTTGCGTTCGTCTGTGTCTTTCCATACAACTAACAGCACACCCAGAACACACAGTGTGGGACACTTTTCTGTGGGCTTAGAATTTGTGTAGGGTTTACGTTAGCTGCTCATATCAAGGTTTGCATTCGTCTTTGTCTTTTCATATAATTAACAGCACACCCAGAACACACAGTGTGGGACACTTCTGTGGGCTTAGAATTTGTGTAGGATTTACGTTAGCTGCTCATATCATGTCTTGCATTCGTCTGTGTCTTTCCATATAATTAACAGAACACCCAGAATACATAGAGTGGAACCCTTTTCTGTGGGCCTAGAATTTGTGTAGGGTTGACGTTAGCTCACATCATAGGTACCTATCTTGCGTTCGTCTGTGTCATTCCAAATATTTTGTCTGAATATCACAGTCACTAGTTTTCGTAGAATGCAACTTGGCTAGGCGTGAAAAGCATTTTCACTACGTTTCAGTAGAGCAATTTTATTAAATTCAATTTGTATCTCACAACACATCCTAGCGCCATCTCTTAACAAAATTAAGAAACTAAATCTACTTTCGTGCGACAATGTACCGGGTAATCTCGAATATTGCAAATTTTATTGCGATACCCAATCGAAAGTTATAATTGCAGTGTTCAAATCTGCATTCGATAACAAGTTCCGCAGCTCCAAGACCATTCCATTCGGTGAAATGACTCAATGAGCATCAATTAATGCTTTTAAAATATTTCGATACCTTTAACTTGGGTGGTTTTACCCAGAATATATCCTGATCACTGTTGGATCTGTTAATCCTACCAAAAGTAATTATAAATGAGAAAGTTTGGAAATATATTTATGTTACATCCTACTTGGGGCCGTATTTGTTCTTCTCTTTTATTTATGACGGTCCACCGCGGTTCCGCAAATGTCTCCAGTGTCAACTAAGTGAGAGTAAAGAAAATAAATCAAAAGTGAAAGCCAGTCATTTCTCAATCAGCCGTCTTCCCTCTCTGAAAGGTATGTACGTGACTTGAGATGGCCATCTCAGCAAATGGGTTTAATATGACCCTTAACTTCGATAAAACAATTGAAGAGCGAAACAAGTGAATTCTACGAATGCTAATGACTGTGTAGCCCGATTTACATTGGTGAAGGGCAGTGGACAGTGAACAGTGACAGTGGACAGTACAGTAGTATAAACCGAAGAACAGTAGCGAGTCAAGTTGCCTAGCTAGTGGTTCCAAATAGAATAGCTTTCTATTCTTTCACTCCACTGTCCTTGTCACTGCATTTGCCACTGTCCTTGACCAATAAAGAGTAAATCGGGCTTAAAAGTCAAATAGATGTCAAGAAGTGGCAAGCTGCCGTTAAATCGTTTGGCCTGTGTGTATCTGCTATAAAGTCATGTGTATAGGATCTTGTGCAGGGTTTCGTCCGGATCGCCATGATATTTGACTCACTAAATCTGCACCCAGCAGCAATTCGCATTGTTGAGATCCAGTGTGTGGGTAAGGTAACCAGTGAAATTACGAGCATAAGGACATCATAGTCCTCAGTGCTGGAAATCTTGTCATTATTACTTTAATATGTTGTGAGCGCGAAAGTCCATGTGCTTCAGAGCAAACTTACCATAGTGGCGGGCTGTGTCCGTTTGTTTGTAGCCCTACAGTAGTTAAAGGACTATGGTAGTCACTAGTAAACTAAAGGAAGTGACTATTAAAGCTACTTAGGATTTCGATGAAATTTGGTACACGTAGATCTATTCTAGAATAGCACAAACAAACTTTACAAACGCAGCCTTCAACAACTTCAAAGTGAAATGAACAAGAAAACCTAGGACTATTTATTTACTTATTACACGTTCACCAACGACATATTTACAGAGTTTATGTAGTATTAATTCATAATAATTATCAAATCAGCCGAAAAACATCCACATCTCGACATAGACCTTCCCTAAGGAATAAAATATAGTCTATAACAACTTCCACCTAAAGATAGTATTCGTTGGCGCAAGAGCTAATTCGTGGTCAAAGAAAAAGTATGAAATAATTATTCTAGGTAGTTAAGTTATACTTCTTTTATCATTTATTTCTTCGTCTTTATCACTATTAAAAGAATAAAGGCGTAAAACAGAGACAGATATAGTAGAATTCAGCTTCATTCATTCCCGTAGAAAGTTGGACGAAAACAGGAAGCAGGGCCAATGGTTTGAGCAGGCATTAGTAAATAATGATACCATTAAGACGTTTCTATTGTTTTTGGGACACCGGAGCTATGTTTATTCTGTCATCTGAGTAAGATTGGGTTAATTCATTGGAAGTATCAGTTAAAACACCGGAGGTCGTATTGATAAACTGACCTTGAGCGAACGACTGATCTTGAGTCGGACAGTGCATAGACAGCTGTCATTCATAGGCATAGAGAGCTGTGAGATCGTATTAAAAAACTGATCTCGGCTAAGATGACTCACGAAACGTCAGAAATGTTAGTTTTCTATGACCTAACGATTACTTTGACGTAGCTTGAGACGAGCATCTCACCTAAGACTAGTTTAGTATACTTTCCAAATATCTGTGGAATGAACGGATTGAGATATAGGTCTCAGAGTTTGTGTAGAATTCGTCAAGGGATTCAATTTTTTAAAGTTGGATTGACGTAGCATTTAGCCTCGTTAGTTTAGTAGTACTTTTTTTAATAAAGATAAAAAGCTATAAATAGGGGAAAAATAACAAGCAAAATATTTAGAAAATATGCAATTAGTTTGTACCGTAGTAAATAATTTAATAGCATCACTTAATGGCTAAAGAATTCCTACAAATATTTGGTGATAAGCAAGTTTTTTTTTTTAGTTTTAGGTAATTTTGTTTGTTTTGATTAAATGTAACTTATATCAATTATACAATACTAGTTAATATTTAATAAATGATTTATTTATTAAATATTCCAGACCATCCCTCGTCCTACAGTCGAAAAAGAAAAAAACTTAAATTAGTTCAGTTTCCAAAAGTTAAACTTTAAAAAGCTTGATCTTTGTTTATTTGAACTCCAAACAGAAGTGTCAAGTGGGCCTGCGCCTGCATACAGTGGTCGCATTACCATGAAACCGATATGTTCGGGACGGACATACAAAATCAATTAACAGATTCATCGCCCACCGTCAGCAATTTTATAGTTCTTAGACACTATTGGGAGCCATGGGCGATCAATGCTGTAACAGGAGTGTTATTGTCTAAAAAACACATCGTCAGCGGTACCGGCCTAATTGGATCCGTCACCGCGTACCAAGTAAAAGTTCGTGCGTGTTTTTTGGTGATTGGTTATTTGTCGCTTAAGCAACTTTGCTAAGCCTAACGTCACGTCATTCTTGAGAGCGCACGCGTCAATGATTGCCCGTCGAAATGAGTTCCAGTGGGCCTTTTTATGGCAAGGAAAAGGCATACGAGCACACAGACCACCTGATGGTAAGTGGGATCTAAAACCCATAGACATTTACATTCTCAAGACTATATAATCACAACTGCTAAATACGTTGCCAACCCTGATGATAAAGGTGGAATCTATGCTAGTAGTTTACCGGTTGTCTTAGCCGCGCACTGGAACACAACAACGCTATCACTGCTTCGCGGAAGATTAAAGAATAAGTTAGTGGTGGCGATCCGGGCGCCTTTACTACCTTCCACAAGAAAAAGTGAAGTCCTAATGCGTAAAATGCTTGTTTTTGTGCTACTCGCATCCATCGTTTTCCTGCGATCTTCATCAGACCCTCGGTCTACCTTGTGGGAGGACTGCCAACATTTCTCCTTCAAGTCTGTGGTCGTGATTCATCAGGCCTCAGGGTCATTTTAGCAAAATGATTGACGTAATAGGTTTCAAATTAAAACACACTGTTTGATAATGACTTCCTTCTATCTATGTGGTTTTAATAATCCATTTATACGACCAAATATGACAATGACAAAATGTGTTCTTGTACTTCTAAATCATATCATAATTGCTAGAAATAACAGTAGTTTTAACGAAATTCCAACATAATTTTAAGTGGTCTTTTACCGATTCAAGTAATTGTCTAAATGTGTGAGAAACTTCTAATTAGGTTGTAGATTAAATTCTACACAGCTGCTTCTGTTAACGTTCTTGTTGCTAATGAATAAGGTATATTTTCACGCATTCTGAGTGATGAGTCGGGTTGTGTGGAGGATGGGTGTTTTTGTGTGGTTACGTGCGAAAAGGTCAATTAAAAGTGTTTTCTGAAGAAAAATGCGCGTTTAGCGAGAGGTTTACTTAGAACTCTACACCTACTTAACGAAACGTTGCTAAGGGTCCTATAAATCTACTGATCTTGAGTGAAATGCATGTCTCAAACAGTCAAGATACGTAACAATAAACGTCATGGCCCGGGTCATCCTATTATCACGGGCCTCAAAGACCTGTACCTAGATGGAATTTAGTATAAGTTAATTGGATTTCTAGTAGGTTACTACTTTAGACTAATGCAGTTAGCAAGTATACACAATACATATGTATACAATCCCTTGACTGCAAAACTATATGCATCTAGCCAGAAGTATCAAAAGTAGTAGGTACAGTTTGGTCGTTCTAAGAGGGCCGATTTGACAGCTGTCAAATCAGTACAAAATATGTGTTTGAGGTTATATTATATACTGCGTTAACAGCTGTCAAATCGGCCCTCTTAGAAAGACCAAACTGTAGGTAGTAATACTATTAAAATCCCTATTATATTACTAAGGTACCTAATAAATTCAATATATAACTACATTATTTTTGCAACTTTGTATAGGTAGTTTATTTAGTAGATAATTTACTTTTACCCTTGACGGTACCTATAACAATTTTCTCCTTATCCTTCAAACGCCAATCAAGTCCAGAAGCTTGTACTATACTTACTATCAAAACCAATAAAACATCAATTTATACTCTCATTGAAAAGGTATACCATAAAAAACTAATCGTATTAAACCATACCATTGTAATTTAAACTCAAACTTAACGACTTAAAACACAATACAGCTTGTTCAACCCCTTGCAAAGCCTAGGCTTTTATTGTAGGGTTATAAAATATAAAACCTTTTATCCTAGGCGCTCTTAAGCATCATAGCTCAAGTATAAAATCATCCGAACATCATTACAAAAACCATTCACGTAGACCCTTTTGCGTATGCTCTTACTTTGACGCGGGAGGTCTCTATATGGTCGTGGTTAGTTCCGATAGGAGCCGTAATTGCTTTGCGGCGCCACTATCTTTGTGAATTGTTCCACATTTTAATGCCTTCTTCATTAAAAGGTGTATTATCTTCAACACTTATGAATGGCAAAAAGCGTAATACAGTCAAAGGGGAAGAAAAATACATTGAAACTGTGGTACAATTTAAAATCCACGAAAAAGCCTGTGAAGTAAAATGTGTTTCTTTGTTTTTATCCAACAACACATAAATTATCAAATAACCGGCGCTCCATCAAACATCATAAAAAATGGTTTCCTTTACAAAAGATACTCGTAACGTTAATTTATACGACCTCTAAGTATGGAGTCGTAAAACTTTACAAGCAGCGCCACCTGTTGTCGGATAGCTGAACTCGAGTTTGCGCAAACGCATAAATTAAGTAAAAATTTCGTGTGATTTATGATGTTGTCAATATGGATTTTTAATAAATTTTGTAACTATTACCACTATTTAAAATTTGTATTAAAAATTTGCCATTATCACTGAGGCTACGTAAAAAATTAATATAGTTGGTATGTTCTTGGGGTGCCGGTATCTTCATTAAAGATAATAATAGGTAGGTGTGAAGTAGGTGAACTTAGAGTTTTTAGTCTGTTCTTAATTCGTAATTAAAGATTAAATTTCAGAAAATAGTGGCAAGAAAAATAATGAGTCTATGGCTATATGGGATGAAGACATGTGTGTAACTATGAGACGACAGATACTAAAAGATGACTTATAAAAACTGTCATAGAAGTAGTGGGGCGCGTCAATTTTTTTCCTATAATATGAGCAGATTTGTCCAAATGGTTTTCGAATTAGAAATGACATATGGTCAATTAGCGTGTACGACAACCAAAAAGGTATGCGTCCTTAAATTAATCACCTAGTTACCTATATCGAATTCGGGAATCATATAACTACTAAGACAGACTAACCTAGCCGTTAGTCTTTTCTTCCACATTTTGTTCATAAACGGACAAGGACAAAGTCTACGTTTTCACAAAAGCACGATTGCTGGGGTGTAGGGATGACGTCTTTAAAACCGGGAGCTAGTCCCAAAGGGTTCATTCGATAGGGTCGGGGTTGTGATTGATTTACTTATCGAGTGGTGACTGTTGTGAGTGACGGACTCACAGTATTTTTTAGGTGAGTGAAATTTTAGAGTTGTGTTTGATGCGGTCTCGCCATCAGCAGTTAGCGTTAGAGGGGAAGATATATCTATTCTATATTTAATATATTTCTTCTGGCATGAATAATGTAGAGAAGAGAACTCCGGCTGGTGGTTAGTGCACCGCTTTGTTAATACGTAGGAATACGATAACGGCACCATGTCAGCGATTTGAGTTTTGGATATTTTCTATGATTTTATTTCTGTTTCTATTTCTCTATGCGTTGTAATTATTTTTATTATTGTCTAGTTCCCATATCAGGTACGAGTCTAAGTTTAGGATTAAAGAGGTTTTTTGTGAAATTGTCTTCTAATATTTATTATCGTTTATATCTAATTAACAAGCTTCTTTCTTTTTTATTTAACAATATTTTTGATGGTAGGATTAACGGGTAAGACGGCGATAGCGATTCCAAAGGCCCTACAAGTAACTGCGTTTTAACAAATTAGGATTTAATTGAATATTTCTCGTTGCTAAACAGTTGGTTACACTTACAACTTAAATTATAAAACCGGATGTTAATCCTAATAACGGATATAGCTAAAAATTATAGTTCTCTGTATCCTTGAGTTATTGCCTACAAAAAAACTAACGATCGCACATGTCATAAAACAATAATGATTTAAACAAACAGTCCAAACTATTATTCTATTAGTATACAACAGCTGTCTAACGACAATATAACTATTTATTACCCTAATTAACTGCAAACGCTTGTTAGTTTTGTCGAAACAAACCCCTAATCATATTCTAATTAACTTCGTTTTTACGCCAATTCGGCTTCAAACTTTTTTCTATCAACAAAACAACCAAAACCGAAATCGACCTTCAAACTACGACACTAAAAACTGAAGTCGTCAGTTCCATTCGTTGGTTTTTTTTTCTTAAACAGTCACAGTCAAAATGTGACGTGAGGTAAGGTGGTAAGGTGTTAATTTGTACGCAGCGCGATGATCAAATATTTGGGTTTGTGAGGTGTTTCTTCCATATAATTAGGCCGCAGACACCTTGGCTTGATGACCACTGGCGCCTAAGGCTGAGTAGGACGTCCATGCTTATAGCAGAAACCAGGATTGTTTTTTTTGGCCAATTTAAATATATTTGTTTTATTTAGCTCAAAGAAAAAAACATCGTACTAAAGCTATAAGCATCCGCAAAGCAGTCCCGTGTTGTTTTCCAAGATTTAAAAATATTCCAACATAATTTTGATATTTCGCAATGTATTGCGTTGTGATACATACATTACCAAATACTAAAATAATGTTAGGATATTTTTGATCATTAGAAATTTTCGATATGCAAATTGAACACTGTATAGTGTTCAATTTGCACTGGGTCGGCTTGGGCCATCAGATATCTCTCACGGATTTGGGTGAAATGTGTCACACAGAATTTTATGTAGGTAATGTTTTTATTTTATTTAAGTACATAAATAAAGCAAAGGCTAGTAACGTATCATTCATACTTATAAGCAT
Organism: Acleris literana; assembly: GCA_946894065.1. NCBI lineage: Eukaryota > Metazoa > Arthropoda > Insecta > Lepidoptera > Tortricidae > Acleris > Acleris literana. The sequence continues at coordinate 10,708,852 of OX335687.1, forward strand.
ATCTATACGTACTTATTCAAGTGCTTGGTTATTATTAGGTACTCCTTATATTTATGCTAACAAATATCCTGTTTTAGCTCAGCACGAATGTTAAAAAACCATTAATCAAGCGACCATATGACTCTAAATTATTCCTTTATTAATTTTCACTTATATGGATAATTCGATTTGTGGGTTTAAATCGATGTAAAAAAGAAAATGAACAGTAAACCCTACATTGTAATTGTAATTAATGATCGAAGTTCAAGAAGTCGGACGACAAACGTCATTTCTTAATGGAAATTGTTGAGAAGGAAGTTCGTGTTGAAAGGTATTTATTAAGGCTGGCAGCAGATTTACGAGTCTTTATGTAGGTACATAGTTTGAACAACTTGGGTTTATTCGCGAAGAAACAATAACCGACAGTCAAACGAATTTTCGAGAAACTATAGCATGTGGAACTACGTCACCAGACCTGACCTGACCACCTAGACCAGCGCTGACTTTAATGCCAGCATTACGCTGAGTTCGGACCATTTCGTGGCTACTTTCTTCTAGTACGTTTTTATCTGTTCTTGGTTATGTTTGTCACGAATAAATGATTTTCTTTCTTTCTTTCTTTCTTTCTTTGGAACCATGTCAAAGTGACTTGATCAATCAAATTCTAAGACATTACACGGTTTGCTTATTGCGTCACAATGGTAGTCCAGAAATGCATTTAGTCGACTGCAAACTCAAATAAATGCATTGGGCAAATCAACTTAATATGCATTTTAAATAATGCATAATACTCATAGATTGAATTAATTATTGACAATTAGTTATTTTTATTTGCAGCATAACAAAAAATAAAAGTCAAGTAATAATTTAAATTGACAGCTGTTAAGCAAGCAACGAACAAATATTTAATATGCCAGTGCCAAAAAATTTTTTTTGTGGAAAAGTCGCCTCCAGAAAATTTTAGGTTTTTTAAGTGATAGATAACCACGTTACTGTGTAATTTAGGATAGTCTTCATTTGTATCATGGTAACCATATACATTTCCAATAAGTGCTATGTTATCTCTATCAATTATTTTTTACTGATTCTTGAGGCCAGTATTTTTGCCTAAGGCTCATAAGCAGGTGTTATACAGGTTATTTTACGGGTTACTAATAATACCTACCATAAAAGCCAAAAACATATTGACCAAAAACTTTTTTGGAGGTAGCTTTCACATCGGTCTTGGAGCAATGTCAGTTTTAAAATTATGGATTCGTTGCATTTTAATAAGACAACCCTATTTTTTCAATAATTTAGAATCCAGACATTTAAAAAAGGGAAAATAATGTTTTTATTACAGACAAACTGTAACAAAGTTACAAATAATAACTTTAAAATGTAGATAAAACTCTTCGCTCTATTAGATGTTTTTAGTCTTAAAATGTTTATTACGTCTTTTGTCCGAAATTTATCAAAAACATTTGAAAACAACAATAACTACCCAAAAGTAGAAAATAACACGGATGAGTAACCTTCCGATTAGACGCGAGCATAAACAAGAAAAAACGTAGACGAGCCTCGGCCATAAATAATAGAATCATTAACATCTGCCGCTATGATTTGGATCATCAATTTTTTTGGACAACTAAAAAGTTTCACGTTAACTAGAGGCTGTTTGAATAGGGGCGTCGCCGGAAAACGACGTGTTTTGACGGTTATTCCGGAATCATTATATTTTAATTTCCTTTACAAAAATAACAATTTGTTTCACATTAAGTATGCGGAGTTCTTTGAGAAAGTTAAGCGCCAACACCACATTCGCAAGCATCGGTTTTTATGGCAATACTAGGCAAACACGCTCACAGGCCATTAAGTGGTAAGTTGACCCTGAGACCCATAGACAATTGCAATCTCATGATTGTCATTGCGTTGCCAATCCTGAGGCATATGAGGGTAAAGTGGTAGTAGCGATCCGGACGGACCCTGCACTTTTGCACAAGGTCCTACCGTAAAGCGAATCTAAAATGAAAATAAAACAAAATGTCTACTAACCAAATGGTCTGAGTGGGGATCTCTGGGCGCACTAGGGGCTGGGTTTGGCCACAGCAACTTTGATAACATCCGTTGACTTTGGCTATAGATGAGCTCCTACGAAAGGAGAAACAAGTACTTTAGTAATCTAGGAAAACGGGCACCACAAAAGGGCGGATCCAGGAACTGTTAGGGGACATATATCACAGAAGAGTTTCTAGAAAAAGGTTTAGAGGCATATATTTTAGGTTAGTTAGGTTAAATTTGTAAAGCTACCTTCCCCTTTTCCCTGGATTCGCGCTTGAAGCCTTTAAAAGTTTAATTGAATAGTAAATACTAAGTTAGCATCTTGGTTATGCAAGCCTATGCTAAATAGTTCGTGAAACTGCTACTCAAGGGGGGTCTGAGTTCCGTTCTGTTTCTAAGAAACGACGGCCCATAGCGAAATAACCGATACTGAGCATCGAAGTGAGTTGAATAAGTGAGATTATTAATAATAATAACACGTTTTTACGAGGCGCCCGGGCCGGCGGCGTCCGCGCCGTTGATATGGACAACCAGCAGGAACAACCTTTGGTCCTGGTTTAAAAAGTATTCTACTAAATATTAAAGTTGATCTTTCTCGGTTTTTATGACTTTTAAACGCTTTTGAGATGTAGTATGTAGCTTCTATTGGTTCAACTAAAGAAACCTCATATTAAAATTATTAATTGACCTAAGATAATTCCTCTTTACCAGCTATTAAAAGTAGATACACAAGTGGATCATGATATGCAATAATTACAGGGCATAATAATGTTAATATAATTGCCTCATAAGTGCTATTAAGGCTACAATACAGCATTTAGATTCGGTTATTAAGTACAAAACAACCATGTTAACCAATTTGTGGCGTAACTTTCCATAGGCCACTAGAAATTTAAAGCTACAATTTGAGGTTATCTGCTCGGACGATATAATGCGAGCATTTTACAATGTTTTCGAAGAAATTTTATGAGCAAGTGTTGGCTACTACTGGCTGCTTAAAAAGTATAACGAGACGGTAATAATAGGTTGAGCAAAGTTCTCGCCTGCAAAACAAACACTCCACAGAGCAAGCGGGAACAGAGACCGCTAAATTACTTTAATAATACTTTGGACGATTTCGACTCATTTACGGGTTGCCTTTTTTGATTTATGAGCTTTAGAATTTGGGTTCTTTAACGATCTGGTTTAGGTGGTTTTAGGATATTTGTTTTTTCAAGTGAGATGTTATTTTGTTTGATTTACAGATTAGGCGTTTATTACGTTATGGGTCAAATGCGATTCGATGACGTTTTGTGTTGTAATTTGCCGTTTTATTTTTGTCATTTTCACAAGGTCAACTAATAAAACCCTTTATCTTTTCTTTAATTAATATTAAAAGTACTTAAGGAGGGAATTATTTTTTTAATTAAAGCTTCCAAGCCGCAGGTGGCAAATAGATTCACAAACACCTGCAAAGCTCGTGGCATTTCTGGTTAATTTATACGGTGACCTATTTCCGTAATTAATCATTTTGGAAATGTGACCCGTGTTTTACCAACCGAGTGTGTATTTTTTTATCAGTTTATCGGAACTCCTGAATTTTTTTATTGGTCTGTGTTTGAGGAAATTACAGCAATGATCGATGTTAATCTGTATTAATACAGCTGTCAGAATTACCTACTTATCTCGGCTGCATATCGACCAAACCTGTTCAGTCCTCAATGAAGCTGCCTATTAACGCATTCCTGGCCCATGTCTCCGATCTTCATACAAAATAGACCCGCCTTGCTCGTTTCTGGCTCTCAAAGTGTTAAACGTTTATAGAATTCCAGCTCCGGTTTATAGGTTAAATAAATAGGTTTTGCTCGAGTTCATGTTAAGTCCGGTCCAGCTAGTGTTAAACTTTGCGGAAGTTGGCTGGCTTATTAATCGTATTACATAAGATGAGCTAGAGTAAGAGGGCAACTTTACGTCTCTTGCATAACCGTAGCATGGAAGTTAGTGTGGGGCAGCAGGCAGCTGACACTCCTGCAAGTTGCATTGCTAGCGTAAACTGGGTTTTAGATATGTTACACCCAGTGAGTATAATTGCCTACGTCTAAGTAGCTATTTTGGTATGTTGAGTTGATAAAAATTTTGATTTCTCATAATTTCGAACGTCATTTCTCGGCCAATTGTTGCGGTTTCATACCTTCCTTAGAAAGAATAGCGGAACCCTTATAAAAGTCCGTCCGTTTAGCACTGAGTTACTTAACAATGCTTACAATTTAAAATGGCGTACCTTCGAAGCAGTTTAATTATTCATTGTGAGTAAATAAAACCTGTCGCCATTCGCCAGACATCGTTAGAAATTTCAGATTTCACCACGAGAAAATGAACAAAACCGCAGGTCCTCCTCAATTCTTACCGAGAGGCTTTACAGCTTAATTCTACGACATCAGAATTTAATTTACAACTCGGTGAGCGGCGTTTACGGGAAATTGCAGCCGAGATAATGCCTGAGCGCTTGCGAAAAATTCCGCAATCCCCAAGCCTACCGTTATTGAAAAACGTACCCACAGATCGATACAAACGTCTCTGATTTACGATGAAATAATAATAATGTCAAGAGCTTAATCAGCCGGGGCCCGGCGAGAGCCCAGTCCGGCCGAACACTGTAATTAGTGTCCAGTTGTACAAATATGAGCGCGCGCGCATCGGCGCCGGCGGCCGCTGCTCCCATAAACCGACAGATTATACCCCAAACACGGCAACAAAATAACACCGAATTATCCCGAACGGCGAACTATGTCACGATGATTTTATAGACGCAACATCACGACAGCGACATCTAGTATCAAGATCGGTATCGTCCAATGGCCGTATACGGACGACAGCGAAAGATCGACGCCAATTAAGGCCCATAAAGCCGAATATCGTTGCCTTTCACCGGCAACAAATTCAGAATAAAAAAGGCGCATACACGAGTTCGTAATAGATTAATGATATAGTGAAGCTGTGTTTAAACGAGGAGTGTTTAGGGCCGGTGGATCGCGCGGCCGCCACCCGCGCGGGTGAACGGGACGGGGCGACCCGCCGGAGGGAGACGGGGGAATAATCGATAGAGGCGCCACCGGCGCGCCGCGGGGCGGCGCCCGCGCCGGCCCCACGCACAACACATCTTATTGAGAAATTCTCGGGCATTCTCCTTTTGCTTTCCTGTGTGGTTATTTTACTCCCTGTTAACAATATTACCATTTCGGTGACCGCGCGCAGACGCATATTTTATCGGCTATCTTTGTTCGCGAATATTCGAGAGATTTATGAGCCGGTTGTAGTTTAACCACAAGAGCAGAGGTCGCCAGTCCGATCTGTTCTTTTGATTCGAGATGTCCTTAACTAAAGTGGAGCAAAGCTTTAGGTAATAACTGCAATTACCCACTTTAATACCATGAGTAGGATATCTAAGGCAATGGCATTGCATCGGTTGCTAAAAAACTACGAATACCTACTTAATAAAGATGTATACAACCAGGGGCACGTTTTATAAAGCTACAAGTTACAATTTTACAGGTCTAAACTGGCAACACTGCTACAATAGCTGGTCGTCATTGGTCGAGGTTGTTTCAAATGGAAACTTGTAACCTGTAAATTGTAATTTGTAGCTTTATAAAACAGGCCCCCGGCTGCAAAACAAATGGTCTTTTAAGAAGCGAAGTTTATTACATCTTTCCTTTTAATTTATTTTTTTCGTATGAGGCATCGTATCGTACATACCTACTGTTATTTTTTATATATTTATACATCTATCTTTTTCGTATCTACGATAAATGATTTATAACGTAAATTATAGTATCATCTTTATCACCGACATCTCTTTATACTTCTCCTTAACACTAACACCCAAGAAAAACGAGCAAAAAAAAACTTTATCAAGAAAGTACACTCATACATAAATATAGAAACCTGTTAAAACAGCAATCAAGTCTTATCAGACGTGCTTATAAGACATGCTAATTTCCAAAACCAACAAGCGTCGAGAACAACTCTCAATCGCTGAGAAAAAAAAAGAGATGAGCAGACCGGCGCCAGGGACCAATTATGCGGGGCCCGGTGGCCTAACAACCTGGAGGTATTCTTAGCATCCGAGCCAAGTTCGCTCTATCGAACTGGTCTAACTTGACCCTTGGAATGCCATTGTCTTAGCACAGGCTACACTTAACTAACCAAGGACGCAGACGTTAATTTTTGTGCAGTGCTAGAGTGGGCTCAGGTAAAGTAAGGCTGGTCTGTCCAGCTCGCTCGCTATCGCTGAGAGACTAAACTGAACTCGACCGGCTATTATAATTTGATCCGTGCTCCCGAAAGTCTCACGTGAAGCGAATATTTATCACCTAATAAACTAAGATCGACTTACGTTCATTCACATAATGATTAGGTCGCACGCGTCAAGCAAGTTATGATTGCCAACTAATCGAGAGTAACATTGTACCGACGCGACGAGAAACTTCTTAAATTATGAAACTTTCCTAAGGTAATCTTGGTAATTTCCAAGAATTAACCTGTTTATATGGAAAGATGACTACTTAGTACTTTCCTGAGATTCCAACAAAAAGGGTAGGTATGTTTTCAAACTCAAATTCACAACATTTATTTGACAAAAAAACACTGCAACAACAAATATATCGAAAAAAAAAATTTTTTTTGCTTCTATTTATGTTGCGATTCGTGTCTAAGACGTTAATTTGATGCATTATTTTAAGAATGGCCTTTAATTGGGGATTTCATGGCCATGAAAATCAGTGGACGGCAGATAGCAAAAATCGAAAACACCAAAGTATATATTTCGACGTCTATCGTGCGAGACTTAGCCGCAACTGCCGCAACTGCCGCAACCGACGGGTGACCAAAATCGACGGACGTTGCGATTAAAATTCAACATTACCTAGTAGACCTATGGTCGCTTTCGATTTCAACTAATAACTAGTACATGAGTTTGCTATGTGTGGCTTTGTTAAATGATTTGATAATCAACCCCATAAAAACACAGACTTGCCCTTTTTTTTTAGAAGTTATATCGTCATTGCTTTGAAAAAACCTCGTATCTCATATTTCATGACGTACGATTTTAAACTTAAACATGAAAGGAATAAAGTTCAAAATCATATATCTCGAAATAACAGATACGAGTTTTTTCTAAAGTAGTAACGATATGCCTGGCACCAGGGGCACGTTTTATAAAGCTACAAGTTACAATTTTACAGGTCTAAACTGGCAACACTGCTCAAATGGCTGGTCGTCATTGGTCGAGGTTGTGTCAAATGGAAACTTGTAACCTGTAAATTGTAATTTGTAGCTTTATAAAACAGGCCCCAGGTCGGTAGGTTCCGTGCACAGCCCTAAAGATAATAACATCGCCGGACGAGCGATGCGAGGAATGCGATGCTTTCTCGAGGACTAACACAACATGCCTGCGACTTTTTAGAGCATTACGTCCTCCTCTAACTAGCTCACAACGAATGAGACGCGCTGAGCGACAGGCGAGAAACAAGTCGTGTTAAAACTGGTCTAAGTCTAGACTTCTGGGAAAGAAACGTAATGAGCCGTAGATGGCGCGAAAGGGACCGTTAACATCGACACCTTAGGCAGTGACGTTTTTAACACACATTTGAGTGTGTCACGCAGATATATGTGGCATTATCTATCTATGTAAACGGATCTTATTGTCGACGGCGCTTACGCCGCACTGCGTCACGCGACGTTGTGTTTATATCGGAGCATCTTTAATAATGGCGGAAGCGCCATCGACAATAAGGTCCCTTTTCATAGATAACGTCTCATATGGTGTGGGTTTTACGTGGTTTTATCATTAAGTAGGGTGACACTTGGACACTTTTAGCTGACAGGCACCAGTAATGGACAGTTCACTCTTAATTCAAATTTCGTACGGTCCTAAATTGATTGTGGCAAAACAAATGAATAACCCTTATCTTCTGTAAAATCAGAATTAAGTTCCCTTTTCATAGATAACGCCTCATATGGTGTGGGTTTTACGTGGTTTTATCATTAAGTAGGGTGACACTTGGCCAGTTTTAGCTGGCAGGCACCAGTAATGGACACTTCACTCTTAATTCAAATTTCATACGGTCCTAAATTGATTGTTGCAAAACAAATGAATAACCCTTATCTTCTGTAAAATCAGAATTAAGTGTCCATTACTGGTTACCCTATTATCCGTAGCTTAATTTACACAACGGAATCGGATTAAAGATATTGATTAAAAGTCAAGGTAGGTACCTATTTTTTTGCAATTTTTTAAGTTTTTGATAAAATACGAGTTATTGTACTGGTTTACTATTGATTAGGATCTCAATTTCCGTTTGTTTATAGTTAAATGACACAAGTTCCAAAAAAAATAGAATTTTCATTATTGGAATAAGTGTTGATTATTGAAAATTTGACGTCTAAAACACAAAAAATGATTTGTATAATATATCCCAATATTTTCTTCTCTTCTTCTTCTTATATATAAAAATAATTGCCGTTCGTTATTCTCGCAAAAAGACGAGAATGGCTCACCCGATGTGGATAAAAAATATATGGTTGTGTTCGTACGTTTGAATGAAAAAAATAACACCCATAGGTACGACACCTATTTATTATAACATACAACCCGAAGACTAAGATATTTTACCCACAATATCTACAAACATTTGCACGTTTCTAACCCGGGCCTAGTTCCGGCGGGGCGTGACCCGAGGCAAATCGACCAATCACGTGTCACGGCTAGAGGTGTCCAAACATTCAGATTGGACACGATACCAGCAATCAACATTATAATTTTATGTATATACGTCTGTCAGTTGCGAACACCAAGTCAGTCCAGATATAATTTAATTTAGAAAAGTTAAAGTAAAATAAAAAACTACACCTAGAACCTAGTTCTGCCCGCGTTGACCACCCCACGGAAACAGTGTTTTCTCGGGATGTAATCCATTCCAAATTTTATCGACCCACATCAAAATTTTCCAAGGATCAAAAAAACTTATTATCGCAACGCAATAATAAATTTTAATAAATAATAATTGGATATTTTTCATCTTTAGTCAATTTTGACGTACGTGTAGATGAAATTTGGAATGGAAATAGCTTAAACACCAGCCATATCAGCGTAAAAGAAGTTACTTGAGCATTATCTTATTAGTAGGGTTAGGGCTTTTGGTGGCGTACCGTTATTCTAGAATCCATGGAGTAGCTGTTTCCTAATTATTATAATACAAGACATTGATTTTCCCCTACAGGTTTATCCATGCCTCTAATATTTGCTTGTTTTGTAACGCTTTCACAGCAGAGATTCCACACCAAAATTTATTTAAATTGGTTAAGCGGCTTAATAAATAAATGAATTTTGAAATATTAAAATACAGAAGGTCAAAATCAAAGTGGTATGTATAAATAAATAGGAAATAGCGACTCCATGGATTCTAGAACCACGATTTGCCACCAAACGTCCTAACTCTACCTCTAATTATTAGTATGCGTGATGTCCACAAGTATTTTTTAATCGTCTAGAAAAAACCAGCATGGTTTGACGTAATTAAAACTATTACAGTACTAGGTACAGTAATAGCCGCATGCTTGTACCTATTACATTGCGTTGTTACGATAGCTTCGACATTAAACGTGCAAATGAACTTGTCAATGTATTGCTAGATTGGCTAGTATAGGTACTTTAACCTACCAAAAATAAGCGCTTTAAACGAGAGAATGGAGTGGATGGATATTTCGGAGTTTCACAACTGCGGTATTTAGACATATGGAGCTTGGTATTAAATGAATAACGAAACAAATTATCTACCGAATATTCATCAATTAAAAACGAATATTTCCCAACACTTCTCATCTCCTGCATCCAAAGCAACACCTTCAAAAGTTACAATAAAACACAAATTCAAATGGCAATTAAAAAACAAAAACTAGGGTGACATAACTAAGGGTGTCAACATAAAGGCCGAGATTAACGGTGTAGTGTAAAAGGGGCTTAAGTTATTACGTCACGCCTCGCATGGCCGCCATTTTGTTATTATTTAATATTATCAAGCTTTATGCGTACTTAGCTGTGTTTTTATTAATAATCCCTTTAGGGGAAACGAAGATGTTTAAGTTTTGGATGCCTTATTATTTCTTTATGTTTGGTTAAGGCCTTGTTACTTAGTAAGCCGTTAATAGATTATAAATTATGTTTGCTTATGTAATATATGCTAAATTTATACCAGCACCGCCGTTCTAAAAGGCCCGCCTTGATAGCTATCAACTACTGAGTTGCCTGAGTTTGTCAGTAGATACAAACTCAGGCAATTCAGTACTTGATAGCTACCTCAGGTATTTTATTAGTACAAAAGTTTGGGGCATGTTTAAGGTTATATTTTGTACTACGTTGACAGCTGTCAAATTGGGACTCTTAGAACGGCGCGAGTATAATTATCTGAATGTGCTCCGAGACTTATTTTCTCAACCAGCGTTATTTATGCTTTTGAAAAGTTATGGCAGGCATGTATTCAAAAAGAAATTACTTATACACTCCCGAAACTTTCAAGTTCGTTGCTAAGTTTTTAAATATGGAATAGGTACCTAACTTAGCTATTGATTTGTTATATAATTATTTGTGGGCTACAGTGCAGTGCAATAGCTCTTATAAGGTTCAAGTTTGCATATCTCTTACTCGTTCTCAGACCGAACTTAGCACCCAGTCAAGCATGATATTGAATCTTATTGCATCTTCCTACTGAACAGATCATAAGCCTCGTATTGTTTTGTTGTTAAGGCTTAAAATTCATTTGTTTTTGGCTCAATTTGGAGTCATGAAAAAGCGTTAATTTTCAATGACATTTAACCTACACGATTGTATCATTCTGTGCTGTAAGGAGATACGCTCTTCTGCGAATCTAATGGACTTTAAACGAACGCGAGAGTTTTTTAACACCTGCACTGTTCGTCTGATTAATAAAATGGTGGAAAACATGAAACCGAATGCTTCGTCTTTATAGCAAATTATAATTGATTTTAATAAACATGACTTATAAACAACGGATTTCCGACAAAAGTAACTAAGTACGACCACACACAGCGTAACGCGCTGTTCTCGATCGGAACTCACGACCATCTCGGTCGTAGGTCGTAAATCGTCTATCGGCTAATCGCAGCAGGACGAGCCTCAATTAACCTGAGCTGAGCAATTAAATGCTTAGATAAAGCGCTTCTGGTGGTCCCGAGTGCTTTCGACCGCGTCTAGAATGTTCGGGGTGATTGGGCGATTAAATTATGAGATATGGTAGTTACTAATTTTGCAGATGAAATGCGGCATTATCTATGTAAAGGGACCTTATTGTCGATGGCGCTTACGCCGCACTGCGTCACGTGACGTTGTATTTATATCGGAGCATCTTTAATAATGGCGGAAGCGCCATCGACAATAAGGGCCCTTTTCATAAATAACGTCACAAATAGTTACAGAAGAAAATTGTAATTACACCCATAAAAAAATCATCCTATTGCTTATACCTCATAGGGGATCCCCTTTAATCGTCGACACTTAGGTTTTTCATAGAATGCGTTGCTTAGCCGAATTTTCATTTTATTGGAAGCTTACTTCTACTCAAACCTCATTGTTTTTAGGCTATCTTAAGCATGGGTTACGTACGTAGGTTAGTTTAGGTCAGACCTGTGACCACCAAAAAATTATAACTCCTACACGTGTAAATGCCTGTCGATGAAACGAAAATTCGGCGACGTAAAACATTCTTAGAAATGAGTGTCAGCGATTAATGGGTAAACTTACGTTAAAAGTTACTTACGGGGTCCGATATTAGGCATTGCCCAGATTTCTTTTAGCCTATTTATTTTATTTCATGACTTCTAATCTCAAACACCCGTAGTTTGATTTGTAAAACGAACAAGGAACATATCATAATAACGAAGCTTAGCTTAACATCAAGTTACCGTGCAGCTTGGAAATTATTAAATACTATCCCCCCTCCTTCATTTTGGTTTATGTCAGTTTTCAGTAACAACAATCGATAAACCAGAATTTTTCACGCGCAAAACTGCCCTACTAAGCATAATGGCGATATCTCAGACAAAACATCTGTAGAAATTGAAACCTAGTTACAAACAGAAGAGAGTTGAATCTGCTTTGGCTTTTGTATTTAGTTATTGCATTTTTGCTTAGGAGGGCAGAAAACGATCTTGATCTACTCTATCTACTGATGAAAACGCATTAACCTCGTAAGGCCCAATGTGCAATAGGTTGTAAATAATCAAGGCAATTTAATTTGAACTGTGTTGCAAAAATAATAAGGTTTATTTTCCTATGTTCATTAACTGAAAATGGCATTATCGAACAAACGTAAGTGAACTTTACTGCCTTGACGGTAGATTCAAAGTCCCACTGACAAAAAACTGGCTGTTTGTAGTATGGTGGGCCTAACGAGGTTATAATCCGTTGCGCCGACAGACGGCGGGAAGCGACTTTGTTTTAAACAATGTAGAGATTATTTTTTGCTAGCGACTTTCTGCGACAAGGTTCTATATTGAGTCAAGAATGAATCCGTGATTGTACCTACATCCTAAATCAATCTGTCACTAAGTATTTCCCACTGAGCTTAAATAAAGAATTTACCTTATCGAAAGCGATAAATCTTTCCTCGCTCAAACTAGTTAACGATGTATTGACTACTTTATAGCTATTTTTATCACACGCGGACAAAGACTTTTGATATAAATAGATACGTCAATGCTTGAAATTTAGTTATTTCTTTCTTTAGTTCTGTAGACCTTAGGAGATTTCTTATTTGAATGGGTGATGATCTGATGATGATTTTCACTAGTTAATAATGAAGATGGGCATTAAAAATAATAAAGTATTTTTCACAACATTATTAAGAAACTTTATCAAAGTTACGTCCTTTAGAAAGGAAACATAGTTCTGCTTGCAAGGCTCTTGAATATCAAAAGATAAAACATGTCTATTAACCAATTTGCGCTGAAAAAAATCAAAGCAGCACATATCATAACACATCTTATTATCAATGGACAAAAACTTAACTAATATGCGGGCACCACTCGAGCTATGCGGGCTCTATCAAATACTGAGACCAAGAAAGTCCTAAGTTTGCAAAGAGTTCATATCATTATGTGACATTTTTAGCTCCAAATGGAATCAAAAAAATGCCTTGCAATAATGAATCAAACTAAAACGGTGTTATGGCTTAAAATGGACTAACGCTAATACTTGAATTGGACCTTTATGTAAGACATATTTGAGTTTTATAAAGTCGCAATAATCTTCTTTATTGTTTTTTATACAGACATGGAACAGAGGGCTTCTGGTTATAATATTAGAAGATACCTTTTCATATTATCGTTAGGTCAATCTTTGTTACTTGAAATTAGAACTGTTTTTGAATTACCTACCTAATTATGTCAAACTGAGAATTCCTAAGACCGAAGAGCCGTTAAAAAAGTTCGTCAATAAGTTCTACGACATACCAGTCCAACTTAGCATCTATTTGTTTAAGAAATACGGTCTCGACTCGTACCAAGTATATAGTCCTTGGGCTTAAGAGACTTGGATTGGTACACAAAGCTTGAAACTATTGGTTATATCTAGTTATATCGGAAAAAAACTGTTTTGTTCACACTATGATAAAAAAAAATGACACGAAATTATCAACAAAAAAATTTTTTTTCACTTATATATGTTACTTAGTCAACAATATTTAACATGAACCTTAAACATTAAAATTGTAAACGGACAAGGAAAATAAGGTAGGAAAATATAAGTAGGTATAAGAAAAACTTAAAAAAAAATACGATTCTCTTTAAGAAACTAATGATACACATGTGTAATTAACACGCGATTAATTAATGTGATACATAATTAAATATTTAATTGTAGAGGTGAAAGCGATGAAGTGCGACGGCATAGTAACTAAAAATACGGCACGCTCCACTGCAAGCAAGCGATAAAGATTTTATTAGACCCTTACAGGCATTTAATTTACAGTAAAATTAATTACAAATAGAAATACATTAGTTTGTTTTATGCTTTCGCGACGATCACACATACGAAGTATATATAATGTTTTTACGCGATTAAATCCCGTTTTAGATGTAAGTATAACAGAAATACATTAGTATGGCGAATTAAAAGCAGCTTGCAAAATCCTTTAAAAGTTAGAATTACATTTTTCGCATTAATACTTATTAATTTTTAGGAAAACCATAACAACCACGTGATGAATTTAATAAACAGATAAAACCATAATCAAAAACATTAGAAATTTAATTCAATAAGGTCGATATATTTTTCAAAATAATATCTCCGTTACATCATATTTATCTAAATTAAGTCACTTCTTCGAAATCAAAACCGTTAAGTTATTTTTTTTATAAAGCTAGGTTTTATAAATAAATATTTATCGCCAAGCCTCACAGAGGCAAACGGCCCTAACGCGTCTGCCCCTAACTCTCAAAACCGGCGTCGGTTCTTTTGAACTCTCAAAGAAGGCCGATTTGTTAGGCATAAAGACCTCTTTATAGCCACCGTCATGAGAATTCACCAGTTCATATCGCAATTCAATTAATGAATGGACAATTGGCGGTCAGAAAAAAAAGAAATTCGAAACTCCGTCCCTCTACCAGAACTAAACGAAAGAGAAGCAAAAGTTGTCGATTTTCGAAGTTAAATTTCAAAGTTATTTCAAGCGGATTGTTGAGCTGTCACTGGGGTTGTTACGGTTTTTAGCGTATTGCATCAGTTTTGATACTTGTTGCAAGATTATACATTAATTTGATTTCGTTTTAATTTTCTGATTTTTACAACAATTGATTTGAAATACGAATTAAACAATAACTTCTTGGATGTTTCCCGTGTAAGTATTTATTTGATTAATATTAATTATGTTTATCGTTGATCAGTATCAATATCAATACTGCCCTCCTAAGGAGAAAAGGCACAAATGCAATTAATTCATAGAAGCATTTTAAACTCTCAAAGGTTGTAATAAGGTTGGAAGTGCAGTACAATTTATATAGTGGATGTGCCTTTTTTCCGTAGGAGGGCAGAATAGTACAAAACTAGATGTTACTTTAGGACTAGGTCTATATGTGTAATAGTGTTCCATGATCTAATATTTATTTATTTAAGAACATAAGCAAACTTATAATAGTTTGAGATTTAAAGTCGCACGTTCCTAATTGGGGTCATTTCCCCAAGCAGTCTTGAGCAAATTTTACCAAAAATATAAATTTAAAATCGTTAAACCATGACTATAAATGACCAAAAATTAAACCGCACAGATAAATTTAAGACAATGTACGAGACTCTCATTCCAAAGGGAACATATTTCGGTGACCATGCAACTGTTAACGCGAATCGATGTGGATGCGGCAGTTTAGTAAATAATAACTTTAATGTCTGGCTAGGGACAGAAAACAGATGACAGTCGCAACTGATATTTAATCTCACACGGGCCTGACGTTGTGCGTCTATTTTTCTCTGAATCATTGTTGTGATGGCTTTCATTATAAGTACCCAAATCTAGATACTGCATCTTTTTAATTATAACTACCCACCTAGTGGCTTTAACAACGTTATGTATTTCTTGGGGGTTGACGAACTGCTTCCCTTATGAAACCACATTTGCATGGGAATTTTAAAGCATGGATCTATTCCACTTTATTTAAGCCATATCATTATGTTTACGATACGGCCGCCTTTATTGTCAAGTGCCTTTATAAGTCAAATAAGAGTATGCATAAAGTAAACAATACGATTACGAAAAGGTTAATAGTGGAATAAAGACCTACGAAATCGTCAAGGAAATAAAACCAACAAGGCAACATAACCTTTTGTTACGTTGATATTAATAATTCTATAGTAAAAACTAGCTACTGCCCGCAACTCCGTTCGCGTTGAACACGGAACATTATTTTTTCTCGGGATAAAAGGTAACCTTTATGCTAATTCTGGGTATAAACTATCTCCATTCCAAATTTCTTCTAAATCCGTCAAGCCGTTTTGTAATGAAGAAGTATCAAATACACATAGTCCTGCGCATTTACAATATTAGTATGATTGTGATATATGTGAAAGTTAGCGATGTTGTAATGCTAGTTTAAATAGTTAATCACGCATCCGTTGATGCTTTTGAGGTTGCTTAGTAAAGCTATGTGTCAAGTAACATACGGCCGTCCTGAGCCTATAAACAGTATCCAAGATTCAATTGCCAAAGCAGAGTGAATCCTCTCCTCTTAGTAATGAGGTTGTGATTGCCACAGGAGTTTCATTTGACATGGTTCTATTTGGCTTAGCAGCAGCTTAGTTCACATAACCTGCGTTAGGATATAGAATAGTTTTCATCTCAGATTTGATAGTTCTCGAACAAACAACAATTAAAGATTTCTAAGGCAAGGAGAGCATACAGAGAGCTCTGCCAAGATGCATTGCGCTAACTAGCGTTTCTATTCGTTCTGTTTTTAAACCAATGGCGTCACCGGTAGATCACGTGACTTTTCGTATCACGTCATCTATCAGTGACGCGATTGGTTTAAAAACGAATCGAATAGAAACGCTAGTTAGCGCAATGCATCTTAGCAGGGCCCTCTGGCCACTTGCCCCCTACTTATTTCACTATCTTGACAGTGACAGGTGACAGGTGACAATTAGCTATACACTGCAAAGTTAACAAGCTTTCACATCAGCGGGATTCATATCAGCTGCGCCATGTACACTGAAAAGTCATCTGTCACCTGTCATTGTCAGGATGGTGAAATAGGGGGCTGATGGTACGTAAGTGTGATAAGTATTAAGCGCGGCTTGCATGTGTGCGTGCCTCGTCCGTACGCGCCGCGAGCCACCGCAAGCAAACTCAACAGGACGGACCGCGTTCGCTTTCCACTGCGTTGTATAGTGACATGTCGTAATGAGAATTCATACTATACAACGCAGTGGAAAGCGAACGCGCACGTGCACGTGCACGTCACGCAAGCGGTGTGGCTGGGCCTTTAGTCGGGGCCGCGCCGCCGCCGCTGCTTGGTTGCGT
Organism: Acleris literana; assembly: GCA_946894065.1. Taxonomy (NCBI): domain Eukaryota; kingdom Metazoa; phylum Arthropoda; class Insecta; order Lepidoptera; family Tortricidae; genus Acleris; species Acleris literana. The sequence continues at coordinate 10,725,933 of OX335687.1, forward strand.
GCGTATTAAGTATCGAGCGACGCGCATCGACGCAACCCTAGCGCCCGAGCGGCAATAGGTACCAGAAACTCCTTAAGGGCCGGAGAGGAATTACTTTTCTTACAGATATTTGCATTCTCAAAACGAACAAATAATCCTAAGATTGTAAATGCGTTGCCAAAGCCAACACAGAGGACTACAATGGGAACCCTACGCTAGTATTTCGCCATTTGTCTTATCCTCACACCGGAACACAACAATGCAAACACTGATACTAGGTGGATGAGGACAAAAAGTTGGATCATAGTTAAGCGTAGTTACCCATACAAACAACGAAGGCGAAAAAAGTTCCGTTGTGCGGCGAAAACTATCCTTACAGTTGTAAGGCAAATTTTCGTATCACAACGGAAAAGTATCATAGAAGAACATTAATAAAAAAGTTTGTACATTTCATCTACGACTTCGATTTGCAAAAAAAATTGCAGGTTGGTAGGAATGAAGCCGAGCCTAAATAACATAGTCTCCCAAAATGTCCTCATACATTTGTATGAAACTTTCCATTTTTGTTACTAACTTTCTTTTGTTCATCGCAACAAAGCAGGAAATTTCATACAAATGTACGAGGACATTTTGGGAGACTATGTTATTTTGCAAATCGAAGTCGTAGATGAAATGTACAAACATTTTTAGAAATGCTCAGAAAAGGTAATTGCGTGAGTTAGCGTGCCCAACTTTTTGGACCTTACCCAGGTAGGCTTAACGATAGGATGGCAGTAGCGAAAGTAGCGATCCGGACGGACAAGGTCCTGCCACCACTAAAACTCAAAGGCAACAGCTGTATAAAACCATTTAGATCGTTAAGGTGCCTCGTCCAGTAGCGCCGAGTGCGCCGGCGCACGCATTAGCGGCGGTGACAATACAAATGAGTGTTTTAACGCAATCGCGCAGCCTTCATCTTGCCGCCGGTGGAACTACGACGTGCGTGGAGACGATTGTTTTTAAAGTTTAACGCATTCGGCTTTATAACTTAAATCGAGTTTGATGTGTGACTTGTGTGTGTTGGTTGATGTGTTTGTGATTCAATAAATTTATGGTAATTTTATATATTTTGAAAAAAAAGTAGGAATCTTATTTTTTTTGTGAAATTACCTTTTTATCAACATCATAACCACACAACCACACAACCACACACACACCACACATTGTTTTATTGAAGTTGTTGATTCATGGAAAACGTTTAAAACTAATATTTAAAATAATGTTGAATTCACTTAAAGAGCTTCGTAAAGTCCAAATTTTTCAACATACTTATATTATAATACATGAAAATCAAAAAAAACTTTATCGTTCAAATAGTATGTTGTAAATGTTAAACCGAATTATAACAACATTCACACAAACCATGCATTTTGAACAGTAAACATAAGGTTCAAAATAAAACAAAGTCTTCTCCTCACCTTTTCTGTGCCTACTCAGAGCCCACCAATAGTCTCCGATATGCCGATAACGTGTTTAAATTCGATTTTTTATTGAGCCTTATCAGAGCTTTAAGCTCCCCACACACGCCGCTTTATTTGTCCGGAGTTATTTGTACACCCACACTAAAACACTAGAAGCCTTTCGATAACTCCGTTTTGGATAATGCGCCAGTAAAAAAACAATTGAATCCTTGCGTCAACCTGTTATATTTAAAAGACAAGTGAAATTACAAGATACAATCTACATTAAGTACTCAAGACCATAAAGCTGAGATATTTTGGCATTCTTTTTTTGATTTGGCAACACAAACTGGCCAGCGAGACCGAATTTAGCGGCTATAAGAGTCGTTTTTTTATTCGTTTCTAACAAACGTTTAAAAAACAAAAGCATGTTGCCTAATTGAAGTCCACATTCTATTTCCAAATCGGCCTCTTTGTCCCCGATTGTAAACCATAAACAATAAATTGACGTACAAACTTTTTAATCGGACCACCGAGGCGGTGACACCAAGGCGTTCTGCCTTCATATCTCGAGTCACTTTACTGTGTGTGCCGAAACACGGAACGCTACTCGGTTTAATTCGTTTTTTATAAGGGCTGTTAAAAACATTACAGAGGCAGTTTTATCTTAACGGGATTAAAGAGCTACCGGTCTTGGGTTGACGAGTGCCGGTTGTGATTTTCTTTTTTTTAATCAATGCGTTAGCGTTGATAATACTTGGATTATGCTGATGGCCCTAGTATTTTGTTGGGATATCGTTTTTGATGCGAGTCCTAAACGACTACTTTTTTTTTAATTGTGCTAAAGACATCTCTTATTAATAAGGCCGTTAATGTTTTGTTTGCGGAGCTTAATAAGATTGGGTAGACTTAACAGACACGCCACTTCATATTAATATTTTATGATAATTATCAAAGATGTTGAATACGTAAAGTATATTCATAGCAATAACTTAACCCTCACGTAGAAACTATATTTACGTCAGGACAGAAACATTGTTTTAATATCTTTAAGTAATGTACGTACCTAATATTATAGAGAAAAATACACTCGAACTCGATCGAATATTACCCAATAAAACATAATGGCAGTGTTCCTTATTGACGAAAGTTACTGCGTGTCAGAAGTGTTTTTCTATTATTTACGATAGCTCTAACATTTATGACACGTAATGTGACAGCCGTTTGCGACACGACAGCAATACAAAGGTTTGTTTATTGTTCAAGTAAACAGTTCTAAAAGTGGTCTTGAATCTTGAGCTTACAAGCACAATCATTTTAAAATATTTGTTTGAAAACATTTCATTTCAAGTAATCTCCCACACCACGTCAACCAAATGAATTTCTGTGCCACTATGGAAATATGTATGTCAAAATGAAGTAATTGATCAAAATTACGTAATGAATTCATCCAAACAGACTTTTTCCCATTTGGCTTGTAACTTCACTTTGACATAGTTCCACCAGTGACAAAAATATCCATTTGGCTAACTGTACTGATAGTAAAATAGTGAAGTGCCTCATCGTGGATTGAAAACCCGTAACTAACATTACTTAATAAAAAATTGCATAGTTAATAAAACAATGGAAAGAAATAAGAATTTGTTAAAAAAACGTATACTTACCTCTATTAATGTTACATAACAATGTCGTGCATACACCCATTTCTAAATGTACCTACCTATTCATGAAATTGTTAAGTTCAAGAAACGTTGTTGTTCCCAGCTAGTTCAAATACCCAATTAAGTTAGATTCTAACCCAAATGTCGCTTTTAAAGACATTCTAAAGGGGTCTCACTCAACCCTTGATTAAACACAACGGTCTTTGCAACACTCCCCTCAACCAAAAAGGTCTTACACAGACTTAGGCCATTATACCCCGCCGTAACAAACAGATGTAAGTCTTAAAACGTGTTCCATTTTCAAGTTGAAACTGTAGCAATTTGATTCAAAATAGTGTAGTACTTTGAGATAGGCCCTTATTGTCGTGAAAGAGATTTTGGCCGTGAAATAGTGTAGGGCTTGACCCAATTTGTCATTTGCCGTCCTCTACACGCCCTGTAGGCGGTTCCAACATGGATATATTTCACGCGGAATGGCCTGAAGTAACAGTAATACAAGTAAACGGCTTAATTTTGAGGCGGAATGCGGTTTTCAGGGAGCAATTGCTTCGGTTTTTTCATGTTACGCTTTTGCACTACGTTACTGTTTTCGTAACGTTATTTTAAGATATTAACATAGGTATTTATTGGTTAATTCAACAAAATGAAATTTAAAATATAGGAAACAATTATACTGCGAACTCTTAATTTGTAGACATTTACAAGGCGCTATACTCGTACGTTTAATATACATACATACATACATAAACTCACGCCTTCGTTCCCAGAGTGGGGTAGGCAGAGCTACAGAATTACCAACAGCTCTAAAAACTTGTTGATAATTCTGTAACCACATTTAATATAAATAAAGTATTTTCTTTTTCAGCTTCAATAAAATAACAATATTGTCGTTATTGCAACCCTTTTGTCACGGTCGCAAAAACATCTCTTATTTAATTTTCACGCCGCTTTATCACAAAAAACTCGGCAGGAAAACGAGCCGAATGTTAGCAATGCCACTTTATAACACAAAAGTAACTGTACGTTCCCTCACACGTAGAAACTTCGCAGACAACGGAATATCAAATACAAGTATGCGGAAAATGTGAAAATTGGCGTTTTCACGAGCGAAGGAGCAGGTGTGATCGGGACACGGGAATACCAACACTCGCAGCTACCCCGAGTTATAAAAATAATGCCGAATGAGGAATTCCTTTTATTTGACTCAGGAATATTATTGTGAAGTGAGAAATTCGTGAGCGACGCTACGGCGGATTTGAAATTGGAATTCTTGGACGTTACTTCGTTTGTTTGATGCATCTTTATCACAATTTTCAACCAGGTTTAGATTGAAAAACTAAACTTTAATAGAGTTTTTACAATTCAAAAGGCCAAGATCATTGATTGGGTAACAAATCACGGTAAAACAAGTTTATATTATGAAGAACTCTCAACTTAACCAGTTAGACAAAAAACTTAAGTAAAGGTCCTCTTACATGTAGTTGTGTACAGAACTAGTATGGAATTTACGTCAAATTTCAAATATAGAATGTCGAACGGTCTATATAGATGTGTTACAACTACATGCAAGAGGATCTATGCTTGAGTTTTTTATCTACACTCAATTTCAAGTAGGTGTATCTACTACAAACACCAAATAAATAAATCCGATGCATGCATACAGCAACAGTAAAATTTCCGTGCATTCGACGCATGAAAACTGAAAATTTCCATCATAACCTCAAAACTGAAGCCCTACGAGCATTGTCATGTCTACTAGTACGTCAAGTGTGACAGTTTTACGGTTTTCCCATGTAAATGAGGCAGGGAATGATGGTCCCAAGGCTTGTCAAACGTCGTGACGTAAGCGCCTTCGTAGGCTGATGTGAAATGTTGCCAGCGATTAGATTGATTGTAAGAAGTGTTTTGTCGTTCTGGGTTCATGTATTGACTTATTTATGGGGCTGACTTTGGTGGTAATTGATGAGGGATTTATTTTTAAACAGAATCACTGATACAAAATCGACTCGGTTGCAGAGAAAAGTGAGGTTACACGCCACGGACATACATGGAACTTTTAGTTAAACTACTGTTGAGTTGTTCTGGGAATACTATAACATAACCTCCAAATTATTCCAAATACTAACAACTGGCAATTGTTAAAGGCTCCTTTATACAGTGTCCAGACAGGTTGTCCCTAAAACCAACGCTAAAGCTGAGAGGGCTGATAGAGCAGCTAAAACGCTATCGATTTAACCCCTATGTATGTTCAGCGATTGTTACTAGTTTTGGAGATATTGATCATTTTAATCTGAATTTTTGTAATTTTCCCTGAAAAACTTATGAAATAAAACATGAAATTAATGACATGGACATAAGGGAAACTAGTAACAATCGCTGAACATACATAGGGGATAAATCGATAGCTTTTTAGCTGCTGTATCAGCCCTTTCAGTTTTGACGTTGGTTTTAGGGACATCCAGTATGTCGTTTTTACTCCTCTCTAGCATAATAAATATACTGACAGTTGCTTAGAGAGAATGTGACAGCTATAGACAGCCGAGTTCTTATATTAATCTGGTTTTACTATACTAAACTCTTTAAGATTATGCAACTCGCATCTAAGTTCTTTGTTAACTGGATTTTGAGAAATACATAATATTCTTTAGAAATCAGAAACCGCTCATAAGTACTAATTGAAAAGCGTCGTAATCCGCAATCTGTATCAAATGCTTAATTTTGCCCTATGCCTCCCCTTCTGAACTTCCACGAATGGAGTTTTTGGATTTCGCTCGATCATTTCCTGTTCCGCGAACTATGCCCGATCCAATAAAGATAAATATTTTGGATGTACCAATCAAATCGATTGGATAGACATGAATCATAGAATATTTGGCTGACGCTAAAATAAATGTTTGCTTCTTACCAAATTTGCTCTTCGAATAAGCGTCTTTATTCCATACGAGCCTAACAAGATGTTAAATAGACACTGACTTACTCATAAACGCGCAATACCTAAAGCAATACGCAATGCTTAAAGTCCTTGCTTATCTGCCCTTTCAATTTAACACAAAAAGGGACAAATAATACTTTGGCTAAAATTGGTTTATTGTGCGTTTACGAATAAGTAGGTGAGATTTTAATTAATAAACACAAATGATGTGGCTGATGCTTGCTACTAACCGCTTATGTTAACTCTCTCGTTAAGCTGTTTTTTTTCGCGTATTGAACTACATGTTCTTTAATGATATTATTGATATATTGCATTTAAGTTGCTACTTGGTACCTATTTAAGTTAAAAAAAACCTGTGTATTAACTTTTGTAAAGATACTATTAGAGGTGCAATATTTACGACAATTCTGATTCAGACTATACAAAGCATGTAATATGGAGACTAGGTTGTTCACATCATTCGCATTACGATTACGATGTTTTTCCGAAGAAAATATTACAGAAGCGACTCAAATAGCTGCTTCACCTTCGTATGTGTTTTAGATACAAAAATATCCCCTTAACAGTTCCTCTTGAATATATAATGTTAGAGATAAGATCACAAAAGAGAAAGAAGCCTTCTTTTCTCAACGGCAGGCAGCGCACTTGCAATTCTTCGGCGTTGCAGGTATCTATTCCTGCATGGGTCGCGGTAATCTTTTACTATTAGGGAAACCGCTAGCTTGTCTACACTCAAAAAAATGAGAGCTAACAAAGAGAGATTTTCACTTAGTTGACAAAAAATGATTACAATAGTTAAGATAGTAACAAACAGCAATTTCTTTAGTGTTTCAACTAACATCATAGTTGATGTATCTAACGTCTTAGTTGGTGTATCTATCGTCTTGTTAGGCTCGTATGGGATCAAGACGCTTATGCACAACAATCACAATCTTGTTACAAGCGACCAATTTTTTTTTTCAGTGTACTTCCTTTATTCCCAAAAATCATTGAAACAGCTCATACCTTCAACATCTAACTAAATGACTTAAAAAACTTTGTTCATTAGCACCTAAACCTAGGTCGATTGGTGTTTCAATCATCTACTAATATCGTCTTTACATCCTATCCTATCCTTACAGTCCTCAAGGCAAGGCATGCGTCCGCTCCCACGGGGTGGACAGACAAATATTTGCAAGGTCGGAGTGGGATCGATTGCACCGCCTTTGTTAGATCTACTTGTGTGTATCTTGTATTTACTGGATTTGTATTTAGATTAGTATTTCAATTATTCATCGTTGTTTTCTAGTGTTCCACATTTCAGGATACGCTTTGACTAGCGTATACTTATCTGCTTTCTATAACCCCAAGAAAGGAAAAATTAAACCCCAATGGATCGTAAGGATCATGGTATTTGTAAGTGATCCTATGATGCCGGACGGTTTTCTCATAATAAATACATTTGTTAGCTTAGGTAGGTAATATAAAGATTCAGTTATAAGATGAATGATCGATCTACTTTTATTAAAATAAAATAAAGACGAGAAATTTACAAAAGTCTAAACTTAAGCGCATTAGTAAGGACCATCAGATCTTGATCTCCAACTCTAAATAGCTGTTGATAATTTGGAGATCGAAATAAAATGGACCTAGGTTGCACTTACTACTCTAAGTTCTACACAGCAGTATATGACAGTAACAATAGAAGCTCTTAATCCATTTGATACGTATTTGTTTTGTTCCCCCGACGTAAAAGTGTCAAACGATACTTACACCGTTTTGGCCGCCGGTGTTTGCTCGCAAATATTTGCGCTTTGCACTTGGCAGTGTTTGATCCGGTCTGATTCTGAGAATTAATCAATGGACAATGAAGGAGTGGAGTGCTCTTTACGTATTATTTTAATAAAAATAAACCATTAAAACAGTACAGCGATAACATACGAGTAACCTATGAGGTTATTAATGGAGCTATTGCGTATTTACACATCTTAATTAAATAATCATGAGCATAAACTTGCCGTAGTTTAGTCTAAATTACTCTAGCAAGCCTAAAGCGGGTTAAAGCGTTACAAGACATCCTAAAATCTTTCTGCTGTCTTTTTAAATAAAGTTTTACCTATAAGTATTTTTAATAAAAACCTACTGAACTCAGTTCGCATTTAAAATTATTACAGTAAACCTCTACGTCTAAGTTTTGCAATCAATCGTTGGTAAAAGCTTTAATCAAATTTATAATAATATTATGTTTTTCACACATTTCCGCTAGAGTTCCTAAAGGTACATCACTTGGTCCTAAACAATTCTTGCAAATGTGTGATATTAGTTACTATACAGGTGATACAACTTTATGGGAGCCAAAACGTTTATCTGTTTGACTACTACTTAACGGAACGAGAATTCTAAAGCTGCTCGTTATTTTATAGCCTAAAACTTAAGCAAACGATTTTTACGTGTAATATAGTGTGAACATTTATTAACGTTGTTAGTTTCTGACGGGTAAGGTGCGTGTTGTAGGCTTGTAGGCGCCACAGTCGACACCTGAGGTTAGCTGGAGTGGCGAACTGGCAGTATATTACCCGCACCAGAGACGAATCGGGTTGTATAAGGGAGGCTTTGAAGTATTGCGAGTACTTACTCGTAGTACTGCTGTTTTACGAGTTACTCAATTAGTTTGTACTTTTTCAAACACTGTTTACACTAGAAATTTTAAAGCATCGCAGACAGTAAAAAAAAATGACGAGTCTTAATTTTTTATGTCCAACTTTACACAAGTCTAACAAATGGTATATCAAATGTTATCTGATTTTAATAGTAAAAAATCAGTGATGAATCTAGCTTAACCTTGTTGATAAGAACCGGAGGGGCTATTGCCTAACGCACTCGCAATCGCAATCGTTTTCATTTTGAAAATCGAAGCCTTGTCTGCATACAAAATGAAAACAATTGTTACGCTTTGAAGCCGATTGCGATTACGTGTTCGTTAGGCAATAGCGACGCTGGTCATACATTCAAACACTCATACATACATACTGGTCAAAAATATTACCGTCTATCTTCAGTAGCCACGCAAAACGGAATCGATTTGCATAGTGTCCATTTAATGAAGTTTTTTGAAGTATCCATTACGGTAAAAAAAAGTACTGGCAGCTAACACAGTCATCGCGTCCAATATTTTCCAAATTCAAATCCGGCACCCTCGCGTGTGACTCTCATGCGTGTCGCACCGAGCCCTAACTGCCGCCATTTTCGGCCAGAAAATTGGAAAAACAACACTCCAAGTATAACCTCCAAATGTATGCAAACGACCTGTGTCTCGCGACGGTTCCTAAGGAAGCATTCAAAAATGGAACAAGAATATTCGATTTCGGAATAATGGAACAGAAAGTAATAATGATCCGGCTTTATGGAAGACGTCAGAAAAGTTTGAGGTTTGATGTGTCTATTAAATACTTTTTGGTCGGAGGTATTTTTGCGTTCTTCGAAACTATTTTGATGGCCAGTGATAAGTAAACAAATTTAACGACGTTTATTTTACGATGTGATGAGTATCTTATTTGCCGAAAAACGATAATTTGTGTTAATTAATTATAATTTAACAATCGAGGATAATGGCGGTGAATTCTAGTGAATTTTGTCTGCGGAATGTTAAACAGCTGATCTTATGTATTTAACCGAAAAACGATTGATATATTTAAGTTTTGAAAAAGGAAAACTTTACCATACTATGTCGCTTTCAAAAAGTTTAAATGTAGGTAGTCCTCTAACTTACTAGGACAACTATGTTTACGCTTGCTGTACTGAAATGTCCTGAATCAACTTTAAAGTGAAATCGTTTTCATTACCATTAACATAAGCTATCAGTAGCAGTAAAACCGTGATGATCTTTGAAGTTCACAAGTTCGTAAAAAAACTTTTCCTTCCCACTCGGCTTAAGTAAAACTTAAACCACTCCAAGTTTACTTTTATTTTACCTTAAGTGCCTATAAAACCGTCACTGCGAACTTACTTCCTAGTACAGTCGCAACTCAGCAGAAACTGCCGGCGTGTGACAATAAAAATGGCCGAATACAAGTGGCGCCAGGAGAAACATAGCGGGATGGGTTCAAAACACGCATGTACACAAATCACCAAAGGTTCCAAACCCCTGGAAACCTTGAAATTCTCTTGCGTACCTTCGAAGTGCGGAGCTCTAGCTAAATTGGTTGTGGATACTAAAGGGGGGCAAATCACCCAATATTAAACAGGGGTGCCAAACTAATGGTTTCACGTGTTCCTTTTTATGTGTTCCGTTGCACGCTTGATAGTGAAGTGTTAGGAGCTATGTAGGTCATGTGAATTGGTATTTTGACGACTTTGCCTTTATGTTTTGTTATCGGTGATCCGATAATCTTTGACTCTGGTTATAAAATAAGCGCGGCTAAACATGATGTTAAAGGTATTAAAGGCGTATTAGTTAAGGTTATTCAACTAAGAACTTTAAGAAAATGAGTTACGATTTTCCTTAACATTCTATGCTATGTTTTACTTATACTTACCATCTAAATTATCTTTGATATGGCTAGCGATCTTTTACTAACTTATCAAAGAAGCTGCCATGCATGCCTCTTACCTTTCGCTATGCATAATTGTGATCTACTAGCTAAAGATTTTATATTAACCGCATTTTACGTCTATTGTAAACGTTTTGAATTTGTAAAATAGTTCCTACTTACACAAATACTACGCGTAAACTTCCCTTTTATTTAGTCCCTTACAGCTTCTATTTCATAAATATTTATTTGGCTATAAGTATACATTTATTCTACATTGTTGGGGATCTCATTAAGGGATAAGATCCGGAACGAGGTCAAACGACATAAGACTAAGGTGACTGATATTGTCCAAAAATTTAGCAAGCTGAAGTGGCAGTGGGCTGGCCATGTCTGTCGCAGAACCGAAGACAGGTGGAGCAGGAAGGTTCTCGAATTGAGACCACGCTTAGGCAAACGTAGTGTAGGACGCCCCCCGGCTAGATGGACCGATGACCTGAAGAAGTCAGCTGGCAGTGACTGGATGCAAACGGCGGAAGATCGCGCGCTGTGGCGCTCCTTGGGGGAGGCCTACGTCCAGCAGTGGACTGCAACAGGCTGATATGATGATGATGATGCATTTATTCTAGTTGATATTCTACCAAGTTCGAGTCCTTATTGGTGCAGACTATAACCTTAAGATTTTGTATTAAGTCTTTCATCGACTATTTTTGTTGAACCAATACTAGGAGACGGTAGCGCGATCTGGTCATGTAACTTCTGAGCACACTCTTCAAATACATCTTTCTCTAACTAAAGAGCCCCCAACGAAAATGCTTCCATGTTAATCCATTGTAGCTAGAGCGGGACTTTAAAGTATTTTTTGTGTTCACCAGAGTTTGCAACGGCGCCTATACTTAAAAGAATCTTTACCCGAGCAGTCAAGTACGCAAAAAGGATTAAATTTACACTCCAACTGTTCAGGATACAGAGCCTTTGCTGACGACCGACAAAGCCCTATTGTGTACTAGATGTTCCTTACGATATATTAGTTTTTGTGTATGAAAGGATTGTGATTTGGTAAGCTCCTGGTTTTTACAACGTTAGCTAAAAAAAGGCCCATTTTTAGAAAAAATGCTACTTTACCAAGTTTCTTGTTGATATTTGGGCTAAGATGTTATTAAATTTTGACCATTATTAAACAACAAACAAGCTAGCTCAATAAATACATAAATGATTAAAGGACGTACACCAAACTTTAAAATGTAGCATTGTTTTAGTCAAAAGACGACCTGATTGTTATTTGATACATACATATATAAAGCATGTCCCAAGCGTGTACCCTGAGCAATGCTCAATGAAACGTCACAAGGGCTCTGTTCGCTCTCAACCGCACCAGTCAATAATTAATCCAGCCCTTCCTTCGAAGAAGATGGCCCTCACTTACGAGATTTTATCACCCCAACACAACCCCGTCCGATGCAGGACGCTCCGATGGCTTCAAAAGGACATCTTTTGATCAATAACTTTATACAAATTACGGAGCATATGCCCTTTCTTGCTTGAGCGAGCGCACCGGTTCGCCGGGCTTTGTATCGGTTATTTATATATTTATCAGCCCATGGCGTCACTTTCAGTGTTCTTTGATAAAAGTTGTATGTTAAGATCGTTGAGGGTAAAACCAACACTGCTGAAATATTGGTGCAAAGGTGTTTTCTATGACTAAATGTGTGTTTCCCCTTATTAAATAATTTGAACGTTTCTTGCAAAGTTGTGTGCTTTTAAAACAATCACGTGTGAAGCCAATAAATCCTCTTTGGTTTATTTAGCTTAGCTTAAAGCTTTTCTTAAAATAATGAAAATCCGTTATTGGCCCTTGATTTGTAATTATATCCTTGAATTAGCCTTTATTGTAATTTATGCTTTGGATTTATTGTTTCAATAAAATTTAATTAAAAATAAAGTACAAAAAAGTCTTAATAAAAAGAGAAGACAAAACGTTTTCATAAAATGTACTCATTGTTACGATATTAGTCAGAATTGACCCTTCAAAGCCAGTGAAATTAAATTTATGTTATCATTTTCAAGTTGTTTTTAAAGATTTATTCAATTGAGTTTTAAACGTCGACGTCAAGCAGCAACGATGAAAACCTCATTCGGCGTGAGAATCAACGCTAGATTTGAATAAAAAACAACAATGTAATATTTTTTTAAATACTAAACATGCGTGATCTTGTTCACTATACTATTTGATTCAACTACAACAGCAAAAATCAAGCCAAAATTAACCTCTACTGCATCTTAGTAGCTTAACAACCTTTTTTGCTACCGCAGCTGTATTCTACACGTCGACTCGACCCATTGTGTACGAGTCGCTCAGAATCAGGCGCTTGGATAAGCCCTTTACAATTAAAACGGGGCTTTCGCCATCTTTAAAGTATAAATGTTTGTAAGCTCACACTGCGCACGATTTCAAGCCGAGTCAAAGATGGAAAGGCAGAACGATAAGCTTGTTAGTGTATTTACACGCTTTTTTCCATAGAAGAGTTCAAAAAAATACTGTAACTAGATTGGAAATTATTTAAAGGCAGCGTGTAAGTGTTCAACAGGTATGTTCCACAATAGCACAGTCACAAGAAAAACATCAATTGAATGAGCTATCTTCAAATTAATTCTTAACATGTGTGGTCCATAAGTCAGGCAAATCTAAATAAAAAGTCAAAAATATTTTACTTTGTGATTAAAGTGAGATCAAGTTGATAGTTAAGAAGGATTAAAATATGGCGTTTAATTTAGATATTGATCCATCCATACAAAATATTTCAAGCAAACTTTTCATATAAAAAGGAAATATACTTTGATAGTTCTAACTGTTTTAAGCACATATTAGTAAGAGTATAACGTCTGTTAATCGTTAAGATCTACAAAAATATGGACGTCGTTGTCTGAAATGTATTTTTGTTGCATCCAACTTGTTCGCACTGTGACTGTACCGTCTCCCGGTCAGCCTCGTCAAGATGTTTTGGCGAGGCCGATTAGTGGGTTCGCTTCTCTTCAATGAGATTTTACGCTTGTCCGTCTACCGTAAAACCAAAGGCAGCTAACTGCGTAGTAATGGTATAGAATTTTAAGTTTAACGAGGTTATCAACAGAGTTTAGAATGCTTTGACTACAACATTGCAGTTAGCCTCCTTTTTTTGGTTTAGTACGCCAGCCATGCCGCCTTTGCTTGTCATTGATACTAAACTCTTGACGTCTTTATAAAAAAGCATCAGTAGTATATGTAATTACACAAATGTTGTATCTGTTGACCTTTCGAGGTTTCTTAGGACGTTATAAAGTTTGAAAAAATATGTACATGAACGGATTAAGCAGGTTCCCTATGTGTCTAAGGGTTCCTTACGCCGCCAGGGTTTCAGCAAAATCAATTTATACCAAAACTACAGCTGAGATAAAAATGTCTATTTTACATGTAGATGAAATTTGCGTTTACTAAAATAAAAGGGAACCCCTGGGTTAGAGGCCGATTCTCTTGACCTGTCGCAGTTTCTCAGTAATCTACCTATACAATACAGCAGCAGCTATGCCTTTAAAAGAGCTTTTACGTTAACGACCGACTAGTTACGAGGATTATAAAAAAATTGCTCAACTTTTTAATTTATGTTTTCTCTGCAGATGGAAACCGTGTTGGTCAAGTTATGTTGTATTCTACGCTTTAGAAAAACTGTCAAATGTATGAAATTGGCAATAATGGCGCATGACAGCTTAAGTCAATTCCATACTTCGACGACGCGGTTAGCCTAAGTGGTACTGACCTTGCTTACGAAGCTAGTGGTCCTGGGATCGATTCTCTGTTAGGGTAAATATTTGTGTGATAGAGCGAGTATTTGTTTCTCAGTCTCGAGTGTTTTATATGTATTTAAGTAATTATTTTATCTATATTATGTTTACAGGCCTAGAGCTTAATTTGGGAATAGGTCAGGGGTCGGTAACATTTTTTTTTAAAGAGATACAAAAAAAAATCTTGCCTACAATAAATTGTATAAAAAAATATTATACTTGGATAAATCAAGTTGGAACTATAAGAGCCGCAGCTTCACATCCAAAGAGCCGCATGTGGCTCGCGAGCCGCAGGTTGCCGACTCCTGGACTAGGTCAATTTGGGTGTGATTGTCCCCTGATATATATTTATTATTATGTTATTCATACGTATGTATTTTTAATTTTGCACTCGTTAATGCTCTATGAATGCGAACTTGTCGTAGGATACGAACAATGTAGTATCTCTAAACTGATGTAATTTGTGGCACCGAAAGGTTCGTAATGTCCAAACAAACAACAAAAATTCGCCAACACGCCAAATTTACAGCAGCATAAAGCGACGCACTTACAGCTAATAACGATTGGCGACAGACGACACGGCAATCCGCCATTAACACGTCTATAAACTCTTGCGCCGTTATAAATAAGATCGATATATTGATCGATCGATCATTCGGGTACAGACCAACCGAGCTAGGATTGTGTTAAATCCACGTTAGGTTAGGTATCACTATACTTTATGTCCGTATGTTTTTTAGCTTCTTTGGCAAAAACAATAAGAAAAACAATGTATCTCTACCAGTCACAATGTAACTAAGGGAGGTAAGCATGTTTTTTACGATAATTAGCTGGCAACTGTAGCTGTCATATTCAACTTTATATGATAAAAAGAGGAACCCATACATATCCTGTAAATTACCTTTGAAACGTTGCTGATACAGCACTAAGATGTTAAAAAATCCCTACGAGTTCTTTTCCTGGGACACAACGCAGCAATTAAATGAAGACGAATAAAGAATACGAATAGAGTCCACAGAAGTGACCATTGTTGTGTAAAGTTAAGCAAATAACGTGACGTTTTTATAAAAACCAATATTGATCTAACAATTGATGGCAAAAAGTAACAGCTTAAATGATAATAATATGGACTATCCCAATGTCGAGGAACGCAGCCTGTTCGGTTGGTCTGAACCCAGCTATTGCACCCAATATATCGCCATTTGATTAAAGATCGTCGTTTTTATACAATTTTTATTGTCTTTGCCTAATTAGTCGAGATCTTAATGTGGGTCATAAAAATAAACTGGAACGAACGAATTGTTTTGTATACCTGGTATTATTTAGGGATACCAGAACTGGCTTTTGTTTTAATATAAAAAAAATGTTATACTTAATAAAAAGAAAGGACTAGTGGTTCAGTAAATATCCTTTTAACTTTTTTATACATACATACATATAACTTGCACACTATATATCTGATGTAACGTGGGTTCTCAATGTTCTCATGGAGGCCACCTCCACTTACACCAACTTAACTATACTTCATACCAACTGACTTGTCTTATTTAATAAACGGTTTTATAACCTCAAAATGCATAATTTTTGGCTAAAACTGCCGTTTTCTGGTGAATAAAGCAACTAGAGACCACATTTTGCACACCATTTTCCTGATTTTACATCATAGATGGTTTCTTATGACAAAATTGTAATTTTAGGCGAAAAGGGAGCAGTTTGAGGTTATAAAAGTATTTTCTAAATAAGACAAGACAGATGGTATGGAGTATTCAACCGCTAATGCCGATTACGCAGTGATAATTCGCCCTTTTTACCCGACTGCCGAAGGAGGAGGGTACTAATGTGTTTCACAGCCTATATATATATATATATATATATATATATATATATATATATGTTTTTTCCTTTGTGTCACTATAAAAACTAAACCCGTTATCCAATTTTGATGATTCTTATGTCAATCGATTTGTCTTAATCTGGTGAGTGTCACTGAAGATATGACAGTAATCAAAATTCAATATGGCTGCGATCAGATGCCATATTGTGCAAATTAAAAAATAAAGTCGGCCAAGTATGACAAGTGGGGTATCATTGAATAGGTATTTAAAAATCATCTTTAGGTTTCTTTCATAATTTTTCATTTTGAATGATCTATTAGGATTTATAATTAGGACGTGAAAAAAGTAAAAGTTGTTCTCTGAAATACAACGTGTCCCAAAACTCAACGATAAGCCGGCACCAGAGGATGGAGCTGCTTATGATTAGTCGAGAAAAAATAAAAAAGATAAAAAAGATAAAAGAAATTTATTTAGTAAGTAGGCCGCTCGGGCACTTTTACACGTCAAGATACTACCAATACCAATACCAATAAGGAAAAGATATATTTTTTTCCTTATTTTTTCTCGACTAATCATAAGCAGCTCCATCCTCTGGTGCCGGCTTATCGTTGAGTTTTGGGACACGTGGTATATTAACTTTTGCAATATCAAGATTTTAAAAGCGTTGGCAACCCTGAGGATTATGATAGCATGCCTCAATGCTAGTAATTTCACCAGTTGTCCTACCACTACAACGGAACAGAACAATGTGAACAATTTAGTTTGGCAGCTTAGGCTAGTGTAGACTCTGTTACTGTTTGGCAGCTTAGGCTAGTGTAGACTCTGTTACTGTTTGGCAGCTTAGGCTAGTGTAGACTCTGTTACTGTTTGGCTTTTTCATAAAACATATTTATTTTCTTAAACGTTTTACTTTATCTCCAGTATCCATCACTTGATATTTCAAATTCAGTAAATGGACAGGTTCTATTGAGTTAGTATGCAGTAGGGTTATCACTTATCAATAACTAGCCTCTGCCCGCGACTTCGTCCCCGTGGAATAGTTACTTTGGGCTAAAGATAACTTTAACCCGCGACTTTGTTTACGTAGAGGGTTAAAACATTCTTCATTGGTGCTCCGCTCCTATTGGTCTTAGCGTGATGATATATAGCCTATAGCCTTCCTCGATAAATGGGCTATCTAACACTGAAATATTTTTTCAAATCGGACCAGTAGTTCCTGAGATTAGCGCGTTCAAGCAAACAAACAAACAAACTATTCAGCTTTATAATATTAGTCAATAATTTTATCGAAACACCTTTCAACGAACGTATTATTAGTTTTTTTTTTGTCGTCACAAGTCTCACATAACCTAACCTACTTACGTTATTAATGTTTAAGGTATAGGTACTGAAAACATCATGGTTTGAGCAGAAAATAGCGTTCGATTAAAGGCCGAGCCACACCGGTTGCGTGACGTGCACGTGCACGTGCGCGTTCGCTTTCCACTGCGTTGTATAGTGACATGTCGTAATGAGAATTCATACTATACAACGCAGTGGAAAGCGAAAGCGCACGTGCACGTGCACGTCACGCAAGCGGTGTGGCCGGGCCTTAAATTATACAGTCGATGAAGTGAAATTCGATAAAATGATGGGTTATAATGTACTGGTACAGTCAGCAGCAGAAGTAGCTACGCAAACGAAGAGGTCAAAATGATCCGCACTCGACTCTTGTCAAGAGAATACGTCGTGTCTAGATCATTTTGAGAATGTTATTCTGCTTAGCTACTTTTCATGCTGACTGTACTTCGAAAGGTTCGTTCTAATCTAACCCATACAAGTGGCCACTAATGAAAATTCCCACCGAATCAAATATTCAACAAGCGATGACTCGATTAATTAAGTAATTAAATACAACAAATTATTTAATCAATACTATTCGTTTCGGTCGTTGTTTGTTTTATAAAATTTTCTACAGTAACAGACTTAGTGTCAAGAACTCAATGTGGTGTCAATTTTATATGGATATCAGCAGGTCTGGCACTAAACGTATTTAAGAGAGTAAAATGAAAGATATTAGAGGTAAATCACTTGAAGAAAGCGGCCTTTGGGTGTAGTTGTAAAGTCATCAACATGGATTTAGAAACAGATTAACACGCACACGGCACGGTGCTTGTGTGGAATTGACTGTTCGTGCTTCGCGCAATAGGCTAGTGTCCTAAAAAAATCTAATCAGTCCGTCATTTAGGTACATTATAAAAAATATTGAACACATATTTTGCCTTTTGTCAATTAAACAAAAAATTACGAATATAAAGTGCGTTGAAGATTCGCGTGACGTCACGCCGTGGCACACTTTATAACACGTTGTGGCGTCACGAGCCCCCACTCCCGAACTTTGATGCGCGTTATATGTGTCAATTTTGATAGATCTAATAAAGGAAAAAATACGTGTTCAATATTTTTTGATAATCTTACTGAAGGACTAATGAGAATTATATTTTTTAATCAGACACCCCTATTGTAATTTATTTGAATATGCGCATACGCAAGCTTCAAGCGCATTAACTATGTAATATTTAGATTAGACTGATAGTTAGTAAAAACAAAACCCTAAAAGGCCAGTTGGAACATTGGCAAATAAAGTAGTTAGTTTCATAAGGTATTCAACTACGCATGAATGAAATGTGATGCGTTTGACTTGAAGTGCGTAGAGATTTATGTCGAAGATATAATACTAATGAGTGTCTTAATTCCTTATTTAGGTTATAACGTTATTTCTAAAAAGCCTTTTTTTGTGACGTATGTTACTCGTATTTACAATAATTGGCAATATGACCTTAAATTTCTATATTTTGTATTCAGGTCAAGAGATGTCAGATTACTTCAACTTCGACGAACTGAATTCCAAAATAGACGAACCTTACAACCTCGATAAATAACTGGATGAAAAATCTTTAACCCCGAAATCGTTGTCAGACGGGAAAATGAAAAAAAACTCATGGTGTTCGATCAACCTACCTGAAACTTTACGTCCAGTGAATAATAAAGTCGCAGTTTATGACAAGCATGGAAGAAGAAACCGATATTTAAACTATAATATTGTTAAATTAAATAAACGCCTTGTAGTCATAAATAACATAACACCCACATCTGCTTTTTAACGATAACCGCCATCGTCAAACATGCATTTAATAAAAACAATATATTACTACTATTACTACTGTTCATTCAACGACATTAAAATTAATAGTTCATGTAAAAAAGTCTGTCCCTCCGTATCAAGTCAGCTGTTGTCAAAATTCTACGCATACCTCGCGGCGGCCGTCGTTATTTCAATTACCCACATCCCTCGTCAAAGACAAAAGACCTGACACGGAAAAAAGAAACAAACGCGCAACGAAAAAAACAAAAAATACAATCGTCTTATCTATGATTGAATCGCGGTCGTGTAAATGCGCTCAAGTGTATTATGTTCCTTAAGAAGCCGCTTTCTTCGGTAGCGTTTTTGAAATCGAGACTGGACGCAGTTTTTTCAATAGCCAATCGGAATGGGTTTTCGGGTGGGTCTCGTTTGACAAGTCCGACATCTAATTAAGTTTTTCGCATCCCTTAATTACGTGTACGTGTTCAAAATCATGAGTATTCGTGTTTCGTGACACACAAAAGCCTTTTGAAATCCTACAAATATTTGTATGTGAAAAAAAGGCATAGATTATAAGTTGAAGTAGTCCCAATTTGTAACGGCTGTTGAAATGTGCGTTCAACACTGATCTATCGGCATTGAAGTTCACTAAAGAGGCGAGTTGATGGGTGCCCAAAGTAAATAGCCATAATAACCGTAAAGGGCACAATGCTCCCCCGCCGGCCGACGACAGGGGTCCTACCCACGATCCTCTTTTTAATTATAATATCACCCACATTATAAACTTTTTGCTTCCAACAAAAAAATACAACCTCTGGGCCGACTGCTACTTTTTGGGATGTTTTTTGCAGAATTTAAGTTTTGACATGAGCACCATTATTGAATAAGGTTTTGTTGATCGAAATAATAAAAGCAATGACAAGGATAATGCATTACACAATACAAAAGCAGTGGGTTTTGGTATCGGTGAGATCTTTATGGTTTGTGAAGTACAAGGAGCATCGTGTGGTTATGAACCGTAAGACTGAGCGCATCCTATCAATGAAGGTAGTTGAACAGTAGTAACTTATTGTTTCTTTTACAATATGTTACATACTGTCTGTAATCATTGCAATGGGCAGCACACTCTCAGTCTATAAAATAAGAAAAGAATTTCACCAATGCCAAAACCTTAAAAAAAGTCGGTACTCACGAATCCGTGTTTGTCACTGATGTTATTGGTCAGCTTCAATTTGTGGAAGGAGACCACCTTCTGCATCCACTGCTCGCCCGTTGACGGCGAGTCTGGATGGATATACATCCTCTTCGGCATTTCTGGGTCCGCTTTGCCAGCGACCATCCATCGGCTCCGGGAACAAAGACATAAGTTATAGATCCACCAGAAAAAGACACGGACGAAATATCTAACACTGACAATTTTGGTACTGACGCTAATGAAGTTAATGTTCATTTTACTTTTAAACTTTATGAATGCATTCTTTTAACAGAAACTGATAGATTCCTAGGTACGATTAGCATTTTTAATTAACTACTCATTAAAAAGGGGCACTGTTCATAAGAGCATGCATGTTTGAGACAGGTGGTCGATTATAATTATCAATTTTACGACCGGATAATATATCGCTAATATTGCTATTCCAACTATAAACGTGGACTTAAACGTGGAAGTGGTGTCCATGGTGGTTAAATAAAATGTGGTCTCCAACACCGCATGCATTACTTACACAACTTATATGGATTAAAAACTACTTAAATGTCACACCATATGCCAATCCAACCCCCATAATGCGGATATTAAATAGCAATAAAAAAGCAACTAACTAGCACAATGGCATAACAATAAACAATGCATGAAACATAATGTGAGTGAAAAGAGATCTGCGTACTACGGAACAAAAAATTGACATTACCAAAGTAAGTTTGCATTGTTTCACAGAAGCATTAATTAAATATGACTTAATTGGAAAAGGAATAAGGTTTATAATTCAAGGGTGCAGAGAGTCTCAAATGCAAACTTCCTTTGGTAAAAGTGCACCTTGTTTACGAATCAATGGATGAATTTTGGAACGGTGATGTTCTTCCGAGCCGCGGGCTGAGGGAAGGTCGGAGGGCGAGGAAACGGCGCAGATCCCCTATCGGCTCACATCAGTACATAAATACGCATGCTTCTTGCCTTTTGTTTTCAAAATTACGAATTACATTAAAATAAGATCAGCTAATTCGACCGGTAAGCGGCCCCCGACAAACGCTACCAGAAAACTCTTATTTTAATTTAATTCCTCCATCAGTTCTTTATTTATACCTGTTGTGGAATTTGTATCTGCAATCGTCGGCAGCTACGATGTCCATTAGCAAAATGTACTTTGCTTTTTTATCAAGACCAGAAACGCGAACTTTGTAGGCAGGAAACATACGTCTGCAAGCAATACGAGAGAAAAACATGGATTGGGACTCGTTCTTTGCGACAACGATTTGACATCACGTCGATTGTGTGACATGCCGCTGGACTAGTTTCACTTTTTACGTCCATATTGTTGAGAGGGACGATTATTTTAGCTTGTGATGCCCAGCGTTAATTACGCGTTTGTTTATTGCGCTGACTATCCAATGTAGACCGCGACCGCTAGTTAAGGACTAGAGGCTATTGAACAAAGCGCTTTAGAGCTATATTAGGAGCACCACGCATCGGCACGGTCTAATCAGTGTCCCTGGCGCAATGAGGTGTCACCAAGTATTTGCTACAAACAAAAAGACCGTGTTTCCGCCACATGCGACCAAAAATGGCGAGGTACGCGCCCATTGTGTGGTTTTATACGTCCCGAGGCATCGTGACCAACAGACGTGAGCAAATGCAGTGTTGAAAACTTTAGTCACAACTCAAAACACGGCTGACAAACGCTGGGTTTTAGCAAAAAACTTGTCTCCTGTATCAACCGGAGTTCGGAAACACGACGTGATCCGTAATGGCGAGTTAATCGATGAGCCTCACAGATTTCTTATAATTTATGAGCATATTAGCGGAGTTAGCCAGCTGGAGGCTTTTGTCGGCTTCGATATCGGTTTACGGCTGAATCACAGTCACATATTCCGCCGGAATGCCCGGGTCGTATTAATTAACGGATATTAAATCTGAGTTTATCGGCCGAATCTCGAGTTGCCAAACCTGCGTGTCGGCGGTTTTGATATTGGACGTCGATCGGACGGACATAAAGCGGCATCCTTATCGCTGCTCGTCATCGGGAATTAAACAATGTACACGATCATTGACGATGATTGTCGATCTCTGACGCTCGGGTGCCTCCGACGCCCCGGTCACATAGAAGACCCCGGAAGGTTGCTCCGAATTTTTTACTAACGAGATCTCCGCGACGATTATCGCCGTTTAGTCCCAATTTCGGTTAATTTAGTAGAACAGTGAGTCGCGTCGGTATTTCTCACCTCTGGTGTCGGTCGGTCCGCTTTTTACGTCACCGCCGCGGTGTTTGAGACAAAGATATTTTAATGATATTACCCATCTGATGCGAGCTGAATCCGTAATCGCCGGACGATTTGGAGCGTTGTTCACTTGTCTTACATGTCGTTGCCCTTAAAATTAAGCGTGCTTTGTAACAAATTGCTCGGACGCAATCAAGACGCATCAAAATTGGTGATAATTGAACTAGTGCGCAGTGGGATCACAAGCTAAACAAAAACTTTTACTTTGCTTAATAGTCTCCAATCGACTTAGAGGTCTAATCAAGGCTCCGACAATCTGGCGTTGCGACGCCAAATTCTCGGTGGCATACATTGGTGGGTCAAGAGGGTGAAGACGTGATGGTCGTGAGCTCCAGCAGGCAATGGATGACCAGGCAATCTACCTGTTGTGGAACTTATATCTGTAGTCGTCGGCTGCGACGATGTCCAGTAGTAGGATGTATTTGGCCTTCGCGTCCAATCCGGATACGCGGAACTTCATTTGAGGGAACATTTGTCTGTAAACCGTAATGTCTTCTGTTGAATCCACAACTAATTTCAACCTTAATAATATCAATGTAAGGAGATACTTGAAATTTATGGTTGTTTTAAACCAAATAAAAAGAAAACACCATCGCTCGTAGACTCATTGTAAACAATAATAACTACCTAAGAGTGCTGGTATGATATTGCAATGCGGTTTGTTTTGCCCTGTCACAAGTGAAACCATTGTGTACTGCATTTTGCAGCACGCAAATGCAGTAAAGCAAGTATCTAAGCAAATTGACTGCTTTCTATACCAGTTAAGTGATCGTGCCCGAGCGCAATCCGTCATGTCATCGGTCGTTGCACAAGGCACATTGTTACGGCTCTTACTCTTACTTGTTTACTCAATATTAATTAGGCTAGAGTAATTTTAATGCATTGTTGACCTCGGGAAGAAAATACTCGTATTCCCGGTTTTTAGCAATTATTTCCATAATAAGAGAGTTACGAATCTTTAACCGTTTTATTTAACACTTTTATTAACTGTATGTTTTAAATTTTGCTGACATGTGACTCTACTTATATTGTGGTTGTTGTAGAGTTGTTGACTTTGTTGATTTTAAGATACTTTTTTATCCGTTGTTTTCATTAAAATTACATTCGGTTATGTATAATTATTATTTTTAATCATACTTGAGTAAATCCTTTTTAACCAACTTTAAAGTAGCTCCTGACGTTTTCTGATATTTAAGTTTTTTTTTTTTGCGATTCCCTAGTTTTTTAAGACGAGTATCTCCAGTCTATCTGTATTCCTTCCCCACCGTTTCACACATACATCAGCAATAACGCCAGTTGAGCGTTGACGTGTCACGTAACCGCTATAAATAAATACCTGATGCCTCTAAAGGCGCGTTTTCATCTATACAATATGATTTAGAACGTTTAAATAACTATAAGGCAAGATAAGAAGGACCAGTAGTGATATTCTAAACAAAGTTAGTAAAAATAAGGGATCAAAATTTATTAGCAAAAGGAAATCAACACGTACTTTGAAATGTTTTATAATACGAGTAAATATATATGTACTTATATGGGTGCCGCTTTATGATCTAAGTCGAAGTAGAGATACTGTTTTTTCTACTCCTCTTATTCCCAAAGTATTCTATCAATGTTAGAACCTATATGAAAAGGTCTTGAAATTAAAGAAGTTGACGATAGTTGCGAGACTGCTGCATTTGTAAATTTGATCGAAAGATCAATCTTTAAAATATAATCTAAATACTTAGTTGCACTTCAGACTTTATCCGCAATATTTTAATTGTACCTATTCTGGTAGAAGTTGCTAGAATTCGTTTATTTAAGCCACAAAGGCACTGACGTAGACATCTTTAGGAGTTTTCCATGACTCAAGCGCAACCTAATTCATGACCAAACCCAGCCTTCCACACAAAGGACTTATAAGTGTGTGGAGAGCAATCATTACACGACCTTTTTCTCTTGAACTACAGAACACCTTGGTATGCTCCCCTCGTAGACCACGACACGACATACATCAGCGGCTGTCCGTGTGTGTGTCACGTCCCCACTATAAATAAGATGCCTAATGAGTCTAAGACAGCAAGGTAAGGTTGTTTCTACTTGCCATATCTTTGCAAAATATCTTTAGAAAGATAAGGTAAATTGCCAGTGCGTGGTTTTAAAGGGACAGAAGTATGTCCCGTTTGTTTAGCATGAGGTAAGATCTCAGTCAGACTGGTAGTAACACTCATTCATACACTTAACACTGTTATGTTTTATAAATATAAGCGATGGTAAATTAAAAGAGCTTAAAGCTTAGTTTGGGCCCAGGTATTTTTTGTAAGATTGTTTCTTGATATTAACATATTTAAATAATAAAAACATAGAGTTAACGACTTATGGCACATCAAACGAATCAAAATCAATAGGGTCAATCAATAAAATTCGATGGAGATTGCAAATGGCTTGAGAGCGCAGTAGTTGCCTTTGACGTGTTATCGTATAGTCATCAACGTTACGAAAGCTCTTATTTACTTGACAGTTATGGCAGCCGAGTTAGATACAATACCATATATACTGATGTGCAAGTTGCGAAAAGTTTCCAAAAAGTTGTAAAAGTTCTAAGAAATTTCCGGAAACCTTTACTAGAAATATAGGAAATTTAAATTTAAGAAAGTTTCTATCCCCATACAAAATTGTGAGAAGTTTCCGAAATTTTCTTACCAGAAATGTTCCGCAATTTTGGAAAGTTTCCTTTGGCACATCAGTAACCATAACATGTTAAAGGCAATATGGTTTTACCCAGTAGAATAGAGGCCTTGGGTCCTCAGTTTGATATGAAATAGTGTAAGTAATACTTAAATCATTATTTAGATTAGACGTAAGCAAACATAGCTCATACAAAAACTTAGCTTGAAACGCAAAAAAACCTATTGGTTTTATACAAATTTCCCTAGGGAAACGAAACTGCGGGGTTCTGGTTAGAGAGATCATTGACGCTGCGACTTCTCCAAACATCAGACTAGGCGTCGATGATGTTTATACTTTTTATGGTTTTATAATGTCATCCATTAGTGTGGCTTTTATTGTCGAGTCATAAAAGATCGATTTATTTGTATAACATTAGCACGATTAAATTTGTTTTTATGACCTTGAATTTCTTGTTAAAACCGTGGCGATTAAAATTAGAAAACACTTCGTTTTATTATATTTAAATCAAATTGAAGGCGTGAGAGTGGAAATAAAGTTTAAATTCAAGTATGTTGCTCTAGTAGATTGTTGGCTTACGTTTATTCGATTACTGTATCTTTTATTATTTATGGATGATATGGCAGAATCTCAGAAATAAGATTAAATGAATAATAGTATTCTGTACCTACAAGAAAGTTATTTTTGGCAGAATTACTGATAGTGATTAAATTATTGAATTCAAAAACAAAACATATTAAAGTTTGTGAATCGTGTTGACGAAATTATAAATTATAAAATACTACCTACTAATACCTATCTTCATAAACAAATAGGAACTGGAAAAGGAGCAAGGAGACATCGTTAGAAAAATCCACTTTAAAAACATATTAGTTTCCAATCAGATGATTCTGTGGTTAAACTTGTTTTAAAATGACACGGAGAAGCAGAAACCTGAAAACCTAAGTGTTTAATAATTATAATAAAGCCTTATAAACTTCGTCCTTGGACAACACTCGCCTCGACGCAAACCGCAAGGTGTCAACACGATACATGATGAATCAATAATGATATGACAGATGCCAAATTAAATTGAACTCTAGTATGTGAGCAAATATGTACATGTCAATAGTAGGTCAGGAGATCAAAGGACTTTTACCAGTTATAAACTTGACCGACTAATTTGAAATGAAATGTTTCATTTTCATGATTATTCACGTCAAACGTTACCTGTATGTATCATGGTCAAAATTTTTAGCATTCCAAAAAAATATTGGGTGAACTCGGTTCATCGAATACAAAATCTTGTCCTCCAAGCCCAAGAGTTAGTCAAGAGCAACCCCATCATCAACATGAAATATGGCCGACTAGCTCTAGTGGAGTTACTTTATTTAATGATTATTTTCTGGTGTTACCACTCTTCAGTAACCAGTAACTAACCATGTCCATCGTGTTTTAAGTGGATATAAGACACTTAGCATAACCGAAAAAGTAAATTTATTTGCAACGTACGATATTTACTGTACATACGAAATCTTTAGACTTTCAACACTATTTTATCGAAAGTGCGATTCGTTGTGTAAAGGGCCGAAGTCCAACACAGGTTCAGGTTTTATATTTAGACAGCTATCTTAACGATAGTAATTCTAAAATAATTCCGTCAATCACTTGACAATGCGAGCATTCACACTGAAGGCGTCTTTGTCAGGCCAAGTATCGCTGTGATAACGGCAACAACTGAACGATTGTCACTAATTAATATAAATGATTGAACGTCTTTGAGGATTGACAAGTTATCAGTCACGTTAGATTTATGGAGGAGTGGTAATAACTCGCGACTTTTGCTTAAAATACACTTAACTGAAATTACGATTTTCTTTAACTGTCTTATGATCATCTATGCAGATTTAAAGAATGCGGAGACTTCAAAACTTTTGTAGGAAATATTTAGTGGAAAAAATGACAAAATCTCTTGCAGAGGAGGAATGGAATAGAAGTAGTCATAAGCTACGCTATTCAAAATAAACATATTTCAACACACAACATTTTCAGTTAATCTTATATTAAAGTGAAATCTGGGGCCTGTTTTATAAACCTACAAATTACAATTTACAGGTTACAAATTTCCATTTGACACAGCCTCGACCAATGACGACCAGCTATTTAAGCAGTGTTGCCAGTTTACACCTATAAATTGTAAATTGTAGCTTTATAAACCGTGCCCCAGGCCAAGCATAGTAGATGAAATGAAATGTTTGAACAGAGTAAACCCAAAACTGTTGGTGTAGATTGAACAACTACTTAATACAAAACCATGGCAATTTACTAAAAAATGGAAAAGGAAGTTAGGAGAAAAAGAAGTTGTTGTGATAAACTTTGTAATGCCATTGTTCAAGTTCTCTCTGCATGAAAATATTTCTAAAATAAAATTTATCGCATTTCAGGAAGTACGAGTATGTCAAACCTTAAAGATAAGACCGCTTAACAAACAAAAAGACGTAACTAGCTTTACGATAACATTGAAACTAGAGGTAGAAGGTGTGTGACACTAGAAGGAGCCAGGTTTGCACCGAAATTGGTAACTGGGCATACAACCGAGTCGTTTATTTTATTTGTTTGCTTTGCGAAATTTTCTGCAGAGTTCTTTGTTTTACGGTTACTATTTCGCGTTGAAGGATAAAGTTTAATAGTTTTGAGTTAGCGTGGCTTATTTATCCGCTTGTTGTAAAAGTTCTAAAGCTCTAGTGCGTTTTTGTTTCATATTATTTACTTACCTGACTAACTTCACACTTATATATAAATGCAGCTTTGTCTTTGGTAATATTGAGTTCAACTAATTTCAAAACCAGCATTTCCGATAGTCGTCGAGTGGTAAATATATCCATGCGGGGTTTTAGTTGTTTATTTGTTGAAAGTAGTTTTTATTGCAAAAGGCAAAAGAGCACACAAGCCATCTGATGGTAACATAGACATTATGTTCTTAAGACTAGACACAGGACTGCGATCTTGAGACTGCAAATGGGTTGGGAAACTTGAAGTCTGAGGTGTAGGTGGAATGTCTCTGCTAGTTTTACCCATTGTCGCAACCGTCAATTTTGAATAATCGCTGCGTTTTAAAAATACCGATTAATTTTGATGGCACAAAAAGATTCCGTTACATTTTTTTTTAACTAAAAATACTACTTAACTTAAAAGCTATGAAATCATCATCTTTACCATTAATTGGGGGGGTCAATGTGGAAATTCGCTTACAGCGGTGACAAGGGGGGGTAATTAAAGGCAGGGGTGGGGGGCGCATCTGCTCGCACGGTGACGCATTCTTGTGGCTTCGCTCGAGTGAGGCCCGGTAGCACGGGCATGACGGTTAAAAATAATGCCAACTATTTTAAAATGCGAATTAGTTTCTTACAGGCACAAAACATAGAGCCTTTACAAATTCTAGATTTGGGCAGCACAAATACAAACTTTCAACTTCAAAAAATGTTTCTTAGTTGTTAAACCTATCAAGCAAATGTGCTTAGGCGAGTCAAAATTCGAATTTCGACTCTTGACAAGCAATTTCTTGACAAACTAAGGCCTACAGTAAAACACTAGCACCCTTTTAAAATAAACTTAGGCATAATTTCCAAAAACTTTGTTTCTAACACAACCTCAATTTTCATGAGTAGTTAATGATGTTCAAGTTATTGATTCAAAAATAATTTTCATTTATTGTAACTTTAAGGTAATTTTATTTCTCGTTTAAACCTTCCGTTCTACCGGGCGTCAGTCATCGACACCGCTCGCCTTTCACGCGAATCACCTACCCGGCTGGCGCTATAGCTATACCTAGAACAGCTAGGAGGCATCCGAACTACGAATCTAGACCTTTGAATTCTAGATTTTTAAAATTGAATACTTTGTTTTGAACTTTAGAGATTGTCACACGAGGACGGTACCATTGCAGGATGGCCGTATCGACCGTTAATAAAAAGGTTAAATTTTAATAAATACTTTTATTGTCGGAGTCGATCTTCTCCTCCGCTAGAATTAAGAAAGCTCTTTAGGATTTTTGCCTTTAAAAAGCAAAAGCCTTTTTTTAAGTCTTTTGTGGCATCGGTAAAAAAAGCCGATCCCGGGTTGCCACTGATAAAAATCTAAGCGGGCCTTTACAGTAAAAGTGAGAGTAATTTAACCTGAAAGTTCATTTTATGTTGTTAAAAGTACTAACTTGACAGACTTAATTTATAATTCACTTTGTGTTTATAATGATGCCTTAATACGATTTCAAACAGCTTAGAGTACTTAGTTAACAAGTTCCCACTACTATACTGTTATTCGACACATATACTAATCTAAACCTTATAACCACTAGTTAAGGTTAAAATTATCTAGCAGCAGAATTAATACTTACTGTGGCATAGCAATTAAAATCTTAACGACAAGTAAATAAGTGTTATTTTTAATTGTCCCGCAAAATAAACTACTATATGAAATTACTGGTTATTTAACTAGAGTTGTGTGTTCATAATTGAAGAGTACAGATAGCTTGGAACTTACAATACTTTTCGAAATTCCATTCGATATCCAACTTTATTTATAGCACCATAGAGTTGTTATTACGACGTGGGCTGCAGTAATAAATACTTATGGGAATGAGGACTCTATTGCTTTGATTTAAGAGTGAAGTATGTGTAAAAAAACTAGTCAGTTATTAACTCAAAGGTCTTATTCACACTAGCTTGCAAATTCCTTATGCAAATGTTAACTTCATGATTAAATTAATAGGTGTGATAGTCATAAACACTTCTTGTTATGGCATCGCTTTGACGACTTAGCGTTAACATAGTCCACGTGTGTACGTGTACAGTCACGAACTTTAATTTGGGACCCACCTTAGGTCCAAAGTCATTCTGACATTCTACAACAATAAGGTTGAGTCTCCTATAAGTTACAAATGATTTGGCATCTCTAATGACATTGACGACTTCAAGCCTATTTTTCTTGAAATGGGTCACAAATTAACGATCGCGATAGTACGTGTATCCTTTTTTAGGATTCCGTTCCTAAAGAGTGCCAAGGGTGCGGGACCCTATTACTAAGACTCCGTTTTCTGTCCGTCTGTCTGTCCATCGGCGGGCTGTATCTCATGACCCGAACTAGGTGACTTCAAATCATCATAACAAATATCAAAAATAAAGTAAAGTAAGAAGTTAAAGAATCCTTCGGGTACGAGCCCGACTCGCAACTCGATGGTTTTTTAGGGTTCCGTACCTCACAAGGAAAAAAGGAACCCTTATAGGATCACCCGTGCGTCTGTCTGTCTGTCCGTCTATCACAGCCGATTTGCTCCAAAACTACTGTACCGATCGAGTTGAAATTTGGTACACATATGTAAGTCGTGACCCAAAGACGGACGCGCAACGTAAATAGGTAAATGAATTTTGGACAAGGGGGTCACTTTAAATTAAAATATTAAAGGTAAATTAGGAAATTTAAAAATATATATTTGCAAACCTTATTGTGTGACTAGTTAAATGAAAGGGTTTCAGAGATAAGGGGGATGGTCGATTTTTGCGTATTTTCTTAAATAACTTCAAAACTGTTTATGTTGAAGTTATAAAACAAATATATTTGAGATGCTCACGACAAGCCCTTTCATTTGACTATAGTCACACAATAAGGTTTGCGAAACTTTTTTTAAAATTATTTTTTTATTTTAATTTAATTTCCTAATTTATCCCCCAAAAGTGGCCCCCTTGTTCAAAATTAATTTATTTACGTTACGCATCCGTCTTTGAGTCACCGACTTACATATTTGTACCAAATTTCAACTCGATCGGTCCAGTAGTTTTGGGGCAAATCTGCTGTGACCAATGTACAGATAGACAGACAGACTAACAGACAGGCATATGGTGTGGAGACGGAACCCTCTCCACGCAAGTCAAACTCGCACTTGGCCGGTTTTTTAAGTCTTTGTGGTTCTTGCACCGCTTATGTTTTCTTTGCCGCTAGGTACCTACTTAGCTTTATTTTCTACTAATTTCATTAAAGCGTAAGTTGTCAGTGTGTCAGTCTGTTCTGTATGATTTCACAACTGAACCGCTGCATCGATTTTAATAAAATGTGAGCCCCGGGAAAGAATATAGAATACTTTGTACTTATCTCAGAAAAAAATATAGTTTCCAATAGGAAAAATTATAAGAGATCTAGGTACTAGTAGATGACATCGCTGGAAAAATCTAGTGAGTTTAAAAGTATTAAAACTGTCACTATTTGTCAGGATAACTGCGCGTGCTAACTCGTCTAGCATAATGACAGTTCGGAATGATCAAAACAAAAGTGACGTATATCGCGCACGGGGAGCGCGACTTACGCCGTTCTTGTTTTACAAGTTTTTTGAGGCCATGATATAGACGCGTGGGCAAGCCAGATCGAGAACGACTGATTTGAAATGTTCAGAATTTCAAATTTGAATGGGAGAATTATTACTAGTATTTGCAAGGTATAGTAAACTAAACTACTAACGCCGAAGATATAAAACTTACGTAATACATAAAGTTGGTATAATTGTTTGTAAAATAAGTATTTAAATAAATATCAGGGGACAATCACACGCAAATTAACCTACTCCCAAACAAGCTCTAGGCTTGTACTTTGGGTACTAGGCAAACATAAAGTCATAAAGGCTCTATACGGTTATAGATTTGGCTAATTTTGAGATCCATTGGCATGTTCGACAGCTACAGGCTGATCCAATTCTTAAAGAAAATAAAGTAATAGAAGCTAAGCTAAGGCTGCGTTTCCACCAGAGCTGTGTGAGCCTGCCTCGCACAGCTCTGATGGAAACGCAGCCTTAAACTAGCTACAGATAGCCGTTAAAAATGCTTTTATCCAGCAGTGATGCAACATGTTCCAATTTTATAACCCCGTAAAAAAAAAAATGGCCTGGA
Organism: Acleris literana; assembly: GCA_946894065.1. Taxonomy (NCBI): domain Eukaryota; kingdom Metazoa; phylum Arthropoda; class Insecta; order Lepidoptera; family Tortricidae; genus Acleris; species Acleris literana. Next base: position 10,758,306 of record OX335687.1, read on the forward strand.
GAAGGCAAACAAGCGCCCTGACCGAGGACTCTGAAGCCCATAGACATTTGCAAACTCAAGGTTCCTATCTTGGGATAGCAATCTGAAGATTGTAAATGCGTTGCCCTGAGGACCTAGATAGAATGCCTCTATGCTAGTTATTTCAACGTTTGTATTAGCCTCGCACATAAACACAACAATGCGAACACTGCTGTTTGGCGACAGGATAAAGGGTAGGATGGTGGCAGTTTTCTGGTCTAACCCTGTATAAGGTCTTTCCACCACTAACTACAAATACTTACAATCACAAATACGAATATTCGATATTTTTGCTCGACAATTCAGGCAAAAATTGCAAAATTTACTTATAGAAATACATCAATGTAGTTTTTTTTTAAAGTTTAAGCTCAATAAATAAAGCAATATGTCTATTCCAGTGTTTCTAACCCAGTCTTGTCATGTGGGCCGTACGGCCGACGTAATATAGAGTCGCGATCGACTATAAAGATAATCCCAAATTCCGCTACCGGACACCATCTAGCTAATTAATAAAAGTAATAACGGAATTTAAAAAAAGATGGGCTTTTGTCGCGTGCTCAGCCTACTCCGAATTAGGTTTGAATTGTCAAGTTTTATAATTGTGGATAAAACACACTCTAGTTAGTGATATCAAGACATGACTATACAGGGTGTAAGCAAAATAGGTGTTTTTTATTTTAGTTTGATTAGATGATATAGGTTTTCTTTCTAAAACAGTCCAATTTTTTAGAATCAAAATGATCCTATTTCGTGTTACTTCCCTTAGAATGTCACCTGTACACGATTCCTTAGTCTCAAGCATTTAAGTATCAAGTTAGATTATGCAAGTTTGTTAAAATAACATTAACTTTCCTAGTTCACAAAGTCTTTGAAATCGGTGCCATTTTTCCAAAACTATGTCAATTCCTTGTATCGACATGTTCCAAATAAAATACCTACTGTAACTTTAAATCTAGGTTACAACACTCATAGATAACCACTTTTAGTGCCAATGTTCCAGATTTCCATTGAAAATGTACTATACAGAGTCATCTGTATAGTAGATTTTCACGAAGATATAAAGGTGAGAAGCGCTTGGCAATGCTCGCCGGAACATTCACCCCGTTCACAAGGGAGCAACTTTTATAAAAGTTCCATCGTATTTGCAACCTTATTTCAAGCAGTGAAAAGTTTTATATGCTATGGTTTTAAACTTGCTTTAACATCCTTTTAATTTTGATCGATAAATGAAGTGTAGAGACAGGTTAGACAGACATTCCCCCTTTAGAAGTGTCAAAAGTAGCACGAAATGCAATTTAGCTGCATTTTATTTTAACCGGATAAAATATGGAAACGCGATATGGAACTGAAATTCTTTAAACGGTTACAAAGGAAATGATTTATAACGAAAAGTATTATTCCATACTCGGAAAAAGACTAGTAAATGTAGCAGTTAGCCGTGCTTAAAATATGTGTGTGAATTGTGTGATGCAGAATATTATGCATATCCATATTCATACTTGTCCATGTCTATCCATACATCGATACATCCATACTATACTATACTCACTATACTAATGTAACAAATGCGAAAGTAGCTCTGTTTGTGTGTTACTTTCACAGATAAACTACTTTACTGATGTTCCTGAGGGAATACCGATAAATGACTTCAACCCGGATGGAGTTGCAAGTAACAGCTTTAACAAAATAAATGACTGTAATAATAATAATAATAATAATCATTCTTATTTGGCTATCCCAATACTTACTCAAAAACAGCTAGGTACTGTCAGGTGACTTGCCTATAAAACAATTTTCTCTTCAAAAATTAAAACCAAGCTGACTTGAAACAATTGGTGCTCTTATTAAAATACTTTTAAGGTCTTTATTAGAAGTTTCGAAAGTTTCAATCAATAAAAAATACATAGAAGCGCCACTAAAGTTTTTTACAACAAAAAGGCGCCGCTCGTACTAATGTGATTTAAGATGGCTGTCGGTCGGTTCGTGTATAAAACTAAGTATAAATAACTATTAACAAAAAGCGATGTCATCCCGTCTTGCTTATCTGAGGTCGGTGGTCTTGACGGTAGCTTGAATAAACGACAGAGAAAACCTTTGAGTCGAAATCTTTTATAGATATTATAGATTGTGAGATGTCACGATGTAATAATGTTATTCATATGTTTTCTAAAGCCGCAACGCAATTAAATACAAAGATAAAGATAAAGATACGAAATATAACTATGGTGGCGAATTATGCTGTATTATGTCGTATATAGATTTTATTACGTAATAAAAAAAACTTAATAAATCACCCTTCATAAATCCTAGTCATGTAGCTATATTAAGTAAATTTAAACTGATTTTACATTAGAAATACCTTAAAATTAACCGTACGTGCAACACATATCCTACTACAAACCCGCTCCCAAACCAGTAGCACAAGCGTCGCACCGTAAGCGACTCCACCGCTTCAGATGAAGATAAGCACAACGTGACGTAAGCCGGCTCTCGGCGCCACCTTTGTGCGGGGAAGCTTCCCTATCTACTTATCGACCACCCCCACTACATTTCCCATAATTGGATAATCGTATCAGCGCGAAGTATTTTACAATTTGGTTACCGGAATTTTTAAAAAGGTCGGATTGGTTACGAAAACCATACGATTCTGACTGTATTATGTTTCATTGTTGGACTGGCTAGACCTATATTGGGGTTTCATCCTTACATTGTTGACTTAGCTCAAGCTCGTACAAATCGTTTTGACTATAGTTCTATATTGCAGAAATAAAATACTTCTTCCACAGTATAGTAACCTTTCTGCAAGTCCATGGTGAGTAGGTAAACATGTTTCACTGAACATTAAGTTACAGTGTCTGTACGTATTAAAAATAATACTGGTGTCTTATTGCCGTCTGATTAAGTTAAAGTATCTTTAATTGTGATTTAAACACGTAGGCGTTGGTATACGAGCCTCAAAAATTGCTTTAGAACATTTCATCAGGTTATAAATTGTTGATAATGACTCCTAAACATAAACGTTATTGTCCTCAAACATCTTATAAGTCAAAGCAATCATTCCAGTCACAGAATTTTCGAAACAAAGCTCATCAAGATATTCTCAGCTCTGATCCTAAGACTGTGAGTACAAATTGTTATGGCATAAGCGCGGTGACATACTAACAATGTGGGTTGCGAAATACGATCAAATTAAATATTTTTTAATCAAACGCCGTAATACAATGTCATCAATAACACCGCGTCGTCGTTTCGTAAAAAAACATTGAAAGCGGGACTTTTGATGGAACGCCCGGTTTTAGGGTTAGCAGTACTCACAACTACATTAAAAATATCAAATATAACACTTTTTTTTATCAAGTCTTACTTCATTGTAAACATCAGTATAACAAACGCCTTGAACTATACTAACCAGTATATTTAAACATACCATTGCAAAAATTAACATCATATCCAAACTTATAATAGGAAAGATTCTAATCAAACATGAATTTAAGACTCCTATCAACTTGCTTAAAAATCTCCAAAAGTTTAGTTAACTCTTCCACGATTGGATCTGTCAACCCTATATCCACTTGTCGCCGACGGACAAGGTGTCGATTAGTGTTCAACGACAAAAAGTCGACAGTAACATCTTGTCGTTGTCATGTCTCCGTTTCCACAGATCCAGTGATAGCGGATGAGTAATTATTCAAAATGTTTTAACTCGTCCGATTAAAGGAGATGGACATGATAAAAACGGTGTGTTTACTGTATTCGGTAGAATGTTGGCGGAGAATTCTTGATAATTGCAGCAAGCTCTTGGTAAATCTTTGAGCAATATCTATAGTGTCATCGTTCTTTATTATATGACAATATTTACAAAATAGGGATGCACAAAGGCAAACTTATCGCTTTAAGGGATCTTTTCCAGCTAACCTTTGGGAGGTGAACGTTATTAAATGTCCAGTAGATTTAATTTATATTAAGCTTCTCATCCAGCTATCCTAAAAAGTGGCAAGAAGTAGACATAAGTTCAAAAACAAACTGCAGGGACTACGGGCTGATTTTGGCGAGTAATGTAATGGTGGAGTAACTTAAGTAAAAACAAAGGAACTAATTGAGGATAGTTTTGTGTGACTTGACCATACATTGTACCTTTTAATGATGCTTCGTAAGTAATTGGGGACAGGAAGGAGCAGTGTGATCTTTAGGAGGCCATTTCAACTAACATGGTCCTAATGGACGACAACTGTGCAGTTGTAATGTCATAACATTGGTGAATAGATCCATAACTTCATAAAACTAGTGATGATGATATTGATGATGAAAATAAAAAAAAAACAACTTGAAGGGACTAGAAAGTTTAATCAATTACTGCTGGACACAGTTCAGATCCAAGCTAGATTCAAGATGCTAGTTGAAATTAGCATCATTTGAAACATTGGTGTTGTCCAAGTTGAGGAAGAATTAGACAAAGCTAAACACAAAAATAGGAAACATGCTCACGAATTGGATGTAGAATACTAATTAGAGATCGTTCTGCATGCAGTAGACGTCTCACACGAGAATTGGGGAGTTAAGGAAATCCATGAACGGAGGCAGTTAAGTAACGATTAATTAGACGAACCAACAATTAGCCAAAATGTGGTGATACACATTCGATGATGGAGTGTTCTAGTTACGTGAGAAATTTATCAACTTGTGTGAGAAACTTCTTCGTACGTGACGACGTTTGGAATTAACAGAACTTGAGTTGAGTTGCTGTTACAGGATGTTATTGGAAAGTGATTGGTGAAGTCCTGTTTTAAAAGAAGGTAAGGAACCTATAAATTCTTGGTGAAATACTCTGAAAACCATAAACCAGTGAAAGATTTAAAAGCTGTTGATATTAAATTTTAGTTTGGTATGTGTATGAAAAGTATTTTCAAATTATTTTATCATGATACTGAAATGTAACCGTAGGGATAAATACATGGTGTTTTTATTACAACGACAAACTTTAAAAAATGTTAATTATTTCTATTCCGTCTAACACCAAATTTCAAGTTGCGAATTTCCTCGTAGCACTCAAAAAACCGAACCTAGTTCTACGTAACGACGAGCGACGCGAGCCAAAAATAAGAAAAGAAAAATGGCGGCGTATGCTCGGTACGACGAAATGCCGGGAATGTATCCACGTGGAGCCTTACGAATTCAGGGCCGAATGTAAAGGCTCCCAGTCCTGCTTTATTTTGGATGTCTCTCATTTGTTATACATAAAACATGTTAGGTCCCTATCGCGGGATCGCGGCCGTCAGAGAATTTTTGGACGGCGCCACCGATCCGGAGGGTACAGGGTGATGCGTATTATAGAGGACTACCTGTGACTTTGACTCGAGTATGATTGCAGTGTTTCCCAAACTGCACGGTTCTTGTTTTCCTTTTGTTCTTAATGTTAATAAACCAGGGACGGCGACATTGAAGTAACATTATTATGCTTCCTATTTGGTTTATACATCCCTATGTTTTATGGTATATTAGAACTGCTTTTCCAAAATTAGGTCAAAATATAATAGCGATATTATCTATCTAGATAATATATAATCTTTATGATTATACGTGCCAATTTTCAAAAAAGATAAACATTTTTACTTTTTTATTTTCTTTCGTTCTTTCTTATAAGTGAGCAAGGACACCGTCGCATTTTAGTTAGTCAAGCTGTGCACCCTGTATTTGGCAGATATAGAAGATCGAACTGGGTCCTAAAGAATGCGTCGCGACATAAACTTATGAGTTACAGCGAGCGGCTTTTTTGTGGGACAGAGAAATGGTCGACGATTCGGAAAATTGACCTTTAAGGACCACTTTATTGGGTAAAAAGCGGTGTTGTCTCATTTGACGGGTTTTAATGTAAATAGCCGTTAGTTTTTAACTAATTGGGGCGGTGTGAGGGTTTTACAAAGTTTGGGAACATTTCGGCTTTATGGAAAACGGGAGGAAGGGATTTAGGATGATCAATCAATGCCGTTTAACTTAGCTATAACTGTAATTACTATTTTGTAAGTTATCATTTACATAATTAAAATGTGATGACTAAAAAAACGTTTAGCGTAAATATACAGCGTGTTCTTTTTTTAAGTCATAGGTTGATGTCAAAAAACACATGAAGAGTATAATCAATTCATAAATGCAGAACACTCGGTGGCAGATTGATAGATTTTTTGACGGTCACATGACGTCTATGTCGCGTCGCTGGTATGCCATTCAAAACGCAAACGAACGAGCTTAACTTTAACTTTTTCGCAATATTATTTTGCTTGCTTAAACTATTTTAAATGTAAGGATCTATGTCGAAATCGACAATCACGTAAACGCCATAAAAACTCAGGCGTTGATGACCAATCCATCGGACATTAAACCACTCAGTATGCAGACGACTCAATCGACCATTTTGCAAAAAAAAAACAATTATAAATCATTCTATTTACGTTGCATCACCAGAACTGGTCCTTGAGACTTCGTTTGACTAATTTGGTCCACCGGTTCCGCTTCTCAAAACTCGAGGTTCCTCGAACGGAATGAAGATGGTGGTGAATACCAATTACCAAGTGGTGTGGGAGAAAAACCCAAAAAAAAGAATTAAGCTTCAAGTCACGTGCTCGTCCTCTATGAGATAATGCGAATTAGCAATTTGTTTTAAATAGGGCAATGGTTGGTGTTAGTTATTAAAACATTTTTTTTCGGAAAAAAACTATTTTATAAAACAAAACTGTGACTTAAATTACTTTCAAAGACATTCATTCATCATTCAGTACATTTTAAATCTTTATATTAAGCAAAAAATGTTTTAGATTTTTTTTATAAGGGAGGATTTTACTTTGGTTTTAGTCGTATTTAATTCGATTTTGTTGTCACAATCACATACAACACAACTGTTATAAGGAAATAAGGACAGAGAAGCTCGCGGAGGATAGTAACTAGTAATTAACTCGCATCTAGAAATGTCAGAATCTCTATCATGTATCCTGGAATGCTAGCACAAGTTGCCTGAGACTTTTTTGTCGCTCGGTAATCACTCTCTACCTCGTCGGATACGAAAGAGACCATAATATAATATACCCTTACCATGAGTTACAATTACCGTACCTACTCGCTAGCGAGTCGAATGCTCTGTCCCTCGCACTTTATAAGAATACTTGCGAGGTCTGCGAGGGGCAGAGCTTCCACTCGCTAGCGAGTGCGTTAATTGTAACTCATGGTAAGGGTTCTGCTCCTCGCAGACCTCGCAGTATTCTTATAGAATACGAGGTACAGAGCATTCGACTAGCTAGCGAGTACGGTAATTGTAACTCGTGTTAAGGGTACTGAGCAACGAGCGAGTAAATATAATTATCTTGTGTTATTCGTAAAGGTTCGACAAACTGACTTACAAGAGACCGAGTAGGCACCACTGCACCACCCTACAGCCTACTGTCGCACTACACTGCGCAAGATGTGGACGAAATTGCCGGTCGTATTGTTTTGTGTAGCCACCAAGGCAGTGTCTTCAATGTCGCAAAGATATCGCAATTAATCATCTGCCATAGACGTTATAGGCCAATGATGATGTATCACAGGAAACATTTTCTTTGCTGGAACTTGTCAACGTGTATACAGATCTTATCGACCTGTGGCTATGTTCTGTGATGCGTCCAGCTCGGTCTAGTCTAGAGCTCATAACGATATTTTGTTCTCCTTAATGAAAAGGGCCAATCTACTTTAGTAACCCAACTCACATACCGTATGTTTAAGTCCAGAAAGTTCAATATGCTTTGCCTATTAAGTTACTGATGTGCTCCTTATACAGAATAACAAAGTTAGTAACTGTTTCAAATAGGTGAACAAACAAGTTGGTTTTAGGAAACCAATATCCAGAATATTAGAACCCTAATTACTAACAATTTCAACGAGTATAAGGCTTAAGTTAGACTAGTCGTTATAGCCACAGTGTAAGAGTACCTATTGGTAAAGAAGAGGAATCGTAAATCTTTAATTTTCGATATGAATTATTTATAGAGGTCGAAGAAGTGACTGCGGCTGTTTAAATTGGAATATTATTAGAAGTATATTTCAGCGAGGATGACACTGACATTGTAGGTTTATGAAACAGACGAAATTACAAACATGATAAGAAAGGTTAGACAAATAATATACGTTTAGAATGTTTCTCTATTACCAGGGTAAAGCGGCTAGGTTTGTTGGGGATCATTAGGGTGTTTTCATCTTGAGTTGAAGTTTTAAATCAGTTTGGCATAATTCATACGAGCAGCAAGTTGGATCTGAGATTCATAGACATTTGCATTTTCAGACTAGATACAAGATTAGAATGTATGCCACCTAGTGGTACCAAGTGCAAATCACTGCTAATTCCGTCTTGTTCTCCAGGTCCTGTAATAAAAGCAGAGCGAGAGGGATGACCGATGTTGTTTTAGAGTCCCGTCACGAGTCAAGAGCTCCTCAATCGACGCCTCGTTTATCTCAGATTTGGACAAGGTAATCGTTTGTGTTATGCCAGCAGAATACTTGATAAGTGTGATGTGGTCATATACAGGGCGCACCGTACCGCGTCTGATCCGAATTCTGTAGCTGTGGTTACTATTACTATTTAAGAGCAGTGAACATAGTAGATCTTTTTATCTGTCATTGCGATAGTACTTATGAATAATTTCAGTTTGTAAAAACTACTTTTTAATATTAATAAATAATCAGGGGACAATCTCATACAAATTGACCTAGTTGATTTATCTGTCCGTTAAATATTTCTAAATTTAAATATAACTTTTAATATTCAGTCACCCTGTATAACCAAATACTAAATGGTGATGACGCAAACTATCGGCTTGTAACATTTTTCTTTCTTTACAGTTTAATGACTTTGCTTGCTGGAGTTTTTAAATGTGTCAACCAAAATTTATGTTTACGTAGACAAACGAAAAAAACATCTTTACATTGTTTTATATTCTTATGCAAAAGTCTTTGTGCCATAAAATTACCTACAATTACAAACATACACAAACATAACACAAACTAGGTAGTTCTTCCAAGAACTAAGACAAAGCAAAAACTAGACCAAAGTTACGAGTCACAGAGGAATTGTCAGCCAGATCACGTATGACACACACCGATGCATTAACCGCTGACGGAGGTGCCATGCAAATATTTAGATAAAACTTAATAGCACCGTTTTTGCTGACAATATGTGGGTACATACGACTCAGTACCGGTATGTATTGTTGCTGGAAAACTGGTTTATATTTTCCGTTTAGTATACAGGGTGGAAAGTTGAGATGGGCATTAAGGGCAGCTACCAGATCCCTTGTTGCCACGGGAAAATGATCTTAGGAGACCTTTCCCAACTTTTTGAGTGATGACAATCGACATTCACAGATTTTTGATTTAAATCGACAGAATTGAGTTTTTTTTTAATGCCAATCGATCCCATAAAGGTTTAAAACACTCTTTGAGACCAACTGAGGTTAGAGTACTAGAACACCCATAATTCAAAGAAAACGTTTACCATATTAACGCTCGAGGAGAGAGTGTTAAAAGTTAAATTTTGATTTTTTACACAAGTATCTTTAGTTGTGTTTTAACGGTTTTGTTTACATATTACTGGAACGAATATGAATCATAATTTATAGCTCAAATTTCAATATTTCTAAAGCGACCGTTGTAAAGTTTTTCTTTCATATTTTTATTACAGATAATAATTAAAAGCGGCGATAAAAAGCAAGAGCGGTCGAAAATCTTTAAAAAACAAAATGTTTAAAATAATGAACTCTGTAATAACTGAGAACAACTTATCTTTAGCGTAAATCATAAAGTTTTAACTACCTTTTAAGTGAGTATTATCTCTACTGATTAGGAGATACAAAGATTCCTTCTCCCGGCCGATGAAAGAACTCTTTGAAAGCGACCTCAAGGTCAAGGAGATAAGTTATAAATTATTAAAGATAAATTATTAGTTCGAGTTAAATTATGAGAAATGGGTCACAGGTTGCGATTGTTTTTAGTGACGGTGACATTAGTTGGGATATTTATTATGAGAAAAAATATATTCAAACCAAATATAATAGTTCTTGTAAAAATAATAATCTTATTTGATTGACATTATCAGGTTTTTCAATTACAAAATCACTTTGAGGGGTTTGACACAGTCAATCGCCTCTTCGGCCTCTTGACTTGTAATGTAATGCCAAATTCGGCCTCCCCAAATACCAAGTTTGAAGAGTCTCAGCTCCCCCCATTATGGAGTGGTGCAAATTTTTGATTTCTCAATTTCCGTTTCCAAATGATGTTGTAAGTACATACAAAAGCCATGTTTTAAAACCAAATGTATCAACATTTTTATTTTAAAAATAATGTTTTTAAAAGGTTTTTTGTTTAGCTATTATTATTATTTTATATAAAAACTGCAATTTTTTAATTTTAAATTGAATTACTTGCATATACGTCCTATAACGCACCTATTTTCTCTATATTAACAAAACAATATTATTTTATTAGTAACTAAACCCTACAAAGCTACCCAACCTACGCTTTTAACCTGATATTTTTAATTTTATAAACTATCTCAGAATTCTCAGAAAATGTGTCACATGTGTAAGTATATATTATAGAGTGAAATTAATTACTGAGACATTATATAACTACGAAAGACCAAGCTCTAATAATAATAAATACTGAGTCTAAAGGTATTTAAGTTCTAAACTCATCCTGACGCTAAGCCAACAAACTATGAAACGCACTGAACTGAGCAATTTGATATACCAGCATTTAAATTTAGCTTGCATTTGTGATTGTGCGTATATTATAAATCTGTAATAGCTAAAGTATTCCAGCCGGAGACAAGTCGGTCGTATACTAATTAAAGCACTCGTAAAACAAGCCGTCGTCAATCTCAGGCTGAGTTATTGGCGGCGTCAGTGTAAAGAACTAAAGACGTAGTGAGAATGGATGTGCTAAATTAATGACGTTTAAAAACTGAACATCCTGTATCTGTTGTAAGGAGAGATATATTCTTTGTTCTGAGAGTGAAAATGGTAAGGTACAAAGAGTTATTTAAAAAGCGTTTCGAGAAATATAGGGTTGCTAACTTTAGTACATTTAACTGTCACTTACTGACATGATTTTTGTAAGAATTTGTTAGTACTTTTGGAGTTTGACCATTTTTCAGATTTTTTAGTCTCAACCAAAGAATACCTACTGGGGAACCAAAACGACATTGAAATGCAAAATGCATTTGAATTGGTATGCTATAAAATATTTCTCAATTGTACTCGTAATTGGGATTTTTATTGTATTGAACATCGATCCCAATCTCGACTTGAATACTATTAATATTGGTTATCATGATTGTGAGCATGTTTTTTAATTACGCTGTAAAAATATAATTAAAAATTATCTTCATAAATGTGACAGTTAAGAAGTCTGCGTCTTGTTTCGTTGTGATAATTAAGGATCATTAAAATTTTAATATTCTTATGCCCAAAAACGTATAGAAACGTTTTTAAAATTAAAGTGTTTCGCGTTCAGAACTGCTGTAACTGAGTTCGAAATTTATTTAAAAAAATTGACAGTTGTTAATATTTTCCTCTGTATTGTAGATATAGGTATTGTAGTGTTTTCCATATGTGGGTATAAGATAACCGGTAAAATGACTAGAATACAGGTATTTAATCTTATTTCTAAGGATTGGCATCATATTTGCAATCTTAGGATTGCTGTCTAGAGATTGAAAATGAATATGGGTCTATCGCAGTATCCATCAGCTCCCTATTTCACCATCCTGACAATGACAGGTGACATTTCAGTGAATATGTGTGAGCTTACATGAAATCGAGTGATGTATCAGCGAGTTAACTTTGCAATCTTTACCGAATTGTCACCTGTCACATGTCATTGTCAAGATGGTGAAATAGGGGGCAGGTGGCATGACTGGTCTATTCTACTGGGTAAAACCATATGTGACGTTATCTATGTAAAGGGACCTTATGGCGGATGGCGCTTACGCCGCAATGCGTCACGCGACGTTGTATTTATATCGGAGCATCTTTAATAATGGCGGAAGCGCCATCCGCCATAAGGTTCCTTTACATAGATAATGCCACATAGCCTTTGACACGTTATGGTATTGTTTTTAACTCGGCCGCCATTACTGTCAAGTAAATAAGAGCTATCTTAACGTTGACGATACGATAACATGCCAAAGGCGATATGGTTTTATCTGATTGAATACACCAGAGGGCCCTGCCAAGATGCCTTGCGCTAACTAGCGTTTCTAATCGATTCGTTTTTAAACCAATCGCGTCACTGGAAGATGACGTGATACGAAAAGTCACGTGGTCTACCAGTGACGCGATTGGTTTAAAAAGGAATCGAATAGAAACGTTAGTTAGCGTAGTGCATCTTGTCTGAGCCCTCTGAGGGCCCTGCCAAGATGCATTGCGCTAACTAACGTTTCTATTCGATTCCTTTTTAAACTAATCGCGCAGCTAGATGACTTGATACGAAAAGTCACGTGATCTACCAGTGACGCGATTGGTTAAAAAAGGAAACGAATAGAGACGCTAGTTAGCGAAATGCATCCTCCCTCTGTGCTTGTGTCTAACTAGCTTCTGCCCACGACTTCGGTCGCGTAGATTTCGATTATCTTTATTCCCTCAGGAACTTTTAAATTTCCGGGATGAAACGTATGTCTATGTGTTAATCCAGAGTATAAGCTATCTCCATTTCAAATTTCATTTAAATCCGTCCAGCCGTTGCAGCGTGAAGGAGTAACAAACTAACCCACACAAACTTTTGCATTGATAATATGCGACGTTATCTATGAAAAGGGACCTTATTGTCGATGGCGCTTCCGCCATTATTAACGATGCTCCGGTATAAATACAACGTTGCGTGAAGCAGTGCGGCGTAAGCGCCATCGACAATAAGATCCCTTTACATAATGCCACATATTAGCAATGATATTTTATATTAAGATACGTTATGCAGATACTAAACGCATTCAAAACCCGTGGCCGTGACAAAGACTGCAATCCATAGCGAACGCTATTGTTAGAAAGAGATAAATAGATAAAAAGTAAGGCAATTTGCCTTCCTTTTTGAGGAACGTTTTTGCGCGCAGATGACGTATCTTTATATAAAATATCATTGCATATTAGTAGGATTACCGCATCCGAAGTTACCACATCTACAATCCGCGCATAGGTCTCTATAAATCGGTACCTTTTGGAATAACTCAGTCAATTTTTATGTCCGCAAATGTCACTGTCCCCTGAAGGTTAACATATTGACTGCCAACGACCCCATTTGGTGTCTATTTAGCATGAGATGCTAGTACTGCCCTGCTAATCCAATACGCAGTATCTCAGATAAAACTCCTGTAGCAATATCAACCTTATTACTAACAAAAGAAAGTTAAAACTACTTTGGTTATCAAATTTGGGATACTCCTTATTAGCTTATGTTAGTAGGGCAGAGTACTGGACGTTGAATGAATTGGCCTGGATCAAATCATTCAGGGTCAATGACAATTGCATTGTCATTGGCAACGCCCTTGATTCTGTATATAGTCGAGTTCATAAATATGTGTACAATTTAGTACCTTGTCACTTTAATCGCTGACAATTCATGTATGGCAGTTTAAACATGACGTTAAATAGAGAAGGTACTAAAGTGTACAGTGTGTCATATTTATGAACGCGGCTGTACTTAAACTGTATGTAGAAATTGTATGCGCATACGCAGTCATGTTATTCTCTTAAGGATATTTTTGAACTCAAAACGGACGAATATTATTAACCGGCGAATTTAAGTCGTCGCGTCAGAACGTACAAACGACATTTAAGTGTGTGCATTGTGAATGAGGTAGCTCATTCGACAAGAAGCCATTTTTAGGGTTCTGTAGAAAATGAAACCTGTCGTGGGTCTTAAACCAGAATAGTTCGTATGTTTTGGTTTTGGTTGTACAGTCAAGGACAAAATAAGGTAGGTAGCGGATGACTTTCTTAACAAAAAATATTGACATCTTAATGAATATGTATAAACTCCGCTTCTTCATTAGGCTCTAGTTAAGCACTTCCAATAAGTTTTTGTTTTAGTATTAAACCATTTTTTTTTATTAAAATTTGATGTTGCTATACGCACGTGCTTCTATGTATTATAAATATACCTTCTGACTATTTAAAGTTAAAAAAATAATTGTAATATTTAGTACAAAACCTAGGCGGTAGTTCTTGGAATATCGTAACTTAATAATTTATCAGTCCACAAAAAAACCGCGACATACTCTATTTAAAGCTTTTACAAAGTCCGCCTAAAATAATTCCTTTATAAGACACGGACAAATAGCAATACACAGCGTGCCCTTTAAAAGAATACACGTCGAAATACCGGTACATTTTCGGTTAGTTTACACTTGTAACGAAGGGAGACCAATCAATAAGATGCCGGGACGCGGCGCGAATACGAGATGAGACGTGCTCTAATTTAATTCCTTTTTGTGTACCTTTTTATTTGTCCCGGCTTGCATTTAGATTCTGGTTTATTACAATATATGAGTAATTTAGATGTCTGTCATTTTTATGGAGAGGTATTTATGGACTTTTCAATTTAATATAAAATATGTACCTACTTAGGTATTAATAAAAATGTAAAAATGTGTGTGTGTGTGTGTGTGTGTGTGTGTGTGTGTGTGTGTGTGTGTGTGTATGTGTGTGTGTGTGTGTGTGTGTGTGTGTGTGTGTGTGTGTGTGTGTGAGTGAGTGTGTGTGTGTGTGTGTGTGTGTGTGTGTGTGTGTGTGTGTGTGTGTGTGTGTGTGTGTGTGTGTGTGTGTGTGTGTGTGTGTGTGTGTGTGTGTGTGCGCGCGCGTGCGTGTGTGTGTGTGTGCGCGTGCGTGTGTGTGAAGGAGTTCGTGTGTATATATGTATCTGTATTTCGGGGGTTGTATGCCATTCTCGTGCGTTACGATAAACCCCGGGGTCAAGTCATCGCATACATTTTGAGTGATACAAGCAGTGTTTGGGTCGTGTCGTGTTTAACGAATCATTTTTTTTAAAGTCTAATACGTGTAAGACTTATGCGTATTTGATGTAAAACTTGTAATAAACTTACAAGTTTTACATCAAAGGTCGTACTGTCAAAAATTGTCAAGTTCCAGTCACTAAAAGATATGTGACTCCTTTACCTCCATCTCTCTCACTGACTGGAACTTGGCAAGTTTCTAAAGCTCATACAGCCTCATATCAATTCAATACAAAACAAAAGATCATGTCGAACAATTACATCAAAGTATAGGGTTATCAAAATATCCGCAAATTCTCACGGACCCATAAACTGTAATTAGGGACTGAGCTGTGACACCCCTAATTGGCAACCCTTGGGAAACGGGGGACAAATGACAGGTCTTTTAACTGTATCAATTAATGATATAAACTGATTTTGAATGAAGACTTAACTCTTGGATATGCTGGATAGTTATACATTGACCCCCTTACTAATAAACGTTGAGTAACGGTGGTATAGCTATACAATGTTTTGTCCTTATCTGTCATTGTGACATTAGAATTTGACAGATAAGGACAAACCATTGTATAGCTATACCACCGTTACTCAACGTTTATTAGTAAGGGGGTGAGAATTTTCCTTTGCACAAAAGTTAACTAGTAGAGCTTTTAGTTCACATTTAGTATTTTTTTAAAGAATTAAAACGCCTGAAAAAATTTATAATATTATTTAATTTAATTATGGTAATTCAAAAAGTATTTTAAGGACGAAATAAAACTACGTTTTTGAAGTGTCAAAAAAAACTCACAGCATTTTCGGTTTTCAGTCTGAATCGTTGCGCCTTTTACACTTTTATGAAAAACAACATCAACGGGCACAACATTTAGAAACATTAAACTTTTAAAAAATACAAAATTGGTTGCCTTTTAAGTCATCTTATGATATTTTCTATTGTGGTGTTCAATAAATATATTTTTTTGTATTGGAAAATACGTTTTAAAAGTTATTAGTCTACTATTGTAAACATACTTTTTTTTTTAATTTTTATTATTTTATGTGATGCCTATATTCGGGGCAATCAACTTTTTTTTGTACCTCGTTGGCATGGTGACTGTTCTTGGGTCACTCTTTAAAACTATGATTTCAAAGAATATAAACCCACTAAAAATCAGTTCTACTTATTGGCAATTCCAAACCCATTATTACATGTGTTTTCTGAGTGTGCTAGTACTTATACATTATAACAATTTTCCCAATAAACTTTATCACTGTTGTCTCCTGGCTAACGAGACAGAATAACAACAAAAAAAAGTTAATTAACCTTGCTTCTACTACAAAGTTAACTGGAAGAGATCCCATATGGGATAAGTTCGCCTATGTACATTATCTATAGTGATGCAAAATGTTTTGTAATTGTTTAACTGCAATAAATAGTTTACATACATACATAACCCATTTCCACTCTTTGCTACTATCCGTTGTAGTAATATTGAAAACACTATAAAATTACCTACTGTCACATGAAATTATATTAAGCCTTGTCAACTGAAAACTTGCCAGTGTATCGTTAATATTTCAATAAAATATTCATATTTTAAACTTATAAATATTCAAACGAAGTGATGATAGTGTTCTTATAAAGGGTCAAGCATGACAATAATGCGTTACGTATAATTTTGCAATAAAATACCGAATTATAATTTTAATTGACATAATGGCTGACCTTTAGAGTTCGCGGCTACCTATACGCCTTTCTTGTGAATGTACTTAATAAATATTAATTACAGCGTTCTAAGAATCATGTATGTAATAACACGGTGTATTTTTTACTTGCCTGCATATAGAAACCTCTGTCAAACACGTTTCCTTTTATTTCTTCATCATTACAAATAATTCTAACTCTAATCATAATTTGAATTAATAGGTTTTTGCTTCTTTCGGAATTTCGCCAATATCGAGTTATTTATAGACACTCCCATGGATTTATTCGAGAAATAAGACCATAATCACTCGCAAGGACAAATTGTTCGGTAGAAAAGTATTTTCTCTTGTGGACCACATGGGGTTAGTTTCACGCGTTTCTGTCAAGTCCAATTCTACTCGTATATAAATAATAAATATAAAAAACGAATCTACGGTTTACTTAGAAAGCTTATAGGTATGTTTATATAAACATCAAATACCCGTGCCGACAACTTTTTTGTTTATTTAATAGCCATCTAGCAAGGGTCTGGCTGAAAACCAGCGCTGCAGCGTGTACCTACGCTCTGGAGAAAAATGCGGAGTCCAGCCCCTTTTCCGGCATCACAGTACTTATTTTGTTTCATGTAACACAAGTTTTAATAGGTATGTTACCTATTAATTAAGTCGGTATTGTATGTCACCATGCTTAATTTGTGATGTCGAATAAAGTTTTTGTCATTTGTCAAATAGTAAAAAGTAATAGTTATCTGAATGTCTTTACTATAATCTGATGGTGACACCGACTTAACTTGAGTGAATTTTGACAAGTGACATATTATCAAACTACCGATCTGCAAAACTACGATGTATGATTATTAATGAACGCTAAACGCCTAAACACCGTGTGTTAAAAGCAACGACGTATTCAAACCAAAATTTTGACTTCCTTCATTTTAGTTCCATATTTTAAACTCCGGTAGTTTAGAAAGAGTGTAAAAGATGGAACGCGGCACCAGAAACGACTCTAACAAATGACGCAACAATAAAACACCTCGGCTTTCCCGCCAAAACTTTTTTCTTTGCAGTACCTTTTAAACATTTGACAGCGGCGCCTAAAGGCGTCGCGATCTCCGCAAACGCTCACTTACCTATTCCCCTTGACTAGCCCACCGCGGGACCGCGTTCACGAAGCTAGCTACATATTTACTTTGAGCGTACCATTTCACTTTGCTTTTTATTCTCAAGTTTCTTTATTATTAACAGTCCTTAAAAGTACCCATCCATCTACGTGTGTGAGCGCAGTTAAAACAATAAAGTCGGAAAGGTGGCAAGTATACGATTGATTTATTGCAATCGCGTGTCGAAACCGTATATCAAACGGAATTGCAGTTATTGAAAGTTACATTACAGCAAAAACACGACATACCAGAAGCATGTACGAGTCGTGTAAGTGAGAAGTGATTGAGTAGAGTAGACGAGGGAAAAATGGTTTGCCAAAATTATTTCAAAAATTGTTAGCCGTTCGTCTACTTATGCCTTTGTTCACGCGGATCGCTTCATTCCATAAAATTTCTAAACGGCCAGTACCCTCGCCTTTTTTTGAGCATTACAAAATCAGTCCGAACTATTTCTATCGCAGAAAAATAAATACGGGTTGTGTTAGGTGCTTTCAATAAAAACAATATCGCTCTGAATGTGTAGTTTCAAAAAAAACCCCGTATCTCATTAGAAAAGCACACAAAGACTATATTTGGAATTTAGAAAAATCATGCGTGTGTAGCGTAGCCGGAGTAAAAAGTTACTAGTCTTTATGAGTTTTATGACCATTCTGTTTCATTTTGCATTAATTTACTTGATAGATATAACTGTTTCTTTTAGATGGATGTAGCATTTGACAGGTAAGTAGGTAATATGTGTGCTTGTTACAGTTCAACACACTTCCCTTATTTCTTCATCACAAATTATGCAACTAATAATTAAAAATGCTAAACCTTTTTCCACCATGGTTGCATTCATGGCGGTTGCTTTATTAAATCAAATTTTCTAAATCATCGCACTAATTTTGTACCTAGTTTTGAGTATCTTCAAATCGGCAAGTAGGTACCCATAGTACCCATCCTAAATAAGAAGAAATAATCACAGTAACAGATGGAACTACAAGATTTTGGTGTAGCAACCACCACACGCATCAGGGGCACGTTTTATAAAACCACAAGTTACAATTTTACAGGTCTAAACTGGCAACACTGCTGAAATTGCTGGTCGTCATTGGTCGAGGTTGTGTCAAATGGAAACTTGTAACCTGTAAATTGTAAATTGTAGCTTTATAAAACAGGCCCCAAGTGTTAAGCTAAAAATGTGGCCAATGTTGTCCAAACTTTATTTTGCCAACCTCTATCAAAACAACAACTAAATTTAAAAGCAAATAACCTAAGTTTTATTAAGCAAACATGCGTGTGAAACGCCAGTAATAAGTTAGCCGTGTTTATGACCATTACGTTGCATTTTGCATTATTTACTCGATGGGAATAAGTGTGTCTGTTACCCGTAGCACTTGACAGGTAATGTGTGTGGTCGTTATATGACATAATGCCTGTAAAGAAGACACGATGCAGTCGTTAGCTCAAAAGTAGGCTGTATGCATGCATTTTATATGAACTTCGTTCGAAATAACCCAGGTAACAGTACGTTTTAAAGTCTTTTTAGCTAATTTTATTTAAATTTCCGTTGTTTTTTTTAAATACAAATGTTATGTTCAGGATTATTTCGATAGGCTCTAAGCTATTAATGGCCAAAGGCCAAATTAATTGGCCTCGGAGACATAAAAAGTACAAAATGGTTAATTGACGTTGTCTAGCATGGCTGCAATGCGTTACTACGATAAGGAAGCACAGTTAAAACATTTGATAAAGTTAGTAAAGTATGCTTTGCATTTTAAATTTATAATAACGACCCTATTTTTAAATATTTTTATTTCATAGTTAAACTTGTAATTTTGTGCTTAGGTATAGGGAAACCCTTGTAACAATGTTTTACGGTGAACTTAAAAACTTACCTACCACGTTCCCGTAGATCTAAGATTATTCAATACACTGTACAGTCAACAGCATAAATAAGTGATCATTTATGTACCTTGTCGCTTTCAATTGTATCACAATTTTGTATGACATTTCCAACACGACGTTAAAGTGACAAGGTACATAAATGATCACTTATTTATGCCGTTGACTGTACCAATTTTAAACCGGTTTCTACTTCTTTCACTTAAAGAACACACGATACTTGCCTGGATAGCTACATACAGTATTCCCAGCATCTTAATATCTTTCGGCTGGCTATCGCTATAACGCTTGCACTCGCAACTGACAGTATGACACTCGTGTCTCATAGAAAAACGAAGAATGCCGATAGCTACGTCTACAATTAGGAAAATGGTAGCACTGATCTTTCGTATCTAAATAGGCTGGTATTAAAACATAGGTAAGAAAAATATACATTTTAAAGCCAGAGGCAAAAACACCTTTTCATTCTAATGACCTTTTTTCAAAGCTGATAATCCTTTTAAACGACACAACCAATTTTAATGAATCGTAGCTAAGAACAATCGTGATTAAACTAGCTTTCCTTTACAAAAAACAGCGTTCGAATCGGTCCATCCGTTTGGAAGCTACGATGCCGCACACAGACACACAGACAGTGGGGAAAACGATGTTTCCCGAGAATAAACCGTCGGTTTAGAAAAAAAACTAGCTAACTTATTAGTAAGTTGTATTTACTTAGTGAGTTTTTTCTCTTAACCGAAGATTAGCCCAGTATGATTCCCCGCAAAAACGTATATTTTCAAAAACACGATGACAGATTTTTTTACAATGAATAGAATCAATAGCCAGACTCCCAAATTACCAAGCAAAATGAACTCTCAATGAAGCCGTGGGCATTTAACTTCCTAGCTGTGACCAGCCAGCCTGCGCCTGCGCTTATCAAAGCATGCTGAGCATCAATTAATTATCCGTATCTCGGGCACAGCGCATTTCACGCGCGGACACGTGTTCACGTCACACACGGCAAACATAGCTCTTGCATGTTGCATTGTTATGTATGGACATAGGTCTGACAGTAATATGTCATTTTGAATGGGTTTTTGCGCAAAAGAAGCCGATTTTTTTAGTCATAGATAGATTACAGATAGATGTGATCGTTAAAGAGAAAAAAACCTGTAAAATGAAAATGTCGATGATTCTAACTAATTTTATCTTAACCTAGTCCTGCGTTTTTTTTTACAGGAAAATTAAAATGCTGGACGAGACTTAAGAGATATATCTGTTATTTTCAGGAAGTTTCAATAAGACTGTTTGGCAATTTAAAAGGTCAACTTCGTCGACATTTTCATTTTAAGAAATTGGTGCTCAAATCGAAATCCATTTGTTTGGTCGCCTCATGACTATACTAGGATATAAGAAGACAGACGGACATTCAGTACATACATACCTTCACGCCTGTCTCCCGATGGGGTAGGCAAAGACTATGGAACACCAGGTATCCCGTCTAAACACAACTTTCTTTTCCTCAATATTCATCAAACCTCTTCATGCACGTACGTTGCGGTCTCGAGTGCTTTTGATTTGGCCCTTATTCAGTACAACGCGAATCTGATCATTGTATGTGTGTGTGTGTGTGTGTGTGTGTCCTACCGACATCTACAGTCCACACTCACTCTCGCTCGCCATACCTCTTTGGTCTTACACAAAACTCGTGACTTGTGTGCAATTTCGCTCTACATCAATGTTGGTTTCATCTTCATTATGGCTAAAGACCGTACGTAAAAGAAAAAGTGCTTCTTAGACTGGGTTTAGACCAAGGGAACGAACAAGAATTCTATGGCATTATCTCTTACTATTTCTTTGTAAAATTAAAGACAAAACATGTTCTAGAGCATTCGCTCGTTTGGTCTAAACCGACCCTTACAAGATCGTGATTGCTGTGAATAAGCGTTTTGGTGCCATGTCAAGAGTACATCAGCTAAAGTGTAACTTAAACCACAATTAAACTTGTTGTTATTACTATCACGTTAAGTTGACATAATTATCTAATCACATAGCTTTTTTATTAAAATTATACCAACTATAAGAGATGATTTACTAGTAACAATTCGGCGACATTGTCACAGTTTGTCATATCGCATTTCAGACCACGCCTCAAGATGGCCGACCGCATTACCGTTAATATGGCCTAGACCGGGCTAATAGGGGAGCCACTGTCTGCGACTTGTGGCCTACCGGTATAACTTGACCTCTGGATAAATTAAGAGCACGTATAGGCTATACGTGTTATGTTGGTCTGTTGGCTAAGTCAAATTAGGTTAAAGCTGACCCAGGTGACTTGGCTTTGCCGCATTTAAGAATAATACTTCTAATTATCGGTAGCAGAATCGAATAGGCACCACGATTATGTTCACATAATCATTGAACTACAAATATGTGTGATTATACAAATGTTTAAGAAAATGTAGTGTTAAAAATAGTTCTAATTTCAAATGTCGTTCGTTACGGATACATTTAATTAATGGAAACGAAAGGGACAGACTGTGGTCAGTCAAACTATTGGATTGGGAAGCCGAGGTATTCTAATAAGTAATTATTTCATTTAAAACTTTAGGAACTTTTTTACAATGGACCTGTAAATATTTGGGAAACGAAAACGCGTCGATAATTCTGGTATCCTAGTGAAAAAGGGTATAAGTCCACTTAACTCGTAACAAAAAAGGATATATACATAAACAGAGTGTACTAGACTTATACCCTTTTTCAGTTTATCTTCAGGTGACTTATAACCTTTTTCACTAGGATCCCAGAATTTATGAAGGATCCCGAAGAGTATCATGTTTGGTAAGCGGGGCATCTGATGGCATGGCAACCATCTGACGGCCAAGCATAACCAGAGGAATCACTAGTCATTCTTAAAATTACAGCACTGACCTACAAACATAGACATGACCACTGTTCTACAGCCTGCCCGTACCTTCTTTTTTTTAAAATTTATTATGTCAAGGATACACATTGAAAAATCATTAAGAATAGTTTCGCCAAACTGCAAACTGATCTCCGAATGAGGAACATTAAAGCACACGTCAAATATTAGAACTGCCATTTGCGCGTGTCTAATAATCAGCTTATTTCACTCAAGCACACTGTAATTCTAATGGTGAGATATAATTAAAACACTAACGACCACAAAGCTGAAAACGGTGTTTCATAAATACCGGGATATCAAATGTACCGAAAGTTGAACATGTACCGATAAACCGGTACATGTGGCAGCCCTTACAAATTATAAGTAGACAAGTTTGCGTGACAGAATGCTCTCGTTATGTGTTAATAGGACATAATTAACAGTGATAACAGGCCGTGAGGGATGTTGTTAGAAATAAACACAAAATGGAAGCAAACTACATCGCGCCGGATTAAAAACTGGTTTGTTTACTTTGTTGTACCATTTTTTTCGAACTTATTAGGTTTTTGAGTAATACAGGAGCTGAGAAATAGTGGTGATAATAATTGTACTTATTTAATAATTTCAATAAGCTATAAAAAAAAATATGCCATGGAGAAGTCAAACGAGCACGTAGGCCACCCTCTAGTCTCTGCCTGTTCAACCCATGGACATAATAATTTATGCATTTTTTTTTGCTATTTTCATTATTAATTTAAGATGCATGAACAAACTGACAGATTTTAAAATTCCTAACTATAACTAAATCGTTTATTGCTTCATTATTAATTTTACAATGTAGGTATTCTAAGTCACAGACCTTGTTAGCAAGTTACCTTTCTAGTAAAACATGTCCTTATATCATTTTAATTGTTTGGAATCCGGTAATGAGTTATTATTTACGATAATTGATTTAATTTATAGACGCTATCATTTTCATCGGAGCAAGTGTTGCCATATAGGTGTAAATATAGTTGATTTATTTATTTATTTAATCTTTATTGCACAAAAAACCAGTACAAAGTATGAACTTAATGGCATTCTCTATCATTTTTATCATTAGAAATGGGAACATAATAGGTAGGTTTAGCTTTTCGTTTTTGCATGATTTTATAGACAAACCTTTTTCCGTTTTTTATAATGATAGAAGAGACCTTGTGGAACTATCTATTAAAAAATTAAGTACAATCATTCCCCCTTTACAAATATATCTACTTTCTTACATTTTATCTAGTGGTAAATATATAATTAAACACAAATTCACTACAGTATATTATGCACAAGTTATTAGATTACGAGCTACCTAGAATAATTCTTAGAATTCTAATTTCATAAGATAAATTCTAAGACAATTTAATTTCTTAACCACTAATAATTTCAATTTACCGAGCTGCTTAATCGATAAATATTATCTATAGGTACTTAATCAACTTTTAACTAGCCAGAAGTAAACTACGGTAAGTATAGGTTATTTGAATAAGTAAACACAAAGTACAAGAATGATAATTATTGTAATGTCTTAATCGAGTCACTTATATGGTTAATAAGAAAATCCTACAAGGTAAATCGAAGGTAAGGTCTAATTTTGTAATCTACATAAGTTACAATCTATTATATACTAGGTATTTTTCCTCCTACAGGGGGACCTTATTTTATAACCACTAGAAAAACCGGCCCAAATAGCTAGTAAATTAAATAAACGATTTTTTTTATTTTCAATACCTACCAGTACAGTAGTACCTTCAAAGCCAGTTAATTTCAAAAGCTCTTAAAAAAGTGCCTTCAAGAATTGTAATAGACGCGTGTTGGTTTATTTATACCCTATTAGGTATAGAAAGCGGACCAAAGTTCAACAAATTAATATTAAAAGCAGTTACCAACATAAATTATAATTTGCACAATGATAAAATAATGATTATTAAAAAGAATCTCTACGATAGACGCTGCAGAAAAACTAATAGGTACCTACTGACAAAACTAAAAACATTTTTACTAAGGGGAAACACCTCAAGTTACTTATCAGAAACTTATTGTATAGAAAGGGTAGTGAAACCCACAGCGAAATTGATCAAAAACTGAAAACAGTTAACTTTTTCATATGACAGTTTGGGCGAATTTAATTGACAGTTACCTATTCGATTAAGGAGTGGCAGTTCAAACTAATTCTGGTTCAAACACCATACAATTGCTATATTTTTCACCTGGTCATTTTCAGCAAACTGAAAATAAGTAGGTAGGTAGTTTTTTTTTTAATAGCTTTTTTCACGTACCTAACCTATAAAGGATGAAATTAATAGAAGTTCTTATTAGAACTTTATTTCTAATAAGTTGACTGACTACAATATCTTGTCTTGTAGGTAATGAGTAGCTTCCCATTTTAGAGCATATTAGAAGTAGGTATTGTCTATTATTGATATTTACTTACTATTACTTAATACCCATCCTAAGGATAAAATTCTTATTCGGTAGCTAGCATCTCTACGTTAAGTTCTATCGCAGTTTTCCCATCAGAATCAGGCAGCGTGTTCAAACAAGAAGTTTAGGAGCATCAATAACAGACTTTCAAAGCGGCATTTTCAAGGAAAATTGCGCCAAAACCCTTTACATTTTTTTCTTCCTTTCCAAACTTTTCTTTTTTGAATCAGGCTTTCATGTTTGAGTGTTACCCTCCGAATTTTGGCGCCGTCGCCCCTTGAGTGTTTGTGAACACTTAATACCTACTTGAGAAATATCAAATGTTACGATATTAGGCGAAACGGGATTTGATATTTTATAAGATTTATTTTTGTTTGACATACCTATTTTCTCTCTTATCTTACGAGTTGTCGTGTAGTAGGTACAACTACTAAGATGTTTTTTATTTTGAAAATTTGATAGTAGTTAGGTATAATGTATAATACACAGGTATGAATAAGATTTTAAAAAGATATGGGTAATTAAACACATCAAAAATATTTAGAAATTAAAAAATATCCGTTTTTTTACCACAATAAGGTGGTCTAATTCACAAGTGCTGTACAGCCATAATTATTTTAAATTATTTAGTAATGTTATGAATGTTATACCTAGGTACCTAATCCAAATGTTCTTTAAAAAAATTGTAACGTAGGTATTCGCGTGTAGATATCGTCTTTCAAAAAAACTCCCACACCAATAGAATAAAAAATGTCTTACAAATTGAATTGACAAAGGAAAATCAGCATTATCTTTGTATATACAACTTGATCACGAGACGGTTTGCGTGGAACTATTTTATTCGGTTTGCCTACGGCAATAAAATTGTGAAAATAACATTTTTCTGCGTTATTATTGTTGGACAAATAATAAATGTATGTATG
The DNA here is from genome assembly GCA_946894065.1 of Acleris literana. Lineage (NCBI taxonomy): Eukaryota > Metazoa > Arthropoda > Insecta > Lepidoptera > Tortricidae > Acleris > Acleris literana. Next base: position 10,784,340 of record OX335687.1, read on the forward strand.
GACTTCGTTATTTCTTGGGTCCGTCTAAAAAATAATATTTCGTGTAATAATAACTATTTGGTAGACATTGTTATTCTAGACTTTCAGTGAAATAATAAAGCTTTTCCAAAAAAAGCAAAATGCTGACACATTTCAGTTTTCTTATAAATAGTTTAGAATAAGTATAACATGTAGTATAGGTTAGTACCTAAATAATGATCTTAAAATACACCGGAACTATGTATTGTAAAGCATTTTTCGTAGATTTTCATAAGTAGATTGATTGCTATGACTGAGTTCGCGGTCCTGGTACTTTTCGGCGACTATTGTTATTTTCCCGGTATTTCGGTAGGTTCCTATTTACTTTTTAACCCATAAAAAACCGGAAGCAAAAATTTCCGACTATGCAAACCTAGACCATAGATAACCTTCTTTATTTATCTATGCCTTGACGATTGAGGTTTAAAAAAATACAATTACAAAATTACCTTCATACCTATTTAGTTAAGACATAGGTATGTAGGTAGGACTTGGGCATAAATCAAACGTAAAATTAAATGTTACAATTTTATTTCATTTAGAAAACATACAGGAGGTAAACTTTAATAATCTTTTACCACACAGCGCGATAAAACGGGCATTTATGAAGTTTTAACGTCATTTTGAAATAAAATTAAAATCCACTAGGTAGAGCCGATAACACTGTTTATTATTTCCACTTATTTAGATTATAGGTAGGTACGTACCTAATTACTTCCAAGCTATTTTTTCATGTAGGTACCTATTTGTAGTTTTTTGTCTTATTTGTTGTACGTAGTATTTTCTACGTGATGTTTTTCATGCCTTCCTCCCTAGTAAAGGTAGGTTTAGGTAAACAGATATTTATTAAACACTAACAAACATCAAACAAGTGTGAAGTTTAGCCAATATCGTTCATTACCTAAAACTTATCTAGGTACCAACCTAAAATAAACAAAATCTTTGTAATTTAAAGGATTTGTACGATTTTAAAGTCTAAGAGCAATTAATGCAAGCGCACGTCCCGACGGGTGCCGAGTTTTGTGGAAAAAATGCGCCTACTTTATGCACTCCCGGCGACAGACGCCCGGTTCTCTTTAAAAGTGTATCTTTGATTTAAATTTACTTACTAATGCAATCAATACTATGACAATTGTTTTGATTATAATTTAGGATGCGTAAAATCGTTGATACCTGCTAGTTTTGTTTTGTTGTTTGCGCTAGTAAAGTTTCCGTTTTTATAAAGTTTGTTTTGTAAATTAAAGAGAGTCAATCTCAATTAAATTGACACATTATTCAACGCTATGTAAATAAACTTGCTCCGCACGTGTTTTTAACGCTTCTATCTTGTTTTGCCTAGTAGTAAACAACGCGCCAAATTTAATCATAATTTGAATTTATCTAGTCCTATCAATTCCTTACTTACCCTACCGCTTCAATACACAGAGCATTTGCAATATCACACACAGCACTGTTGCACACACACGCAGGCCGTACTGACCTGCCACTCTTCGTGATCACCATCTCCGTGCCGAGCTTGTGGAACTTCTCCCAGAGGTCCTTGCCTTCGAGGGTGACCTTCGGGTCGTCGATGATGCCGTCATCGTCGGGAGGCAAGTGCGCGTAGGGCGGCGGAGGAGGCTTTAGCAGCGGGCAGGGCGCGGACAGTGCGGCAGCCGCGGCCAGCGCGGCCGGCAGGTAGGGCGGCGGCGGCAGCGCGCCTGCCGTCAGCAGCGCCGACACCGAGAAGTCGCTCGGCCGCGGCGCCAGCAGCGGATGGAACGCGACGGCGTCGCGCCTCTCGGCGCCCTCGAAGCGCATGCCCGCGCCGCCCGGGACCCACGGCGCGCGCTCCACGGCCGTGCGCGTCGGCTCCAGCGGTCGCGACTCATGCAACGTCCATACACGCGTTGTTGACGCTCGATCCGTGGCACCCGCTCGCGCGGCAGGCGTCAAACGACTGGCCGGCGGCGGCGCCGAACGCGACACCCCTCCCGCGAGGCCCAATGGCGCCCGAGCGGGCCCCGCGCGCCCGCGCGGGGCGGGGCGTCGGCGCCGCCGGCGTTGTTTTTTCGTCGCGAGGTGTCCGCCGCCGCCACACCTCGCGCCGCGCGGCGCGGGGCGACGCTAATCTCGTTAATGCCGCGCGGGGGCGACACAACCGTCTCCTTCTAATTGGACACGTTTCCGTTCGTTCGGCAATTGAGCTCGTTACGATCTCTTGTGACGACTCTAGTGGTTCTAGGAGTCTATTGGTCTCCTAGCGTAAACAACTCTCAAGTAAACACACTCAAGAAAATAAATATTAAATAAAATAATAATAATCTTGTTCATAAAAACATGATCAAAATCAAGTAAAATAAATAATTCGTTACCTATTTGTTTTTATATTGTTTTAATGATAACTTTGGAAACTAGGTAAATCTTCGTAAGTAAATCCACCAGTTAGGTAGGTAGGTAGGTAGGTACCTACCAGGTACTTAAGCGGAATTTGTTTCTTTTTTTGTGTGTACTTATCAATGTAGGTACTTAGGTAGCATATGTACGTAAATAATATGGTTTAAAACGTCTATTTCAACTTAACTAAGTGTAATTATTTCATTGTTGATTAAATAAAAATATTTTTGGATTAGATACCTATATCGTTAGTAAAAGTTATAAAAGTAGGTAGATAGATAAGGTAGGTAAGTAGGGTGACGGCACCAATGATGGGCACTTTTAGCTGACAGGCTCCTGTAATGGACACTTCACTCTTAATTTAAATTTCATACGGTCCTTAATTGATTGTTGCAAAACAAATGAATAACCCTTATCTTCTACAAAATAAGAATCAAGTGTCCATCATTGGGTACTTGTCCATCACTGGTTCCACCGCCCTAGGTGCAAAAATGACAATGATAATCACATCTACTAACAAACCATTACGGCGCCATATTATTTTTGTCATAATTCAAATTGAACTTTAACTTGCCTGAGAAGTAGAAGGTATTATGTTCGCCGGAGGAAGTTAGCTTGCCTGCCGTTTGTGCGATGACTAGGTACCTAGGTAAATAATATTAAACCTTCAACTCTCGAAACGGCGGCCACTTAGAGCGCTCAAACAATAAACGTAAAACTCTCAGCGATGAGCAGAAAGCTTTTTAATTCAATAATTTCCACCAATGAATAATTTATTCGTGGATATAAAATTCAATTTTGCCCCTGTAAAATATTCTAACTTAGGTAGGTACGTAGATACTCGCCTTTAGATAGGATTTTACCTATACGCTCAAGAGATTATAGGTAGGTACCTAGGTTTTCTTTGTTTTATTATTGTTATTGCCTTCCAATAAGACTGCCCAAGATAGGGCTAAGTGGGACCAAGGGAAGGAGCCCTTTGCCCAGTAGAGGGACATTACGGGCTGTTAAATAATCACAAAGACCTAATAAATACCTATCCGTAGGTTAGGTTTTAGGTACTTTTATAGTTAAATATTTATTGTAAAAAAACTTAATTGAAGTGTTAACAAAAATCATTTTTTGCTATGATTTTATGTTTAATACCTCCATCGGCCTTTCGGGAGGCCCCGTGAGTGTGGGGCCATAGTTTAAAAGTTTATTCGTTTACTAGCGCCATCTCTGGACGAATAGCAGTCAACTGCAACTTCGATGATTTAAGTCGATCGTGCTTTTAGTTAATTGCTTTAAAAATAAATGATATAATATGCATTAACGGTACGGTTTAGCAATGGATATTTTATGTTTTAACCACATGTATTTTTTTCCATAATTACCTAAGTGTTAAAGATTTTGAAATCTAAAGTGACGCATCAAATTATACGGCACACGTGAGACACTGTTTTTTTTTTAGAAAAGAGTCAATTTTCGCAATCAATCGCTATGTGCTATTCCAATTTATCTCTGTGCTAAATTTCATCCGAACTCGTTCAGCTTTTCCGGCGTTATAGAGTAACAAACATCCAAACTTTCGCATTTACGTATAATATTAGTAACATGAGAGAAGATGTACGAGCCTTTTCGTATATAGTACTAGGGGATCCGAATAGGAGACGACCTTCACCGGGCTGTTTATTCGATAAAAAGTATTATATGTCAAATTGAATATGGTAAGTCATGTATAGCGAATAGGTTGACTGAAAAATTTCAGTCCATTTAACTATGATTAAAAAAATAAAACTGAAAATGAACTTTTTTTTTAAATTGCTATTTCTAGTTAAATAGACCAATTACATACTAGTCGAAAGCATGAGGCCTATATAGGTAGAATATGCAAACGTTAGGTTGACTATTTTTTCCCGTCATAACTATTGGGTAGGTAAGTAAGTCGGTACTAATAATTTGCACTAAACCTAACGTTTGCATATTCTATAGGCTTCATGCTTTCGATTAGTATGTAATTGGTCTATTTAACAAGCAATAGCAATTTAAAAAAAAAAAACATTTTCAGTTTTTTTAAATCATAGGATCTTAAGGACTGGACTGAAAATTTTCAGTCGACCTATTCGCCATACATTACTTAGCATATTAAATTTGATATAAAATACTTTTTATCTAATAAACAGCCCGGTGAAGTTCGTCTCCTATTCGGATCTTAGACCAATAGTAGCTAAGTATTGTGTATTTGTCATCATTTCAAGAGTGACAGAATTGCACAGAATTTTATCTTAATATTTTCAGCTGTCCTTCTGATCGAAATAAAAATCGAAACGTTCAAACATCATAACTAGTGTTAGGTAGCATTTTACCGAAAAGTAACTTCTCAAATTGTGAAAGTTTCTTATGAGAAATTCTCGGAAATTTCCAAGAATGTTCATAAAATTTGTATGAAAAGAGAACAGTCTCAATACTCTCAAATGTTTCCGATAATATTCTCAATAATTTCTTGAGAAGATTTCTTAACTTCTGCGAATGTTCTGCAACTTGTACATTGCTAGTTTTAGGACTTGTGGTGGCATATCGGGGTTCTAGAATCCATGGAGTCGCTATTACCTATTTATTATAAACTTACCACTTTAATTTTGGCCTTCAGTATCGTCATATTTCAAAATAAACTAGACATCTTTAGTTTGGTTTATCCATACTTATATTTAATTCGTTTGTAGCGCTTTCGCAGCGGTGATATCCTCTTTACCAAAATTCATTTAAAATGGTTTAGCGATACGAATGAATGCAATTTGAAATATTATTAATGAATGTCAAAATGACGGCGGTCTGTTTATAAAAATTATGAAATAGTGACTCCATGGATTCTAAAACCATGATATGCCACCAAAAATCCTAACCCTAATAATAACATTTCGACCGATTTCATGCCATCTAAAGCACTAAGTCCACTAAATACTTTAAAAATGTGTCATTATTTATGTAAAGGACCTTATTGTCGATGGCGCTTACGCCGCACTGCGTCACGCGACGTTGTATTTATATCGGAGCATCTTTAATAATGGCGAAAGCGCCATCGACAATAAGGTCCCTTTTCATAGTAAGTCACAAATAATCTACGTTATTAACCAATAAATGCCACGTAGTTGATTTGTGCTGGAATTCATATGTCGAAACTAACTTAACCTCGTATCTTACTAACAGCCAGTTTTTTGTCGTGGGACTTTGAATCTACCATCAAGGCAATAAAGTTCAAATACGTTTGTTCGAAAATGCCACTTTACGTTTACGAAGAAAGGAATATAAGCTTTATTCCCATTGCAATACAGTTCAAATTAAGCTGCCTTGATAATGTGAATCTTATTGCACACTGGGCCTTACGAGGTTAAAACCGCAAACGCACTGAGAGCGGAGGCGACGCGATGCGGTGAGGCGCATTCCTATACGAACTTTAGGGCCACTTTCACCAAAAATTTAACCCTGGGTTAAGACACTAACTCGGGTTAAAATGACAGTTTTCGTATGAATCTGACGTTTACTAACTCGAGTAAGGGCCGAGTATTTATTTAATTAGGTAGTTGATAAGAGTAGTTTTACTTAGTTATTATGACCAGGTGTATGATTAGCTATAAGTTTGAGCGCTTTATTCGCCAACCAACTGGATAACAGTTTGGCGAGCATGTAATTAGTTAAAAACGCATGTACGTTTTTTGAAAAATAAACGAAAAAACGAAAAGTTCACCAACCAATTGAACAGACCGTTAAGTCTTAATCAGCTGTTAATCAATACATTTGGCACCCGTTAAACCGCTAACCGCCCGTTAAATTTTTGGTGAACTCGGCCACTTGCACCAATAATTTAACCCTGGGTTAAGGCACTAACCCGAGTTAAAATGACAGCTTTTGTATGAATCTGACGTTTACTAACTCAATTAACAGCTGATTAAGACGTAGCCGTCTGTTCAATTGGTTGGTGAACTCGGCCCTTAGTGTCTTAACCCAGTGATAAATTATTGGTGCAAGTGGCCCTAACTCGAGTTAAATTGACAGTTTTCGTAATAATCTGAGGTTTACTAACTTGAGTTAGTCCCGTTTGCACGTAAATTAAACCCTAGGTTAACCCCAGGTTAAATTATTAAAGGCTGTCAGATTCATATAAAAACTGTCAATTTTAACAAATTAACCTGTTAACCCGGCGTTAACCTAGGGTAAACATTCACTTGCAAGCGGGCCTTAGGGCCGAGTTCACCAACCAATTGAACAGACCAATTGTTGGTGAACTCGGCCCTTAGTGTCTTAACCCAGTGTAAAATTTTCGGTGCAAGTGGCCCTTAGATAGATAAAACTCTGATATAATGGTGAGGTGACCCTTTCTCTCAGAGCTGATCTTTTAAACGTCCCGACCGATTTTAATGAAACTTGATTTCAAATTAAAAAAATCGCATGAGCATCGGTCCATCTGTTTAGGAGCTACGATGCCACAGACAGACACACAGATACAGTCAAACTTATATAACACCCCTCTTTTTGCGTGGGGGTTTTAAATGCGTGCCTAAAGCGTGGCGGAGGCGTTTTTAGTATGAGAGAAAACGCGCTACACCGCGCCGCTTCCGTTCTCAGTTCGTTTGCAGCTTCACTGCATATTTTAGTATAAAACAAAGTCGCTTCCCGCTGTCTGTCTGTCCCTATGTATGCTTAGATCTTTAAAACTACGCAACAGTTTTTTTTAATAGATAGAGTGATTCAAGAGGAAGGTTTTTAATTATGGATTATGTACGGGTATTACAGAAAACTGGCATGAACCGAAGCGAAGCGAGGGCGGGTCACTAGTAAATTCTATATTAAATTTGTCTGTCTTCATAGGTATCTACAATCTCTACAGTTTAGGAATCTAAATTGGTTGGTCGTGTGAAAGTAAATCCTTTTTAGAAGAGGACTTTAAAGATGAAATGTCCATACAAAATGTGGTTTCGTTTCTCTACCCGTAGACCTAGCCCAATTTTTTGCAATTTTTGAATATGTTGTAAATATGTTAAAAAAAAAAGCTTAAAGGATTGGGTTAGCTATCCAGAGAGGTAATGCAGCCAGTGTCATGGGGACCATGCCGCGAGCGGACCTGCTAGAGGGGGTGTTCTTTTTATAGTGGTGATTATTATTTATATATTTAATATTTGAGTAGCTTAGTTTAATTTTAATTTAAATACGTTTAGTTTTAATTTTTAATTGTATTAATGTTGAATTTTGTAAATATTAAAGATACTTTGTAAATACAAAAACTAGGTCTGTAGGAACGTTTTCCTTTTCTGGAAAATATTTCTTGAAAACAAAAAGGGAAACGTACAAACCTAGTTTTTATAATAACTACAACGTTGCAGTAGTAGTAGTAACATGGTACCTATATGTGTAGTATGTGTAAAACAAAATGAAATCGCCTTTAATGACTTCAACTTAAGATTGATGGAAGCTACATAGAGTTGTTGGTTTAATAATGGCAAGAATAACTCAATTGGGTCACAAAATAAAATAAAATAGACTGTATGGCTTCAAACTTAAGGTTTATTATAACTGTAAAGTAATGTTGGTATTCTTTGAATAGAAGCCGTAAAAATAAAAGGACGGTTACTCTACAGTTCACGCGATTATGAGCTACAATTCGTCAATTTCTAACCAGGGACAGAGACAGACTTATAGCAGTCATATACAGTGTGTTCTTGGATATAGTGTACAAACGAATAGGGATGAAACATGATGCAATTTCAACAACAACAACAACAAAAAAATATTGGAGCTATTTTTTTAAAGATTTTCAAAAAAATAAATTGATCTTGTTGTGAACCCTATCGAAACAAAGTGAAATATCTCGCCTCATATGAGGTCTATTGAGATGAAATAAACGGTTTTTAACCCTAAAGTATTACTTGTGTCAAATAAATAAAAAAACGCCAAACACAAAAAAACAGGTTTATTAGCAACATATACTAAACGACACAATATCTTTGACCGCTCATCAAAAATGTCGTATTTGCATTAGACAAGTAATTCTTTTTTTTAATTAAAGACAATTAGGTCACAAATAATTATAGCTAATAAGAACATAAGATAATATGGGCATATTTTTAAGTAATTATCAGGAATTTAGAAAAAAATAAACACATTTCTTTGAAGAAAAACCTGTTTGTTTTGTGTTTGGCGTGTTTTTTAGATTTTTTTATTTGTTTTACACGGGATATGGTCTGAAATAAAAAAACCGTTTATTTCATCCCAATAGACCTTATATGAGGCGAGATATTTCACTTTGTTCTGATAGGGTTCACAGCAAACTTTTTTTTTTACAAAAGTAAATTGATGACACCGATTTTTTTATATATTTTTTCTGTCGGTGAAATTGCATCTAGTTTCATCCCTATTCGTTTGTGAACTTTATCCAGGGACACGCTGTATAGCAGTGATTAAAGCGAGGCTAGACAGGATGCATAACGCTAACGTAAACGATTTTCGAAAACTGTCAAAATGTATGGAATCGACACAAGCGTTCGACGCTACCGTCAGGCAGCTTACGGCAATCTTATAGATTTTCGATACGATAACGTTTTCGCAAAGCACCTTTGTCAAAGACTGGTCGCTACCATCCGCTTAAAATCTACTCATCGTCCCAAGCCAGAGTGAATAAGGTTGTGTTCCACTGTAGAGAGTAGAATATGGTTGAAACAACTAGACTAACGTAGTGTTATTTGATGAAGTTGGCGAGTTGATAGACCTTGCCAACAAAGCTAGCGATTCTGGTTTCGATTCCCGGTTAGGGCAAATATTTGCGTGTGAATCTGTATTTATTACTGAGTCATGGATGTTTTCTATGCATAAATCTTTGTATTTATTTATATAAAAATATGTTCATCGTTGTCATAATTTAAGACTAGAGGTTCGATATATACTTAGATAAATGTTTGTATGATTATCTATCCCCTAATAATTGTTTCTTTATAACTAACTGTTGCGTACGACGCGGTCCGCATAGAAGTCGATTACCGGTATTTCCTCGATAGTCGACAAGAACGTTCTTCGACTGAAATTATAATAACGATGTTACTGAGGTGGGGAAACTAATTCAAACCTTGAGATTGCATTCGCACCGCCAGGTGGTCTTTAGTGCTACTCATTAGCCTTCTGCATGCCATAGCAAAAAAAAACCCGCATAATACAAAAGCAAACCGTTAATAATTCCTAATAACTCCTACTCTTATTGATTAATAGCTACCTATACCTATTAATTACTAATTATTTAGGTACCTACCGTAATAACATCGTTTCAAAGCTTCAAATTGGCTTTGATCGTTGTATAAGAAATAAATTATTGCCGCAAAAAAACTCCCTATCATGGTAATGGAGTTAATGTACTGAATCAGGTGATTTCAGTAAAAACTGAAACTTAGCGTTGCAGCACAAGTGCCGTAACGGGTGCCCTTCGACTGACATACCTAATGATTGAATGTCCTAACGATTGTTTGGTCGAAAATCGTTTGGTCTAACACGCTTTTAGACAGATATTACAGAATTTAATAAACATATGTTGTGTAGTTTAGTTAGGTTAGGTTAGATTAGTTAATTTTTTTTAATAAAGAAAAACGGTTTCAATTGTAAAAACCGTTTTCGACCAAACAATCATGGGACAAACAATTATTATGCCAGCCGATATAAACCCGTGCCTTAACACATGCTGCGTGGCCCACATTGGTGTCAGGGTGCAGCATTTCCAATACTTATGTTCTATCTTTAAGTTAATGGAGTTAGCGGAGGTGCTCTTTTGATTCTATTAAGATTAAACGATATACCGGCGACTTCATCTTTCAGAGCTGTATCTCATAAACTGCCCAAGCGATTTTTATAAAACTTAGCTAAAACCGTCACGAATAAACCAGCTTTTAAAAAAAACTCGTCCTTGTCGGTCCATTTTTGGGAACTCCGATTCCACAGACGGACAAACAGATTCATAAATACACAGATACATAAATACAGACTCAGGAGCAAAAAAAACGGGTCCGTGTGCGTTTTTCATACTAAAGAGGCTATTTCGAAGCTTTGGTTCCTCGCCAGGGAATGCTTTAAGTGAAATCTGATGATAATCCGAGCATCGATAGAGGACTTCCAGAGTGGCTAGGATACCCAACTGATTGAATATGCGATTAACGCCGGAATTGTGCATGTTCAGAAAAACATCTAAAATGGCAATAAAATGTAAGGAAATACAAATGCTGACCCAAACTCTCTCGCTGTGGTGTTAACTGATTGTGCGATCAGTTAGGTATCTTAAGAACTTTTGACCTCCTCTATTGAACCTCGGAGTATCCATTATTAAACCTCACTCAAAACAACCCCTGGCAAGGAACCAAGGCTTCGAAATAGCCTCGTTTGTATGAAAAACGCATTCTGACCCGTTATTTTTGCTCCCAAGTGTATATAGAGATAGGTACAAACGTTAAACTTATAATACCCCTCTTTTTGGTCGGGGGTTAAAAACCGCATCTCTTCAAAAGTTGGTATAACCTAAGGCTACTTAAACTATGAAATCGGGTCACTATCTCGCCCTCGTTCAAATTTGGACGTAAAGTGACGTGGCCCTAAGATACCTAAGGTGCTTTGCAAAATGCGTTATCGAAAATGTATAGGATATATGACGTAAACTGCTAGCTAGACGATCGTTAGCGTTTAGCATCTTGTCTAGGGAATGCTATTTCTATAATAACGCCCTTGACATGTTGCGAGTGTTGCCGGCAATTCGTTAAGAAATCAGTACCCTTACCATGAGTTACAATTACCGTACTCGCTAGCGAGTCAAATGCTCTGTCCCTCGCACTCTATAAGCACACTGCGGGGTCTGCGAGGAACAGAGGGCTCAGAAAAGATGCACTACGCTAACTAACGTTTCTATTCGATTCGTTTTCGTATCGCGTCACTGGAAGATGACGTGATACGAAAAGTCACGTGGTGTACCAGTGACGCGATTGGTTTAAAAAAGAATAGACTAGAAACGTTAGTTAGCGTAGTGCATCTTGTCTGAGCCCTCAGAGCTTTCGCCCGCTAGCGACTACGTTAATTGTATGTAACTCATGGTAAGGGTTACAGAGTAATTTATTTTCCTTGTTACTATTATGTAAGTTACGCAGCTACAAAGTTAAACTTCTTACTTTCAATAATGTTATTGCTGAAGTTTTTGAATTGAGCAAGTTTAATCTTTTAGTTGATACTTTTCATGGCTTCTATTGACGATTGATATGGTTGCGTTACGTAACAATTCTCTTTGTATGTACTAAATGATTATGGAATGCTCGTAATGTTTGTTTAAATAAAAACTTCTGTTTAACTCAGAAATAGAAAAAAACCATTTGCAAAGAAAGAACTTTAGCTTGGTAACCTGAATTGAACTTCTTGTTTTCATACGCGAAAGTAGGAACCTACTTACTTTTAGAAGAAGAAAAAGATCTAATTCATTTTTGCAATGTTATTGATTTAGTGCAATATTTTTTTACATACTAACTGATATAGACATACCTATACTTACCTCTCAATTTAAGCCTTAGAATAAGTAGAGCATAGGGTTTGTGCATTAGCAAATTTGATCTAAAATTTCGAAGAATCTTGTCCAGTGCAGGGGTCAAAATATCTTAATAAAGTCGCCGTCGAGCTCACGTTGCATGAGGTGTTTTCCCCAATGCATGAATAAGAGATAAGACGTTCCTTCGTTTGGTTCTGCGTGGGTACGCTATCCTAGGCAAGGATTATCGGTGACATGGTTTACTGGCTAACCTATCTAAAAAAACACGATTTACTGCTTCTTTTTCATTTCAGAAACTTTCAAACGTCGATTCTTAAGAATCAACCCGCTCCGAATACGTGCAGGATATACATAGGCGATATTGGGGCATCATACGGAGGTTGAGAGTGCAGCATTCTGTTAAAGAATTTACGGCCTCGGCCGGGAAGAAGTCGTCGAAGTGGTGCGGGTGGAGGCTGCAGTTGGGACTATAAATGGGCGGAGTTCAAAAAGTTGGACATATTTATAAAGTAACTAGTTAGCCGAAGTTAACCATACCCACGACGAAAAAGTTCCGTTGGGCGACGAAAAGTATGCTTACAATGTGTATGACTAATTTTGGTCGCACAACGAAGAATTCCAAAGAAAATGTAATTAGATAGGTACCTACGTGAGTTGTTATGTTATGTTCAAGTTTTTGAATTCCACCCAAACGTTAAACTCTTGTAAAATTCGGAAAAAACTCGAATATATCAAAGGATGTTTAGGAAAAAAAACACTTTATGCTCGTTGTAGAGGTCGTCAACGAACTTAGTGGTTGCGTTTGAGAATAACATAATGCTCCGTGAGCACCCTTTCTCTTGATTTGATCAACAATGAATACAGACAGGGACACCAGATCTAGTTCCGTATTTAGCGTTTCAGAATAACCGCCTAAGCTACGAGTATATCTACAAAGGCTCCCCCTGAACTCCCGTAGCGGGTCTCAAGCGGCACTGGGGGCCGGCCATGCGTGTTAGAAGAGCTAGAAGCTATGTAAATGCTGATATATATCTAGGATGTAGATTATAGCGAAATAAGGTGTAACTAAATCGCTTCCGCCATGCGTTTGCACTGTGTGAGTGTAGAAATAGATGACAATGGTGAGTAACGTTTAATCTCTCGCACACCCTGACGGTGTGCGTTAGTTATGTTCTTAATTATTTTTGTGTTGGCTTTACGCCAACAGCCAAAGAAAGTATGCTTTACCCGGTTTATTTTTATATAAATACTTTTAAAAAAATCGCCTGCCGCATATTTCGGTTTTGTGTTTGACTAAGGCTTTTGATACGGTTTTATAATAGTTATTATTACTTACTTAAAAAAGGTATAAGACTTGAGTATTTCTATACTAAAGAGTTGTAGTAATACACTAATTTCCCACAGTGTCCCCAAATTTGTATGAAAATTGTCCGGTTTGTTACCAAAATTTTATAGCTAAGTTACACTTCCGTAGGTACAAAGTTTTGGGAACACATTAGGAATTTTGATAATTGCAGATTTCATGCCATATTTTTTTGGAAATCTGAAGTAAGTAAAGGAAAGTACATTAAAGACGAAATTTCTGGAGTTACAAAGTTTTGGGAACACATTAGGATTTTTTATAATTGCAGAATTCATGCCATATTTTTCTGGAAATCTGAAATAAAGGAAAGTACATTACAGATGAAATGACTGGAGTTTTGTATCTCATTTTTTTTACCTAGGAACTTATGAGGTAAGTTGGTTTAGTAATACATACGCGTAGAGTTTATTTATCGCATTTCTTTCGAAGAAAATCCAGTATTTTCGTGAGGAAATAGTCTAAAAGTATACCTAAGTACATTATCGATTCTTTAACGTTCTCGTAAAACGGTTGCTATATACGTGGTTTAATTTATTTCGTAGGAGTAAACCTAATGTCCTAATCATTTACGCTTTTTTTTTTTTTTTAAAGCAAAGTAAACGTTAATCACGAAAGCTTTACTTCCCTATGTTACTAATCACACAAGGCATTTAAAAACACCTAAAGTTACGGTCAATAAATATAAAAACAAAAAACAATAATAAAAAACAAGATCACGTCGTAAAATGAGTTACGATGTTGATTTTCAAACAATACCTACAACAAAAAACAAAAATACAATTACTTTAATTTAATATAGGCACCAACCAAGCCCAATAAACTGGTTATTTTTATAAGGAAACATTAATAATGCATGTATTAAATAAGCTTTATTACGTGTTAATGAGACCTTTAACAATTCCAGTCGTAAGTGGTACTTACAGCGCCATCTATCGGTGAGTGGCGATATCGGGAACTACGTTACCTGGTTTTTTATTGATCGATTGATAAATTAATAGATACGTTCACACACAGCGTACCTAAGTAAGTACTTACTTATGCATTGTTAACATGTATAAAACAGATACGTAATGGTAAAAAAAACGAATATAAGTATTATTAAGAATAAAAATCCTCACTCACTAAAATCTATAGGTATTTATCGAATAACCATTTTTTTTAGATACTTTTGTCCTTTTTCAGACGTCTCGACTAAAATACCGCGACACTGTCGACTTCATCAACGTCTAAAAAAAGTTTCGGCGCGTTTCAAACCCGATGCCAACTTTTCAAATTAGAAGTCTAAAACGCGGATAAAAAACGATCTATTCGATACAAATATTGCACACGACGACGGCGGCTCAAACGAGTAAAAATAAAATAGAGAGACATTCTATTTTTCTCTGGAAGGAGCGCAAGCGCATTGTAAGTGCGCCTGCGTCGAAAACGAACAAAACCGAACGCCGCCGACGACGCGCGAGACAGATATTCCTAACCACTGCGCGAAAGAACGAGACGGCAACGCTATAGGCGTTTCACCATCAAATTTCCCATCCAATTAATGCTCAGTGGGCTTCCAAGTGGGCGTGGCAAGAACGATCCAGGCTAATAGGGATCGAGTGAAATGATCTATAGATCGCAGAGCAGACTGTATTGTTGTTTGGTTTAGTGGATTTATTTTATTTTATATCTACGTTTGATGGCTGAATATATTTCCATGCAGGTTTTATGAATTTTTAATCGATTTTGGGAAGATGGTTGGTCTCGATTCACGAACCCTATAGGTAGGTGTAGGTTAGTGTTTACCTACATATATCTAGTAGGTACAGGTAATATAAAATTGTAAAATTGAGTTTTTATGAATGTTTTATATTTCAGGAAACGTGGACGTTTTTTCTACCAAGTTAAATTGTAAATTCTTTGTTTCGGTGAAAATGCTACTAAGTACATTATTTTGCTTACATACGCAAAATACTTAGAAAGGAGGCAGGCCAACGTCGTGTCACCTGGTGGATAGCAATGGTGGCTCCAATCATACCTAAGGCTAATTGCTGCAAATACGTTCCCAATCTAGTCATTTCACCGGTTGTCTTTCCCCCACACCAAAACAACAATTTGTATAAGTTGGTATTGCTGCTCGGCGGCAGTTTAAAGGCCCAGCCACACCGGATGCGTGACGTGCACGTGCACGTGCGCGTTCGCTTTCCACTGCGTTGTATAGTGACATGTCGTAATGAGAATTCAAACTATACACTGCAGTGGAAAGCGAACGCGCACGTGCACGTGTACGTCACGCATCCGGTGTGGCTCGGCCTTAAAGGGCAAGATACTAAGATGGTGGTGCCTATCCGGATGGACTCAGTATAAGGTCTTTCCACCAGCAAAATGATAGGTATAAAATACAAGGCTTAATAAGGACTTGTGATAGATCACTCCCACGTACCTACTGTAATTTTTCAATGCAAGCTGAACAAAAGGAGTTTGGAAAAATGAAGGCACTGTTAGAAGTGAAATCGGCAGCATGATCCAGTATTTTACTTAAATCTGATGCTTTTAATGTTATTGTTGCCACTCGACAAAATTGTAGTTCCACGTAGTACCCTTTTTTGCCAACTCATAATGACAGGGTTCTACCTAATTCTAATTAATTGTCTGTAGTAGTTGATCCGACTTGATATAAATAATACTAATAGGTACAGCACAACCAGTCTTTATATCGTACATGTAAGATACGTTTGTGTGTCACCCCTAAATTTATAATAAATACCTACCATTTTACCCCAATATGTCCCTAACATAAAACACCCTATAATTTTAAAAACCTTCGAAATTTAACACTGGATTATAGACGCCGCCGCCTCGCACGAAGCCCTACACATGAATAATCCAACTTAACCTATCTAGCTAACCACTATAATTTTCTCCCCAAAAACCCACAGATAAACCAATCCTCGCGCAACACGGTTCAGTTTTGAATAGAACACGATTTTGAAAAGCAACTGTCATTCGATAAACACCCCGCGTTTCCGACCGCCATTGTTGAAAAGTTTGAAAAAGGAACGGTGACAATCGCTCGGAATCGGATGGCGTGGCAGATGTTTAAATTCGAATTTCGAAATCTATGTTGTCATTGAAAATAATAAATAGGGGTGTTTTTTCTTGTATTTGTTTAAGTAGGTTTGAGTAGGCCGTCTATCCTGTTTTTAAGTTGAAATTTTTTCGTGTGCGATTTGGTAAATCAAAAAGATTTAAGTTTATTGTTATAATTTATTTAGTAAGTAAACCTGAGAGTAAATAATTTCGTAGCTCACTCAAAACTTTATGTTTAATGTTTCTTACGTTGATGAAAATCCCCATTTATATAGGTACATAGATGACATATTATCAGCAAAATGCCAAAATATCATCTCACTCTTATTTTAGGGCTTCACAGTAAATTCAGTAAATTTTTGGACTAAACTGTTTCTGTTCTTACCGTAATGCTCTGTCGTCTGTCATTTTCTGGACAATATGAGAGTAAAAAAACCAGCTGCTTTATGCCTGCAATTCATATAAGTACCTACTAAATTCTACTTGATTTCCAGATTCGAGTAAGCTTTTAAGAATAACGCTTCGACTCCGCTTAAAACCTTTTTACATTCTACCATTTCTACCAGTGTAAGCGTATGTTTAATTTGGTTATACTATACGTTAGGGTCCTAATTGTATTGTCGGCAGCCGGCCGTGCCGCTTCCGTGCCCCATAATTAGGGTAATTCGACACTTCGCCTAGCCACAGGAACGTATTATTTACCATACCTTCCCTGTAAAAAAGAACACATCTGACACAAAACTGCTATTAAAATAACACCTTTCTTATTTGCTAGGATAGGTTGAATTTAAACGAGCTACAAAATTGTAGATGTGTTTTTCTAAAGGGAGTAGATATGCGTGGTTTGTAGTGGTTGTCAGCAGGCACCTTTTCATTGCAAGATATTATTATGTACCACATTCACTGAGCAACCTGGTCGTTTCGCAGTGCGCTAAGCGTTAACTTCTTAGAACTCTATGACACCATTAAATACTCGGGCTAGTGATAATTACGTAAGAATAATGATCCAGGGTGGACGATCGACCGTGAATCAGCTGGAGCCCAGGTCTTTTAGTTCTGATGACCCTTGATCTCCGTCAGTGGCGCCTAGAATTTTGCTTAATCGTATAAAAAAGCTTAGTGTTTATCATACAAATTCAACAAGCTAACGACACAGTGTTTAGTAAATCATGGTTCAATTTGACGCACTCATCCTTGAGGTAGGATCCCAATAAGTCTGACAACTATAGAACCGTTCCTGACTTATAATCGTAAGTTATAGACGTTTTTTCAAAACGAAATTGGCACTGAACAAAAGAAGTGTAATGGTTGTATAAGAGTCTTGATTCCACAAGGGCCAATCTAGACGCCATAAAGTTTAGGAACATCAATTCGTTGTTGTTATTATCAGCTTTGGTTAGTGGAGGTTAGTAGTATAAAGCACGGTGTGGGTCATAGTCGCATGCACAAGCAGAATCAGCGGCCTTCGCCTACAACGGTGTGGAGAGGAATCGCTGGGTTTTGAACTTTTGAGTGGGTCACCCTCTCGGTTGGTGAGACCACCTGCCTACTTAGAGTAAATCTCTTGGGTGGACTCAAATTTTATTAAGTTTGTCATAACAAAGTAAACACAAAAATCGTTATAAACTAAGTCGAAATTCGGACTAGTGTGTAATCACGAGCAAATGTTAGATACAGGTACTACGAAATTATTTATAAAGTGACCCGCTTTTGTACACGCCAGTGTATTTTTCCAATCATCAGAGCACATCTAAACGCACATTAGTTACTTTAAAGTTCACCTCAGTAGCAGTAACTAAACGCAAGTAAGTCGTTGGCATCAAACACAACGCCCAAGCCTCTATGCTCATCAAATGACTCCAGATCAGCGGTTACCAAGCCACCAAACAAACTTTACCATCGATCATGCACAACAAACCTCTTAATTCCTTGAAATAAGGACGAATTCAAATGAAATTAAACTTTGTCACTCGCAAATTGAAGTCATCTCACTACAGTTGCGCATTGCGATGTTCATAGGCTATCTAGGCGGTTACTGTTGGTTTAACTAATTGTCAATGCAATATAGTCTCTCATTCGTCCAGCTAAGAGCTTTAATTATGTTCTTCAACGGCATAATTGCATGTCCGCTACACCTTCACGGAACGCCGGCTCTTTACACCACTTGCCTTTAATTGATTCGTATTAAGCAAGGCTAATTACAAGACGTCCATATGAATTATAGCCAGCAAGACAATTGAAACTACCTATAACGTTTTAGGGGAGTTTTATTACCTGTTAACGATCCGTAGAGTTTTTCACAAAAAACCACTCGTCAATTCCATCTGTAGGTACTATAAATTATTCATTTACATGTACCCATAACGGTCTCTAACAGGCGCGAATTAAGAATTCTATTCGGTTTTCTATGCAGCCAGTTTGAACTCCTAAAAAGGTGGGAAACCAAAAAACGTTCTAAAAATAAAAAAAGTAGCCTGCCAACCGCAACTGTCAAAATTTCACAAATCGATTAAATGTGTCTAAGACCTTCCTGTCTTTTGTAACGAGGGAACAAGTGGCAGACAAAGGGGAAGGAAGCGTTGACCGCAAGACAAAATTACCCGGCCCATCCTTAATAACAGGATTTTACTATAATTTTGCGGCTTGCGTGGATACTTAAAAATCACCACCTCCATTGTCAAACCAGGCAACTACTAATCAAATAAAATGAGCGTACCCACGTCTTTTGTAAGCCCCGAGGTAGCTTGTTTAAAACGGTTTTTCGGAGTGAAAATTAACGTAACTTGACAGCTTGTTGACCAATTGTGGTATCCTGCTTATTATTCAAGTATATCGACCTTTTCTTTCGTAATTTCCACATGTTATGACCTCAATTTCATATCCAAAACTCGTCTTGTAAGTTAATGTGATAAAAGGAACCCGTCGCGTCTTCGATAAAGAGTACTTAGTACCTAATTAGGGCTATTGTCCAATAGCAGAAGTACATCTTTAAGCTCATATCGTAATTATGACAAATTAAAAATACCTGACTGATGGTGAAAACCATCGCATTAAATCCAATGCGTAGTTTAAAAGGTCTAAGCGTACATACTACTGATGTGCAAGTTGCGGAAAGTTTCCAAAAAGTTGGAAAAGTTCTAAGAAATTTCCGGAAACTTCCACTGGAAATATAGGAAATTTAAATTTAAGAAACGGAAAGTTTCAATCCGCATACAAAATTGTGAGAATTTTCCGAAATTTTCCTAAATTAAACGTTCCGAAATTTTAGAAAGTTTTACATCAGTAGTAGGTACATACAGAGGGACAGACGGCGGGAAGCGACTTTGTGTTATACTATGTAGAGATGTAGAGATAGAGAAGATATGCAAGTTAGTATAATAAATTACTTCTTTTAAAGTAGCGGCATCCGTATTATTATGTTGGTATTTTACACCTGAATAATTATAACATGCAGCTTTTTTGAATAATTATAATTTTAAACACCACTTCCGATGTGCTTCTTTGGGTGAAATGAAACGTTCACAAATGAAACGCTTATCTCTGGGAGATTAAATGTTGGTTTCAGTCATTAATACACACACATACTTACATGAACACACATACAAACCCGAATGAATGATGATGCTTGATGTGGTTTACTTTGATTTTATCGTAATTTGCCGAACAAGACGTTAAATAAGTAAGTACATCAACTAAGATGTTAGTTAAAGGGTAAATAAAAAAGCACCCAGTTTATTGTTTCTCCAGATTTTGGAAAAAATATGCAAGTTTGTTGGGATCATCATTCTGAAAAAATGACCTTCTGCTGGAGTTTCTTGCGGCGCTTCGTCTCCGCAATGATGGTCTTGTCCGAAGCGCTAGTAGATTCACTCCATGTTACCAACGTGTAAAAGAGCCCTCATGTGGCCAATTTACTGAATAAAAACTTTGAATTTTGAATTTTGAAAAAAAAAAACAGTATTTCCGATATATCCCCAAACATTTGTTCCTTCTTTACCAAAATCTAATACATATTTATGTTTGGGGACTACTCGGGAATTCTATTTTTCTTGTTCAGAACGATGGACCCAACGTAACAATTTTTATTTCCATAAACTGGAGAAAAAATAAATCGGGTGCTTTTTTTTGGAACTCCCCCGATCACATACAAATACTGTTCATACAAACTGGTCGATATTACTTATATTATAGCTATTTTAATCAATTTATGTCAACTAACAGATCTCTCTTGGTTGGCTTTAGCTCTATTTTTTTTAACGGCACTTTAAAAAATAATCTACAGATACCTTGATAGTTTATATTACACGTACAAATAGCGACATAATGAAACCAAATACAGTTATTAGAAAGGTCCATGGTGACGGGGTAATGTGATCCACAAGGCTTCTTAAGGTTTGTAATGACGAAATGATACAGTCACTAAAATTCCAGTAGATAATAATATTTTGGAACATTATCACCTAAGAGATGTAAGCAAAGTTTCTTGACGTTTATCGATTGTTGCTGTCGTGTCGTTTTTGCGCCAGATTTTGCAGTCAAGCTATTTAATGGTTAATATGTTAAAGTTGGGTACATACATAATCTCACGCCTTCGTTCCCAGAGTGGGGTAGGCAGAGCTACAGAATTACAAACATCTCTAAAAACTTGTTGATAATTCTAGTCTTAAAGTTGGGTGTCTCTCGGAATCCCTAATAACATTGGTCTAACACATCGTTTGTCCGAATTTTTGGTGGTCCTACATTGGTTCTCAGCTGATGCAGATTACTTTTAAAGTTTTCCAAAAATACTTGCGGTTAGGTTAGGTTAGGGTTGCATGTAATTTCTTGTACTTTTGACATAATATGCAATGTATACTGTGACTTACTTTGGAAAATAAATATCATTCATTCATTCATTCATTCATTATAACAACAGTGAAAAAATAAAAATTCAGGTGGAAATAGAGGGCTTTCTTCAGGCTTTAAGAGAAACGAAAATTCGGACAAACGATGTATTAGGACAAATGACGATTAGGCACTCCAATTTAGACCAGTTTTATATTTGTAAATTCTCACGTTCACGTAGCAAACATTCTTTGATGGAATCTCTAGCAGTAGACGACGTTCAACTAATACGAGTATGGTGATGAGCATGGTGGTGATGATAATAAGGCAGAAGGGAGGAGCAACACACGCTTACTAGGCGATGCATCGATTCGATAGGATACCACAATCTATTCTTTAAGACATTATGGTTTTAAGAATTTTTTGACTGAATACTCACAAAAATACACGTACATTTAATAAGAGGGAAGGAGTCGATCTTCAATTAATATTAAGTTGGAATCTGTGGGATTCCGCGCCGCTGTCCGAATTTTATAGCGGCGGGCGCCACCCAAGCCGCGGACGAGAGGCATCTGTGGAGTAGCTGTTGATATCGTTCGGTGTATAACAACAGGCCTAAAATGACTTGCGCGTGCCTAAAGATAACTTTGCTGTACAACTAGACTTTGGTTCATACGACGCTTCCCTATGCCAAGTTTTTGAGGTTCACGGGTCAAGGTCTTTATCGTGATACTAACAATAATTACATACAAAAATTACGTACATTTAACAATAGCAAAGGTTGGAACCTCATATTTATAGAATCCCCTCATAAGTAGGTACAGCACAGGCCTAAAAGTTTGTAAATGTATGTATGAATATTTTAGATTGATGATAGACTATATGCGGGTAACTGCGACTGTTAAAGATAAAGTGACAGCTGAAAAGAGTCGAAAATAACGTACTAATATTTTACGAACTGATAAAACTTTACAAGTTCCAGGTAGTAAAGTTATTGAGTGAAAGTTTGCAGCTTTTACACAGCTCATAATGGACGTCTTTGCGTATTGTTACTATTACAAAAATAAGCATTTATTCCATAAGAGCCTAACTCGATGTTAGATACAACTTGTAATTAAAATTAACTTGAATTTGAATGGATAAATAAAAATGAGATTTTTTATTTAGATTCTTCTAAGTTTCACGCCCGTTGCCCAAAACGCAGGTTATATTTAGTTGTAAATTCGTTACTTTGTTATAACGTTCTGTATTACAAAAGAGTCCATAATCAGTTGCGTTTAAGGATTTAAAAAATATTTTTAAAAGAACAGTACAGCTTCAACTCCACGCCACTCCTATCCGCAGCGGCGCCTAGTCCACAGCGAGCGGCGCGTTATGCCGCCGTGCCCCATTATTTATCCACAGCATATACAACATATCGACACAACATAATCTATTCTCCATACAAAACAGCTTAACCATCTCCAGCAGGCATTGCATAGACGACTTTGTTCCCAACTTTGAAAGGTTTAATTTTCTTTAGCTTATGAGATACACTTACCCGTTCTTGATGCAGAACGATAGTAATGTTGAACACAATAAACATGTGTGGGTTCCACTTGGGAGTCCTCTAGTTGGGTTTTTATTGTTGCGTTTGTTTTCGCGTATGATTGTGGGTACTTCGCGTATTCGCGAGGCGTTCGACGGTTAATTAAGTTAAAGATACAGTCGCCATGAAATATATCGGAGATAAAATCTCATGACAGAATTACCCAGTGGGTTAGATGGCAGGATAAATCGGTTACGGTAAAACCAACGTTTTAATTATCGGTACTCCGCTGTAGGTATATTGCTTTCACAATCTCTTGGCAAAACAATTATACTGACAGATGCCAGATAGAGTGTGAAAGCGATAGACAACCGAGTAGGTACCATTAATTATCTGAGTGTTTTTTTTTTTGACTTTTACTTGTTTACTATTATTATTTAACTATTTTTCTAACGACCTCTATTTAACTGCATATAATATTGAGTAATAAAATCTGAATCTGAATCTGAATCTGATAGTACAGTGCTACCATTTTCCTAATAGCTATCGGCAATCTTCGTTTTTCTATGACACACGAGTGACAAATATACTGTCAGTTGCGAGTGCAAGCGTGATAGCGATAGCCAGCCGAAAGCTATTAAGAAGCTAGGAATACTGTATCTACTTAGTGACGTCACATTTTCACGTCTTATTACGGAATATTCTTATTCATAAACAAATTATAAACCAATTTTATTCCATGCATTGCCTGTCACTTTCTGCCAAATATAAGTCATTTCGAAAGATAAGGACAAATTATACTTTAAGCACACTTTAGGTATCACGTGTATATGAATATGAGGGTACCACTTTATAGTTTTGATAACTTAAAAATCGTGATGAATGCTAATTAGCCATCTTAGGTTTTTAGTTTATTTACTAGTATTTTATTCCTCGGTTTGATAAGTAATTAATCGTGCGATGGCTCTTAAAAATGCTTTCAGTACCCTTACCATGAGTGATAATTACCGTACTCGCTAGCTAGTCGAATGCTCTGTCCCTCGCACTCTATAAGAATACTGCGAGGTCTGCGAGGAACAGAGCATTCGACTCGCTAGCGAGTACGATAATTGTAACTCATGGTAAGGGTACTGAGGAGGGCTCAGACAAGATGCACTACGCTAACTAACGTTTCTATTCGATTCGTTTTTAAACCAATCGCGTCACTGGAAGATGACGTGATACGAAAAGTCACGTGGTCTACCAGTGACGCGATTGGTTTAAAAACGAATCGAATAGAAACGTTAGTTAGCGTAGTGCATCTTGTCTGAGCCCTCAGGTTTGTACCTCTCTCTTTCGCTTTTGTGTAATAGACGGACAGTTATTTCTCAAAATATTACCCGAGTCTATTTTTGCACTTTAACGCTGAAATATTGTCGATGTGGATAAACGTGCCTAAGAATCTGTTACTTTCTGACCAGTACGTAAGTGCGAGAGTGACGGATGCTTTATCCACCGCGATAAAGGTGACCATAATACAGGCCCTGACTGGCCTTAATTTGGTGATAAGCGCAATAAATAGCTCGGACCAATAAGGTCATAATGCCGAAAATAAAACACATTTTGATTTAGGTCCATTACCACACTAGAGCTTTTTACAATTAGTAGGTATGTTTTTTTAAGCTAGCCTAGATTTGATGTCTTAAAAATAGTAACGTTAAAATATAGTTATCATTTTCATTTTAAAACGTAGGTTCTTAATATAAATAATCAAGCGTGCGTAAAGTAAAAAGCACGTGCGTAATTTTTGTCTCGCAAGTATGTTGTAAGTAATACCGTGCGATAGCTCTTAGAAAGTGCTTCGGGTTTATACTTGTCTATGTCTCGCTCTCATACGCTCTTATTAAGAACTAGTGAGAGAGAAATAAAGACCCGAAGCAAATGCTGTATAGTCGCTAGCGCATCAGTCATTTACAGTCTTGGCGCCGCCATTACGTCCTTGTTTAGGACTCGTGCTACAATCGACCACGACTGTAATGAGCAACTTAGCACACTTGTATCATAATAAAAATACTATTTTCTGTAAAACAATGTCATCATCCATAATAGCCAATCACCGTACCATGCAAAAGTAACTCTTTCGTTATATACCCTTTAACGACTAAATCGCTGAACAAATTGAAATTTTGTATGGAGATAGCTTAAGCTCCGACAAAGGACATCGGGTATTTACACTGCATACATACATACATACATAAACTCATGCCCTCATTCCCAGAGTGGGGTAGGCAGAGCTACCAACAACTCTAAAAAGCTTGTTTATGATTCTGTAACCACATTTTGCACAACTAGGGTAAAGCACTGCGAGTAGCAAAAATCGATTTCTACGCGGACGGAGTCGTGGTATTTATGTTTATTTAAGAATTATAATTAATTTATTACTTATAATATTAATCTGACTGTAGCACTCATTTATTTTCTTAACTGTATTAAACACATTGTTGCGTTTTATGGACCGTAAACACATTTGTAGGAGGTCTAAATGAAATTATGAATATGCAGTGAACATTATACCTATTTGTATACCTGTAGGTACTTAAGCCTTCTGAATCGGTATCACCTTTTTACACCCGACTGCGGCGGAGGGTTATGTTTTTCACCGTCATGTATGTCCAGTTCTATGTTCCCCGCTACAGCGAAAACGGCTTGGACGATTTTGACAAATGAGGTATCATTGGATTCGTCTTCGCAGCGAGTGTCATAGGATACCTAAACTGTAAAAAATGAAATAACTACAATGGCCAAATGACAATTATTAACATATGTAGGTATATCGACGACAGAATAAAAATGCAGTCGGGTTTTTAAAGCTTGCTTTTCATAGAGTTATTAAAGCTATTAAGTTTGATATTGATAATTTATTTATTCAATCATTTTATACGTGTACAAATTGCGTTTTAACTTTGAATACAGAGGTACAGCACATGCAAATACTATTTGCCATGATAATATATACTTATTTCCATACTTATTTAGTTAATTATGACCGGTTGAACGAATCCGGACACCTATTTAACTGAAAAAATGGGAATTTAGCAAGGTATACCTAATAGCAGGCAAAAGATAAGGTAATCTTGACATGTGGCATGTGGCACAAATAGGTAAGTGTTGTTGTAAAGTCACGTAACATCAGCAGAAAAAATCAGAAGTACTGCATTTTAGTAACAGGAGCAATTTGACAAAAAATACTAGAAACGTGCGTACGCGCTTTGCACAAACATACTACAATCATCGCTATTCTCACTATAGTGTACCGATTCTTGCGTTGCACGTGAGAAGGTCTTAAACTTAAAATGTGCAAAGGTAGGCACAGCAGCAAGATGTAAAATTCCAAACCACTAACCGTCATCTTCAAAGCTGATAAAGGCCATCCGCAAATTATCTTGCAATGAGATCAAATTAGGCGTTAATAACATCTACTATTTACTCTATTCAACCTTTCATACGGTTGCTTGCATTGGTCCTTAAGAAGCAGTAATAGTATCTATTATTACACAGGTACCTAAAATTCGTTTGCAGCCCGACAAAATTTATTTTTACCACTGGCAACTTTTCTCTATACTATTTTGCTTTAATTTTTTCACGGTAGCAATTTTGTTGGTAGTTTTAATAAGTTTGTAACAGTTTTTTTTGCTGGTTGACGGTGTATCAAAGTAAGGCCAAATTTAGAAAGACCGTTAGAAAGCATTTCGGAAAATACATATGGCGCCGTAGATTCACTGTAAATGGGCGAATAAACCATACTTATGGGCCTCTCGATTTTTGCTATTATAAGTGTACAATCACAGGTCAATTACTTATTGGATAGGTAATCTACCTACTACTACTCTACACTACATATTTATGGTTCATACAATGTTCATAAACAAATAGAGTAGATACATGGAGAGCGAAGGTGGAGATGCAGGCCCCGGCCTCACCTCGTTCTCCTAAATGAGCTAAGGATTTCTATGTAAAAGTACTTTAGTCCCTAGAGATAAAAACTGACACTTACTTCACCTACGCGTGCATGGCTTTATAGACTATTATAAAGTCACTTTCTAAAGCATGAATAGTGAAAAACTGTAAAAATAATCATAAGCTAGAATTTCTATTACCTACAAAAGTTCTAATGTTCTTCTGCACCTCTAGCGGTGCAATTGCGACGAAATAGCCCAAATAACGATTTATTACATTTAATAACATTTAATAGTAGTAAATATAAACTTTTTCTTCTTATTTCAATCTTTTTGTCACGAAAATAACCATATCCTAACCTACTTTTTTAGACAACTAACCGAAATCTAAACCAAATCTATTCCACCTAACCTACAAATCGTTTGACACATGACCAGATTAAAAAACTTATCGGGGGGATGATCACTACATTAGCTTTTGTGTATCAGCGACAAAACCCTTGTCTCGAACATGTTTCACTTCACGTAACGTGAGATAAAACTGGCCGGTTAGACATAAGATACCGTAAAAAAAGAATTAAAAAAGAAATTGTGCATCGGCGCGTTAACGTTGACAGCTCTGTGGCGGTAAAAAAGAAAATAATTAGAACTAATCTGATTGATTGTATGGCGATGTAGTAAGGTTTAAAATAGACTGAGAAAGGAACAGAAGTGAAATAGATTCGAAATTACATTCAGCCAGTTTTTAGGGGGCTTCATTGGGGCTTGAGGCCAATCTGTATCAGTGTTGTCTTATTGTAAATACCTATCTGTAAACCAAACCTAAATTGATAAACGTTTTATAAATTTACGATAAGCCAGGAATAAATTGGTGGGTTGGAATAAAGATTATTATATTGAATTTAAAAAAAAAAATGTTGCAAACAAATAAATATTAAAGCAAAAGTGGTTTGCAATTTTATTTTGGTATAATTAGAACTTTGTTTGTCTGTTGCGTAAGTTACGTTATAATTTCGCTATTTAAGTAAGTAGTTAGGGTCAAAATCTAGAAATCAGATCCGTTTTGACACATTCGAATTTAATTCCATGGTTAATAAGGAGTTATACGTTCTTATTTGTGTTGTTGTACCAAAGCAGTACCATAAGCAGTATTTGAGAAGGCGGTTAACCTCACGGAACATTTTCTATCTACAAATATCAATACAAACCCACCAATAGCAACATAGCAAGTATACAAACAACGCTTTCTAGGTGTTAAATTTAACACCTCGCAAACCATTTAAAAATACACCCAATATCATTGTATTACGGTGTAATACAGCTTGTGAGAACGAAATACGATAAATCTTACAATAGAGTAAATAGTTGGAATCTATATTCAACTTTACTGAAACGGAATACGGTATTATTTAGCTTTAGTATTCATAATGCAAGCGTTTTAGCTCCAGGCGTCAATTTTCACACCTACCACGTCAATAGACTTTGAGTCTTGTGAGCCAAGCGTACGGTTTAGTTTAGTTTGTGATATTTGTTTGAATTAATTCGTTTTTCGATTGCAGTAGGAAAAGGTGTCGAGTTTCGCGCCTCGGGTGTGAAGGGTCGCAATGCTGGCCGCTGATTGGTGGATGGTGCTGACGTTCCATTCGCTAGGTGCTGATTACCACAGATTATGCCGGTAGATATAAATATAGCTGGCAACTTACAGATACGCTAGCGACGAGTGTATTTTATTTATTAATACATTCAATTTCAATTTTAACTAGCTGTTGCCCGCTCATCGCAATTCAGTCAGGAACTGACCAATTTTCTGGGGGGACAGAATGATTGTAATAAATAACATCGGTTGTATAAGGCGTAACAAGTTAAAAACTGTTTTTTTTTTCGCATTCATTGTATAAAATAGTATGTGTAAAGATTTTTGTAAAGGATCGGCGTTTTAAGCGTAAAAAAGTAATTTTAGTAGACCCAATTTCATAACGCTAAATTGAATTAAAATTGAATTATGAACAACTATTATAATTATTTATTTTTTACATCTTTAATATTTGAGTAGCTTAGTTTTATTTTTATTTAAAGAAGTTTAGTTTTAACTTTTAATTTTAGTACCTATAGGTATTATGTTAAGTTACGAGTAGTATTGTGTTATTGTAATAAATGAAATTAAGGTACTTACTATTATTAATTTATGGAAGTGATATAAAGATACATTTCCTTGATCGGGCGTAATGTTAAATATCGATTTATCTCTATTGACTGTCAAAGGTCAATGACAGGTCAAACTGTCCTATCGCCGCATCGGAAATAGCGGTCTATTCCGAGTCGTTCGCGGAGGCGACTAATCGCTCGTATCGCACTTATCGCTTTATCGTGGCGTTCGCGGAATGCCCGGAATAGCGCCGTGATGTGACGCTCTCGTGCCTCGCTCTGCTCGTGTGCTCTCGCTTAAGGCTCCCTTACACTTTACGATAAAATTGCACCCATAAAATGGCACGCATGCAGCTAAGTATGAAATATGATGGACCAATTTTTGCTAACAAAGTTTTGGCTGCTTTTGTGATTGGAAAGTTTACGTGAAAGTTACCTTTTTAACTAGCAATCTTCTAGTAACACAAAAATATTATATAGACAAGCGAGTTATTAACCGATTCAGTGCGGATGACACGCCAGGCTTGTCATCAAATGTTTTTAACGTGTGGCGGATGACACGCTAGGCGTGCCATCATATTCTATGGTATCGTCCTAATAGAACGCGATTGCGCAATCATCGCAAGTTCGCGCGACTGTTTATATGACAGTTTACATACAAACAGTCGCGCGAACTTGCGATGATCGCGCAATCGCGTTCTATTAGGACGATGCCTATGGCGTATGGCACGCCTGGCGTGTCATGAAATAATTGTTCGCCGCCACAGCCACAAGTTTTCGAAAATGGAAGACGCAACGAATCGGTTAAGCACTTGGAGTAAAGTAAAATCTTTTAGGAAACCAGCACATTCTGCAAACTGAGTCTATAAGAATCTGGATAAGGTAAGATAGTGTTCATTACCATTTTAATATAACTGACCAGCGCTTCTCCGACCCCCGCGCCCTTCCCCTCTCGTTTAGAATATTGATCTTACGTGACTACCGACTTGATGCGTGTGTAATTGATAGCCCGTGTGTGTGGTGTGTGCGCAGTGAATTCCACCTATCTCGCGGGAACAGGCTACTGAATACTGTGATAAAACTCATAAAGCTCTGGTGAACGAAGGGTCGGACGTATAAGGCTGCCTAATTGAGAATACACGCGCAAAAATGTGTTTTGTTCGCTCTGTCGGGACTACTTAAACTCGCCGCTTGGACCTTGACTCTTGCTTTCGCTCACCTTTGCTTGTGTAGAGAATTACACCCCAGCATAGGATACAACACCCAGCTCCAAGGTATGTACACGCTGACCTGAAAAATTTAACTTTTTTCCCAAATTTTTTTGTGCTCTATTCCATTTTCGAACAGATAGCCTAGACACCATCAGGTGAATTCTTGGGTGAAAGATGAAGTACCTAGTATCTTAGCGAAATAGGTGGGTACTACTAAGTACTACTATATTACTAGTATTTTAACCCAACTACCCTTAAAATAAACAAACCCAATCGTCACACATTACCTAAAACAGCCACGGCAAAACACCATCCAGCACAAAGGAAGCGATCACCCCCCGAGGGTGGGTTGGGGGGTGGCCCCCCCGGGATCAATTTCAGCGGGCGTGCCTTCTCGGCAGAGTAATCGTCTTACGGGCCCTAGTGTCGTTATGTGGCGGACTGGGGCTTAGGTTGACCGATGAGGTTATGGGTGTAGGGAGTTTTAGGGAAATTGTGGGTAGTCTCAAATATTTTGTGTAACTTTTGCTTCTATACATCGTTGCTTAAATACAAAAGGGACACAAATCAAAAACAGATATAGTTTGATTTAAAACTTAAAGTAAATAGCATTCAGAAATTAAATGCAACACAAGCACATTTTGATTTGTGTCCCTTTTGTATTTAAGCAACGCATGGTGAATTAAATAAAATAGTGCATTTTGGCAAAAAAGATACATGCTTGGTAAAACACCGGCGGTAAATATTTTCCAGTGGCAATCACTTCATTAAGTATTCAATGTTGACCAAAAGTTTGGATCATGTTGCCAGTTTCATTCCAAACAGCGCTCTATTTTTAGGGTTCCGTAGCCAAATGGCAAAAAACGGAACCCTTATGGATTCGTCATGTCTGTCTGTCTGTCTGTCTGTCCATCCGTATGTCACAGCCACTTTTTTCCGATACTATAAGAACTATACTGTTGAAACTTGGTAAGTAGATGTATTCTGTAAACAGCATTAAGATTTTCACACAAAAATAGAAAAAAGACAATAAATTTTGGGGGTTCCCCATAGAAATGAAACACAAACAAGTTTTTTTCATCAAACGTGTGGGGTGTCTATGGATAGGTCTTCAAAAATGATATTGAGGTTTCTAATAAATGTTTTTTCTAAGTTTGCGCTGGAGACACATCTAAAGTGATAAAATGTGTGCCCCCCCTGTAACTTCTAAAATAAGTGACTGATAAAACTAAAAAAAATATACGATATACATTACCATGCAAACTTCCACCGAAAATTGGTTTGAACGAGATCTGGTAAACGTAGTTTTTTTTTAATACGTCATTAATCGTAAACCGCAGTTTACCTTTCACGGAACCCTTCATGGGCGAGTCCGACTCGCACTTGGCCGCTTTTTTTGCCAACGTATAAACGTAATTAATTATTAATAACTATTTGTGGATGTTTTGTTTTATTTTATGAGTCATATATTTGTGTGTCTTCTGGTTAGTGAATAAATGTATTTCTGCTCCTTCGTCTTTTTCTTCTTGATACCTAGTAAGTAGGCTTTGAGGCCCATAGGCATTTACAATCTTAAAAAACTACGTTGCCAACACTAACGGCTACGATGAAAATGTTATACTTACTTAAAAGCGAACACTGCTGCTTCTTTGCTTTCGAAAATAGAAATCATCATTGTACGTTCAACTCACCGAAGTAATCCTAGAAATGTAAAAAGTAATGTTATTAATTATTTCTGTGTAACTAAAATATACTTAAAAACGTTAATAAATGTAACATTTCACACAATCTTCATTTACCGCCTTCCTTCCTAAGTTCTTATAAAAAATATCCCCAATCCTTTATAATTATGTAAATTAAAGCGACTCCCAAAAAAAAACGAAACTTAGCGATACCGAAAACGACTCGTAACAATTTAGCTCAGACGCTCAGTGCTTTATCAGTGTTTGATTTATGTAGCCCGTTTTATTTAACCCGTATAATTCTAATTTTATTAGTTAGCTTTCGCCGATGACAAGTTATTTGAAGACACTTATAAGAGGAATAAATTTAAAAATTCATCTTTATTGTTACTAGCGTTTTCGAAAACGTTAGCGATTTTCTAAAATGGCCAAAAGGTATAGAATTGAATAAGCGGCCGAAGCGATAAATTATAAACCTACGTCAATAGTAAGTATACCTCTAAATTATGCCAGTTTTCGAAAGTCAATAACGTCAGCGTTGTGCATCTTGTCTAACTAAACACATCGATTAGTAAAAGCGAGGCATTTACCAGTGACGACGGAAAAGTCAAACACAATTTGTTTTTTATTAATAAGTAATTACAGTAAGAACTAAACCAAGAAAAAAATCTAATTCCAAGTAAATGTTACAAGACAGCGTTGAAAATAAATTGTCTCCCTGATTTCGACCAAATTAACTCTCACGAGTACATCTCTCATGAGTACGAGTACTTATGGGTAAATAAAGGTACGAAAACAATGTCTTTGAGTCAACTGGTTAAAGTAAACAATGATACGGAAAAAAGATAATGCACAGTCAAAAACATTATGGTTTTACCGAGTGGAATAGAGCCCCAGAACGGCTAGCACATGTTGCCCGCGACATGTTTGTCGCTCGGATCTCCCTTTCCTACTAGTCTGCACAGATAAAGACACACTGAGCGACAAGCGAGAAAATACAAGTACAGCTCGGCGAGTACAAGTTGCCCGCGATTTGGTTGTCGCTCGGATCTCCCTTTCTGTCTAACCAGTAACGATAAAGACGCACTGAGTGACAAGCGAGAAAATACAATATGTGCTACCCGTGCAGTATGCACATACGTCACGCTGATTGTAATTAAGTTCCGATTGTCATCTTATCTCCACAATCGAATGCGGTGAAGAAGAAACCAAACCGACCAAGCATCGTGGATATCCTTGAAGGTTTAGTGTCATTAGTCAATAGCCCATGCTTGTAGCAATCCATTGACGAGTTTTCTTAACATTATTGAGCCGGGAGCTATTGCAGAGATGCAATGTATCACGAAAATCACAAACTGAGCCTTGAGGAAGGCAACGCCAGAGGATGTCTTTCGTCTTAAATGATGAAGATAATAATCATGTCATATATTTACACATAAACCCGAAGACGAAGAGGTTTAGCTATACTATGCTTAGAATGTGATAAATAATAGCTGGCCCAAGGCCTATTACTCAACGTCGCACGCAGCGTACAGTCACGCACGGAAGGGAAATTGGCGAGAAGGCGGTTTTACAAGAGGAAGTCTTATTTTCTGACTACGGGAAAGCAAGCGAAGGGTTGTGGTTTGATCATGAACATGTTTAGTTTATAGAGGGGATGAATTTAAGATGATTTAGAAGTGTTAGATGACCTAGATGCAAGCACAAAAGCGATTAAAGTAGATATTTTTGGAGAAGATTCATGTCCAGTTAGATGATGATCAAAATACCAAGGTAAAGCCAGATATAATTTGTCATAGTTTTTGCCGCAAGAACTAACTATCGTAATTATATAACAATCAAAAAAAAAATTTTTTTTTTTGGTTTATCTGATTCTCGTCATAACCTGACAGTCAGTTAAGTTTAAATTAGCCTTTCATTGTTTAATTAATTATTCTGTGTAACTTTTTTTATAGATGTGTGTGTTATGCATGGTGGTTTTTATACAAAATTCTGTGTACATGGTATTCCATCCAATTCCATCAGAAATCATACAGACACCATTCCACTTCAAAAAGTAACTACCAGGGTTGCATAGAACATCAACACTATCCAAACCTGCCCCCCAAGTCCCCCCTCCCGCCCCAGCCCCGGCCCCCTGGAGGCGCTGCTCGCGGCGCCTGCTCGCTAGAGATAAGCGCCGCCGTCCTATGAAATTATAGCGCCTCCTGAACACGGCTCGCCGTGTGATATGAAGCTTCAGGATTTAATTCAGCATCCAATACTCCATTTTCTTGCGGCACCGCCTGGAATTCGGGCCTTATCTTTCTTTCTGTATTATTTTTTGAGTGGACAAGATTTTGATTGTTGTAAATAAGCGTGTTGAGTTCAAACGATCCTCACTAAAGCTTTAAATAGAGTAGTAGTTGAGTAAAAATGTACGTTACCAATTTGAATCACTTTTCATTATTATTTATCCTGGTGTTAAAATCATCTATGTTTGGCATTGAAATCACGTTCAGGCTCTAGGCGAAGACCTACAGACAGGCAGACAGTCAAAGACTTCCTATACATTACACGCACCATTCTATTTTGGGACAAGGGTTAAAAAACGTTTTTAATCATTTGTTCTTGTAATCTTGATCTTCGTACGGTTATTCCTGCATTTTTCTATAAATTAAGATAAGTGTTTACAGCCTCAGGTGTCATCCTGTTCAGTCTACTCCGGCAGAGTATCTTTCATTTGGACACTCGTTTGTGAGGTGGTAGATGGTTTATTCCGGAGCACCACAATTGCAGGCTGCCGATTTACGCATGCCCAATTTGTGTAGGTGGTAGTTACATCGGCCTGCTCCTGTGCGAATTCTGCTGATGGTAGACCAGATCTTCCAGGGTTGCAGCGTTCTTCGGAGGCCAGAGGTGGGATCGGCGACCAGTTCTGATTGGGAGCATTTGAATGACTCTCATTTCGCTCTCTCTCTCAATAAGTTTCCTTCATTGGAATGCTCAAAAAAATCGAATCGATTATGTAAACTAGATAGCAATGCAATATTATGTTATCCTAGTGCTACCATGTTACTCTAACTTTGAAAAGTGAGACTTGAGTGAGCCTTGTTGACAAGCTGGGCGTATTATTAACTGGCCAGTTTAAGTTGTCTCATTAAAGCGTAGAAACGTCAGCATCAGTTGAGGGCGTGCATTCTCAATTAGCTTGTTACGACATAGAACTTGCTCACCTGATTTGATGATGGAGTCAGAAAGTGGCAACAAGATCTCCTGTATTTATAGTAGATCCACTACGTTTGAACTCAATAGATAATAAATATCAGAGGGGGACAATACAATACGAATTGAGCTAACTAAGCTCTAGGCTTGTACTAATTAGGTATGGGTATAAGACAACTTATCTATATCTATATTCACATAATATAAAAGGCAAACCTGAACCTGACTTAGATATCAACGCACAGCCGAAACTACTCTATCTAGAAACTTGAAATTTAGTACAGAGGTTCCTTTCATGATGTAAGTGAGCACTAAGAAGGGATTTTCCGAAAATCAACCCCCAACGGGAAGAAATAGGGGGAGTAGCAGGAAACTAATTCTACGCGTACGAAGCTGCGGGCGTCCTCTAGTTAACTTATATAGTTAGAGAAATATTTCCTAGAATATGTCCAAGGCTCAGCAACAAATAGTCGCGCCCCTCACACAAATATCTGCACTTACTGGGATTCAAACCCAAGACCGCTAGCTTCGTCGGCAGGGTCAGTACCAACTAGGCTAACGTATCGTCAAAAGAGAAAGATAAGTCTCGACAAGCAGCTGATGATTATAATAAGTTTTTAACTAAATTTATTTATTGCGACAAGCTTTTGTTACGGACTGTACTTTTTTTTTTGCAAGATCATTATCTGCTTATCAAGACCAAACAAATGAGCCCCAACACGGTGGGTCTACGTTAAGTATAGCGGAGATTCTGTCGCCACCTTCTTACTCCATCATCAGATCAGCTCCATCCTATAATAGTATTGCATTGTCATCCTATTTACACATGTATGCAAATTTTCAGCTTCATCGGAAACTGGGAAGTGGGTCAATTTTAACTTGTAAGATTTGACTCCTACATACATAGGGCCCGTTTCTCAAAAAGTATTAGTCTAATAATATTAGTGTTTTGTCTCACTTTTTAGTTTTATTTATGAGTTTGATTTTGAGAAACGGGCCCCAGATCTAGTGAATAATCCATTCGCATCGTGAAAACTCGGAACTCACGTCTACTTCCGAATGATGCCGACGTGTCTATGAATTATTGAATTATTAAGTGACATGTTTGAACTAAATAAATAGAGTACTTTAGGTTATCAGTGTCAAATGTCAAACCACGAGTTTGAAGTATACAACACCGAGATGTTAAAACCACCACGATCAAATATATAGAAATTAGGTGTAGGTAAACAAGAAGAAATATAAATAAATGTTGAAAATAATTTCACAGTCTTTTCGATCTTAACGTTTCCTAGGTCTTAATGCTTTGGGCATGACTGTTGAAAAGAACTGAAAACAAACTTAATCTTAATTAACAAAAAAATACTCTGGTTTTAACCACTCTATATAGATTATCACTCTCGCATTGCGACTTTCCCCCACGTTGTCTTGATGGGTACTGAGTCGATACGAACATTTCCGAGAAAATACGATGTGAAAGGATATTTCACTACATCTGTACATTGCAAGTTAAATCAAAGCTTATAAAAACGTACAATTTGCAAAAATCTTAAATTACCAACGCATGTGTTTTTCTACATTTTATCTTAAATATCTTCCATCTTAGCAGCACTACACGGCGAGCCTGGAGAGGGTGTTGGGGTCGAGCTCCTCGGGCCATTTGTCAGTGACAGGACGTCGCAGACCCTGGGGTGGGGCCGGCCCCAGATTCCGCACGTTTTGCGGCTTGTGCGCGCGACAGTACCGACGTATGAGCCGTTTAGACTTTTTTTTGGTGATTTTGAGGCGTACGTTCCTTTGAGATATAATGGGTATATAGCAGTTGCTGATTTCCTTGTAACTTAAAAAAAAACAACGGCTTCATATCGATTGTTTGATCAAGCGAACTAACCACGAGAGAGTTTTAAGCTACCTAGGGTGATGGAACCGGTAAGGTAATCGTCCGAGTGCTCGACGCTGTACTAGTATAGGGCATGGGCATTCTATGTCAAAGTGACATATGGCTTAAATTCGAATGAAGAATAATCCTCTTAGTTCGAATTTAACCCTTATTGCTTTGACATACAGTGCCCATGCCATATACTAGTACAGCGTCGAGCACTCGGACGTCTACCTTAATGGAACAAGGACCAATAATGTAAATTGATTTTTATGTTGCAGAAGATAAGGGTTATTCATTTATTTTGAGACAAACCTTACTAGCTTTTGCCCGCGACTCCGTCCGCGTAGAAATCGTTTATCGCTGCTCCCTCGAGAACTGTCCAATTGTCCGAGATAAAAACTCTCCTATGTCCTATTCCAGGACCTAACCTATATGTGTACAAAGTTTCATCCCGATCTGTTCAGTAGTTAAAGCGTGATTGAGGAACAAACATTCAAACATCCAAACTTTCTTATCTAAAAAATTAGTAAGATAACATGATCTTTGAATTAAGAGTTAAGAGCCTATTATTGGTGCCTTCAGCTAAAACTGTCCAACACTGGTGCCGGTACCCTAATTAAAATGTTGTTTGAACGCTCTGTTTATAATATTCGTCCGTCGAGTTGAAAAGTGAGTTGAGTTGATGACTTTGTCTGGGTTTCGAACTATCTTAATACGAAATTTCACCAAAATCGGTTCAGAAGATGTAACAAGCAGACAAACAAACAATGTTTTGCATGTATAACATAACGTCGGCAATACTGCGTAACTAAAATATTTAATTAGTTGCAAATTTTACCTTAATGACTTAACGCTAAGGTGTATTTTGCACCTTATTTAATTTGTTCATTACGCGGTTGCAGTGTTACCGACGATAAGTCAGGGTAGTTATGAATATAGTGCTTATAGATCCTGAACCAAAACTTGTTTGTAACTGTCCCTTTTAATATCGTCAAGTTTTGTAGTTACTCTCATTGAGTGCAGAGATGGGTATTATTCGAATAATTATTTATTCGAATAATCATTCGAATAAAAAATAATTCGTAATATTTTTATTCGCGAATAATTTATTCGTCGAATAATTTATTTGCTAATGATTTATTCGCGAATAGTATATCCACAAATGA
Organism: Acleris literana; assembly: GCA_946894065.1. NCBI lineage: Eukaryota > Metazoa > Arthropoda > Insecta > Lepidoptera > Tortricidae > Acleris > Acleris literana. The sequence continues at coordinate 10,822,278 of OX335687.1, forward strand.
ATCATTCGACTAGTTTTCGAATAACGAATAATTTATTAATTTATTAGAGAAAAATGGAGCAAGCAGGCAGGTAATAAGTAGTACATAATAATTATTCGTGGCAATTCATTCAACGAATAAATTATTCGCGAATAAATTATTTGACGAATAATTTATTCGAACAAGAATACTCATTCTAGAATTTCATTCGTTATTCGCGAATAATTTGGTTATTCTTATTTGTTATTCGTCATTCGAATAAATTTTTCCCATCTCTGATTGAGTGATGATAATTTTTTCGATGCCATGAACCTATACCACTTGATAGGAAATATGTAGAAAAAAACCCGAATTGTAATCATTATACAGGATGAGACATCAAAATGGGTGAGGGAGTAGGTAGGAGTCCCAACTTTGTTCGTAGACACTCGTCGATATCCTACTAATATTATATTGCGAAAGTTTGTGTGTGTGTTAGTTTGTTGCTCCGTCACGCTGCAACGGCTGGACGGATTTGGATGAAATTTGGAATGGAGATAGCTTATACCCTGGATTAACACATAGGGTACTTTTCATCCAGGAAAATTCAAAAGTTCCCGAGGGATTAACTATAATCCAAATTGACGCTGACGAAGTCGCGGGCAGACGCTAGTTAGAACATAAAAACTGCATGTAATGTTTTTCATTTCTTTATTTAACTTAAATATACAACTAAACTTGATGCAACGATTTATCAAATTTTTTGAGTTGTGTTTTTGTCAGTAGATAATTCATAAGTAATTAAATAAAGGAGTGTTTATTATCGATTGCTTACAAACTTCTGAGGAGCCTTCCTTATATATATTTAAAATTTTACTATTACATTTTTCTTGCAATGTTAGCAAACTAGACAGTCGCGCCTTTGCTTCTCTTTGGTATGTTAGTAAAAGCTTTAAAATTATATTATAGACATTTGCAATGTATCGAAATAAAACAAACACATAATTTAAAATTACTATTATTTTATTAATCTCTGAAATTATCATTAAAATCCATTGCTCTGTTCAAATTAAACTTTCAGAAAGGCCGAAAGACAAAAATACCAAAACCATTCAACAATCAATCAATACAATCATTTATCATTGATTAGGCATCGTATAAGTATGATAACGGCAAATCAATAATTTTCGCTGACTATTTCAATCACTTACGTAAGCATACAAAAGCGCCATAAGCAATAAGCAAAATAAAAACGGCCAATAAAAGCAGATCAATATCATTATATAGTGCATACTAACCCTAAAAAAGGATGATACACTTTTATTACGTATAATTAATTAACCAAAACTTCCAATAAAAAGCGAAGCGAGCGATTCCATCGAGTGGTCGTATCGTTTAAAATCGCTGAGTCCTCAGGCGGCACCATAAAAACTCAGTCTAGCCGATGTTATAAAAATTCAGCATCGGATAAATAAAAATATAGAATAAAATATGGAATGAAAGTGGCGCGGACGCAAGAAGTCGCGAGCCTTTGAATGTGCTCTGTGCGGGAATAAAGCGGCGTAGAGTCGATAAATGGTTTTTTAATAATATTATTGAAAAAATATAAATTTCAGTGGGCAATCTCACTCAAATTGACCTAGTCCTAAAACTAAGCTCTACTCTTGTTCTATGGGTACTAGACAACGATTTAAATAATTGGTTAAGTTATTTTCGTGGTATATTTGCATAAGTTAACATACGTCAAGCTCGAGCTGTAGGTAGGCCTCCAACAAGATGGAGTGACGACCTTGTAAAGATCGCGGGAAAGCGGTGGATGCGAAAAGCACAAGATCGGTCTGAGTGGAGAGCCTTGGGGGAGGCCTATGTCCAGCAGTGGACGTCTTTCGGCTGACATGATGATGATGAACATACGTCAACTACGTTAACTTATTTTTTTATAGCAAACGCTATATACGTATACGTGCGTCATATACTAGAAGTACTTACTTCGTCAAGCTTAACCTATGGATCCTTGTACAAACTGTTAATGACAGAGCAACCACGAATCCAATATGACTGCCATTCACCCATTAAAGGCCCAGCCACACCACTTGCATGACGTGCACGTGCACGTGCGCCCTCGCTTTCCGCTGCGTTGTATAGTGACATGTCGTAATGAGAATTCATACTATACAACGCAGTGGAAAGCGAACGCGCACGTGCAAGTGCACGTCACGCATCCGGTTTGGCTCGGCCTTAAGTACTCCTACTGCTTACCCAAGGCATACTAAAATTTTGTGATTGAAACCAGTCCTTAGTCACTTGGGTATCATAAAGTGATGGCTATCTTTTAAATCATCTTGTCTTTCTCTTAACAAGTTCCTTACATAATGTTAAGATCGTTTCGTCAGCCGTTCCAATCGAATCCCGATTTTGTTTACATAATAATAAAAGTCATTTTCTCAAAAATGTCCGGAAATTTTGACATTACTATCTACATATTGAGACGCGAAGTACATAGTTTACTGAACGTTAACAAATAAAATAAAAAATGCGTGCTCGCTACACAAGCCCATTCCATTACTATTTAGCTTGTAACTTTTTAAAGAGTGAAAAACATAATAAAGTGAGGGCACGAGTCTTATGGCTCGTCTACACATTGGCCCATCATGGGCCAATACAGGCACACACGATTGTGAAGAGAGCATAATCGTCGATGAGCCATCATTGCCTGTGATCGGGAATAATCGGACAATTGTCGGTACATCAAAGGAATTCGTGCCAATGATCGTGTTCGAATCCACACAATCGCTCATCTTCAGTCGCACGGCAGACGTCGAGGTCGTCCTTTACAACTTTTTGACCTTAACGCCTTACAAATAGAGTCGAAAAGGGGTAAACCAGTTTTTTGGTATACAATAATATTAGTCACTGTATGATGAAAAGTGACTAATATTATTGTATAGCAATTTTATGGTATTATTGTGAATAGTTAACATTCACCACCTTCTCTTCCTCCATCTATTTTTCATGACCTTTTTTTGATGCACATTCCCATAATCCATACTTAGTACTTAATATTATAAATGTGAAAGTGTGTATGTTTGTCCGTCTTTCACGCTTCAACCGCTGAACGGATCGAGATGAAACTTGGCACACATATTGGTTAGGTCCTGGAATAGGACATAGGATAGTTTTTATCCCGGAAAATTGGACAGTTCCCGAGGGAGCAGCGATAAACGACTTCTACGCAGACGGAGTCGCGGGCGAAAGCTAGTGATTATATATACTAAGCAAATAGATAGCAGCTGCCGCTATCACTTCGACGTCCATCTTCAACCGGGGACAGTGCGTAAATGAACAGTCACGATTGTGTATAGATCAACCCATGATCGCAGCGATGATGGCCACTTTTTGGCCGGATGATGGCCAAAAAGGCGGTAAAGAGTGATGGTTTTTTCACATGACGTTTCTGTTTGTATGCAATTTAAAAAAATGAGTTCAGGCGATGAAGATTTTACTCCAATACAATTTTTTTCTTTCGATTTTTGAGAAAAGCTCTGTATTTGCCTCGGCAGGAACAGCAATTTCGGGCTTCGTATTTTTAAACGGACACGCAAGCTCGCCCGCAATTGCCTACTTCCCTGCCTAGGCAATAATGTACTACTTCACAACACTGCTCGGAAATATCGCCAAAGGTGGTCTGGACACAAAACAGCAGTTTTGCTGGCCGATTTGCTTTTTGGATGACAACACTGTTGTCCAACGCAGACGACCAATAAAAATAAATCTATCAATTTCTGGATTATACCTCAATTATACTGAGGACGCCCGTGACTTCCCGATTAGTTTCCCGTAACTTTAACCTCCTAGGGGATGAATTTCCAAATATCCCTCCTTAGTGCACCCCTAGGATATCCAGGGGATATCACCTCCAAATGTCAAGTCCCTAGGTCCAGCGGTTTAGGCTGTGTGCTGATAGATTGTTTTTTATAGAAAAGCACCGATTCATTGCGTCTTCCATTTTCGAAAACTTGTGGCTGTGGCGGCGACCAATTATTTCATGACACGCCAGGCGTGCCATACGCCATAGGCATCGTCCTTATAGAACGCGATTGCGCGACCATCGCAAGTTCGCGCGACTGTTTGTATGTAAACTGTCATATAAACAGTCGCGCGAACTTGCGATGATCGCGCAATTGCGTTCTATTAGGACGATGCCATAGTAATGACACGCCTAGCGTGTCAACCGCCACACGTTAAAAACATTTGATGACACTCCTGGCGTGTCATCCGAACTGAATCGGTTAAATAAGTGCAGTCCATGTTTCTCTTCCTGCTTCTTTTAAATAATTGAATCGACCAATCATAACATACCAATTTAAAAAAAATGTGTGTTTTTGGTGCAACTACTTTTTTATATTATTCAAACGGCCCCATAATTGTATAGATTAAATTATATTTGAGACCACATACAATTATGAATGCGGTTGAAATTTTCATCTCGAGTGGCATGAGAATAGACGACTTGATATTTAAAAAGTTAGTTATAAAGAAACCAACGTCATCGAACTCATCCATGGCGCGGATACTGCTACCTACTTACTTTTAAAATACTACATTTTCCTTCATTTTACACTTTCAAGCCAAAAGCGGATATCGAACATGTTTTGTGATGTAAACATAAGCACGCCAACAAATATCCACGATACGGCAAAATCAGCGGTTAATAATACGCTTCTAAAGAAATCTTAGAAAAAATGTGTAAAAGTTTACGAAAACATAATTCCATGGGAAACCTGCGAAAAAGCAAAATATTGTTCTCCGAAATCTTGTTACTTGGATATTTCAATAAACTTTCGAGGCCGCTAAAGCCTTATGACGTTATAGCGTAGGTATATTTCCGGAATCTTGCGCATAAGGTAACGGCACCTATCAACGACTCCCTCAAAATCGGCATCCATTACCGGCATCCACTACCGGCATCCACTAGACTTGTTGAGGATTTTTGTCTACATATTTAAATCTGTAAACGTATGTGTCAAAGAAAACTATAATTTATGTTACAGAATCCAGTCGTCTCGATGCCTTTCCCTGTGCGTCCGGAGTGTTTCTTTGGCCGTAACAATCTGAAGGCGGCGCCACGGGTCAGCAGAGCCTCCCCCTGTGCATGTGTGGAGGGTACGCCATTCGTGCCTGACGCTTTCACCGCCCTAGACGCACATGTGCGTCAAAGGTGAAGTAGACATTACGACTACGGGCGCTGATGATAAGCGACTTTTATACATGTTGTGTTGTTGAAGCTTGGAGTGTCGCTACTGTACTATTATACTACTATAGCTGAAGGCCAATGGACATTTGGAATCTCAAGATTAAACCGGCCAAGAGCGAGTCGGACCATGCTTAGAGTAGGGTTCCGAAGCCATTACTACAATTAAAAAACTAGCTCATAAAACAATATGTACGAACAGACCTAGACCTCTATAAAACATTAATTTTAAAAAAAACTCCGAAAAAATGTAGATTCAATCTAATTGAAATGTATAACTATGCCATGGCCGAAACCGGGCGGAAAGATCATCATCATCATCATGTAGTATGTACTAAATATGTAAGCTCACTTGTACTATAAATCTATCTAATGAATAAGACATTTGTAACAAAAACCCTTTCACATAAGAGTATCTGAGCTAGACTGCGGACAGATAGACAGACGGACATGGCGATACTATTTGGGATCCTAGTTTGACTTCGGAACCCCAAAAACCGGCCAAGAGCGTGTCGAGCAGTTTTAGGGTTCCGTTTCTAACTTGCTCGACTATTACTCGTTATCTTAGCACACTTAGGGCGCGTTCACATAGAACGTCCGTTTTAACGGATCTTTTCACCTTGTAATCTTCTTTTTTACTGGATCCAGAATACTGTTTTGGGTGTGGACTCGCTCATAACCCTACATACGCCATCAAGATCTGTTAAAACGGATCCTGTAAAAACGGACGTTCTATGTGAACGCGTCCTTAGCTGTAATAGTCCTTTAAAACTTCATTATAATAAGTATAAGACAGACGGACGGATGATGGACATGGCGAAACTATATGGGTTCCTTGTTGATAGATCTAAGACTTAAGTTGGGATGCCTCTATTCTAGCCATCAGCGCCTGACGCAGAACGAATGCCGAAGAAAAGATTAGTAAGGAGGTGGTAAAGGGATTTATAGGAGAATACTGTCCACCTGTACTGTAGACCAGTATTTATAATATTTTTTAATCTATCTCAGTTTTTATGTAACGAGTACGTTTTGTGAGATTGTTTACAAAAGCGGGCAAATATAGGTATGGATCGCCAAAAAAAATCGATGTTTGTTGTTTCAGTCAGTATGTAAAATAAGTATTCAAATGTCTAAAATATTTCAGGCAAAGAATCCGCTAAGGTTTCAAAAAATGCACAAAAGGCATGCTTGTTACATTTAGTAAATATAAAGTGTGTTTATATAGATTGTTTATTTAGCTCACCGTCCATTTTGTAATTAACACAAAGTTCAAACTGGGCCATATTTCCTGGCCCATATTTCAAGCCAAATTGACCGCGCTCAACAAAAGGCAAAAGTTCCAAACAAAATATTAACTAAGAGGAAGAAGTAATTAAGAGAGGCACTCCGGGCCAACAGCTTACGGAGATAACTCGAGTGAGGGCCGCTAACTTCCTCGGCTACTGAGGGAGCCAATTCGGAGGGTCGGCGGAGTTCGCTTTCGGGAAAATTCGTTTCGGCTTCCCTGTAATTTTGTTTGTTTTCGTTTACATCTGTTCTTTTTTTTTCCGCTGTCGCTAAATTAGTTTCTTTTGTGTTTTAATTGTTGAAATGAGTTTACAGTCACCTATATTATGAATCTTTTCATAAAGTTTACTAAGATATTTGATAAAATTGAAAAATATGAAACTGCCTTAGTAAAGAGAGACTGCATGAAAGTATTTTCAACTTTTAAGTTAAAGCTTTTTTAGTTTAATTATTTTGTATGAAATAAATGATCGAGTAATTAATGGGGCGGATTACATTATCAAAATTATCACGCGATCCACGCATATCACGATCCGTATCAAGAAATATTGATGCGGATCACAATTCGATATCCAAACATTTTAAAATCCACGATCCAATATTGACATTCCAGTATCGCGATGATATTGATCGTCTATTCCGTGCGAATGTTCTAGCTTTTTCCGTTAAGTTGACTACACGAAGGTAAGGTAAATGTTATTAAACTTTGTCATAATATATGCTAGGTATACATTGTGTGTTAATTTGTACCTTAACAACAAAGAACCGTCCTTTGATTTCAAGATAATACTTTAGTTTTAAGAAGACACAATAATAGAAAATGACACCACTGGAAGCTCGGTGAAATGCCCTTGTAAGCCAATTGAGAGAATCTCAAATTCAATAGCCAAAGCAGATTCAATCCTCTTCCGTTAGTAATAAGGTTGAATTTGCTACAGGAGTTTGGTCTGAGATACCGCCATTTGTCTTAGCATGGCCGCAGTCTTAAATGCCCGAATGCTTGTGGCATACCGGGATAACGCCGCGATAGGAAGGGATGGTAATGACATTGAAACCGGGATAACAATGTATTTAGGGGAGCCTTTGGCAGGGTAACAAGTTTGTCTGTCTTGATGCAAATATGGATTGAAACGTTAAGCGATTTAGCGAGATAACAATGCAATGCTAGTAACGAAATCACTTAAATAAAACACATTTATCTAAATCCAATCATAACTTCCCTACAATATGTTCAAAAACGATGAGCTTATAAGAGACCTGTATTTGTGGTTGTATTTTAATGTTAACATTAAAGGATTTCATGTCATTAAACTGTCGGTTATCGATGTGTAAGCATCATAATGTTCACTTTAAAGTATCATCACCGATACTTTAATGTGGACATTAAGACACAGTGCAACCACAGATACAGGTTTCTCACATATTGTAGAAAACTTATGATATGCATCTAGGTAAAGTTATGTATGGAACTGTACACATAATTAGGCATTACGCACGTCACATAAACTACTATTATCTTATTGCTATAATAGAAATTGTAGGTACTTGTATATAAAACAGATCAAGTGTGAGACGGACTTGTACACGAAAGACTTAATAACGTACAATATTAAAAGGCTGAAGAAAACATGTTTTTATTTATGATTTATTTATTTAAATTTATTTGCACGAGACACAATAAAATATAAATGGAGGACTTAATGCCCCATGTTTTTTGTATGGGGACCTCCTTTAATACAATTTGCGAATGTTTGGGGACGGAATGGGCCTTCTTAGATTCTTACTAAGGGGTTATAATTCTCGGTTTAAATTATTAATTCGCCTCAGGGAAATGAAAAACGCCTGCAAGAAATCTAAAACTCTTGATTGCTCATTTTCTTATATGTGGACTGAAAAACGTTTTTCTTGAACAAACTGTTTCAAGATATTCCCACCGGGTTTCTGTTCCACTGCTTTAGCTCACTGTATAAAAGGAATAATGAAAAATAGTTTATTTGGCGGACATTTTAATACGTTATATTAAATAGGTGTCAGTCAACAACTTGGAATAATGCCATGGCGAGCTACGGTGCTAATTTTCATTGATCCCTATTTGAGGGTCATACACAGATTTACGTTATACGACATACCCGAAGTTAACGTTTTTAGGGCCTAATTTTAGGATTAACCCATATCCGCATAAACGGCGTCAGGTCTACATTAGTCCTATCAAATAAAAACATAACTTATATGCACACCAGCTTAACTATTGACCACAGGAAAGACTTTTGTTTTTTCGAGTGTGTATGACCCTTAAATTAATACAGAAGCAGGAACAAAATTGGTAGGGACTACGTTTTATGTCAAAATATCACTATTTTCTGGAACTTTCCTTTGCCTATGACGTCACTTTGCACGCCTGACTTAATGTGACGTCTTCCCTCTCTGCTCTACGCAGACGGCGGGTAAATCGCTCGGAAAATGGCCGAGGGATGTAGGTGTAATAGCCGCCTTAAACGCTACTACCGCGCTGCTAGCTGAGTTCGTGGGATTGAATAGCACATGTACTTATAAGAGTTATAAACATAGGTTTTAGATGTGAACCATCTGATGAAACATTTAGGCGTCGACTGAGGAACCTTTTGTTGGATAAAGCAGATGAGAACATGGATTTGGTCCTATAGCTGTGTGTATTCCTATAATATTGTTGTCATAATTATGTAATCCATATGTCTATAAGACATTTCTCTTTACTTTTGTACTTTTTGACTATAATATTACTATTGTGTCTTTTGACTACTAATATTGTATTTCTTGACTGTTATTATTTCATTTTATATTATCTTTAGATTATATTGACGATCTCTATTTGTGAAATGGTTTGAATTATTAATTTTAAATTTTATTTGTTAGTTTTTGACAATCTTGATGAGAATATTTATAATTTTTACATGTAATGCAAACTTATATATTGTTTTTTTTTCATGAAATAAATAAACTAACTAACTAAGTAGGCTTTTAGAAGTGGAATAAAGAACAATTTAAAAAAATATACTTGTGAGTTGGCTATTCTACACTTTTAATCCTTATTTTTTACTTTAATCATCCCATATTGATATTTAATATTATTATAAATGCGAAAATTACTCTGTCTGTTACCCTTTCACGTATAAACCGCTGAACCGATCTCGATTTAATTTTTGGAGATAACTAAACCCCGAGGAAGATACATATAAGCATACGGTATTTTTTACCGCGAGTTAGCGATACTCGATTTCTATCCGGACGGAGTTGCGGGAAATAGCTAGTAATACAATAAATGGAGAGTGCCACTGTCATCCATATTTAAGATGCGTACACACACACACACACACACATAATGCAGACACAATGCCTTGGTTTTGCTGTAGAAACGTTGATCTAGTGCTATTAGGTCAACTTAGGGTGGGGGGTGGCTAGGGGGCGATAAGTGCAAACCAAAGGTGAGCAGATAAAGCAATTTGGGCTAACTGCTGCTCTATAAAGCCAAAGGTACGTATCTATTACTTAATTTATTTTGCATATTTAACCCTGACGCAGTATAAATAAGGTCGCAAACGCATTGACAGGGTTATAACAGATATGCCATTTATTTCAGAACAGTGTGGTAGTCAAACTTTGAGGATTAGTCTTTGGCAGCTTATAGTTGCGGATTTGTGAAACGTCGGAAGTAAAGACTTTGTTCAGACCGAGAGAATAAGAGTGGAAAGCGGCGCGACGTAGAACTTCGTTTTGCTATTTTGCCGTCGTACGGAGAAAAGGCACAAGTGCAATTAATTCATAGAACCATATTAAACTCTCAAGGGTTATAATAAGGTTGGAAGTGCAATACAATTCATATAGATGTGCCTCCGTACGAGGGCAATATTTTTCTCTACTCCAGAGCCTCTGTTTTATTTAGTAAAATTATGTTACCTTTGACACGTATCGTATTGTTATGAACTCGGCCGCCATTACTGTCAAGTACGTAATAGTTATCGTAACGTTGACAATACGATAACAAGTCAAAACCAATTTGCTTTAACTCGGTGGAATAGAGTACAATCTCGTCCATAACATTACTGGTTTAGTCTTATTTGTCACTGTTCGGTTTTTTACTTTATAGTAGGAGATCTGAATAGGAGACGATTTGCACCGGGCTGTTTATTCGATAAAAAGTATTTTATACCAAAATTAATATGCTAAGTAATATATGGTGAAATAGGTAGCCTGAAAAATTTTAGTTCAGCATGTAATTTATTAAAAATTAAAAATTAACTTTGTTTTGCAATAGCTTTTTTAATAGACAAATTACATATCAATCGAAAGTATGAAGCCTATAGAATATGCAAACGTTAGGTTGACTATTTTTTTCCCGTCAAACTATTGGGTAGGCAGGTATAAACAGGTAAGTGGGTACTAATAATTTGCACCAAAACCTAACGTTTGCATATTCTATAGACTTCATACTTTCGATTAATATGTAATTTGTCTATTAAACAAGCATATTTAAAAAAAAGATCATTTTAATTATTTTTTTTATTGATAATTTATTGGGCTGAAATTTTTCAGTCTACCTATTCGCCATATATAATTTAGCGTATTAAATTTGATATAAAATACTTTTCATCGAATAAACAGCCCGGTGCAAATCGTCTCCTATTCGGATCTTAGACCATTACGCCCAAAAATACTCGTTGATAAAAATATAACTTTTAAGCAAGATTTTTATGAATATATAAGGTCAGGCGGGGCAAGTCCGTCAACGGGATAAGTGTTATTGATTAACAATTCGTCGGTGAAACTGCAAAACTGCGTAAGAAACATTTTTAATAAGAAGCAAACTGCACCTTTTCTCTAAGATCTTAAGGTTTATTTTGCCTTATAATAAATTTGTTGGTTACGCGGTTTTGCAGTTTCACCGACGAATTGCGAAGAAAATATTAAAATTTGTGCACCTATTAAAAAATTACCCTGTATGTTTAGACCGGTGCACCTGGCGTTCCCTAGTCTCTGCCTACCCCATTGGAAGACAGGCGCGAAGGTATGTATGTGTATGTCTGTATGTTGGCAGTGATCCGGACGGACCCTGTGCAAGGTCTTACCACCTCTAAACTAGGGTGATGGAACCAGTAATGGACAAGGCACCAATGGACACTTGATTCTTATTTTACAGAAGATAAAGGTTATTCATTTGTTTTGCAACAATCACTTTTGGACCGTATGAAATTTGAATTAAGAGTGAAGTGTCCATTACTGGTGCCGTCAACCTATGCGCAGTGGAACTTGTGGAACCATGTCAAAGTGACGCCATCGTAGTCTCTTAGTTTTTTAAATATAATTCGTTTAATTGCGTCACTTTTACGCAGCTCAACATAAGCCCTGAATTCCATTTGAAGGGTACACGGAAAGAACATCTAGTCAATTTTTTAAATGAAATTTTGATCTCAAAATGTAGAGTTCTCGAATAACTCTCCGTGTAACTTTAATTATTTGAAAATTACATGGTTCCTAACTTTTAAAAAGTTACTTAGATAACTAGACAAGTTATTTCCGTGTACCTACCCTCAAATTTGTGTATATACAGGGTACAAAGCCCATTTACAAGTTTCGTGGGAGCTGCGACGAATTGAAACGCCTTAGGATATAAGCAGGCAAAAACCGGCTGCCGTTTTTTTATCCCAATTTGATTCACAAAACTAGTTTCCAAATGACAAATTAATCTCTTGAAAGTTGTAGGCGGATATTTTTTTGGGAATGTTTTCTGAGGCAACGAGGCGGAGCGGATCGCGGTGACGGTTAGGACGAGTGCACATTCACTGGGTTTGTATTTATTTTTAGTCTCAGGGTAGCAGATGTCTTGTCCTATCGAATTGAGGTCTAAAAAACACTCAGTCGTGCCTTAAGTTGAAATTGTTGGTCTATATTTTTTGCCGAAAGCTATTTCATGCTTCAGCTAATTATTTGCTATTAGTAGATACCTAGGTTAGGTTACAACTACTATTAGGAATATTAAAAAGTCTCCTATCCAAAAATTGATTTCGGAATTATGAAACTCCGGGATATATCAATTATGAAATATGTTTATTTGGGTCATGTGAAAAAACTTAGATAACATAAAGGATGAATTTAAAAACGATTTAGCATATTGAACACTACAGAAGTGTGTGTACCTATGTGTATCTTATGTTTATTTTATCTCCGATAACAAAAAAAATATTGTAAATCTGACCGTTCATGTAGTTATCTCAAATTGTAATAACATGTTTTTAAAGTATGTTATCTATATGTATAATTAATTGGTAAGACATGGAACACCTACGGAAAAATCAAACGACATCGCATTTTGTTTGATAATTTGGTATTTCTTTAATTTATCAGTTAGATTATCGTGATAACTACTAAAGCTAACGGAGAAAGCAAAATAAAACAAGCTTATACGACATTTACGATGTCATTTAATTAATCATCTCATCTGTAAGCACCTTTACAATATGTACAAAATTCGAGCAATTATGCCCAATTTGTACCGAATTTGGTTTGAAAAGTGTCCTCTCGTAAAGTTTGTAGAGTAAAAAAAGTACGGCACCGAAAATTAATTTAAAACTAAATGTTTTTCAGAAGGGCGCTACAAAAAAGTAATAAAGCGTAAACTATTGGCACTTTCGGTTCATTCTCTATGGACATTTCATGTCAATGATGGCATTTAAGCACTTCACACATGACAAACTTAACCGTAACATGAAACATTTTCTTCTGTTCTGTCAGCGTTAGTGAGAAATCGAGTTAAGATATTGTAAACAATTAAATACTAAAGAGAGGTAATGCAGCCAGTTTCATAGGGACCAAGCTGCGAGCGGACCTGCTAGAGGGGGTGTTCTTTTAATAGTGGTGATTATTATTTATATATTTAATTTTTGAGTAGCTTAATTTAATTTTAATTTAAATACGTTTAGTTTTCATTTTTAATTGTATTAAATACTTACATAACAACTAATCTTCAATCTACTTACTAAGAGGCAATAATATTGACACACTAGCAACTAGTTTAAAAGTTTGTTGTTCACATGGCAGTCGGTCGTCCTCAAACGTCCCTGCAAATCTGACGTTTTACACCCGACCAAGCAAATAGTTTGAACGTTTAGCGCAAATTGCAGTCCGTCCAAATGTCCCCGACCATTGTGTTTTTTGCCAGGATTATGCCAATCCAATCCCACGTGAAAGACCCGGCTCCTTTCATACGGATACGGTTGCGTTCCGTTTCCCCTCGGTTGGCTAATTCAATCAACCGTTCTGCCATTTGAAAGCAACAAATCCTTAATTGTTCAAGTAAGTGGCACTCAGGATTAAAATTAAACGGAAATTAAACTGTAAAAGTAATAAAAAATAGATTTTTAATTAATTAGTGAAGCAAATCATGTCGACGGCATCAATCGTTGCGGCTGGACTCAGCAAATTGGAACGTGGCTTTCGAAAAAAGTAAACCGGGAACGTTGGCGCCAACGCGCCCGCGATGTTCTTTATTTGAATGTCTGCGTTCTTTTTATAATGTTGCCGCATTGTTGAATCAAATATTGTTCTTTTTTCAAATATTTATGGCCAGTGTTTATTCTATTTAAAATGTAGAGTTCCTTTTTTGAGATAATGATCAGTTTTGCTAACTACGTTTTGTTAGTGAATGTTTTTGGGGCTTTCTCTTTGCCGATGACAGCAATGGCGGCTAGATGATGAAATATTTTATGTGGTATGTGACGGGCACAGCGGGGCGCCGCGGCGGCTTGTGGGACCACCCGCTTCAATATGACTAAGTATAAATATAATAACCGCATTGTTTACATAACTTTATGGCCTTATCTGCGGTTTGAACAGAGCCGAAGTCTTTGACTTCTGACTCGGCCGCGTTGAAAGATTTGCGAGTACTTATTTTCTAGCTTATGGCAGCGCTTTAATAAATATTACAATGTCTATTCAACGAATAGTAACGAAATTATATCTGTTCATCTTTGAAATTAATTAAGGAAAACAATGTCTAAAATTGTTATTTCAAATATTCGAAATATTACTGGGTACATCAAATTCCTTAAATGCTTCATTTCATCATAACAACTCTTTTCATCTTGGTGGTCCTGTGATAGCCACACCTACTTAGCGTTATTCTAATGTTTTATGAATGTAACATCTCTAGTAAGCTACCACAGGTTACCACAGTGACCTGAAAAGACAACCTAGTTAACTTCACACATTTTCGCATTATCGATTACTTAACAGTAAATAAACTAACCGATTGAAAGGTAGGGTTACCAGCGCTCCACCACAATAGGTATCAGTTTTGTCCTTGCAATGAACCATTACCTATTGCCTTTGATATCCTATCGTGTTGTATTTAACTCGGAAGCCATTACTGTCACGTAAATAGTTCCAAATTCAAATTCAATTCTTTGATATATGGCTACTGTTCAGTGCGTCAATTCTGCCTGTGTCAAGGTTGGAAGTTATAAGTGATCGGTGAAAATGTTTTTCCAAAAGCAGATGGTGATGCGTCAGTTGGGTGATCTAAAAAGAAATAGATTATTTAAATTAATAACTACAAATACTAAAACTAAAATCGCAATGTACAACTTAATATTAAGGTCATTCTTAGCCAAAGGAAGTATTTACTAAGTGAGGATATAACTAAGGCTAGTTGGGCGAGAGAAAAATCTGGAAGAAATTAAGTTGTACAGAGAAACTAGAGTATTAGAACAGTTCAAAAATATAAATCTGTACCCTTACCATGAGTTACAATTAACGTACTCGCTAGCGAGTCGAATGCTCTGTCCCTCGCAGACCTCGCAGTAGTCTTATAGAGTGCGAGGGACAGAGCATTCGACTCGCTAGCGAGTACAGTAATTGGAACTCATGGTAAAGGTACCGGAGTGCCCTCCTCGAAATCACACACACAGAGAATAAGTAAAGTAAATAAGAACTATTTTAACGTTAACTATACGATAACAGGTCAAAGGCAATGTGGTTTTACTCAGAATAGAGGCCCTGGATAGTGATTAGCCCCTATATCAGCTCATGTGATAATTTAAATAATTTATTTTGTCTGGTTGCCGGGATAGAATAGTGCCACTCCATGTCTTCCCGTGGATGTCGTAAGAGGCGACTAAGGGAATAAAATTCTTAACCGGTGGTCCGCGGACCACTAGTGGTCCTTGAAAGCATCTCTAGTGGTCCGCAAGCCATGCCAATAAATAAGTGACAAGAGTCTAAATAAAGCCCTTTATTTACTTACATTTATTTATTTGTAGTGCTGGTAGGCGATGGGCTTACAACCTGTCACTAATACGCTGGTAAACATCTTAGCCTAATTGCGCAAAATGTTGTTACAGATATATCAACAATTTTTTAGAGTTGTCGGTAATTCTGTAGCTCTGCCTACCCCACTCTGGGAACGGCGTGAGTTTTTGTATTTATGTGTATGTATTTTGTCACTTTCTCGGTATTTGGTAGGATATACGTATTTTCTTCATTATGGCCGAAGCTATTTCGACATCACATTGTGAGTATTATCACAAAACCTCAATCCTGCACTAAATATTTATTTAGCGATTCAGTAATTGAATAATTATAAATACAGTTTTTATCTATGCTCGCGCGAACTGTACCTTGGTATCCAAAACAACAGATCATCATCACTTTCACAGTTAGATTTAACGAATTTGTACATGTAAATTAAATATTTCATTAACAATTCCTCGAACTTACGACCCTTTACGTCTGAAAGTAATTGTGCATTCCGAGTTCTTAGATCCGAAGCTGCCCTTAATGATGTAAGACGCCGGCGCCCACGCATTCCCGAAAATCCAGGAATATGCAAGTATTAGCTTTGACGCTAGATGGCGTCATTAACAAAAATGACGTTGATGTTTAGATGGATGGTTGGATGTTTGGTCAAATCATAATATGTTTTTAGGGATAAGACCATTTAGGAAAGTGAACTACTGGATACACATACGTACATACATACATACACATACATAGATACCTTACTACCTAGATACCATAGATACCTTCACGCTTGTAATCCCAGTACTTCTGGATCTATTTTAATAAAAGGGGTTGTCATCCGACTCTTCACAATTGTGTGAGTATCAGAGTCTTTTATTAAAAAAAAAGGTGCATCATACACTAGTCAGCAGTTGGGTATCAGTTATTTGGGCAGGCGGCGAAAAAAGAAATCGCTTGATCGCTGCCGTCGCGAGTGTCGTCACTCGTGGCATGCTTCATATCATCTCTATGTTTCTGTTCGCTGCCGCTTGTCGCTCATCGCCGCTGCACAACTGCCGCTGTATTCAACTCTTTATCATTTTTAGGGTCCCGTACCCAAAGGGAACCCAACGGGGCCCTGTTAATATGCCTCCGCTGTCCATCCGTCCGTCCTAACTTTGAAGAGCTGTATCTCATCATCATCATTATCGACCCTCATCAGTCTACTGCTGAATACAGGCCTCTTCCATAGCACGCCACTGAGCTCGGTCTGCAGCTCTTTTTCTCCAGTTACCACCAGCTACCTTGCGAATATCGTCGCTCCACCTAGTCTGAGGGCGCCCTACTCCACGTTTGCCAATTCGTGGTCTTCAATCTAGCTGTATCTGTTGAACCGTAATAGATAGCGGGAAGAAGGGGGAGAAACAAGAAAAAAAAAATCCAGCCTATTTTTAGTTTTTTGTATCGTACAAACGGTAAAACATACAAGCGTCAAATACGGTATGATTACATAACAAAAACTGAAGAAAAATAACAAGTACTAAAAAAAGGACAAGTGTGAGTTGGGCTCGCATTGATTGATTAAAATGTAAACATACCTACTGTGCGGCGGTACGGAACCCTCGGTGCGCAAGTCCGGCTCGCACTTGACCGGTTTTTGAAAATCAGATTCGAACTTTCTAGGTCGTCATCACCATATCGTCGATGTACAACAACCCTAAGCTTTAACTTTTAACGTATAACAAATAAAGTCCAGATTGAAACGTGTTAGGTTCGTGTGGCCCGACGCACACCGACGTACGCGCACGTGGTGGCGGCGTCTTTGTCGGCGCATCAAAGTGCCGCGATACCGATAGAACGGTATTCCGGAGTAATGAGATTTTAAATGCTTATATTTAGAGTATCGAACTGTTCATTGGGAATCTACCTTACATTGATTGATCAGACGGCTATATTATCTAGTTAGGTCCTTGGGAAAGAGCTGAATTGGAAAAAAGAGGACCCAATAACTTGGCACTAGAGAGAAGCTAACATGTCTTAGGAAGTTTTACTTCAGGTAGTATCTTATCTTATCTTACAGATGAGCCCTTTCGGATACACTTCGAACCTTTATCTTTTGTGGAATTACCCTCTTACCCACTCAGCTGTTCAAATGTGCAGGTTTGCTCGCTATGTTTTTCTTTCACCGCAAGAGCATTGTGTAATGAACTTAAGCTAGAAAAACTCATTGGCATGATGACTGCGGGCGGGCTCGAACTCGGCCACCGACGGGCCAACGTGGTAAGATCTCGAGCACAGTTCGTCCGAAGCTCTACCAGCATATTTTCCTTTATCTTACCATCAAGCAGCAGCATCTGCATTAATGTGATCTGGTGGGTGGGGATGCAGTAATCCAGGGTATAAGCTATCTCTATTCCAAATTTCCACCAAATCCGTCCAGCAGTTGCAGCGCGAAAGAGTAACAAACTAACACACACAAAATGGCTAATGTCTGGCTTCTATCTTAGTCCTCATGGTTGCCAGCGCATTTGCAGGTGTTGAAATTAAAGTCTTGAGATTGCTAATCTCAAAGGATCTCAGTCACAACAGCTTTCCATCCTTCTCAATACCATAAAAAACTCTTGGCGGACTCAAACGGTAGCCATAACTTGATTCATGTAACCAAAAGCATTACCCAGCGATAAGTCTTTGCTACGGCCTTAGTGATTAAACGAAGCTTGGCCAAAGTCGTAGCATACTTAGGGGTTTCTGATACCTATTGCCACTCGGGCGCTAGTTTTTTGCCGAGGCGACGGCGCAGCCCCTTGGTGTGTCCTGTTGAGTTTGCTTGTGGTGGCTCGCGGCGCGTACGGTCGAGGCCCGCACACATGCAAGCCGCGCGATATACCTTTGTTTGAAGACGAACTACTGTTTATGCTGTGGTTGCAGGCAGCTGATTAACCACCGGCGGCTAGGGTAATAGAACCATGGACACCAATAATGGACACTTGATTTTTATTTTACAGAAGATAAGGGAGAGTTAAGTGTCCATTATTGGGACTTGTCAGCGTAAAGTGTCCAACTATAGTGCCATCACATCACCCTACCATTAAATAGTATTATGTTAGTCTGTAAATTAATGTAAATATATGTAATAACGGTACTATATTATATTATATTCTAAAGTGAAGAAATAAAGAAATTAAATATTCAGTAGAAAGAGATAATACGATTTCTTTTACATATATCTTAACATAGAAATAGTTCCAAAGTGGCCCAGAAATCCATTACTGTTTTCTTATGAATGATGCGCTTGCATCGTCAATTAACATCGACCGCGCATGCGTATCACGGCATCTCGAGTTCCCACAGTCTGGTAAGTCACGGGTAAGTAAGTAAGCGGGCACGTATAACTGAATTATAGTGTTTTTGATCCACGAAGGCGCGCCCCGCCACTCGAATACATTGCACTTTTGCAAATTTAAGTAGTGGGGCGCGTCGTGGTGGATTAGACTCTTTGAGGGTAGACTGGAGTATGTGTGTTTGATGAGAATCACATTAATCCTACTAATACTACTAATATTATGAATGCGAAAGTTCGTGTGTTTGTTTGTTACTTCTTCACGCAGTAACGGCTGGACGGATTTGAATGAAATTTGGAACGGAGATAGCTTATACCCACACATAGGCTACTTTTCATCCCGGAAAATTTTCGAGTTCCTGAGGGAATAACGATAATCATATTCTACAAAGTTGCACGCAAAAGCTAGTCTTACTTTGTTAATCGATCAAGCCACAACCGCTAAACAGATCCAGATGAAATTTGGCACATAGACAGATTATGGTCTGGAATAGCACATAGGATATAGGATCATCCCGGAAAAATTTATAGTTCCCGAGGGAAAACGACAATCAAAATGAGGCGTATGAAGTCCCGGGCAACCGCTAGCATTACATAATTATGTCAAAGTGTTTGTTACTTTTTCACTATGAAACTGCAGGACGGATTTGGATGAAATTTGTCACACGGATACTCCATATCGGACAGAGATAAATACTCACATGCACAACTTAAACTTATAATACCCCTCTTTTTACCCGACTGCCGAAGAAGGAGGGTAATGTTTTTGACTTGTATGTATGAATGTATGTATGGTTATTTTTTCCCTTGTAAAGGCTGAACGGATGACCCGTAGGCTTATTGCCTAACGCACTCGCAATCGCAATCGTTTCCATTTTGACAGTCCGATGGCGAGTCTGCATACAAAATGAAAACAATTGTTCCACTTTGAAGTCGATTCCGATTGCGAGTGCCTAAGGCATAGGTCAGCAGATTTCGACGAGCGAGTTGTCGTTAGATTTGTCTTAGCGTCATGGGTGTCACTGGGTACTGGGTGGGTTTTATTAAAAGTGAAAATGGCGAATCAAAATATATCTACATATATACATGCTAACTAACGATATATTTAGCACTGCGATCTGTGTGCGAATAATATATTGAAACCATCGACACGAGAAGAAGAAGAATATATTTGACGATGCGGTCGCCTAGTTGGTAGTGACCCTGCCTACGACGCTAGCGGTCCTTGGTTCAAATCCCGGTAAGGGCAGATATTTGTGTGATGAGCGCGAATATTTGTTCCCACGTCATGGATGTTTTCTATGTATTTACGTATATATTTCTCTATATAAGTATTTATACCTAAGTACCCATAGTACAAGCCTAGAGCTTAGTTTGGGACTAGGTCATTTATTGTCATGACATAGTCCCCTGATATTTATCATTTATTGAAAACGTTATCCAAACAGCAGTTAAAAAAGGCATTGCGTGTATCCATGTATGCCTGTTTATTAGGCTATACACTGGAACGTTGTCATTTGCCACTATCAAAAAAATGGATTTCCCCAACGTGGATTAAAACACTTATAAAAACAATGTTTTAGAAGATAAAACTCTTGGTCATAAACGTTTTGAGCACAAAACGCATGTAAGTGATGTTTGGCGGTATAGAGATGAATAAATACATAAATAAGGGCAGACAAGATATAAATAAATACAAATGAAGGCTACTGGCGCCACGATCGCCGCCGCGCGCGCTCGTCTTATTGCCTTTCGAGGAACAGGGCCGGTGGAGAGGATATTTTTATAAAAATATTGTCGCGACAATTTCGATTAAGTGATTCAAGGATTGGGGTAGTTATTAATAAATAATCAAAAAATGTTTAGCAAGATTTGAAATAAAAACTTAACTTGTAAATGTGAAAAATATTTACAAAATGGTGAAAGAGCTTTACAAGAATAATAATTCAATGCGTGTTTAAAAATGATTTGACTATAGCTTTCATAATGATATTTATAACTGAAAGAAAGTGACGTAGCATACTTTAACCAGAATAAGTATATCGTTTTACTATATCTCTATTTGGGCAGATGTAAAATGGTCTGTAATATTCAAGTCTTAAGAAGTCAAATAATCTCGGCACTATTTTTATTTAGTTATTACCTATTAATATTTATTATTATTAACCTAGTCTAAAGCGTGATCCAATTATAATATCTAGCCTAAGTTGCGACGGAACTAAACTAATTAAATTATTATTATGTCATAAAATTATGTATGAAAATCGGCAAATCTTTATTTAGGTATAGAAACTAGGTTGGTATCGAAAGGAACTTCATTTTAGCGTTAATAAGACTGAAGAGTCCCTTATAATTTTATATCAATAAACATAAACAATGCTCAGCGAAACATTTTAACAATATTTTCGGTGTGATTGCTTGTCGTCTCTATTCCTTACTCTGTCGCGTACAAGCTTATCCGATTTATAAACGAAATATTGTATTCGTATAAAAACAATAGCCTTATTATAGGTCTGCGCGTGCGGTCTTTTTGTTCATTTTGCAGTCTCCGAAAAGTCGATTTAGCCCTACATAAGTTCACTTTCATTGCTAAATAGTTTTTTGTAACTATAGTAATGAAAGTTTTATGGTTATATTTCACTGCACATGTAAAAATTTAGTATTGATTATCTAAGATTTTTGCGTATTAATATCAAGAGACTATGTCACACATTGATCTTGTCCCTAACTAAGCTCCATTTGATTTTTTTGAGCTTTGCTAGTGACTAGGTGTATTAAGTAGCTATAGTAGACACCCATAAACGTACGTATATAGAGAAGTAAATATCTAAATACATAGAAAACATCCAAGATTAAAATCAAATACGCTCATCATCATAAATTCCCTTCAGGCAATCAACCTGGGACTGCTCACTTGCTGCGTAGGCAGGCTTAATTCCACTTGGCTAATCAGTACACTGATTAAAATGAAAATGCAACAATGAAAATTTAGACTGCTGTAGAAAAAACTGCCGCTGGCCAGATACAATTGAACTTCCAATTTTGAAACGTCTTCCTTTTTAAAGAAATTCGACATATCAACCTGACAGACGTATCTAACCAACCTTTTTGTTTAACGACGTGCAAACAGAATCCAACCTTCGACCTAACCTGCAGACCTACTTGGCCGACTGTACCTAAATATCAATAAAACATACGCTTATGTGTATAAAGACCATCTGTACCACCCAAGGCTTGCAAGGAGTTATCGCACGGCTTCGGTTTTATTATTTCAATAAATATAAATCGGACAACACCCGTTGGGATCCGTACGGGACTTAGTAAGACGTAGAGTATCTGGAAAATAACGATTTATTGGAAAGCAGCTTATGTCGGCGACCCCATCTATAGTACTTAGTCGATTATCGGTAGGGTTAAAATGTATATCTATACATTTTAATCTATCTATACGTTTACACCAACACCAACACACACACATACACACACACACACACACACACACACACACACGCGCACACACACACACACACACACACACACACACACACACACACACACACACACACACACACACACACACACACACACACACACACACACACATGCATACACGAACGCATTCACTCATGCGTACGCGCACACACACACACACGCACACGCGCGAGTTATAGAACTGGTGGTTTTCATAAAGGTACGTCTTAGAGAACCTTAAAGAGCACGTTATAAAGTGACGTAGAGCTGCCGATGCCACAGTTAGTTACACATGTATAAATTAATAGCATCAGAAGACTTCCTAAAACAACGTCACGTACACGTAAACGTGCATTATTTTTGTACAATACTTGTAAAGTTTTACTTATAAATAGCGTAATTAGTTTAATAAAAGTATTATTGTCGTAGGCTAGTTGATAGCAGTAGTTGTAATTATTAAACTGAGTTTAAAGTACTTTCCTGGTTTAATTATTTATCTCGCGCGCGCACTCACATTCACACACACACACACATACATACACACAGGGACTTTGGACTATCAGGCGGCCTGACTTAGGACCGCAGGTCAATTGTTAGTTTGTGGTAACCTTAACTTCAGAGTAGAGTACGTACAGCTTAGCATCGGCTAAACGCCAAAGGGACACGAATTGTTTCGCAATCGACCAATAAGTCCTATGCGGACGAATTTGCAGCGAAAACTTTATTTAGCAGTAAACATACATATACCAACCTCAATGCCTTCAGATCTCAAACAGCCAAAGCCGCTTTACTCTTTCGCAAATCACCTCTACATCATTTAAACTCTACACGTGCGTGAGCGTCATTAGGAATGCGTTTGTAGTACCGCGGCGGGCTCTGATTGGCCCGTTCGAACGTCGAACGATTCATTTAACAAATTAACGATGAATGTTAAAATATCATGTTCTTACATAGCTTGAATTACTTTAAGGAACGGTTAGGAATTGATTTTTTGTTGTAGAGATACGATCGATAGTTTAAATTATGTAGCACAGACTAATTGTAGTCACCATGAAACATTCGTAGTCTCATAATGTCAACATTTATATATTTTTTCCATGACTTCTATCACAAATTCGACATTTAAAATTCGTTATGACCTTTGTGAGAAAACTCACGTTATAATTACGTTTTATTTTAATTGGTAAAATTACCAATGTGGCATTATCGCAAATTTGAATGCGAATACGAATTGGTGCAAAACTTGAAGCTGAACCATAAAATTTCACCATACTAAGCATAAGTACCGATGAGCTAGATAGGCCAGCTGAAGTGAGCTGAGGTGGTCACGACGCGACATCAAAATACTCGAATGATGAAAAGGCCAAAACTACCACAGAGATCGTTTCTAGAGATGGTCATCGAAGAGGAAGTATAAGCAGGCATTAGGCACTGTTACCGAAAGAAGAAACTTCATGCTGAATTTAGGATCTCAAGTATGATATTTTAATCCACGACAATATTATTATATAATTAACTGTCTGTACAAAGTACGGAGATAAAGATGATTGGAAGCATTTTAAAGCGATCTGCTAAATAGATAATAAAACGTCTGACTTTGCGATAGGTGTTCGTTCAGAGTCGGACGCAAAACGCATACAAGTCTCATCATCATAATCTTGGGATTGATTTCCCATTAACTGTCTCCCTCTTTTCACTTTCCCATAGATACTCGTACAGAATAAAAATCGTTAAAAATATTTTCTATACTTACATGTAGATGCTCTTTAAATTATGTCGTACTTTCGCATGCTAGGTATTCAAAAGAAAATTAAAATTACAGCTTTAAGTTTAGGTCTAGAGAAGCTTTACTCAAAATGCACGCTTCATTTCCCATTATTATGTCACAACCAACAATTACCTTTTATTACGAAGCAAAATCGATTCCATTTGAAACGCAAATCACAAACTAGTATCACTTCAGAAGCCCGCATAGTAATTTACAACCCCCCACGTGTACATTCTTAATGTCTCCTCAAAATCACTAGGCTCCGAACCAGCCATTTTTCCATCAATATTTTACTGCCCTCGTTCTTAAAACACGCCGTTTAACCCTACCACGATAGTCCTTCTTCCATTATTTTATAATCCCTCCGGGCGATAATGTCACGCCTCCACTGGCTTTTCAGAGCAACAATCAGATCTTTTCTAACCTCAAAATCCAACCCTAACATATTTTACTAAGATTGAAAATAAATAACGCAAGGGTTAAAAGAAAAGGGGTTATGTTGCACACGTTCTAAAGAATAAGTCTTCAGGTGCAACGGCTATGTTAGAAATGCAGTAGCTGTGGCTGCTAAAGCATAGAGTTAGGGTTTAAATTAGGTGATTCCAGAAATTTGCGGTGAAATAGTGTAAGTAGAGGTGACAATCGTGACGCCATGTTGGTTTAGTGGGGAAGTGGGGGCCGTGGGGTGACTAATGCTAGGTTTATGCCACTATAATTGGTTTGGAACGAAAATTTAATACGACTTGGGAAAATCGATGGCATGTTTTATTAAGAAGCCGGTAGAAGTTTCTTACAAAGTTAGAAGTTTCACAGAATAGGCCTAATTATATGAACGACGCATTAATAATTGATGAAAAATAGGGCTACTGTATCGATGAGGTGAAGATCAAAGGGGGATTTTGTTTAGTTTTAAATGGATTATGGTTGTGTATGCCTATTGAGAGTTCAAAAGACTTAAATGGGCAAACAAAGTAGACTGTTAGCCCCACGTACATAAGAGTGGTTATGGATCGAGTAACAAAACTTATGGTTATGACTATGACTTGACTATGAATTTATTTTGTTTTCACTTCAGATAACTAATATATTAATTAGAAAACGTATTCATATCCGTTCGTTGGTTTTGGTACTGTACCTAAATACCATAAATTAAAAACAATTGAAGCAAACTTTTAATTTACCTCCCTAATTGTTTGAAGACCAAAAACACCTAAAATATGAGAATATGCCGCCCACACAAACAATAAAATGTACCAAAAAAATCTATATAAGTAGGTACTAAATATAATGCAGCAACCTTTAAAAGAAAGACGAATGAAAACGAATTTTCCCAAGAACCTGGTGAGACCAGAATGTCTGAATTTGTTGAAATTGGTTAAGAACAGTTTTCGTCTTCCAAAACCTGACACTATTATATATATTACATTTTCTGTGTTTTTGCCAGTTGCTTTCATGGTTTACAGTACGTATTAGGCGTTTATGCAATGATTAACGATCTACCTAAATATAAAGAAACTCTCGAAATTTCAATTTGAATTTAGAACCCATTTAACTGGCAGCTAAAAGGAGACCGTTACGAAAAAATGAACTTCAAATATATTATTAAGAAAGCCTCAGAAGTTTCCAGCGTAGCGAAACACAAAGACGTAGAGTATTTCATATTGACACTGGCCGAAGTATTTTCGAGTGCTAATTTTGAGCTCTCAAGGCGGGTTAGCTCTTGAGGGCAATTGTCCGCCCCCTTGGCATGAAGTGTTGGGGATACTAGCGCTTGTATGCGTCGATGCTTGTACATTTTTAATATCATCGTGAAATTTCCCAAGTCCTATTTTTCGAGTACTAACGGCTAAAGTTGTAAAATAAATAAATACACATACATACATACATAAACTCACGCCTTCGTTCCCAGAGTGGGGTAGGCAGAGCTACAGAATTACCAACAACTCTAAAAACTAGTTGATAATTCTGTAACCACATTTTGCACAATCAAAATACTCATATTAAAATACATATTTATTTTAGATAGTGATAATGAGGCCAAGGATCAAAGCCAAGGTAAAGCTAGCCAAGTTGCATTCTTAGGAAGCTAAGTCTGAGGTAATCTATCAAAATGTGTGGAATTGGCATAGGTGAACCAACGACACCTCACACAACCCTTTCACATCAAGCCTTTACGTGAGCATTTCTCAAAATGTTTGCCACTTTGAGTGACACCTCCAAATTTAAAAAAATGGAAGGTAGATAGAGAACATCAAACTATGCAATAATTAAGTAATATTCTAATGTGTCCCAAAATATTTGTATGGAAAGTTCCTTTTGTGTTACCGATATTCATAGGTTTTTGGTAACATAATAGGAACTTTCCATACAAATATTTTGAGACATATTAGAATATTATTTAATTATTGCATAGTTTGATGTTCTTTACCTACCCACCATTTTTTTTTAAATTTGGAGATGTCGCTCAAAGTGGCAATTTTTTTGAGAAATGCTCACGTAGGTATTCTTTGATTTCTACAGCGTTATCGTTCGCTGAATGAAACTTGTCCCCTTACCTACAATCTAAATGTATTTATATGTCAACCATGGAAGGTCATTAGATTAAAAGCTGGTGAACAAATAGTTATGGTTGCAGAAAAATGAAATCACATTTACCGTCTTACTTCATCCAAAAAACTCTAACTAGACAGAATTTCGACGAGAGAGTTACAGGCCATTTTGTTTTAGAAAAAGAGATGTAAACAGTGTTTTATAATTGCTGACGAAAAACTAAACAAACCATCAGCTAGACTGGTTCAAACTGACTCTTCACATTAAGTAGGAAACGTCCTAAGTTCCAAATGGAAATGGCATTTCCAATAAGACCCGATAGTTTAAATATGTACAGACAGACGGACTACCCGTTACAATAGAGCCACGGTCCACCTCCGGCCTCGCTTGAGTGAGCGGTCTCCATGACACCTTAGAATGTACGGTGGTACCACGGGTAGAGTGAGTATTGAGTGAGAACTGGACCCTAGTGGGAAGGGTATAAGGTAATGGTAGGTCTTATGAGGTTAAGGTGTAAAAGGATGTAAGTCTTGTTAACTCTGTATAACTTGTACTCTTCTTAGTTACAAGTGTAGTCTAGAAATATCCGTTTTCAGTAGGGCCACAGGATTTTAGCCTTAGTTGTAGTACTAATTTTAGGTAAGATGCTCGTTCCAAAGCAGTTTTTAATGCCTCGGAGAAGGCAAATGAGCACACAGGCCACCTGATGTTTAGTTTAGTTTAGTTTATTTCATGAAAAAGATTACAATATACGTTTGCATTACATGTCAAAATTAAAAATAGGTATCCTCATCATGATTGACTAATAAGATAATAAAATTAATAATTCTAATCATTTCACCAATAGAGGTCGTCATAACAATTTAAAAGAAGTATAAAATAAAATAAAATAATAACGGTCAAAGTACAATAGTTATAAGAAAAATTACAATAACGATTACATATTTATGGCAACAGCAGCAGGATTAATTCCATGTACTCATAGAGGGTTTTCCAACAAAAGGTTTCTCAGTCGAGACGCCTAAATGCTTCGTCAGAATCTTCGTCAGATGTTAAATGGAGTCGGAAGTCCATAGACATTTCTGGTCTCAAGATTGCAATCTTACGATGTCAGTCTCAAGACTACAAATGTGTGAGGACTTAGATGGAATTTTTCTATAATAGTAGTTTTACCAGATGTCTTACACACCGGAACACAACAATGCGAACACTGCTATTTGGCGGCAGGTTAAATGACGGACCCGTCACTCAAAATCGTAATGTGCATGCTATCTCTGACTGGAGGTCAACGACGATAGAATAAGAGAAGCGGTGGTTTGAAATGTCAAGTTTTCTTCAGTTTTAACGCCATTAAAAAAAAAATAGAATTCGCATTCATTGGCCGCTGCAAACATACAAATACAAAATGATACGAAAATCGTTGGGTTTTAGATAATACTCGTAACTTACAAAGATAGTTTCATAGTAGCATGGTAACCATAAATAATAAACTCAAAAATACAATTAAATTAAAATCACCTAGTACAAAAAATTGGTTCTTACTTGATGGTGATGATATTTTCTATTATTTTCTATTATTTATTACGCTGCTTTAGCTCTGCTTTAATTTTTTTTACACAACAAATTTAAAATGTCGTTCTGATAAGTTAAAAAATCTTATTAGAAAAGGCTAAATTAGTAGAAACTAGAAAGTAACAAAAATCAAGAGAAAACCGAACCACACAATAGCGGCCTTTACACGTAAAGTTCGGACCGCGCCATTCCACGCGCCATCCAGTCCGAACCGTACATTTTTTATTATTTTACTATTACAGTTGCATTACTTGCATTTACACGTACGGTTCGGAGCGAAGATTGGAATGGCGCATGGCGTTTCCCGCGGTCCGAACTGTACGTGAACAGGCCGCTAATGAAAGATAATTGCAAAAATTCAGACATGCTTCTGTTTTGCTGCTCAAATTAGTTTCTTATTGCTCTCATATATAATGAGAAAAAAACTTGTCACCGAAACAAAAAATGGTACAAATTTGAAATTGACCCGCTTCAAGCGACTTTATTCCGAGATCACCCTAGTACCACCGCAAGGGTCAGCACAAGTGGGGGTAAGAAAGGGGGCAGGGTGGGTCGGAGTGGCCGGACACTCGAGGGGTGACCCCGGCATTGGCTTTTGACAGTCCGCATAGCTCGCCGGACCACGTTCTTGGAATGCAGGCATTACTGGGATTGGTTCGAGTATGTTTCGTTAACGCATTCAGGGCCCAGTTGAGATTTCTATACGAAATGGTACCTTTAGGTAAATCAGTTTAAGTTTGCGTCTACGTATGTGTGTAAGCATATACTGTTGAGAAGGATATGCATACACATACGCATATTGTTATATTGACATAAGAAATAAGAGACAATACTGATATACCTACTCTGAAAAAAATAATTGGTCGCTTGTAACAAGATTGTGATTGTTGTGCATAAGCGTCTTGATCCCATACGAGCCTCACAAGACGATAGATACACCAACTAAGACGTTAGATACATCAACTAAGATGTTGGTTGAATCACTAAAGAAATTGCTGTTATTACTATCAGTTTTGGTTGATATAACTAATATCTTAACTATTGTATTCACTTTTTGTCAACTAAGTGAAAATCTGTCTTTGTTGGCTATCATTTTTTTGAGTGTATAAATAAATATAAATATGTATTTTTGGCATGGAAAAGGCAAACGTACACATCCATCTAATAATAAGTGGAATCTGATATCCATAAATATTTGCAATCTTAAAACTGCAATCTCAAGACTGAAATCCTAAAGGTGCTTTCTACCGGCGAGGCGAAGCGAGACGAGGCGAGATGAGATTATGAATTGGTCTTAAAAGAAGGGAATTTACTTTTTTGATACAAATCAATCTCAAGACTGCAATCCTAAGACTGCAAACGCGCTGCCAACTCTAAGGACGGGAGGAAGATGAGATGCCTATAGAGTGGATATACTTGAACTATGATTGGTTATCGTGTCACTACACCGGAACACAACAGTGCTGTTAGGCGGTGGGTTAAAAGATAAGAAGGTGGTAGTAACTCTGAACAAGAACCTACCACCAATATTATCTAGCCGCGATTAGAAAGGGATCAGAGGTGACAGTTTTACCATATACTTACGTCAAAGTGCATATGACTTGACAGCTATTCCAATCCCAAACTAATCGCGGTTTCATAATATACGTCTACGTCAATTTTGTTTTTAATATTGTGTCAAATTCACACCTGAAGATCACCCCTTAAGTGGTTTACATACTCACCTATCTATCTATTATACAGGGTGTCCTAGAAACCGACGTCAACCCGCCTAGGGCTGATAGAGCAGCTTAAAAGCTATCGATTTAACCCCTATGTATGTTCAGCGATTTTTACTAGTTTCGGAGATATTGATCATTTTAATCCGATTTTTTGTAATTTTCTTTTATGTCCATGTCTCGAAAAATCGTTAATTTCATGTTTTATTTCATAAGTTTTTCAGTGGTATCTTACATAATTAGAATCATTACGAAGCGAAGTTTTTAAGGAATAAGGGAAAATTACAAAAATTCAGATTAAAATTATCAATATCTCCGAAACTAGCAAAAATCGCTGAACATACATAAAAGTTAAATCGATAGCTTTTTAGCTGCTCTATCAGCCCTAGGCAGGTTGACGACGGTTTCTGGGACACCCTGTATAAAAGAAGAAACTGACTGGCTCATCGATCGATGTACAGCCGATTCCCGAGGCCCTGGACAAGATGCATTCAGCGTTTGCTATCGTTATCCAAAATGTATAGGATTGACGTGAGCTGTCAGACGGTCGCGTCGAGCGCCTACGTCACTCCCATACATTTTGTCCGTTTTCGATAATCGTTTACGTTAGCGTTAAGCAACTTATGTCTAGCCTCACTGGATCTAGGGACTTGAAAGGAGGCAATATTCGTTGGATATCCTGGAGGACCATCCAGAAAGGATTTTTTGGAAATTCATTACCGTGTGGTTGGCGGATTAGAATAGTGCCACTCCATGTCTTCCCGTGGATGTCGTAAGAGACGACTAAGGGAATAAAGGCTCGTAGTACTGTTAGGCGATGGGCTTGCAACCTGTCACTAATACGCTGGTACACATCTTAGCCTAATTGTGCAAAATGTGGTTACAGAATTATCAACAAGTACCTATTTAGAGTTGTTGGTAATTCTGTAGCTCTGCCTACCCCACCCTGGGAATGAAGGCGTGAATGTATGTATATATAATTATAGGATATATAAGTATTTTAATATATTTAGAAACTCCCTCAGAAACTTTAACATAAGTTGAAGACCATGATTTTTTCACATGAACATGAAGAGAAGCTACGTTTCTGAATAGAGATGAAAATAAATGTTTGAATCTCACTCTTTGTTTAAAAAAAGATCGTTGTGTACGGATAAAACTAAGAAAGGTTTAATAATCTTTTTTTGTATTCTCTGGTATTCTATAGGTACATATATTTTGCTTGAATTTGCTTAGGACGACTACGAAGAAAGACAAAGAACAGAAACAAATCAATTCATAAAATTGTTCATAATCGAATACAATGATGAAATACCCTTAGGATGAAATTTACGTAACGTGAAATACGGTTTGTTTGTTTCAGCCGCACTCAATTCCTTACTGTAAATTTTTAATACTAAAATTTGAAAAAGGAACAAGTTAACTGTCATTTAAAATGTCGCGGTTAGACTGTAATGGACATACACTAATAGATTTCACCGTTAGGTTAAAATGGTCGGAAAAAACGAAATCTTAAATATATTCACTTATATGTAAAATATTAAGGATCCAAATATAACCCAAAGCCTCTCAGCCGTTAATGAGTGAATGCGTAACGATCTTTACGAAAATATCTTCACAACTATATTTTTTTTTAGTTAATTGATCTTGACACAAGTTGGTCCAAAACAGGATTCAAACTCACGATTGCAACTCAGCAGTGAGCACTACTACTGATCATAAAGTCATTAAACGCATACTACATTTCTAACTCTCCTCATTTTAAACATTTATACTTAAAAACAAAATTTGGTATGGAAAGCCAAACAACATCATGATACTTTGTTTGCCGAAAAATTAAGAGATACTGAAGAAAAAACCATAAACGAAGCAGCATAGGCAAAACCTAGTGATCTATTTACCAAAGATAAATCGCCATGGCCACTATAATCTTGCACCAATAACGCGCCAATACCCTCTCCTGATGCGTCACAACACATTCCCTGCCAGCGACACTGCTACCGAGTTTAAACTACACAGAGATCCTAGTAGATGGCTGTGTTAATCCCTTCGCTATCCGCTGGCTCCCGTGACCCGTTGATTGCAGTCAACTGGTAATTGACCACATCGCTTCCTACTTAACTGGACCACCCAGGAGCAAAGGCTGCACTAATTTGCAATGAATCGAAATAACTATGCAACAATTTCTTTCGACATGTGTAAATAAAAATGTGTCTGTAAACTTTTAAAAATTTAATTACAAAATATTTATGTGGAAGGCATTAACTAGACACAACAAGAAAACTCGAAAGCCATTAAACCGGCGGCTGCAATAGACATTTAAATGTTGAAAAAATATTAATGGTGTGGCATTTTTTCTTTTGCATCAAGTCAAACCCCTTAAAGGTCAAACTTGTCAAGTATATCCATATCATCCCTAAGTACACTTTGGAAGTGTTTAATGGGTGGGAGACAAAAAAGGAAATTACAGGTTGAATTCAATTTGTATTGAAAAAAGTAGCATGCTTTTAACGCAAGGCGGAGGGGAAGTTTTTTTATTTCATACTTAAAAGTAAAAAAGTCGACACCGATACTTTCAAATAAGCTATTATACGCTACAATAATGGAACAAAAACTTATTTCTTCATCACACACATGACATAAAAAGCTGCAGGCCAAGACAATATAGAAAACGTCAATCAAAATATCCAATTTAGTAGCTATCCTATTAAAAAAGATAAGCAGCTGTATTGTTTACAACGTCACATCGAATTTGTGGCAAAACTGTGACGTGTCATGATAGCTTTAGAAAAAAAAACTAAAGTTTGAATTTCGAGTTTGTGTCTATGGGATTGGGTGTATTGTGGGTGTTTTCTTTTTAAATAGTGTCGTGTTCGTTGTAATAGTAGTCAGAAACAAGGGACGGATCTATGTTCGTTAACAGTTGACTTGTTAATCGGATGATCTACAAGATGGCGGGTGATTTATAAGCGAGGCGCAGGCACTGGCGCCCGCGCAGCGCAGGTACTCTTATGGGCTGCAGTTCTCAAAGTTTTAGACCAACCTTTTACGTTTTCCTTTTCAAGAAAATATTTCGCGGTATGAAACAAATGAAAAGAAAACAAGACGGTAACAAACGACGAGTACAAACCTAGTTTTCATAATTACTACAACATATTCAAAAGTCGTGGAATACAGACTTGATTTAGGGGGTGAGAAACGTTATCACCCGGAGCTATATATGTATGGAACAATTTTGACAAGTCCACGATTTAAGCGTCGCTTTACAATCCTCTTAATCATTGAGCTTAAAGTTAGAAAACTTATCATATTTACATTCGAAATAATTTACACCAACAACATTTCGATAGAAATTATTTCGTACTAGCTTTTGCCCGCGACTCCGTCCGCAGAACTGTCACATTTTCAATGGTACATCCCTTGTTCCGTCTTTAGGC
Organism: Acleris literana; assembly: GCA_946894065.1. NCBI lineage: Eukaryota > Metazoa > Arthropoda > Insecta > Lepidoptera > Tortricidae > Acleris > Acleris literana. Next base: position 10,855,879 of record OX335687.1, read on the forward strand.
TACAACACTATCTATGTACTAAATTGCACATCGATCGGATAAAAGAAGTTAAAATGTGGCTAGGAAACAAACAAACATACACACTTTCATACATATAATATTATCAAAACTTATTTTCGGGACGCATGTCTCTTATAGACTCATCATATCCGACTAAAGACGTACACTACAGGACATAAGTCTTCCCCAAGGATTTCCACGACGACGGTCGGTTTTAAAACCTAGATTAATTTAGGTATACAACCAACAACAGTAGGCATACAACATAAGAAGGCCAACGCCTCACATTTCAGGCGACTGTCGCATTTTTAACTTTGAGTGGTACTTAGGTCTTTTTCGCTTAACAATAAGAAGTCAACGACATCGTTAACAGTAGATAATTACGATGCAATATAGAAGTAAGACTGCCAAAAAAAGTGAAATACTCTAAAGTGCATGCAAAGTCGGCTCTAATTAAGTATACGAAGCTTTTTCTAAATCAGTTGAAGTCTACAAATCACCCATTGTTTTTTACTTTAAATAGATAATTAAATTCCCTTTGGAAGTTTTAGAACCGTTGAAAACAAAACACGACCAAAAACGGCGACTCAAACAGATTCCGAGATAGCGGCGACGAATCGGGCCGGTAAAAACAGACGCTCGGCGAGAATTCGGACAAAACTACGAAACATCGGACATTTTCATTAGAAACTTTCGTACAAATTTGTCAGCGGAATTCAGATTCCGAGTTAATCTACCGTTTGTAGAATGCTTGGCTTTGAAGAGATTAGTTTTAATGGTTTTCGTTAGATTTCTGACTGTTGTTTCAGAATGCTTCTCTAAATTGGTATGTGTTTTTTTCGACACCGTTTTTATATTTATTGAAGACGAATGTTTGACATTGAACTGTATTAGTGTGTAAGTAAATCAAATATTGATGTTTTTATATATCATGAAGAATAAATAAACTAATGGTAATTAAAAACAAACGATTTTTCAATACCTAATGGGTACTAAATACGAAAGCTTACTCAATCTAGTTTCGTAATTGCTAAATAATTAAAAACAAACACAGTTGACATATGCATTTTTTGTGTATATTTTTGTCAAGTTATTTAGTAATTCAAAATTAAAACTACATTAGCCACATGTTAGTAAACATTAAATTCGATAACGGAAAGCCAATATAAATTGACTTGCAAGATAAGCCTTTAAGTACTTACAAGTAAAATTAAATTAACATCCAAGAGCAAGCAGCAAGCTTTCAGATATCCATGTATATACAAAAAAAAAGGGTAATTCGCTAACGTAAGTAATTTTAGTGCAAAATTATTCCAACAAATTGGGAGCCTAATTTACTTTGTACAAGAAAGTAAAATCTCTTTACCGATTTAATACTACACATTCAACGCCGGGAACTGAATTTGGAGTCGATTTAGTATAGAATTTAAAGAATATGGCGTGTAACGCGTTCAATAAATTTATTGATAAAAACAGGAAAGCTAAATCAATAAAAATCGCATGATCAATCAATCCGCAACGAATATACATTTTTAATAGACCCCCATCGATTTCTCCGAAAACCAATCGAAATTGGCGGATCACGAGCCTTTTCACATCTGTCAATACTCCCGACCACCTCCGCACTGCCATACTAAGCAGGCGAGGAGCTACTTTCATCACCAGGCTTAATCAGCTCGCACCAAAACGAGACAAATTATACAGCTTACCAACGAGCAGAAACAAGATGGAACGAGTTTGTCTTTCCCAAGCGAAAGTAGATAAAGATAGTCTTATTGGTGAAGTGGTTAGAGGGAAAGAAAGGAACGACCGTCTGGGTGGCCACCCCCCACGGTTGGTCGATGACCATAAAAATGAGTATAAAATTGAAACATCAATATAATAAGCAATCAACGAGGCCCAGGCCAACTCTAATTATACGGGGCCAGCTATGTTATAAATTACTTCAAGACGAGATACAGATTGCTCCAAAACTGGATTGGTTTCGAATGATTTTACGTGTAATTCGTGATATACTTGGACAAATTGCGGGTTTGATTCTAATATGGACTTTGGCAACTTTAAACGTTAGTACCGTAATTACCGTAGAGCAAGAATTTTGATACTTTGTTGTTACAAGATGTTTAAATTTTTGGCTGTTGTAACATCAAAGTATCAAAATGCTATAGGAGACTTATATGTATATCCAATCTTACTTGCTTTTTATTTGACCAACAAAATGATAAAATTCAAATTCGCAAAAACGATCTAGTTCTAATTTCAAAATTTAAAATGTCTACAGTATAGTCAACATAAATAAACAGCGATTCCGCGTAAAGCGTTGTCAGTGTTCTGTCTTTTAAGAAAATAATTAAAATCTCTTACGAGAACACACTATAACGCTCGTGTCATAACTGGATAATTTGTATGTTTAACTCCGGCTCCCCGAGGCAAAGGTGCCGTGATGCTTGGTTTGTTGGTTTTTAGACCTTTGTTTTTTATCCGAAGCCAATTTTCGAGTTAAATTACGTTGGGTTAGTATGGACATGCGTTTATTTTTATGAGTACAAGACGTGGCTGATGTTGATTTCTTATGTAGCAACTTTAACCTCAAACAAATAGAGTCGAAATTTGATAAAGGAGTTTCTTGGTTGAACTAAACCACTATTTCAAATGACAGAGAATATTACGGTACCGAACCGACGTAACGTATAATTATTTGGCACTGCTGTGCGATTTTTCGCATAGCATTAATTGTTTAGTTTAACTGTTAGTCATTTGTTCAATCATCGTAATGCTCATCACATATTATGTACAGTTATTTTTATATCTACAAATCTATGAAGGTAAGTATGGACTTCGAATTTCGAAACTGCGAATTCGTGCCAACCGTAAAATGGAATGCTTTCATGCTAGTCATTTTACCTCCTCACTTATAAATTGTCTTACTTTCACACCGGTGCATAACAATGTGGAGCTTGGTGGTAGGGTAAGATGGTAAACATGGTGGTAGCGATCTGAAAGGATCCTATGCAGGGTCCTACCGCAACTATAGGTATAACTAGGGTGAAGAAGATGACGACAGATTAACACTATCCCTTGGTCACTAATTCATCCATATCTCTCATTTGTTCCTTTTTTAAGTAAAGTCGAATTACTCACTTAAATTATTATACTTACTTAACTAACACGTACAATTCGTAATTTTGCCATCCCACGACGGGAACAGTGATTTATTTTAGGATTAAAGGTTTCTATTCTATAATCTATCACTGTGCCAAGTCATCCAGTTCCCTTCAGTCGTTCTGGCGTGATTGAGTAATAAACATGCAAACTTTTACATTTATAATATTAATATGATTATAATGGTCATGTCCACAATATTCCCGCTAGTTATAATTTTAAACGCGCACACAAATTTGGCAGTCAGCACGATTGCGGACGATTCCCATAATTTACGGTTCCACTGGTGATAATAACGTGTTTAGACCTCCACCTAACCTCGCTAGATGTGGGTGGCGCCGCAGACTACGCCAACACAGTGGTACCACTACAGTGGCCTAGACAAGAAGCGTTACAAAAACGATATGGTTAGGTTTAAAGTGAGCAGCGCCTCTATTCTAGGCGGTAATAACGATATCGTAGTTTGCCTGTTATGGTATTGTTATGACGTCAGCCGGCATTACTGTCAAGAAAATAAGAGCTATCAAAACGTTGACAATACGATAACAGATCAAATGCGATATTGTTTTTACCGTGTTGAATAGAGGCGCTGGCGGACGGTCGCGTTGAGCGCTTGTCAATTACAGCTTGTCAGTTTTCGAAAACAATCTGCGTTAGCGTTAGATATGTGTGGAGTCTGGGCCTCTAACTGTACTTACGTATTGTTTTCAAAGCTATATCGTTTTTACCGAGTTTGCTGTCAAGTCAATAGGAGCTATAATATATTGTGGTAAAATAAACATAAAACTGACACGTTAGAATTGAAATTTCTAAACTTGTCTAGCGTGATTTTGTATTGCGTCCGCTATTTCTGCGGGAACTGTAATTTCTTGGGATATTTATGTCACTCTCCTGTCAGACCTCTGTGTAAAATCTCCTCAATCTTTTGCTCCATTGTTGTTTTAACGTAGGACAAACCAATAATATGCGATAAAATGCATCTTGTCTAGCCTCTTTGCAAATGAAACATCTGTGTCTAAGTCTGCCATATCGTGACGTCCGTCGATCCGGTATTGATTGCCGTCAAATCGCCGGCTCGTGACTGTCAGGCCGTAATGTCTCTCTTCTTGCGTCCGGCGAATTACCTGCCTCATGATTAGTCACGGCGATTACACGTAACCTATGACTCTACAGGACTTTCTATTTTTCTGATGACTTTGAAGTCATTTGGGCCAGCTTAACCGTTAGTTAAAGTAGAGTAATTTTCTTGTAAGGTCTGGCTTTTTTTTTCGTGGAGAACTTGATCAACGTAGAAATGATAATGAAATGAAATCACAATTTCTGCCAAAGTCTACCAGCGCTTCCCAAGAAGAAGTTAAAAGAAAGTTCGCAATTTAAGAAACTACGGGGCTAGACAAGTTGCCATCGAATACAAACGCTAGCGTTAGGAGATCATCTGTAGCTTTGAAAAATGTATGGAATTGAAATAAGATAGTCACGTGATATATCACTCGTTACAACTGACACGCTGTAAAGTGATCACTATCACTCGCGCTAATCAAATAGTGATAGTTTTGACAACTACGGTCGTTACGCGGTACTATCTTGACAGGTCGAATTCAACACGAGCACTATCACAATATAAACGTCGGTATCCAAGGGCGGTAACTATGCGAAGAAACCGTCAACTGAGTCAGTGTCATCACAGGTGATCACCTAACGCAACTTGTCTAGCCCCACTGAATAGTCAACTTTCTTTTTATTGAGAACAAGGCGCGGTTATTAGCCTGTAGTTGCGAGTTTCTTGCATGAAATCTATAGCTTGATTATTTTGCAAATGCAATACAATTTTAACATTAGGAAAAGTCCTTAAAGTCTCATCTGATATCCAAAGAATATCAATACAGTACAACAACAGAAAACCTGAATCTTGGATTTTTGTATTGCTCTATACATATAAGTATGTTTATCGTTTTCGAGTACCCATAGTACCCAAGAGCTTAGTTAGGGACTTGGCCAATTTGTGTGACATTTACTAAACTACATTTCCCCAAGTCCCCCACCCTGTCTGTCTGTCTGTATGTATGTTCGCGATGATCTCAAAAACGACTGAACGGATTAATTTTTCACGGGAGGTTTTTTCGTGTTCCTAGTAAATTCTGGTTTATGTGGGGGTGTTACCGAAAACTCACTAAACCGAGGCGATTATATTTCGTAACATACTCGTTTTTTCAAAGGCCGGCAATTCATATGTAATTCCTCTCTTAGTGTTACAGATGTTCATATGCGGCAGTACCTAATCACTTTCCATCAGGTAAGACAGCAGGTGCTAAAAAGCATAACAGCTTATCTTATCTTTGAATAGATAGGCCCTTTCAGATACAATTCGATGCTTAAAAAATCTTTTGTATGTACAATTACCTACCCTCTTACACACTCAGCTGTTCTATTATGTGTAGATGTCCTTACGACGTTTTTCTTTGACCGTAAGAACATGCATTTGGTAATTTACTTAAGGGGCTACCATGCGCATATCGGATGTTTTTGATAAAGTTTAAGTTCTTATAACTCAGTTAAAACTGAATGTAAATTTATGAAAAAAAATAATTGTAATTATCCATATATTCATCTTTGATTTTGTCGAACAGAATTTAAAAATAACTCATAGTTATTTTTTTATAAATTTTTAAAAACATGACTATAAAAACACAAAATTGGATATAACTTTTTCATCTTGGGGTCAATTGATATGGAGACAACTTCTAAATATTCTTCATTAATATATCTAATAAATAATCGAAGGTTTTTTTCTAAAGTAAAACGTATACATAAAGGCCAAAAAACTACTTTTTTGGAGTAAGAATATCAAACTTTGATAGCATGAATCTCGATATCAGTGACTTGTAAAAGAAAAACTGAGATGGCAGCTAGTATAGAACAGCAGTGTTAATGCAAATAGGTTTTTACAACAACTGAAAGTTTAATGCTTCAGATCGAAGGTCATCTGCCCATGGTAGCCCCTTAAGTTAGATATCCAATTGGTACTATCAGCTCAATGAAACCATAGAACTGTGTCACAGTGACGTTATGATTGAAGTCGTAAGAAGTGTCAAACAGTTTTATAATGTCACTGTGACACCGGCTGAGAGTACATGGCGACCGCTGGGGATTCGAACTCGGTTCCTTAAGGTCACGAGTCCACACCCTAAGCCACTAGGCCACCCAGTCAGCGTGGGCATAAATTCACATAAAAGCAGGTGTTGAACTGTTGATGCTACAAATTTCTCACACAATATTTTCCTCTAACGAGATTTATTTTTTAAAACAGGTTTGCCTATTGGCATCCTAATTGGAGTCCAAACCTTCCTGTTCCAACCATGGGTGTCGCAGACCGGCAATTTGACGCGTAAATCATGGTGGCAACATATACTTAGCGAGGCTCGTCGTAAAACCAAAGAGTTGATTTTTAGGGTTCCGTACTGGTTTTCTCGGATAAGTTGAATAGGAATTTGTTAATAAGCAACCTCATTATTATTTACTAACTGTTTAATACTAACATTACCAACTAGAAGTACGCACTAAGTTTCTGTTAAGAGGCTTGTGATGAGACGATTAAATTGCATAGTCGTCAAAAAAAACCACACAACTTTAGCTACGGGTGAAAACCCCGTAAACCAACTCCGATTTTCACGATTTTTGAATATGTTGTAGGTAGTTGTTATGAAAATCTAGGTGTGTACGTTTCCATCTTTTAGGGTTCCGTAGTCAAGTCCGGCCGTCTGTCCGTCCGCAGCCTAGCTCAGAGACTCTAAGTACTAGGAAGCTGTAGTTTGGCATGAATATACATATTAGTCAACAAAGTGGTAAACCAAAACCTTTCGGCTTCGGAACCCTACACTGACCATGGTCAGACATGCTCTTGCCCGGTTTTTTTCTTGAAAGGAAATCGTACATATGTAGTTTTTCATAATGTCTACAACATATTCAAAAATCGGATATATTATATTTAGGATTACATAATCTCACGCCTTCGTTCCCAGAGTGGGGTAGGCAGAGCTACAGAATTACAAACATCTCTAAAAACTATTTAGGATTACACTGAGATAAATTACGTGTATCCAACAATTGAAGGTACTGTGACTGATTACACTCCCCCACCTCCACCGACGCAACTGTACCTCATGTTGAGACATTTACCAATATAATAATGTACGGAACACAAGCTTCAACTAGTATATCGTACTCCATTCACAAGCGAGACTGCGCTAGGTGGCCGCCGGCGGTGGCGATCTCCGTATTATCACCTGCGATACGCACACAAGAACCATGGAGCTGTCAGGTTGATTAATATACCTGTTATTTAAATTGCTAACTAGTTTTATGACTAATTATTACTAGTTTTTGCTCGCGTTTCTAATTTCGGAATAGTATATTATGTTCAGTGTTATAGATAGATTCTTATTAACACTGATTGAGCACTGGACTAACTCTTAAATAAACCACGAGAGTGCAAATTTGACTCGCGCGCCGATGGTTCCTTACACAAAATAATAGGTACCTATGATGTATGTGATATAACCACGAAACAATAATTATTATCTAAACACAATCGTCGAAATACCATTTACCATGCGGCATAAACGGACGTATTTTTTGATTGCTTTAACCTATAAGGAACGTAGACCTCAGTATTTGATATTAATTTCTACTATTTACCTCTACGCGTTCTTAAGAAACAGAGTCTTGGTGGACAGATAGTCAGCCAACTAGGCAGATAGACAGACGGATAACGAAGGTACGACATTCTGCAAAATACCGCGAATTTTATGTTATAGTATGATATTTATACCTTGAGCCGATCCACTTTATTTAATTAACCCAGATCTAGTTATACCCACTTTAGGCCTAGCTCCGGCTCCGTTGTAAAAAAAAAACAATAGCCACTCCACACTTCCCATAGCCCATCTTCCTAAACACCGTCACGTCCAATCCCATCTCATTATCGAGTTTGTATCTCAACCATCAAGGGCCAGGCTCCCTGATTTTTATATAAAATGGCTCCAAAATGCGATTTCGGGCACCGAATGTGTTAATATATAAATAAGCCGTGGACGCGGCAAATTGACGTGTAATCATCGCCACGCTGATTATCAGTAAATATAGATATTATAGCGCCATGGGTGGCGGTGACACGGGATCAAGTGGGCTCATTTTGAATGCATTAAGAGATGATTTTAGAAATAGGATTCTATGAAGTCATTACAGTATAATTATGTTATAAATTGGTAAACTTGTAGACTAGTCAAGGTATAATTGAAAAGATAGCTGATGGGGTTGAAGCCTTGAAGCGTTCTTGAGTGAACATCGGGAGACATAGATGCAGGTGATGAGGTCGGCCGATGATCTGGTGAGAAAAATCTATTAGATATCAAATCAAATCAATTATTTGTAAACATAGGTCGGTACATAATAAGATGTTACATAATATTGGTTATGAGGATCGCTATGTTTTGCCGCTAGGCATACAAATATAACAGGTCATGATAGCTCATGCATATAACATAATCATAATTACATCATAAGCACGTAGGTAAATAGTTAAAAGTATTCTGCTAGCGAATAGTATACGCTTTTTGTGCTAAGAAGTTAAAGAGCTTTTTTAATTCTTCATTATCATCTTGAGTCAATATTTTTTTGGCAATTGATTGTAATCTTTCGGTCAATCGTGCATTATTATTTGCCGTTTTAACGAACCTCGGGATGGCCTGGTAAACTCTCAATATTGAGACCCGGTTCACAGAGTTAAGGGGTGAGGGCATGGATGGGTATTTTTTGACATGCAATGCAATTTATATTGTAATATTACATTGATGAATAAATAAACTAAACTAAATTAAACTAAAAAAAAAAAAAAACGTGTGATTGTTCAGAAAAAGACAAAATTAAATTAAACAACCTGTCAAATTTGTGAAGAACTTTATATTAGATAAAATGACGATGGGGATTTTTTGTGGGCTGACTATCAATATGAGATAAATGTAGCGGAACTTTTAAAGTGGTGTATGGAGCCAGAGTGACGTGACGTATGAGTTATGGGCATTTATCCACCGCGATAAACGCGACCATAGCGGCAACTCAATAGAAAGTCTCATCATTTCACCCCATAGTCGCCCACTGCAGAACATAAGCCTCCCTCTTTAATGTCCAGCGAGAACGATCCAATGCGACCTGCATCCACCGACTTCTTCCCACCTTTATTAGATTATCTGTCCATCTAGCGGGCGGTCGTCCCACGCTTCGCTTACCAGGTCGTGGTCTCCACTCAAAAACCTTTCTGCCCCAACGGCCGTCGGTTCTTCTAAATATGTCCCCTGCCCATTGCCGCCCGTCCGTCGATCGCTCGTTAAACAGCCGCCACGAAACTTAGCCAGGAACCAGCGAGGAAAGCTTCCAAACAAAAGAAAGAATGAACTAATCAGGTATTGTACCGACGGTCCTTGTCGAAAGTCTATAAGTAGTCAACGGTAGGCGCCAAACCGGAGCTCCGAGCGCGCAAGGGCGGACGCCTTCCAGGTCTTCATCTAAATAAACCAAAAAGGTGACAACCCACTTTTGGGGTGTTACTACTTCACTCTACTAATGCGCTGAGCTATGTCGAAGACCTTAGTTATCGTGCGGATCTTCTCATTTCTGATTTTACCCCGCAGAGAAACGCCGAGCATTGGCCTCTCCATAGCTCGTTAAGTGACCCTGAGCTTTCTTATGAGGCTCATAGTAAGAGACCAAGTCTCAGATCTATATGTCATCACCATATGAAAGTCTGCTGCCAGCAATTTTCCGGGTGATGTCAACTGAATAAATAATCATGTATAAAGATAAAGACCAGATTTCGACGAGGTGATGACGGACAACATGTACGTTGCTAGTGGACAAAGCGCCTGGATCGCTTGTGTAAAATTGATAGACATTTCTTTTATGGCGGCAGGGCATTGTTTGCCGACCACGCACCGTGACCGGGTCATTACGTCTAGTACAGATAGCAAAATAGAGTAAAAGTAGACATTTCTTTGCTACAAACATGTTTCCTGATAATATTTTAGAACGGGATTCCCTCGCGGTGCTCTAAAAATCACTTTTCAATTGAAGACTGGGCTGCTAGGTTTGAAAAATAAAGGCACAGGTAGCATTTCGGTCTTTATTCCTACAACGAACACCCAGTAGACATAAGTGTTAATTGAAATCTTCAAATAAGTAAGTATTTGTTATTTTGAACTTGATGACGTGGTTCAATTTTAATGATCAATATGTGTTTGTATACCTCGATTAAATAGCTTTAGACTTCCCGTACTTCCCTCCCATTTAGATTCACTCCCTGTATATTGAAATGACCTGGCTACAACAGAAGTTGTAAGTTGAAGTTTGTAAGTAAGTATTGAGGTTGCACATCTGTAGCACATTCATCATTTTGGTTTGGCATGTAGTTCTTAGGCTGCAGACCTTAGCTACAAAGGACACTTCAATTAAATAATTTAGTAAACAGGTCCATCATGCCCAAAGCTGTTGTACGATCAGAGGATTATTTTTCTCACAACTTGACTATATTACCTGAATTTTATGGGAAAACTTCGTAGATGATTTATTGAACATGTTTCTTTTTTACAAACTTTATTGGCCTTTCAAGTGTTTACTTATTGGAAAATTCACATTTTACAGCAGTTGTTGAAGTTTAAATTTAAGATAATGGAAACGATTAACCAAAATCTAATTCAAAATCTAATCCATGCCTCCTTTTCGTTATCTTAACTTTCTCCAGACACTTGTAACTTTTGCTGACCATCTCACGCAACCGTCGCCTATTTTCACTCACCTACATTAGTTTAGTGAAGGATGGTATCAATGAAATATGTGCGGCGCTCGCGTGATGCGTCCCCCTTGAGAAGAAGGGGGCCACCCTCTACTTAGGTGATTGGATTTTTATAAAGATGCTAGCTGCACGCCTAGCGCCTGCTGAAGTCTTTGATGTTCAAAAGATATGTATTTAAAATGTCGCTGCTTATTAATAACATCAACCTGTAGGTTTTTTTTATCAAAATATGTTGCGTTGTTACTGGTAAGAAATTGTGTCCTGAGATTAGATTTTAAGTAAGTAGTTTAGTAAATGCTCCAAGAACATGCATGATCAAAAAGACGTAACTACTTCGTTTTTTAGTATCTCGGTTAACAAAACTCGTTTCGGTTGAAGATAAAAACGCTATGAAACCTCTTTTTGCTTGTTTGGGATTGTCTGCATATAATTTCAGAAAAAACTCTATGAAGAGTATTTAGAGTGTCAAAGTATAATATTTGAAACAGCACTATGCTATAAACATGAGACATGAGTCTTCTGGTTCTTCTCTCTCCAATATTTTAATCACCTATACTCCAGAAAAAAGGCATTTTCTTTGAATTCGTGCTTCATCTTCGGACTTATGCTTCTAAAAGTACACAAGGATCTAACGTTTATTAATTATTATTTTTTAAATTGTAAATTTTTCCATAGGTAAACTCATTTTCATCCTAATGGCATAGTTTTATGTAGGACTTTCAATTTTTAAACAGCCGTCCCCTAGAGTAGTTGAAATTGCATCAGAATTATCTAAACAACATAAATCAGGGCGAATTTAGGGAACTTGTGAATCGTCCAAATATTTATTGTATTCGATACCTATACTTCCAAAAGGGTGGCTGGTCACGTGCCTTTCAAAATAGGGGTAGCTCGACACCAGTATAACAAGGACCACCCAACCCTCCTGTTTTTATTATCATTTAGGGACACAGAGGGGTCATGAGATGTATAGACAAGGACCAAGTTAGGCTAGTCAATGCTACAGAAACGGAAGATTTTTGTTTAATACGTTTAAAATTTATGGCACTTTCTGCTTGTTTGTTGGTCAAATTTGATTTCGGTTATTATGAAGTAGTATTTTATTGCTCTACAATAAACTTTATGATATTGTCGGTGGTTGTAAATTTATCTTTGAGTGTTGATGGTTTTTATTACGTAGTTTGTCGTGGTTAATATTTGATTTATTATTGGGAATTCGATTGGTAAACTAATTTGTTGAGATTGTGCAATAAATTATTTGAAAATAAGTATATGTTCCAATAACAAGCGGTTTAATCAGTAATAAGTTAATTATTATTTAATTTTACTGTTAAAGCATTTTTAACTACTGGTGTTTTACTGGGAGGTACCTAGACTGTCAGCCTGTCCAACGGTACTTGTTATTTAGGATTTTCCGTCAAACAATTTGATTGTCTAGAGTCTGGAAGATAAGGGCATTGATTATTTATTTATTTCAACGATATGACACTGATGGCGAAAAATGCTTACCTACCTACAACGTATATACGTTGGGTATGCGACTTAATAGTTTTTTTAATTCAAAATAACATCTGACGCTAAGTTTTTTATGGGCAAGCTAGTTCACATGACAATGTACAAATAATTGACAAAAAAACTTCGATGAGGCTTTCTCTCACCCTCTCCGCATTTAGATTATATTGCAGCATCATTACAAAGTTCGGAATCTTGAATCATAAAAATGCAAAGCTAAACTATAACAGCTCCCCTCATCGGATTAGGGGAGATTCTATGAAATCATCTCACGATCATTACGCGTCGTCGCCGACGCGTGACCTAAAATTATTAGCCAAATTTTTTTTGCACGTCCGCTCAACTCCATTGTCGGCGACACACTGAGCGTTCCGGAAGTTGTAAAGTAGTGATTTGTAACGCACGCGTCGCGGCGCCTGACGCCACTTCCGTTTGGCGGCCATAATGACGCGTAGCGATTCCCGCCAAAATGTCTTGCGTATCTGCGGATTCTATGGTCTCCCCTACTTTAAAGAATAGAGCTGTATAGAAGCGTCATTTATTGGCCACTTAAGTATAAAGCTTTGACATGGTTACGATGGTAAGTGACAAAAATAATATAGGTTACAATGTTTTTCGATTTTAGAGAGAATTCTGGGTAGCTTGACACTTAATACCAACTACAGACGACAGTCTGCTGTCTGGTCATTTCGAAATTCTGATTCATGGGTTTATTACACTCTTCGATTTTTTTTTAGTACCTAAAGATGCTTACCTTGTAGACGAAGAAGATGAACTTAGACGCAAATAATTTCCGCAAAATGATTTAGCCATTAAAAGAAAGAAGAAGATTGTTAAAGAGCTAATGCGATAGCTAGGTAACTACTAAACAAATGTTTGATTCCCATGTGGTAATAGCAGGAGAAAAGTAAGTTATGCGCATGCATCAAGTACAACTCTGACTTGCTTATCTTTGCCGGTAGGTACTGACGACTGTCATTTAGTGTATAATGTATCGTTTTATTACATTTGTCACAATGTGGCAGTCATGAACTTCAATTAAGTTTTCCTGCAAAGCAGTGTCGCGTCTCTTCCTCTCTATTCTTCTGCGCACCCTCGCAAATTTTATGGATTTACATTTATGCTCTGTTTAGCTAAATTCCTCTTCCCATTTAATTACGGGCGCCGATGTAATGTGTTTGGCAGATTGTAAGAATGCGTTTGATGACAAAGTTAAGTGGTTAGCGATAAATCTTTTAGCGTATTTAGTAAATTACCTATAAAATCGATGGCAGATAGGTACTATTGATTGCAACATCGATTTACTAAGAGAAGAAAGTATCATAATGACTGTCTAGCTTATCTGCAATTTCTTTCATATGTTTTCATAATATTTCACATTGAATTGTAACTACCGGAACTTTTAATCCTTATTTAACTTTGACACAAGTTTCTTGATTGACAAGTGACAGTAAAATACTAATCGCGAATTCGTCTCTAAATAAAACGCGTTGAACGTCACATCAGCTTTTACCTAGATACTGTTAGTTAGTGTGTGAGATGAAAATAGCGAGATCGATGACAGAGCGCTGTGCCGAGTACAAAGGGCTCAGACAAGATGCACTACGCTAACTAACGTTTCTATTCGATTCGTTTTTAAACCAATCGCGTCACTGGAAGATGACGTTATACGAAAAGTCACGTGGTCTACCAGTGACGCGATTGGTTTAAAAACGAATCGAATAGAAACGTTAGTTAGCGTAGTGCATCTTATCTGAGCCCTCTGGTCGATTCACGAGAGTTGGCACGAATGGATTGAATGAGTGAACGAAAGTATACAATTGCGTAAAATAATAACATGTTTTTGGTTTGAAATTCGAACATCGGTTCAAAGGGCGGCACTCGCACAGTGATAGGTGACATTACTTTTATTCATTCCATTCGTGACAACTTTACTGAATGTACCTGTACCTTGGTGTGTAAGTGAGATCAACTATACCCATAGCGGTTACCGTAGTAGGTGATATTCTGTTAAAAACGGTTTCTTGTCAAACAGTCGATCGAGCGAGCGAAGCCATGCGAGAAAATTTGAAGCTATCTATAAATAATGCATGCCCTAAAATGTTTTATGCTTCAACGGGACAATTGAAACTCGCTGGTTACAAATTCGTCTGTCTAGTTGAAAGCAAGTTAGTAAGATAATCACCTACCTTATTTCATTTATGAGGTGGGAGTGGTGGGACATTGTACAGTCACATTTTACGAGTATGAAGCACATTATCTTTAATTTTATGATATCTCCTTCACTACAAACAACGTTCATACGTTAAAAGTAATTAATCTAACGTTAGCTGGGGCTCTATTCTTCTCGGTAAACCCATATTACTCTTGACAATGTTATCGTAGATTGTAAAGGGGTGGTGGAATTCAATTGTTTCAATGGCATTTGACGACGTGCATGTCTAGCTGGTGGTGAACCTGCCTACGAAGCTAGCGCTCCTGGGTTCGAATCCCGGTAAGGGAAGATATTTGTGTGATGAGCTCGAATATTTGTTCCTGAGTCATGGATGTTTTCTATATATTTAAGTATATATTTCTCTATATAAGTATTTATATATCGCTGTCTAGTACCCATAACATAAGCCTAGAGCTTTTTCGGGACTAGGTCAATGCGCACGGGAAAATCTAAACTGGTTTTTATTACACTTCCTATAACGAAACAGTGCGTCTTCTTCAAGTTTTTTTTTAAAGTACTAACTACCGAAGTAATGAAAGCCTTTTAACATTGGTTTTGATTCAAACCTCATACTAAATTATTCCTGCAGATTCTACAGGTTTGCAGAAAATGCTTATAATCCTGAATCATACCTCTGAATCATTGAATCACAGCAGTTCCAAAATCAGCCAGTCATTAAAAATCAATGGTGTGCCTGTCTTAAGCTTGGCCAACCAAGCCAAGCAAGCCAAGCTAAGCAAATAAAATAGTGGCGGAATGTATAATTGGTGACAGTCGGCCGGCGCCGTAATTGGCCTCCTGGATTGATGCGCTCCCAACTGCATTGGAATCTTTGAATCGCAGAGTGGTAATGAGCCTGATTAAGGACGACTGGTTGATGGTCGATTTGCTGACGGAGTTATTGGGGAGGATAGGGTTTTTAATGAGTTTGGAATAGGGATAATGGAGAACTGAAGATGTATTTCTTCTTTAGGATTTGGAAGTGGGAGGTATATTGAGGCAAGGAGATTTTAAATTGGTGGTACACTGAAAATAATAATTAGTTGCTTGTAACAAGATTGTGATTGTTGTGCATAAGCGTCTTGATCCCATACGAGCCTGACAAGACGATAGGTACACCTACTACGACGTTAGATGCATCAACTATGATGTTAGTTGAATCACTACAGAAATTGCTGTCGTTAATTATCAGCTTTGGTTGATATAACTAATATCTTAACTATTGTAATCATTTTTTGTCAACTAAGTGAAAATCTCTCTTTGTTGGCTCTAATTTTTTTGAGTGTAGGTTTTTCAAACTCTTGTTTTGGAATTTTCGAACATTTTATCTAGTGTTAACTTATAACTTTTTGTATTTGGTGATTTGAATAGTGACTTTGATGACAGATGGACGGTTCTTCCTTTCTTTTGCTGTGGAGACAGCCTTTTAACCAACTAAAGAATATATATATGTATATACATATACATATGCATGAACGAATATGCTTTTTTTTGTTGTTCCTATAAATAAAAATATTTAGCAACGGATTTTTTTTATATGTGTAGCACGGAGAAGACACACGAGCACACAAGTTACCTGATGGTAAGTAGGATCCGAGGCCCATAGACATTTGCATTCTCAAAACTATAATCACAAGATTGCAATCCTAAGCCTGAAAATGCGTTGCCAACTCAACGACTAAGATGGAATGCCTCTATGCTATTAATTTCACGGGTTGTTTTATCCCCACACCGGAATACAACAATCCGAAGTAGGATAAAATATAAGCAACCGAATATTGTGTTTTTTTTCTGAGATACTAGTAAATAGAAAATAATTTGTGACTTTTATCTTTAGGAAAATATCGATAAACAAAATTTTACACAGACAGAAGCAAGATAAATATAACTCTGCTAAATATAATAGTAGAGAGGATCCAACTCAATCTAATTTCCGAACGAGAACTTTACCATTCTCATTTAAACTCGGAACAAAATCCAACCCCAATTAATCAGTCAACTGCAGGTCGCCAAACTCAGGGTTGGCACAAACAACCCCTGACACACTACTGTTTGCATTGTTAGCGGTCAGGCGAACAGCAAAAATGGCCGGTCAGTAACGAACCGGTAATCCGATTCCGAGTGGTCAGTTCAGTTCAAAAGTTTCGATCGGCAATCAACTGAGCCAACATATCTGTTTCGTGGGTAAACAACCCTAGCGCACTCACACTAGCGTGCTCAACATTGATTGTAGTTTGCTTTGGGGGTGCTGTGTGAGTGTCGCATCTAATAGAGAAGGAGAATACGGAACAATTGAATGTTGATGAGAATTAATAAGAATGAATCGTGTTGAGAGGTTGTTTTATTTTTTAATGATAGTATACATAAAGTGTCAAAGGTCAAGTATTTAAATAATTTATGTGTACTTAATTTTATACACTTATTTGTAACTAGCCTCTGCCTGCGACTTCGTCCGCGTAGATTTCAATTACCGTTATTCCCTCGGGAACTTTAAAACTTTCCGGGATGAAAAGTAGCTTATGTGTAATCCAGGGTATGAGCTATGTCCTAATCCGTCCAGCTGTTGCAGGGTGAAGGAGGTTTTTTTAGAACACAAAGTTTCGCATTTACAATATTAGTACGATGAGTCTATATTGCAAAAACCCTATTTTAATTATCAGTATATGCTAAAAAAAACGGATGTGTCCAAACTTTACTCAGTTTACGTTAAGTATAGCGGAAATCAAGCTGCCATCTTCAAACTCAATCATCAGATCAGCTTAGACACCATAATGCGGTGCACTATGAGCGGTTTAACACAATGTAGGTATTCCAAATTTCAGCTCATTGAAATAGGGGACAAAAACGGTTCAAAATTAGTAGTTAAACTAAACAAACTGTCAGACATACAAACATGTGAAGTTAAATAAAACCTTTTGTAAAGTACGCAGAGTTTGCTGCTTAGCTGTTCATACAACAGCTTTACTAGGTATATTTAAGGTTATCCTATATTATCTTTATTCTAATAATTGACAATAGTTGATCGACTGCTGATTTATTTCGCATTTCTAATTCAAAAGATAACGATTCAAAAATTATCTACAATCCACAATTTAGTATAAAATTCACAAGCATGTCAACTTTAGAAACAACAATAAACAAATCATGAATTGCCCTGGCCAACTAAATTGGCAATCGGGAACAATCCGCTTGAATACCTAATGAACTCAAGTCAGCAAGAAATTAAGCAAAACAACTCTATGGCCGTATCCTTATCAACTCAGACGGTCGCATCCTGTAGCCACAGCCAAAAACTGACACGTACATCCGACCATAAAAATTAACCGAAACAAATCCACCAAAAAAACCACATTACTATTCATTGGTTCGGTAAACCAAAAGCACCGAACAAAAACCGCCTAAAAGAGATTGAAATATCCTCCTAATTTGCCTGTGGGAGCAATAAAATATGTCATATCATATGGCTCTTTTGCATGCAACTGAGAGTAAAAACAGCCTTTCAAAGGTATTATTCATTGCGGACAAAAAAGGAAATTTGAGTTTGAGATCTGTGAGAGAAAGGCTTAAGTGATGGGGGTCTCGAGTGGCAGTAAATCAGTTTAGTGGTATTTAATTATGGTAATCAGGATGTCCTTGTTTTATTAGTTCTTTTGTCGTCTAATTCATGATCGGGCATTGTGGTGGGATGCCTGTGATTGCGCGCTTGGTGCCGTCCGGGTACTTGCTTTGGAAGCATTTTGATATTTCCGTGTGGTAAGTAACGTTGTTTATTGATTGAATAGGTACGTTATTTTTTAGTAATTTATACCCGTGTGTTTATCTAATGTGTGTTTACTTAAAAAAATAAGTTTGTAGTGAAGTTAGTTACGCATTTGTTTGTGTTGGTTGCGACGACACAGTTAGCCTAGGTGGTAGTGAGTGACCCTGCCTGCAAAGCTAGTGCTTCCGGGTTCGAGTCCTGATATGGGTAAACCTTCTTTGTGATGATCGCGAGCTTGTTCATAAGTCTTGTATGTTTCTTTGTATAAGTATGTATACTTTATTTCTATACGCAGTAGATTATCGTTGCCTAGTATCCATCTATAGTATAAGTTAAGAGCTTAATTTGAGAGAAAGTGTATTGGTGTGACATTATCCTCTGATATGTTTTCATTTAGTTTATGAAGAAATTTTGGGTACAGTCAAAATCAAATATGTAGACACAGTAAAACTTTCAAAAATACGTAAACACGACTCTGCTGCGAGGGAATAAGGGTGCATATATATTTCTGAAACCTTGTTAACGTATATATATTTATGACGCAGACCGTACCTACGTCGATATTGCAGCAAAATAACGACTCGGAAAAAACTACCGCACAGACATCACATTTAGTGGTGGTAGGACCTTGTGCAGGGTCCGTCCGGATCGCTACCACCATCTTATCCATTAACCCACCGCCAAGTAGTGTTCACATTACTGTGTTCCGGTGTGGGGATAAGACAACCGGTGAAATTACTAGCACAGAGGCATTCCATCTTAGTCCTCAGGGTTGGCAACGCATTTAAAGTCTTAGGATTGCAGTTTTGAGATTGTAGTCTTGAGATTTCAAATGTCTATAGGTCGCAGATCCCACTTACCATCAGGTGGCCTGAGTGCTCGCGTGCCTTCTCACTGACATAAAAAAAAACACGGTGGGATTCATGCCAGTTTCAGTGTTCATAATAATACGTTCATACCGTGGCCGATCCAGGGAATCTGAGTCCTCTAGTGACAAATATTACATACATACATACATACATTATGTACGCCTTCGTTCCCAGAGTGGGGTAGGCAGAGCTACAGAATTACAAACATCTCTAAAAACTTGTTGATAATTCTATAACCATTACATTATAAGTAATTAACCTTGATATAACCTATCCTCAGCAGAGTCTAGCCCTAAAATCATAAATCCGCTGTATGCTTACATAATCGTACCCGCAAAAGTAAAACCAGCGTAAAGCTTTGCGAATCGCTGCACCATTGCCAACGACTCGTGGACCTCGTGGCGTGCTTAATTACTCCGACCGAAGGAGGAGGGTAATGTGTTTCACAGCCTATATATGTATGTTTGTTCCTGTGTGGCACTATAAAAACTAAACCCGTTGTCCGATTTTGATGATTTTTATGTCAATCGATTTGTCTTAATCTGGTGAGTGTCACTGAAGATATGACAGTAATCAAAATTCAATATGGCGGCGACCAGACGCCATATTGTGCAAATAAAATAAAATAAAGTCGACCAAGTATGACAAGTGGGGTATCATTGAATAAGGATTTAAAATCATCTTTAGGTTTCTTTCATCATGTTTCATTTTGAATAAGCATTTAGGATTTATAACGATTTAAAGTTGCTTAACAACACAGTCGGGTTTTGAAAGCTTGCTTTTTGTTAAAGTTATTTATCTCTTTGCATTTGTTTGTTGCCGCTCGCCCCTCGCTGCCACTGCTGACGCCCTCGCCGAAAATCTTGGCAAGGAGGGCTAGCACAAGTGATACCCAACTTGTTTGCCGCACGGATCACCAGTTCTATCTAGTCTGTAACGAGACGAACTGAGCGACAGGAGTGAAAATAAAACTTGTGCTAGCCCTACAGCCCGTAACGCCGAAACGAAGCAATAAAAATTTGAATAGTTACTTTATAGGCCAAATAACGATATTTTAATAGACATAATTAAGCATTATTTTGTTAACATTAGCATTAGCTATATTATATCGTCATGCAGAACTAATATGTTTATAAGTAATCATTAACTTGCTTTCCCTTTTTGAGTGGTTAATTTGAAGAAATAGTTAATTCAATAGGAAAACAATGTTTTTTGATGTCACATAATTATAATTTTATTTGGTAGTAATCATATCAAATGGTGTAATGGTGTATTGGTGTTTAACAAATGCGTCCTACCAGTTTTAACCTACGGACCCGAAACGTGGAACATGACATTCAAAGTTGGCCCACCGACTGCAAGTCACTCAGCGTGCTATGGAAAGGTCTATGTTGGGGATCTCATTAAGGGATAAGATCCGGAACGAGGTCATACGACATAAGACCAAGGTGACTGATATTGTCCAAAAATGTAGCAAGCTGAAGTGGCAGTGGGCTGGCCATGTGTGTCGCAGAACCGACGAGAGGTGGAGCAGGAAGGCTCGCGAATGGAGACCACGCTTAGGCAAACGTAGTGTAGGACGCTCCCCGGCTAGATGGACCGATGACCTGAAGAAGGCAGCTGGCAGTGACTGGATGCAAAGGGCGGGACATCGCGCTCTGTGGCGCTCCTTGGGGGAGGCCTATGTCAGTGGACTGCAACAGGCTGATATGAATGATATCAAATGATTTCAGTCTCACATCTAAACTCTATTGTTTGAGATACTCGTAGCATAATATGCAACATAAATAATATTTAAGACTAGAGGACGCCCGCGACTTCGCACGCGTAGAATTAGTTTCCCGCTACTCCCCCTATTTCTTCCCGTTGGGGGTCGATTTTCGGAAGATCCTTTCTTAGTGCTCACTTACATCATGAAAGGAACCCCTGTACCAAATTTCAAGTTTATAGGTACAGTAGCTTCGGCTGTGCGTTGATATGTCAGTCAGTTAAGTTTGCCTTTTATAAATATATATATAGATTAGCTTTTCAAGAGGTTACCTTTTACGTTAATCTCGCGGGAACTACAAAAGTATAAAAATATCCAGGATGATAATTACTGTGTCAATTCCCGTGTATCTAGCTATCCATTTATTTTGAACGGGTTTTAAGATATCCTAAAAGATATTGACATAGAAAACATACTAATATTGATAATCAAAAATACACAATGTAGGTGATTTCTCAAAGTCAAAAAGCAACCGTCTGATAGTGATGGAATTAAATAAAAAATAAATGCCTAATCATCATGATAATTATAATCTATAATACATATAATATAATTTGCATATAATATAATCAGAACGCCGACCATTTGTTTATTTTGAATTAAAGTTTGACAGATTGTTTACTTTGAAACCGTTTGACATTTGCTGAGTCAAAAATAGAAAAAAATACAAAGTACACGACAAAAGCCTAAATCTGTTAAAAGAAAGTATAATTAGTATCCGCGTGAAAATGAGTGGTACACTGCATAGCACTACATCAAACTACAGAAAAATCTGTAAAAACGCTCTCACACCACGCTCAGCTTGCATTCATACACACAATAGCAATAAAAACGGGCCACGGTGTACGAAAATTTGTAAGTAATGTGACCCGTTGTTATTGCACTTAAGTGTAGTTCCACAGACAATGAACGCAGCATCCCTATAATTTATACGTCTATGGCTAAGCGGCACCCCTAGCGCCAGCTTCCGACGTCGGCCGGAACCCAGCGCCGCCATTTTGGTTCGCACGCGGCCGGAAGCGGCGCACGCGCACCGTCACTTCCGTCTCGCAAGCGTTCGGATTTTGAAATTTAGAGGTTAGGGTTGCTGCGTCAAAATATTGGGATTTGAAGTTCATTGTTGCTTGTAATGGTGAGAGAGTGTCCTTCCCTCTGTGGAGGTTTTGATTATGATTGCCATTGTATTTTTAAGTAAGTCTCAGTGATTCAGCTTAATTTTACTTAAGTACTTCAAGTGCCTAACCTAACGATCACCTACTAGTTTACGGAAACAAATAAGTATTTATCTATTTAATAAGGTAAAATTCAATTTTATTTTCATTTAGAATGTTTTATGACTCGATGTATGAATGTGGAAGAAGCGAAAGAGATTTGTCAGGATCGTAGCAGGTGGAAATAAGTGATCTCTGCCTACCCCTCTGGGAAACAGGCGTGATTTAATGTATGTATGTATGTAGAATGTTTTAGGAAAACGATAACGATCAGGATTCATAAACTTTACATTTTTAATACTAGTTTTTAGTTATTGCTCCAAAATTACGAATTTTACAAATAAAAGTCAGGGGAGTAGGCGTCGCCGTAGAGCAAAAATTCACCAAGTCGCAAAATTGTCGAAATTTAGTTACTAATGTCATCGAAATTGCTTTTTTTTTGTGCAAATTTCAGTCTTTTGTAACTTAAAATGACTGAAGTGAGACTTGGTGAATTTATTTCGCTCTATGGCTACGTAGGTATATGTAGGCGACGTAGGTAAATCCCGCCCGTAGGTTCGTCCCGTATGCCAGTATTAAAAACAGGAACCCAGTTATCGCGAAAATGATTTTGATTCTGATTCTAAATCTGATCTATCTTCCAAATGCAAAAATATATCAGTACGTCAAAAAATAACGCTCAAAATATTTAATTTATTCAACTTATTGCTGTCCCTTTATCTTTTCCCTACACTCACATACGCCGTTTTGTATTCTTGTTATATTGTAAATTAGATCACTAGTTTTAAGGAATATAATTGTAGTTGGTTCTGACAGCCGTCTACTCGTATTAACCTACTCCTGCGCCTCAATAGATACTAGGCGGTAAAATCCATATCGTATCGAAGCGGTATAACCGTAGGTGAAGACTGAAAAACATCTCAACAGCATGAGTGCATAAGTTTTGCATCTTTTCACCAGCAATTTGGTTTATTATTGTACAATTAAGTTTTTTTGGATTTGTTGATGAGTGTTCGATTGTTGGTAATGAAAAAAAAGTATCATTTTATCGTTTTTTTAGTTATACAGGGTGTCCCTAAAACCGGTGATATTGATCATTTTAATCGGAATTTTTGTAATTTTCCCATAAGTCCATGTCACGAAAAATCATTAATTTCATGTTTTATTTCATAACTTTTTCAGTGGTATCATACATAATTAGAATCATTACGAATCACGGAGTTTTTAAACCTATTTGCCCGTTTTTTTCCAGTATTTTTTTTAAGTAATCACATAAAGTTATTTTTTCCGTACAAAGTGAAAACCAAACACTGGGACACCTAGTATGGAGAAACAAACTTTATGTGATTACTTAAAAAAAATACTGGAAAAAAACGGGCAAATAGGTTTAAAAACTTCGCTGATTCGTAATGATTCTAATGATGTCAGATAACACGGAAAAAACGTATGAAATAAAACATGAAATTAATGATTTTTCGTGACATGGAGATAAGGGAACATTACAAAAATTCAGATTAAAATGATCAATATCTCCGAAACTAGTAACAATCGCTGAACATAAATAGGGGTTAAATCGATAGCTTTTTAGCTGCTCTATCAGCCCTTTCATTTTTGACGTTGGTTTTAGGGACAACCTGTATATGGTTTACAATTAATATTCTAGACACATACGACACGTTCATTGTGAATCTTTTAGTTCTTTTAGCCCTTTAGTTGCTCGGAAGTGTACTTTCCCATACAAAATATGTCATGAACTTACAACCTTTTTTATGGCAGAAGCACTATCCAAATTAAATATCCTATTCACTAGGGGCAAGTTACCCATCAAAAATGAAAACGTAGTATGAACATTTGACATTAATACACTTAAACCCTTCTGGTTTTGGATGATTGAAGTGATCAATATTTATTACTGATGTACACGACGTAAATCAAATAAAGTCATAATTTTACTTTGTTAAGCATACACAATGACATATATTATATTAAAAAAATATGTTTAAAAACATTTTCATGATTCGCATTTGGACTGCCTCGCACCGGTTTTTGACCTTTTATTTTAGACCACCTTTTCTCAAAAAGGACACGTTTTTATTTATCTTAGCCCAACTTTAAACGTCGTAGGGCCACTTGTACCAAAAATTTCACACTAGGTTAAGACACTAACTCTAAATATGACGTTTACTAACTCGAAGTGTCTTAATGCAGTGTTAATTTTTTGATGCAAGTGGCCCTTATGTTTTGCCATGATCTCGTATTTAAGCTGTTAATATCTCCAGAACATAAAACTACAAATACAAAACTTCAGTAAATTCTCTTTCTATGTACCAAGTAAACTAACCTCTCTAATATGGTTCTATATCGTCTGTCACCAGGGCTGGGCAGTATTTGAATTACTTGAAATTAAAATACGTAATTGAAATACAAATACGTATTTGGTATTTGTATTTCAATTATTTGCTTAAAATGTAATTTGTAATTCGTATTTCAAATACCTGACGCCGAGGTATTTTGTAGTTAGTATTTCAAAATACATTTAAATATACATTTAACCTTCATTTAACGATCTTATTAATGGGTGCGTTCTGAAGAAAATAGCGCTCGATAGCTTTCATAAGTAAAATGGCGACCGCTAAATATGTCGATCTTTATAAATATGTTTTCTTTAGCAGGTTTTATTCATTCTCCAATAAGAGGCTGTTTGTCTGAAAGTATATTTAAAAATCTAGTGTTCATGAAAGGAAAAACTCGTTTTACCCTATGCTGGGTAGGATTACTTTTTATTCTTAATAGTATTTTTTAATTTGTATTTTGTATTTCAATTAAATATAGCTAAAATACTGTATTTGATATTTTATATTTCAATTACATTACGTAAAGATATTTTGTATTTCGTATTTTAAATACTTGCGAGAAAGTATTTTGTAATTTGTATTTCAATTAAAGCAAAGCATGTCGCACCTTTAGAATTATAGTGACCTAAATCAACATTTCAGTTGTCGATTTCGAAACATATATTTATTACTACAGAGACCTAACTCGAAATCCAACATTTTTGAGTTAGGTCAATTTAATTCTAAAGATGCGATGTATTTTGCCCAGCCCTGTCTGTCACAAATATTTTTAGTCATAATCTGCTCTAAGGTCATACCTTCTTATCGCAAGTCATATGTGTCATACTTAATGTGCTTTCTTAAGAAACAGATAATATTTTTAGGATTATATAAATCAAACCAAACCTGACCTAGCCTTGTCTACACGTTAGATATTTACGTTCTAAAAAGTTTACGGTCCCAGCGATATAAAAATTACGACTAACAATAATTACGTCAACAATGACGTTATCACCAAAAAAAACAACGGGCTCCCCTCTAATAAACCTAATAACATTATATCCAACAATAACTCACACAATTCCAATAACACACATAATCCGATCCACACTCATCAACAAAACATTCTTCTTTCATAGTATAATTTGGTTCATCTAGCGACTATTGATGCGGAACTGGTGCGTCGTTATGAAGATTGACGTAATGAAAGATCATCAATTCCGTCTGTCCTGCATGTATCG
Source organism: Acleris literana (assembly GCA_946894065.1). Taxonomy (NCBI): domain Eukaryota; kingdom Metazoa; phylum Arthropoda; class Insecta; order Lepidoptera; family Tortricidae; genus Acleris; species Acleris literana. The sequence goes on from OX335687.1 coordinate 10,881,793, forward strand.
AGTTGCTATATTTATGAATAATGTTATAGTGTAGATATAGGTTTAGTGTTGCTATTGTGTACGTGTTTGAAAGCTTGTAGGTATAGTTCGATCGCAGCATTCGCAGCCAATTTGCTCCGAATGTACTAGACCGATTAAGTTGAAATTTGGTACACCTGCATTTCTGTGACCCAAACAAGGACGTGTAACGTCAATCAATGAATTTTAAATATGGAGGTCACTTATGGAGGGTAAATTAGAAAATTTAAAAAAGGTGTACTATTTGACATATCATATGAAAGGATTTGTTTTGCAACTCAGTTGCACTCACATTCATGAACACTAATGTCCCATTAGGACACATTTTGTCAATCTCTTATTCCGTAAGACAAAAAGTAACACAACATCACTTAAGTTATATTTAATTTAATGAACGTTTATATCTGGCTATCTACACTTGTTTGGTTGGCATTACTACTACCAAAAACATCCTGATTTACCTACATATAAAAGAGGAACAAAGACTGTCTGCCAACTCTGTTTAAACTGCCTTCTTGAACAGGCATTCTAATTTGAATATTGGATTGGGTACAAAAACCTGGCACACCTAGACTGCAGGCTTGAATAATGCAAGACACTTGGGGTGAAGGGTGTCTGAGTCCCCACCACGGTGTTGTCATGCTGTAGGTATATAGTCGGTCGCCATCAAATATTATTGGAGTATACAAGGTGCTCAAAAATGTCGGAACACACGCAAACGTCTTTAACAATAGAGTCGAGTTGAAATATTTTAATATCATCCTTGTATATGTTTCGATACACTTGATGGTAGGGACATTTGATGAAGATTTAGGCTGGGTATACTCGTAATACGGATAGTATTTTTTTCCGTCACTATGAACTTAAATTAATAGCTTAGGCCCGTGACTTCGTCCGCGTAGAACTCATTAGCGGCCTTTACACGTTAAGTTCGTACCGCGGCAAAACACCGCGCGTTATTCCAATCTTCGCAGCTTCGTCCCGAACCGTACATTTTTTACTATTTTACTATTACAGTTGCATTTACACGTACGGTTCGGAACGAAGATTGGAATGGCGCGTGGCGTTTACCGCGGTCCGAACTTAACGTGTAGAGGCCGCTATTGTTTGCACTTAAGCGCTGTTTGATGTGAAATTGGCAATATGATCGAATTTTTACCTAAGAACCAATGCTTAATGTAATGATGACCACTTGTAAATGGGTGATAACACAGGCGTTTCAATCGCCGTCAGTCCGCTGTCGTAAGTGTTTAAGAAATAGGCGATAATATACTTAAAATTCGATCAATTGTGGCAAGAAGTACGATAACAGTATAGCTCTGTGTGAATGTTAGCTGCTTGGTGTAGCTCATTCTTTCAATATTTATGACAGCGGACTGACGGCGGTGGAAACGCCCGTGGAATCACCCAAATGTTATCCATATGTACCTAGATCAGTGGATAAAAATATGTCATGAGGCAATCTTACACAAATGACTCTACTTGATTACAAACTCAAGCTATAGGCTTGGAATATGGATACTACACAACGATTACATACAACACATAACAAAACAATACATAACATTATTGTTGTATCCATCAATACACAAAAAACATTCCAGATTAAGATGATTAAGAAACAAATGTTTGTGTCCATTTTACAAATTTCACTTTCGAGAAATCAAACCCTGTAATTTGGATCATGTACCTATGATGCTATTGATGATACCTGCAACAGCCGTATTTCGTAATGTGATTAATCGTTTAAATAATCGAAAGATTTGAGTCAATGTAGTATTTATGAAAAGTAAAAAAAAAGGATTATTATACGTGTTCATCCTATATATTGATTGATCCAACTACTCGTATACCTTCGCTGGTAAAATTTCCTTCTCACTGCATATCTATAGAGATACAGCGTGTCTCATTTTTACAGAGAATCCCTAACCCCAAACATCTCGCGTGAAAAGTAAAATAAACATAGTCAGCTATCAGTGTATTTGCACGCCGGCGACCCCTAGCGATGAATAATCAAAACTCATAAACACTCTACTCGTGTCCTAGGGCTACACCAAGGAAGGCGTCGAAAGGACTCTGGAATCTTTTTTATTCTTTTGCGGTTGCAAGTTGTGCCAACACAACCAAGATTTTAGAACGAAATTGACGCACACACGTGAAGTTCTTTATTTATTTGTACAGGCTTGTTTAGTTATACTATACTCTAGTGATCACACTCGTGGAATTCAGTTACCGTTATCCATTTCCCCTTCGTGATATTCAGAATGGCAAATATTTTCATTGAAATCGGTCTCGTCGTTTATCCGTCACAGTACGATAGACAGACAAACAGGGACGTATTAGGAGTACTTAACTCGGCTCCTTTAAGTGTAAAATAATGAACATCTTTAAATCTGCAAGTAAGGTAATAAGTATGTCTTGTTTTACGATAGGATCGTCTGTTGAACAAAAGCGCCGCAAGAGTCTGTATTAGGTTTTGGTTTTACAATCAGTTTGAAATACGTATTACAATGACTAAAATATCAAGTTAGATACCTATGTATAAAATTCCGAGTGTCGAAATTTTAAAATACTTAATGATCGAACAAACTTATAACTTATTAGGAAATGCTAGGCTTTATTCAATGTCAGTCCGCGGCTCCACGCATCCAATAGCGTAAGCAACCTGGCAACATTCACACAAACTTGACATTTCCATTCCGCCATTTTCTTCCGCGGAAAAAACCGCGAAATCGTACAAAATGGCGGCATTCGTTGGCGCCAAATTAAACTGCGTCGGTTTTATCGTGCTTTGATCTCGCTCCTACAGGAGTGTTTGCCGGCAGTGTTTGTCTCCGCTGAAAGGACTCGTGAATGGCTGAGACCGTCTTTGAATGGGAGATTTATATCAGCCACTGGTAACTATAGACGCAATTTGTGGATAGTAGATCGCGATAAACCGGGGGAAGCGAATGGATTGGTTTTTATGAGTTGGCTAAATGAGCACTGGGTTTATGTTGGCTATCGGTTAAACAGCCATAGACAGGGAAATGTTTGGATCTTTAGATTGTAACCTTATTATTATAGACGCTTGAGAGATAAAGAGAAATGATACTCTCTAAGTTCTGTTCATTCTTACTTGTCTTATATAGTAAACAAATTTCTAACCTCAAAATGAATCCTTTTTGGCTAAAACAGCTATTTTTAACAAAATAAAGCAATCACAGACACTACATTAGTCAAGTGATGTCCATAATGTTTATTCAGTTTACTTTATTTACGATAAAAGAGCTGTTTTAGCCAAAAAAAGGTTCATTTTGAGGTTAGAAAGTTGTTTACTATATAAGACAACTAAGAATAAACAGACCTTAGATTAGGGAGTCTCGCGATCCAAAAATATTGAGTTAGAATGACAGAGTTTGCCATGTGCGGTCAACGGTATCAAATTGTTTAATTAACTTAAAATCTCGTAATTTCCTTCTTGTGTATACCTATTTCTCAATAGGAGTCTTGACTCTAAGACTACTTCGTAGTACTTTAACTCTATAAGCACAAAATCGCACCTTCAGAACAATAGTGACCTAATTGAGAAATTTTAAATTTCGAGTTAGGTCTCTATGATAATAAATTTATGACTCAAAGTTTGAAAGCACAAATTTTGAATTAGGTCACTATTGTTCTAAAGGTGCGTGTTACCAAAGTATGGGTACTTACTGCTTTTTGTATCGATATTTATGAAATAAAGAAGGAAAGAAAAATATTTATTTGTGACAAACAACAACAAAGGACAGAGAAATACGCACAAGAAGAATGTAGTCACGAAATGGTCCCAACTCAGCGTAATGCTGGCGTTGAAGTCAGCGCTCTTCTTCCGTTGGAACCATCAGATGAACAGGTTACAAACACATACTTATTCTAACATAAAAACAAACTTAAGCAGCCTTTTATAACCTAGTTTCTTTGGCAAAATGGGCGAAGGTTTGATTTATTACGGCCTATAGCAAATATATTTTTACCTCTTCATTACTTTCATTAAGAATTAATAGAGTTCATATTCATGATAACTTTAATAATCTGACCTTCCCGTTACTAATAAACAGAAATTATTAAAATAGTCATTGCTGAGATGTCTGTGGGAAATGACACTTTTCTGTGACTTGACGTGACATATCTTGAGTTAGGTATCTTAGTCAATATGGCTCTAGGCCTAAGAGTAAAGGACAGTTTAATCAAGACTTGATAGAGCAAGTAGGTAGAGTCGATATTAAACATCAACATCTCATCTCTTTCAAACTTCCTACGTATCTGGCAACACATTATCCGTCAAACCAGTTAACCTAAATAAAATTGGACTTTAATCATTCCACGTTTAGTTCGAAATTCATTATAATTCGGCACAAATATCTTCGGCATTTTCCATGCGACAGTCTCGAGGTTCTTATATTTACTTCGACGATTAGCGTTAAGGTTCATATTTGTATGTTTCCTCTTAACCAATGTGACAATTTAACATGTGTCCCTATTGCTTTTTATACCTTGACCAGAGACAAACGTCCCATTTGTGCCGCCCATTTCATCGTCATTTCACTTAATTGGTGTAAAAAGGGCTAATTGTTTGGATAAAGACGAGTAAACTACTTGCAATGCAGTAAATTCCCTAATTAATAAAGTCCATGTAGCGTGTGTTCGCTCACATACCTGACCCTCCTCGACGCATTCTGAGCTATATGTAAGAAAAGCAACTAGCCTTTACCCGTCAGTTTGTCTGTGTCTATCTCGTTTATATTTATACTTCGGGAACTATATTCTGAAACAAAAAGTGAACCTTTGTAAATACTGGTTGTTTTCTTCGTCTTAGGATTGCAGTCTTGTGATTGTAGTCTAGAGAATGTAAAATGAGTATGAGTCTCAGATCTTACTTTGTCGTTGGCTTTCTCCTTGCTATAAAAAAAGCAAACATCTTAACAAACATTCATATTAATTAAATTCATAGGATGGGAAAAGCACAAGATCGGTCTGAGTGGAGAGCTTTGGGGGAGGCCTACGTCCAGCAGTGGACGTCTTTCGGCTGACATGATGATGATGATGATAGGATGTTGGCCGTTCAAACCAAAAGAGACATTACGGTGACTAACAGTTACGTTGTTCTAGTATTTGCCATTACTAGAAAATATATCATTTTATTTGAAGAACGTAAACGCGTAAAGCCTTAAAATAGTTTTGAGTAAACGTTGGCAGTTGATAAAATGCGCGATTACGCAACCTACACCAAAACAAGTTGCATCTGGTGTTAATAAAACTATATATAAAGACACATGGCGAGTATACTGGCAGCGAAAATAAAAGGAACTTATAATGAAAACAATGTTGCACTTACTAGAAAATAAATTTAGCAGGAAATTATAATACCAGGGATATCAATAATCCAAATTAAATGTCTCTACTGCAGGCTTCGTAAGTAAAATTGCTTGGCTTGATTACAGCGGTTAACACATCAGATGTACTGATTTAGTTCTCGGCAGTCAGAATATTCGTATTAAATTTATGTTAAAATCTATTAATATCGTTAGATCAATGTAAAAAAAGCTGGGGGCTTAAGGAATAAGGGTATAAGTCGACTTAACTCAAAATAAAAAAGCGGCCAAGTGCGAGTCGGACTCGCCCATGAACGGTTCCGTGAAAGGTAAATTGCGGTTTACGATTTATGACGTATTAAAACAAAACTACTTACTAGATCTCGTTCAAACCAATTTTCGGTGGAAGTTTGCATGGTAATGTACACCATATTTTTTTTTAGTTTTATCATCTCTTATTTTAGTAGTTACAGGGGGGGGGGACACATTTTACCACTTTGGAGGTGTCTGTCGCGCAAACTATTCAGTTTAGAAAAAATATATATTACAAACCTCAATATCATTTTTGAGGACCTATCCATAGACACCCCACACGTATGGGTTTGATGAAAAAAAATAATGAGTTTTAGTTCTAAGTATGAGGAAGCCCCAATTTTTTTTGTTTTTTTTTTCTATTTTTGTGTGAAAATCTTAATGCGGTTTACAGAATACATCTACATACCAAGTTTCAACAGTATAGGTAGATCCTATAGTTTCGGAAAAAAGTGGCTGTCAACACAAGTCCAAGAGAAATTTTGATTGGCAATTGCCGAAGCTTTCTTCTTTCTAACCTCAAAATGAACCTATTTTGGGTAAAACAGTTCTTTTATCGTAAATAAAGTAACCTGAGTAAATATTTTGGACACCACTTGGCCAATATATTGTCTGTCATTGCTTTATTTTGTTTAAAATAGCTGTTTTAACCAGAAAAGGTTCATTTTGAGGTGAGAACGTTGTTTACTATATGAGACAAGTAAGAATGAACAGACCTTACGTCCTACAGTAATTTTATTCACTCCAAGGTCCACTGTACTGTTACTTATTATCAGTGATCGGAAATAGGTGAGCTAATTTGCCTAAACTTGATGCATGTTCATTCAATAATGTATTCCCATCTCTCTCACGCATGAATGAATATGCGTCAAGTTTAGGCAAATTAGCTCTACCTATTCCGATCACTGCTTATTATCATACTCCACTTAACAATTTGAAAGAAGACAAAGAAACAACACTGAAAAAAATAATTGGTCGTTTCTAAAACAAGATTGTGGTTACTGTGCATCTAGGCGTCTTGATTCTATATGAGCCTAACAAGACGTTAGATACACCAACTAAGATGTAAGTTGAATCACTAAAGAACTTGCTGCTGTTACTATAAGCTTTGGTTGATATAACTAATATCATAACTATTGTATTCATTTTATGTCAACTAAGAGAAAATCTCTCTTGGTTGGCTCAAATTTTTTTGAGTAAAAAGCGGTGTTTTTATTTTTCTTTGTTTACCCCCATTGCACTCGCATTACTTTAATTGACTTTACCGTGAAGTTAATAATAACTATTATGAACTCTAACAATACGATAACAATTATGTATAAAGACAAATCTAGAATGGAGGCCTTCATCTGATATTGATATTAAGTCCAGTTATTTAAGTTAGCTTAAGAGGATTGTGAAGCTAAAAATCTCCTTACAAAATGCGAAAACGTTTCTCTCCCCTTAAACCTGGTCCGATTTTTACGATTTTTTAATATGTTCTACATATCATGAAAAACTATGTCTGTACGTTTTCCTTTCCAAGAAAATATCTCTTAGAACGAAACAAATTTAAAAAACAAAAAACAGAAACGTACAGACCTAGGTCTTTATAATAAATGATTTAGGGGGTGAGAAACGTTTTCGCCCGTAGCTAGTTTAGTATGGATTTTTTTTGACAGCTACACGATTTTAGAGGCGCTTCACAATCCTCTTAATAAGTTTTTAACCGACTTCAAAAAAAGGAGGAGGTTCTCAATTCGTCGGGATATTTTTTTTTTTTTTTTTTTTTTTTTATGTATGTTCCCCGATTACTCGAAGATCACTGGACCGATTTGAAAAATTTTTTCGTTGTTCGAATAGGTATACTTTCTAGTTGGTCCCATTGTCACCACGTCAGGATCTGATGATGGGATCATGGAGAAATCAAGAGAACTCCTCAAATATTATAGGCACACCTATAGCGATTTTGGTATTTTTCACTGTAACTCATGCATTTGCTTTTGAAAAGTACTATATGGTGAAGTGGAACTGATGATGAAGACCACAGATGGCCACCGGAACTCCTTAACGGTACCTATTTCAAGGGTGGCGATAAGATATTTCGATAAAGGAAGTTGAGCGACTATGACGAAGCACATTTAGGTTTAAATATGACTATGACATTCCCGCGGCGTTGTCTGCGGCGAGCTTGAAATGTTCTATGGTTTCTTATTAATATTTAGAAGTGGAGCTACGTAACAGCATAAATAGGATCACTAAAAAGTATAAAATAAAATAAATGTTTAAAAAAACAAAAAACCGCCTTCAAAAAGCAAAAAATAACTTCTTTAAAATGGTAGGTAAATAGGTCAGTCCAACTGAAGTCGGCGTCCAACAATATTTTAACCAAAAGCAGACTTCAGTTGGACTGACCTATTTACCTACCATTTTAAAGAAGTTATTTTTTGCTTTTTGAAGGCGGTTTTTTGTTTTTTTAAACATTTATTTTATTTAGTGTTAGTTTATAGTTTGAAAGGGTTTCTGTTGATTACGAATTCAAAATTCATTAAAACACAGAAAAATTGACGCGTATTAACTGTGACCATACACAACAAGTAACACTGTGATACTTTAGAGGGTTTCGTACCCCAAGGGTACCAACGCTTATTACTAAGCCACCGCGGTCCGTCTGTCTATCAGCGGGCTGTATCTCATGAACCAACATAATCCAGAGTGTGTATTTCCGTTGACGCTATGCTATACCAATAAGTAATAAAAATTAAATTAAAATATATATAAATCTCTACATACAAGGGGCATACGAGAAACGTGTCTTTTTGGCGTTTTTTGCTCCTTCTTAACAATCGCTGTATTTCTTAAACCGTAATAGGTAGACACGTAATTTTCAAATAATTAGTGATACTTTGGCCGTTATTAAAATAAAATCAAACGTGAAAGGCCATACAACTCGCATCTCGTCCGACTCACAGCTGGTCGGCTCTTTACAATTCTGGGAAAAAGGGTACAAGTGAACTTAACTCGTAATAAAAAGGGTATATACATGAACGGAGTATACTAGACTTAAACCCTTTTTCACTTGATCTTCAGAAGTCTTATACCCTTTTTCACTAGAACCCTAGAATTTGCAAGCCCCGACTCACATGTATTACTAGAGGACGCCTGCGTACGCATAGAATTAATATCCCGATACTCCCCCTATTAATTTCTTCCCGTTGGGAGTCGATTTCGGAAAATCTTTTCTTAGTGCATCCCTAGGGCACTCAAGGAATATTCCCTACAAATTTCAAGTTCCTAGGTCCAGCGGTTTAGGCTGTGCGTTGATCGATCAGTCAGTGTCTCCTTTTATATATGGTCTAAGATCCGAATAGGAGACGGCCTTCATCCAGCTGTTTATTCGATAAAAAGTATTTTTAACCGACTTCAAAAAAAGGAGGAGGTTCTCAATTCGTCGGGTTTTTTTTTTTTATGTATGTTCCCCGATTACTCGAAGACCACTGGACATGTAAGGGCTGGACTAAAAAATTCCAGTCCAGCCCTTACATGAATAAAAAAAAACGGAAGATGAACATTTTTTTAAATTGCTATTGCTTGTTAATTTGACCAATTACATACTAATCGAAAGCATGAAGCCTATAGAATATGCGAACGTAGGTTCAATATTTTACTTCAGCAATGGCAATTAAAAAAAAAAGTTCATTTTCAGTTTTTTTTTGTCTTATAAGGACTGGACTGAAATTTTTCAGTCAACCTATTCGCCATACATTATTTAGCATATTCAATTTGATATATAATACTTTTTATCTAATAAACAGCCCGGTGAAGGTCGTCTCCTATTCGGATCCCCGACTTATAGACTAAGGGCTGTATTAATAAACTCATCTTGACCGAGGTGCCGGTCACAAGATACGTCAAAGTAAACGTCAAACCATAGAACACTGTCATTTTTGACACATCTCGAGACGAGCATTAGAGTTGAGATTAGTTTATTAATACGGCCCTTATGGCCGCATTAATAAACTCATCTTGACCAAGGTGCCAGTCACAAGATACTTCAAAACGTCAAGCTGTAGAAAACTCTCATTTTTGAGGCATCTTGAGACCGGCATTACAGTCGAAATCAGTTTATTAATCGGCCCTAACAGTTCTTGCGTGTATTACACGATTAAAGTACACGAATTCCGGTGGCCAATAAGCGTTGGTGTTTGGTATCCGAGACCTAAATAGTTCGTCAAGCTGCGGATTGAAAAAGGTAAACCCAACTATGATTTAATGGTCTACCTAGAAAAACTGTTGGGTAAATACTTATTTGGCAACATGGGCACTGCATTTTTAACGATCTGTAACGTGAGGTGAGAGAGAATACCTAATTGGGATACACCTAAAAAAATTGGTTGTTTTTTTTCATTTTTATTCGACATAATAGCCTTTTATGAGGATCTAATTTAAAGCTATTTTGTTATTAAACGTGTTATTGTTATTATAAATTATATAATTAAAGTTATTTCGCCTAATTATAACGAGAAAATGGCGGAGCTATTAAGAAATACGTTTCTTTATTATCTGTGATCTGTTTTCAAAGTCAAAGTGAACCTCATTCAAACATAATGTACCTAAACAAACAATCGCAATACGATATATTTATAACTTACTAGCTGTTACCCGCGACTCCGTCTGCGCAGAAAAATAAAATATACACAACAAAAAAAAAGTCTATGTTCATCAGGGATAATGTAGCATTCTAATGGTGAAAGAATTTTTCAAATCGGTCCAGTAGTTTCGGAGCCTATTCAATTCAAACAGACAAACAAAAAATCAAATCTTTCCTCTTTATAATATTAGTGTAGAAGAGTATTATAAGCATGCGACCATGGCTTATTACCTAGACCTTTAATTAAATTTTAATTAAATTTGAATTAATACAGCACTTCCTGCATGTTTGTAATATAATAGCTTAAATTCAAATCTAATTTTGGGCTTTACTTAACAGCTCGCTAAAACATCAACAACGACTCAACACAACAATGTTGGCAAACTGTTATATTCCTATTACTCTTTCTCACCAACGCTACATAAATCACTAGTTTTTGCGTGTAAACCTAATTAACAGCTACTTTACAAGGCAGGCTCTTTACATATCATTATGGCTGATTTACATTGGTCCAGTAAAAGCATGCGAGTGGAAGTACATTGACGAGTTGGTTTTCACGTTTGAGGCGAGAGCTATTGTAACGACGCAATGTACTATTACATACCACTATCCATGTTTCACAGATCACATCCAACTATAGACGCACCTTTCTGGCGCATATCGTTTAAGGCTACCACAGACGTTGGTCCAGCTGACAGCCCGAGAGGGACGCAGTTATTTGTTAGAATGAGAAAGTTATGAACATGAACCGTTATAGGTAGAGAGTTTAAATTTTCAGAGTGAGTATTTCTGTGGCTGCTATAACAACAAAGTACCCGGAAGACCGAGCGTCCGTCGCGTCGCAATGGATGAAAATGAAATTTTCCCGAAGATGACCACTTGGCAGATCGATTTTTCGCCCCTTAAACCATTATATTGCAAATTTCATTTTACCTAACCATAACCCTTACCATGAGTTACAATTACCGTACTCGCTAGCGAGTCGAATGCTCTGTCCCTCACAGACCCCGTAGTATTCTTATAGAGTGCGAGGGACAGAGCATCCGACTAGCTAGCGAGTACGGTAATTGTAACTCATGGTAAGGGTACTGGTAGAAACGCATGACGCGGCAGTGGTCCGAGCGTCTCACAAATCAAAGTTGCATTATATTTTCATGCACACACACACAGAAGCACTGCACGCAACCTTCTTAGGGTTACGAGTAAGTAGGGACACACAACACACAACAATTTAGAATTCTAGATTCTAGTTGGCGAGTCGTGTCAAAAGAAATTAACGCAAACTGATAACGGCTAATTGTGAGATATTTGTATGCCCATTGGGATAAACCATTTTTTTACAATAAGTATTCCGAAAACCGTTTACAGGAATACACATTCAACTTTTTTTTTTAACTAGCTTCTCTTTTAAAGCATTGACTCGCGATATCTTTGCAGATTAATAAACAAAAAAAAAACAATTTGAAAAAAAAAATAAGTTTGAATTTATTTGAGTAAGACAATAAGTAATTAGTTTCTTTATCTTATGGTAATTTAAAAAAATATATCAAAAAAATGTTTTTTTTAAGTATGTTCCAAGAATTGTGACAGCTTTAATTAATTAGTCAAATTGACAAAATCAAACCGAACAACTTATGACACGTCTCGTTGACCTGACTCTATGTAACACCTAGCCTGTCGCAAAGCAAAGTAACAACTGCAGTCATCAGCACTCTTATACCAATTAATTTACAGGTGGTTTTGCAATGGGTTGGAATGTAGTATGTTTTTTTAGACTTGGTACGTTCCTCGAAGGCCCGCCCACTACGATAAGTTCCAGGAATAAGTAAATTACTTTTTGCAAGGTTCCGCTTTGGACGTGACAGTTTGTTTTGCACGTCAGCTTTTTGTCAAGGGTGTAAAGGCTATTATTGATTGGCTGTGCCTTGCAACTTAACTGGGAGTGGCCACAGAAGTACAGGAATTGGCAGCTTAGGGCACTAAAGGATTTAAAGGAGTGGAGCGGTTTTTATTTTATGGTAAGTATATTTTTTTAATAATAAAAAAATACATACAAAAAATTTGATATTTGTTGTCAAAATAATTACTTATCTGACATTTTAGGAATACCTAAATTAATTTTACACATTCACATATAGATACATAATATAAAAACAGTGTAAATAATAATGGGTGGGTCTGGCAAGATGGCTGAATCAAGCAAGGGTCAGATTCAGGAAGCAGTAGGTCGGCACGTGTCGGTTTCTCTCTCTGCAGCCCTTTAACCATAGTTAACATAACCACCACCGGTAGCTCGAGCCTTGCCATACTGCCAGCGCGGCACCCTTCCTTAGGTTTTTTTTTTTTAACTACGGTGACATTAAAAAATACTAGCATAAAGGCCATTCCATCTTCGTCCTCAGGGTTGCCAGCGCATTTGCGGTGTTAGGATTGCAGGCTTAAGATTATAGCCTTGAGAATGTCTATGGGTCACAGATCCCACTTACCATCAGGTGTCATGTGTGTTCGTTTGCCGTCCCCATGCAATTAGAAAAAAAACGCATCGTAATTTTACTTTTGCTCTTTTATTGTAAAAAAATAAAATTAATTTAAAAAAAACTAACACATCAATCATAACAATAACCCGATCTTCGGCATGCGTTAAATGTACTCGTAAGTAATAAACAGAAAATCGCGTTCTTCCTGCCTGGTTCCGTCCAGCAATAAAACATTACTGTACGTATTTATTATAAAACTTTACAGCTGTGTTGTAGTTTATACGCTACCGATGCCGACCGTAAACCTTCTAGTTATGATATTTACTACACCCGCCTACTGGCTGAACTAGCATGCTTTGAAATACATGAAAACATTTTTTAATACAGTTGCTCTAAAAGCGGTACTTTTCGTAGCTGTATATCGTGCGGAAAATTGGGTTTTTTCGCACTAGTGCTTTTTACTTTTCCTATTTCGCACTAGTGCGTTTTACTTTTCCATTTTTTTTTAAATATACTAAGCCGTGCTTCCAACCAAAGAGTTTGCATGTTTTCATAAAGTACCAGGGGTCCAGAGGTAATTAGGGGGTGCGTAGCGCAACTTAGATCGCAGGCGATGACGTCACGGGGCGGCGCAGCGATGCGGCGGGCGGGCGGTCGCACCCGACACAGCGCGGATGACTTCGTACGGTCGGTACTTCTAAAGTTTATGCACTCCTGGTATCTGACGTTATAATTTTTGTTTTCATAATTTTATTAAAATTTAAGTAATTTCGGACAGAGTGTGTTCACACGTCGTTATCTCACTCGCCTACGGCTCGTGGCAAGATATCTCAGTACTCGTGAAGTAATGACATACATTCCGCACTAGCATCGAAATATACTAATCTACGTTGTTGTTTAAAACAGAATTCAGAACAGAGCTGCTCGATGTGTCAACAACCGGGGCTTCTCAAAAATCTGGATCCACTGCCCTGCGGAGGGATGTTGCTTCTCTCTGTGTCTTTTACCGCATTTATCACGGGGAGTAACCGAGGAATTATTCGGATTGATACCAGCCGCTGGATTCCACCATCGTACAACTCGTACCGAACTATCATTTCATCAACACCATCTTGAGCTAGTAGATTCACTCTATTAGCGACGTGTAAAAGAGTCCTCTGAATAAATATTTTGAATTTTGATTTAAGTTTAGGTGGTGTTCAAAAAATGTGCAGTCTGCTAAAAAATCTATCTCAAAAATGCTAGTTTTGGCTGTTTGTTTAGCGTGTACCTTTATTCCTTTAACGTCATGCTAGCGCCGTCGCACACGCAGGGTTTTGATTGAGATCAGTGCCCATGTCTCACCCGGCGTGCTCAAACCACATAAAAACGCTAGTTGGTGGCAGTGAACGTGTAAGAGCCGAAGCAATTTACATAGTTTCTGATTATACGATACCACCAGGGAAACAGGACAAGGGTAACTAAGAATTACTTGTTTGACACTTTTACGTACACATAACGTTCAAAATCCTTGAGAATAGCTTAGCAGGTTTTATCTTTTCTCCCTCTTTCGTTTTCTTGACTATCCTAACATAAAAATCTGTTATATTTTTGCCTATTCATCCATAATGTTCATACGCCTACTACTATCCTAATATCAATATTATAAGATATTTAAAAGTGGAACGGATCTTTCGTATGGAGATAGCTTAAGAGGCCACCTATGCTAAAGTCTGTAGTGTTCCGCGATCTGGATCTCAATAACCACAACGCCTTTGTATCTGTTTTTTGGATATATTAAACTCGACCATATTTGCTTGAGACTGTCGAACGTGAAAACACGATTAGAAATAAAATCCTCGATACTTTTATTTTTGAAACATGACACCTTTTTTGCATGTTTTTGCTTAAATCTTCGAAATGCTATAATCTTTAACGATGATTTTCGATTCAATAGTTGAGGATATGTAACTTCTTAATCCTGGCAAACCATTTTTTCTATAAATGTTGTGGTTTTAAAGTAAACAGCGATTAATTGAACTTAACGCTGCCGTCAAGGCGCGAGCGAACTATCTCCATCTCACATTCTTCGCGGGGAAGCACATAAAGCCATCCCTTTTTATTCTTGTGGGGGCGTGGCACCATAGGTGGCCTCTTAAATCCTGAGAAAGGGTAGGATATTTTTCATTCCGTAAAATGGGAAATGGGACAGACGTCTTCTACGCGGACGAATTTTTGGGCCACTACTAGTTAGTAAAACCGGGCAACAGCATGTCTGACCATGCTCAGTGTAGGGTTCCGAAGCCGTTAATATACAAAAACTATCCCAAAAAACCACAAGTATGAAGAAATTCTCTATTTAAATTTATTTGGTGCTGTCTTAGGTCATTTTAGTAGGTATAAACACGTTAGTCACCTGTATCTCAGGAACCAATCAAGTCTACTGAGTCATCATAGTTTTCCTATAAAAATCGTTATATGTGCTTTCATTTGTATTATTGTATTTTATGTTTGAAAAAATGACCTTCTACTGGAGTTTCTTGCGGCGCTTCTTCTCCGCAATGATGGTATTGTCCGAAGCGCTAGTAGATTCACTACATATTACCGACGTGTAAAAGAGCCCGTATGTCGCCAATTTACTGAATAAATATTTTGATTTTGATTTTGATTTAAGATATTTTTCAGATTTTTAGTATTTGTAGTTTTGGCTGTAGGAGGGGAGGGGACACACACTTGACTCATAATAAAAGTTAGCGCTTTAAGGCTGCGGCTCCACTGAGGCGGAGACGAGCGGAGCGGTGCGGAGCTGTGCCAATATTAACCAATAGAAGGCGCATGCGGTCACGTGGAGCTCGCCTTGCGCACGTTACTTTAGATTCTATTGGTTAATATTGGCACAGCTCTGCACCGCTCCGCTCGTCTCCGCCTCAGTGGAGCCGCAGCCTAAAGCTTAATATTTCATAAACGGATCCCTTAATCGAAAAATTGTCTGAACGAACCCGCAATATTTTTCCAACGACACCCCACACT
Organism: Acleris literana; assembly: GCA_946894065.1. Taxonomy (NCBI): domain Eukaryota; kingdom Metazoa; phylum Arthropoda; class Insecta; order Lepidoptera; family Tortricidae; genus Acleris; species Acleris literana. The sequence continues at coordinate 10,897,572 of OX335687.1, forward strand.
ATGGGGTAGACGAGAAAAAAAATACATTCCCGCGTTACGTAGGTACCTAAAGGGGACGTAAACTAAAAAAAAAATTTTCAAGATTTTGTTTTACCTCTTTTTTGGCGTGACTAATATTCATGCCAAATTACAGCTTTTTATTAGGACTAAGAGTCTCTGAGCTAGGCTGCGGACGGACGCACGGACGGACGGACGGACATGGCAAAACTATAAGGGTTCCTAGTTTGACTACGGAACCCTAAAAATGGGAGCGCCAAAGTTCATATAAAATTGCAACTCCGATTATTGAAACTCCAAAAATGTAATTTACATACCGTTGAAAGCGTAAACTTTTCAGAAGTTCTGAAATATTCAATGTGTAGATATGACTAGGTTAGGTTAGGTTTGATTTATAAAAATCCTGAAAAAGTAACAGTTGCTGAAAAAAATAAGTTATGAGTTGCGATAATTATAACTTACAATACTTTATGAATAATTATTATTATATGAGCCAATATGGACCCAGTAAAAATACGTCCTAGAAACTGCTAAACGAGTTTCACCTTTCCTCTCCCTCCATAGTTTTTCGTCCAGCACCTGAAAACATCTATCTCATCTTTTTGCATAACTTTATGATTTATTCGCATTTTATACACTTTCGCAGAAAGTCTACGGAGCTCCTATTTCTGGGTGGTTTGTCCCTCCGGGCCAGCTGAAGGTCTAACATAACCTAAATCTACCTCATATTTATAATACTATACCACCCCTTGGGTCCGGAATTGAAATATTTCATTAGTATAAAAACTGCGAAAGTGTATAAAATGCGAATGAACGATATTTATACGTTAGAATAAGGCTCGTGTAAAATGCTACATGCTCATCACGCGTCCTAACGCTGATTGTAATCAACCCTATTGGGTTGCCATTTGTTTGCCGCCGATGTTTGCGCCGACTATTATCTGGTCACACAGATATAAAGAGGCGGGATGCCGTAGGAAAAGCATTTTTTTTAAATATTTACGGCTTAAAATAAAAAATACCGTATAACAATATAATTATACTACCAATAGTTTGAAATAAAATGAAGTATTTTTAATTCGCCGATTCAATCCAATTCAATTGCAATCTGCAAATAAGGAAATCGTCGCCCAAAACATAGGTACCATCAACCCAATAGTACCTGACCCACCGTAGAACCGTGTCACAGTGACATTATGAAACAATTTGTTTGTCACTTCTTACGACTTGAATAATAACGTTACTGTGACACAGTTCTATGGTGGATCAAGGTTTCATTGGTCTGATAGTAGGTACCTACATAATTCCTGGATTAATATACGAATATAAGTGTAATCTAAACATAGTAATATAAGAAAGGGAAACAGCAGGCCGTTAGCGTAACAACGCTCGCAATCACAATCGTTTTCCTTTTGAAAATCGAAGGCTTGTCTGCATACAAAATGAAACCAATTGTTTTGTTCTGAAGCCGATCGCGATTGCGAGTGAGTTACGCGAAAGGCCTGCAGGTGGAGGAGCTTCATATAATAATTATTTTTTAACGTTAAACTACTATTAAAAAAAAAACTTCTTACGAAATTGGGAATAAGCGTATTCCATACAAGCCTAAGAAGACCAGAAAAACCTCTAAACTCTGGAACAAATACTCGCGCTTTTGTACAGTCGAGTGTTAAAATATGCAACGCAACATCACAAAAAATTGTCCCAATGCACCTTATTCCATTGTAATAAGAACTTCGTAACATATTTATGAGAGGATTCTTTCGATACCTACATATTATTATTTTTGCACCTAACTGTAAGACACAAATATCACACACTATTATTATAGCTAACATTTGTGTGTGCTTGTCTGTGTGCGTTAGTATGTTTGTTGCTCCTTCACGCTGAAACGGCTGAACGGATTGAGGTTAAATTTGGAATAGAGATAGCATATATCCTGAATTACACATAGGCTACCTTAATTCTAAAACTCACTGTTTCCGTGGAATGGTCAACGAAATAGGAGGTGTAGCGTATCACTATTTCTTACGCGGACGAAGTTAGTTTGTCCATAAATGTGAGAGTGTGTACTCCCCCCCCCGTCTTTCAAATAAGAATACTAGCCACATATACCCATTAAGATTGTATTTGTTCGGTCCCCGGAACAAAATGTTATTCCGTCTTTATCTAACACTTTATCAACTCTAATACGGGAGTTGTTATAACAATGTCTATGATTTGCTACCCGTGCCCTGTTTTCGTATGAAATTTTTGTATTTGTCCCATACGATTCCCTTATCTATATTGTTATTGTTATTACCCGTATGTTTAGCTGTTTGTTTGTTACTTTAATAAGAAAGTAAAAGTATTGGTTCAACGAAAAAGTGGAACATCCAATTTAAGGCGACCTTATATTTTTTTATGGCATCGAGAAGGCGAAGGCTTGCATAGCAGGCAATCTCAACACTGCAATCCTAAGACCGCAAATACGTTCTTAGAGCTCTATGCTGGTAAGTCACTGGTTGTGTTATTCTTATAGCAGAACCCTACAATGCGAACACTGCTGCTTGGGGGTGGGTTAAAGAATAAGGTGGTGGTAGCGATCCGGACGGACCTTGCTCAAAAGCCTACCACCACATTACGACTCTTATAGTTTCTGTTTCCTTCATTGGCTAGTTTGTTTTCTTAATTTAACGTTCATCAAATTTAGCACCAACCTCTACTTGTTTCTGTTTTTTTTTTAGTAATCGCCTGAAGGGCCAAAGACAAAAGTCCTTGCTTTTGTTTGCTTTTTGCTTTAATTACTTTAACCTGTCGTTTGTCAGACAGATTTTAATTGCAACATTAAAGTTCGAATTATTAATCTTTTGTCAGTAAAAATTAAATTCAAAATCTTAATTAGAATGGCTGACGCACTAGTAGGTCAAAGGTAGAGGAGAGGTTAAGAAAAAGGGCCAGAGGTGACAATCCCTTCCGGAGACCTGGGAATGGAGGGCCCAGGTACTGCCGGGCTCGCACCGGCTAAAAACACCAATGCCCCTATTACCAACTAGAATTTAGACTCCCGCGGATACTACCCCAGCCAGTGCTGAAAGGCCGGAGGAGAAAGTCCTTCCTCCGTTTACTTATCCGCGGGGTTTTTCCAAAAAGGGGGGGATAGGAATGGGGGTTGGCATGGGGGGGAGACTTATAACTATGTGAGTCGCGGAGTGGGACTTGTTTCTGTTTGGCCCAATGGTTGACTGGTAGAGAATGCCCCAAGGCATTAAGTCCGCCGTTTGTACTTACTTTGTGTATTGTAAGTTTAAATAAATAAATAATAGGAGAAATCATTTCAATTTTGTTAGTACAAGTAAATTTATAATTGTCATTAATCATTTAAGAACATCGCTTCACGTCCACGGAACCAAAATCAGTATTATTATTTTTACTTCATGATTTACCTATAAAGCATTTCATTTCCATATTGCATGCTCGGCAATTAATTCACATTAAAACACTAACCGTGCGATGTTAACATTTCCCAATAATGCCGCATTCAGTTTAAATAAAGAACACGTTCAACATTTGACGCGCCGTTTACTTATTTTTTGATTTCCCGCCGCGTACCGACCAATCGAATTATCCGAGTAACGAGCGTATCGGTTACTGAATGCAATCCCAATCCTACAAATCAGCGCGTATTTAATAAGCCCTGCATACTTAATAAAACCCCAATCAAACCAAATTCAACCATAACACTAACCAAATAAGGTGGCGACCAGGCGAACGCGTAAAGTTGTAGGGGTACGTTCGATTTTCGAAATACGGCTGTCATTGGGCTCTCCCGCCGATTTATTTCATCTTCATTAGTAGCAAAAACCTGATTTTCGATGTCAATATTCATTACGAATTTTTGGATGTTGTAAAAATCGGATTCTTTTATTTCATTGCATATTTTAAATTTAACGTTATTTTGCCGAATGTTTTTTTCTGATAAATTCTTACTTTATTTACACTTCTGTTGGTTTACACAGTTTGTAATTTAAATTCTTTTGTTTCGCACGCATGTTGTGGTTCATAAATTCTTCTCAAAATGACTGCCTTATATTAAGTTTGTTGACAAAATGACAGATGCAGTACAGTAGCGTTAAACGCTACAAATTATACAGCTGTTTTACCCTTGTTTAATATCACTGTATTTTGCGGTCTTCGTTGTCGTCTACCTTGATTTGCGTTGCTTTTCCATTTCATCATTTATTTCTCTCAAATCATTATATTTTATTGTTATCCTGTCAATAAGGTTTGTCGGTCTGTTTGTTTCTTTGTTCGCGGATGTCACCTGTAATCAAAAAGTCATCAAAGTAAAGTAGTCGGTCAACTGTTTAAAATGGGACGGACTTTATTTGTATAATTTGGATGGATGAGGCTTCCAGATCTTTGAAATTGGGTATTGATAAGATATTATTAAACTGTTTTTAGGTATAATTTGTAGTTACGTTGGCTTTACAACCATAAATTTTATATTTAAGGATATTTAACATCTTTATAGCATAAAAAAATCGACAACGTAAGTATATTAATTACGAAATGGTGCTTTATACTCGTACAGTCGAAGTCTAAGATATGTTTACACTTTATTACCTTGTCACTTTATCCGCTATAACAATTTCATATGGCAGTGAAAACATGACGTTAAATAGACAACGTATTAAAGTGTAAACATATTTATGACATCGACTGTACATATTTGGTTTAAATGTGCGTCATCTGCAATCCATAATAAGGCCTAATTGCATCTCAAATCTGAATAATCGTTTGTCTTAAACTAGTTTTCAGCTGAGTCAGACAACTTTCTGAGTTTTTCTAAATTACCAGCGTTACATTATAACCACTCTAAAAATACTTAATAATACAAGCGGAAATGGCTTTAGAATAAATGAAAATTCGGATTAACAATGCATGAGGACTTAAGGACGAATAACGAATAATAATTTAGACCTCGTGTGGTTGCCGAGTTTTAGTGCCACTCCATGTGTTCCCGTGGATGTCGTAAGAGACGACTAAGGGAATAAAGGCTTGTAGTACTGTTAGGCGATGGGCTTGCAACCTGTCACTAATACGCTGGTAAACATCTTAGCCTAATTGTGCGAATTGTGGTTATAGAATTATCAACAAGTTTTTAGAGATGTTTGTAATCTGTAGCTCTGCCTACCCCACTCTGGGAACGAAGGCGTGAGATTATGTATGTATGTATGTAATTTAGACCCGTTTTCAATACTCATTCGATACTTAGTATATCATAGCGTATTTTCACCTGTATCAAAATTTTGTTACTTACGGAAATTGTGGAATAGCGTTCGCTTAATCACACTGACAAAAATATATATATTTTGGTGTCTCCTTGTATTATCGACACTCATTTCATAGAACGTATATTTTACCGAACTTCACTTCAACGAAAGCTATTTTCTGCTAAAACCCTGAGTGCCCTGCCAAGGTGCATTGCGCTAAGTAGCGTTTCTATTCGATTCCTTTTTAAACCAATCGCGTCACTGGTAGACGACATGATACGAAAAGTCACGTGATCTACAAGTGATGTGATTGGTTTAAAAACGAAACGAATAGAAACGCTAGTTAGCGCAATGCAAGAGGCAGGGCCCTCTGTTGTTTTCAGTTACTTAAATAATTATAAATATTAATTACGTAACTTCGGTTGGTTCAGACTTGTGATTACCACAAAATCTAAAGTCACGCCTGTCAATAAAATGAAAATTCTGTTAAGTCATAAGTTCCATAAAATTTGTGGCGACAAAACAAGGAAACACCAAAATAAAGATAATTTTTGTCAGTGTGACTGAGCAAACGTTTTCTCATTATGTCCGTAACAAAATTTTGAAACAGCTGAAAATAAGCTTTGAAATACTATACCCAATAATTCAAAACTATTTATCAAAATTCTACAAAAAATAATCCTGTTTGCAAATTGCATCAACTGCGAACAATTACACTCCCAACTAGGGTTGCCAACTATTTCCTGGGCAAATATAGTATTTTCCAGCCCAAGGTATAAAAATATAGTACACAGAAAGGAAATATAGTACTCTGAAAAAAAACCTTCTAAAAAGTGTGTAAATTTATTCATTAAATATAATGCACAATATTTACTACTTACTAAAATTCTGCCTGCTAGTGGGGCAACTATCTGAGCTGAAAAAAAGCTATTTCTCCACTCGAACTACATTGGTGCTTAGCTTGAAATGTTCAATCCAAACCGCATATGTAGAAGGACTGACCGATATATAGTATTTTTGCGTACTATATATTTCTTCAACAGTATATTACACAGAGTCAAAATATAGTACCTACAATACTATATATTATAGTACGGTTGGCAACCCTACTCCCAACTGTTTGTCGCAGTTGAGAGAGTCAGTTGCAAACAATTCCCTATTATTGTCTTCACCTTAATTCGTTGTAATAGGTCAGGCATATTGCGGGAGGCACAAATGTCGTGACACTTTGTTATATTTAATTGACCATAGGCATTGTCATCGGCAGGATGTCTTTGTGGTGCGGTGAGAGCATATGTTGACGACATCATGCTAATATTGTCCTTCTATTAACCATCAGATAATTTTTATTAGGGGTGAACTAGAAGAATCGTTTCTTCTTTGTTTTATCGCATCTTGTTTTCGATATAATATTGTTCATTATGATACTTCACTATAAAAGCTATCATAACGATTATGGATTAAGACAAAAACGAATAGGTACGAATAAATAGTACTGATGTGCCAAAGGAAACTTTCCAAAATTGCCTACCATTTCATGTAGGAAAATTTCGGAAACTTCTCACAATTTTGTATGGGGATTGAAACTTTCCGTTCCTTAAATTTCAATTACCTATATTTATAGTGAAAGTTTCCGGAAATTTCTTAGAACTTTTCCAGCTTTTTGGGAACTTTTCGCAACTTGCACATCACTAATAAATAGGCACCAAGGTTATGTAGAGAAAAAGACACTTATTGTTGTTTTGTTTTTATTTTCTAACGGCTTCTTATACTTGTTTTATGGCATGAAGGTGGGGAACGAGCGCACGGTCCAGCTGATGTTACCTAAGTGGGATTTGTGACCAATAGAAATTTGCATTCTGACGACTACAATCTAAAGACTGCAATCCTAAGACCGCAAATGCCAATACTGAGGACTAAGGTGGAACGGAGTAATTTCACCGGTTTTCTTATCGCCACACCAGAACACAACAATGTGATAACTAAAAACTAATTAAAAAAAAAAAAACAAGCAAAGATACAGCTATCTCAGCTGTAGGTTACGCATATACAAGTTTTACTAAAATTTAATAAGGCCAGCCACTAAAGATAAACCAGCACGGCTAGCACATGTTGTCCGAGACTTATTTGTCGCTCGGATCTCCGTTTTTATCTAGTCAGTAACGACAGAGACGCATTGAGCGACGAGCGACATAATACAACCTGTGCTGCGTGTGCTGGATAGCTGTGCTGTAGAGGCAAGCGAAGGTGAGGTACAGAGACTCTCCTTGGGAGTATTTAGACCAATTCTAATGCTACTGTGCTACTCCCGAAGAAGATACTGCGTCAATGTGTTATTTTCAGAGCTCGGAATAGGTAGTGCCTATTTACCTAAACTTTGCGGGAGGACATAACCAAGAGTGGTTAAAACCACTAAAAATAATTATTTCTTATTATGGAATGCGGGATTTCCCGGGATTGACTGTATTACTCTAAAGGCTTAATACATTTAACTTCACTTCTAAATCAGGGTCGCAAACTGCAGGTAGTAAGTACACAGCTGAAGTGTCGGCTACATCTGTTTTTGTTGAATACATTCTATATGATATTATAATTCTATTTAAATCAACAAAATATCAAATTTAAGGCTCCCTTTGATTCAATTTGATCTATATTATATTGTTTTATGACTGATTGTTATTTCAAGATAAATAAATAAATAATATGCAATATAGCAAGATTTATAATTAAAGCTAAATGTATTAAGCCTTTAGAGTAATACAGTCAATCCCGGGAAATCCCGCATTCAATAATAAGAAATAATTATTTTTGGTGGTTTTAACCACTTTTAGTTACGTCCTCCCGCGAAGTTTAGGTAAATAGGCACTACCTATTCCGAGCTCTGGTTATTTTGTAAAGATGGGCCCTTGCGAACACACTTCGACCTCGAGTAATTAACCTTCTTACACAATCAGCTGTCGAACTATGATTTTTCAAAATGTTTTTTCTTCGCCGTAAGAGCATTGAATTGATTTATTTACTTAACAATAAAAATCGAGAAGGACAAGCTCATCAAGTACCTTGACTTGGCTCACGAGGTGACCGCCATGTGGGATGTTGACTCGACGATCATTGTTCCGATAGTTTGTTTCGGCGAACGGTCTTATAGCAAAGAGTCTCGACCAACACCTCAAGAGACCCTCGCTAGATGGCTGGATCAAGGGCCAGATGCAGAAGGCAGTACTCCTCGACACGGCACGCATTGTGAGGAGGCTCTCTCTGCAGCCCTAACAACCGGTAGCTTGAGCCCTGCCCCGCTGCCGGCGGCACTCGTATGTTAGGTTTTTTTATAATGTTTATTTTTGTAATGTGTTTTTGTTTTGTATTAGTATTGTTATTTTACTTTTATATTTAATACTTATGGTAAAAAACCTAATTTACAGAAAATTTAATAAATATCTGAGAAAAATAATAACATTAGCCTATAATTGTATCCCACTGCTGCGCAAAGGTCTCCTCTCTGGATTTCCACTACTCCCTTTCCATTGCAACCTCCGGCCCGGCCAATCTTTTAGTAAAGCATCCAAGTCGTCCCACCATCTTCGCTTGGGTCTACCTCGCCGTCTGTAGCCGCATTAGGCCACCTTTGTGAGTGCTTACGCATTTGAAGTCTTAGGATTGCAGTCTTGAGATTTCAAATGTCTATGGGTCTCAGATCTCACTTACCATCATATGACCTGAGTGCTCGCCTTCTCCTTGCCATAAAAAAAAGTTCTTGCGGCAGACATGCCGAGCCCAGGCCCACTTGAGTTGGGCGGTCTTTTTGCCCACATCCGCAATGCCCGTTTATGTACTTACTTAAGCTAGAAAAATGATTGGTACCGCTAGGGTTTGAACTTGGAACCTTACGACACTAGTCGACAGCCAAGTCACTACGCCGTCGTTCTCAACTACACCATAGCCACAATTGTTTGTGCATCATTACTAAAGCCTATAATTCCAGAATTATTACCATCCGCCATCCTAATTTAATTACTAATGCGCAATAATCACCCGTAAATACAGATCATTGAAAAAAATTACCCTAAAGGTCGGCAAAGTACAAAAAAATCCTGACACGCGATCTTAATATTGTAAAAACAAATCATTTGGAAACTGAGGGGTTCCGTACGTAAAATTAATGATACAGCGCTGCTTTTAAAATACATAGCAGGAAAAATAAAGGAATGCGTCAAAAGTTCTTTATGATCTAACATAGATTAATGTAAGGTTAGGTTTGTAAAACTACGTGTAAGATACACAAAAGCGTAGTCAAACGTTGCACATTGGGTAAAGCTAATAGTAGTTTACGTGACGGTTGCGTAATGCTAATTACGCAGAGTCTCGTACAATACTTTATCTACACACATATAATAAGTACTCTAAGATGGGTTCAGAAGCCGAAAGGCAAATGACCAGCATTACTTTACCTGTGGTAGTAGGTGACAGCGATGACAGCTGTAACGTAATTTTGAAATTACGTTATAGAATATTGTAAGGTAATGAGATCCAAATTTGGAACATCTTCCAAAATTAACAGCTGTCATCGCTGTCACCTACTACCACTGGTAATGCTGGTCATTGTCTACGGGTTTTGAACGCATAATAGAGGACTTATGATATGAGTGTACGAGTAGATAAAGATTATTTTAGGATCTCGCAGGCTGTAAATTTAACAAAGGCGTGTTTTAGAGCTTAGTATTTCATGAAGCCGAAACCATTTACTGTTGAGCCACTTACACATACTTACCTCAAATATCACACTCAATTTGTTAGAATGTCACAACACTTCACTTCGTACAAATGTCCCACCTCATTGTGGATGTCACACCAAGAGACAGCGAGCGAAATAGATGATAGACTAGTAGAATCGAGTAAGTTAGACTGTGAGTAAGACTGTCTATACGACAAGTGTAGACAGGCTAAAGAAGCACTGCCTATATCAACAGTCGACTCTCCAAGGCACTCCTCCGGCTTAGCAAATCTCGACTAAGGATAGTAACTAGTGTTTTAACTGGGCATGGGCCATTTAACAAACATCTTTTTAATTTAGGTGTTACAGACAGTCCTCTATGCCGTGCGTGCATGGAGACAGAAGAGAGAGCCGCCCACGTAGTGCTGAATTGCACCGAGGTGGCGCAGTACAGGGCTAAACACCTCGGTTCGCTGAGGTGTCTCCCCGAGGCAACCACTGACATCAAAGGTTTGGTGGGCTTCCTGGAGGAGTTGGGATGGCTTGACTAAACATAATCCACACGCAAAATAGGCGCTAGACGTCGACTAGCGGAAACCAGCCCGCTTACAAATTACAATTACAATTACAAGACTGCATATAAAGCGTTACCGCGCCTAATTTGAGGTAAGACATTGTACCACCTCAATTCACTAAATGAGTTACTCCTTCAAACTCGTTTTAAACTCTTGCCCTGCCCAACACTAAAACCTACCCAATAACACCTCGTTCTAAACTCACTTGGTGGCCTGTGTGCTCGTTTTGAACTTCTCCTTGCCATAAAAAGGTGTCTTTTAATTTGTTACACGGTTCTTTCAGACCCCACGGATCTCTAAGCATAACAAGAAACTTTTTACAACAATGATATAATCAGTAATTGGCACCGTTGAGCTTGCTCGCCATACAAATTGCGGTTTGGAGCTATTACGTGCCCCAGTCGCCATATGGTGTCTAACGGACTCGCTTCCTTTGGTTTCTGGTAATAGGAGGAAGTGAATCTTTATAAGCAGAATCCCTGATTACCATGCAAAATCAACATTAGAGCAACTTTGGGAACATTCAGAAATCTGGATACAGGCGTTCCATTTTAGCCGACTAGCTCAGGGTTAAATAAGAAATAAATAAAGAAAAAAAAAACACTACACACACAAGACACACAGAAAAAAGTTAAAACAGAGAACAGCCAAAAAGAGGTAGTGAGTGTATGTCTTCGCGGCAGTGAATCGGACACTGGCACAGCATAATGCTGAGGTATTTTACGAGTAAACACCTACAGCGCTGATTTTCAGCCAGCGTGACAGACGCGAACGGCACGCTAAACGAATAAAATTTCATAGTGTAATGCAAAAAATATATAACATTAAACAAATACTTATAGGTACCTATAGTTAGTGACCAAATAAATTCAAAATCTACATGAAAATACTTTACAGAAACATATTTAAAATAGGACGGTCTTAGCCAGTATACGGCATCGACAATTTTATTTGGCACAATCAACAACAACAACAGAAGAAAAATAAAGAAATCTAAACTATAATTTAACGACGCATTTGCAGTCTTTAGATTGCTGTCTTAAGGTTTTTTATTTGAGATTGCATGTGTCTATGAAGCTTAGAGCACTTTGACATTAGATGTGTGCTAGTTTGTCTTTGCCATCTACCAGTAAAGTGATCATATTACCTCATGACCTGGGTTATACCTCCTTAAATTATATATTATGAATGTTTGTTTGTTTATTCCCAACCCAATGCTCTCAAAAATCGCGGAATGGATTTGAATGCTGTTTACTAAATATTTTAGAAGGATATCCCTGGAGAATGGGTTTAAAATTAACTTCTAAGATTTGAACTTAACATACCTACTTAAGTACCTAAGTACATGTAAAGATAAATAAAAGCTTGTAATTATGTTGGTTGAATCGTTTGACGAAGGAAGACACAAAAATAAATACATTTTCTAAGTTAAAGTACAGTTAGCAGCAACGCAACCGAAGAGGTCAGATCTGCACTCGACTCTATTGTCAAGAGAATATGTAAGTCGTGTCTAAACTCGGATTCATAATTAGATTCCATCACATCTACCACGGTGTTGCCATTGAAATGAAACATTCCAACATTAGTAAATTTACTCTTGGCGAAAGAATGCACGTAACTAATTAATTACTTAGTAATTTTAAGAATAACATTAAATGCTTTGTTTAAATAAAAATGCTTACTTATATAAAAACCTGTTGTATAAATAAATATTTAATTGAAGCAATTTTGTGGTAGAAATATTCTTATTGCAATGGTAAAACTTCAGGTCTCGATAACATTTGGTATCCGTTTTGATAAAATAATATTATCGTTTGAAGATGTGCGTATATTATTAATTAATTATTATACCTAAAATACGTAAATTTGAAAAAAATAACCACTACCTAGTTGTGTTGGCTATTTTTAAGCCGTATTACACTATCCAATTGTAGCATCCAAACTGGAGGAGGGGCGTTAAATCATCTCACTAATTAGAGCGAAACAATTAGGATCCTTTTTACTTAGAATTTAGGAATATATGAATATAAATGTTTACTTCGATACATACTCGTAACAAACATCTAAGAATCAAAGTAGTGTAGGCGACAAACTTATAACGAAACCCCTACGTTTATGTAATTGTATAGTGCCTGTGTACAGAAAATGGAGACTATATTTGAATTTAGACGTTAATTTCCTTAATTCTCTACACCACTACAAAGACTTTCGTTAAGTTTTTCACCTGCAGTAAGATAATTATATTTTTTATTATTAAGAAAGGGTAGGCGGCATCTGGACCGTCATACTGACAATGACAGATGTTATTGTGACAGTGACATTTCTTGGTAGATTTGATGGAATCTAATTATGAATGGACTTGACAGAAGCGCGTGGAGCTAACCCCATGTGCTTCTGTTTAGTCCACTAGAGTAAATCTCTTTAACCGAACAATTGTCCTCGCGTGTGATATCCATGGACTTGTTTCTCTAATAAGTCCATGGAGATTGTCTAAAACTCGATACTGGCGAAATACACCTTGTTAAATACACAAGGAGTGAAAGCCATTAATTAAGAAAAAAAAAAAGAATCCTAGTTTAGATCATTTAGAGCATGTTATGCTCCTTAGCTACTTCAGATGCTGACTATACATACCCATAATCCAAAAAAACAATGAAATATTTTCTAGTAGCTGTTACCCTCGACTCCATTCGCGTAAAAGTCGGTTATGGCTATTCCCTTAGGAACTATTCATTTTTCCGCAATAAAAAGGAGCCTATGTCCTATTCCAGGACCTAACTTATATGTGTGGCAAGTTTCATCCCGATTCGTTCAGTGGTTGAAGCGGGATTGACTTACAAACATTCAAACATCCAAACTTTCTCGTTTATAATCAAGGATCGGAAAAACGCCCGTCATTTTGAAAACATAACCCTGTTCCGTACAGGAGAGACTTCCTTCTGATGTTAATTAAAAATATTATTAGGTATTTTACATTTATTATACCATTCTTTATATGTATTCAGCAACAATATTATTAATGAATAAAACCATAATGGTTATGGGAAAAAAACACATTCGCCAATCAAAAAGAATGTCTTTTTTTTAAATTTTCGCCTGTTATTCCATAACGACGTGAATTTAGGATCTATTTATGAGTCGAAAAAGTTTGTTCACAGTTTACGGAGGACATTGGGGCAATCGTTGACATTGGTTTACTGTTTGTATGTGTGTTTGTGTTTTCTAATTAACATTTCGGAGTCATTCATTAAAAAAATTGTCGCTATGTACATATAAATTATTGTATAATAAATCTATAAAATACCTAATAATATTTTTAATTAATATCAAGGAAGTCTCTGCTATACGGAACAGGGTTATGTTTTCAAAATGACGGTCGTTTTTCCGATCCTTGTTTATAATATTAGTAAGATGTAGGTAACTGACAAATAAAACGCATAAGATTATTTTTTAAACATTGGTGCTTCTATAAGTGTAAGTACTATTTTTTTTACGACAACAAATGAATTCACAACACCGTGTAGGTACCCATATATCTTTAAGACATTGGGTATTGACATAATTAACAAAAACAAATACATAAGTTATTGCACGATGCTAAATTAATATATTCATGAAACCAGACCTTAAACGACCACTTTTTGTCGATGGGACGATAAAGAGCGTCTGTCAAAGACAATACTTGATTTAAGTCATTTATCTACCTCAGTAGCCCACTTTACACTTTCAAATCAAAACGAAACATACACAATAACAACCAAAACATAATCAACCCTTACTTCTTAATTTTAAAGTCGTATTTACAATGTAAGAACAATAACAGTTGTACCCTTTTCCGGAAAACGTGACAGCACAGGTGTCGGCACCTCAAAGGGTCGGCGTCTTTTGTGCCTCCCCCCTACCGACTTCCGCGGACTCCTTTCAATATTTACATACTTAAAGGTACATCAGTGAGGGATAAATTTAGTCGGTTTTAAATGAAGTTGGTAAGATTATTTATGTAACAAGATGTACGAAGTAATGAAGGCTTAAAATGCTTTGTTTCAGTGGGAGTGACATCTTCCTACTGGTTCGAGAGCTGAGCTCTAAACCTGTCTAGGGAAAACTGAGTGTTTGTGCCACATCATGAGACAGAGTGTCGAATATCGTAAAATTAACGACAACATTTTTTTCTTATTTAGGTACTTAACTTTATTACTTCGGGAATCTTTTGTTTCTGGTCGAAATGTACAATAAATAATAGTTCATATTAATAAGACCCACAGACTGTGTGGCTAAGAGACTATATATAAATAAACATACGAACGTCCGCGCCCGTCCTCGCAAACTTTAATTTACCTACTGATTAAGTATATTGTATTAGGTATATTCTGTACATAAATATCAAGTACCTAAATCCAAGTTGTCATAACGTTAACATGATAACAATATAAACGCAAGATGGCCTAATACAATGGGAAATAAAGGCCCTAATATTAAGTTGTTAATGGCGAGAAACATATTACCAAAATAGACGTAAAAGCCCTTAGGTAAAACAATGTGGGAAGGCCAGGTGGCCCTAGCCAAAGATGCATAACGCTAACGTAAAGTATTTTCGAAATCGGTCAAAATGTACGGAATTGACATAAGTGCTCGTCGCAACTGACAGCAGTTGCAGCTTACGTCAATCCTTGATGGCTGATTTAGAGAGGTAAATTGATCCAGTAAAAGCATGCCAGTAGAGTACATTGCGTCGTTACAATAGCTCTCGCCACAAACGTGAAAACCAACTCGTCAATGTACACCTACTGGCGTGCTGGACCAATGTAAATCAGCCAGGAGAGCGTCGTGCGTGATCGCAAGGTACCGAGATCGAACCCCCGCGGTCACCACGTGCCAATGAGTTTTTCTAACTTATGTACATTACCCGATGCTCTTACGGTGAAGGAAGAACATCGTGAGGAATCCTGCTCATTCGAAGAGCTGAGTGTGTAAGAGGGTAACTGCACAAAAGATCCTAAAGGGGGTTGAAGTGTATCCGAAAGGGCCCATTAAGATAAGATAATATAAGATACGTCAATCCAATTCGTTTTCGATAACGATACCGTTTGCCTAACTTATTTTTCTCAAACATGCAATGAAATATTGATATTATGTTCCTTATAATAGGCTGCGAAGTATGACGTTTCAGGTGCGGCTAGGACGAGAGGTCGTTAATAGAATTTCATACAAATTGTGCAGGCCTAGGCCGGCAAAGTCCTCTTTTTTAATTTCCATTCCATACATTCACATAAATTTGTAGCACAGGCATCATGACATTCTGCCACTATGCGTATTAAAAAATAAAACTTTGATTTTTTTGTTGTTTATGTTTATGTTGATTGCATGTTTGAAAAAAAGCACTATACATACCTCGGCGGGAAATATGGGGTTGCCCGCCTCAGACCTATCCGGCCTCGCTTTGCTCGGCCGTCTATATGTCTTCGGCCGGCAACCCCTTTTGTCCCGGCCTCTGTAGTAATGTACTATTGTCTACGGAAACAGGATTACATAAAGTAATAGGAACTGCGCGATAAAGAACGGACCAATTAGTCTAGCCCCTTTGTGGAATCAACGATAAAATAAAAGTGCCTAAGCTAACTTATAACACCCCTATTTCTAAAGGGAATTAGAAACAAAAAACCTCAATATACCCCAGCCATTACCGTAAACCCATAAGCCAAATGAAAACTTTCGAATGCAAACTGCGCAAGCCCCATTCCTCATTCGGTCCCCAACAATCATTCGGTCAATTTGACAATTGCTCTTGCCCCCTGTTTTGGTAATATTTGACCCAACCGGACCCAACAATACTATCGAATTACAAACAGTCAAACAAACTATGAAACCGTTTTAGTAATACAATCTAGTTCATAACGAAATAAGGTCGAGTTTCATTTGTTTGATGTGGTGTATTATGTGCCTTTTGGAAATGGGTATTTGTCATTCGAACCCCAAATTTTCAATTGAATAATGGTATATCGTTAATTCAAGTGTTTGCCATGTGTTGTCGAAATTTATCGTTACAATTGAACGTGGCTATAAATTTTATAGTTACTTATCTACACGTTTGAATTTTCTAATTTATAACTTAATTTATATTAGAGAGCCCCTTAAATAGTTTCAAATATACCCAACCAATTTCCACCAAATATTTACGCTCCTTACTCGTAAGAAACCGCCTAGACAAACTTTACTATGTACTAGTAAAAAAAACTGGAATTTGAAGCCTCTCTGAAACCTTGGCATACTGACAATCGCATCACTTACAAGTAAAATAAATTAACCAGACTTTTAATGAAAAGGTAAGAAATGCATGACTTGTAGGTACAGTCAAGGAAATGTATTCGCGTACCTTTTTGACTCTTATTGTCATTGTGACAAGAGTGAAAAAGGTACGCGAATTCATCGCTGTTTAAATACAAAAGCGCCACAAATCAAAAATAAATATATATACATACTTAATCTCACGCCTTCGTTCTCAGAGTGTGGTAGGCAGAGCTACAGAATTACAAACATCTCTAAAAACTTGTTGATAATTCTATAACCACAATTTGCACAATTAGGCTAAGATGTTTACCAGCGTATTAGTGACAGGTTGCAAGCCCATCGCCTAACAGTACTACAAGCCTTTATTCCCTTAGTCGTCTCTTACGACATCCACGGGAAGACATGGAGTGGCACTATTCTAACTCGGCAGCCACACGAGGACCTTATCAAAAATAAATATAGTTTGATTTAAAACTTAAAGTAAATAGCATTCCGAATTTAAATGCAACACAGACAAGTTTTGATTTGTGTCGCTTTACAAGGAAATGTCGTTGCTTAAATACAACGACATTTCCTTGACCGTAACTAGAACAGTCAATATTAAAATACACACTTTTGTGCTTTATCTCTTTCCAGCCACGTAAACAATATCAAACAAGATTGACAATTACTTATCTGTTAATGCTATTGAGTAGAATAATGAGCTCATACTAAGTACTTTTGACGTTGACAATACGTATATGTAAGTAATAGAAATGTAAAACTCTATTTTTTCTTTATGATTACATACACACAAACAAATGTCTTGTTTCTATTAAAACAACCAAGGCCTAAATAATAATATATGAGTTAAACATTTGTATCACCGTTATCGTTTTTAATTGCGCTTTGTACGAGTTTAGTACCACTACTCCCTCAAAGGTGGCGCTAGTATTCATACGATTCGATGTCGCTGGCTAGCGACATCTATAGTGCAATAGATAGATAAATGCATTCTTTCATTCGTGTATATTGAATTTTAAAGATTGTTTCACTTTGTGCCTAAGTAATATTCTCACCTATTTTTTTATTGTATTTTAACTTAGAACTGATAAGAAGACAAATAAGTAGAATCTAAAGTGAATCAAAGTTGATTTTTAGATCTCACTGTTGATCAGGTAAATAAATTTAAAAAAAATGACACCCTGTGATTTCGTTTGCGAATGGGTTGGGACGCTCTTATTTGATATTATGATATTATAGGCGTGAGATTGTAATCCCACGGTGAGATTCAGAACTACGAACTCGTCTGTATGAAATCACTTATCTCAGCCAATTTGGGGAGCTATAGTCACTCGATGATATTCAAATAAAATTGGTTCGATAAGTAAAGTAATAAATTTAAGTTACCTTTTTCTTTAAATAAATACATCGGTGACGAATTTGTATCTTGCTAATGTCTTTCCTTAAGAAAATGTTTTGAAGGCCAGATACAAACGACGTTACTATTACTTACTAGCTGTCCCCGTGCCCACTTCGGTGGAATAAAAAAAAATACCCTTCAAAGTTATATACTTCTTATCGAAGATACACTTTGTTTGGTATTTTTTTTAAATATGAGTTTTACCCGATGTAACAAAACACGTGCTCATTATTTTTTCATGTTCTTAAACATATAATCAAAATTGGTAAGAAAATAGCATTTTTTTTTTTAAATTCTCTATAGAAGTTAGAGGGTTTAGTCACTTTTCAGTACTTTGGAGGTCAATTTCTCCGAACCGGGTGAGTTTGGGCCGCTAAAAAAAATACGTGTCTATTATTTTAGACTACTCTCTAACATACATCAAAATAAACCAAATCGGAGCCGGACAGTTCGGTGCCTTTCCTTGTTAGTTACCTAGGCCGAGGTAGCATTAAAACTATAAGTTTGCAAAGTTACTTTTACAGTTACACGTTTAATTAATATAGAATATAGAATAATCAACACCGGATTATTTTATTTTATCTCTAGATAAAAGACCTTTTGATTCTAGAAAACGAACCCAATAAAATGTTGTTTTGATAGCATCTGTTTTGTACTTTTGTAGGTAAGGTGTGTGAGAATAATTGAACGCCTGAGTAAAATAACATTGCAATAACTTTTCATTGATTTATTGCCAACTTATTACTGTTGGCAGTCACTCGTGATATAAATAGAATATAACAGAAAAAAAAACGTTGTACTAACTATACTAACACCTAAATAAGTGTGCACTGTAATGCTGCAGCACATGCTGAGCCGACGCTATTTCAAGAATATGGCGTGACATTCACATATTTTTTTAGGGTTCTTTTAGGGTAAAACGGGACCCTATAACTAAGACTCCACTGTCCGTCTGTCTGTCTGTCTGTCTCTCCGTCTTTCACCAGGCTGTATCTCATGAACCGTGATAACTAGACTGTTGAAATTTTCATAGATGATATATTCTGTTGCCGCTATAAGAACAAATACTTAAAACATAATAAAAAATTTTTTTAAGTGGGACTCCCATTCAACAAACGTGTTCTTTTTTGCCGTTTTTTGCTTATAGGTTCTTAATGTTGTATACAGGGTGGCCGGAACATTGACGTCCAAAAGTAAAATTTAGGTCCCTCGTGGGCCATCTGAATCACCCCCATGTATATTCCGCGATTTTTAGTATTTTCGGAGATACCTATTGATCAATCAGAATTTTGGTAATTTTTCCTTATGTTCATGTTATGAAAAACCCTTAAGTACATGTATTATTTTAATATTTTTTCAGTGGTTTATTACATTGATAGAATAATTATGAACTTAGGATGTTTTTAAAAGTACATGCCAGTTTTTTTTCATGACAACTTTTTGTGTTGTCACACAAAGTTTGTTTGTCCATACTACGTGAAAAACAAACATGGGGTAAAATTAGTACGAAGAAACTAACTTTGTGTGATTACCTACACAAAAAGTCGTCATGAAAAAAAACCTGGCATGTAGCTTTAAAAACATCCTAAGTTCATAATTATTCTATCAATGTAATAAACCACTTACATGGGGGTAATTCAGATACCCTACGACACGAGGGACCAAAATTTTCCCTTCGTGCGCGAGTCCGACTCGCACTTGGCCCGTTTTCTTAAGTTTAGTTTTAATCTTGTTTATAATGGCGACCTGTTTTTCAGAACTGATATGTCTAAAAAGGGGTTCCCCTTGTTTACGCATAATCATAAACTGTCCGAATGTATGATTTCGCAGAATACTAATTTCGCATAATTGTTATTCTACTGATACCTTTGACTTTTTTGGAAAGTTATAAAATAAACCTAACCTTACCTACTCTATTCTACCAGGATTACACAAAACATTTTAACAAATATTTTCTGTTTAAGCTGGAGAAAAATCACTTATGCGAAAACAAAATTCGGCGACTCTAGACATTCGGCGTAAAAAGTTTCGGCGAAATACAGGGAACCCCAACCGATTTTCATGAAACCCGGGTAACAAATTTATTTTATAAAACCGCATCTAAATCGGTCTATCCGTTTGAAAGCTACGATGCAACAGACAGACAGCAACACGCCACACAGTCACACAGACACAAATACACACGTTAACTTATAATACCCCTCCCTTTTTGTCGGAGGTTAGTAACACGATTGCATGTTTTCATATAGCGTCTTTTATGTATGTTAAATACTTACCCATGTTTTAGAAACAGCCGCCCACGTAGTGCTGAATTGTACCGTGCTGGCGCAGTAAAGGGGTGTTATTCTCTTAATTAAAAAGAGGTGGCATGGCTTCTTCGGTGATAAGATCGAACGTATAAGCACAAAATAGATAGGTACAGAAGTCAATCCACATACAAACCGCGCTCGAGCAACGCACACATAGACACTGCTCACGGACACGATTTCTCGGACCGGCTGGGACCAGTGCGAGCGCGAGTGCCGTCCGCTTGAGACACGCGTCTGCGAACATTTTTGTGCAATTATGGAGCAACAAAAAAAGAGTTATTATTACTGTTCAGTGGATGGTTGTTTAAATGCAACATTAATTTTTTTAAGCTACCAGTGGTTTCAGAGAGGCAAGTAGGTATCTGCTTGTAGGTATTTCGATGGTTCGTTTTAACGTTACACAGAACAGTTAGGTAGGTAAGTAAGCTCCCCGCCCCGGCCCCCGAGATCGATTTATATCATAGTTTCCTATTTTGAATCAGTATAAACGAAGTAAGTACTTAACTAAATTATTGTAAGGTAAATTCACGCCACCTTACCTAAGTTGAAAACATGTTTTTTTGTCTGTGTAGATATTGTGTTGTTTTTAGTGTCATTTGATAGTTTTAGGTCTAAAACGGATAGGGCAATGGAAATTGTTTAACTAGGGTAATCCTTTAGAAGTTATTAGGGATTTTCGATAGTGAAAATTGACAAACGTACAATTTTGTATGTTTCTGCTCTGTAAACTTTTTGTATTGTAATAGTAGGTAGGTTTATTGTTTTGTTACAACTAGATACGAGTGCCACTACCACGATAGTGTTTTGTGCATAAGCCATAGTTGACAACCCTAGAGCGACCGCCGAGCGTAGGTATGAAAAGTGAAGTACTTACATGTGATTTACTTCTGTACCTATCTGTTTTGTGGTATAAGGCTACCTAATTGAGAATCATCATCATCATCATCATGTCAGCCGAAAGACGTCCACTGCTGGACATAGGCCTCCCCCAAGACTCTTCACTCAGACCGGTCTTGTGCTTTTCGCATCCACCGCGAGAAACCGCGAATTGAGAATGCACGCGCAAAAATGTGTTTTGTGCGCTCTGTAGGGACTACTTAAACTAGCCGGTGTGGCGCGTTCACACGTTCACTCGCTCGACCGTCCGAGCGCAGCGCCGTTTTTAAGAGAATAAGACCCCAGGGCGAGATAGGGGGACGGGGACGGTCAGTTTTTGTACTTTTTTGGCTATTCATAAATCAAAAAGTACGTCACTGAAAATTATAAAATAAATGTTTTGAAATATGCAGATTGAGCCCTTTCATATAACACGCCCTTTTGATAGGTAATCAAAACAATTTTAGTTTTCAACTCCCCATTCTAGACCCCCAGACGGGCAAGCAAGTTATACAACTATACCAAATTTCAAGGTGATAGCTTCTATACTATCAGAGAAAACCTGCTGTGACATACAGACAGACTGACACCGAAGTCTCACCATAAGCGTTCCTTTTTTACCATTTTGGTACGGAACCCTATAAACATCTCAGCCCGATTGTGGTTACAGAAGTATCAACAAGTTTTTAGAGTTGTTTGTTAATTCTGTAGCTCTGCCTCTTGGAATGAAGGCGTGAGGTTATGTATGTGTATGTATGTACCCTAATAATCGTGGAAATCGCACTTGATTTAGGGGGTGTAAAACGTTTTTTTTTTTACAGCAGTGCGATTTCATCGTCGCCTCACAATCCTCAGTAGGCTACTATCCTGAGAATCCTGCGTTGGCAACCCCTGAGTACTAAGATGGGATGCCTCTATGCTATACTCCGGTTGTTTAGATACTTAAAAAATGTAAACAAACAAACACGTGATATAGTTCGTCAGTCAATAGAAGCAGAACACTGATACGTCAACGTTCGATAAAACAGTTTTGATTGGCAGTTTAACAATGCCACGTGGTTTGGATTGTTTACATTTTTTAAGTACCTAAACAAACGTAGTATAGTAATTTCACCGGGTGTCTTATCCCCACACGGGAACACAGCAATGCGAACAACTGCTTCGTGGTAGGCTAACGGCCGAACCCTATATTCAAACCGCGGATAGATAATGCTTACTTCGGGTTAAAATTTGACATTTGCCCATACAAAATGTGTCAGATTCTAATCCCAAGTACCTAAGCCTATCTGTCCGCGGTTTGAATATAGCGTTCGGCCATTAACGCATTCACTGCCACTAAGTACTGTTTTTACCCGACTGCCAAGAAGGATAATGTTTTTCGCGCGTATCTATGTATGTATGTAATATTCTTTATTACCTCGTATCATCCAAACGGCTGGACGGATTTCTAAAATTAAGGTATCGTTGGATTTGTCTCGGCAACCCAAATGTCCTAGGATAAATGACGTCAAAAAAAAATTACATGGCGGATTTTAGGTGCCATAATGCGTGGTTCGAAAAAAAAAACTTTTATCAAATGAATCCAATAGGGTATCAAAATGAAGAATATTAAAAGGCGATTACAAAAAATATACACAACTCATATGTTTAAATGTAATTTAGTAAAGCAAATCACAAATCAAAATGAAATTATACTTTAACCTTTAAAGTGTCGAAACTCAAACTATTGGGCATATACAAAAAGTTACTAATAAAACTTGAACAAAAACTTTAATTATTAATTAATGAAAACTAAAAAGAGTGAAATAAATTAAATTATTTAAAAAAAACAAAAAACCCGACTGCAATAAAAAAACAGCTTGTTTTTCGCTTTTCAGTTGTTTTTTTATTGCAGTCGGGTTTTTTGTTTTTTTTATAATTTAATTTATTTCATTCGAACTTTTGCCAGACCAGGTGCGACATCTTCTGTTTTATACGGAATTTGCCTACTGTTAGAACGCACATATGCGTTGAAGGCACTGGGTGAACGTCAGGAGAACGCTTATAAGCGTTGCCGGCAGTGAATGCGTTAAGGTATGGTGGTAGCGACAAGGACGGTCCCTGTAAAAGATTTTACCACAACTAGGTACTTTCGCAGTCGGATAATAATGTTTTCTATGTGGGCTGATTTGATTGTGACCCAGAAACTCTTACTTACGAGAGGTCACTGGACTGGACGTGAATCGGTTTACTTTTTGCGGTCATGTCATTGATACAGAAACGTTTTTTGTTGACAATAGGCTGTTCTACTGTTACATTTTAAGCAAGATAACGGTTCCATTTATTACCAAAACAGATATATTTGCGTGTTCTAATAAAATAAATTATTGTGAGACAGTCTCTCATAAACTGACATCGTCTCAAACTAAGCTCTAGGCTTGTACAGTCAAAGAATTTAATTTGGTACCCACCTTAGGTCCAAAGTCAATCTGACATTCTACAACAATAAGGTTGAGTTTCCTAAAAGTTACAAATGACTTGGCATCTCTAATGACATTGACAACTTCAAGCATATTTTTCTTGAAATGGGCCACAAATTAACGTCCGTGACCGTACTTTGAGTACTAGACAATGATAAACATAGAGGAATACATAGAACACAACTAAATCTTAGGAACAAATGGGGCCCATTTCTCAAAGCGTATTAGTCTAATAATATTAGTGTTTTGTCTCGTAAATAAAACCAAAAAATGAGACAAAACACTAATATTATTAGACTAATACTTTTTGAGAAACGGGCCCATGGTCGCGCTCATCACATAAATAGGTATTTGCCCTTGCCAGGAATCCAAGCCGGGACCGCTAGCTTCGTAGGCAGGGTCACTACCAACTGATCAACCGCGTCGTCTTCCATTCGTCGTCGATTCTGCTTTTCGAGATAATACAGTGGTTTTCGATTAAACATTGCGTCTTGCGGTACGCGGAAGCCACTAAGCCACCTCAGAACTCTTCGACTCCACCGGCCATTTGTTCTGCGATCGGGTTTCATTATTGTCTTAAATTCTAATCAGCTGTATCACATAATAATAAAAAACAGCAAAAAAGGGCAAAATTATACCTACTAAAAAAAAGAAATCGTGCAAATGCTTGTCATTTTACACTTTTGAGGATTTTTTGCGAGCAAAGCAGTTGTAGGATGCATCCCGGCCGTTTGCGTTTCCGCACGTTTCTTTCGAGAAAAGGGGGCCTATTCCGAAAAAAAATCGGACTCTCGCACCAAGGGAGTATTACCTATATTCCAAATTGAATTCGGTTTCGAATCGAATCAGCGCGAGCCCAACTCACGCTTGACCATTTTATAATATTTATTGAAAAAAGAACTTTATGGAGACCCATTTATTATTTTAAATTGAGTAAATCCACCGTATTTAAACATATTTGAAAAATCAATCAACCCGCTATCTATTAAGGTTCAAAAGGTACAGCTCTTTACAGTTAGGACGGACGGACGGACAGCCTAAGCATATTTAAAGGCCCCTGTACACAATGGCCCATCATGGGCCAACGTAAGGGACGCATTTACAACTTAGAGCGGGCAACATATTCTTGCATCTCACTCTTACGCATCACTCCGTCCCTACGCTGGCCCATGATGAGCCATTGTGTACAGGGGCCTTAATAGGGTCCCGTTGAGCACCCTTCGGAACCCTAAAAATGCCTATGTTTGCGGTAAATTTTATGCAGTCAAAACTTTGAAACTGTCTGAAAAATTGCCGTTTTTTTGGATAGGTTTTCTTCGATGCTCGTGGTCGAAAACTTGGGGTAGGTTTCACGTATTAGAAGCAGAACTAGGAATACTTTCCATTTATTTCAGAAGTTGGTGGTAATTATCATTGTTTTCTTCATTGTTTTGAGAACGGTAGCGAGGGCGGTTGAACGCTTGAATATTCACCCGGGTATTATTGGGCCTACATCTTAAACATTTCCTCAAAAAAAATCAGAACTACCGGATATTATTCAAGGAGTTATGTCTATGTTTCCTGTACTATGTAGCATTATTTAGAAAACAAAATTTCGGTATTTGGATTGTTTTGAAGTGAAATACCAAAACGGCAATATGAAGAATTTCTGGCTTGTCTCTAACTCCTAAATATTGTATCAACTGTCGTCCACACAATATTGATTATGTAGTTTATTTAAGTTTATTTATGTAAGTTTACGTACCTAATAAGTAAAACAAATTTTCCCGGAGATGACCACTTGACAGATCGATAATTCGCCGTCGAAAGCCCTTGTATTGCAATCATCATCATCATCATCATCAGCCGCAAGACGTCCACTGCTGGACAAAGGCCTTTCCCAAGGTTTTCCACAACGATCGGTCCTCTGCTACTGTCATCCAGCTGTATTGCAAATTTCATCGAAATTGTTAGAGCCGTTTTCGAGAACGTGGTTGCAAATATATATTGCTCATTTAATAGTAGGTATTGCTCATTTAATATAGGATATGTATCTCTGTGCCAAATTACATCCAGATCCGTTCAGCCGTGTTCTGGCCGTTGTTACTTTAACAAACATCCAAACTTCCGCATTGATAATATTAATAAGAATCATGCGACGATATGTATGTTCAAAATATCTCATTCCATTAAGAAGAAAAAGGTTTTACTTTGGCCATCGAATTTTTAAGTCAAATTCTTACAAACAAGGAAACATGTGTAGTTAAACAAAACTTAGTTTCTAACCGTATTTTGAATCCCGAAACATCATCTTTTGCAAACCATTTCGACCCTTCGTCAAAAGCGCCAAAAATAGAGATGTATCTTTATCAAAATATATTATGCCAAACTGTCGAGATCTGTTAAAATGTAACAAATTAAAATATCGAACGCGCAATATCAATCCTATCTTATTTTTGTAATCAAACGAGGAACCCATATAGTTTCGTCATTTCTATTTATTTGTCACAGTCACCTGCTTCGTTGACGAAACCTGAAATATTTATGACTAGAAACAACGTAACAGGATATTATCCATAACAAGTATCGAGTAATCAGATCTGGGCATTTCACAGCCGCGAAGGTCGCGAGGTCATCTAAGTAACACGAACAGCTCATAATCATAATAAATACAAACAGTTACAGAGAAATTCGCTCCGATATCTCTAATAAACAGATCATTTACGCAAGATAGTTTTTTATCCGATTTCCGTCGTCAATAGGCAAAAAAGAAACTTCAATATAAGAACGCACAAGATCACTTCGGCCGCAGTTCGCACCACACAAGCGCCGAGGTGTGGCGTTATCACACAATAGTGTCTATAAACACGCGAGGCATCAGACATCATGAATGGAGTTGTGATTTATAGTGCACTGTGTTTAATACTTATCGATCCACTTCACGCGAAAGTCATATTAGACGAGTACAAGGTCTCCAGAGCAAATTTAATCGAAGCGGAATCATTACAATCACTTGGAGGAAGAATATCTCTGACGGAAAGAGAATCATTCGCAAATGACATACTTATGCAGTTAAAGGAAAAGGAGATCGATAGTTCATTTAAAAATCCCCAGTATTTCAATTTTTCAAGACACTATTTTGAGTACAAAGATGAGTTGAAGAATTCTAAAGTGTATCAATTGATTCGGCGGATGCCGAAAGGGGCGGTGTTGCACGTTCACAGCTCACTGATGTATGATCCAGATTGTTTGATGGAGATGACGTATGAAGACCACTTGTACGCCTGTCTTACAGACGACAATTTACAATTACACTTCTCTGAGAGTAATCCGCAGCGGCCTTGCCCGGTTGAATGGACACTTCTGAGCGATCTCAGGAACGCATCCGATGACGTTGAACGATTTGACGCCAATTTAAGGAAATATTTCACTTTAGATTCTGAAGATCACATAGAATTTGGTACTGACATTAATAAAGTGTGGAAGAAATTTAACCAGGCTTATTTCACAATCAAATCTTTGATATCGTACAGGCCGGTGCGCGAGAAAGCATTTTATAAAGCGTTACAACAGTTTTATGACGACAACATCATGTATATTGAACTTCGAAGCGGCTTATCAAGTTTGTACGAGCTTAATGGAACTAGACATGACAGGACATATCTGGTGAGACTGCAAAATGAGGCGGTAGAACGTTTTAAGGCTGCTAATCCAGATTTTGTCGGCATCAAGTTAATAGTAACTAGAGTTAGATCTTCAAGCGTTGAACAAGTTCGTGAAGTCCTGGACTTGGCTCGTCAAGTGAAGCAGGAATTACCTCATATGTTTGCAGGATTCGATCTCGTGGGTCAAGAAGATTTGGGAAAGCCACTGGCAGAGTTTCTGCCGGTCCTTATGGAGGCGAAAGATGAGATAAATTACTATTTCCATGGTGGTGAAACAAACTGGTATGGAACACCAACCGACGAGAATCTTTTCGACGCTATTTTATTAGGAACGAAAAGAATAGGCCACGCATACGCACTTTTGAAACACCCTGCGCTTATATCAGCTGTAGTGGAAAAAGATATAGCGTTAGAAGTGAATGTTATATCCAACTCGGTGCTGTCTCTAGTTCAAGATTTGCGGAATCATCCCTTAGCAACGTATTTGTCCCTTGGTTTGCCCGTTGTCCTGTCTAGTGACGATCCAGGAGTTTGGGGGGCGACGCCATTGACTGATGATTTCTATGTGGCGTTTGTAGCCGTAGCGAGCAAGCATGCAGATCTCAGGATGCTAAAACAACTAGCCCTGAACTCTATAAAGTATAGTGCGTTAGACGACAAAGGCAAAAGGAAGTTGTTCCGATCTTTCGAGAAGAGGTGGAGTGAGTTCATCGATAGTATATGTAATTGTGGATAACAGTTAGTGTACGAGTACATTGGAATTGTATGAATATGTTTTAGTTCATTTAACGCTGTGTTAAACCATTGTGTGATAAGCGTAGAGTGGTGGCACGTTGTGAAACTGATAAAATATTTTTTTTAATAGAGAGAAACGTTACGATTAAAAATGTTACGATAACTATAATGATGCATTTTTAAATAGGATGCAGGAACGATAAGAAAAAAATGTATAATTTGTGCTTATTTATCGATAGAAAATGTGTCAAGATTTGCAAAATTGAATTGACACAACATGACCTACCTATCTACCTGCCGCCAAGCAGCTGCGTTTGAATTGATGTGTTCCGGTGTGGGGATAAAACAACCAGTGAAGCATTTACAATATTGATATTATCACGAAGGCACTCGAGCAAATTGTTCACCTAATGGTAAGTGAGATCTGTGATCCATAGACATTTGCATTCTCAAGACTACAATCTTAAGACTGTGATCTTAAGACCCCAAGTGCGTTGCCACCCCTGAGGACTTAGACATTGGAATACATTCCTTTTCCAACTCCTATGCTAATAATTTCACCGCTGGTCTTATCCCCGCATCGAAACACAAAAATGCGAACACTGCTGCTTGGCGATGGTTTACAGGATAAGATGGTGATATTGGATGGTGGTATTTCTTAAATTTGTCTAGTTTAGGTGTAAATGAATATTTTATATAATATATAAAATTGTGTCTTTGTGTCTAATAGGTAATAGGTAGGTTATTGTCTGATTAATTTAAGTTTAAAACTGTAAAATGTGTATTTTGTAATTGATATTTTAATTAGAATAGGTTAGTGATTTCGAATACCTAGTTATCTCAGTATATTATTTAATTGATTTTTTATGTAATTCTTTGACATATACGTGTTTGGTGTATACTGTAAATTTATATGGGTATGAAATAAATAAATACCTAAATAAATAGCGACCCGGACGGACCCTGCAGAGGGTCCCGCCATCACTAAATGCACGGTTTATTTTAATAATCGCCGTTTTAATTGTAAAAAAAAGTTGACTCGTGTAATTATAACAAATTTGAAACAGGGCTTTTTTAAATCCAGTTTAATTTATATTTTGGGATATTTTACCAAAACACTCGTGATCATGTTTTTGTAATAAAAATATGAGTGAAGGTGTATTTTTATTAAGTTTTTGCAATTCATTAAGAAGTGTAAAAAACAAGTTTTTTAAAACCCGACTATAATTATGTTGTGATATCGTTGCATATGCTGGTATGCTGGTGTAAAGAGCCTCGGTGACCTAGTGGCTTAGGGGTTCGACTCGAGATCGTAAGGTACCGAGTTCGAACCCCGGCGGTCACCATATACCAATGACTTTTTCTAACTTATACTGGGTGTCCCTAAAACCAACGTCAAAACTGAAAGGGCTGATGGAGCAGCTAAAAAGCTATCGGTTTAACCCCTTTGTATGTTCACCGATTGTTACTAGTTTCGGAGATATTGATCATTTTAATCTGATTTTTTGTAATTTTCCCTTATGTCCATGTCACGAAAAATCATTAATTTCATGTTTTATTTCATAAGTTTTTTCGTGTTATCTTACATAATTAGAATCATTACGAATCAGCGAAGTTTTTAAACTTATTTGCCCGTTTTTTTTTCAGTTTTTTTTTAAGTACTCACATAAAGTTTGTTTCTCCATACTAGGTGTCCCAGTGTTTGCTTTTCACTTTGTATGGAAAAAACAACTGTATGTGATTACTTAAAATAAATACTGGGGCAAATAGGTTCAAAAACTTCGCTGATTCGTAATGATTCTAATTATGTATGATACCACTGAAAAACTTAAATACTTAAACTTATTAGCTATATTTAAATTCGTCATTTAGATTTTCTTTAATTCAAAGTAGCTACCCACCGTCACTATAGCGACGCTAAGACAAATCTAACGACAAACCTTGCTTGTCGAAATCGACTAAGTATTTGTGCCTCTAGGAGGAAACAAAGAACCACTCCTTCATATAGAAATAGAAATAGAAATAGAAACATTTAGAAATAGAAACATTTATTCGACGATCACAAGAAAAAAAACACAAAATAAATTGAACATAAAACAAACAATGGCAACACAGAAAACAAAATTAAACAATGAAGAAAAGGAATAAAATACAATTGTAACATAATGTTGCCATGGGTGATTCTGTGACGTCGAAATTGACGCCACTCAGCACTGTCACGGCATGAACCGCGACGCTGATTTTCTGATATCTACAGACGGGTCTACATCGTCTGCCATAATTATTTTTAGTCACAATATGTTAGGTCATAATTGTCGCAAGTCAGAACGTATTAAAATAACACAACTGTTATTTTTTAAGGATTTTAACAAATCAAACCTAACTTAACCTAACCTTGTCTACACCATGGGGCCTAATATGGCGTTTATCGCGTGACAAAGTGTGGATAAGGCATCCGTCAGCTTCTGACACGTAAGTAAGTACGAGAGTGACGGAAGCTTTATCCACATTTGTCACGCGATATAGACACAGCCATACTATGCCCGCATTTAAGAAGAGAGAGAGAATATTACTATATAGTGAGACTGCACAGGGCCAGGGTCTTTTAATAAAATAACAACAACGTTCAGTGGTCAAGCAGAGAATAGCGGCCTGCACACGTAGAATTCGGACCGCGGGAAACGCCACGCGCCATTCCAATCCTCGCGCCTTAAAAGTTAAAACTGCAACTGTAATATAATAAAATAGTAAAAAACCTACGGTTCGGACTGGCGCGTGGAATGGCGCGTGGCGTTTCCCGCGGTCCAAACTGTGCCGTGTAAAGGCCGCTGATGTCTGATGTAATGTGCAGTGAACGTAAAATGCGAGCAAAATTCATTGAAGTGCTTGTCACTTAATATAACCAAATAAATTAAATATGTATGGAGGAATGTGTTTATACATGTTATCATTATGGTAATAAATTGCCCTTATCAGTGTTCATGGTTTATCTATAATGTTAAACTAAAACTTATTAGAATTGATAAGTACATTGTCTATAGATTTACGAGTAATATCTAGTAATGATTGTCAATCTGATTGTATTATTTGCATTGTCTCGCCATCGTACTTGCGAAAATTATTACTTACTATCCCAAGTCTAAAATTGGGAATTATTTGATTTGAAATTGTAAATATAATAAAATAATATACTTAGCAGCCAGTAAACTGAGTTTCGGATTGTTTTCAATTTCATCAGTAAAATATATATTTATTTGTAGTATTTTAGTATCTAATAGGGTGCATTGGGGTAATTACGATATAAATTTTGACGAGTTGAGTAAACGACAGCATTTCAGTTAAACAATCATATTATTTTTCTCAAAAATGACCGGAAATGTTGACATTCCTATCTACATGAGTGTGTACTGTAAATTCCGAAAATCGTTTTTTCCATGTGGCGATTAATACCATTCGCATATTTTACCACTTTATTTTTTCTCATTAGCTACTTTTCCCGAAGGGCTTTCTAACCATTCGCATATTTTCCCACTTTATTTTTTCTCAATAGCTGATTTTCCTGAAGGGCTTTCTTACCATTCGCATAATTTACCACTTTGTATATTTTTCCTGAAGGGATTTTTGAGAGAAGCGGATATTCTGTGTCGCATTTGTTCCTAATCTGCTTACTTTGTCATTGTGAAATATAAATAGAAAAAAGTGTCTCAGTTTAAAGAGCAGAATAATAACCCTTGCATTTAAAGCCCCAATGTCAGAGATAGCCTGTTTATAGATATAGAATACGTACCTCAACGGTACATTACCTTATAGTAAGATTGTGTTATTGTGCCGGAGTCCACAGGCGAGTCCTTATACTCGTACAAAAGCTGTAAGTCCATTTTCAAATGACCTAACAACTTACCCAACATACGGGTACCTATATAGTCCGTGAGCTCCTAAAAAAACCTTCGGAGTTTAGAAGCATACTTCGGGTATTGACGATGACACGCGATCGTGACATGCCGTTCTGTTCTGTTCTGTTATCAACTTGCAAATCTTTTCGAGGTTACCGTAAAAAGATATGTAAAGACTAACCATCAGTACAAAATAAACCTTGCTGTAATAATATTACGCTTATTTATCCTTTTCTAATTTTAATGCAACATGACTTTTTGTCATGATACAAATAAAACAAAATCAGCATTTTCGAATTCTTCCATCGTTAATTTAAATAGAGAACACCCCGCCTTCACGCACTACTTTAGTTTGGAAGTATATAGAGCTGTTATACCCACCTGTGGATTCTTAGAAGCTACATTTATAATATTATATTTTTATAATGCACTTTTCGAAATTCCCGTTGCTTCTATAACTCGGTCTTGAACTATATTAAAATATTTACAACCAACACTTTCCTTGAAATATTTAGCTTCTTAAAAAATATTTGAACACATTATAAACAATTTCCCGTGATTGTCTATTTACAGAAATACCGTTTAAGTTGACTTCCCATGGAAATCAGTTTACGAAAAATAACAAAGTAAATAAATAAGTCAGTGGTGGTTTTAACTGCTCTATACATATAAATCAATGAATTGCTACTTAGGGCCTGTTGTTTGATCAGTAATTAAACTATACTAATCGTTAAAAACCGTAACTAATGGTTAAATCTCAAAATTTCGATTCCTTTTTCGAATTTGAACAATTAAGTTAGTTGACTTAACTACTGATCAAACAACGGGCCCTAAGTCAAAAAGACAATTGTCATTTTCGACAACACGAAGCCTCCCGATTTCCCCCGAAACCCGAAGGTTTTTCTAAGAGCTCACGTACTGTAAGTATATGCCAAAGTTAAGAGCTGAAAATCATAAGTCTGAAGTTGGTTAACCCAGTTACTTACTTAGTTTTATTGACGAACGTCAATAATTTTTAACGGGCAGGTTACGAGGGTTAATAAGTAACCATTTGATTCAGCGTATCGATTTCTTATTATTGGTCGTACTCGGTCTTATACTATTATCTATTCAAATTAATACTATTTATTCAAAACAAAAACTAAAAACGAAATATTCATTTTGTATTTTTTAACCGACTTCAAAAAAAGGAGGAGGTTCTCAATTCGTCGGGATGTTTTTTTTTTTTTTTTTTTTTTTTTTTTTTTATGTATGTTCCCCGATTACTCGAAGACCACTGGACCGATTTGAAAAATTTTTTCGTTGTTCGAATAGATATACTTTCTAGTTGGTCCCATTGTCACCACGTCAGGATCTGATGATGGGATCATGGAGAAATCAAGAGAACTCCTCAAATATTATTGGCAGACCTATAGCGATTTTGGTATTTTTCACTGTAACTCATGCATTTGCTTTTGAAAAGTACTATATGGTGAAGTGGAATTGATGATGAAGACCACAGATGGCCACCGGAACTCCTT
Organism: Acleris literana; assembly: GCA_946894065.1. Taxonomy (NCBI): domain Eukaryota; kingdom Metazoa; phylum Arthropoda; class Insecta; order Lepidoptera; family Tortricidae; genus Acleris; species Acleris literana. The sequence continues at coordinate 10,931,236 of OX335687.1, forward strand.
AACGGTACCTATTTCAAGGGTGGCGATAAGATATTTCGATAAAGGAAGTTGAGCGACTATGACGAAGCACATTTAGGTTTAAATATGACTATGACATTCCCGCGGCGTTGTCTGCGGCGAGCTTGAAATGTTCAAGTTTCTTATTAGTATTTAGAAGTGGAGCTACGTAACAGCATAAATAGGATCACTAAAAAGTATAAAATAAAATAAATGTTTAAAAAAACAAAAAAACCGCCTTCAAAAAGCAAAAAATAACTTCTTTAAAATGGTAGGTAAATAGGTCAGTCCAACTGAAGTCGGCGTCCAACAATATTTTAACCAAAAGCAGACTTCAGTTGGACTGACCTATTTACCTACCATTTTAAAGAAGTTATTTTTTGCTTTTTGAAGGCGGTTTTTTTGTTTTTTTAAACATTTATTTTATAGCTTAAATTAAATAAATTTACCCTTTGTAAGTACATTTATAACTAAATGACTACTTTGTTAAACATAAAAACGATTACTCGTTAGTTAAATTGTCAGGAAATTGTACTCAATAATAACATGATAACTTAATTAATTAGTTATACTTTAAGTATGACAAAAGTGAAATTGTTTTTTTTAAATCGTATTTTCCTTGTAAATAATTATTGACAATGTTTTGTATTTTTGCATCCATAGCAATATATTTCTGGTGCCTCTTGCGAAAGGTATCGGGACGAACTTCTTTTTGCATCACACTAAAATCAATTGTGTGTGCCACTTCCTTAAGTTCCGACAGAACTAACAATATATTAGAATTTTTTCTAATAATATTGTTAATTTTTTTATGCCATCTTTCGGTCACATTGTTCGTGCGGTGACGTTGCTGAAAGCAAGATACGATATTTATCATTTCAGTTGTTATCCATTGCGACGACATATATTGGTTAAATCTTTCAATCCCTGGAATGCTTGGTGCCTCTGCTGAAATTTTGAACCAGCCCTCGTGTATTTTTAGGGCCGGCAAATGTGCAAGGGCAACACATTTTGCGGCATAGCTGCAACCTTCGCGACTGGTTACAATATTCCATTTTTCGGCATTTTTATACACTACCTGGGAAAAATGAAAATAACACCCTTTTATTTGAACCAACGGGTATGTTTTGCGAAATGCGTTTATTGCCGCTTTTTCGAAGTCAATTTTTAATTGCTCTGGTTGACAACTAGGAATGTTTTGTTTAATTAATTCAAACATTTTTTCATACGTGTCCTGATTTTTATTGGGTAATAGGGCGTAAATGCACGGCAGTGCCCTTGTGTACTCAGCATCAGACCCGACATCCGCGTGAAAGGTGTACAATTGCACAAATGGTTTTGGAACCACTCTGAAAGTCCCGTCGGCGAAATATGTTTTACAATTAGCAATCCAATCTTTAGCCTTTGTAGTTATGAACATAAGAATATCATGGTCCTTAACACAAAGCCAGTCCTTGGCTAAACTCTCGTGTAACGTAACATTTTCACAGCATTCAAAAGATTCTGCTTCGTGACGGGCTCTATATAGTAAATCTTTCTTATTACGTAGTACCGGGAGTTTGTCTACATATTCCTCGGTCATGTACTGTTTCATTTCTTGGTGAAATAAGAAAGGAATAGGCTTATATGAAGTAGTCACCGTCTTCTTTAGATTAACCATACTGCGTTCAATGTCTATGCTGTGATAGTCAGGTACGCAGCAATGTTCACGCTCCTTAATGATTTCAGTTTATTCAGAATTTAGCTTGACAGAGCCATTACACATACCAGTCTTATCGCAGATCCAAATTGAAGTGCCAGATTTATAATTTTCTCTTTTAAGATAATGTCCACGACCCGCCTTGATCAAAATTCTTCCCTTATGACTGCTTTCAATGAAGCTAAACGATGATGCCTGTGAAGAATGAGATGCCAAAAAACCTTTATTTTGTTCATTGGATTCCATTTGAATTAATGTACTTTTATTCAAATTATTTTATTTCGAGGAATTAATTATGCTCGCACTACGACTTTGAATTAAATATGTGACAATGACACATTGAAGTGTGGGCATAATGATTAAAATGATTACCTATCTATTATCTATGACTATTGAAACCTTTGAGTGTAATCCGAAGTAGCTGGCGATTCTTGCGACAACGTTCTTAGGTACGAGTATGTAAAAAGTAAAATAAGTTTGCTCAAATAAGTTTTGAACTGTAACTAAATTTCACAAATCCCGTTATTTTCAAAAGTTTTAGACCAAAAGTAGCTTAGTTTGAGGAGCAGAATCAATCCTAACATTTAAAGCCCAAAGACACAGTATAACAATAACTAAACTGTGCCAATGGTCAGAGACATACTGTATACTTGTAATTATATTTCACATTGACAAAGTAAGCAGATTAGGAACAAATGCGACACAGAATATCCGCTTCTCTCAAAAATCCCTTCAGGAAAATTATACAAAGTGGTAAATTATGCGAATGGTAAGAAAGCCCTTCAGGAAAATCAGCTATTGAGAAAAAATAAAGTGGGAAAATATGCGAATGGTTAGAAAGCCCTTCGGGAAAAGTAGCTAATGAGAAAAAATAAAGTGGTAAAATATGCGAATGGTATTAATCGCCACATGGAAAAAACGATTTTCGGAATTTACAGTACACACTCCGCTACACAAGCCCGCAATGTTGCATACAAATTCCATTACCATCTAGCTTGTAACTTTTTAAAAAGTGAAATGGGCCATAATAAAATGAGGGCACAAGTCTGATACATCCAAATTTTACTCGAAACATAACTTTTTTATTTGTGCCTGGAATAGCTTATGTTTTTTTTAAAACAAGAATTGCGTTTCTCCTTGTCATAAACAAAAAGGCGGTAAGGAGTGATGGTTTTTTCACATGAAGTTTCTGTTTGTATGCAATTCAAAAAATGAGTTCAAGTGATGAAGATTTGACTCCAACACAAAATTTTTCTTGCGATTTTTGAGAAAAGCACTATATTTGCCTCGGCAAGAACAGCAATTGCGGGCTTCGTATTTTTAAACGGACTCGCAAGCTTGTCCGTTTAATCCAATACTCAGCCCGCAATTGCCTACTTCCATGCCTAGGCAATAATGTACTATTTAAATTATACTGCCTATACATTCGTATCTCTTGAAAATTGATGAATAGACCTATAATTAGTGGACATTACATACAAAAATACGTTATTGTTTCTTTTTTATGCATATTTATTGTTATGTCTCACTTTTTTGGACATTTGGGGGAAATACGAAATATGCCCGGGTAATTCCAAAACTGTTAAAAAGTAGATCTTACTACTCATAGACTGATGGTTTATAGAGTGTTGGGGTTATAGCGAATCACCCAAAAAGGCGCAAAAATCACTTTTCTGTCGAGACGGCACGTTGTTCACACACTTACGCTAGCAGCGACGAACGGCGACTGGAGCGTCAAAGCCGGTAACAATGGCGTCTAAAGTAATGCTGCCAGTAAGAAAATATCGCGGCGTTTGATAGTTTTTATAAACTTTCGGAATATACCCAATTTCGCAATTACCCCAATGCACCCTATTTTAGTTCATAAACTTAAAACCATCGCCAATCCTAACTGGTGGTCATATCGTCGGTGATACTGCAAAACCGCGTAACCAACAAATTTATTATATAGCAAATGAAACCTTAACATATTAGAAATAAGGTGCATTTTGCTTCTCATTACAAATGTTACTTACGCGGTTTTGCAGTTTCACCGACGATATGTAATTTCAATGGATTTTGCTCGCATTTTACGATCCCTGGTAATGAGTGAATGTAAAATAAAAGAATAAATGTTCTAAAAAAGAAGAGAAGAGGTATTGACAAGAAAGAGGTGTAAAAATCACAAAAAGGCCGGCACGGCCAGCACAGGTGTTATTATTTATTTATTTATTTATTTATTTATAGCCTTTATTTCTCACAAAGTACAAGAAAGTTATTAATTTAAGTAGGCACATAATTATTAATTTTTAAATACTCTTATCGCTAAATTATTTATGGTATACAATCAATCACACATAATATTTTAATGTATATAAATTTGGTGGCATATAAATAGAATTGTATTATGATATTATTATAGGATTTAATTTAAGTCGTATAAATGTATTGATTAAAATTAATAATATAAGGTAGTTATGTAAGATCATCTGACACCCAATTTGTTTAGTATTTCAGTTTTGTTTTTAAGTGAATTAGCAATTAATTTTGTCAACAGTCATGACATTATGACCAAAATTATGGGAAAATACGGATATACATACATACAAGTCAAAATCATTACTCCTTTGACAGTCGGATAAAAAACAACAACATACATTTCATTCACACCGCCACATATCACTGTTAATCTAACTATAGCCTTCTGACCTTTTTGTCACCAGCGACTAATTAGATCGGGTACAACGCTCATAAGCGTCGTCGACCGCGACACGCGACGCGATGTGTGAACACGGCTTAATTAGCTCCTAGTCCTCACCGCTCCGCCACGCAACTAGGTAACTTTTAATTTTAACATTTTGAAATTTTTCCTTCCTTCGCCTTTGCTTTATTACTTTCAGGGATTATCCCCAATATACCAATGCATACATACATACATTAAATCACGCCTGTTTCCCAGAGGGGTAGGCAGATACCACTTCTTTCCACCTGCTACGATCTTGACAAATCTCTTTCTATTAGTAAAGATTAGATTATTTTAAATAAACATACTAAGTTTTTTGACTTTGAGTCTACTGTAAATGGGACAGTTGGCTTACACAAGTTGCAAGAGTATATTACATTTTTTTTTTTTTTTTTTTAAACATTTTTCAAGGAATTTGATAAAAACAGAGAGATTTAATTGTTACCTCTACGTATTTTAAATAATTATAGCCTTTGTCCACAACTTTTCGTAGAACTCGTTGATCACAGTTTTCTTAGCATATAAATTAGTACCTGGTCGCAGTAAAGCATTTAACGTAAGAGTGGTGTGAATTTAGTAAATTTGCAACAAGGTACCAAAATGTATACCGACTGTATATGAGGGCTAACGAAATATTAATTTCGATACTTACATCGCTTTGTCTACGCCGCGTCGTCATTAGCCATCAATTAACAGCGTGACGGGGAAATGGCGCGCAACTGTGAAGATTCACGCTGCATGAGACGCCTGCGTAGGCCGAGTAGGGCCGCGATCACACCACACGTAGCACTAGCGCAAACATTTCAATCATAGGTCACGTTTATCGAATTGACTTTACTATCCGAAAACGTGGTCAAAGGCCCTAGACAAGATCGGGAGTGGATCACCCAGGTGATTATATTGGACGAATATGTCTTATCAGATCACCCAGGTGATCCTATTGGACGCCATGTCCAGCACGATCCCCTGGGTGATTTTAGTGGACATATGTATATCCAGTAGGATCCTCCAGAGATCAAAGATTTTTTTTTGAGTGATTCTATTGGACTATCGTGTCCAGTGAGATCACCAAGGTGATCCTATTGGAAATTGAATAGGATCACCTGGGTGATCTGATAAGACATACTCGTCCAATATAATCACCTGGGTGATCCACTCAGGTGATTCTAATGGACGTCGCGGACAAGACGCAATCGGCGTTTGTTATCGGTATCAAAATTGTATAGTTAGGACATCGATATAGGAAGCTGTCAGGCGGTCGTGTCGAACGCCTACGTCAATTCTATACATTGTCAGTTTTCGAAAATCGTTTACGTTAGCGTTAAGAATCTTATCTACGTCACAGGTCCTCTATTCAAGTCTGTAAAAACCGTATCGTCTTTAGTTAACGTGTTGCCATTACTGTAAAGTAAATAAGAGCCATCAAAATGTTGACAAAATGTACACACCGTTAATTTGTTGTTAACTTATAGGTAATATAAGATATTCTCTCTTAGAAAATACTTATGGGTGCTTGCCGCTCAAAGGATGCAATGTTGAATATAATTACCGGTCATTTGGTGATCCCGGAACCTTCGATTAGCATAGAAGCAGGGCCTGTATTCTAGGCGGTAAAAACCATACCGTCTTTGACCTATTGTACTCGTATTGTCAGCGTTTTTATAGCGCTTATTTACTTGATTGAAAAAAACGAATACACTAACAAATATAGTTTTTATCGCCTAGAAAAAACCGAATTAAGTAATAATAATAAAATAAAAATAAAACAGTAATTTTCGCCTGCCGCAGCAGACTGGCTGAAACACCTGGACATCGACATTTGATCCATGTAGGATAATTGCCATACGTAATGATGAATATGATGATGATGATCGCCTAGAATAGAGGTCCTGGCCATGAGATGTAAAGGGATGGGTCTAATCTCCCACCGCCGTGGTAGGTATTACGATCCCCTTCCTACAAGTTACAATTTTACAGGTGTAAACTGGCAACACTGCTCAAATGGCTGGTCGTCATTGGTCGAGGTTGTGTCAAATGGAAACTTGTAACCTGTAAATTGTAATTCGTAGTTTTATAAAACAGGTCCCAGGAGTTCAGACGCTCCCCGTGTGTGCTAGTTCTAAGGATTAAACTTTCTCAAAACAAACGCAATAGTAACACACTAATTAGTGGAGTACGGTCCATTTGAAGGCGGAGTGCGTGGAGACGTGTCGTCATGCGTCACTCGGCGCCGGATTTAAACGTCTTGTCTATTAGTTGAGTATATGAGGACAATTATAAAAAGTTACAAGTCACTATGTAAATATTATGACGATCAACTCCTTCCTAAATTTGGTCAGACCATCGTAATGGAGACCAACCTCGAGCGTCGAGCTTTACAAAAGTGTTGGCACAACACGTGGCATCCTCAAAGCGATTCGAATTCGAATCCGAATAACCTGGCAAAAAGTTCGAGGTCAAGAGGAACTTCAAAGTCATCAAGTGGCAACCATCACATTTAAGGCAGCAATGTTTTCGTAAACATTTGATCATTTCCCTTTTTTGCCAAGTTACACCTACGAAACGAAATGATAACCGATACACAACGGAAATCCATGCTACTCTCGAATACGAAACAAACAGTTACAATTTCAACCAATCGACACTTCAAGATTTTTTGTGATCCAATAGCATCATTTCAAGTTTAAAGTTAATTAAACTGTTTATGTATTTTTTCCTAGCGTTTTAAAATAACATTCTATTGCTAATGAAATATGTCGTTATTTTGAACAGCAAATACAACGACGTAGGATGTTCTTTTATAAATATTATCATAGAAACTTCAGAGAATAGACACCCGATGGCCAATTAGTGGTTCGAACAATGAAACAATGCGTACTAGAAAATATCCGTGGAGAATACAAACCTACACATTCAACGTCGACCTGGCACCCTTGCCTAGCTATTCATTATTTTCTCAAATATCACGACTATGAAACGTTTTGGTTTTTAAACATAAATATGTTAAATATAGCTTTACACTAGGCTATATTTTACAATTTGCGCCCCAGGGCTGTATTGAGCCTTGAGCCGAAGTGTGCCTTTCTTCATGCCATTAAAATACTTTTAGCAGCTCATTGTCTTCAATAAGGTCAGGCGGGCTATTCCGAGTGAGCGGTAAATGCGTCATTTTTCAAGGGAATACAACATTTAAAAACTATTTTTGCGCCCTTTTATTGTAGTTTAAGTGCCTAAATTTCTACAGAAAGGAGCTAACATAGTTTTAGAACGCTCTATAACTTTAAAATCTTTAAATGACGCGTTTAATTTACCTCTCTGTCGGAATAGCCGACCTTACCTATTTGGTAAACCATGTATGAGTTCTCAGGCAGACGATGTACATTTCAAATTCTATTCATTTCCTAGATTCAGTGGGGCATAATTGGGCTTATTCTGGGAAAGATATCGCACTATTATTACCCTAATTAACACTTATACTTGTTATTATACCTACACAACACATCGCGACCGCATAATCTATAAGTCGGTGTGATAATGGTTGCTACGAAAAAAAAACCCAAAGATTAAAAGGCCTCCGTGACTCACTAACTGACCGACGCGTAACGGACACCCTAAAACTGGACTTAAAAGATGTGGAATTAGAACGGAATATTCCTAGCGCTTGAAGGGAAAAACATCTCGCATGTATTGTGAGCGTCTTCTTCGATAGCGTCGGTGGCCTAGTGGCTTAGGGGATCGACTCGTGGTTGTAGGGTACCAAGTTCGGACCCCCGCGGTCACCATGTACCAATGAGTATTTCTAACTTATTTACATTATCTGATGCTCTTACGATGGAGGAAAAATATCGTGAGAAACCTGCACATTCGAACAGCTGTGTAAGAAGGTCCTAAAGGGGTCGAAGTGTATCCGAAAGGCGCCCATCTTTAAGATAAGATAAGATAAGAGGGTCTTCCCCTTAATTTCCACTAGCAGGGTGATGCTCCATTCGGCCAGTTGCTGAGAAAATGCTACCAAATCGTCCCACCACATCTGTCTTGGACTGCCCTGTCTAAGTGTAAACCCGAACTGCGAAATCTCACCGCGCGATTTTTTCTAGAGGTTTAATATCTCTGGTTTGCTACAGAAATGCAGATACCGCAATGCGCACATTCAAGAAGTTTCATACTTCACCGTTTTTGCTGAAAAAAGAGCCTATTACGGTCGTGTATGTGGAGGGTCTATATCGGTTGATCTAAAATTTTTTGGCCTATTTTTGTTTCGCATCATATTTTTTTGAATACCGACGTTTCGTCTAATGATTTAAATGTTGAAAATTGTTTGATCGAAATTGTTTTGCATAATATTGTTTGGTCGAAAAATTGTTTAGTATAACATTTGTTAGGAATAAAAAAAAAATGTCGAATGATTTTTTGGTATAACGTTGACCGTGAGGCGAAGGCTACGAGGCTCCGCTTCGCGGAGCTCCTATTCCGCGTGTTGTGGCGCTTCGCGCCTTGACACAATTCTAACCTAACCTAACCTATAGATTAGTTGAGACCTAGGTGTTTTATACTGGGAGGAGTTTCGACCAAACAATATTATGTATTTAGCCTTCTAGTAATTAAAATTTTAGACAAATTTTAGACCACTTTTGGTCTAAAATTGTTTTGTCTAAAATTTTAATTGTCATGTTGAAAAAAAATATGTATGCAAAAAAATCTTTATGCTAAAAAAGAAGTATGCCATTCAATATTATAGGAAACATTTCCGACCAAAAAATTTTAGCAAATAAAATTTTAGGTCAGTCGAACGGCACTCCGATGGGGTTATAACATCTGTCACTGTCTGACCAGTACCAATGTAGGAAAGTGACGGATGCTTTAAGCACCGGGATAAAGGTGAGCATAATACGGGAGCATAATATGGTCACGGTTTTTTATTTACTCTTAGTCACACTTCTATAGTGCTTCGTTTTGCTCGATTTGTTGTTTCGTCGTCCCAAGTCAGATTAAAGTATTTTTTTATCTCACAAAATAAACTAGTATTCACGAGTTGTTATGTAGGTAAAAAACAAAACAAAAAACCTTCCTGATTGATACACAAGGTTACCTATACTTTTTTTTCAATGTACAATATTGTAGTATGACCATACATAAACATTCACTTTACTTCGTCTTTTTATGAATGCTCCTTCTGATACGCTCGTCATCGCAACTAACTTTTGTAAATGTTAAATATACCTATGCAAATTGTTATTTCTGAAATGCATGTATACCTAGGTTCTGTGTCTGGTATGAAAAAAAGAGCCTACTTTACTTTTTTGAATATTTTCTACTTACCAAATTATGTTGATTTTAGATTTTTTGTTTCATTATTATTTACTTATAAGATTTAAAAAAAAACTTTAAGGCAATTTTAATTTTCTCTAACAATTAATCGAAAAAAGGACTTATTTCAAAAAATCAAAGACCCAACAAATATATTCAAGAATTTATTGCCTTACGTAACTAAGTTATCTTAAAGTAAAAAAAAACAGTAGTAGATTGTGCAACAAAACATCTTTTTTCTGTTAAAATCATGTAAGTTTACACACAATAATTTTAACGATAGCCTAGTGTCCTAAAAAAATGTAATTAGTCCGTCATTTACATTATCAAAAAATATTGGACACATATTTTTTCTTTTGTCAATTAAACATAAAACGACGAAGATAAAGTGCGTTGAAGTTTCGCGTGACGTCACGCCGTGGCACACTTTATACCACGTTGTGACGTCACGAGCCCCCACTCCCGAAATTTGAAGCGCGTTATATTTGTCAATATTGATTGATTTGAAAAAGCAAAAAATACGTGTTATTTTTTTTTTATTATCTTAATTACAATAATTTTTTTTACCCAGGACGTACCCCTATTATTCTTATTTAGGCTTGAAAGGCGACCCATAAACACCCGCAACACCAGAGGAACCGCAGGTGCGCTGCCGGCCTTCGAGAAAAGAGTAGGCTCGTTTTTAGAAGGCCTTCAAGTCGTCTTGATTCGAAAAGACAGACGCCGACAGCTGATTCCACATGGACAAGGTACCTTATTTTTAAAAGCTTATATTCATTCACTCATTAGGTACATAGCTTGGCAAAAAAAGAGGTGTCAGGATAAGTTCGCCTTTTTACATTCTTATTCTGTAAATATTGTATTTGAATTTGTATGTATGTATGTAAACTCTTTATTGCACAAAAATATAAATATTACAATTATAATACTAAATTAATGTACAAAGGCGAACTTATCCCTAAATGGGATTTCTTCCAGCTAACCCTGAAGCAAATGAGTAAAGCCAATGCATGGGGTTGGACACATACAAGTTTGCACAAAAAGTAAAAAGAAATGATAATACTTATAAATAAATAAATAAATTTTAAACAAATTAGCAAGTACACAAACTAATATAAACGTACATGTATAATACACACATATATACATATATACATACATATATACCTACATAAATATATAAATAACAACTCTAATCATTATAGGAACCTGACTTCACGACTCATTCAGCCACAAAGTTTTTAAATTCCTCTTTAGAGAGACTACAGATGGGGACTGCCTTAAGGACAACGGAAGTTCATTCCACAGTTGGACACCACGGACTGTGAAGGATTTGGCATAGAAACGTGTTTTATTAGACGGAACCGCAAGGGAAAGATTGGCGCTGGAACGCAGGCGATGACCGCTGCCGCAGGCCAGATAGTTGAATCTTTCAGAAAGATAGGGAGGGGAAGAAGGAAGGAAGAGGACATTGAAAAGGAGTGAAAGTACATGTAAATCTCTACGCGAATTTCTGTGTTTTGTACAATAAAATGTTTACATACATAGGTACTGGGCAAATAAGACGTCAATCCTGGGCGCATGCACAACCATGAAGTTTCTGATATTGATAATTTTGACAGCAGTGCTATTATTACCATCTTTTCATTAACATCCAAATAGTTATTTATATGACTGGAGCATAATGCCTAATTATGTGTACAGTCGCAAACATAACTTTATCTACATGCATATCCTAAGTTATCTACAATTTGTGAGAAACCTGTATCTGTAGTTGCCCTGTATCTTAATGTAACTGTCACCGATACTTTAAAGTGAACATTAAGATACAACTATATCGATAACCCATACTTTAATGACATGTAATACTTTAATGTTAACGTTAAAGTACAACCACAGATACAGGTTTCTTAATATAGGCCATTTGCTTATCGTTTCAAAACATATTATGAGGAAGTTATGATATGGATGTAGATCAAAATAATTATAGCATTGTTTTACTGCTGTCAATATTATCAATATTCAAAAACTTCATGGTTGTGAAATCTGCAAACATAGCAGTTTTGAGTTGAAAATTTGGTGGAAAGGGCACTCTATTTCCCAAACTTTTTTGCCAAGCTATTAAAAACCAATGAAGGGTATACGAAAATAACATTGTCAAGTCACCTTAGTAACTTTTTGAAATGTAGCGATTTGAGAGTTAGGAACCATGTAACTTTTACGTCATTTTCGATTAGAGGTAATTTGATCAAAATAAAAAGTTATATTAGGATCCGTAACTGAATGGTACGCATAGTTCATACCGAACTCTACATTTTTAGATTCATATCTCTGTTTTTTAAAGTGACTAGACATGTTATTACCTTGTACCCTGCCTATGAAAGTTACATAAATATCAAAATACAATATTATTCCATAGCTTTTTAAAACGTGTCAATAACAATGTCAACTTTTAGTACCACATGGAACCAACAAAACCTACTACTGTACTGGTACTTTAATTAAGTATCATAAAATGTTAAAAAAAGTCATGACCCCAGACCCTCCCTTTCTTCTACAGTTCCCGATTTCGCTTTATAACAAAAATTACTATACGCACTTATATTTTCAACTGAGAAAGTAGAAAAAAAAACATTATTTACAACAATGTCACACTGAGATAAAAATGTCATAAAAAAAAGAGAGTACAGCTAAGTAGGTACCTACTGTGGTACTTAATTATTATGAAACGGACCCAACTCAGTAGTACTGGCTGTGAAGCCAACGCTGGTCTTCCGATGGGAACGTTCGATGAACACACGGAAAGTGACAAAGACTAACGGTACATTCAGAAAAACAAAAGAAAAAATATAGATATATATACACACAAACGATCGCGTTACTTAGGTACATTTCAGGTCAGAAGAAAAATATATTATATAATATTCGAGTCCGTACTAAAACATTTGTTTACGAGAACGGCCGAAGGTCTTCAAATTTTCCATTATCGATAAACTTTGTCCACCGCTTTTCAAATTCATATACAATTTTGTCGATTTCTGGATACGTACTAAAATAAAGTGAGTTCAAGGCGAGCTTCTTTAGAAGTCTTAGATCCGCGCGGCGGCTAGCTACCCCAACGAAGGCCACGTAGAAATCGTGAGACAGCGGGTCTGCCTCCCAAACTCCTGGGTCATCTGGAGATAATATCACTGGGAAATCCTGGGAAAGCAATATAGCTAGAGGATGATTACGAACGTCATCAACTAGCTTGAGAACAGCGTTTGATAAAACGTTAACTTCTATCCCAATACCTCTAGTCTTCACCTCTTCCATTAGCAAAGGATGTTTAACTAAAGCGAAACCGTGACCAATTCGCTTTGCATTAAGAACAATAGCGTCTATCAAGTTCTCATCAGAGCTCGTTCCGTACCAATTGGTCTCACCCGCGTGGAAGAAGTAATCCAGATCCTTTGCAGATTTAAGTAGGTTAGGTAAAAACGACCTAGTCGGCGCACCTAAATCTTCTTGCCCGACCAAGTCGAAACCTGCGAGAAAACCAGGTAGCTTCTTCTTTATAGCTTTAGCTATTCCTAAGTACTGGTCAACGCTCTTGGTATCAACCTTTCTCAATGGCGCATAAATCAGTTTAGCTCCGAAGAAATCAGGATAGTTTTGCATAAACCGGTCAAGAACATTCTTGATAGACACAGCGACGGCTACGGAATCATAAACGTTTCCGTCTAAATCGTATAAATGTGGCAAAACGCTTCGTATTTCGACGTACATGACATTGTCGTCTCTAAACGCTTTAAAAGTGTCATAAAAATATTGCTCCCACAACGGTTTATAATACATCAAGCCACTGGTAGTGATAAAGTAATTTTGAAATTTGTTCCATACTTTATTAACATCTGTATATACTTCTTTAGGATTATCTACGAGTAAAGTAAAATGTTTCCTTAGTTTAGCATCAAATTTAGTGATGTTACGTGAAGCATATCTATCTTCTTTCATCAATTTCCACTTATTTTTGCATGGACCCTTTGGTACACCTAATGCAAACATAAATTGTATATGCTCGCCTTCGTAGCAAATGTAAAGGTCATCCCAATAAGTCAATTCAAGCACATAATCGGGACTTAATATACCAGTATCGTGAACGTGCAATACTGCCCCCTTGGGCATTTTCTTGATTATCTTATACAACGTGGTCTTTTTAACGTCATCCTTGTATTCAAAGAAGTGTTTAGAATAATTAAACGAACCAGGATGGTTGAAACCATAGTCCAATTCTTCTAATTTCAGTTTCATGATTGTGTCGTTCGCCTTTTGTTCATTGTCACTCAAAACTAGTTCACTTCCTAACATCGCATCGAGTTCGTCCTGTAACAGTTTATTAATCTCATCTCGCGCGGCTCCCAAGCCAATGTTATCTGTTACGAAATGCGGATCATTTGATATCGGTGAGATTTTTAATAAAACTAACAATAAACATAATGTCACTGTCCACATTGCTAGTAGGTACTTCAATTCACTTTTCGCAATCTTGTGAAACGAAATCACGTCCGAAGTTGCGTGCGGACTCGCTTGGACACAACACAACTGTGTAGTACTATGTTCCGCTATCAATTGATACGCTGATTAAAATTCAAAGTCATCGATACCTAACTAAACCTTGAAAGTCCGATAACCTGAAATATACTACCGTACCGTGCCAAGAACAACCAAGTGGGTACTTAAAAAAAATGTGACATCGTCATTTGTTCGTATTATCTCACTTATCAGGTAATATTATAGTCTTTATAAAATTGTTGTTATAAGTAATTTGTCATTTACTAAAGACACACGAGCGCTGTTACCCGATAAAAACTTTAATCAAATGATTGGAGCATTAAAACACCTATAAATATGATAATCAAACATGATTAAAAACGGTAACGTTTCATATCAATGATATCGGTGTTTTTACACATCAATCGACGATGTAGGTACCTACCTATTTGCAGAGGTTTCGATTGGATTGATGTCAAATCCGCGCGGGCTATGTTCGAAAGCAGCTTACGTCTTCTTTGATTTATGTTGTCGTATTTTCAACCAGTATCTTTCTTATTGTAATGACACTAATGACTTTAACAGCTAGAGTTGTTAGATGCCTTTTCCTCGTTAATTAATAATATTGAACTACGACTGGCAACAAACTATGGACAATGCAAAGGAAATATTCGAAGTATATTTTGGCAACATTATACAATCAAAACATAATCCACAACCACTTTAAAATATTTCAATTCTGCCTGTCACCGTTTTCCAACTCTTTCTTTGTTAAGCTATACTTTATAAGGTAGTTATAGAATACATACGAGCACTTAACGTAAATACGCGCTAGGCAGTAATCAGAAGATTAAAGGAATAGGTGACAACACTCGGGGCATCTCGTGCAATACTCATCGCGATATCCAGTGTTGCCAACTCTTGAGGCTAAATATTTCTTATACAAACTATTTTTACTCAGATATTTAAATCCTCATGGGTACTCTGGTTAGACTCCTACCATTGAAAATACGACGACGATGTCCTATTGCCCACTTATGGACATGCATGCGGGTATGTGTACAAACATTCGTAAAACTAATATATTACGTTTCCAACCTACCAAGTTTCAGGCTGTTAAATGTTCAAAAAATATTATTTTTAAAGTTATTTAAGCCCCTTATTTTGGCTGTGTGATAACCGAACAGTAAAAGTTTGAGGTCCCGAAGATTCGTAATTAAAGCCAGCAAAATCTTATAAATAACGTTTGTCATTAGCAAATGCCATGAACGAATGAAACGAGTAACACTAGTGCATATATGGAGATATTTTAAGCTATAGAAGATCTATTTCAAACTTCTTAAACCTAACATCATAAGTTAGACAATATGACAGGTATATATTATTTCGTGATGTTATTTAAATCCCAAAAAAAACCCAGATCTAGCACTAAAACTGGTAAGCTGGCAACACTGTTTGAAATTAATACGTGACGCGAGCCGCCATATTTCTTTTTTTTTAGCGAATGCGTAGCGCGGGGCGGTACTCCAAAGTGCCACTTGTCCTCCCCAACCCTTCCGTGCATAAATTCAGCATGGCGGATGAGACTTCTTTATATTTTTTTTAAGTTTCTTCAGAATGCTTTGAAAACGAACCCTTTTGAGCAATGCCGCGGACTGTAATTTACACCGACGAAGTGTTTTAACGAATGTTTGCGTGTATATATGAATATGTTGAGTATGTTTGACAAAACAGCTGTATTTTTGTTTGGTTTTTGTGTAGCAGTAAGATTGAAGGAGAAGAAAATGTAGATGACAGAAATCTGCTATTATGCAGTTGACTTTATCTAAAATAAAATAATTTAGTAAGGTCTATGGTTTATTGTTGTTGCAAAAAAAAATTGCATCGCAATCGCTATCATAAATTTTATTGATTGTTTGTAAGTAGGTAGTAAATATTCTATTTTACTCGTTACTCCCTCAGAAGGGAGATCAAAGTAGATAATCAGTATAATAATAGAGTAAGTTAAGCAATAGTGCCACCACCCTCACCTTGTACAGGTAGCTCGGTCGGTGCCAGAGCTGGCGGGACCGGAAAGTTCATTATAGGTAAAGTCAAAAACAGTAGCTTAAATCGACGATGATACATAAGGACTAGAGATGGGGCCGACTAGTCGACGATTAGTCGGGAAAGCCGACTATTCAGCATCATTTCTAGCCGGTGATTAGTCGGCGACTAGTCGGCAAAAAATGCGACGGACGACGCGAAACGTACGTTTCAGAGTTCACCCGAACTTAGCAAAATCCTACGATCGGCCTTGCCGACTAGTCGGCCGCTTAATCGGCAAATTGAAAACCGATTAGTCGGCCGACAGGCCAGGCAAAATCCGTAGTCGGCCCGTCTCTAATAAGGACATATGTTATTATAGTGATTACGTATGAAACCCAAAAAACGAAATGGAACGAATCTTTTATCTGAAATAGGTAATATTATCATCTTAAGTTTGGCGGGCAGCCGCTCGCAGTTAAAATGGAACCAATAAATTCGCCACCGGAAAACAGCACTGTTAAATAAGTCTTGGCTAATTAACCTATTTTAAGTGTAATTAATTAGTTTAAAAACCATAATGAACGCGTGGGGGAATTCCCCAAAAAAATAAGAGTCGTTTTCCTTAGCGGGAATACCCTAGTTGTGATATAGAGGGTGTTTTTAAAATGATGTAGGATAAATAATTGAGATATTGATTGAATTTAATCGGTTTTTTTATTCATAGCTATTACCTGTTTACTTGTTTCTTTGTTTTGGGATGACCATGAACTACTCAAGATCAGCTCTGGCCAGTAACATGCTGAGCAGGAATCTCTTTCCCCATCTGGCATTCGTTCAGTTTTTTTTTGTGATTATGTTTTTGTTTGATAATTTGTTTTTCTGTACCTGTGTTAGACGTAAGCAAATAATCATTTTTTCATTCTTTCTTTCTTAAAAGTAAGATAAAAAGTCATTCCTGACATCGGCGTCATCATACATTATAACCTATTCTTGGGTTTGAGGTTGTAATTCTGGGGTTCTGGTGGTAAGGTGGGGTGATGGTGGGTAAGGGTAGGGGGAGGGTTAACTCGTACTAAAAAAGGGTATAAGTGTGTACCTAAACGAACTATAGACTTAAACCCTTTTTCACTTGATCTTCAGGGAGTAATAGCATTTTTCACTAGGACCCCACAATTAGCCCTGAAATGGCAGGTGTCAGGATTGCCTACTTATCTTTCTCTTACTATAAGCAAGTAATTTCATCCAGTATATAAAAACCAATGTTTCGTTATTTGTTTGTTCGTATTTTATGCGCTATACCGTTCATATCATTGAAATTTAGTATCGAGATAGCTTGAGCGTTGAGGCAGGATATTTTTTTCCCGGAAAAGAGAAAAACTTATTTTACGCGGACAGGGTCGCGCGCAACAGCTAGTTATTTATAAAATTCCTTGAAAATATATACAGACCGGGACTTTACCCTAAGTTAACTAAATATCAACATTAATATTAATTTCAGACCAAGTGCCAGTCGGACCCGCGCATCGAGATTTCGTATCTACTTAGGTATGCACTGGAACAAAAAAAACTATATTTTTTTAAGTCAGACCTCCGTACTACTATAATGAAATTGGAGATAAAAATATGCGGTTCCGTTGCTATAGTGTTACCGAACTACAAATGGAAAAACTATTTCTTTCAGCTCATTTTCACGTTTGGCAATTTCCAATTTTGGATCAACTCTGTACACAACTTACTTTTACAAATTTCAGGTCTGTGACCAGGGCCCGTATTATGACCATAGGCGTAAATAGGGGGGGGGGCTGGTGCACCGTGCCCACCCCAGAATAGTCTGGTGCCCACCCCAGGATGGTCATTGATCACTTGTAAATAGGAAGCCGAATGAAATCTAGCCCAATGTATCTCAACAAGGCAGGGGACCCCTGGAAAATATCTCTAGATACGCCTATGATTATGACCGCAATAAACGCGGTGGATAAAACTTCCGTCACTCTCACACTAATATACCTACTGGTCGAAAAGTGACAAAGTTTTATCCACACCTATCCTCGTCGATAAACACCACCATAATAGGCCCCCAGTAGCGGACTACGGGATAACTCTGAGGCACTCTTATCATGGTCGGCCTCCAAATCTCGAGCAGTCCATCTAAGGGTGGTTGGTAGTGAGACCCTGCCTACGAGGTTCAGGTCCAGGTTTAATTCCCTGTATGGGCAGATACTTGTGTTTTGAGCGCGTGTTTATGTATTTGTTCCTGAGTCTTGGATATTTCCTATGTTTTTCTCTTTATAACTATGATTATAGTTGTCTGGTACCATAGCACAAGCCTAGAGCATAGTTTGGGACTAGATCGATTTGTGTGAGATTGTACTTTTTTATTATTTAGTTTATATGTTCTGAAAAAAAAAAAATGTTTAAGTATGAGGCAATTTGAAGTTAAAGACCCCTTAGGTAAACCTAATAACTGGTAGATTTTTGACGTGTAAAAGTACCCGTACGGCCTACTTACTGAATGCACATCTTTCATTTTATCTTTTAACAAAAAACTGTAATGTGGGGCGTTAAAGGAGACAACTGTGGATACTCCAAGAGAGATGCGTTTATTAATGCATATGATTACAGAGTGCACTTCTTATATAACATACAAGAGAGAGATCAATGATATAATATAAAAAGAGGTAGATATGTTACCTATACGGTATTCCGCTTGTAAAAATGGCCCGGCTTACGCACACATAATCAGTGAATATTTAAATTACACACTAATTCATAAATGACAAGTCAAAGCAGGATGGTATGCTTATTTCCGGGAGCGAAACAGAGACGAGTGTATCTTGCTCTGCAGACTAGTTCACGGTTCCGTTGACGGCGCAAGACTAAGTAAAGGTGTACCAATTGGCTTGGTTTTAGGGTGCCACTATCGAAGTGCGTATAACATATCTACCTCTTTTTACTGTATTATATCATTGAGAGAGATGATCAAGTGTGAGTGTAACTTACACTACAAACACCTACCTATTTGTATCATTTTGGCGATCACGATCATTCGCGTATTGTATCGAGCACGCAAGTCATACGCCGTAAATTCGAGATATTCCCGAACGAATGATTCTTATTTTATCCATGTTGCGTTTCTTTTTGTTTTGTGTTAAGTATGTTACTTTATGTCTCTTCACTAAGAGGTCAAAACGGAAGACCAGAGGGCTCAGACAAGATGCACTACGCTAACTAACGTTTCTATTCGATTCGTTTTTAAACCAATCGCGTCACTGGTAGACCACGTGACTTTTCGTATCACGTCATCTTCCAGTGACGGGATTGGTTTAAAAACGAATCGAATAGAAACGTTAGTTAGCGTAGTGCATCTTGTCTGAGCCCTCAGCGCTGGCTTTACGGCTAGCGAATGCTGAGTTGAGCCAGTTTCGCAACAATTTATCTCAGTCTTGTTCTTATATGTACTTATCTACGTAATGTAATTTTGTATTGTTGCGAATAAACGTATCTTTATCTTTAAGTATGGACGCTCACTTTAAGCATAACGGATCACTAGCATCGTCGCGTAAAAAAATGCGTCCATATTAGGCTAATATGCGCTGCTAATGTACGCTGCTATGCTACGGCTAATGTTATTAGCCGCAGCAGTATAGCGGAGTATCTCGAATCAAATCATTACTACGTAATTAACATGATACAGTATTAAAACACGTCCATACTTACCGATCTTGATACCGTATCCGATCGCGAGTTTAATGAACGCGTAGCAACATGGTAGCATGATCGCGATCTTTTTGCGTCCACACTAACGATCATGATACGCGTGGGTACTACGCGACGGAAATACGATACGGCAATGTGATACAAATGTGGACGAAGCTTAGAGTGAACAATCAACATTGTAAATGGGTCAGTATGAGTCCGAAACAATATGAAACAGGGTTTTATTTAATTAGAAAAAAACTACACATACGTATTTGACGACCCGGCTACCCGAGTTGGGGCCCGTTTCTCCAAACTCACTAGACTAATGGTATTATATTATATTTCATTAGTAGACTTTTCGAAAATCCCTACTAATATTATAAATGCAAAAGTTTGTGTGTGTGTGTGTTAGTTTGTTACTCCTTCACTCTGCAATGGCAGGATGGATTTGGAGGAAATTTGAAATGGAGGAAGCTTATTCCATGGAATCAACCATGACACATAGTATGCATGGTGGAAAAAACGATCGCCACATGGACCCCCAGTACCTTGAATAGGTATTGGAAATAGCAAGTCCTATGCAAAAAGGAGACTTACTTTTATTTTTGAAAACAATTATTACTGCATTTATGGTTTTTTGAAAATTTGCCTTCCTTAGGCTGCGTTTCCACCGGAGCTGTGCGAGGCAGCTAAGCGGTGTTGCGAGGAAAAATCCACCAATAGGATAGTGAGGCTATAAAAACAAAATAATCCCATTGGTGGATTTTTCCTCGCAACACCGCTTAGCGCCTCGCACAGCTCTGGTGGAAACGCCGCCTTAACCCTTAATTTGGCAGTGTATGGTATACCATACATACCATAAGGTTCACATTTTTTGTTTGATTTGTGTTTTTATTTTTTTTCTGATTCAAAATCAAAAAGGGTTTGAATTCCCGATTTTTTTTATTTTTGCCAAATTAAGGGTTAACCGGGAATTGAACTGGTCGAATATGACAAAATAATAAAGAAGGGTTTCTTTACAGTCTTTATTTAATTTAAAGGTGTAAGTATGTGTTATAGACATAAATGATCATCATAACTCTTTCGATCTGTGTCATAAAACACTACTTGTCATATTCGACCAGTTCGATTCTCGGTAAAGGAAGTGGATGTTTTTCCAAAATCCAATAAATCAGTATTTTTTTGTTATTAAAAATAAAAGTAAGTGTCCTTTGCGTAGAACTTGCTATTTCCAATATTTAAGGTAGGTAAGTAGTTGCCGTCCATGTGGCGTTCGTTTTTTCCACCCTGTATTACCCACACTCTATTTTACCTATTAGTTTGAGGCTGCAAAACAATCATTCGTTGTGCTAGCTTGGTCGAGTCTGAACCAATTCATGCATGTTTCCTTGTTTATTATCTCTAATTATTTCCGTTGCAAATTACTTGGAAGTCAGATTAGTCTTGGAAGCAATGCAGTAACATAATGAATGGTACAACACAACAACTTTATAATTTAGTATTTATTCGGTGTCAGAGCGATACGGCCCTTCTTCGGTGTTCCGCGAGTTATAAACTTTTAGCATGAGGTCTTTCATCAAGCTATCGTTGATATCGATCCTACTTCTTCATCAAACCGATGGCCACACTCACGAAAAAAGAAGACAACAAATCCTGCGAGCTGAGAAAAAACTATCGGTTGGAGGAAAAATCGTGCTAACAGAAGACGAAAACAAAGTTAACAAGTGCCTCATGCAACACAAATTCAAGGAAATAGACAATGGGTTCAATAACCCGCGATATTACAACTTCTCTCAGCATTTTTTCAAATACAAAGACAATATACCTAATTCGAAAGTTTACCAAATAATCAAAAACTTGCCCAAAGGAGCAGCGCTGCATGTGCACGACACTGCTATTCTAGGAGCGGATTATTGGATGAATAAAACTTACATGGATCATCTGTACGTTTGTTTCCAAACAGACAAGGTGTCACTGTTGTTTTCAGACAAAGTGCCGAACAAGCCTTGCACTAAAAACTGGATTCTTATGAGCGAAGCCCGGAGATTATCGAAAAATGTAAAGAAATTTGACGCAAATTTAAGGAAACACTTTACATTGGTTGTGGATAATCCTGCTCACGTATACCCTGGTATTACATACATTTGGAGAGTATTTAGTAAGTTCTTCGGCATGGTTTTCCCAATCATTACCTATAAACCGTTGTTCGAGCAGTATATTTATGACGTACTTACAGCATTCAGAGACGATAACATCATGTATGTAGAATTTAGAAGTAGTTATCCCCAGTTGTATGAGCTGAACGGCACAATTTACGACCATATTAATACTGCAAGAGCTTACAAGAAAGCTATCAATAAGTTTGTTGATGATTACCCTGACTTTATTGGAGGTAAAGTAATATTCGCTCCAGCGAGAAAAATTACTGCAGCGGAACTGCAATTACATATACAGGCTGCTGGGAGAATCAAAGAAGCGGAACCTAATATATTTGCTGGGCTGGACTTAGTCGGGCAAGAGGATATAGGTAAACCCCTAATAGACTTCGCCCCGGAGTTGATAGCCGCTGCTAATAACTTAACGTATTTCTTCCACGCAGGTGAAACAGATTGGTACGGCACTTCCACCGATGAGAATCTTGTGGACGCTATTCTTCTGAATCCTAAGCGGATAGGCCACGCGTATGCTTTGCCGAAGCATCCACAGCTAGTGAAGGAAGTGATGAAGCGTGACATAGGATTGGAAGTGAGCGTGATATCAAATACAGTGTTGTCTTTGGTGCAAGATGTAAGGAACCACCCCTTAGCCCTATTCCTCGCTCAGGGCTTGCCGGTGGTGATCTCCAGCGACGACCCGGGGGCGTGGGAGGCGGACCCGATCTCCGACGACTTCTACGTGGCGTTTGCGGGTGTAGCCAGCAGGTGGGCAGACTTGAAGATGCTGAAACAGCTAGCTATCAACTCTTTGACATACAGTGCGCTTGACAGCCACGATAAAACCGCAGCCGTCTCAAAGTTTCATTCAAAATGGGATGACTTTGTGAAACACTTTAATTGTTCTTCGTATTAAATTAAGTAAATAAACATTAAATTTTATCCATGACATTGGTACAAAAGTGTTTTTTTTTTTGGAAACTGGACAAGTTTATTTGATGCACAAAATAGCTAGCTAATAAACCTACCTTGCATCGCATAAGGGACCATATTTTCTTATAGTTTTACCATAAATGGCTGAAACAGAACATTTTTATGAAGATCAACAATCCTTATTTATTACGGTAGGATAGAAGTACCGGTTTTGGCCATCTTTACATCGTTTTTGGCCACTCTAAATATTAATTAATATCGTGTTACGTACTGAGAAAATAAATAAACTTAATAGATGAACAGCTTAAACGCCACATGGCCTTTTCTACAAGTGTCACAGCTAGAAAACATTACGTATGCTTTTGAGAGAAACATCCATAAGCATGATTTTTATCACTTTTATCAGAATGCCTTTTCAAATAAACCTGTTGTAATCCGTGGAAAAAAGGGCTTGTTCCGTCTATCCCCACTGGCTATTCCAACCAGTTGGGAGACATGGATTTTTTTCACTCTTGCCAATATAACTAAAAGTACAGTTTCGCAGAAAATCATATTAAATAAATAAATAAAATAAAAATTATTTATTTCAGACCGAGATCCATAGTGTGTTAGTAATAATTGACTTAAAAATAAATTAGTAAACTAAACTAAACATTTTTTTTTTAAATAACAAATTGGGCTACGCCCTTGATCTGTCCGATCCAAAAAGATAGGATTGGACAATCAAATCTTCCCGCTATCGCATTTAGAATGCTGTTGTCGCTTGCCCTCACTCTGCCTAACAGTGAAGCTATCTTCTTGCGCATGATCGCCTGAAACCCGTCTACACGGGCTTCGGCGAACATGCCCGACGCACTACACCTCCTCGGCAGCCCCAACAGCATTCTAAACGCATTATTGTATTGTACGCGCAGGGCGCCATAGGCTCGCTTTGTATACCCAACCTACAGGCTGCTTGAGTAAAAAGATTGCGTATAGGCTTTAAAAAGCGTTATTTTTACTTCATTTGAACATCGAGCAAACCTGCGAGCAAGCATATTACTACGAACCGCTAGCGCCCTGCGCTCCCTCTCAATATCAAGATCATCTTTCAGATCGCTCGTTATTATGTGTCCCAGGTATTTGACCTTGTCCACGACCAACAGCTGACTACCGCTCAAACTGATTGGAGGTACATAGTATGGCTTTATTTTGCCCGCCGTAAAAACCATAACCTCACTTTTAGTGGGGTTATACACTAGCCCATGTGCTCGGGCATACGCTTCGCAAGTAGTCAGCAGTTGTTCGATTGCGCCGACAGAAGGGCCGAGCAGCACCATATCATCAGCGTAGCTTACATTGTTAATACAGGTGCTCCCTACATAGCAGCCAGCATGCATGCTGCTAAGCCCTTCTATCAGCTTATTAACATATATGTTAAACAGCCTTGGAGACGTGATCCCTCCCTGCCTGACCCCGCATTCCAGCCTGTACTCACCAGACAGTGCGTTGGCCCATCTAACCTGATTGGTCTGATTGTTGTACCAGTGCCTCATGACAGCCACACACTCCACCGGCAAACCAGTCTCCCCCAGCTTATGCCATAGCAGTTCGTAGTCAACTCGGTCAAATGCTTTCGATAAATCGAGAAAGCAGGCATAAACTGGGGTTTTCCTGTCCGTGTAATACTTGACAGTATGCTTGAGGCAGAGTATCGCACTTTCTGTGGACAAACCGGGTCTGAACCCAAACTGAGCGTCATGAATCCTCAGATGCTTTTCTAGAACCCCGTCAAGCATACTGTCAAATATTTTAGCGGCAGTAGTGGCAAGTGAAATAGGCCGATAGTTGGTCCTGTTAGCCAGGTCACCTGTCTTATCTTTAACCACCCGCACAACAATCGTCCTCATTAGAGCTTCCGGAAGGTATGAGTGACCCAAGCAAAAATTATAGAACATTGCCAGAACTCGAGGCAGGTGAGCACCCGCATACCTGAAGTGCTCGATGCTGAGACCATCGTGACCGGGCGATTTACCTCTCTGCATTTTTTTAATGACCATCTGGATTTCTTTCGCAGTAAAGTAGGTATCTCGCCCAGCACTCGTGGTCCCCTCATCGATCACCTCAGGAGTAGAACGCGTCCCCAACAGTGATTTCACAATGAAATGTTCTTTAAACAGTTCGGCAATCTCTCCCTGTTCAGTTTTACCCTCCATACTCACAGGTAGGCCAGGCTTCACGTTCAAGCCTCTTGTACCTTTCCAAAAATCCTTAAATCTTTTGTTATTATGGGCCAGAGCCAGCTTATCCATTTTAAACTGTTCCTGCCTGTCCTGGCACCACTTTAACTTAGATTTAAAGATCTTTTTAGCATTTAGCATTTGCTCAAACAACTTACCACTTTTGTGTTTACCTGCCAGCACCCAAACTTGAAAATGCAACCTGGCCTCCCTGTGTGCTTCGGCAACAAATTGATTCCATCCTACAATATATCCGCCTTTCCTACGATTGTTACATTTACATGTAGCTACAGAAGCAACTGAAAGGGAGGTGACAATGTTATGATAAATATCATCAATAATTTTAAAATGGTCTCTATTACAGCACATATTATCACAGCAAACTCTAAGAGCTTCCGGAAAATCGATGTTTCTTAGGCTATTATTACAAAGCTCCTGATATTTATCTCTTTGTTCGGGCTTTCGTTCACCCCATACAATTCCCTTAGTAATATAGTTATTTTGCATAGGGTTAACATCTCTTAAGACCGTAATATCACATTCAACAATCATAGGGAAATGGTCAGACCAATAAACATCGTACATAACGGATATGTTACGAATGGTATTCCACGCGCTTTTTGTAACAATGCAGTGGTCCAGCCACCTCCTACACCCATGCACATCACTAATATAAGTGTATGTTTGAGAGTCTAAACCGTTCTTTTGAACATCCGCACAAATCCACTGTTGTTCTAAACAAAAGTCAATCATCTCACGGTAAAAAGGCTCATTAATATGTGCATTAAAATCCCCTAGCATGTAGACTGCCTGCACATCACTATGATCCGCAATCGCCGAGGATAACACACCCATACACTCGGTAAACAATGGAATGTTGTCTAAGGCATCTGTAGGCATGTATACCGAACATACGAGAAATGACTTGTCCGCCGTTGTAATTTTAACCATAGCTATCCTATCACTCGCACAGTCAACAACAATCACCGACTGGAAAGCCATTTTTCTCCACAGAATGGCCACCCCCCCATACGGCCTACCTTTAAGGAGACCAGTTGACAAATCCACTGCTGATTTACCCGTCCACCCAAATTCACTGTCAACGGTTCCAAGAAGAGGCAAATCAAATGGATATAACCACGTCTCTTGTAGAAGTACTAAATCCGCACTTTGACACATGAGTCGAATTCCGTCAATTGACCGCTTTAAGGACCTACAATTAAGAGTTATCATTTTGCATTAATTCACTTTTTTATTAAACATCAATCTTACTAGTAATAAAGAAACTAAATATTTTTATGGCGTCTTCTGAATAACAAAATAAAACTCTTCCGTTTATCCCAAGTGTTCATATTTTCTACAAAGATTATTTAGATTATTCTCTCAATAACTGTATTATGTTTTTTACAAATTGGGAAGTGTGGAAAAAAAATCCCGCTCAAGTACACTTTGTCCATATTCCCATTTCGTCCACAATCTCATCTCGGCCACATTCCCAACTCGTCCAGATACCAATCCCAAATTGTCCACTTCTTGTCTCGTCCATAGTCCCACCTCGTCCTCATTCCCAATTCGTCCGTATTCCCAATTAGTCCACATTCCCAACTCGTCCTCATTCCTAACTCGTCTACTACCTAACTTAGAACTGTAGGGCTGTTCGATATCAATTCGATCACTCGTTTGCTCACTAGTTGTTGGGAATGTAAACGAAATGGGAATGTGGACGAGATAAGAATGTGGACGAGATGGGAATGTGGAGGAGATGGAAATGTGATCGAAATGGGAATGTGGACGAAATGGGAATGTGGACGACATGGGAATGTGACCGAGATGAGAATGAGGACGAGATGGGAATGTGGACAAAGTGAACCTGAGCGAGTGATTTTGATTTAGATTCAGATTTTATTATATTTGACATCGAATGTAAGTATTTACCTAGTTTATAAACGAAGTCGGACGGACGTAATAAGTACTAAAGCGAGGTTTTGACTAGTGCAGAAGACTTAAAAAATGCAGAAGTTGACTGCTGTCTTACTCAAATTTTTAAGTTAGAAAAATCCAGCGAAATTTTATTGTGCTTCTTGTTCTTGAATTGAAGTTAAAGTAAGACCACAATAAACTTCTGCATATTTTATTGTCAGTCTATTTCATGCTTTATGCTGTTCGGTGCCTGTTCTCCATGAAGGGTAGGCAGAGACTACTTCTTTCCACCTGCTACGATCCTGGTCTCTTTCGCTTCTTCCACATTCATACATTGAGTCATGCATGCACGTCGGTTTCGGGTACTTAAGATTCGGCCCTTTTCCAGTATTTCTCCGATTTGATTCGAAAAAGTACCCGCCGCTGTTGGCGGTAACTTGTTATTTAAGTCGTTATAAGCCAATGATATTTTATATTAAGATACGTCATCTGCGCGCAAAAGCGTTCCTCGAAAAGGAAGGTACCTAATTGCCTTACTATCGTTCAGTCGCGCCGTGGCCGCTGACACGCACGCGTCAAAAACAGCAAAGTTTTATTACCGAAATGCAACAAATATAAGTCATAAAAATACCGTCCTATGTTTTTCGAGGCTGCCGAAATTATACTGTAACTATAAAAGGAAGAAAGGATGTCTCATTTCATTCGTAAGTACCGTAAATATTTTTTACATTTTGTTTTACATCGCCATACTTTGTTTAATTTGCACCGGTGGCGTCACTGTCACCTGTGAAACATGAGATACACAATTAGATATCGCATGAGTGCGATAAAGACGGGTAGCTATATGGCAGCCATGAGCGGGCACGCCGGGTAATTCGGGTACGCAATTTAAAACAACTATTTATCTCTTTCTAACAATAGCGTTCGCTACGAATAGCTTTGTCTGTAGAAATATGGCAACGTAGCAACTGTCAGTAATTGGCGACGGTTTTCAAATGCGTTTAGTATGAGCATAACGTATCTAAATATAAAATATCATTGTTATAAGCGCAGCCTTACATTATTCACAAAACGCGCACGCGAAGATGAGTCCGCCGATAGGCAAAGTTATGCACGTCAAGCCAAACATATTATATTATGTATAATGTACAGTCAGCAGCAGAAGTAGCTACGCAACCGAAGAGGTCAAAATGATCTGCACTCGACTCTATTGTCAAGATAATACGTTGTGTCTAGATCATTTTGAGCATGTTATTCTGCTTAGCAACTTTTGATGCTGACTGTACTATTCGAACCGCCCGCTTCGCTTCGGTTTAGATATGTGAATTTTCCATAATTTTCCAAAATTTTCGTACATAATTCAGAATTGATTATACACAAGCTTCTGCCCGCGACTTCGTCCGCATAGATTTTAATTATGGTTATTCCCTTGAGAACTTATTCATTTCTCGGATGAAAAGTAGCCTGTGTTTATCCGTGGTATAAGCTATATCCATTTCAAACTTTGTCCAAATCCGTCCAGCCGTTGCAGCGTGAAGGAGTAACAAACTAACACAAAGTTCCGCTTTTATAATAATAGTAGGATTCGTAGGATAAAAACATTCCTCTTGAATCACTATATATTTATAATGATCACAATACATTTGATTACCCATTTAATTTAATATTTAGAACATCGAAATTTATCAACAAAGCTATCCCAAGAATAGTTAAATCTCCGAAAAGCTGCAGTCTTCTCTTCATCGTTTAAAGCGCTGTATTTTAAAGAGTTAAGCGCCAACTGTTTCAACAGCCTTAAGTCTGCCCACCTGCTGGCTACTCCCATAAACGCCACGTAAAAATCATCGGAGAGTGGTTCCGCCTCCCACGCTCCCGGGTTGTCACTGGAGAGCACCACCGGCAAGCCCTCAGCGAGAAATATAGCTAAGGGATGATTCCTTGCAGAATGCACTAAAGACAACACGTTATTCGATATCACGTTCACTTCTAAAGCTATGTCTCGCTTCAACACTTCCTTCATTACAAGGGGATGCTTTCGTAAACCATATGCGTGAGCTATACGCTTAGTGCCTAAAAGAACAGCGTCCACAAGATTCTCATCAATCGAAGAACCGTACCAATTTGTTTCACCAGCATGAAAGAAATACGTCATATTATATGCAGCAACAGACAAATCCTTTACGAAGTCTAGCAAAGGTCTGCCCCTCTCTTCTGGACCAACTAAGTCGAAACCAGCAAAAATAGCAGGGACTTGTTTTTTGATTTCTTGTGCTAACCGCAAATGTTCATTCAATTCCGTAATAGTCGTATTTCTAATTGTAGAATATATGATTTTAGCTCCTATAAAGTCGGGGTAATCTTTCACAAACTTTTTGATTATTCCCTCGTAAGTCTGTGCAGTAAACAATATGTCGTGTACTGTGCCGTCTATCTCGTACAGTTTTGATAAAATTCCCCTCAGTTCTATGTACATCACGTTGTCGTCTCTGAAGGCTTTGAGTGCGTCATAAAAGTACTGTTCCCAGACCGGCCTAAAGGATAGCAGTGGAACGACTGTATCAAAGTACTTTAGAAATGCCCCCCAAGATTCAGTGATGGTTGTATATGTGCGACTCGGATGACTGACTACCATAGTGAAATGTTTTCTCAATTCTGCGTCATAGTTTTCAACATCACGGAACTGGGATCGGGCTTCGCCCATCGAAAGCCAGAGCGTGTCGCAATAATCACTCGGATATCCCTTTGAAAACTTAAGTTTCATGTCGTTTTTTTCGAAACATACGTACAGGTGACTGTAGCGAGTCAAATTCATCAAATAATCAGGTCCTAAAATACCCACGTCGTGCAAATGTAAGGCAGCTCCCTTGGGTAGGTCCTTGATGATTTTGAAAACTTTTGAGGTGTGCATATAGTCTTTGTATTTAAAGAAATGTTTTGCTAAGTGGCCGATGGCGTTGTCTAGTTCTTTCAATTTGTGTTGCATTAGGCACTTGTTTACCCTTTCTTCTTGACTTGTGAGCGTGATTTTTGAGCCGAGAAACATATCTTTTTCATCTTGAAGCATTTTTTGTCTTTCTTTGTTGTACGAGTTTTCACTATAAGCTTGGTTTAAGAGCAGCAGGAAAGGTATCAGCTGCTTCAGTCTGAAGAGCTGCATGTTGGAAGGTTAAGGAGTGCTGCGGGGCGCTGCGTTCAAGGCCGAGTGGGAACTGTAATCTGTTATTTGCTCAAGAGTACTGTTTCGATCACCATAGATTTTGTTTTTTTGCACTTAGGTAAGCAATTTAATTAAATTAAGTGCTGGGTAAATAATTTCCGCATCAATGTTTTGATGATATTGCTAATGTAGAAGTTGGGTAATGCACTGCCATTTGGGTAGTTTGTTATTGTTTAAGTATTTTTAGTCAAGCACATGTGTTGTGGTGCGGTTGACTTTGAGTGACAGTAAGTGACGTGGCAGTTTCAGTGACACCAGCCAGCAAAGAGCTACCAGTGCGTTAATCCGATGATAACAAAACTTACGGGTAAAAATATATTAACAAATGTAACTGGCAGATGTAGCCATAGAGAGAGTGACTAGCCTTGTAGAGTATTCCCAGCTTCTTAATAGCTTTCGGCTGGCTATCGCTATCACGCTTGCACTTATGGCCTGGCCACGACATTGCGCGAATTGCGGCGCGGCGAGCGTTTTCTGAATTCATTGCACGGTTGAGACGCGCAACGTTCTGCAGTTAGTTGGCATCACACGCAATGTATTAGGAAATCGCTTGCCGCGCCGCAATTCGCGCCATGTCGTGGCCAGAGGGCTCAGACAAGATGCACTACGCTAACTAACGTTTCTATTCGATTCGTTTTTAAACCAATCGCGTTACTGGTAGACCACGTGACTTTTCGTATTAAGTCATCTTCCAGTGACGCGATTGGTTTAAAAACGAATCGAATAGAAACGTTGGTTAGCGTAGTGCATCTTGTCTGAGCCCTCTGGCCGTTACAACTGACCGTATATTTGTCACTCGTGTCTCATAGAAAAATGAAGGTTGCCGATAGCTATTAGCAACATGGTATAGGTGAAAAACTTAAGTAAATGACCTCTTGCATGTAGTTGTAACACATCTGTATAGACCGTTCGACATTTTATATTTGAAATTTGACATAAATTCCATATTAGTTTTGTACACAGCTACATGCAAAAGGTCATTTACTTAAGTTTTTCACCTATAGCACTGTACAGTGCTACATACAGGGTACATACCCTTCGATCCTTGTACCTATCTAAAGTAAGGCCAACGAGACGAGATAAAGAATGTAAACAAGCTTTCAAAAATCGTGTCACCTCGAACGCAATCCAAACAGGAATGAACTTTACAAAATGACACCCCTAATGTTGACAACTTCTGCACTGACAGCTTTCCTGTACCACGAATCACGCAACGACAGCCGTCTTCGACCAACTGAAGAAATTATTGCGTACGAGAAATAAGGACAGATATAATAATTGCTCGTTATCGCAATATAATTCAGTAACGGTCTGTTGGTTTACATTCTTTATCTCGTATGAATTGCCGTACTTTACACTAAAATTATAAAGAGGAAAGATTTGTATTATGATTGTAACGAATACCATAAGAATAAACAATAACTAGTCAGTCAGGGGCGTCACAGACGGAATATATATGTATTAACCAAGATATTGATATTGTGTCTTGAATTGGTCTTCGTATTTGTGTTGATTTTAGTGTTTATGGTTGAACTAAGATAGTGTTTTAGAAAGTGAACGACTATTTACGGCAAAATAATTAGAAATAGGTAATTGATTGAATGAAGAAGTTTTATTTGTTAAATAATACATCCCCTAGATGTTGAAGATAAAAAAACGGAAACATTAAAACCGAATTAATAGATAAGAATAGTATTTTGTACTAAAGCTTTTTCAACTTAATAAAAATTGAAATTAATGGTCCAGAAAGGAACCTAAAAAGTAACTCCGGAACCCAGACTATACTTAAAACTTATTGAGCTTAAAAGGTTGTTTATTTATAGACTCGTTTCTGTGTTTTATGATGATTAATAGCCACATGAGCCATTAAATTTTCTGGAGATAATCTTAATATTATCAATAATATTATTACCTAGTTTAACGTAAATGTAAAAAAACTCATTTTGCAACAATGTTTCCACGTTGAAGGAAAACATTAATAACATTTCGTGACTAAACTTGTATGACACATCCATAAACCGATTAAAATATTTCACAAGTGACAGCCCTGACTTTGGGCGCGGAAGACAGAGGGACGTAGCGGAGTGAAGGGGGAAGTAGGTATTAAAAGCGCGGCATTTGGGGCCTGGTCAAAGGAGATTCGCTTCTACGTGTAGTTATTGTTTATTCTTATGCGAATACACTCAAAAGCTACTGGGGGGTTATTATGACATGGCTATGCAATTAATTTTACGGCGAGCGTAAAGGACAGAGCTATAGCAGTTATATAGCTCTGGTCTTTTCTCTCAGCGTCAACTGAATTGCATATCTTTGTTATAATGACCCCCCTGGACCGATTTCAACAAATATTTAACCATTAGAATGCTACATTATCTGTTACACCTGTAGGTATGTTACCTGAGTAACATAGGGGAAGTACGCCTATAGTGGGTACCCTGCCTAAAGCAGGTAGCCGTTTAAAGGGCATTGGGTAAATTTGTTTGAAGAATATTGTCATTTTTTTTTCAGCGGCCACGGATGATTTTTACATAGTTATTTAGAGGACTTTTAAATACACGTAGATATATGTATATAATTTATGGCGTTAAATAATATCGGAGCGGAGATTTTAAAGATTTAAGTATTCAGTTTTTAGTATAAAAGTACGCCCAAGTATGAATATTTAAATATCTCGGCTCCGATGCACTTAAGAGTATTACATTACATAACAAAATATGTTTATTTTTAATAATTCTATCATAATTTACCACTTTTACGAATGGCCGCTCACCTTGAAAATGTATAAATGTTACAAATGACAACACTTTTACCCAAACCCCTTTGCGTGCCTTTAGCACTAATAAAAATCTGTGGATGCGAAGTAACATTCGACACGTCAGCCAATCACAGGCAGTACCTAATGCCAGTTGCATGGTGTACGTGTTGACAAGGTAAGACGCTAACGAAGTTTTTTGGTGATTTCACTAGTTTTTTCTTTTTTTTACATGTGATTACTCTGAAATGGTTAATAACATGTTCTAATTTGTTTTAAGTATATTTTCTTTGGTTATTAGTCTTGTTATTTATGAAGCTGCTTTGTGTTTTATCGTTTCGGTTTGAAAGTTTTATGCTGATAAAACCAAAATGTGTGCATAGGCAAATCGGGTATGGGAAAACCGGGTTTCCGCCATTGGCCTCTATTTGTATAAATTAATCAGCGGACTAATATTTTAGTTACTTTTACTATGTAGATGGTAGTAAATATAAAAGAAAAAAATCCCAAGCGCCGTGGGGCGAGATCACATTGTGGCTACTAGGGAATGCAAATAACCGGTTATAACCGGTTTTAACCGGTTCTTTTCATACAGAAACGGTTAATAACCGGTTAAATTGCATTTCCTAGTGGCTACTATGTAAGAGGCGACCAAAAAAGTTTGGTATAAATTTATGTACACTACAAAGACACATGAATAAAAGCTGACCATTTGCATAAATTGATAATTTTAGGACAAAGCTGTGAGCTTAATTAATGTCCAAGTTGATTTGATCGCATATGAACAATCACTACCCGCATTGCCCAAAGGTCTTACCCATTTTAGGCACCCCCCACGGGCAAAGCGGTTTTTTGGAAGGGTATTTTCTCATTCCATCGTTGATTTGTGCGTAAAAGATTATAAAAACACATACATACTAAAAAAAAAAAAAAAACTTTGTTTTTTTAACCATCATCCTTAGCGTACCCGCTTTGAGCGTACCTCCCCTAGGCTTTGTTTTTATTTTCTGCACGGACGGAGTGGCGGGAAATAGTTAGTTCATTATAAGCTTGGAATTTCGTGGCCTTTCCATGGTCCGCGCGGGAAGTTGGACGATGCTAGTTTAGTTTTACGTGCCCGACAATGATACGGAACGATAAGTCCATCAACAGGCAAATTTATTGAACGTCAAGTCAAACAAATAGTATAAAATATATTAGCGACCCGCCCTCGCTTCGTTTCGGTCCTGCTCCCGTACCCGGTTTAGAGCCGCTGTTACTACTCTATATATTAAAAAAAAACACAATAAATAGGTAAATAATAATTGCATGTACACGTATTTTTTTTTTTTTTAGTTTTTTAAGATTTGTTTTTTTCTTTTTCTTTTGAGTGTTTACTACAATAGAATTGTTTTGTATCCTAGTACGTAAACGAAGCCCTGTAGGTATTGTCGCATTTTGCTTATTATAATATTTTTATGTTCTTAGTGAGATATATTTAAGGAAACAGCTGCATCTAAACTACTTTGTAAATTAGTTCATAAGTAATGCATTGTTTGTTTCTGTTTTATCTCCAATAAAGTAAATAAATAAATGTGAGTTTTCTGTAAGACCTGTACATAATCCAGATTTTTTTTATACATAAACATCTTCTTGAATCAGTGTATCTATTGATGAAACCGCATTAAAAGCAGCATAAATAAGTGATCATTATGTGCCTTGTCGCTTTCAATTGTTTCACAATTTTGTATGACATTTCAAACACGACGTTGAAGTGACAAGGTACATAAATGATCACTTTTTTATGATGTTGACTGTATATACAGAGAGACAGAGGGCAAGAAGCGAATTTGTTTTATAGTATGTAAAGATATAGCTATTTTAAAAACGCAAGAAAGATATAACTTTATCGGAAAATCAAATTAGGTTAATGCAGAATATTGTTAGGGATAGCGCGGATGGAAAGGTCACGAAGAATTTCCCAAGCTTATACATCGTGTTTTTTTTTATTTTGTTTAATGTTAAGGTTGCATTCCTAAGATCAAATAAAGTGAATTCCTCCAAGAAACTAGTGTACTAACTCGTACCGTTTAGAAGATAATCAATTATTAAATTTAATCACTAATTACCGTTAAACCAATGTAAAAGGTTCATAATCCATAATGTGTCATCGTAAAGCCAAGGATACACTAGGGGACAAATGTCGCGCGACACGTGTCGCCAGCGACGTCGGGTGAAATGGCGCGAGGTTGCCGGACTTCGCTCGACATGTCTGGCAACATCGCGTGGCACGTGTCGCCAGCGACGTCGGGTGTATTGGCGCGACGTTGTCGGACTTCGCTCGACATGTTTGGCAACATCGCACGACACGAGTAGCCAAGTGGACATAAGTCGCGCGATGTCGCCAGATATGTCAGGCAAAATCGGCCGGCTTGTTTTGACATGTCGCCGACACATGTCGTGGGACATTTGTCCCCTAGTGTATCCGTGGCTTAAAGTTTTAACACTGACATTAAATGACAACAAGTTGACACTAACTTTTGCCTAACTCAAAAGGACCTTTTACAATATCCATCAATTAATTATTTAATTATTTTGTATGAGACACAGTTTTTTGTTTTTTTTTTGGATTATCGTAAAACGGTTTAAGGGATAAGTTTACGTTAATGTTCCAAGCACAAGCACGAAGTTAAAGCAAATGGACACAAACACCCTGTATATAATGAAAAGGTACAAACAAGCCACTCTCTCTAATGGCTACATCTACCAGTTACATTTATTCATATCATATGTCTTTAGCCGAAAATTCTAAAAAGTTTTGTGATCATCGGATTAACGCTCTGTTAGCTCATTGCTGGCTGGTATAACTGAAACATGACTGAAACTTTCACGTTACGTGCTGTCACTTTGCTGTCACTCAAAGACATCCGTGCAACAACACGACATGTGCAAGACTCAAATAAAGCAATAACAAACTACCCAAATGGCAGTGCAATAACCCAACTTCTACGTTAGCAATATCATCAAAACATTGATGGGGCCATTATTTAGCCAGCATTGCATTTAATTAAACTGCTTACCTAAAACAAAAAATTAACAAAATTTATGGTGATCGAAACAGTAGGTACTCGTGAGCAAATAACAGATTACAGTTCTCACTCGGCCTTGCACGCAGCGCCCCGCAGCACTCCTTAACCTTCCAACATGCAGCTCTTCAGACTGAAGCAGCTGATACCTTTCCTGCTGCTCCTAAACCAAGCTGATAGTGCATACAAGTACAACACCGAAAGACGTCAACTGCTTCAAGGTGAAAAGGATATGTTTCTCGGCTCAAACATCACGCTCACGATTCGGGAAGAAATAGTAAACAAGTGCCTAATGAAACACAAATTGAAGGAACTAGACTACGCAACTGAAAACCCGCAATTCAACAACTTCTCACATCATTACTTTCAATACAAATACGATATCCACAACTCAAAAGTTTACAAGATCATCAAAGACCTACCCAAGGGAGCTGCGTTACATTTGCACGAAGTGGGTATTTTAGGACCTGATTATTTGATGAATTTGACTTATACTTATAATCTGTACGGTTGTTTCGATAAAAACTACATGAAACTTAAGTTTTCAAATGGATACCCGAGTGATTATTGCTTCAAGCCCTGGGTTTCGATACGCGCAGCCCGATCAGAGTCCCGTGATGTTAGAAACTATGACGAGGAATTGAGAAAACATTTCACTATGGTAGTCAGTTATCCGATTCACACATATCCAACCAGCATTGAATCTTGGGTGGCATTTGAAAAGTACTTGGAAACAGTCATATATCTAATGTCCTTTAGGCCGGTCTGGGAACAGTACTTATATGACTCACTCAGAGCCTTCAGAGACGACAACGTAATGTACATAGAAATAAGGAGTATTTTACAACAACTGTACGAGATAGACGGCACAGTACACGACAGTATGTTTACTGCACAGGCTTACGAGAGAGTAATCAAAAAGTTTGTGAGAGACTACCCCGACTTTATAGGCGCTAAAATCATATATTCTACAATTAGAAATACGAGTTTGACGGAATTGAATGAACGTTTGTGGTTAGCACAAGAAATCCAAAAACAAGTACCTAATATTCTTGCTGGTTTTGACTTAGTCGGTCAAGAAGAGACAGGCAAACAATTGCTAGACTTCGTAAAGGATTTGTCTGTTGCTGCAAATAATATGACGTATTTCTTTCATGCTGGTGGAACAAATTGGTACGGTTCTTCAATTGATGAGAATCTTGTGGACGCTATTCTTTTAGGTACCAAGCGTATAGGTGGTGCATATGCTTTGCCAAAGCATCCGCTTCTAATGAAGGAAGTGTTGAAGCGAGACATAGCTTTAGAAGTGAACACGATATCGGATACCGTGTTGGCTTTGCTGCGAACTGTGGGTAATCATCCCTTAGCCGTATTTCTCGCAGAGGGCTTGCCGGTGGTGCTCTCCAGTGACAACCCGGGAGCGTGGGAGGCGGAACCACTCTCCGATGACTTTTACGTGGCGTTTATGGGAGTAGCCAGCAGGTGGGCAGACTTAAGGCTGTTGAAACAGTTGGCGCTTAACTCTTTTAAATACAGCGCATTAAACGACGTAGAGAAAACCGCAGCTTTTCGGAGATTTAACTATTTTTGGGATAGCTTTGTTTATTATTTTCAATGTTCTCGATACTAAATTAAATTGATAATCAAATGTGTTTTGGTCGTTACACATAGATGTAAAAACACCTTCTAGCACACCTAAAACCATGCAAAAATAGGCACACACACAAGCCACTCAATGTACCTTTGTTCGAAGATGTACTACTGGTTTTTTATACTGTTAAACATAAATTGCAACACTATCACTAGCCTTCATGGTGAATTTAGAATCGATTACTGGGCCATTCTACTTTTCAGTGTACATTTGTGTTATCGTCCGATAAAAAGTATACCAAATTATGAATCCGCTTATAAATAAATAACATGAACTTAAAATGTATCAGTATAACGGTTTTCAAAAAAACAACTCTTAAATTACTCAATTATCGTTGAAGAATCTTGGTAACTCAGTGGTAAATTGCAATTATTCCATAGAAAGGGCGGGGACATCAACGTCCACTGCGTTACTCACTTTATAGTTATCACAAATAACTTTTTATGAATTAGGATAATTCTAAATACAAGCTTATTTACGTTACTTTTCGAGTTTTAAGTTAGAAAACGCAGCACTTCATCGGTTTTTCAAATAAAAATAGTTTTGTGAGAACATGGCTAAAACTTGTACAACGAAAAGTAGAATGGCCCTACTAACTTTCAATCAGTAATTTAAAAGCATTGTGATTCCAGTAGCAATACACCAAGTGAAATAAGTAACGTGCTTATTTAATAAAAGATAATGACTTTGACCTGATTCAAGCAAATAAAGGCCACTAAAGCTTCACAAAAACCGCTCGACGTGGCTATCAGCATGGAACTTCCATTGGCACAACAATACTCTCAAGTGCGGGGCAGGCACGCACGAAGCAGTTCGAAAACGGCGACCGACGTGATCGCCGCTCTACACGTTGGCCCATCATGGGCCAACATAGGGACGGAGTAATGCGTAAGAGAGATGCAAGAATATGTTGCTCGCTCTAAGGTATAACTGCGTCCCTTACGTTGGCCCATGATGGGCCATCGTTCTGAAGGGCCAAATTTGCTCGATGTGAATATTCGCATGCCTGGCTGCTCCGCTCGCTGTACTGATATACCGAATATTCGACTTCGTAATGTGCTCACGTCAGTCGCCGTCTTAATATTTGCTATGCCGAGTTCAATGAGTTCCGTCTGCCTTAAAAAAACCGGCAAAGAGTATGTCAGACCAGTGTAGTGTTCCGACTATTTCAATCCGGTCCGACTTCGGCCTCCTCTACGCGTCTGCAGATGCATCAGCAGATGTTATCTGCGAATGCATCCGCGGACGTGTACTTAGAGGGGGTAATTTCCTCGTCTGCGGTAGGTATTTAACTCCGGCAGATGCATCCGCTACCGATCCGATTGTTGTCGGTTTTTGTGTTACGGATCAAAGTGTTTAAAAGCGCGAATTCAAGGCGTCTGTCCACACGTCTGCCGATGTGTGGACGGATCGCGAATTTATCTGCGGATAATTATGTTTGCTGATCTACCGGCTGATGCATTTGCAGACGTGTAGAGGAAGCATTCGGCGGATCCGGTTCCTTTTTCCCACCTACCGGGTCTGGTAAAATCTGCCGAATCCGGCCCCGGATCCGATAACACCGAAAAGAGTATGGTGCGAGAAAGTTTTTAGGAATAGAGGAGTCGTACCCTCTAAAACGCCGACGATTGTTGCGACGTTACTCTTATACTGACTACTTATTACTTGCGACTATTAAACCAACTAGTGTCTAAGCTGAGAGCTGTTCGGACGCTGGACGCTGGTTAATAACTGGGTGGTGATTCCCTCAACAAGCAAAGGTGATCGTTCGCTCGAGTGAAGGTCCAAGCGGCGAGTTTAAGTAGTCCCGACATGACAGAGCGAACAAAACACATTTTAGCGCGTGTATTCAATTTGGCAGCATGACTTCTCGAACGTATAAGGCTCCCTAATTGACAATGCACGCGCTAAAATGTGTTTTGTTCGGTCGGACGGGACTACTTAAACTCGCCACTTTTGTTCGCTCGTCCGTCCGACCGGCCGCCGTTTTTTGAGAGAATAACACACC
Source organism: Acleris literana (assembly GCA_946894065.1). NCBI lineage: Eukaryota > Metazoa > Arthropoda > Insecta > Lepidoptera > Tortricidae > Acleris > Acleris literana. The sequence goes on from OX335687.1 coordinate 10,971,139, forward strand.
TGCAGTTCATTGGTTTGTTAGAGGAGATCACTTGATGATACGATTTGTTTCCTTATATCGTTCTTCCAAACTCAACTGTGATTTGTATTATTTTTTATTATGCTTTAATTAATTAAGAAGGCTTTTTTTGTTTATGGTATGTTGCCCAAAACTACTAAAAGATTATATTTGAGTCATATAGAAGCAAAGTCAGCAACATCCAATTTTTTTAATGTAGCAACTTTGAATGTTGTCTGCTAGTTAAAATAATCGCTAAATAAAAAATATCTTCTATACGAATTTCAACCATATTGGATATTGCTGAGTTTTCTTATATACGACTCATTTGTATGTTATTACAGATCTAGTGAATAATCCTTTCACATCGTGAAAACTCGGAATTCACGTCTACTTCCGAATGATGCCGACGTGTCTATGAATTATTGAATTATTAATTGAAATGTTTGAATTAAATAAATAGAGTACTTTAGTTATCAGTCTCAAATGTCAAACCACGAGTTTGAAGTACATAACACCGAGATGTTAAAACCACCACGATCAAATATATAGAAATTAGGTGTAGGTAAACAAGAAGAAATATAAATAAATATTGAAAATAATTTCACTGTCTTGTCGATCTTAACGTTTCCCAGGTCTTAATGCTTTCGGCATGTCTATTAAAAAGAACCGAAAACAAACTTAATCTTAATTAACAAAAAAATACTCTGGTATTAACCACTCTATATCGATTATCACTCTCGCGATGCGACGTTCCCCCACGTTGTCTTGATGGGTACTGAGTCAGACTGATGTAGCATGACAAATACGAACATTTCCGAGAAAATACGATGTGAAAGGATATTTCACTACATCTGTACTGTTATAAGAAGACTAGATGAGACAAGGTTAGGTTAGGTATAAATGTTACAACTTTTAGATGACTTACTGAACGAGATTAGAGACTGCTTCACTGAATGGTTTTTCAATAGTTATCCAACAATATATCACACGATGTTGGTAAGTACAAAAAAATGCTTTCCATATACCTCCTAAAATTTTACTTATTACTTTTCACTTATTTCATCATTGATCTTAGTACGTGGTTTTGAAACGTTGATAGTTTCTGAGAAAAAGTGAGTGTGACATGCCAGCAGACAGACAGACGGACATTGCGAAACTATAAGAAGTGTTCCTAGTTTGAATGAACCAACGGGCGTTAAAAAACGGGCGCTCGGATCTATTTAGCCAACTTTATTCAAAATTTAAAATTAAAAATATTTATTTAGTTAACCTATGGGACTAAGATGGAATGTCTCTGTGCTAGTTATTTCACCGGTTATCTTATCCCCACACTGGTTACAGGATAAGATGTTGGTACGTTCCGGATGGATCTACACAAAGCCCAACCACCAGAAAAAGTGGCTAAAGCGTTGGCTGGCCTCGTTTGAAAAGCTGTTAATACGAGGCCAACTCCAAGCTAGCACTGGCGTCGTATAATCAGGGCTTAACCCACTTGATTATTTTGAACAGTGTCCCAATTGTTTCAAAATTATAACCACCATTTGTTTTCAACTCATGGAAATATAACTTTAACAAAAAGCAAGCTTTCAAAACCCGACTGTTGCTAACCAACTTTAAATCATTATAAATCCTAAATGATCATTCCAAATGAAAAATGATGAAAGAAACCTAAAGATGATTTTGAAATCCCTATTCAATGATATCCCACTTGTCATACTTGGTCGACTTTTTTTTTTAATTTGCGCAATATGGCGTCTGGTTCCCGCCACATTGAATTTTGACTGACATATCTTCAGTGACACTCACCAGATTAAAACAAATCGATTGACATAAGAATCATCAACAACAGACAACGAGTTTCGTTTTTATATTGACACAAAGGAACAAACATACATATAGGCTGTGAGACACATTACCCTCCTCCTTCGGCAGTCGGGTAATTACAAAACAGGAAACAGATAACTGATGATAAGTGCAGTGCAATTATAAATGTTCCTAATATCCGTTATAACAATGATTTTATTTTAAAATACAATTTGTTGTAACAGCTAACTGTCCATTGTCAATGTAACTTAAATCCGGGTTAAAAAAAGGAAATAGGTACGTGCCGTTCGAGATATTCGAGACTATGGCGGAACACGCTCAGTTCCGTTACCGTCACGACACAAACAAAAAACTATCTCCATTATTTTTTTGGAGTAAACTAAATACATAAAAGAAGAAACTGACTGACTGACTGACACATCAACGCGCAGCCGAAACCGCTGCACCTCGCAATTTGAATTTCGAAGGGAATTTTAGAAAATCATCCCCTAAGGGCCACTTGCACCAAAAATTTAACACTGGGTTAAGACACTAACCTGCTTGCACGTAAGTTAACCCTAGGTTAACTCCAGGTTAACAGGTTTTTGTTAAATATGACAGTTCTTATATGAAACTGACATTCTTTAATAATTTAACCTGGGGTTAACCTACGGTTAAATTTACGTGCAAGAGTAAGAGCCGAGTTCACTAACAATTAAACGGTCGATTAATTCTTAATCAGCTGTTAATCCAGACATTTGACACCCGTTAAACCGCTAATCGTCCGATTAATTGTTGGTGAACTCGGCCCTGTCATTTTAACTCGAGTTTCGTGTCTTAACCCAGTGTTAGTTTTTTGGTACTGCGGCCCTAAGGGCCACTTGCACAGAAAATTTAACACTGGGTTACGACACTAACCCGATTTAGTAAACGTCAGATTCATTCAAAACTGTCTTTTTAATTAGAGTTAGTGTCTTAACCCAGTGTTAAATTTTCTGTGCAAGTGGCCCTAAGGCGTTAAAAGTAGCGGGAACTAATTCTAAAATGAAATCCTCAAATGTTAAATCGTTTTTATAAAAGTTTGAATAGAAATGACAATTCTATATTTTTTCCTCAATAGGGTTGGTAAATTGGTAATTATATAAGCAGGAAGAAGAACAGAAGGATAAAATAATATTTTCTACCTTAAATTTAAATAGTTAACTTATAGCGAAACAAAACAAAGTAAATACCTACTAAATGTCAATACTAAAATACATGATGCATGGATGACTAAGCTTTACGGACAAGTATGTAGATACAACTGAAATAAATACGAAGTACCTAAAATGATATTGACATTGTGCGCTGGAGTGGGGTCATTGCGCGCCGGCACAACTCAGTCCACTCTCGGCGTCCGCGCGATACGACGCACGCGTCCTTCTCTGTGACCTTGAAATATGTGGCCCTTTATCAAAATAATGCGGCTCATACCGCTACTACTTCTGTGTCACCAAGCTGACTGTACAAACACACACGAGAGCAAAAGAGAGCAAATCCTTCAAGCCGAACGCCAACTATCCGTCGGAGGACAAATCACACTCACACCGCAGGAAATCAAAGTAAACAACTGCCTAATGAATCTAAAATTCAAAGAAATAGATGACGCATTCCACAACCCGCAATATTACAACTTCTCGCACCATTTCTTCAAATACAAAGGCAACATACCCAGATCGAAAGTTTATAAAATCATCAAGGACCTACCGAAGGGCGCAGCGCTGCATCTGCACGATGTGGGTATTTTAGGGCCTGATTACTTGATGAATATAACATACATGAGTAATCTTTATGTTTGTTTTGTAGAGGACAAAGTGTTATTCCAGTTTTCCGACCAAGTGCCTGGTGAACCGAACCTTCCCTGCACTGGGCTTTGGTCACTGATTAGCGAAGCTCGGAGAACATCAAAGGATGTCAAGAAATTTGACGCAGACTTGAGGAAACGCTTTACAATGCTTGTGAACGACCCGGCTCAGGCTTATCCGAGTATTAAAGAATCCTGGACGGCATTCATGAACTACTTTGAAACAGTTATTCCGATGGTTTCCTTTAGACCGGTCTGGGAGCAATACTTTTACGATGTCCTTAAAGCATTCAGAGAAGACAACATCATGTACGTCGAAGTAAGGAGTCTTCTGCCGAAACTGTACGAGTTGGATGGAACGATATATGACCAAGTTATAACAGCGAAGGCCTACAAAAAAGCCATTAATAAGTTCATGAAAGACTACCCCGACTACATTGGAGCTAAAATAATATACGCTCCAAATAGGAACGCTGATAATGCGATATTCAGACAGTATTTAGAGTTGGCTGGCAGAGTCAAAGCAGCAGTACCTGACATTTTTGCTGGTTTTGATTTAGTTGGTCAAGAAGATAGGGGCCCTTTGATAGATTTTGTGCCATTCTTGACAGCTGATACTAATAACCTCACGTATTTCTTCCACGCGGGCGAAACAGATTGGTATGGCACTTCGACTGATGAGAATCTTGTGGACGCCATTCTTCTAAACCCCAAGCGGATAGGCCACGCGTATGCTTTGCCCAAGCACCCGCTGCTAGTGAAGGAAGTGGTAGAACGAGATATAGGATTGGAAGTGAACGTGATATCGAATACGGTGTTGTCTTTGGTGCAAGATGTGAGGAACCACCCCCTAGCCCTGTTCCTCGCTCAGGGCTTGCCGGTGGTGATCTCCAGCGACGACCCGGGGGCGTGGGAGGCGGACCCGATCTCCGACGACTTCTACGTGGCGTTCGCGGGAGTAGCTAGCAGATGGGCAGACTTGAAGATGCTGAAACAGCTGGCTATCAACTCTTTGACATACAGCGCGCTTCATGGCGATCCAAAAGTACAAGCATTTAAAAAGTTTTATTCCAAATGGGACACCTTCATGAATACCTTTAACTGCTCTAGATATGATAATTAAAATAAGTATTTTACGTTGTGTTGTACAACCTAGATAAAGACTTAAGTGCATACTAAAAATAGCCGCAATACAAATTGGTATGTTATGTTATGGGCATAATGTGTTATCATTTGTAAATAGGTATTGTTTATTAATGCATTTTCTGATGAATTTGTTGGAAATAAATTTATCTCTGTCAGTGTTTTGTTTGGTTTCCTGTATGAGTAAAGCATTGTGTAATGTTATCTACATTAATAATTTATCGCTAAGCCATTATCACAAGAGTATTATGACTTATGACTTACCAAATGGTTGGTACTACTCCATCTATCCATAAATTTGTTACTCCTTCACGCTGCAACAGCTTGACGGATTATCCCGGATAATTAAAAGTTCTCGAGGGAATGACGATAATCGAAATCTACCCGGATGAAGTCGCGGGCAGAAGCTAACACGAGAGGTTCCGTACCATTCTTGGATGGGGTAGGTAATCTTTGTTTTGTTTTTAAGTTATTTTAATTTGATTAGTTGATTACATGTTGTTATAGCAGCAATAGAATAAATTATAAATGCTAAAGTTTGGATGTTTGTTACTCAATCAAGCCATAACGGCTGAACGGATTCGGATGAAATTTACCACTGAGAGTCTGGAATAGCACAAAGGATACATTTTATTCCGAAAAAATTTATGGTTCCCGTGGAATGACAAGATTATTAATTCTACGCGGACAAAGTCACTGGCAGAAGCTAGCAGGTAGGTATCTACCTATATAAATGTTGCTCATATAAAAGTACCTATAGAATAAATACATACCCACCTTAGTCTAAAAAACAATCCATCGTAAATTATTCAAAGTACCGATAGACTTTTAGTACGTTTATGTACGTACCGACGTGCATAAAAAGTACATAATACATAGAGAACATAAAACGGATGGATCAAAACACAATGAGTTCGTTAGTTCCGAGCGTGCTCGCGAGGAGCACCCTTCAGCCCTATCCATAGACTAGCTACTCTAGCTGACAACGAGGCTGTGGAGTCAAGAACCTCTACGCTCCGTGAAATATTCAGATATGAAAATTCGGCCAAGCGCGAGTTGAACTGGCGTAGGATTTGTAAATTTATTAGGTATTTTTTTTAATTTGGTGAGGCCCTATGTCCTGCAGTGGACGTCTTGCGGCTGAAACGATGACGATGACGATGAATTTACCGATACACTATATTAGCAGGTATTTAAACTTATAACACAATTCTATAGGTACAATATTATAATTTTTTTCATATCTTATTGGGCCTGTAACAGATTAAAAGTTTACATTTCATGCGAACATTGTTCCAACCAATTGAGTAGTTAACTTTAAAAAATACTTATAGTAAATTCATTTCAGAAAACAATAATAAAACAATCCACATATTTCATGGAAATAAAACAAAATCATCAAACTACTTTTATTTCCTATGCCTACTTATACCTACGCAACGGACCGTTAATGGAATAGTGTTTGACTAACCTTTCAAGATGAAATCGATTCGCCGCTACGATTTTATTCGGTTAATGTCATTGCGTTTTATTTTACCACATAAAAACACCCATCTAGACTTTAGGACGCCATAAGAGCGTTTAGCTGGTTTAGCAGATAATGGGTATGGGCAAATATGGACACAATGAAGGTAAGTTTGCCCGCCATGAAAAATATAAATTGCTTGTAATCTTATATAAATGAGACTGAATTAGCAACGGTAACGCAATTCTATGGTCAAAATGCCAGCCTTGAAATGAAAAGCATAGCGAAAAATTATTATTCATAAAAAAAATCAACATAATAGCAGAAAATCGGGCAAACTTGGACGGTTTCACGGTAGCTATGTGCATTCCGAGACCGGAAGACGAAAAAAATACTTATTTACCTACTTACCTACCTACTCCTTACGGCGGTATGGCAGCCATTTGGAACCATCGTCGTCGGAAAAGTTATGGCATGGTGATTTTCGTGAATGGCTACTCGACGATGATTAGCTGTGCAAAAATTAGCCCGGTACAAATGGTTTAATTGTTTTTTTTTAATTAATGTATTCTCGTCGGCATGGCGGGCTATAAGCAGAGGTCGGAATAGGTAGTGCTTATTAACCTAAACTTGTTGCATCTTCATTCAATAACGTATTCCCATCCCACTCACGCATGAATGAACATGAGTCAAGTTTAGGTTAATAAGCACTACCTATTCCGACCTCTGGCTATAAGTCACACCGGAGAAGTATAGCATTACCGCCTACTTCTTTTTTCATCGACTATCGGAAATTACAATAATTTTTGTGTAATAAATCGTTCGATACTCGTAATATAATTCTTTTACCGTGGTCCTACTATATTTATCCTATTGCACAAAAAGTGCACCTAGATTTGATCACCAAATATAAATTTTTGTGGTTGTAAAAGTAGCTAGGTTAGGCTCTTTAGGTATCTTCAGATGCCCGAAGGGCAAACCACCCAGAAACAGGAGCCCCGCCCTTGGGCGGGTCTCCGCCGAAAGTACCGTAGGTCAAGTATAGTAGGACCAAATTATCCGACAAGTTCGATTTACGCCCTAGCGATTGGGCCGCGCCAGCGCTACGACCATCATTTTCCTTTTCGTCACTACGTAATTAGACCCCTGAAGGGTCCCCATACTTGGTATTGGTACACATGACCGGAATTGTGTCACTATCTCCCAGTCTATAATAGGAGTGTATGGGGGAGCGCCAAAGTTCAACTAAAATTGCAACTCCTATTATCGGAACTCCGAAAATGAAATTTTTATACCGCTGAAACCGTAAACTTTTCAGAAGTTCTGAAATATTCAATGTGTAGATAAGACTAGGTTAGGTTAGGTTTGATTTATAAAAATCCTGAAAATGTAACAGTTGCTGAAATAAATACGTTAGGAGTTGCGATAATTAGGACTTATGAGTCGTTATGAGTAAAAATAATTAGGTGAGCCAATATGGACCCGTGTATGGAGGTAGCCTAAATACTCTAAAGTAACATTTGGGTTGCACTATAATTTCTTTTGGATGGTCACCGCGGACGAAGTCGCGGGTAGAAGCTAGTTGTTACAAAAATAAACGTTTTAAAAAACAAAAAACCGCCTTCAAAAACGCAAAAAATAACTTCTTTAAAAATGATAGGTACCTATAGGTCAGTCCAACTGAAGTCGGCTTTTGGTATAAAAATATTTTGAGTCACTGACTTCAGTTTGACTGATCTATACTTATACCTTTAAAAGAAGTCATTTTTTTGCGTTTTTGAAGGCGGTTTTTTGTTTTTTAAAACATTTATTTTATTTTATGCCTTTTAGGTCTGATTTTTCAATGTCCAGATAACAGTAACTGTTGGGTAAATTTTAGCTTGGTCCTTTTCTTTTATTTGACATAGAAAAAAGCTAAAATTTACCCAACAGTTACTGTTATCTGGACATTGAAAAATCAGGCCTTAGTGATCATAATAAGCTGTTATATTATATGTATAAACCCACTTCTTAGTTGATATTAAACTTTTAAGACATTTCAAGTTCACCGCAATTAACGCCGCGGGAAAGTCATAGTCATATTTAAACTATTAAATGTTCCACGTTATAGTCGCGATATCTTAATCGAGATATCTTATCGCCACCCTTGAAATAGGTAACGTTGAGGAGTTCCGTTGGCCTCTGTGGTCTTCATCATCAGTTCCACTTCACCAAATGATATTTTCTGAATGCAATTGCTGGACTCGTTACTAAAAATACTGAAATTGCTATATGTATGCCTATAATGGGTCCATATTGGCTCACCTAATTATTTTTACTCATAACGACTCATAAGTCCTAATTATCGCAACTCCTAACGTATTTATTTCAGCAACTGTTACATTTTCAGGATTTTTATAAATCAAACCTAACCTAACCTAGTCTTATCTACACATTGAATATTTCAGAACTTCTGAAAAGTTTACGGTTCCAGCGGTATAAAAAATTCATTTTCGGAGTTCCGATAATAGGAGTTGCAATTTTAGTTGAACTTTGGCGCTCCCGCCTATAATATTCCCTCAATTCCTCATGGATCCCTCATCAGATTACAATTTGGTAACAAATGTATCAATGGGACTACCTTGTAAGTATACTCGAACAAACAAAAAAATATTTTTTGAAATCGGACCATAATTGACGGAGAAATCGAATCACGTCAGTCAAACTGAGAACCTCCTTTTTTTAAGTCGGTTAAAATACTAAAATCTTCTCCTAAGTGTAACAAATACTTTTCTGAAAGCCGCATCAAATTCGGTTCAGCCAAACGCGAGATAATCGCAAACAAACATACATACATTACATACAGGTCAAACTGAGAACATCTTTTTATGAAGTCGGTTAGTAAATAAAAAACCTGAAAAGCAAGGTACGCCTGCTAGTTGGTTTTGTAATTGGAGTTTGTTTCTTTTAATAACAAAATTAAAAAAAACTACCGTATATTGTAGGTATACACTTTATTCCTAATACACATACAGATTAAAAATAAGCAGTCAAATTCCTGACAAGCAGAATATGAATTTTAAATATTGCAACTGCAAACCTAAATTGCACTTGTCAATCAGAGCGTATAGATAAACTACCCAAAATTATTTCTCCCCAATATTTGTATTCCCAATCCCATTCGCGTATTTCCCCATTCTCTTTATTTCCCAGTCGGTTTTTATTCTTCTCCTTTTTCCATTCGCAGATTTCCTCATTTGTTAATTTTACTAGACTAGACGCGTAGGTCCCGCCCGAAGGGCCAATGCACTCAGAAATAGGAGTTCCGTCGACTTTGTGTAATTGATATTTGAAACATGCCACTCGGAAAAAGCTACAGTGTAACAAATGCGTGTGGAAAAATTCGAATTCGAATGGAAAAAGAAGGAGAAGAATGGGAAATACAAACATATGGGAAAAGAGGTGTACTGCCGTTTGGTCAAAGTATTTTTCGCCAAATTTCATTTCCCAAAAAACTAATCGCAGTAGTTTCATTTCCCAAACGAATCAAATTATCATTTGGCATCATTTTACTTTGTCAAGTTTCATTAAGACAAACGTTTACTAAGCAAACGTTTTCCTTTGGCAAATATTATATTCCAAAAAAATTATTGTTCAAATTCTTATTTCGCACACTCAATGTATAGCATGTCCAGTTAGGTTAGTTTAGTTTAGTTTAGGTTAGGTTCTCTTTCCTTCCCAGCACCCATCCTTTTCCACTTCCACCGAGCCAGTGGCGGGATAACCACTATCAAGGTCAGCGCAATGTTAGCGGTGATCTTCGTGAACACAACGAACGCAAACTCTCAATGGACACCGATACTTTGATGGATAAGGCAAGGCAAAAGGACACTGAACTGATGGAGGAGATGATGTTGGAGGCAGGTGATGTCTCCGACTCAACTCTTCCATCGGTTCAGGTCACCGGAAGTGACGGACGGAGGACGACCAGTCTAGACGAGGTCATTGTAGTGGACGGGCTGAAACATGATGCCCAGAAACGTGAAGGACGACCTGATGTCGCCCCTAAGTCTGTCAAGAGGCCACATGCAGGGGAGGACGAGGTGTTGACCGGGTCGGCTGTAAAGCCTAAGGTCAACACCGCAAGGAGAGGGAAGATCCCCGATACGAAGGGAGCTTACTCGGGGCTGGTGCTGCGATACCGTGAGGTCGGGGAGTCTGAGGCGGAGGCGGACGCGGCTGCCAAGTACCGCGTCAACCGCGACTCCTCGCCACCTCGAGCTCGTGGGAGGAAGGCCCTTAAAGGGGGTAAAAAGCGCAGCTCCTCGGTCCCGCGGGACCGTAGCCCGTTGCAGGAAGAGGACGACGACGATGGGGGCGTAACCGGTGACTCGCCGCCGCCTCACACTCAAAGGAAGCCCCTTAAAAAAGGGAAGAAATCAAGACGGAGCTCGTCGGTCCCGCGGGACCGCAGCCGCAGCCCCGTGAACAACGAGGACAGCGATGGGGGGTACGTCGCTGTCGTCAGCAATGCCGCACGCCAGGTAAAAACGCCAGGCTGAAGTCAAGAAGTGCGGCAACCTGAAGGGGGATGTCTGGAGCCGCATGAACATGGCGTGCAACGACATCCTTGCGGATGCAGACGTCCTCCATGGGAGGGGTGGAGGCGAAGACGAGGAGACGAGGGCCTTGCGCGCCGACAACAAACGCATGAGAGAGGAGCTCTCCTCCATGCGGTCGGAGCTAAAGGCCCTCAGAACTGCTTTTTCCGAGCGGAAGAAGCAGCCCTCACAAGAGCCCGCCCCCTGTAGAAAGCCTGCCTTATGCTTTGGGGCAGGCTATGTTGGAACTGAGGGAGGACCTCAAGAGGGACCTCTTTTTATCCATCGGGGAGATGGTGAATGTCCGGATTGGGGAAGTCCGGGCCCTTCTCCCCGCTGGACCGATCGTCCGCCCGCCGCTTGCGGCGGATCGTCGGAGAGAGGAACAGGCGCAACCACAGCTTGCGCCTCCTCCCGCTAAGTCGGCTGCCTCCACCAGGTCCGCTCCGACTGCCAGGCAAGTCCCGCCGGCCAAGTCGACTCCCCCCGCCAGGGCGGCTCCCCCAGCGAAGTCGGTTCCCCCGGCGAAATTGGCTCCCTCCGCATGGTTCGCTCCCCCTACCAGGCAGCCCCCCGCTGTCAGAGCGGCTCGCCAACCCAAAGCGGCTTCCCAAGCCAAAGCGGCCTCCCTCCCTAGACCTGCCCACCCAGCTTGTCCGGCCAAAGCGGCAAGGCCTTCGGTTGCCCCCCCCTCCGATCCACGAATTCGCCCCGGCAGTTCCGGCCGTGCAGGAGGCATTGCCTCCTACAGAGATGTCGTGGTCGGACGTGGTGAAAAGGGGGAAAAAGAAAAAGAAGAAGGCTGCAACCCCTCCACCTCGAGTGGTTAAGGGCAACCGGCCTGCGCCGGGCCCGAGGAGGTTGCGCGCTCCCTCAACAGCGGCAGTAGTGGTTGCGCTGAAAGATGGCAGCGAGGCCACTTACGCCAGCGTCATGGCCAAGGCCATGAAGCCTTTCTCGCTGGCGGAAGTTGGCCTCGAGCACGTGCGTGTCCGCAAGACACAGCCTGGGGGCAAAAAGCGTGGAGGCAGCCGACGCACTCTGTGCCAAAATTGACGGGCTGGTTGGCGATGTCGCCAAAGTGTACCGGCCCGTCAAGATGGGAGAGATCCGGTTGGGTGGTCTCGATGAGACCATCACCCCGGAGGACATCGTGGCAGCTATCGGGGCGACGGATGGCTCTGTCGCCATTGCGGTGCCGGCGATGGGCGACCTCCCTCCCTTAATGGCCCGGGGTTCGGGCTTCGCAGTGGCCAAGTGGGGAGACACTGTCCTAGTGGCAGTGTACTTCTCCCCGAATAGTCCGATGCGGAAGTTCGAGACCTTCTTGGTGGGGAGGGTCGTCGGAGGGGCGGCGCCAGCACCGGTGGTGGTGATGGGGGACCTAAACGCCAAGAGCGCGGCGTGGGGTTCCCCCATCACGGACCCGAGAGGGGTGACCCTCGAGGACTGGGTGGCGGCGATGGGGCTTTGAGGTGCTCGACCGGGGCGACGCCAACACGTGTGTGCGGCGAAATGGGGGGTCGATCGTGGACGTTTCGTTCGCGACCCCCAGCATCGCCGCACGCATCACGGACTGGCGCGTCCTGGAGGAGGTAGAGACCCTCTCCGATCACTTATATGTGCGGATGAGGGTTAGCACCTTGCCGGTGGCTCCGCCACCCAGCTCGAGAGGGCGGAGGGGGAGAGGAGGAGGAGGGGCTTTCCCAAGGTGGACCCTGGCCCGCCTCGACCGGGGAATGGCAGAGGAGGCGGCCATGGTGGAGGCGTGGTGTGCGTCCCCACCGGTCACCTTGGGAGTGGAGGGGCGGGCAGCCCGGTTTCGCGTCGCACTAACGTCGGTGTGCGACGCGGCCATGCCACGGGCCCGATGGCTGCCCGCTAAGCGGCAGGTGTACTGGTGGTCGCAGGAGATTGCGGCCCTGCGAGCCACCAGTGATGCCGCCCGCCGTGCCTACACCCATTGCAGGCGGCGGCGACACCTGCCGGAGGAGGAAGAGCATCTCCACAGAGAGCTGAAGGAGGCGAAGGAGGCGCTCTCTGTGGAGATAGCTCGCGGGAAGGACGAGGCGCGTGAGGAGTTCCTGGCGACGCTGGATAGAGATCCGTGGGGGCGGCCTTACCGCATTGTGCGCAACAAGATGCGTGGGGTGCGCAACGCATCTTGTTGCGGACAATGCGGTATGGTAATGGATGCCCTGGAGCCGGAGCTCCTCACGAGGATTGTAGAGGGTCTCTTCCCGGCCGCGCCGGCTTTTCAGCCGCCCGGCATGGTGGGCCGCACGGTTGAGGAGGTTGATCCAGTTGATCCCCCTCCCGTGACGGGCGACGAGATGGAGAGCGTCGTCGACCGTCTCCGGTCCTGCAGAAAGGCACCGGGACCGGAAGGGGTATAGGGAACAGTTCTCCACATTGTGGCGGAGCACCTCGGGGACCGCTTGCGGACCCTCTTTGATGATTGCATCAAGGAGGGGCGCTTCCCGAGGTGCTGGAAGGAGGGGCGCCTCGTCCTCCTTCGAAAGGAGGGAAGGCCGATAGATACCCCTGCCGGTCACCGCCCCATCGTCCTCCTAGATGAGATGGGCAAGATGCTAGAGCGCATTTTGTCCCGTCGCATCGTTCAACATCTGGAGGACGTAGGGCCTAACATCTCCGACCGGCAGTACGGGTTTCGTGAGGGACGGTCCACTATGGACGCGCTTTCGTCCCTCCGGAACCTGTGGTCCGTGTTAGGACCCCTGCTATGGAACATCGGGTACGACTGGGTGTTCCGCGGAGAGCTCCTTCCCCGCATGGCCACCCTTTGCTATGCCGACGATACAATGGTGGCCGTGCGGGGACGTGAGCTGGAGGAGGCCCTCCGGAGGGCGTCGTTAGCGGCAGACCTGGTTGTCGGCCGCATCCGACAGCTGGGTCTGGAGGTGTCCCTCCCGAAGACGGACGCTAGTGTCTTCGGGGGGTGGGGATGGCGTCCCAGTAGTGGGACGACCATCCCTGTGGCGGGGGAGGCGGTCCAGGTGAAGGCCAACATCAAATACCCCGGCCTCATCCTGGACCGGAGGTGGAACTTCGGGAAGCATTTCCGCCAACTTGCTCCCCGGGCGGTAGGCGCCGCGTCGGCCCTAGGCCGCATGTTGCCGAACGTTGGGGGGCCCCAAGCGCCATGCCGACGCCTGTTTGCAGGCGTCGTGCGTAGCATGGCGCTATGGGGAGCGCCAGTCTGGGCTAAGAATAAGGCGCTCCTAAGGAGGCCCCAAAGGGTGGTGGCCCTCCGAATAGTGAGGGCCTACATGACGGTGGCACATGCGGCCGCGTGTGTCTTGGCCTGCACCCCGCCGTGGGAGCTTGATGCTCAGGTGCAGGCCGAGGCATATCGGAGGAGGGTGGGGATCCGGGCGCGAGGAGAACGCCCGGACTCCGAGACGGTGGAGGTGGCCCGTCGAATGACGGAGCGGCGCCTGAGAGACCGGTGGAAAAACGACCTGGGGTACTCCACCTATGGACTCCGCACCATAGGGGCACTCCTCCCGTCGTTGGACCACTGGTTGGAGAGGAGGTACGGTACCTCCACGTACCGTCTTGTGCAGATACTGACCGGGCATGGATGCTTCGGTCACTACCTGCACAAGATTAGGAGAGAGCCCAGTCCGGTCTGCTATGAGTGCGGCGATCCGGACGACACGGCCCAGCATACCCTAGAGGTGTGCTCAAAGTGGGATCCGGAGCGCCGCACTCTGGTTGCGGACACAGGGCTCTCCGATCTCTCACTGCACAGCGTGGTGTCGGCCATGCTGAGCAGTGAGAGATCGTGGTTGGCGGTCGTCTCCTTCTGCGAGACAGTCATCTCGCGGAAGGAGGCGGCGGAGCGGGAGCGCGAGGAGGCGGTGGATGCGCACCCGCTGCGGCGTAGACGTGTCGGGTGAAGGCGGAGGCAGTTTGCCGCCCGCCTGAACCCCCCGTAGGACCGTGGGGATAGGGTCCCACCCTATGCTCCTTCACGTCTAGGGGAGGGTTCGGGTGTTAACCGAACCCTCCCTCCTTTGGCGCATGTGCCCCAGCCGTAAGGCTGGGGCGGCTGGGGGGCACCCAGTGGTGAATAGTCATCAGCCCACGGTGCCCCCGCTAACAGCCCTTGGAGGTTAACACCGGGGAGGTTTTAGACGGTATGCTTCCACCTCAGCTCTCGCAGGAGACTGGGGTGGTCGAGAGTCCGTCATACCCCCCCATATGGCTACCCTGGCCGGGGGGGACGGTCGTTTACTCTCCGTCAAAAAAAAAGGTAAGGTTAGGTTAGGTTAGGTAAGTAGGTTTAGGTTAGGTTAGAGTTCATCAGGCCCGAAGGGTCAATCTACGCAGAATAGAAGCCCCGCATAGCGGGGCTTCGTCGACTGTGTCACGGAAATAACTCCATCCATCGTATCTACATTCAGTAAAAACAAAAACCAAGTTTGCGCAAATACGCAATGATATTTTATATTTAGATACGTTATGCTCATACTAAACGCATTCGAAAACCGTCGCCAATTACTGACAGTTGCTAAGTTGCCATATTTCTACAGACAAAGACGGCAATTCTTAGCGAACGCTATTGTTAGAAAGAGATAAATAGTTGTTCCAAATTGCGTACCCGAAATACCTATACCACTAGCTACCCGTCTTTATCGCACTCATGCGATATCTAATTGTGTATCTCATGTTTCACAGGTTACAATGACGCCACCGGTGCAAATTAAACAAAGTATGGCGATGTAAAACACAATGTAAAAAATATTTACGGTACTTACGAATGAAATGAGACATCCTTTCTTCCTTTTATAGTTACAGTATAATTTGTGCAGCCTCGAAAAACATAGATGACGTATCTTAATATAAAATATCACTGCAAATACGATGGTTATGCGCCAGCACGCAGTAAGAAAACTACCCACTTAACGAAAGATAATCATACCCTAAATTTTATCCTATACACTACTCAATTAGGATGTAAATCGTATGCCATACAATATTTTTGGAAGAGTATGTTATGCCAAACGATACATTTGCCTACATGAAATTTGGTAAAATGAAACTTGACCAAGTAATTATTCGTTAAACAATAATTTGCTAAAAAAAATTTTGCTAACTGTTAAATTGCGAAAAGTTGTTTTGACGTTGATTTTTTGCCAAATGATTCAAATGATTGATGGATGATGATTTGATGATGATTTCCTCGTGTGGTTTCCGGATTAGAATTGTGCCACTCCATGTCTTCCCGTGGATGTCGTAAGAGACGACTAAGGGAATAAAGGCTTGTAGTACTGTTAGGCGATGGGCTTGCAACCTGCCACTAATACGCTGGTAAACATCTTAGCCTGATTGTGCAAATTGTGGTTATAGAATTATCAACAAGTTTTTAGAGATGTTTGTAATTCTTTAGCTCTGCCTACCCCACTCTGGGAACGAAGGCGTGAGATTATGTATGTATGTATAATTTGGGTAAAATAGTTTGGGAAGTGATACTTTGGGAAAAGATTTTTGACCAAACATTAGTAAACCGGGAAAAAACACAAATGGGAATATAAAAATTGAGAAAAATAATGTTGGGTAGTTTCGTCCTCTCACTTTAATACGTTACTACAGGCCCGGCTCCGTACAGCATTCCTATTTTTTTTATGGTAGCCTTTAACTTGGCCATGTATGGCCATGCTTCCAAATATTATTGTTCGTACATCTTACATTTGACATAACAAATTAAAGAGATGCAACGAAAATATTTGACAAATAACAAAGTGCCAATATTAGAAGAAATAATACAATGTTTCCCACTTCTTTTCATGTCAGTAGTCTACCGTCTAGGTCAAGGTATTCGGACTTCAGCCTAGATCCGGTAGATGGCGCGCACATTTTGTAGCGACATCTATGTTGTAAAGCCATTACTACCGAGGCCCTACTTTGAAAATCGAAGTTACGTAAGCTCCATCTCTGTCATTTAGATTTAGTCTCGAATGACGAGTGACAGGGATGGAGCTTAGGTAACTTAGAACTCGATTTTCTTGCAAATAAACATTTTTCTATTCTTTCATTCTTATCAAGTATCGTTTCCAAATAATTTCTCACACACCGAGAAATTCAATAAAATAACAGAATGGAATCAATTCGTTCCGTTCCGTTCGAAATTGTGTTAAATTAAATAAAACGACGAAACATTTGATTCAAGTTGTAAGCCGCCAGTTACGTTTATAAGAGCAGTTTCACCTCTTTCTGTTCTAACATCGTTTATTTACATACGGCCTCTATTCAACACGGTAAAACTATTGTTTGTTGCTTTTTACTTTGCGGTATTGTTTTTAACTCTGCTGCCATTACTGTCAGGTAAATAGGCAAGAGCTATCTCAGGGATGCAACAAAATGAATATGAATAAACATAATAAATTTGAACCCTTTATTAATGTCTTTTTATTAGTTACGGTAGAAATTTTAAAATTGTCGAATGATACCCACGAATGGAACTACATTCATGAGATTTTTTTATTGACTGATGACAGGTTAGCACTAGGCCATCGTGCCGTCGGTTGTGACCCTGTCTACGAAGCTAGCGGTGCCGGGTTCAAATCCCGGTAAGGGCAGATATTTGCGTGATGAGCTATATTTCTCTACATAAGCATAAGGCTTAGTTTGGGACTAGGTAATTTTCTGTGACATTGTCCCCTGATATTTATTTATTATTTAAAAGTTGGTTGGTACCTATTGCAACGCGTGTTTCGGCAGCAGTCAACAACCTACGACTTTTTTGTTTTATAAAGAAATATATTAATATATTTTTAATACACTGAACAGCTGATAAATAATTAATACACTGAACAGCTGATAAATATTTAGCACTTAATCCGCGAACACATTCAGAGAAAGGGGGTGTGGTGCGGCGCATTTCCGTACTAAAAAGCGTGCCCAAAACGGGGGCGGTTTTAGTACGGGAACGTGCCGCACCGCACCGCCTCCGTTATCTATGCGATTGCGGCTTTATAGGATGATCCCTGTGGCAGCTCCTTCAAACAGGTATTTTACTTGATTCTTTCACTATTCATAGATCCTACAATGCCTATATTGATATAAAGCGAGTAGGTGTCTTTACGACTTCATTTCATAATACCCTGTCACCAATACGTCTACACCTTTAAACGACTTGGTGTCATAGTGCCTAAATACCGAAATATAACCGGATCCCTAATATGACTAATATTCGTAACACCTTTATCCCAAAACGCCGGAAATCCAAAATACCCAATCCCAGAAATTAATGTCCATGACATTCCGTCATCATATTTTTTTTCATGGCTGCCCTACACAATGGCCCATAATGGGCCAACGTAGGGATGGAGTGATGCGTAAGAGTGATATGCAAGAATATGTTGCTCGCTCTAAGGTTTAGATGCGTCCTTTACGTTGGCCCATGATGGGCCATCGTATAGAATGGCCATTACATTTAGCCATTTAGATGTTTTGGATTTAAGTCATTCTACAATTCAGTCGTAGTTACCAGAATTCCTGTATTTTTGGAATCAGATTTTTGGATTATAGTCATTTTGAAATTTCGGGAGGCATTATGGAATTAAGTCAATTTGCGATTTCATCATCATCATCAAGTCAGCCGAAAGACGTCCACTGTTGGACATAGGCCTCCCCCAAGGCTCTCCACTCAGACCGGTCTTGTGCTTTTCGCATCCACCGCGTTCCCGCGATTTTTACAAGGTCGTCACTCCATCTTGTTGGAGGCCTACCTACGGCTCGTCTCCCGGTCCGCGGACGCCACTCAAGAACCTTCTGACCCCATCGGCCATCAGTCCTGCGAGCAATGTGCCCCGCCCACTGCCACTCAAGTTTGGCTATTCTTCGGGCTATGTCTGTAACCTTAGTTCCACTGCGGATATCATCATTTCTGATTCTATCACGCAGAGAAACCCCGAGCATAGCCCTCTCCATAGCCCTCTGAGTGACTTTGAGCTTCCTTATAAGGCCCATTGTTAGCGCCCACGTCTCAGATCCGTAAGTCATCACTGGAAACACACACTGGTCAAAGACTTTTGACTTCAAACACTGAGTCCACACCAATTTGAGATTTAGGCCAATTAAATATCAAGGCATTATAAAATTCAGTCATAATGAAACCTACCTACTACTCTATAAACCTTGTGACGAGTTTCAGAAATTTAAATAATTAACCACCGTATGCCTCACTGGTAAGTGTTTGAAATTATCAAATATGGCTGTCACACGGATCATCCTGGGCATCCCTCGGAATCCCTAATAACGTTTGTCCTAACACATAGTTTATCCGAATTATTGTTTTTCATAAACTGGTGTTCAGCTGAGTCAGAAAAAGTTTTATATTTTCCAATAATACCTGCGGCAGCGGTTCTGTCAGGTTGCGGTTGTATTAATAAAAACATTAAAAAGTTTTAAAATTCAGGTGGAAAAGGCTTTAGGATAGACGAAAATTCAAACAAACGATGCATTAGGACAAATTACGACTAGGGATTTCAATATAGACAGCAGGCCTATTGCCTAACGCATTCGTAATCGCAATCGTTTTCATTTTGACAGTCTGAAGGCAATTCTGCAAACAAAATGTAAACAATTGTTCTGCTTTGAAGTCGATTGCGATTGCGTTTCGCAATAGGCCAGCCGATCATCCTAGATTAAACAAACTGTAATAACTTAACACCCTCTATATTAAGAGTAACAGAATGCAACTAACAATAGATATCTAGTCTTCCCCAGCCGGCACCGCATCTTCAAGTCTTTTGATGTACTTCACACGAAGTTCCGTTACGGCATCACCCTTTAGCTGATCCTGCAATTTGAAACATCAAAAGATAAATAACTAAGCATACATAATTAGAAAATTTGATTAATGGTTTGTTGTGTCCTTAAGGATGCGGCTAAAGAATTAAGTTTATACTATATAACTAGCTTCCGCCCGCGACTACGTCCGCGTGGATTTCGATTATCGGTATTCTCACGGGAATTTTAAATTTTCTGGGATGAAAAGCAGCCTATGTGTTAATCTAGAGTATAAGCTATCTCCATTCCAAACTTCATCCATCTCGGTCCAGTCGTTGCAGCGTGAAGTAGTAAAACACTAACACACAAACACAAACTTTTGCATTTATAATATTTGTGACTCGCTCTGGTTTATATTAACCTCTGAATCGCCGATCGCTGATTTTTTGAGATTTTTTTTGTAAAAAAAAATGTTCTATTTTGTATTATTTTTTATTCTTTGTATTTTTTTATGGCATGTAGAAGGCAAACGAGCACACAGGCCACCTGATGGTAAGTGGTAACTGATTCGTAATGATTCTAATTATGTAAGATACATGTGACATGGACAAAAGGGAAAATCACAAAAATTCAGATTAAAATGATCAATATCTCCGAAACTAGCAAAAATCGCTGCACATACATAGGGGTTAAATCTATAGCTTTTTAGCTGCTCTATCAGCACTAGGCGGGTCGCGTCGGTTTCTGGGACACCCTGTATAGAAAAATGTACACTTAAATACATAGAAAACATCCATGACTCAGGGATTTCAGGAACAAATATTCACGCTCATCTCACAAATATCTGCGCTTATAAATCCCGGGATTTGAACCCAGGACCGCTAGCCTCGTCAAACGACTATGTTGTAAGTCACTGGCAAAGAATACATTTGTCTGGTTCAGCAGTCTATTCAGTCTTGTTTTATGGAGACAAGTTAATATAACATTTCAGAAACTAATGTTGCATTAAAATATGAAAAAAAAATAAGCATTGACTATTAACCCTTTACCTATGGGTGTCAACCAGAGTTGCCAGTAAGGCAACACCACTGCAGTACGGGTGTCAACTATAGTTGATTGAATCGAGGGTCATGTTTAATATTTTTTTTAAACAAAACGAGACCTTGTACCTTTGTAATAGCGGTCACATTGTGTATTGGGATTAGTATAGATGCAAAGGAAAAAATATCATAATGTTTCGGTAGATGGCACTGACATAAAAATATTTTTAAAATTACTGCTTTTTTGCTGTCAACTAGGGTTGACACCCGTACTGCAGAAGTGCAAATAATTGAACTCAATATGGCGGACAATAGTGTTGTTCATCGACTTGACTTGATTGCATCGACTTCTTGTGGGAGTGTTTTGAGTGTTATTTTTAGTTTATTTCACCGTTTTTAGTTCAAATATTGTAATTTAACATGTTATGAAATCATTATTAGGTATTATGATGCCTAATAATCATTTCACCACAATCATAATTTATCGACATATCAACAACTGTGTCGATAGAGGCACATCACTATTTTTCATAAGTGGGAAATTGTTTTTATGCAACATTTTAAGTGATTGATATTTATGCATTATTTTAACAATTATCGTCATTTAAGTGTTTATTTGTCTTAAACATACTATAAAGTAATGTTTTTAAACTTAAACTTGCGAAATCCGCGAGTAGTAACTTAAAAATCTTCAATTTCTTCGTGACTGATATATTTCATGATATCAGAAAAAAATGTGAATATTATTACTTCAAGTGATTATTTATTGATTAAGCACATTATACTTAATGTGTGTGTGAAATTTCAAGTGTGTAGCTGTAATAGTTCAAAAGTTTCAAGTAAGCCAAATTATGCCTAACCGCTCACTCTCGCCAAAACATGCCCGTATTGAGCAGTGACTAGGTGATTCAAGGCCCCGTAGGTAAAGGGGTTTAATAATACAAATTAAATCCAGGTATCATAATTTTTCTTCTTTAATTGTTTTTATTTTTAAAGGAAATAGGTTTTATAGCCATAAAATATTACTTTTAAGTTATTTCATAACAACGTAGTCCAAGTTATGATAAAAATATAAATACCTGAACAAACCAGCACTGCACTTCAAGTTGCACCATCTGCAAGGCCCCTCGTATAGCGCCCGGTATCAGCATGCAGTATTTCAGCCCGTTGTTAGGCATTTCCACCCACTCACTCAGCGGACATTGGTCCCAGACCAACGAGAACTCATCACCAGAACTACTCCAGCTAGTGACTGTTGGCTGCATGTTTAGATATAGTCTAGAAACATTTAAAAAAAATATGTTTTTCAGTAAGTAAACCGCGCAGGTACTTTACATACGTATTACAACCAATACAATCATGCCTCTTTCCTGTAGGGGTAGGCAGAGACCACTTCTACATGCTTTGATCCAGACAAGCTTTCCTCGCTTCCTTCACACTCTCTATAAGTCTCTTCATACACGTGCCTCGGTTACTTAAGTTTTCTTCCCTTCTTGACATGGAAAGATAAGCTAAGATGACTAGTGAAATTACTCGCATAGGGGCGTTTCTGTATTGACGACTACCTCAGGGTTGGCAATGCATTCCTGGCCTTAGGATTGCAGTCTGAAGATTGTAGTCTTGAGAATGCAAATATCTATGGGACACAGATCCCACTTACCATCAGTAGCCACTTAGGAGGCCTGTGTGCTTGGTCCCCATCTTCATGCCATAAAAAAAGGCTGTTCAAAGGATAAATAAAAAAGAAGATAGTATATTAAGTCACCTAAACGCATGTTGTAGCTTATCAGCCGTTTCCCTCATCTCCAGACACCGCGTGGAAGTCGTCCGAGCCAAGAAATCTTCAATAAGACGTACACCCATGTTATACCCAATTCTCTCCAGTTGTTTATTCACGTCGTCGGTGTTATCTATCTCTTTTAACATCTGCGATACTAGAGCTCCATAAGTGAGCGTTAGTAGCTCCGAATTCTGTAATTTAAAGTGAAATTCATTTTAATTTTCATCAATTATGCTTTGACAACAAGTATAAAAAGGCAAGTGAAAGCAACTTACAACTTTCTTAGCGTCCAACCTGGAGGTTTGTCGAGACATTTTTAAAAAACTTTATTTTTTATAATGAAGTTATATTTGCAACTATTGAATAGTATTCAATATTCAGTAAAGTAAGTCCAGTACCACCCACAATCTAACAACCTCCTGTCAGTTCTGTTCTGGCGTTCTGTCTGTCTGAGGCCCTACTTTGAAAATCGAAGTTCGAAGTTACGTTAGCTCCATCCCTGTTACTCGTCATTCGAGACTAAATCGAGAGAAAGGGATGAAGCTATCGTAACTTCAAACTTCGAATTTCAAAGTAGGGCCTCTGTTCTGTCAATGTCAAGGCAATAGGTGAATGGTGTCAATGTGACAGTGACGTCTAAATTGTAAATGTTGTCATGCACCACAATTATGAATCTGAATAATTTGAGTGTCTTAAACTAACACTCGAATGTTTTGAAGCATAAATGATGAATGAAGCAGCAACATTGTTTGCATTGTTTTGTTTATCAAAGAAAAGACGTCATTTTTGAAAAAGTGTTGGTTGAAACCGTTTTATAGGAAATTGCAATGTTTTCGTTATTATTTCCGAGGTTGCGCTTGATAATTTAAATTATGGAACGTGATGTTAATAACCAAGACAACGTTTCATTGAACGATTCAGACGAAAGACCGCGTTCTGCTGTGAACGCTGCTGTGCTGGATTACTACAAAAAGTTTGGAAGGAAAAGAGATTTAGAGCAGTATTTTTCTTTATCGACAGCGCAAAGTGAGATAAGGGACCCAAGCAGTTTGTTTTGGAGAAGAATGAAAGAACAGAGTGATACGTCAGACTCTGGTGAAAAGAAAAGTGAATCGTCAAATGAAATTTGCAGGATTTCTATTCAATGCTCCATCCCGCAAATCCCGCGAGTGGATACACAAGTAAAAATTTACATCAATAGTAATCACAAGTTTAAGAATTATGCACCTATGTCAAAATTATTATAATGTGAGCACAACATTCAATCATATTAAATAGAGTTCATTGGTTTTTTTTTAATTACAGGGAGAAAAATCTCCACCTAAAAGTGACTCTGAGTCTCCACCTATTATAACGGATGTGTTGCCTGGGCCATCACATTCTGGTGATGATTCTATTGATGACAATAATTCACATAAGTGTAAGTACTAGACCTTGTTTATCAATTAAGAAATCTATTTAAGCCATCTTGATTTTAAGCCTTTACACTGGTTGTTGTTACTTAAAACACTATGTTTTAAGGAGGTCATTGATGGTCAGTCCATTATATCAGATGTCATAGCATGCTGGCAAATTTTATTGTGAATATCAAATCTGAACCCATTGTATACTGGACACTAAAGAATACTGAGTTCTAGTGTCTTATGATAATCATTTATATAAAAAATTGTAATAAAAAAAGATAAAAATAGTGTTCACAAATTCACAATGTATATTGGCAATACATGAGTTGTTAAATTAAATTTTGGCCTAATGACTATGTTTCATTTATTTGTTAGATTGTGGGTGCAAAAACCTTGAATAGATTGCCAAGACAGTTCTAATTCTAATTTTAATTAATCGCTTTCACTCCTGTTAAGGTGTATTTCGCCAATGTCAAGTTATTTATAGACACTCCCATGGACTTATTAGAGAAATAAGTCCATGGATATCACTCGCGAAGACAATTGTTCGGTAAAAGAATATTTTCTCTAATGGACTAAACAGAAGCACATGGGGTTAGCGCCACTTGACTAATACAATACAATTTTAAACAAGTGTACTAGTGAAATGTACCGCATGGACAAATAATATGGGCCCCTGATAATGTCACTTGTAGCAACTTGCCACCCATAATTAAAACACAATATTAAATTGCGTTTGCACAGACTAAGATAATATCATCATGCATAATTTAGTCATGATTCCGAGCTAGCAAGCAAATCATTACTTTCTGACTCTGGGTGAATCACCTGTTTTTTATGATATTAATGTATGTTTAATTTTTATTTTACCTGTTTATCCGAACCAGTTTAGTAGTTAAGATTGCTTTTCAGTACAAGTGTTAATAAGCTATCCAAATCAGAATAATTTTGTTTTCAAAAAAATCTACTAAGCATACAAACCACTTTTTATAAAAAACTGGGGGACAACATGTTCACTGTTTTTAGCAATTTAATTTAATTCACTATTTATCTGTGTAATCAAAACACGCAATTTTTAAATAATAATTGTTTCGTTTGTCTCGGAACTTCAATACCACTCAAACTTGAAAAAAATATTACATGACAAAAATTGTTTGTTGACCTTCCTATTAAAAAGAGCATAATACCTATTATGAGGTCTAAGTGGAAATAGTTATAAGTATAGTTTACTTTGTGAATGAAGTATAAGTACCCTTATTAGGGTTCCGTACCTCAAAAGGAAAAAAGGAACCTTTATATTTCATATTTCATATTTATTTATTCCATTAACAAATACATTTTGTGTCGGAAATATTACACTTAAAGTTAAAATAAAAACTTAAACTAAAATTACATTTTTGCAACATGCACATGAATAAAATAAATAAATAAATATTTGATAATACTTACGAGGGGCGGCTGATAAGTAATCTCCTTGGTCAGAAATATATACAAAAATAATGCTGGCTGGTATGGATTTATATTCGTTTGTTATTCTATTTTCAAAATGTATTACATTCATTTGTTTATTGCATCACGTTTATTTGTCTCCTACAACTGTTTCAAACATGTCGGTAGAAAAAGTGAAAATGGATAAAATCGAGCAGCGTGCGGTGATTAAGTTTTTGACTAAAGAAGGGAATACGCCTTCGGAGATCAGACAGCGTATGTTACGTGTGTTTGGCAGTTTGTGTTCTTCCGAATTTGTTATAAAGTTTTGGTCAAAGCAGTTTAAGTTAGGTCGTGAGAGTCTGGAAGATGATCCTCGTAGCGGAAGACCAGTTTCGGCCGTCACCGATGAAAATGTAGCCAGGGTGAAAAAAATTATATTAGAGGACCGACGAGTGAAGCAGTGGGAGATAGCTAGAGATGTGGGCGTCAGTAAAGAGCGAGTCAATGAAATAATTCATGAGCATTTGAACATGTCCAAGGTTAGTGCACGTTGGGTCCCCAGAATGTTGACTGCATTTGACATGGAGAGGCGTGTCAAATGTTGCGAAGAGTTTTTGGAGATGAGTCGAGGGAAAGAGGAAGAAATAATTTCTAGAATTGTAACATGTGATGAGACTTGGATTCGACAATGGGACCCGGAAAGTAAGCAAGAGTCGTTACAGTGGAAATTTAAGGATGAGAAGCCGCCTCGGAAATTCAAGGTCTGTCCATCGGCAGGTAAACTTATGGCTACAATCTTTTGGGACACAGAAGGGATTTTGCTCATAGATTATTTACCGAAGAAAACTACAATGAATGCTGATTATTACTCAAACTTACTATACCAACTATGAGAGACAATAAAAGAAAAACGGCGAGGTAAACTAAACAAAGGTATTCTGATTTTGCACGATAACGCACCAGTGCATACCGCCCGCACAACGAAGCTAGCAATTAAAGACAATGGCTTCGAAACCATTGACCACCCCCCTTATAGTCCAGATTTAGCCCCCTGTGACTATTTTCTGTTTAGACTTCTCAAGAAAGACCTCAGGGGACGAAGGTTTATGACCGATGACGAAATGAAGGCTGCGGTTACTGACTTTTTTGACGACAAACCGAAAGTTTTTTTTTTTAATGGTTTAAATTCAATATTTGAAAAATTTAATAAGTGCATTTTACTAGCAGGGGACTATATAGAAAAATAAAAAAAAATTAGCCACGACAGTCTTTTGTTTCATTGTTAGGTAGATTACTTTTCAGCCGCCCCTCGTACAAACCCTAATTAAGTTAACTTTATTTTATAATTCATTCACAAACTCGTCTACATCATAGAAGCATTTCTCTAGCAAATAGTTCCTTAGGTGGCTTTTAAAAATAGAAGGACTCGGTATGCTTCACTCGCTATAGGATCACTTGTGCGTCTGTCTGTCCGTCCATCTGTCACAGCCGATTTGCTCCAAAACTACTGGACCGATCGAGTTGAAATTTGGTACACATATGTAAGTCAGTGACCCAAAGAGGGACTCGTAACATAAATAAATGAATTTTGGACAAGGCGGCCACTTTTGGGGTGTAAATTAGGAAATAAAAAAAAAAAGTTCTGTCAACCTTATTGTGTGACATGTCAAATGAAAGGGCCTGTTGTGAGCATCTCAATTTTTTTTTTTTATAATTTAAATATAAACAGTTTTTAAGTTATTTAAGAAAATTGGCAATAATTGACCACTCCCCCCTTATCTCCGAAACTGCTGGGCCTAAAATTTTTGAAAAAATATGGAAAATAGTTCTTCACCTATAGATTACAGGAAAACCTATAAGAAGTTTGAGTGTTCAAAGTTATATAGGAAAATTGCGAATGTATATGCGCGCCTCGGGCCCCTTTTTATTACTAAAGAATCTACTATGTTGTTATGCTCAATGTTAAGTAACATTTGCACTTAGTACATCTGGTTAGTTACATAAAACTGTTAGTCTTGATCCACCTACGGAAACCTGAGGAATAACCTGCCCTTTAACTTTACGTTTTATTTTAACCTTTTGATGTCCTCAACATAATTATCATTTCTTATACATTTTTTAGATATAAATTAAACTACAAAAATTACACTGGCCTTTGTCCAGCAGTGGACGTCTTGCGGCTGATAATGATGAGGATGATGATGATGATAATTTATACAGTGTGTTATGTTTCAGCTATTGATGGAACCTTGGATACTTCTAATAACAAACCTTTATCGCCAACAAGCAGTATCACATCCCAACGGAAACTAGAGTGGGATTCCTTAGCGGATGTTGGTTATGGCAATGAAAGTGATCGAAAAACTTCTGCATCAAGCCTAAGTACATTAGAAAGAGAAATTCTGGCACAAAAACAACAGTATACTTTGGATTTTAAACAAAACAGTGACTTGGGCCTGCCTACAGCACATTCAACTCCTGTTGATCCAAATGAAAATAAGTCTAAAAACAAAAAAGGTCAAGGAAAGAAAACAACATCATTTTCCAAGAAAGATGTCGACATTGTTGAAGTAAAAGTACCCCACATTTCAGAAAATGCTCAGGCAATAAATGTTAATCTAACTAAACAATTCTCGGTTAATCTTGGCAAAGATGGTGGCATAACTGTAGACACTGGGAAAAATAATGTTACTGTAACTCCGGAAACAAAGTGTGTTGACACTGAAATAAGTTCTGCAGTAAGATTAGACAAAGAAATACAGACTTCATTATTAAGATCAAAAGAAAGAGCTCAAAGTTCTGCAGATTGTCTTGAAACAGAGTTCACATCTCATCAAAACGTTCCTGTTTATATATGTTTAAATACAATTAAAAAGAGGCACAAAAAAAAGAATGTTCGAAAATTACGATCAAAAAATGTAATTAGAAAGAGATCTTCTTACGTGAAAATGGAACCTGTCCAAGAAAAAGAAAAAAGTGGAGAGCAGGTATCGGAAGCAGAGAGTTTTGAATACATGCCGGGGCACATTTACAATCAGAACCACTTAAACGAGAATTCAAATATGCCTAGCAATACTAATGCTGGTAATAAATCCAGTCTTGAATCTAGTGCTGTTCATACAACAGATTCAAGTAAAGAATCTAAATGCTCTTTCACTAAAGAACTAAATAAAAGTTTAGATGTTTTAAAACTAGCATTGAAGGATAAATATGATTCAAATTTGAAGAAAAAACTTGTGAAGGAAGTAATACAGAGGCTGCTCAAGTCAAATTATGCAGATGATGGAAGTACCTCAGACTTTCTTTCTGTTTTGAGTATGCATTCAAAGAAAACTCCAACAACCAGTACTTCTGAAGCAGACAATTCTGGAGAGAAAATGCTGCATACTAAACCCAAAAAGTCTATTCTTCGGAATAACAGATTTAATTCCAAGGACATATCTTCAACTTCGCAAAGCGCTCCTAATTTACCATTTGTAATGAATAGTGAAAATCCCGTTTTATCTTATTTACCTAAACAAGCATCATCAACGTCTACAGATACAGATCCGTCTGCTAACTATTCTGCTAAAGAATTATCATCTTCTGACACAATATTTGCAAAAACATCATCGGAAGAACTATTAAAGAAATACATTGATGCTCTCAAGAAAGAAGAGGCATATAAACAACACTTGAAAGATAAACATTTGTTTTTAAGACAGAAACTTTTAAGATCAGATACAGGTTTAAACTTACCTGTTCAGCTTGATCTAAAAACAAATAACAAATTAAAAAATCTGATCAAAGATCTGACTAGAAACAACTACGACGATGGATCCGGGGATGCAAGCAAATTAGAAGGAGGATCCAGCACCAACTTTGATTTCCACAATGGGAACAGACCTGTGAGAAAACAAAGAAGCCATTCCGTGTTTACTCTGTCTTCTGGTAATACTAACTTACAAAATCGAAATTGCTATCCAAAACATAATGAACAAGAAATACCTGCTTCATCAAGAGCAGGGCCAAGTCATCGCTTAGACCACATTGAGTCTTATAAGCAGCATGCATGTAAACAAACTAATGTTGCAGACAGTTCCGTGCAAGTTAATGTAAAATGTATTGAGGAGCATGAAAAAGCTGTGCCAATTAGAACAATAACAGGTCTTCCAGCCTTAACTGGAGATGTAAAATATGTATGTTTATGCACTGAAAAATCACTGACCTCTCAAAATAGTCCTGAAGAGTTTCTAATTTATAAATGTTCAAAATTACCTGGAAATATGATATCAACAGGTTCTAACACTGTCAATGTACCATATGATACTAAATGTACTTCTCCTAAGCATGATAGCACACCAAGTTCTACCGAAAACAAGCTTAAACTTAAACCTCAAGAAAAACCTCAGGAAACAGGAAGCATGACCAATTTACCTTTATTAAGAAAACTGTCAAAATCATCTCAAACTAATTACTGTGTAACTTCCAACACGCCCCATAGGCTTAATTCCGGAAGCGCAAGTTCTTCGTCTTCAGAACATGACATAAACAATGCTACCAACGCACCTTCCAAGCCAAAAAGTAATACTAAAAAGGAATTTATCATTAAAGAGTCCACAAGATGCCTTCAAACAGAAATCAGCATTCATCCTAAGATTTCGGATCCTACTTTATCTGATGTTAATATTATTAACAGTGCGGAATGCGTGAAACTCATTAGTGAGTTGTACAGAAAAGTTTCCCGTTCTAGTTCAGAACATAACATTCCTCATTGTTCAATTGAAAATAATGAAGCACATACTTATGCATACAGTCAATCGTCAAAAGAAAATATTCATCTGTGGGATAAACCAATTCAAGATAATCTTTCAACGGATGAAGGGGATATTGCACCAATGACGAATCAACCACTACAATGTAGTTGTCATTCTACTATACCTCAGCAAGAAAACACTGACAAGATAATTATACCAATAGATGGAACCAATATGACACTTAAGGTCAGTATTGCTGGAAAATCGTCTTCACCATTATTAAATACCAAGAAAACCCAAACACAGACAGAAACACCTTGTTTTGTTGATTCAGAGAATAAAGAAATTACCACTAATAGGATAGAAAACACTGAAAACTACACGTGTATTTCAGCAGAGGGTTCGAAAGTTGTACAGTCGGAAGGTGTTCCTAATATTTTCAGAAATAATGAGTGCTACCCAAATGAAGGAAAGGCTGTGGAAGGACTTCGATTAAATACATATAATTTGGCAAATACATGCAGTATTAATCAGTGTTACCAAAATAAAGAAAAGCCCGTGGAGGCAATTCAATCTGATACATATCCAAAGACTATTACAATGAAGGATCGCAAAATATTTCTGCGTCATAATACTGAAATATTAATTAATACTGAGGCAGTTCGCCCTATTCGCTCGATTAGTGAAAATAATGATGATGATGAAAATAAAGGCGATAAGGAGACACAGCCTGTAGAGAAAAAAACTCTCGTGGCAAACAAAAAGCAATCGAAACACAAAGGCGATTCAGAGTTGCAATCCGTAAATTATTACGAATGTTCCTCTGTTCATAATAGTTTTTCGAAAGATCCTAAAGCATGTTCGCAGACGAAAAGCGCTACACTCTTTGTTCCTGAATCTAAAAGTTTGAAATCAAATATGGCAAAGGAAGATGGAACTACTAATGATATGATTTTAGACATGATACAAGACATTACAAAACGTTATTCCAAAAAGGTTTCAGAAAAAAGTAGTAAAAAGAAATGTTACGAAGAAATTCTGAGAGTTCTTGACTACCTTTTAGATACAGATGAAAGTGGAGATAGTGAAAAAGAACCTGCCAAAGATTCGCAGAGTTCGGAAGAACTACCACGGGTTTCTGAAATACTGTCTAATCAATCGTCTCCTGATACAGCCGCATTAAATAAATTAGGTGATGATGAAAGTGATGCCAGTAATCAAAGTTTAAAACTAAAAACTGATGGAGTTGACAAGAAATTTTCAGTGTGTATGAAGCAAGGTTTTCATGATTATAGTGGTACAAAAAAGAAACGTTCAAAACAGAAAACGACGGAAAGAACAGACCGGGATAGCTGCCCTCAAACCTGCAGCATATCATGTTGTTGTGGTGAACCAGAATGCAAAGATAGAACCGAACGCGGGGATGAAAATTATAAAACCGACATTTTAAAAGCTACTTTGCGATCTATACACCATGATACTGAAGAAAAGGATAAGCAATCTCCAGAGAGGTCAAAGTCAAAAACTATTACAGACTTTACAAAACTTAAAACTGACGAAGGACAAAAAATTCAATTTATGAAACTGAAACCTGATGTAGATAACAAGAAATCTTTGGTTTATGAAAAACCATCTTCTGTTGGTAAAAAACATGAACCTCTAGAGAATCGCCCTGAAACGTCGGATGCAGCAT
Source organism: Acleris literana (assembly GCA_946894065.1). Lineage (NCBI taxonomy): Eukaryota > Metazoa > Arthropoda > Insecta > Lepidoptera > Tortricidae > Acleris > Acleris literana. Next base: position 11,002,816 of record OX335687.1, read on the forward strand.
CTGGTAGTCACGAACCAGAATGCAAAGATAGATCCGAACGCGGGGATGAAAATTATAAAACCGACATTTTAAAAGCTACTTTGCGATCTTTACACTATGATACTGAAGAAAATGATAAGCAATCTCCAGAGAGCTCAAAGTCAGAAAGAATTACTGACTTTAAAAAACTTAAAACTGACGAAGGTCAAAAAACGAAATTTGTGAAACGGAAACCTGATGTAGATAACAAAAAATCTTTGTTTTATGACAAACCATCTTCTGTTTGTAAAAAACATGAATCACTAGAGAATCGCCCTGAAACATCGGATGCAGCATGTGGTAGTCACGAACCAGAATGCAAAGATAGATCCGAACGCGGGAATGAAAATTATAAAACTGACATTTCAAAAGCTACTCTGAGATTACACCATGAAACTGAAGAAAATTTTATGGAATCTTCGGACAGCTTAAAGTCGGAAACTATTACTGGCTCTACAAAACTTAAAACTGACGAAGGTCGAAAAATCCAATGTACAAAACGGAAACCTGATGTAGTTAATAAGAAATCTTTGGTTTATGAAAAGCCTGCTTCCGTTTGTAAAAAACATGAACCTCTAGAGGATTGCCCCGAAACATGCGATGTAGCATGTGGTTGTGATGAACCGGATTGCAAACATGGGTCTAACGGCAATGAAAAGTATAAAACTGACATTACAAAACAAACTTTGAGATCTATGCACGAAGTAACTGAAGAATTCTTGGAGACTACAAAGCAGGGATGTAGTGAACAATTGTGCCCTCAATTTTGCGATATAGCATGTGGATGTGACGAACCAAGTTCCGGAGATATACCTGAGCGCGGCGTAGAAAACTATAAAACTGGCATTACGAAACAAACTTACAAATCTTTACACCAAGAGACGTTATCAAAAACTTGTGATAAAGGTGTTGGACGTGATGATTCTTTAGAATCCAAGGACAGCTCCAGCTGTGATTGCATAAAATATTTAAAAAACAGGTGTGACCATAAAGGGTGCAAAAAACATAAATCAACTGACAAAAGCAAAAGAAATCTGGTTAGTAAATGTGTTCAATCAACGGCAAGGAAAGTAAAATTAATCTGCTCCCATCGCCACTGTTCCTCGCAATGTCCAATTTCATCTGATCAACAATCCACTTGTATTGATTCTCCGAGTGCTAAAATTATCAACAAAATAAGGAAAGAATGCGAAAAATATCAAAAACGGTCTAGAAATCACATAAATGAGGTATCCAGTAGCACATCGGTAAATTGCGACCATTGCAACCGAGCCAATTGGCATTGTTCTTGTAGAGGACAGAAATGTCGAGGTCATAGAACGAGAACTACCACGGAGAAGATTAAAAAAAAATGTGTGGCTTACAATCTTGTTCTGCAAACATCGGATAGTGTGGCTAGCGAGGAACAAACCGACTTTGATAGGTATTGTCGGCCGTTGCAGAATATTATTCTTAAAGTTCCCAAACAAAAGCAAGAGTATGTCCCTTTTAAAGAATTATCTGCGAAAATTGAACAGAATTTTTCGGGTGGTACTAGACAACGATGCTGTCATAAGAACCGATCTAGAAGCTGGCCCCACGAGGGTGGTATTTCTAGCACAGATGATGTTAAAATGGCACAGGCACGCACTGTAAGAGATTACTTGGAAAGTAACCGTCCTGACTTTGTGGAGAGGTGTACTGATCGACAAAATTGCATCAGAACGTTAAGTCGATCCAGGTATGTTATTCTCTATTCACACTTATATTGTTTCCTTGTAGCGCTAACGAGAGCTTACCAATATTTCTTACTCCAGACCCGAAAGTTGCTCGCTTGACTCGCCGCGGTTGAAAATGATTGTTGTTCATAACCCAAATCGTGGGGGATGTACGGGACCTACAACTATGTATTGTGGAGGTATTTAAATCTTTAACTTTGTAGTTGTTTGAAGCGCTCTGCAAATTTATTATTTGTGACGTAAACTTAAACAATTACTGTTAATAAAGGATGAAGCGTTTTATAGGTATCCCTATGAATTACAACTGTCCTGATCCGTGCTTGCAAACTGTTCAGAATGAAGTAACAAGATTTGGTAAGTTCTCCTGTTATACCAAAAGCATCTGTTAGATTAGAAATTGCTTCAGTTTTAATAGTAGTGGCTACGCTTTACCTATTTAATTACGCGAAGTATTATACTCGATTCATGTTAAAGTATGTAGAAAACGAGACTTCGGGAGCCCCCCTTAGCGCCTCTCCACAGCGCGGTGCCGTGGAGAGGCACGTAACCGTATCCATCCGTACAGATGCACGGTGCGGTGCCGCGTCGTACCACGGTCAAGCCCCAGTGCGTTTCAACTCAACTGAGCTGAGTGAAAAGGAGTGATCAATCATCTTGTTCGCATAAACATAAGCCTGACATTAATTGTTACATCCTGATTGTACGTTATCTGTCCGGCTCTGCTCCTCTCCGCTCAACTCCGCTTGTGTGAACCAACAGCGAGATGGCGTTGTCTACGCTTAATGTTTTAAATACTACTAGACTGCATTTTTTAGTAGGTATACGTACTTTTTTTTTTACCTAGTTCAGGGTCCTTTGTCCTCCCACCAAGCAGTAGTATTCATATTATTGTTACCTGATGTAGGATCATTCTTCATCCTCAATAATGGCAAAGCATTTGCAGTTTGCCTCGGGGCCCATTTACCATCAGCCCCCTATATCAATATCCTGACATTAACACTGACAGACGCCATTTAGTCCGGCGGCGCTGAGTTTTGAGGTTTCAAAAATGTTAAAGTTTATTGTTTTTGGAAAATAGTTTCCGGACCTTTTGCCCAACCTAATGCATAAGTTTGACCCATTCTAGGTGTTTGCTAAGGTAGAAACTTAATTTTGTCTTTTTTTTTAACAATATCGGACAAAAATAAAATTCGACATTCAAATTTATCTCACGATAATAATGAAGTAGTAACCTAAGTACATACGTATTTTGTGTCATCTTCACCCACTGGGATATATTATATTATATTAAATTGATATTTAATCTTTACCTAACTACGTCGCCCTAATAGCTCTGAGAGAGTATTATAATCGGTTAAATAGGTATAACGCGTTTCAGATCACTATATAGTATCAGTTAATCAAACTAATTTGTGTCAAATGCATCCATGGCATTTGAAGCTTGTTTTTTTATGACACAAAAGAAAATTCAAGTTACCTATGAGAGTTTACGTCTACATTAGGTATTAATATGGTGTAACGAAACACTTCGTAATTTTTGTGGTTTTTTTTATTTTATCCATGATATCCTCGTGGTTACATACTGGCGCTATGTCATTTTGCACTGGACGAAAATGACACAAAATCGGTTCGCACAATACGGAAGTTATCCTAGATAGGATCCTGATATATTTTTTAACTTTAATTTTATTTTGAATTTTGTAATTTGAAATGAAAAGCGCAAAAAATCAAATTTCTGAAAATGCAATGTCAATATGTGACACAAAAGGCAATATAAGCTTTACAAGTACACACTGTATCCACATCCAAAAAATAAGCGAGTTTAGAGTATTTGTAACTAAGTTATGACCTCAAAATCAACGCCGCCGCCGGACTACACTCTGATTTTTCTAAGATGGTGCCTGTGACAGCCGTATTTCGTAATTTCAATCACTATACTCACAAGCGATGTGTTTAAAAATAGGCGATTAATTATTTAAATTCCTGAACAGCGTGGAAAGGTTTGTACCGATGTAGTATTTATGTAAAGTTAAAGAAATAAGTGTAATAACTGTTTATATGAGCTGTCACAGGCACCATTTCTAATTGTAATTTCAGTGTACATGGCGGAGCTTATATGAATCCCAGTGATGTGAACACTTGCTAACTTTGCGATGTATACTGAATTGTCACCGGTCACCTATATACGTCAGCATGGTGGCTCAGTGCTCGTTTGCCTTCTCCAGAAAAAAGTTTTTGTTACGTTTTACAGAGCAAGTGAGCGCTCCAAGCAGCTCGAAGTGCTGTCAATGCAGCTGCGCGGCTTGCGACCGCAAACACTGACTGAGGAAGAAATGATGCAACTAGCCAAGGAGGTCGGGTTGGGTCAGCGTCGGCGTAAGTATTTCTACTTTCGACTTGAATAATGATTTTCCGTCACTTTGGGTTAAAAGATCTGTATTTTCAAACACCATGTAGGTACCGGTAGAACCGGTTCCAAGCCTTGCCGGTAATACAAGCCAAGAGCGTCGCATCTGCATTTAGGATATGTGGCAAAAATAATATTTATTTATTTCCGTTACTGCACAGAATATCACATTCGCAAAACATCATATACGCATATCATACTAGCAAAACATCATATTCGCATAACATCGTACTAGCAAAACCCGATATTTGCATAACATGATACTTACAAATAGTCGGGTTTGGTTATAGAATCGTAGGTAGCTTTAGGTTATGTTAGAATTACAGTAGGCACGGAGGGCCAAACTACCCAGAAATAGGAGGTCCGCGCCGGCGGAGCTCCGCCTACGCTGTCTAATTCATGTCTTTCTAATAATTATGTTTTGTTAATGTGATGTTTTGCTACTATGCTGATTTGCGAATGTCATGATCAGTGATCGGAATAGGTAGAGTATATTTACCTAAAGTTTGCAAAAGGACATAATATAGAATGGTTAAAACTGTGTGAAATATATAAATTAATATTTCGGGTATATTAGGTCGGGTTGGGTCAGCGTCGGCGTAAGTATTTCTACTTTCGACTTGAATAATGATTTTACGTCACTTTGGGTTAAAAAATCTGTATTTTTAAATACCATGTAGGTACCGGTAGAACCGGTTCCAAGCCTTGCCGGCAATACAAGCCAAGAGCGTCGCATCTGCATTTAGGATATGTGGCAAAAATAATATTTGTTTATTTCCGTTACTGCACAGAATATCACATTCGCAAAACATCATATACGCATATCATACTAGCAAAACATCATATTCGCATAACATCATACTAGCAAAACACGATATTTGCAAAACATGATAGAAATGGTCGGGTTTGGTTATGGAATCGTAGGTAGCTTTAGGTTATGTTAGAATTACAGTAGGCACGGAGGGCCAAACTACCCAGAAATAGGAGGTCCGCGCCGGCGGATGTTGATGATGATGTTTTGCTACTATGATGATTGGCGAATGTCATGGTTTGCGAATATGGTGTTTTGCTTTTAAGATATTTTTGAGAATATCATGTTTTGCGAATATGATATCCAACGACGGAGGGCTTTTGGTGACATACCGTGGTTCTAGAATTTATGGAATCGCTATTTCCTAATTATCATACTATACATATACCTACATACCTTGCGCCTCTTCTCAGCAGTGGTCTCTTGCGAAGCGCTGGTAGATTTTTGACATGTAAAAGTGCCCGTGCTGCCTTATTACTGAATAAACATCTTTTATCTTTTTATTTTATACCACCTTTATTTGACCTTCAGTATTGTCATATATTTCAAAATTCATTCATTCGTTAAATCGCTAATGCACGACCCGTTATGGTTGCCTTTTTCGCGGTGGATCATGTTTGGAAAAATGACCTTCTGCTGGAGTTTCTTGCGGCGCTTCTTCTCCGCAATGATGGTCTTGTCCGAAGCGCTAGTAGATTCACTTTATATTACCGACGTGTAAAAGAGCCCGTATGTGGCCAATTTACTGAATAAATATTTTGGTTTTGATTTTGAATAGGCCCTTTAAATTATTTGGTAAACAAGGAGGATATCTCCGCTGTGAAAGAGTTTCAAACAAACAATGATTAGGTTAGTTAATTTTGAAATATGACAATACTGATGGCCAAAATCAAATGAAAATATTTCTTAGAATGAAACTGACCTAGTTTTTCATAATAACTACAACATATACAAAAATCGTGAAAATCGGACTTGATTTAAGGGGTTTTTGATAGCTACGCGATGATTTAAGCGTCGATTCAGAATGCTAAGTGTTGCGGGTGAAGGAATAGTAATAACCAGACATAAGAATCTAAGGGCAAAATTTATGACAAGTAGGGAATTCCTATATCGATAAACTCAATTATCGATGCAAGTTTTCCTTGTAAAACCTTTTTATTTATTAAAAGTGTAAATATTAAACAATATAAGTAATAACGTAATTCTCTTCTTCATTTTTCAAAACGATTTTTGAAACTTTACCCATCATTATTTTTTCCCCTCCCCATCTACTATTGTCAAAATAAATGATCAGAATTTGTTCCAAATTTTCGGGCGTTAAACGTCTCCGTCTTGGCTGATAAATCTATTTCAGGCTAAATGACTTGAATTTCTGTGGAGGTAATAGGGGCATAACATTCTTTCTTAAATATGCTGTGTGAACTTCATACTCGTCTTCAGAACAATACTTAAAAAAACATACAATGCTGGGGGAGATTACTAGTATATGGAAAAAGCATCGATCATTCAGTTTATCGATATAGGAACTCCCAACCTGTCATAAAATTTTGCCCCCTGGATTCCAACATTCGGAAACTTCATGGTTCGTGCTTGTGCAATGTTGTCAGGATTGACTTCATCGGCCGAGCACTATAGTCGTCCTGCAACATTATTATTTATCTTTCCAGGTCAACCAAAATTATTCAGTGAACGAGAAATGAAGAAACACTCTGAGAATATTTACAAATCGCTGCCTGAAGTGAGACAGAAGAAAGAAGATGCCAGAAAAGAAAGCATTAAAAGAACAAACTTGCTAATGGCCAGCTTGTTTAAAAAGGTATATATAATCGTCGTTTATGTCTTATTCCATTTTGACAAGAGCTAAAACGGTACGTCTTTCGATTTCCTTGACTGTACATTCAAGGTAACGAACGATTCAAGATTTTATTTTCAAATCTCGTCCCTGCTTACAACAAAACAATCTAAATGGTTCTTGGTCGCTAAAAGGTTGGGACTACTTGTGACGTACTGGCGGCTCCGTTCACGGTGAAGTCTTTTATTGACTTATCGCTATTTCCTAGGGAACTGTCCAATTCTGCGATATAAAAAGTACTCTACGTCCGTATCCGGGCTGTAACATATTTATGTACAGTATTCCCAGCTTCTTAATAGTTTTCGGATGGCTATCAGTATCACGCTTGCACTCGCAACTGGCAGTATATTTGTCACTCATGTATCATAGAAAAACGAAGATTGCCAATAGCTATTAGGAAAATGATAGCACTGTACCAAAGGATAATGCCAAAAAAAATATGGACCAAAAACCCAGTCTCGATACAGCCACGGAATAGACAAAACAGTGGAAGTGGCATGAGCTTCGCTTAGTATCAGCTAGAAAATATTGAAATAAGCGATCGCGGCAAAAGTATGGTAGGTTGCGCGGAACTCCGCATAACCATGCCACACGTTACACGCCCACTTGACCCTTCTACTGTTTTTTCTGTTCTGTGGATACAGCTGTTACAATACCTATTTGAGACCCGCTGGCCCCTGGAACTAGCAATCGCAATCGACTTCAAAGTGGAACAATTATTTTCATTTTGTATGCAGACTCTCCTTCGGACAGTCATAATGAAAACGATTGCGTTTGCGAATGCGTTAGGCAATAACAATAAGAGTGCGGATATTTATGCTCGATTTCATAACACAAGACACTTATTTTGAATATTAGTTTTATATTCAGGAAAAAAGAAAACTGCTTTAATTAGTTTATTTTGTTTATTTTCAGAATCTACAGAAAAAAACGTTGCGTGGTGCCGTGAACCTTTCTAACTATAGTGCTGTTATTAAGTTATGACTTGAGTTTGCTTTAATGTATTGACCCAACAAAATGTGTTCAGTCTATTATATATCTAACGTTTTTACGCCGTGTATTTTATACCCGTTGAGTTAATGTTGATTGACGTTTAGAAATTAAATTCGATAATTTCAAATGTACGTTTATTAAATTTTTACCTCTGTCACAGCCCCGGATCTACGTTTTTTCCGAACCGGGTGAGAACTTGACAGTGACGCGCCCTTTCCACCAGGTCCAGGGTTATGAAACAAGATTTTTTCTTTAAACATATGTATTTGGCACCCTTTGAAACTGCCGCCCCGGGCAGGGTTTCCCAGTTGCCCCCCTGGATCCGGGGCTGCTCTGTCATTCTAGTTTACACTCGTTATATCTCAAGTTACAGGGTATTTTTTTCAGCAATGATTGCCAGCCATCGTTATCTGTCTTACTCCAATTTGGCGTGAATGAGACGTCCTTACTGTCGACGGTAATTATTGCTTAATTTATTGCCCGTGATAGTGCACCGTCTCGAAAGCGGGTGGGCTAATACTTGCAGTTGTAATGCGTGTAGACACGCACACCTACTCATCCGGCCTGCGATGCTTAGAGACGACAGCTTATGCACTCAGAAACAACGTGCACGTGCATCTAAACACACAAGTATGGCCCATATGGCATACCAAACGCCATGGCGTATGGCGCTTTCGTCAGATAAAACAACTAGGTAGATTAAAGTAATAATATTAATTTATAGGTTAAAGAAATAACTAACTAAAATCTACGGAGTCTTACAACGAATACTAATTATTAATGGATGTCATGTTGTATTAAATACTACGTGTTTACACAGTAGTATATACTAGGATAACAGAAATTTATAAAAATAGATATTCACTTCGATAAATTTAGACCGGGCCGGGACCAGGATATTGTTAAAGAACTTTTTAACATTATCCTGGTCCCGGCCCTGACCACTAATGGTCCTTTGAACCGCGTAATTTAAATTGGTTTACTATTAATAAAAGCCTAACTAACATTATCTGTTTAAATAAGCGTGAGATCTTCTAATACTGATTGTTTAAAAACTAGAAGGTTCCTATTCTCTTTCAGTTTGCGAAGCTATTTCCTTAAGTTTACGTCTATGGACTTTCGTAGAAGCTGTTTGCGGTATTGCATCCAGGAATATCACTCCTCCCCTCAGTTGCTTTGATTCGGCCAGATTATCTGGAACAAACCAAACGATTTGATTCATAAGGCCAATTCAGTGAGTACACGAACGTATCATTGCGCAGAATTATAATTTCCAAGAATCGTTTTTTTTTATTGTCATAAGTCTAACCTAACCTAGCCTACGTAATTAACGTTTAAGATTCCTGAAAACATCATGGTTTCGGCAGAAAATAGCGTTCGATGAAATGTAATCGATGAAGTGAAATTCGATAAAATTATGGGTTACCATGTTCAGCAGTGGATGCTGAAAAGAAGAAGAAGACTTACTTTCTAATTCGCCAACACGACACGCACGCGACAAGGGGAAATTGTATTTAATGAACGTTTGTGCAATTTGGTATGAGTGTGGATAAAGCGGTAACCCATCATTTTTAACCGACTTCAAAAAAAGAGGAGGTTATACGTTCCACTGGATGTTTTTTTTATGTATGTTCACCGATTACTCCGTCAATTGTGGACCGATTTTAAAAATTCTTTTTTAGTTTGATAGAGTATACTTCCGAGGTGGTCCCATTGTCACCAAATCTGAATATAATGAGGGGATCAGTGAGGAATTGAGGGAACTTCTCAAATATTGTCGGCGATTTTAGTATTTTTCACGGATGGCCCCCGGAACTCCTCAACGGTACTGATTTCAAGGGTGGCGATAAGATATCTCGATTAAGATAGTTGAGCGACTACAACGAAGAATATTTACTTGTTGAAATATGACTACGATTTTCCCGCGGCGTTGCTTGCGGCGCGCTTGATATAACTTAAAAAGTTTCATATCAACCAAGAAGTGGGACTATGACGATACTAGAGCGTATTATGATGGCTTTACAGCCAGCACATGCTGAGTTGGGCCCGTTTCGCAACAATTGCACTTATCTGTCGTTTCTTTTCCTTATTTTTTGTGTTATATTTATGTGTTATTGTTGTGAATAAATGTTTTCTATTCTATTCTATTCTATTCTACTAAAAAGTATAAAATAAAATAAATGTTTAAAAAACAAAAAACCGCCTTTTTTGTTTTTTAAACATTTATATCGAATTTCAGTTCATCGACTGAATCATTTCATCGAACGCTATCTTCTGCTGGAACCATGATGTTTTCAGGATATCTTAAACATATCGTATATTAATTACGTAGGTTAGGTTAAGTTAGACTTGTGTCCACCAAAAAATAAAATCGTACGGCGATAAATGCCGCAGATGTTGATGAATGTTCGTTGAAAGGTGTTTCGATAAAATAATAGGTATCCAGATAAAGCATCTGTCACTTTCTGTCCAGTTTGTAAGTGCGAGAGTAACGGATGCTTTACCCACCGCGATAAAGACGACCATAATACGGGCCCTGGGAGGTTTCTTCGAAGTTCTTACCCGCCACGATTTGTTTGATCTCTTCCGCGGTGATGGTATAACCAGGGCGGCTGACCACGCAGGCCACCGGCAGATCACCGCACGAGGGATCCTTTACACTGGTCACAGCCACATCGAAAACGCCGGGGTGCTGACGGATTACGCCTTCCAACTCCACTGGGGATATCTGTCAATAATAAATTGATTTCTTTTGCAGCAATGGAAGTGTATTTGCACGAGAGTTAGGTATTTATTTATTTAACTTTTATTACACAAAAAAAGCACAAATGGCGTACTTAATGCCTAATGACATTCTCTACCAGTCTACCAATTAATCATACAGAAACTAACAAAAGTGGTGCACAGAAAAAGAAAACAAAGCAAAGGAAGAACATCATTCAGTTTAAAGAACAGAAATCGGCTTTGAAACCTCCAACAAATAAAGAGGGGTGGTGGCTAATAATAGTTTAACTTGTGTGTGTGTTTGTCTATGTACCGTAGCTTCCTAACAGATGGACCGTGTTGGACGCGGTTTTATTTCTGGTAATTTAATCGGGGGTGGTTTTTAGCTAGATTTCATGAAAATCTGTTGGGCCGCTTATGGTATCTATAAAATAGTTATTCTATGAAACACGACTGACGAAATATACCTAACTACTACTGGCGAACCGATTCAGTGCGGATGACACAAATGTTTTTAACGTGTGGCGGATGACACGCTAGGCGTGTCATCATTATCTATGGCATCGTCCTAATAGAACGCGACTGCGCATCATCGCAAATTCGCGCAACTGTTTATGTGACTGTTTACATACAAACAGTCGCGCGAACTTGCGATGATCGCGCAATCGCGTTCTATTAGGACGGCGTGTCATGAAATAATTGTTCGCCGCCACAGCCAAAAGTTTTGGAAAATGGAAGACGCAACGAATCGGTTAAGAAGCTAGAAAATAAGTTACTAGTGTACCTACTCTGTAACCACTCTCATGAATAAATAGGTTTCACACTCTGCCTTAAAAGTAACTCCACACTTTTGTACCTTGCTTTGGGGACTGCCCCACGGCACTACTAAACCACACTACTGACCAAAACTAGTTTCACAAATATGCGTTTGTTAGTCCTTTACCTCAAAAGCATAAATTCCTTGAAGCGATTCACCGAATCGCATTTCACCTCGAATGAACAAAATTTCAATAGAATCTTTTACTTGAAGCAATTTTTCGCGTGGTTTTTTACATAATACACACATATTTACATACATATACATACACATACATATACATATTTACATACATATTTATTTACATATTTTTACATAGTGGTTTTTTATATAATTAATTTGTAGCATTTCATTTTTTGTGTAGTATTTTACCCTAGACGCATTTCGTCGCGATCGATGTTTGTTTGGGACGCTATTTAATGTGACGCGTTAATTGAATGAATTAATGAATGAATGAATGAATGATTTATTTATTTGAAACCACACAACAACATTACAACTTGCTTAAAACTAGAAAAAGAAAAAAGTTGGTAAATAGTACAGTTTTGAGGGTGGTCTTAAAAAGGAGTCCACTCAGCATGTGCCAAGGCATGAATTGCCTTGACGCTGATTTTCAGTGAATCCATTTAAACAATACAAAACAAAACACAAATAACAAATAACAAATAACAACAACACCAAGCAGAGCAGAATACAACAGACATTTCAGCGAAGGTACAGTTTATTAAAAAACAAAAAACCGCCTTCAAAAACGCAAAAAATTACTTCTTTAAAATTATAGGCACCTAATAGGTTAGTCCAACTGATGTCGGCTTTTTGTTGAAAATGTTGTGGTCGCCGACTTCAGTTGGACTAACCTATTAGGTGCCTATAATTTTAAAGAAGTTATTTTTTGCGTTTTTGAAGGCGGTTTTTTGTTTTTTAAAACATTTATTTTATTTTATACTTTTTAGTTATCATAATACGCTGTTACGTAGTCCCACTTCTTAGTTGAAATGAAACTTTAACTTATATCAAGCGCGCCACAAGCAATGCCGCGGGAAAGTCATAGTCATATTTCAACAAGTAAATATTATTCGTTGTAGGTAGTCGCTCAACTATCTTAATCAAGATATCTTATCGCCACCCTTGAAATCGGTACCATTGAGGAGTTCCGGTGGCCATCTGTGGTCTTCATCATCAGTTCCACTACACCAAATGATACTTTATGAATGCAAATGCTGGACTTGTTACTAAAAATACTAAAATCGCTATATGTTTGCCTACAATATTTGAGGAGTTCCCTCAATTCCTCACTGATCCCCTTATCAGATACAGATTTGGTGACAATGGGACCACCTCGGAAGTATACTCTATCAAACCAAAAAAAAATTTTTGAAATCGGTCGACAATTGACGGAGTAATCGGTGAACATACATAAAAAAAAAAAAATACATACAGTGGAACGTATAACCTCCTCCTTTTTTGAAGTCGGTTAAAAAGCAGATTTGATAAAAACGTATAAATAAATAAATAATGTGTTTATCAAGTCGGTATAAAAATAGTTACATAATTAGTTGGATGTAAATAAAGCATCTATCTTCCTTGTTACATAATAAATAAATAAATATATATATATATACATCAGCAAACAACAGTATTTTATATCGTCGGCTAGACAGAGGACGTTTGTTCCATTAGCAGGTGGATTTTTATTTTATTTTTAAATGTTACCAGGGAACTGGAGTTTCTTATTGGTGGTGGAATGTTGTTACAGCATCTCGTGGCAGCGTATCTAATTGATGTTCGCACTAAAATCCTGTAACATTTTTTTTGAAACGTGTTTTGTACCTGTAGTTTCGTGTCTTAAGTGCTGTCAAACTCCTTGAAATATTATCTTTGTGACTAATAAATAATAGATACTCTGTCATTGCGACATTGAAGTCCAGTGACATTGATTTCAGATACGATAATTATACATATATTGCAATATTTGTGAGAAATTTTTTGAGCTTGAAAGCGACTAAAGATATTGTCTAATACTGAATTAGACTATTAGGATACAAAGCGAAAATTTATCGCAAGATCGAGGTGAAATGCGACAAAAAATAATATCGACTAAAAAAAATGACGATTGAGACACAACGCGATAGTTAAATGCACGATCGAGGCGAAATGCGACTAAAACTTATAGCGACCAAAAAAGTTAACGATCGATACACAACGCGATAATTAAATATACGTTCGAGGTGAAATGCGATTCGGTGAATCGCTACAAGGAATTTATGCTTTTGAGGTAAAGGACTAACAAACGAGCGCGAGTCAGATTCGCGCACCGAGAGTTCCGAATTTAAGATAATATGGTTGGAAAAAGCAAAAAAAAAAATTTTGTTATGAACTTTATTATCTATGCAATAAGGCCCATTTTGACTAGCCTAAATTTTAATACAGATTTTTTAAGTTTTTTGATAATTTTTCCTAAACTGAAAAGTTTGACAACTTCATTTTATTTTTCCTGTAAATATAAGTAATTATCTTTAAGCCTATAAATCAAAAAGTACGTCCCAAAAAATTATAAAAAAATAGTTTCGAAATGTGCAGACTGAGCCCTTTCATATGACACCCCGTTTGCTATAATTAAATAACTTTCATTTTTCAACCCTCCATTCTAGACCCCTTAACAAATACTACTTTTTTTACTAAAAACAGATGAGGGCAAGCAAGTTATACAACTATACCAAATTTAAAATTGATAGCTTCTATAGTTTCTGAGAAAAACTGCTTTGACATACAGACAGACAGACAACAACAACAACGAAGTCTCACCATAAGGGTTCCTTTTTTACCATTTTGGTACGGAACCCTAAAAAAGGAGCTCCATTGACTCCGTTAAATTTGAATTAGAAATATAAATCATTGGTCAGTAGTGCAGTGGGGAAGGAGAGGTCGCTTTAACCACGTAAGCCCCAGTGCAATAGGATGTCCATAATCAAGGCAATTTTATTTGAACTGTGTTGCAAAAGAATAAGGTTTATTTTCCTATGTTAATATAGTGAAAATGGCATTATCGAACAAACGTAATTGAACTTTATTGCATTGATGGTAGATTCAAAGTCCCGCTTACAAAAAAACCTGTTTGCAGTATGGCGGGCCTTACGAGGTTAACGCCTTTAACAGATTAGTGCAGCAGAAACATGCAGCTACTTTAGGCCGATCGTATAAAGGGTGTCCCAAAACTCAACGTTAACCCGCCTAGGGCTGATAGAGCAGCTAAAAGCTATCGATTTAACCCCTATGCATGTTCAGCGATTTTTACCAGATTCGGAGATATTGATTATTTAAGTCTGAATTCTTGTAATTTTCTCTTCTGTCCATGTCACAGTATATTTCATAAGTTTTTATCAACTGTCCTGTCCTGTGTTTTTTCCATACATAGTAAAAACCAAACACTGGGATACCTAGTATGGAGAAACAAACATTATATTATTAGGTACTTAAAAAGTTGCAAATAGGTTTAAAAACTAAGGTGATTCGTAATTATTCTAATAAATTAATATACACTGAAAAACTTAAGAAATAAATATCAAATTAATAATTTTTCGTGACATAAGGGAAAATTACAAAAATTAAGACTAAAATGATCAATATCTCCGAAACTAGTAAAAATGGCTGAATATACATAGGGGTTATATCGACAGCTTTTTCTGTTCTATCAGCCCTAGGCGGGTTAACGTTGACATTTGGGAGACCCTGTACATTCATTTGTCACTTACCTGATGATTCATGTATTTGAGCAGTAACTTGATCCGCTCTACGAAGAAAAAGTTGTACTGATCGTCCCTGTAGAACATGTCACCAGTCTTGAACCAACCGCCTTCTGCAAAGGTTTCTTCCGTGGCTTCAGGGTTGTTGTAGTACCCTTTGATGATCCCAGGTCCTCTCACCCACAGCTCGCCGTTCTTGTTCGGCTCGTTGATGTCTTCTTGTGTCTCCACATCTATTAACTGTATATGGAATAAGATAAGATAAAGTTATTTTTGTAACAAGAAGCAGTTAACAAACAAAAGCATTGCTATAGTCACCACGCTAGGATTCCCAGTGTTGTGGCGAGCTAAGCTCTTCCATATTTAAATTATGATTTTAAAAAAGAAAATGGTACTGCTTACCCTATATTGTAAACATCCCATCGGTTTGCCAGTAGCCCCGGGGCTCGTGGAGTCGTCAATCAGACCCAGCGTCGTCAGCTCGCTCAGGCCATATACGTTCAGCACCTCGGTGTTTGGTGTTAATTCCTACAATATTGGTCATACATAACTAAATACTAAGTATGGTAGCATTGGTAACCTAATGAACGCCCTTGTCAGAATCGGTCTGTTTCCTATTTCACCATCTTGACAGTGATAGGTGACCGGTGACAGTTCACTGTATATTGCAAAGTTAAAAAGCTTTCAAATCTGTGGGTTTCGTATGAGCTGCGCCGTGTACACTGATGTCACCTGTCATTGTCAGGTAAGTGAAGTAGGGGGCAGCCCCGTATTTCCTCATCTTGACAATGACAGGTGACAGTTGACATTTCATGGTACATGGCGCAGCTTATGACCCCCTGTCTATGAGTCTGTGTGAGGTATCAGCTTGTTAAGTTTCTTTTCCTTAATGGCTTTCACTCCTTGTTTTAACAAGGTGTATTTCGCCAATGTCGAGTTTTTGACAATCACCATGGACTTATTAGAGAAATAAGTCCATGGATGTCACACGCGAGGACAATTGTTCGATTAAAGACACCTATTTACTCTGGTGGACTAAACAGAAGCACATGGAGTTAGCTCCACGCGCTTCTGTCAAGTCCGCGTATTAACTTTGTAATGTATACCTACCGAATTATCACCTGTCACCTTTCATTGTGAAGATGAGGAAATCGGGGGCCGGCCGACCCGATATGACCGAAACTGTTCATAGCCGTACTACAAAACATTATGAAAGACCTCCCAAGGACACAAAAATGAATAAATATCAACGATCTCTTGGAATAATTATTGGGCTAACAAAGAGATATTCAAATCCCAGCTCCCATAACACTCAAAAAGATAGCCATCTATTCAATTATCTTACGTATTGGTCTTTCAACTGCATGAGTCGCAATAAGATCCAAACAACACAGAGAACGATCGAGAGAAGTTAGTTAAATATCAAACTAAGAGACAAGATGAGGAACTCCGATATAAGAAATAGGACTGAAGTAACGCATGCATTCTCACAACGTCTGAAATGGAGATGGGGGGTGCCTTGCTGCTAGATATACTGACGACAGAAATGGACATCAAGACTTCTTAAATGGAGGGGACCACACGGGACAAGAAGTGTTGGTAGACCAGTATGTAGATGGCAAGACGAACTAGCAGCAGTACCTACAGTAGCGGGAAAGAAATGGGCAAAGATAGCGAAGGAAAAATGGGACTGTTTGGAAGAAACTTTTATCCTGAGGGGGTCCAAATAAATCATAAAAAATGTAAAATGCATGAATTCTATTAATTGAATGTATTTCAAATGAACTTCTTTTTTTAAATTTTATATAATTTGCATGACATTCAAATTTAAAGTACATACCTATCATTGAAATGTATGAAATAAATTGTATATAGCAAATGTATTGTGATTTAAAATTAGGAATTAATAAAGCTATAGGTTTTTTTTAATTAATAATAATGGCGTCTTGGCCTCTGGGGCACGTGAAAAGGCAGATGTTTTGACTCGCTATACAAAACCACATCACAGTCATTGACAAAACTTAAATATAAAGTTATTTCTCAAGACTCGTTACTTCACTATGGCGTGGTTCTATGATCGCATCGACGGTAAAATTTAAGTCCATAACCTATTTTATAGCCATGGACATAAATGTTTGACTCTTGTCGATATTATGACGACAGTCATGTTAACCTAGTTGGTAACCAACCCTTTCTACGAAGCCAACGGTCCCGAGTTCAAATTCCGGTACGGACAGATATTTTGTGTGATGAGCGCGAGTATTTGTTTCTGAGTCTTGGATGTTTTCTATGTATTTAAGTATATACTTCTCTATATGAGTATGTTTATCGTTGTTTAGTGCCCATAGTACAAGCCTAGAGCTTAATATGGAACTAGGTCAACCTGATATTTATTTAATTTCACTTCTCATGTTAACTTTAGTCTCAGCACATCGGGATTAAAGCTCCTTATTAATCTCTAGGGACTAAAGCTTTATTAAATTTATTTTGAAAATCCCTAAACAGTCAATCACGGTGTTTCTGAATGGAGGATTATCGCCCTTTTCAGTGATTGTGTAGACAATTTTTAGACAGCGGAAAAAAATTGTAAGAAACTTTGTTATAATAAATATTGTAATTCTGTTTAGAACGTCGTTTTTTGTCCTCGCATTCAAAGTGAAAAGTAGAGAGTTTAACGCGAGTCTAAACAAACATAATGACACTCGAACTTCGAAACATCTCGTGTCATTATGGCTTGTTTTAGTCCCTTGTTAAACAATCTACTATTATTTTGGGAACCCAACTTGCTCTTCACCTTGATTTCCTTAATTAGCTCTGAAGGTACCGCACTGCCTCCCAGCATCAGCGTCTCCAAGCAGGTGAAGTCACACTTCTCGTGGTCTCCGGGCTTGATCAACGCAGCCATGAACGTTGGGCTCAGTATAGTAAAGGTCGGCTGTAATAAATAAAAATAACCCTCAAACTCTGTAAATAGTCACAATATAAACAGTAGTTCGTCTTCAAACAAAGGTATATCGCGCGGCTTGCATGTGTGCGTGCCTCGACCGTACGCGCCGCGAGCCACCACAAGCAAACTCAACAGGACGGACCGAGCCGGTGTAGTCGGGCCCGCGGCGTTGCCGCATTTGGTTGCGTGCGTGTTAAGTTTCGAGCGACGCACCTCGACGCAACCCTAACGCCTGAGCGGCAATAGTTAACAAAAAGTATTAAGGCCCATACTTATAGGATCAATATTTTGAGAGATTATGAAGGGCTGTTGTAAAATTAAATTAAAAAAAAATAAGTCAAAAGTAGGATTTAATCAGCCACAACAATGGGTATGGTCTCATTCGATTCAGCGCAGAAATTACATGGAAAATGACACTTGGGGTCAGGACCCCTATATTTTGGTAGGACTCGGCAGGTCCTCATTTCTAGTGCCAAGATAAAGTGATAAACAAATTTTCATTGATGTAGGTACATAATTTACCGCCAAACTGTCATATTTAATCTTACTTTACTTGTACTAAGGTGTTTGTTTGTGTTATAGATTTAAATCATCACATCAATTAATCTTTCGATCTGTATCTTAAAACACGGCCTTAATGTTTTTTTAGTAGTTCGATTCTTGGTTAAGGCAGACAAAATTTAAATAACCCATAATTGTTTTAAGTATTTATTGTTTTCAAACTTTTTGCTTTTAACTTCAGTTCTAGCAAGGAGCACAATGGGGTTTGGGTAAAAGTGTTGTCATTTGTAAAATTCATACATTTACAAGGTGAGCGGCCATTCATAAAAGTGGTAAATTGTGATAGAATTATTCAAAATAAACATGTTTTGTTATGTAATGTAATACTCTTAAGTGCATCGGAGCCGAGATATTGAAATATTCATACTTGGGCTTACTTTTGTACTAAAAACTGAATACTTAAATCTTTAAAATCTCCGCTCCGATATTATTTAACGCCATAAATTATATATATCTATGTGTATTTACAGGTCCTCTAAATAACTATGTAAAAATTATGCGAGGCCGCTGAAAAAAATAAGACAATATTCTTCAAACAAATTTACCCAATGCCCTTTGCTGTCTTTCTCTAACTTCCAAGTTAATAAAAGCATAGAAATTGCTATTTAAGTGAGGACCAAAAAGTTGGACCATAGTTAAGCGTAGTTAACCATAACAACGAAGGCGGGAAAAGTTCCGTTGTGCGACGAAAAGTATTCCTACAATTGTATGGCTAATCTTCGTGTCACAACGGAAAAGTTTCAAAGAAAATTTAATTGCGTGAGTTAGCATAAATACCCAACTTTTTGGACCTTACCCATTTACAATATGTAAGGTAGTTGCCGTCCAAGTGGTGTTCGTATTTTTTACCATGTATTCCCTTTATCTTCTTTACATAGCATAAAACAAAGTCGCTCCCGCGGTCTGTTCACTTAGATATTTTAAACTACGTTATGGATTGGAGTGTAGTTTTCAGCAATAGATAGTGTTTTTTTTTATGTATTCTGGTTTATGTACGGGAAGTGCAGAAAACTCACATAAACCGAAGCGAAGCGAGAGCGGGTCGCTAGTTTTATTATAAGATCTCTGTGAACAGATGACGTGACTGTAAGGTACTATCCAGAAAACTACACAGCCCCCGCAAGAGAGTAGGGCTTAATCCACCTATTTTTCATTTTACCCTTTTACCAATACTCCTAGAACTCAAAAGAACTTAGTGTCAAAATACCTAAATCACAGAATACCTAACGTTTTTTTCTCAAAACACCATATTCTTAATATGGCCGAATTTAAAAATGCGTTAGTTTCAAAATGGAGAAACTTCACAACACCTTTATCGCAGAACGCAATAAGTTCAAAACAACCATGTGCCAGAATACCTAAATTTCAAAAAGGCTAGTTATCCTTCATGTACGAGTATAAATATTAAATATGCTTTACTTATCTTCTTTAGTGCTGGCCACTTACATTGAACAAAACGGACAAGGAAGGAAGGAATATAGGACATTTTAGGGGCACTTTTTCACATATCAGGTTCAAAAAAGAGCTCATGGTTCTTGGTACAAAAAAATTAGGCATTTTGAACCTGTGACATTTTGACATTCTGAGTTTTCAGTTTAAGTTATTTAGATATTTTGTCGTATCTATGATTCGGTATTTTAAGGAAATGTACATTTCAAAATTTAGACATTTCAGACATGAGACGTTTTAGGTCGATGTCATTATGACATTTGTGTATCTTAGGAATGAGGCTGTTTAATTTTTAGGTATTATGAGCCCTTGGTAATTTGAAATTTAGCGAAATTAGTGAATAAGGTATTATGAAAATTAGGTGCGATAAGCCCTACTCCCGCAAGAGACCCGTCGAAGAATTATACAAAAAAGTTGAAAAAGGCTAATAAAACACATTAACTACATCTTATCTTACTTTTTTTTTAACATGATTGGCGTGACAATTTCTATAATTCATAAAAAACCGGTCAAGTGCGAGTCGAACTCGCGCACCGAGGGTTTCGTATTAATAATTATGGTTCGAAAACACAAAAGAAAATACCTTCACCTTCAGGTTAGTACCTAGTAATTAATATTATTATGTAAATTTGTTTGAGGGTAATTAAAAAGACATCATTGATCAGCAAGTTGTCTAATTTGCAAGAAACATGGCCGTTCGTAATTGATTAATTGTTAAACTGCAGCATTGAATAAAGTAATGATTTACTTAAATGTTCTGCTGGGTAAACCAAGGCGAACCTCGATCGATATTGAACTGAAGTACTAAATATTACAATGTTGTGATCGATCCGTGAGCTAAATTTATTCTGGCTGGTAGCTCAATCAATCATTTTGCATTTGCTCTGCATGTCGGTCAGCGTGTATAAATAAGTGTCAAGTTTATTTACAACTGAGTCATTATTTAAGTAACGAGATGCGTGTTCCTCTTTCTTCTGACTTAATAGACCTTTTCGCCGTTATAAAAATACCTACAAAACCTTACAAGTCAATGATTGATGTTCGTTGATGACAGATCGCTCGATCGCTTATGTCACCTCCATAAACTTCGAATCGATAGAAAATAGAAACTTTAGCAGCGTTTGCATCTTGGCTACGGCTGGACTGGACTTCGTTATATTAGTTGCTGTTCATAATCTACTAGTCAAGGGACCATAACAAAGGTGATCCTTTGGACAGTGGAAACGACTCTAATAGTGGTGTTTGTTTGAATGGTTTCAGTAATCAATAGGGCTTAAGATGTTAAGTTGATTATGTATGTAGGTATTTGTTGTATCTTGGAGCGACATGATCATGCCATAATAAAAATAAATACCTTGTAAGTATTGATGAGGTAGCCGGCATGGTTCTGGTTGAGGGCCTGCGAGGTCTGCAGCCGTGTATACCGCAGTATCGGCGACATGATGAAGTTGATCAGGGCCGTCAGCCACTGGAGAGGCGATCCGACCATCATCATCTTTGTGGGGGTTGGGAACTGCGAGTGTCTTCCCCTAGGCAATTATTATACTTCAAAAACTCGGGGAGTGTTTACAATTTAAGATTTGCATACAGAGATTTTCTTTTGTTGTAATTTAATGAATACAGCAATACTCAACTGCTTAAAGAATCGTGCAAACAATTTGCGTAGCTTTATCATAATATAAGTACACTGTTTCGCCCGAGCACAAACGGACGTATCCTCATCATAATTTTAACCGAAAGACGTTCACTGCTAAACATAAAGCCTCAAAGACCGATCTTGCGCCGCTTACATCCACCGGTTCCCCGCAACCTTAGCCCCGTTATCAGTCCACTACACCACCAAACGGACGTACTCGTATACGATTAGCTACATAACAACCCACGCGATGCGAGCCGTTACACGTTAAAGAAGGATTAAAGTTAGAGTATGAAGACATAAAACTCGCTAATAAACTTGCTTTTAGGTAATCAACAGAAATAGCTCGACCCAATATAAAATAACTACAAGTTGGAATTGCGGTGTTCGTAAGTAATAACACAGTTAAAGTATGTCATTACTCCTGCATTGCATTCATACATAACTACATGGGAATGGGACTGTATTGGTAATAACGTGTTGGTGCCACAGATGCTTATATTGTACTTGTATCTAAGATACTCAAGGCCAAAGCCTTTTGTTACGAAGTACTTACCATAAGTATGGTCCAGTGATGGCCAAGTTCTTGTGCGTAGCCGCAGCGCCTTTCGGCAGGCCAGTAGTTCCGCTGGTAGCGATCAGCAGAGCGATGGTGTCTTCAGGATCAAACTCCGTTGCTCTGAAAGACAGGCATAATAGGCTCATTCATCTGTTGTCTTCCCAAAACTGTTAGCATTGCCAGAGAAAGAAGCCAAAACAGAATTGACAGTATCTATAACCTGTTTTTTTTATTCCAAATTCTTGCTATTCTTGCCGAAGATGGGTACGGTAGCATTTGTGCGAGGTAGATAGTTGTGCACTAGATACAAGATGCACCACTTCAGAGAATTTAGACAGTCGTCGACGCAAAACAAAATCCTTGGACCATGTTTCCGTGGATCCGAATTGGACACGGTACATAATGATCTCACGTAAGTTCTAAATTTGAACTACATAGGCAGGCCCAGGCAGGCCCTTATTTTAAAATTATCTTCAATTATAAAAACAGCTTTCTTCGATACAACGGGCTATTTTCAAATTTTAAGATCTCTTGTTCTGCTGATACCAACAGAGACAGAGGGTTACCGTGACATAGTTATAACCGTGTCCCTTATACACGCTCTAAACTGAATTGATTAGCCATGTTCATGGTAACCCCCCCAGAGATCCTTAATTCTGAGGTAGGTACTAATTATTAAAATTATCTAGATGTTCAAAAGCAGTCACCAAAACCCGGATTTTTTGTACGCAATGCTTCTTTGTTTAATTGGTGTCTTTCACACCACTTACTCGAATTCCTCAGTCGGCGTGCTATCTCCATGAATCTCTAAGAATTCAGCGAAGCTGCAGAGGTAGTCACCCTTGTCAAAGGTGACGATCAGCGCGTCAGAGTCGATTCCGTTCAGAGCCAACTGGACCTCGGTCGCCTTCTCGCTCTGGCAGAAGATGATCTTTGGTGTCGTTACTTCGAAGGTTCCTTGGAGTTCACCTACGAGTGAAATATAGTACTATTACAGACTTTGCTCAGCCACTGTTGAACAATTAAAATTATATAACAAGTTGAAAGCAAAATTGCCCTTTTGTAACAAGATTCTGCTGAACTGTTCCGTCTCGCAAAGCATAAGGAAAATATTCATAGATGATGCACTTACTTCAGT
Organism: Acleris literana; assembly: GCA_946894065.1. Classification (NCBI taxonomy): domain Eukaryota; kingdom Metazoa; phylum Arthropoda; class Insecta; order Lepidoptera; family Tortricidae; genus Acleris; species Acleris literana. The sequence goes on from OX335687.1 coordinate 11,026,189, forward strand.
GATTGGAGAGGCACCAGAAGAAAAGGAACAAGTTTTAAAGTGGTTCAAGCATTGAAATGAAAAGAAATAATTTATTCATGAAAATGGCCAAATCACTTTCTACTTATTACACTTAGATTATGATAGTGATGATGACAATGGCACATGATCATATGTACGAGAGAAGAACAGTTCAGCGATATTATATATACCTATAGAAAAGTAGTTCACCTCTGACCATTGACGATTTTCTTTTATCGCTATTGCCGCTCGGGCGTTAGGATTGCGTTGATGCGCGTCGCCGCTGACACTTAATACAAACGTAACCAAACGCGGCGAGGGCGCGGCGAGGGCGCGGCGACGACTAAACCGGCTTGGTCCGTGCTGTTGAGTTTGCTTGTGGTGGCTAGTGGTGCGTACGGTTGAAGCACGCACACATGCAAGCCGCGCAATATACCTTTGTTTGGAGATGAACTACTGTTTAATACTGTGGCACAGCTCTCAATAACATGGCGATACTCACTAACACCCAAAGTCCTGTCCACAGCAGACACGATGACGCCCAGATAGAAGGCAGCGTAGAAGGGTATAGCAAGATCGATGTGGCTCGGAGCCATGAGGATTATGACGTCACCAACTCCCATGCCGAAGTTTTTGAGGCTGATGGCACAGCGCACCGTCCTCTCCAAGGCTGATGCATTCGTCTCAGTTTCCCCTGTTGCTCCATCGATCTAAATTTATAGAAGAAATGCCGTTTAATACTGTTACATTAAGTAAAAAAACGATAAATTTTGGATTACTTTATTTTTCAATGCTATCAGTTATTTACACCACGGCAGTTTGTGCGGATAAGTTCCAATAAAAAGCCTAGCGGGATACTGCTGCAGTGTGTACTTGAAAATAAAACACTAACCAATCGTCAAGTGCGGACGGGGCGAGGTGGGGAAGGAGAGCTACCGAACTGCCAACATCTCCATGTATTGCAGTCAGGTTGCTATCTCGAAAGAGTGACGCGGACCAAAAAGACCAACTGCAACAGTGCTACTCAACGAGAGAGGCGAGGGTCAGCAAGTAGGTAAATTCTTAAAGCAATCTATAGTCTATTCCAAATAACATTGACTAGTAACGGTCTACTCGTTAATGTTAGGTACTAACCCATGATGTCATTGCTAGTCATTTTTTTGTTCGTTTTATAGCTTCTGCTACAAATTACTTGCAGACGGTGGCGTTAGGCACGTTTTACGACATTTTGTAATCGTTCTGCTTCAAATAAATTTGAATTAACGCTAATTTTAAAATTTTATATTGAATAGAGTAAGTAGGTAGGTATAATAGACCAACTCGGTCATATATCAATGCAAATTGAACATTCGCCAACGCTGCGCTCCAAACTTGCTGTCGACCACCGCACCTGCATCACAAAATCTGGAGCATCCTTGAAACTCTGCAGCAGGATCTTGCCGAGATGATGCCGGTCTGAAGGTATTCCTGTCTCGGCCACTATACCCGAAGTCAGCTCATTCATGTACCAGTGCACCGCGTCGTTGGTTCTTCTCGCCGGATACATGCTGTCAACAGTTCTTGATGTTAAAAAAAAAGCCTTAGGAATAGATTTCGAGAGAAATTGGTAGGGTTTACACCGGCGAGGACCACTGAAGCTCAGGCTTCACCAGAGTCCATGGCGCATCTCCTGCACTGCCCCGCGTGCCCTGACACCTGCACCCGGCAGGACTTACATGACACCACTAGCAATGCCGTTCCCGTGGCAGAATATTGATTGGTCAGCTCATACTGTTTAACATTCCGTCAACACGCTAAAAAGAAGAAGGACTTTCAAAACCATAATTAGAAGATAGAATGCCGAAATCGTTGCCATAAAAATACATGTACCTAAAATTAGACTAAGTAAGTCAGTCAGATAAAAATGCGTAGCGTACGGATACTAGGTGTTTCAGAAATACACGCGATGAATATAAATACGAATATAGACATAGTTCATGACTGAATAGACCTGCAGGCAACATCAACATCCTAAGTTAACAATTTAAATATGGCGGCGGCCAAATAACTCTTAAAAATATTTAACCTAAATAAACGCCTGAGAAATTCAACCAAAAGAAGTCTACAGGTCTACACACGCTCTGTGAAAGGATTTTTTCCACCCCGAACTACCTATACAACCACGATACCACACATTGTCTGGTAAGACCGAGCTATTTCATCTCGAAAAACACCAGTCAACCCTTGTCTGAAATGTCTGAAATATTTCAGCCATTTGTCATTTCAATATTTCAGGCTTCGTGTCGATAAAATGTCTAATTTAGCTTCCAGGTAGGTATTGATTAATAAATAATTGAGCTCTAATTTTAAGTACCTACAGACATAGGCACAAACAGTTTCCTTCAGTCACCAATGATGAATAAATAGTAAATACTAGGAACAAGCCTTGAAAAATAACTAATTTTTTCAATATATTTGTGGTTCAGAAATGCATGCGCAGTACTACGCATATCACGTCAATAGACGAAGGTTATCTTCAAGAGCTCTCTGATGTTTCTAATCAAACTATAATAGGTAATGATAAAGATCTATGCAATCGTCTATCACAACAAGTGCCCAAAAGTCGACACTCGCCAATAGATTCCTGACTCCTGATAAATTTTGAATATTATTTATCCTAGTGTTGGCAACACCAATATTAACGTATAGTTTATTTATATTTTTGTTTCATTTCTTTCCTTCTGCATCGGCGATCCCGGTGAAATAAGAGACCTAAACGACCTTCTGCATTTTTATTAATTTACCACGAACACCACCCAAGGAAACGAATATACAGTCTACACACAACTAACACCTGGAAGAACGAGCATTGCTCAGGGTAAAAAAAAATTTTCCCGTAGTTAACCACTTGATAGCCCGATTTCGTGACCCGAAAAACATCTATTCCGCAATTTTCATCAAAATCGATAGAGCAGATTTCTAAAACGCGATTACATTTCAAACGAAACTACTTGTAAATATTGCTGGTATAAATATGATGGATGATATTTACATGCTTACCTTTAATTAATATGGATATTAAACTCCTAATTTGTGCACTGACACGTTTAGTCCCGTTCGGTTTAGAGACCTGATTACTAGTGTCGCGAGAAAAGCTGTTTACTGTGTCTTATACTTGTACCCAATAACTCATAAGGCGCGATTACATTGAAGGAATTTTATATTGATGATAAAAGTCAGTATTTGGCAGCAATAACATCGACCAGTCCACTGCTCAGGTAAGTGATGATCGCAAGACCAGAGGAATCGCAAGTGCGCTGCCGGCCGTTGAGAAAAGAGTAGGCTCGTTTTTTGAAAGCTCCCAAGTCGTATTATTTTGGAAATGCGGACGCCGGGAGCTAATAAGTGATAACAGGTTACCTTTGTTTCGGCGAAATATGTTTGCCAAATGTATCATTTCCAAACCGTTTCATTTGCCAACCCGCTTTGTTTTCTGTAACCGTAAATATTTCGGGATTTTATAAAAACTAACCTAACCTAACCTATAGGGTTTACACGATGGTACTGAAATAAATCCTGAAATATTTATATAAAATTGCGTTGGCAAACGACGACGAAAGTTGGGAAACGACACATTTGGTAAATATATTTTTGCCAAACGGCAGGCTCCCAAGTGATAACACATAGACAATGTGCCTGGCAAAATAGCTCTTAAAAAACTCACGGTGGTGGATAACCAACTATCAAGATGGTGTTGATGAATGATGGTGGAATCCAGCAGCGGCTGGTATTACTCTGAATAATTCCTCGGAGCACTCCCCTTGTTAAATACGGTAAAAGATACAGAGCAACATCCCCCAAAATTTGTGGATGCATTTAAATCCATCGCATAATAATTCGTTTGTCAAGTTGTAATGCAACTCGCAATACAACTTGACAAACGAATTAATTATTAAGGTTAAGAATCACCTACCAGTGTGACCGCGCCCTACCTCTACATTATTCACGCCGTAACAACCGGCTGTAGCTCGCAAAATGATGGCTTTGTCGTACGAATGAAACTACTATAATCATTTATTAAGACCTTCGTCAAAGAACAAGGGGATAACCTAGTTTTATATACATTAACTTTTAATCTAGGTTTTTAAGTGTCTATAAATACACTAGAAAATTCAGGTTATGTCAAGCAGGTAGGTGTTATGACAAGTGTAAAAAAAATATCGATACTAATTAATTGAATACGTAATAGAGGCTGTTTTCATTTCGAGTAGGTGTAATAAAAAAAAATTATATTGACTATCTTTGAGAGTCAAAAATGCATATTATAGGCAGTGTATCATCGGGAGTAAATAACTATTGAATAGAATTTTCAGGGGGGTCATTACGACATAGCTATGCAGTTCAGATTACGCCGCGAGAAAGGGACAGAGCTATAGCTCTGCCCAGAGCTGATATCTCTCAGCAAAACGGATCTTTACGAAACCTAGCTGAGAACCATTCCGATTCAACGAGTTTTTTTAAACTCGTCCAAATAGTCCATCCGTTTGGGAGCTACGATGTCATAGATAGACACACAGGAACACAGACACACGATATACTTTTTATACCCCTCTTTTTTTGTCAGGGGTTGTTAAAAAATCCCTTGGCACAGAGCGGAAAAGACATGAAGTACAGGGGCGTACTACGCGGTAAAACCATATTCACAAAGTAAAAATGCATTAGTCACGGCGCTCCTATTAGAGGTTTTCTAATCTAAAGGGGCTTCTAAACGGGCCATATTTTCACTGCAATATGTGGCCGGCAACTATTGGTGTCTTTCTCTAACATACGAGTATGAGAGGGACACCAATCGTTGCCGGCCACAAATTGCAGTGAAAATATGGCCCGTTTAGAAGCCCCTTTATGATCAGGTTATAAATGGGTAAAATGGCGGATTATACGCCTTAAAGCATTCTCCGGCTGTCAATCAATCGTCGTTGGACGTTGAGGTGGTGCAAGGTAATCTCACTAATACTACGTTTTTGAGGATGTTATGTCCCAGAGGGCCCTGCCAAGATGCATTGCGCTAACTAGCTTTTTAAATCAATCGCGTCACTGGTAGATCACGTGACTTTTCGTATCACTTCATCTACCTGTGACGCGATTGGTTTAAAAACGAATCGATTAGAAACGTTAGTTAGCGTAGTGCATCTTTGCAGGGCCCTCTGATCCCATTCACGATTAGGTGGCCCGAGGTTGTGTCCACGATTGCCTTGTCCATGCAAAAAAAAGTTATAATACGTAATAAATCTGTTCAATCTGTTCTGTGCGATCCTTACTCTTCTTGGTGAATTCAGATCCAAGATGAATATTTAATGAACCAATGCACAAGGACATAGTGGTGGTCACATAATTAGGGACAATTGTTTTTTTCCCATACAATTGCCTACAAATATGACTTTTCAATTTTGACCACCATTCAAAAAATTCTAAACTAATTTAATATTTGGTTACCCTCATCGTTCATTAATGAACGAAGGTTTAAATGTATGTACAATTCATCTCTGTTGAAAACGGATCTTTCATTTTATAAGGATTTGAAAAAATAAATACCTCGCGTTCATACAAAGTTGTAAAACTTTGTATGGACGGGTCAGCACTAAATCCCTATAAAATATAAGGTTCGTTTTTAACAGTAGTTCATTGTACATAAATTTAAACCTTAGTTAATGATCTAAAGTAAATTGTATTTAACAATCAAATTGGTCAAGAACTTTTTGAATGGTGGTCAAAATTTAAAAGTCATATTTGTAGGCAATTGTATGGGAAAAAAACAAGTGTCTCTAATTATGTGACCACCACTGTAAGTACTTCAGTTGGATCTAAATGCAATTTTACATAATAAGATACCTACAGTCTCTACTTCGTAATTATTGGCTCGCCTGCATACAATCCCACGACTAAAGTTTTACGTGACCTTGTCACAATTTAATTCTAATATTCATGGCACGAGTATTTTTATTTCAGTAACTTCCCTATTTAATTAACTATCTATTATTATAAGTTCTAACTATATACTTTTATTACAAGTTATTTTGCTTTTATAATTTTTTGTATATTTATTTTAATTCTGCATAATATAAAGGTATAAAAGTAAAATAAACATTATGAAAAACCTAACCTACGGGTGCCGCCGGCAGCGGGCCGGGGCTCACGCTACTAGGGGTTAGGGCTGCAGAGAGAGGAACCTCCTCACAAAATACGTGCCGTGTCGAGGAGTACTACTTTCTGACTCTGGCCCTTGATCCAGCCAACTCGTGAGTCTCTTGAGGTGTTGGTCGAGACTCTTCGCTATGAGACCGTTCGCCGAAACAACTATCGGGACAATGATCGTCGAGTCAACATCCCACATGGCGGTCATCTAGGTCAGCTAGGTAAGAAAAGTTCCTTCTCAGCCTTCGCGAGGTTCCCGTCATGCGTGATGGTGACTGAGCACTGCCCGGCGTTGAGATCAATCTGTCCAACACGATATAAATAAATATCATAAATAAATAAATATCAAGGGACGATCTCACACAAATTGACCTAGTCCCAAACTAAGCTCTAGGCTTGTACTATGGGTACTAGACAACGATATAAATACTTATATAGAGAAATATATACTTAAATACATAGAAAACATCCACGACTCGGGAACAAATACTCGTGCTCATCACACAAATATCTGCCCTTACCGGGATTTGAACCCAGGACCGCTATCTTCGTAGGCAGGGTCACTACCAACTAGGCTAGCACGTCGTCGAATCAGGCTAATGGCGACATTACTGGGGTCCTAGTGAAAAAGGGGATAAGCCTTCTAAAGATCAAGTGAAAAAGGGTTTTAGTCTATATTCCGTTCATGTATATACCCTTTTTTATTACGAGCAGGGCCGTCTTAAACTATATCCTTTTGGAAATTAAAGAAAGCGAATTATTAGTAAAAAAAAAATACTATGATCTTCCTTTTATTATGGGTAATAAATTGTCGGTCCTTCGGGGCCCCCTGTGGATGGGGCCCATGTGCCCTTATGGTAAAGGCGGCATTGATTTGATTACGAGTTAAGTCGACGTGTACCCTTTTTGACTACGACTCCAGAATAGTCCTTGGATTTAAATTCTCGGGACGTTCGAGATGAATCTCTATCGTTAATCTGCGTGGAATGACAGCGTCACTTCTATGAAATCTCGAATAGGAATTTATCTCGATCGCGACCAAAGGTGGCTATTATACAGAAACTTCATCGTTAACGTAGACCCACCGAGTTTGGTACGATTTGGTTATGTTACTGTTATGTTGCAAATTTTATGAATATGAATAAATAAATAAATAAATAAATAAATAAATAAGCAGAAATAAAGTGGAGTTGACTACAAAAAAAAATATTTCTTAGAAAAATATTTATTATAAGTTTGTTTTTACAGAAACTTTTTGAGGTTAATACGAGTAACGAGTATAACATTACTTGAACTTAAATTATATTATATCTTATGAGATATTATAAATTATTATCTCAAATTAAAATAATTTAAAATAATTATCTATTTTTAGCAATTTCCTGCGCATGGTATAGTTAACGTTATAAGTAGACAGTTCAGAGTTTACATTACGATATTTATTTGACTTTATTGATTGATTGATTGATTGATTGATTTTATTTATTTGACATTACGTTACAGCGACAAGGTACAGTCGAATTTCTAAGTAGCTGCACATTTTAGTACCTTATCAAAATAACAATAACAGATCCAATTAGTCCGTCATTTACATTATCAAAAAATATTGAACACTTATTTTTTCTTTTGTCAATTAAACAAAAAACGATGAAGATAAAGTGCGTTGAAGTTTCGCGTGACGTCACGTCGTGGCACACTTTATACCACGTTGTGACGTCACGAGCCCCCACTCCCGAACTTTGATGCGCGTTATATTTGTCAATTTTGAATGATTTGAAAACGCAAAAAATACGTGTTCAATATTTTTTGATAATCTTACTGACGGACTAATTAGATTTTTTATTTTTTTACCCTGGACACACCCCTACTGCAACAAGGTATTAGCTACTTATGAGTTCGACCGTACTAAAGGGTTACCTACTTACTTATGGCTTAACGTTGTTAGGGTAAATTATTGTAATCAGGAAATATCATAGTAAATAACATAATGTTGATAACAATCATGAGATCATGACTAGCAAAAGTAACATGATTTCGTAAAAAAAACTTAGGTACTTGTTGGTAATTTCAACGTTTTTTGCATGTGAATAAAAAATTGGTACGTACCGACATTACAGCTAATAATGACTTGTTTTTATGAAATTGCTCTTATGTATTTTGTAGGATAATATATGAATAAAACACTCATTCATCGTTTTAGTGTATTTACCTATAGCCACCACAAACAAACACCAAAAATAGTAAGGTCGGGGGAGGCTATTCCGGCTGAGGGGTAATAAGTAGATTGTGTCACAAGGGAGCAAAATGACACATTTACGGCGAGGACGTACATTGAATCCTGAACAAAGCGAAGGATTTTATAATAGAATCCCGAACGTAGCGAGGGATTCAAGTGTTAATGCCCAGGGTGGAAATAATTTCGCTACCGTGTGACACATACTGCTTTTCACATCACCTTTGAGGAAAATAAAAGATCTTAGTGATGAAACAAATTATGTGCAAATAGTATGCACTTAAATGACGAAAAATAAATTTTAATCGATTATGTTCATACTATTTTCATATTTTATTGCGTTTATATTTTATACTGGGAACAAAGTATCCTTGAACAGAAAAGTGCCACTTTGATCCCTCCTAGCAGGGAAGAAAAGTCCCCTTTCCGAATAGGTGATGTGAAAATGTAATTATTCATACTAACACGTAATCTACTTAAAAAATAGTATACAATGTTAGAACCTATTAATCATAATCATATTAAAGCATGTAAGGAGAAATCAGCCCACCATGTACAGATTTCGTGTAATTCAATTTATGTATTTAACTTACCTACACTTCTAAATAGATAAGCTTTATTTACATCCAACTAAGTACAGAATAAAACAAGTTGAATAATAATAAAATATAACACAACTAACCTATAGTATAAATCGAATCGGGGTAACGCTGCGAGTGCCGAGGACACTCGCAGCGTTACCCCGTTGCACTGCGATGCTCAGTCTTTGGGCAAAAAGGAGCCTTGCCTGTGGTCGCCAGAGACACCTATTAATTTGTCTGACACTTCTTTAACCAATTTTTTTGTGTCAGATGACCAAGGACCAAACGTTTCCATAGCAAGTGCAGCAAATTCGTAATTTGGCTTTAAAAAAGCATATTTGCGGCACTTGATGGTTTGGGCGAGGTCTGCGGCGGTCCCTGGCTTGCGAGAAGAACCTTGGATGTGAGACGGTGCTAGCGTATCAACACAAGTGACGTCCCACGCCAAGGGACGACCGTATTTAACTATTTATTTCTCTATATAAGTATTTATATCGTTGTCTGGAACCCATAGTACAAGCCTAGAGTTTAGTTTGGGGCTAGTTCAATTTGTGTGAGATCGTCCCTTGATATTATTATAAATTTATTTATCGTAATTCTGCACAAAAAGGAGTCGTTTCTGGTTCCGCAGGTAATTGTAGCGTGATAAGAAGAAACAAATCATATATTCAATAATAACCACAGGAGTTCTAACATAGTATTTCCTTTTGGTTACCTCACAAATCTGACATGTTCATTTTCTACTTAGGTAAATTATTTATTGGGGTACAGACAGTGGAAACCTAAGGGAGAGTCGTGTCTTCTAAGTTAGCGTTGTAAATTGTTGTATGTCGGTATAAGTGGTTTCACAAGAGTGGAATAAACGAATGTACTTAATGGCGATTGTGATTGTGAGTGCCGTCCTTTGAAATAATAAAACGTACTTAAATACTTTTTTTTATTTAATGAATAGGTACTTACATTCACCCATTCAACCATGTGATTCAACTCATTCGTAGCAGCTCTTGTGAAATGATCTATAGCATTATCACATGCTGATAAAAAGACAAACTAACCATAATAAATAACTCTACATCAAACAAGGTTAATTACTTAAACATCAAAAATATATTCATAAAGGTATTTTGTTCATTAGTAATGAACTCTCTCCTCATTTTCAACATTTATACCTGTACATATTTAAAACAAAAACTTAAAGCGATTAACAACAATAATTTACTTAAGCTTTGGACAACAGATGAGCTCGGCACTGGAGTGTAAACTCTTCCCCACACGGCGAAGCTATATAATTCTTTCTCAAGGTTCACTGACGTGAAAGTATACACCGTCCTTCCACTACTTTGTTCCTCAGTGTACACATAATCGTGGACTTCCAGTGGCATGATAGAAACGTCCAATGAGACAGGGAAGAAAGCGGAATCCTTGGCGTTAACTTGAGGCACCACTTCTGGAGTTGGTACTTCAGCGATGATAGTTAGCTCATTGAAGACCGCTGTTGTATATTGAGCAAAAACTGGGAATCTGTGGAAGAGAAAACAAGTTGTTTCGTTATAGAAGCCGAAAAGCTATCGCACAGAGCACAGGCACAGTTGGTATGGATTCAATGGAGGCACCACAGATATCCTCTCGCATAGCCTTTAGGTACTAGAATGAGCATCTTAAGAATCCGAGATCTTTCTGAGGGGTTGGCACAACTTGTCCGCCAGTTATAAGTTATGCAAACGACTTTCTCTACGAGCGAGAAGAACCAAGTTAGTGCTTTGGTCTAGTCTTGTTCAATTTGGAAGTTAGGTCATAGACTTTGTCTATACATATTTTTTATAGACATCATAGAACCTTATCGTTTATTTCCTAATCTAGCGTCCGGAGCGATACCTAGAAGTATAGGGGATATTGATAGGGGCACTGGTTGGCTGGATGTTATCCCATTGCAGTGTGATGATCGACATATTGTTATAACAGACTTCAATAAAAGTGAGGAGGTTCTAAATTCATCTGGTTTATTTTTTGGTGTATATGTTACTCGATTTCCCCACCGTTATGGACTGATTTGGAAAATGTAGTTTTGGTTTGTTGGGTATACCTACTTACTCTCGGGGTAGTCCACTTGTAAGGTCAGTCAAGTGAAATCAGCATCCCACAATATGTTTAACCAAAAGCCGACTTCAGTTGAACCTTTATCATTTGAAAGGATTTTTTTTTACTTTTTAGGAGGCGGTTCATTGTTTTTTTTTTATTGATGTAATTTTGTTATGTTTTGACTTCGATAGGGTATGTGATGCATGTAAGTGGCTTCAGACCTTTTGCCGCACGTGTCCATGGAGTCTCCAGTGCAGGCTATCACGGAGCAGATCCGGGTTTCCCCCTCCGCCAGCCCGCTGAAGGTGCGCTCGCCGTCGAAGGCCGCCGCTCTGTACTGGTATTGCTAAAATAGTTTCAAAATGCTGTTTGATTATTCAAAATAACTAACTTGGAGGTTTCGTTTTGTACAGGAGTATGTAGGCTGCTTTTAAAGCAGTAATCTTCATCATCGATTCATTGAATCGTCACTAACCATCTGACCGTCGCTGGTCGGTCTAAAATTATGAAACTATTGGTAATTACTCGTACCTGTCGTATTTTTCAACATGTACACTTGCACTTGCTCGTGAAATACTATTATTCGGGGGTCTTTTAACTGCTTTTAATTGTATTACGTAGATTCAGAGAAGTATTAAGGATGGCCACGGAAATCAGGTTCAAACCGGCTAAAGGGTTATTGAAGCGCCCTTATTTCGGTGGCAGAATTACAGCCGTTGTCTCTACAAAACAACATATAGGTATGTACTATTATAATTAATTATTCAGTTAAGTAAGAAGGATGGCCACGGAAATCAGGTTCAAAGCGGTTAAAGTGTGGTTGAAGCGCCCTGATTTCGGTGGCAAAATTAGAGCCGTTGTCTCTACAGAACAACAGACAGGTATGTATACTATTATAATTAATTATTCTGTTACAAAAATAGTGTTGACGGTTTCATATGTACCTATCCAATTTTTCAACTTGTGGCATTATAATACTATTAATAAGGTTGAAAAGTGGATACCTCTCTTTGTAGTCGACTGTACCTATAGTCAGCTCAGCGCCTTTAAGCTATTTTAATCTCTACGCGCAAGACATTCGACTTAATATTGCACTTTATAATAAAACACTGCACCGTGTATCTTCACGACGTCGCAACGTGCCTTTCTACAGTGCCGCGCCGTTTTACGTTGACGACCCCGTGCCGTGGTGATGTGGCCAGGGGTGTTCTCTTCAAAACGGCGCTCGTTCGGTCGAAGTAGTGAAAGAGTGAACGCGCCACATCGGCGAGTTTACGTACCTAGTCTAAGTGCTCTGACGGGCGCACAAAACACATTTTAGCGCGTGCATTCTCAATTAGGCAGCCGGGCTTCTGTCGATAAGATCGAACGTAAAAGGCCGCCTAATTGAGAATGCACGCGCTAAAATGTGTTTTGTGCGCTCTGACGGGACTACTTAAACTCGCCGTTGTTACGCGTTCACTCGTTCACTCGTTCGACCGACCAAGCACCGTTTTTTAACCGACTTCAAAAAAAGGAGGAGGTTCTCAATTCGTCGGGTTTTTTTTTTTTTTTTTTTATGTATGTTCCCCGATTACTCGAAGACCACTGGACCGATTTGAAAAATTTTTTCGTTGTTCGAATGGGTATACTTTCTAGTTGGTCCCATTGTCATCACGTCAGGATCTGATGATGGGATCATAGAGAAATCAAGAGAACTCCTCAAATATTATAGGCACACCTATAGCGATTTTGGTATTTTTCACTGTAACTCATGCATTTGCTTTTGAAAAGTACTATATGGTGAAGTGGAACTGATGATGAAGACCACAGATGGCCACCGGAACTCCTTAACGGTACCTATTTCAAGGGTGGCGATAAGATATTTCGATAAAGGAAGTTGAGCGACTATGACGAAGCACATTTAGGTTTAAATATGACTATGACATTCCCGCGGCGTTGTCTGCGGCGAGCTTGAAATGTTCTATAGTTTCTTATTAATATTTAGAAGTGGAGCTACGTAACAGCATAAATAGGATCACTAAAAAGTATAAAATAAAATAAATGTTTAAAAAAACAAAAAACCGCCTTCAAAAAGCAAAAAATAACTTCTTTAAAATGGTAGGTAAATAGGTCAGTCCAACTGAAGTCGGCGTCCAACAATATTTTAACCAAAAGCAGACTTCAGTTGGACTGACCTTGACTGACTGACTTGACTTTATTTTATTAAGAGAATACACCCTTACTACGTGTACTATTATGCGCCGTCAGAGTTTCTCAATACGAAAAAATAGGGTGAATTATTCGTGCTTGTGCGTTTTTTGTTGCCATCATTATCGTATTTCTTGTGAAAAAACAAAACGAAGGTATAACTTTTATCAAAACATGCATGCATATCTATCTAACCGTGTATTATGTAGATCTTGATAAACTTACCCCTTCCCCTTGCGTCAGGTTCAGCCGGACCCTGAACCGGCAGCTGACCTCCTTGTCGACCAGGGTGAACTCCTGGAAGCCGTCGACCAGCGGCCGACTGGTGTGGTCGGGCAGGGACGGGTCAGTGAGCAGGAACAGGCTGTCGTGGTCGGCCGGGTTGTCGTAGATGGGACCAGGATACGATATTCCAGTGACCTGGAGAAATACTTTTTTACGGTCGTTGTAGGTAAATACATAGGTACTAGGTAAATGACTGACTGTGGATTCGAGTTTCTTGCGGCGCTTCCTGTTAGCAGTGGTTTTCTCTTGGGAAGCACTGGTAGAATTTGGCATGTGGCCTACTTAATGAATAACATCTTTATCTTTAAGTAAATGTTGGAGTGTATTTTTTGTTTTTTCGTTAAAAGAGTTTACTAAATAATAAAGTACCTACCTATGCTTAAATAGTTACAGAGTTAAGAACGTTTTAGAAAAGGAATGTTACATAACATAACAAGATCACTTACGTTCCCTGGCACCTTGGGCACCCAGGAGACCAGAAGGCGGGTGACTGAAAGACCAGGCATGGTGCTGACCAGTGCTCCAGCCTTACCCGAAAAAATGCCCGAACCTGAAAATAAAAGATTGTTGTTGGTACTTCTATCTATTTTGTAGTCAAAAAAGCATCGTAATCAACCTAGAGTTGACCAGCGAATCGTGACACAAGCATTTTTTTTCTAATTCTTAACATAGCAACAATTTTACCTATGAAATAAGCTGTCACATTATGAGCACGTATCCAGTCGCTATGCATTTCGTGTTACCAGCTAGAGATATTTTAAATTTGCCCCCAATTTTTTTGGGTCACCACTCACTGGTCAGATTCTATATATGGTAGAACACAAATCGAACTATGTGCGCTTAACATCTTAGTCCCGCAAAGTTAACCATAGGCATTTACTTTCAGACGGCAAGGCAAGGAGTTTCAAAGTGACGTTGTTTTTGGTCGGATAAAAATATATTTGTCGATCTTGTATTAGGTAGTGTAAACTAATTTTTATTTCTAAATTCTATGTCTTGAAAACAGTGACAAGCTAATTGGACGCTAATGGAGATGCAGGTAATAATGTTAGTGGTTTTATAAAGACTCACCGGCGCTTCCAACCCGTACATTGTTCGCTCCGGCACCGATGAAGTTGACATTCTGCGCATACGCGTAGGCTTCTTGGATTTGTACCGCTGGAATTAATAGGATTCAATTAACACAGATTTTATTACTTCAGCACAGAAGACAACATTATGTTAAAACCGCGCTATGCTGAGAGCAATTGGTTGTTGCAAAATAAATGGGCCGAGTTTAGTGAACCACGCTCTCATAAAGCATTAGCGTGAAAACGTAATTCTTGCCTAAATTCTTTCACATTTCTCAAACTTTATACTCAAGAGTAGTGAAAGTAGACACGGACTTACTAGTTTTATTGTTCCCTGTCTAAGGTAACGGCACCTATTACCGTGGGAGTTAAGGTAGTTTTCAAATAAGAGCCAGAAATTAAGGGTATCAAGACACCCTAACGATCAAAAGGATTTTTTTTATAAGAGTGCGGTGATTGAACTTTGTAATTTGCACCTTTTTGGGCTTGTTTTAGGTTATATGGGATAAAATAAATATTAAACACAAAAAGTCGGGTTCTCCTATTACCGAGGTATTGGACGGGCTTTGACCCTATTACCGCGGATGAGGTTCCTATTACCGAGGGTAGAGGATTAAAGTATTTTTGGTTCCGTACATTTAATATTTAACACATTTGTTTAATTTAATATAAAGCCCATCTCTGCTAAATACAATATAACAATTTCATAAGTACAAGATGACTGTATTGTCATCTGATTTACATAATTATGTACATAAAAATGTCAAATCAATAAAGGAAGCGGATTATTCAACATTGTTTTACCCTAAACTGGCTAACTAACAGGCTTATTATGTAAAAAATAACTATTTTATTGTTTGATTCTTAACAAACAGTCACGTCCGATACGCGGTCGAGTGCGAACGTCGTGTGTGTGAGTGACGTATAAGCAGTGATTTGAGGATGGCCTCAAACGTATTAAAGTGCAGTAATTGCAACATCGTTATCGATGAGGTTCTTACGTTTATTCAGACGAAAGCAGATGTTATGAACCAAGACATTTTAGTGCAAATTTGTAAGACCGGTTTCTCCGACGAAGACATAAATCATGCGAAGAAGCTGCTTTTCGATTCCGTCCCTGAAGTTATTATGAAGAAAAGAAGGAAAGAAGGGAAAAAATTACGCGACATAGAAGATATTATTAAGTTGATGAATGATGTGGACCCAGAGCACTTACCAATCTTTGTAGCTAGAGACCTACATAAGCTCCCACCCGTTACTTTTGACCATTTAGATCCGACTCGCTTATTAAAAGACCTCCTTTTACTGCAAAATGAGGTCCGGAGTATAAAAAGCGAACTAGCCACAAAGAACGAACTGCGGGATCTTCAAATGCAGATTGAAAACATGAAATATGCGTCTATTGTGAACAATTTTGATCCCGTTAACAACTTTGATCCTGTTAATAAAAAAAGAGGTGCCTGCATGCGGGATAGCTTTACTTATAACAGTGGTCCTATGGGCTTAAACATTTTCGCCTCAAAATCGTTAGAGAGGAGCGGTGCAGAAAGCGAACTACCCTCGACATCGCGCGAAAAACAAAATAATGAGTTATCGCCTTCATATGACAAAAATTGCACGAGCCCGTCAACAGGTTTAGAAACTGCAGATAAGGAATGCGAGCTTAAGGTAAACCAACAGATGAGCCCCGCAATAGATAAAGAACCGGTTCCTGCTTTGTGCGCTCCGGCGGTGGCTGCTACTACTACGAACAATAAAGTCACTGAATGTAACTTAGGTGAGAATCAATCGAGTTCATTGTTTAGCTCGGCGGTCAAGCGTTCGCAAAATATACCTGCTTCAAATTCGGAATCTAAACCAGTACAAAACAATGAGAAATTTAAACTTGTAAATTATAAGAAAAAGCAAAAGAGAAATTTTGTGGGTAAGATGGGCAAAGGGGAGTCAGACCCTAAGTGCAAATTTAGATCCGTGGAAATAAAAATACCCGTATATAAATCTAATGTATGTAAGGATACGACACAAGAAGACATTGTCGATTTTATCAAAGACAAAACAGGAGAAGAAATTACACTGTATAAAATTAATATGCGTACTGAACGAAGTTACGATTCGTACAAATTATATGTGTCTAAAAGCAAGATGGATATATTTTTAAATGATTCGTTTTGGCCAAACGGAGTAAGCTTTAGGCGTTTTGTGAGGCGAATTGTAAGTGAGAAGGACGGAGGTAACCCTGTCTGTGAGGATAGCAAAACAAAACAGATCCGATAATGGCCAGTTCAAGCATCAACCAAAACATTAAAATGGTCAGTTTTAACTGCAAGTCTATCAAGTCTTCATGTGAGAATGTGCGTGCTTTGTGTCAAACTGCCGATATAGTAACTTTGCAAGAACATTGGTTGTTTCCGTATGATATTCCCTTCCTGGGAACAATACACAAGGATTTTGAGTACACAGGAAAATCAGCTATTGATATCTCTACGGGAGTGATACGAGGAAGACCCTACGGAGGTGTAGCCGTCCTGTGGCGTAAAGGGATATTCCAGTCCGTCTCGGTAATTGAATGCAATAACAGTCGAATTACGGGTATAAAAGTGTCTTGCGATAGCAAGTCCATTTTAGTGTTTAGTGTTTATATGCCTACAAACTCGTTAGATAATCTGCCAATATTCACAGAGTGCTTATCTGATATAAATGCTATAGTGGAAAGTTGTAACGTGGAAGCAGTGTATATCTTAGGGGACTTCAACGCTCATCCAGGTGAATTGTTTTGCACTGAATTACTTGATTTCTGTTCTGAGCAAAAGTGGCTATGTGCTGATTTTGAACGATTGGGTGTAGCGTCGGATCACTACACTTTTGTGAGCGATGCACATGGTAGCAGGAGATGGTTGGACCACTGTGTAGTTACACAAAGTGCTCGGCAAAGTGTTACTAATATTTATGTAGACTGTAATGTTTATTGTTCGGATCACTTACCATTAATTATAGAATGTAGTTTTAGTGTTGTAGTATCAAAAATTCAACAAGAAGTAATTGAATGTAATGAAATAATTTGGGGAGATCGAAATACTGATCAAATCGATAAGTATCATAGTATATGTAATAGCAAGCTTAAATATATTGATTTCTCACAAGATTTTTCTGAATGCTGTCATAAATTATGTCATATCGAAGAGCATAAGAACATATTAAATAAAATGTTTAACGATATTGTGTGTGTGTTAACGGATGCTGCGAAGGAGTCGCATGTTAAAACAATAACAAAGAGGCGTAGGACTGTGTGTGGCTGGAATAAACATGTTCGCGGTGCTCATGAGCAGGCCAGGCTTAAATATGAATCGTGGCTCTTATGTAATAAGCCCAACGAGGGCCCAGTTTATACAGACATGTGCGAGTCACGTAAAATATTTAAAAGTAAATTAAAATGGTGTTTGAAACATGAGGAGCAGATTAAGATGGACATGATAGCAACACAGCGCGAAACAAAAAACTTTTCTAAGTTCTGGAAGTCCACAAATAAACTTAACTTGAAGCCTGGCTTGCCCACGAACGTTGAGGGCATCAGTGTGCATAGCGATATCGCAAAAGCTTTTAAAGAGTATTTTATGGTTAAATCTCCTTTAGGCCCTTCGCAGTCAGTGATCGATGTCGAGACTAGTAGTGATAGTCGGCTGATTTGTTTTTCGGCTAAGCAAGTAGCTGCTACAATTAAGAATATGACCAGAGGCAAATCACCCGGCCACGATAGTCTCAGCATCGAACATCTGAAATATGCGGGGCAGCACCTGCCAGGAGTTCTCTCTATGTTCTATACGCTTTGTCTGAGTCATTCATACTTACCTGACGCATTAATGACTACTGTCGTAGTTCCAATTGTAAAAAACAAGACCGGGGACATCTCAGACAGAGCTAACTATAGGCCGATTTCTTTGGCAACGGTGATAGCGAAGGTACTGGATAGCTTGCTTAACGCTCAGCTTGACGATTACCTGTTTTTTCACGATGGTCAATTTGGTTTCCGCCCTGGCCTTTCGACGGAAAGTGCTATATTCTGCCTCAAAAATACAGTGAGGTTTTATACTGATCGTCGCACACCAATCTACGCGAGTTTCCTTGACCTCTCCAAG
This sequence comes from Acleris literana, assembly GCA_946894065.1. Taxonomy (NCBI): domain Eukaryota; kingdom Metazoa; phylum Arthropoda; class Insecta; order Lepidoptera; family Tortricidae; genus Acleris; species Acleris literana. The sequence continues at coordinate 11,044,931 of OX335687.1, forward strand.
GCTTTCGATTTAGTTTCATACGATGAGCTTTGGAGGAAAATGAAGGGTAGAAACGTTCCAGTTGAGCTTATAGGCATTTTCCAGTACTGGTACGCAAATCAGACCAACAGAGTTCGGTGGGCTAGAGCACTGTCCGATCCGTACAGATTGGAATGCGGCGTGAGACAGGGGGGTTTGACCTCACCTAAGCTATTCAATCTGTACATCGACGACCTAATCGTCCAACTCAGCAGTTTTCGTACCGGATGTCGTTTGGATGGTGTTTGTGCAAACAACATCAGCTACGCGGATGATATGGTGCTGCTGAGTCCGACGGTTAGGGCGCTTAGAGCTCTTATTAAGATATGCGAGTCCTATGCAGCTAGGCATGGTTTACAGTATAATGTAAAGAAAAGTGTTCTTTTGATCTTTAAGGCCGCCGGTGAAGGTCCCGAAAGTGTACCTGCAGTAACGTTATATGGGTCACAATTGAGCAGAGTATACCATTTCAAGTACCTAGGGCACTTTGTTACCGACGACCTTAAGGATCTAATGGATATCGAAAGGGAGCGCAGGGCGCTCGCGGTGAGGTGTAACATGCTGACCCGGCGGTTTGCTCGGTGCTCTGACTTAGTCAAAATTACCCTTTTTAAGGCGTATTGTCAGAGCTTTTACACGAGCAGCCTATGGGTCAACTATACTCAGAAGTCGCTGAGCGCCGTGCGCGTCCAATATAACAACGGTTTCAGAGCGTTGTTGGGCCTGCCCCGCTTCTGCAGCGCGTCACTAATGTTCGCGGAGGCGTGCACCGACGGTTTCCACGCCGTCGTGCGTAAAAAGACAGCTTCATTGCTGCACAGGACGCGCGGCAGTCTCAACTCCGTTATCAACGTGTTTGAGGACAAGTATGATTCTCCTATCCTCAAACACTTCAACCAAATAGTCACCAATAATTGGGTGACAAGAAACCGGTAGTAGATAGGCTAAGCTAAGTAGTTATTAGTATTATTCCTAACTTAGATTTAAAAATTGTACACTAACACATGGATCTAGTTATCTGAATAAAAACATTTATTATTATTATTATTAACAAGAATAACCACATTAGTAAAGAATTAAGTTCAACTCGTTAAGTACATCTCGAAATATCAGATACGAGTTTTTTCTTAAGTAGTAACGATATACTCTCGTGCGTAGCTATGAATATCCACGTTTGATAGTGAGTTTAAAATAATAAGTACTTGTGTTCATAATGTAAGTAGGTACATTATGGATGCCGCTGACTTCAAATCATAAATTAAAACTATAAAAACAGCAAGCTTTACCGAAATTTTTGAAATACAAAATAAACATACGCTTAGTATTATTATCCCAGTTTTTGACCGACTAACATAAAACCCAGTCTACCAGATTTAGCGTTGTACCATCAGTTAGTACAACAGTTTCCAACAGGTAAGCGTTACCATCAAAAAAAATCTTAATTTTATGAAGGGGCTACCATGCCCATAACAGACGTTTTTGATGAAGTTTAAGTTCTTATAACTTAGTCAAAACTGAAGGTAAATTTTTGAAAAAAATATATATTATTATCCATATATTCATCTTTGATTTTGACGAACAGAATTTCAAAATAATCCATGGTTATTTGTTAATAAATTTTTAAAAACATGACTATAAAAACACAAAATTGGATATTACTTTTTCATCTTGGCGTCAATTGATATGGAAACTACATCTAAATATTCTTCATTAATATATCTAATAAATCAACGAAGGTTTTTTTTCTAAAGAGAAAAATATGGAAATAAAGGCAAAAAAACTGCTTTTTTAGAGTAAAAAAACTTTGATAGCATAAATCTCGATATCAGTGACTTGTAAAAGAAAAATTTAAATTGCAGCTAGTTTAGAACAGCAGTGTTAATGCAAATAGGTTTTAACAACAACTAAAAGTTTAGAGGATCAGATCGAAGGTCATCTGCCCATGGTAGCCATAGATATAGAATATAGCATGATAGATAAAGTTTTTTTATAACACTAAAAAAGTAAATAACCGACAGCAGATATAAAAAATAGAGGCCATTGAACCTAAAGTACCATTTTAGCTATTACCGTGGTATACCTCGGATTTAGGAGCCATAGCAAAAAACGAAACCGATTACCGCGGTATTTAATATTCAAATTTTAACGTATTTCCAGACAAAAACACACATAAATAGTATTTGGAAGTCGTAAAGAAAACAATAATAAATAATTTAACAATCTTAGCATTAGGTTAGTCATTACAACTATTACGCAAATCACTAAATAAAATGTGAGTTTTCTTACGTGTGGCGTCTCACGTTTCTATGGTACAACCTGCTCCTGCGCCGGCGTCGCGGATTTTGGCGGTTTGCGAGTTGTTTATTTGATGCATAAACACTAGAGCCAAAAAAACCGGTACTCTAAAAACTGAGCTTTGCTGGTGTAAAATAAGTTTCTTGGTGAGTAAATCGACTTGTTCATAAAACGCAGTTTTAAAAATACCGCGATAATGGGTGCCGATTCTGGGGGGAGCGGTAATAGGTGCCCTTACCTTATACTCCAAATACTTTGTTTAGGTTGAGTGCAAGATGATGCAAGTTATACTTTTAATAAAATAAAACAGTTTTAAGTAGATCTAAAATGCTTGATGGCCCACGGCTATAAAAACCTAGCCTCCGGAAATATTTGTCCAGGATTTCAGTATATCCTATTGATTTCAAAAATCCTCACCAGTCAGGTAGGGCAATTCCGAGTACCACATAGTTGAGAACAGCACGTCCGTGATGTTGTGCTTCTGCAGGACTTGGATAGCTGGCACTTGGAACTGCAGGTCGAAGCAGATGTAGTGGCCGAAGGTCACTCCGAAGTCGGTAGTGAAAACTCCCAGGTCTGGCCGCAGAGCTGGAGTGCGGGTGAATTCGCCGAAGAGGTTTATCTTACGGTACCTCAAAAATGGGAACAAAAAAAAATCGAATGGTAAGAATTAAAATTACGTAAGTATTGAACATGTTTTCAAATTCAAATTCAAATTCAAATTCGTTTATTGCATGTCATATTACAGGTGATATAGATGGAATTACATGGAAGGTATACATATGACACCCTGCAACCCTGTTTTTCACGTTAAGTAACAAGATATAGAGTTCATTTCAGGTGAAAATCTAGCCTGACTTCTGTCCCTTGCTCTTTTAACTTGTTCTTGCTTAAGTTACAATCTACGATATGGCTCCAGAAATTTTTACAATAACTCTTATTCCTCATGTTTCTCCTACTTCTTCACAATATTATCTAACAACCTTAACTTTTCCATCTTCAAACTCGTTTAATATAAAATTAAATCAAGAGTAAATATACTGTCAACATCGAGTTTATAAAATTATAATTATAAACAATACCACATTACCTGTCAATAACGGCGCCAGTTCTGTCAAAGATGACGTTGGTGTTGAAGAGATAGGCCTTTTCCTCAGGGCAGAACTCCTCGGAGTCGGACGTGATCTCGGTGCAGTTCAAGGCCTCTTGCACGTTGATGAGCACGTAGATCTGATGCGCCCTCGCTGCTGATGATATGCCTACTAGGAGCTAAAAAGGACACGCATGAGGAGCGACGAAGACTATAAATGATCAATCGGTAGTTTATTTAAGCGTTCTTTGGCTCCATATTCATTGATATTTATAATTGGCGCGTTTGAATTGTATCATCATCATTTTCTTGCCCTTTTCACAATCATTTGGGGTCAGCGCAGCAAGTCTTTTTATTCCAAACATCGCTATCAGCCGTCATCTCAGTATTCCCTCTCTGTTTACTCATTCCATCCATCTCTTCTGCGGTCTCCGCTTTCTACTATGCGTTTTTGAATTGTATACCTCGTCAAAATCCAAAGGAGCTAGAGATGGTATGGGCTGTGTCTTGAGTAGCCCGTAGATGGGGACGACGACGCTGCGGGTGCCACTCGTCAGCGTCAGCTCCGGGAACACTATGATGTCGGCATTCTGGAACATACGTCATACATAAATAATGTTATGGCAAATGATGACTGTCCGAAATCACGGATCTAGTCCTGTTTAAATAATATTTTTATAGCACTTAAACGGTATTTTAGTCTAGCTTAACCATGCATGTTAGCTATCTTCCCGGAGTTAACAAGGTTCGCAGTTGATGGATTTTGGAAAATGTGGTAATTGGAGTAGCGTGGTCCTCAGGACAGATATGCGAAAGTCCCTACAGATTTACAATAAAGATTATCATTTTCATTTTATTTATTTAATCTTTATTAACTACTTAAATGCCTGATGGTAGTGATGACACTGTCTACCAGTCGACCAAATAACCAAGCAGAAACGAACAGCAACAGGATTCAGGTTTTCGGGGTTGGCAACGCAAATAAAATCATAGATATTGAAAAATTCTATGGATCTCAGAGCCCACTTACCATCAGGTGGCCTATTGCATGTCATAAAGTGTTATGCTACCTGTTCAGCTGCCTCCCCGATGAGCCGCACGTAGTTCTGAAGGTTCTGCTGCACGTCGCTGGACACCTGGTACTCTACAGCAGCCGCGACGTAACTGGCATCCTCAGCCGTTGATCTCTGCGGAGTCAGCTTTATTGAGTAATTTACCGATTTAATTTATTTTAAATCGTATTAAAAAAAAAAAACACGCATAGGCTTTTTTGTATTGATTTTGAAAGGTTTTCACCTCAACTTACCTAAATGGCGGAGTGGCGAGTTTTAAATTATTCAGTTAGGTCGTATTAGCAGCCCGTAGGTGTTCGGTCACCAACCTATTATGAACAGGCCAATTCAATTTATGTACTGACCTATGTAATAAAGCGTAGACAGCATGTATTAGTTATTCGGTTCAATCATATACATACTCATACTAATACCTACTCATTCATAACATTTATACGATAAAAACACACTACAACACAACAGAAATAGTACAAAAAATAATTATATTATCAAACAGTTACCTATGCCTAATACGAGTATTTGCTCGCAAGTTGCTTAAAGCTGTAAAAAGATTACCTAATAAACCGAAACAAAATCTAAGGTAACAAACCTATTCCTTAAAATATTGAATGCCTTCAAATTTGAAGGGTACAGACCTGAAGTGACAGCTGAAGGAGACAGGCCAGGACTATCAGAGTGAATATTCGCAACATGATTGTTATCATATCAGGCTCGCGTCTGCGAGATCCTGCCGCCGATCTAAAATGAGCTCAACTACTACTTGTCAACAGGTTTTACGCTTTAAGTATATGTATGTATTTGTTGGAGATAACACATGTGTCCAAAATCAGGTCCGATACGATATTTCTCTGTAATCGCCACCTGTAATTGTAGCACGTTTAGCGTCCAAAAGGTAAGTAAAAAAACACATTATTTTAACTTTAGTTAGGTGTTATAACTTTGACCTCCTTGCTCTGTCTGTCTATCGTTTGGAGCACAAACAGAGCGCAACGTAAAAAGGATGCATTTATTCCTCCTATACTCTTATTAACACGGAATAGAAAAAACAGTGGAAGTGGCATGACCTTCGCTTAGTATCAGACCTGTTGTCGCCAATACTCAAACTATCATAAAAACAACACGCCAACATGGATTTTTTTTTGGTGCAACTATCGTTTTTACATTCCAAAATAGCACAATCAAAAATCAAAATCAAAAATCATTTATTTCAGCCATCTTTGGACCATAATATTATTACAAAGTGTTAGTAAACAATAAGGCATGCTTCTGGATTTATTTCCTTATTTAGAAATAACGAAAGATGGAAATAAGCGACCGCGGCAAAAGTATGGTAGGTTGCGCGAAACTCCGCATAACCATGCCACACCTTTACACGCCCACTTGACACTTCTACTGTCTTTTCCGTTCTGTGCTTATTTACGACTGTAGAATTGAAACAAAGATCAAAACAGTGCGGCCGTCTTGGCACACTACTACGAGGAGATCCCTGGAGCCAGTGGGACCTGACACATCATGTCCGTATATTCGTACTCCGTCATGACTCGCAATTAATTTTGCTCTTTTTAGATGAAAGGGAACAAGTGCAATTTAACAGTTTAATCATATTAAATGCTCTGGAGTTATTCATAAGGTAACATTTATAGTAAAATATAGTAGGGTTTGAAAACATAGGACGAACAGTTTCGTGTATACCTACATATCGTTATCACGTATTATTAGTGGTGTGATAAGTTTATCTCGAGCCGCTGCCATTTTATCGCTATCGAGTATTAAATCTATATGTTAATTGTTTACATCCTAATGATTCCTATCAGTAATCCCTAAAAGTTTTCTGTATATCTCTAAAACTATAAGATATATTCTCTTTGGAAATCATACGTCATTAATTTTACAAACGCATCTCCAAATCTGTCCAAATTTTACAACCATTTTAAAATATATTAGGTACTCAATCAATAACATACACAGATCAGGTCAGGTCAGGTGGGGTTAGAACGTCAACGGGGTAAGAGCGACTAACAATATATTTTTTAGGAGATATTGTTGGTTAGACGGACTTGCCCCGTAGACGCACTTGCCCCACCTCACCTTATTTCACCACTTGTAAAACATAGTTATCATTATCGGACAAATACTTACATGACATTTTTACCTATCACTTTGATATCATATTAACTCTAATCCCCTTGTTCCTGGGAACTCTCAAAAACTACTAAATGGTCATGGATAAGCTGACTAATAATTACATAGATAATTTTTTGAAAAAAATGCGCGTCAGAGGGTGTAATGTTTAAGTTGTTAAAATGACGTCATAATACAAAAAGCTCTATTAGGCTAGACTCCTGTGGAGTTTGTGCCAATGGTTCTAGACGGGGCCCTGGAGCGTCTCTGCAATAGAACTCAGCATGCTGTTCGGGCTGCCCCGAAATCTGTGCAACAGGGACGCGACTCTTTTGCGCAGTATAGCAGTAAAGCCAACTGTGTGAGCATCTGCAAACATCCCCGAAGCTCTGCAGAATCGAGGCAGCCGCTACAACATCCTGGATCCATTATTGTACTGAACTTATTGAATTAAATATCATTATTGTATTAAATATGTAAGTAACTAATAAATTAGTTATGTACCTACTATTGGTTGTTTGTAACAAAAAAAGTGAATTTGGGTACTTTTTTAACATATCGAATCGATCTGCGACATAGCAATTTTCTTATTTAAAAAAAAAAGTTTAAAAAAACAAAAACCCGCCTTCAAAAAGCAAAAAATAACTTCTTTAAAATGGTAGGTAAATAGGTCAGTCCAACTGAAGTCTGCTTTTGGTTAAAATATTGTTGGACGCCGACTTCAGTTGGACTGACCTATTTACCTACCATTTTAAAGAAGTTATTTTTTGCTTTTTGAAGGCGGGTTTTTGTTTTTTTAAACTTTTTTTTTATTTTATACTTTTTAGTGATCATAATTATGCTGTTATTCTCCCGTTTTTCTCCCATTTCTCAAGAAACAATAGAACATTTCAATCTCGCCGCAAGCAACGCCGTGGGAAAGTCATAGTCATATATTTAAACCTAAATATGCTTCGTCATAGTCGCTCAACTATCTTAATCGAAATATCTTGTCGCCACCCTCGAAATATATACCGTTTAGGAGTTCCGGTGGCCATCTGTGGTCTTCATCATCAGTTCCACTTCACCAAATAGTGGTTTCCAAGACCAAATACACGAGTTACAATGAAAAATACCAAAATCGCTATAGGTGTGCCTATAAATTTTGAAGAGTTCCGTCGATTCCTCATGGATTCCACCATCAGATCTTCATTTTGAAAAAAATGGGACCAATCTGGAAGCACCAGCTTTCAAATAAAAAAAGAATCTTCAAAATCGGTTCACCCAGTCGAAAGTTCTGAGGTAACAAACATTAAAAAAAAAAAAAAAAAAAAAAAAAATACAGACGAATTGAGAACCTCCTCCTTTTTTTGAAGTCGGTTAAAAAGGCGTGATACAACGCTTTTTTTACTAACGCCTGACGAGAATTATTAGCATTCAAGCAAATTATTTATTTTATATTTTGTTCAAACTCTCAGAAGAATTCATTCCTAGTGGTGTAATGGGAGAATTAAAAACAATCAAACGTCCCTTCGTCGAGTCTTAGGATCTTGAAGAAGCTGCTCTTTGTATCAAAGCCGACTATTGGAGTTCTGGGGCCCTGATATGGCTGCGTTTATCGCGTAACAAAGTTTGGATAAGGCATCCGTCACCTTCTTACACGTAAATAAGTCCGAGAGTGACGGATGCTTTATCCACATTTGACACGCAGCCATACTAGGTCCTCTGGGCGTTGACATTTCGAGCGACGTTCAGTTTCACGGTCATTTGGAAGGTAAAGCTAAATTGGCTTCTAAAAAGCTGGATGTGCTCGATAGAGTAGGACAGTATTGCCAGAACATCGTTTGCCACTTTACAAGGCACGTGGGCTACCATGATATACTAATGCAGTTCAGTTAAGGTTGAGAGACAGCGACACAGCTATAGCTGTTATACACCTCTGTCCCTTTCTCTCAACTTAAACTGAACTGCATTAGTATATATTGAATTTGTATAGTTTTCCACTCGCCGTTAATGTAGTGTTAATAAAAGCTATAATAATGTTCACAATTCGAAAAGTTCACAAGTAGAATAGAGGCCCAGAGGCCCTAGCCCAGATGCAAACGCTACTAACGTTTTTCTTTTCCATCGCTCAAAATGTATGGGACGACATTCTCGTGTGCTACTATAAACCACGTAGTCAACTGTCATCCCATACATTTTGAGCGATAGAAAAGAAAAACGTTAGTAGCGTTTGCGTCTTGGCTAGACTAGCACCCCAGAGGGCCCTGCCAAGATGCATTGCGCTAACTAGCGTTTCGATTCGATTCGTTTTTAAACCAATCGCGTTACTGGTAGATGACATGATACGAAAAGTCACGTGATCTACCAGTGACGCGATTGGTTTATAAAATAAACGAATAGAAACATTAGTTAGCGTAGTGCATCTTTGCAGGGCCCTCTGGTAAATGGACGAACAAATTGACAAGCATGTATATTTACCCTTCCAAGCGCCTTTCTAACCGATTTCAAAAATGGAGGAGGTTCTATGTTCCACTGTATATTTTTCTAATGTATGTTCCCCGATTTGTCCGTTAGTAGTGGGCCGATTTAAAAATTTCTTTTTTGGTTTTTTTGAATTGCTAGTATTCATGGCTTTCCGTTATTTTGATTTTGTTTGTAATTTAGAGATAAATAAACCATATCGGTAACCCTTTCGATCTGCATCATAAAATACGGCATGTTATTTTACCGCATTTGACCGACCGGTTCGAGTCCCGGTTGAGACAGATGATTTTTCAAAGGTTCTCTATTGGATGGCATAAAATTATTTGTAATAATATTGTTACGCATAATTGCTTTTAGCCGAAATAGCGATGAGCATAATCATCTTTACGCATATATTTCTACGCATAAAATTAAAAAGCATAAATACAAAAAGCATAATCGTCATGAAGACTAACCTCAAATAGCATAAATACAAAAAGAAATATTTATAATTTGGCATCATTACAAAATGCATAACAGTATTGTCCTAAAAAAAAGTCATGTACAAATGGCACATAGCAATACAATTGCTATAGCGAAATTCGTAGACGTACTACGAGAAAAGGTTAGTTTTGGTTTTGTGGTTATATATATTTAGGAACTACGAGTAAGGCGAGGTCGACGGAGGTCCGCTTCGCGGACCTCCTATTCTGCGTTGCTTGGGCGCTTCGCGCCTGGATATCATACTAACCTAACCCAACCTAATGTACCTAACGTGACCTAATTTAACCTTACCTAATATGTAACAACGAAACTGTATTTTATTCATTTAGAAAACTGAAATTATGGTTAATGACAAATATAACAAATAATTATTAGCCCAAACAATAATATGCATAATGTGTATTAGTCGTATAATGAGGCCCTAGACTAGATGCATTCAGCGTTCTTTATTATAATCAAAAATGTATAGGATTGACGTAAGCTGCCAGACAATGTGTCAGCTTTCGAAAATGCCAAGTGAAGCTACTAAAAACAGATTATTACTTTCTTCTCTCTTTTAGAAGTGGGATTTTTTCACCGGAATTTCGCGAGAGACATGACAGTGAAATGCACTTTTGAGAAGAACTCGGACGGGACGTACGTTTTCCTCTTGCATCACCGGCTCAGAAGCTCTCGTATCACTTTCACACCGGGCGAGGAGTTTGTGGAGGAGAGAGTCGATCGCGTAAAGGTAAGATAAAATAAGCCTGTCAAGATGCCACATGTTACAAAGTCTGTAGTATTACGCGATCTGGATCTCAATAAGTATATCACCTACACGCTACACGCTGTGCTGGCTTCACGGCTAGCGAATGCTGAGTTGGGACCGTTTCGCAACAATTTCCCTGTGTCTTGCTCTTTTTGTATCTATGTAATGTAATTTTGTATTGTTGCGAATATATGTCTCTTTATCTCTTTATCTTTCTTCTATATCTTTATTTGTCTGTTCTTTGGATATATATGACTTGATCATATTTTATTAAGACTGTTAAACTTAAAAACGAGATTAGGAACCAGATCCGAAGATATTATAATTATTTATATTTCGCGACTGTTTAATGTATGTTTTAATTTTCAGGTGAAATCAGTAATGACGATAGAAGGCAACAAGCTGATCCAAACTCAAGTGGAGCCGAACGGCAGGAAATCGACGCACGTTCGGGAATTCACAGCTGACACCGTCGTCGTGGTACGAACATACATTATTTATCATTTTATTAATTGCGCCGTTGTTTTCTTTTTAAAGAAACGAAATTACATAAAGTGAGAACATAATTTTAATAACCTAAAGCGGTGGTGTTAAACCTTATGGTTTCTATATTGTTTACGTTATTATATTATTTGCAAGGGGCGTGAAAACCATCGACAATATGGTTTGAGTCAAAGTGGAATGCAGGCTTAGATTCTTTGAGATGTTTTCGGTTTTAGGTAATAACATTTTTCATTTTAAGTGTTTTTTTTCAGACGACCACCGCTGATGGATGGGACGGAAAATGTATTAGAACTTACAGATTATTAGAGTGAACTTTATAATAATAATATCCGTCACAAGACACTTGTAGTTTAAAAGGAGCTGGTGTATATAACTGAACTGAACATGCCAAAATGAATATTAAAGATAAATTAAAGAAATATTAAAGATTAAAGATTAATTTACTAATTACATGTTATTTTTTCTGTCTCTTAAAATATCTGCATTACTATACTACTGTTGGCTTGGAACACAGAATTCATGGGCTGTTTATACGACGGTAAGATTAACCTTACCGAGCACGTTGGAAAAAAATACTGTTTAGGTAAGTACCTGGGCCGACATGCACTTGTAAGAAAAATGAACATTTTATTCCCTGACCTCGTTACAATATAACAAAAATGTTTCAGACAGATTAAAACGTTTCTGTGTTTTTTTTATTCACACTTACCATAAGTGTGGGTTGGACCACACTTATTGTAAGTAGATGGTCATATCTATTTACCAGAGGTCGGAATAGGTAGTGCTTATTAACCTAAACTTGACTCATGTTCATTCATGCGCGAGTGAGATGGGAATACGTTATTGAATGAAGATGCAACAAGTTTAGGTTAATAAGCACTACCTATTCCGACCTCTGCTACTTACACACACAAGGTAGCTTGGAACGTTTTTGCTGTATGAAAATACCATGTAAATTGGTATCTATCTATCTATCTCATTGGTATAGAATAACTCATTTTTGACCAAGTTGTGGGTTGGAACGTTTTTAATAATCTACGTCCAATTTTTCTCCAGCTTAAATGGAAAATATTATTTAAAATCTTTCGTGTAATCCTAGTAGAATAAAGTAGGTTAGTTTACGTTTATTTTAGATTTTTGTTAAAAGTCAAAGGTATCAGTAGGTATAACAATTTTTTGGGTGGGTACCTTTGACTTTTTGGAAAAGTTATAAAATAAACTATCCCGACTAAGTAAATAGACTTTATCAGTTCCTGAGATACTAGGCGAGGCGACTAAAGTGTTTATACTTACTAGAAATCATCTGGACAGCACCAAACAACTTTAAATAGAAAGTAAGTTCATGCATACTTGTTATTTTTTGACATAGTTTTTCGTGTTTGTCACAAAGGCTTCGGAACCCAACTTTGAGCATGGTCCGACATGATCTTGCCCTCGACGGACTAACAGGCACATGGCCCACCTTATGGAAACAGGTCAGGAACGTTACAGGCCTTGTTAATCTAATAACAACACATAAAAATTGTGTACCTTACAGCTGGGTAAAGTGTAGTTAAATAATATTATACACAACTTTATTAATATTATAAAATATATTCGTTACTGTTCATTAAATTATAATCTTATACTTGACAAAATATTAACAACTGCAATGAATTTTAGCCTCATTTAATTATCTATTTATACAAAATCTGTTAACAAAGAAATTCTAAAAGATCATGTTGAGAAATACAGAGTGTTTATTTTCACTAGTACCTACCAAAATTTCACTAGAAAATCGTTTAAAAATATAAGATTCAAAGTTCGTAAAAAGTAAGAATCTGCAGCCTTAGACAAGATGCATAATGCTATCATAAACGGTTTTCGAAAACTGACAAAATGTATGGCATTTACGTAAGTGCTCGACACGACGCGACTATCCGGGAGCTTACGCCAATTCTATTCATTTTCGATAACGAAATCTTTCTCGCAATGCATCTGTCTAGGGCCACGACGGGCCCTTACTCTAGATTGACTTTTCCCTTATATATTGAATTTGTTTAGTTTTCTACTCGCCGTTACTGTAGTGTTAATAAAAGCTATCATAACGTTGACAATTCGAAAACAATAGGTATAACGACATGGTAAAGACAATGTAGAATAGAGGTCCAGAGGCCCTAGCCCGGATGCAAACGCTACTAACGTTTTTCTTTTCTATCGCTCAAAATGTATGGGACGACATTCTCGTGTGTTACTATAAACCACGTGGTCAACTGTCATCCCATACATTTTGAGCGATAGAAAAGAAAAACGTTAGTAGCGTTTGCGTCTTGGCTAGGACCCGTGGTAAAGGTCAAACGAATTGACAAGAATGTATATTTACCCTTCCAAGCGCCTTTTTAACCGACTTCAAAAATGGAGGAGGTTCTATGTTCCACTGCATGTTTTTTTTAATGTATGTTCATCGATTTCTGCGTTAGTTGTGGGCCGATTTTGAAATTTATTTTTTAGTTTGATAGGGTATACGGACAGACGGACAGTGGAGGCTTAGTATTAGGCTCCCGTTGGCACTTTTCGGGTATTGAACCCTAAAAAGTGTAGAAAGTAAAAAAAACATAACCGACAATTTACATTTTACTATACAAAGTAAGTAAGTAAATAAAACCAAGGAATGCTTATACCGCGTAACAAAAAAATACGAAGGAAAGTAATTAACGTTAATTTATTTTTATATAAATGAACTATTCGGTTTTAGGTATAATTTGCAAGTATAATGTAAAGTAACATATTTATAGGTACAGCTGTATATTAAGGGAATGTAGATCGATTTATTTTACACCAGTAGCGATTGACCTGGCATAAACCACGGACGTGTGTTAAAAATGGAAGAATTCATCGGAAAAAGGTACCAATTGGAAAAGTCAGAGAACTTCGATGAATTTTTGAAGTTTATTGGTAAGTCAATTGTTTAATATAAACAATTAACTAATCAATTAATTAATTAATTGTTTAATTGTTTAGTTTGAATGAATGAATTTTTGAAACCGTTTTTTTTCGTCGTTTAGGTGAGCAATTTTGAGTAAAATGCACTACCAAAATTACGGCTTACCCTCCTAGCGGCCTTTTTTGATTAAGGGATCCGTTTATGAAATATTAAGCTTTAAATCGCTAATTTTTGTTAAAGTCAAGTGTCCCGCCCCACCCTACAGCCAAAACTACAAATACAAAAAATCTGAAATAGTACATTATTGCCTAGGCATGGAAGTAGGCAATTGCGGGCCGAGTATTGGATTAAACGGACGAGCTTGCGAGTCCGTTTAAAAATACGAAGCCCGCAATTGCTGTTCCTGCCGAGGCAAATATAGTGCTTTTCTCAAAAATCGCAAGAAAAAAATTGTGTTGGAGTCAAATCTTCATCGCTTGAACTCATTTTTTGAATTGCATACAAACAGAAACTTCATGTAAAAAAACCATCACTCCTTACCGCCTTTTTGTTTATGACAAGGAGAAACGCAATTCTTGTTTTAAAAAAAACATAAGCTATTCCAGGCACAAATAAAAAAGTTATGTTTCGAGTAAAATTTGGATGTATAAGACTTGTGCCCTCATTTTATTATGGCCCTTTTCACTTTTTAAAAAGTTACAAGGTAGATAGTAATGGAATTTGTATGCAACATTGCGGGCTTGTGTAGCGAGCACGCAATGTTTTTTTTTTTTTAATTTAAGAACTGTCAGTAAACTATGTACTTCGCGTCTCAATATGTAGATAGGAATGTCAACATTTCCGGACATTTTTGAGAAAAATATTTTAAATGAACGGACATATAATGAATTTAATAGAAAACTATCACGACTAAGTAGACTTCATTGGTTCTTGAGTTACAAACGGTTTAATAGTACATTATTGCCTAGGCATGGAAGAAGGCAATTGCGGGCTGAGTATTGGATTAAACGGACGAGCTTGCGAGTCCGTTTAAAAATACGAAGCCCGCAATTGCTGTTCCTGCCGAGGCAAATATAGTGCTTTTCTCAAAAATCGCAAGAAAAAATTGTGTTGGAGTCAAATCTTCATCGCTTGAACTCATTTTTTGAATTGCATACAAACAGAAACTTCATGTAAAAAAACCATCACTCCTTACCGCCTTTTTGTTTATGACAAGGAGAAACGCAATTCTTGTTTTAAAAAAAACATAAGCTATTCCAGGCACAAATAAAAAAGTTATGTTTCGAGTAAAATTTGGATGTATAAGACTTGTGCCCTCATTTTATTACGGCCCTTTTCACTTTTTAAAAAGTTACAAGGTAGATAGTAATGGAATTTGTATGCAACATTGCGGGCTCGTATAGCGAGCACGCAATGTTTTTTTTTTTAAATTTGAGAACTGACAGTAAATTATGTCCTTCGCGTCTCAATATGTAGATAGGAATGTCAACATTTCCGGACATTTTTGAGAAAATGTTTATACTCGTACCTACCGAAAACTTATTTGCGGTGTTGGTAAACTGACCGTGACCTATGTCGATGTGTGGGGATAACAGTTTTCCAACGGCAAAGTTAAGTTTGTCGCGAGGTCTAATTTGTTTGTAGTAACGGCTTCGGAACCCTATACTGAGCATGGTCCGACATGCTCTTGCCCGGTTTTTTTCCTTTCAAAAACAAGTTGTATTATAACAAAGTAGCTTGGTAAATTAATGCTCAAAAGCGGTGTGGATGGAATGGGCGAAAGCAGAAAGTTCGACTTCGGAACTTTGTTTGGACTAGTTAGGAGATAAACATACTAATAGTGCATTATTAAAGCTGATAAAATTCTCTACAACTTTGGTGTTATACATTTTTTACCTATGTTCAATCGTTGTCTAGATGAGCTCCGAAAAACGGTCGATTTTCAAAAAATGTGTTTTTAGCTAGTGCATTACTGCACGACACCTTGCATTAACTTTGTTATATTAGCTGAAACTCGGCACAGTTGATTTTTAGCTGGTCTTGGGTAGATTCAGACCGGGAGCCATCGAGAGACACCGCGCATTTACAGGCGGGAGGGGGGGAAAGTTCGACACTGCCGAGCGTTAATTGAAGCAACATTTGTCTAAAACTATACAGTTAGGGCATGCGATATATTATTTTCGAATAAATTAAGGACGATGAATCTATTTTTCGAACAAAAACAATGCATTTTTTAACAAAAAAAAAAAGTATTAACGACTAAATACCGCAATTTGATTTTTTTCTAATTACCTATTGTACCTATTGTATATAAAATAAAAGTTTATAAGAAATCTAAAACAAAACACATAGTCGTAAAGCAACACTTATCTAGTTTTCATAAATATTATAATGTATGAAAGTGTTAGTTTGTTTTCGATATTCGTGCTACGGATAGGTTCGACCCGTTAAAGCTATTCGAAAACATTACGTACGATTCAAATTTAAATTTAGGTGCATTCGGCGTTCTTTATTATTATCAAAAATGTATAGGATTGACGTAAGCAGCTGTCAATTCCATACATTTTGTCAGCTTTCGAAAATGCAAAGTGAAGCTAAAAAAGACAGATTATTAATTTCTTCTCTCTTTTAGAAGTGGGATTTCTTGACCGGAATTTGGCGAGAGACATGACAGTGAAATGCACTCTTGAGAAGAACTCGGACGGGACGTACGTTTTCCTCTTGCATCACCGGCTCAGAAGCTCTCGTATCACTTTCACACTGGGCGAGGAGTTTGTGGAGGAGAGAGTCGATCGCGTAAAGGTAAGATAAAATAAGCCTGTCAAGATGCCACATGTTACAAAGTCTGTAGTATTACGCGATCTGGATCTCAATAAGCATATCACCTATGAGTCTGTTCTTTGGATATATTAGACTTGATCATGTTTTCTTGACTATATTAAAGCGAAAAAAATTCGTCGGTCTTAGGAAGGATTCGAACCTACATCTCCTCTGGCTCTCCGGGCCGATGCAGGCGCATTACCAATTATGCCACCAAGGCCCTACTTTAGATCCACGAAATTATTAATCGCTTGATTTTTCATACTCAGAGGGTATGCTTTGTGTATGTTTTCTTGAGACTGTTAAACGTAAAAACACGATTAGAAACCAGATCCGAAGATATAATTATTTATATTTCGCGACTGTTTAATGTATGTTTTAATTTTCAGGTGAAATCAGTAATGACGATAGAAGGCAACAAGCTGATCCAAACTCAAGTGGAGCCGAACGGCAGGAAATCGACGCACGTTCGGGAATTCACAGCTGACACCGTCGTCGTGGTACGAACATACATTATTTATCATTTTATTAATGGCGTCCATTGTATTCTTTTTAATTTAAAGAAACGAAATTACATAAAGTGAAAACACAATTTTAATAACCTAAAGCGGTGGTGTTAAACCTTACGGTTTCTATATTGTTTACGTTATTATTTGCAAGTTGCGTAAAAAGCATCGACAATATGGTTTGAGTCAAAGTGGAATGCAGGCTTAGATTCTTTGAGATGTTTTCGGTTTTAGGTAATAGCATTTTTCATTTTAAGTTTTTTTTTTCAGACGACCACCGCTGATGGATGGGACGGAAAATGTATAAGAACTTACAGATTGTTAGAGTGAACTTTATACTAATAATATCTGTCACAAGACACTTGTAGTTTAAAAGGAGATGGTGTATAACTGAACTGCTTGAAAATGCCAAAATTAATATTAAATATAAATTAAAGAAATATTAAAGATTAAAGATTTATTTACTAATTTTATGTTATTTTTTCAGTCTCAAAAATATTTGCATTACTATACCTACTACTGTATTGTAGTATAATCTTCCCCTTAGTCTAGCATTTGTGGACTATGAGAAAGCCTCGATTAGATCCAGGCATAAGAATTATGGGCTGTGCTACATAGTGCGTTCTGTTAGGTAAACATAGTTCACTTTGTGATACCAGTACCAAATTTTAGTATATTTTTAAACATGTTATTATGCTATCTTAAAAACCATCGGGACCCCACCTGTATCCGGAGATATGACGTTATCGAAATGGCGGCAGCTGTACAGTCAAGGACTTTAATTGTTATGCCACTTCCATAGTGGCATAACAATTAAATGTCATATGTCATAATGACAGCGTCAAACCACATGACAGAAATTACGCTTAAATGAATGATTAACGTTATGCGACAGGGTTCCATAGTGGCATAACAATTAAAGTCCTTGACTGTACTTTGAAAATTGCGAATAATTCTGCTTCTATGAACTTTATAAACATGTGTGGGGAATCAAATGAACGGGAATTAAATATTTTATAATGCTATAATAACAACATCAGCTGAATAGCACAATTACGAAAATATTTTAAATTACATAAAAAAATAATCTATAAAAATTCACTAATTTCGTTTACAGCCTCGGAAGTTATACACTATAGGTATACTAAAATTATGTATGGCAGACATAACGAAAATTTTATCAGCTATCTAATAAATGTCTTATTTTTCCGTATGTATATGCTAAACTGCAATAATTATTCTTTTAACTTTGATTATTTTACAAAATTATACATATGGTTTAATTTTTACCAAGCTGTATTTTTTTACCATTAGGTAATAATGTTCTTGCTTCTGAGGTAAAAAGTTCTATGTGTCACATGAGACCAAAGTTATTTGCATCTCGTGTCTTTGAATCCCTCGCTGCGCTCTAGATTCTATCCTAAAATCACTCGCTACGCTCGTGATTCAATTATAGATTCCTTCGATTACTCGGAAATACTCGGGGTTAAAGTCAATGAACTTTATGTGCTGTTTATACAACAGTGTGACATAGACCCGTCACAGTGTGAGGCCGTCTTGGAGGCATACAGTGAGCACTAAGGTGTCTGAATTCGAAAGGAAGAGATGTGAGGAGCTCGATATAAAGCGAGACGAACTGAAGGCCCGTACACCTGCGGCCATGCAATACATACAATTATATCGAAGGGGTGCTGACTTGCAGTGAATGCGGTCGAACTTATAATGCAAAGATCAGCTACGTCAGTCATCACAGAGCTCACGAGCGATGCTCTAAATAGTCGGTCGGGCCCTAGTCGCTGTGGTCCAAATCGGTCAGGATCGATATATAAGGTTTACATTTCCGAGGATGTCGGAAAAAAAATCTATTTAGGTAGGTAAGTACCTGGACTGACATGCACTTGTAAGAAAAACTTTTTTTTTTTTGTCCTTGTTACCTACCTACAGTGTGAATGATACGAGTTTTTTTTTCTTCTGTTGAATACCTTCCGATGTCTCTACATGCTTCCGTAATTAACCGGTTTTCTGGAAGGTTTCCTTCGTCCATTGCGTCAATTGATACGATGGATGCCGTTAGCTAAGAATTCTAGGTAATTTAAATGCGCTAGTCGTGTCGCCGGCACTTAATGATATTCCAAAGTCAAGGCCAAAGACTCGATATAGTGTCTATTTTGTTCTGATTAGAGAGAGCCCGGCAATTAACGTGGTGAACATATTATGTGCATATAAAATAGTAAGGCTATGTTAATAAATTCAATAGCGCTCTCTAAATGAACAAAATGCAAGTGTTTTAAGTATCTAAGTTAATATTAAAAACGGTAGGTACATTAAAATAAAGTGTAGACTTAAAAAAAAGGTAAGGTTACTCAACATTTTAATGTATTTTAGAAAAAAAAAACTAGAACCGAGTACCTAAAAAAATACGAAACAAAAGTAGGTACCTAATTAAAGTAAATATTTTTTTTAACTGGACGGTTTTAGTGGTAAATTTCGAGTATTACATTATATATAGGTAAGTTAAAATTAAATATTTATAGGGACCTGGAAGTAAATGTAGAGCCGTTTATTTTACTCCAGTAGCGATTGACCTGGCTTATAGCACGGACGTGTATTAAACATGGAAGAATTCTGCGGTAAAACGTACCAATTGGAGAAGTCAGAGAACTTCGATGGATATTTGAAGTTTATTGGTAAGTGATTTGTTTAGTTTGAATGTATAAATTTAGCACAAAGTCATGGTTGTTAGTAAATTTGCTTTAAAACTTTAGAATGAAGACGAAGACAGCCACAGTAATACACGTAACAGTCGAATATGTTTTTTGTTAGAGTTACTGTGCGCTAAAATAATAGAACTTAGTAGGTAAGGTCTGTTCATTCTTACTTGTCTTATATAGTAAACAACTGTCTAACCTCAAAATGAACCATTTTTGGCTAAAACAGCTCTTTTATCGTAAATATAGTAAACTAAATAAACATTATGGACATCACTTGGCTATGTATTGTCTGTGATTGCTTTATTTTGTTTAAAGTAGCTGTTTTAGCCAAGAAAAGGTTAATTTTGAGGTTAGAAAGTTGTTTACTATATAAGACAAGTAAGAATGAACAGACCTTACCTACCTATTATGAATACTGTAACATATGCGTATACAGTGTGTAAATGGAATACGAGCAAACATTTTAACGAAGGTTAATATAATTAACATAAAAACATGTGTATCGTAAACATAAGTTGTTTTTTTTTCTTACAAATTAATTCGGCACGCAATGTATCAGAAATAGCCCAAGTAACATTGAGACTTAAATCTTCGTTTACATTATACATTGCTGCTCGACGAGACCTTTAAAAAATAATTGCGTTCTATGTATAGAGTTATTAACGAAATTCCAAAGGACATCATCCGGGATTCATACACTTTTGGTCCAAATGTGTAAGTGCCGGCCAAAGAGAAATAATGCTATATTATGTTACAACTTGTCTATCTGAGCATTTATTGTTATAGCACTAAAGTTGTAGCGCCAATGACCTTGGTTTTATTTTAGTTCTAAAATTCTTTGTTTCGGTGAATTAAACTAACAAAAACAAATTAATTGTTGTACTATAACTTGACATTTGAACTTATTTTTATGAGATACGGTGGCTCCAAACCAATATTTTTGACATTAGAATCGTGTATTGCGTGTATTTGGGGTTTTTATAATTAAACAAAATAAAATCATCTACATATCATGTGCATTGTATGGTTAAATTAGTGCATAGTAGCCATGCGATACATTTTCCAGGAATAACACCCTCAGCTTATGGCTTGGGAATATTATTGTTGTTCCAGACGATGGTGATTCTTTAATTATCATTGAATTAAACGAAGATAGGCAATTACGCATGCACATAATTTTTTATTTAAATTATAAGAAATCCCTAAATAAACTGAACACAAGGCCCTCATAAAATCATGGATATTGATAATACAGCTTTGGTTCCGTAGTAATAAATGTTCAGGTGTACAAGTTATAATAAAATATAGCATTATTTCTTTTTGGCCGGCACTATCATATTAAGACCAAAAATGATGATGCCCTTTACATGATTTGTAGAACCATAACCTAAATGTTTGCTCGTATTCCATTTACATAATGTATGCCATGATCATAATTTTAAATGCCTATTTAATCTAGTTAATTATGTCAAATTCCTTTTTGTACCATACCCCAACAACTGCGTTTTTTTAAGGACGGTAATGCGGTTGTGTTGCGGGTTGGGATAGCGTAGAGCTTAGTTACACTTACTAACTTACTTCTCAATAATTAGAATGATGAGAAAACAAACTAGTCCAACCAAGGAACTTTTTACTAGGAATCAGGATTATTTTGTTTTCACCGCCTTAGAAATCATCATTCTGGTGAGCATAAATCTGGGACAGAGCGTTCGACTGGCTAGCGAATACGGTGATTGTAACTCCATGGTAAGGGTCCTGATATGTTCCCAAAAGTTGGTCCTTCTTGTCCGTTTTATTACCAAAACCCAATGTATTTTTAGTAACAGAATGGAAAATATTTTTTTTGGGGCACATCACTTGTCCTCCTTGTATCCTGAACTTATTGATCTTTACCGACGTATTTTTTTTACTTTCTATACAGTCACACCAATAAGACGTCAATACATTACTAAATTGTGACAAAGTTCCACAATCGCACAAATTAATTCAGTCTGCACGGCTAGCACAAGTTGCCCGCGACTTCTTTGTCGCTCGGATCTCCCTTCCTATCTAGTCCGTAACGATAGAGACGCACTGAGCGGCAAGCGAGAAAATACAACTTGTGCTAACCGTGCTGCTTCGCAAAAGTTGGAGCATAGAGATTCTTGTTGATTTATAGTAGTTTACGTGACGGTTGCATAATGACAGGCATTAACATTACAACATGAGTATGGTTTATACCTATTCATAATAGATCACACGAGTGTTGTAATGCCAATTACGCAGAGTCTCGTACCTACAATACTTTATCTACACACATATTATAAGTACTCTAAGATGGGTTCAGAAGCTGAAAGGCAAATGACCAGCATTATCTTACCTGTGGTAGTAGGTGACAGCGATGACAGCTGTAACGTAATTTCATTACGTTATCGAATATTGCAAGGTAATGAGATCCAAATTTGGAACATCTTCCAAAATTAACAGGTGTCATCGCTGTCACCTACTACCACAGGTAATGCTGGTCATTAGAGGACTATATGTGTGTAGATAAATTATTGATAAGTACCGTAAAATGGGGTGAATAGAGATTCACGGGGTGAATAGAAATACAGCCTAAAATAAAGCATATTCTACTAATTATAAGACTGAGATTTTAATGTAATTTTCCAAAAGACTTGTCAATGTAATACTTGTTCTTATTAGTAACAAGTTATGATTTATTTTAGATTGTATTTCTATTCACCCTACGAATCTCTATTCACCCCATTTTACGGTACCTAATTAAATCCTAATGAAAATCCAAGTTTTCACCTATCAAAAAAAATCTATGCCACATCTTTTTTAAAGCAAGGGCCTTTTTAAGTTCCTACAGACTGTACGATACGTATGTACAGTCGAGTTCATAAATATGTGTACACTTTAGTACCTTGTCACTTTAATCGCTGTGCAATTCATATAATATGTCAGTTTAAACACGACATTAAATAGACACGGTACTAAAGTGTACACATATTTATGTACTTTAGTACCTAGTCACTTCAATCGCTGTGACAATTTGATTAATATACATATAGCAGTTTAAACATGACATTAAATGGACACGGTACTAATAGGGTCATACACATTCGCAAAAACAAAAGTTGTCTCTAATGTGGTCAATAGTTAAGGACTTGTGGGCATATAAGTTATGTTTTTATTTGCTAGGACTAAAGTAGACCTGACGGCGCTTATGAGCATGTGGGTTCAGCCAGCAAATTAGGCCTTAAAAACGTTAACTTCGGGTATGTCCACAGGAAAGACGGTAACCTAAATCTCTGTATGACCCAATACGCTGGAAAACATCTTAGCCTTATTGTGCAAAATGTGGTTAGAGAAGTATCAACAAGTTTTTAGAGTTGTAGGTAATTCTGCAGCGCTAACTACCCCCCTCTTATCTAGGATTACAGGCTTAACATGTACACATATTTATGAACTCGACCGTCCCATCAAGGACTTTAACCGTTGATCCACCATAGAACCTTTTCATAATGACGGCGTTAAGTGACGAGATAGAAATTACATAGAAATGAATCGTTGGTTTTATGCGACAATATTCTATAGCGGTTCATGAATTAAAGTCCGTGGCCGTACTACGTAATTCCTCGATAGTACAAATAGTTACGTAGCTACATAATAGCATAAATTATGTTAATTACTGTTATTACTGGCAAGGACACGCTAACATTAACTGGTTAAGTAAACAGAGAAGTAAAAATTATATAATATAATGTATCATTTTAACCTCGTAAGGCCCAGTGTGCAAGATAATGTACATTACCAAGGCAATTTATTTAATTAACTGTATTGCAATGATAAAGTTTATTTTCCTTTCTTCATTAATTGAAAATGGCGTTTTCGAAGAAACGTAATTGAACTTTATTGTCTTGATGGTAGATTCAAAGTCCCACTCACAAAACACTAGCTGTTTGTAAGGTACCCGAGGGTAATATGGTCATCCGGTTAATATGGTCACTTCGATAGATTTCAAAAAGTACAACACATTCTGGATAGATGGCACTGTAGTTAGTAGCGTCAAGTAGTCTACTCAAACCTTGCAAAGTTTCATCGGGACTGCTTTACCGACGGAGTTTTGTCAGATAAAAAATAGCATTCGATTCTCAACTGACATCAACCTTCTAAAAAACATGTAAATATTAAAATCTCGCAAAATTCAAAAATATATATATGAACTTGTTATTGGAGGTAAGTGAAACGATAATTTATCATATTTTAAAGTAATGGTATGCACATAAAGAGGTTAAAAAGAAAGTTTTTGTGTGAGTCGTAAAAAGTTAAACAAGTACGCACCTGTTAATATGAACATCAAGAGTCAAGTGTGCAAATGAAGACTTCTCCAGCACCACCGCCTCCAGAACCAAGAAGCTCTCGGCAAAGAAAGATTTCCCCAGTAACCAGACCTCAACGAAAAAAGAATTCAAAGGGTCCAGGTGCCAATAAGTCTTGGTACTGCTTTCTCTGTCAAGAAGACAGAGTGGCAGATATGAGCTCTGCATCACGAGCTGACAATACGTCCACGAAGAGTGAGTAGGGCTCTCAAAACACTACGAAGACCATTTTCTGTGCCCAAAGTGCGAGCGATGAATGGAGCGGAGACTCACTTCATACCGTAAATAACGAAACCATGAGATGTCCATAATAACCGCACGTGCCGAAAATATGGACATTTACCACTTTTTTTTAAAGTTGATTTTTTTAATGGTTCCTGATTATTACAAAAGTTAATTTGTTATATTTTCCTTAGTATATTAGTTGAAGTATCCAACCGTATATTTTTGAACCCACCCCTATATACTTATTTTTTTAAAGATTTTCTTAGCTTAACGTGACCATATTACCCTCGGGTACCTTAGTACGGTAGGCCTTACGAGGTTAAAGCTGAGTTTATAGGTCAATTAAAAATATATATCGGGATATCTCACACGAATTAACCTAGTCCCTAGCCCTACGCTTTTATCATTACAACGTTAAACATAGGTATACGAGGGGTGATCCATAAGTTTTGATAATCGGTATTAAAAATGGGAGATATGTAAATCGTTATATTTTATTTGGAATGAGCACACTTTCTATATTTCCGAACACTTATTAACGTCATTCAATTGTTTTACTTTACCACTATAAAAATAATTAAACTTTTGCAGGTCAAAATGGCCAAATTTTGTACCTTCACTATGTCATCACCAGCTCGTGATTTTTATGTAGTTGTTTTTGAACATTAGTGAATGAGAAGTAGTAGTCGAAGTTAGGGCTTAATAACGGGGAGAGCGGTTATCAGTTCTGATCTTTGGTCGACGAGCAGCACCCTTATCAATTAGAAGGCTCTGAAGCACAATTCCTGCCGAAAATTCGTATTTTTTTTTCAGCTTATTTTTATTATTTTGCCATAATTAGAATAGAATAATGTTATATAAGTCTTCTAGATTATTTGAACTCAATTGCTAAAAACTAATGTCGCAGTATTTATTTGTAAGGCCTCAATAATCCTGGAAAAGGCCGAAAAAAATCACCCTAAGATTTGGTGACAGAGCTGGAGATAAAAAAAACCACTGCAATGATAACTTATTTATTCTTTAAATGATAATGATAAATCAAGATTTCATTTTCAATAACAATATTTTTTATTAGTGTATCAGAACTTTTTCCACACAGCTCCAAATTATTACAAAACTAACTGTTATTTTTGCCTTCTTGTAAAATTGTTAATACAGATGTTTTTTGTTTAGCTATCACAGAAAAACAAATGAATAATGTATACCTACATTTTTCTTCTCTAATTTAAGTTTCATTAGTGCCATGGTATAGTCCACATTAAAAGAATATCATTATGTAGATGGTTCTTACTGATTCTTAAAACTTATGGATCACCCCTCGTAGGTACCGCCTTACTAATAAACGTTGAGTAACGGTTTTATAGCTATCAATCAAATCAAATCAAATCAAAATCATTTATTTCAGCCATCTTTGGACCATAATAATAATAAAATGTTAGTTTTATTAAATTAAAAATTGAACCTAATGTTAGTAATGTTCTAACTATGCACATACCTAAGCTAACCTACTTGGATTCATGTGCCAGTAAGTGAATCAGACAACAATGATTCACATACTGACAATCGAACCTCTGGGCGAACATCGCCAGGATGCTGTTGGAGCTGGCCCGCACCCTGCGCACCAGGGATGTGCAGCGTTTTCGCATGGTGACGTAAAAAAAGACCACTCTTGCATCCGCGAACACACCTGAGGCGCTGCAGAATCGAGGCAGCCCCATCAGCACCCTAAATGCTATGAACTGCACGCGTAGGGCGCTATACTGTCTTTGCGTATAGTTTATCCACAGGCTGCTCGTGTAAAAGTTAGAACAGTAGGTATGCTCTAAAGAGCGTCAGCTTAACCTCAGCGGAACAACTAGCAAACCGTCGAGACACCATGTTCGCTCTGAAAGACAACGCCCTACGCTCCCTCTCTATGTCTGCATCGTCGCTTAGGTCAGAGGACTGTACATGCCCAAGGTACTTAAACTCTTTAACAACATTCAACGGAGCGCCGCTAAGCTTAATAGCCGCGACACAGAGTACGGACGTTTACCTCTGACCCAAAAAACCATGCACTCACTCTTCTTGACATTATATGACAAGCCGTGGCTGACTGCATGCTTACCTCTCACATACGCTTAACAACTTGGCAAGACCACACGGAGACGCGCTCAGCAGTACCATGTCATCTGCGTAGCTAATATTATTAAGACAAAAACCTTCAATATAACAGCCGACGTGCATGCTGCTGAGCTCCTCTATTATTTATTTATTATTTATTTATTATTTATTTATTATAACATGTTTACAAACTTAGTTCTATTACAACTTCCCGCAAAACTGTTTTCACAGTTTGACTGTGGGATCCGCGAGTCTTAGTTTACATAAGTATATATCACAGATCAGAATCTACATTAATAATGAATAAACAAACAGTAATTTTATAAATTTAAATAATATTAAGGTAGTGCTTAAACAAGGCTCTCCTAAACCTATTTTTGTTAGGCTCCAGTCTCAGAGCCGCAGGTAGGCTGTTGAGGATGTAAGGCAAGCGCTTCTCAATAAGCCTGTCCCCATAGTAATTGCTCACTCTGGGTACAGCATATTTACCAGCGGCTACTGACCTGGTGCCATGTTTTTGGCTCAATTGGGATAAGTTAATCTCTTGATTACCATGTTGATTAACTGCCAGTAAGTACTTGTGTCTAAGGGTTGCCGGTAGGATTTTGCATATCTTAAATAATTTATAATAGTCTTGTTTACATTTATTTTTAGTTTTATTGTTCACTAGTAGCTTGAGGAATTTAATTTGCAACTTTTCTACTTTATCCAAATTTGTTTTAAAGGTAAGACCATAGCAATCAAGAGAGTAACAAATAATTGATTCAGCTAGAGACTTATATAAACATTTTAATGTGCTATTTGGGACTCTATAGCTTAAGTGGTAAAACCTTCCCAATAAAACTCTTAATTTACTACAAATAAAATCAATGTGAGATGACCATGAAAAGTTTTCATCTATTTTCATGCCAAGGTAAGTCATACATTTGACGCGCTCAATTGGCTTACATTGGCATGAAACTAGATTATTATGGAAACAAGTAAAATCGTGGGTTACTATTATGGGCTGTGGTGAATCAGGAGGACATAAATAGGGTGAACGTATTATTGATAATTTAGTTTTTTCCGTGTTTAAAACAATACCATTATCGTGCGACCACTTGACTACGGCGTCGACGTCCCGCTGCACCGAGCGGCAGGTGCGGGCGAGGTCGGCGGCGGCGCCCGCGCGCAGCACGCACAGGTCGTCGGCGAACATGTGCGGGGAGCAGTGCTGCAGCACGCCGCACAGGCTGTTCACATGCAGCAAATAGCACACCGGGCCGCAGCCCGAGCCCTGCGGCACCCCGCACCGCACCCTCCGCTCGTCGCTCAGGGTCGATCCCACCTTCACCCGATAGGAGCGCCGTTAGACCGTTGACATACAGATTGAAGAGCTTGGGAGACGTAAGTCCCCCTTGCCTCACCCGCACTCCAACCTGTATGGCTCTGAATATGCTCCCGACCATCTCACGACGTTGACCTGGTTAAAATACCAAAACTGGAGTGTTTTGTTTAGCTCCGCAGGCACAGTGATGTTCTCTAATTTACGCCACAGGATGTTGTAGTTAACCAAGTCGAACGCTTTGGAAAGGTCAAGGAAGCAATCATAGACAGGGGTTCGCCGATTAGCGTAGTACCGTAAAATGGGGTGACTTTGGAAACGCGAGGTGACTTTGGTAATTTTTTGAATCATCGATTTTGTGCAATGTCTGAGTTTTTATTTAGCTCTTTCGCGACATTACTTTCATATGTTTCATATGCGAGCACAAAATATTAGTAGTTCAAGTATTCTCAGACAAATTGGAGTTAAAACCTTCAAAACAAAAAACCACACTTTTTTGACATGTTTCAGGGGTGACTTTGATATTGTGATGTAAACACAGGGATAATCAAATTTTAAGAATCGAGATGTTTAATTATTTTTTCCTGCTAAGCCGTCAGCCGTAGTCTGCCTCTAGTTGCTTTAAGTTACTCCAAATGAGTAGTCGCCAATACAATATTTTTAATAATTTATTTTACGACTAAATGCGGGAGATACAGAAGATTTATTTTAAAAATTAATCAAACTAACCCCATTTTACGGTACTTGATAGTTTGCTTAACAAACAAGATAGCCGTTTCCGTCGACAGTCCACGTCTAAAACCAAATTGATTGTCGTGTAGGTTGAAACGGTGGTATAGCTATACAATGTTTTGCCCTTATCTGTCATTGTGACATTTGAATTTGTCAGACAAGGACAAAACATTGTATAGCTATACCACCGTTACTGAACGTTTATTAGTAAGGGGGGATAATGATTAAGTTAAATAATCACTTAGGGCCACCTGCACGAAAAATTTAACACTGGGTTAAGACACTAAAGTCGAGTTAAAATGACAGTTTTCGTATGAATCTCACAATTCTGCCCTCCTTAGAAAAAGGGCGTAAGTCTCATAGAACCGCGTATTTATTAGTGACTTTATTTCTTAACATGGAGGGTTAAATTTTCTTTAACTATCAAATTGTACATACGTCCTTTTTATTAAGAAGGGCAGAATTACTAACTCTAGTTAGTGAAACATAGGACTTCCAAGGTTCAGAAACAACATGCTCGCGCTCATCACTCAAATATTAGGTATTGTGAATAATGGTGATACATTTTGAAAAGTTTGAATAAAACCAGCCAAGCAGTGCTGTACCCAGAGGGGTAGGGGGGTATTTAGAGGTTATGTCTGGAGTTTTTTTTGTATGTGGAGCAAAATAAGGTCGGGGCCCGCCTGGGTTTCTAACTAATTCCCCTCCTCAGCCAAAAGCCTCTGAACTCACTCATGAACACGACAGATGAATTATTAACCGGCTAGTTTGAGTTGAGTTAGTTTGGCTGCAAGAGTGTACAAACAACATTACAGGGTTGTTATTCTCTTAAAAGAGAAGGCAGCCTTATACGTTCGATCTTATCGACAGAAGTCCTGCCGCCTAATTGAGAATGCACGGGCTAACATGTGTTTTATGCGCTCTGACGGGACTACTTAATTAAACTCGCCGGTGTGGGCCGTTCACTAGTTCACTAGTTCGACCGACCGAGCTACGTTTTTAAGAGAATAACACCAATAGGGCGTGCGTTGTCACATATTCACAGATGCACGTTATACTTACAATAGTACAAGAACCCCTTTTTTGTGGAGGATTTAAAATGTCAAACTCAATTGAACGGGCCCAAAGCTGCATATACAGAACAGAGGGCTCAGACAAGATGCACTACGCTAACTAACGTTTCTATTCGATTCGTTTTTAAACCAATCGCGTCACTGGAAGATGACGTGATACGAAATGTCATGAGGTCTACCAGTGACGCGATTGGTTTAAAAACGAATCGAATAGAAACGTTACTTAGCGTAGTGCATCTTGTCTGAGCCCTCAGGGTCTCTGTTCAACACGGTACGAACCATATCGTTTTTGAGCTGTTATAGTAATGTCAACGTTTTGATAGCTCTTATTTACTTGACAGTAATGGCGACCGAGTTAAAAAAAATACCATAACAGGTCTAATACGATTTGGATTTTAACGCCTAGAATAGAGCCGCAAAAGGGTATATAAGAGTTAAGTTTCAGTGGGGCTAGGTGGAGAGACTTAACGACCAATAAGGTGGCCATTCCTAAAAGTAGTAGGTACCTACTGGATCTCAATTATATTCAGTAAAAGGGCGTTTACACTAAAAAGTGTACTCAATTAAGGACTGAAATTAACGAACTTTAACTTTGTCAGTTTTGTGACGCAAATTAGCCATACACTTTTTAGTGAAAACTCCCAAAAACGATATTTTATTTGACCTACGGGCTTAAATGTCTCACGTAGAAGGCGATGTTGTGGAGTATCTCTTGGTAGACAATGTCATAGACACAGAGCAAGTCACGTCCTACCCTTAGAGTTCCTGAACTCTTTGGAGGTATCGGGAGTGCCCTCCCGTAAGTTCATGGTTAAATTTGGTCTCCCGGTAAATTTTGAGCTCAATATTAGGTACATGTGCTTGAAAAATCATTCTGGCCAGAGGGCGTCAAACTATAGAATTACTTAAAACTATTAATTTACTTACCTGCGATAAACAAGTTCTACGCGGAAGAACTCGCGGGTAAAAGCTAGTTTTTATATAATTATGTAGGTAGTATACAACAAGTCGCTTCCCGCCGCCTGTCCCTCTGTATGTATACGCTTGAATCTTTCAAATTACGCAACGGATTTTGATGCGATTTTCATTAATAGATAGAGTGATTCAAATTTAGTCAAGTAGGTAAATAAGAGTTATCACAACGTTGGAAATACGACAAAAGGGGCCCCCTGCCAAGATGCATTGCGCTAACTAGCATTTCTATTCGTTTCGTTTTTAAACCAATCGACAGACGACGGACAGAATTACTTTCTCATTTATAATATTAGTATGGATTTTCTTTTTACAGCAATATTATATGTAGGTCTGTACCTATCGATATATAGATTTTTTATAATCGACCAATTTCCGCCAAAAAATAAAATGACTGTCCGTATTTTCTTTAAGTGATCATAATAACCGCCCTAATATTAAATAATAGCCGAAGAATATGTATTGTAAACGGCGGAAAAAATATATATCTGGATATGTCAACGCTGTCAACGTCAATCTGACACCGCTCCTTTTGATATAGACTAAAAAACGGAATGTACCTACAAAGCCTGTCCCATGATGTCACACTGGGTGGCAGAAGCCATAGAACAAATAAATTAATGAATTTCACAAATTTGTCAAATAATTACTAATCTTATTATTCTATATTAGTAATTATTTATCTAAATATGATATCATTTTCAAAATCTGCGTCTCCAATACTAAGAATTTTTTTCCCATGTCAACTTTTTTTAAAAACATCATGTCCGGCATTTTGAATTTCTACCGATACTTTCACATCATTTTCGAAATCTGCGTCCACTTTTGTCCGACAATTATGTCCACAAAAAGATCATGGCCGCCATCTTGAATTCTAAATTTGACATAATTTTCATAATCTGCGTCCCCAAAATGTAAGAAAATGATACCAATGACTACCTTTTCAATAAACATCATGGCGGCCATTTTGAATTCCAAATTTGATATCATTTTCGAAAATGACCCATGATGACTTTTTCAAAAAACACCAAACATATCGTCGTTATTCCCTCAGGAACTTTTAGATTTTCCGGGATGGGATTTTCCTATGTGTTAATCCAGGGTATAAGTTATCTCCATTCTAGCGCCATTGCAGCGTGAAGGAGGAACAAACTAAAACTCCCTTTTACCGCCCTTAGCGGTAGTTTTTTCTAAATCGCCGAAAGTAGTATTTTTTATTTATATCAAATAATACCAATATCTAAATTGCTTATTTTAAAAATAACTAATCTCTCATACAAATTTCTACCCCCTAAAATAGGGGGTAGAAATTCCCTTTAGGGGATGAATTTCCAAAAATCCTTTTTTAGTGTACCCAAGAAATATTCCCTTCAAATTTCAAGTCCGTAGGTCCAGCGGTTTAGGCTGTGCGTTGATTGATTAGTCAGTCAGTTTTACCCCTTTCCGTCCCTTCGGGAATGAAATTATCAAAAACGCTGAGACACGTATAAATTAATTTTAAATTTTTAACCTAAAAACAAAATTTGAATATTCTAACTTAAACTAAAACTGACGGACTTTCATACAAATTGTAATCCCATTAGGGATGGAATTTTCCAAAAAACCTTCCTTAGTGGATCTTTACACTATATAATATATCTGGGTCCATATTGGCTTATATAATTATTTTTACTCATAACGTATTGTAAGTCATAACATAAGTAATCATAAGTATTTTTTTCAGCAACTGTTACTTTTTCTGGATTTTTATAAATCAAACCTAACCTAACCTAGTCTTCTCTACACATTGAATATTTCAGAACTTCTGAAAACTTACGGTTTCAGCGGTATAAAAATTACATTTTCGCAGTTCCAATAATCGGAGTTGCAATTTTATATGAACTTTGGCGCTACCAAGATATCTATGTGCAAAATTTCAAATCTCTAAATCCAGCGGTTTGTGCTCTACGTTGATATATCAACAATCAGTTTTACCCCTTTTCAGCCCTTCGGGCTTGAAATTATCAAAAACGCTGAGACAGGTATAAGTTAAAATTCAATCGCCAATCTAAACGCAAAATTTGAAGCATCTGACTACAAAACTGACGGAGTTTCATACAAATGTATATTCCCTATTGTTATGGTCTTAACCTTCTTGTGACGGTGACATGACAGCAGGAGTAGCCTAGTTACGTATTGTTATTATTGAATTGTGTCATTCTTAATAAATATGTGAATTTATCAGTGGCGACGAATATGAGTACTTTCAACATAAAAAAAGCACGGCAAACCCACAGAGTACCTTTTTTATATACTGTAATAGAGACCTATCTCCGCGGTCAGAAAAGGTAACGCGAAAGTGTCGCCCTCTGAACTTGTGATTTGTAACTATCTGTCAGATTCATATACCTATATATATACACACAAGCATAGGCACCCTGAATTACTCTTTTCAATTTATTCTAAACGTGGTGTACTTTTTTGCTGATTTTGGATTTAATAACATAGATCATGCCAGCAAAAAAGTAACCCACACTAAAGATGATAAAATAATAACACTTCGAATATTTTATTATTTATTACAGGCTTTATTTACATCCAACTAAGTACAGAATTAAACATTAATACAATTAAAAATTAAAACTAAACGTATTTAAATTAAAATTAAACTAAGCTACACAAATATTAAAGATATAAATAATAACCACCACTATAAAAAGGGCACCCCCTCTAGCAGGTCCGCTCGCGGCATGGTCCCCATGACACTGGCTGCATTACCCCTCTGGATAGCTAGCCCAATCCTTTGGGAGAGGTAAGCACCAGCTCTAGGATCTCCGGAGGATTCTATGAACCGGGAGGACAGGGCCTTAATGAAACTTTTCATTATCATCTGACCAAGGTCCCATGGTTTCCACTGCAAAAAATGAATGGCCCCAAGTTATCCGGATTTAAATGTACTGGACTTTTTCGGCTAGCTCACCAGTGCATGGTAGGCACTGTGCCTAGTATGTGGGGTGACTATAGGTATTGCAAGTCATAAACACAACCAAATAATAGTTATTATCCGTTGAAAATTATAAAGTCGGTTATTTTTTGTTAACAAACTTTAGCATTACATCCATACATATAACAGATCTGCGGGTCTATTATGATCGTGTTTATTGATGCGGATAAAACTTCTTATACTTTCCGGACAGAGGCCCGTTTCACGAAGCTACAAGTTACAAATGACATGCGGAAGTCTCGTTCTAACTCCTTTTTGCTAGAAAAGGAGTTCCGCTTGTAATTTGTAACTTGTAGCTTCGTGAAACGGGCCAGAGTATCTAAGAGCAAAAGTGAATCCACCATGATAAAGGCGACCATGATACAGGCCCTGAAATTTTACATGGAAGTGGTAAAGAATAACTCAGGGCGTAATTAATTGGTACTTAAATAACAATATAATTTTCTCACTAACCTGGCATTTTTTTTTGTTGGTACAGCTATGTTGCTGATACGATTATTCTGGCACGAATATTTTTCTTCGAAGTGCACATGACAAACACGTCGGTACTTGAAAATATGACTATTTTCAAGTCCTAATATGGGACCTCCAACATTGTAGACACACGTGTTAAACATCTCCTTATCCTTTCCCGGATTCGGAAACTTATGTAAAGTCTCCTTGGATCCTGAATGAAAAGAAACTAGCCCAGAATATTATATTAGCCCAGTATATATAAATGTGCCGCCAGTGTCAAACTCAAGTCAAACCGTTAATCGACCAGAAGCTACCAAATTTTACAATGTGTTGCAATACATTAAAAAATATATCTCCCGTTAGAACATGTATCTTTTTTTGTGCTTGTGATTTTAGAATTTTCGTGTGCTGTTACTATCTTTATGCAAGTACTTGGTGTAATCTTAAAGTTTTGAATGTTAAATGAAAGAAAACACCTTCGCGTCATAATAAAAAATCTACTGTAAATATAACAATGTCTTTGAGCTGGTCATACTACCGTACTGATGTTCTTTTTCGAGCAATAACACCATCTATCGCAGTTTTCTGTTATCAGGTACTCAAAGAACAGACCAGATGCCGTAAAGTGCCATCTATACGTGTGATTTAAAGATGCGCGAAAATAATACTGCCGAAGAAAACGTCATTTAGTTCCATAAGATTCTTTGCTCTTTAGCCTCCTTTTTAATTTGACATACTTATCCGTTACTTCAACCCGAATAGCCAGTACTGAGATTGTGCACCCTGGGCAAACCAGAGGAGCACTGCACGGAACACTTACGCGTTCCCAAACGCTCATCTTACAAAAGGAAAGTTTTACAAATGACGAAATTGATTTACGCCTACAGGCGTTAAACGAAAACCTACGAAAATTCAACGAAATCCAAACAAACATTGAATCTGAAAGCGAGGAAAATGACATCGATAGTGAATTACAATACAGACAAGACTTTGAAGAAGCAACTATACAATTAAAGTTAAAATTAATGTCTTTTAGGAGCAGTTCAAGTTTAGATTCTCAAACGTTCTTAAGTGCTACCAGCAACGTCGGTCGGGTTAGTACCTTCAGTTTTCCCGGACCAACGTCAAAGAACACCTAAATTACATTTTCAACCCTTCCATGAAACCGAATCCATGAAAAACTTCATACAACGACTAGAACTATTCATTATGCTTAACAACATATCTGATGCGAAGGTAAAAACATACACATTTCTTTCGGCATTACCACCATTACTACATGAACAGATGTATATCCTGTGCTCACCCGAAAATCCCTTAACAATGGACTTTAAGCAACTAGCACAAATTCTAGAAGAATTTACCGATCCAAAACCGAGCACCTGGTTACTACAACATAAATTTATTACAAGAAAACAAAAGAATGATGAAACTGTAGCACAGTACGCCTCAAAATTAAAACAGCTAACGATGAATTGTAATTTCGAATGTCAACATTGCAAAAAACCAATTTCGGAAAATTTCCTATGCTTACAGTTTATAAGGGGTATCCACGACGGAGATATTCGCACGAAGCTTCTTCAAGATAATAAAAATTCCACGTTTACCGAACTAATTCACATGGCTACAACCATTGAAATGGGTAAATCTGAAAACAAGTTGATATCACACCATGAAAACCTAACTGTGGACTACACAAATAAACTTACAAGCTCACAACAGCCACGTTACAATTTGCAACCGCACACAAAAGGAGGCAATATCACCCTTAAAGACCTTAAAGGTAAGTGTTATAGATGCGGGCAAGACACTCACAGAGCTAACCAATGCGAACATATCAATACCGTTTGTAAGCGATGTAACCGAAAAGGCCACCTACAAAAAGTCTGCTTGCAACAAAACCTGGACAGTAAACAAATACATTTAGATAACACAGACTTTCCAACAAATATACATGAAGAGTACAATTCATATAACGTTCTTGTGAACGATGATACAAACGTGGCAGTCGAAAGTACGTGTGATATAAACACTATTAAAACGGAATCTTCAAATAAGTACATGATTACCTTACAAATTAATACCAAAACAGTACAAATGGAATTTGATACGGGAGCAGCGCTGTCATCGATGTCTCTTAAACAGTACAAGGAACTTAATCTGGCAAGTAAAATATACAAAACTGACATCAGATTAAAAACTTACACCGGAGAAGTTATAGTTCCATATGGAGTTATTTTCGTAAAATGTACCTACAATAACCAAAATTTTAGTGGAAAACTCTATCTAATCGATTTAGATGTGGATGCGATTTTTGGACGAAGCTGGATGAAAGAATTCAAATTGGAACTTGCAGATATAAGAATGCTACGTTTGGAACAATTTCCAAAACTCGATGAAATATTAAAAGAATTTACATCCACCATTTTCAAATCTGATCTAGGAAAAATACCAAATTACAAAGGTCATATTAACTTACATGAAAACACACAACCCATATTTATAAAACCAAGACGAGTACCTTACGCTCTGAAACAAAAAGTGGACGAAGAGATTGAAAGACTCTGTACATTGGGAGTAATCACTAAAGTAGACCAAGCTGAGTGGGGAACACCAATTGTTCCGATTGTTAAACCCAATGGTTCTATTCGATTATGTGCCGACTACAAAGTTACTCTGAACCAAGTGATTAAGGATGAACAGTATCCGATTCCGATTATTGAAGATATTTTATCACAAATGAATGGTGGGAAAATATTTTGCACTCTCGATATAAGCCAAGCTTATTTACATATGGAAATGGATGAAGAAAGTGCATTACTACAAACATTAAGTACACATAAGGGTACATATAAAGTAAATAGATTAATGTTTGGAGTCAAAACTGCACCAAATCTATGGCAAAGATTTATGGACCAACTTCTCCAAGGAATCGATGGAGTACAATGTTTCTTCGATGATATCATCATCCAAGGGGCCTGCGAAGAACAACTACTCGATCGCTTAAAAAAGGTATTTCAAAAACTCCAAGACAATGACCTGCGAATAAACAAAGAGAAATGTCAATTTTTTCAAAGCAGCATAAATTATCTTGGACACACAATTGACAGTAATGGATTACACAAGAACAAGGAAAAAATACAGGCCCTCACAAATACCAATTCCCCATCGAATATAACTGAACTACGGACGTTTCTTGGAATGGCAAACTACTATAATAGGTTTATTCCGAACCTAGCTTCTATAACCAGTCCCTTAAATAAACTACTTAAGAAGGGTGTACAGTACGATTGGTCCAAGGAATGTGAACAAAGTTTTACAACAATTAAGAAAGAAGTATCAAGCGACAGAACACTGATTCATTTTGATCCAAGAAAAACTGTTATTCTGGCGACGGATGCGTCCCCGAGGGGTCTGGGCGCAGTTCTGTCACACCGCTTACCTGACGGCTCAGAGAGACCTATCGCTTTCGCTTCCAGGAGTCTTTCAACAAGTGAAAAGCAATATAGCCAAATTGATAAGGAAGCAACAGCAATATATTGGGGCCTTAAAAAATTCTTTCATTATTGTTACGGACGAAAATTTATCTTGATTACTGATCATAAGCCTCTTACAAGTATTTTCCATCCAAAAAGAACCCTTCCGGCAATGAGTACGATGCGGTTATTTCATTACGCTCACTTTCTTTCTGGCTTTAATTATGATATTGAATACCGCACTTCTGCAGCTAACTCTAATGCAGACTATTTATCAAGATTCCCGTATGAACAAACTCAAGACAACATAATAGACCAACATTCGGCGTACCAATTACAAAAAATACATTCTCTCTCAGTCAATTGTGAAATTATTGCTAAGGAAACAGCAGACGATCACGAGTATCAAGCAGTACTACGAGCCCTACAAACAGGGAGGAGCTTGAGAGACCTGGGCTATAATGATAACGAGTTTACGTTGCAAGACGGCTGCATTTTAAGAGGGATCAGAGTCATGATCCCCGGTGCGTTACGTGAGGCCGTGCTAGAAGAACTTCACGCCGGACATCTCGGTATCGTTAAAATGAAACTGTTAGCCCGCAGTTTTGTTTATTGGAAGAATATTGACCGGGATATAGAAAATAAGGTTAAATCATGCAGAGCTTGCAGATTAACACAAAACGAACCAAATAAAGTAGCAGTTCATCACTGGGAAGAACCGACAGAACCATGGCAGCGGATTCATATCGATTTTGCTGGCCCTATCGCAGGACATCAACTATTGATAGTGGTAGATGCATTCACCAAGTGGATCGAAATTATTCCAACGAAGACTACAACGAGCGCCTGGTGTATCAATAAGCTCAGAGATTTATTCAGCACCTTCGGATTTCCATACATTTTAGTATCAGACAATGGCCGTCAGTTCACCTCGAGTGACTTTACTCAATTTCTTAAAGAAAACGGAGTCTCTCACAGAACGTCTGCACCTTATCACCCAGCTTCCAATGGTCAAGCAGAACGATACGTTCAAACTGTAAAAAAATGTATAAGAAACATGGAGGACAACACAGGCTCTCTTGCCGACAAATTAAACGTGATTAAAATGCAATTAAGACGAACCCCAAATATGACAGGAAGCAATGCGTATCAATTAATGTTTGGTAGAGACATACGCACAAAATTACATTTAATGCTGGGGGAGCTCGTAACCAAAAAAGGAAATCCAATGAGGTACGGACCCGTACTGGATAAAACATTCGTAGAAGGTCAAAGGATCCAAGTCCGTAACTATTCGGACCTTAAAAGAAAGTGGGAGTTTGGCAGAGTAGCCGAAAGATTAGGGCGCCTACACTACCGCGTGGTTACAGACGGTGGCGAAAGCTGGCGGCGCCATGTAGACCAGATGCTGCCGGCTACTGGCGTCCCCGAAGCGCAACAGGTTGATTAACGGCGGCGGCTGTTATGGTCTTAACCTTCTTGTGACGGTGACATGACAGCAGGAGTAGCCTAGTTACGTATTGTTATTATTGAATTGTGTCATTCTTAATAAATATGTGAATTTATCACCTATTTTACCCCCTTAGGGGTGGAATTTCCAAAAATCCTTCCTTAGTGGATCTCTACACTATACAAAGTGGAAAGTTCGAATGCCACATGGAAGGCGACTACCTTAAATATTAGAAATAGCACATTATGGGAGACTTTCCTTTATTTTTAAAGACTATAAACTCTGCATTTATGGATTTTTGAAAAATAGTCTGTCTCAACCGGGACTCGAACCGGTCGGTCAAATGCGGTGAAATAACATGCCGTATTTTATGATGCAGATCGAAAGGGTTACCGATATGGTTCATTTATCTCTAAATAATAAAGACAATCAAAATAACGGAAGGCCATGAATACTAGCAATGATCATTTAACTTTGTTTTGACCCGTCACGGGAAATGTACAGCGGCTACCTTAAATATTGGAAATAACAAATTTTACGCAATGGTGACTTACTTTTATTTTTAAAAAAAATGCTGCATTTATGGATTTTCGAAAAAACGCCTCATTTAACCGGGAATCGAATAGGTCAAATATGACAGAAATAACATGCCGTATTTTAAGATGAAAATCGAAAGGGTCTTTCATAGCGATAGTTTACAATACATACCATGAATTAAATAAAGACCGTGAAAATGAAGAATTACTTGTATTGTGCATTGTCATTACCCAAACATTTAACGAATACTGAAAAAACAATTTACTCAAATCTAATCATCGCTATGAAAGACCCTTTCGATTTTCATCTTAAAATACGGCATGTTATTTCTGTCATATTTGACCTGTTCGATTCCCGGTTAAGTCAGGCGATGTTTCTAAAATCCATAAATGCAGTATTTATTATTTTCTAAAATAAAAGTAAGTCACCATTGCGTAAAATTTGTTATTTCCCATATTTAAGGTAGCTGCGGTACATTTCCCGTGACGGGTCAAAACAAAGTTAAATGATAATTGCTATATTACGAGTATTCATGGCCTTCCGTTATTTTGATTGTGTTTGTTATTCAGACATAAATCAACCATATTGGTAACCCTTTCGATCTGCATCATAAAATACGGCATGTTATTTTACCGCATTTGACCGACCGGTTCGAGTCCCGGTTGAGGCAGACGATTTTTAAAAAATCCATAAATTCCGACTTTATAGTTTTTAAAAATAAAGGAAAGTCTCCTTTACACAGAATGGGTATTTCCAATATTTAAAGCAGTTGCATTCTATGTGGCATTCGAACTTTCCACCCTGTATAAGGTAATCTATGTGCAAAATTTCAGGTCTCTAGGTCCAGCGGTTTGTGCTGTGCGTTGATATATCAACAATCAGTTTAGCATTTGATATAATAGATTGCAAGTATCGTTAACCTTCGTTAAAAAGCACTTTGATTAACAAATATAGTGACATTTAACGCTTAACCTTGAGCTAGGAAAATAAAAATAAATAATTCATACTAGTTTTTAATGAGCTACTTAAATTATTTTTGACTGTGCACTTTCGGAACGACGTGTCTATTGAATTCGTTAGTGTTAAAACATATTAGAGATGCAAATATAATCGAATAATTAAACTGGCCATGGGGTTAATTAAATAAAATAATGCCTTCTGATTTGCTTACGCACTTAGTATTTGAAAGTAGTCTATTAAAAAACAAACAATTGTCGTTGACTGTAGGTAGGTACAGTCAATAGCATAAATAAGTGATCATTTATGTACCTTGTCGCTTTCAATCGTTTCACAATTTTGTATGACATTTCAAACACGACGTTAAAGTGACAAGGTACATAAATGATCACTTATTTATGATGTTGACTGTACTTCTAAAACTGATGATAAACTGTGTCTGCATGTACGTTTGTTACGCTGTCATGGTCAAACCACTCAGCCGTTTTGAATGAAAGGGCATTGGGTAAATATGTTTGAAGAATATTGTACCGTAAAATGGGGTGACTTTGGAAACGCGAGGCGACTTTGATAATTTTTTGAATCATCGATTTTGTGGAATGTCGTAGTTATTATGAACCTCTTTCGCGACATTACTTTCATATGTTTCATATGCGATCGCAAAATATTAGTAGTTCCAGTATTTTCAGACATATTGGATTTAAAACCTTCGAAACAAAAAAAACACTATTTTTTGACTTGCTTCGGGGGTGACTTTGATATTGTGATGTAAACACAGGGATAATCAAAGTAGCCCCATTTTAAGAATCGAGATTTTTAGCTGCATTATTATTTTTTCCTACTAAGCCGTCTACCGTAGTCTGCCTCTAGCTGCTTTAAGTTACTCCAAATTTGTAGTCGCCAATACAATATTTTTAATAATTAATTTTACGATTAAATGCGGGAGTTACAGAAGATTTATTTTTAAAATTAATCAAACTAACCCCATTTTACGGTAATTTTTTTTTCAGCGGCCACGGCTGATTTTTACATAGTTATTTAGAGGACCTCATAGATATAATTATTTATGGCGTTAAATAATATCGGAGCGGAGATTTTAAAAATTTAAGTATTCAGTTTTTACTACAAAAGTACGCCCAAGTACGAATATTTAAATATATCTCGGTTCCGATGCACTTAAGAGTATTACATTACATAACAAAATATGTTTATTTTCATAACACTGCTCGGAAATATGGCCATAGATGGTCTTATTTGGGGTCACAAAACGTCACTTATAAGGACAGACCAAGAATGTTTTTGTCGGCATATTTGCTGATTGGTCGAGAACATTGTTGTCCAACTTTAAGAACCAATGAAAATCAATCAATCAATTTTTGTGTCATAGCTCCTTAAAATGAAAAATTGAAATCGACCAATCAGAACACACCATTTTATGTCGTAAAATATTAGGTGTATTTCTGCTAAAAGATACACCGACTAAAAACTATGTCACTGCTTTTTTTTAAAATGTAATTCAAACTTGGCCCCTAATCTCGAACCAATAGAAATGAAATTACATGGGAGATATGGCGAAGCAAATACAGTTTTATATGGAGTTGACATCTTCATCTCGCATGTTAGTTTATTAACCTCGAGTGCCACGAGAATAGGGGTCCAGATTAAAAGAAAAGTTATCTATGGTAAAATTGGCGGTGATGTCACATTAACATGAATTAAGTAAAATTTGAGTTTTGAATATGAATTTTTATTTTATTTCCTCTCAGTAGCTGTGAAAAGCACTATGTCTGCCTCGGTAGAAAGTGCAATTTATGGACTCGTCCAAAAATTGCGTACTTTCTATCCTCTGCAACAATGTACTATTTTAATAATTCTATCATAATTTACCACTTGCCCGCGACTTGTTTGTCGCTCGGATCTCCCGTTCTATCTAGTCAGTAACGACTAACGATAGAGACGTACTGAGCGACAAGCGAGAAAATACAACTTGTGCTACCCGTTCAGATAGCTCAAGTCCCTAGGAAAAACATAGGGATGCTTTCAATCTCGGAAAACCGAAAAGTTTCCGAGGGAATAAGGATAACCGACTTCTCCGCATTCAGAGTCGCAGCTGTAGTCAAGAGCAATGAAAACGGGTCACTTTGTATTGAATTACCATGAAAATGACCCGTTTTCATTGCTTCCGAGTGTAGTAATACAATAAATGCGAAAGTAAATTTAGTTGTTTGTTGTCCTTTCACGGCTAACCCGCTGAACAGATTTTAATGCTATTTGGTATGGAGATAGCTTGAGTCCCGGGGAAGGATATACCTAGGATAATTTTTATCCCGGAAAATTTGATAGTTTCCGAGAGAATTACGTTAAAAGATTACGCGGATGAAATTACGGGCAACAGAAAGTAAAATATACTAAAGTAAGGCCAACGAGACTACATAAAGAATGTAAACAAACTTTAAGGAGTTCAAAACCTTTTTATTTGAATTTGGTCAAAGTCAATC
This sequence comes from Acleris literana, assembly GCA_946894065.1. Lineage (NCBI taxonomy): Eukaryota > Metazoa > Arthropoda > Insecta > Lepidoptera > Tortricidae > Acleris > Acleris literana. The sequence continues at coordinate 11,087,842 of OX335687.1, forward strand.
GTGTCACATCGAACACAATCCAAACAGAAATGAACTTCACAAAATGGCGGCCCTTATGTTGACAACTTCTGTAGTGTCAGCTTTCCTGTACCACGAATCACGCAACGACAGCTGTCATCGACCAAATGAAGATATTATTGCGTACTAGAAATAAGGACAGATATAATAATCGCTCGCTATCGCAATATAACTCGGTAACGGTTAGTTTGTTTAAATTCTTTATCTCGTCTCATTGGCCGTGCTTTAAACAGGTGATCTAATCTTTTATTTATTTATTTACTTGTTAGCTTAAAGTGTCCCACTGCTGGGCAAAAGCCTCCCTCTCGTCCTCCCGCGCATCCGATTCTCCTACAACCAAAATTCTAAATCCGTAAATCCGTTAGAAGCTACGATGTTACAGACAGACACAGATACACGAATACACACGTTGAACTGTACTCCACTTTTTTGTAGGATGCTAAAAACAAAAATAATGAATGGTTTATTTTTTAGAAGTGGGATTTCTCCTCCGGAAAGTTGCAACAGACATGACCGTGAAATGCACTCTAGAGAAAAACTCGGACGGGACGTACGTTTTTATCTTGAGTAACCGCTTCAGGAGCTCTCGTCTCTCTTTCACACCTGGCGAGGAGTTTGAGGAGGAGAGAGTCGATCGTGTGAAGGTAATAAAGAAAACCTGTTACCTAATGATCCGTAAAAGAAAGGTTTGAATTTTGCATAGTCCATTTTTTTTTAATCGTATTTGCAAACAATTACGGTTCCCCGTTATTGTTATCTCTGAATTTTATGAGCCGAAAAATCTGAAATAATTTAGACTTATAAATACACACATTTCACACTAAGCAGACATTTATATTTTTTTTACGGCAAGGAGAAGGCATCCGGGCACTCATGCCACCTGACGATAAGTGGGATCTGAGACCCATAGACATTTGAAACCTCAAGACTACAATCTCAAAACTGCAATCTTAAGACTTCAAATGCGTTGCCAACCCTGAGGACTAAGATGGAATGCCTCTATGCTTGTCATTTAACCGGTAGTCTTATCCCCACACCGGAACACAGCAATGCGAACACTACTGCTTGACGGTGGGTTAATGGATAAGATGGTGGTAGCTATCCGGACGGACCCTGCACAAGGTCCTACACCACTAAAACAACCTATATTTTTTAATTTTCAGGTGAAGTCAGTAATGACGATAGAAGGCAACAAACTGATTCAAACTCAAGTGGAGCCGAACGGCAGGAAATCGATTCACGTTCGGGAATTCAGAGCTGACACCGTCGTCGTGGTACGAACATACATTATTTATCATTTTCTAACGAGGCCTTCAAGGCGTACATTAGGAGGCCAAAAATCATAAAGTCAGTAGCTCCTCGATCTGGATCCCTATAATCTATTCTTTCTGTTCTTTGGATATATTAGAGGTAAATTAATCATACTTCCTTGAGACTGCTGAACGTGAAAAAAAAACATACACCTCGATAGTTTTACTTTTCATGTTTTTGATTTAATCTCGAAACCCTATGATCTTTAACGATGAATTTTGATTTAATCGTTTCTATAAATTCTTACAAACATACATACATACCAAAAACCCGCCTCCAAAAATGAAAAAAATAACTTCTTATAAAATGGTAGGTAGGTGAGTCCAACTGTATTCGGCTTTTGTTTAAAATATTGTGGGACGCCGACTTCAGATGGACTGACCTACCTACCTACCATTTTATAAGAAGTTATTTTTTGCATTTTTGAAGGCGGGTTTTTGTTTTTTAAACATTGATTTTATTTTATACTTTTTATTTTAGTGATCCCATTTATGCTGCTATGTAATCCCACTTCTCAATTAAGGAGAAACTATAGATCATTTCAAGCTCGCCGCAGGCAACGCCGCGGGAATGTCATAGTCATATTTAAACCTAAATGTGCTTCGTCATAGTCGCTCAACTACCTTAATCGAGATATCTTATCGCCACCCTTGAAATAGGTACCGTTAAGGAGTTCCGGTGGCCATTTGTGGTCTTTATCACCAGTTCTACTTCATCATATAGTACTTTTCAAAAGAAAATGCACGAGTTACAGTGAAAAATACCGAAATCGCTATAGGCGTGCCTATAATATTTGAGAAGTTCCGTTGATGTCTCCTAGATTACATCATCAGATCCTGACGTTTTGAAAATGGGACCAACTAGAAAGTATACCCATTCAAACAACGAGTTTTTTTTTTCAAATCGGTTCAGTGGTCTTCGAGTAATCGGGGAACAAACAACAAAGTCGGTTAAAAATCACACCTCTTTCCCGTGGGAGTAGGCAGACCCCACTTCCTTCCACTTGCTACGATCCAGACAAACTTCCCTCGCTTCTTCCCCACTCATAAGTCTCTTCAAACATTGCTTCGGTTTAGGGTACTTCTGACCTGGCCTTTTTTTAATTCGTCTGCGATCTGATAGTGGAACGTTCGCCTTGGCTTTTCCCTTCCAACATTCCCAATTACTCTTGCCTCATGGGTATATCTGTTTTTTTTAATCTCACTTCATCCATTCTCTCCACATGACCAAACCACTTCAGCATTCCTGCAAATGAAGCCATCCTTTTTCATTCTTGTGTGGGCGTGGCACCTCTTAACTATAGTATTTTTAAAAAGCGGTTGTATTTGCCCGGGTAATAGATACTTGATGACCCATTGTGACAAATAAATATGTTTTAAACATACCTTTTTTTCAGACTACCACTGCTGAAGGTTGGGATGGAAAATGTGTAAGAACATACAAATTAGTAGAGTAAGGGCCTGTTTCGCCATCGACAAGTTTTATCTGTCATTTAAAGTTGGCTCTCCTTGTCTATTTTCAAGGGTAAGACAGAGAAAGTGCTAAATTTATCTCTCAAATGTGCTTTACTTGTCGATTGTGAGACAGGCGGTCAACTTTATAATTGAAGGACGCCCGCGACTTCGTACGGATAAATTAGTTTCCCGCTAGTCTCCCTATTTAACCCTTTAGGGGATATCCAAGGAATACTCCCTACAAATGTCAAGTCCCTAAGTCAACCGGTTTCGGCTGCGCGTTGATCAATCAGTCAGTCACAATCTTATTTTATATATAGTTACATATAAAGTTTCATATAAACCAACTGAATAATTGTTATTTAGTAATAGTATATTATACAATTATTGAATAAAGGACGGATTTAAAGCGAGGGCCATAGATGACTCACGAGCAAGTGAAGGATACTAACGACTGAATCACGAGCGTAGTGAGTGATTCAAGTGTTAGAATCTTGAGCGACGCGAGTGATTCATGGCCCTCGATATAAATCCGTTTTATTCAAGAGTTGCATACTATACTTTATACAATGACTACGAGAAAAAGAAAGATTTAAGCGAAAATAGACATTAATTGACGAAAAATGGTACCTAAACACATCTTCTTCATCACTTGAATGCATTTTCAATCGTTTTTTTATTAAGTAACACTTAATTCTGTGTTCGTACAACTTACAGTATTCAAAATGGCGCCAATTTACCTACTAATGACAGCAAATGACACAAAATTTTTTTTATTAGGATAATTTCCTTGTTGTTAATGTCGACCAATCAAATCTCGAGGAGTTATTTGCACAAGGAGTTTTTTATGTCGAGTATTCTTTGCACAGGAGTTTGTATCGCATACCTGTATATTGGTGATCGATGTCGAATATATTGGTGTGTTCTAAATTCAAACATCAAAATAGTGATTAAAAGTGCTTTTTCACTTCTCATGCTCTAAAAGTTCGTCTTTATGTCGTGCGTAGGCGACATAAAGTCGATTTTTATGCTCTAGTGCATGAAGTAAAATCTTCGTCGAAGACCAAGACAATCGGTCCAACAGCCACACGAACAACTTTAACTTCATATAATAAGTTCTTTATTTTATTTTCTCTCGTTAGTATTCTAAGACCAAGGCAAGGATACCAACAGCCACAACACACAATAAAACTTCATGAAATAAACTTATAATTTTTATTCCGTCGCATTTTTTTTAATATTTGAGTAAATTAATATATTTAAAGCATGACAATAAGCCAAATATCGCATCAAAAATACAATCCAATAGAACATTAAATATACCAGGAAAAACGATTACTTTAAATATTTCTCATTGCTCTAATGTAACTTTCAATTTTAATTGTAAAAACATGTAAATTACCATTTACAATAATTTACATGTTGCTGTTTCATTTCCTCGCAATCGAAGTGAAAAGTAGAGTGTCCAACTCGTCCATAAAACCCATTTAACACTCGACTTTATATCCATCCTCGCTCGCAAGCTCGCTTGGATGGATAAACGTCTCGCGTAAAATGATGCGTTTTATGCACTTGTTGTACAATCTACTATTTATTCACTGTTTTCAGTGAATAAAAATGGTATAAAAAAATTATAATCTCAAAATGCATCGATTTATCTAAATCGGCTGTTTTCTGGTGAATAAAGCAACTAGAGACCACATTTTGCACACTATTTTCCTGACTTTACATCATGGACGACGATTTTTTTGTATGATAAAATTGTAATTTTAGGCAAAAGGGAGCATTTTGAGGTTATAAAAGTGTTTACTAAATAAGACAAGTCAGATGGTATGGAGTATAAGATTAATAGAGATCAGTCTAGCCTAGGAATAATTGAACTTGCCTAACCTCGTAAGGCCCAGTGTGCAGTAGGATGTACATAATCATGGCAATTTAATTTTAACTGTGTTGCAATAAGAATAAGGTTTATTTTCTTATGTTCATAACCTGAAAATTCCATTATCGAACAAACTTAATAGAACTTTATTGCCTTAATGGTAGGTTCAAAGCCCCATTTACAAAAAACTGTCTGTTTGTAGTATGGTGGGCCTTACGAAGTATATTCCTAAAACCCATTGCAATTTATAAACACGTGTTGTAACTAATCACAATAGAATATTGTAATTAAATGTTTATTTAATCTAACTTTATTTCAATACTTCTTCCTACCCTAAAAAAAACTGCATTACAGTGCAACCATTTCCTTAATAGCTATCGGCAATCTTCGTTTTTCTATGACACACGAGTGACAAAATTATACTGTCGGTTGCGAGTGCAAGCGTGATAGCGATAGCCAGCCGAAAGCTATTATGAAGCTGGGAATACTGTACCTACCTTCTTACAGTCTGTGAGCACTTAGGTCGTGTTTCGAGTGTGTACCTACTTCTCTCTCACTCACTCCTAATAAGAGCGTATGAGAGCCAGTGAGAGACAAGTACAAACGCGAAGAACCCTCTGAGAGCTATCGCACTGTTATATTTTATGTTATGACTTATTGTAATATTGACAATACGATAACATGTCAGAGGCAATATGTGGTTACCTAGCAAAATAGAGCCCCAGAAATTTTCATAGGTACGGTCACGGAAGTTAATTTGCTACCCATTTTAAAGAAAATTTGCTTCAAGATGTCATTGTCAATAGAGATGCCAAGTCATTTGTAATTGATAGGGAACTCAACCTTATTGCTGTAGAATGTCAGATTGACTTTGGACCTAAGGTGGGTAACAAATTAAAATCCTTGACTGTACGTATTGGACCCGATTCTACAGTGGCCTCTAAACTTCCTAATTTTATTTAGGTGTCGGTAAAACACTTTGCTATTCTATGAGCAACTGTCATAATCAAATGACAGCGCTAATTTGAATCTGACACTTCTTATTTTAGGCGGTCCTATTCAATATTATATTGACATGCTGGAATAGCACTTGTTAAATCTGCCGTAGAATCGGGTCCATTATGTACCCTAGAAAAAAAAAAACAATAATTTCGCTTCACATTTATTTATCACTTTAAATCTTCTTTAAATAAATTTTCAGACCTTGAATTTAGAAAGTTATATTAATTACATACGTACAAAAATAATGATAAAAGATATTTTAGAAGTCTTATAAAGGAAGCCTGTTCCTTGAATAATTCACCAACATTGTGCCAGAGTCATAGTTATTTTTTTCAAAAGTTCGACTAAGGCGGCGAACTTTTCGTCACCATGCGGGTATTTTTTTTGTTGCGGTGGCTTTATCTACTTTTGTATACAAATCAGCAAAAATAAAGTTACTTTCCGAAGAATAACATTTGTTTTGATTTTCGTTATCAATACAATAATATAATTGGTCTATAGAAATGTAGAAATATGGCCAATACTCAAAAGACTTTTCTTATTCACAAATAAAAACTAGTCTGCTTAAAATATGCTTTGTCCTTATCTGTCATTGTGAAATTGCCATTCGATAGAAAGGGACAAGACGTGCTTTAACTACAACAGGTTTATAGCGCGTTTACGAATAAGGAGGCTAATCTATGACAACTTAAGTACTTCTATGCCTAGGCCTAAAATCCTACATGGTTATGGCCACTTAAAGATCGACCAAAATTGACGAATTGCGCTGACGGATCAACCAGTGTAGTTTCTTCAACGAGCTTGCTAATGAATTGTTGAAGAGAATGGCATTGTAGGTATGGACTTGCATTCTGCTGTCGTATCAAAGAAGGCGTCAACTGCATTGTATTAATCGATCTATTTTATACTCTATTGTTAACCACATTAAATTTATACTATTACTATGCAGTTAGCCCCCTTCTTTGGTAGCAGCAGCAGAATGTTGCCTTTTAGACAACAGAGTAATATCTGTAAGCAACACCGTCCCAGATGTTGTTGGTGGCAGTCTGGAACAATAATAAAAAATGAGTTACCTTTTTTCGGCAAAATATTTTTGCCAAATGTCTCCCAAACGTTTCATTTGCCAAACCCCATGTGTTTTGTGTTACCGTAAATATTTCAGGATTTTATAAAAACTAACATAACGTAACCTTTAGGGTTCTACACGATGATACTGAAATAAATCCTGATTTTTTTTTATAACATTGGGTTGGCAAATGAAAAACTTGGGAAACGATACATTTGCCAAACATATTTTTGCCAAACGGCAGGCTCCGAGAAAAAATATACATATAAGGGTAACTGATCCAAAAACATTTAAAAAAAACTAACTACTTCTGGTATTAGACAGATAAAAACCCGCGATTTCTCTTAAATGGCTCAACTGATTTTCATGAAATCTAGCTAAGAACCAGAAAACCTGCTTTCAAATAAAAAATAAGAAGAAAATAAGATGCTTTGCCCGTATTGTGTTGTGTTCAAAATGGCTGCTCTATTTTAGGTTAATTATCAGGGTTGATGTTATCGCCCTTATACATCTGTGGTATAGCTCTAAGTGATACATTTTGCTTGTCTACACTCTTATGTAGCGAAAAGTTTCGGGCGCTGCTGCAGTAGTGCCTTTATGTTTGACCACGCGCTGGCCTAGTTGGTAGTGACCCTACCTACGAAGGTAGCGGTCCTGGGTTCAAATCCAGGTAAGGGCAGATACTTATTTTTGTGATAAGCGCGAATATTTGTTCCTGAGTCATGGATGGTATTCTATATATTTAAGTATACATATATATTTCTCTATATAAGTATTTATATCGTTGTCTGGTACCCATAGTACAAGCCTAGAGCTTAGTTTGGAACTAGCTCAATTTGTTTGACATTGTCCCCTGATATTATTATTATTGTTATTATTATTTCTTATTATATCTCGTTAAGTTCTCAAACAAGCTCTAATTGATGCCTAAATGTTTATTGAGTTCTTATCCCTTTGTATTAACGCCAACTTCTGGGACACCCTGTACAATAATACAACCTCGTATAGTTCATTTCATTTACCAAGGCCCAAGTCTACTTGAGACGGTCATTAAGCTTGAACAATAGAATTCGTGATAACAAAAGATAGTTGAAAGAAGTTGAAGTGCTCAGGTAGTAAAGCAATTAGTCAACAATAGCTAACATTATGACTCTCATTGTTAAGTCTCAAGTGGAATCGGGCCATGGTATTTGAAATGAACTACACCACGGGCCTTAACGCTCGCTTACCTCAGGGTGGCCTTTTTGCACGTTTACCTTCGTCATAATGTCAAAAAGTGAATAGAATAGCCATAGCTTACCACAACAATTTCGTCATCAGTGAACTCCTTCTTGAAGGTGATAGAGTTGCCGTTATGCAACTTCTGGGTTTGCACGACGGTGTTGCCGTCTACTACAATCGTGGTCTTAGACTGGAAAATATAAATTAATGAGTTAAAAATACAATATACCTCAAGAGGGGACACAATCTAGGAAGTTAAATCAACGGGTCTATATTGACTGACATAATTATTTTTAGTCATAATGTGCTTTAGGCCATCATCATCGCAAGTCATAACGTGTTTTTTTAAAGAAACTGTTACTTTTTCAGGATTTTTATAATTTTTATAAATCAAACCTAACCTAACCTAGCCTTGTCTGCACGTTGGATATTTCAGAACTTCTGAAAAGTTTACAGTTTCAGCGATATAAAAAATTATGATTATCAAAAATTATGTCAACAATTACATTATGACCAATAAAATTATGGGAAACAAAGGGCTCCCTAAATCAACACATTTCAGCTATTCGTGTGCGGGGCATATTCGTTTATACGGTACGAGTAAAAGCGTCTATATAATGTATAGGTAGGTACAAGTCTTAAAACTATTTATTTTATAGAAATTAAGATACTTCTATATACTTTTATAGTAGTATAAATAAATAAATATCAGGGGATGATCTCACACCAATTGAGCTAGTCCCAAACTAAGCTCTAGGCTTGTACTATGGGTACTACTGAGAAATATATACTTAAATACATAGAAAACATCCATGACTCAGGAACAAATATTCGCGCTCATCAAACAAATATCTGCCATTACTGGGGTTTCAACCCAGGACCGCTAGCTTCGTAAGCAGGGTCACTACCAACTAGGCTAGCGCGTCGTCATGGTATAAAATGGTGTATATATGTATGCAGTTTTTAAACATAACTTCCTTAAACAAATAAAAATCTACGTATTTTTTGTTTTTCTTTAGGGAATACTCGTACGAAATTTGACACTTTTACGATAAAACAAAAATAAAAATACGTTGAAAAAAATGTTTGTACCATAACGTTAACATTAGCAATTTTCGCAAACTGACAAAATGTATAGAATATTAACAAACGATGTATCGCTTCGGCCGCTTATGCCAATTCCATATTCTTGTCAATTTTCGTAAACTGCTAACATCCGTTTATGCATTTCGAATAGAACCGCGTTTTCTTACTTTATTTTCGCCAATTTTCTCCTCGAATTCTTCGCCGGACTTAAAGCTGATGGTTTTGGTTCCATCGTGCCCCTGCATGGTCAGGGTGTAGGTATCCCCGTCCTTCTCCAAGGTCTGCGATGACTCGTGAGAGTTGATAGCATCTGCGGCCGCTTTTGAAACTCCTAAGAAATATGAAAACGTTGAATAATCCTTTCTTTAAAACATTTGACAATCTAAAGGAAAAATAGGGAAAGGAAAACACCTGAACTCCTGACTTTAATATGAATCATACCACCTAGAACTCAAGTAATATTAAGATAAAAAAACATCATTTGATAAACTTACGTGATAACTTTTGATAAAGTTGACGAACGACTTTGGTATACCTACTCTAACTCATGCTGAAAGGTCAGTTTAGGTTAGGTTAGATTCAAGACCAGAAAAATGCGAGATGAAAACTATAAGTATTGTTGTTTTGGGATGCCACTTGCGTCGTCAAGCCGTCACACCGTCATACACCTACCCAGAACAAGCGCGGTATCCACTGAGATTACCTGGTAGGATACCGCACATACAAAATTAATATGTGGGGGATCCTGCCAGGTTATCTCAGTGAATATCGCGGGAACAAGTACAGGGTTGGCTTCGCGGTGGAATCATCGGAGACCGGAGATCCTCAAAAGGCGCAAATACAGACAAGTAGATCAAAGTTATGTATTTGAGCCTTTTGAGGTCGAATGTTACGAGGCACAAAGATTCAGCATTGCCATTCCAGGTGGCAATGCTGCCAGCATTTTGGAAACGATACCCGATGCAGTTTTAAGTAAGTAGGTATGTTTGTTTCTTTTCCATTTTTGACAATTAGTAAAGAAACCTTTATGTAAAAATATATTTTAAACCCTCACAACCGCTTCATTTAATATGTCACACGGAACGCTTTGGAACGCTTTTATTTTATTATTCCTAATATGACCCAGAAAATAAATTTTTAAAATTAAAATTAACACGATAATGTTTGGTTCGCAGAAATTCATATGTGTACCGAATTTCAACAATCGGTCTTGTAGATTCGGAGCAAATTGGCTGTGGCAGACCATAACGGAACAATAAAAGTTAACTTTTTAGCGATTTTCAGTTTTTTTTTAATCCAGTTTAAAGAAACACAATCAAACTTACCAAACGCAGCGAGAAACTCGTCAAACTTCTCATGCTTCTTGTATTTGTAAGTCTTTCCGAGGTAAGCCATTTCGATGGTGATACTGTCAGAATTTCAGGACAACAAGCGAATACGCCCATTTGATCCATCTTATATTGGATCACCCATATAGATATGAGCGATTTAGATTATTTATTTTATTGAGCCTGTTTATCGCAATATACGAGGAGTTTTATTACACTTTGCTCGTATCGTTAAAGAGGGCACATAATGCTTACGTCGGTAGTGCTTGGCGATGTGAATCTTAATAACTAAAACGATGTATAGTGCGACAGCTCTTAGAAGATTCTTCGGGTTTGTACTTGCGTCTCACTCTCTCTCATACGCCTTTATTAAGAGCGAGTGAGAGAGAAGTACCAACCCGAAGCACCTTCTAAGTGCTCACAGACTGTACCTATCTATTTTTTGGAAATATTAAACTTGATTATCGTAGTAACTGTTAAACGTCAAAACACACCCATTTTTTTCGCATGTCTTTGGTTGAATCTTCGAAACCCTACGATCTCTAACTATGATTTTTGATTTAATAGGTGAGCCCTTATAACTTCTCAATAGTCTGATAAACCGTTTTTTCGGCAGTATACTAAACAACAATCATTTGAATTTGACGCCGCAGTTGAAGAGCGCGTAGACGATTTCGAGAAAGCACACAAAACCATGCCTTTTAATTTTTGTGTTTGCGTGGCATCATACTGTGGCCTCTTAATAATTAACATTATGTCAAACAACATAAAAAAGTGGCGTAAAATACACAAGTGTATGAAGCTATCTTGTTTGATAACTATTGATAAGCATTAAGGAAATGCAGGCGTTCGATCAGTTTTGGTGGGTTACCGACATTATTTTAAGACTAGGATTAGCTTGCAGCTTCGCCCGTAAAGAAAACGTTTTTTTTATGTGGAAAAGGAGGCAGACGAGCAAGCGAGTCACCTGATTGTAAGTGATCATCGCGACCCATAAACAACCGCAACACCAGAGGAATCGCTGGTGCACTGCCGGCCTTTGAGAAAAGAGTAGGCTCGTTTTTGTTAAAAACGCAAGTTAAGCTACATTACAAGGTAATAAAGTAATAAATAATAGTTATTAAAACACTTATTTTTTTTGGTATTAAAAAGTACCTAAGTTATTGGATGTCAACCAGTCAAAAACTGTAGACAACACAACATTGATGTCATTAAAATTATCCTGTTTCCTATCCGATTTGAATATAAGTGAGGTATCGACAGCAATCACGACTATTTCATGTATATCGCGCACTAGATATGGGAGATCGTTAATATAGATTAAAAATAAGAACGGACCTAGAATAGAGCCTTGAGGCACTCCCATAGCAACAGATGACCCAGAGGATTTTATATATTCATAGCTAGATTCGAAAGATATCTTTCAATACAAACACGTAACCAATTCATCAAACACATCATTTTTTTGCACGTGTTATGAGATTGCAACATTTTAAGGAGTGTATTATCTGTGAACGCAACTGATAAGTTTAGTATTAGTGCTAATGTGAACTTTGTAGTACAGATCAAAGATTCATTTTTGATAAATCATCGATTACTTTTGAGCACAGTTTAGTCCAATGTTTTCCTTGAGTGAAGACTTCCTTTTCACGCCTCTCCTCTCCTGGCTGATATGTGCTCTACACTATAGAGCCGTCCCGTACTAGCACATTCCTAAGCTCAGTATTGAACTCGCCCGCGGACTGTAAGTTATCGTTGTCTAGTACCAGCAGTACAAGCCTAGACCTTAGTTTGGGTTTAGGTCAATTTGTGTGAGATTGTCCCCTGATATTTATTTCTGCATTTCTAAACACACTGGGCTGTTGCTATAGTTTAACGTGTGTATCTGTCTTTGTCTGTGGTTTCGTAGCTCCGAAACGGATAAACTTAACTCATATGTAAATAGGTACTGTCTGTAAATTTTCTTGGTGTGTGGAAATAAAACTTTTCTTATTCTTATTCTTATTGAACTGATTGTGACGCGTTGTTTTTTAAAAGAAAGCTTTTAGTTAGGTTTCATGAAAAACCATTAGGCAGTTTATGAGTTACCAGCTAAAAATTTTAGGTGTCTCGGGGACCTAGTGAGAAATGGTGTAAGTCGACTTATCTCGTAATACAAAAGGGTTTATACATAAACGGAATATACTAGACTTTTCCCTTTTTCGCTTGATCTTCAGGAGACTTATACCCTTTTTCACTAGGACCCCAGTATGTCGGGGGTTTTTATCATATATACTGTAAATTCTCCTTATACACACTAGTTAACCATTTTAACTATGAAACCTAGTTAATCTTATCACTGACAAATAATGCACTTCAATGTTCGGCTCGGCTGAAAATGGGTGTGACCATTATCAGTATTATCACGCGACCTAGTGAGAGTGACCTACTAATGCTTACTGCTGAAGCCCCTGTTTTAAAGCTGCCCACGATCAGTTTTAACTGACAGATTTCATTGAACTGTTTATTATTTATTTATACCGAACTGACCAGCGATTGAACTCTATCTCATCTGATGATAAATTCTGATGATGATGAAGTCTAAGATGAAGTCATGATTATAATGATAATGATCAAGTCACTCTTGATTTGAAGGCACCCAAATTATATCTCTTAGGAAATATAGACGAAGGAAGCGAATTTCGGAGAAGCCCAGCTTAGTTTTAACTGTTAGTTTGGATAGGTCGGTGAACACTGACAGTTAAAGCTGATCGTGAGTAGTCGCCATTATATAGTCACCTTTATCACGGTGAATAAATGTGGACAAGCTCTTCATCTTTCTCGCACTTACATGCCTACTGGTCGGAAAGTGACATAATTTATGGTGTTTTATCCGGAAACACCATAAAATTCCGTTTTTTTGTCGGACTATTCATTTTCCGAAAGCTATTTTATACTGAAGTTATATCAGATTAAATGCATGATTTAATTGCTAAACGTAGGTTAGATTAGGTAAAATTTATACAAACAATATCAAGAAATAAAGCCTTCTACTCGTATCAAAACATTACATTCGGAATTATGAAAATTCAGGATTTTGATCAAATCGGAATTATGACTTCGGAATTATTTTCCCGTTTTATCCACGTTTATATAGACATCTATAAACGGGTCCATAAGGCCCGCTAAAATTCGAATGAAATAAACACGTTCCTGCTCTACGTACAGCTGCCTCACGTTTATTGTCAGGAAATGGCCCGACATGTTTGAGACATTATGTACCCTCATTCAATCTACTTAGATATAATTACGGGACTAGCGCTCTAAGCCTGAGTCTCATTGAAGTACTGGAGACCGAAGAGCTGGCAGTTTACGAATTAGTTTAGCCATTCAGCGAGGAAATGCTGCCAGTATCTTTGGTACAATGCCGATGGAGCCTAGGTATATAGTTTATTTTTATTTTAGTTTAGTATAGTTTTAGTTTTCAGTAATATTTTATGCCGATTGTCCCATAAAGTTATTATATGAAATTTCATAAACTCTAATTTTATTACCTATGACTACACGTGCTCTAAAATTAGATTATAAAGGTAACGGTCAAAACCTATAATGCTCATCCTCTAAATATAAATGCGAAAGTTTGTGTGTGTGTTGGTTTGTTACTCCTTCATGCTGCAACGGCTGGACGGATTTAGATGAAATTTGAAATGGAAGTATTAGGCAACTTTTCAACCCTGAATTTAAAAGTTCCCGAGAGAATAACGATAATCGAAATCTACGTGGACGAAGTCGGGGGCAGAAGCTAGTTCAATATAAATAGGATTTTTATGACATTGTGGCTTCTTCTCCGCAATGATGGTCTTTTTCGGTACATTCACTCCATATTACCAACGTGTAAAAGAGCCCTCATTGTGGCAAATTCACTGAATAAATATTTTGAATTGTGATTTTTTTTTTGGTGTTTGATAATATTACTATTAGGTACTTCAAATAATTTTATAGTTTTTGAATGTTCTTGATTTTGTAAGTTAGAGATTAAGAAATTATTATAAAATGATATTTATATGATGTGGAGTTTAGAGCACTTTTGATTTAAGTAGCTTAGGAATTTAAAAATGTAGTAGGTACCTAGTAGTAATCTGATATATTTTATCACACTATCGTGGTGTTATCTTAAGTATATAACCCAGATAACCCCTTTGACTGTTTCAGTAGTCGTTTTATTTGATTTCGAGTTTTATTGCGTCAACGTGATACAATAAAAAAATGACGTTCTACGGGAAGAAATTCAAAAAGACCAAGTTCGAAAATGTGAATGAGTTTATGGAAATCCTGGGTAAGTGCTTGTTATCAAAATATTTTTTTTTATACAGGTTAAATTTTGTGAAATTGTAGATCTTTAAATGAATTTTAAAAATATATTACGTGAAATAAAACCATTCTGCAAAAATTTACTATGAGGATAATAGCGAAAACTCACTACTTCAATTTATTATACACAATTGTCTAATCGTCCAAAATTTTATTCCAGCGGTCCCTGAAAAAATCCGCCAACTAGTCACGTCCATGGATACTCTTGCGTCCTTCAGAAAGAACGACGATGGGACTATTGATTACATAGTCAGCAAAGGTGATACGGACGTCTTTACCCAGAAGATGACTCCAGGACAGGAATCTGACTTCACTACTCCTGATGGCAGGACATTAAAGACGCTCTGTGTCTTAAAAGATAATGCTATTGAAACTGTACTGAAACACAGTGATGGCAAAGATCTGCACATGGAGAGGGTTTTTGAAGGCAATACCATGAAGCATGTAAGTTACATTGAATCTATCTTTCGACGAAACTCCACTCGGGAAATAGTTTTGCAACGAGTAGGTACTTTTGCAAGAAATTTTTCAGTCCTATGTTACGAAAAGCTGAGTGCCAAAGCTTTTTAAACTATTGTAACACATTGTGTGGTAGGTAAAGTTCTTGTGATAGTAAAATCATAGCTTTTTAAAGGCCTTACAAGGTTATAAAGTACAACCTGACAGGTTACTAGAAAAGTACATGAACTAATTTAACAGTACATACATACTTACACACCTTCACGCCTGTAATCCCAGAGTGGGGTAGGCAGAATTACCTACAGCTCTAAATACTTTGTTGATAATAGGGTATTTGCCAGATATTAAATTTCGTATATTAATTAGGATAATATATTAATATACGTAGTATGATAAAATAATTCAAAATCACATTTAAAGTTGGTAATAAAATAAAAAAGTATAGTATAGCCTTTTAAAGTTTTTTGTCTATCCATTTCTCACGAAACGATTATTACAAACGATTACGTGTAATTCATATGGCGGTTGAGTAATATGAATATGACGTCATATTCCTGTATTTGTCTCTCTGTCTAAAAGCAAGTTTTAAACATTTATATCTTTCTTATTTTTAAAGATATTAAAAAACTATTTATACTAGGCTATTCGGAAGGTAAAAAAGCTTCAATTTAAATACTAATAAAAAAATTGGCAAGTACCCTATTCTGCGATCACATTTTGCACAGTATATTACAGTCAACTATTTATTTGTAAATTAAATAATACGAGAATCTCTTTAAAAGCCACAAACAAAGGATTTTAGCTGGTCCCCTTTTCCACTAATTTCTTTGTTGGTACAATCTGAACTTTGCGTTAATTGGCCTCCTTCCGCCTTTTTCATTCCCATGTTCAGAATGAAAGGTAACATCGTCATTGATTGATTTTTCTGTTTTCAGATCTCCTGGAAAGAAGGTGTTGACATTAAGGCAATAACTTATTATGAAGCTGTATAAACACGAACTTTTTTTAACTATATTGAATTCGGTGTTTAAAGAGAATGTGTAGTTACTTTACTGTTAAATAGATATAAATTAAAATGAATTACCTATTTTTTTTAAATTCTGATCTTTGTTTTATTTGGATTTTTCATTTACAACGGGCTTTCATTTGTTTTAATTAACCATATTTTTTTCAAATCTTGTAAGATTCAACGGAAGATCAGAGGGCCCTGCAAGGATGCACTACGCTAACTAAAGTTTCTATTCGATTCGTTTTTAAACCAATCGCGTCACTGGTAGACCACGTGACTTTTCGTATCACGTCATCTCCCAGTGACGCGATTGGTTTAAAAACGAATCGAATAGAAACATTAGTTAGCGTAGTGCATCTTTGCAGGGCCCTCAGCGCTGAATTTAATGCCAGCATTCAATGACCATTTAGTGGTGACATTCTTGTTGTGCGAATTAATTTGTCCTTTAGCGTTGTTTGTCACGAATATATATGATTTTCTTCCTTTATTTAATGTTTTCCATAAAAGTCATGTTGCACTGTAACTAATTAACATTAAACAGCCAATTTCTTTTGTCTAAATAATTATGTGTTAAGTAAAAACATTTTAGAGTATTTGTCCTTAATTACCCAACGATATTCTAGACCTCTTTTCAAATAATTAGAAAAATAAGTAATTTTATATTGTTTTTACTAAAAACAGGGCAAGCAATTTATACAAATTTCCAGTTGATAGCTTCTATAGTTTCAGAGGAAAACTGCTGTGTCATACATACAGACAGACACCGAAGTCTCACCATAAGGGTTCCTTTTTTAACATTTTGGTACGGAACCCTAAAAAGTAAAATAATTCCAAGCTAATATTACGTTGTTGATTTTTTGTAAAAAAACCTCAGCTACGATAGCTTTTTCATCGCTTTAGCTCTCCAGAATCAACACTTTACAAAATATTTGTTGCATTTGTTTTGTAAATATGCGTAAATTTCAAACAGTGTACGATCAAGGACTGTAAATGTCGATCCAATAGAAGCTTGTCATAATGACAGCGTCAAGTGACGAGATAGAAATTAAATTAGGAATGAATCGTTGTTTTATGCGACAAGGGTCTATAGTAGTTCATCAATTAAAGTCCGTGACCGTACAGGGGCCTTTTTTCTACTTTGGTTTAGCCCATCATGCCTCGATTTTGTAATCAGTTAATCACATGACGTTATATGATAGGTCTTATTCACTTAGCACTTAGAACTATCATAACGTCAACCATATGATCATAATCATAAGTAATATCAACGCAAGATGCTTCCCAAAGCTCACTATGAATCTTTCTAAATTATTAATCATCGAAAGCCAGCAATGCATTTCAATCAAACAGGGTCGATTTTGTGAAACTAAAAAAAACACACGTATTCAAATTATTTTTTTACTCACACAATTTGAGAACAATAAAATTCTTAATTATACTTATAAATACGTTAGTTTTAAATTAAACGGCTTCATAGGTCACGCTGGCTTTGAGGTCATCGCCGTCCAACCAGATGTACTGAAACAGAAAAAACCCGTTCGGTTATTATTTATTATTACCAGCAGCGTGGTACATTATTTTATATAGAACAAGCTAAACGATACCCCGAACACTAAACAGACGGGCAAGGGCTTACAAATTTGGTTTCCATGTTTAGATACCGTATCGAAGAAACGGTTTACGTGAAGCCCATCATTCATTACATATTCAGCACCTTGTCTAACGTCCTTGTAACGACCAAAGCTGATCGATAAATGATAAGACCTTTTAGGTAATCAGTGGACCCGATTCTACAGTGGCCTTTAGACTTCCTAATTTTATTTAGGTGTCGCTAAAACACTTTGCTATTCTATGAGCAGCTGTCATAATCAAATGACAGCGCTAATTTGAATCTGACGCTTCTTATTTTAGGCGGTCTTATGCAATATTATATTGACATACTGGTATAGCAATTGTTAAATCTGCCGTATAAACTATAGGTAAATCTAAAAATGAGACAATTTAGTTTTAGGCTATTTACGCGATGTGCACGTAGAATCGGGTCCACTGTAGTATTAGGTGGATAAGACGGCAATCCTTACAGTCAGCAGCAGAAGTAGCTACGCAACCAAAGAGGTCAAAATGATCTGCACTCGACTCTATTGTCAAGAGAATACGTCGTGTCTAGATCATGTTGAGCAGGTTTTTCTGCTTAGCAACTTTTTATGCTGACTGTACATATTGCATTTAAATTATTTCTTGCGTGCGAAGGATTAGTAATAACAGCATTGTTTTACAGCTGTCAACATTATCAACATTCCGAAACTTCATAGTTATGCAATGAGTCGGGCAGGATACTCAAGATTGACTTCCTATCGGTTTAGTACATTTGGATATGTGTGCTTAAACAATTAGAAAATGAAATACAAGTGAATTTCGATCTTCCTCAAATTCTGTGACTCATAAATATTGTGTTAGTCAAGCTAGTTATAAACAATAATGGCCTGTTGTTTGATCCGTAGTTAAACTAACTAATAAAAAACGTTACTAATGGTTAAAAGCTCAAGGAAATGTGTAAAATTTTCCATTCCTTTTTCGAATTTTAACAATTAGTTAGGCCTAATTGTGTTGGCTACGCTACAACAACCAAACATTAATTCTTATAGTAGTTGAATTATCTTCGATATGCTCACCAGAGTCATCGTGTTGTCATCAAACTCTCTGTTCATGTGCAGAATCTTGCCATCAGGGAACGTCATGACAGAGTTCAGGCTCTCTCCTTCCTGAGTGAACTTCACTTTGGTGTCAATGCCGTCGGGGGTCTTAAAGTCCTTCTCCTCTCCAGGTGTGATCTTCTGGCTAAGGACTTCCGCATCACCCAGTGTGACCACGTACTGGAGGGTACCATCCCCGTTGTCTTGGAACGATGAGAGGGATTCCGTCTGTTTCAACAGTAGTCTAGTCTTCTCTGGCACCTCTGGAATTTAATGAAGGAGAAATAATATAGACTGCAAAGTTTCGAGGTTTTCACTATAGTCATACATTCTTGCTTATACCTCGTTTCATCAAGGTCTGAAGCATGAAGGAGGAATATGGTTATCATCAACAAGTGCTATCTCATACATCATGTAATATTTCTTTTAATCGAAACGTTTAAAATACCTACGTGTATTTTTAAAGTATCAAAGGACATGGCCCGTTTGTGCCCCAACTTGTACACGAATGAGACATATGTGATAAATCATTAATTAATTAATAATTACACGTGAGATTAATTAAATCTCTGTAAAAGTAGCGGAAAAAAAGTAAGCAAAAAAAAAGATATTGCGTGCCGGAAACCACCCACTTGACAGTTGGGCCTGCACACATACGCGTGCCGGCGTGTTATTAAAAAAGGTGAATCCCTGGAGGCTGTATTACAAATTCTTAAAACTTACAAGTACTAGGTAACGAAAGGGACAGAGACATATGACTGACATCACTCTGTACCTTTCGCTAGGATTTAATATGGCATACGGCCTCTTTGGACTTTAGACTTGGGATGCAAAATAGAAATAAAAAATAATATTGATGGTGGTTCGCGCCCTTTTCGCGCTATTAATAGAGCAGTTTCTTTTCAGTACCTAGCCTAGGTACTAGGTAGGTTTGAAAAGACCTTTGGAAAAGACTAATCTTTAATTTGCATAGCACTGACATTCTGCAAAAGACAGAAAGAAAACACTTAACACAGATAAAAGACTAAATACAAAAATAAGCATGACTGACGTTGCGTTGTGCTAATTGTGGGCTGTGCGTCCAACATTTGATAAGGTTTAAGTTTCCAACATTGACCAGCACTTGCAAAACATTATTTTCGAATGGTTAGGAGGCCACGTAGGTAGGTACCCAACTACTTAATAATATTTTTCGATTGACTCATTGAATCATCATATTATCTTCATCAGCATCAATAATTGTTCGGTTATAGCCCCGATGTTGGGTTATAGTATAGCCCATTTTTTAGTCGGTCAAACGGTTTTGATCAAATGGCTTCCCCGTAAACTGGGACTACTCTCTTCAGCCGGGTCCACACTTGTATCATTTCAGCGAATCGTATCTCCGTCAATTAGCACCTTAGATGTGTATCGGTGATCGTCATTTTTCACTCGAAAAGTTAGATCGCAGGGAAAGATTATGCGACGTCTAAACTATAGAAACGTTTAGTTACCGATACGGAATACCTAATGATACGATACGCTGTTCTGCCCCACTAAACTTAATGGCGATATCTCAGACTAAGCACCTGTAGAAATTGCACTAGTTACAAACCGAACAGAGTTGAATCTGCTTTGGCTATTGAATTCACTTAGATATTGCATTTTTGCTTAGGAAGGCAGTATTACGATACGGCTTAAAACCGGGCACTGACTTGATTCGTCTCCGCTGCGATCACGAGCAAACATTTTGAATTGAGCACGCTTATTCTATTCGTAGGTATGTATGGACTCTCATTTTGGCGCATTACAAATGCGCAAACTAGCAGAGTCGTGTAAAAAACGCGTTCCGTGCCTCACCTCGTACCTTAAACCCGTATTGTGACATGGACGTGTTTTGATACCTATTTTACGACTTACTTTACCACTGCTAAGTTAATTTTGACGTGTTTTTTTTTACAAGACTGCTAGTGACACCAATGCGCCAAAATGAGGGGATACTTAGGGTTACTATACGCGTGCTTGATAACGATACAAGTCTGGACCCCACTTATAAGCTAATCAAAAACAAATAAAGTAGACAAGGACTGTCTAACTGCAACCAGCCGGAATATTCTATTCTATTCTATATCTCTGAGGCGCACGCTACGCACGCACACTCTGCACGTGAGCAGAGGCTACGTGGATTAATAATGGTTCTAGGCGTGTGTCACTGACGTCTTTTCGTGCGTTTGCCGCTGTAGGAGTCTGTAGGAGTATCTACAAACATTTAGATACGAAGCGAACGAGTGCGTACGCCGCGGTGAAATTCCTCCTTTAAAGAGCGTACCTACAGTCGAAAGCACAAAATATCCAACCAACACAATTATCGCGTGAAATATATTTATATACAAATGTTATCATTAGTAATAACAGATGCGTGTAGATATTTAGACGTCTTGGGTTTATATATTTATTACTTTGCCTGTAGGGTAGACCGGGGACAATTGAAACACGTCATGACTGAAACAAGTCCCATTTCTCGAAAACTATAATACCTACGAGTATGACGCAACACTCAGCACTCGGTCAGCCATATTTTAATCTATGGTCAATAGCAAACGAGTGACCGAGCAACGCAGCGGTGTCACGGAGCAATTATAATTTTTCGCGGTCAGAAGTAACTATTCCTCATCTTGTATATTTCTTGATAACTTTGGTTGTTCTTATATTTTAACTGATTAAACTATTTTAGCGTGATTGTGATAAAATAACGAATGTTTATTATTGCCAATCATCAGCGTTCGAGTGGTTTTTATGTGTAATATTTGACCTTGAAGTAAAAACTGTAATTTGGGGACGGTAGAAACAACTTGCGTGTGGACGATGGAAACGTTTCAATCGTCCTTGCGTTTCAATCGTCCGCAAATGTACCCTACTTTAAATATGAGGAGGTTCTGTATTTGACACACTTGCACATAAATGTGAACTAACTTTAGCCCGCGACTTGGATAAATAGACAAATAGACAGAGTTGCTTTCACATTCATATTATTATTATTGAAGCATTGGTATAGGTGCCACCTTTGGTATTGGTCTGGTATGTGTACCTACTTGTGTCAATCTGAGTTATATATATTTTTTTATCTGCGGTTGTGGATCGAGATTTTCTGATGCTTATAAATGGCGATATGTTTATGTTATGCTTGCGAACTTTTGATGGTCGTATTTTATGCCAATATAACGATGAAAACGAGTAGGATTGATAACATTACTTCCATTGTGTCAAAGATATTACAGTGTTTCAATTGAACTTATATAGTGTTTCAATTGACAACGGTGTGAGGTCAATTGAACCACATTCCCCCATTCTCTTTATTACATTATTGTAAAATAACCATTAATGATAGACCTACCAAATATACTTTATTTAGGAACCAGATAACGAACCTTGAAATATTTAAGGAGTACATCTTTCTAACTATAAAAATAAAACGGCACCAGGCAGTCAAAGTCAAATCGTTTCAATTG
The DNA here is from genome assembly GCA_946894065.1 of Acleris literana. Classification (NCBI taxonomy): domain Eukaryota; kingdom Metazoa; phylum Arthropoda; class Insecta; order Lepidoptera; family Tortricidae; genus Acleris; species Acleris literana. Next base: position 11,110,206 of record OX335687.1, read on the forward strand.
TCCCCGGTCTACCCTACATGCTGCGTATTTGCGTCTTTCATTTTGTTACATTTTACACAGAGCCTCAGAAAGGCCGAGGTTTTGTCTTATTGTAATACTTAAATAAAGCAAAAATGGCTTAAATCTTAACTAAATAAATCGGTACTTTCATTTTTGAAGTCTAAATAAATAAATAAAATAGGAACCTGCAACTAAAATCTTATTTTTATAACAAACCTTTGTATTTTCAAACTTTTGTCAATCAAATTATACACTGTGCTGGTTGTCAGATAAAACAAGTCTTGTCGCTGGCAGTAATAGTCGCTTACGTTACTAACTGTGACATGCTGTGACATTGGTCATGCCATTTAAAAACAAAATTGGATTGAAAGAAAATTATTTGTTGCTTACTACAATGAAATGCTATATCGTGGTTTACAATAATAAATGCTGTAAGTATTACAAGTTGTTAATGTTGTGTTTTACCACCACGGGACAAATTCTAATTGCTGATAGCCAACCTTCACTAAGTTGGAGAGGCACTTTAAGAAGAATATTTTTGATTTATGAACTTATATTGTTGTGCATTACAGTACAAAGGTGTTCACATATAAAGTTAGTGATTGTTAATGCGGTTGTATGTATAAGCCACAACCAGCTCAAGGAAGCGACTTGGACCCGCAATAGCTGTTAAAGCCGAAGCAACTTATGATAAGTGTTACTTAGTTTTATATAAGACAACGCTTAGCCTACTTGGTAGTGAGTGACCCTGCCTACGATGCCAGCTGATCCGGGCTAGATTCCCGGAATGGTTAAATATTAGTGTCATAAGCACTAGTATTTGTATTTATGTATGTTAAATACTTATTAGTACAAAAGCGAACATATCCCTCTAGTAAATTTTTTCTCAGTCTGGGATGATTTCCTGTTGTAAGTTGGTTTACCATTGACTCTAGTAGGTATTCATACTAATACTACAAATACAAAAGTTAGTCTGTCTGTCTGTGTGCCTGTCTACCTATCTGTTCGTCTATCTGTCTATCCGTCTTTGTGTAGGTATATCACATTTACTTTTTCTTAGAATCTACCTATTATAAAACTGACTTTTTTTACATTTACCTAAAGAGTATTCATTTATGTATGTATGTATGTTCCGACCGTCTGTGTCTATCTGTATGTCGCAGCCACTTATCAGAAACTATCAGTTTTAATGTATGTATGTATGTCCCGTCCGTCTGTCTGTGTCTATCTGTATATCACAGTTACTTATCAGAAACTATCAGTTTTAATGTATGTATGTATGTATGTATGTTCTGTCCGTCTGCCTGTGTCTATCTGTAGGTACGTCACAGTCACTTATCAGAAAATACCAGTTTTAATGTATGTATGTATGTATGTTCGGACCGTCTGTCTGTGTCTATCTGTATGTCACAGTTACTTATCAGAAACTATCAGTTTTAATGTATGTATGTATGTATGTTCCGACCGTCTGTCTGTGTCTATCTGTACATCAAAGTTACTTATCAGAAACAATCAATTTTAATGTATGTATGTATGTTCCGTCCGTCTGTCTGTGTCTATCTGTATGTCACTGTCACTTATCAAAAACTATAAGTTTTAATGTATGTATGTATGTATGTATGTATGTTCCGTCCGTCTGTCTGTATCTATCGGTATATCACGGTCTCTTATCAGAAACTATCAGTTTTAATGTATGTATGTATGTATGTATGTATGTTCCGTCCGTCTGTCTGTGTCTATCTGTATGGAATAGTCAATTATCAGAAACTATCAGTTTTAATGCATGTATGTATGTATGTATGTTCCGTCTGTCTGTCTGAGTCTATATGTATGTCACAGTCACTTATCAGGAACTATCAGTTTTAATGTATGCATGTATGTTCCGACCGTCTGTCTGTGTCTATCTGTATATCAGATTCAGATTGAGATTTAGATTTCATTACTCAATATAACACATTATAAGTTACATGACCATCTCATATTATATGCAGTTACATTGAGGTCGTCAGAAATAGAATTAAATAATAATAGTAAAAGTAAAAGTCATACAAATACAAAATACATTTAAAAAAATCAATCTTATTTGTATGTACATACATACAAATAAAATTGACATACAAAAAAGATCATGGTAAACACTTTATTGTACAAAAAACAGCAAATCAAATACAATATTTACAGAATTTACATGTCAAGTTCCATATACTCATTTACAGAATAGAGTGGGTTATCCAACAAAAGATTCCTAAGCCGGCGCCTTAACGTTTCGTCAGATGGTTCGCGTTTGAGTTCGGTGGGTAGACGCTCGTAGTAGGTGGGACCGATGACGCGCGGGTTCTTACCTGCAAGTGCCATGCGACGAGAAACAGTTCTCAAACGCCCTGTGTGACGGAGTTGTTTGCTATTGCAAACGAAGAAATATTTGATCGGACAAACATAATGATTTCGAATATTATGTAAAGTGAATAGTGCGTCATTATGCGGTGCGCTGTGAAAATGCCCCGACAAGTATGTCTTGACTTCGCCCCAACCAACGTACGCACGGCACGTTTCTGCATCAGCATTACCGTGATGGCATCCGTAGAGTTTCCCCATAAGAGTGTGCCGTACGAAATCAGTGAAGGAAAGTGTGCATAATATACCTGTCTTAGAGCATCGTCAGTTATAAGCAATTTCAGCTTATGCAACGCAAAGACTGCACTACTCAATCTACCACACAACAAGTCAACATGGCACTTCCAATTAAGATTCGAGTCCACGGTGAAGCCGAGAAACCTACACTGATCGCATATAGGCATCGGACTATTTGCAACGCACGGAGGAACAGGACCACTACGCCCCGAGAAAATCATGACGTTTGATTTTGTTATATTCAGGAGCAAACCGTTACACGAAAACCACTTCTGTAATTGATCACATGCGTTATGAATTTTCCCAGCGAGCTGGTCATACGTGCGCGCATCGCACCTGCGAACTGCACAGAAACGCCGGCCGTGACGCTGGTCGGAAGATCATTGACGTAAGCCAGAAATAGGCTGTTTCCCAAGGCGGATCCTTGAGGGATCCCCATTGTCACGGTGCCAATATCAGATTTGAGTCTCTTGCCGCCCGCAGACAATTTGACAACTTGTTTCCGGTCGCACAGTGATGACGTAAGTAGAAGGTGGGAGGTGACCTGTATCCCATAATAGTGCAACTTATCCAAAAGCAGCTCGTGGTTTATTACACCAACAAATACACATTCACTTATCAGAAACTATCAGTTTTAATGTACATATGTATGTATGTATGTATGTATGTTCCGACCGTCTGTGTCTATCTAGTATCTGTGTATCACAGTCACTTATCAGAAATTATCAGTTTTAATGTATGTAGGTATGTATGTATGTTCCGACCGACTGTCTGTGTCTATCTGTATATCACAGTCACTTATCAGAAACTATCAGTTTTAATGTATGTATGTATGTATGTTCCGACCGTCTTTCTATGTCTATCTGTATGTCACAGTTACTTATCAGAAACTATCACAAAACAACCACAGCGTGAAATAATGTTCGGTCTGCATTCTGCATTCGATCCAATCCAAGCCGTTGTCAAGAAAACAATGGCTAACCTGGCTCTTGCCATCGACTGCTATGTATTGCATATAGTGTTAAGTTTACGAAATATTCGATGTAGGCACTAAATATTATAAAATTCCGAGGTCACTGGTAATAATTGTTTTATAGAATTTTTTTAGTACGTACCTGCGGAATTTGTAATATAATATATATCCTTTCGGATTTCTATTAAGTCTGTAAGTGTGTTCGTTACGCCTTCGCGGCTAAATTACTGATTCAGTTTTTTGATAATTTCTTACTTAGATAGCTTTAAACACCGGGAAATTATATGGGGTACTTTTTACATCCCAGAAAATTGTGTAGCTCCCGGGGGAATAACAATAAAAGAGCTCCACGTAGACCAAGTGAAACAAAAAGCTAATGTTTTTATATAAGCTTTACATGTCTCTTTGTGTGTCAGTATAAGCTGGAGCCCTTATTATTAATATAATAAATGCGGAAGTGTGTTTATTTGTTTAAATCTTCAGGGTTAAACGCCATAATTAAAAATTCAATGTTATGGTGTATAAGAGCTGATCTGATGATGGAATCGGACGTTGAAAAATGTTTGAATGTAAGAGATGAGAATCAACAATTTCTATTTGCGTCGGGGGTTGAACAGATAAACACTATTGACATCTTCTGGTTTCATACGTTAGTTCAGTCAACGAAGCAAAAATAAATGCAGTAAATCGTGAAGTCTGGTAATTATTTAGGTGCTGTAGTAGGTAGGGGCGACCCCCAAAATATAAACATACTAAAAGTCCCCAGTCTAGGACCGCGTGCTTACAGCAAGAGAAGGGTTTAAATGTTCTTCTTTTGGTTTTTCGTAAATATCTCGAATACTAAGCTTCCTAGAAACAATAAAGCTTATTAATGTTTGTACAAAATCATATATTTATTTGTTGTTAAAGAGCAAAAGAAAAGAAAATACAAGGGGTAGAATACCTAGGTACAACTAATGCACTTATTTATTTGCCAATTTCAGGTGTTACTTGACTGAGCTACGTAGGAGCTTGGGTTGTTCTTGTTTCTTAGACTTATCGTTTTTTTTAGGTAAACTGAAGCGGCCAACTGACATGACTTTTGGATTTCAAAATAAAAACAGAATGAAGAAGACAGTATTTTAAAAAAAAGTTAAAAAAATAATTTCAAGAGAAGAACAAAACAACTTTCAATTCCTAATACTTATTTAACATCTGACCACCTTGATCGGCCCCCCAAGGGTTTGTCAAAATGAGATTCACTGACGACCACCTTCGTGAGGGCTCGTTATAAAACAGTGTTTTCTGAAGACCACCATTCGGTTCAGGGTGGTCGCTAGGGTGGTCGTAATAGTCTCAGTGTTATTATAAAATCAACAATCATCTTTTGCAGGTGAGACGGCACACAAGAAAACATTAAAACAATAATATTGTCGTCTTACACCGTCAGTACCGTCATGTTATAAAAGTATTATTTATTTTCTCTTGTAATAATTCTCACACGGTTTCCTGCAGAACTACGCATGCTATTTTATATTTAAATAAATAAATATAAGGGGAAATTCTTACACAAATTGAGTCTAGTCCCAAACCCAGCTGTATGCTTGTACTGTAGATAACGATAGACATACAGTTATGTAATTAGTCACGTTATTAATGGGGAAACACGAAATGGCAATGCTGCAATTCAAAAAACAGGACAAAGCTAATTTTTGTTAGTTACAAGTCCGATGTCTAGTATGATAATAAGACTCCCAAGTTTCGTTTATTCTTTGGAACAGGGGAGGGGTAAGACTACGAAAATGCAGTGCTGCAAGCCCCCCTGATTGGCTTATCAGTGGCAGCAGCATGATAAGCGACGCCTCGTGCTTAAGTATCTACTATGATCGATCTCCTCAAAAAACCTAAGCTCATCTGAAAGATCATCAATTTCTGTGTAAGAAAAACCACTGCTGGATTTATACATTGGAATTATAACTAAAAAAAATCCTGTGCCAGGTTTTTCGGATTGCAGCATTGTCATTTCGTATTCCCCCATTAATCATGTGACTAAATAAATAAAGGACGACCTTAAAAACGGGCCTACACAAGGTGCACAACGGTAATAATATGTGATTGATAATCAAAAACTGAAAAAATATATTGTCCTGTACACTGACGAATCGCACTAGTTTAATTTGTAAGTATACATCTTTCGGTCAATAAACTGTTACTTAACTCTACTTATCTTACCGCCGTGCTCAGAGTCATTTAAGAGACGGTTAACTTCTGTTGCTTTTTCAATTTTATGTCTAAAAAAATGTTCACCAAAGAACGCCCTAATCGTCATTAAATGACTGAGTATGGCCGTTAATGTATTATTGTCATATGTAGGTACCTCCCTATAGTTTTTTCAATCCTTTTGCTAATAGTGCTGCTTGAACTTGGTGCTACCGGATTATCGATACGACCTTAATTTCGCTTAGTAATGTAAGTAAAGAAAACTAAATAAGTTATTGTACATGTTAAACAAACATTTACATATAACCAATTCACCACACTTTATTTTAAAGGTTCCTCATTACTTTACATAATTGAACGCTGCTGCCCTAAGCTGTTACTGACCAGCATTTATTATCATACGATTGGCCACTTCGAACAAAATTCGATAATGCCTATCTTCCAAATTATAAAAGGAATCCGCCGGCCAATATTGGTATTTCAGGTTTTCATTGATTATCGCACCTGTAACTCACGATCAACCCAAACAGGGTCGACCGTCTATATAAGTACATATCTTTACAGATTTTGAATTGTCAGACTTGTAGGTAAACTGTGTCTGTGGTGCCGTTAAAAATCGGTTAAGTCACACCGGGTCATTTTGAATAGGTACTCAGGGGCTCTATTCTACACAGTAAACCATATTGCTTTTGACATTTTATCGTATTGTTTTTAACTCGGCCTCTATTACTGCCTACTAAATAAGAGCTATCATAAGTTTGACAACACGATAACTGTGTCAAAAGTATGGTTTTACCGAGTAGAATAGAGCACCAGGTATCATTTAAACGGCCTTAAAAATAGCTTACGTCAAACTTTTTAAACCCCCGACAAAAAAAGAGGTGCGTTATAAGTTTAATGTAACCTTGGATGTGTGTACGTGTGTGTGTGTGTCTCTCTGTACCTATGAGTCTGTCTGTGGAATCGTAGCTCCCACGCGGTTGACCTACAGTACGGGTCCGTTTATCCCACTAGTCCCATTGAGTTTTCCCATTATGGGACAACTGAGACGATTTCGTCCCAGTAGTAGTCCCATGGGACAAGTGGTACTAATATATATATTTTGTTTTTGGTCCCAAAAGTCCCATTACCGTCATCACAGTAAAAAGAAATCATACATATAATTTCTTTTTTCTTTAGCTCTGTCGTTATTTCGCATTCCTCCTCATTCCAGAAATCAATTGGATAGTGTCGACGGCGTTCCGCTATGGTGGAGCTCCTTTTTCTGGGTTGTCTTTCGCGCCTGCTGCAAAACTAACAAAACCTAAATCTACCTACCTGGGACTTTTAAGACCAAAATATTATTGTTACTTGTCCCATGGAACTAGTGGGATGAAATCGTCTCAGTTGTCCCATAATGGGACAACTCAATGGGACTAGTGGGATACACGTGTTTTTAATTATAACGGAAGTTAGTTCAATCGGCATTGTTCTTAGCTAGGTTTTTAGCGTTCCGTAGTAAACTAGGCACCCTTATAGTTTCGCCATCTCCGTATGTACGTCTGTCCGTCTGACCGCGGCTTAACTTAGAGACTCTTGGTACAGTCAGCATCAAATATATAGACACAGTAATACTTTCAAAAATATGTAAACATGACTCTGCAGCGAGGTTATAAGGGTGTATATATATTTATGACACTGAACGTACTACATAGCTGTGATTTGGCATAGTTACACATTTAGGTACATTACGCCAACATAGATATAATACCGGGCGTATGTAAAACAAAAGGTGCCCTTGCTGAAGTAATGTCGATCGGCTAGGACATCACTTTCTTGCCATACTTAAGAAGTGCCGGCCGCTTCTCAAGACTTGCCGCACTAAATGACATCATCCTTCGGTTAAAAACATACTCGATTGAGGCCACTATTTTTGCCTACTTTACAGCTGCAGCACATTAGGCCACTAGTGCCGACCACAGCGAAGTCACTAGTGGCCGCCACAAGCAGCGGACGAGTTTTTAACCAAATTCAAAAAAGAAAGAGCTTCTATGTTCCACTATATGTTTTTTTAAATGTATATTCATCGACTCTCGTTCAAGTATGAAGATTAAGAAGTATACTTAACCTTTTCAACGCCACAGTCGGCTCTGGCCGTCAACTAAAAGTCGTGCCACTGCCGCCACGTCGGCTACAACCGACAAGAGTTCAAGATTAAAAGACTTTCTTTGGTAGCAATAAGGTGTAATTTGCATAGCATAGCAAACATGTTTGGCGTGTGGGTGGCACATTTTGTATCCGACGTATGGCGTTCAAAAGGTTAAGAGTATTACTCTACTTTCGAGGTGGTCCCATTGTTACCAAATCTGAATCCGACGGGACCCGTGAGGAATTGAGGGAACTCCACAAATATTATAGGCATACATATAACGATTTTAGTATTTTTAGTAACAAGTCTAACATTTGCATTCAGAAAGTATCACTTAGTGAAGTGAAACTGTTGGGGGGGGGCATCTATATCACGGGTGCAACATGTGACGTTTAAAAAGTACCAAGTACTTGTAAGTAGCAAACTGTTACTAATATGTTTTCGAGTAAGGTTTCATTAAATACTACATCGTCATACAAGTTTATCCAGTTGCACATAGTTTTTTTTAAGTACGATAACGCTTACGAGACTGTCGAGTCACTTCACTTAAACTATTGAAGATGGCACAGCGAGGCTATCGCCGCGATAAACTCGCCCGTGTAGGTGACTCCTTACTGTTAACCAAATATTAGTAAAACGTGCCATATCGAGGACTACTGCTTTCTGCATCTGACCCTTGATCCAGCCATCTATCATCATAAGGAGAGACTTTTCTGTATGAGACCGTTCTATGACACAACTATTGAGACAATCATCGTCGAGTCAACATCCCACATGGCGGTTATCTCGTAATCCAAGTACTTGCTGAGCATGGCCTTCTCAGCCTTCATGAGATGGTGACGTTGACGAGCACGGCCCGGCGTTGATTTTCGCCCTAGTTCCTTCACAAGAGATGATTGACGTACTGCGACTTTTATTCGCCTTTGTTCCATCAAATTAGTTTATTTATTTATTTATTTAGGATAACATAGATTTAATCATAAGGCGAATTATAGGTTACCACAGGTTATACAAAGTAGTTACCAGAAGGAACTTTCTTGCAAAGGAACTTTCTTGCAAAGGAACTTTCTTGCAAAGGAACTAATGCGAAAAAAAGGTCTCAGTTGTTCCTTCAGGTCTTGTAAAGGAGCAAAAGCGAGGAAAAATCCCAGTTTGCAAAGGAACAAAGGCGAAAAAAATGTCGCAGTACTTCCTTCATAGTTCCTTCGAAGGAACATCCAAAGGAACTACCGCGAATATTCCGTCAACTCGATATCAGGCTTATTGGCGATAAAAGTCTTAGTCCGTGATGACAAATCGCTCTCATTAGAGCGCGGCACGATAATATTCGAGAAATGGCAACAGTGCATACTCGTAGTACAGCACTTCGAACTTAACAAGACCGTATTAAATAGCATGTTGCTGATGGATAATCTTGGCTGCGAGGTTCCCCCTTTATGTGCATATAAAAACCGCTGGCCAAATGCGGACAACCGGAAATAATATGTCTGCTGAAGGACTTACCGGGGCAATGGCATGCTAGACAAATATCGACCGTACCGTCTATCAGAACATTTTTAATAGTTGTTCGTCATTATGACCTCGTGAGCAATTGCACAGACAAAACCTCCGATTTCCTTAAAGAAAACAACGTACAGGTATACTAAAAAGTCTACGTAGGGCTATGCAAGGGCCAGGTAGATCAACCGATCCACACTAAATTGCCACACTACTGTGACTGGTTCATTTTATTTATCCGTAGTCACACCAACATATCATAAATATATGGTAGGCTTGGGTCATGATGGTGCTTCAGCTGGCCCGAAGGGCCAAAACACCCAGAAATAGAGCCGGGGTAAGCATGAGGTACGGGGGTGAGTTACAATAAGGGAAAGACTTGCCTTTTATATATCTCAGGTAAGTATTCACATTCTGGCAAGAGCAAAAAAGGTATGTACGGCCTTCAACACCTGACTCGTGGTTCCTTTACTATTGGTCCCACTGCTCTTCGCTTTCATCAGAAATCTTTTTTTTTTCACAAAGGTAGGTAGATCAGGGTTGTTAGGTATGGTTACATGCCCCAAACCACCAAACCAAACCACCCTATAATACGAGCCCTGCCGCGAGGTAGGGCTCTGTCGAACAGCAGTGGGACAAAAAGCAGTGCAACCACGACTCAAGTCTTTCGATTGCCTTGACAGTACGAAAAATCTTTACAAGTCACCATTGCCCTCTTCCCGCACCTCATGTGTATAGGTACCGGCTCTTAATTAAGTTGTATGCCTATGCATGTGACGTGATGTTAGCAGTAGACGAGACCCTCATATCCAGTGCGCCCTATCAAACTAAGTAGTTACTTGACGTCGCCGTCCACAATATCCAAGTCTCTAACATTCACTGCGTGTGTATTGGTAAGCTACAACATCGGAAGGAGAGAGAAGAGATTCAATTAACCACCCCTCGTAAAATGTGCATGACCGCACACTTACTGACACCGAGTTTCATCTCGGTGGCACTAATCTTGCATGATTATTATTGATACACATGGAGCCAACAAGCAATACTCCGTAACCGTGCGAGCGCTATTGCGTGAATGCCCGCAACTTGCTTGTTAAATGCTTTCTTGCTCCCTGACGCTAACCATATGGTTGTTTTAAAAGGTTCAAATAATAAATTGACTATTACAAGGCGAAAGAATGATTAAAATCGCTTCAGGCGTTAAGAAAAATAAAAAGATTTTTGCGCAAAATGTGGGATACTTTAGTTTGTATTTTCGGACAAAAATAACAGTAATTACTAGAAAAACAACAAACGTTTTATTATTGACATTATTACACGTAACATATATTTTTCCAAAGCCATTTGAACAATCCGTTTAGGAGCAGTAGGCCTTCAAAGCGCCTTGCACGTTATGATGTGTTTTGAGGTTATGTAAATAATTAAGGATCGAATTACTTTTAAACCGCTACTTTATATGTAAAATGATATATACATATTGAAAGTATATATTTTTCGCTTTAATTTGAGATATAAATGATTGCTGTACATTCTGGGGCACAGCGCCATAGTAAAACGGGCCATGTCCTTTTGGGGATCGTGTCATAATACATAATATAAAATTCAGAAAACATAATGGTGATAATTATAAGTCATTATTATGTAAGTAATGTTTTTATTTTTGAAATCGTACACTTTTCAGGGTTTTTTAAAAGGCCATTCAGACTTCGTTAGGTTAGGATTGTTTTATAACAATCCTGAAAACTTTACGGTTTCAGAAAAAAATAACATTATATATATTGTGATGGGACCCATTATGTACCTATTCTGAACTTTATATATTAAGATACGTACCCAATTCTGGACGGACACTTAATGCACTTTAAAAAAAACATAATCGCGATAACATAAAACAAATCAATTAATACCTGCCAGCTATCTTTTTTATCGGTTGTCAAGATGTTAATTAGGTGTAATTATTATGCACCGGACTAAGTTCATTAGTGACGTTCATAATTATTGGATCTTTATCGAGCGGCTGATTGGAGTCCGCTGCCGGATATAGGCCTCCCTCATGGACGGCCGTTGTAATAAGGCTTAGAGATCATAGAACTTTCGAGTACACATTGGCACAATTCTCCAAGCAAAAGAGCCGGCTTCGATGCGGGACGAGGCAATACTATTATAATTATAAACAAATTTAATGCAAAGAATGTTCTTATTTTTATGCAACAACACTACTAAAAACAATAAACAGCTTAAAATCAATATTCAATAAATAGCAATCGAACAATGACAATGAGTTACAAAGAGAAAATGCTATAGGCTTTCTTTCCTCTTTTGAACCGCAAAATACAAAATGTCCACGGTTTAGCTCAGGGACTGTTGGTACGGTCGGCTAAGAAAGTGGTCTCACAGAAAGAAAGTTTATGTGAGATCTAATTATCGCTAAGGTTAGCATTTGTCGCTGACATAATATTATTGCAAGGGAAAATCAAACTTGTTCTATCATGACGTGCAAATAAACTTCAACTGTAGGGTGGAAGATCACATTTTTGGCCGACTGTAAAGTACTACAAAGCTGCAATTTGGCTTTTTCTTTTACTTTATGACATCAAGTCAGATATCATTAGATAGGTCTTAAATATAATTATGTACATATTACTATAAATTTTTAGATTTGTAGGACCTTTAGGAATTTTTTTACTCGAGGATTGTAATTTTCGCTTGATCTACGTGCCCCTACAGCCAAAACTACAAGTAATAAAAAAGTGAAAAATATCTTAAATTAAATCACATACGGACTTACTCGTAATTATCACCACTAAGTAAATTTGATGAGTTCCTGAGATACAAGCCGCTATTGTTTATGCCTACTAAATCGTATAAGCCAGTACCAAATACCGTTAAATTTATTTGTTTATTGTTTATAGTAAAGTCTTCGGAACTTTACACGGCATGGTCCGACATGTTCATTTCCGGTTAATTAGATCTCGAAAAAACGAAATTTTGGACGGAAGCCTTTCCCAAAGATCTTCACGACGACGGTCGGTTTTGTGCTAAATACTAGCAACCATCTGCCGTATTACCAAAGAAGGTGGCTAGCTGCAATGTAGGACTCAAAGCATTCTGTACCCTATCGGTAACCACATTAAAATTAAAATGCTTTTACTATTACTATTTTAGTACCCCCTTCTTTGAAATTACGGCAGCCATGGGCTTCACGCAATTTTTACCAGGTTTAGCGGATATCTATATATGCAGTTGCTAACGCAAGATTCCCACGTGAGACATGATGAGACCCCGAACCGGTTTCTCCCCCCGTAATTTGACCGGCAACCCTGTGAGAAACCTCTTCCCCCCTTAATAAAAGATTACCACTTACCAAGTTTGTCCATCAGCTCCAGAACATTCTCAAAATTGATTTTCTTGAACTTCTTTCCGTAGAACGCCATTTTGATTTATTATTGCAATCACTACAATGATTGATAAACTGAAAATACTGTATTTATACCTTAGTTTAATCTAGGAGATAGCTTATCGGGTTTAAAATTCGTTTGTACGATGGTACTTATTTTGTAAGTCATCGGATTTCTGCAAAAAGAATATGAGTGTTTAACAGCAGTGCTGAGTCATAGCCAATGGGTAGTACCTACAGGAAAAAAACTTAAGCAAATTCCCTCTTGCATGTACAGTCACGTACTTAAATTTGGGACCCACCTTACGTCCAAAGTCATCCTGACATTCTACAATATAAGTTCAATTCAATTCAATTTTTAGGAGAATAATGGCCCCATCAATGTTTTGATGATTCTGCCAGTGTCGAGGTTGGATAGTGCACTGCCATATGACATTTTAGTCTTGTTCGGTGCGTTGACGGAGTTCGGTGGGATACCAGCAAAAATATAATATAAGTACTTAAATATAATTGTTTTGAAAAAAAAATACTCAAGTACATACATATTTAATAAGGTTCGACGCTGCCGCGCTTTAATTGAGGCAACATTTCTCTAAAACTATACGTATTATGGCATGCAATATATCATTTTCAGATAAATCAAGGACGAGGAATCTATTTTTCGAACAAAAAAATGCACTTCCTAATATAAAAATAAATAAATAGAAAAGACTAATTAGTTATTTTTTATAATTACCTATTGTGCTTAAAAATAATAACAGAAATTTCAGAACAAAAATGTAGTCGTAAAGCTACACTTATGTAGTTTTTAAAAATATATAGTTTATCATATATATCTGTTAATACATGGGAGAGAAAAAGTAATATTAAGCGTAGTAGCTGGTTTCATATGCGATCCGTGATATAGGAACCTTGCAGTTTTTGACTATGCGCTGAAACTTGGCACCAGTCGATCCTTAGGTGGTCTAGAATGAATTCAGATCAGGAACAATCAACCAAAATCCAAAAACCAAATCGTATTTGACCTGTTATCATATCGTCAACACCTATTTACTTCACAGTAATGACGGAATGAGTATGAAAAAATTCCATAGCAGGTCAAATACGATATCGTTTTTACCGTCTAGAATAGAGGCCCTGTACTTGTTATGGCGTCCAATATATCATTTTCGGATAAATTAAGGATGTGAACTCTATTTCTGGCTGGAATAAAAATAATGCACTTTGGAACAAAAAAATTAAAAAATGGGCAAAAGACAAAAGTCATGTCCAACTTCTTTTCACTTCTACCTTTTTTTTTTACTCACGTGATATATGTTAAAATTAAAAATATATGTACGTAAAAAGCCACAGTTATCTATTTAAAAAAAATATTTTTTTTGTTAGGAAGTGCATTTTTTTTGTTTGAAAAATAGATTCCTCGTCCTTGATTTATCTGAGGATGATATATCGCATGCCATAATATGTATAGTTTTAGAGAAATGTTGCTTCAATTAAAGCGCGGAAGCGTCAATAAATTAATGAATTGTTAAAGTGACAAGGTACTAAAGTGTGTACATATTTATGAACTCGACTGTACATTACGTTGGTCTTGACAGAAGCGCGTGGAGTTAACCCCATGTGCTTCTGTTCTCTTAATCCGAACCATTGTGCTCGCGTGTGATACTGATATGATTGGAATTATTTCTCTAATAAGTCCATGGCGATTGTATTTAAATAATTCGACATTGGCGAAATACCCCTTTTTCTAGTAGCCATCGTAAAAGCGTAGAGCTTAGTCTGGGACTAGGTCAATTTGTGTGAGTTAGGCCGATTTTATTTATTCAAATACTCCGTATGCTTTTCTGAGAAAGCAGGTCTTGATAGTCGGACAGATAGACTAAAGGGCAACAAAGGAATCCTGAAAACGATAAGGGCATTTATTCATTTGAGGTACTATGAGCACAATGGTACCCTGATCCACTATAGAACTGTGTCACATTGAGATGTTATGATTCAAGTCATAAGAAGTGTCAAACAAATTGTTTTGTAATGTCGCTGACATCGTTCTTTAGTGGGTTAGTGTTTTATTGGGCTGATAGGTAACCCTAAAAATTAAACAAACAAACGTTTCTGTTTTATACAGGTTTTATTATCTTTATAGAATTAAATAGGTAATAAATAGATTTGTAGGTCAGTTTTGTTTATATGGCTTCGTAGAAAACCGTGGCGTTTGTGCTGCCGCCTTCGGTATACAGTTCCTGAAATTAAATATATCTTTTAATCCATTTACATTACACACACATTACACTTACATTAGTTGAAGCCATAATATGTTTTAGGGTTCCGTACCTAAAGGGTACCAAACGGGACCTCATTAGGCCTTTGATGTCTGTTCGTTTGTTAATTCATCCGTTCTAACTTTAAAGCAGCCAACACACTGAGAGCGGAGGCGGCGCGTTTCTAAACTAATTCGCTTAGGCCACGCTTTGGACGTTTGCCGCTTAAAAAGCAGAGGCCCTGCCAAGATGCATTGCGCTAACTAGCGTTTCTATTCGATTCGTTTTTAAACCAATCGCGTCACTGGTTCATGACGTGATACGAAAAGTCACGTGGTCTACCAGTGACGCGATTTGTTTAAAAACTAATCGAATAGAAACGTTAGTTAGCGTAGTGCATCTTGTCTGAGCCCTCTGTAACTTTTGAACCGTATTAGATAGCCTAGTATAACATATGTGTCACTCATAACGACGGATTACCTAAGAAATAATAAAAAAATCGAAAGTGAAATTATAATAGGGTCACACAGAAATCGATTTGTCTTAATTGACGAAGTGACATAGGGTATATAATAATTCAATATGGCGTCCGCGGAAAAAAATATGGAGGGGGAATAAAAAAAATATTTTTTTATTATATTAACAATATGGGTATCAAATGAAAGCTATTAAATATTTCATTCCAAATATATATACATTATAAACTTTTATGCTACTATTTTGACAGGAAAGTCAAAAAAATACGTAAATGTTAAGTAATAAACTCCTTTCGCTAGAAAGAGAGTTTAGCTTGTAATTTGTCACTTGTAGCTTCGCGACATTAAAAATTTAAGCTCCACAGCTCTTATATTGCTTAGTAATAATTAATTAAACCACTATTTTATTAATAAAAACTAAAAAGAGTTAAATATATTAAATAATTAAAAATAATCAAAAAACCCGTTGCAATAAAAAAAAACTGAAAAGCGAAAACCAAGCTCTATAATCTATAGAAAATTGTAAGAGCATGTACTTATTGATATTTATAACAATTTAAATTTAACTTGTATATTGGAAAAGGTATTGCAGGCGGGGACAAGCAATGAATTTCAAAAGCTATTTCTTGAAAATGTTTAACATTTGGGCTAGCTTGTCCCCGCCTGGAACACCTTTTCCAATAATCAAGTTAAGTTTAAATTGTTATAAATATCAATAAGTACATGCTCTTAAAATTTTCTATAGATTATAGAGCTTGTTTTTCGCTTTTCAGTAATTTTTTTTATTGCATTCGGGTTTTTATTGGTTTTTCGTCGAAACGGAATACACGCGAAAAATTTGATGTGATTATGTTGTAGTGTGAGTAGGGTGGGACTCGCTCTTGACCAATTTTTTTATATCAGACGACACTTACCAACTTTAAGCCACTAGCATCAAAATGCCTGTCCATATGCACGGTAACGCCTTTGGGGAACTTGATGTAGGATTTCAGAACATCTCCTTGCAGAGAGTAGAACACTTTGGTGTCCAAACCATCAGGGGTTTTGTAGTCGATTTCCTTCTCCAAATTGAGGATCTGGTCGAGGACGGTGTTGTCTCCAACCTTGACTACGTAGGAGAGGGTTCCGTCGGCGTTCTTGGTGAAGGTAGAGACGGATTCCTTTTGGCGGAGGAGACCCATGATCTGCTCGGAGAGGGCTGGAAATCAGAGATTTCACTGTTCACTACTTTGTTTTATACATATTAGGCAGATGGGTTTGCTTGCGATCATGTAGTCGAGACCAAAGAGTCAGAACAAAGTCATCGATGGAGCGAGCTTACCCAGAAGGTCCTTCTTGAATGAAAGGTACCCAAAACGGAGCTGTTATCTGCTCGCCGCATTTTGAAGTTCTAACGAAGAATCTATCCAATAATATTTTGTACTTTTTATGATGATCATAAACTGTATCAAATGGATGGTTGATAAGTTAAAAATAAAAAAACTCGTTTCTATTGAATATTCTTGTATTTCCAATAGTTTCTTAAGAGAATTGTGAAGTTGAAAATTTCCATACAAAATGTCATATCGTTTTTCTCCCCTTAAACCTAAATTTTTGAATATGTTGTAGATATTATGAAAAACCAGAAAAAAACGGTAATGTACAAACCAAGTTTTTCTCTATAACCGCAACATATTCAAAAACCCTGGAAATCGGACTTGATTTAGAGATTTTAGAGGGTAAGAAACTTTATCACCCGCAGCAAAATTTGCATGGATTTTTTCGACAGCAACACGATTTAAACGTCGCTTCAAAATCCTTTTAAGATAGTGCTTGTCATCGAACATTTTCATCGGGAAACGAAAGATTTCTGTACTCTACATATCTAGAACCTTTAGACCCTTGTCGCTTCAAAGTTATCGCACTATAATTATCTATTCGATACAGTCGAAATCTTATACTTGATATTTTTGACGCCTTGGGGACGTTTATACAGGATGTCCCATAAATGACATAAAGTTTGTTTCTCAATACTAGTTGCCTCAGTGTTTGTTTTTCACTTTGTATGGAAAAAACAACTTTATGTCATTACTTTAAAAAAACTAGAAAAAGAGTTTAAAAACTTCTCTGATTCGTATTGATTCTAATAAAGTAAGATGCCACTGAAAAACATCTCATATAAAACATGAAATTAAGGATTTTTCGTGACAAGGACATAAGGGAACATTACGAAAATTCTGATTATAATGCTCAATATCTCCGGAAATTGTAAAAATCGATAGCTTTTTAGCTGCTGATTCGGCCCTAGGCGGCTTAACGTCGATTTATGGGACACCCTGTATATTTATGACTTTGACTGTACTATCCAAGAGACACAGTCCAATAGTCCGAATATCATATTATAGTTATCATATTGCTTATCATTATCATTCATAATCATCACGTTTATTTAGCTACGCTTGTTGAATTGTCCTATCTGTCATGCCATATCGGCATATTTAATAGGTAATATTATCAGAGACTTTGGCAAATATAGACTACTATAGGTCTAACGCATAACTGATTCTGTTCAGACTAATCTTTGGTTGCAAATCCCGTGTGTGTTTTACTTGAAGTGACACGGGATTTGGAAGTGACCAGTGGAAAGAGGATTACATTAATTTTAACGTAAGGTACCGTGGCGTAAGTGCGTCTACGGGGCAAGTGCGTCAAACGAACAATATCTCCTAATAAATGTATTTACTTACCCCAAGATGGGGCAAGAGAGTTAACGGGGTACTTGCCCGGCGGCGGCTTCTCGCGATCAGTTTTTACTGAACAGTCAAAACTATCAGTTAAAAATGGACGTGTTTTTTATGGTAAGGAGAAAGAAAACATAAACCTGTAGGCCATCTGATGGTAAGTAAACATTGAAGCCCATTCGCACCTTCAGAACAATAGTGACCTAATTCAGAAGTTTTAAATTTCGAGATAGGTCTCTATAACAATAAATTTATGACTTAAAGTTTAAAAGCTAAAATTTTGAATTAGGTCACTATTATCCTGAAGGTGCGAATACTAATTCAACCTCAAGGCAGCAAACCCAATACTGTAATCATATAACTGTAAGTGCTTTACCAACCCTAAGAACTAAGATGGAATGCTTCTAGGTACCTACTAATACACTTCAGCGGTTATCTTATAGTCATCATCATCATATCAGCCTGTTGCAGTCCACTGCTGGACATAGGCCTCCCCCAAGGAGCGCCACAGCGCGCGATCTCCCGCCCTTTGCATCCAGTCACTGCCAGCTGCCTTCTTCAGGTCATCGGTGCATCTAGCCGGGGGGCGACCTACACTACGTTTGCCTAAGCGTAAGCCTAAGCGTGTCTTATAGTCACTCAGAAACAAAACAATGCGTGCTGCTTAGCACCAGTTTAAAAGGTGAAAATGATGGTAGCGATCCAGGCGGGCAAAGTACTTGCACCACGAAAACCAGCGTAGGATGAAACCTAACAGTTTTTTACTATAGATCTATAGAACTAGAACTAGTATCTCTTTACTCTCCCTATTTTTATCCGACTGCCGAAGGAGGAGGGTTATGTGTTTCACAGCCTATATATGTATGTTTGTTCCTTTGTGGCACTATAAAAACTAAAACCGTTGTCTGATTTAGATGATTGTTATGCCAATCGATTTATCTGAATCTTGTGAGAGTCACTGAAGATATGAGAGTAATCAAAATTCAATATGGCGGCAACCAGACGCCATATTGTGCAAATTCAAAAAAAAGTCGACCAAGTAAGACAAGTAAGGTATCATTGAATAGGGATTTAAAAATCATCTATAGGTTTCTTTCATAATTTTTAATTTTTAATGATCATTTAGGATTTATAATGATTTAAAGTTGGTTAGCAACTGAACAGTCGGGTTTTAAAAGCTTGCTTTTTGTTAAAGTTATTTTGAACAACTTAGTGGATGAATTTTCAAATATCTCTTTTTAGGGCTCCCATAGGATATCCAAGGAATATTCGTTCCAAAATTCAAGTTCCTAGGTCCAGCAGTTACGGCTGTGCGTTGATCGATCAGCTAGGCTCTGATTTTTTGATTTAACAAGATAGATAAATAGATCAAATGGATAAATAAAAGTATACGTGTCAATTAAATTAACACACGTTTTCGCTTTGAAATTACGTTTAAAGGGATGAGACTCTAGTCCCCTGCCTCACCGGGACGCCATGGCGACGTCGCCGGCCACCGTAGCCAAACAATTCATATTGAAAAGTAGACGGCCTCACTCACTTGGCGACGGTTTGGCTACATTAATTTGTATGGGATACGTGGCCAGCGACGTCGCTATGGCGTCCCGGTGAGGCAGGGGACTTAAGTAACATTTGATTTGTTACTATTCTTCGCATTTCTTGTGAAACGACCTACGTATGTACACACTCTTAGTTTTATATTTCTGTAAAGACTCACAGTTTAAAATGATCGTATGTAGCCGCGATTAAATAAAAACCAGAGACACTCACCTAGTTTCTCAAAGAACTCCGGGCCATTTTCCACCTTCACTTTCTTGAACTGCTTACCAAAGAACGACATGACTGCTGAATGATTTTATCAAATAATGTCCTTTTGCAAGCAAATCCCGCTTTATACCTTTTGTAATCTCTACGTTATATTTGTCTTGTAGTAAGTTTTATTGCAATTAATCCGTTCCGATATCCCTTACTCGATTAGGCTGCGTTGCTACCGTTTTTAATCACAGTATATTTTACACTAGGTATGTTTAGAATGCCTTAATAATTCGTCATTCTGACTCATATTTACTAAGACATCCATTGCAATCTATCCTAACGTTTGCCCTAAAGTTTTATCCTAAAGTCTAAACACATTAGGGCCAGAACAGACAGTATGCATTTGAAATGCCAGGCATCTGCAAAGTTGCAGTTTGAATGCAGATTTTGTGCAGTCCAGCATTACTTATTAATATACGAGTCACGTAGTAACTAGGTATCCTATCGAACGCTGGCCCTAGCTTTAGATCAAGGTAGAGCGGGACGGCGAGATATTCATTCGACTTTGCTTACGGCGGCGTCGTTGATCGGATCGCCACTTTACCGAACGCCAAGTAAATAGTAATTAGCAATAAAATTGATTTAAGAACTTTTTGATTAGTTGTGAAAATTGAAAAGTCATATGTGTAGGCAATTGTATGAAGTAAGTACCTATGGAAAAAACGCAAGTGTCCCTAATTATGTGTCCACCACTGTATATACCTACCAATTATGTAGGTACCTTAACCATAAGGCGCCCTATTTAACATGACCGCTCAGTGCCTCTAGTCTAGAAGGTGTGACCTTATTGCCTTTTAAGCCGGAGCCCCACTGCTGCGCACGCTACGCACGGACACGCTGTACACGTCGCCCACGTGGGTCCATTGGTCTGGATACGTGTGTCAACATTTTCACAGCAACCAATGCACGCACACGTAAAACGTGTGGGCCACGTGGCTAAGTTGGTCAGCTGCGTGTGTCTACATTCCCCACTGCGGGCCACGCACATCCACGCGCGCGCGGGGGGTGCGACGCCCTTGAAGCCACCTTTCCACTGCCATGCCACACACGGGCAGCGTGCACACGCTAGCGCGCGTGGCAGGCACTTCGGAACCGACCACGCGTGTATCAGTGACGTCATTTCGTGCGCAGCGTGCTCGTGGACTTCTGTGGAAGTATCTACCTACATTTTCATACAAAGCGTTTTTGTACCCACGTGTGTAGCTTGACCGTGCGCATCAGTGGGGCTCCGGCTTTAAGGTGTTATCTATCATTTATCAACGTTAAGATAGCTCTTTTTACCCGACTGCCAAGAAGGGTAATGTTTTTACTTCACAGGAATGTCGGCTGAGTCATTCATAAACAATACTATAACATGTTAAAAGCAATATTGTTTTACCGTGTTGAATAGCGGCCCCCTTCACCCTAGGAGTTCTATGGTAGGTACAGTCCCGGACGATAATTTGAGACCCATTTCAAAAAAATATGCTTTAAGTCGTCAATGTTATTAGCAGAGGTCGGAATAGGTAGTGCTTATTAACCTAAACTTGTTGCATCTTCATTCAATAACGTATTCCTATCTCACTCGCGCATGAATGAACATGAGTCAAGTTTAGGTTAATAAGCACTACCTATTCCGACCTCTGGTTATTAGTGATGCCAAGTCATTTGTAACTTATAGGAAACTCAACGTTATTTTTTTAGAACGTCTGATCGACTTTGGACCTAAGGTGGTCTTTGACTGTACATGGGTATCTACCAGGGGCACGTTTTATAAAGCTACAAGTTACAATTTTACAGGTCTAAACTGGCAACACTGCTCAAATGGCTGGTCGTCATTGGTCGAGGTTGTGTCAAATGGAAACTGTAACCTGTAAATTGTAATTTGTAGCTTTATAAAATAGGCCCCAGCTATCGGTCGGCGCTAAGTAAATGACCTTCTGAGGGCCCTGCCAAGATGCATTGCGCTAACTAGCGTTTCTATTAGATTCGTTTTTAAACCAATCGCGTCACTGGTTCATGACGTGATACGAAAAGTCACGTGATCTACCAGTGACGCGATTGGTTTAAAAATGAATCGAATACAAACGTTAGTTAGCGCAATGCATCTTGGCAGGGCCCTCGGCTAGTGTTTCTACTAGCGCTAATACAAGGAGATTTACTCCGTATTACCCAATTGTAAAAGATCCCTTACGTGTCCAATTTATCAAATAAATTAATTGAATTTATTTATGTTAACTCAATCGCAGTGTAATACAACTTTGTAAGATAAGTGGTTGCTACCTCGCTGAGTATTGAGTTATGCAATTGATGCAATATTTAGTTATTGCCTCTCTTAATATATTACTCATACAACAACAAGCGTATGACCACAGTTGCCGCCTGATGATAAAGTGATGCGTTGATAATGCTAAAGCGGATCAAACGGGTAACAATGATATCTATCTATCATCTAAAAGGCAAACCTGACTCACTAGATACCTATTAAAGACAGAAAAGTGGATTTTTAGGAAACAATGTCGCAATAGGTAAAAGTTTTAATGACGTTTTAAAGAAAAAGACAAACAGACGGACAGGTGGAAAATAAAAATGATCTTATAAGGGCTCCGTTTTTTTGTGTTTGAAACCTCTAAAACCCTTGTTGGTAGGCGGACCATCCTTTTAGGTCCAACTGAAGTCGGCGACTTACAATATTTTTTACTTTTGGTTAAAAATATTGTGAGTCGCCGCCTACCATTTTAAAAGAAGTAATTTTCTGGCGTTTTTGAAGGCGATCTTGTGTTTTTATTTTAAACATTTATTTTATTTTCTGTATTCAAGGTTTTGAAATTCAGTTTTATTAATATAAATAGTTTATAATTATTTTGCAATAGCCCGAAGGTTGCAATATTTAAATCCTTTTATGTTTTGTCTTTGTAGGTATTTTTTTCTGTTAATTTTGTATTTTGGCAACGCATTTACAGTATTACCTATTTCGTTTTTATGCAATACAAATTTACATACATACATAATTAGTAGTTGGCTCGTGATTTTGAACCATTTTCCTACTTCTGGCGTTGCAGTAAGTACCTACTACGTTTTCTTATCATCTAAAGGATTTATATTTGCGTAAATAAATAAAAATATAAACAAAAATTTATTTGTGACATAAATGCTAATAAATAGTTACATTACATCGAAGTGTCATAAAATTATAAGACTTCGTAGAGGATCGTAGCCTTTGTGCTGCTGCCTTCGACGGACAAATCCTGAAATAAAAAGCATTATATAAGTAGCTATATTTAAATCCGCATCGTAATTGCGAACTATGGTTCCAACACGGCATAATTCCAAGTTGATCAAAATTCCGAATTTTCATAATTCTTATTTTTTTTAATTAATTCATGACTTATTTTTTTATAGCTTATAAATCAAACCTAGCCTTAAACAAGTGTAGTAATTAATATGAATTTAATAAAGAAATAGCTCGAGCCTTTAAAAATAAAATTTCCGACGAACTTAATATTCGGAAAATAACGGAAAACGAAAGGTGCTCCCTTCTACTTTCAAAAAGATAAGTCTGATAACTCAATAACGGCTAAACCGATTTCCATCAAAACTAGCGTGATCTAGCTAAGGACTGTCCCGATCAAACTAATAAATTTAGTTTAATTAAAAACTGTGTATCAATCGGTTTACCTGTTTGGCAACAGCCAAACAACAAAGCCACAGACCGGCAAGCATAGACGCCAAACTTATACCTACATGTACAGTCGAGTTCATAAATATGTGTACACTTTAGTACCTTGTCTATTTAATGTCAAGTTTAGACTGCCATATATGAATTATCACAGCAGTTAAAGTGAAAAAGTACTAAAGTGTACACATATTTATGATCTCGACTGTACAACTTCTATTTTTTATTCGAGTATTAAAAACTAATAAAGTTTATATACTTTATATGCCATAAAAAAAAGGAAACCAAGTAGTTGCCGTATTAAGAACTGTCAAACCAGACAAGTGCCAAGCAGTAAAGGGACAGAAATATATGAGTCGTATAGGTCAGGGGAGGGCAGCTGCCCCCTAAATTTTGTATGCCTATTGTTTCGTTTGTATAAAGAGCAAAATAGCGCGGCGGCCACGGTTAAAGCCCCCCGGGGTCTAAAGCCCCCTGGGCTAAAATGCTCCACTGGGCCTAACTAAAGCCCCACTGGGCTAAAAGCTCCCCTGGGCTAAAAAGCACCCCTGGGCCTAAAGCTCCCTGGGCTAAAAGGTCCCTCTGGGTCAAAAGCCGCCATTGGGCTACAAGCCCCTCCTGGGCTAAAAGTTATCTGGGCTCTGCAGTGTCAGAACATAGGACTTTTTAACATCTTGGGTGAATACCAGTTTTACTATACCCCGATGGATACGTACACGTGGCGTTAAAGTGGGAAACCACTTGTGCAGATAGCCACTTATAAGGTCGACCGTACGTAGCTACAATTGGAAAAATGGAAACCTGACCCACCTTGGAACTGTGCTGCCGTCCTTAGAAAAAAGGGCGTATGTCTCATAGAACTGCACATGTATTAGTGCCCTTATTTCATTACTATTAAGGTTAAATTTACTTTGACTAACAAATTGCTCATGCGTCCTTTTTATTTAGGAGGGCAGTATCATAGTGACAGTAATGTCTCTCTGACACAGTCGTATTGTGGGTTGTAGTTCCCTTTTGGCGATTGTACCGATTGTACCCTATCATTCTGGGTTATCGGGTGAAAATAACGGGTCTTTTACCTAATACAAACCAAAACTTACCAATTTCATGCCCTTGGCATCGAACTGCCTCTGGGTATGTACGGTCACATTAGGGAATTTCATGTAGGATTTAAGCAGGTCTCCTTGAAGGCTGAAGAAGATTTTGGTGGCGACACCATCAGGGGTCGTGTAGTCTATTTCTTTCTCTAATACGATCTTCTGGTTGAGGACGGTCTCGCCTCCAGCCTTGACCTCGTATTGGACGGTGCCATCGTCGTTCTTCGAGAAGGTCGTAACGGTATCCTTGTGACGGAGGACGGCTAGGACTTGCTCGGAGAGATCTGGAGTTAGAATAATTGTCAAGTTATTTTACTATCGTGTAAATGGTGTAATATGAAATAAGAGGCCTGAACCAGCTTTTCTATTCGTTTCGTTTTCTACCGATCGCGTCACTGGTAGATCACGTGACTCTTCGTATCACGTCATCTACGAATGACGCGATTGGTCTAAAAACTAAACTAAAAGAAACGTTACTTCTTGACTATAGCCCCTGGAGTTAGTACTTAGTTTTAATGGCATAGTAGCGTTACCTCGATTTTTTGCTTAAAGAGTGGTTTACTAAATAGCACCATATTATTGCTATTTACACTATTTTAGGCCGAGCTTTACGCTTTTAATTTAGGTAGAAACAGCTTGGCATGATATTTTCTCCCTAGATACATTATGTCTTCTTAATGCCTTAATAAAAATTCAGTTGACCGACAGCAGAACCTTGGCTGCCACAAAAGGGTGTCCCTTTGTTTTACCAACACTGATTTCATAAAACGTATCATTTTTACCGAATTTTACTTCATAGGAAGCTATTTTCTGCTGAAGTTGTGTAGTTTTCGGATATCTTAAACACGAATACGTACGTTAGGTTAGACTTGAGACTAGGTATCAGAAAATCTAAACTCCTGCGCCTAGAAAAGTCTGTCGATGAAATGAAAATTCTGTGAATTGATACGTTCTATGATATGAGTGTCGTCAAAAACCCCATTAGACAGACAAAACGATACATACCAAGCCTGCCAAGTAACTCTGTTCCACCTTCGACCTTTACTTTCTTGAACTGCTTGCCAAAGAACGACATGACGGAGCTTGTTTTGCGCTTAGGTATATCAAATAATTATAATTTGCAAGCAAACTCCTTTATATAGCTTACGTAATCTTCACGTACTTTTATACCTTAGAGCTGTTTTTATTATTGTTAATCCACGTAGATATCTTGAACTGTAAAACGCTGCGTTGTTTGTGGCACTATGTTTCTGCGTCTGCTACTCTGCATCCAATAATATTTTTCTTTCGTTTCGTGTTACATACCATGGATTTGAAGTCTTTGGCCGACTATCTGTTAGGTAAAGCTTTTATTATGATAAGGAGAAGGCACACGAGCACACAGGCCAGCTGGTGGTAAGTGGGATCTGAGACCCATTTGAATTCTTAAGACTACAATCTCAAGACTGCTGAGGTTAAAGAATAAGATAGCGGTAGCGATCCAGACGGACCCTGCACAACTAATGATAAAACATCATGAAACTTAGCTAAAACCACTCCTAATGATGCTGCTAACTACGTCAAGTTTGATTTTAATATTTTATTTTATCCTCAGTAAGGCCCACCAATGTTCAATAGGATGTAGATACATAATCAAGGCAATTTAATTTGAACTGTGTTGCTATAAGAATAAGGTTTACTTTTCTACCTTCATAAACTGAAAATGGCACTATCGAACAAACGTAATTGAACTTTATTGCCTTGTATGTAGATTCAAAGTCCCACTTACAAAAATCTTCCTGTTTGTAGTATGGTGGGCCTTACGAGGTAGTTTCAACATCAAATACTTATTCTAAAAAAAAACCGCTATTTATTACGATTCAAAAGATATCGCTCTTTAAAGTTAGGACAGACGGACGGATGGACGGACGAACAGTGCCGGCATATTAAAGGCCCAGCCACACCGCTTGCGTGACGTGCGCGTTCGCTTTCCACTGCGTTGTATAGTGACATGTCGCAATGAGAATTTTGACTATACAACGCAGTGGAAAGCGAACGCACACGCACGTGCACGTCACGCAAGCGGTGTGGCTGGGCCTAAATAGGTTCCTGTTAGACCACCCTTAGTGTAGGGAACCTCGATAACGAATGGGAATTGAGATACACTCACGAAACCAAAAACTTGATCCAAGTCTATTTTTCACTGACTAATGATGATTTTAACGGCAATAATAAAATAACACAGGTAATTGCATCTACATCAAAACTAACTAACTCAACCCAACTAAATCAAGCAAAATAAACTTTATCAAGTCAGCTTATGTTTTAAATTAGAACAGCTTTATTTCGCCTTACACCCTTTTAAACTAGCGATCTGCACTTTAAAATGATAAGCCGATATCGCCTTGCAGTTTGCGAATTGATAAGTAACTTTTGGACTGCCTATCGAAGGATTAAAACTTTATATACTTACCAAGGGTGCCATATTGAGCCTAGTTTGTACCATAACTCAACCGGTTGGCGTTGAACGACTTGGACACGTGGCTTATTTTTTACATCGTCCGAGTTTTATCGTTGTTGATATGAACAGCATCGAATTAGCGGTTAAATTCTGAGACGTATATGAAAAAATCGAAGGCATTGTTTTCAATTATGTAGGTATTAGAAAAGGCAAGTTTGAGATGGCTTCCTCACCAAGGGTTGCGTACTAATTTAAGCCTTCTCTAGTAAAAATTGATCATTTGAATGTTGGTACTTATACTCTTAATAAAGTATGTAAGTAAATAAGTATTTTGTAATAACTATATACCGTAAAACGGGGTGAGTAGGGACACAACCTAAAATAAGTCATAACTTGTTACAAATAAGAACAATTATTAAATTGACAATAACGTTACGACTATTGGAAATAATTTCAGTGTTATAATTAGTATCATATGCTTCATTTTAGATTGTGTCCCTACTTACCCCTTTATCCCTACTCACTCCGTTTTACGGTATTTTGTTTTTTGGTGAATCTGAAATCTGAAATTTTGTAGAATCTGGTGCAGAGTTCGTCTAGATCGCTACCACCATCTTATATCCTTATATCTACCTCTAAGCAGGGTATTTGAATTGTCGTGTTCTGTTGTGAAGACAACTGATGAAATTACTAGCGTAGAGATGCTTCAGAATGACAATGTCAAAGGGTTGCAGGTCTCACTTCTTACGTTTTAAAAGCATTTATTTAGGGGCAGCACACAAAACTACCAGGTAGACCGACGACGTGACTAAGGTTCCGGGATACCGATGGATGCCAGCAGCACAGGACAATAGTCCTTCTGGCAAACCTTGGAGGAGACCATGTCCGGCAGTGGAAGTCAAAACCTGAGGCCTTTAGCCAAGATGCACTACGCTAACTACCGTTTCTATTCGTTTCGTTTTTAAACCAATCGCATCACTGGTAGATGACGTGATACGAAAAGTCACGTGGTCTAACAGTGACGCGATTGGTTTAAAAACGAAACGAATAGAAACGCTAGTCAGCGTAATGCAACTTAGCAAGGGCCGATAATGATGAGCCACAACTATTACGAGTAGGTACTTATCATTTTTCAACGATTATGTCCCAAAAATCAGGATACGCACGAAAACTTTAAGGCCACAGAATATCTATGCCTAATTACCTTTATAAGCTGTTCATAGTTTAACCTAGGCTGGACTTATTCAATACCCAGATAAAGATATTGTCAGATAAAGTTATTACATTCCCTTATAGAAAAGGATAAGTAAGTAGGTAGAGCTTAATTAATAACTTAGGTAGGTACTTAAATATTTAAGTGCACCGGTTTCGTTGTCTGATTTAATCAAACATACAGGGTGTCCTAAAACTTGACGTGTATATTACAGCATAAAAAATCCCCTACTTTACACCGTCCAGAATATACCTAGTTTTAACAATTAGTTTAGAAGTTATATTAAGGTTTTAATAATTATAGTTATTTTTACCCGAGAGAGGCAAGGGACTGCAAGGTAGCGTTTTTACAAATATAATTAAATCCTTAATAACTTTCAAAGTAATTAATTAAATCATCGGAAAGATATAACTACGTTCCTGGACCAGTATACGTAGAAAGGGCTTTCATTCCTTCATATTTATTTAGTACGTCAAGTTCTGGGACACCCTGAATATCTCCTAGGTAACATGATATTAAATTTCATTATCATTGATAAGATCCGGACGATCCGGGTGACCGGCAGACTTATTGCCTAACGCACTTGCAATCGCAATCGTTTTCATTTTGACAGTCTGAAGGCGAGGCTGCTTTCAAAATGAAAACAATTGTTCCACTTTGAAGTCGATTGCGATTGCGAGTGCGTTAGTCAATAGGCCAGCGGGTGCATTATGGCACGCCTACACTTCACGCTGTTTGTTTTTTCAACACATACCGCCGTACTCAGAGAAATTATAGAGACAGTTAACTTCTTCCTTTTTCAAAGGTATGTGTATGAAAAATCGTAACTAAGGAACGACCTAATCGTTAGAAACTGAGGCCCTACTTTGAAAATCGAAGTTCGAAGTTACGTTAGCTCCATCCCTTTCTCTCGATTTAGTCTCGAAGGACGGGTGACAGAGATGGAGCTAACGTAACTTCGGACTTCGATTTTTAAAGTAGGGCCTCTGGCTCTGGGTGCGGCCGTTACAGACACAAAAGTTAATAGGTAGGTTTATTACAGGCACTTTAGTCTTGCCTTACGTCGAATACAAAATGTGTCACACGCATAACATGTTTGCTATGCTATGCAATTTACACCTTATTAATACGAAACAAAGTCTATTTAAACTTGAACTTGTGACTGCTTTAGCCGGCGTGGCGTTGACGGCCAGAGCCGTCTGTGGCGTTCCAAAAAGTTAACGTCATGTTTGAACTGCTGCACTAATCTGTCAAAAGCGCTAAAGCGACAAAGTACTTACAGAAGAGTTTGACTACTTATAAGGCTGACTGTACCATGGCCGGGCGAGTCTCCAGTCCGGAACCATTCCCTTACTATAGGACGACGCCACTCAATTCGAAAAGTGAAGCCGTTGCTGTTTTATGACAGCTTCACATTCTTGGTGTTTGCCACAAACACTGCAGGACGCAACCATCATACCTACGTTGGAGTGAGATGGGAATACATCGTGCTCACTCTAACATGTATGCAGTGTATGCGGCAAACCAAGTATGTGGATACGGCTTTAAAGTGAAAGTTGGATAAACAAATACATTTTTCCGCATTTGATTGGGGGGGGAGGGGCATGCCCGCTCGACGTATACCTAATAGCTGATTATATTATTTATAAGTATGATGTAATAATTTATTAAGCCATAATCTTATCGTTTTAATTTTTCTTTGTCAATGTCAATGCTATCATGCCGACTCAATATGATCACGTTTACTTCATATATTGAACATCAGAGTTGTTTAAGGGACCCACATTTTTTTATCATCAACTTTTTAAGTAATGAAATAAAGTTTGTTTCTCCATACTAGGTGTCCCAGTGTTTATTTTTCACTCTGTATGGAAAAACAACTTTCTTAACTTCATTATTTGACGACGCGCTGCCGCTGGCCTAGTTGGTAGTGACCCTGCCTACGAAGCTAGCGGTCCTGGGTTCAAATCCCGGTAAGGGCAGATTGTGTGATGAGCGCGAATATTTGCTCCTGAGTCATGGATGCTTTCTATGTATTTAAGTATTTATTTGTCATAAGTATTTACCTTATATCGTTGTCTAGTACCCATAGTACAAGCCTAGAGCTTAGTTTGAAACTAGGTCAATTGGTCCCCCTGATTTTTATTTTATAGTTGATTATTAAAAAAAACTTCGCTGATTCATAATGATTCTAATAATGTAAGTAAGATATCACTGAAAAACTTCTGAAATAAAACATGAAATTAAAGTTTTTTTCGTGACAAGGACATAAGAGAAAATTACAAAAATTCAGATTATAACGCTCAATATGTCCGAAACTAGTAAAAATCGCTGAACATACATAGGGGTTAATTTGATAGCTGTTTAGCTGCTCTATCAGCCTTAGGCGGCTTGACGTCGATTTTCGGGACACCCTGTATATTAAATATGACACAGATTAAAATGAATCAAAAATTTCACATAAAAATATATTATTTATTCAAGTAGGTAAAGAATGACTGTTCAAATATTGACAACAGAACACACACATGGGTTTTTGGGGCTTTAGTTCTATTCTTGCTAAAACCCCACACCCATTACAAGCTAGATATTTATCACTCTCTATGGGCGTCAATGTCTGGGAACAAAACATGTTCAAGTGTCCATTTATACAGGAGAATCCACTGATCTTCTCATCACAACATTGACAGATGTAATCATGATCCAAATCTATGTTTAAAACATCCAAAGAAATCAAATCACTCAGTTTTACATTATATTTCTGACAATAGTACTTGAGGTATTTTTTCACACCGACAAAAGACTCCGTTTCAAAACTATTCAACATTCCATTTGTTTGAGATTTATCATATAAGTCTGTAATGAGACAACTACTATGTAAAGCTAATATTTTTTCTCTAACGGTTTCTAAAGAAGTTTCCGGTAACCACCCTTTGGAATCATTCTTCAAAATGCTCTCTAAATTGTGATATACAGAGAGCAAAAACAAATACAATTGCAATTTGTATGCATCTGTGGTACCATCTAAATAAAGTTGGTTGTAATCTATTGAAGGCAGGGTTTTTAATTTCATACTTTTGTACCGTAACATTTCAACGCAGTCCCAGTAATCATACAGTTTTTTTGTAGGGTTATCAAGAAGATTTGCCATTTCTTTTTCATGACTGACTTCTTGGCTAAGGAAAATTATCTCTAGCATCAAATTTTCCTTTCTACACAACACTCTTCTATCTATAACACAAAGCGCACATACAACATTGTTCTTTGAGAAATGCACGCCATACAAATCTTTGCTAGCTAAATTTTCTTTTATGGCTATTGCCACTGGTTCGACATCAATATTTTGATCAGTCACTTTTATAATAATTTTATATGACTTACAATTTATAGTAGCTACGTAATAATCACCATTCATTTCTGTCAAAACAGTTATTCTATAATCATTGATGTTATTTATGTACTCGGCAATCTTGTTACATTCATAGTCAATCATTAAAGCCACTAAATATCTATGCTTATTACAAAGTAAAACTATTTTATCACCAATTACCGCATGTTGAACATACTTAACTGCCATTCTATCTTGGTGTTGCCATGGGCAATTTTTTTTAACCATTTCAAGTTTATCACCTTCCCATTGATACTGATAAATAAATAACTGTCCTAACACATTCGAAAAGACCAGCCAAAACTTTTCACTTGAAATGGGTATCCATTTTATTGCAAGTATTTCACCCGCATCACTTTTAACCTTTGATATATATTCTATATGTATCTCTTCATTTTTACATTGGAGTTTCCATACATAAATATCTCCATTTTTCTGAGCAGTAACAAATGTAAAAAGATCATTGTTCTTATCACCCCAGCAAATAGCAGAAGTTTCTACAGCATAAACAGCATCTCTGAGTTCATTAAGATTCTCTGGAAAATCATTTGTAATATTATGTTTAAATTTTTCTTCTATGATAGAAGAGATGTTCAGTATACTCTTATAAACATAAACTTTAGGCATAAAAAGTTCAACATTGCCATAATTGTTCAATACAGCAATAACTCCGTCATCATTATTTTTAAAATCTGGAGGTGACCACTCGAAAGCTATAATGCGCGCCAGTTCTTCCATTATGAGGGTGTTGTGCGGGAACAAGGCTGGGTCGACGACCATTTGTGTAAAGTCAAAATTACTTATTGGCCCATCCATGAACTTCTTTGTAAAAAGACCGGTAGCAGGACTGACCTTCGGACATGGGATGAAGTTTACAGAACAGTCGATTTTCTTGTCTAAGCACTGCATGTTGTGAGCGAACTTGATTAAGTTTAAACCTTTTTCAGTACGAACGGTTAATATAGAATTCTGCCAGGCGGAAAAAGGTTCTTCAGTCTTGCTGATCGTAATTACGTGTTTTGACACTTCAAAAAGCGGTTTCTGCGACATTTTATTAATGTTGAAGTAGGATTCTGAGCCATCAACTTGTAAACAAACTCCAGATTTATATAAATAACCTCAAAATTCAGATTTTTTTTTTTTTTTGGTTTAGTTCTTCCCTAAGGGAAAGGCTAAGGGATCTGTGCCCATACTGCCATGTCTTAAATAATCTCCAATTCGAGTTAAAAGGTAGGCCGAAGCCAAGTCTTCTGTATTTTGTTGCTGGAATATAATATTCAGAAGGCCGAAGCCAAGTCTTTTCTTTAATTATATCTTGAATATATATTTCAAAAGGCCAAAGCCAAGTCTGTTTTCAATTATTTTTCTCTTAATCCAGTTTATGAGGCCGAAGCCAAGTCATTTTCGTATTAGTATCAATTAGTGTCTGAATTAGTAACATTTCCATTATATATCTCCAACGGTCGATATTACGAAGTCATAAATAGGTTTAAAACAATTCCTGTTTTTCAAAAGTTGAGGAAGAGAGCGCGGGACATCGCTCATATTCTTGTAAATGTTTAAAAGGCTGTCTATAAGTACCATTCTATCCAGTGCAAAACTGCGACAGTCAAAGAAGATATGATGCAAAGTTTCGGAAACATTATCATTACAATAAATACAAAAAGGGGAGGGTACTAAATTAATTCTATGTAAATGAGCATTAAAACGACAATGACCCATTCGCAAACGACATATAATCGTGAAGAATTTTCTATTGAGGTAATTGTTGCCATCAGTGAACCAGGGCCTGCCAATCTTGTTATTAATTTCCGCATACCATTTACCTTTATTCTCAGTTATTTGAGCCCAAAGACATTTAAAATCATGAGATAGTTTCGCTTTAACACATGTTATTAAATCAGAATCGGGTAAAGGAATTTGTTTTATGGTAACATCTAAGTAGTTGGAACTGGAAATTGACCTGGCAAGGAAATCCGCTCTGTCATTTCCAAAAACGCCAACATGCGACGGAGTCCAAAATAAAATTATGGATTTACTGCACATTAGATAAAGGTATTTTTCCCTGATTAAATGAAGAAGATAACTAGTTTTAGCATCATACCTGGGGTTGTCAAGAGCCTTTAGAACACTCATACTATCTGAAACTATGACCCACTTATCAAAAACTTGCTGCTCAATGTGATCAAGAGCCGCCAGAATAGCTGAGGCTTCAGCTGTAAAAATACTGACAGCCTCCGATAATTTATACCCTTTGCCTCTTTTTAACTGTAAATCATAAATAGCCATAGCAACTGCGTCCTTATTCTTTGCACCATCAGTGTAGACATGACGATATCCAGCAAATTCATTCAACTTATTATACACATCTTGTTTATATTTGAAGGAGCTATCTATAATAATGTTTATTGAACAAAATTTACTTGTATAAGAGCCATCATAACAGGGCAAACAAGAATTTTCATAAAGATTATAGATTGATTTTAAATGAATTATTTCAGGCCAGTCCTGAACGAGGAAGGAAGAATGATGATGATTATAAGCATTCATTAACTTAGCAATAAGTGGATGATTTCTAAATGTGCACATCTTTAGAAGAAATTTTGATTTGAGAAATTTGAAACGAAGTAATAATGGAGGGATATTTGCCTCAATTTGCATAGAAATAATCGGAGTTGATATCATGGTGCCCATTATAATCCGCAAGCACTTATTTTGTATCTTGTCCAATTTATCTACCAAACTAATTTTATCGGAGTAACATACAAAACCATACTCAAAATGACTCCTTACCAAACTTTTATATAAAATTAGCAAAATTTTAGGATCAGAGCCCCAGTAAGTTCCTGCTAAAGTTTTCAGGATGTTACAAGCTTTTAAAGCTCTGACTGACAGAGACTCAACATATTTATTCCATTTATTATTATTTTGAAAAATGACTCCAAGAAATTTCGTCATTGAATTTATGGGAAGGAAATGACCATCATAATACACTTTTACCGACCTGGTTAAATGCTTGTTAAAAATAACTACATTACTTTTTTCAGAACTGATATCTAAATTCAGATAGTCAAAATAAGATTTCAGTTTTGAAAGCGCATGATTTAGTTTTGTATTAATTTCCTGAATATTATCACCTGAGCAGTAGACCACTAAATCGTCAGCAAACTGAAGGTTATTCACCTCAGATCCTAACTCTATATTCAACCTATGAATGTAGAGGATAAACAAGAGAGGACTTAGAATTCCTCCTTGACTGACCCCTTTATAGGAAAATCTGGAACCAAATAGATTGTTATTGTATTTCACAAAGATCTCTCTGCCATGTAAGAAATTAAAAATCCAATTTATTATTTTTACAGGAAACTGAAGAGAGACTAAGATGGAAGACAGTACATGCAGATTAACATTATTGAAAGCTCCGACAATATCAAGAAAAACAGCAACTAAGACTTTATTACCGTGTAAAGCATCACTAATGTCTAGACTCAAATGACTTAGGCTCTCTCGCGCAGAGCGCCCACGGCGGAAACCAAACTGATTACTGGGTAGAATATTATTATGTTCTACAAAAAATTCCAGTCTCTGCTTGAGCAACTGCTCAAAGATTTTGCCAACACAAGAACTCAGAGTTATAGGCCGATAAGAATTAGCATCAGAAGGATCTTTTTCAGGTTTAAGAATTGGAACAAAACAATCCATTTTCCATTCAAGGGGAACTATGTTTGATTGCCACAACATATTGATAATTTTCAAAAATAAATTCAGATTTTGAGTATTCAACAACTTAAACATTTTGTATGACATCCCGTCAAGCCCACAAGCTGTATCTTTCCTTGATTTAAGAGCAGCATTCAATTCTATTATACTAAAATTAGTGACTAAATATGAAGAAGACTCTGTTAAATTTGAACTACCACTGGAAGAGAGGATAGGAGTATTCTCAACAGTGTCAGGTGTGTATTTACGTATAAAGTCATGCAACCATTCAAAATTAAGATATTTTTTATTACAAGAATATGTTTTATTAAATTTTCTCATTTTTATCCAAACCTGCTTCATTGGAACTAACCTATTTAAAGAAGAACAAAACTGTTCCCAGGCATCACGACATTCTGCCCTTATGACAGCTTTCTTAATGGCTTGTGCTCTTTTAAAAGCAATAAAAGTTTCTAAAGAAGGGGTAGACTTAAAAGTCACAAAAGCTTGCTTACAACTATCAACTACTTTTGAACATTTATCATTCCACCAAGGTAGGGGCAGGATTTTTTTCCTGCCCCTAACTTGTGCAGCACCCTCACTCTCCGAACCATTACTAATACGAGTAGCTCTAGGACGAAAGATCGAGCTCTCAACAGCAGAAAATATAACCAAACAAAAACTATTATAACTAACTACAGGATCAGATATTTCCAGTGTGAAGTTGTTTAACATTTCATTGACTTTCTGTTTATATTTAGACCAATCTATTAATTTTGGATTTATATGTTTAGTTGCAAAATTAATTGATTCTGGAATATAACTAATTGGAGTAATTGTGTACTTTGTTACAGTTGGGAGATGATATCCTGCAAGAGGAGTGTCACAAACTGACCACTCGCAAGATAAAGACAATGAAGATGATACCATTGTTAGATCAAGACCATTAGGCCGTTTACAGTTTGATCCTATTGTTGTTGGGCTTCCGTCATTTAAGAGCACTAAGTCATTCTCCTCCATAACATCCATGATATCTCTGCCACGTGAATCAATAACACCACATCCCCACACCGTGTGATGTGCGTTAAAATCACCAGCCACAATCATAGGACTAGATAGACCTTTTAGAATATTATTAAATTTAGTTTTACAAAATCTTGGGATACAATTTGATGGGCTGTAAAAGCTAGCGATAGATATAAATTTATTATATATTTGTAATTTCACAACTAAATTTTGAAGAGAATCATCATAAAAGGTTGAAACATTCTGAAAATTAAGACTATTGTGCAAGATAATAGCTACACCGTTATGGGAATTGCCACAGTCATTTCTCACAACTGTGTAGCCTCTAATATTAAATTTCATATGAGGTTTTAACCAGGTCTCTGATAAGATTGCTATGTGAATCTGATGATCACTAAGAAACTTTTTAAATAAATTTTTATGATGTAAAATACTTTCTGCATTCCATTGCATTATGTTTAATAAACACATGTTTGTGAAAATTAAGATATTTTATTTTTAGACAATAAAGTTTCTTTTATTATTTCAGCTATATTTTTGGAGTTGATGGACAAATTTTCTTTTTTATTAAGTGATATTATTTTAATGAGGGACTCAGTAAGAATGGTTAATATTTTTGGATCTGAAGTTAGAATTTTAGTCAAATCTTGCTCTTTTTGTAGAGCAGGGAAATTTTTTTCATTGAATAAAACTGAGAAAGGTCTAGGGGCTACCTTGTCTTTGTTCTCTTGAATTTTTCTTTGTTTAATGGGGCATTTACCAGATATGGCAATGTGATCCCCTTTACAATGTACGCATATTGCTTTATCAACACTGATGGTGCAAGTCTTAAAACCATGACCCTCACCACAAATGGAACACCTTTCTGCATTCTTGCAAAACTTTCCTAAATGACCATACCTGAGGCAGCGGAAACACTGTTTTACCGGGGGAATGTAGGGCAGCACTGGTAACCTCCACATCTTGAGGTAGACAAAATCGGGAAGAGAAGTCGAGCTGGCAAAAGTTATAGCAACTGTCTGAGTCGGCTGGAAAGATAAATTATTATCAACTTTTACTTTTTTCATTATGCGTCTTACGCTTATTATTTTTTTAGTGTTTACTGAAAGGGCCTTGTAAATTTTTTTGTTAGACATGTCCACAGGGACGGATAAAATTACACCAGTCAGTTCCGTAGACGACGCCGGAATGGATGCTACAATGCTTTGATCTTTATGAAACGAGGAGTTATCTAGAAACGCATTGGCTAAGTTAGGCTTGTCAAAGACAACGCCAATTTTGAATTTATTTATTTTCTTCAGGTATTTAATTCCTTTAACGAATCTTTGAAATATGGAGCTAAGGCTCATCATATCTCTCGTTCCCAACGGTTTGTTTTCATCTTTACTTTCTATAAATACGACATATTCACTCCCTGCCAAATTATCTTCAGGATAACGCCTGTGGTAGTCTGTGAGCATATACGGCTTGTATTTGTCCACATCCTCCTCCAGTGAAGGAAGGGAGTCAGAGTAGTCTGACTCTGAGGAAGAGGACAGCTTCGCTTCATCGTCAAGAGCAGGATTTTCTTTTTTTCGTTTCTTCGACTTCATTTCAAAGCCCCTCGAAGTCTTAACGACTTACTATTATATTTACAAAATATACACGTATATTATATACAAATAAACAAACTAAAATACAATTTTTAAAGGAAAAGTTATGAGAGAAATTAAAGTTCCGCCTATCCACTTTAAGGGTTCCCGCGCTTTTTTTCTCAAAATTCAGAAATGTTATGATATGTCAAAATTCGACGTGTTTGGTACACTTTAAAAAACCAAGGGGTATAAATAAACTAAAAACCTATAACACATAACACCACACAACCATATAATAATTAATATTTAGTATAAGTTATTCATATCATTAGTGCGTATGGCCAAAGAATTAATTTATTTCATCAAAGTACGCAAAATAGAATGCTTAATCTCCGTAGTATAAATATTAATATGTCGAATATGGTCGTGTAATTCACTAAATCAAATAATATGATGTGTCAATGTATTAAAAAAAAGTAATGTCAGTGACATGACATGACATGTCACAACAATAGTGATAAATAAACGTCAAAAACACGTTGTCTTGCCTTTACATGCAATGCAACCGCATTTACTTGTCGCAATTGTATTAAAATGTAAAAGAGGCAATTGAAACCTATAAAAATGGGTAAACGAGTGTATAACGCAAAGGCTAGACAAGTCGTCAAGACGAATATAGACAACAGTAAAACGAATGAGGTGATTTTATTGATTTCCTGAGTTAGTTATTTTGCACCTTTTGAAAGATTACGCTTTTTTAACTTGTTATGATATTTTCAGATTAAACTTGAATTTGAAAAAAGTGAATATGGCTCTGGTGATGCGAGTAATATCCTCGCGCTGCCAGCTAAGAAGCGGCAGACCAAAGTTATTACTGAGAAAAAGGAGAAAACCAGATTTCTGTCAAAGCAACAAAGAAAACGTTTGGAGAAAATTGTTGACAAGAAAAAGAAGAAGGAAAATGTAAGTTTTATGATACACATTGTGGGTTCATGGTACAAGCAATGCAAAATAAGATGTTTTTGCATTTGACTTACTGACTAACTGCTTATTATAATTGAAGATTTAAACATAAAGGCTGTATTAAACTCATTTGAAATTGAAATCACACTGATTGATTAAAGAGCTAAGAGTAGTTTATTATTGTTTTATCTATGCTCCGGCAGCTTATCCCTTACAGCACACAGCAATAGGATTGTGCAGGTTAAATGTCATTGAAAATTAACCTTTTTTATGTGACTTTAAAATGAGCAAAACCAAATTAATTTAAACCTTAATTACAAAACAATATGAGTCTTATATAATGTTAATTATGAAGATTCAATAGAGTTCAATATGTGTCTAGTTTCAATAAAAAAAAAATGCCTATTACTTTGTAATGTAACTTTCTTTTAATTATTACTCTAGGTACCCTTTATCTCCTTGTTGATTTATCAATTCTGTTATTAAAAGAACTTACTGTAGGAAGAGTTGAGTGGGAATCCTTTTGAAATGCATAACATTGTTGTATCAAATGATTTATTGGTCTAAAATCTTTTCACTATGAAATATGAGTATTTAATAAACGGCTATTGTGTGGATTAGTTAAGTTACATTTTTTTTTGTTTTGATATGTAAAAAATGTTTTTTTTGTTGTAAAAACCCTTTTTTAACAAACTATACATTAGGACAAACAATGATTAAGCCACTCAATATAGACCCAGTTTAACCCGTCAGGTGTCCTGCGCACAACGGTTGTGCTTAGAAAATGTTGGCTGGTCGTGTCCTACGCACAACAGTTGTGCGCAGGACGGCGCTGTGATTGGAGAATTTAAATTTCATAAACGAAGACCCTGCTAGTGTAAAAACATAATCCTATTGATTTGTCACTTCTTTGGCAACATATTGGATTTTTTTCCCTAAAAACCAAGCATCTGAACAAGCGACAAAATAATAAAAACGAAATTAATGCCCAATAGAATGTGCTCGTCTGCAATGGCCGCCGCCTGCGCCGCTCCGTAAACAAATAATTTTTGTGATGTTTTTTATGTGTCTAGTGATAAATAAATTGTTGAATTCGGCGCGTAAACTTATAATGGTGATAGTTTAACTATAGAAAAGTGAAATGTGGCAATATATTAAGTGCAGTGTGTCACAGAATAAACCGTTCGGATGAAAAAAATATCAAAACCTAATAATAATATATTTGATTAATTGAATCATTTATTTTCATCAGTAAAACGTAAGTGTATAATCTTTATTCTTTTCTACGTGCATTGCCTGTTCTTTTATCTTTCCATTGGTATATCAATCATAAAATACATATAATTATACCAATCGTAAACAATTCACCTTTTTCTAAACTCAAACAGAAAATAAAAATATCTCGAAAATCAGCTGGACATTTCGTGAACTTATGTAAATCAAGGGCCGGACACTTGACGGGTTAATGGTCTGTTCTGCCATCACAAATCATTTGAAACTCTATCATCATAAGAGTACAGGGTTTGACAAGGGGTATGATCAGGGGCAGATTAACCATGTCAGGGTCCTGTAGGCAATGCAATTCTGGGGGCTCCTTTAACTTTTCTTGCTTCCTAAAACACATTTTTTTCCAGTGCGCTGGGCCCCTAGCTGATGCTTGGCCCCTAGGCAGTTGCCTAACCCGCCTTATGGATAACCCGGACCTGGGTTGATGGCAGTGTGTATGTCTAATTTACGTCTTAGAACAGTGGTGGGCAAACTGCGGCGTGCTCATTCCTTTAATCATCGCCTTAAACATATGTACAGTCAACAGCATAAATAAGTGATCATTTATGTACCTTCTCACTTTAACATTGTGTTTGAAATGTCATACAAAATTGTGAAACGATAGAAAGCGACAAGGTACATAAATGATCACCTATTTATGCTGTTGACTGTACATAATTAAAGCTACTAGAGTAAGCGTTGTAGTTTAGTGTGTATCTATAACAATGAAAATAAAAATAAAAATTAATGTTGTGTCTTTGACCCTGAATTAAATTTCTTACGTTTTTTTGACCCCTAATATATTAAGATGTTTGACCATCATTGTCATAGAATCTGGCTCAATGTCATGCTGGTTTCTAAAGGCTACATTTTATGATTTATCAACTGACCAGTTTTTTTGTTCTTGTATTACAGAGGTCAGCACTTTTAGAGTCCCTTACGCAGGTCCAAGCAACGTTGGATGAGGTAAATCAAATGACAACCATATCGGCAATGCAAACTCTCGGGCTACGGAGACTCACTGAGCTCAAGTCTACTGCCCCGGCACAGGAGGTTGATACCAGTGACAAGAAGTTTAGCAGCATTGCTGGTAATTGTTTTAGGGATTTTTCAGAACTCATTAATTTTTGGTATACTATGTTTATTTAGGTATTTAACTAAATGTGATAGAATTTGTCAACCAATAGAAGCAGAAGCCTAACGTCAGCTGACAAAACAGTCTTTATTGGCTGTTGTTAAACAAATGAAGTTCTGATGTCGCTTTTTTTGCTTACTATCTGAATTTACTTATGAAATGTTATATTATAATATTACTAAAGAAGATCCAGTGCATTCAAAAAAGAGTTTCAAGTGGTAACAGGTGAAACTACTATAATCTCAAGTGGCAAACGCCACATTAAGCATCAGTTTTGGCTTAATATTGGGTTTGATTGCCAATTTCACTCTGAGCTCTAGTTTTTCGAAACTCTTTTTTGCCAAAACATAATTACGAGCTTTCTTAATACTTTTATCATTAAAATTGCATTGAAAAACAAACATATGTTAATAAAATCGACTTGTTCTTCTCTCTCTGTGCAGTAAGCAAAATTATAACTTCATATTTTTAATTATTCTTTTAGGTGCCAAAAAGCGATTGCGCCTCCTTAAAATGGATAGTGCGGATGTAAAGAAGAAAGCGAAATATGATCCTAATGTAGTTAGTCTAGAAGAATCATCTACCGAAGAATCTGCATCAGATTCAGATAATGAACCAGAAGTTGTAGAAGAAAAGACTAACAATGAAGTTGATGCACCTAGTAACAGTAGTAGAAATGATATTGAAATAGTTGATGATGAGATACCAGTAAAAACAATGAATGAAAAAATAAAAGAATCAAAAGAGATACAAACAAAAGTTCCAAAAGATCAAAAGAAACAAAATAAAGATGAACCTGTGTTAGTGAAAGAAGAAGTGAAGAAACCATTGTTACAGCACCCTACAATTGTTGTAGAAGTGAAAAGAGACCCTAAGATTCAAGTGGCAAGACTTAAACTTCCAATTCTGGGGGAAGAACAGAGGATTATGGAATTGGTCAATGAGAATCAGTTTTTAATCGTAGCTGGAGAAACTGGTAAGATTCGTTCAACTCTTATGAAAACTTTAGACATGTTTGATTATTAAATTTAGCAAAAAAAGCAAGATCTAGTAACTCAAACATTAAGAGAAAGCAATTGCTAATGTGAGCTTATGTGGTAATAAGTGATTGTGTTTTATTACAGGGAGTGGCAAAACAACCCAGATTCCCCAGTTTCTCTACGAAGCAGGTTACGCTGAGCACAAAATGATAGCTGTGACAGAACCTCGTAGAGTGGCCACCGTTGCTATGGCAGCCAGAGTCGGCTATGAGCTGGGATTGAGCAGCAAGGAAGTATCTTACCTGATGAGGTTCGAGGGAAATGTTACTAAGGACACGAAGATCAAATTCATGACAGATGGTAAATATTAAATATTAGAAATCTTTAAGAGATAAATCATTGTTTTTAACTAGTAAATCAACTCTTTAAAAAAACTTTTAGAAATGGGATAGGTTATGTTTTACTCCCAAAATATAAATACATAAGGTTAAGGGTTAATCATATTAACGAAACCCAATTACTCAATCGTAACCTTGATCCTATGGGTTTAGTTCATATTTCCCAAGATTTCCTACAGGTAAAAAATAGAGGCAGTAAGGCATAATCCAAAGGGTGGAATGACCGAGGGACCGGTCGACCGCCCGCCTGCTCCGGCCGGGCGTCACCACTCATCAAGGGATAATCCAAAACTGAATTCAAGTAATTTTTTACCAAGTATTACCATTATTTTTCAGGTGTCCTCCTAAAAGAGATCCAAACAGACTTCCTCCTGAGCAAATACTCTGTGGTTATAATCGACGAAGCGCACGAAAGGAGTGTGTACACTGACATTTTACTGGGTCTGCTGTCGAGGATAGTGCCTCTC
This sequence comes from Acleris literana, assembly GCA_946894065.1. Lineage (NCBI taxonomy): Eukaryota > Metazoa > Arthropoda > Insecta > Lepidoptera > Tortricidae > Acleris > Acleris literana. The sequence goes on from OX335687.1 coordinate 11,153,601, forward strand.
CGGAGGAAGCGAGGGAACCCTCTGAGGCTCATAGTGATGAGTGCCACGCTGAGGGTAGAAGACTTTACGGAGAACGCCAGGCTTTTTAAAGAACCTCCTCCAGTTATAAACGTAAGTGCTCACCAAGAGTTCAAACCCCTGCGATCACCATGTACCAATCAGTTTTTCTAACTTAGTTACATTACCCGGCGCTCTTACGGTGAAGGAAAAACATCGTGAGGAAACCTGCACATTTGGACAGCTGAGTAAGAGCGTTATTGCACAAAAGATCCTAAAGAGGACAAAGTGTATCGGAAACGACCCCACCTGTAAGATAAACTCACCTCACCAAAAGCTTCGTAAAATTAGCGTGCGACTCACATTCGGCCAGTATTAATTATTTGTGGTTATTACTATAATTGGGCGTTTTCACTAAAAAGTGTACCCAATTAAGGACTGAAATTAAGGAACTTTAACTTTGTGTGTTGTTGACGGCCGCAATGTATGGCTAATTTTTGTCATAAAACTGTCAAAGTTAAAGTTCCTTAATTTCAGTCCTTAATTGGGTACACTTTTTAGTGAAAACGCCCAATTACAACAAATCTGATCATGAATTTACCTGTATTACATAAAACAAAAACAAATAAAAATTGTAAAACGTTTTCTCTTCAAAACGGGGCAATGGATTGGACATACATTTTTGTCCTGAAAAGTTACTAAAAATTGTTAATATACACGCATACCGCAAATAAACGGGTAAAGGGATAAGTTCGCCTTCGTACTAGGGAATGCAAATAACTGGTTATAACCGGTTTTAATCGGTTATTTTCATACAAAAACGGTTAATAACCGGTTGAATTGCATTAGCTACTTCGTACATACCTATTGCGTTTCTCTCTTGTTGTTTATACAATAATAGTACATTATTGCCTAGGCATGGAAGTAGGCAATTGCGGGCTGAGTATTGGATTAAACGGACGAGCTTGCGAGTCCGTTTAAAAATACGAAGCCCGCAATTGCTGTTCCTGCCGAGGCAAATATAGTGCTTTTCTCAAAAATCGCAAGAAAAAAATTGTGTTGTAGTCAAATCTTCATCGCTTGAACTCATTTTTTGAATTGCATACAAACAGAAACTTCATGTAAAAAAACCATCACTCCTTACCGCCTTTTTTGTTTATGACAAGGAGAAACGCAATTCTTGTTTTAAAAAAAACATAAGCTATTCCAGGCACAAATAAAAAAGTTATGTTTCGAGTAAAATTTGGATGTGTAAGACTTGTGCCCTCATTTTATTATGGCCCTTTTCACTTTTTAAAAAGTTACAAGGTAGATAGTAATGGAATTTGTATGCAACATTGCGGGCTTGTGTAGCGAGCACGCAATGTTTTTTTTTTTTTAATTTGAGATCTGTCAGTAAACTATCTACTTCGCGTCTCAATATGTAGATAGGAATGTCAACATTTCCGGACATTTTTGAGAAAAGTATTTTACATAGGGACATACTTACATAAACCTTTTGTTGTTCGTTTTCAGATCGAATCCAGACAGTTCCCAGTGACAGTGCATTTCAACAAGAATACCTACAGTGATTACTTGAAGGAAGCGTTCAAGAAAACTGTTAAAATCCACACGCGGCTACCGGATGGGGGCATATTGATCTTTGTTACTGGGCAGCAAGAGGTAAAGTGTACGGCATCCGGATTACTTGCTCTGTTATGCTTCAGGGCGGATCGCATCCAGATGCCAGATGGGGGGATATAACCACAGAATAAGTAATAGTACAAGTACAGAAGTTGCACTCCCGTGCAAAAACGCTGTTTAAGCATAAGAAACGTGCCTACTCTATGCCTCTCTTACTATCGTATAACGTATTCATTCGCACGCGGCACGTGTAGTGCTAGGGTTGTCACACGCCTAGAATACATCAATGAGGTTTAAAATGTTTTAGCTCACCAGATGTCGCTCGCTCGCTTGCGGCGGTCGTAATAAGGTCGTATCCACGTGTTTTAAACAGACTTCAATAAAAAGGAGGTTCTCCATTCGTCGGATTATTTCTATATGTATGTTCCCTTAACAACGTGTTTAATATAATAACAATACCTATATATAAATATTGTTACGTACGTGGGGGTAGGTAACTGATAGAAATGCACGAATACACCGATAATCAAAAGTAGACTTTAATTACGCACTCACTTAAACCGTTACAAAACAATTATCGCACAATAAACTTCGAATACTCAGATGATCGCTCGGGTCGCTCTTATTCGCACTGATCGCTTTCCAAGTAAAGACTGACTCGTCGCAACCGGTGTCCGCCGTTTTATAGTTCCCGAGTCCGATTATTCTAGAACGCCTTCCGGAATGTTCGATGTACTTCGCCCCGCCAAGGTCGATCGAGACTGTTCGTTGCTGGAATGTTCTACGCCTTGCTACCTTGTTGTTTTTACGATCGCAATGACCTTGACTCACGGGTCTGGATGAGTCTGGAATGTTCCGCGTGTTGCTGTCTCATTTCGTGTTATCTCTTTCACACGCTTCTGGAAGGTTCTCAGTATCGCCGTCTCTTTCTAATCGTGTTATCTTTTTCACACACTTCTCGAAGGTTCTCAGTATTGCTGTCTCTTTCTAGTCGTGTTTTCTCTTTCACACACTTCTCGAAGGTTCTCAGTATTGCTGTCTCTTTCTAATCATGCTATCTCTTTCACTCTTAGTGGAAAAATGCCATATACTGAAATGTACTTCAAAGGCCCATAAGGGGTCCTGAAAATGCCTGAAAATGGGTTTTCAGGTTATGGCGTAATCTGATAGAGGGTGGCCTGAAACGGACTGAAAACATGTTTCAGCCGCCTGAAAACAACGGTAAGTTGGTCGAAATTTTGATAATCTGATATGTGATAGAGCTACCTCTGAAACGGACTGAAACGATATTTCAGCCTGCTGAAAACGCTTCTAAAGCACCAAAATTAACGATAAAAGATGAGACGCCTTATGCCATCGGCGTAACACTACCCCCTCCTAAGACATGCTCGTCCCGAGCATTATTAGTTCCGTAATATCTCGCCAGTCGGTCAACGTGGACAACCTTGCAGGGACTTCGCTGGCTCCGCTGTATCCGATACGTAACGTCGTTGATCTTTGTGACTACTTTGTATGGCCCTTCCCAATTCGGTGATAGTTTCGGGGATTTCCCTTTTTTTCGCATGGGGTTATGCAGCCATACTAATGAACCTTCCTCGAACCCCACTTGGTTAGATTTTCGGTCATATCGTGTTTTCATCTTCGCACTGGCTTGAAGTCCGTGTTCACGAACGTGACTGTGAACATCGTCTATACGGTTTCGCAAATCACTGGCATACTCGGTGATCGATTTCGGCGAATCTGGAGGACGTCCGGTTAAAAGGTCTGCAGGTAAGCGAAGTTCTCTTCCGAAGTTCACGTAAGCTGGAGTGACAGCCGTACTTTCGTGAGTTGCCGATCTGTATGACATCAGGAAGAGAGGAATATGTCTATCCCAATCCTTTTGGTGACTTTCAACCACCTTGGCCAAATGTCTTTCCAGTGTCTGGTTGAATCTCTCGACCATTCCGTCCGATTGTGGGTGATATGGCGTTGTCCTGGTCTTATGAATACCCATAATTCGGCAAGTCTCCTGGAACACCTGAGACTCAAAGTTCCTGCCTTGATCACTGTGAACTTCGAGAGGCACCCCAAATCGACAACACACTTCCATCACTAATTTCTCCGCGACTGTGACTGCTTCTTGGTTAGGGATCGCAAATGCTTCAGGCCATTTGGTGAAGTAATCCATTACAACGAGGATGTACTGGTTCCCGGATTCGGATGTTGGAAACGGGCCTGCGACGTCCAAAGCAATCCTTTCCCAAGGTGCTCCAACGTTGTACAACTTGAGCACACCTCTACTGCGTGTTTGCGGCCCCTTAACTGATGAGCAGTTTGTACACTTCCTGCACCAGTCTTCCACATCTTCACGGCAGTGAATCCAGTAGAAGCGTTGCCGAACTTTCATTAAGGTCCTCTTCACTCCAAGGTGCCCACCGGAAATTCCGTCATGGAAGGATCTCAACACATCACTTACCCTTTTTCTTGGAACAACTACCTGTAGGTGAGCATCCTTTCCATTTTCCGTCTCCCATTTTCTGCACAGTACGCCATTATGCATGACCAGACTTTCCCATTGGGCCCAGTAGCTTTTTGTTACAGTACTCATTGGGGCTACTTCACACCATTTCGGTTTGGGAACGCCTGCTTTGATCCGATCGAAAATGGGTTTAATGTCCTGATCTTCTTGCTGCGCTTGTTGCATGACTTCATTACTCCATTCGTCACTTACAGTATCAGTCCGCAACATTCTCACACAATCTTTGCCCTCTTGCCTTACACAATGTTTACAGTCATCCGGACAAGGTCTTCGGGAAAGCGCGTCCGCGTTGCCGTGTGATTTTCCACTGCGATGTTCAATGATAAAGTCATATTCCTGTAGTTGTTCAATCCATCGTGCTACTTGACCCTCAGGATTTTTAAACTCCAATAACCATTTCAAAGCAGCATGGTCAGTTCTGATACGAAATTTGCGCCCAAGCAGATATTTACTGAAATGCTGTAACGTCTTGACAACTGCCAGCAATTCTCTCCGAGTGACGCAGTAATTCCTCTCTGGTTTGGATAGTGACTTACTAAAGTAGGCGATAACCACTTCCTGATCTCCTTTCTTTTGTGACAAAACTCCTCCGACACCAGTATTACTTGCGTCTGTGTCAACAATAAAATCATTCTCAGGGTCTGGGTATCCCAGTATCGGAGTTTCACAAAGCCTTTGTTTGAGATCGGCAAAAGCTGCTGCACACTGATCATTCCAGTCAAATCTTCGTTTCTCTTCGGTAAGCTGGTGCAACGGCTTCGCTATATCTGAAAAGTTTTTCACGAAACGTCGATAATATGAGCAAAGTCCCAAAAAGGCACGAACTGCGGTCTTGTCCCTCGGTATAGGCCAATCCTTAACGGCACTTATCTTGTCAGGATCTGTCTGGATACCGTCTGTTGACACCACGTGTCCTAAATAATTCACCTTACGCTTGAAAAGTGAGCATTTTTTCGGGCTGAGTTTCAGGTTCGCATCTCGCAGCTTAGCCAAAACCTGCTCCAATTTTCTAAGGTGATCGTCGAAGTCTCTACCAACAATTATAATGTCATCCAGATATACCAGGCAAGTATCTCCAAGTAGACCAGCAAGTATTTGTTCCATCAATCTCTCAAAGGTTGCTGGTGCATTACACAGTCCAAACGGCATAACATTGAACTGCCACAGTCCCTTTCCGGTCGAGAAGGCGGTTTTCTCCTTATCGTGGTCCTTGATTTCCACTTGCCAGTAGCCACTTTTTAAATCCAACGTGGAAAACCATTTCATTCCATTTAAAGTGTCTAACGTGTCGTCGATTCGTGGCAGTGGATAACAATCCTTTTTGGTTACATCGTTAAGTCGGCGATAGTCAACACAAAATCTCATGGTGCCGTCCTTCTTCTTTACCAAAACTACCGGTGAACACCAAGGACTTGTTGATGGCTCAATAACTCTGTTCTTCTTCATCTCTTCAATCATGTCTTCCACTTCCTTTTCGCGAGCTACTGGAACTCGCCGAGGACGTTGTCGGATAGGCATGGTTCCGCCAGTGTTGATCTCATGTTGTACAACTCCAGTTCTTCCAATATCACCGTCGTGCGCAGAGAAAACATTGCTGTAACGCAGCAGTAAATTACGCGCCTTCAGGAGTTCTTCCTTCGTGAGATTGTTTTGACAACCATCCAATAATCCTGTAATGTCCACTCCTCTACTTGCAGGTTGTCCACTTCCATTCGATCCCTGGCAACTTCGTATCCAAGAAATTTCTTCGCAAGTCCCGATAAGGCTTCCTTTACTAAGGGCATGTTTAGAGTCGCTGAGGTTTAGGACCCTTATAAACGCTGCAGATGACGTTGTCACAACCGTGCGAGCTGTTATCCACGGTTGACTACCATCAATTTTTTCTACTAATACGCAGCGATGAGATCCTCGTCCTGCATAGTGTGGTAATTTTACAGGAACTAGGGCTTGCGATCTTGGTTGAAGAATGGTCCTTCTGGCGCAGTAGACTTGTCCACTTACGCCACCTTCCATAGGCACTTCATCAACTCCGAATTTCAGGACTCCGCCTTTCAAGTCGATTTTGCAGCCATGTTTTCTCATAAAATCCAATCCAATAATGCAATCGTCGATGATGTTAGCAACGATGACTTTGTGCCAGTAGTTCTTTTCCCCAATTTGCACCGCCACTCCTTGCTCCCCCAGGACGGAAATGTACTGGCCGGTAGCCGTTTGCAGCTGAAGATACTTGGGTCGGACTAGATGATCTCTGGTTAAATGTTTCAGTAGCCGAGAACTGATCACAGTCCGAGAAGCTCCGGTGTCTATAGTAAGGTGACATGGTATTCCACCAATTTCTCCTTTGACGACCAGACTGTTCCCATCATTTACCTGTGAGATCATTACCGGGACATTTTGACCACCAGCCAGCACTCGTCCCTTAGTCCTGGCTTCTACTCGTTTCCCTGATGCGGTTCTAATGCATCAGAGCCCGCTGGCCTCTCTGTTGGGCCTGTTGTATCTCGTTGTGTTCTATTTCGTTTTGGGCAACTAGATTGTATGTGCCCGCGTTCTCCACACCAATAACACCTTGGCCCAAATTCACGGCGAGGAGCAGTTGGCTCCCTGGACGAAACCTCTCGCACCCTAAAAGGCCTCGAGTCCTGGCGTACAGCTTCGACCTCCAAGGCGTGGGCAACTGCATCCTTTACGCTCCCATGATGTCCTAGTCGCACAGCAGCTCTGACTTCTAAATCACGGATTCCATCGATGAAGGCCTGTACTAGCATGCTGTCCACAAATGAAGCCGATGCACTTTGATACGCTTTCCTGACCAACTTTTCTATTTCCAGGGCCCACTGTTGTAATGACTCATTACGTCCCTGGGCTCGATCCTTAAGCTGAGCTCTAAAGACGTGCTCGAGATGGCTGTCACCATAACGTGCCTCCAAAGCTTCAAGAAGGCGGTCGTATGTCTTATTCTCTCCCAGAGCTTCCAGCACGGTGAGGGCTTCATCTCGAAGTGCCAAAGTTAGAGCCGTCTTCGCCTGGTCTTTATTCCAGCCATTCGCCTGGGAAACCGACTCAAACTGCAATTTATAGGCCGTCCATGATGAAGTTCCATCAAATGGAGGTACTTTGAATCTTCCAGCTACAGGGTTGGATATTTCAGGTCCACAGGTACCGTTGACCACTTTGATTTCTAGCTTTTTCACTTCGTTTCTTATGGTCTGGAGGCGATTCTCGTGGTCCTCAACTTTTTCCTTGAAGTCATGGAGGTGATTTTCAACCTTTTCATTAACTCCCTGAAGACGGTTCTCGAACTTAATGTCCAAGTCAACCAGTTTTTCTTGAACCTCAGTTATTTCCTTCTTCCATTCTGAAGTGGCCTCTCGTACCTCTAGGAGAATTCTCGACTGTTCCTCTTGAACTCTAGATTGCTCCTTTTGGGCTCTGGATTGTTCCTTTTGTGCTATGGATTGTTCTTGAATAATTCTCGATTGTTCCTTCAACAGGATAAATATCGCGTTGAGGTCAATTTCCGGCTTAGGTGACACTGTTGTAGTAGCCGGTGCAGTAGCGGTGGACGTACCGGCGGCAGCCGCAGAGTCCTCAGCTACAGTCTGGCTTCGGGTTTTGACACCCTCCTGCTCTTGATCTCGCGGAGTTACTGGCATTTTCTATCCCACTTCTGACACCAAATGTTACGTACGTGGGGGTAGGTAACTGATAGAAATGCACGAATACACCGATAATCAAAAGTAGACTTTAATTACGCACTCACTTAAACCGTTACAAAACAATTATCGCACAATAAACTTCGAATACTCAGATGATCGCTCGGGTCGCTCTTATTCGCACTGATCGCTTTCCAAGTAAAGACTGACTCGTCGCAACCGGTGTCCGCCGTTTTATAGTTCCCGAGTCCGATTATTCTAGAACGCCTTCCGGAATGTTCGATGTACTTCGCCCCGCCAAGGTCGATCGAGACTGTTCGTTGCTGGAATGTTCTACGCCTTGCTACCTTGTTGTTTTTACGATCGCAATGACCTTGACTCACGGGTCTGGATGAGTCTGGAATGTTCCGCGTGTTGCTGTCTCATTTCGTGTTATCTCTTTCACACGCTTCTGGAAGGTTCTCAGTATCGCCGTCTCTTTCTAATCGTGTTATCTTTTTCACACACTTCTCGAAGGTTCTCAGTATTGCTGTCTCTTTCTAATCATGCTATCTCTTTCACTCTTAGTGGAAAAATGCCATATACTGAAATGTACTTCAAAGGCCCATAAGGGGTCCTGAAAATGCCTGAAAATGGGTTTTCAGGTTATGGCGTAATCTGATAGAGGGTGGCCTGAAACGGACTGAAAACATGTTTCAGCCGCCTGAAAACAACGGTAAGTTGGTCGAAATTTTGATAATCTGATATGTGATAGAGCTACCTCTGAAACGGACTGAAACGATATTTCAGCCTGCTGAAAACGCTTCTAAAGCACCAAAATTAACGATAAAAGATGAGACGCCTTATGCCATCGGCGTAACAATATAGTATAAACGATTGTAACATCGTCGAGATATCGGGCGGGACATCAAAAACCCAAATCTTGGTAACAACCCGGTTATACTAAATAGTGCAATTTCATAATAAGTACTAAAAACCTACTAAGTAATAAAAAGATAAACTTGTCGTTCACAGTTTGTCGGAAACGTAAAAAAAGAATATTTTACGTCCTTTTGTTTATTCAAACCACCATTTACACAACAGTACAATGTAACCGCTTTTCGGAGTGCGTTTCATTTCGTCGTGTTTTACTATCAATCAACACCACATAACAAGAAAATAATAAAAAGTTCAAGGTTATTCACAAAACTAACTTCACTACGTAATTACAGCACGCTCCGAGATCGTTCGTTCGAGACGGCGGCCGGCCGATCGTGGCGCGCGCGTGCTTCATCGCTCGGTGCCGGCCCCGGACTGATATCCATTCTCAGAATGGACGAGCGGGAAGGTTAATAAGGCGGCGCGACACGCCCAGTGCAATCCCTCTGATATAACTTGAAATTTTTGAACCCTGCCATAAAAAGGTCGTGTTTGTCGTATCTTGGGTATCTGACCACCTCCCACAAGGATCCAGTTCCGGATCCGACCTTCCGATCACACTCAAAATTAGTTATTAATCCGTTGCTTACTCAAGTTTGGCATCGCCATAAGACCATGTAATGAAATATACAATTTTCCAGGTCCACTACCTCGTCCGAAAGCTGAGAGCGTCATTTCCTTACCGCAAAGACGTGGACTACACCAAACTGATTAATAAGAAGAAGACCGTTACCGAGGAAGAGGCCGCCCTGGACTCAGAACCAGAAGATATCGAGTCAGACGACGATGCGGTAAGATCATGTAAACTTTTGATGGTGTCTAATAATTACATGAGGCGACCCCCATGTGAGATTGTGTAAAAATACGTATTATTAGTGTAAATTCTCATATTTTAGTGGAAAAATCGCAATTTTGTACAAGTTGTTGCGGAAAAAACATGTGATACGCCCCCACGTGAGATTGGGTGAGATTTGGCTCGAAGCAAACTAGGTAGTTTTCATTATATTCAAAAGAAAAAGACTTGTTAATTTTATCTGGAACTAGAGGATGGCCTCGACTTTGTACGCGTAAAATTTGTTTCCCGCTACTCATCCTATTCTCGTTGGGAGTTGATTTTCGAAAAATCCTTGTAAGTACAGTCAAGGACTTTAATTGTTGTCACTATGGAACCCTTTCATAATGACAGCGTCAAACCACATGACAGAAATTACGCTTAAATGAATGATTAACGATATGCGACAGGGTTCCATAGTGGCATAACAATTAAAGTCCTTGACTGTACACCTCTAGGCAGGAGAAATATTCACTCCAAATTTTCGTCCCTAATTCCAGCGGTTTGGGCTATGCGTTGTGTGTCAGTTAGTCACTCACTCTCAAAGAGTTTTAAATGTATGAATAGAAGATAATATGTGAAGACGATATCATAATGCTGGCAGTTAGAACGTCAAATTGAATTCACCATTGTTGTTTCTTCAGGTCGAAAGAGAAATGAAGCGTGCACGCAAAGGAAGGAAGAAACTCAAGAAGAAGTCAAAAGAACTGCCTAAAATAAATCTAGACGACTATGACATGCCGGAAGACGACGGGCAGGCTGATCTAGTTGGCGGCGATGATGACAGCGAAGGGCATCTAAGTGACTCAGGTAACTTTTTATTAGTTTTATTAATAGGTATAGGGTCAAGCTTAATCTCATAGATTTAGGAGAGAATTTATTTATAATCTGATCTGCCCCCTATTTCACTATCCTGACAATGAGAGGTGACAGGTGACATTTCAGTGTACATGGCGCTGATTATATGAACCCTTCGTGTGGCGGCCGCCATTTAGCACATTTATGCTCATGTGGAAAATTCCCGCTGCGGGACAGTGCTTAGGTACTCTGTTTCGACGTGAATTTGAGTGCCTAAAACTTGTTCTGCACTGCTCTAACATATAACAATGCGAGATCATAGAACAAAGACAGGCTACAGTTGGTATCCTCAAAAAAGTTTTATTTTCATAGAAACTAACTTCATTCTTCCGTGTTCACTTGAGCGGTGATGATTACTTGCGCAAAACGACCGTGTTTTTTTATTAGTTTTCGACTGTTTTTACAGTCGAAGCGGTTAACTATTTACTTAATTCAAGTTGTAAATTGATTTAAATATCACAATAATTGACGAAATATTGAAATAAATCACACGTAACACTGCGCTGTCCGGAGCGGGACGGGTGCCACACGTTAAACACTAAACATACCTAATATCTGTCTAGAATCTGATAGTATATTTTGTCGTGATTCAAAAAATATACCATATGTGCATAGGTTTCATACAAAAAAAGCAGTTTAATTGCAGTTTTTCTAAAAATGTGCTAAAATGTGCAAATGGAGGCCGCCAAGAAGCGGTTATTTCTTCGCTGTGCCGATGCGGGTATTTGTCACTTGAAGGGGAAACCCAGTGACGTAACAGCGTGTTAACTTTGCAATGTATACCGAATTGTCACCTGTCACGTGTCGTTGACAAGATGGTCAAATAGGGAGCTGGTCTTAATTTAAATATTATCACTTATCACAAACATTGACATTTAGAATATTAGTAAGATTACCGTTGTCCGCAACTTTGTTTCTACAGTGCGATAGCTCTTAGAAGGTGCTTCGGGTTTGTGCTTGTCTCTCACTCGCCGTCATACTCTCTTATTCAGACGGAGTGAAAGAGAAGTACAAACCCGAAGCACCGTCCAAGTTCTCACAGACGACTGTAGTGTATTTAATCTGGTAAAATCCTTTATTCGATTCCAGCATAATGATCTATGTCCAAAGCTAATTTTCAAGGTTTTTGAGTGATAAAGTAATAGTCCAGACACCCAATTTCGGGGAAAAACTTCACATTCACGAAAAAAGATTGTAACATAATCATAAAATTATTTCTACAGATAGAATTACCAGATTCTACGTTTACCTATAATCGTACAGTGTGCAACAGAAGTAGTGGAGAGTTGAATAGCTCAAAATTATCTACATACGTTCTTATTGTCTGGACAATAGAATCGCGTATAGATAATTTTGAGCTCTTCGACTGCCTATCCACTTTTGCTGCTGAATGTACTTTAATTTTAAGTAAATGAATTTTAGACGCGGAAGAAGACACCCTCGGCCCTATTATAAAGTCCTGCCGGCAGCCCCTCTGGGCGCTCCCGCTGTACTCTATGCTGTCCTCGGCTAAACAAGCCAGGGTGTTCGATCCCCCCCCTCCCGGCGCGAGGCTGTGCGTCATCAGCACAGACGTCGCTGAAACCTCGCTGACCATACCGGGGATTAAATATATTGTGGACAGTGGAAAGAAGAAAATGCGGTGAGTTAGTTATTTATGGGAGGATGGGTAGAAATGTGTGGACCCCAGCCTAGGAACTAATACCAATAAGCGTTGTAGGTCATGCGTTCAAATAGCGACGTGCATCGCAACCCTTTGAAGTCGCCTATACCTCTTTGTGCGTGTCGTGGCGGCTTCTTTGTACCAATTGTGGCGGCACATCAAAGTATGCCAACTATTTGAACGAAAGTCTTAGGTATTTTTATATCCTACAACTTTATTTATGGTGGTAATGTCGAATCGCTTTCAGAGTCTTTAATGCACAATCTAGAATGGCACAAAAAATATGAAGTTCTTTATGTTTAAACTCTCAATGTCTGTGTGGCGATAACTTGTTTAACACAAGGCTTTGGGAATACCAGCCATACTAAAAGTTGTACACTTAAAGTTTTAAACAAAGGCTCATTTGCCCATTCGCCTTTGTTATTTCGAAGTGAAATTCTCTGGAATAGAAAGTGCTCTATCTCCGTCTCCGGAATACAAATCTCTGTAATAAACATGTCGATCAGTTGATTCGTTAGAACATGAAGGCGGGAGAAGAAAAAACAAACACAATTTCTCATTTATATTATTAGCAAGGAAGGCAGGATCTTGTATACCTAAAGTCCAACGGCCTTTATACAGATTATTGCTCAAAATTACTTTCTAATTTAACTTGATTAACACACGGTTAATTTTTGAACTATCGAGTTTTGGCAGTCGCAACGCTGTGATATCAACATAGAGCGACGCAAGTGTTTTAACGCATCGTGTGGCATGCCGATCTAGTTTATATGAAGAATAACGCAACGCTTTGTACGTACGAGGGTACGGCATGTTGTATCTTGTATTTTAACTATTGTATCTAGCATATTGTATTTTGAAAAAAAATGTCTATCCTCTTAGCGTGTATGACCACACGACCGGCGCGAGCGCATGGCGCGTGGTGTGGACGTCGCAGGCGTCGGCGGGGCAGCGGGCGGGGCGCGCGGGGCGCACGGCGCCGGGCCACGCCTACCGCCTGTACAGCGCCGCCGTGTTCCAGCACGACTGCCCGCCGCACCACGCGCCCGACCTGTGCCGCCGGCCCGTCGACGACCTGCTGCTGCAGATGAAGTGCATGGGGATCGATAAGGCGAGTGCAGAGGCCTAGCCGAGATACATTACGCTAACTAGGGTCTCTATTTGTTTCATTTTTAGGGTTCCGCACCCAAAGGGTGTCTGTGACCAGGCTTTATCTCGCGAACCGTGACAGCTACGCGGTTGAAATTTTCACAGATGATGTATTTCTGTTGCCGCTATAACAAAAAATACTAAAAACAGAATAAAATAAATATTTAAGTGGGGCTCCCGAACAAACGTGATTTTTTGCCGTTTTTTGCACGACATTAATAACGGCAACAGGAAGACGCTTGACATATTCACAGAATATTTAGTTGTATATTCACTTTAATAATAAATAATAAAATTAAAATAAATTAAATATTTGAAAGGGGGCTCCCATACAAAAAATGAGATTTTTTATAGATAATGGTACGGCACCCTTCGTGCGCGAATCCCACTCCCACTTGGCCGGTTTTATTAAACTAATCGCGTCACTCGAAAATGACGTGATACACGAGTCACGTGATCTATCAGCGCCCGTTTTACTTACAGCATTTTTCATAAATGAAATGTTATATTTTTAACCGACTACGACAAAGCCCAAAAGGAGGGTTATGTGTTTGACCTGTATGTATGTCCGACTCTATATTCCCTCGTAACTGCTAAACGGCTAAACCGATTTTAATAAATTATACTTGGTTAGATTCGGCTTGCCCACTAGAGTGGCATAGGCTATATTAAAATGACTGAAAGTCAAAATGGCAGATTTTTGGCGCCAAATTACGCGGCATAAAAACTAACGTGATGTTGATGACATTATTCAAACAGCAGTTGGGTTTTAAGCATGCTTTTTGTTAGACTTTTTAGTTTTTATTGAACATACGAATGAGTTTTAAATCTAACATACACTTTTTTTTTTAATAGGTTGTTAACTTCCCCTTTCCGACGGCGCCGGACAGATTGCAACTAAGGCTGGCGGAAAAGCGGCTCGCAGTGCTCGGTATTTTGGAGAAGGTAGAGAATCGCAAAAAAGACGACGAAGAGGTGAGCAGCTTAGAACTATTCTGCCCTGCTAATACAAATGGCGGTATCTCAGACAAAACTCCTGTAGCAAGTGCAACCTTATTACCAACGGGAGAGGATTGAATCTGCTTTGGCTATTTAATTTGAGATATAGCATTTTGGATTTTGAGGGCGTAATTTAATGTACTCAAAAGTGTTCTCTGCTTCAGAATTCCAGAACAGTTATATGATACTAGCGTCTCGCCAGCGGCTTTGCCGCTGCTGCAAATTTCAAATCTTCCTGGTGGATTTTTATCTTCTTTCATACATAGCTTGTCCTGACAATAACGAACACAACAGCAAAATAATGATCCAATTTGGTGCAGGAGTTCGAAAGTTATACGCGTACATACATTTCGGTGATTCATTTTAATTTATGAAGACGGATGAGGTTCCAAGACATGAAGGCATGAACAGCTTTAAGTTCCTTACAAGGCTGGTAACGGACTTATAACATAAGCCTACTTGATTTGCCGTTGCTCATAGGCGGTAGTAGTTTTCATCTGATAAACCTATATTCTTTGGTATAATTATTACGTTTTTACTTTAGCTGCATCCATTTTAGGAATCAATATAACTGTATTTAAACAGAACCATTATTTTGCGGTACGCTACACACAACAAGCATACTACATAAGAAAAGACTGTAACTTCTTAAAGCATTTTTAATCTACTTGCTAAAGTAATATAGCTGATAATCAATTGAAACCTTTAAGGTACTTGCAATTTTATTTAGTACGCCTTTGTTTTTGCGTGCTACAATAATGACTTTGTTTAAATACAATTATATTCTATGCATAAGTAGACGCGAACAAAATAAAAACGACTGTCTATACCTTGCGATCACGAGTAGACCAAGGTACAATAATTAAATAATTGATATTTTTGCAGGTGTTTAAAGTGACCCCACTAGGAAAGGCAGTGTCAGCGTTCCCTATACTTCCTCGCTACGGCAAAATGCTGGCGCTCAGTCACCAACAGAATCTCCTGCCGTATGCTATAACCCTGGTATCTGCACTCACTGTACCTGAGGTGAGTAATCGTTTTTTAAAAAAATGATAATGATGCGGTAGAACCAGAAGAATAAAAATCATAGTGGTGGTAGGATCTTGTATAGAGTCCGTCCGGATCGCTACCATCTTATTATTTAACGTACCCTCAAACAGCAGTGTTCGCATTGTTGTGTTACGGTGTGGGGATAAGACAACTGGTGAAATAACTAGCGTAAAAGCATTCCATCTTAATCCTCAGGGTTGGTAATGCATTTACGGTCTTAACATTGTAGTCTTGATAATGAAAATGCCTACGGGTCAGGTCAGGTGACTCTTCGTATCACGTCATCTACCAGTGACACGATTGATTTAAAAACGAAACGAATAGAAACGCTAGTTTCCGTAATGCATCTTGGCTAGGGCCACAGATCCCATTTACCATCAGCTGATCTGTGGTAAGACGCCTCCCCAGACGTTATTAAGGTCCGTGACGTACACTACGGCCCCTGCGCAGGGGCATGGCCGTACTTACGTGCCCAGTCCCAGCTGGAGATCACTCGGCCCTCTCCCACTGCTCGAGCTATTTTCTGGGGCGTGGCACAGTCGTTCAACCCACAAATACGATCCAACGCTGGACGGAGTTTGTCTCATTAGTGGGGGTGTCAGCTGACAGCTCCAGCATCCTCCCAACGGTAATTGCCTGGCGAATTTAAACGCGGCTTATGCCGAACTGCTTGATTCCGCCCTGTCAAGCGCGTGTGTGTACTTCTCCCTCGACTGGTGATCGTTTATTTTAAGATCTATGCTACTCAAGGATAATTATTTCTTACCATTTACTCTTTCGATAGGCATTGTGACCATACAGGTACATACATCTGTTCTGTTCGATTACCAGAAATCGAAGAAGTACAGCAAAATATCCTATCTAATATATTTAAGGTTCTTTCCCTTCGTGTCCTTTAGCCGTCGGACGCCCTGTCCCGCATAGCCCCGTCTTACATTACTTTGTCTGTCCAGGTGATGTCCGGTAAACCGGACGCGTGGCCGGCTACCGGACACACCCAACTGCTGGGCGATCCGGGTGTGTTACTGCGAGCCGTGGGCGCAGTCGAGTTCGCTCACGTCAATGGAGAAGAACTGCTGTTCTGTGCTAAACATGGGTTGAGGGAAAAGGTATTTATATCCCGTGTCAATCTATTTCAATAATTATTATCTTAACAAACGGGTCACCCGACCATGAACCGTTTCTAATAAGGTCTAATTACAAATCGATTCATCTATTGCATAACTTGATTTACCGCCTGTTTCACAATCGACAAGTAAAGCATATTTGACAGATAAATTCAGCCCTTTCTCTTTGTTACACTTGAAATTAGACAAGGAGAGATCCAACTTTATATGACAGATAAATTTACTCATTTATTGTGAAACAGTATAATTTATTCTATACCTAATCCATTAATCTTCGGCTACTACATTGTTGTTAGCCACCTTGAGAAACCTTTTGGCTTAGTTGACTATGACTACTGCATCTGTACAGTCAAAAGCACGGCAACTATACGGTCGTCGCGCCAAATATTATCCTAACCCAGACCTTATTATCAGTGGCATAGGGGCGTGTTAATATTTTTGACGCCTTGGGAACGTACATATTATGACTTTGACTATACAAACTGTACATATTACGTTTTAGGCCATCAAAGAAATCCGCAAGCTCCGCAAACAGCTGACATCGGAGATCAACCTGAACGTAGCCAACGTGGACTTGAGCTTGGACCCTGAGATGAAGCCCCCCGACGACAACCAGGCGCGGCTGCTGAGGCAGCTGCTCCTCAGTGGGTTAGGGGACCAAGTAGGGAAGAAGATAGGACTTGAGGAGGTTAAAGAAGGTAATTCAAGCAAGAATTATAAAGGCCTTCGATATAGGCGATCCTTTATTTGAGATCTGATATATCTTCTTCTTCTTCATCGTTCCCTCAATGCTGAGGATCGCGACCACATGTTAGGGTTTTCCACTCAGCGCGGTCGTAAGCAGTGTGGATCGCTCGGTGCATGCTGCCGCCCACCGCCTTCTTCAATGGGTCAGACCATCTTGTAGGTGCCCGTCCTTGAGCACGCCTTCCGTCCATTTGCCCAACAATAATTTGCTGCTCCAAATGATGCTTAGAGGACCTTTTGATATATCTTTTGATATATCTTAAAAGACTCAAATGATCTCCATAAGGGCGGTAGTCCACTGCGACTTTTTGTAGCGATGCAGTTGAGCGCTTCGTATCGCTGTGTTTGCTCTACAGTGTGTAAAAGTGACAGCAATACCAAACTCGCGACTGTATCGCTGCAAAAAGTTGGCGTGAGCGACCGCTCTAAAACCTAGTTAAGAACCATGCCGATAAAGGGCCTGTTCTTTGATCAGTAGTTAAACTAACTAACCGTTAAAACATTAACTAATGGTTAAATCTCAAGGAAATGTCTCAAATTTACGATTCCTTTTTCGAATTTTAACAATTAGTTGAGATAACTACTGATCAAACAACGGGCCCTTAAGGGCCCATTTCACCAACAATTAAACGGATGGTTAGCGGTTTAACGGGTGTCAAATGTATTGATTAACAGCTGATTAAGACTTAACCGTCTGTTCAATGGTTGGTGAACTCGGCCCTTAATAGCTTTCGTTTAAACAAAAACGCGTTCAAATCTAGCCAACCCTTGGGGTGCTACGATGAAGTCGGAAGGTGGCAACAGGATAGACCCACCAAGCTTAGATTCGTTACTTTGGTCTCGACAAGTAGGTGATGACTGTGCAAAGAAGTATACTCAGCATCAAAAGCTGGTATTGATACTTTTTACAAAACCTGTTTTTTCAAACCAGGCGAAGACAAACGCAAGTTCAAATACGCGTATCACTGCGGCGACCTAGAGGAGCCTGTACACTTGCACTCCGAGTCCATACTGCGCCGCACCATTCCCGAGTGGGTGGTGTACCAGGAGCTTTATGAGACGGGAGGAGAAGAACGTCGCAAGATGGTGATGAAGAACGTCACCGCTATAGAGCCGGAGTGGCTGCCGAACTACGTGCCGCAGCTGTGCAACTTGGGTAAGATACCATAATCATTAATTATACAGGTTTTAGGTAGTTTTTTGCGGCACGGAGCAGGCAAGTGAGCCCACAGGCCGCCTGGGGCCTGTTTTATAAAGCTACAAATTACAATTTACAGGTTACAAGTTTCCATTTGACACAACCTCGACCAATGACGACCAGTCATTTGAGCAGTGTTGCCAGTTTAGACCTGTAACATTGTTACTTGTAGCTTTATAAAACGTGCCCCTGGTGGTAAGTGGGTTCTGAGATCCTTAGACATTTTCAATCATAAAACTATAAATGCGTTGCCAACATAATTTCAAAGAGTTTGTCTGCCAACTTCAAAGATGAAGAGGATATAATTTAAAAACCAAATCGTACTGGTTGAAATATTGGCGTATTGATTTTATTTATTTAAATTATCGTAATATTTTCCCTTACGTTGTTATTTATACAAGTTTGTTATCTGCATGTGACAAGTGTCTGTACTAAATAAGTTTTTTTTTCATATCTGCTGTATTAACTGAAGAAAGGTGTAATTTAAAAGTGAAAATTGAACTCCTAAACTTTTTCCACCACTCAAAGTAGTAGTAGGTAAAAAAAGTAGTGGCGCACGCCGTCGTGGATTGATCACTATATTGTACATTTAATCTACTCGTTATTAAAATTGACCTTGCTTCTTCCATTAGGTGATCCCCTCACAGATCCCGAGCCAAGATTCGACGACAAGTCCGGCCGAGTCAAGTGCCACTACAAGGGCACGTTCGGGAAGGCCGGTTGGGAACTCCCAACTGTTGAAATAGATTTTCCTGACAAAATTGAGAAATACAGGTACGACAATCTCACACAAATAGTCCCAAACTAAGCTCTTTGCTTGCACTATCGGGACTATACCCTCCTAAGGCCCAACGAAAAATTCAGCATGTAGTCACTACAGCCCGTAGTCCTACCAGTAGTACTATTGTCTTATACTCATTCAGACCCAAGTACTAAAAAGACAAAATGGCGGGTTTTCTATTGAATCCTACTGGTAGGACCGTGGTACGCTATGACTACACAACTGTCGAAGGAGCTGGGTCTGAATGACAAAGTCAATAAGTACTATGGGTAGGACCTTGGGCCTTAGGAGGATACGATGATATAGATAAATTATTGAGAGTGTGGAATTGCATTTGTAGTGGTGGTACCGTTTGCAAGAAAAGGAAAATAATTTAAGTTGTTTTCTTAATTGAGATGATGTACCCTAAACAAGAAGAATAAGTATGTCCTTTTTTTGCTTTTAGCTGCTAACATTGTTCAGTTGCTAAGCTCATAATGCTTTGGATTTTTTAATGAAATGTTTCTTTTTGCTACATATCCATCCTTTTACCATAGACCAAATATTTTAAATCGGATTGAATGTTGGGTGATACGGTTGCAATCGTAGAACTGAATGACCATGTTCTTTTAAAATTGCATCAATGTGGTACTCACTAAATCGTTTTTAATTTTGTTTGATTAATTAATACAAACTTGTTTTGTACATCAACAGACTATAAGAAATATGTCAACCAATCCTTAATTTTTTTGTTTACACGAATTTGACGTTTAATATTATTCTGAAAATTGCGAGAATACAAAAAATAAGACTTATATTTTAGTACAAGTGTAAATAGTGTTTAGAATTCGACACATTATTTTTGTATTTACTTCTTAAATATATGCACACGTCTCTTTTTGCTGATAGTACGAGAATAGAGAAAATTCAAATATAGAATGCCTTAAACACACATTACCACTGCATAATTATGCAATTCCACGCTCTCGATAATTTATCTATAAACATACTTATCGCTTAGCGCTGGTAGATTCTTGACGTGTAAAAGTGCTCGTGCGGCCTACTTACTGAATAAATATCTTTTATCTCTTTTTTATGTAGAGAAATACATAAGTATGTTGACTTGACAAAGACTCAGGAACAAATACTCGCGCTCATCAAAAAAAAAATTGCCCATACCGGAAATCGAACCCTAGCTTCGTAGACAGGGTCAGTCATAATTAACTATTTGTAATTACAACTTACAAATGAATATACAATTCGACAATTTTGTCGGATTTAATAGTTACACGAAAATATTAAAACACATGCAGGGGCCTCATCCTACACTAGGGAATGCAAATAACCGGCTATAACCGGGTTTAACCGGTTATTTTTATATAAAAATGGTTAATAGCCGGTTAAATTGCATTCCCTATCCTACACCGTATTTTCCCTATTGCTATCATATTGTCAACGTTATGATAGATTCTATTATCATTGACAGTAAATGGCTGAGATGAAAGCAATACGATACAAATGGGTACATATTATTTTTTCATCTCTCCTGTTCGGAAAGTGTAATTTCAATGGGCAGATAACCGGGTGGAAAATTGCGTTTTCACCTCTAGGGTGGAAAGTATTTTTTTTTTAATACTTACGATTGGCCACGGAGTCTAAGATAATATTGAGCTACGTCATATTATTAAAATAAAAGCTTTTCATTTATCTAAACTCGGCTATACGTTAAACGACGTATTTATTACGATCTATAGGTTCATATTAAAATCATTTTACGACTGGACTATTTTTTCGCAATTACATAAAATGAACATTTAAAATAATTCCTCTATTCTGCTACCCGCCATAATGCCATGATAGCATAGCATTTTCACGTTTCGGCATGGCCATCTAGAAAATACACATACTGCCAACATTAGAAAAGTTTAATCGAGTTGGTCACGACCAAGGTGCTTCAGCATGGCCTACTAGAAAATACACATACGGCCAACATTAGAAAAGTTTAATCGAGTTGGTCACGACCAAGGAGCTTCAGCATGGCCTACTAGAAAATACACATACTGCCAACATTAGAAAAGTTTAATCGAGTTGGTCACGACCAAGGAGCTTATATAAAACACTGGAGGTAGAACGCCGAACATCCGTTCGAAATAACTTTTTTTTTACGTCAAGAATATATTCCATCTCTTTTATAAAATGTGCGTGTAGTATTTTACTTTCGTCACAGTCGAAATGAAAAGTAGAGTGTCTAACTCGGGTGAAATTACCCATATCCCATCGAACTATTGGCGCTCTCACTTCGTTCGAGCGCCAGAAATATCTCGGGTGAAATGGGTCACTTTCAACCCTTCGTTATCAATCTACAATAGCGTAACACCTTTCAATAAACGTATCATTACGCAGAATTGTCATTTCAATGAAAGCCATTTCACGTGTAGTCACTAGTCTAACCTAACCTACGTAATTAATATTTATATCCCGAAACATTAAGGTTTTAGTAGAAAATAGCATTCTATTAAATGATACAATCGATGAAGTGGAATTCGATAAAGTGTAATAGCAACCTTAATAGTATTATAAATGAGAAAGTTTGGCTGTTTGGATGTTTGTTGCTCAATCACGCTTCAACTACTGAACGGATCGGGATGAAACTTGGCACACATATAGGGTTAGGTCCTAGAATAGGACAGGATAGTTTTTATTCAAATGACAAATGACAAAACTTTATTCGACATCACAAATTAAGCATACAATAGCGACTTAAATAGGTAACATAATAAACATAGAAGTGTTACATGAAACGCTTAAACGGAATAAGTACTGTGATGGCGGAAAAGGGGCTGGACTCAGCATTTTGACCCAGAGCGTAGGTACACGCTGCGCTGCACGCTGGTTTTCAGCCAGACCCTTGCTAGATGGCTATTAAATAAACAAAAAAAAAAGTTGTCTGCACGGAATAGGCGTGAGAATATTCCGGATTTTTTTAAATTTCCCAAAGGAATAAACAAATCAAAGCTAGTGTAGAATAAGGCCCTAGTTGGGATTTTAAAGCTAGCTTTCTAGTCTTAGTAATCGGTCCAATTTCCACAGATGGTTCGCTCGCTTCCTGCTAGACGGCACAGTAGTCCCGAAGCTCCGCAAATACGCTGGCTCTCTCCTCTCCCCCCCCTCTACCATGGTGAAGAGTTGGTCCAAGCTGCAGCCCAGGACCGAGATAATGCTAAAGGCGTTGGTAGCGCGGCGGGTGGGCAACAGAGATGAATTGATGGAAACTTGGAAGGAGCAATCGAGTTGTGAGTATATTTTGGTTACATATCTGGAGACTATGTTGTACAAATTGGATTAACCCAAAGTAAATCCTTGAAAACCCTACTTGATTAAGTCCCAGCATAAAGAGTCGCTAAATTTAAAAAAGTTGGTTAGAATAGGCGGAACCTAGCAACCAAATTACGTGCAATCGGCAAAATGGAACTGTGACTCATCATAGAACTATGTCACAGTCACATTTTGTTTGGCAATTCTTAAGATTTGATTTATAACATCGCTGTGACACAGCTCTATGACGGGGCAGGGTTCCATCTTAGTGATTATACCATTACTTTGTGAAAAATAAAATTGGAATTCGAATTATAGTGTGAATTTTATCTTGTTTCAGATTTACTGGATGAGTATTTAAAATGGCTGCCCGAATCAGCACATAACGAAGTTTCGCTGTATTGGCCACCTTTGAAACCTTGACATGGACATACAATTTAGGATTTAGGTGTAAAATAAAATGTATTATGTTGTCAAATGTATTTTTTACTAGAGAATAAGTCTACATTTCTTTTATTTTTGGTTTACACTTTAGTTAAGTAGGTAAAAGCCAGTTATAAAATTGCTCTGGCTTAAATTCAAAATTGCTAAAAAAAAATGATCGTTTTCTACATTGCTACCTATGTTTTTTCCCTTTCCTTTATCCCTAAGGCAAAATAATGAGCAAACATAGCATTACGGAAATCGATCGGAAACATAATTTGCCACCAATTTCGAAAAAAGTCTTATCTGATTGCTTTTCTCGACAAAAAAAATTATACGTGACAGACACAGTATGACGTAAGCGATTTTTGAAAATTGACAAAATGTAGGGAATTGACTTAAGCTTACGTCATCCTATATAGAAAGTTTTCGAAAATCGTTAACAATACGCTTCTTTTTCAGGCCCCTAAAGCCGAATGGTAACATAGGCCACTCGGCAACATGAACAGTTCTCGAAAGAACAGCGTTGACCAAATTCTTTACAGATGATATTATGACTGTCATGAGTAAGGGCGCATACACGGGTGTGTAATGTTTAGCATAAAAACAATGGTATAATGATCATTTTACATAATTTCAATCTGCATAATAAACCACCGATATAATAGTCATGATGCATAAAACGAAATTCATAATTTCAAAAACTATAATGTTTATTAATTTAAAAAGTAAATATTTCTAACTGCTTCCATTACTATTATATTAATGTGGTCACAGTTCTAACCTAACCTAACCTAGCGGTCTAATCTTAGCGGTCTCCTTGGATCTTTGTAAAGTTGATTGGTCTTATGTGATGAATGAAAGGAATCCTAATCTTGCCGCCGAAGAATTTTATAAGATACTTCAGCCTATAATTCAGAAACACACAACCAATAAGCGTGTCAGCAGGTCCAAGTACATTACTAAACCATGGATCACACCGGGTCTCATTAGATGTCAACGACACCGAGATCAACTACATTTAGATCTAAGAAAATATCCGGATGACCCTATGCGCAAATTAATATACAACAGATATTGAAATTTTTTAACCACTCTTCAGCACAAGCTGAAAAGTGACTTTGAAAACAAAGAGCTAGAACAAAACAAACACAACACAAAGAGCCTTTGGAAAGTAATTAAAGAAATAGCCCACTGCCCACAAAACAACATATCCTCCTTGGAACTCACGAAAATAAAGCCATGCCCACAAGATTCGGTCAATGAATGCAACGAATATTTCTCAAATGTTGGAATGAAACTAGCCAATGATATGCTTTCATCCCTTGATCAGACAGAATCCTCACTTCCGCTCAGTGTAAATCGGGTGGATTCTTCTTCAAACTCCTTTTACTTACAGCCAACAGATGAGCACGAAGTAAATAAACTGATCTGTCAACTAAAACCTAACAGTGCTCCGGGAATTGACGGCTTCAAAACATCGCTTCTTAAATATATTAAAGATGTCATTATAGCACCTCTTACTCACATCTGTAATCAGAGTTTAGCGACTGGAATCTTTCCGCATATATGGAAAAAGTCGATCGTGATACCGATTTTTAAGAGTGGCCAGAAGGGAGTACCCGGAAACTACAGACCAATATCTCTTTTGGTAATCTTCTCCAAAATTCTGGAAAAAATCGTTAACAATCGACTGGTCAGTTACCTCGATCGCTTTGGCTTACTCTCAGAACACCAGTACGGTTTTAGACGTGGGAAATCCACTGAGGATGCTCTAGGCTACCTATCAGAAAAGGTCACCGCAACCCTTGACCGGGGGCAAAAGTGTTTGGGAGTGTTTCTGGATCTGGCAAAGGCCTTCGACACCGTTTCGGTAGACATCTTACTAAAGAAAATGGAACATTACGGCATACGAGGTCTCCCGCGCCAATGGTTCAAAAGCTACCTCAACGGAAGATGTCAAAGTGTGAGGGTCGGTGACCACGTAAGCGGAGAACTGCCGGTTCGCTTTGGGGTACCACAAGGAAGTGTACTGGGGCCTACTTTATTTCTCATCTACATAAACGACATATTCCTTGCTAGCCCCCTGGAGTTCGACCTTGTTTGTTATGCCGATGACACTGCAGCTCTATTCCATGGAAATAGCTGGGAGGAGGTGCTACGGCACGCTGAGGATGGTATGCGTGATCTCAAACAGTGGCTTGACGGGAATCTTCTTACACTCAACCTCGAAAAAACAAAATATGTATGCTTTCACAAATCTCGAGCAACAGAACCAAAGTCCACAACCCAACTTAAAATACACACTGCATGTAAGCAAAAGTCACACTGCAACTGTAAATGCATCGATCGTGCCGAGTGTGTAAGATACCTAGGTATAGAAATCGACCAAAACTTCTCCTTCATACAGCATGTCTCTTGTCTTTCCAAAAGAGTAAGGAAACTCATTCACGTGATGCTGCTCCTTCGTAACTCTGCCGATAAACAAGTCCTCGCTGCTGTCTACACCGCCCTGTGTGAGTCCATCATCGGTTATGGCATAACTGTTTGGGGCGGGGCTAGCTTGACCGCTATGTTGAGGGTAGAGAGAGCACAAAGAGCGGTTCTTAAGGCAATGTATAGGAAATCCCGGCGATACTCAACCCACCTACTATATACGGAGGCACGTGTTCTTACTGTCCGACAGTTATACATACAACGAGTTATGTTGTTGATGCACCGAAAAACATTGAACTCCCAGAATTACTCTGCTCTGCTACAAAAGAGGATTTTTCGTGTACCACAACCCTCAACAAGAACGGTGTTTGGAAGACAATCCCCAGCAGCCCTCCATCCCCGTATATATAACCGAATCACGAAACTTTGCGACATACAAAATAGTACAGTAAGAAAAATGCAAATATCAGTCAAAAATATGCTACTTACGCGCTCTTACAGAGAAACAGAAGATATTATACTAAAGTAATAATGTAATAATTTAAACAATCTCACACACGCACACACACATTCACTCACTCTCTCTCTCTCTCTCTCTCACACACACACACACACACACACACACACACACACACACTCTTCGCTAGCATTTATCTTTATTGTATTCTAATAAGTTAACTGAAACATGTACCTATTGTTCACGATACCTGTAATTGTTACTAGACCTAATGGGTAATATATCTCCGGCCCCCACGATACAGGCCTGACCTAGTGTGGGGACCACTGTTAAACAATGCGATGTAAACTTTTTTTGGTAAATAAAAAAATAAATAAAAAAAAACAATCCTCACCAGGACTTTTCTGGTAAAGCATGCTTTTTAAGGCACAATTCACCTCGTGGTCGGATATTGGCAGTATGGAGTTAGGACAAGAGTACCCTTTGCCGACGTGTTCTCGCGATGGGTCTGAATACAGGGTCTGGTAGAAGTTTGTGCATAGTTCTGTGATTTTTGTCGGTCGTTCTGCCTGATTCCATTATCATCCCTCAAACACGTGATCCCTGTTCTTCCCTTGGTGATACCCTGTTTGGCTATTCTGAGTGAGCGATGTGTTTTAAGAGCTACCTCTACTAGCCTGGTGTTAGCTTCCCTAATATCCTTCCTTATACTTCGATTTACTTCTTTATCTAAAATTTTGTACTGGTGCCTGTTATATCTACTATTTTGTCTACATATTAGTTATTAATTGCAATGTATTGTTAGATAATTTCCTATTTTGTGATTTATTTTGCTTAATTTTACTGCTAGCTGATTTTATACAATCCAGGAGTGTAGTGTACTGTGATTCGGGATCCATTTCCAAGCCGGACGGGAGACCACTGAATCTGTTTTTTAACTCTAGATTAAACTGATCTATGTTTTCTAGAAGCGTGTCCCTCTCAAGCTGTTTGATACGTTTGGTAAATAGCATCTGTCTTAATATCTTTAAGTTAAATTTCAATTTGACGCGGAGTGGTCTATGATCTGAATTATATTTTAATGTGTTAATTACTCCAACATCGCTTACAATTTTAGTGTCAGAAGCTAGCACATAGTCTATCTCGTTTTTGACGCTACCATCCGGAGAAACCCAGGTCCAGCGACGTTGTGGTTTTTTTGAGAAAAAGGTATTACTGATGCTCAGAGTCTGTCGAAAGGCGAATTGTATAAGCCGGGTGCCACGGTCATTTCGAATACCGATACCATGTGAATCTAAAACTCGTTCGTTATCCAACTCATTCCATGCTCCGACTTTTGCGTTGAAATCTCCGAGGACCACGTTCCATGTTCCTCGGTTCTCTTCGCAGGCCCTGTTGAGAAGATCGTAATACTCTTCTGCCTCATCATCGCAATGTGCCGATGTCGGTGCGTAAGTTTGGACCAATGTAAGCGTGTGTTTTTCGGTTATACGGAATCTGAGTGCTGCGATTCTGTCGGAGTATCCCACAAACTCGATAATGTTGTTCTTCCACCTTTTCTTTACGAGAAAACCCACGCCATATAGGCCTCCGGGAGTCCCGAAGTGATAGAATACATTAGTCTCTTTCGATGGTTTGTTCTCCTTCTCTTCGCACTTCTGATAGACCTACAACGTCCCATTTGATATCTGTTAAGGCATTTTCGAGCTCTTAAAGCCTCTCGTCTTTCATCAAAGTGCGAACGTTGTAAGTCAAGACGTGAAGCATATCGGAATCCATTTTAGTAGCCTTGTTCGTCTGATGGGGGATTCTTAGCACCCCGTGCTCTAGGACTGGTCCGGCTTCCGTCAGAGCTGGGGTCGCTAGAGCGGCCGGGCACTGGGGGCCGTGACGGGGAGTTGCTCATTTCATGAGGGGGTTTGGACCATAAGCC
Source organism: Acleris literana (assembly GCA_946894065.1). NCBI lineage: Eukaryota > Metazoa > Arthropoda > Insecta > Lepidoptera > Tortricidae > Acleris > Acleris literana. The sequence continues at coordinate 11,181,263 of OX335687.1, forward strand.
CACCACGCTGGTCCAGTGCGGGTTGGTGGGTCACCAGAGCCTCGTTTGTTATTTAGCAGGGTGCACCGCGGGCAGGTGAGGTTGGCTTGAGTTCCGAGGAGATGATATTTGGAACCTCTTACACCCTCCATAGTTATGCTAAATGAGTGTTATGTTATTTGATCGTATGCCAGATAAAATTATACGAATGGTTTTAATGCTAAACGTTCATTATGCTTTTCGTGGTTAGTTAAATGAAATTATGCAAAAAGTTTGTATACTGATTGAAACGCACTCCGCGTACACAGGATTTACAGGATCCGTTTTAACGGATCTTTTCACCTTGTAATCTCTTTTTTGGATCCATAATACTGTTTTGGGTGTGAACTAGCTCATACAACTACATACGCCATCAAATAACGGACCTGTAAAACAGATCGCTATGTGTACGCGCCCTACGGCTATGAAAACAACGCACGCACTGTACGCACGTTACACACTAACGTATACAATATCAGGAAATATCTGCAATGTTGTCACAAACAGTTTGCTCAGTTGCCTCACGTTCGCCAAACGACCAAGACCGTTCGCTCCGGTTGATCTTGATACTAAAAATATTTTGATTGGGTTAAAATAACAAACAACAGCGAGTGTGGGAGTGCTGCTGATTCAAAGATTTTGATTAATTCCAGTGAATATGGGTTATTTAAGAGTGTTTCTTGTTGTGTTGTTGGTGTTTACGGTAGATCAAAGTGTTTCTTTGCCTTACAAACAATTGTATAAATTGGATATAGTGCACTATAGTGATTTTCATGCAAGGTGCGTAGAAAAAAATATGACTTGTAAAATTTGGTATAACTGTTAGTACTCTTTGAAATAAATATTGTTGCGTTATTAAATTTATGTTTATTGGTCATTCAACTATTTGTTTTCGAGTCCAATTTATCAAGTTTGTAGAGCATTTAAGTTTATAGAAAATCTAAACGAGCTACTAAGAATGCCGAAGGTACAATCTCTTCAACATCCAGGTTTGAAGAGACCTCAATTGAAGCTCCAACCTGCCGATTCAACAACAACTCCTGCCTGGGCGGCTTCCCGCGCCTCTACCATCAGATCCAACTCCTGCTCCAGGAAAAGCCTGATGCGTTACTCCTGAACGCTGGGGACAGCTTCCAGGGCACGTATTGGTACACGCTGCTGAAGTGGAATGTCACCCAGGAGTTTATGAATCTGCTGCCACATGATGCCCATGTGAGTCATTTTGGATTCCTGCTTTTTAGGGTTCCGTAGTCAAACTAAGAGCCCTTATAGTTTCGCCATGTCCGTCTGTCCATCTGTCCGTCTGTCCGCGGTCTAGCTCAGTAACTCTTGGTACCTACTAAAAAGCTATAATTCGGCATAGTTATACATTTACATTACGCCGACAAAGTTGTAGAATAAAACCTTTTTTTTTTCGTGAACGTGTAAACCAAAATTACTTTGTTTTACACTATAAAATCGAGTGAGGTACCATTATGATCCGATCATGTCGTAGTAGGTGCTTATCATAAATTTCTGTTCTTTTTAGGTTTCCGTACCCAAAGAGTAAAATCGGGACCATATTACTAAGACTCCGCTGTCCGTCTATCCGTCTGTCTGTCACCAGGCTGTATCTCATGAACCGTGATAAGTAGACAGTTGAAATTTTCACAGAAGATGTATTTCTGTTGCCGCTATAACATCAAATACTAAAACCAGTATAAAATAAATATTTAAGGGGGGCTCCCATACAATGTACGTGTTTTTTTCCGTTTTTTGCTAATGGTACGGCGCGAGTCGGACTCGCACTTTGCCGATTTTTTCTACTGTCGACACCATACTAAAAATCAACTGTTAGATAGGTATTCCAAAACAAAGTATCCGCGTCCAAAACCTTTAACTATATATAAGTTCATTGTTTGCTCTATTTTAGGCAATCGGCAACCACGAATTTGACGATGGTCCAGCGGGGCTGGCACCTTACTTGTCTGCCTTGAAGGCGCCAGTGCTCGTTGCTAACATGGACACCAGTAAAGAGCCATTGCTACAAGGCTTGTACAAGCCCAGTATAATCATCCAACGAAGAGGAAGGAGGATTGGGATTATTGGACTGATTACTATGTATACTAAGGTAAATCAATTCTCGTCAAGTATTTTTATGCTATGCTAAAGGCAAATAAGCACAAAGCCACCTGACCGTAAGTGAGCTCCGAGAGCCATGGACATTTATTTGCAAGCATTGCCATCTCTGAGTGCATTTATTAAGTCGGTCTTTATTCAAACTCCCGTATAAAAGATCCTCACCAAGGAATGATAATCGCCATAAACTGACTAGACTGCGGCCGTTAGTAACTTATTTTTTTAAACAGTTGCTAGAAGGGTACCCTTCATCTGGCATAACTTTTTTGGTATAATCATCATTTGGCATACTCATCATTTGGCAAAATCATCATTTGGCATAATCATCTTTTAGGATACTGTATTTTCTTCTGAAACCGTATACTTCTCAGGATTATTTAAAATATCATTGCATACAGCCCATTAGGTTAGGTTAGGTTTATTTTATGACAATCCTGAAAAGTATACGGTTTCAGAAAAAAATACTGTATGCTAAAAGATGATTATGCCAAATGATGATAATGCCAAAAAAAGTTATGCCAGATGAATGTAAACCTGGTCAAAAATGGTACCGTTTGTAGCTGTATATCATGGGGAAAGTTGGATTTAGTGCTATTTACTTTTTGTAGCTGTAGTTTCACTCGTTCTGAGGGTGGTCCTTGCAGCTCGGGCCAAGACAGACACCTCAGGACTCATCTAAAATGACATACATTCAGCACTTGCGTGGGAAAGGTGAAAAAACTCCCGGCCCCATTTTTGTTTCTTAGACTCGGTCATCTCCGGGAAGAGTGACTTTCTCAGATCCGGGAATAGCGCTAAAACGGGAGGCGAAGATGCTGACTAAGCAGGGAGTGGACATCATCATATTACTCTCACATTGCGGCCTACAAGTTGATAAGTAAGTCTAAACTTATAAGGTTTTCTGAAAATTGTTTTTTGGCACGCTTTCTTGTCAATTGTACCACTGATAAATATCGTACTATTTAGGCCTGATTTTTCAAGGTCCAGATAACAGAACAAGTTGGGTAAATTTTAGCTTGATCCTTTTCTATGGCAAATAAAAGAAAAGGACCAAGCTAAAATTTACCCAACAGTTACTGTTCTCTGGACATTGAAAAGTCAGGCCTAAAACAAACAAAAAAAGATCAAATTCGACTGACCTAATTACTAGTTATTACGTCTTCTGTCCCCGTCATCATTAGATCACTGGTAGAGTTATTATAATGATAGTTGAATAAGCACCTACGCATTGTTTTAAATCGACAATCGACATGATATCTGACTTGTATACATAGCCCCCTGGATCTTGAATGCTTATAGCGATATTTGTTTGTAGATTAGTACCTATGTAGGGGTACCCGGCGTCTCTGATTTGACCCCCTCCCCCTGGGCCAAAAAACCCCCTGAACGTTTGATGTCCGTTACATAGAGGTATTAAAAAAACGGTTATATGCATGCTGGACCCCGCAGTTTAAGGTTCAATGAAGCTTTTGAATAACCAATAAACTTAGACCTCTGGAATAATAGACTTATATCAGTGTGTAGCTCAGATGCTCTAGATATTCAGTGAAGTGATTGTTTTAAAAGAGAATTAACAGAAAAAGGACAAACACGGTAACAAACATTATTTATTTATTTTTTGATGAACCTACCGGTGATTTTCGGTCTTATCTTATCTCTAACGCATCACTTCGGCAGCTCGGAACGTGAATAGCCCCCGTACCACGTCACTCGAGTCTATCGCTAATCTGTCGCTTTATTACTTGGTAGCGGTAAGATGCAAAACAATCTGCTAACCGAAGTAAGATCATGGGGATGCTGCAGTACACCTAACGAGGAGAACGAACCGTACATAGACTGTACAAAATGTAGCAACTCACACCATTTTGCTTGCTTAGCGCTCACGGAACTAAATCAGGATTCTGTGATTCCGGCTGACTGGAAATGCCCCGAGTGCACTAACCCAAAATCACCGAAAAATTATTCAACCCCTATTAATAAACCTTTGGGTACTCGAAGATCTAAGAGACCCGCGCTGAACTCTCCTCCGGTGCCAGCTGTAGTAACGGGTGACGATGTCCGTTCTATAGTTCAGGACTTGCTTCAGAAAGAGTTTAGTGCGATGGTAAAGGAATTGAATACCAATATGGCTAGTATTATCAATAACCAACTAGAACCCTTAAAACAAGGTATGAAAGATATTCAAGACTCAATGAATTTTATGAATGCTAGGTTCGATGAAATTGAAGATGAGCAAGCTACCGCCAAAAAGTTAACACAAGAATTACAGGCAGATAATCTGAAAATGAATACGACTATCAACGAAATGACTATACGGATTAATTACTTGGAACAACATACACGGTCGAATAATTTGGAAATCCAGTGCGTGCCAGAAGACAAGCGAGAAAACTTATATGCGATAATCGGTCACCTTGGGCAGGCGGTTGGCTGTCAAATAGCCGAAAGCAGTATCATGCACTGCACTTGTGTTGCTAAAATTAACCAAGAGTCGTCGCGTCCAAGATCGATTGTGGTTCAGCTGGCCACTCCCCGGCTGCGCGACAAAGTTTTGGCAGCCACAATTAAGTTCAATAGAACCAACCCGCAGAACAAGCTTAACAGCTCGCATATTGGCCTCGCTGGTAGCAAAACGCCTGTGTTCGTCGTAGAACACCTATCGCCTGCTAACAAAACGCTTCATGCTGCGGCCAGACATCTAGCAAAAGGGAAAGGGTACAAACATGTTTGGGTGAGAGGCGGCAGAATCTATGTCAGGAAAAATTACGACAGTGAATTTATTTATATTTCCAGTAAGGACAGTCTTAGCAATTTGTATAACTCTATCTATATTTCTCATTTTTAGCATGCTAATTTATAATAATAAAAAAAAAACGATATGAAATGTACTAACATGGCTAAACAGTTCGGTACTAAGCAGCGAACTTTTTGACGACCGATATGACGTCTACAGAAGAGACAGAGAGCAATCAAGTTTGCAATGCGGTAAGGAGGGGGGTGGAGTATTAATAGCTGTCCTAAAAAGCTTTTATTCGAGACGTATGATTAATTGGCAATGTAATAGCGAAGACCTCTGGGTAACCATAGGTTTACCAATGCGATCTCCTGCTTTTAATCATAAAATCACTCTTTGTGCAGTATACCTGCCTCCCCCAGTACGACGCTCTTCTCTTAAATACTTTGTAGACCACTGTAACTCAATTTTCGAAGAAGTGAACTCACATATTTGTATAATCGGAGACTTTAATTTAAGTAACATTAACTGGAACCAGGTTGGAGATACGTCGGGTGTCGCTCAGGGTTTTAGTGACATCTTAATTGACTTCTCATACGTAAATAAACTACAGCAATTTAATCAGTTCTGCGCGTGCAGTCATGGTGAACGGACGCATCCCCCGCGTGCTGCCAGAGCTAAACCAGAGTCCATAGACCCCAGAGTAAAGGTGTTTATTGCGAACAATCAGTGTCTACAGCCGCTGGACAGCAGTGACCGATTTCACCAGTGATATAGATATATTTCATACGGACCATAACCCGAGCGTCCGGTGTCTCGCACGACTGGTGCACCGTGATACAATACAATATCAATAGCAATAGATTGTCGACTGAAATATAATCATGATGCTAAACGACCTAATTTCTACAAGGCACAATACGACCCTATTTGTAAAAATCTTAGCAAATGCAAGTGGGATGAACTTTTCAATGACATTGAAGATGTTAGTGACATGGTGGTTATTCTTAATAACATTATTAAAAATACGAGCACCAAATACGTGCCGTTTGTCAAATCTAAAAGCCGCCAGTTTCCTCCATGGTTTGATAAAAAACTTAAGAGAATGTTAAATGAAAAGAATAAACTAAGAGTTAAGTATAATAAATATAAGAATCCACTAGATTGCATTGAATTGAAACTAATTAGTAAGAGATGTGAAATTTTAGCAACTACACTGTATAGCAAATATATAGAAAACGTAGAGACAAGCTTAAAAAATGATCCCAAATTTTTTTGGTCTCATGTTAAAGCCAAGCGTGGCGGGTCAAGTGCTTATCCGGCAACTTTAACGAATGGAACTAAAACTACATCAGACAATGTTGAAATCTGTGAAATGTTCGCCAGTTATTTCTCCTCAGTATACAGTCTTGACGCTCATCGAAGTGATGAATACAAGTCTGAATAAATAAAATCACTTGACTAATAGTCAGTTATTAAGTACACCAAACATAGACCGGGAAACCGTATACAAGAAATTAAAAGGTTTAAATATTGCTAAGGGAGCCGGGCCCGATGGGATTCCACCAGTATTTATTGTAAATTGTGCGTGGGTTCTTGTGTATCCATTATGGATTATATATAATAAGTCACTTTCTACTGGTATCTTTCCATCGCAATGGAAAAAGGCAAAGGTTATACCTGTTCACAAATCAGATGGTGATGATGTTATATCTAATTACAGACCTATCTCTATTTTGTCCTCTTTCGCTAAAATCTTTGAATCGTTAATTTGTCCGCTTATTCAGAATCACTTAAGACTATACTTGAGTGATCAACAACACGGGTTTGTTTCGTCTAGGTCAACGTGCACAAACTTGGTCAGCTTTACTGAATTTTTAGCTACTGTAATCGATAAAGGCAGTCAGGCTGATGTCATATACACGGATTTTAGTAAGGCCTTTGACAAAGTCTCTCACAAAATTCTTATGGATAAGTTAAGTGCCTATGGAGTATCTGGTACTTTACATACTTGGCTTAAATCTTATTTATCTGACAGAGTATTTTACGTGGTAGTCAATGGTTATCAATCTAACCTCGGGATTATAACTTCGGGCGTCCCGCAGGGCTCCCACCTGGGTCCAGTCCTTTTTAACCTCTTTGTTAATGATATACCATATTGTTTTCGAAATTCAGACGTGTTTATGTATGCTGACGACCTTAAATTTGCACGACCTATTACATCAACAGAAGATGTAGCATTTTTGCAACGTGACCTGAATGAGTTGGTTAACTGGTGTAAACATAATCAAATGCACTTAAATCCCAAAAAATGTGTCCACATAAAATTCACAAGAAAACAAAAGCTAATACAATCTGAATATTTTATTAATGACATGAAAATACAGGAAGTGGATAGTATTCGTGACCTAGGTGTCTTATTTGATAGTAAATTAACGTTTGTACCTCATACGGATCACATTGCTAAAAAGGCCTCAAAAATGATGGGTTTTGTTATTAGAACTACCAAAACATTGCGCCGCTATCAAACCAAAATACTCTTATATCAGAGCCTGGTCCAAAGTATCTTGGAGTACTGCAGTGTAGTCTGGAGACCCCACTATGCCACACACTCACTGAGATCGGAACGCGTTCAGAAAAGGTTTCTTTGGCATTTAGCATTCAGTGAGGGAGCGCTGGGCAAGAAATCAGTTTCCTACAAACGAAGACTGCAGCATTTCAACATGGTATCCCTGGCTAAGCGAAGAACGACACTCGACGCAATGTTTCTATTCAAAATTGTCAGAAATAAAATTGACTGTCCTCAACTACTGGGTATGATACGCTTTCGCACTCCGCCAAGAATTCCTCGCAAACCGATCACACCACTCTTTCCCCCCTTTAGGAAAACAGTCTTAGGCAGCAATTCTCCTATTCCGCGCTTATGTAAAACAGTAAACAGCTGTAGTGATGTTGTCGATGTATATTTCGACTCCTTTAAACAAATTTAAAAAGTCCATGTCTGATTATACTTAAATTATAATATATCCCTGTAATTATCTCGAGCATCGCATGTTATTTACCTCTATGTACCGTACTTATAGTTTCGTAAGTCTTTGTTCCTAAATTTTAAATAGATTTGTTTAAAAAAAAAAAATGTTAATACTCCTTAATTAAGAAATGCATGCGGTGTTTACCTTTAAGTGGGTGTTACACTTGGTTTACTTTGTAATTGTAAGTATCGTTATCTAAGTATTGGTGTAAACATTCGTTGGTAAACCTTAAATAAATGAAAAAAAAAAAGTGATAAAAAAACGCTGGTTTTTGTTATTACACGACTGCCCAAAAAAGGAGCGTAATATTTTCAGCGTTCATTGTATGTATACCTATGTACCTACTCGTACAATTCTTTATTCCACCATAAATTCTTAACGCCTGAGCCAATTTAGATGTGTGTGGTATAGTTAGTATCCTTTCACCATCCCGAATTCCCGAGTGACATAAGAGGCCTAAACTGTTAAAATTTAAATAACAACAATGGCAAAGTGTCAAATTATTATCATAGGTAGGTAATTATATCGATAACAGTATAAAAATGCAGTCGGATTTTTAAAGCTTGCTTTTCATTTTATTTGTTATGATAACATTCTTATATTCTTATGAATTTGGAGTAGCTTATCAATTAGGTAGACCCTAACAATGATTAAATGTTTTAAAAACATTGTACAGACTCCAAACTATTGGAGTTCCGTGGACTTTCTATGGATCTCATGGCCCAATCTTAACAAAATTTAAATGGGCCCACCCCGGAGATATACTTTATACCTAAGTGAAAAAAGTATCATTAAAATCGGTGAACAATTGGCGGACTAATCAAATAGGTACGAGTATCTGGATTTATTTTGTTACTGTTTACTTTTATTGCGGTTTTTTTCTTTGTTTTTGTTTTGTTTACATTAGTTTAGCGTGTGTGCTATGTGTGTGTATTCTTCCGTGGTTTCACTGGATGGTTCCAACAGAAGACCATCGCTGGCTTTAACGCCAGTTGGAACTATTCCGTGACAATAGGTCTTTTGTCTATGTCAGTATTTTGTTGCATTTTGTTTGTCTGTTTGTCACGAATAAATGTTTCTTCTTTCTTTCTTTCTAAATAACACACATAAAAGAAGTACAGAACAAATGAGAACATCCCTTTATGATTAATTAATGTTGAATATCTCTCAAGAAAGCTGGCCCGCGATCATGGTCAGCACATTGACATCATCATCGGCGGCCACTCCCACTTCTTGTTATGGAATGGACCAGCTCCAAGCGGGGAAGAAGTTGCTGGACCATATCCTGAGTTCGTTGAGTCTGCCACTGATAAAAAACACAAGGTAAAGTCGACTGGAAGACCCAGTTATACTCCCAACCATTCTTACGATAAACGTTTTGTTTTTAGTAAATCCGCTGTAATAACACATATTCTAAAAAAAAAAAACTGATTTATGACTTACGTGCGCTGAGGACTAGTCATTTATCTTCCGCTATTTAACTTAAATTTTTGGTCGTGTTTTTTAATCAGGATAGTTCTTAACTACGTTTCAGATAGATATCAGCTCTCTCTGGTTCGCCATCGCCATTATATCGAAGGTTTATCTTTCACAGGTACTCATTGTCCATGCATCTGCATTTACCAAATACCTCGGCAACTTGACAGTATTCTTTGACTCACGGGGTGACTACGTCAAGTGGGAAGGTGGACCCATTTTTCTGAATAGAAGCATTCCTGAAGGTAATTTTGCTAAACTAAATATTCTAATTATAGCCATTGCAGGAAATTTAATGAAATGGTAGAACTTTACTAGGGCTGAAACTGAGAAAGTTTTAACGGAACCGAAGTCGGAATCCGAGTTTTTGAATTTGGTTTGTCGGAATCTGAACCAGAATCGGAGTCGGAGTCGGAGACGGAAGCAGAGGGGAAAGCACAAGAGAGATGTGATAAGAAAGAGTAATCGACAAAAAGAACATGGAGAGGGGGTACCCCCGTGACAAGTATAAACTTGTTGATACGCACTGACCGTCGCCGGCGCTGCGTTTCGACCTCCGATAAAATAACCTTCGATTTAAAAGTGTCGGAGGCGAAGTTGGAATCGGAGGTGCAATATCAACCAGAAATTCCGACTCTTCGTAATCGGAATCCAACCTCCGTAACATCGCTAAACGTTATCTTTGGACATTTGCCTCTGAAACTTTATATTAAACTTTATTTTTCAGATGAAGCTATTAAAGCTAAACTGGCCCCGTATAGAAAGCTGATCCATGAAGCTAAGAACGTGACAGTAGGAGAGACAATCAGCACGCTGAATTATAAGGACTGTGTGTTCGGGGAGTGCGCTCTAGGAGACTTGTTAGTTGAGTCTTTTAACGAATATGTAAGTTGAATTGGGATAGTCATAGTCTCATAGTCATATCAATAATAGCGTGATGTGTTTACAATTATGGTTGTGCCGGTAGGCACGTTTCGTAATTGTTATCAATTCACGTATTGATGAATTGCATTTAGATTAGATATTATCTGTACGTGTATCTAGTGTACATTAGTTAGTACTGTAGTAAGTTAACATTGTATATATACGCATGTGTAATTGTAATTAAATTAGATTGAAACTGACTGACAAAGTGGTTACTCTCTCACCCCCCATCAACATGGACATCTCCGGTAAAATGGTCTTAAAAATATTTGATATCCAACATAAACCGTAAATAATAATTCATATTATGTTTAGATACCTACTTAATAACTAAATTACATTAGTTACCTATTGCATTAAATTACATAAGTATCTACTTAACTTATCCCTTATATTCCAAAAAGTCATTCGAAGTGTAAAAACTGTTTAATATCTTTTTTTTTTGTGTTCATTTTAATTTCGGTGGTATAATATTAATATTATATGCAGGGATCGGAATAGGTAGAGTATATTTACCTAAAGTTTGCAAAAGGACATAATACGGAGTGGTTACAACTGGGTGAAATGTTGATTTATTTTTATTGAATACCGGTATTACCGGATTGCCGGTATTTTTCCGTAACTAGTAAATGTAATCGCAAGTAAATCTCCAGTTTAGGTCTCTGTTCTACGAAGTTTAGGTACTCGTAAATATACTCCACCTATTATGTAGATACTTAAAAGAAATGAGTTACAGGCCCCTTTTATCAGTAACTAACATAACATATACCATACCGTAAGTAAATATTAAGTATATTTAGCGTTAAAAATACCGGAAATCTGGAGATTAATAAAAATAAATTAATATTTGACCCGGTTGTAACCACTCTATGTCCTTTATGTCCTTTTGCGAACTTTAGGTAAATATACTCTACCTATTCCGATCACTGATTATATGTTTGTACCGACATGTGGTGGTGAACTGACTATTTTTCATGTTAGTGAATGAATTTACAAGCTGATTCCTTTTTCTTAAATCTCTTGTGTGTGTCAATAAGTTAGGATTATTTCTTAAAAACTTACAAATTTCGAAAATTGTAGTGTTAAAATCTTTAATCGAATAAAATGTGGTCTACAACTTTCAGTTTCATTTATATCAACAAATATTCTTATATCTATTACCTACTTCCGCTAACTAAATTAACAAACAATAGGTATAATTAATACAGGCCAAATGCCCAAAAAATCTTCCATTCAATATACTCCATTCAATTATAATTCTTCTGCACAAGAAAGGCGATAGAAGCGACGTTAACAATTATTGACCAATTAGCTTAGTGTCTCATATCTATAACGCATTTATTAAAGTTATCGAGTGTCGCATCGCTGGGCAGCTCGACCACCACCAACCTCTTAACTGATCACCTCCACGCACTTAATCAAATAATAGAAATGTTCACCGAATTTAACATCCCCTTAAATCTAGCATTTGTCGATTACACCAAGGCCTTCGACAGTATTCTCCCATTTAGCCATATTACCTGCACTCAAAAACCAAGATATCAATCCCATTTACATGTCTAATAAAAACTATAGTAGGTATACGATAATAGTACAGCAGACGTTAAACTTCAACCTTCCTGCCAGTCGCTCCAAATATAGCGAGGTGTTAAACAGTGCGAGCCGTTACCTCGAAATAGTTTTCAAGAGGCTCGCGGTTTCCTGAGAGGTGAGAGGAAAAGTTGTCAGCGGCAGAAGGTTATCAAACCTTCGCTTCGCCGACGATATTGTTCTCTTCTCTTCAGCAACTGAGCTCCAGTTATTGCTCAAAGGTCTGGGAACTCATTAACTTTTCAAAATGTTTAAACAGATATACCTACAGAACCTGTAGGATAGGTTAGGTTAGGTTAGTTAGTTTTATAAAAAAATCAGAGAAAAAGGATTTTTGGGCAAACGAAAGAGCGAACAAAAGTTTTTCGAACTTAAGATAGGAAATAGAAATAGAAATAGAAATTATTTATTGCATGTCACATTATAGTTTACAGGTGAAGGGTATATAAATAATCAGGTATACATGTGACGCCCTGCAAGGGCATAGCAACATAAGAGGGCTAAAACTAGGTGTTTAATACTACGGTTGCTTACAACTACTTAGTTTTATACAAATATAAACGTTAATTTTTTCTGCCTTAACTAAGATGTATCAACATCATAAATATTAACTACATTTGGACTTCATCGAAAAACTCGTTTAAGTTATAGAAACACTTATGCACGAGAAAGGTGTTTAAATGCTTGTTAAATAAACTCGGCTTTTCCAAAATTTTCAGGGAATCTGGTAAATGATTATATATTTTAATTGTCATATAATGAGGGCTACACGTGACAAGTTTTAATGTAGAGAATGGCAATTTGAGTTTATTAAGGTTACGGTTGTTTCTTCTGTTATCAATTAATGCTGAATATAAATACATATGTTTTCTAACAAATTTGCATTACTCAAAGATATACATGGAGGTTAGGGTGAGTATCTGGTGTTTAATAAAATGAGGTCTACACGAGGTAACCCTTATCAAGCCCTTATCCAATAGAATTTTATGAGACACTCTATCGTACGCCTTGCTGATATCTATCCGTTGCCTCCTTTGGTCAAGACTGGGCCTTGTGGAAATCTTGGGGATGCCTATTTCCAGCAGTGGACGTCTTTCGGCTGACTTTAGCCTAGTTGGTAGTGCCCCTGCCTACGAAGCTAGCGGTCCCTGGTTCAAATCCCGGTATGGGCAGATATTTTTGTGATCAACGCGAGTATTTATTTCTGAGTCTTGGATGTTTTCTATGTATTTAAGTATGAAATTCTCTATATTAATAATTTTATCGTTGTCTAGTACCTATAATATAGTCACGGTAGGAATAGGTTCGTCACTTTTGGACCTTAATAGCGTTAAAATAGAGTCGAAAAGTGTCGAACCTTTTCTTACCGTGACTATACAAGCCTAGAACTTAGATTGGGACTAGGTCAATAAAGATTATCGGAAATTGTTTAAAATTTGTAAAATCCTTCCAGTTAGTGTAAAACATAAATTCCTTTTAACAATAAATAATCGTGATAGTCAAGAGCTTAACCTATCTCAGACAAGTCACAATTATGGCACAAAGTATGGCTCAGGATCTGCGGGTAAATTTGAGGTACCTAGAGTGAATAATTACTTTGGTGATAGAACATTAAGGAAACGTGTTGATGTGTTGAATAGTTTGCCCGAGGATATCCGGCATGAGCCAAATATACGTAGATTTAAGAGGCTAGTCAATAATTTTTTATTAGAGTCACTTCCATACTAGACATACTGTAAGACATAGCTAAGTAAGTAATATATTTAAAAAAAAAACTGATTTATTCACGGACACATTCCTGCAGTCAAACTGTTGTAACAGTTTTGCAGGGCCTTTAATATTATTGTATCATATTGTTTGTTTTTAATAAATAAATAAATAATAATAATAATAGTGCCGGGTGACTCCACGGGCGTTTCTACCGCCGTCAGTCCGCTGTCGTAAGTATTTAAGAAATAGGCGATAATATACTTAAAATTCGATCAATTGAGGCAAGAATTACGGTAACAGTACAGCTCTGTGTGAATGTTAGCTGCATAGTGTAGCTCATTCTTTCAATATTTATGACGGGGACTGACGGCGGTTGAAACGCCCGTGGAATCACCCCGTCCAAAAACTCTTCACCACTGTCTGAACATCAAGCCGGGACCTAGTATTGAATTAATTAAATCCAAACTGGAAGAAACTAAGTTTAAATTGTTTTTTTTTTGTTAACTAATTTTGTCTGCTTATATTTTCAGGCCAAATCTGTGTTGAAAGTTGATACAAACTACATATCCTTCATTCAACGTGGGAACATGAGGTCCAGCATTCATAAAAGAGGTCAATACAAAAAAACACACTATTCTACCATCATTATCAGCCGCAAGACGTCCACTGCTGGACAAAGGCCTTCCCCAAGGTTTTCCACAGCGATCGGTCCTCTGCTGCTGTCATCCAGCGGTTTCCCGCGACCTTTATCAGATCGTCAGTCCAACTTGTGGAAGGTCTGCCAACACTTCGTCTCCCGGTTCGCGTTTGAAGAGAAAAACAAAAAACAACAATGGATGCACACTATTCTACCGTACACTACCTATTATATACTCGAAAATGCAATTAAAGACCAACGTGGGTTGCCACTAATTAAGAAAATATTTGCCTTAGTATATATCCACTTTTTAAAAGATCGCACTAATAATATTTATTTGTAGGTAGTTTAAAACCTTCCATTTAAATAATCAAGGTAATTAAAGTTACTTACCTACACAAATACAAGATGGCCTATTAAATATTTAACCAGATTTTTGGTAGCAAAACTGTTATTGCACTTGTAATACTTCAGCTATTAATAACATTTGGTACGATAAATAAACAATAGTTGTAAACAACGTTAGATGCAATTTAAATATTACATACGTTTAACTATTCGACAAAATAACAGGCCAAAAGTGTGTAGCTCACTTTATAATGACAATCATCGGACATTTTACCAGCCATGACACCATGGGGTCCATGGGTAACTGTCAAGTTTAAATCAAGCATAAGTGTAAGGCATCCGAATTTAGCTTGTCATTTTGTTTTAGCTGTTAAAAAAACCGCCATTGAACAAACACACCCGCCATTTAATGACTTAACACACTATATGAGAAAATATTTGTTTTGGGATATTTTAAAGTTTTGAATATCGGGTAGAAAAAACATTGAATGCATATTCCCTATTGTTAAATATAAGTTTTGATATTGAAAATATTAGAATTATCTACAAATATTAACAACAATTTGATTATCAATGCAAAAAGGTTGGCTAACTTTGAAATGTTCGAGTGACACTGACATAAGTGACTTTGACACTTATGACAGTATCTGTCGTAGTTTTTTTGTTCTTAAATTAGATTTTCGAGTATAGGTAGTTTACGGACTTGACAGAAGCGCGTGGAGCTAACCCCATGTGCTTCTGTTTAGTCCACCAGAGTAAATCTCTTTAACCAAACAATTGTCCTCGCGTGTGATATCCATGGACTTGTTTCTCTAATAAGTCCATGGCGATTGTCTAAAACTCGATACTGGCGAAATACACCTTGTCAAACACAAGAAGTGAAAGCCATTAATTAAGAAAAAAAAACCGGCCAAGTGCGAGTCGGACTCGCGCACGTAGGGTTCCGTACAACTATACATCTAAATAAATGTTTTTCTTTATTCTTTATTATATTGGAGTTGATTGAATGAAAGGTAAAATGCGGTTTACGATTTATAACGTATTAAAAAAAAACTAATTATTAGATCTCGTTCAAACCAATTTTCGGTGGAAGTTTGCATGGTAATGTACATCATATATTATTTTTACATTTATCATTCCCTTATTTTAGAAGTTACGGGGGGGGGGACACACATTTTTCCACTTTGGAAGCGTCTCTCGCGCAAACTATTCAGTTTAGAAAAAAATTATAATAGAAACCTCAATATCATTTTTGAATACCTATCCATAGATACCCCACACGTATGAGTTTGATGAAAAAAAAATTTTTGAGTTTCAGTTCTAAGTATGGGGAACCCCAAAAATTTATTGTTTTTTTTCTATTTTTGTATGAAAATCTTAATGCGGTTCACCGAATACATCTACTTACCAAGTTTCCACAGTATAGCTCTTATAGTTACGGAATAAAGTGGCTGTGACATACGGACGGACAGACGGACAGACATGACGAATCTATAAGGGTTCCGTTTTTTGCCATTTGGCTACGGAACCCTAAAAAAGGTAGTTTACGGTAGAATAGTGTGTTTTTATCTCCAACCCTAAACTTCTATGTTGGAGGTCATGCTGCGGTGGTCGTGCAGTGCACTTACTGTGGTTCTATACAGCCGCTCGTTGATGTACAGTCAACAGCATGATTAAAGGATCATTTATGTACCTTGTCACTTTAACGTCGTGTTTGAAATGTCATACAAAATTGTGAAACGATTGAAAGCGACAAGGTACATAAATGATCACTTATTTATGCTGTTGACTGTACTATCAGCCCAATGGAACCCTAACCCACCATAAAACGGTGTCACAGTGAAATTATAAAACAATTTGTTTGACACTTCTTACGACCTGAATCATAACGTCACTGTGACACAGTTCTAGCGGATAGTACAGACGGGCAAATTCTTCCTTTGATTTTATTCAACCCCTGACCAAAAAAGAGGGGTGTTATAAGTTGAACGTATGTGTGTATCTGTGTCTGTCTGTGACATCGCAACTCCCAAACGGATTGACCGACTTAGGAAGCGCTTGTTTTTTTTAATAGAGCTAGTTTAATCGGGTGATTCTTAGGTAGGTTTCATAAAGGGCGGTAGGGCCGAATAACGGCCAAACCCTATATTCAAACCGCGGATAGATAAGCCTTACTACGGGTTAAAATTTGACATTTGCCCATACAAAATGTGTCAAATTTCAATCCGAAGTAAGCCTATCTATCCGCGGTTTGAATATTGGGTTCCGACATAAGAGATATCTGGTCCGAAAGCAGGCGCCGCTATTATATCGGGAGATTTTATTTATTTAATATTTATTTTGACACTTTAAAAACCTGGTTGCAAGGGAGTAATTCTACGCGACGTAAAACATGTGTGTGCGCGCGTGCGTGCGTGCGTCTGTGCGTGCGTGTGTGTGTGTGTGTGTGTGTGTGTGTGTGTGTGTGTGTGTGTGTGTGTGTGTGTGTGTGTGTGTGCGTGCGTGCGCGCGTGTTGTGTGGTGCGTGTGTGCGTATGTGTGCGTACGCTTACTCTTTACTGAATAAATATCTTTTATCTTTTTTTTTAAATCTTTTACGTGAGTGCGAATGTGTGTAAGCATGCCGTTCTTTAAAAACACTGCCGTAAGATGTGTTTTCTATAGCTGGATACATAAGCATCGAGTTACAAGTAAAAATGTTAGATAATTCTGTTGGAAATCCCAAATAAAGAAATAAACTTTTGATCACTTTTAGTACGTGTTTCCATATCTGTTGGTGACTGTTGTTGTCTGATTTGACTTGTATTTTTTTACAGCCATAAGTAAAGGCACTCTATTCGACATCCTCTCATACAACGACGCTGTCGAGACTTTCCAGCTAAAGGGGAAGTACGTGCTGGAAGCGCTGGAGAGAAGCGTGCTGGACGCTTGGTCGTTCTGCCCGTTTAAAGGACCCTGGGTGCTGCAAGTGTCAGGTACTATTACTTACATACATACATACATAAACTCACGCCTTCGTACCCAGAGTGGGGTCGGCAGAGCTACAAAATTAAGGTCTGTTCATTCTTACTTGTCTTATATAGTAAACAACTTTCTAACCTCAAAATGAACCTTTTTTGGCTAAAATAGCTATTTTAAACAAAATAAAGCAATCACAGACAATACATTGGCTAAGTGATGTCCAAAATGTTTACTCAGTTTACTTTATTTATGATAATTTTAGCCAAAAAAGGTTCATTTTGAGGTTAGAAAGTTGTTTACCATATAAGACAAGTAAGAATGAACAGACCTTACCTACTACTAAAAACTTATTTATAATTCTGTAACCACATTTTGCACAATTAGGCTAAGATGTTTACCATTACTATTACTATCAGCATTTTTAGGGTTCCGTAGGGTGACGGCACCAATGATGGACACTTTTAGCTGACAGGCACTAGTAATGGACAATTCACTCTTAATTCAAATTTCATACGGTCCTAAATTGATTGTTGCAAAACAAATGAATAACCCTTATCTTCTGTAAAATCAGAATCAATTGTCCATTATTGGTGCCTTGTCCGTTACTGGTTCCATCACCTATTAATATGCTGTCAGTGCGTCCGCCTTGACTTTAAAGAGGTGTATGTATCTTTCGAAATCGAATTCAAATTTGAACTTATTAATACTTACTGTGCGGCCTAATATTCAAGTTCCTGGGTCAAGTCGTTTAGGCTTTGCGTTGTCTGTCACACCCTGTTGTTTGATCAGTAGTTAACTCAACTAATTGTTAAAATTCGAAAAAGGAATGGAAAATCTGACATATTTCCTTGAGATTTTAACCTTTAGTAACGGTTTTTGACCATTAGTTAACTACCGATCAAACAACAGGCCATTAGTGAGAGACTCAGTCAGTCACTGAAGGGTTATTATAAATTCATAATGTAAACTAAAATAAACATACTTTCCAGGTGTTTGCGTTGAATACAACATCTCCCTGCCCGAGGGTCACCGAGTCACTTCGGCAACCACCGGCCAATGCGGCAAGGACAGTGTACGGGAGGACTTGAATCCTGACTTGATGTACCAAGTCACTGTGCCTGCGTACTTAGCCAGGGGCGGAGATGGATACGCGGTAAATAGTCTTTATCGAATCAATCAAATCAAAATCATTAATTATTTTTGACGATTTGACGACGCGCTGGCCTAGTTGGTAGTGACCCTGCTTACGAAGCTAGCGGTCCTGGGTTCAAATCCCGGAATATTTGTTCCTGAGTCATGGATGTTTTCCGTGTATTTAAGTATATATTTGTCTATATAAGTATTTATATCGTTGTCTAGTACCCGTAGAACAAGCCTAGAGCTTAGTTTGGGACTAGGTCAATTGGTGTGACATTGTCCCGTGATATTTATTTATTTATTATAATACTGCCCGGAAATTTCGCGGCCAAAAATGTTTTTGCCGGCCTGTTTGCTGAATGGTCGATAACATTTCTTTCGAATTTTTAGGACTTATCGCACTGTATTTTGTAGTCTTGTTTTTTCTCTCTTTATGGCAAAGAGAAATCAAAGGAGTTCACAGGCGACATGACAGTAAGTAGGATCTGCACTCTTCCCATGAGTTACAATTACCGTACTCGCTACCGAGTCGGATGCTCTCTCCCTCGCACTCTATGAGAATACTACGAGGTCTGCGAGGGACAGAGCATTCGATTCGCTAGCGAGTTCGGTAATTGTAACTCATGGTAAGGGTACAGAGACCAGCTGACCTATTACCTAACACTTGCGATCGCAATCGACTTCACAGTGGAACAATCACCAAACACCATACTACAAACAGGGAGTTTTTAGCAAGTGGAACTTTGAATCTACCATCAAGGCAATAAAGTTCAATTACGTTTGTTCGACAACGCCATTTTCAGTTTATGAAGATAGGAAAATAAACCTTATTCTTATTGCAAGACAGTTCAAATTAAATTGCCTTCATTATGTACATCGTAGTGCATACTGGGCCTTACGAGGTTAAGACCGTAGTACACCATTTACCAGTGATATTTCTTTTTTAATTTCAGATGCTCCCCGAACATAAAGCAAATGTGAAGGTGATAGGAAACGACCAGAAAATATTTGAAGATTACATTAGAATAAAATCGCCCCTAAATGTCACCACAGACGGGCGAATTGTAATAAAAAGCTAATTATTGTCAAGTCACTCAGAGGGCTATGGAGAGGGCTATGCTCGGGGTTTCTCTGCGTGATAGAATCAGAAATGATGATATCCGCAGTAGAACTAAGGTTACCGACATAGCCCGAAGAATAGCCAAACTTAAGTGGCAGTGGGCGGGGCACATTGCTCGCAGGACTGATGGCCGATGGGGTCAGAAGGTTCTTGAGTGGCGTCCGCGGACTGGGAGACCAGCTGTAGGTAGGCCTCCAACAAGATGGAGTGACGACCTTGTAAAGATCGCGGGAACGCGGTGGATGCGAAAAGCACAAGACCGGTCTGAGTGGAGAGCCTTGGGGGAGGCCTATGTCCAGCAGTGGACGTCTTTCGGCTGACATGATGATGATGAATTTTTGTAGGGCAATAATTAGCTATTTACTACCCTACTATCCCAGTCACAGAACAGAAAAAACATTAAAGTGTCAAGTGGGCGTGTAACGTGTGGCATGGTTATGCGGAGTTAAGCGCAACCTACCATACTGCATGCGTCAGGATTCCCACTCCGCGACTCACATAGCTATAAGTCTCCCCCCCATCCCAACCCCCATTCCTATCCCCCTTTTTTGGAAAAACCCCGCGGATAAGTAAACGGAGGAAGGACTTTCTCCTCCGGCCTTTCAGCACTGGCTGGGGTAGTATCCGCGGGAGTCTAAATTCTAGTTGGTAATAAGGGCATGGGTGTTTTTAGCCGGTGCGAGCCCAGCAGTACCTGGGCCCTCCATTCCCAGGTCTCCAGAAGGGATTTTCACCTCTGCCCCTTTTTCTGAAAGTAATTCAAGTCAGAAGCAAACAAAAGCAAGGACTTTTGCCTTTGGCCCCATAGGCGATTACAAAAAAAAACCTACCATACTTTTGCCGTGATCGCTTATTTCGATATTTCTAAAAAAGGAATTATATCCAGAAGCATGCCTTAGTGTGCTATTTTGGAATGTGTGTGTGTGTGTGTTAGTTGCAACGGCTGGACGGATTTGGATGAAACTTGAAATGGAAATAGCTTATATTGTGCTTATGCAAATACATTTTGCAGTACTAATTATGCGCAAAATTCGTTTCTAAGGCGCCCGTGTAAGGTGTACAATGATTCGCTTAATGATATTGACATCTTTGCGAATAGTTTATCAATGTTTAAAATTAAGATTCGGCAATTTCTTTTTTGATTATTTGTACCTACCGTTGGAAATTCTTGTTTTCTAATTAGTTTTGGTTGTTTTGTTTGTATGTTAAGAATGACTAGTTAACAACTTAATTTGTAACCTAGTAATATATGGAACTTTAGGCCTTATTCATATTAATATTTGTATGTATAATTTGTACACGGCTGTTTGTTTTCCTAAATAATTTAAAAAAAAAAGTCCCAAGGGAATAACAGTAATCGAAAACCACGCGGACAAAGTCGCAGGCAGAAGCCAGTACCTAGGAAACAATATTTTTAAGTTTAAGTTAGGTGTGTTAGGACAGAGAATGGAGTGGAGTGTGTCCATACGATCAATAATTTAAATAATTTATTATATTAAATTGTTAAAATGTATTTTTTAAATTACATTTTGCGATTATCTTTTGATTTTTTTTATACGTAATATTGATTTTGACGTGGTATTGTATTGTTTTTAACTCTGCCGCCATTACTGTCAAGTAAATCGTTATCGTAACGTTGGTAATATGATAAAATGTCATAAGCAATGTGGTTTTGCCAAGTAGAATCGAGCCCCTGCATATTAGGTAAACAATACTACCCTACTAATCCAATACGCAGTATCTCAAATAAAACTTCTGTAGCAATATCAACCTTATTACTAACAGAAGATAATTTAAATTGCTTTGGTTATTACATTTAGCATAGCATTCAGCTTAGGAGGGCAGAATATTAGAGTGATACGAAATCAATAAAGTTTTTCATAGTGTGGATGACAATAGGGATTATTCATGACTTTTTCACAGCTTCAATAAAAGCTGATTCATGTAACAAATTGTTGTGAAAATTCATTTTTTGATAACCAAGATATAAGCCAACAAGGATTTGTTCTTATCTCTTTCTAGCAAAACCGAATTTAACATGGATGGCCGACCTGGGGAGCCCTTTGTTTCCCATAATTTTATTGGTCATAATGTAATTGTTGATATAATATTTTGTTGATATTATATTGTTGATGTAAAGTTCTGAAATATCTCACGTGTAGACAAGGCTAGGTTAGGTTGGGTTTCATTTATAAAAATCCTGAAAAAGTAACAGTTTCTTTAAAAAAACACGTTATGACTTGCGATGATTATGACCTAAAGTACCTACATTATGACTAAAAATAATTATGTCAGTCAATATAGACCCCCGACCCGTTACGTAACGTCACGTACAGTGGGCTTCATAAGTGCATGGACACCTTAACGTCTATAATGCTGTGAACACGTGAGCCCGCTTTCGTAAGAAACAACCTAGATGGCGTTGTTAACTGAGGCAGTTCGATTATTGTTTGCTACAACTATTTGACGTTTTAGTATTAGAATCGATAATTTCGCCAGCTCACCAGAAGGGCCGCTGGCTCAGTTGATACCCTGCCTAAAGCCTTAATCACAGGGTCAGACCGTGTGGGTCGGGAGATCGATTCTGACTATTAATATTTTTTAAACTAATGTTGTTTCACGAAATAAATGAATGTATTCTTTTTTTAATCATTATCGTTTTCAAAAAATGATACTTTTGTTATTCAAAATAAAAAGTCTTTGTTTCTTATAAGTATAACATTTAACTCTTAAAAATTTCAATTTAGTAAACTGTAAACTTAGATTGTTTATAATATTACATTTGTAACAATACAACGACTACCTATTCCCTACCATATTGAGGTAATAGCTGAAATATTCGTTTCCGAAATTGGAAAGAGATTGAAGCATAACCACAATAAAATAGTAATTATTAACAAATATATTGTTAAACTAGAGACCGGGTTACCTTAACAGTCAAACGCATTATATTTAACTATGTTATACAGTTTTGACCACTTATATTATATTTATATAATAATAATAACTGTAAAGTCGTGTGTAAATTAATGGTGTGATTTGTTTGACCTTATATTTAAAATAAGATAATTATTTATTGTCACAAAATAGACATAAACACGTAAAAAAGGCGAAAACAATGTTTAATTTTGCATTCATTACTTACGTTAACCCGATCTCCGGTTATCCACTCGCATCACTTATATACTAAACTCCAACACCTAGTGTAACTCCCACTCTGTTCGATTACACCTTGCATTCGGGAACGGATTCAATCGATAGGATTCTTACAGAGATTGGAACCACGAATACTACCCCAAATGGTTGAACACTGATCTTCTAAGGCTTTCGGAGTTCGCTCATTCTGGTGATTATGTTATGGTGACCTAGCCAGGCCAAGGAATAACCCTAATTATATGCTCTTTTATGGGTTTGGCAGCATGCCTACGATGATGCAGGCCCTCACTGTAGAACACGACGAATAGTATCCAGACTTGTATTAAATAATCCAGCGTAGTGAGTTGTTGGTTTAAATCCATTCCTCATAATCCCTCACCGTGGCTTGACACGGGGTGTGCTGTTGCTGTGCTTATGAGTTGTGGTCTACAGACCCGTTCTTTGCCTATTATATATTTTTAGAGATTACCTGCAACAACGCCATCTAGTAAGATCTTGTTGAACTACTACGAGCAGATAGATGGCGTCAGTTTGCCTCAGAGCATTATCTTTCCGAGTTGTCCATGCACTTATGAAGCCCACTGTACATATCGGATCTCTCTGTGTAATCGCTGTCTAATTAGCAGTTTAAAATGCTTGTATCATCTGTATTTCTTGGCCGATTTTAATTTCACTTTTGGTGATCTATATCTGCCGGTCTGTCCTAACTTTAAAAAGCTGTATCTATTAATTCGTAATAGGCAGCGGGATGTTTTTTTTAAAGAAAGTGAGAAAACAAAGGCGTCCCCATACAAGAAATGTTTTTTTCAACGTTTTTTTTGGGCCACTAAAAAGTAAAAACTGTAAAAAATACAAGCGTCAATTTGGAATGATTGCAGTAGAAACTCTGAAGGTAAATAACAATACTTAAAAATGGTCAAGTTAGAGTTGCGCTCGCCCTGATTCGACCCGAAATCGAATTCAAATTAGAATATAATAATAACTACCTACTGTGCGGCGGTTCCGACTCCCGCTTGACCGGTTTTTTGTCGTTAACTGAGTGAAGGCCTATTAATATTTCAGAAGGGTCTATATTGTCTGCCATAATTATTTTTAGTCATAATGTGGTCATCGCAAGTCATAACGTATTTTTTAAAGAAACTGTTACTTTTTCAGGATTTTTATAACTCAGACCTAACCTAACCTAGCCTTGTCTACACGTTAGATATTTCAGAAATTCCAAAAAGTTTACAGTTTCAGCGATATGACATTATTACCAATAAAATTATGGGAAACAACGGGCTCACATTTCAGAATCATTATTGTTGCAGTCAATTTGATTCCTAAACCACTATGGAACTATGTCAAAGTAACGCAATAAGTGAAATCGTATGAAGTCTTTATCAATTTCATTTGTTACGTCACATTGATATAGTTCCAGGTAGGAATCGAACTGGTTCACTGTACAAAGTAAAGACGTATTCAACCGAGAAAGCTGACCTTGTCGAATAATTTGTTTGCCTTCAATGGCCATTGAAGTAAGTCGACGCGGCTGCGACGATTATCTGGCTGGGACGAAGGGTAAGGGGCAATTCACATTAATTGGTTCGCTGGATGGAGCGAACTGGCGCTTTAGTTTGTACAGTAGGGTGTTTCATATTTCACAAATTGCAATTTTTAATGAATTTGCTAAAATTCTCGGTCCTACTTATTAAAAGACCAGCTGTATTCAAAAGTATAATAAATTTCAGTTGGTATTTAGGGGTTGCACACATTGACAACTTTTTGAATCAATTTTCATGATTTAAGTACCTATGCAATGCCCCAAAGCTGCAACAGGCGGAAAAAAAATTGATGATTGTGGATAACTTTACATAAATTGAGTAGAAAGTTAGTTATTATTTGTTTTTGGAAAAATAATATACATTGAAAATCTGCTTTACAAAGTGGTCAATTTGTGCATCTAAGTATTGTCCTTTGACCTTAAAACTAGACATGTTTTTTTTTACATTACAAAGCGTTAGGGCGTAAGCGAAGTCTGCAAAAAATATGTCTTTTCTTTCCATACAAATATGAAACACCCTATTGTAGTTACAGTCAACATTATCAATATCACAGTGGAATATAAGTAGTTCGTCTTCAAACAAAGGTATATCGCGCGGTTTGCATGTGTGCGTGCCTCGTCCGTACGCGCCGCGAGCCATCACAAGCAAAGTCAACAGGACGCACCAAGCCGGTTTAGTCGGGGCCGCACCGTCGCTGCGTTTGGTTGCGCGCGTATTAAGTATCGAGCGACGTGCATCGACGCAGCCCTAGCGCCCGAGCGACAATAGGTAACAGAAGGGCTAGATTGGCTAGAGATCAAATACGTTCCTATTTATATTAGGTCAATATCCACAACTTGCTTAAGTCGCGACTTAATCCACGTAATTAATAAGTCGTCTATGGCGGGAAGTTTGAAATATTCTGAGATAAAAAGTTAGTAGACTGTCACTCTGCGCGCTACCTACCTTTTATATTATCTCTGTAGGTAGGTACCATATTTTAACATCGTTCACGTTGAGGCGTTACGTGATGAGAGAATAACACATTTTCGTTTTTCGAATATTAATAAGAAAAGGATTCGTATAAAAAATTGAAAGTAAATTAGTTATCAGTCAAAATAAAAATAATAGTAATTAATAATGTTTAATTATAAAATCGTTTTTTTAATATTCTTTGTTATTACATTATTGTATGTGTGTTTTACTTAAGAATAAATAGGTACCGACTTGATTGCCTATTTTCCATATTATATACCGTTGAAATCTAAAAAACAAATAAAAAGTCCGATAATAGCGTAAATCTGTATGCACAATACTTTTTTTTAAATATTTACTCATAAGACGCGAAATACATTTATTGACATAAACAGCGGACAAGTCCGTACGAGTACACCGTCACTTTTAGCGGACTGTGACACTTACTTTACAAATAAATGAAGTCAATGAACTTTATTCTGTTAGTAGGCCACAAGGGCACTTTTACACAAAATAAACATTTCGACGTCTACCCTCCCATTACTATTTAACGAGGTACCATAATGGCTCATTTACATTGCTCCAGCAAAAGCATGCCAGGGTTGTTATTCTCTCAAAACACGGCGGTCGGTCGGACGGACGAGCGAATCGAAGCGGCGAGTTTAAGTAGTCCCGTCCGAGCGAACAAAACACATTTTAGCGCGTGCATTGTCAATTACGCAGCCTTATACGTTCGAGAAGTCATGCTGCCAAATTTAATACACGCGCTATAATGTGTTTTGTTCACTCTGACGGGACTACTTAAACTCGCCGTTTGGACAATCACTCGTTCGTCCTTCTGTTCGTCGTTGTAGAGAATCACACCCCAGTAGAAGTACATTGACGAGCTGGTTTTCACGTTTGAAGCGAGAGCTATTGTAACGACGCAATGTACCTACTTCTATTGGCATGGTTTTGCTGGATCAATGTAAATCAGGCATAAAGCTTAACCTGCCCGTGTTGGTCATAAAAATGGCGTCCATCATGGTCACAAAGTACATCCTGCTCTATACTCGAAAATCTAATTTAAGACCGAAATCCTAACCTCAACCGGCGCACATTCGCTGTGATTACTGCATTTTGGTTTAAGTGTAGGTATTTTTATCAATAAAGCTTAACCTAATATTATTGGTTACACGAGTTCTCATTCATATTTTTATGAAACAATGTTAAAATAACGAAATAATCAAGATGGGAACTGTCAGATTTTGATATTTAATTAGATTTTCGAGTATAGATAGGGGATAGAACACTTGTAAGTTAACATTGGTGTAACACGCCTTTATGAGTAGCGCCATGGATATATAACTACTCGTATTTACGTAGGTATATAGCTATATTATGTTACCTACTGTTAAAAATAACGTCCCTCGTAAAGTAGCGCAATATTTCACATAGGTACATTCAGTCTATAAAATACAGCCACATAATATAAATTTGAAAGAAACAATGTGTAGGTAATCCATAAAGCAGTTATCGATAAATTTTATATTAACAGAATATAACTACTAAACTTTTAGTCGTAAAACAAAAAACAAATGTTTGGATTTGACGGTTACTTTGACACTGTCTTACTTTAAAACTATAAGATGCATACCTTATAAAATAAATCTTATGTCAACTGCATAACGTTTTATTCAGGTTAATTTTCATGCTTCAACGATCAAGACTGCTCGGACATTTTGTAGTCAAAATATTATTACGATTGCGCTAGAGTGTTTAAATGTTTAATTAATGGCTAACGACTGGCTGAAAACAAAAGGTTTTTTATAAATGTGAAAATGGAGTTATTTATCGTGATTGTTATTTATGATGTTTAAAACAATGAACCGATTTACATTATTTTATTACCAAGGATTTATATAATTTACCAACTACCGAAGTACTAAGCAGCAGTGTTCGTATTGTTGTATTCCACTGTGGGAATAAGAAAACCAGTAAAATGAATATCACAGGTACAGGCATTCCACCTTAATCCTCAGGGTTGGCAACACATTTGCAGTCTTAGGATTGCAGTCTTGTGATTGTAGTCTTGAGAATACAATTGTCTATCGGTCTCAGATCCCACGTACCATCAGGTGACCCGCGTGCTCGTTTGCCTTCTCATAGCCATAAAAATAAATAATTAAAATACTAAATTTACTTGTTTTATTTGTCTTGGTGGTTATAAAGTTAATGCTTTGCCGGACGTATCTGCAGGTGGATTTTCTTCTTAAGGCGTCAGTACCCTTACCATGAGTTACAATTACCGTACGCGCTAGCGAGTCGAATGCTATGTCCCTCGCACTCTACAAGGATACTGCGAGGTTTGCGAGGGACAGAGCATTCGACTCGCTAGCGAGTGCGTTAATTGTAACTCATGGTAAGGGTACAGACTAAAAGTTGAACTGACAGGCCGAGAGAGACGCGGCTATTATTTATTTTGTTCGAATGAGAAATTATATACTCCTCTCATTATAGCAGATGTGTTGGTCTGTAGCAACCTTTAGGTCTAGTTTTCCCTCCTTATGATATTCTCTTGATTATGTAGCTCTACGATAAACAGCGTTTCGGACCTGTCGCTACGTGTGATCTACGCAGAAAAGCTTCAGACAGTAAGGCAATCAGACAAAAAACAAAGCAAAGAACATATTTACAAAATAATAATACTTAATGTAAAAAGTACTTACAAAAGGTAAGTAAATGATATACACACATATATATGTATATAAATATATAAACAGGTAAATAAATATATAGACATAAATACATAAATAAATACAATAATATAAACCTATAAATATATCAATATATTTTGTGTATTAGTCAATAGTAAGTTTGAAATAGTACAATTTAATTTATGTGTTTTATTAACACACATAAACCCTAAAAACTCTAGCGACTTATAAGACTGAAAACATATTGTATTATAATAATGATTGAAATCGCTTTAATAGTTTAGAAGCTAGGCTGGAACATTCGAATTAAGATCAAATATATAAATATATTTTTGTTTTGTTTATGTAAGTACACTGTTAAACTATTGCCATGCGTTAAAAAAACATCGTTCATTTTGTAGTATACATAAATACATTAAATCACGCCTGTTTCCCAGAGGGGTAGGCAGACACAACTTCTTTCCATTTTGTAGTTATTTAAATGAATATAATAAATATATAAAATGCCTGTAAATACACACACAAATATTTATTAAAACAAGACCACTAAATATACAACTTTACAAGTTCACTAATGTGAACACACCTTTTGCGTGAAATGTCTAGACTATCACAAGTACCAACTCCGTTCAGTCGCATTGGATCCACTCAACAGACAACACCGCTCGGTGACCGTGAAATCTTTTTAGTGAAAATATTGTTTCGCAAAAGTAATAAGGAAAAAGATTTGTCTATGGCGAATGACTGGCTGAAAAGAAACGGTGTTTAATTTTTAAAATAAACGAAAATGACTTATTTAAAATGTCTAGTTGTTTTTTTAGTGTTAAAAGTAGTGCACAGTTTTACAATACCTTATGAAGGATTGTTTAAGTTGGATATAGTGCATTACAATGATTTTCACGCAAGGTACGTGTTATTAATTATTGTAAGTGTTTATTTAATTTAAGCGGATGTTGTAAAGCTGATAAAGATTATGTAGAGTGTTTGGCGGTGTTTACACTTTTTCTGAGTTGATAGTTCTTCAACTTAGGCCCTGACGAATAATCTAGCATTAAATTGTCGGTTTTTTCCCTTGTTCAATAATATTTTATATACTGTTCATCTTCGACACCTTGTATGAATTCCCGCTTTTTAAGTACTAGAGCAAAAAGTTTTGTTTTCGTATGTCCAGACAGACTTATGTCAGCAAAAATTATATCAATTATTAATATTATTATACAATCTAGAAGTAAACAAATTAGTTAATCATTTATTGAGGACCGTGGCGCTATACATATAATTAGACTTAATAGGTACATAATTATCCTTAATTACTTTAAGATTTTTACAGTGATAAAATTAAATAAACATGCTTAAGTAATTATTGAAATTAGTACTTAGGATTTATTAATTTATTTCATACTAAGTAGGTATATCAATATTTAGTACTCACTCGCTTTTTAGGGTTCCGAAGTCAAACTAGGAACTCTTTTAGTTTCGCCATGTCCGTCTGTCCGTCTGTCCGTCTGCCCGTCTGCCCGTCTGCCCGTCTGCCTGTCTGCCCGTCTGCCCGTCTGTCCGTCTGTCCGTCTATCTGTCTTTCCGCGTTGTAGCTCAGACACTCTTGACACAAATTCGTAATTTGGCATAGTTATTTATTTTAATTACGCCGACAAGGCTGTAAAATAAAATCTTAGTGAAAAAATGTTTTGGGTTCCTCCCATACATATAAAGCATATTTTTACATTATAACATCAAGTGGTGTATCATTGGATAGCTCTTAAAAAAACATTGTCCATATTATGTTTCTTATCGTCTAGGTGCTGGCCTAGTTGGTAGTGTCCCTGCCTACGGGCTATGGGTTCAAATCCCGGTAAGGGCAGGTATTTGTGTGATGAGCGCGAATATTTGTTCCTGAGTCATTGATGTTTTCTATGCATTTAAGAGTATATATTTATCTATATAAGTATTTATATCGTTATCTAGTACCCATATTACCAAGCCTAGAGCTTAGTTTTGGACTAGGTCAATTGGTGTGACATTGTCCCCTGATATTTATTTTATTATTTATTAAGTATTTATCAATTTTTGCCGTTAACGATATAGAAATCGAAATGTGTAATTTTTGCTTGAGTTGAGCGCATTAAATCATTAAATAATAAATGGTTTTATTTAAGGAAATAGGTATTTTTATCGCAGCATGTTTTGATGTAGGTAGCTTTTCAATCACAATAGTTGATTGTTAACCAAGGGATGAAAGGCTGTATGTCACGTGAAATAAATGGTATTTTCACCCGACCCGTTAAACACTCTATTTTTCATGTCGACCATGAGGAAACTTTATAATAAAATTTGTAAAGGTAAGACTCAGAGGGCTCAGACAAGATGCACTACGCTAACTAACGTTTCTATTCGATTCGTTTTTAAACCAATCGCGTCACTGGAAGATGACGTGATACGAAAAGTCACGTGGTCTACCAGTGACGCGACGCGAACCACTCTTTGGTAAAACTACCAAAGAGTGGTTGTGTAAGGTTTAGGTTTTTTTAATAATCGTACTTCAGAGAGGCTGTATTGGTTTCTATTACTGCCATTCATCATCGACATAGTTCTTTTTTCAGATTACTTTTCTTCTCTAGGGTTGGCATACATCACTTTTAACTCGCTTTTAGGTAAACAATGGCCTACGTTTAAAGTATGAGACATGAAAAAGCATTTAAAATTGTTTTTTTGGAAAATACACCTTTTTTTATTGGAGAAAAAAACAGATACAGACAACATACAGAATTTAGAATAATATGCTAAAGAGAAGTTAGAAAGAAGAAGAAGTAAGAAATATCTAAATCTTAATACAATTCTCACTAAGAATTATTAGCTAGAAGTAAAGGTAGCGTTTACGGCTTCTATATAAGTAATTAGCTTACGAACATAAATTGGCAACAGGACAGAGAATTAGGATAAATATTATAAATTATAATAGAAAACACATTGATTAGTGACGGAATGAAACACAGGCTAGTTAGGCACTTAATTAATACAACACACACGACAATATTAACATTTAACACAAACAAAAAAAGGACATATAAAATACATTTAAAAAAATGTGTAGCACATATTATATTTTATTAAGTAAGAGACTGGCTTGTTGGCTGGAGCTACTGAACATGTCGACTGAGGAGAGCCGCTTGTTTTGAGTCGTGCACATTCTGCGCAGCGCGGTGCACGCACGCCTTCTTTGGTTGAGCTCACCGGGACAGCATCAGCATCAGCATCAGCTAATGTACTTTGAACTATGATCAGCGATCAGAAAAGCATTTTAGCGACTTTATTTATATCTAATCTAATATATCTAAAAATCTCCTCCGAAACGGCTTGACCGATGTTTATGAAATGGTCGTGAGTATATTCAGTAGGTCTGAGATAATTCTCATTTCTTCTTGTTCTTCTACGTCCAATGACGTAAAGTATATTTCATAAGGTTTGAATGAAAAAAAAATACACCCGGGCGGCGCCGGGCGCGGAAAGCTAGTCACCTAATATATCAAATTCTCGTGTCACAGTGTTTGTAACAAAACTCCACCGAAACGGCTTAACCGATTCTTATGAAATTTTGTGTGTAGATATATTCAGTAGGTCTGAGAATAGGACGTAAACTATTTTTCACAAGGTTTGTATGAAAAAAAATACACCCGGGCGGCGCCGGACGCGGACAGCTAGTTAGTTTGTAAATTCATTTAGAAACATTTGCAATCAAGAGGAAATGAACCATGTAAAATTCAAGTGACCAAGCAATGTTTTGGCTGTGTAGTATAACAACAAATGACTTTCTAGGCCACTACGGAACTCCGTCAAAGTGACGCAATTCGAGTAGGTAGTTTCTTAGGATTTTATTGATTTCGTCACTTTGACTATAATTAGAAAAGTACTTACCTACTCCGGGTTGCATCCATGCGTGTCACTCGATACATAATACGCACGCAACCAAATGCGGTGACGCGGCCCCGACTACACCGGCTTGCTGCGTTCGGTTGAGTGTTCTTGTGGTGCCTCGCGGCGCGTATGGTCGAAGCACCGCACACATGCAAGCTGCGCGATATACCTTTGTTTGAAGACGAACAACTACTTTATATTGTGACATAGTTATACTTATAGTGGCTCAGAAAATGTACATTTTGAGCTGGCGAAGACTACAATATATGTTTAGCTGATTTATTAAAGTAAGCACCCACCTCTGACTTGCTTCAGTTTGGACAGTTGGATGTCTGGTAGAGAATGCCTTAAGGCATTAAGTCCGCCACTGGAATTTTTCTTTCATTGTGCAATAAAGTTTTAATAAATAACTAGGTACTAAACCGGCCAAAAGATTTTCATGAAAACTAGCTAAGGACCTTTCTGAATGATCTAGCTTTCTTTTAAAGCGAACCGCGTCCAAATTGGTCCATTCCTTTGGGAGCTGCTACGATGTCACAGCAGGCACGATACGCAGACACACAGATACACAGATACACAGATACACAGACACACAGATACACAGATATACAGATACATAGATACACAGATACTCAGATACTCGAGACGCACAGACGCACAGACACACAGATACACAGATACACAGATACACAGACAAACAGATACACAGATACTCAGATACTCAGATACTCGAGACGCACAGACGTACAGAGACACAGATACACAGATACACAGACAAACAGATACACAGATACACAGATACTCAGATACTCGAGACGCACAGACGCACAGACACACAGATACACAGATACACAGACAAACAGATACACAGATACTCAGATACATAGATAAACAGATACACAGACACACAGATAAACAGACACACAGATACACAGACGCACAAATACACAGACACACAGACAAACAGATACACAGATACTCAGATACTCAGATACACAGACAAACAGATACACAGATACTCAGATACTCAGATACTCGAGACGCACAGACGTACAGACACACAGATACACAGATACACAGACAAACAGATACACAGATACACAGATACTCAGATATTCGAGACGCACAGACGCACAGACACACAGATACACAGACACACACACAGATACACAGACACACAGATACACAGACACACACACACACAGACACACAGATACACAGACACACAGATACACAGACGCACAAATACACAGACACACATATACCCAGAGACACAGACACACAGATACACAGACGCACAGATACACACATACACAGACACACAGATACACACGTTAAACTAATAACACCCCTCTTCTTTGTCGGGGGTTACAAATTAAATATTTAAATAATTCTCGTCGACTTAATACAACTCACAACTTGACTTTTATCTTACTTCTTGAAAGTTTTTATTAACCCTTGATCACCTTGATCGAACTCTTTTAATGTCAAACGTGTAATGACACTTTATCAGTAAATAAACACTATCTGGACTTAAATACCGAACGGTCTGGTTACCAACACAGAATATTGTTTGGGTAGGTCGAACGTGGAAAAATAATGAAATTAATCTGGCGAGGCAACTTAAGTTGTCCGCTTAATCCGTCGGCGAATAGGGAATATACTCGTACATGGGTTTTTTAAATCGCATTTCTCAACAAAATATGAAAATACCGTAAAGGAGATCACCAAAAGTGAAATTAAAATTAAAATCGGCCAAGTAAGACGGATGACACCATCATTTTAAACTGCTAATTAGACAGCTATTAGCTATTAGCGAGCTCCGATATGCACGGTGACATCATGTACAGTCAACAGCATAAATAAGTCATCATTTATGTACCTTGTCACTTTAACGTCGTGTTTGAAATGTCATACAAAATTGTGATACGATTGAAAGCGACAAGGTACATAAATGATCCCTTGTTGACTGTACTTAACAGGTCGGCCATATAAAATCCATGATAAATTCTGTTTTGCTACACAGAGATAGGAACAAACTTTGTTGGCTTATATCTTGGTTATTTTTATAGCTACCTATTCAAAAATTGATTTCTGACAACTGATTGTTAGGTACATCAATCAGTTTTTATTGAAGCTGTGAAAAATATTCATGAATATTCCCTATTGAAAGGGATCGAAGCACGGCGGTCCCATTTTTTTCTTATCACCTGTCCAATTTCTCCGTTCTTTATTTTCCTATTAGTCGCATATTTTCCGATCCGGATTTTTCTCAATAGCAATTTTTTCGGTTCTCCTATGGAAGCCCTAATCGTATTTGTCCTAATGCATCGTTTGCCCGAATTTTCATTTATCCTAACGCCATTTCCGCTTAAATTTTAAAACTTTTTAGTATTGTTATAATACAACCCTAACCTAACCGAACCGCAGATATAATTGGAAAACTTAAAAAGTTGCCTGACTCATCTGAAAACCAGTTTAGGGCAAATGAAAATTCGGGCAAACGATGTGTTAGGACAAACGTTGTTAGGGATTGTGAGGGACACCCAATTTTTTCTATCTGTATTAGGCAAGAAGGTAGAATTATTTACCTATGTCAACTGTGTAGCAGGCCTGAAGAGCCAAAGCAACCGGGAGTAGCAGCACTATCAATGCTATCAAATTGATTTCTGGAATAGGACAAAATGCAACAAGAAAAAGGCGCAGGGGAAAAAACACGAGCGTTTAAACTTACCTCAGGTTTTTTAAATCCGCTCTTAAGGAATGTATCTAACAAAGAGAGCCAAACAGGATGCGCGGCGGGGAGCGGAAGAAACAAATGCGCATACGTGCATGAAGCGCATCATATATGCGACTTTACATGAAACTGCATGCTACGACCGTGACCCGGTCGAAAGATCTAGCACAAACAGTTTATTGATCCGCTCATCTTTATTGCTTATAACATGATAATGTAATGTTATCTACGAAAAGGGACCTTATTGTTTATGGCGCTTCCGCCATTATTAAAGATTCTCCGATATAAATACAACGTCGCGTGACGCAGTGCGGCGTAAGCGCCATCGACAATAAGGTCCCTTTACGTAGATAATGCCACATACAGGGTGGTACTCGATAAACTGTACATATTGAAAGGGATGAAATTTTAGGGTTATTTATAGGTAAAAAAATTTTTTTTTATAATTTTTAGCCACTGGTTCTTTTTTACAGATTGTCAAACTTTTTAATAAAGTTTGGGTAGTACACTTACTTGTGACGGCGTAACTTTAGATCTAATAGCCCGAAAAAGATAAATGCATAGTATTGACATTAGTTAGGTTTATAATAATTGATAAAAATATTAGACCAATTAAAAAAAATAACTGAGTAACTGCTTTTTTGTGGAAAATTACTGCAAAAATATCATTTTGTTTTCATAAAAACACGATTTTCTCAAAATTTTGCAGATGTTTTGCAAAAAAAATTTAACGTTTTTAGATCTAAAATCAAACGAGGAATACTTAAGCAAAAAAAAATTAGTGAAATATCGACAAAATTTTGAAAAAATGTTGTTTTTATGAAAACAAAAATATGACATTTTTGCTGTAATTTATAAAAAAATTAAGAAAAAAAAGTGGCTAATTTTTTTTAAATTGTTTTACCGATAAATTAACCTAAAATTTAATTCCTTTCAATATGTACAGTTTATCGAGTACTACCCTGTATAATATAATGTAATATCATCCATATTATAAATGCGAAAGTAACTTTGTCTGTCGGTTATGCTTTTACGGTTAAACCGCTGAACAGATTTCGTTCCTGATGTGGAGAGTTTTCCTCTTTTTAACCTTTTGACCGCTACGCTACAAATGAAGTGTCGTGTTCTGTACGCCATGGAACGTCCGTCTAGTACAGAGGTCCCCAAACTTTTTTGGCTCGTAGACCACTTGGCAATTTTTTCGGTTTTGGGTGGACCCCTGCTTACCTAATATTTACGTTGTCACGTAAAAACTAAGCAAGAAATCTTCGGGATTTTTGCACAGATAACGTTGGCGGTCTAGTCGGCTAAAAATTTACAAAGCTACAGTTAAAATTTAGCGCGGAAAAATATTTTTTACTAAATAAAAACTTACACGCTAATAAATTAAAAATAATTTATAAAGATACTTATATTTATATATTTATAAAAAAGTATTACGTAAGTAAGTAAGTGCCTACTATCTGTGTATGAATATGGATTTTTCCATTACTGGAAAGCCAAAATTAAAGTCACGACCAGTTTAAATGGGACCCACTATCATGGACCCCCATTTTCCTGTCATAGACCCCCATTCTATTTTTCCGCTCACATGGACCCCTTGCAAGGCGTCGTCGACCCCCGGGGGTCGATATAGATCACTTTGGGGATCACTGGTCTAGTAGGTACTCGTAAAAAGGAACTTTAAGTTCCATCGTAGAAGGTTTTATTTCGGATTGAATGTTGGTCATGTATAGATGACTATGGCGTGTGAGCCTTGTCATTGGCTGTGACGACTAGATGACTGTGGCGGTCAAAAGGTTAAGGAACAGACATACGGTACTTTTTTGCCGCGATGAACGACTTTTACGCGGACGAGTTCGCCGGTAACAGCTAGTCAAATTATAAATGCGAAAGTTCGTTTGTTCTTTTCACGAAGCAAAGGATACAGGTGATAAAAAGTAGTGTACGTGTGAACTGCCAATATAATAAACGACAATATAACCCTTATCACCGTTCAGATTGATATAATACACAGATATTGACATAATACTTACAGTGTTAGGTAATTAGCAGTTTCTTTACGACTATTTTAGTTTCTTATATTAAAGTGTACCATCATCATCTTTTGACCAATTTCTGGCAACTACCAGACGTGAGTCATCAGTGTCATCACTCCACTTCGCAAAAGGACGTCCTTCATTACGTTGACCGAACTGTGGTCTCCACTTTTAAATGCATCAGAGGTCTGTATTCAGGAGTGGTGTAATAAAGGTCACTGGTCAGATGATGATGATGGTGATGATAATGAGGATGATGATGATGATGATGATGATGATGATGATGATGATGGTGGTGATGATGATGATGATGATGATGATGATGATGACAATAATGATGATCTGCCGACCATTGAGCTGCTCTCCAGTCACTGTCTATTTTTTTACGAATTCATTTTAGAAAATCGAGCCTTTCAGCTATGATAAGACATGGTTTGAGACACTATCAGATCTTAGACATGACGGGTTAACGTATCTCACCATTTGTGATAAAATTGTCCGTTGTTACCTAGACACTTGAGATAGGTATTATAATAACGATATTGAGTCAAGGACATAAGATAAAACTCCAGATATAATGGAGACCCCGACTTTCAGAGCTGATAAGGCCCTGACCACACCACGGCATCGCATCGTTAAGAGGCTACATAATATTTAGCCTCTAATATATCCAAAGAACAGACACAAACGCGTTATGGTTATTGAGATCCAGATCGCGGAACACTACAGACTTTATCATAATATGACCATAACGCCTTTGTGTCTGTTCTTTGGATATATTAAACTTGATCATATTTTCTTGACTGCTAAACGTTAAAACACGATTAGAAATAAAGTCCTCGATATGTTTAACAACATACTAAAATTTGGTGCTGATATCACAAAGTGAATTCAATTATGTTTCACCTAACAGAATGACTAATGACCAAAACGCGTGTTGGAGTACACTTTGCGGCGCTTGTACGCCAAAACTATTGACTTTATGAAAAAAAAGTTAATACAAAAATTGTAGGCAATCGTCTCTTGTTTCATTTTGTAATAACTGTTTTTATCGTAAAATGAGTCGAAAAGGAGATATTATCAAAAAATTGATTTTAGGCGCCATCTTGCCAATATGGCGGCGCGAGCGGGAAAA
Source organism: Acleris literana (assembly GCA_946894065.1). NCBI lineage: Eukaryota > Metazoa > Arthropoda > Insecta > Lepidoptera > Tortricidae > Acleris > Acleris literana. The sequence continues at coordinate 11,219,241 of OX335687.1, forward strand.
ATACGAGGTGTCAAAGTCGAAATTCGGAAAGAGGACATCAAAATCTATAAAATCACTAATTTTCAAAACTCCCGGAAAACATTACAGGTAAAACTACCCAATGACTGTAGTATTTACTGATTAACGTGACAGAAATTGACGTCATAATCAATGGCTAATCACTTATCACGGTAATGGCAAACATACGTTGCAAATTGCTCATTGTGTTTTTAAGCACTTCTCATAAATTAGTATCTTTTTGAGTGTTATTTATTTAGTAAACTTCATAGAACAATACATAATATTCAAATGATGGATCTAATACCTTAAGGGAATTTTCTAACAGTCGAGCAATAGGAAAACTAAGAAAATTTAAGATTATGAAATAAATAAGATAATAGTAGAAGTTCAGTGACTAAATAATAATGTATCGAATATAATACTTTATATAGATTATTCTTTAATAAAAGCGTGAAATCTTGAGAATTCAAATTTCTTTGGGTCTCAGATCCCACTTACCATCAGGTGGCCTGCGTCACAGTACAGCGGTAGTTATTGTCTTCAAACAATGGTAACTAGATAGATAAAACGTTTATTCGATGCTTCAATCACACACATAGTTACAATAGAGGTGTCCTGGGTAAAAAAAATGTAATTCTAGTTAGTCCGTCAGTAAGATTATCAAAAAATATTGAACACGTATTTTTTGCTTTATCAAATCAATCAAAATTGACAAACATAACGCGCATCAAAGTTCGGGAGTGGGGGCTCGTGATGTCACACCGTGGTATAAAGTGTGCCACGACGTGACGTCACAAGAAACTTCAACGCATTTTATCTTCGTAATTTTTTGTTCAATTGACAAAATAAAAAATACGTGTTCAATGTTTTTTGATAATGTAAATGACGGATTAATTAGATTTTTTAGGACACTAGCCTATTGTGATATTTAGTGGAAAAGAACAATATCAAACTAATTTACGAACTCGCACGGCTTGCATATGTACGTGCCTCGACCGTACGGACCGCGAGGCACCACAAGCAAACTCACAAAGTCACGCCGAGTTGGATAAAGGCCAAGCCATACGGGATGCATACACGTAGAAGTGACGTGCGCGTGCGCTTTCCACTGCGTTGTATAGTATGGATACTCTTACGATATGTCAGACCGCTGGCGTGATGTACGCGTGCACGAGTCACTCCTCGGCCTTTAGTTAGAGCCACGTCATCGCTACGTTTGGTTGCGTGCGTAAAATGATGATTAAGTATGTAACTATTCCTTTATTTCCACAATAATAGGCTTACAGTGTAACCCGCGCCTACATGTTAACAACTAAAGTATCTTATATTACGACTAGGTGCACTTGCCGTCCCGGGGCAAGTCTAAATGGAGCGGAGCGGTTTGCTAATATAACCAGTGATCGGAATAGGTAGAGTATATTTACCTAAAGTTTGCAAAGGGACATAATATAGAGGGGTTACAACCGGGTGAAATACTATTTTATTTTTATTTAGTTCCGGATTTCCGAAATTTTTTGGCACTAGTAAATGCAGTAGCAATGGAGTCTCCAGTTTGTCTCTGTTCTACGAAGTTAAGGTAAATATACTCCACCTATTATTTAGATACTTAAAAGAAATGAGTTACAGGCCCCTTTTATCATAAACTAACATAAAATATCACATAGGTACCGTAAGTAAATATTACGTATATTTAGCATTAAAAATACCGGAAATCCGGAATTCAATAAAGATAAATTAATATTTCATCCGGTTCTAATCCCTCTATATTATGTCCTTTTGCGAACTTTAGGTAAATATACTCTACCTATTCCGATCACTGAATATAACATACTACAACAAACAACCTTACGTCAAACGTGTGACATCTGTCAATCGTAAGCTCTGCTGCAGATTTCTCATCATGTCTGTAACTAAAGCTAAAGATGAAGATTCAAAAAGGTTACGAGCGAAGAGCCCCGCTTAAAATCCAAGTTATGGCATTTTTCCCATTTTTTAACCGACTTTAAAAAATGTGGAGGTTATACGTTCCACTGTATGTATATTTTTTTTATGTATGTTCACCGATTACTCCGTCAATTGTCGACCGATTTCAATTTTTTTTTTTGGTTTGATAGTTTATACTTTCGAGGTGGTCCCATTGTCACCAAATCTGAATCTGATGAGAGGAGCCGTGAGGAATTGAGGGAACTCCTCAAATATTGTAGGCAAACATATAGCGATTTTAGTATTTTTAGTAAGAAATCCAGCATTTGCATTCAGAAACTATCATTTGGTGAAGTGGAACTGATGATGAAGACCACAGATGGCCACCCGAACTCCTCAATGGTACCGATTTCAAGGGTGGCGATAAGATATCTCGATTAAGATAGTTGAGCGACTACCTACAACGAATATAATATTTACTTGTTGAAATATGACTATGACTTTCCCGCGGCGTTGCTTGCGGCGCGCTTGATATACCTAAGTTAAAGTTTCATTTCAACTAAGAATTGGGACTACGTAACAGCGTATTATGATCACTAAAAAGTATAAAATAAAATAAATGTTTTAAAAAACAAAAAACCGCCTTCAAAACTCAAAAAATAACTTCTTTAAAATTGTAGGCACCTAATAGGTTAGTCCAACTGAAGTCGGCGACCACAACATTTTCAATAAAAAGCCGACATCAGTTGGACTAACCTATTAGGGGCCTACAATTTTAAAGAAGTTATTTTTTGCGTTTTTGAAGGCGGTTTTTTGTTTTTTATCCCATTGAAGGTCTATGGGATCAGATTTTCGGTGATTATTCCTCCGTGGTATCGATTTTCAATGTTATTTTTTCTAAACCATCTATGGCTAGATGTCGTATTACGGGCTATATTTGATCCTGATATCTCTAATTGTTTGGGAGGAGTATGCGGACAAACGAAAATCCGAATCGGGGAAGAATGGAGCTTCGCTCCAATTACAAATACGAAAACGAAGTACACAAGCACGTACAAATACTACTAAACTATATCGTATTATATCGTGACTATATTATCGTTTTCCTCTGTACTTTACGGGCACCAATTCAGTTCTTTGTCACTTTCACGTCATGTTTGAAGGCGTTAAAGCGACAAGGTACAAACGTGTGCAGCTACTTAAAAGGCTGACATTTAGAACATTCCCGTTTCAGTAATCAGTAATTACTAACGATTGCCTGAGATCAAGTACTTGTGCTTATCACAGAACATTTGCCCTTATCAGATGACTTAAGATTAGGAGATCATTGATCAATAGCTATTTTGCTTAAATTGGCCTTGCGTTATATAAATGTGTGTAAGCAAGTATGCACAATATATAGGTACTGATGACACTATCATTTAGTCTGTGTGGTGTAGTGTTTTATTTAAAAAAAAGATAAAATATGTAAATATTATTATTTATTATTAACTACGCGTATAATTAGTTTCCCGCTACTCCCCCTATTTTAACCCCTTAGGGTATGAATTTACTAAAATACCTTTTTAGTGCATATTTTTATGAATATTCCTTCCAAATTTCAAGTTTAGCGTTCGATCAATCATTCAGCCAGTCAGTCAGTTTCTTCTTTTATACAGGGTGGCCGGAAACATAGTCGTCAAAAAAAAAGTAGTTTTAAAAACATCCTAAGTTCATAATTATTCTACCAATGTAAGAAACCAATGAAAAAATATTAAAATAATACATGAAGGGTTTTTCATAACATGGACATAAGGAAAAATTACAAAAAATCTGATTAAAATGATCAATATCTCTGAAAATACTAAAAATCGCGGAACATACATGGGGGTCAGTTACCAAAATTTTTTTTTTTGGACCTCAATGTTCCCGCCACCCTGTTATATTATTATTTTAGATATTTATTTAATTTTCTGTACATTAGGTTTTTTATTACAAATATTCAAATATAAAAGTAAAATAACAATACGAATACAAAAAAATAGACATTGTAAAAAACCTAACCTACGAGTGCCGCCGGCAGCGGGGCAGGGCTCAAGCTACCGGTGGTTAGGGCTGCAGAGAGAGGAACCTCCTCACAATACGTGCCGTTTCGAGGAGTACTGCCTTCTGTATCTGGCCCTTGATCCAGCCATCTAGCGAGAGTCTCTTGAGGTGTTGGTCGAGACTCTTCGCTATAAGACCGTTTGCCGAAACAACTATCGGGACAATGATAGTCGAGTCAACATCCCACATGGCGGTCACCTCGTGAGCCAAGTCAAGGTACTTGCTGAGTTTGTCCTTCTCGGCCTTCACAAGGTTCTCGTCATGCGGGATGGTGATGTCGACGAGCACTGCCCGGCGTTGAGATCGATCTGTCAACACGATATCAGGCTTATTGGCAACAATATATTATTATTATTATTATTTATTCCCCTAAGGGAAACAGGCGTGATTTAATATATGTATGTATGTATGTATATTATATTTTATAGACATATTCCATCTCACTCACGTACTCTAACAGCTTTGTATCATTCATGTGTTGGTTTAGCATGGTTTCAGTATGGTCAGGCTTATAAGTAGATGTCTCTCTCTCGCATTTACATATTGGTAAGAAAGTGACGGATGTTTTATCCACGATTAGAGCATTCACAGCTGTCAAAACGTATGAACTAACAGTCGATTAATATTAATTAAATTAAACATCGTTTGGTGAAATTGGTACTATAATAGGCACAGTTTGCTTTGTTACTTTAACGTCATGTTTGAACTGCTGTGAAAAGTGGGCCGATTGTTCTCAGTCAAAGTAAACGTCAGATCATAAAAACTGTTATTTGAGATGCACCTTGAGATGGGCCTCTGCTCGGTTTCTTAAAACGGTCCATGTTCTTGAAATTGCTAAATGTCAATGGTTTTTAGAGAAGCAACATACACACAGACAGGGCGAACAATAAGTACTGCCTTCTGGACATGGATAATACAATGGAAATCATCGACACGAAGAGAAAAAGCACAGTCCTCATCCTTAATTTGACAACGTTCGTCACAGCGAACATACCATAATGATCACTTTATTTGTTTGGATTGTGTTTTATTTTTTGCTGATTCAAAATCAAAAAGGGTTTGAATTCCCGACCTTTTTTATTTTTTCCAAATTGAGGGTTAACCTTCAACGCTGAACTTTACCAATTTTCTCTCTGATACCCAGGTTTGAAGAGACCTCAGTGGAGATTCCAACCTGCCGGTTCAACAACAACTCCTGCCTGGGCGGATTCCCGCGCCTTTATCATCAGATCCAACTCCTGCTCCAGGAAAAGCCTGATGCGTTACTCCTGAACGCTGGGGACAGCTTCCAGGGCACGTATTGGTACACGCTGCTGAAGTGGAACATCACCCAGGAGTTTATGAATCTGCTGCCGCACGATGCTCACGTAAGACATTCTTTTCCATTTAATAATCTATCTTTTGACTGAAAGTGCTTAAAAAAAATACATTTGCCTTCTTCTTCTTCTTATAGTGGCTCTCCAACTAGTGAAGGTTGGCAGTCAGCTCCGCATATTTCTCTCGGTCTTTCCCTTCGCTGTTCAGCAAATCCGATTCTGGTTTTTTAGGATTCCAAACCCAAAGCAGCTGCCCCGCCTCTCCCTTTTCTCCCTAAGGTACGCTCTTGGGTGCGTTGCTAGTTTTGCATTATTAAAATAAGCTTGCATTATTAAAATAAGGTACCTTACTAGGTACCGCGCGAGTGTCAAACGATATCGCGAGGAAAACGAATTCGTACCTATTCGTACAGATAATTATTTTAAGGTTATCTCTGCTAGAGTAATTATAATGTTCCTAATTTAAGATTTCACAGTTAGAGTTAAAACGGGAAAAAACAGAAATGCGTTGAGTTTTTTATGAGCACTGATAAGATTAAATGAGTACAGTTACTTGTCAAACTACTGTTTCAAAACTTGCCTCGTAGGCAGTTTTTTTAATTATATAGAAAGTAAGTAATAATAAGGTTTTGGATATATCTAAAATAAATCAGTCTAATGTCCCGCCATATATTATCGACCCCTTCTTTCGAAGCTGATATCTCTCCAATGGCCCAACGGATATAGGTACATGAAACTTAGCTAAGTAAGAACACTAAGAACCATCCCGTATAAATAGGGTAAACAAAATATCTAATTAGTCCGTCAGTAAGGTTATAAAAAAATATTGAATACCTACGTATTTTTTGCTTTATCAAATCAATCAAAATAAAACGCGCATTTTGATGCGTTCGGGAGTGTGGCCTCGTGACGTCACATCGTGGTATAAAGTGTGCTACTGCGTGACGACACGCGAAACTTTAATGCACTTTATCTTCGTATTTTTTTGTTTAATTGACAAAAGAAAAAAAAAGTTGTGTTCAATATTTCTTTGAAAGTGTAAATGACGGACTAATTAGATTTTTTTAGGACACCAGCCTATTATCTTTGTATAAAAAAACGCGTCCAAAACCATTTGGGAGATACGATACACAGGCATACAGATACACAAAACGTTTGTATTGTAGAAATACCGTTTGTGGGCACTGTACCCTTTTTGGCCACATAAGGTTGAAATGAGTATCAAAAATACTGTAAAATTAAACATAATATTCATATATAGTTAACACTGAAGATTAATATTGAGATAAAATATAGAAATATTTTTGTAATTTCATAATGCTTTAGATATTAGTTACAATTTAGAGTGGCCAAAACTGGTTTTAAGATGGCCGAAACCGGTACTTCTACCCTATCATCAGTAAATATCCAACTGGAACAATTCTGCCCTCCTGGGCCAATGCGTAGTAACTCAATTAAAACGAATGTAGCAATATCAACCTTATTCTTATTACTAACAGATGAGATTTCAAATTGCTTTGGTTATTGAATTTGATATACTGCTGACGTGGGCTAAGACGGGCAGAATTATTACACGGTTACTTCATCATATGACTTCAATTTCTGCTGCAATATCTGATCACGAAACAAGGAAACAGTAAATTATCCAGTTAATATAGACAAGTGGCTAACCAACGCCAGTTGAAGATAATAGATACTTTCTTGACGAGGAGTTCCGTTCGATTGTAAGATTCATCATCACTGACACGAAATGTAACGTCAGATTAGAACTTTGTTAAAGCGGAGTCTTTTAAAGCTACAAGAAACAAAAGTCAAACTTTTTGTCGTTGATTTTCTATGACAACGTTCTATGGATTTCTTCTCCACCGACGAACTAGCATGCACAACTGACTAATGATATTTATGTCAAAATCAAATTTAACAGCGTCGACGGAGCTGCTATTTCTGAGTGTTTTGGCCAGTTGAAGACCTAACATGACCTAAACCTACCTCATATTTATGATATTTGTTAGATGAGCGCGAGTATTTTTTCCTGAATCCCTGATATTTCTCTATACGAGTGTTTTCCCAATCAGGGTACTATGCTCCTATATCCTGTGACAGGGAGGCGTACATGGAGCCGAAGCCAATACGCAGATACCCTTTAGACAACTAAGTATAGTAAAAGTGATAGGACACCAACCAACGATTGTCGCTGAGTTACACTACAGAAGTATGCTCCCATGGACAACCACCGGTTAGTGTTTTTTTTTTTAAGAAAGATCCGAACGAACATTGAAAATAGGCTAAACGAATCAAATCATATGGATTGGTGAACTAGGCTATTGATGAAACTATGGCGGCTGCCTGGCCAATGCAATTACTTTGGTTGACATAACAGACAGTTTTTCGCCAACCTCATGGAATGAGCCTCCTTCAATAGCCGTATATATACACAGCAGTAGAGAGGACTGGACTTTAAACTGCCGTAAGGTGCCCACTCGCCACTTATGCAGCACATCCCTTCGAGCATATAGCTCTTGCGACTCCATTCTGACCAGCCAATAAAGGCAAGTTAGCGGTGAGGGTCTGTTCCTCGTCATTCGTAGACGGCCGGTGAAGGCAAGCGTGAGGTGCGGATCCGGACCTACCCTCGGGAGGCACTAAAGTCTGTGGTTTTAGTAAGAATATTCATTGTCTAGGACCCATAATACGGTCGGCCGTATACTCGTAAATAGCTGCACGCTTAGTGCTTTGTCCCTTTAACGTTAAGCTTGAACTGCTGCTCTTATCTGTCAAAGCTGTTAAAGCGACAAGGTACAAAAGTGTGCAACTACTTATAAGGATGTTGAACAAGCCTTAAGCTTACTTTGGGACTAGAATAATTTGTGCAAGATTATTCTATAAAGGTTATTTTGATATTTTCCAGGCAATCGGCAACCACGAATTCGACGATGGCCCCAAAGGCTTGGCTCCTTACCTCTCCGCGTTGAAGGCCCCAGTACTAGCTGCTAACATGGATACCAGCCAGGAACCATCACTGCAAGGCTTGTACATCAACAGCACAATCATCAAACGGAAAAATAGGAAGATTGGACTGATTGGTCTCATCACTACCGATACTAAGGTATTTGTTTTTGATGTGACGACTGAGTTTAAAATTACCTGTTTATGTAAAAAGTTTCACACTGCATTGGTATTTTCCGTACCAATATTATCGAACAGCAACCAAATCTGCCCTACTAAGCTAATAAGCTGTATACCAAATTTAATACCCAAAGCAGTTTTAATTCTGGTCTGTTAGAAAAAAGGTTGATATTCCTACAGGAGTTTTATCTGTGACTAGAGGACGCCCGCGACTTCGTACGCGTAGAATTAGTTTCCCGCTACTCCCCCTATTTCTTCCCGTTGGGGGTCGATTTTCGGAAAATCCTTTCTTAGTGCTTACTTACATCATGAAAGGAAACCCTGTACCAAATTTCAAGTTTCTAGGTACAGTAGTTTCGGCTGTGCGTTGATATCTAAGTCAGTCAGTCAGGTTTGCCTTTTATATATATATATATATATATATATATATATATATATATATATACTAGGTACAGTCTGTGAGCACATAGAAGGTGCCTCGGGTTTGTACTTCTTTCTCATTCGCTCTCAATAATAGCGTATGAGAGCGAGTGAAAGACAACTACAAACCTGAAGTATTATTTTATATCTATTATCAAACCGCGATTAGAATGTGATTCGGAAGTACCGTTAGCACAACATTGGGGCTAATTCGGATCGCGTTTTCTAATTTTAAACATCTGTTAACCCAAATTTATAAACGTCAAACTCGATTTTAGGCTAACAAGTATTGACGTTTGACGTTTATAAAATCAGGTTTACAAATATTTAAAAATAGAAAACGATATCCGAATTAGCCCCATTACCTACTTATAATTAATAAATATAATCATAAGTCAGTCTACTCTATGATATCTTCATAAGTTCTTTAAGCGCAGGCACTTACCTATAGACAACAGATTTACAAATTATGCTATAACAGTCACTACATAATTATTTCAACTCTACCTATTCTTAGGAAATGTTGTCATTTGTTTTATAAAAAATATTATTTTCATATTTGACAAATCTGTCATTATTTTTCACTGAATTTTCACGTTATCGAATCAAAAAATATTTTTTTATAAAATATTATGAATCGTGGTAAAGTATTAAACGGTCTGAGAAATTATTGAATAACGAAAAAGATAAAATTAAGGTTCTTCTAACTCTAACACATATTTATTTATTTATTTTGTTCTTATCGTTTGATGATACAGATAGCTCTGATAATGGTGGTGTGGTGAGTGAATAATTTTTGATGGTGTTTCTAAAAGTAATTACAACATTTGTATTTCATTAAAGCAATATAATTTGATGTCTTTTGCCAAGCTTTAGAACGTCATTGTACTAAAATAAGTATTTTCATTTATCTGCACACTCTGCCATTGACAATTTCACTTCATGTATTAATTCAAAAATGACATATGTGCCCAATCCCATTCTAATCGCGGTTTGATAATAAGAGCTACCGCACTGTACAGTAAAACCAGTGTATATATTAGTAATCGGCAATTTTCGTTTTTCTATTAAACACGAGTGACAAAATACTGTCAGTTGTGAGTGTGATAGGGATAGTCAACGGAATACTATTTAAATTAGGTGATAAATGTCAGGGGACAATCTCACACAAATTGAACCAGCCCCAAACTAAGCTCTAGGCTTGTACTATGGGTAGGCAACGATAAACATAGGTAGTTATCGTTATACTGAGAAATTCATAAAAATCCATCTAAGACTCAGAGCAAAATACTCGCGCTCATCGCACAAATACTTGCTCATACCAGGAATAGAAGATGGGACCGATGGCTTCTTGAAGAGGGTCACTAAACTACCAAAAAGGCTAAATGTGTCGTAAAATACTTTTCCATCGGTCATAAGTGTTCTTGAATAAAAATATTTTATGGTAGTTTCAATAACAAAACCATGTCGTCGATCTACATATTTTGAATGATTCAGTTATGATGAATTATTCATGACATTGCTTCTTATTGACTTCTTACTAAGTACTTATTGACTCAAATGGTAAAAGAAGTTGAATTACTCAGCACACTGGTCGTTTGCAAGACTTCAGTCTTGTTGTTTTGTAAATTTATTTAAATTTTTACCTTCATGTCTACCATCTGCTGAAAACGAAATATTTACTTGGAACATCGGCTCTTGTTCAAGTGAAAGGAGTTTTAATTTAGAGAATTATTGAACATATTTAACTTCTGTACGTTAGGTTTTTTACAATAAGTATTCAAATATAAAAGTAAAATAGCAATAGGTACATAAACAAAATAAACAATATAAAAAAACCTAACCTACGGGTGCCGCCGGCAGCGGGGCAGCAAAAGAGGAACCTTCTCTCCCATAAAACGTGCTATACATAACTGTGAGTTTAATAATAACTAACCTTCACAAAATGTCTTTGAGAATTTTAGTCATTTCTTTTTTCTTTTTTTTTTAATTGCCGTCGACGGGCAAACAGGCAGACAGCCCACCTGATGGAAAGTGGTCACCGCCGTCTATGGACTGGTCTCGAAGAAATTTTATGATACCCTTTTTTTATTTGTCCAGAGATCATTAAAACTAGAACTAATTTACTTGACTTTGTGTCAAAATTAGCAAAAATATTATTTAGTGACGATGATGATGATGTGTTAAAAATACCTAAATAAAATATAGAATATGTTATTCTATTATTAAGTTAATAAGTTAGTAATGTATATACCAAATTGATTACGATAGCATCCAATTTCACATCATTTAAAGATACCTATAAAATATACGTTTATATACACCGGGTTCAAAGTTTAAAGTTATCTTCTCTTTGCAGATTTTGTCGTCTCCAGGAAATGTGACATTCACGGATCCGGGAGAAGCGACCAGACGGGAAGTCAACCTGCTTCTGGACCAGGGCGTGGACATCATCATATTGCTGTCGCATTGTGGCCTGGATGTTGATAAGTATGCTACCGTTTACGTAATAATCGCCAGTACGATTGCGTCGCCATAGAAATTTAGTTTTATTTTAGATTTAAAACAGCATTGCTTAATAAAAATTGTAATGTAACCGAAGTTATGTTTTGCTCCAAAAAGACATAAATTATGGTAATTTTAAGTATTATATATTTTTATTGGGTGCAGCTTCGTGGTCACCCCAGTTTGTCACCCCAGTGCCTTTCGACGGAGCCCTGCCTATGGCTCCTATTTCTGAGCGATTTGCCCTTCGGGCATCTTAAGATACCTAACGAACCTAACCTACCTACTTTTGCGGAATAAAAATTATTTCTGACGAATAACCGACTAAAGCGAATAGCACTGGGGTGACAAACTGGTGTGACCACGAGTCATCCGCTTTTTTATTGCCTGTGAATCTTTTTCTATCCATTGAAACTAAATTTTAATGTAGATTTGGTACTAATTTTCAACAGAAAATGCATTCGAAAATTAGAAAACCGCGAAGAACAGTTTAGTATATGTTACCTAAAGGGGGCAGAGAGCTGACGCGGAAGAATTTTTAATCCTTGAAAATATTTACGGTTACTTTGAAGACAGTGGCTCATAAAAATGTCTTCCTTTACGTAATTTCTTCCTGCATGTAAATTATTGGCTAGACTGAGTTCGTTTATTTTTTTGTGCCTAATTTATCAAACAATACCTATGTTCATATTACGAAATTTCTTGTTTCTTTTACTAATAAATTAAATTATTATTTCCAGGCAGCTAGCCCGTGACTATGGCGAGCACATTGACATCATCATCGGCGGCCACTCGCACTCTTTGCTGTGGGACGGACCAGCACCAAGTAAAGAAGCCGTTGCTGGACCATACCCTGTGATCATTGAGAATTCCGCCAACAACAAACATAAGGTAAGAGGATATCAATGTGGATGTACAGTCACGAGATTAAATTTGATACCCACCTTAGGTCTAAAGTCAATCTGACATTCTACAACAATAAGGTTGAGTTTCCTAAAAGTTACAAATGACTTGACATCTCTAATGACTAGGGTAAGGACTTTTAGTAGCATATCGTGGTTCTAGAATCCATGGAGTCGCTATTTCATATATATTATAATACATATAACTTTGATTTTGACCTTTAGTATTTTAGTATTTCAAAATGAATTTATTCATTAAACCGCTTAACCAATTTAAATGAGTTTTGGTGTGGAGGATATCTCTGCTGCGAAAGCGTTACAAACAAGCAAATATTAGTAGTTATGGAATAACCGAACTAAAAATGTATTTAGTTCATTTTGAAATAAGACCATACTGAAAGGCCAACATCAAAGTGTCATGTATTATAATAAAATAAATGTTTTAAAAAACAAAAAACCGCCTTCAAAAACGCAAAAAATAACTTCTTTAAAATTGTAGGCACCTAATAGGTTAGTCCAACTGATGTCGGCTTTTTGTTGAAAATGTTGTGGTCGCCGACTTCAGTTGGACTAACCTATTAGGTGCCTACAATTTTAAAGAAGTTATTTTTTGCGTTTTTGAAGGCGGTTTTTTGTTTTTTAAAACATTTATTTTATTTTATACTTTTTAGTGATCATAATACGCTGTTACGTAGTCCCACTTCTTAGTTGAAATGAAACTTTAAGTTATTTCAAGCGCGCCGCAAGCAACGCCGCGGGAAAGTCATAGTCATATTTCAATAACCTCCTTTTTTGAAGTCGGTTAACAAGTAAATATTCTTCGTTGTAGTCGCTCGACTATCTTAATCGAGATATCTTATCGCCACCCTTGAAATCGGTACCGTTAAGGAGTTCCGGTGGCCATCTGTGGTCTTCATCATCAGTTCCACTTCACCAAATGATACTTTCTGAATGCAAATGCTGAATTTGTTACTAAAAATACTAAAATCGCTATATGTTTGCCTACAATATTTGAGGAGTTCCCTCAATTCCTCACGGATTCTCTCATCAGATTCAGATTTGGTGACAATGGGACCACCTCGAAAGTATACTCTATCAAACCAAAAAAAATTTTTTGAAATCGGTCGGCAATTGACGGAGTAATCGGTGAACATACATAAAAAAAAAAAAAAAAACATACAGTGGAACGTATAACCTCCTCCTTTTTTGAAGTCGGTTAATAATTAGGAAATAGCGACTCCATGGATTCTGGAACCACGATATGCCACCGAAATTCCTAACCCTACTATTGACATTGACGACTTCAAGCATATTTTTCTTGAAATGGGTCCCAAATTAACGCTCGTGACCGTAAAATTTTAGATGCATTCTCCGTTCAGAGGTAGCGATGTGTTTCACGTTAGGAAAGAGCAAATGAGCAGGAGCAGTCCAATACACTACTGCTAATGAATATTTGCATAATCATCTTCTGCTTAAACTAGACCACTGATGACTGCTGGACACAGTCACGTAATAGTCTCAACTCCGCATAATGCTTGCTTAGAAGCCAGTGATGGTCTTCCACTGGGATCGTATTAATTCACCTCATAGTTCCTGGGTTCAAATCCCGGTAAGATCAGATATTTTGTGTGATGAGCACAAGTATTTGTTTCTGAGTCTTGGATGTTTTCTATGTTATTTAAGTATTTATTTCTCTATTATATCGTTTTCTAGTACCCATAGTACAAGCCTAGAGCTTAGTTTGGGATTAGGTCAATTTGTGTGAGATTGTCCCTTGATATTTATTTTATTTATTTATAGTTCCAACGGAAGAACAGCGCTGATTTAAATGCCAGCATTACGCTGAGTTGGGACCATTTCGTGATTACATTCTTCTTGTTGATGTATATCATGAATAAATAGTTTCCTTTCTTTCTTTTGACAAGTTTCAGAGCTCACTTACTACAAGGCTCTTCATAAGTCTGTGTTAAAGCATGCTGCATATTATTAAACAATTCCCTGATGCTGTTTCCAGGTCCTCATAGTGCAAGCGTCAGCCTTCACCAAGTACATGGGCAATTTGTCGGTTTACTTCGACTTTCGCGGGAACTACGTTAAATGGGATGGCGGACCAATTTTCCTCGACAGAACTATAGTTGAAGGTAATCCTTGATTTCTTTATTTTGGAACCATTGACGTCAAAAGAGGGGTGATATATGTTTTCATATGTATATGTATCTGTGTGTCTCTCTTCTTTTTAAATAAAGCTAGTTGCATCGGAGTTGTTCTTAGCTACGTTTCATGAAAATAATTTGGATCGTTTAACGCATTCACTGCCGGCAACGCATATTAGCGTTCACATGGCTTTCATGCAGTACCTTGAACGCGTGCGTTCTTACAGTATACAAGCTTTGTGCAAAACAAGAGATGCGGCACCTGGGGTGTGATTCTCTCAAAAACGGCGGTCGGTCGGACGAACGAGCGAAATCGCAGCGGCGAGTTTATGTAAGTAGTCCCGTCCGAGCGAACAAAACACATTTTAGCGCCTGCATTTTCAATTTGGCAGAATGGCTTATCGGACGTATTGGCTGCCTAGTTGAGAATGCACGCGCTAAAATGTGTTTTGTTCGCTCGGACGGGACTACTTAAAATTGCCGCTGCGATTTCGCTTGTTCGTCCGACCGACGGCCGTTTTTAAGAGAATAACACCCCTGGTGAAAGAAAGTTCAAAAAACAATGTCGGTAGTGAATACCTTACATTATATCAGTTCTGAAAGTAGGATCACCATTATATCGTGGTTTTTTTATGTATTGAAAAGTTACTTAGGTAAGTATATATTAGAATAGATTTGTGGCGTTATCTATGAAAAGGATCCTTATTGTCGATGACGCTTACGCCGCACTGCGTCAAGCGACGTTGTATTTATATCGGAGCATCTTTAATAATGGCGGAAGCGCCATCTACAATAATTTATTCAACGCACACAGAAGAACCAAAAAAAAATTTGCTTTGTGCCGTAGTCAAGCCGCGGTCGGTGCTGATTTTCAGAATTACTAGATTTTTTCGCGAATTGGCGATGTTGTTTATGGGTATCGCCCCGAAAACAGTGCCATTTTTCAGGAAATGAAAGAAAGAAGGAAAGAAAAACATTTATTCGTGACAAACAATAACAAAGAATCGAGACATACGCACAATAAGAATTTAGTCAGGATATGATATGACCTACCCCCTTACCCTGCCCATTTAGTACCTATCAAAATTATCCCCTATTATTCCCCTATTATTGAAATCAGGCGCGGATCCAGCGTTCAGATTAGGGGGTGGTCATTAACTGCTGAAAGCAGATGTTCGGTCAAGTGCGAGAAAATGCCACACGACTATTTACTTTCTGACCCGTATCTACGAGTGCCGAAGGTCATGAAGTACTTGAACACCCCCGTGGATCCGCCACTGATCAATTTGCTAAGTTAAATAAATAAATAATAAATATCGGGGGATAATGTCACGCAAATTGATCTGGTCCCAAAATAAGTTCTAGACTTCTACCTAGGTTATGACTTAGGCAACGATAAACATACTAAGGAAAGTGCCTCTTCTTCTTTTCAGATGAAGCTATCAAAGCCAAATTGGAGCCATATGCGAAGCTGGTTCACGACGCCGAGAACGTTCCCATCGGAGAGACCCTCACTCCACTCCATTTTGAAGACTGTGTCTTCGGGGAGTGCGCTCTGGGAGATCTATTAGTAGACTCTTGGAATGAACATGTATATTTGTTCACTCATATTTTTTTATAGACTTTTGTATATTTAGGTCTTGGTTATGCTTTCGTGCGCGAAGAACAAATTTATTTTTTTATCCAAAACCTACTCTTTTCCGGCCGAAAATAGACTTCTGTGCAATTAAAAATTAAATTTTCGAGTCTTAATAACAGCGTAAAGTCACTTCACGAGAAAAAAAATACGTATATTTGGCATTGGCTTTCTGCGACAGGGTTCTATAGAGCCTGAACTGCAAAAAAGATCTTACTTTACCAGGGTTCTAATTTCATACCTAATTTCGGCTCTAAGTAGGTACTAAGTATCGGTTCGGGAGTTAACCGTAGAAACGTGTAAAAGAAAAGACACTTATATATAATACCAGGTATTCCGAATACGTCTATAGTCCTGATGGTAACTTTCATGGATTTGTTTTGTGTTTCAGACCAAATCCATACTAAAAACAAACGCGGACTTCTTATGTTTCGTTCAACGCGGCAACATTAAGTCCAGCATACTAAAAGGAGGTCAGTAAAGACACCGCACATACATAAACTATGTCAGATTATTTTTGCAAAATGTTTTCTTCATACAAAAGTTCCAGTTGCATATTTTCCGAGCCGGATTTTTCCCAGTCGCAATTTTCCTCACATATAATTTGGTTAAATTAGGTAGGATAAGGTACGTTAGTTTTGCAGAAGGCCCGAAGCAGCAGAGCTCCGTTGTTAGTATTAAATTGACTTCTGAAGTGGCGGAAAATGCGACAGGAAAAAATGTCAGGGGGAAAATAAGACAGAGAAAACTTGATTCGGGGAAAATGTGAATAGAAATTCTGCCTCTAAAAAATAATGATTTATTTTCTTTACGATACTTACGATATCAAATCTTATTAAGACTATGCTTTAGGTAAATAAGAATGTACAATTAATTGATGGTAAACTTCTCCTTTAACCACAAGAACTTTAATAAACTTTAAACCTGTTTTCAGCTATAAGTAAAGGAACAGTATTCGACATTTTGCCTTACAACGATCGCATCCAGACCTTCCAGATGGAAGGCAAATATGTTCTAGAAGCGCTGGAAAGAAGCGTGACAGACGCCTGGGCGTTAAAGCCTTTTAAAGGACCCTACGTCCTGCAAGTTTCAGGTACCTTGAATAAATTTATAAAAACAAAACTTGCAGGTAAATTTTTGAGAATCCAGCACTCAAAATTTTTGTTTAAAAATGACAGTGAAACGGTAAAATGGTATTTTTCTAAGTTTGCAGTTGGTGACGTTTCTTCGCATGCAACTTAATTTTCACTTTTGCGCACTCGCTTCTCAAAAATCGATCTTTGTTATTTTAGAAAGGAAAAGCTGAAATCACATTGGATTGATGACCCTGTCTACGAAGCTAGCGATATTCCGGCTTGGTCTGGGCAAATATTTAAGTATTTAATAAGCAGAAGTATTGTTCTTAATTCTTGGGTGTCTCCCATGTATTTTTTGATATACTCGTAGTAGGTATGTTTATTGTTGCTTAGTGCCTGGTACCCACAGTACAAGCCAAAAGCTTAGTTTGGGACTAGGGCAATTTGTGTGAGATTGTATTTTAAGGTTTAATTATTTTAATAATTAATTATGTGGATGGCAGGCCTCCCACAAGAAAAAGGATGGAATGGTGGTGGTGATGTAATATAGTATTTTGTTTTTTAGTTTCGCCACATTCACAAATACCGCAATTTCTTTAGAACATTGAACTTGAAACAAGTTATTGAAACAATTAATTTAAATTTCAAGGCAGGTTGCAGTTTTTTTAAGATGTCTTCTGTTGTATGTCTCGAGCTGTAATACAATAGCTTTGTTCAAATACAATATATTGCTTCCTTAAAAGGATGTGGCCATAGTAAAAATGGAAGACTATGTAAACACAGACACACATCAGTCCCAGTACTCCCAGTCGACGAATTATCTTTTCGAAATTTTATTTTCTATGTTTTTTTCAATTACAGGAGTCTGTGTGAAGTACAACGTCTCGTTACCCGAAGGTCACCGAATCACTTCGGCGACTGTCGGAAATTGCAGCAACACCAATGAACTAAAGAATTTGAACCCCGAGGAGCTGTATCGAGTCACTGCGCCAGCGTTCTTAGCTGATGGAGGCGATGGTTTCACGGTAGGGTATACGCTCAAATACTGGCCTTTCTAATGTAGTTTTTTTCCTGAAAATTGCACTTCTTTTAATAAAAGAATGTCTAGGAAGATTGTTTACCAGTTTGGTATAATCCGGCAAATTCACGTATTACGTCAAATTGGTATACAATCGAAATCCTCGACTGTACCTATTTAACACATAATAACTGATAATTTTGTCAGATTATAATGTCTGTAGATTTTTTTACTCATTAAACATAATTGGCTCAGGCATCGAGACAAAACTGTCTGTAGTTTAACGGTGCCATAAAATGTAAAATTTACTTAAATAATCAAATGAAAAATAGAGATCTGCTTAATTAACCACAAGGTTTGAATAAAATTGATTTATTAACGGGTCCATATTGGCTCACCTAATTATTTTTACTCATAACGACTCATAAGTCCTAATTATCGCAACTCCTAACGTATTTATTTCAGCAACTGTTACATTTTCAGGATTTTTATAAATCAAACCTAACCTAACCTAGTCTTATCTACACATTGAATATTTCAGAACTTCTGAAAAGTTTACGGTTCCAGCGGTATAAAAAATTCATTTTCGGAGTTCCGATAATAGGAGTTGCAATTTTAGTTGAACTTTGGCGCTCCCTTTATTAACGCTGTAAAACCCAAAGAAGTCCAAAATAAGTCCATTCAGATTCGACGCCGTATCCGCGACCGTTGAACTAATATTAATAGTAGAGAAGGATAGCTAATGCAACGTTCATCTTACAATCCGGTTTCTATGCTTGTGCTTATTCTATGTACTTATTCTATGTATTCTAAGCGGTTACTATATACTATAATATTTTTTTTAGATGTTCAAAGACAACAGATTGAACAAGACAGTTATCGGCCGCGACCAGGAGATATTTGAAGACTACATCCAAAAGAAATCGCCTCTAAATATTGTCACTGAAGGACGTATTATAATAACTAGCTAGCTTTTATAGTTAATTGTTTTTTGAAGTTTAGCGTCTTAGCTTCACTTTGTTACCAAATCAAAGAAATAAATTTTATTACATTATGAAATATTTGTATTTTATTTTTAAAGAATGAAAAAAAGGTAAGTCAGTTTACAGGTTTATTCTTCTCTCTCCCTCGCTCTCATACACTCCACAATATTTAAGATGATTGTGAAGCTAAAAATATCCATAGAAAATGCAATAACTTTTGTCTCCCCTTAAACCTAGTCCGATTTTTACGAGTTTTGAAAATGTTATCATGATAAAGTAGGTTCGTACGTTTTCCTTTACTCGTACAAAAATCAAATAAAAAAACCGAAACGTACAAACGTAGTTTTTCATCATA
Source organism: Acleris literana (assembly GCA_946894065.1). Taxonomy (NCBI): domain Eukaryota; kingdom Metazoa; phylum Arthropoda; class Insecta; order Lepidoptera; family Tortricidae; genus Acleris; species Acleris literana. Next base: position 11,238,739 of record OX335687.1, read on the forward strand.
ACTACAACATATTCAAAAATCGTGGTAATCTGATGTGACGCCACGTGACACCTACACGATTTAGGTGCGCCTTGCTTTACAATCCTCTTAAGACCTCTTGGGCATCGTCCTAATAGAACGCGAATGCGCGATCATCGTAAGTTCGCGCAAATTTTACTCGTACTAACGCGCGATCAAACAAATTGAACTCGAATAGGTGTCCTAACTGACGTTTGAGTCGCGCGCCGTCAGTTAAGACACCTATACGAGTAAAATTCGCGTGAACCTACGATGATCGCGCATTCGCGTTCTATTAGGAAGATGCCTGGCACTTCAAGCCGGTGTCAGTTTAAACTGGAAATTGTAAACAAAAGCAAACAAACTAATTTAGCATTAATACTTCATGTTCACATACTTTTGAAGATCAAATGAGAAACATTACTTTTAAGTTTAATATTAAATAACTATACGTGTATTTGAATAAAAACACGTTTGGTGACGAGTAAATGGGAATGTGGGAAGGGGAAGGCCAAAGCAAACGTTTCAGGATCAGATCGGGGACGTATTAAGAAAGGGCCAGGTCAGGAGACCCTAAACCGACGCACGTGTATGAAGAGACTTATGAGTGTGGAGGAAGCGAGAGAAATTTGTCTGAATCGTCGTAGCAAGTGGAAGGAAGCGGTCTCCTCCTACCTTTAAGGGAAAGAGGCCTAGTTCAGTAGTTAGTAGTATATTGTATGTATGTATGTTGATGATTTTTTTTTGTCGCAATTAGTAAGTACGTACATTTCTTTACATCTTAGGAAATTTCAATCGACACCAAATTTAGTCAATAAGTACATAATTATATTGATTTCAATCCACATAGATAAATACGAAACTGAATTAGATGATTTTGTTTTATCCTAGTTATCCTACTATCGTAATATAATATAAGTGCGAAAGTTTGTGCGTTAGTTTGTTATTGTTACTCCTTCACGCTGCAACGGCTGTATGGATTTGGATGAAATTTGAAATGGAGATAGCTTATACCCTGGATTAAAACATAAGCTTATCACTGAAAATATAAAAGTTCCCTTAAGAATAACGCGGAACGCGGACGCAGTCTAGCTATTATGGATCTAAATTTCATGGCACTACTCCAAATAGACACAAGTCATCATCATCCAATTCAAAAGTAGCTTGTTCTCAACTGAGACACCAAATCGAATAATAAACCTCGAAAGTATTATTTGATTTGACCATCTAAACCGCTGAACCGATTTCGATAGGTATAAATATAGCCTAAACCCCTGAAGAGGATACTTTTTACCCTAGAAAATCCCAAGGGACTAGCTATTTATAGAGTTCTACGAGGACAAAGTCGCAGATCACTTAAATAGTTCAAGTAGGTACTCTATTCCATTAAATAAAATGAATTTTTAAATTAAACAAAAACAACAATAAAATCTCAGGCTAGACAAGATGCTTATAACGCTAACGTAAACTATTTTCGAAAACTGACAGAATGTATGGAACGCACGTAGTAGGCGCTCGACGCGACCGTCTGACAGCTTACGTCAATCCTATAATTATAATTTTTGATAACGATAAAAAACGCCATTACGTAATAGATTTATAAGCGATAGGGAATAGTACCAATAAGGCTGGCTGCGTTTCCTCGTTGAATAGAAGTCAATTAGTTAGGTCAAAATATTGGATTGCCTAAATGTATGTTAAAACATATTTGAAAATCAACCGATCAGACGAGTAAGAAATTAAGTATGATTGTGTGGTGTCCATGATCCTAAATAAAAAGATTTCAATTAATGTTCATTTAAAAACCAAGTAATTGTCTTAACGCTTTTAAATCTATTACGTTATATTGCTAATGGTGTAGTAAGTTAAGTTTACTTTGTTGCTACACGACCCCGCAATGTCCCTGTATAGACAACGTGCTGAGGGTCCTAGTTAAAAAGGGTGTAAGTCTCCTGTAGATCAAGTGAAAAAGGGTTTAAGACTAGTATACTCCGTTTATGTATATACCCTTTTGTAGAACAAATTAAGTCGGCTTATACCCTTTTTCACTAGTATTGTCCCTACAAGTGAAACTGTTCTCTGACTGTTCGTAATTGCTCTCTTATTCACACGGCTAACCCTTCTCGGAACAAGGGCTCCATTAACCGCAGGAATAGGTATTAGTTACGTCCCGAACGTTTAGCGACGGATAGTCTAGAAGTCAAGTTTATGACTTAATAATAGAGGTAATAATCAGATTAAAATGATTAAAATGATTTGCCTAGTCACGTGTGTCAGAGCATATTTAATGATGCATATAAGTGCAAAACCATCTAAAAAACATGTTCTTGTCATCTTAAAAAAAAATCTAAATAATCTACTTATCAATAATAAGTGATACTACACAAATACGGTGTGAACGAGCGCCGAACAGCGACAGATAATACTCCATGTATTATATTTAAGTTATTTTGGATAAATAAATATAAAAAAAACAGATATCGGAATTTCATCGGAATCGAAATAAATTCACTTATCGATGATTTTCCTCTATAGGTAGTGATCGCTCCCAGCTTCGATTGTAAGTGATTTTTTAAAGTATTATTTTGGACACGATGATAAGTGAGTTTATCGAAATAAGAACTCCCTGCCATTCAATTTTGCTACCAAAATTCCGATGTCTGATAATAATACTTATTTAAGCGAAATTTATGCAGCAATCAATAGTGTAGCGTAAATTTATGTAGCAATCAATAATGTAGCGTAAATTTATGTAGCAATCAATAATGTAGCGTAAATTTATGTAGCAATCAATAATGTAGCGTAAATTTATGTAGCAATCAATACGGTAGCGTAAATTTATGTAGCAGTTAATAGCATAGACTAGGGAATCTAGTTATGGTAATATAGAACTAAGCTGTCATTGTTTTTAGGTTACTTTCATATCTCTGCCCATGTCAAATTCGCAGCGTGCCGGACGCAAATCAAATCAGTTTTATATAATATTAAGTTAAGTTTTTGCATTAAACTAAGTTATGCATAACTTCAGTGTTTCAATCAATTCATACGAGGGATGATCCATAAGTTTTGAGAATCAGTAAGAACCATCTACATAATGATATGTGGACTATACCATGGCACTAATGAAACTTAAATTAGAGAAAAAAATGTATACATTATTCATTTGTTTTCCTGTGATAGCTAAACAAATAAAATCTGTATTAACAATTTTACAAGACGGCAAAAATATGAGTTAGTTTTGTAATAATTTGGAGCTGTGTGGAAAAAGTTCTGGTACACTAATAAAAAATATTGTTATTGAAAATGAAACCTTGATTTATCATTATCATTTAAAGGATAAATAAGTTATCATTGCAGTGGATTTTTTTATCTCCAGCTCTGTCGCCAAAATGTAGGGTGGTATTTTCGGCCTTTTCCAGGATTATTGAGGCCTACAAATAAATACTGCGACATTAGTTTTTAGCAATTGAGTTCAAATAATCTAGGAGAGTTATATAACATTATTCTATCCTAATTATGGCAAAATAATAAAAATAAGCTGAAGAAAAAAAAAAAAAGAATTTTCGGCAGGAATTGTGCTTCAGAGCCTTCTAATTGATAAGGGTGCTGCTCGTCGACCATAGATCAGAACTTATAACCGCTCTCCCCGTTATTTAGCCCTAACTTTCGACTACTACTTCTCAGTCACTAATGTTTAAAAACAACTACATAATAATCACGAGCTGGTGATGACATAGTGAAGGTACAAAATTTGGCCATTTTGACCTCCAAAAGTCAAATTATTTTTATAGTGGTAAAATAAAACAATTGAATGACGTTAATAAGTGTTCGGAAATATAGAAAGTGTGCTCATTCCAAAAAAAATATAACGATTTACATATCTCCCATTTTTAATACCAATTATCATAACTTATGGATCACCCCTCGTACGTCAACAATCCCTGGGAGTCTAGATTATCGATTCGAACCCGTGCCTAGGACTTCCGGGCCAGCTCAAGGAACTTCATTATCATCACCGAGTGCAGCGATCCCGCCAGCCAGGGTCAGGCGGCGGTATTTTACGTACAATACCTACTTAAAAACCTTCCTCTTGAATCACTCAATCTACTAATGAAAACCCGTTGTGTAGTTTAAAAGATTTAAGTAACGTTAACGTATCGTCAACGAGAAAGTTGACGTTGACTTTCGTATCGTAAACGAGTAGTAAAGTAAAAAATATATGAAAACGTGAGTTTTAAAGCGGTTCGTGCTACGGATAGGAATAAGGTTACATTCAAAGTAACTATACATCATTTGCCTTAGTAAATAATATATACATATATTTCTAAATAAATATATTGAGTTACGTTATAAAAAACTATTGGATTAAGTTTATGGCAGTTATTTACGGCTTCTGATATCATCCGTGTTCCTGTCATTTGCAACAACTTTTCGCATCTGTAATATTTGTTACTCAGTCAAAATATCACTTCAAATCAAATATTATTTTCCATTCAAGAATGTAACATTTAAACTGTAGTAAGAGCCCGTTTTGTTAACTTTAGTATCGTAAATAACAACCGCAGTATGAAGAAATGTAGATTTTTCGCATTTTTTATCACAAAACCTCAATACCTTACGTGCAACAAGACGTAAGACGAAGAAGTCTCCAAAACACGTCGAAAGGGCACGTAGAACACTCCGCAGCCATATTCTAAGAGCCAAACATTTGCCATTCATGCAAAAACAAAACAGCCATCGGGCAAATGGAACGCCGGAGGAACCCGGCCTAATGAGAGTGAAAAAGCATCCATATTTGACACCTATGCCCTGGTTTTGGGAAGAAGTGTGTCGACATGTGACATGGGATGAGATGAGGTACCTACCTATTTTGAGTAGTTGAAGGGACCATGAAGTGGAAAAAAGTTTCTTGAATTAAGAACAAGACGGCCTAGACACTGAATTAAACAAAAGAATAGACAGTAAAAAAACAGAGTCAATGGGTTAAAATAACTTTTAATTTGCTTAGTTAAAACGACAATAATATCCTGTAAAGACTCAGAAAAAAAACCAAAGCTTGACTTTTAAACGGTAGCCGGCGCTTAAAACTAAATTTGATTAGGAATTAAAATGATGTTTAAAAATATGCTGTTCAAAGTGAGACGTCTTGTGACTGCGCTATTTTTTAGATGATATTTCATAATATTTATAACACTTCTAATGTGTAGAACGCAACTTTACGGTATACCCGATGAAAATTACGTTTCAAAACCTACATTAAAACGGTTTTACACGGACGTAAATATGAAGTTTTCCTAAGGTTTCCCGACCCCATAAACTGAAATCGTAAAACGCCGCATTCGCTTCCAAAATTTAATTATATGGAGTAATAACACCTTTTTATTGCAGTATTTTTCGAGGGTGAGGAATGAGACTTGATAAAATTCTATGAATTTCGTATGAGATAGTCGAAGGAAGACTAAATTATATGTATTTGTTTTTATAACAAAAATGACGGCACTCACCAAGAAATTTAAGAGTCGGAATGCAGGCCACGGTGACACGTACAAAAAGGTCAATATTGACCTTTTAATGTTATTCTATTCTGACGTTTCAGCTGAGTTGTATGGGCCGTCACGGGTAGGTAGCTAATAGTTGACTGTCTCTGTTGCCTGTTTTACAATCGACAAGTAAAGCGTATTTGACAGATAAATTAAGCCCTTTCTCTTTCCTACACTTGAAAATAGACAACGAGAGAGATTTATATGGCAGATAAATTTACTTGTCGATTGTGTAAACAAACGAAATTAACGAAGAAATATTCGTTTTGACAGCAAAAATAATGACACACCACACCAATTATTTTGAGGGTTGGAATGTTGGACGAAAGTCTTTTTCAACTTGCATGTTCGGAAAGTAAGGATTACCATTGATATCCTAATAGCGGGATGGTATTTATAACCCTAGGAGAAAATATATTTAAAAAAATAGTCTAACGCTCAGCCTTTACGAAATAACTCTGATTTTTTTTCATAGTGGGTTTTTAATAGTTTCAAAAATAAAATAACTTGGATGATTTAACAAAGGGTTATAAAGAAACCTCCTCCTTTTTCGAAGTCGGTTAAAAAGAATATAAAATGAAAGTTTTGTCAGGATCGTAGCAGGTGAAGAAGCGGTCTCTGCCTACGCCTCTGGGAAACAGGCGTGATTTAATGTATGTATGTATGTAAATAAAAGATAACATAGAAAAAAGATATAAGTATAGGTTGTGCTTTGTTTTATTGTAAAATGCTCTAAAGTCTTACAGTATGACTCATACTACATACATACATACATTTCATCTTATGAAATTCTATTGGTTTGGTAAAGAATTCCGCTGTCACACCATCAAACTTTCCTAAATATTCACAGTGGCAAACAGCTGAGTCAGACTAGTTGGTTTGACATTTCAAATGAAATGGTGTAAAGGTGTCTTTCCACTGGCAGCGCAGCGAGGCGAGAATAGGATTAGATAAGAGTGAATCCAATTATATTGAAGCGCATATTCGGTGAGAATGGTCAGCTGGACTAAATTTAAACCAAAGTAATTCTTGCTAAATGGCCTTGTTGATACTTACCTAATGCGATACCTAAATAAATACCTTTTGCGTTTTTTCCGGGATCCCCTTGAAACATCGACACACATTTGATCGAAGGTGTCATTTGATCGAATTTCATTTCATCGAAACCTAATTTTGTGCGAAATTAGAACATTATAAATTATGTTTTATAATTTTGTGCGATATAAGAACATAATAATATTTTACAAATTTAAATAACTTTCTCATTTTAAAAAATATCTGCGTCGGTAAGTGAGTCACTAAGCGCGAGCTACTTATGGAGTTTTTTTTTCAAAAAAAAAAAACTCGTCTCACCTCGTCTCGCCTCGCTTCGCCGGTGGAAATGCGCCTTAAAGCGGTTTGGGCGAGACTAAGAAGCCTGAGCCAATCAAAATTTAAATGAAAATTTCAACTTAACTTTCTTAGTTGCAGAAATGGGAATGTCTGCAAGCTAATTGCGGATGGCGGAATTGCTTAAAACCTTTTCAGTTGACGTCAGAATTCATAAATGAATTGCTGAAAAACTAAGCTAAGCTGTCATCGGGAGTTGGAACATATTCATGCCGCTGAGCAAACGCACAAAAAATACGGTGAGTGTCATAAATAGGTGCCTATACAATTTAGTAGTGCCGTCCACAAGCAAAGGGCAGTATGTGAGTATGAGCTCCATAAGTGCATATTACATTTCTGCGCTGATCGGCAGTTTCTGTTAGGTAATTATTTTTATCTACATCCATATCATAACTTCCCTACAATATGTTCAGAAGCGATAAGCAAATCGCCTATATTATGAAACCGGTATCTGTGGTTGCATCTTAATGTATACATTAAAGTATAGTGCATCGTAATGTTTACATTAAAGTGTCGGTACCTAAACATTAAAGTATCGGTAATACTGTACCACTAACTTTAAAAAGCAAGCCATATCTGTACATACATTATAAATAAATATTGGTTTTTAATATTTGCTTTTTATTATTATTCTTTTTTTTTAAGCTTTGGTACTACAACCAATTTAACAGTAACACTAAATTAATAAAAATACAGGCCATATCAGAACATATTATAGAAAACTTATGATATGCATGTAGATAAAGTTATGTATGCGGCTATACATAATTAGGCATTAAAACACTCGTGTGATCTTATTATGAAACTCGCCTTCGGCTCGTTTCATAAAATCACACCCGTGCTTTAATGCCTCTTATTATATATGCACCAGCCACATAAACTACTATTAACAAGTCACCTAAGGTACAAAACCTCCGACTATTATACTTCAGCGCTGCATCCTCGACATTTGTATATTCACACTAGGTAGTCCACTGTCAATGTACTAGGCATCACACGATTATTTAGAGAATTCAAAGAAAAAAGAATAAAATATTTAAAAGTACTATGGTATCCCTACTACTGTGGCAACCCTCGGCTCAAGTCTCATTCGCTTTCCGTGTGCAGGCATCACGACATTCACGACATCTTAAATTCGACTTATTCGACGTTATAATAATATTGTTGGATTAGTAGTGTTGCGTAATATTAATCGTAAAAATGGGACGAAAACGAAAACACAGATACGAAGAAGAAGATCGTTTAAGGAGGAAAATACGACGTCTGGAAAATCAACTTCACAACGAGTACTATTCCTCGAGCGACGACGGTTAGTTTAAATACCTTTGTTATCTAATAAACCTGACGCTTAAATCGTTTCTATCTTTATCTAGAAATCAAATCAAAGCCGAACGTATGTAAGCAATATTATCGGCATACCCGCATATATATATATTTTTTCGAGTAACAATTACTCGTTCTTTTCTTTGTTCTCATGAAATGCTTTATAAAACTAAAAAATAGTATAAAAACTGCTCAACGGTTGTACATATTGTAATTTTAAATACCTAGAATCACCATTGGTAAACTATAAGCTGTCGTTGTCAAATATTCGCCGTTACATCTCCATTCGTTAAGGCGAACCAGTGTCACTAATGTTTTATTCCAGATTATGATGGTGATCCTTATATCTAGTTAATGCCATGGGTTATACTGCGTGACGTGATCACGTTAGATAACACCTAGTCTCATATTGTGACGTGATTACAATTCATGACTTTAAACTATATCACTGCAACCGCAGTATTAAAATATCGCTCATGCGCGGTATTATTATACTTTGTTGGGTTAAAACTAAGCACTATGTAATCAAACCGCTATACGGATATTGCCTATCCATATTTAGGTGGTCAATTTTTTATAGTCTGTGTTGCTTTAAGATAACAAACGACTAAATACTAAATTAGAGTTAATGTGAAAATTCATAGGTTTAATAAAGGGTTTGTTTACATAGTTTGCAAGTTATACCTACACGAAGGGTACTCAAAGCGGTTACGGTATTTTTTTTTCAGAGGATCACCATCACAGATCGGCTTCCCCAGTGTCCGATTACGAACCGCTGTACCCTTCGGATTGGGATGAGTCGGATGACGAACGTATTAAGTCCGTGGCGAACAAAATAACCCCGGCAGTCCCCACCGACCTAACCCCAAATGAGTGCGGTCTCACGCCTACAACCACGGACTGCAACATAGCGGCCGTCGGCCTGCATACAGCCCCCGCAGCTGCAATACCCAACGCAGGTGCCGTGGCCCCCGTGAGGTCAGCGCAAGCATTTGCAGACCCGGTGCCGGGCACAAGCACCACTACGGAGCCAGCACCCTTACCAACCCTGATTTTAGAAGCTTTAGGGGATCCAAAGGCCAAGGACGAATTATTTGGCCCGAAAATTCCGGACGAGATCTCTAAACGTTGGGGTCGCGTACTGGTAGATGGCCTCACCAAGGAGCAAAAGCAGGCTATACAAGAGAAATTTCTTATCCCAGAAAATTTTAAACTAGCCAAAGCAGCAGTTTTGAACCCTGAAATTGCTCTTGCCTTGGGCGAATCAGTGAGAAATCGAGATAGGTATATGGAAAAATCCCAAAACGTTCTCGGGCGCGGAATTTCCGAAATTACTAACTTAACTTCGTCTGTCATTGTTGGTGACACTGATAAAGTTGAAATAATAAGGAAGCTCTCGGAAGTGAACCAAGTATTCCTGGATTTACACAACGAAAATACTAAAACGAGAAGAAAATTAATAATGTCGTCGTTGGATAAAAAGTTAACGGGTATGATCTCCGATGTTAAAAGAGACGAATTTCTGTTCGGATCCAATCTTGGTGACAAAATAAAAGCTTCTAAGACCGCGGAACGGTCTGGGCTACAAGTTCGACGATAAGACCCAGGACCTTCAAGGAGGCAGCCATATCATCATTCGGGAAACTGGAGAGGCCCACCCCGACACCATGGATCCAGCAAACCCAGGCGGGGGGGGCCGAAGAACCGCTACTGGTCTCAGACGAACAGGAGACAACTTCCGATCGCGGAGCGACCTGCAGGGTCGACGAAACCGGGCCTGAAGCCGCGCAGACCTCAGTAAAGGTAAAGCACGCGGGTAGACTGCGTTATTTTTTGAACCAGTGGAAATCAATCACCACGGATCCTATTGTACTGGGATACATAATCGGCTTTAAAATACCTTTTGAATGCCCAATAAGTCAGTCTACAGAACCTTCAAATAACTTTTTTAGTGAATCTGAAACTAAACATTTAAATCTAGAAATTTCAAAATTAATACACTCCGGATCTATAGTCAAATGCGAAAACACACCGGGTCAGTTTATTTCAAACATTTTTCTTACGCCCAAAAAAGATGGTTCATTTAGGTTTATTCTAAATTTAAAGAAACTGAATCAGTTTATTGCTCCTCAACATTTTAAAATGGAGGACATACGCACAACTATAAAGCTTATGTCTGTTAATTGCTTCATGGCTACGTTACACCTAAAAGAGGCCTATTTTCTCGTAAGCATGCACGATGATAGTAAAAAGTACCTGCGATTTAGGTTTCTAGAGCAAATTTATGAGTTTCAATGTCTTCCATTCGGCCTATCGCTTGCTCCCTATGTTTTTACAAAGCTTTTAAAACCAGTTATGTCTTTTCTAAGAAAGAAGGGGTTATTAATTAGTATATATCTCGATGATTTAATTTGCATAGGCAATTCCTATGACGACTGTCTCAATTGCGTCACAGAAACAATCAAACTACTCGAATATCTTGGCTTCGTAATAAATTATACCAAATGTTGCTTAATACCTAGCCAAGTACAAACTTTTTTGGGCTTTGAGCTGGATTCATCAAAAATGTGCGTACGTTTGCCAAACAGTAAACGCGAACGGATCCTTGGTTATATAAATAAAGTGTGTCATACAAGAGTAATGTCTATTAGAGACTTCGCTAGATTCCTCGGTCTTTTATGTTCAAGTTGCCCAGCAGTAGCATATGGCTGGGGCTATACTAAACGACTAGAACGCGAGAAGTATTTAGCGCTACTTCATTCTAACGAAAACTATGAAAGTTTAATGTCACTACTATCCCATTTAGACGCTGACTTACTTTGGTGGAAAAATAATATTATGTTGACTAGTAACCCCATTCGTACCGGACATTACTGCCTTGAGATTTTTTCGGACGCTTCTACTACGGGATGGGGCGTTTCTTGTAAAGGTGAACGTGCTAGTGGTTTCTGGGATGAAGCTGAGGTTCACAATCATATAAACCTGCTCGAACTTAAAGCGGCCTTCTTCGGTCTTAAGTGTTTTGCCCGTGATTTAAGGAACAAGGAAATATTACTACGCATAGATAACACAACTGCCTTGTCGTACATAAACAGGGCGGGAGGAGTACAATTTGTACACTTAAACGATATGTCACGGGATATCTGGAAATGGTGCAAACAACGTCATTTGTTTATCTATGCTTCCTATATTAAATTAAAGGAAAACGTTGAGGCCGACTCAAGGCGGTCGAACATCGACACTGAGTGGAATTTATCCTCATTTGCATTCAACAAAATTGTGCATCATTTCAGTCAACCACAAATAGACCTTTTCGCCACTAGGCTAAATGCTAAATGTCGTAAATATGTTTCATGGAAACGAGACCCCGGCACGTACAATATAGATGCATTCACTTTAGATTGGAACAACTATTTCTTCTACGCCTTTCCACCTTTTTCATTAGTTTTGAAAAGCCTTCGTAAAATTGTTAACGACAAGGCTACTGGCGTAATGGTTGTACCATATTGGGCTAGCCAGCCCTGGTATCCACTTTTTGTGTCATTGTCTCAGGGTGAACCCCTGTATCTAAAACCTGACTCTGAATTACTTGTTTCCCTTTCAGGACGGTGCACCCGCTCTGGAAACGACTTACCCTTGTTGTATCCAAATTATCAGGGGGGCGTTCCTAAAAGAATGCATACCATTTAAGGCTATTGATATTATGATCTCTTCACTATCAAGCAGTTCAGTCAAACAATATAATTGTACTTATAAAAAATGGTGGCAATATTGTCAAACTCATAACATCGACTGCTACAGCAGCGACATTCCAACTGCGCTTGATTTTTTAACTTTGCAATTTGAAGCTGGTGCTAATTATTCCACGCTTAACACTCATAGATCAGCGCTTAGTTTAATATTAGGTAAACCTTTTGGTAATGATGAACGAATCGGTAGGTTTATTAAAGGCGTGTTTAGAATTAAGCCATGTCTCCCTCGATATCAATCGACTTGGGATCCGAATTTCGAATTCGAATATGTCTCTAATTTATATCCTAACGTGGGACTTCCTTTAGATAGTCTCACGCAGAAACTGGTAGCTCTCCTTGCATTGTCAACTGGACAACGGGTGCAGACGCTATCGATGATACGTTTAGCTAATATTAAAGTAAACGCCACATGCATAGAAATAGTCATAACAGACTTGATTAAGACATCCGCTCCAGGTCGTCAAATAACCAGGTTATCGATACCATTTTTTCCTCACCGTGAACAAATATGCCCCGCGAAAACATTACTGGATTATATCGAATCTACTAACGCCCACAGAGGGTCGCCCCAAACTGGGCATCTCATCTTGACGACCCGGAAGCCACTTCGCAACGCAAGCCCCTCTACAATCAGCCGCTGGATCAAACGAGTCCTCGCAAACAGCGGCATCGATACCAGCATTTTTTCGGCACATAGCACCCGCCATGCATCTACCTCGGCGGCTGGTCGAAGAGGTGTGCCTATTGATATTATAAGAAGAACAGCCGGTTGGTCCGGAAACTCATTAGTTTTTGCTAAATTCTATAATAGACCCCTTTGTGTAGAAGACCCCTATTTGCTCAGGCTGTTTGTAATAATGATGCAGACGAGTAACCTAATGTTAACAAATGATTTACGATAGGCAGTAATTAGTCGTTACCGTTAGTATGTATGGCAATCGATTAAATTGATTTATAAATCTTTTCTGTTATATTGATTTATTTTTGCATTTTTACTCATACCTATTTCGAAAGATTATCTCTAAACATCTACCTAGTGTGAATATACAAATGTCGAGGATGCAGCGCTGAAGTATAATTGATGGTTAAACAAACTTACCTGAGTGAAGTTTGACCATAATTATACGAAGCGCTGCATCCGAAGACATTTGTACTCCCACCCTGACCCTATGTTAAATACATGAATCCCGGTTACTTAAAATACGAAATAGGTTTTGTTTTTTCAGCTCTGAAAGAAATGAGACTTGAGCCGAGGGTTGCCACAGTAGTAGGGATACCATAGTACTTTTAAATATTTTATTCTTTTTTCTTTGAATTCTCTAAATAATCGTGTGATGCCTAGTACATTGACAGTGGACTACCTAGTGTGAATATACAAATGTCTTCGGATGCAGCGCTTCGTATAATTATGGTCAAACTTCACTCAGGTAAATTTGTTTAACCATCAATTATATACTATAAACTAGATGACTACCTATAGGTAAATCAGTATAGGTACTGACTTTCAATAACTAATGGCCTGTTGTTTGATCGGTATTTAAACTAACTAATGGTCAAATACGTTACTAATGGTTAAAATCTCAAGGAAATGTGTCAAATTTTCCTTTCCATTTTCGAATTTTAACAATTAGTTAGTTTAACTACTGACCAAACAACAGGGCCTAAGGGATGGGCCTAGTGATGTGCCGTGCCCGGGAATATTGCCCAGCGTGGGAATATTACCGTAATTGTAGCCGGCAATATTGCTCGTAGTGTGAACCCTAAAAAGACCTTGGCAATATTTCCGGAAACTTACCTATATTGCCATTAATTTGGGAAATTGGCAACGGCACATCATTAGGTGGGCCCAACAAAAAGGGTGATTTGACGATGTTGACAGAAATAAATAAATCGACATTGCGCCGTCCTTTCAGCCTCTACGAGGCAATAAAGAACCATACATACATGCGTGCAGGCTAAAAACAATATCATCCTTCTTCGGCAGTCCGGTAAAATAGGCATGGCGCAATGGGTATGCTAAATTTGACACAGTTACATCACGCCGAGTTCACATTTAAAAAGACTTAATACTTTCAAGGTTATCTGGTACAATACAGCAATCGTAATACCTGAAAATAAACATTCTAAAACCTTTCGTGGTTTTAGAAGGTCATTTGGCTATTTATAATATTAACTCACTTATTTTAGCTTCAATTGTAACTAACAAATAATGTAATCAAATGGAAGTCGATTCCAACCTACTTCTAATTGTATAGGTACTTAATGTTAAAAAAATAGATTTGCTTGACATGTTGGACTTATCTGTTAATTAAACACTTATTAGTTTAAAAACTTAACTAACCCTGAACTTTGAATCATCATCATCATCATCATCATCATCATCATCATCATCATCATCATCATTCTCTTGCCCTTATTCCAACTTATTTGGGCATCATGTTTACGTAATTTCTTCCATACTTCTCTATTAGTCGTCATCTCGGTAGTCACCCCCTTTCTAGCCTTATCATCTTTCACACGGTCCATCCATCGTTTCTTTGGTCTTCCCCTACTCGTATAGTCATCCACATTCGTACTCAAAACTTTCCTGACGATATTTTCCTAATATTAATTTGTAAGTATTTTTGAAACATAATTATCACATTTCTCATATAAATGCTAAAGCAAAAAGATTGTGTGTTAGTTTGTTGGAATGTTACGGATTTGGATGAAATTTGAAATGGTTAGGTTGGGTTAGGACACGTAGGCTACTTTTCATCCCGAAAAATTGAAAAGTTCCCGAGGTAATAGCGACAATCGAAATCTACGCGTCGAAGTCGCGGGCAGAAGCTATATCACATATACCTTAAATAAAAACTGTTGCCCGCGACTCCGTCCTCGTAGAAGTTGTTTGTCGCTCTACCCTCGGGAACCGTTCATTTTTCGGGATAAAAAGTAGCCTATGTGCTATTCCAGACTATAATCTACGTCTGTGCCAAATTTCATCCAGATCTGTTCTGCCGTTCTGGCGTAATTGAGTACTCGTAACGAACAACCAAAACTTTCGGATTTATTATTATAGATCGGATTTAATATTTTAGCAAGATAATATTAGTAAGATTAGACAAGTAAAAGAAAGATCCCACAGAATTGTGCCGGAAACCGGCAGCGATGCGATTAATTTGGATTTTAAAAAAAATTACCCGTCCTGGTCGAGTCTCCTTCGTTCACTGATTTTAGGTAAGGCGTGTAATGCTTAAGTCGGTTTTGTTCCGAGATCTAGATATGGATAACCAACCATAATGCCTATGTGTCTTTTGTTTGAACATATTTAGATTGATTTTTTTTCCTTAAAATTGTTAAACGTGAAAACACGTTTAGAAACTAACAATCTCAAGAAAGTACAGTCAGCAACAAAAAAAAGGTATCTTTTGTTGCTGACCGTACTTTTTATTACACAGTCTTCATCTGCTTATCGTGACCAAACTAAAGAATCGAAACCTCTTGGGTCTAAAGGGTCGTATTAAAAAACTGATCTTGACTGTATACTCGTTTCAAGATACGTCAAAAATGACAGTTTTCTATGGCTTGACGTTTGCTTTGACGTTTCTTGTGACGGGCATCTTAGCCAAGATGAGTGTATTAATACGTACCTAAGTTAAGTATAGCTGAGATCCTGTTGCCAGCCTTCGTCTCCACCATGAAATCAGCTAAATACACCTTAATTAATATTTAATTCTTATATAATATTGACATATGTTAATGTATAATTGGAATTAAATTATAGGATGTCCATATAAAAGTACGTGAATTTGTTAACATGTTAATAACACATAATGTATACAAGGAAAAGTTATATCCAATGTTAAAAATTAGTTTGTTTTTCCTTATGTTTTATTAGTACTTTCCGCCTGTGAAACAACTCCCGCGCAGTTCATTGCATAGCTGGACGTGAGACGCTATGGAATACACCAGTTTATTAACTTTGATCCTAATCATTGGGCAAATTTGTGAGTACTTTGATCCTCAAGATTAAGTTAGTTTAAATTTAATTTAGAATTTATTTATTTAGAGCGGCTCAGGCAAAAAGGTCTTTAGAGGATTATGACGTAACTCTTGAATAGCTAAGCTGTCAAAAAAAACGATGTAAATTTAGCTCCGAGCGAAAACGTTTCTCATCCCCTAAATCAAGTACGATTTCCACGATTTTTAAATATGTTGTAGCTATAATAAAAAAAATGCTTTTAATTTTCTTTTATTGGTTTTGTCCTAGAAATATTTTATTGGAAAGCAAAACGTATAGAGCTTGATTTTCGTAATATCTACAACATAATCAAAAATCGTAAAAATCTAACTAGGTTTAAGGGTAGAATCCTCTGAAGGCCTCTTACAAAAGCTAATGGCCTGTTGTTTGATCGGTAGTTAAACTAACTAATGGTCAAAAAACGTTACATATGGTTAAAATCTCAAGGAAATGTGTCAAATTTTCCATTCCTTTTTCGAATTTTAACAATTAGTTAGTTTAACTACTGATCAAACAACAGGGCCTAAGCTAACCATACAAAGCTTTTTTTCATACCTTTGGTAACTGAAGTGAAATATTGATTCAAATTCTCAAATGTAATGTATGTATGTATTCTCAAGAGTACTTAAACGAGTGTCATGCAATATTTGGTAATTTATAATTTAAATACATAAATATTATAAAGAACGAGTGTGAATTTGGTGAGTTTGTATCTATCCGATAAGTAATCTCTGGAACCACGGAACCTATTCGAAAAAATGTACTCTTCTCTACTCTGCTATTAAATTCTATTATATTCTATACCATTCTATTTCATTCTATTCCATTCTATTCCATTCTTTTACATTTTACATACATACATACATAATCTCACGCCTTCGTTCCCAGAGTGGGGTAGGCAGAGCTACAGAATTACAAACATCTCTAAAAACTTGTTGATAATTCTATAACCACAATTTGCACAATTAGGCTAAGATGTTTACCAGCGTATTAGTGGCAGGTTGCAAGCCCATCGCCTAACAGTACTACAAGCCTTTATTCCCTTAGTCGTCTCTTACGACATCCACGGGAAGACATGGAGTGGCACTATTCTAACTCGGCAACCACGCGAGGCTTTTACATTTTATTCCATTCTATTCCATTCTATTCTATTCTATTCTATTCAAAAGTGGCCTTTATAAGACTAAATGCTGTCTTTTTCATTCAGTTTGCTCATTAGCCATGTGAAAGGCCTTAGCTTAAAACCATACTGAGAGAGAAAACAAATAGTAAAGGATTTTTGAACTATTCATTCTTTTTGTGTTTCAGCTGGTCTGCACACGTTAGATTTTCCAGAAAATGCAGAATATGCGGATCGTTACAGAGAATTTGGAGGACGATTGGACAGTAAGTAAAATTCGGTTCCATTGTAATGCAAGTCAATCTCGCGCACGGCTCTCGGTGTAATACAATAATAAACGCCATATAATATAATATCCATCACACAATATGAACGCTATATCAATGCAAAAAATACATTACACAAAGCGATAACGTTATAAATAAATGTCCATCAAAATACGACCTTTTTCCTTCTAGCCAGTGAGTAATTTTAACGTAACGTCATCGAGAACAACGAGTCCGTATTTAGTACTATTTGACGTTGACTTTCGTATCGTCATCCAAATAAGTAATAGTTACGCGTTAAGTGTAGATACTAGTTACTTCGAAACAGATACGTCACTCGCCGTTAAATAATTACCTAACGGCCGGCAGCGTATCCCCGGGGAAACAAAAATCAGTTGAGTGTCAAAACTTGCCAATTATTTTCAAGGAATTATCACGAGAATCGACAAATCGTCGAGCGTTTATGTCTATTATACGTTTTGTTAGTTTTCGGAGATGGTTTACGTTAGCGTTATGCATCTTGTCTAAGGCTCTAGGTAATTTACCTTATTTTGTTTTCCAGCACCTCTTTCTATACCAAGAAGACCAAAGCCTATGGTTATTGCTACATGGGCAACGACAAAAGTCACTGCAAATGTACCCATCACCACAAAGATGCCAAATACTACGACGAAACCCTTTACTACAAAAATACCCGTTACTAGAAAACCCCACACTACAACAAAAACACCATCTACTACTACGTTGACACCGCATGTAACAAGGCTCACAACGAAACTAACTACTTCAAACACGCCAAAACGTTAGTATAATCCCACCTAAAAACATAACTGGAAAAAAGGGGCTAAAGCTCACAATCCTGTAATTACTTCACTCTGTATCGAACTTAGCCTATTTTCCCCCGACTGCGTCAGAAAATGGTTATTTACTTTAATGATTTTCATGGGATATCATTACTTCAGTACATTTTGGTAACGGCCGAACTTAGAAAAACTTTGAAACCATAATTAATAAAATTAAGGATTTAGGACAATTGGAGAAACTTTAATAAGCATGTTAAATTGGTATGGATAGGGTTGACGGAAGCTGCCGAACGGTAGCGTAGAGCGTTTATGTCCATCATACGTTTTGTCAGTTTTTGGGGATGGTGTACGTTAGCGTTATGCATCTTGTCTAAGGCACCTTATTTTGTTTTCCAGCACCTCTTTCTATACTAAGAAGACCAAAGCCGATGGTTATTGCTACACGGGCAACGACAAAAGTCACTACAAATGTACCCATCACCACAAAGATACCAAATACTACGACGAAACCCTTTACTACAAAAACACCCGTTACTAGAAAACCCCATACTACAACAAAAAAACCGTCTACTTCTACGTTGACACCACATATGACAAGGCTCACAACGAAACTAACTACTCGAAACACGACAACACGTTAGTATAATCGCACCTAAAAACATAATTGAAAATCTAGACTTAAGCTCACAATCCTATTCTAACTTCACGTTGTATCGAACTTAGCCTATTTTCACCCGACTGCGTCAGTAAAGAGTTATTTACTTTAATGATTTTCATGGGATATCATAACTTTAGTTAGTACATTTGGTACTGACAATACGTAGGCCCTTTTTTACCCTTAGATATTTATCGTTTAGGCGGGATATAATGTATATTAAAATACACCTATTTACTTACTTATTGTAAGGACAAAACTATTCCAAGATAATCATACTTATCCCTATATGACAAATTTCAAGTAACTTGGAAGTGGTTTAATTTGTGATGACTAAGGGCCTGTTGTTTGTTCGTGGTCAAAAAACGTTACTAATGGTTAAAATCTCAAGGAAATGTGTAAAATTTTCGATTTCTTTTTCGAATTTTAACAATTAGTTGAGAATTTTCGAATTTTAACAATTACTGATCAAACAACAGGCCCTTGTAGTCAGTCAGTGATTGATATATTGAAAGTCATTATCTCGAGAAACTTTGAAAGCATATTTATAAAATTAAGGGTTTAAGACAATTGGAGAAACTTTAATAAGCATATTAAATTAATATAGATAGAGTTGACGTACTCTGCCGAACGGTCACGTCGAGCGGTTATGTCAATCGCATACGTTTTGACAGTTTTCGAAAATCGTTTACGTTAGCATTGTGC
Source organism: Acleris literana (assembly GCA_946894065.1). Lineage (NCBI taxonomy): Eukaryota > Metazoa > Arthropoda > Insecta > Lepidoptera > Tortricidae > Acleris > Acleris literana. Next base: position 11,258,292 of record OX335687.1, read on the forward strand.
ATTTTGTCTAGGGCTCTAGGTGATTTACCTAATTTGGTTTTCCAGGACGTCCTCCTAGGCCAAGAAGTCTACTCCCGCGGGGAATTCCTACACGGGCAACTACAAAAGTGACTGCAAATGAATCCATCACCACAGAGACACCAATTGCTCCGAGAAAACTCTTTGCTACAATAAAAACACCGTCTATTACTACGTTGACACCGGATATAACAAGGCTAACGCCCACAACGAAACCAACTACTCCAACGCCAAGACGTTAGTATAATCCCACATCCCAACTAAAAAGATAAATGAAAAAACCCGACTGCAGTAAATATATCTATAGAAAATTGTACAAAAGTTATATTTTTCCACACTAGATGAAAAACAAACATGGGGTTCACTTAGTATGGAGAAATTAACTTTGATTACACAAAAAAATGTAATGAAGAAAAAAATTTAAAGTAGCTTTAAAAACATACTAAGTTCACAATGATTCTAACAATGAAAGAATAGACTGGTAAAATATTGAAATTGTACATGAGCGCATGAGTTTTCGTACGATGGACATAAGGATTTCAATAAAATTCAAAAAATCCGATTAAAATAATCAATATCTCTGAAAGTACTAAAAATCGCTGAACATACATACCTACATTGGGGTGTTTTTGGTAGCCTTGGTGATGCTCTTTTATTTATTTTAATTTGTCGTACAACTTTCGGGACACCCAGAATTGATTGATTGATTGATTTTGATTTGGAATGGGCTATTTATTAGCTTTCATTTGAGTCCTTTATTGTAATAATATATAGTTTATCACTATTCCCCGACCGCCCAAAGTAGGGTTATGGTTTTGGAGCGTATAGAGGTCTCCCTATCTCTCTCTCTCTCTCTCTCTCTGTTAATACCGTAGGTAATCTAGATGGAAGCAATCTCGCATTTTTTAACTCCAGTTTGTTATTTTTAGGTCTTTTCTCTCTCGACATAACAGGATTAAGGTTGAAACACGTTCGACAAACCAAGGACCATAAGGTGTTTAAACATACATTCCATGAAAATGAAGAGTTACAATTGGAGTGCACTTTTCAGACGCAAAGAACACCACACGTGTTAAAGATGATGAATGAATTTGGGCAGGGTTCACTGATGAATAGTAAGCATCTAATCTATAGGTAGTAATATTATAAAGAGAAACTTCTCGGCAATGATGGTCTTGTCCGAAGTGCCAGGAGATTCACTCCATATTACCAATGTGTTAAAAACCCTTATGCTGCCAATTAACTAAATCGTTACTACTTTAGAAAAAACTCGTATCTGATATTTCGAGATGTATGAGTTTGAACTTAATTTACTTCACGTTTTAGTTTAAAATGGTACGTCATGAAATATGTGATACGAGGTATTTTTAAAGCAATGACGAAATATATATTTTAAATTTTGAGCTACCAAGGATTTGATAGCTCATTTGCCTCATCAAGCATAAAAAAACATGTTACTGTAGAGGAAATTGTATGATGAGGGGTGATATTAAAAACCATTTTGGATTTTTCAAGCCGTTCATGTTTTGCAGGTGATCAAGACGATAGCAATGTTGCGTCCGTATCATATACTTTCAGGATAAACTCTAATTCTAAATATATATACTGTATCGCCATGGACACCGCAGGACGAACATTACTTACTTCAGTAGATTTGGAGTACGTGGCACCAACTTGTGGTAGCGATTGCCGCTCTGATGGTAAGAACTTAATAGCGGTCTGCCCACGTAGAGTTCGGACCACGGGAAACGCCACGCGCCATTCCAATCTTCGCGCCGAACCCTACGTGTAAATGCAACTCTAATAGTAAAATAGTAAAAAACCTACGGTTCGGACTGGCGCGTGGAATGGCGTGTGGCGTGTCCCACGGTCCAAACTGTGCCTTGTAAAGGCCGCTAATGTGTTTGCTTCTGATCCATTTCTGATTTCCTTATTCCTTACTTCCTTATCTTTATCCTTACTCTTCCTTATCTATACATAGTATAAAATAAAGTCGCTTCCCGCCGTCTGTTTCTCTGTATGTACGCTTAGATTTTTCAAACTTCACAATGGATTTTAATGAGGTATTCATCAATGGATAGAGTGAGTCAAGAAAAAGAATTTGATCTATATAATTATATATTATATAAAAGGCAAACCTGACTGACTGACTTAGATATCAACGCACAGCCGAAACTAATGTACCTAGAAACTTGAAATTTGGTACAGGGGTTCCTTTCATGATGTGAGCACTAAGAAAGGATTTTCCGAAAATCGACCCCCAACGGGAAGAAATAGAGGAGTAGCGGGAAACTAATTCTACGCATACGAAGTCGCGGGCGTCCTCAAGTGTGTTATATATTTCGCTGGTTTATGTACGGGTATTACAGAAAACTCACATAAACCGAAGCGAAGCGAGGACGGGTCGCTAGTATTATCAATGTGAAAGTATGTTTCTTGGTTTGTTTCTTCTTAACTGTTCAACCCCTTAACCGGTCGATGGAGGTTATTGCAGGATAGGCCAATCAGCCTTCATGACCAATAACGACAAGCTTTACGGTAATTGCGTGGATGCAAGATGTCAACTAACAAATCAGTGGCGCGCGCGCTCCTTCGCCTCCTCCCCCGTACCCCACCGCTCACCGCCAATTTGGTCCGTATTTCGCTCACTGCGCAGGAGCTCTTTTTACGTGCGTTGACTTGTAACTCTTTTTCCAGTGCGTCTGCAGCCCGGAAAGTTGGTAGTGATAAAGGATGAACTTCCCCCACTGCTCTGGAGCATCGGCCTGATCATCCAAGTGTTCCCGGCAATAAATAACTCCACCATCAGCATGGCTCGGGTCCTCACTGGGAGAGGAGGAGGGGTGCCCATTATTAAGCCCTTTACTGATCTCTGCCTTCTGAATAACTGAGAGGTCGCCTATACAGGGGTGGAAAAAACGAACGCCACATGGACGGCAACTACCTTTAATATTGGAAATAACAAATTCGACGCATAGGAGACTTACTTTTATTTTTGAAAAAAGAAGAATTCTACATTAATTATGGATTTTTGAATTTCCATTTGGCGTTCGTTTTTTCCGCCCTGTATAGTCTACTAGCAACCCGTGTAGATTGAGAGAGAGTGAGAATGCAAATGTGTGTTATGGGTCTCAGAACACACATACAGTCGAGTTCATAATTATGTATACACTTTAGTACCTTGTCACTTTAATCGCTGTGATAATTTGTACATTTCAGTTTGAACATGAAATTAAATAGACAAGGTACTAAAGTGTGTACATATTTTTGAACTCGACTGTACAATCTGGTGGCCTGTGGCTTGTTTGCCTTCTTTATGCCATAAAATATATCGTCCCTTTTCTTTATCAACATCTTATCTGATCGAATAGTTAGATAGAAAAAACACTCGTGTTTCAAGGTTTATAAGGACTACTTTCCTACCAAAATATTCGATCACATAAGAGGTTGAGAAAGTAAAGGGATGATATACGGTTTACCCTTGTTTCACCGAAACGCATTTTATAGAACGTATCACTTCGCAGAATTTTCGTTTCATAGATATTTTCTGCTGAACCCGTGTTGGTTTCAGGTTATCTTGTGACGGTTACAAGTCTAACCTAACCTAACCTATTTTGTTGTTGTTGTCGGGGCTCCCTTGATATTGCAGCGCATCAGCGATGTTTGCACACGCACGCAGTCGTTCGGCGCGGTGCTGCGGCGCCGTGTCGCCTCGCTGATGTGCAGGGTGCGGGGGAGCGCCAACACCATCCTGAGGATCATCAGTGAGAAGCCAGACTGTCCGATCCAACGACACTGGGTACAAACACATGCATGTGCCCGGGGTCCCACAGGGTGGCAGATTTTTAAATTAATTAATTTATTGTCGTTTTTTTTTTAAATATAAATAATTACCCACTAATATAGTTTTCTATGAAACGAAAATTCTGCGAAGTGATACGTTCTATGAAATGTTTGTCAGTGAAACAACGGGACACCAATATATGTATACATGTTAAAACTGCAAGTAAATAGGACATACATTTTTACAATATAATTATGATCATACAATATCCTTTTCGAGGAGGAGGAGGCTTGTGGAGCCTTATTTAATTTAGACATTTTAAATGTATTTTTGACCAGTTATTTTTATTTTAGTTTTTGAGATTTATTGAACCTTATTTTTTACAAAAAACATCAATATGCCCGTTTGCAAAAAAAACACATTTATGTAACTTCTATATTATGTAGATAGACAGAAAAACGGCCAAGTGTTAGTCGTATTCGCACACAATGGGTTCTGTAACATTTTTAGAATAGCCCCCTTTAATTTTAAATGTAAGTATTTTTTTATTATTTGTCGTTATAGCGGCAATAGAAATACACACGTTGAAAATTTCAATTGTCTACCTATTACGGTTCATGAGATACAGACCGTGTACAGACAGACTGACAAACAGACCCTTTTGGGTAGGGAATGTAAAAATATTAAATTTGTTTTTTTCAACAGACAGTATAGTCATTTTTCTATTTGGATCTAGAGACATGATTATTCTTCCAGATAAATAAATTAATCAGCCATTTAAAAATAAAAGAAAAAAAACATCGGATTTTACAATTTTTCTTAGTGAAAATACTACAGTGACTGTCAGCAATACTTAACGATCGTATTTGGTAAGAGAAAGTAGGTACTTAACATTTTTAAATTACTTTCACCTGTGAATATATTAAGTAATTGGACCACATTCCCAATTAGGTACCTTAATTAATATGTAGTTCTAATCAAAATATTTTATGAATGTTGACGTGGTTATGAGAAAAAATATTTAATTGGGATTTAGATTCCGTAATTACATAAGTAGCACCTAATTAATCTAAGTATTTTGTGATTGAATGAAACATGTTTTTTTAGTAAAATGTTTTTTATAAAACTTGTGTTTTTTCATTTTCAACATCCATCAAAATAGTTGTTTATGTAACTGATGCATAACGAGATGTTTTAAAACACGAGTGTTTTAAGGCCTAATTATATACAGTGGTATACATTATTTTATCTCACATTATAAGTACTTACTTTAAAATCAGATTTAGAAGCTGGAAGCAATTGACCTGCATTGTAATAAAATCAAAAATAATTTATTTGGCACATACAAAAACAGTTTACAAGCACAAATATTTTCTTAACCTAAATATCTACATTTTTTTATTACGAACAAAATGCTCTACACTCACCTGTATGCATCCGAATGTCATTAATACTGTATTCAGTGACGCCACTTTTCAGCGAGACTAGAAGACAATGGCGATCAAAGAACGTTAAAAAAAATGCATTATTATCGCTACTATTATTATTACAATCAGTAGATCATTTCAGAGAGATCAATAATATAATAAAATAAAATGTCTCTCTCTCTCTCTCTCTGTGTGAGTACATACGTGCGTGCGTGCGTGCGTGCGTGCGTGCGTGAGTGCGTGCGTGCGTGCGTCCGTGCGTGCGTGCGCGTGTGCCTGCGTGCATGCGTGTGTGCCTGCGTGTGTGTGGGTGTGTGTTTTTATGTGACGAATTCTCGGTTAACATAATATTGGTTCTGTTATCAAGTGAAAGATCCTATTATTATTTTTATAATTTTAATTCAAGTTAGCCATGGACATAACATTTTAATAGGTCAGACGTTTCTGGCTGGATATAACTATAACTATTCGTCTGTAGTCGAGATTTAATAAAAATGATCGTATCCGTAGAGCACATTGGTGCATCGCTCTATTCGGATCCTACACTATTTTGTATGGATTCAGCCTCTCAATCCTCCTAAAGAAAATCAACAAAGGTTTTATTTAACACATACTACAAGCAACAAATCCAGTGACTACAATCTCTTTGAGGAAATGACAAAGCCAAACGTCAAAAACATAAACAGTAACCTACAAATACTAAACAGTTTTAAAATTTCTCGTACCCTAAATGATAACCATAGTACATAATGTTCTTTATATATTAAGTACGAGTATATGCAAGTATTACAACTATTTCAAGCCACTGCACCGTCGTGTTATTTGGAAGAAGACAAAGAAACGGATTGCAAACGTTAGCTGCAATGCCGCCACAAGAAATCGTAGTAATCCATTATGATTATTTAGTACAAACATAAAAAAACACGCTTTAAAAACAAAAAATAACGTTTAAAGTTTAATTATAGACAGAACAATGCATCTTGAAACTTGTAAGGCCAGACGTTGTTTAAGGACAACGACACTTTTACAATCACTTATGTAATTTAAGACCTTGATTACTTTTCTTCACTAGTGATGGCTCCGCTACCATGCAAACAATTCATTTGACAATGATTATACGCTCCTACAAATAATCCCGCATATTAACAACCGTATATGCTTTGAAATAAAGTCGATGTTTCTGTGAACATTTTTAAATAAGCATTGGTAAAAAGTCTTGATTATTGTAATACTAGTAGTTTAGTTCAACGTGGTAGTCTTGCGCGAGCGCACGTATTGATATAACAATAGAGTTTTTTTTGGTAAAGATATCAATGTAACGGTTTTTTTAACGCAATGAAGTTTATTAATTGTGTTCTTTTTTTATGTTTAATGATTTTGGGTGCGAGAGGCGGAGTTGTTCGTAACGACACTTTTCGATTGGACATAGTGCATTACAATGATTTTCATGCCAGGTAAGTTATAATAATTATTATTGTCAAGGTTGTTAGGTCCTTGAACCTTATGTTAGTCAAGTAATATGTTCTTTTATTTATTTATTTTAGCCTACTTGGTAGTTACCTTGCCTACGTAGCTCGCAGTTTTGGGTTCGACTCCCGGTGTGAGCAAATGTTTGTGTGATAAGCGCGAGTATTTGTTACTGAGTTAAGAATGTTTTCTATGTATTTGTCTACATAAGTACCTATCTATATATGTAGTTATTTTATATTCGCCCTGACCGGGAATCAAACCTAGGGCCGCTGTCTTCGTAAGCAACTCTAGCGACGAACTCAACGAAGCCTGCAGGTCCTATCTAGGCCAACCGTGTCGTGAAATCACAACAACCTGTGGTATTAGGTATCGTTTACAGATTTAGTTTCACTGCAATAATATTATGTATTACTTAGTAATGTTATCTAATTCTCCAAATCATGATGATTTATTGTAACGGCCATGCTCGTCTGTAGGGACTTTAAAAGCCATTGCTTTAAAAAAGGATGATATTATAATTTTTATGATGGATGTTGTTAAGGCATGGGTTATGGAAAAGTTCAAAGTTATCGATCGGGTAGAAGTAGCGTTTGTGGGCACTGTACCGTTTTTGGTCACTTAGGGTGCGGCTCCACTGAGGCGGAGACGAGAGGAGCCGAGCGGAGCTGTGCCAATATTAACAAATAGAAGGCGCATGCGGTTACGTCGAGCGCGCCTTGCGCACGTTAGTTTATATTCTATTGGTTAATATTGGCACAGCTCCGCCCCGCTCCGCTCGTCTCCGCCTCAGTGGAGCCGCACCCTTAAGGTTGAAATGAGTATCAAACCTACTGTAAAATTAAAAATAATAATCATAAATAGTTAAAGACTGAAGATTAATATTGAGATAAAATATTAAAAAAAAATGTAATTTCATAATGCTTTGAAACGGTAGAGTGGCCAAATACGGTCTAAAGATGGCCAAAAGCGGTACTTCTACCCTACTTTTTAGGGTTCCGTTGTCAAACTAGGAACCCTTATAGTTTCGCTATGTCCGTCCATCCGTCCGTCCGCAGTCTAGCTCAGAGACTCTTACTACTAGAAAGCTATAATTTGGCATGAATGAATATACATAATAGTCACGCCAACAAAGTGGTAAAATAAAATCTTGTTTTTATTTTTATTGTACAGTCAGCATCAAATATATAGACACAGTAAAACTTTCAATAATATGTAAACACGACTCTACTGCGAGGGAATAAGGGTGTATATTTATTTCTGAAACCTTGTTAACGTATATATATTTATGACGCTGACCGTACCTTCCCTACACGTAACGTGGGGATGTATTTTTTTTCTTTTCTCGTCTATCCCATAGTGTGGGGTGTCGTTGGATAAGTCTTTCATAAATATTGCGGGTTTGTTGAAACAATTTTTCGATTAAGTTACACGTTTATGAAATATTAACCTTCAAAGCGCTAACTTTTGTTAGAGTCAAGTGGCCAAATACTAAATATCTAAAAAATATCTTAAATGAAAGCACATAATTATAATGAATTTAATAGGAAAACTATCACGACTTAGTAGACTTCATTGGTTCTTGAGTTACAAACGGTTTAAATGTTTATACCTAACGAAAAATCATTTGCGGTGTTGGTAAACTGACCGCGACCTATGTCGATGTATGGGGATAACAGTTTTCCAACGGCAAAGTTAAGTTTGTCGCAAGGTCTAACTTGTTTGTAGTAACGGCTTCGGAACCCTACACTGAGCATGGTCCGACATGCCCTTGCCCGGTTTTATTATACAGTCATCGTTTGCTCATCGATACCAAAGTAACGAATCCATTTTGTGTTGTATATACTCGTACTTTTCATACACACTTGTGACGTAAAGTAAATTGTTGTGAAATTATTAAAAAATAACCAATTTTGCCTCCTTCAATTCAAGATGGTGGCTAAAGCTTAGGACACCATTACTTTACAATATACTTACATGGTGACCCTTAACCGATTCGTTGCGTCTTCCATTTTCGAAAACTTTTGGCTGTGGCGGCGAACAATTGTTTCATGACACGCCAGGCGTGCCATACGCCATAGCCATCGTCCTAATAGAACGCGATTGCGCGATCATCGCAAGTTCGAGCGACTGTTTGTATGTAAACAGTCGCGCGAAAGCGCAATCGCCTTCTATTAGGACGATGCCGTGGCGTGTCATGAATCGAAATTATGGTTTCTAACACAGCATTTCAAGGCGAATTCAGTGCATTAAATCCAATCACCTACAATTAAACTTTGTTGAAGTAAAACTTAATTTACCTATTTAAAGAGTAAACATTACCAACCGTGTGGTCACGAGTAGACGAGTTATGTAAATTGAAGTACTCAGAATCCATTACAGATTTTTGCATAGAGTACGTACGAGTACTTTAACTAACGCTTAAGAGACAGAAAAACAAACACACGACTTAGGAGTCACCCGGTAAGTCAAAAAATATATTTATATGCTTCACCTTTTGTAAAGTAGAAACCCCTATAGCCCGGAGTGCTATTTGCGAACCATACAGTTAAAACCACGTACGTACCTATTATCAATAAAGTGTTGCATTGTGCCATGCAACATTGTGATTTAAATTAGCATTTGCCAATTATAGTTAAACCATAGTAATAATAGAACTCGGCTATACATCTTTCTGGCATAACCTGCATAAGACATAAGACTCAAGTACCGGAGTTCCTTCTGTGGTAACCGATACTCTTACGGTGAAGGAAAAACATCGTGAGGAATTCTACACGTTCCACCAACTAAATGTGTATTAATTCTATTGTGTATGCCGACGGTAGTTTGATTTATACCAGCAACCCGTTTGTCAGTCTGTTATGAAAGATTAAACTGTTACGGTGCATTGAGCTGTTTCAATATCGTCTATCTCCTAAACACCACAGAATGGCGACGAGGATGGGATTCAAAAAGACTTTTATTGCAGTCAGTTGTTTTTGTTATTGTTTCAACGTAAAAACCACATCTTTAAGGGTCAACCTTGTTGAACTTTAAAGATCCAGGGGACCCTGCCAAGATGCACTACGCTAACTAACGTTTCTATTCGATTCGTTTTTAAACCAGTCGCGTCACTGGGAGATGACATGATACGAAGCCACGTGGTCTACCAGTGACTCGATTGGTTTAAAAACGAATCGAATAGAAACGCTAGTTAGCGTAGTGCATCTTGGCAGGGCCGCCTGGTTGACTAAGAAATATTGCTGTGTGTAGCTTAATCTGCTTTGTTTTCACACGTATTGCTATCGTGTCGTTTTCAACTCGGTCGCTATTGTATAGTAAATAAGAGCTATCATAACATTGACAGTACGATAGGGTCATGTCTAACGCAATTAGGTTTAGTCAGAGTAGAATAAAGCCGCTGGTGTAGATATTACTAACACCTATCAAAAGGAAGCAGTTGAAATGAGCTCTTTGCGTAGTATTGTGGTGTGAAACTGATTGATAGAGTAAGGAATGAAAAGATCAGAGAGAAATGTGGACTAAAAGAAGATGTAACTAGTGACTAAGATTGAATGGATGAAAGAAGATTGACGAAAGAGATATAACACCGAAAGTGAAAGGGTCGGAAGGGGCCGCCCTAGGCGTACTTTTTCGAATCAAATTGGAGAAATACTGGAAAAGGGCCGAATCTTAAGTACCCGAAGCCAACGTGCATGCATAATTCGATGTATGAATATGGAAGAAGTGAAAGAGATTTGCCAGGATCGTAGCAGGTGGAAAGAAGTCTACCCCTCTGGGAAACAGGCGTGAAGTAATGTATGGTATGTATCAAACAAAGATTGTGATTATTTCATGCTTGGTTGAGTCCTCGTGTGGTTGCCGAGTTAGAATAGTGCCACTCCATATCTTCCCGTGGATGTCGTAAGAGACGACTAAGGGAATAAAGGCTTGTAGTACTATTAGGCGATGGGCTTGCAACCTGTCACTAATACGCTGGTAAACATCTTAGCCTAATTGTGCAAATTGTGGTTATGGAATTATCAACAAGTTTTTAGAGATGTTTGTAATTCTGTAGCTCTGCCTACCCCGCTCTGGGAACGAAGGCGTGAGATTATGTATGTATGTATGTCATGCTTGGTTTATGAATTCTCTATGGCCACCCGTCTGTCCAAATGATAGTGCTATTAAAACTGTGGATAATTTCTTATATGAGTGTGTGTGAAGGGCGTCCAATGAGACACTATTACAAAGTCTACAATGTCCGCCGAATTCAATTCGGAATATAATAACACCTACTGTGGGGTGACACGGAACTCTCGGTGCGCGAGTCCGACTCGTGCTTGACTGTTTTTTTAACAGGCATCATTAGTGAAGTTTCATGTGTGGTTAGGGTTCTTCGTCAGTGGAAACATTCTTATTTATCATGGCAACTTTCATAATGGTTCTTATAAGTCGATATGTAAGTAATGTCGTAACATTGTCTAATCAATAGCAATCAAATTGCGACACAATATTAATCGATTGGTTACACAACAACTTAATAGAGTCGAATAAAATAACATACAGTCACGTACATTCATTATTGAGCTAACGTAAAACTTGGTCGTTTTTGGGGTTCCGTACCCGAAGGGCTTAAAAACTGTGCCTCCGTCCGTCCGTCAGTCTTAACTTTCAAGAGTTGTATCTTTTAAACGGTTAGATATAGCGGGTTGTTTTTTTAAATATGTATTATTATGGCGGATTTATAAACGGCTAACAAATAAAAAAGTTAAGAAACTTAAATAACATACATAATCTCACGCCTTCGTTCCCAGAGTGGGGTAGGCAGAGCTACAGAATTACAAACATCTCTAAAAACTTGTTGATAATTCTATAACCACAATTTGCACCACACAAACAAAACAACTTAAATAATAAATAAGTAAATACAATACAAAAATAACAGTGGACAATCTCACACAAATTGACCTAGTCCCAAACTAAGCTCGCTTTGTACATGGGTACAAGATAGAGATAAACTTAATTATAAAATGAAATACATACTTTAATCCTAAAATCCTACTAATATTATAAATGAGAAAGTTTGTGTGTGTGTGTTAGTTTGTTACTCCTTCACGCTGCAACGGCTGGACGGATTTGGATGAAATTTGAAATAGAGATAGCTTATATTTCATCATAAAAGTTCCCGAGGGAATAGCGATAATGGAAATATACGGGCACGGAGTCGCGGGCAGAAGGTAATATTATATAAAAAACATCCAAGACTCGGAAACAAATATTTACGCTCAACATAAAAATATCTTCCCTTACCGGGATTCAAACCTGGGACCGCTGCGCTGCTGGCCTTTTAAAGGCAGGGTCACGAAAACTATACTAACGTGTCTAATAACTCCTTTATTAGACACGTTAGACACGTCCTCGTACAAGAAACATTTTAGCGACGTATTTGGGTGAGGACCATAAAGTTGGACCATAGTTAATCGTAGTTACCATACAAACAACGAAGTCGAAGAAGTTCCGTTGTGCGACGAAAAGTATCCCGACAAGTATGGCTAAGTATCGTGTCACGACGGAAAGGTTTCATAGAAAATTTAATTGAGTGAGTTAGTATTAGGGTTGCCACCTTTTTTTTGCAGAATAAAGTATTACTTACCAAAGAGGAATAAAAATAAAGTACGCAGCATAAATGTAAAGTATTTTTTTCATTATTTAAAAATACATATTTCTTATCAAGTTATTACTCATCAGACCTTGCTTATTCTAACGGCGTATTTCGAACATGGCAAAACAAAGTTTTTGTCGAGGGTCTTTGACGGTTGCGTTGAGGTTAAATTTCGTTTAAATTTATTAATTATTAGAAAAAATTACCATTCAAAACCGAATGTCATAAATAAAGTACTTTGCCGTACTTTATGTGTTGCGTAAAATATAACGTACGGGAAGCTAAAATAGAGTACAATACTTTATAATAAAGTACGGGTGGCAACCCTAGTTAGTATGCCCAACTTTTTGGCCCTTACCCATTTTTAACCGACTTCAAAAAAGGAGGAGGTTATACGTTCCACTGTATGTATTTTTTTTTTATGTATGTTCACCGATTACTCCGTCAATTGTTGACCGATTTCAAAAATTTTTTTTTGCTTTGATAGGGTATACTTTCGAGGTGGTCCCATTGTCACCAAATCTGAATCTGATGAGAGGATCCGTGAGGAATTGAGGGAACTCCTCAAATATTGTAGGCAAACATATAGCGATTTTAGTATTTTTAGTAACAAGTCTAGCATTTGCATTCAGAAAGTATCATTTGGTGAAGTGGAACTGATGATGAAGACCACAGATGGCCACCGGAACTCCTTAACGGTACCGATTTCAAGGGTGGCGATAAGATATCTCGATTAAGATAGTTGAGCGACTACAACGAAGAATATTTACTTGTTAACCGACTTCAAAAAAGGAGGTTATTGAAATATGACTATGACTTTCCCGCGGCGGTGCTTGCGGCGCGCTTGAAATATCTTAAAGTTTCATTTCAACTAAGAAGTGGGACTACATAACAGCGTATTATGATCACTAAAAAGTATAAAATAAAATAAATGTTTTAAAAAACAAAAAACCGCCTTCCGCCTTTATTTATTTTATTAGTTTTGTTGTAGGTATCGTAAATGTCAAATTTGGTATGATTATAGTACAAACCCTAAATAAAACAACAAGCATTTTTATTTATTTATACAGACGTTCTAATTGATATAGAATATTTTTTATTTGGTAAAAACACAACATTTAAATCGTAATATAATAATACCTGCTGTCATAATGTGTCGGGTCGTAATGGGTCGTACTGATCGCAAGACAACGTTTTTTTTTTAAATAAACTTTTACTTTCGCTTGCTTTTTTTAAAATCTAACCTGACCTAACCTAGCCTTGTCTACACGTTAGATATTTAAGAAGTTCTAAAAAGTTTACGGTTGCAGCAATATAAATATTTATGACTAACAATGATTATGACAACAATGAAGTTATGACTAAAAAAATATATGGGACATGACGGACTCCCATTGTACGGTAGTATGGAACCCTCGGCGCGCAAGTCCGACTCGTACTGAACTGAAACTTTTTTTACACAAAAATAAAACCTTTCCAGGTTCGAAGAGACGTCCATCACCGACCCAGTCTGCAAGTCAAATGACAATAGATGTATAGGAGGCTTCGCTCGACTCTACTATGGTATCAAGCAAATCATGGATGAGAAGCCAGGGGCCTTGCTGCTGAATGCTGGGGACTGCTTCCAAGGAACCTATTGGTATACCATGAAGAAGCACAAGGTCATGTCTACCTTCATTAACATGCTGCCAAATACTGTTCATGTAAGTTACAAGTACTAAGTTACTAGGTGACCAAGGATGGACACTTGATTCTTATTTTACAGAAGATAAGGGTTATTCATTTGTTTTGCAACACGCAATTTATGACCGTATGAAATTTGAATTAAGAGTAAAGTGTCCATTACTGGTGCCTGTCAGTTTAAAGTGTTCAACACTGGTGCCATCAGCATATTCTACGTTCCAAAAGAAAACGACGGTGGATGATGAAATGACATAGTTTTTTTGTCGGACAAGCTTTTATTTATCTTGCTGTCTTGGTTAATCTATCCATGGGTACATACGTTAAATGAGATAGCAAGATTAAGGGCATTGGGTAAATTTGTTTGAAGAATATTGTCTTTTTTTTTTCAGCGGCCACAGATGATTTTTGCGTAGTTATTTAAAGGACCTCTAAATACACATATATAATTTATGGCGTTAAATAATATCGGAGCAGAGATTTTAAAGATTTAAGTATTCAGTTTTTAGTACAAAAGTACGCCCAAGTATGAATATTTAAATATCTCGGCTCCGATGCACTTTAGAGTATTACATTACTTAACAAAATATGTTTATTTTTAATAATTCTATCATAATTTACCACTTTTACGAATGGCCGCTCACCTTGAAAATGTATGAATTTTACATATGACAACACTTTTACCCAAACCCTTTTGTATATATCTGACAAAATACTATGTCTTTTAGTTATTTACTACATCTGTACAGTGTAATTAGGTCTTTCAGGTTTGGGAATAGTCAGTTAGGCAAGTACAATCGGCATTATAAGTACGCTTTATTACTTTGTCACTTTAACGTCATGTTTGAACTGCTCCACTAATCTATCAAAGGCGTTAAAGTGACAGGGTACAAGAGTGTGCAGTTACTTATAAAGTCGACTGTGCACGGTATAAACACGAAGTTCGTTTTGAGAGCTATTTATTTTATCTAATTTTCCTGGAAGCACGTTTTAACATTTTGTAACAATGATTGATAACCTGTGTAAACTCGGACGTGAGAAATGATCATTGACACTTCGGCTGCGGCTACATTGAATGCTCAAGGCTGTATCAATTAACTTATCTTGACTTAAATCCCCCTTTTAAGACACGTGAACATATTAGGCTGGCATTAGGCTGCGGCTCCACTGAGGCGGAGACGAGAGGAGCGGAGCGGAGTTGTGCCAATATTAACCAATAGAATCTAAACTGACGTGCGCAAGGCGCGCTCAACGTGACCGCGTGCACCTTCTATTGGTTAATATTGGCACAGCTCCGCTCCGCTCCTCTCGTCTCCGCCTCAGTGGAGCCGCACCCTTACACCTGTAAGTTATAACGTAAGTTTTGAGACGCAACTATGGGTAAGAGTGAGTGGCAAATATCTGCATCTCTCTCTTGCATATAGCTTTGTTTCAAAACTTACGTAATAACTTACAGGTGTAATCCCGGCCTAAGTTTTGAGACACAATTATGGGTAAGAGTAAGTGGCAAATATCTGCATGTTTCTCTTGCATATAGCTTTGTTTCAAAACTTACAGTAATAACTTACAGTGATTTTGTATGATTAACCAAATGCAATAACGTTTCTCTCCCCTTAAACTTAGTCTGGTTTTTTAAATTTTTGAATAGTATGATTAAATACTATTCCGGCATTATGATTTTGAGCAATACTCGCCGAATTAACATGTATATACCACGTTCACGTTAAAGAGTTAGTACCAGAAAACTTAGAATGCACGTGATTGGCCAGCGATAAGGGCACCGCTTGCGCACATGATGGGTTTACATGTCGGCCAAAATCAGTCAACATCTGTCTCTTGTACGGTGCGGATGCGTTACAGTGCTCTTCTTTGTATTGTTGTTTTACTTTTAGTTTCACATAGTTAAAGCTCACAAGAATAGGTACAAGGTGTTCGTCATAGATAAAATGGCTAGACAAAAGAACAAGATAGTGCTATGATTACCCCCCTACCACTGCAAGCTGAACCCAATAGAGTTAATTTGGTCACAAGTTAAGGGGTACGTAGCAGATAATACTCGTAATAGAACATTTAAATTAGCCGAAGTGAAGCGGTTACTTCATGAAGCAATTAATAAAGTTAATGCTGAGTCGTGGAGGCAATGTATTAAGCACGTGGTAGAGTTAGTAGAACCAAAAATGAATGAAACGATAGAAACAGAGAGATTTGTAATTAATTTAGAAAATGATTTAAGTGAATCAGACAATGATTAAATATTGTTATGAACGAACACATGATTTTCTTAATATGGGATATCCTATATCACCTTCACACATATTTAATTCATTAATTACTTTTCAATTACATACATATTCATGATAAGTGAATAAGTAATCATGAATAAGCAATGGTTCTATTAAGTAATTCATTTAATATTCCAAATCAACTTATGAACCAAAATCATAAAAATAATAAATGAACAAATATTCCGAGCCAGGGCATGTAAGCCGACCCCGCCAGTGAGGTGCGATTGTTCGCGCTCACTGACCATTTCTTGTCCCTTTCATTTTCATACAAAAGTGCGACAGAGACGGCGCTTTGCTAACTCTTTAACGTGGACAAGGTATAAAAGAAAATTGATTCAATTTGCCAAAGTATAAATTATATTGTTTATTTATTTGTACCAGTTAATAACTAAGCACCTACTAAATGAGAGCACCCTGTAAATAAAACTCCGTAATTTTCACGTCATGTCATCGGCATTAAAAGTTCGACCCTTGCTAATTTGCTTGAGTGACTAATTTCAGAATTGTTTTAGACGTTAGGCAACCACGAGTTTGACGACGGAGTGGCCGGCCTCGAACCCTACATGAAGGATCTCAAGGACCCAGTGGTCGTCGCGAACATGAACACAAATCTAGAACCTTCCCTGAAAGGCTTGTACCAACCTTACGTCGTGATTGAGAGAAATGGAAGAAAGATTGGCGTTATAGGAGTTACGACGCCTGATACTCCGGTAAATACCAACAAATTTAAAAACCGCATTCAGTGTCAGTTAATGACGATTTTTCATACAAAAGTCTAAAAAATAACCTATAGGGGGAGGCGACTCCTATTTGTTACACGCAACTTGATTCGGGCGAAAAAGCCGACCCATGACTCCGGTGAAAAACGATGTAACCTATGCCCTCCATCATCATCATCACCATCATCATCATCATCATCATCATCATCATCATCATCATCACCATCATCATCATCATCATCATCATCATCATCATCATCATCATCATCATCATCATCATCATCATCATCATCATCATAATCATCATCATCATCATCATTATCATCATTATCGTCATCATCATCATCATCATCATCATCATCATCATCATCATCATCATCATCATCATCATCATCATCATCATCATCATCATCATCATCATCATCATCATCATCATCATCATCATCATCATCATTATCATCATCATAACTTCACCCAATAGACGTCCAGTACTAGACCTTCCCCAAAGATCTCCACAATATCAGGTTTAGTGCCACACGCATTCACCAGTATCCTGCAATCTTCACCAGATCATCGGAGCACCACGTATAAGAGGCCTACCACCACTTAGACATGTGCGCCGCGCCGGTTTCATTTTACGCCGCCACTGACATTTTTTCTATGCCGCGTTGGCGTAGAATCGGCGTGAACGGCGCACATGTCTACCACCACTTGGCTTTTCATTACGCTACGCTGTTGCCAATCTAGAACCTCGCCGCCCCAACGCCCATTCTGCACTCCTTAGAAAAAAGGGCGTGTGTCTCATAGAACCGCGTATGTATTAGTGACCTTATTTCTTAAGGGAGGGGGTTAAATTTACGTTGACTATCAAATTGCACATGCGTCCTTTTTATTTAGGAGGGCAGCATTGGTTCCACACGTCCGGTAGGGCATAATAGGTAACGTGAACGGTAAGAAAATGATTGGTAATTTTTCTTTTATTTCAGATGTCGTCTAACCCAGGGAGGATACAGTTTGAAGACCCTTTCCAAGCCGTAAAGCGGGAAGCGGAAATTTTGACGGACCAGGGAGTCGACATTATCATCGTGCTGTCACACTGCGGACTTACCGTAGACAAGTAAATTATTCATTATCACTATTATTATTCTATTTTTGTTACTTATATCAACACTGCTAAAAATCCGCTGATCTAAATTTGTATGAAAGGACAATGCCAGATCTTAGCTTAAAACACTTACGCCCGCGGATAGGTACGAAAGATGTTGATATGACCTGTTTTGTAAAAGATTTAAATTCAGTATTTTATTACTTACACATTTAGGGAACTTATAAGAAAAATAGAGCCATCTATTAAGATACTTTGTAAATAAGACATCTTACACGAACGTGTTGTTACGATTACTGCCCTCCTAAATAAAAAGGACGCATGTGCAATTTGATAGTCAACGTAAATTTAACCCCCTCCCTTAAGAAATAAGGTCACTAATACATACGCGGTTCTATGAGACATGCGCCCTTTTTTCTAAGGAGGGCAGATTATTTCTAAATACTTTTTTTAGGCAAGTTCTTCAGAAAAACTAACACCATAGAATTGTTTTAAATATTTTTCTACATCAAATAAACCCAATTCTATAATAATCCGTCACAATTTTTCCAATGGCCAATGCTTCTATGGAGACATGGCATTGTCCTACTATGACAGCTGCGATAAAAGCGTCGCTTCACAATCCTCTTAAAATAATTGCTCGTATGGAAGACACTTACCCCCTTACTAATAAACGTTGAGTAACGGTGGTATAGCTATACAATGCTTTGTCTTTATCTGTCAAATTCAAATGTCTCAATGGCAGATAAGGACAAAACATTGTATAGCTATACCATCGTTACTCAACGTTTATTAGTAAGTGGGACACTGTATAAGTCATTTCGATTAGCGCCATCTATATCCACGGCGATGAAACTATCTAGCTCATCTTCATAATCTGTCAAAGTTCATTTTATATACGACTTATAGTCAATTTAAATGCAAAGACAGTAGCCGGCTGCAATAAAGTCTGATAAACTTGTCACACCATAAAGTGTAGTCTACGATGTACACCGGATACGGTATCGGGTAGCGAAACGAACAATGGGTTTCACGAACATCCATTATACGTAGTGACGTTTTGAGCGGTGGAAACGAGCGTCTAAAGTAGAATATAAATATTAAGCGAACCAGTATGACATCGATATTGAAGAACCGGGCAAGAGCATGTCAGACCGTGCTCAGTGTATAGTCTGTCTCAGTTGGAATCGGCAGAGATGTAAACAAATTAGTACTGTTTGACACATAACCTCAAATACTCATCAAACTTGTTTTTTTTTTTAATTAGCGACTAGCGGCTTCGCACCGCTACAAGTTCCCGAATTACCTACTTTTTTTCCTTTGCTACAAACCTTGTCCTGGCAATATTATTAACGAACACAACAAAAAAAAGGATTATCCAATTTGGTGCATTTAATTTTATTTATACTATTTAATCTTGAACTTAATATATTTAAGTACAATAAAACTGCTATAATGTCGGTGCAGCGAGCCTAGTTGATAGTGCCTATGATCTTCCTATGAAGATAGATATCGGTCCCTGGTTCGATTCCCGTTATAGTCCCTGAGTATTTGTCCCTGAGTTTTAGACGTTTTCTGTGTATTAACTTTTTATCTCAAAACCATAACATGGAATTTATTCGCGTTATAAATAAAAATTACTCAATCGTGACCACGGCTGTTGTAACTTGTAACATAATCGAAACGTTTTATTGTTTTAGTTGGTATGAGTAAAAATTGTGTTATTTTAAAACAATAAACTTATTTCGTCATATATTATAAGTTAGTTTATAGTTGTTCCCATGGTACATGCCTAGAGCTTAAATAGTTTGGAACTACCTAAAATTTCAAAATATACATTTTCCTTGATTGTATTAAGAATTCCTTTTCCTTTACCTACGTTCTGAAACTCTCTCCTCATTTTTACAGACAAATGGCGAAAGAAGTCGGTGAGAACGTCGATGTGATTGTTGGAGGCCACTCCCACAGCCTGCTCTGGAACGGACCAGCACCGAGCCACGAGTTCGTCAGCGGAGAATATCCTGAGCAAGTGGAATCTGAGAAGAAACCCGGACATAAGGTATCTCTATCCTAAGGAGCAAACAATCAACTTTACGCGGTAATGTGTGGCCATGGCCAGCAACTATAGTGCCGTTCAAAAAACATGGTGTGCTATGGTGTGTGGTGCTAAAGTAAGTTGCCTATAGTTGCCAACCGCACATTGCTGTGCATCATGCATCATGTTGCTCATCTTATCGGTCCATTTAATTCTACTAAGGTTGGCAATTGTGCCTATCTTGACTCTTAAAACCGCAGCCTAATAATAGACTACTCAGGCCAGATCCCGCCAGTCCTTTAGATTATTTAGCCAAGATGTCTTCCTTTAGCCAAGATGTCTTCCTTAAGCCACGATGTCTTCCTTTAGCCATGATGTCTTCCTTTAGCCATGATGTCTTCCTTCTACCCGGTTTTGTAGCTTTAAATATTTAATCCATCACTGACCGTAAGACCATCCCGCTTTGAGTAGAGACTCTTTCAGGTTTTGAACTCCTGAAGATATGATGACTGAACACCCTCATCTAAATGATTGATCAATTACTAATATTATTATCATAAATACTTGCCTAAACAGTCAACTAATTTGAATCATAGGCCACTATGGAACTATATCAAAATGACGTAATGATTGAAATCGTATGATACTTTTTACAAATTGTTTTAAAACGTCACTTTGACATAGTTCCATATGGCCTATGAATCAAATTGGTTGAGAGTAAAACAGATTGTAGATTGTATAATCTTAAAAACTTTACTTGGCATTATTTCTCAGGTTCTGGTTGTGACTGCATCAGCATATAGCAAGTACTTGGGCCACATTGGCGTCAACTTTGACACAAACGGAGACGCAGTATCCTTTGATGCTGAACCTGTTTACCTAAATAGAAGCATTACTGAAGGTATGTCACTTGTTTAATGGCAAAGATCAATGAGCATACTGTGGCTGATGGTGGAAATTGGGCTTTGATACCCTTAAGCATTCTGAACTCCCAAGATCGTAAAGGCCTTGCAAAACCCTGAAAATGGAATGCCCCCTTGGTCTTTGCTATTGTAACTATTGTTTAGACTCCATTCAGACACGCAAAAAATGTGTTTATTGTTCTAGCCGTTTAAAACTATTTCGTCTTGGACCGGTTATCGTATTGCCAATGTTTTGATAGCTCTATTTACTTGACAGTATACGGCGGCCGAGTTAACCTCGAAAGACCACTCGTACAATTTTTTTTTACATAATACGGCCATTGCAATAAAGATCTATTGCAAAGGAGATAAAGTAGAATTTCCCTTGTTTTTATGACTGACAATCAAAATAGAAAATTGACTTTATTGCAATCATAATACGTTCATTTTCCTTTGATAAATTTCGTTGTATGGTGGGCCTTAGGGTTAAAAACAATACCATAACAGGTCAAAGACGATATTATGGTTTTTACCGCCTAGAATCGAGGCCCTGATAAACTGAGCTACCTTTTTAAACGCACATTTTCCTCGAAAATACCTTGAGAATAGAGGCACAGACTTCGGTGGTGCATGTCTCGGGGTTTTCGGTGCGGGAATTATTTGAGAAAGAGTAGAGATAAACAGATAGGCTAGTCTGAGAAAAGTCATATTATGCCTAATGAATAACTACCTCTCTGCGAATTGTATATAGGTGAAAAACTTAAGTAAATGAACTCTTGCATGTAGTTATAACACATTTGTATAGGCCGTTCGACATTATATATTTGAAATTTGACGTAAATTCCATATAAGTTTTGTACACAGAGGTCATTTACTTAATTTTTTCACCTATACAATTTTATTTTGACTCATGTAGGAGGTACTTTAGCTTTACTACAAAGCCTTATGAGACAATAATAAAAATAACATTAATTAATTACCTGCAGTATTAAAGTCCGGTATCTGTGAACTATTTACTTATAAATCAGTAGGGACTGAAGAGGTTGATAGTGACTGATCTTATTAATTTATATAATATTAAGTATTCATGTATAGTTTATTCAACTAATTATTCATTAGGTAGAATCCTACTAGGGTATATTCTGTTTTTTATGTCAATATCTACTCTTTGGCTAATGTCAAACATTCCCGCATCAAAAACCCCGGGGTTTGTGGTTAGTTAGTGATTGTATTTTCTAGCGATCGATTTGGGGTAGCCGCACAGAGGGCTCAGACAAGATGCACTACGCTAACTAACGTTTCTATTCGATTCGTTTTTAAACCAATCGCGTCACTGGAAGATTACGTGATACGAAAAGTCACGTGGTCTACCAGTGACGCGATTGGTTTAAAAACGAATCGAATAGAAACGTTAGTTAGCGTAGTGCGTCTTGTCTGAGCCCTCAGGTACTCAAACCGCGCTGTTTTACGTCTGAACGCGTCGATTTATTTTCATGTAAATAAGGAACAGCGCGGAAATCACGCGATTCTGGATTCGAACTGTCCCCGTGTGTCTGAATGGAATCTTATAATAGATTCTAAACAATGCCTTTATCTTTTAGATATCAGATTGATTACAAGGGACAAGAAAGCAAGACGTGTAACTTAACGTTCAACTCGAGCACTGTTAAGGGTGTTTTTTTTTAATGTTGATGTTACAGATCCTGGAATAAAAGCTCTACTAAAACCGTACATGGACGAGTTACATGCAGCGTTAGACGAAGTGATCGGGAAAACCACTGACGATTTGATCGTGTATAACAATGGAGAATCTACCCTGGGCGATCTCATAGCAGATGCTTATTTAGACGTGGTAATGGTTTAATCATCTATGAGTTCTTATTTTTTACCTTACTACGGAACTTTTTAGGGTTCCGTACAAAAAAAGATAAAAATCGGAACTCTTATAGGATCACTCGTGCGTCTGTCTGTCTGTCCGTCCGTCTGTCACAACCAATTTGCTCCGAATATACTGGACCAAATCAGGTGAAATTTAGTAGGATGGTGTAATCCTATGACCCAAACACAATTGTGCAAAGTAAATATTTTTTTTTTTAAATAAGGGTAAGTAATTTTTGGGGAAAAAAATAAGATACAAAAAAAAAAAGTTTTGCATACCTTACTGTGTCATATATTAAGGAGGATCTCAAATATATGTTTGTTATTATTGTGAAAGAAATAGTTTTGATTTTATTCATGAAAAAAAAATACAAAATATGTTCATTGCTTGTAGATTACAGGAAAACCTATAAAAATTCTATAAGAAAAATACGTATGTACGGAACCTTCTTCACGCGAATTGAACTTGCACTTGGCCGGTTTTTTTAAATACTATAAGCTTTTTTTGATTTATATTTTACGGTGCATACAAAAATGACTAATCACGATATCTGCATGATTAATGATTATAGTTAACTGTGTGCGATTTCAGGTAACAGAAAAAAACCCACTGAAGTTGGCAAGTTTCGCATTTTTCATTAGGAATATGATTCGAGCAAATGTCAATAAAGGAGGTGAGTGTCCTATTTCATACTGTACTATCAGCAACATAATGAACCTTGACACCTTACAACAAGGTTCTCATTTAACAGTGATGCCGTTAGTACAGTCGCGGAATAAAAAGGTTAATCATATTTCGACTCTATTTCAATTGCTGTTAAGGTCCAAAATAAGTAAACATTTTCATACCATGACCATACACTTAGTTTAGTAAGCGACTGTTTTCTATGAAAAAGAAAATACTTATGTCAGTGTCCTCCGAAACCTTTATGCAAAAAATACGTCAATCTGTTGCTTCGTTGTGGCTGCGTGAAAGGGATAAATATACTAAAGTAGGATAACTGGATCCAATCGTTCAATAGTGAAAAAGGGTACAAGTCGACTTAACTCGTAATAAAAAGGATACATGAACGGATTATACTAGACTTAAACCCTTTTTCACTTGATCTTCAGAAGACTTATACCCTTTTTCACTAAGACCCCAGTTTATGATTGGAGGCAGATTTGAGATAGTCAATGATGACGCCCGGGCTCATTAATTACATTTAAATACTTAACTAGTGATCCTGGCTTTGTTTTCTACACATTAAACTTTCAGAATAGATAGTAATAAAAACAGCATCATTTATTTCGTAGTTCAAAAGAACTAAGTGAGCAAACGGACAGACACAAAAATAGCAACTTTGTTTACACAGTTTTAAGCCGACTCGTCCACTAGACAAAAATATCTGCCAATTAAAGCTTCGTTTTGTCATAATAGGTGGGCAGTTTTCAAAAAATAGATATATATATATATATATATAGTTATGGACTAAAATTAAGAAACGGTAACTTTAGTCAGTTGAGTCACGAAAATTAAATAGACCCCTATAAAACAAAGGGTGGTATCTCAGGCAAAACTCCTGTAGCAAGTGCGACCATATTACTAACGGGTGAAGCTTGAATCTACTTCGTTTATTGAATTTGAGATACCGCCTATTGGCTTGTGAGGCAGTACATAAATGAATGATTAATTTTCGTGACTCACCTGACTAAAATTACGGTTTCCTAATTTTAGTTTTATGTACTTTTTTAAACTTGCTGGTTACAGGTAATCAAATAAATTATTTTCAGATATAGCATTAAAAGACCTTATAAATGTCCTGCCGTTCACCAACAAGATAGTGTCCTTCGAGTTACAAGGCAAATACGTGAAGCAGTTCCTGCAACAGGCGCTGCAGACGTGGCCAATGTATAAAAACCTTCCACAAGTAGCAGGTCTCTTTCATTTACTACTAAGTTATTATTGCCCGCAACTTCATCTTCGTAGATTTCGAATATCGCTGTTCCCTCGGGAACTTTTAAAATTTCCGGGATGAAATGTAGCTTATGTGTTAATCCAGGGTTTAAGTTATCTCTATTTCAAATTTCATCCAAATCCGTTAAGCCGTTGCAGCGTGAAAGAGTAACAAACATCCATACATCCATGAATACAAACTTTTGCGTTTATAATATTAGTAAGGATTCTTTACCAGCGACCCACCTCTCGCTTCGCTTCGGTTTATGTGAGTTTTATGTTACAACCGTACATAAACCAGAATTTAATATACATAAAAACCTTCCATGAACAAATATCAAACTGGTGGTGAAGATCGCATCAAAATCCGTTCAGTAGTTTTTGAGATCATTGCGAACATACACTTGTTAGTTTAGGCTAGTTGGCAATGATCCTGCCTGCGAAGCTAGCGATCGCGGGTTCGATTCCGGGTATGAGCAAATATTTGATAAGATCTAAATTTTAGTTCACGCAGTTTCTGTAAACTTTGTTTTGTACTAATGTCTACCACATTCTACTTTTCTTATTTTCCTCAATCACCCAAAGGTTAGCTGGAAGAAATCCCTTAAAGGGATAAGTTCGCCTTTGTACATTCCAATTCTGTAAACTGTGTTTACATACATACATACATTTGTGTGATGAGCGCGAGAATTTATTTTTGAGTCTTGTATGTTTTCTGTGTATTTGAGTAAGTATATGATTCGCTGTATAAGTATATTTATCATTTTCTGAGCCTAAAACTTCTTTTGGGACTGTGTTAATTTGTGTGAGAAGATCTTTCGACCATTTTAAAGGAGAAATTCTGGCCGAGCGGTCTCATATTTCGGCGATTTCGTGCCCGCCGGCTAGCTGACACCACAAAAGTGTTTACTTAATAGTCATGCTAATTTTAAGGGGAGCGCCAAAGTTCAACTAAAATTGCAACTCCGAATATCGGAACTCCGAAAATGTAATTTTTATGCCGCTGGAACTGTAAACTTTTCAGAAGTTCTGAAATATTCAATGTGTAGATAAGACTAGGTTAGATTAGGTTTGATTTACAAAAATCCTGATAAAGTAACAGTTGCTGAAAAAAATACGTTATGAGTTGCGATGATTATGACTTACAATATATTATGAGTAAAAATAATTATATGAGCCAATATGGATAAAATTTTAAGTTATAGTCTGTAAGGTATTTGAAAATATGGGCATTGTTGGATATAAATTTATTCTACTATGTTCTATTCTATTGTCTATGATATTTATTATATATATTTTTTAGGATTACAACTGACTATTGACGCTACAAACAGCAGTGTTTTATCTGCTCTGGTAAAAGAAGGCGAGCAATGGAAACCAATTGATGACAATAAAGAATACCTGGTGGTGATACCAGAATTCGTAATGAATCGCGTTCAGGTAAGAAATTAAGAGAGAAAATGTTACACGCTCTTATACCTCTAGTAATAAAGACGTGTCCGATATTTTTGCACCCAATGTTGGACAATATATTACTGCTGGTGATTGTACAATCTAACTGAGAGCTGGGATCTATCTAACTAAAAACAATCTAACGGAGAACTTGTTGATCAACTAGTTGAGTGACATTAATTCCAACAAATTACCTATACAGACTTGGCCAAAAGTATTGAGCACCCCACGTTTTCCTTTGTAAGTTATAAATAAAGTATTATTTTCTAATTTCAAAAATACACAAAGATGTAAAATATGAAATGTGTTTGTACATGTGCAAATTATTAGTAGGTTATCATTTTGAAGTAACTATTTTCGTGTGAAATCTGAAGCTAGAAAGATCGGGTTTTACAAAAAAAAGATTAATTGTATTTTTTTCCGCGGAATTACGCTTAACGTCAATAAATATGACTGTTTTTTCCTATATATATACAACTTTCTATAATATAAGACATGAATGCAACTTTTAAAGTTTGACCTTTATATGAAAAACGCATGGGTGCTCAATATTTTTGGCCAAGGCTGTACTTACTCTATACTTCTATAGTATATACGCATCATACATATACATGTGTCGCTCTCTAAGTACCTATTTTCAAAATAATTATGCCGATCGAAAATCGAATAGATTTGGTACAGTCAGCAGCATAAATAAATGATCATTTATGTACCTTGTCACTTTAACGTCGTATTTAAAATGTCATACAAAATTGTGAAACGATTGAAAGCGACAAGGTACATAAATGATCACTTATTTATGCTGTTGACTGTACAGTTGTAATAGAAAGTGAATTGCTTTTGTGTTTTTCATACAGATAAAGTTCATACCGTCTCACTACTTTGTATACATATAAATCCTCGTATCTGAAAATCTTTAAGTTTCGAGAAGGAACAAAAAGGTTTAACAAAAAACACAGCTGATCTCATCCACAACCCCTCCATCTTTTAGTTCATAATACGATATAATATGATGTTTTTGCTTATGCAGTCTTTTTTTTCCAGATTGTAAAGATGCCTACCGATATTGTCAAAGACGTGGCTACAATAGGAATAGATCGAGACATTGTGGCTAATTATATTAAAAAGAAGTCGCCCATCACTCCATCTCTGGACGGGAGGCTAGTAATAAAACGTGAATCTCTTAAAAATTATTAGATAGGTGTAATGCAGGAAAAAATTACTGCCTTGTTGTTCATAATTTATTGTTACGCTCAATTATTTCGCAGTTCCCTGAAACCGGTCTTGTTTTAGGTTTTCGTTCAGTTTAACGTAACTGGAAAGTTTTACACACTATTCTGAAAAGGAGATTTTGCAATTGCAAAGATTATGCGAAGTAACGGGATCACTGGCGATAGATAAAGTTTGATATGAGATGGATGGCACTCACTAACCAGATAACATTTATAATGTTTTCAATCCACGAGCTCCTGCCCTTTAGGAGTTTCTGTTATCTATTGCCGCTCGGGCGCTAGGGTTGTGTCGATGCGCGTCTCTAGATGCTTAACACGCAGGCAACCACACGCGGCGACGGCGCGGCCCCGACTAAACCGACTCGGTCCGTCCTATTGAGTTTCCATGTGTTAGCTCAAGGCGCGTACGGTCGAAGCACGCACACATGCAAGTCGCCCAATATACCTAACATAACTGAGACAAAGTCGTAAATCTCTGTACTTAAGTTTCTATTAATTTTCTGTTATGAATCGTTGTATAAAGCGAAGAACCCTGTCGCACCAAACACTAATTACGATTCAAGTTGACTTTTTGAGACAAGATTCTAATGGCTCAATATTTAAAGTCTAGGATTTCTCTCCGGTTATTGACCAATGTTGTACAAAGCTGAATGTGATATTTTTACATTATAATAATAAATATATTTTAAAGACGTTCCGTGAGTTTGTATTTTATTAATATACCTATTTTTCTTCTGCCCCATACTATCAACCATGTTACAGAACATGATATTTCTATGTGCAGTGAGGGAAACTGAACGTACCTTTTTATGTCTTATTTACATTGTGATAAGAGGGAAAAAGGTACGTCTTTCAGTTTCCTTTACTGTACATTGTGTAGGGTTTGTGTAGGTTATATGGACAACATGCGGTGACCTACGAACTTGTTAACTCTCATGTATACCTATCGAATTGTCACCTGAAACCTATCGTTGTCAAGTTAAAATGAAGCATATAGGTATACCATCTAGGTTCTCTGGGTTGGCAACGCATTTGCAGTCTTGAGATTATCATCTTAAGATATCAATCTTGAGATTGATAATGTGTGTTTGTTTTTGCCATCCCATAAAAATACCCGCGAAGTCGGACGGTTCCCGGGGAAATAGCGATAAACAACTTCTGCAAAGACGGACTCGCAGGCAAAAGGTAGTATTAGTGAGCTGAAATAAAGTGCAAAAATGTGTCTTTATGCTACACTTACATTTTTTTCAGCCCCCTACATAAATAAGGTCGTTTTTATTTGTAAGAAATAGTAGATTGTACAACAAGTGCATAAAACGCATCATTTTAAATGGGTTTTATGGACGAGTTGGACACTCTACTTTTCACTTCGATTGCGAGGAAATGAAACAGCAACATGTAAATTATTGTAAATGGTAATTTAATTAAAATT
Source organism: Acleris literana (assembly GCA_946894065.1). NCBI lineage: Eukaryota > Metazoa > Arthropoda > Insecta > Lepidoptera > Tortricidae > Acleris > Acleris literana. Next base: position 11,287,288 of record OX335687.1, read on the forward strand.
GAAAGTTACATTAGAGCAATGAGAAATATTTAAAGTTTTTCCTGGTATATTTAATGTTCTATTTGGATTGTATGTTTGATGCGATATTTGGCTTATTGTCATGCTTTAAATATATTGATTTACTCAAATATTTAAAAAAAATGCGACGGAATAAAAATTACAATTTTATTTCATGAAGTTTTATTGTGTATTGTGGCTGTTGGTATCCTTGCCTTGGTCTTAGAATACTAACGAAAGAAAATAAAATAAAGAGGTTATTATATGAAGTTAAAGTTGTTCGTGTGGCTGTTGGACCGATTGTCTTGGTCTTCGACGACTAGAGCATAAAAAGCGACTTTATGTCGCCTACGCACGATATAAAGACGAACTTTTAGAGCATGAGAAGTGAAAACTTTATTAAGCCGCTTTTGATATGGCCTCGAGAGAAAAAGTCTAGTGAAGGCGAACTGCAGTATCTTCTGTGAAGGATTACTGAATAAGTGTTGAGTGCTAACCTTTGGCCAACATTGTTGAATAAAGTGTCGTGTTGTACTCCCAACAGCGATAAAGGAGTACCTAAGAGAACCACTCGTAGTCGCAAAATATTTAGTCTACCTTTAGCCACCAATAAAGTCACCCATAATTCTCCGCTGTTTAGGATGTGTCGTAACTACAATTGCTTGGAAATTGATGTGGATATCTTCTCGGACAATTTAATTAAATTCAAAAATGTATTATCTTATAGGCCACCTATTTGAGTAAGTTACCTAGTTACCTAGTTTAGTTTGATACTTTTATAAGTTTACTTTGTATACCTACCTGCTCCTTATGTTAACGGATGTTGTGTACAGTCGCCATCACATATATTGTAGCGGGCGAGGTACTCAAATATTTCGGAGCAGCATTACTTTTCAATAAATTCGTTACACTAGTTATGGTCAATAACACCAGAACATGCAGTTTGTCATAAATATAAGAGCAGCGACCTTTCAATAAATTCGGAACATATAACTAGGTAAAAATATCAGAAAGCACAGAACGTCAAAGGTATCTACGCACTCAGGGTGATCATAAAGATCGGAACATTTATGGAAAATATACCTTAAGTCTGTATCACACAGTTTGAATTCGTTACTATAATTATTATGCATGTCAAATCTACTCGTGACGTGTACACATCACGAGTAGATTCGAATTCCAAACAAAACATAAATACGTCGGAGGTTCTTGTCTAGCTGTCATTTTGAAAACATCTGTCTTTTTATTTAATTTTTTGTAAATTACTTTATCGTTGATTTTGGTTCGCAAATCCACGGCAACTTTGTGAAGTAACCTCCAACACTGACGAAGAATATGCATCAAATAAAATATCAGTGAAAAGTTGATTCTGAATGAGCAAGCAATCAAGAACACTCCAAGCCAATAAGCCATTGAAGTGGATGCCCGCCATCTTCAATGGTGTGCCGACTGGGACTGGAAGACGCCGACGACAACGACGATTCACCGTACAATTGCTTATATATACTTGACATTGGCAAAATTACATAACTTGTAGACGCCATTTAAATAAATAAATAATAATAATAATAATAAATACGTCATGCCAAAGATCGACATGCATAATAATTATAGTAACGAATTTAAACTGTGTGATACAGACTTAAGGTATATTTTCCATAAATGTTCCGATCTTTATGACCACCCTGAGTGCGTAGATACCTTTGACGTTCTGTGCTTTCTGATATTTTTACCTCGTTATATGTTCCGAATTTATTGAAAGGTCGCTGCTCTTATATTTATAACAAATTGCATGTTCTGGTGTTATTGACCATAACTAGTGTAACGAATTTATTGAAAAGTAATGCTGCTCCGAAATATTTGAGTACCTCGCCCGCTACAATATATCTGATGGTGACTGTACAATTGTTATTGGGTTGTTACCACCCAAATGTCTCAGTGATAACTAAGCATTTAATTAATGTTTGGTTGTCAACTTGTTATTTTACCTAATTTAAATAAATAAATAAATAAATATTAATTAGTATTCCTACATTATCATGGGTATAAAAGTAACCCTAGAATAAACAACCTTTATTTCAGCCAACACGATATATTTACAAATACAGACCAACACACAATAATATAAAACGCAGATAAATTTAAAACTAGCACATATCGGTAATAGTACAATACCGCGTAACTAACAAATTCAATAAAGTGCAAAATACACCTTAGCAAGTAAGTCAGTAAAGTACATTTTGCAACTTATTGAATCTATTAGTTACAAGGTTTTGCAGTATCACCGAAGATATAACTTACAGAACATTTTTGCGGAGTCGCCTAGCCAGAGGCCACGGATAACACCTTCAAAATATCTACATTATTTGGCTAGAATTCCTCCTTTGAATGTAGGTAGAAACTATTTACAATTCACCTTGTGACGGGGCTCTCCGGGCGCAGTCAGTATTATGCGACGGCGAATTTGTCCAACTGTCAAAGAGTTCTACGCTCCATACATTTCGTGTCGGCATATGACTGCGTGGCGTCTGCGGCACGTCAAATAACAGTTGATACGTCTGTTAAGCTCTTTCGCCTCCCTAGAGTAATGTAATTGGGACATTTAGTACATTTGCAAAATTCAACTCCTTCCAACTCGGTCTATCCGTCCGTCTGTCTCATTGGCTGTTCATCTAATAGGTATGTCTATCATAGCTGCATATAAGAGCAGAACTATTAATGCTAAGATTTGAAATCATATATGAATAATACGTAAAGGACTAACCCCCCTATTCATAAAATAAACCTATTATAGGAAAAGTAGGCTTTGTCACTTTTTGTCACATTAAAATGTCACAATGAGAGATAACGCCAAAGCATGCTGTATGCATGTAAAACACTTTATTGAACAAAATACAGAAATTCAAATATAATATTTACGAGTACAAAATAGGAATGCAAAGACGAAATTATTCCTTTAAGGGATCTTTTCCAGCGAACACCTTCGAAATATGATATTTCTATCGAATATTATAAGCATGCGCGTTTTTGAATAACACCTGTAAACTTTATCCTTAGTCTTTATGTTCTTTTTTTTGATAAAGGTCAATTAGTGGCAAGAAATAATCACATAAAGTTTGTAGGCTAGGGCCTTATGGTCTAATAATTTTATAGAATAGCATAGCGTATCATTTAGTAAGCCGAACCCTGACCAAGATGGTAGTCAAGAAATGAATGTCAAGTCGGTCCTCGTTCCTATTAATTGGAGGGTTCTCGTGCAATTATTTAGTTAGGTATTTACTCTTGTCGTGTGTATAAAGCTAGTAATTACGGTACACGCGTGGGACTTGTTCTAATCTAGGATGGGTACGAAGAACCCGTCCACGAAGCTGACGGTCGCGGGTTCGATTCCATGTGGGCGAATACTTGTGTGATGAGCGTGAGTATTCAGTAGAATAGAATAGAATAGAAAACATTTATTCACATCAGTAACACATAAATATAACATAAAAAATAAGGAAAAGAAACGACAAATAAGTGCAATTATTGCGAAACGGGCCCAACTCAGCATGTGCTGGCTGTGAAGCCAACGCTGGTCTTCCGTTGGGACCGCTCGGTGAAAACACGGAAGGCGATACAGACATTGAAAAGTAATTTAAAACAAAAGCAAAATAAAAATAAAAGTAAAACCACAATATAGAATACTAAGTCCTCATTCGCACGAGCGCCTCTCCAACGCGCGTTGTAAAAACGTCCGTGCGTATGTGGGCTATTACTTACTTAGTTTTGGATGTTTTGATTGTATTTCTCTATTTAAGTATATGTTTGTCGTTGTCTACTGCCAAAGTAGAAGCCTAGAGCTTAGTTTTGGAACTAGGTCAATGTAGGAGATTGTCCTTGATATTTATTTATTTAGTTGACCTACCTTAATATCGTTCACATTTTGATCTCTGCTTTTATAAAATCCCTACAAGTCTAGAAGTCTTAGCTTATTTATTTATCTATAATATTATTTATTGACATCCATAACTTCCCTATAATATGTTCAGAAACGATAAGCAAATGACTATATTAACCTCGTAAGGCCCACCATACTGCAAACACAGAGTTTTTAGTCAGTTCGACTTTGAATCTAACATCAAGGAAATAAAGTTCAATTACGTTTGTTCGAAAATACCATTTTAAGTATATGAAGAAAGGAAAATAAACTTTATTCTTATTGCAATTATAGTTCAAATTAAATTGCCTTGATTATTTACATCTTATTGCACTGGGCCTTACGAGGTTAAGAAAACTGTATCTGTGCAGCTGTGTTTGTACAGGTCGACACACGTAGAAAGAGCTCCGAGCGGCTATTAGAGGGGATATGTTTGTCCATGTTGTCTACTAACAAACCAATCATAGATAAGAGTGTATTACTGGGAACCAATAGCGGGGCAGCAAAGCGACGCGGTTTACGCTCCCCCTGCCGCGCCCACCAATTTGGTCCGTAATTTGCTTACTGCGCAGGTAGGTCGCTCAGGGCTCTTTTTACGTGTGTCAACTTGTATCTGTATCTGTATCGCCAGACGATATAGAGATTTCTTCACTTAGTAAAATTTCCCACCCCGGGAATCCCGGACTGCGACCTTACAATTACGTCGTGGGCAGGGAAGTGTCCTTTAGTCCCATTTCGTTGCCAGATTTGGTAGCCAGCTTCGAAATGGGAAATGCATTTTCCCGTCTCGTAGCCAGATATGAAATGGGAATGATTTTCCGATTTAGTAGCTAGGTTTGGTAGCCAGCTTCAAATTGGGAAATGCATTTTCCCGTCTCGTAGCCAAATATGAGATGGGAATGATTTTCCCATCTCGTAGCCAGGTTTGGTAGCCAGCTTCGAAATGGGAAAAATAATCTCAATTGGAAGCTGACTACGAAACGGGAATCCTTTAGTCGTCTCTTCGCCAGGTGTTTGGGAAACTATATGTTTCTTTGCGAAGGTACACGTATTTAAAAGAAAGTCTAATTTTCAAATTAGTATTATCTGGGTTAGTTACATCGGCCCCTCTGTCTTTAATAATATCAGCATAAGCAGCTTAAGAGAAAATTGCTATTGGGTGGCTATGGGAAAATCATTCCCATTTCATATCTCGCTACGAGACGGGAAAATGCATTTTCCAATTTGAAGCTGGCTACCAAACCTGGCTACGAGATGGGGCTAAAGGATTACCGTTTCGTAGTCAGCTTCCAAATGAGATTATTTTTCCCATTTCGAAGCTGGCTACCAAGCCTGGCTACGAGATGGGACTAGAGGATTCCCGTTTCGTAGTCAGCTTCAAAATTAGATTATTTTTCCCATTTCGAAGCTGGCTATCAAACCTGGCTACGAGATGGGACTAAAGGATTCCCGTTTCGTAGTCAGTTTCCAAATGAGATTATTTTTCCCATTTCGAAGCTGGCCACCGAACCTGGCTACGAGATGGGACTAAAGGGGAAGTGTTACCTTTTCAAGGGATTTTTTCTAATTAAGCTCTTAAAGTAAAAAACCCGCGGCCTTATTATTATTTCGGTCCTCTTCTAATAAATTGTTAAACTGTATTTGTGTTTTACCATCTTCCATTAACTATTGCGACGCTAAACGTCACATGAACGTCTGTGGTGGTATTTTAATGTTTACATTAAAGTATTGTATGTCATTAAAGTATCGGTAACCGAAACTTTTATGTAAACATTAAGGTACAGGTACATTAAGATACAGGTTTCTCACATATTGTAGAAAACTTATGATAATATGCATGTAGATAAAGTTATGTTTTATTTTTATTTTTTAGTCTTAAAGATCCAAATTAAGTATGTATCGCAGAGTTTTACGTGAGTAACTACCGACCCATTTCTCTTGCGACGGCATTTGACGCTATGCTTAGCGAACAATTAGACAAGTGCATGACACTGTACAACAATCAGTGTGTGTTTTGGCCTAAACTGTCTACTGAGAACTGTGCATTAAGCATACCGTCAGATATTATACGCATCATTCGCCCAGTGTATGCATGTTTCCTGAATCTGATCAAGGCTTTTGACCTGGTGTCATAAGATCTTATGGGAAAAGTTGGAGGAAATTAAGAGGATTGTGAAGCGCCGCTAAAATCGCGTAGCTGTATATCCGTACAAATTTAGCTCCGGGCGATAACGTTTCTCACCCCCTACATCAAGTCAGATTTCCACGATTTTTGAATATGTTGTAGTTATTATAAAGAACTAGGTCTGTACATTTCTGGTTTTTTTAATTTGTTTCATGCTAAGGAATATTTTCTTGGAAAGGAAAACGTTTTTCATGATATCTACAACATATTCATAAATCGTAAGAATCGGACTAGGTTTAAGGGGAGACAAACGTTATCGCATTTGGTATGAAAATTTTTAGCTTCACCATCCTCTTAACTTACCGCGTGAATCTATTAACATATTTAAGTTCTGGTATGATCATCAGGTCAACTTTGTCGGATGGGCTGGGGCAAAGTCGGAGTCATATCGGCTTGAGTGCGGGCTGAGGCAAGGAGGATTGAGCTCCCCGTCACTCTTCTACCTCTATATCAACGTACTGATGGTCGCGCTCAGTAGCCAGCATCTCGGCTCCCATGTAGAGGAGTTTTTGTGTCAATAATCAGAGTTACGCAGACGACATGGTTCTGCTGAATACGTCAGTCTGTGGCCTAAGAAAGCTGCTACAGATCTGCGAGGAGTACGCTTGTGGCCACGGTTTAAGATATGACGAATCCGAAGAGTCAGTTCATGGTTTCTGAGGACAGCCGCAAACGACAGTTTATCATCCCACCGTGGTTTCACTTGTCCGTTTGAATGGCACGCTGCTAGTAAGGTTGACACAATATATTGTCTGTCACGTCCGACCTCAAAGGCGATGCCGAAATTGAACAGGAGCGGAGGGTTTTATGCGTGAGAGCTAATATGATCGCCCGGAGGTTTACGCGAGGTTCTAGCGATGTTAAGTTATGCTTTTTAAATTGTGCAGTTTGTGGGAAAACTACACTCAAAAGTCGTACAATGCCCTCCGTCAATGATATAATATAAAAACAGGTACTCGTAGATATGTTACCTATACGGTATTCCGCGTGGAAAAATGGCCCGGCTTACGCACACATAATCAGTGAATATTTCAATTACATACTAATTCATAAATGACAAGTGAAAGCAGGATGGTATGCTAATTTCCGAGAGCGAAACAGAGACGACTGTATGTTGCTCTGCAGACTAGCATAAGAATAAACAATAACTACACGTAGAAGTGAAATTCCCGGCTCCGGACGCGCGCTCGGCGCGTTAAATACCTACCGCCTGGCGACACCTGAGGTGTCTAGTCAGTCAGGGGCGTCACAGACGGAATACATATTGACCAATATATTGTTATTGTGTCTTGAATTGGTTTTCGTATTTGTATTGATTTTAGAGTTTACGGTTGAACTAAGACAGTGTTTTAAAAAGTGAACGACTATTTACGGCAAAATTATTAGAAATAATTGATTGAATGAAGGAGTTTTAATTGTTAATTAGTACATTCCCTACATGTTGAACAAAAAAACCGGAAACCTTAAAAACGAATTTATAGATAAGAATACTAAAAGATAAAGCTTTTTCAACTTATTTTTTTTTTAAATTAATTATCCGGAAAGGAACATAAAAAGTAACTCCGGGTCCCAAAATATAAAACTTATTGAGCTTAAAAGTTTGTATATTTATAGACTAATTTCTGAGTTTTACAGATGATTAATAGCCACATAAGCCATTTCGTTGTCTGGAGATAATCTTAATATCATCAAAAAGTATTATTAGGTAACTAATTTAACGTAAATGTAAAAAACTCATTTTGCAACAATGTTTCCACGTTGAAGAAAAACATAAATAACATTTCGTGACTAAATTTTTATAACACATTACATTAATAAATAAACCGATTAAAATATTTCACAACTGACAGCCCTGACTTTGGGTGCGGAAGAAAGAGGGGGGTAGCGGGGTCTTATCTTATCTTATCTTACAGATGGGCCCTTTCGGATACACTTCGACCCTTTAGGATCTTTTGTGCAATTACCCTCGTACACACTCAGCTGTTCGAATGTGCAGGTTTCCTCACGATGTTTTTCCTTCACCGTCAGAGCATCGGGTAATGCACTTAAGTTAGAAAAACTCATTGGTGCATGGTGACCGCGGGGGTTTGAACTCGGTACCTTACGAGCACGAGCACGGGGTAGCGGGGTAAAGGGGGAAGTAGGTATTTAAAACGCGGCATTTGGGGCCTTGGTATAGGAGATTCGCTTCTACGTGAAGTTATTGTTTATTCTTATGAGACTAGTTCACGGTTCCGTTGACGGCGCAAGACTAAGTAAAGGTGTACCAATTGGCTTGGTTTTAGGGTGCCACTATCGAAGTGCGTATAACATATTTACCTCTTTTTACTATACTATATCAATGCCCTCCGTGTACAGTTCAATAACGCCTTCAGAGCGGTGTGGGGGCTGCGCTGCTGCACCGCCTCAGGCATGTTCGCCGAGGCGGGCACGCTCTGCTTCCACACGACCATGCACGTGCTCGCCGCCTCGTTATCTGGCGATGATTGCCGACAGGCTAGATTGCCCCTAAGTATATACGGCACTGCTGTGCCACACATATCACGCACCAAGAGATTGTAATTTAAATACTAATGACATATATAATAATATTAGGGTATTATTTTAATCACATTTTTTTTGTGTGATGTATTTTAACCTAATTTTAATAACTTTAAATTCTAATTTTATAATGTTAGCATAACTTTGCATTGTAATGTATCTAGTGTCTGGGACGTTTTCTATATATTTAAGTATGTATTTCTCTGTACATATAAGTAAGTTTATCTATTTTTAGACGTATATTTAGTACGTCTATTTATATCTAGTACACATAGTACAAGCCTAGGGCTTAGTTTGGGACTAGGTCAATGGACTATTATTTATTACTTATCTTATGAAAGACTGATACCTTATTTATTTTTAATGTTTATGATTTTGTATTATTTATTGTGTACCTAATTATGAGTCCCAGTTACTTGAAAGAAATGAATTTTAATTTAAAAAATTAAATATATCGTTGGCTGATAAAGGTTTTTTATTCTATTAGGGTTTCTTTTATAGCTTTAAATTTTTTTCTCGCTCCTTTATAGCTTTGTTGGTAGTGCAACCTTTACCTACCCAACTTTGTTGGCTAAATGTTGGCACTCAGCACTTATTTAGCAATCCTTCGCTGAAGATAATGCAGTTCGTCTTCACTCGACGTTTTCTCTCGAGGAGATAGCAAAAGTGTTTTAATAAAGTTTGTGACCTACAAATAAAAACGTGACCTTATTTTATAAGTTAACTAAAAAAAAACAACAAATTAAAAAATTGCACTTTATTTCAGCTCACTAATACTAACTTTTGCCTGCGAGTCCGTCTTTGATTTGTTTATCGCGTTTCCCTCGGGAACCGTCCTACTTCGAGGTTAGTTTTATGGGATGGCGAAGGTAAATGAACACACACGCCACCTGACGGTAAGTGAACTCCGACAAGACATTTTCAATCTCAAGATTTCAATCTTAAGATGATAATCTCGAGACTACAAATACATTGCCAACCCAGAGAACCTAGATGGTTTTTTCTGTTGGTGCTTTGCACTGTTACAAATTCATAGGACGTGGAATACCTCTATTTTAGCTTCATTATAATCTGATAGCGATAGGCGTTAGGTGACAATTCGATAAGTAAACATTGAAGAGTTAATGAGTTCCTAGGTCACTGCATAAACTCCATTATAGGCTACACAATGTACAGTGGGTCATAAATATATATATAGGTACACGTTCCCAAGACGTCAAAAAGATCTTCATGCATCCATGTCACTGACAATTAGGGTCTATATACACGAGTAAAGTACTATATACGCACTATAGCTGCATAGATATTTATGCTTTTGACTGTAATGTTCATAAATATATACACTTTAGTACCTTGTCACTTTAATAGCTCTGTCAATTCATATATGACAGTTTAAACATGACATTAAATAGACAAGGTACCTACTAAAGTGTACACGTATTTATGAACTCGACTGTACATAGAAAAATCATTTTCTGTAATTGGGTTGAAAATATGGGGTACAGGCTTTTGTATGTCGCAGATGAAAATTAGGTATGTTAACAAAATACAAACTCACGGAACGTCTCTAAAAGATATTATTTTATTATTATAATTTATAATGTTAAAATATCACATTTTAGCTTTTTACTACATTGATCTCTAGAAAATTAGGTGATCGACTGTCACCTGTGACTGTAGTCCCAGACTCTACATGTTGAGCCATCAAAGAACCTTGTCGCAAAAAGTCAACTAGAATCGTAATGTCCTCAGAGTTTGGTGCCACAGGGTTCTTTGTTTTACACAACAATTGATAGTAGAAAATTAAATAATAAAATCCTAAATATAAATTAAATTCTAAATAATTTGAGTGTTTTGAGTGAAATAAAATCTGAAGAGGAATTATGATGACATCTGGCTACGATACGACCTTTTCCGTAAAAACATTATAGAAGGAAACATAGAAGAAAGACCAAGGAGGGCATTGCTTTGAGTAAATAAAAGAGAAGGTTGTGTCGTACGAGTAGGTATAGCAAGACACATTTAATATGACGCGCGGATTAAGCAATAATAGACTCTTGGTCAAAGGAGTAAGAGCTTTGACGCTCACCATATTAATTGTGTCCTGCAATGCCAGAAAGTCGAGCAGGTTACCAAAAGATTGTTGGCCTTTGTCAAGATACCTAACGCTATCTTAGACGATTTTCGAATACTGTCTCAATTTGTATAATATAATCCTTAAGCTACGATAATCTTATACATTTTTGATAACAATAACGCTTTATGCCCCTGAACAAATTGGGCCAATGTGGTGGGCTACGGTATTGGGCCAACGTGTAGAGGACTACTTGGCTGCGCTATTGGTTTGTTCGTAGTTGGTGACCAACGCTGGCCGGCCATCTGGCTGGTGTCGGTTTTTTAAGGATCTTTTACGAAAGCGCCATTGCAGATTGATCAATACGCCAATGTGTAAACGTGATTTCATATTTTGGCCCATTACCTTGGCCCAACGAATTGGCCTAATGTGTACAGCGGCCATTAGCAAGGCATCTTATCTAGGGCCAAGTGGTTGGCGATTACTACACCGATAGAGGTAAATAGTGTTTTCAACGTAGTGGCTACATATCATGGAACCACAAGAGGTACAACTCCTCACTGCCCAAAGCATATGGAAATTCCTGGACGCAACGGGCCTTTGCGGTGAGCTCTAAACAAAGAGTTGCCACAAAAGATCAGTAATCGTCGAAGTAGCACACAAGCCCCATATCAACCTCCCAATAATAACAATAATGTTTTCAATCCACGAGATGGCGCGTTTGATCATTCAGATGGACATTGCTCAGTTGCATCAATGTACATTAAGAGGCCACATTATGATAAAGTCGGTAGTGTTCCGCGATCTGGATCTCAATAACCATTATCGCCTATGTGTCTGTACTTGGGATATATCAAACTTGATCTTAGGTTCCTAGAGACTGTTAAACGTGAATACACGATTAGGAACAAATTCCTCGATAGATTTTTCAATCATGACACCTTTTTGCATGTGTTTGGTTAAATCTAAGAAACCCTACAATCTTTAACGATGATTTTGCTTTAATCGTTGTGTATCTATTTGTAACTTCTTAATTCTAGTAAACCGTTTTTCAACGAAATGTTGTGGTTTTAAAGCAATTAGGTATTTGAATTTCATTTCAATTTCATTTGCAAACTGCAAACTAGTATTCTCCATCATAAGTTAACTACCGTTTCTATTCGTTTCGTTTTTAAGCCAATCGCGTCACTGGTAGATCACGTGACTGCTAGTAATCACGTCATCTACCAGTGACGCGATTGGTTTAAAAATGAAATGAATAGAAATGCTGGTTAGCGTAATGCATCTGGCTAGGGCCCCTGTGAGGCTAAAGTTGCGTAACGCTAAAGTAAACGATTTTCGAAAGCTGACAAAATGTATGGAATTGACGTAGGCGCTCGACGCGACCATCTGACAGCTCACGTCAATCCTATACGTTTTTTGATAAATATAACGAACACCGATGGCATCTTGTCTTGGGCCTCTGTTACGTTAAACTGAACGAAAACCTAAAACAAGAGAAATGCGAAATAATTGAGCATGAAAATAAATTATGAACAACAAGGCAGTAATTTATTGCTGCATTACACGTTTCTAATCATTTTTAAGAGATTCACGTTTTATTACTAGTCTCCCGTCCAGAGATGGAGTGATGGGCGACTTTTTTTTTATATACACAGACACGATGTCTCGATCTATTCCTATTGTAGCCACGTCTTTGACAATATCGGTAGGCATCTTCAAAATCTGAAAAAATAAGAGTCTTTAAGCAAAAGCATCTGAAGGCCGTATTATAAACTAAGGTAACTGGGGCCAAGATTGAACGGGTGACGTTGATGAGACGTCTGTTTTTTTTAAACGTCGTAATTAAAATTATAAAAGGTACGTGAGATCATTATTCTGCCAAAGAAAGTGATATCCTTTTTTATTTTAAGGCAGTAATACAAGTATGTTTGAAGGTTTTTTTTATAGAGAAAAAAAAATCGGTATAGTGACCAAATTCGTTTTAATGCGCTACAGGAAATTTGTTGCACGGGGGTAACTCTTCAATTCAAATAGGTATGTAACTTGTTTTAACCGGTTACATAAATTTTGTTAAATTTTGTAACTATTTCAATGTTCAATGTCACTATCACTCAAGGTCAGAAAGAATAGAGTTCACACTTCTCAAGCTTTATTCAATTCAATGTCACCACGATACTGTCTAGACTGGTAAGTGACAAGATTTTACAGTAAATCTTTCTTAGTATTTATTAGTAAGTGTACCTGACGACATCTTAAAATCATACCCCGAGATATTTTGACAGGGTAAGATTGAAAGACTGTCTAAATCCTTACTACGAATGATATGCAAATTCACACATTATAGGGCAATAATGAAAAAATATTGAATTGGTCCTTAAAAACTAATCTTGTCATAAATTGGCAAATGCTACCATGACCATGCTTTTACTTCTTCTAAAAGGGGCTATGAGTAATTTTTCATCTTGCAGTGTTTCTTATCTTGCCCGGCATAGTATCACTTACTAAATTTGAAGCAGCAAAAGGGACAGAACTATAATATAATGGCTGTTCGTATCAGTTAGCAACCAGCTTGCCAGGATTTGACGCTTGTGATGTGACAAAAAACTTGTCATTATTATAGTCAATTCAATAGTCAAGTTTGTAGAAAATTTATTTCGGCAAACTGTTGACAGATAAAGTGTTGCCAGATATGTAAAATATTTGTATCTATCTATTCACTATCTAACATATTTTTATATAAAGTATCACTTATATTTCAACCAGGCGGGCTAACGTCAAATAAAATAAGCCAGACCCGTTATGGTATTGTTTTTAACTCTGCCGCCATTACTGTCAAGTAAATAAGAGCTATCAAAACGTTCACAATAAGATAAGTATATAAAAATGTGTTATTTGGACCTCCTGCGGGCCTAGTACGGCTGCGTCTATATCGCGTGTCAAATGTGGATAAAGCATCCGTCACTCTCGTACTTATTTACGTGTCAGAAGGTGACGGATGCCTTATCCAAACTTTGTCACGCGATAATCGCAGCCATATTAGGGCCCCTGCTGCAATTCATTGATAAGGATTATTTAGTAATATTAGGTACCAAACCCCTTTATCTTGTCGCGCTGACGCGGCTTTTTGTAGGGGTTGACTGTTTTAATTTATCAACTAAATCTAAATATCGATGGTATTGTACTTGACGTTATATGTCACTAAACCTAAATAATTTTGTACTAAGCAAATAAACTCGACGCCAATATTAAACAAATACAAAGAACATGCAGTGCAAATAGGTAAATTATTTATCTAAGGTTTTCCACATCCCGTAAGACCAATGAGTTTATCTACTTATTTGTAAAGTAGAAGTTGTAATACCTACGCTGTGTTAAGATTGAGTTGAGATTTAAAAGGGAAGATCAATAGCATTGTTACATAATATACATATAAACTTCAAACATCGATACAGAGACGGTCGATAAATTAAAACATTCAACCCCTACAAAAAAGCGACGTCAGTGCGACAAGATAACTTGGTTGAATTATTACTAGCTATAGAAATGCTAATTGCCCTTTTTTTGAAATTTGATATCAGATTATGACACATACATACATACCTCCACGCTTGTCTCTGCTTGTTTTCAAATCTAATTATGAACATAAATTAAAATCTTTCAATTGGTCGTCGTTTTTCTGATTCGAGTCTGAATGTAATTTAATAAATTACTAGTCATCACATAATTTCATAAAATTGTTTAAATAAAATTAATTAGAAGATGTTTTATGTTCCTTCTGTAAGTTTAACAATATTCAGACACGAGGATTATACAAAGCACATACCTGTACCAAATCCGTTCGATTTGTCGTTCAACTTGTCATAATTAGTTTGAAAATTCCCCTGGCCTTATTATATAGGCCTACTGTCCACGACGCGTAGCTGCATAGACGCTGCAAATATACGCCGTGCAGCTTCCATGCAGCCCGGCGTAATGACGTTGTCCACGAAGAATAGCGTAAGCGTATCGTAGCCAGGGCTTGGAACCGGTTCCAAAAATACCGGTACTTTACCGGTATTTAAAGGTATTTTTCATTTAGGTTCGAGAGAACCGGTAAATATAAATACCGGTAATCCAAAGAACAGGTAAATACGAATACCGGTATTTGTACCTTAAAATACCGGTTCCTAATAAAGGTTCCAGCTACGTTGCCGTTTTGTGCAACAAGGTCAAGTCTCGTCGGCGGCTCGATGCTCGCGCCGCTGCTTTGGTTGTCGACTTGTCACCATGTACCTACACCGAACGCGGCGTTGTTGCCGGGCGGCGCCTTTGGCTTGCAGCTTTTGAACAATTTCAAATTTCAATCGTGTCATTAGTCCTACGACCTTGGCAGCGCCGCGTCAAAATGAATCTAAATCCGAAGGTCCGGGTGTACCAAAGCACTAAAAAAGACTAACCAAAAGTGCAAAGTGGTGGTGGTGGTAATGGTGATGATGGTGATGATGGTGATGGTGATGA